>JARKNS010000003.1:26900000-29400000 GCA_029990575.1 Petunia axillaris subsp. axillaris
CTTTTCCGCCTCGGGCAAGATTCCAATACTAAAATCAGCCACGAAGTCTGCCAAGACTTGAGACTTAATGGCAGTCCGAGGTTGATAGGTGATGTCATATTCGCTCAACTCTACCGCTCATTTTGATAACCTCCCTGATTACTCCGGTTTATGCAATATATTTCTTAAAGGGAAGGTTGAAACTACCGCTATTGGGTGACATTCCGGGCAGTAACAGGTAAAGCAAGTGCTAATTTCTCCAAGTGTGGATACCTGGTTTCAGCGTCGAGGAGTGTCTTGCTCACATAGTAGATGGGCTGTTGTTTTCTATCTTCTTCCCAAACCAGCACAGCGCTGACTGACACCTCGGACACCGCCAAGTAGACTAGCAGCGTCTTACCTTCTTTTGGCTTGGCAAGCAACGGTGCGTCAGCCAAGTATTGTTTCAAATCTTTCGACGCTTGTTTACACTCCGGTGTCCATTCGAAGTGATTGTTTTTTCTCAAAACGGAGAAGAACTTGTGGCATCGCTCCGAGGACCTTGAGATAAATCGACTCAAGGCAGCGACTCGGCCAGTCAAGCGTTGAACCTCTTTCACCCCGGTTAGCTCCTCGGGGATCTCTTCAATAGCTTTGATTTTGTCTGGGTTGGCCTCGATTCCTCGTTCAGAGACAATGAAACCCAAGAATTTGCCTGATCCAACGCCGAAGGCGTACTTTTCAAGGTTCAACTTCATGCCATATTGCCTCAACACAGCAAAGGCTTCCCTCAGATGATTCAAATGATCCTCCATTCGGATCGATTTGATGAGCATGTCGTCTATGTAGACCTCCATAGACTTTCCAATATATTCCTTAAACATGCGACATACCAACCTTTGGTAGGTCGCCCCGGCGTTCTTCAACCCGAAGGGCATCACCTTGTAACAGAAGGTGCCTCGGTCAGTAATGAACGAGGTCTTTTCTTCGTCCTTCGGGTCCATGAGGATCTGATTATAGCCCGAATATGCATCCAGGAAGGTCAATAGTTTGTGTCCAGCCGTGGAGTCTATTAACCTGTCAATTTGTGGCAATGGATAAGAATCTTTGGGGCAAGCTTTGTTCAAGTCAGTGTAGTCTACACACATTCTCCACTTGCCATTCTTCTTCGGTACGACCACAACATTGGCCAGCCATTCGGGGTATTTCACCTCTCTTATGAAACCATTTTCTTGTAGCCTGGCGGTCTCGTCCTCGATCGCCTTCTTTTTAACCCCGACATGAGGCCTTTTCTTCTGCTTTACCGGGGTGAACTTTGGGTCCACATTCAGTTTGTGGGTCATGATCTCCGGATCGATACTCGTCATGTCTGAATGGGACCAAGCAAAACAATCATGGTTGGACTTCAAAACTTCGATAATCGCCTTTTTTGACTCCGGGTCCAACTCCGAGCCGATGTACACTTTTCTCTCTGGAAAGTATTTCAATAAGGTGAAAGAATCCAGTTCTTCGATGGTGGAGTCCTCGGCTGTTTGCTACCGAGGCTCTTGAACGCATGCCGGGGTCTTTTTTATCTCTCTTTGGAGGTCCGCCTCGCTTGACCCCGGTTGCGTTGATTGCTATTTCTTTGGCCCGCTCGGGGCGACTCCACTCTTTAGTGCAACCGAGTAGCACTCCCTTAATACTCGTTGCTCCCCTCTGATTGATCGAACTCCCCAAGGTGTAGGGAATTTAATCACTTGATACAAGGTGGAGGGAACAGCTTCCATGGAGTGGATCCATGGCCTCCCGAGATTAGATTGTAGGCTAGATCCTCGGGCATGACTTGGAACAGTGTTTCTTTGGTAATCCCCTCGGCGAATGTCTTGAGTGTGATCTCACCCAACGTTTTCTCCGTGGAGTTGTTGAAGCCAGCTAACACTGTTGATTTGGGGACAACTTCCCCTTTCAGCCACATTTTCTTAACAGCCCCGTAGCTGATTATATTGACTGAGCTACCGGGGTCGATCAAGACTCTTTTGATGTCAGAGTCGTTGATTCTTAGCATGATGACTAGAGCGTCGTGATGGGGGAACATCATCCCATCACAGTCATCATCGTCAAGCACAATGTCTTTGCCCGAGCCTCCAACCCGGGTTCTTTTCTCCATGGTGATGGAGAGCTTGACAAATTTCTTGGCCGCGGTGAAATTTACGCCGTTCACCTCTGATCCCCCGGTAATGACATTCACTACTCTCTCCGGGGGTGGAGCCCGAGGTGGTTGTCCATCGCCTCGGTTCTTGGAGAAATTATCTTTCCCTTTGTCAGTGAGGAAGTCGGCCAAAACTCCCTTCTTCAGCAAGTGAGCTACCTCGAGGCGCAAAGCTTTGCAATCCTCGGTCCTGTGGCCATAATATGCGTGGAATTCGCAATGCAGACTGTGGTCTCTTTTATCTGCCGGGGTCCTCATATCCTTGAGAACCCTTACCCTGGCGGTCCCCTTGACTACATTGACCAGCTCCGAGGTCGATATGTTGAAGTTATAGTCTTAGATTCGAGGCAGATCCTTTTTCGGGGCTGAAGCGGAGCTTGAGGGATTTCTTTGGTTCGTATTGGGCTGAACCTTCCCTCCGAGCCTTTGGCTTATGTGAGAGTTTGGGTATGAGCTACCGAGGGTGTTTCCTAGCCTTTAGCTGACATGCTGCCTTGTCGAGGTGTATGGCTCATACCTCCCCTTTGGGTTACTTCGTGGCGCCTCGGCGCGATTTGAAGATTCGCCTCGGTTTCATTGATGATAACCTCGGCTCTTGAATTCAGCTTCCTCCAATCTGATTTTGGAGTAAGTGCGCCTATGCAGATCCTCCCATGTTAGGACCTGATATTGTTGTAATTCTTTTCGCAATTCAGCGGCAGCGTCGGAATTGGGAATATTGATACCTTTTTCAAATGCCATGATGGCCAAGGTATCGTCCATCCGAGGTAATTCCATGCGTTCGGCGTGGAATCGCTCAAGAAATTCTTTGAGTGGCTCGACGGGCTTTTGTTTTACTTCACATATATCCTCCTTCCTCTGGAGGATCTTTTGTGCCCCTGTGCGCCTTGACGAAGGCGCTAGACATTTCCTTAAATGAGGAAATCGACCCCGCCGGCAGACACATATACCAACGTAGAGCCCTCTTCTCTAATGACTCACCGAATTTCTTCAAGAACATCGACTCGAGCTGTATAGCCGTTAAGTCATTGCTCTTCACCATTTCCATATATTCTCTTATGTGTTCTTTGGGATCGGTGGTCCCATCGTATTTCTTCAAGAATATGAGTTTGAAACCCTTGGGAGTTGGGGCTGGAGCCGCTTCGGGCTTGAAGGGCAGCTCCCTGTATTGATCGATATCGAGGTCGTCTTCCTCCTTTGTTATCCCCGGCACGCCTTCGAGGCGCTTTTCCACGCGCGCCTCGATGCGAGCCTCGATCTCCCTGCTCATTTTTTCAACGTCAACCGAGGACATTGTCTCAGCCACGGTGGGAAACGTCCCGAAGTGTGGCGTAGTAGTTGGATTGTTCCCCGAACCCCCAGACGTGGCCCCGTTGGGAGGTCCCCCTGTTATCGCGCCCGGAGGAACGAAGGGCGGGATGCCTCCACCAGGGGCCGAAGGCTGGGTGCTGTTTGGGGCAGCACTGTTCCTCGCCTCTAACGAAGCGCGAAACTCAGCATTAATGTTCGCTTGCTCATCCTGTCTATTTTGGAGAGCTGTCAGCGTAGTGACAACATAAATCTGGAACTCTTCAGTTGTCATTGGTGAGATAGGCTGTTGGTTCAACGGAACGTCAGCCCGTTCACTATTGTTACCGCCATTGTCAGCCATAACGTTGTTGAATCGTAAGCTTTGATGAAAAACGGACGTGAAACTTTGGAACAAAGCGTTACTGCTTATATCCCCACAGACGGCGCCAATTTGTATGGGCCTAAATCAGTTTTAGGACTACAAATCGAATTTGGATTCGAATATAAGCAATTCTTCGTATCAAAGTTGAATAAATACACAAAAAAGACGTAAATGCGAGAAGATAATTGTATTTCAATATATGAGTGTTGAGTACAAATTTGGGCAGAGTTTCAGTATATATTTCTGGATGCCTATGATACAAAATGATCTACTATTTATAGGCCTTACCCACGTTCTCCACCATCAGCTAGTGCATCTTCCCACGACCTGGTCACTAAATAGAGGAGTTAGTGGGGGCAAAGTAGTGGGCTGCAAAGCTGCTGGAACCGAGGTGGTTACCGAAGCCTGGTCACAAGGCTTCGGTGATTTGACCTCACTGTTCGGGTAGGAGGACGTGTCACCGAAGTTCGGTGTTCAGCTCGCCTTCGGTAGCGGTGTTAGAACTTGACTTCGGTGACTTAGTCGCGGGTTTAATCATTTCTCTTCGGAGCGTCGGCTCGCTTTCTCTTCGGTCCACCATCCCGAGGTGCTGACCGACCACACCAATTTTTACCCAATAGAGTATGTGAATTCAATTCGTTAGTTGAACAGTACTTGGCACACTACAAATGCAGTTAGCTCTTTGCTGCATATTGGAAAAGGTTGCAACTCAAAATAGAAGCATATACTAACAGTTTTCCAAGATAAAAGTAACACTACCAAAAATTTCTATTTACCAAAGTAAACTCATTTATTCTTGCACGCCTCCTTTCTTGTCTCATCTTTACATAATTGAATGATTTGAATCAAATACAAACCACAACTTTTCCAATGTAATCCTTCTCTTTGGAAAGCAGTCATTTCAAAGTACGCAAACTTCAAAGTTGTTAGCCAAACAGACCCGAAATCATATGTAAGCCAAAGCACTTCTCCATATCTTCATGCCCTGATGCTTATTAAGTGAACCGCCGGCCAAATGGTGGAGTTAGATAGAGCATTCCCTACGTTATAAGACTTTACCGTGTAAATAAAAATTTTTGTTTTATAGGAATTAATTGATCCCCTTAATATCGGGGATAATATAAGTGAAGTGATAAAAAGAATTTTCTTTAATTTCCTTATATAAATTTATGACTTCACCCTAAATCCTAATGCTTTTCCTTTGTGACAAAATCGAGGACTATGCTATTCTTTGATCTGTATTTATTTAATTTAATATGAAATGGAATAAGTTTAGTTTTTAGAAACTCCTCAGCCTGAAAGTCGGTCCCCCGTATTTTAGTTAATTGGCGAGTTGCAGTTGGATTGCTCTCTCCAGAAGCATCCTTGCTCAACTTTGAATAGAAACGAATACATAATTTTAAGTTTATTATATTATTTTTTAAATTACTGAGTTCTGAATATTTTATTTATATAAATTAAATAAATTTTCTAAAATAAGTATACAATTTGTCCATAAGCGACCTCTACATCCGCCATGATGAGGCGAAAAACATTACAAACATTGTTTCTGGATGCGTAGTATAATCTTATCTACAAGAAAATTGAAGTAACCTAATTAACTTGGAGTAAATTAAAGGTACTCTAGAGTCTAGATCTCTCGTAAAACCATGTTTACAAGTTCATTACTCCGATTATCATGGAAGTTGTCTTGTGCAAGAGGCAGATATTGGTTTCTAAACCCGATATAATTAACTACTAATAAATTACAAAGTCTTAGGTAAGTATACGAGGGAGGGTGTACGTAGTAGAAAGCCTAAGTGAAATTATTAGAGTATTAGAAAACATATACGAAAAGAGAGTTTCCTTTATTTGAGGTCCTCGTCAGCTTAGTGGTCCTTCGCCGTCTCTTCTAATATCTACTTTAATTTCCATAAATAATTAAAACAACTCTTTTGAGTTACTAGTATTGTGAAAGAGAAGATTAGTTTTCTAATCCATGCTTTAGGGTGTACAAACAAGAAGTTAGAAAAATAAAGTATAAACAGACATGCATGCACATGCCACATGTGGTTCCTTAAAAAAAAAGGGACTTGTTTTAGCTAACTGCCACTGTCTTCTTAATTACTATGAAGTTACAGTAATTTTTCATTGATAAATATAATATTCCGATATACGGTGATTGGGAGAATTATTTCCTCCTATTTTAACCTTTTAGATATTAAAAATGCATTGACCCTCACTCGGATTTCATTGTTGCTTATTTTCAATGATATTTTTACTACTATTTTCCATAAAATTCTTTCGTACGTGGTGATGGATCTCTCGTGAAAACAATCTTTTCTCTGAAATTAATTATCATGCAGCTTATAAATATAATAAGTCATTTTAACAAACTAAATTTTTCTCAAAGTATTTTATGTTTAACAAAAATAAAAATGTCACTTACACTACCTTTTTCCAAATCTACCATTACTATTCTAATTATAGTGGATTACTATTTAAGTGACAGTAAAAACTAAATGTTAATTTAGACAAATAGTTCTAATTTTTGTTCCTAGAAGTTAACTACAAATAGTTCTATTTTTTGTTCAACGGTTAAAGTTATAAAATGTCTTTTTTAAGGGTTGTACAAAAGAATTTACAGACATTTAACAGGTGTGTTTGGTACGAATGATGCTTTTCACGTAAAATATTTTTCTTCCTTGTAATATATTTTCCTGGAAAGTAAGTAATTTTTTATGTTTAATATGCAAGTAAAAATAAGTTCTCAAATATATTTCTGTATATTCTATGCAAACTAGGGGTACGAGGTTGGGATGAGAGGTAGGAAGGGGATTCGGATCCGAGGCCGAGCAATCACATGGCAGCAGGTCAGGATATCCAGGGTTCGAGTTAGGGGCGGGGTCCGGGTATGTGCAAGGCATCAGGGTCGAGGGTTAAGGGGTCCGGACTCCGGACTGAGGGTAGAGGAGAAGGTAAGTTGGGGTTGAGGTGTGGTGGGATGTGGCGTTTGCAAGGTATATTTCCTAAAAACGTACTTCAGGTACTACAATTAAATTTGTATTTAGCTGAGTTTTAGGCGACCGTTTTATATCTCAACTTGATCGATTGATGAGCAGTTTACGTCGATAAGTGGTCGGTTTTATGGATCTTAATTCGAAAACAGTACAAGTAGCAAATTCGAAGGAGCAGAATAACGAGTCCGATTAGATTATGCGGTAAGTTCAATTCGAAGACAGTTATGATGCAAGTTCAAATTGGATATTGATACGATCGACTAAAAGACAAATTCACAAAATACGATTAAAAAAACTAAACGAGCACAGGCAGTCGAATTTATATGATTCCGATCACAACTGACGATATTAGCTTTATTCAGTATCAAATAAGCGATTTCAACAGGATTTGATGAGCAAGATTATGATAGATTATCGATGGCAAACATGCAATACTATATGAGCCGATGATAGTTTTGAATAGAACGATGGAAATACAATCGATGAAATGAACTTTATCGAATTGATGTTATGATTAAAATGACAATTATTTAACAAGATTGGTATTAACTAAAAAATATAAGGAACAATGAACCTATTACGTGACTGATGCAATGGTAATGGATTAATGGAATCGAAGGCAATAAGCAAGCATGCCGAGCAATGAAGATAACAGGCAAACAATGAAATAAATAATAATAAATTAAATGAACGAAAGCGATAAGGCTTATTGTATTGAAGAATCGGTCAAAGGTTGATGCGCTTGCTGAAAGAGATGAATCCTCCTCCAAGCCTGAATCAAGCCTTGACTGATGTTTTGTACAATGTTTAAAAGTGTTGGCAATGGAAGACTTGCTTAGAGTAATATGATTGAAATAGGGGATATTCTTTGTTCAGATGAACGTAAGTTACAAATGGGGAAAATGGGGCCCTATTTATAGATCAGCTAAAGCGTGGAGTTCCTAACCCTAGAAGAACTCCACTCCCCCACGTCTCTTCAGCAGTTACCCACGTTCCATGGATTGTGCTGGATTTGTTCCGATAAAAGTGGGATAAGATCAACCAAAGTTATCAGCTGGAACAATTGTCTTCGAAACATTCCGATCTCGATACGGCATAATTGATCACACCAGTGGCTGAAGCTATTTCCAATTCGATATCGCCCCGTAATATCTTCGGAATCTGTTATAGCATTGCCACGTAGTCGAACAAGTGTCCTTTGTATGATCGGACAGAAACCCACCAATACACAAGGTGAGAGGAGACAATCTCTCTAATGGATTTTATTTTCTCTTACTCTTATTTAGGAAAAATATTTTCATTACCTTTAAGTAACTTGTTTCCTCAGGAAATATGTATTTCAAAACTTTTTGATCAAACCATACATAAAACTATTAGTAGAAACTAATTTTTTTAGTGTTTTTCTTCGTACTAAACACGCCGAATATGAATCGCGGTCTTCATCATTTCAGCATAAGTTTCCAAAGGTTAATTAATTAGCGATGAATGCGATCCTAACTGTCATAACCATGTTTAGCACTAACCAATAATGGGTTGATTAAGAAAACTATAATAAGTATTTTTTTATGCCTTTTATAAAGAAAGGATATAAAGCTGGCTTTGTAATGATGTAAATAAAGCCACGTGTCAAGTTGCAGATGACGTGGATTTCTGCTTAATCAGCAGCTATATATCACATGGATGAAAAGGAGAGAACCTATGCTCCTCGAAGCCATGTGGACAAAGTTGAACTACTATAAGACAGAGGAGACTTGACTGTGTCTTAGTTGGGCAATTGCATTACACTATAAAAAAATATTACTTAAATAAAAATTCTATTTATCACACCCCATGTCCCTCCAACTAATTTTGTTCATTGTTAAGGGGGTGGGGGTACTCTAATAAATGATTGGAGCTGTTTAACAAAACAAATAGATTGGAGCTAGCTCCTTTTTTGTTTCCTAACTTGCCATTATTTCTTGTATTTTCTTAGTTTATTAATAATAATGCCAAGGCAGATTCCTTTTCAACCAACCTCCTTGTCAAATATTTGACATACTAATGAGCACAATATTCAACAGAAACTTTCATACCCTCTGATTCTATTTACTGTCACTTCTGTTAATAGTTCTTAAATACTCATTTTTAAAAACTAAGAAAGAATTAATACTTTTCTCAATTTTACCTTACTATTCTAATTATACATATTCTAGAAAAAAGAAGTAAAGATTGAGAAATCAAAAAATAAAGCAGAAAATGTCAAATTTGTCGCTGGAGGGTGTAAAAGACTAAGGGCGAAGGACCAAAACTGCCACTAGACTATAGAAAAATGTCTAATTATGTCATCCGTTAAAAATATGGTTCAAATATGCCACTGTTGTTGCACTTTTGGTTCAAAAATGTCATTATGTATAACTTTCGGCTCAAAAATGCCATTATTTATGATGAAAATTATTTATTCTAATTTTTAGTTTTTAAAAAATACTAAAAAATTGTAAAAAATGCCTAATGTGCATTAAATACTCATACTCCAACTTAATTTCTGACACTGATCCCCCACTACTCCCTAGTTGTATTTGTTAATGTATTTTTCTATTTATCTTGTAATCAACATAATTATTAAATAAAATTATATTTTTTTATTGTAAAAAAGGCGACAATAGACCAAGAACCAAAGACCATTTTTTCACCTTCTTCTCTAATTCACACGGATCATACCTATATCGCTCACTTTGCATTCTAGTTCTTTAACTTTAAATATTTTTTAAATTTACACAAACTCCTTCATAATTTTGTCTAGAAAATAGCTTGACATGGGATATGAAAATATCAAAAACTTATTTTTTTTTCTTTTTCTACTATATATTCCATTTTTAGGTTTTCACAAATTATTCAAGAAATTGATTTCAATAGACTTTCAGAATGAACCTATTTTTTTTTATTTTTTCAAATGGAATGAGCTAATTTTGGAATATAGATTCCGAATATATTTGTAAATAAGGAAATGAAGATAATGTTTGTGTTAAATAGTAAAAGCAAAAATAGGATAGGGGTGGGTGGGTTCGGAAATTAGCTTGGAGTGAAGGTTTTAGTGGCCATTTGGCCTTTTTTAGGAATTTGTAATATTTTTTAAAAACTAAAAATTAGAATATATAATTTTCGTCAAAAATAATGGTATTTTTGAGCCGAAAGTTATACATAATGACATTTTTAAACCGAAAATATAACGTCAGTTGCATATTTGAACCATATTTTTAACGGGTGGCATAATTAGACCTTTTTCAATAGTTTAGTAGAAATTTTGGCCCTTCGCCGAAAGACTAACGTGAGTTGTAATTAGGAACGGAGGGAGTAGTTCTTACAATTTTACTATTTTTAGCAATGATATATAAAGGTAAACGTTAAAATTTGTGCAGAATAAATGTTATTTAAGAAAAACTAATGAATAAACAATATATTATGTTTGTCTAATGGTGATTATTTCTCTTTTCATCTTCATTGTGTCATGGAAAGTTATGTTTATAGATATATAGATAATTTTTCCTTTTTAATTTATTAGTGTTAAGAATATCTTATATTTTGCGTTATAGTGCTTTTCTTCACTGATGATGTACTTATTTAGGCATTTACAAAGGAATAACAAGACCATTCCTCTCATAGAGCTATGTGAGTAGACTTTGCTCATACCAATACAGAGAAATTCCTTAACGAAACTTTTAACCATTAATACAATACAAGATCAATGAAAAATAAATTAATTGGAATGCTTTTGGTTATGAGTTTTAGGCCGCCTGCTAAAGTCAGAAATTTGAGAAATTAGTAAAACAGCTACTTTTCAATTTTCATTAATAATATATACTATGAACCAATATAACTGCTAGAGTGAAAGTTGAATGTCAGGTAGGTGCCGCAACAAATATTACTTGGAGAATAAATTAGTACATAAGCTTCGGAACTTTAAAAGGTCGCCCAGCAATCATTTCTTAGGAAATTGATCCATTGCCAGACGCAATGGGTCTTCCGTTATTATTATTATTTTTTTTTGAATTTCTTTTCTGTCTTTGTTGATTGATTTCTCATTCTTGTTGGATCCGATTAAACACAAAATCCAACTTAAAATAGCTAAATATCTTTCTCTTTTTGGATTCATTACCTAACAAAAAAACTCACTCTAAATTTGAGCGATGTCTAACACATAGAACTGTTACCCTGTATTTATAGGAATCCGGCACCAAAATGGGTGCTTTATTTAGTTGAGCAACAAAAATGAGTTGCTCAACTAAAAATTTACAAAAACATATATATCGGCACAAAAAGTACCGACTCACAACAATTGATAGACGGTGAAAGTTGACGCACTAACGGAGCATGTTTCTTAACAAGTCGGCATTTGTTTCGCCGATTTACTAAGTCGGTAGAACAAACGCCGACTTGCTGTTATATACACATACACAAATTTAATGATGTGAACTCTACCCTTATTTGATGAATAGTGCAATATATCTTGAATCACCCCTGTTTGATGCTAGATGCAAAAGAAAGAGAGTTCCAATGGATGATATATCAACAATTTGCCTCTTCTTTCATAGTATTTCTCCTTCTAAACAAGAAGACTGTCTAAAGTTTGAGAAAAAGCTTACATGAACTACCAGCTAATCCCTAGTTGTTGTTTTCCCCTTCTGTACTACTTTGTATATAAGTTCAAAAGTTATGTTCCAGAACTATTTTTCATACAAAACTCAAAGTTAAAGAATATATATATATATATAGAGAGTTAGAAATAATAAGTTTGGATAAACCTGTTGATTAAGGGCTAGATCCACCACTGTTTGAACTTCCGCCACCACAATGTCATCTGTTATTACTATGAGAGTCTGTGTATACATCAAACAGGGGTAGAGCACTATTCATTGAAATTGTGTATGTGTATATAACAACAAGTTGTCGTTTGTTCTGCCGACTTACTAAGTCGGTGAAACAAATGCCGACTTGTTAAGAAACATGCTCCGTTAGTGCGTCAACTTTCACCATTTATCAATTGTTGTAAGTCGACACTTCTTGTGCCGATATACCCGTTTTTGTAACTTTTTAGTTGGGCAACCCATTTTTGTTGCTCAACTAAATAAAGCATCTATTTTGGCGTCGGATTCTATTTATAGGTGCATATTTACCATCTTTTGCTTCTAAATAGTAGTGCCTCCCTATCCTACAAATTTTAAAGGAAAAATAAGAAAAAAGTTATGCGGAGAAAATAAATTATAAAAAAGGAATAAAGGACTATATTGGCTCTCACGTCCTCTAAGTACCGTTTCCAGTTGAAGTCTCAATTTTTATATTATCACTACAAATGAATAAGATAATAAATAGAACAACAATATGTACAAAACAATATGTACATAATAAATTTAGTCGTCTTTTACTTAATTATTCATATTTAAACGAATATAAGTCCTTCTGACGCTTTCTTTCTTCTATTTCATTTTATTGGTCAACTAGCTAATCATTTATATGGTCTTAATGGGAATTATGTGTAAGTATAAATTTTTATGTGTACCGAATAATTTTAGCTTTATAAAAAAAAAAAGTATGTCTAAATCTTAACATTTGAAAACGCTAATTGTTTGAAAGAATAACATTGCCAAGCAAACGGTTGAAGCTTAAAATTTTTCCGTAAAACCCTTACAAGAAGAAATTACTCTACTTTAAATGAAATGCCCCCTTAACCAAAAAGTTTTGTACCTTCCCTCAACATTAGCTTCTGCCATAACCAATTTCCATCTTTAATTTGTCTTGAGTTGATTGATTAACGGTCACTGAACAATTAATGATAGGTGAAGAAAGTCACTTATTTTTTTTCTTTTAATTTGCTTCAAAAAATTACTTATCTTTTTCATATTTCACACAAAAGGTCACTTTTTTTTGAGTGATGTATCTTTGATATTTTACTCAAAATGTTGCTCAACATGATTGCATAATAGAACATTATTTGAGTTTCATTTGGGATAATTTGAGGCTTAGCCATTGGAGGGTCGAAACATTAAAGAAGATCGAATTAGTGACTCTCTTCAAAGTTGAAGTAGATTTGGCCCTTTTCCCCTTTGTAGAAAAGCTTCATTCAACAGGGCAAATCGGTGTTTCTCTAAGCATAAATTAAAGAGAGCCCTCCATTAAAAATTTGTTTTCTTCATATTGTTATATCTCTATTTCCATATACTCAACGAATTCATACAGTTACTATTTTCTATTACTTTATAGAAGCTGTATATATCGCAAATTGTATATAAAGGGGTGAATTCATGCTAATCATTGTATAACTATCAACTCATATACTCCTACTGCATAACATGTACATAAGGAGGTACAACAAAGAAGTCAACAACATAGAGTACTGACTCAAAATAATAGTAAAAAATGAAAATAAACTCCAAAAAATAGAGCGTGACATAGACGCGCCTTTAAGTACGTCACCTCGTAAATGGCGGGGAGCAACCAATTTAAAAAAAACAGAACTTCTGTGTCTAGGAGCCACCCCCACAAAATACAAACTATATTATAGTCACTACCAGCTGAATCATTTCTATGTTAAAAAATATAGTACAACAAGTTATATTAGAGAGAGAAACACAAAACTGAATGTTCTTAAATTTTATGATTAGCATATACTTATTAGTAAGGAGAAGAAAAGAAACACTGTATACTATGAATCTAACACAAAAATTGCACATTTTGTACAAAATGTGATGAGGGGGTTGTGTATAAAATATTGAAAAAACACAAACATTAAGAAAATAAGTAGACTTACAAAATGCACATGGCTTCTTGAGTTTGTTTCTTTTGGTCTCCACATATTTTTTTGTTTATATGATTTTTTTTTAGTTTATTTTTTTTGCTTTCACATGGTCTCCTTTTACATTCTTCATAATGGTCCAAAGGTTTCATGTATTATTTTTATCATTGACTGAGCACTTTCAAGAGATTCTTTCATCAGATCTACAGTGAAACTTAAAAGGTTGGTGCTTAATAAAAATACCTTATACAACTTTCTTCTTCATCTTCTTGTTATGTTTTAATACAAAGTTTCAAAGAATTCTTGAAAACAAAGAAAGGTGACAACTCTTATAAGTCATTTAGTTGACTTTGGTATTTGTGTTAACGTGTAAATTTTGATCTTAATTTGCATTGCATGATTTTATTATTCATTGGATTATGAGTTACTAGTTGATATTTGGTTAATGAATCCAACTTGGCAAAATTTCATGTTTTTTTTTCTTTTCTGAATTATTAATCTTTGAGGTTTGACATATATGTCCCACCTCAATTATGTTCTTGAATTGTAGAATTCTTTATGTTATTGTTGGAAGTTGCAGTAAAGGGAGATTTTTAAAAGTATTTTTTTCCTTTTGCCACCCTATTTCAGTTGTGCTCATGTTGATGTATAACTTATGTTTGTTGGTAGTTTTTTTAATCATTAACATGAGCTTTTGATTGCAGAAGAATTTTACTTCAAATTATTGATATACCATAAATTTTTCTAGCAATAAGAGAGACTTGAAGAGTTGAAGTTTTTAAATTTTTTTATATTGATTGGTGACCTGTGATGAAGCAAGTGGGAAATAATTCTTGTTGATGATGGAATCATTTTCACATCCTATTTGGATCTTAAAAGAGGAGCCACCTTTTTAATGCTTGTTAATTCCTCAGAGAGAATTTTCTCCCACATCTCTATGTTTTCAATTCCTGTATGAAGAAAGTATCTAGTGACTATTGGGTAGGAATTTTATATGTATCCTGATGATTATGTGTATTCATCTATTTGCTCTATGTTGCACTTGCGTCTCTAATTAGGGATCAATGCACTCATCATTTCTTAACCATTTTGTATGCAGACTTTGTTAATCAGTTGAGAGAAACCTTTTATACTTATAGTTCTCTGTCTTGAGGATCTTGATTGAAAATTCAGTTAAGTTAGGCGCAGATGCTAGAATTGTATCATCATAGCAAAGTTCAGGAGTAGTTTGACTTTCTGGTTGTATGTAACATAGAAGAGGTCTAAATGGTTTGCGAGATGGAAAGTGATCAAGTAGAGGACATGGACATGGAAGTGGAAGTACTTTCGTCGATGTGGCCTGAAGATATTAATGAAGCTGGAAAACAATTCAATATAGATAGGCCAGGTGAAGATCAAGATATGTTGGAGGAGGTTACTATCAATGATGATTCGACGATAGTTGATTTCCAGCGACTTGTGGAGCTTACTAATTATAGTGAAAAAGGGTCATCTCAGTTGGCTTACTTGGTAAAAAACTGGGAATATAAACAGGAAAATGCTATAAGGCTACTCAGAGAAGAGATTGACAATCTTAACAAGCAACAAAAAGAATCAGAGCTCAAGAAATTGGAGATACAGAAGAAATATCAATTTGAGGAAGAAACGTATGGGGGTGATAAGCGTCCAATCTCTATATTGGATGAAGACATGAAGAGATACATCTTCAAAGAGGCTCCTAGGAAAAGGAATGATGTGAAAGTTCAAGATAAACTAGAAATAGATGCTGAGTATGACAGCATAAAGTACTGGAAGCAGAAAGCTGATAATTTGCAGAAGTTGTTGAATGAGAGTATTCATCGGGAGCAGATACTACTTGAGAAATTGCAGGAAAGCATAGAAAATCTTGAAAGGCAGACCTCTCCAGTGGAAGAATTTTCCCAGGTTCTGAAAAGAGCAGATAATTTCTTACACTTTGTCCTCCAGAATGCACCGGTTGTCATCGGACACCAGGTCAGTTTTCTCTAAGAATGATAAATGAGTATATACCTTACCTAATTTGGGAGTGCTCCCAATTTCTTCTTATATGGTTCTGTGGATGCTATCTTGTCGTGTCATTTTGAGCCCGTTTGGGTGAGCTTATTATAAATAGCTTATAAGCCATAAGTTGCTTATAAGCTATTTTTTAGAAGTTAGGATTTTCTAACTTATCCTTTTGGCTTATTTTGAGCACATAACTGTAACTGCTTATAAGCCCATGACTTTTTGACTTACCAGACACTCATTAATGGGCTTATAAGTTCATATGTGCTTTTAAGCCACTTTTAAGCTTACTCAAATCCATCCTAACCGATTTGTTTCTCCAGTGTAGTTCCTTCCATTGTTTTCATATGGAAATTTCTGTACCTTTTCTACTTGTAGTATTGCTACTCAAGCGAAATGGGTTGTGTTTTCAAATGAGGAGAATGGACACCTAAGCCTTTTACTATTGTCATCTCTAAAGCTATGCTTGTGCATAAGAGACTATTCGGACGATGGATAAATCGAGTACTTGGCTGTAGTCAGTTCATTTGGTTAACTGTTACAAAGTCAATGTACAAACACTTGTGTTACTTCACTAACAACTACCTTCTGTCATCCCTGCGAAATACGAAGCTCTCAGATCGTCGGTGATTTAAACACCAGTTATATTAGAACCATGCATCCCAACCATCAAAAATAGGAAAAGAAGTTGTAACAATGTAACAATTGATGCTTGTGTGGTGGGCTTCTTTGCTTGGCCTTATAAGTTCAACTTAAGCCAGATATTGGAGTAATCACCTTTGAATATACTTTAACTTGTTAGCTATGAAAAAAATCCTAGTCAAAATGTCTTTTAGTGTTTGTTTGCATTAGTTGTGAGTGTGAGAAAGTCCTGGCTACTAGCATAGTCCAATTGGTGGTAGTTGAAAATGCAAGGTACACCTAGTTAGCATCGAAGAGCTGTCTAACTCCCTTCGCTCAATTGTTGTAAGAATCAAAATTTTGATAGGATATCTCTGCATACTTTGATGAGCTGATCAGTTTTTCTGCTAGGACATTAGAAGTAGTTGGGGCGATGGAATTTTTCTTCTACTCATTGCCCCAAGCCACTCTTCCTAGAGATAATTGTCCTCATACGTAACTGGCTGTTGGGATATTTCCAGATCTTAATTAACCTATTTATCATGTTGTTCAACTATTTTCAAGGCATATTTTTTTGGTGTTCCAATACTTCATACGAAGAAACTAAGTGATCCAATATTTTTTTTTGTGCAGGATAAAGAGTTGCGTTATCGTTTTATCTACAATCATTTCCCATCTTTGCGGGAAGAGGTATTTCAACTCAAAATAATACTATTCTTTAGAACTTTTCTTTCAATTGTGAAGTTGCTCATTTTCTCTGGAGTGGAACTACTATCTTGTTACAATTCACCAGTTCACGATGGAATTTATTTGGTATTCATAAAGGACTTTTAGAATCTAGTATATGCTTTCCTCAGTTTTACTTATCTTTCAGGACGTCATAGGCAAAACAGATGTAGAGATTTTCACTGGTGCTGGTGTAAAGGAATCTCAAGACTTCAAAAGAGAGGTTTTGGAACGAGGATTACCCGCAAAGAGGGAAATTACATTTGAGACTCCATTATTTGGGTCAAAGACTTTTCTAATATATGTTGAGCCTGTGTTCAGTAAGGCAGGAGAGACCATTGGTGTAAATTATATGGGAATGGAGATGACCGATCAGGTTAGTTAAATTCTTTACCAGTAATTCTTGTTGATGTTTTGAGGTAATTTTTCCAAGGAAGTTAGAATGCTCCTTTTAAGAGTTCCAGTTTTGAAGAGCTGATGCCATGTTATTTACTTTATTGTGTCAATTAACTGCTGCTCTGTTATTCTAAAGTGAAACTTTTATAACATAATCATATGTTAATGTTTTAACTGGAAAATTAATTTCTGATTGATATCTCCCAGGACAGTAGAGTCCTCTTGACCCTGCATCTTTTCGCTAATTTATCATGCTTTGCCATAATGTATTTTTTGTTAATGATTTATGGAAGGCAGCAGCAGTAACGTGAACTATCAAATTGCAGGTAAGAAAAAGAGAAAGAATGGCAAAGCTGCGAGAAGAGATAGCTGTACAGAAGGCCAAGGAGACAGAACTTAACAAAACTATTCACATAACAGGTTCACTTACACATAATATGCCATTATGCATATATGTTGAGTCAGCGTCCAGAAGAATAATCATCGCTAAGGTTGTCTACTTCTATTTGTTGCAGAGGAAACAATGCGAGCAAAACAAATGCTTGCTACCATGTCTCATGAGATTAGATCTCCTTTGTCAGGAGTAGTCAGCATGACTGAAATTCTTTCTACCACAAAATTGGACAAGGAACAACGCCAGCTTGTGAAAGTAATGATGTCTTCAGGAGACTTGGTTCTTCAACTTATAAATGACATCCTTGATCTTTCCAAAGTTGAATCAGGTTTCATTTCCTCTTCTCTTTTTGTGTTTCAGTATTTGATGAAAATATTTGATGCTAATATGTTAGTTTTTGGATGTTTCTATTAATTCCTGTAAATCTAGTTTTAATTCTGTCTATCTTAGGAATGCATTTCATGTGTTTTCTTCATTTGCCTACTCAGCTGGATAGTTTAAGGACAGAGTTTAATAGATGAAAAGCATAAGAATATATTTCAATGCCAAAATGACCTTTCTAAAACAATATTGAGTTTTATATGTGCAAGTAATTGGCAAGAGGTACTTTTCAAACTTAAGAAATTGATCTTCAGTATAGATTCCTTTTGGATAAGTCAAGTTTTAGTCTGGAATTTCCTGGAGAAATTTGTCCGTGTCTGAGTGATTCTTGTTTCTTCTCTTAGCAGTAATTGACTACATTTGTTTGAGTATTTTGATTTTCCTGAAAGAAACTTATTTTCTGATTCTTCTTCAGGAGTAATGAAGTTGGAAGCTACAAAATTTCGACCAAGGGAGGTTGTAAAGCATGTCTTGCAAACTGCAGCAGCATCACTACAGAAAATATTGATTTTGGAAGGTCACGTGGCTGAAGAGGTTCCTATTGAGGTAAGAGCTCTATCATGAATTATTTACATTGATGGTGACTTTTCCCACTGCCTAAACCTAATTGTTAGAACCCGACGCGAAATTTCTCAGAAAGATATATGTTTGAACTGAATAAAACAGCTTGGTTCTTTTTCACTTATTCATTATCTCTGTAGTTTGTTTATGGGCTTCCAATTGAAAAGTGTTTTCTTAAATCAGGTTATTGGGGATGTACTAAGGATTCGCCAGATCCTCACGAACTTGATCAGGTATGGAACATTTTCTGGGTGGTTGAAGGCTTACATGTTGTTAAGAACATTCAGGTTATAGTGCTTGTTAGTTGCATCTGCTGCATGTTTTGATTTCTTTATGGCCTTGTTCTCATATTCTTCAAATGAGACATATCTCATCTGTGGAAAAGAATGTAATGCGTACATCCGGCTGGTACTTGAGCATGCCAAATGTTGGCATCCTGTTATTCCATAATACAGTACCAGCAGAGTTTTTATTTTACGAGGAAAAGTTTCTGGTGAAGAATCTTGAAACACATGATGTATCAAAGTTGTAAGATACTGAGTAGTTTTTCTAATGTTATGCAGCAATGCTATAAAATTTACTCATGAAGGAAAAGTTGGTATAAAGCTGTATGTGATTCCCGAGCCACGTCCTGGTGTGAAGCAAGGATCCCATAAGAGGTTGGCTTCTGATCATTCAAAGGTTTCTGCAAAGATATGGAAAGAGGATAAGTGTACATCACCATCTCACACAGCCCTTGATCGAAAAGGCTCTGGTGGATGCAAAGATGCTGATAGTGCTAATGAAAGTCGGATGCACAATGGGGGTTGCAATCATTTTGGAGAAAATGGGGATTCAATAGATGATGAAGTGGTTGATTCTGACCAACAAGAAACTACAGTGTGGATACGTTGTGATGTTTATGACACTGGGATTGGAATACCAGGTACGTCTTACAATTGGTTAAGTCCATTGACATATTCCTGATGCCATGACCTGGTTGCTATCCATAAATTTCATGGACACCTCTGACCATATTTGTATAAGCAGCTATTTTTTTTCAATATCTGGTTTTAATGTTGCTAAGCCAGTTTTACCTTGATTAACAGAAAATGCTATACCCAATCTATTCAAGAAATATATGCAAGTCGGAGCTGATACTGCTCGGAAGTATGGTGGCACAGGACTAGGGTTGGCAATCTGCAAACAACTGGTAATTTTCAAATCCTTCTAAATTTCATTTAGTTTCAACTTTGTTTTGGAACAGAAGTTCAAACACATTGAGTCATATGGTGTTCTATATTAAATTTCATAGTCTTTTATGTTATCTTGCTTCATCTGGATTAAGAAACTGCTTCTTCTTAACTAGCATCATCTGTGGTATGAAAAGTATTGCCACATTTTAGTGCAAATTAAATTGTGGCATAACAATTTTCACTTACATTGACATGACTTTTGCAGAAGTGTTTAGAATATTAAGTCCTTATCTTGACCCCTCATATTAATGAAACAGGCTGAGCTTATGGGCGGTCATATGACTGTATCCAGCAAAGAGAACCATGGATCTACCTTTACATTTGTTCTACCTTACAAGGTTTCACCTGTGTGTGATGGTTCGGATGACAATGATGAACTCTCCGAAATGGACAATCATGATGCTGCCTCTGAAGGAAATGATGATGATATAAATTCTGGTTTTTTCCAATTCCAACCGCGCATTTTAGGTTCTTTGTTTTCTTCTCACAGTTCTGGAAGAGCCAGTAATTTATCAGCAAATGGTTTTGGGTTGAATGCTTTGACCAAGAGTAATGGATTACCAGTGAACTCCTATTCTTTCCATTCCAATAGCAATACATCAAAAGAGACAGGATCAGTAGAAGATGCATGTTCAGTAGCTGACGTTGTTGACACATCATCTGAGGCTGAAACTTCCTTCAGAAACACCCTAGATTCTGGCAACCCGAGCACATCTGGTAGAGACCAACAGATAAATGGATTTTTAGATCATCAGTCCCATACCCCCTCTTTAGCTTCCACTACTTCTGTAACTACAAATGGAGGTCAGAGTGAAATTGCAGAGAAAAGAGTCACCTTAGAAGAAAGTCGAATGCAGGAACAACCGGACAGAAGTTCTGAGTGCTCTTGTAGCAGTAGTGTAGATGTTTCAAAAACCTCTTTAAAACCCAAGATCCTTCTTGTAGAAGACAACAAAATAAATGTAATGGTAGCGCGGTCGATGATGAAGCAGTTGGGTCATGACATAGATGTAGTGAATAATGGAGTGGAAGCTGTGCGTGCAGTTCAAAACAACAGTTATGACCTCATTCTAATGGTATGTTTACTAAAAATTTGATGTCCTTTATTCAGAGTTTTTGTATGTTGCACGGTAGCTCATACCTCACTTAATGACCTACACATGCATGTTTGTTGCTCATGTCAGTATCGATTTTATTTTGCAGTTAAATGAGGGTTCTTGAACTTTAAATAAGAGAAGGTTAAGACTTTGAACTTCCAGAATTTTCCGTCTGTATGTATAGATTAGATCTTAATCAATCCAGTCTCCAGATAAGAAATGTAGCACCAGATGACTAAGCACTTTTTTGGTCCAATGTTTACAGTAGAACATACCAATAATTAGGCAGAAACTTGTTCTCAGGTTCTGCATACAGCAATAACTTGCATCAAGATGAGAAAAGTACCACCAGATTAATATGCACTTTCTGTTTTAATGTTTGCAACATACCAATAAATAACCAGAAACTTTACTTGCTCTAGGCTCTATTTACATTAATATCGTACATTCGGAATCAAGTATTAACCAGGGAAGGTTTTCACTCTCGAATCATGCTAACTTGTACTGGTATGTTTTTTATTTGTGCAGGATGTGTTCATGCCAGTTATGGATGGCCTTCAAGCTACCAGATTGATACGATCATTCGAGGAGTCTGGTAACTGGGATGCAGCAAAGAATGCTGGCATTGATGAAGAGGTGTCTCCTTCAAATTCCTCTCAAAGAAGTCACGGATCCTCCAGGAAGCGGATCCCTATCATTGCAGTAAGAACCCACACTTTAAATGCTTAACTGTGTTTGCTTTACTGCCTCAATAGCTCCATCTTGTTCGGTTTTCCTTTTCTTGTTGAAGATCTTAATCTTATAATAAATACTGGAAATCTGTTTGTTAGTTGGTTCTTAGATGAGATCCTTGCTAAATATTTCCAGGGGATGGTTCCGACCTTGAAAATGAATGCATTCAAATCCTTTAGCCCCAAAAATGGAAATATATTCATGACTTACATGCATTCTTCTCCTCGTTTTGAGTAAACAGAAAGATTTCATTGCCTTGGTTGCAATAGATAGTTATCAATACCCTCTGCGGCTAACTGATGAAACTCATTTACATTATCGCAGATGACAGCCAATTCATTATCAGAAAGTGCAGAGGAGTGTTATGCAAATGGTATGGACTCTTTTGTTTCAAAGCCAGTTACATTCCAAAAGTTAAAAGAGTGTCTTCAAGAGTATCTACCATGACATATTTCCTTGTAAATGTATGCACCTGTACAGGAAAAGACAAAAAAGAAAGGAAAAAAAAAATGATGTGTTAGGAAATTTTGTAACCAATGTGTCAAGTTGCTCTCTACTAGTTGTCTTGTTCACAATGATGTACATTAATAGTCAGCCTTTTGTTCCTCTACTAGTCCTCATAGCGGCTTCAACACATATCTGAAACTGATGTGGACTTTAACAATAATGGAAGGTTTTTATGAATTCCATTGAAGAGGGAAAGAAGTATGAGCCTCATATGGTTATCGTTGTCTTCAATTTACCTTTTAATTCCATGAGGCGTACGAATGGTATAATTATCGGGTTCAGGTGAACCTACAGTTTTCAACACGGAGCATAGCTATATATGTAATAAATCATTACAACTTCAACAGCTATTATATTTGGAATCCATAATTTCAAATGTGTTGGGGATCAGAGGTAAGAACTAAAAAAGTTTAAATGCAGCATCAGCCTCTGACTCTATATCTCATTTTGTATGTTGACTTTGAGATCAAATTGGATTCTTTGTCCCATACATACAATAGGTGAAGGATATTATTTCTCAACTGTAAAAGATTAACTAAAATTTAGTCTCGATAATAACAAATATATTGATCATATTAGCGCGAATTCTGCACAATTGCTCAACTCTAATCGACTAGTGTTTAATCGGGAAAGAAAAACTAGTGTTTAAGCTGGGCAATTAGTTCATCAGCAAAAAGGAATAAGAAAAAAAAATTAGTTCATCAGCAAAGTCAAACAGCTAATTTGCTTGTAGAACCACCAGATAAGGCATACGGACAACTTGATTTTGAAGTGTCGTTAGTACTTATCTGGATTGTTCTTGTTTCGTTGGATGAAAGTAACTATGAATGAAATGTCAAAACTGTGTTGAAGCATAAGCAAAGTAACTATGTACTTGCTCTCTTTCATTTAAATCGAGGATAAAAAACTAGCAATTCCCAAAATTATTCATCTTTTGCAATTGTTATACTGTAGTACTTAACAATAAAGTGTTTCTTGATTACCCTGAACAATAATATTCACAATTTAAAACTCCTTGGACGAGACCAGATTGATGTATGCATTACAATTTTCAAGTGTCCCTAAAGCAACAAATGAATGGGACCCGAAGTCGAGGTGCAGGCAAGAGTGACAAGTCAATCGATAGATGGCTTGGTGGGAGAGTGGATGGAGCTAAAACTAGTGCTGCTGGTGCTTGGTCTGAACTCAGCTTGTTCATGAATGATGAGCTCTTATTTTGAGCCATGGTTAAACGTCTTCTTTTATTCAATGGCCTTTCCTCCAGCTTCTCCATTTCTTCCACACATTTCACGTCAGCTAGGTTCATGAATGACCTTGATCTTCCTTTATAGTAACTGGATAATCCTCGCCTGCAGAAAGGGAAACGTAAAATTAATCTCATCAACACGAAGAGATCATGAGAAAATTTAGACGACGACTTATTTTTATGCATAAAAAAATTGTTGAATCTCCTCAATACGTACCAGATATTTTTAGCGTAACGCACTACTAAAAAAACCGTCATTTTCGACCGCCGTATCGGTCGAAATTCGGTCGACCTATCGACCATATTTCGACCGATTGCGGTGGTCGATAAAATTCAGGTAGAAATTCAAGTATCGACCGAAATTCGGTCGAAGGTCGACCGAGATTCGACCGAATTTCGGTCGATAGGCCTTCGACCGAATTTCGGTCGAAGTGTATTTCGACCGAAATTCGGTCGAAGGTCTGGTAATTTTTTTTGACCAACTTTCGACCGAAAGTCGGTCGAAAACCTGTAAAAACCTGCAACATAAAAGCTGAAATTAGGCCTATACCACCTGTAAACACGCAGAAAAACCAGTCACAAAACATTCATAAACGCTATTTAAACAAGGCTAACAAAGCCAAACAATAGTTCGTTCAAGTTCTACAATATTCAAACAAACTAAACAAATAGTTTAAAGTTCAACTTTCACTACTAATGGCTAGAAGCCGAACTAGACCCGGCATCAGACTGAGAAGGTGAATGGTGGCTATGTCTGCTCTTGCTCTTTCCCTTTCCCGAGCTATCACGCCTTCCTTTACCTTTTCTTTGGTTCCTGAGGATCTGTTGCATCATTTCATGCATTTCTCTTTGATGCGCCTCCTGTGATGCGCGCATCATTTCATGCACTTCTCTCTGATGCGCCTCTTGTGCTAAGCGCATAGCTTCATTTTGCTTTCTCAGTTCTTCGATCTCCGCTTGCATCTGTGTCATTTCTGGAGCGGGAGCAGAGCTTGCTGGAGCACTTGAACACGAGCCCAAATAGTTCGATTTATGCTTGGCAGATGAATACAGTGTTCCAATGCCATAAGCTGAACCCTTCTTCACCCCTCCGACCGCTTCCAACCATAAGTTGGTTTCTTGCTCGAGCGTTAGCGGTGCTGGGGTACTGCTTTCGCATTCAGATTGCTGAGTCGTAGTCCAGTCCTCAAGGGCCTTTGTAGCTTTTTCCTGAAAAACATAAATATATCAACGGTACAACAATGAAGTTTTAAACTTGAAGGATTGGCGCGACTTTAGTTTAAATTTAAGTACTTACCCAGGCCTCTTGTGCTCGGGGCTCGACCCATGTTTCTCCGCCCTTTTTATCTTTCTTGATATGGCGGATCTTGTGCATTTCAGAGAGCGGAATAGTCCGATTTTGTTGCTTTTCCTACAAATTAAAGAAGAGAACAAGTTAGATAGAAAATTTACTATTATAGTAATTCTTATAAATTAAATTACTTTACCAAGCGCATCTTCTGCGTCGCAGCGCTAACTGCGCCGCCGGTATGCAGCGATCCACCCTTAGTAGATGCCCGAGCTTTCTTCCCTTGCTCGCTCTTCCTCTGAAATTCGGGAGTACCCCAATACTGCAGCAGCTCTCTCCATTGATGATCATAGAGGAAGCCGGGCATTTTCCCATTTTTGCGCGCATTGTACATTGCGTTCTTGTACACATCCGCGCATTTCTTAGGGAAGTTACAACGGACTTTATAGTCCAGAGCCGGATGCCACTTACACTGAACCTGCAATATTCATCAAAATATTTTATTTAAACATAATCATTAAGAAAACCTGCAATTAGTGAAAAATCTTATGCATATTTATCACCTCAAAACCTTGCATTATCTGTTGCTTTACATGAGGGGGCACAGCGCCCCAGGATGGCCATGATTTCTTCCATTGAGATTTCATGCATTTCGTCAGCACAGGAGTAGCATCAGTGTTGGGGCAAAAGCTACGTAAAAAAACAGACGGGTTAATAGAAGTACTAATATTTAAAAGCTTACTGCTAAATAGATAAGAACTTCATAAATACTATACTTACCCCTTATCCCCCTCGGGATAAATAATCAAACGCCCGTCTTCCCAAGTGCCAGGCTCACCGATGTAATATGGCGATCTGGGATCATAGTACGGAATCTCCTGCTGTACCGAAGGGCAGGTAGGGCTAGATGGCTCGGAAGGCGGCTGAGTCGACCCAGACGGACTAGTGGACTGTGTGGGATCGCCTAGTCCGGGAACGCCCTGGGATGGACCGTCCTGGCTCTCAGTCATGTCATAACTACTGAAGTGATGCCTCCAACCAGTATGGCTCGGAGGCATGCCAGGTGGTCTGAAAAAATCCGGACTGTATCCGGCAGGTGCTCCTGTAGGAAGCGAATGCGGCACCTGGGACATGCCGGGCGGCCTGAAAAAATCTGGACTGTTTGCTGCTGGTGCTCCTGTAGGAAGGTGATGCGGCACCTGAGAGGTAGGAGTCTCCTGTGCCGGCTCACCTGAAGGCTCACATGCCTTTCCTTTCCCCTTCCTTCTTGAAAACACTAGAGGGGGAGGACTGTCCTGTGCCGGCTCACGTGAAGGCTCAGCTGCCTTTTTAGTCCCCTTCTTTCCTGAAAAAATATTCTTCATTCCTGTTGACACATTCATTGCACAAAAATTAGACGGGTTAAATAGATTAAATAAACACATTCATTGCAAAAAAAAAGGCGGGTTAAATAGATTAAATAAACACATTCATTGCAAAAAAAATAGGCGGGTTAAATAGATTAAATACACACATTCATTGAAAAAAAATAGGCGGGTTAAATAGATTAAATACACACATTCATTGAAAACAAATAGGCGGGTAACATAGATTAAATACACACATTATCTTCTTAGTAAACAAAAATCTTGACCCAATCATTGTAAACAAAAATAGTGAATACAAATATCTTCTTATGTTTATAATTAAAAAATTACATTAAACTAGTAAATTACTTGTTTGATGAAATGCCCCAAAGAAACAATATTATCTAATAACACCCTATTAATTAATATTATCCAAGCAATTCAAACAAACAAAAGCTTATTCGTTTTAGGCATAACATGTTCATCTTCTCAACAATACCAAGGCAAGAACACATTGCAAACAAAACTACCAAACAATACCAATTCAACTACAACAATTCCAAACAACACAAACCTAACTTTGTAATAGCTAACAACACCAAACAAGTTGTTCAACATCAACTATACTACAATAAGCTTTGCTAACTAATAAGTAACTAAATATGCAACATTAAATATGCAAAGTTACAAAATAATTAAAAAGTTAATTAAATTCGGAATAAATAAAAAAAAAAAGTACCTAAACGTTGATTTATGCTCCTATAGCACGTACAATTGAATCCCCACTGCTTATATGCTTCAAAACTACAAAAAAATTGAGTTAAAAAGTTAGGGTTCAAGTTTTACAAAGTAATTAAAGTAACCCTAAAATTAAAAATTTACCTTGAATTTGTTGTTATGGGTAGTGATTAGGAGGGTAGATTGTGTTTAAGTGTTGATTTTGGGGGTGGGTTTGGGTAGATTTCGGGTTTTTTGAGGTTTGGGGGTGTTTAGAGAGAGAGAAATGGTTGGGGAAGAAGAAGAAAATGGAGGAGGAGGGCTCACTGCCCTAGTTATCATCGCGTGGGTCGACCGCCACGTCGACCGAAATTCGGTCGATAGTTTTTCCTGAAATTTTTTTGTTCGACCGAAAATCGGTCGAACACGTATTTCGACCGATTTTCGGTCGAACATTTTCGTGAAGTGAACTGTTCGACCGAAAATCGGTCGAAATACGTGTTCGACCGATTTTTGGTCGAAATAGCGTAGTCGAAAATTTCGGTTTTTTTTAGTAGTGACGGAAATTGGGAAAAAAAAACAGTATGATATTTCTAGTGTAGCGAAAATTTGAGATCAAAATAATTGCTATTAGGGGGTAACCGGTAAACCGAACCAAACCGGTAAACCAAATCGAACCGGAAAAAAAATCGACTCGTAGTTTGGTTTGATTTGATTGGTTTTGGAAAATAAAAACAGACATATTTGGTTTGGTTTGGTTTTATGAAAAAAAAAAATATTGAAACCGAACCGACACTTTATAAATATTATTTTTAAATATTTATACATAAAAAATATCTAATATGAACCTCTTTATATATAATTTTAAACTTTTATTTTCTTGTCTTTTTGACAATTTATAGCATGGACTAATAAGTTTTAATAAAATCATCAAGCTAGCCCAACTTGATAATATTTTACTATCATGTAATATTTCGGTACTCTCTCTTGATAATAGTTTAGTTTTTTAATTTACGTACATCACATTTCATTGTCTTATTAAGATGTATATGTAAGTCAGTAAGTGCTCTTGATGCCTAATTGTCTATAAATAACATAGATAGATAGTCGACTGTAGGAAATATTTGAAAGCAACACTTGCATAATTTTTGTTGTCTAGACTATATCTAAAAAAAATCAAAAAAAATCGAAAATAATAGAAAAACTGAGAAACCGAAAAAACTCTGACTTTATGTTGGTTTGGTTTGGTTTAAAGATTTAAAAAATTATATATTTGGTTTGATTAATGGTAAAACCGAACCAAACCACTTATAGATGCGTGTTTTATTTCTAGGTATACTATTTTTGTACTTCTCCTTGACCAACTTCTGCCTGCGCTACAGAATGTTCATATCAGATAAAAAAACACATTAGCATCTACATTTATTTCACATCATATCATTGAATCTTACTACAAAAAATACGTAAAGACATTATTAGGGAATTTTCCAAAGGATGAGAGTTAATAAAACTTACTTGATAGGAAGAGCATCCTCCAAAGAAGCCAAAGAAATAAGAGATCCCTCGACAACCTTACTTTGAGCTTCTTCACCATCTTCTTCTCCTCCTCCATCACCATCACTCATCAAACCAATGAATGAGCTACTACCATCACATTCAAAAGACAAAAAATCACTATTGTTTTGAACTAAACTAATTTTCATTCCATCATTATTTATAACTCCATTTTCTTCCACAAGAGAATAGTCCTTCTTTTATGGAACACAAGACATGATTGATAATATTCAAAAGGGTTTCTCTTGTTCTCTTCTTTTTTTCTACATTTTTCTCTTCCAAGTGAAGAGAGGATTTATTGACATGAAATGAGGTGTTGTTTTTTTGGCCTTTTTGAGGAGTAGGGTGAAGGGAGGGGGGGGGGTATAACATGCATGGCGGTGGTGAAAGAGCAACTGTAGAGTAGATAGAGAAACAAGACAAATGTATATAAAAATAGAGGATCAAAGATGATTTTCAAGCCATTTTTTACCTTAAAGGGAAAGAAAATGGAAGTCACATAAAGCCATAAAAAATACCGTCGTATTCTATATATATAGATACATTATATATAGAGCAAGGTCATGGTGGGGGAGGGGGAAATTAAGGAACAAAATATATGTTGGGTGGTTGCCGGAAGGGAATAGGAAGATAGAAGAGACTTGACACGTTGCTTGATGTGGGGAAGAGTGGCAGTTTCACTAACGTACGTACACTACAAATAGAAGAAAATGAGAAAGGTAATAGTCATAAACTTTGTGTCGTAACAATTTTCACAATAAGAATTATTATTATACTTATTATAAGAAGTTTCTTTATGTGTGAATTTTGTAAGTGATCATCATTAGTTCGTTTTTCTTTATATTTTACGTCAGTTTCTTCTTCTTCTTCTTTTTTTTTTTTTTTTTTTTTTTTTTTTTGCTTTTCTTCCTTTAATGTTGTTTTCTACTGAAAACATCAATTAAGTACATTCTATAACACTTTAACTCATTGCTCGAAATTTTTAGATAGAGAAACTCCTGTATCTCACTAAAAACTAAATCCATTCCCTAAATTTCTTCTTCTTCTTTTTCTTGACATAAAACTCAATCAACTTTCAATGAAAATTACAATTCCTCCCGACCCACCTGATCATGAAACCAATCATTAAACACGAACAAACATACTTTCCTTAAAAACTTACTCAAACAGTTCCATTATCTACACCCAATGATCTTGATGATCTCCCTCTAAATACTCATCCTACCTATAAAGATGAATCTATTCTAGACCCTGAAATCAACAATAAAAATAGTTGCATAATCCTTAGCCCATCTGATTTGGACCAATTATATCGTCCATGAAATTTTTTTCGTTATTATCAAGGTGTTTTGGAAAAAAAGAATCATCACTACTTAAAAGCTCGAATCCAGCATTTATGGAAACACTTTGAAGATTTTCCTCTAATTGACCTTGGCGTTGATTATTACATTGTTGATTATTATATTGTTAAATTCCTTAAAGAGGAAAATTTTAGAATAGCTCTTCATAATTGACCATAGTTCATAAATGGCTTCTTTATGTCCGTTAAAAAATGAGAACCAAATTTTGTAGCCTCGCAAGCCAAACTAACATACACAGCAATTTGGTTAAGACTCCCAGAATTACCAATGGAGTTCTATGACAATAAAGTCTTAGCAAAAGTGGGGAATAGTATTGGCAGATTATTAAAAATAGATACATGTACCTCTTCTAGCTCATGTGTACATTGAACATTATAGGCAACAAATTATTTATGAGCAGGATAACATCTTATGTACCAAATGTTGCCGTTAAGGATACATATATGATCAATGTGTATTTAATACTCCTAGTTCTAATAACGACAACCACTTAAATACAAACTATCATTCTCCTATCACTAGTTCTTTTTCATAGGTCTGTCCAAACAAAGATGATTGGAAGACGGTTTCTTTTCCTAGGAAGAAAGGAAGCAACAATAAAGCTTCCTCACCTCACGCTCATCAGAAAACAAATGCCAAGCCGGCTAGCATTAATGTCAAACTTTTTGATGGAAAAAAATGGTATCTCGATGCTCAATCTTTGCATTACAAGGGAAAAACAACAAGGATTCTCTTATTTCCTCTGCTCACACTCAAAAATTTCTAACACGGGAGAGGAAGCTTCCGTGCATGCCTCCCCTTCTGTAATCAACTCAAAAAATAATTATTTCTCTGTTTTGGACAATATGGAGGAGGTACACGTGACAAGCATGCAGGGTATGAGGGATGATTTGCAATCATTGCCTAAATCTCCTCATGCAAAATCTCTTGTTTCCATATCTCCACCGCTCCCTAAAACCAATACAAATTCTACAAACATCATTAAACCTAGCCTAAGCCCTAATACAGCTACACCAATCAAATAACATGCATTTACTCTATGACAATAAAGTCTTAGCAAAAGTGGGGAATAGTATTGGCAGATTATTAAAAATAGATATATGTACCTCTTCTAGCTCATGTGTACATTGAACACTATAGGCAACAAATCAAATTGCCGTTAAGGATACATATATGATCAATGTATATTTACTACTCCTAGTTCTAATAACGACAACCACTTAAATACTAACTATCATTCTCCTATCACTAGTTCTTTTTCATAGGTCTGTCCAAACAAAAATGATTGGAAGACGGTTTCTTTTCCTAGGAAGAAAGGAAGCAACAATAAAGCTTCCTCACCTCACGCTCATCAGAAAACAAATGCCAAGCCGGCTAGCATTAATGTCAAACTTTTTGATGGAAAAAAATTGTATCTCGATGCTCACTCTTTGCATTACAAGGGAAAAACAACAAGGATTCTCTTATTTCCTCTGCTCACGCTCAAAAATTTCTAACACGGGAGAGGAAGCTTCCGTGCATGCCTCCCCTTCTGTAATCAACTCAAAAAATAATTATTTTTCTGTTTTGGACAATATGGAGGAGGTACACGTGACAAACATGCAGGGTATGAGGGATGATTTGCAATCATTGCCTAAATCTCCTCATGCAAAATCTCTTGTTTCCATATCTCCGCCGCCCCCTAAAACCAATACAAATTCTACAAACATCATTAAACCTAGCCTAAGCCCTAATACAGCTACACCAATCAAATAACATGCATTTACTCTATGACAATAAAGTCTTAGCAAAAGTGGGGAATAGTATTGGCAGATTATTAAAAATAGATTCATGTACCTCTTCTAGCTCATGTGTACATTGAACACCATAGGCAACAAATCATTTATGAGCAGGATAACATCTTATGTACCAAATGTTTCCGTTAAGGACACATATATGATCAATGTGTATTTAATACTCATAGTTCTAGTAACGACAGCCACTTAAATACTAACTATCATTTTCCTATCACTAGTTCTTTTTTATAGGTCTGTCCAAACAAAGATGATTGGAAGATGGTTTCTTTTCCTAGGAAGAAAGGAAGCAACAATAAAGCTTCCTCACTTCACGCTCATCATAAAACAAATGCCAAGCCGGCTAGCATTAATGTCAAACTTTTTGATGGAAAAAATGGTATCTCGACACTCAATCTTTGCATTACAAGGGAAAAACAACAAGGATTCTCTTATTTCCTCTGCTCACACTCAAAAATTTCTAACACGGGAGAGGAAGCTTCCGCGCATTCCTCCCCTTCCGTAATCAACTCAAAAAATAATTATTTCTCTGTTTTGGACAATATGGAGGAGGTACACGTGACAAGCATGCAGGGTATGAGGGATGATTTGCAATCATTGCCTAAATCTCCTCATGCAAAATCTCTTGTTTCCATATGTCCACCGCCCCCTACAACCAATACAAATTCTACAAACATCATTAAACCTAGCCTAAGCCCTAATACAGCTACACCAATCAAATAACATGCATTTACTCTATGACAATAAAGTCTTAGCAAAAGTGGGGAATAGTATTGGCAGATTATTAAAAATAGATACATGTACCTCTTCTAGATCATGTGTACATTGAACACCATAGGCAACAAATCATTTACGAGCAGGATAACATCTTATGTACCAAATGTTGCCGTTAAGGACACATATATGATCAATGTGTATTTAATACTCCTAGTTCTAATAACGACAACCACTTAAATACAAACTATCATTCTCCTATCACTAGTTCATTTTTATAGGTCTGTCCAAACAAAGATGATTGGAAGACGGTTTCTTTTCCTAGGAAGAAAGGAAGCAACAATAAAGCTTCCTCACCTCACTCTCATCAGAAAACAAATGCCAAGCCGGCTAACATTAATGTCAAAATTTTTGATGGAAAAAAATGATATCTCGACGCTCAATCTTTGCATTACAAGGGGAAAAAAATAAGGATTCTCTTATTTCCTCTACTCACACTAAAAAATTTCTAACACGGGAGAGGAAGCTTCTGTGCATGCCTCCCCTTCCGTAATCAACTCAAAAAATAATTCTTTCTCCGTTTTGGACAGTATGGACGAGGTACACGTGACAAGCATGCAAGGTATGAGGGCTGATTTGCAATCATTGCCTAAATTCCCTCATGCAAAATCTCTTGTTTCCATATTCTACAAACATCATTAAACCTAGCTTAAGCCCTAATACAGCTACACCAATCAAATAACATGCATTTACCCTCTCCCCACCCTCCTTCCCCCCGTCCCCGCGCCACCTAAATCAGCTTCTTTGGAAATTGACACTAAATCTATTAGTGTTTATTGCATAGCCTTTCCACTCCCATTACTTCCACCATTAAACTATTCCACGTCCCTACCGAGGATCCCAAGTACTACCACCCGGAGAATAAGACTCCAAGAATAATTCTAACAATGAACTCTCGAATCCATACTCACCTAAACATGAACCCTCCCAATCCACCACCACCTCAACCCCCTCGATTCCCTCCTCCAACCTTTCTCCTACCCCTTCCCCCCCCTACCCCACTAAATGAACCTACAATCTTTCTCTTGGATGAAATAAGGCATGCAGGGCCATGCACTCCTCTTCAACGTGATACTGAACAATCAAGAAATTGTGGTAGCCCTACCAAACCCAAGCTTCTTAGCTCAGATAATAACAGAAGGGATGTGTATAGGGATGGAACAGTACATGGATCACCTACTTTACCAACACATTATCCAACCTCTAGCTTATCAACAAGAGCCCTTTATGAACCAAGCCCCAGACCTGCCTTTTTACCACCGACTAGGAAACAACTTCAACCTAGTTTTTGGCCCTTGGCCAATCTAACATATTCCCATGGAAATGGATGTAAATCCACCAGCTAAAGAAGTGAACTTACCACCATTATTTGTTCCAGAACAAAATCCAAACAACGCAAAACTCCGCACCTCAGGTTCCACAGGAAAACCTACAAGCCTGTGTTATAAGCCTATAGGAAATCATGAGAATGATTTTCAAGGTTAGACGAGAGAAGAAATATGTGCTCTTTTTTCCGCTCTCGATGTCCAAATATCCAATAGACATATAAGATACCCTATTAATCAAAGGATGGGAAAGTATAACCATGGCAATTAGTCCAACCTTGGGGGACTATGTGATTACAACTATGGGACCAAGCCAACAACTCGAATGTTCCAATGAATAGGCCTACGTATTTCCTTGTTTGGAATTTAAAGGGTGCAAATAATGATGACTTATGTAGGAACTTCCGCTCTACTCTAGATTATCATCTTCCTGTCTTGGTAACTCTAATTAAAACCCATATAGAAGATCACTCACATCTACAAGAAGATTTTAGTTTCATCAGTATAATATAGGCTTCAACTGATAGCTGTTGTGGTGGCATTGTGATCCTATGGATTGACAAGTTTATCACCCTCAGTGATGTCTATCTTAGTGGATAAGAAATTCATACAATGGTGAAAGTACCTCCTTCACTCAAACTTTTATGTTCTCAACAATTTATGCTATTAATGATTATCCAACGAGGCTTATGTTATGGGAAATCCTAGCTACTATTTCCAAAACACACTCACTGTCATGGTTAGTGAATGGTGATTTTAATGAGGACTTGACCTCTGACAAAAAAATGGGGTGGTAGAAAATTAAATACAACCCGTTTATCCTACTTTTGGAGGTGTTTGCAAAATTGTAATTTGATTTTGGGTTTAAAAGTGCTAAGTATACTTGGTGTAATAAAAGACATAGACATGGCCTTATCCTTGAATGCTTAGATCGATGTTTTATAAATGAAAAATGTCTTAAACTTTTTTCAAATTCTTTGATCACTCATCTCCCTAGGCTGCACTCTGACCACTGTCCCCTTCTTATAAAATTATTTGACCAAAATGCTTTCACTTATTCAAAAATCATTTTGTTTTGAAAAGATGTAGTGTCATCATCCGATTTGATAAATGTTGTTAATCATGCATGGTCTATATCCGCTTATTATTGCACTGGTAGTGATATTTTTAGGACAAATTTATTTCTAGGTACTATTTTTTTTTTTTAATTCTGCTTGACAAAATTTTTGGCTCCACCACTGAATGTTCATATCAGATTAAAAAAAAAAAAGAAAAACATTAGCGTTTGCATTTATTTCACATCATTGAATCCTACTACAAAAAAATACTCTAAGTAAAGACACATTATTAGGAAATTTTCAAAGGAAAAGACTTGAGAGAACTGACTTGATAGGAAGAGCATCTTTCAAAGAAGCCAAAGACATAAGAGATCCATCGACAACCTTACTTTGAGCTTCGTCACCATCTTCTTCTCCTCCTCCATCACCATCACTCATCAAACCAATGGATGAGCTACTACCATCACATTCAAAAGACAAAGAATCACTATTTTTTTGAACTAAACTAATTTTCATTTCATCAGCATTTATAACTCCATTTTATTCCACAAGAGAACTATCCTTCTGTGGAATACAAGACATGATTGATATTCAAAAGGATTTCTCTTTTTTTTTCCTTCTTTTTCCTAAATTTTTCTCTTTCAAGTGAAGAGAATTTATTGACATGAAATGGGATATGGTTTTTGGCCTTTTTGAGGAGTAGGGTGGGGGGTATAACATGGCTGGTGAGCTATTGGGATAGAGCGGTGGTGAAAGAGTAAGTGTAGAGAAGATAGAGAAAAAAGACAAATGTATATAAAAGTAGAGGATCAAAGATGAATTTAAAGCCATTCTTCACCTTAAGGGAAAGAAAATGGAAGTCACATAAAGCCATATAAAAGATCGTCGTGTTCTCCATATATAAATATATTATCTATAGAGAAAGGTCATGATGGAGGAGAGAAAGATTAAAGGAAGAAAATATATGTGGGGTGGTAGTCGGAAAGAAACAGGAAGATAGAAGAGATTTGACACGTTGCATGAAGTGGGGAAAAGTGGCCGTTTCACTCGCGTAACTACACTCCAAAATAGAGAAAATAAGAAAGGTAAAGGTCATTAACTTTGTGTCGGAACATTTTTTACAATAAGAATTGTTTTTATACTTATAATCAGAAGTTTCTTTATTCGTAAATTTTGTAAGTGATCATCATTACTTCATTTTTCTTTATATTTTACATTTGTTACTGTAGACACCGAAAATTTATCAAAATTAGGGCTTCTACAAGGTGGGCCTATTAGGTTTTCTTAGAGGCTACTCCACCTAAAACCTTAGATCACACCTATAAAAAGGGGTCACATATTTCCTTAAAAGACATCTCAAAAATGTCAAGAGACCACAAAATAGACACCAAATATATTTTTCTAGCTTCTTCTTGATCATCAAATACATCAAGGAGATGTAAATCATCCTACGTTCGAGAAATACGCCGCTAAGGCCCTCGAATTACGGATAACAAATAGGAGGTAAGAATCAAGGGATCACCAGAATTGTACTCACAGTTTTGATGAATAAACTTATTTTCTTTTTATTGTTTGCAGTTTATTTTGAATACTTCCAAAATTTTATTGCAAACAAATTGGCACGCCCAGTGGGACCAATTCTACCTTTCATCTCTTCTCTCACAAGTAAAAGCAAGTCTACAACAATGGAGGCAAAATCTGGAGGCAAGATCTCCAATACTTCAAATCTTGTTTTCGCATCTCCAACTCAAACAAGACTTGAAGTGGCGGCATTTGTAGACACCGAAAATTTATTAAAATTAGGGCTTCTACAAGGTGGGCCTATTAGGTTTTCTTGGAGCCTACTCCACCTAAAACCCTAGATCACACCTATAAAAAGGGGTCACATATTTCCTTAGAAGACATCTCAAAAATGTCAAGAGATCACAAAATAGACACCAAATATGTCTTTCTAGCTTCTTCTTGATCATCAAATACATCAAGGAGATGTAAATCATCCTACGTTCGAGAAATACGCCGCTAAGGCCCTCGAATTACGGATAACAAATAGGAGGGAAGAATCAAGGGATCACCAGAATTGTACTCACAGTTTTGATGAATAAACTTATTTTCTTTTTATTGTTTGCAGTTTATTTTCAATACTTCCAAAATTTTATTGCAAACAAATTGGCACGCCCAGTGGGACCAATTCTACCTTTCATCTCTTCTCTCACAAGTAAAAGCAAGTCTACAACAATGGAGGCAAAATCTGGAGGCAAGATCTCTAATACTTCAAATCTTGTTTTCGCATCTCCAACTCAAACAAGACTTGAAGTGGGGGCATTTGTAGACACCGAAAATTTATTAAAATTAGGGCTTCTACAAGGTGGGCCTATTAGGTTTTCTTGGAGGCTACTCTACCTAAAACCTTAGATCACACCTATAAAAAGGGGTCACATATTTCCTTAGAAGACATCTCAAAAATGTCAAGAGATCACAAAATAGACACCAAATATGTCTTTCTAGCTTCTTCTTGATCATCAAATACATCAAGGAGATGTAAATCATCCTACGTTCGAGAAATACGCCGCTAAGGCCCTCGAATTATGGATAACAAATAGGAGGGAAGAATCAAGGGATCACCAGAATTGTACTCACAGTTTTGATGAATAAACTTATTTTCTTTTTATTGTTTGCAGTTTATTTTCAATACTTCCAAAATTTTATTGCAAACAGTTACTTCTTCTTCTAATTCTTTTTTTGGCTTTTCTTCCTTTAATGTTGTTTTTACTGAAAACATAATTAAGTACATTCTACAGTGCTCCGGTTTGGACATAGTTTTTGGAAGGATTTTTTGGGAGTTTTTGGACCAAAAAGTATTTGTTTATGTTTTTTTAGAAAAACTCGTCCCAAAAACTCAAAAACTGGCCTTGAGCTATTTTTGGGCGAAAAACTAACATTTGCTTATCAAATTTCATTTTCATAAGAGCTCAAAGGCTCTTTTGAGCCTAAAAATTTGTTCCCAAAATGTATGTCCAAACACTTTTTTATTTTCATATCAAACTTCACCCAAAAAGTATTTCCCAAAAACTATTTGAGAATCTATGTCCAAACACTAGCTAAGTCTATTCTACAGTACTTTAACCCCTCGTTTACTTTTTGTGTGTTCAATCGTACATGTAATATGCTATATAGCTTGCTGATATAATTGTTTATGAATTATGGTATGGATCATTTTTCATGAATTTCATGTTTTGAATAATTATTCTGGACCACCAAGACCTTGCCTTCGAGAGAAGTTTTACGTTCGATGATCCCAAACTACTGAGGTATCACCATATTAGAGTTGATTGCTCATATGATCACTAAACTTTGGGTAAGGGGCTACTATGGTCACTTAGTTTTGTTTTGTCTTTCTATGGTCACTCAACTTTGGGTAATAGGTTACCATGGTCACTTATCTTTGTTTTGTCTTTCTATGGTCACTCAACTTTACCCAGTTAACTTTCATGGTCATCCAACACAAAACTCTACAAACTTCCGTTAAGTATATGCTGACTTGGCAACTTTATTTTTATACAAATTACAGAAAATGAAAAAAAACTAAACCAACCCACTTTAGACCCCACCCAGCCCCAAACCGATCCAAGAATTGAATTTAGTAGAACTTCCTTACTGCAAAACTACTTGCTTTTCTTTTTTCTGTTTCTTTTATCTTTTCCATTTTTCATCCTACAAATTATATGTAACAATTATTGTACCAATACGAAGTGAAAGGAATAAAATAAAGCATCAAACAAAAAGGGAGCATATATTATCCAAAGCAAAATGAAGACATCAAACCCATTGTAAAATTATTTAAATTCTTCAACAGAAAACATGACCATTTTAATCATATAATTAACTTCTTTACAACATATCCTATCAAACTGTTGTCTATGACTTCTTTCTTCCAAGAGAGCATAACCATTTTAACCAGCAAAACGATATGCTATAATCAGTTCATTTAACATCAACTTGAAGCTATTATCATATCTGCTAAATTGATATCAATATCAACTATCAAAAACCTGTATATAAATAAAAGCAGTACTACTTAAACAAACCGTGAAATATCTTTATAATTAATTAAAAATCTACGCAACTTAAATAAAAATTTCTGCTTATAAAATGCATGAATACAGCTAACTCGTCAAGGTCAGACGACCAAGTTTAACTCGGATTGAAGCTGGGTGGGGTCTAAAGTGGGTTGGTCCTAAATGATTTTAGTTTTTTTTTTCCTGTAATTTGCATAAAAAAATAGTTGCCACATAAGCATATACTTAACGGAAGTTTGTAGAGTTTTGTGTTAGATGACCATGAGAATTAACTTGGTAAAGTTAAGTGACCATAGAAAGACGAAATAAAGATAAGTCACCATGGTCGTCTATTACTCAAAGTTGAGTGACCATAGAAAGACGAAACAAAGATAAGTGACCATGGTGGTCTATTACCCAAAGTTGAGTAACCATAGAAAGACAAAACAAAGATAAGTGACCATGGTGACCTATTAGCCAAAGTTGAATGATCATAGAGGCAATCAACTCTCCATATTAACACTATTTTCGTTTTACATACATGGATTACTGCATAAAGCTTTTAAACCTAAACTTAAAAATTAATCATAAAAATTCACAGTTTGTCCAAAACTCTTCAATCTTTAGGAATTGAGTTGGTTTGATGATTATAAAAGGCTCTAGTAGTTATTAATAATGGAATGAGACTGTAGGTAGTCTAAAAACACCATAGGTTGATTCAATATGATGAGATTTGACTAGTTTAACTTGTGATTTGACTTTAATCAAAACTTCCAGATGGGAATAAGTCGATTTGTTACCAGTACCAAATGGACTGATGTTGGATGAATTTTGGCGGTCAAAATGCACTAAATAAATTAATTGACGAGCATATCATTAACTCGCCCAAAAGGTTACTTTGATTGAGAGATGCTAGGTTGATGGACTTAATAATTGATCAAAAAACCAACTAGACAATTTTAATGAGGTTTTAATTTGTTTAATTTCATTTCTTTTAATTTGTTTAATTACCATACAAAATTAATATAATCCTTTTTTTATGACTACATTTAATATATCGAACAAACTAATAATAAAATATTTGATAAGTACTATTATGAGTCAATATATGAGCTGCTTATTTAGCAAAATCTGCTTAACTTTTAGATGGACTGACTTGGGTTGTTTCCAAATTAAATTGACTTGCAATGCCCATCACAACCAAAACCTTGGGGATCATATTTTCATGGCCGATCATGTAACTATGCAAATATATATTATACGTTACACAAAAATTGTAATACGATACCATTTCAAAACATGTAATTATTTATATTTAAAGAAGATAGCGATAAACATAAAAGGTAGGAAATCCCTAGATCCCTCAGCAACAACCCCCTACCCCCAGCTGATCACGCCCAACTACGCCCTTTAAAAGGGACTAAGCGGTCGTAGATAATATAGCTCGGTACTTAAAGTCCCGAGGTCGAATCCCACAGGGAACACTCGAAATCTAGTTGTTATTCTAACTAATTTATCTAACCACTTAACTCCCAAGGTTTGTTTGAATGGTGGTTTCAATGTAACAACTAATTAACACTAAAGTAAGTAGAAAAATATTAAGAAATAATTAATCAAGGATTTAACAGCCTAGGATTGATCGACCCAACTCCTACCTATGTGTTAGAATAATTCTTTTAACAAATTCAACTTGGTTCTCTTCCTAATGAACACTTGCTCCAATTATGCAACTATTCACTCCCATGTAATAGCAGTAACTTTCACTAACCAATTTTCCAATTAATTAATGAAGGTACATAGGACTACAAGTTTAGTTCACAATCAGGGTCAATGGTCACAAATCACCTTATTGACAATCTAAATAATACCTTGGTTTTAGGTTGAAATATTGCTAAGTGTTTAACCCAAACCTATGAATATATCCCTAAACACACAAGAATAATAGGAACAATCTATTGGGGGCGCTTCCAATTAATAGCAATCAAAACATAAACACTTAGATAGGAAGGATTCACAAGTTTCATTCATAGAAATAAATATTCATAACACATAAGTATTGAAGTGGTTCAATCAATCCTAGAATGGGTGAATTTGCCACTCATATTCATGATAATCATGTCAATATAATTCATGAATAATTAAATTACAAAATATAAGGAATAATTTAGGAAAAACTCTGTTCTTGAAGTCTCCAAAGCTCTAGCCTCCTTTTTGCTTCTTTCCAAGTGTAAAATTCATAATGGAGGCAAAAGAAGCTTTTATACCCTGTAGAAAACTAAGCAAAAGTACCAAAAAGCCCTTATTTTTTCGCCCCACAGCTTTGTGCTTCGCGTGGCACCCGCGTACCATGCGGACTAAATTTCTTCAGGCAATTCAGCTCGCGTGGTGCTCGCGTATTTGGCCTAAATGCGCTGAAATTTTTCTCCACGCCTAAGCAAAGACTCTATTTTTCCCGTGTCACTCGCGTGGCACACGAATCACCTGAAATCTTTAATATCTTCACTTTTAACTCCAAAACTTGCACTTTCTTACTCAATTCACCATGTTCAATTCCTACAACATAAAATACACCAAATAAGAGCAATTTCGTTCAAAATACCAACAAATATCACAAGTCGAAGCATGAACATGATGCGAAAGTATAGAAATTATTGCAATATCTAGCCTCGTATCACCAGCCGCCTCCCATAGTTGCCCCCCCCCCTCCCCGCCCCTTTAGTCTGCCTCCTCGCATCGACGATCTTTTTATTTAATATATTCTTTTGTATATTCTATGGGTAGTATAGCTCCATGTATGTACGCTCAATACAAAAGACACACATTGTATAGAAATTATACATACAATGGATAAAATAACATGTATTTTATACAATTAATATACATAAAGTGTATAGATGTTGTATGTCTGTTGTATCTCCACTTTATATACAACGCTACATTAGACAATACACCGACATACAGTGCGTATATAAATGACATACATTCCTTTCTACTTTTAACCAGCACAAGAGAAAACCACCATAACCATCATAAATCCACATTAGCCACAAAAGAACCTCCAAAAAAAAAAAAATAGCGGCCCAAGAAAAAAGAATAACGCCAGCAACACTTCTAGATTTGAAGCAGCGCAGCCAAGCAAAGAGTAGGGTGGGAAAACGAGGAATAATGAGGGGAAACGATGACAGTTGGTGGAGAAAGGGGGAGGGGAAATTAACGGCGATAACGGTTGGTGGAGAAAGGAGGGTCAACGGCGAAAAGGACCTCACAAAAAAGAGCTTGCCAAAGAAAGAGCAGCGAGCTCTACTGCTGCTTCACCGGAAAAGAAGCAGCGAGCTTCACTGGAGAAAAGAAAAGGAGCATGGCTGCTAGAGAGAAGAGAGACAAGGAGATATTACGGTTTGACCACTTTTTTTTTTTGCTATGTTTTCTAGCATTTTTTAAAATAATGCTGCTACGTTTAAAGTAGGAAAAGTGATTCTATATTTTGAAAATAATATTCCTAAAATTATACCTAGTTTAATTTTTCCTATTTCCATGGCTAATTATGTCACCCCTAATTTTGGTGTAGTTTAATCCTTTAATTTGAAATAATTTGTATGAATTGTGGACTCTTGACCTGTTTGTGACCCAAACCAAAAACTAAAGCTTCAGCTTCCTCTATTGCTTCTACATATATGAGTTATTTGCAACAATTCTCTTTGTCTTTTCTCGTGATATTTTTAATTGTTAATATATTTGCGGGATTTCTCCCCCCTCCCCCTCCCTATGCCTTATCTTAATAATTGTAGAATAGAAAGAGATAATCCTTGAAGAAACTAAAAAGGTAACTTTTTTTGAAAAATAACAGTATGTATACAAAAAGCCTACACTATATATTTCATTAGCTCATCTTTTTCAAAATTACTACAAACAAACACCTGCCCCACCCTATTTTTTTTGTAGCCACATCCCCTTAGGGTTTCTTCCTCCCTCCTCTTTCCCTAATTACTAGGATTCCGCCGCCGCCCCCTCTTCCTCCTCCCCTCTGGTCAATCTTCCCCCTCTTCACGACGAGCACCGCTGCTCCGGTGAGTCGCCCCCGCCGCTCCAGTGAGCTTTTGCTGCCGTCGTTTGACTTCCCCGCCATTGCCCCCTTTCTCCTTTCCCCTCCGGCCACCTCCTGCCTTCCCCGTCCCAAATCTATGAGGTCTCCGTCATCCGCAACTGGATTCCAGATTTGAAGCTTCACCGGAGCTCCGGCGAGCTGCTGCAGTGACGGAACTGCTGCAGCTCGCCAGAGCGTCGGCAAAGCTGCAAATCTGCTGCTCTGACCCATTTCTTATTCTTTATTTTTTTAAGAAAATGTATGTATACAAAAAAAAAAGTGTATACACCGTAAAAAAGTGTATATACACTAAAAATAACTGAAAAAATGTGTTTATACATTGTGTATACCCAAAAAATCTGGCTGTATACACCATATTTTTTGGTGTAGCCACTGTGAATACATGAGGATACCATTTGTATATCTATGCAATCGTTTGTATACACTGATATTCATTTTTGTGTATATTAACTATAAAAAGTAAGGGCCACTCAAAAGTATAGGGTGGAAGTTGACTGGATGTTTTGGTAATTCTCCCTACTTTTTTAACCATTCTGAAATTAGATGATTATCACATCGGAACATTCTATAGTCTAATGAACGACCAGTCAAAAGAATTCAATTTGGAACTCGCCCAATCATAGCAAAAACAAGCTAGCCCCCGTTTTTGCTGATTCTTTTAGTACTTAGCAGTATTCTCACATATCAAACTTCAACTTAATTATATCAAATTTTAATTAATTTCTTATCTTAAAATAAGAATTCACATATTTCAAAGGCTACATAAATAATACTACTACAATACGAAGTGTAGTTAAGCAAGAAGATAAATATTTGAGAAATGATATATAAGAATAATTGATTTAGATAACTATTTCGAGACGAGGAGAATTAGTTACTTTTGAATATCCAACCATAATCATCATGAAAAGAAAAGGTAAGTTCAAAGTTCCCGCCAATTTACTTATGTTCTCTTTCAAAAAGAAAAATTGTTAAGAAAACAATCGTAAAATATAATGTTCATAAGTGATCAAATAAATATGCTTTATGAGGGAACTATAGTGATATTCTTAAAAAGTTAGAGAGAGAATTGTATGGGCCTAAATCGCTTTTAGGTACACAAATCGAATTTGGATTCGAATATAAGCAAATCTTTGTATCAAAGCGGTAAATAATACACGAAATAGACGAAAATGCGTAAAACAACTTGCTTTCAATATAAGAATGTTCAGTACAAATTTTGACAAAGTTTTGGTATGTATTTCTGAATGCATACAACACAAAATGAACTTCTATTTATAGGCCTAAGGGCCAGACCCACGTTCTCCATCATCCGTCAATGTCTCTTCCACGATCTTGGTGGGTAAATGTTGAGTAGTGGCTGAGTTAGTGGGGTGAAGTAGTGGGTTGCAAAGCCGCTGGAACCGAGGTGGTGACCGAAGCCTTGTCACAAGACTTCGGTCGTTCGACCTTGCTGTTCGAGTAAGATGGCTTATCGCCGAAGCTTAAGGTCTAACTTGCCTTCGGGCGTGTCACAGGGCGTCGGCTTCGGTGGCTTGACCACGAGACCGATAATCCTCTCTTCGGAGCATCAGCTCGTTTTGCCTTCGGTCTACCATCTCGAGGTGCTGACCGAAGGTGACGATTTTTACCCAATACAGATAGTCCCCCCACTCCTCGGTAGACGCTGAAGTCGCCGAGGAGTGGAATGAGTTTGAGCGGGAAGTCGACGTGGCAAAACCCTATCCACGAATTTTCAAAAAGTTGCACATCTGTAGGGTCGCCGTTCCGCGTTACGTGGCGGCTCGCGATAGGTCTCTGAACGGTCGCGCCGTCTTTTGTTTTCTCCAATGTTTCAGTCATCATTAGCTTCTCCTACTTGCACGTGTACACACACTATAAATACCCCACCTTTGCCCTTTTCATCTTCACTTTTACCAACTCGTTTCAAGAAGAGAAATAACAGTGCTCCATCATCCGCCATTGTCACTTTCGTCCTTTTCGTTCAAAATTTCTCTTCATTTTGTTCTCTGATTCCCAACATGTCTACCAATGTTTCTGCTACCATCTCTGGTCAAGGCTCAAGCGATTCCAGTGAGAGAGCGGAACGTTTTGCGGCCATGGCAGTGAATGACGAAGCCGTTCCCTCTGTGTCACCATTGCAGGTGGTTGGAGCGGGAGACGGCGGCGAAGCCACATCGGCTGCTCCCACTCCTTTGAGACGTAAAACGAAAGCGGGTCGCGGCTCGGCTGAGGTTAGCGAGTATGTGGATTTAGATGTAGTTGATGACATCGAGGGTGGTGATGCCACTGGTGTGAGAGAGGTGGGTGGCTCGGTCGAAGCGGCCGAGGTGAGCGAGATCAGTGGCTCGAAGGGTGAAACCGAGGTGGGCCCTTCGAGGAAATCAAAGAGGAAGATTCCACTCGAGGTGGAGATTGACCCTCGGTTGGTCATCCCCTCGAGTTTCAGCAATGAAAAAGATTTGAAGGTCCACACTCAGTCAGATGCTCAGAAGGGGAAGAGAAGAAACATCCCCGTTCATGTTACCCTGAGCATCGTGACCGAGGAGAGGATTGCGGCGGTTCGGGCAGACTGCCGCTGGGGGCCCGAAGTGGAGATTAGGATCCCGGCGCCTGGCTCGGCTGCATCTACGCACGTTGAAGGATATTCCACAGTTTTTACTTACCCCTTCACCATAGGTTTTGATTTGCCTGTACACCCCATAATTGACACGTTTTGCAGATCATATAACCTTTGTCTTGCCCAACTTGGGCCCGGGGTTTGGAGGGTCGTCCAAGCCCTTGAATATTTGAGTGGTGCCGCGGGGGTGCCATTCACTTTTCAGCACTTGATTTCGCTCTACTACCCCTATTTCCACAAAGCCGGGGTGGTCGCTCTCTTGCCTCGGGGCTCATATGCAATTTTAAGCAAGAGCGAGGATCACGGGGATCGAGGATGGAACGATCGGTTCGTGCTCATTCCCACGAACCTGCTGTCTGCCGTGCCTGGCTTTCCCGAGGCGTGGAATGCTCAGCGTAAGTGCCTATTTCCATTCTTCCTTTGGTTTGAGATTATCGCCATTGTTAACCGACCTCTCTTTTTTTTTTATCCGCAGCTGAAAAAGTGGCGGTTGTGCCTCCGAGTAACCTGCTCGGGTGGGTGACCGAAGTCATGCAGCCGAAAAAACGCCCCGAACGGCAGTGGATGGTGTTAGCTGCTCTGCCTGAGAACCGATGGGCGTGCAAGAGGCACGGTGAGTCGTCGACTTTGGGCCGCTGAGTTCCATTTTAAATTATTCAACTAACTTTTCCACTTTGATTACATAGGTCTCCCCAGCAAGGCCGTGAGAGAGGTTGACGAGGAAGAGGAAGCCGAGGCGGAGGGCGGAGAGGAAGAGAGTGGAAACAAGAGGGCGAAGAGAAGCGAGAAACTGGTGACCGACGTCACCGAGGGGGTTGCCAAGATGGCAGCAATGGCGAAGAAGCTCATCGAGGAGAAGAAAACTAAAGCCTCTTCGAGCCAAGGGGCTTCACAAGGTGAAATTTTCTTGGGTAGGTTTTCTTGTGTTTCCACTACCATTCGTACTTATGTTAGGCACATTGCTCCTCTTCCTGCCTCAGGTGCTAAGAGGAAAAGGGCGAGCTCGAAGCGGGCCGCCACAGCGAAAGGTCCTCGAGTTGAAGAGGTCGCTGCCCCCGTTGCTGAAACTCTGATCTCTAAACGTCGGGGGCTCGTCGACGTGCCCAGCGATGAGGAGTTCCCTCCTCTGGTTCCCGAGGAGAGGCCAGATCCAGTCCCCGAGCCTGTTCCAGAGGCGAGGGCTGAAGTGGGCGGGTCAACCGGGGTCATTCACGTGGAGGAATCTGACCAAGAGGCCGCAAAAAGAAAGGGTAAGGCGAAGGCGAGCGGAGGGTTGATCAAGAGCATGGTCAAAGCTTCAAGGGATTCTTCGAAGCCCACCAACATTGCAGCTCGGGCTTTGGAGATATATCCCGATGCTAATTTGTTAGATGCTACGAAAGAGGACATCATGTCTCTTGACGGCCTGCTCGGGCCAGCTGAAGCTCATGCCCTTCGGAATCTCAATCCCATGAGTTTGATGGGTGTTTCAGCCGCTTCTGCTCTTCGGGTAAGTCTTAGTGTCCTTTTAACATAATACGCTTTACCAGACTTTGAGCGCTGACATGTGTTTCAAACGCAGAGCTTTGTCCTCGCGCTGCGAGCTGTTCACCTCGAACGAGATCGAGCCCAAGAACTTCAAGCAGCTGCTACCGCTTGGGATGGTCAGAAAAAGGTCCTCAAAGGGCAGGTCGCCGAGTTGGAAGCTCGGTTCGCAATTTTGAACAGCGAGCTGGAGCGTGCCAACGAGGTGGCGGCAAAAGCCGAGGATGACCTTCGGGCGGTTGCAGAATCCTCCGAGGCTCGTGTTCGAGCTTCGACGGACGAGTTTACTGCTGAACGCTCGAGGCTCAGTCTTGAGAATGCCCGCCTCGAAGCTGAATTGTTCAGGGCAAAGACCGAAGTCCTCGAGGCGGGGGAGAGGTATCGTAGCAAGCTCGGGGAATATAATGCCAAACTTCTTGAGCTGCAACGCCAAGTGGACGAAGTGCCAGCCCTTCGGGCCAAGGTACCCAGGCTTGAAAGGCGAGTTGCCCACCTTAACGAGCGGGCCGAGGTCAGATCAGCAAGGGCCAAATTTGAAGAAACATGGGCCGTGGTCAAGACTAGGCTCGGTGTCCTCGAGCAGGTTCAGGCCGGGCAGATCGTGCTTGAGGACGAGATCGTCAAAGCGAGGGAGGCTGCTGCCGAGGCCCAAAGAATTGTGGACGAACTTCCCTCAAGCGAAGGATCAGATGATGAAAGCGACAGTGCCGAAGAGGGCAGCGGAGATGCTGATGGGGCGTTGCCTTAGTAAACTTTTGATGTCTTTCATTTTTTGAGGCCCTCGTGCCTTTTTTGGATGTTGGCCTTCGGGCCTTTGTATTTATGTTTGACCTTCGGGTCATTTTCGGATGTATATAGCTTCAGCCTTCGGGCTTTTAATGAAAGATCGCTTTGTGAATTTTGCGTGTTTATTTTTCATGTGTATCGAACACTTTTGAAAGTAAATGATATGCTTGCAAGACTTTAAGCAAAATTTGACCGGTGCGAATTTAGGACGACGTCTCGTCCTCGAGTCGATGCAATGCGCGGCTCAAGTAATAACACATGGATAGAATGAGAGTACCCGAAGTCGCTTTATTAACATCAACGAGCCAAAAGGCTATGTACATAAAACCAAGTCGGGACGGACCTTGGGTAAGAAACGAATTAACGAACTTCAAACTAAAACATGTCGCTATCGGGCTAATTTACAATGTACTAAATCTAGTCCTCGGGCAGCAGTCCCCGGTTGTCGGCTAGATAAGCATCGATTGGGAGGCTCGATATCGACCTCGGTGTCAACCCTTCTCACTCTCCCCCAGTGTTCGGTTGTGAATCTCGATGAGGATCCGAGCACTGGAATCGGTTCGGTTTGCTTCCTGAAAAGGTCGAGCAAAAAAGGTGGAACGAGGAGTGAGTTAGTACATTGTTTGTCAATGCCATGGGAGCGTCGTTCGGCTCGGGGCTGTTTAATTGATAGAGTTGAAGGATATTTACCTCGGCTAAAAGTAGTAGCGCTTTAGATGAGAAATATTCCAGTTCAGCGGTTCGGGCTCGCCTTGAAGAGACTCGATTTGATAAGAGCCTTTTCGAACGATTGCTTTGACCCTGTAGGGCCCTTCCCAATTTGCGATAAGCTTCCCCCCGTTGTCCTCCTTTGTTGATTGATTCACGGTTTTCAACACATAATCTCCCACCTTGAAGTCTCTAAATTTAGCTTTCCTGTTGAGGTACGCTTCGATCTGTCTTTTTTGGGCAACAAGCCGAACCAAAGCTAATTCCCTCTTCTCTTCGAGCAAGTCTAGCTCGATGCGCATCGCCTCTTGGTTGGCATCTTCGGTTGTGTGAGCATACCGAAGACTTGGTTCGCCCACTTCCACTGGGATGAGAGAATCCATGCCGTAGGCTAATGAAAAAGGGGTTTCACCGGTGCTGTTCTTCTCCGTTGTTCGCATGGCCCACAGAACCCCAGGCAGCTCCTCGGGCCAAGGGCCTTTCTTCTCATCGAGTCGCTTCTTCAAATTCTCAATTATGATCCTGTTTGAAGATTCGGCCTGGCCATTAGCACTTGGATGGTAAGGAGTCGAGGCTATCCTTTTGATTCCCCATTGTTTAAAAAAGTCAGTGATAGCCGCCCCCATGAATTGTTTGCCATTGTCGCAAGCGATTTCTTTTGGGACGCCGAACCGGTAGATGATATTCTTTTTGATGAAGTCGATTACCTGCTTCTGTTTTACCTCGGTGAGCGCTGCGGCTTCCACCCATTTTGTGAAGTAATCAGTCAACACCAAGATGAACCGAACACCACCTTTTCCTTTGGGTAGTGGTCCAACAACGTCCATTCCCCATTTCATGAAGGGCCATGGTGATACCACCGAGTGTAGAGGCTCGGCCTGTTGGTGGATCATTTGCCCATGGCGTTGGCACTTGTCACACTTTTGCACGAAGGCTTTCACATCGGCGCTAATGGTGGGCCAATAATACCCAGCTCTTAACAATTTACGCACCAACGATTTTTTCCCCGAGTGATTTCCACACTCGCCTTCGTGTACTTCGGCCATCACGTACCTCGCCTCGTCGGGGCCCAAGCATTTGGCCATCGGGCCGCAGTACAACCTCTTGTATAGATTACCTTCGATCATGTGATACGAGGCCGCTTGGGTCCTTAGCTTTTTCGCTTCTTTCTTATCTTGGGGAACAGTCCCCGAGTCGAAGTAGGAGATGAACTTGCTTCGCCAATCCAATCGATTGTCAACCGAATTGACTTGCAACTTCATCTCTCTCATTTGGGCGGACAGCAACCGAACTACCGAGTCAGTCCCCGAGTGAGCTTCGTCAATGGCCGAACCAAGATTTGCCAAGGCGTCCGCCTCGGAATTTTCTTCCCGAGGTACTTGTTTGACACTCCATTCTTGGAATTGGGCTAGGACTCTCTGCGCCCGATCCAAGTAAAGCTGCATTCTGGGCTCTCGAGCCGTGTAATCACCAAGGATCTGGTTGACCACCAATTGTGAATCACATCTTAATTCGATTCTATCAACCCCCATTTCTTTAGCCAGCTCTAGGCCAGCTAGAGCCGCTTCGTATTCTGCCTCGTTGTTGGTGACCTTTTTGAATCGAATAGAATGCCTAATCTTCTCCCCAGTGGGTGTTCTCAACACAATGCCTAAACCCGAGCCTTTTGAATTTGTTGCCCCATCGGTGTGCAGTACCCACAGCCCCGAAGGGGATCCCTTCGCCTCGGAGCTTTCCTTTTCCGCTTCGGGCAGTATCCCAATGCTGAAATCAGCCACGAAGTCTGCCAAGACTTGAGATTTGATGGCGGTTCGAGGTTGATAAGTGATGTCATACTCACTTAGCTCAACCGCCCATTTGGACAACCTCCCCGATAACTCAGGCTTATGCAATATATTTCTCAAGGGGAAGGTTGAAACTACCGCTATTGGGTGACATTGAAAATAGGGCCGTAGTTTCCGAGCAGTAATGAGCAAAGCGAGTGCTAGTTTTTCCAAGTGTGGGTACCTGGTTTCAGCATCAAGGAGCGTCTTGCTCACATAATAGATGGGCTGCTGCTTGCCATCTTCTTCCCGAACCAACACAGCACTCACCGACACCTCCAAATAGACAAGCAATGTCTCCCCTTCTTTTGGCTTAGCAAGCAACGGTGCGTTAGCCAAATATTGTTTCAAGTCTTTCAACGCTTGTTTGCACTCCGGTGTCCATTCGAAGTGGTTGTTTTTTCTCAAGACGGAGAAGAATTTGTGACATCGCTCCGAGGACTTTGAGATAAAGCGACTCAAGGCAGCGATTCGGCCAGTCAAGCGTTGAACTTCTTTTACCCCGGTAAGCTCTTTGGGGATTTCCTCAATTGCTCTGATTTTATCTGGGTTAGCTTCGATTCCCCGCTCGGAGACAATAAATCCCAAAAGCTTGCCCGATCCTACGCCGAAGGCGCACTTCTCGGGGTTCAATTTCATGCCGTATTGTCTCAGCACAGCAAAAGCTTCCCTCAGATGATTCAAATGATCCTCCATTCGGATCGATTTGATGAGCATGTCGTCTATGAAGACTTCCATAGACTTCCCGATGTATTCCTTGAACATGCGACATACCAACCTTTGGTAGGTCGCCCCGGCGTTCTTCAAACCGAAGGGCATCACTTTGTAGCAAAAGGTACCTCGGTCAGTGATGAACGAGGTCTTTTCTTCGTCCTCGGGGTCCATGAGGATTTGATTGTAGCCCGAATACGCATCCAAGAAAGTTAATAGTTTGTGTCCAGCCGTGGAGTCTATTAACCTGTCGATTTGCGGCAATGGATAAGAATCTTTGGGGCAAGCTTTGTTTAGATCGGTGTAGTCTACACACATTCTCCACTTGCCATTCTTCTTCGGCACAACTACCACATTCGCCAGCCATTCGGGATATTTGACCTCCCTTATGAAACCATTTTCTTGCAACTTCGCGGTCTCATCTTCGATCGCATTCTTTTTCACCCCGGCGTGAGGTCTCTTCTTCTGCTTCACCGGGGTGAATTTTGGATCTACATTCGGCTTGTGGGTCATGATCTCCGGATCGATACCCGTCATGTCTGAATGAGTCCAAGCAAAGCAGTCGTGGTTGGACCTTAAAACTTCCATAATTGCTTCCTTCGACTTCGGGTCCAACTCCGAGCCGATGTGTACTTTCCTCTCTGGGAACTCTTTCATGAGAGTGAAAGAATCCAGCTCTTCGACAGTGGAGTCCTCGGCCTTCTGTTTCCGAGGCTCTTGGACGCATGCCGGGATCTTTTCAATTTCACTTTGGAGGCTCGCCTCGCTAGACCCCGGTTGCGTTGGTTGCTATTTTTTGGGCCCGCTCGGGGCGACTCCACTCTTCAGTGCGACCGAGTAGCATTCTCTCGCTACTCGCTGCTCCCCCTTAATTGACCGAACCCCCCAAGGCGTTGGGAATTTGATCACTTGGTGCAAAGTGGAGGGAACAGCTTCCATGGAGTGGATCCATGGTCGCCCGAGGATTACATTATAGGCTAGATCCTCGGGCATGACTTGAAACAGTGTCTCTTTGGTGACACCCTCGGCGAATGTCTTCAGCATGATTTCGCCCAACGTCTTTTCTGTCGAGTTGTTAAAACCAGCCAACACTGTTGATTTGGGAACGATTTCCCCTTTTAGCCACATCTGCTTCATGGCCCCGTAGCTGATGATATTTACTGAACTGCCGGGGTCAATCAAGACTCTCTTGATGTCAGCGTTGTTAATTCTTAGCATGATGACTAGAGCGTCGTGATGGGGAAACATCATCCCATCACAGTCATCCTCATCAAACACGATGTCATTGCCCGAGCCTCCAAATCGGGTCCTCTTCTCCATGGTGATGGAGAGCTTAGCAAATTTTTTGGCTGCGGCGAAGTTCATGCCGTTTACTCTGACCCCCCGGTGATGACGTTAACTACTCTCTCCGGGGGTGGAGCCCGAGGTGGTTGCCCACCGCCTCGGTTCTTTGAAAAATTATCTTTCCCCTTGTCGGTGAGGAATTGAGCCAAGACTCCTTTTTTCAGTAGGTGAGCCACCTCGAGGCGCAAAGCTTTGCAGTCCTCGGTCTTGTGACCATAATCTGCATGAAACTCGCAATGCAAATTCTGATCCCTTTTGTCCGCCGAGGTTCTCATATCTTTGGGAATTCTTACCCCGGCTGTCCCCTTAACGACGTCGACCAGCTCCGAGGTCGATATGTTGAAATTATAATCTTGGATCCGGGGAGGATCCTTTCTCGGAACCGAAGCGGAGCTCGAGGGATTTCTTTGGTTCGCATTGGTTTGGACCTTCCCTCCAAGCCTTTGGCTTATGTGAGATGTCGGGTATGAGTTACCGGGGTTGTTCCCCAGCCTTTGAGTAACATGTTGCCTCGGCGAAGTATAAGGTTCATACCTCCCTTTCGAATTATTTCGTGGCGCCTCGGCGCGATTTGAAATATCACCTCGGTTTTGGTAACCTCGGTTTTTGAACTCCGCCTCCTCCAATCTGATTTTGGAGTAAGCTCTTCTATGTAGATCCTCCCACGTCAGGACCTGATACTGTTGCAATTCTTTTCGCAATTCAGCAGCAGCACTTGAATTGCGACTGTTGATTCCTTTTTTGAAGGCCATGATAGCCAAGGTATCATCCATTCGAGGAAACTCCATGCGTTCAGCATGAAATCGCTCGAGGAACTCTTTAAGTGGATCGCCGGACCATTGTTTTACTTCACATATATCCTCCTTCCTCTGGAGGATCTTTTGCGCGCCGGTGTGCGCCTTGACGAAGGCGCTGGATAGTTCTTTGAACGAGGAGATTGACCCCGGTGGCAAGCACAAATACCACCGGAGGGCACCTTTTTCTAGTGAACTACCAAACTTTTTTAAGAACATGGATTCGAGCTGTGTGGACGTCAAGTCGTTGCTTTTTACCATGGACATGTACTCCCTGACATGCTCCTTGGGATCAGTTGTCCCATCGTACTTTTTGAGGAATGTGAGTTTGAAACCCACAGGAGTTGGAGCTGGTGCTGCTTCGGGCTTATAGGGCTGCTCCCTATATTGCTCGATGTCGAGGTCATCTTCCTCCTTGCTTATCCCCGGTACGCGCTCGAGGCATTTTTCGACGCGCGCCTCGATGCGAGCCTCGATTTCTCTACTCATTATTTCAACGTCGACCGAAGACGTTGTTTCTGCCATGGTGGGAACCGTCCCGAAGTGTGGCATTGTGGATGGATTACTCCCCGAGCCCCCAGACGCGGCTCCGTTGTGAGGTCCCCCTGTTGTCGCGCCCGGAGGAACGAAAGGCGGGGTGCCTCCACCAGGAGCCGAGGGCTGGGTGCCGTTTGGGGCGGCGCTGTTTCGCACTTCTAGCGAGGCGCGAAACTCGGCGTTGATACTAGCCTGCTCATCCTGCTTATTTTGGAGAGCTCTTAGTGTGGTGACAACATACATTTGAAATTTTTCGGTTGTAATTGGGGTGAAGGATTGTTGGTTCGTCGGAACGTCAACCCGATCACCATTACCACCATTGTTGTTATCAGCCATAGCGTTAGATCACAAATTCCTTGATGAAAAACGGATTTCGAACTTTGGAACAAAGCGTTATTGCTTATATCCCCCCACAGACGGCGCCAATTTGTATGGGCCTAAATCGCTTTTAGGTACACAAATCGAATTTGGATTCGAATATAAGCAAATCTTTGTATCAAAGCGGTAAATAATACACGAAATAGACGAAAATGCGTAAAACAACTTGCTTTCAATATAAGAATGTTCAGTACAAATTTTGACAGAGTTTTGGTATGTATTTCTGAATGCATACAACACAAAATGAACTTCTATTTATAGGCCTAAGGGCCAGACCCACGTTCTCCATCATCCGCCAATGTCTCTTCCACGATCTTGGTGGGTAAATGTTGAGTAGTGGCTGAGTTAGTGGGGTGAAGTAGTGGGCTGCAAAGCCGCTGGAACCGAGGTGGTGACCGAAGCCTTGTCACAAGACTTCGGTCGTTCGACCTTGCTGTTCGAGTAAGATGGCTTATCGCCGAAGCTTAAGGTCTAACTTGCCTTCGGGCGTGTCACAGGGCGTCGGCTTCGGTGGCTTGACCACGAGACCGATAATCCTCTCTTCGGAGCATCAGCTCGTTTTGCCTTCGGTCTACCATCTCAAGGTGCTGACCGAAGGTGACGATTTTTACCCAATACAAGAATCTCTTACATATCTCTAAACTTTTACAAAACAACTCATGGATATTGATTAAAAAACCGGACGCATAAACAGACATTATCCCCCAAAACCTCAAGATAAATTTGTCTCCGACTTTAATAAATCCTCTTTTTTACAAAAATTAACACCCCTCGTATCCATGAGAGACTAGAGCTCATCGTCTATTTTGAACTCATACACATGGGGCATCGATAATATACTAGGTATTCGAGAATCTTATAAACCTATCCACCAATGATATGAAAAAGCTCTATCGCCTGTGAAAATTCTCAGAAATTGTTAAATTATTTGAGACGAGAATAAATCATTAGTATCTCAAATCAAAATTAATGCAATTATGGAAATCCACTGAGGCCTTTACTTTAATCGATTTTGGGGCAGATTATTACATTGTCAAATTTTTGAAGGAAGAAAATTTGATAAAAGCAATACATAATGGTTCCTTGTTCATAAATGGTTTTTCTTACAGTAAAGAAATGTGAACCAAATTTTGTGGCATCAGCTGCAAAAATTACCTACTCCGCTATTTGGTCATGTCTCCATGAACTACCTACAGAAATCTACGATATGGAGGTATAACAAAATTGGTAATAAAATAGGACGATTATTAAAATCTGATACATGCAAATTGTCAACTCTTTGGGGGTCGTTATGCCCGCGTTGTGTGGAAATTCCTCTTGAAGCTTCAGTTAAAAACTTCATACAAGTTGGAAAACATAAACAAAAAACTGTGTGTAAAAGGGAAGATATTCTTCGTCATCAATGCGACAGATTGGGCCATATGATATTAATATAATATGTTCGTATGCTACCAAAAAGGTGATATTTGTCCTACTTCCTTAAATTCCATTATTACATTAACTAACAATTAAAGGTGTAGGATCCGGACAAAGAAGATAAATGGCAAACGGTTAAGTTTTCTAGGCGACAATGAGCTTCTTCAACCGGTAAGTCCTATATTCCTCTGACTCAAGAATTAAAACAACCTCCCCTCCGATTAAAGTAAAATTTGATGCAAAAAATAAAAGATATCTTGATACCCAAGCTTATACCTATAGAGATAAATCTATTTGAACCTCTAACTCAAACCATAACGAAAATTTCCATCATAATATAATTCTAAAATTTTGAAAGTCTTTTATAAAATATTGAAGATTCCCAAAAATTATCAATGTTTAACCGTAATTTCGTTTATTAGGTTAAGTCACAATTAAAATTATAAAGCGGAGTCACGATCAATAATCAAGATTAAATGCCTAATGTGAAAAGATATAAATGATTATAGTAAATGTAAAGAAATAAAGACACAATTAATGCGATGTAATAAATGAAGATTTAAATAAAAGGAACCGTGTTCAGGCCATATAGACTTGATCAAATTTCCTTCCTCGTACTCTTTATGATATTTAAGCAGCGGAACAATAAATGAGATCACTTGATTATGAGTAGTAGTAGTAGTAAGTATTGACAGAAGGTAAAGAATCGGGTATTAATTAATAGTTGGAATACAGATGTATGTTCAGAGAAGAATTAGATACAATGCTTGTGACTTAAATTACAATATATAGATAACTAAGCGTCCGTTCACGAGCAGTTGTAACTCCTTAATCGAGCAGTTACGTTGCTTAAGGATAAGACTTCTATTTTGAATTGGCTTGATGACGAGTTGCGACTATTCTGGCCGTGGTGACTGTTCATCTGTCCGTTATAGTTGTCCATCTTCGATTCTATCTGTTGCCTTTATGCCCATTCATAGCCACGTGTCGTCTATACGTCGTCCTACGTGGATGCTTAGTCACCAACTTTGGTGACGACGGATTTAACCCAATACAGATAGTCCCCGCACTACTCGGGCAGAGAATCTGGTCGAGGAGTGGAAAACGAATTTTGAGCGGGAAAGAACTCTTTTGAATTTTTCTCAAGTAACACATTTGAGTCCTTGTATTCATATTTGGATGCTGCCCGTTGAACTCCTCAAAGGCTTTCGATTGATTGACATTCTATCAGTATAAGCATTAAATGCTCCGCTAAAGACAAAACGTGCAAGTTGTCAATTTTGCTCCACTTTTTACTGAAAAAGTGACTGTCGCGTGTTTCGAGACTGCAGGAGTGATGATTGAACTGCGCCTACTCACGTCTTGCACGTCCCAAAGCAAAAACCGCCATTTCGATTTTTATTCTTTTAACGGCTGGATTTATTTACCTCTTGCGCGGATGCTTGCCACGTGTAGGGGCGGGTCGGGTTTTGCTAACCCTATAAATATGATTTCTACCAGCTTGAAACCTTTTTACTTCATTCCAAATTTCATTCAAACCTTCAAAGCTTCAAAACACCTTTCTAAAAATCTCTAAAACGCAAAAAAAATTCTTCCAATCTTCTAGTCCAAATGTCTCCAAAAGCCAAGAAAAGTTTGAATATGGATGCTGCGGCTAGTAGTTCTTCAGCAGCAGGTGGTCAATCCACGAGTTCCCCAACTTCAGTTGCTGATGTGATTCCGAAACTTTGGGGAAGCCTTGAAAATGATTGTTCAATCGGCTCGTTCAGTCACTATGGCAATATAAGGTCGTGGCCTTCAAGCCGGTTTAAGAGTTCAATTACTCCTGACCTTTTGCCTAGGGTTAGGGCGGATTGTGGCTGGGATGATGATGTTATAGTTTCTTGCCCCTATCCAACGGAGAATATTACTTCTGCGAGAACTGGATGGACAGCCATATCTACATATCCATTCACGATAGGTTGTACGCTCCCATTGCATCCTGTTATAGAGAATATTTGTAAATACTATCTTATCTGCCCGGGGCAGCTGTGTCCGAGCATTTATAGAATTATTTCCCTGCTACAATGGTTTGCCAATGAGACTGGGCAGGACTTTGAATTTAAGCATTTTGTCTCTTTGTATAGCCTTCAGGTTGCGAGAGATGGATATATTAATGCCCGTATGAGAGGAAGAAAAGCTCTAGTGAGCAAATCTGAAGATACAGGGGATAGAGGTTGGATGCATAGGTATGTTTATGTGCAGTCTAAATTCCTCACACGTGGCTGCAAAACTAATCTCTGCGAGGTGTGGAATAAAACTCGTAAGTCCCCGAGTCTTTGTATTGAATACTCTCTGAGTTACGTATTTGCACCCTCTAATTTTTACTCTTTATTGGTTAGCTGACAAGATTCCTTACGACGGTATGATTTCCGAGGAGGAATTGTCCGCTTGGGTTGAACCTATTTTGGCGGATTTCACTCACGAGCAGAGGCAGTGGCCTTACTATGCTTCTTTAAAAAATTTATCGAACCCTAGCACCCATGGTAAGTTGATTACCCAAATTCCTGCTAATTTATGCAGAACTCATCATGGTATTAATATGACTTTATTCTCAGGTTTAGGTGCTGGTGGTAGTTATTTTCTTGCTCCTCCTCCTGTGGAGGTGACCGTTGACCCCGTGGCTGAGGTCAACGAGGAGGCAGCTGCCATTCTCCAAACTGCTGCAGCTATCAAGGCCAGGGAGGGTGGTGAGGAGGTCCTCGCGAATTTGAAGAGAAAGAAATCTGACTCTGAAAAGAGTAAACCCAAGAAGAAAATGAGGACAGCCCGTAAGACTCCTCAGCCCTCTGAAAAAACAGTTGAAACCAATGTTGCTGCTGCCGATACGCCCAAGGCTGGGCAAGAGAGTGTTAAAAGCTCGGCAGCTGCCCCTGAATCTGCTGAGCCTATGATAGTTGACATTTCTAATTCAGAGGCTCCCGATGTGAGCTTGACTCAGAAGAAAAGGGCATCTCTTCGGGGTGATAAGAGGAAGGATGTAGAGACTTCTTCTTACGCTTTCGAGGAGAATCCCCGAGTTGGTGATGAAGAAGGAGATAGAGCTGAGGAAGTAGGGGAAGAAAGAATGCATGAAGGTTTTGCCTTCTTCCCCGAGGACCCAAAGCCAGATGAGCATGAACGGGTTGGTGGTCAACAGGGTGAGCCTGAACAAGTCAGCCACAGGCGACCTGGCAAAGAGCCGATGAGAGAGGAGGATGAGGAGAAAGATGAGAAGGTTGATGAGCGGAGGAAGACTGAGGGGGAGGCTGAACCTCAGATCTTTCACTACAAGGACATGATGAACTTAGCTGGTGATGGGATGGCACCAGTTTATCTGCAAGAGTGCGACACTCTGGACCCTGATGAGACAGGTGACATCGAGATCTCTCGCACAAAGCTTACTAGGCGAGTATCTCTAGGAGGAAGGATTGGGGCGTACTCCGTTAAGGGTATTCGTGACAAATTTGGTCCCCAATATTCTTCTAAACAAGCGAGGGAGCCCAGGCCGTGTATGAGGGAGTGTGACTTTACCATTCCCCCGGACACAGATTTTCTGACGGAGCCTGGCCACTTGGTTAAAGTGATGTCCAACCTGATCGGTCCTCGCGAGGAGTGGAATATGCGCAGCATGAGCGACGAGCAGCTAGCTTACGCAATCGCTGAAGATACTGCTCGGGTAATGTTTCCCTCTTTACTCCTTTATTTTTATTAAGACCTTAGTTCTGATTACCTGCGTATTTTCACTTGTTGCCAGGCAAGTATGATGGCTACCGAGATCATGTTCCGTTCTAGGTTGAACAATCAGGAACAAGTCCTTGGCTTAAAGAAAGATCTTTTGAAGGCTCTACAGGACAAGCAGGCCTTAGAAGAGGAAAAACAAGCTCTGATCGGGGAGAAGCGGGTCCTGGAAGGGAGGCGTGGCTTCTTTGAGGATAAGATAGACAGGTTGGAGAAATCCAACACTGAGGCTAATGACAAGATAAACACCCTCCTCGAGGAGAAGGACCGTCTTTTGGATGAGAAAGAAAGGTTTGCACTATCCCTTGAAGATCTGAAAGCCAAGATGGATGAACAAGGTAGCCAGATTTCTCAACTTGCCCATGAGCTTAATGTGAAAGAAGTTACTTTGGAAGGCATCCGTAACGCTTCCGAACTGATGTTGAGAAATATGAACAAAGCTGAAGCTGAATCTCAGGCTGCTCGAGGAGAACCAAGAAGCCAAGAATCGGGCTGAGGAATCTGCGAGGATCCAAGAGCTATTGACGATGGAATTGGCGAATTTGAGGGATCGTTATACAATCGACTCCAAACTGGAAGCTCTCGAAGCCAAGAAGAAGTTGCTCATCCAAATGCAGCGTGGCCAAGTTAATGTCGACTCAGTCCTCGATCAGACCATAGCGACTATCATCAATGTCAAGCAGGCCTTGGGCATGGAAGTAGGAGCCGACGATGATGATGATGAAGAGGATGATGAAGGCAGTGAGGATAATGAAGATGAAGATTTGGGTGGGGATCCGACTGATGGAGCTAGTGCATCAGGTTGAGAACCTGGCCAAAATGATGACTGACGCCTTATCTAGTCCTTCTTATAAATTTACCGGATGTTGTTAACTTTGAATATTGCTAACTCGTGAACGAATGTATATTTTGACTGTTTTTTGTCTGACTGGCGAGGCTTGATGACCATTTTTTGTCTCAAGTCTTGCTTATATGAATGATGTTGATATTTGTTGTTTAATGAGGTTTTCAGAAGTCAGAATTATGTTTCAAATCCTAGTGTCTGAGTTCCCTTTTTGGTGTTAATCTGCGCAGATGTTTGAAATAAAATTTGATCATAACCAAGTTAAGTTGCTCTTAGTTAAGATGAATGAAATCAGGCCTTCTGGGCTGGACGAAACCAGGCCGTTTAGGTTGACTGAAACCTGGCCGTATAAGATGGCCTTGCGATAAACTTTGCTTATCATATTTGACAATTGAAAGTTTTCGCAGAAAATTTTTTTTTGTTAAGGTTGAGGTTTTACCCTGTTATTTCTATTGAAAAGAATAGGTAACCCAATGACCAAAACACAAGATTGTTTGGTCGTAAAGTTATAGAATTTGGGCGAATACTTGCCGCAAAATGTAAAAATAACGTAGCACAAGTAAAATAGTTCTATTGAACTTACTTGATTCTGCTTAGTCGTGGACTTGGCGAATGATCATGACCTTGCTCTGCTCGAAGATCACTCATATTAGCCGGGACTTTGGCCTACTGGGGCCCTCGCCACCCCCCTGTTTTTATGTTGAAATTTCGTAATTTCAGACATAAAAAGACAATGGGTGAAACGCTGAATCAAGGAACACATATAACTAAAAGAGGAGTGTGTCCGTTGTGGGATTTGAACCCACAGCCGCGAAGCACGAGGACTTCGAGCTCTACCAGTTGAGCTAAACGGATCTGGCCTTTTGAAGACCGTTAGTACCATTTAGACAAAAATAAGAAAACAGAATAGCTTAAAAGAAAACAATAACAAGTAAGCAACAGAGAATGGACAGAAACACTAACCCACGTACTACTTAGAAGTAGTACCTCTTTAGGTGAATCACGTTCCAACTGCTAGGTAGAAGCGATCCATCTGGTCGTGCCAAACGATATGAACCCTTACCAACGGATGCAACCACCTTGTAGGGACCTTCCCAGTTTGGACCAAGTTTGCCGACGTTCGCTTCTTGCGTATTCTGGGAGACTTTACGCAATACAAAATCCCCGACTTCAAAGTTACGCAGCCTAAGTCCCCGATTATAATATTGTTCTATCCTTTCTTTCTGAGCTACTACTCGTATAAGTGCTAATTCTCTACGTTCCTCAAGAAAATCCAATTCCTCGGAGAGGTTGACTGAATTAGATTCTTCAGTTGCATGAGCATATCGTAGACTTGGCTCGCCAATTTCGACTGGAATCAATGCATCAGAACCATACACTAAGGAATAAGGCGTCTCCCCGGTGCTCATTTTTGTGGTTGTTCTATATGCCCAAAGAACCCCGGGGAGTTCTTCCACCCAGCACCCTTTGGCCTGCTCGAGACGTTTTTTGAGAGAATCCACTATTATCTTGTTGGTCGATTCTGCCTGCCCGTTTGCCACTGGGTGATATGGGGAAGAAGTGATCCTTTTAATATGCAGATCCTCAAGGAACTTTGTGACCTTCTGACCAACGAATTGAGGACCATTATCCATGACAATCTCTTTGGGTGCTCCGAAGCGACAAATGACATAACGCCAAAGGAAATCAATTACTTCCGTTTGACGTATCTTTGAATATGCTGCAGCTTCAACCCACTTTGTAAAATAATCAGTAATAATTAACAAGAAACGTACCCCTCTAGGTGCAGTGGGTAGTGGCCCAACGATATCCATTCCCTATTTCATAAACGGCCACATGGAGATGATTGAATTCAAGGGTTCTGCTGATTGATGGAGGAGATGTGCAAACCTTTGGCACTTGTCACATTTTTTGACAAACTCGTTAGTATCTTTTTCCATTTTGTCCCAATAATAGCCTGCTCGTATAAGCTTTCGTGCAAGCGCCTTTCCTCCCAAGTGATTTCCACAGCAACCCTCGTGAACTTCCCTCATCACGTACTCAGTTTGGCTGGGACCTAGACACTTGGCGAGTGGGCCTGCAAAAGTCTTACGATAAAAGATACCATCTATAATTGTATACCTGGCAGCTTTTATCCTCAGTTTTCGAGCAGCCTTAACGTCTGATGGTAGGGTTCCATGTAGTATATAATTGATTATCTCATTCCTCCAATCCCAAGTCAGACTGGTCGTGTTGGCCTCCATTGCATCTTTATCGATTGTTGTACATAGAAGATGAGCCACGGCCACTGAACCTGTTGCTCCAATCTCTGCGACTAAACCCAAATTTGCCAAGGCATCAGCCTCGTGATTCTCTTCTCGTGGAATCTGTATGGCTTCCCAATTGTCAAATTGTGCTAGCAAACCAGTGACTCGGGCAAGATACCTCTGCATACGAGACTCCCTTGCTACGAAGCCACCAGTTATTTGATTGATGACCAGGGCAGAGTCACTCTTAAGGTGAATTCTGTCTGCTCCATAATCTCGAGCCAATTTTAATCCTGCAATTACGGCCTCATACTCGGCCTCATTATTTGTAATAAAGGGACATTTTATGGCCTGTCTAATGGTCTCCCCCGAGGGAGTGGTAAGAACTAAACCTAATCCTGATCCTTTTACACTCGAGGACCCGTCAGTGTGTAAGGTCCATGTCCCCGACTCCGATCCGGCGAAAAGAACTGCCTCACGTTAAGCATCAGGGTACATAGTAGCACTAAAATCTGCAATAAAATCTGCTAGAGCCTGAGATTTTATGGCTACCCGGGGTTGATAAGATATATCAAACTCACTTAATTCTACTGCCCATTTTACTAACCTGCCCGAGAATTCAGGTTTGTGCAAGATATTGCGTAAGGGGAAGGTAGTAACTACAGCTATTGAGTGACTTTGAAAATAAGGTCTTAATTTACGGGCAGCGAGTACCAAGGCTAGTGCTAATTTCTCCAAAGGTTGATAGCGAGTTTCAGCATCTAATAAGGATTTGCTAATGTAATAAATTGGAAGTTGCTTACCTTTGTCTTCTCGAACCAGAACTGCACTTACCGCAGACTCAGACACGGCCAGGTAAAGTAATAGTTGTTCACCTGGTTGGGGCGTTGAAAGTAAAGGCGGGTTTGACAGGTATCGCTTCAAATCCTTAAGTGCTTGCTGACATTCAGGGGTCCAATCGAACTCCTTGTTCTGTTTCAGCACGTCGAAGAAGCTTTTGCATCGATCAGATGGCGAGAAATGAATCTCCTTAGCGCTGCTACTCTCCCGGTTAGCCGCATTACATCTTTTCTGTTATGAAGTACGTCGAGGATGGCTTCTATTGCTTTTATCTGGGCGGGGTTTACCTCGATCCCTCGCTGGGAAACGATGAAACCAAGAAATTTCCCTGAACCTACTCCAAATGCGCATTTCTCCAGGTTGAGTTTCATGTTGTATTGATCAAGGATTCGAAAGGCCTCCTTCAAATGTGCTAAGTGATCTTCTGCCAGTTTGGACTTGATCAGCATGTCGTCGATGTAGACCTCCATGGTTTTGCCAATGTGGTCGTGAAACATCCGGTTGACTAATCGTTGGTAAGTCGCACCTGCATTTTTAAGTCCAAAAGGCATTACTTTATAGCAATACGTACCTCGGCAAGTAATGAAGGAAGTTTTCTCCTGGTCGTCGGGATCCATTAAGATTTGGTTATAGCCTGAATATGCATCAAGGAATGTAAGTACTTCGTGCCCGGCCGTCGCATCGATTAGTTGGTCAATCTGAGGTAATGGATAAGAATCTTTCGGGCAGGCTTTGTTCAGATCAGTGAAGTCGACGCAGACCCTCCACTTGCCATTTTTCTTTGCCACTACGATCACATTGGCCAGCCAATCTGGATACTTGACTTCTCGGACGGAGCCAATCTTGAGTAAGCGGTCAACTTCGTCATTTATGATCTGGTTCCTGAATGCTCCTTGTTGGCGTTTCTTTTGCTTTACCGGGCGATGGTACGGATCCACGTTCAACTTATGAGAAATAATCTTCGGGGAGATTCCAGTCATATCTGCATGTGACCACGCAAAGGTGGTGTGTTGCTCCTTGAGGAAGTGCAAGATATCTTTGCGTAAGTCTTTGTTTAACTCTGCTCCCAAATATACTTTTCTTTCAGGCATGTTATCGAAAAGTCCTTCTGGTTCTAAAGCTTCAATAGTTGGCGCGTACTCTTCCCGTGCATCCAACTTTGATATGAATTCCGGGACTTGGTACTCTGATGCTTCATTGTTTGACTCTGATCCCGGGTTCTTTAATTGCTATTTTGCCTCCTCGGGGAGCTTGACTGCAACTGAGTAGCAATCTCTAGCGCAACGCTGCTCTCCCCGAACTTCCCGTATTCCCCACTCTGAAGGGAATTTCATTACTTGATGATATGTTGACGGGACTGCTTGCATATCGTGTATCCATGGCCTCCCAAGGATTATGTTGTAAGCCATATCCCCATCAACGACATGAAACGTCGTTCGTCTCATAACGCCTTCAACCAGGGTCGTCAAAGTAATTTCTCCTAACGTCTTCTCGCTGGAATTGTTAAATCCTGAGAGAACACGAGAAATTGGTATAATCTCATTGTATAGTTTCAACTCCTGCACGACCCGAGATAATATGATGTTCGCTGAACTGCCTGGATCAACGAGTACTCTTTTGACATCAAACTCTTCTACTCGTAATGTTATCACTAAAGCGTCCACATGAGGAAATTGCAAGCCATCTGCATCTGTTTCTTCAAAAGTTATTGTATCCTCAAGTCATGGTCGTTTGGTCTTCGTAATAGATACTTTGGCGTATTTCTTTGCTGTGTATGTGACTGCATCAACCTCAATACCACCAGAGATGACGTTGACTGTCATTTTTGGAGATGATGCTCGGGGAGGTTCTGATTTATTTTGCTGGGCCTTTGCGTGAGTTTGTTTTCCTTTTTCTGTCAAGTACTCCTTGAGATAGCCCTGTTTCAATAAGTTAGCGACCTCGTACCTTAGAGCCTTGTAGTCATCCGTTGTGTGGCCGTGATCGCGATGGAATTCGCACCACAAGTTTTTGTTGCGCTTGCTGGGGTCACCCTTCATATCCTTAGGCCATTTGACCTTTTCGCTCATCCCCTCAAGCACTGCTACAAGTTCAACTGCTCCGATATTGAAAACGGGCAGGGTTGGAAGTCCACTAGAAGTTGAAGCGGAATCATTGCCCCTTGCAAGGCCTTTGTTGTTACGACCGCGTCCATTTGAGTTGTTACGCGACCGATTGGGATATGGCTCGTGCCGTGCATCTGGTTTATCTGTCTCGATCTTTCCCCCAGTGCCATTGGTGCGAGTTTGGCTCCGTCCCCGGGCACCTGTGCCAATCAATTTATCTTCGTCTATACGTACCTTTGAATTATAACGATTGTAGACATCCAACCAGTTTGCTGCAGGATATTCTCGCAGGGATTCATACAATCGTCTGGTCGCTTCAGAACTTTTGACGTCCAAGCTGTTAGTGAATGCAATAGTCGCCCATCGATCTGGAACTTTGGGTAGCAACATACGTTCACGCTGAAAGCGATCCACATACTTCCGGATAGACTCCCCGGGCAGTTGTTTGATTTCAAAGATGTCTTCAACTCTTGTTTCTGTTTTCTGAGCGCCTGTGTGTGCTTTGACAAATAACTCCGCCATCTCGGCAAAAGATCCTATTGAATTTGGTGGCAGCATTGAATACCATCGTAGAGCGCCATCTGCCAAGGATTCTACGAACTTCTTCAATTGTACTGACTCGATCTCCTCGTCGGTGAGATCGCTTGCCTTTATGAAATTGCTAAACATCATCAAGTGGTCGTTGGGGTCAATTGTTCCCCGGTATCTTGGTATGTTTGGCATTTTGAATGTTTTGGGTATTGCCTTTGGTGCTGCTTCTTTCTTCCAAGGCCTTTGAGTATACCGTTGAACGTCAACTTTCTTCAAAGTGGGTGGTGCGCCAGGGATCTGATCAATCCTCTCATGAAGAGAGCGCTGTAGGGCCTCCTGGCTCTCTTTGAACTGCCTGGTGAGGGCTTCCATGACCTCACTCATTTCCGTTGGCACCGCTGATCCTGCATTCTGATTTTCAGCGCGTCTCGAGGCATGGGACGGTGAAGCATCCCTTGGACGTCCAATGGGTGGATTTCCTGCGTTTGGCAGGGTTTGTCCTCGTAGGCCGTCGATAGCTTCCCGTATTTGCCTGTTGACTTCAGCCTGTTGCCGTATGAATTCAAGGACAGCGTCTTGAGAATTCCTCGAATTCCCAGGACCATTGGGTCTTCTAGGTCCTCCAGGCCCTTGATCGAAGTTTCCTCGGCCAGGAGGGCGGCTATTTCTGCTACTCTGCTGGCCGTGCTCGTTTTCCTGTTCTGCTGGGAGCACGTTCTCGTCCTCTGCAATAGGGATTACGTCGTCGTCTGCAGGAATAACATCTTGCTGCCCGTCCCCGGCCAGATTCAAGTCTATTTGTCCGCAGCGTTAAGTTCTTGTTGCCCGTCAATGGGAGCGCTGTTGTGTGAGTTGTTATCTGCCATTTTGACAAAAAGAAAACGAGGAGAGCCAACGAGCAAGAAGAAAGCGAATAAAGAATAAAATACGATAAGCAATTAACCTACGGAAGTTATTGACCGGCTCCCACTGTGGTCGCCAAATTGTTTAACCGTAATTTCGTTTATTAGGTTAAGTCACAATTAAATTTATAAAGCGGAATCACGATCAATAATCAAGATTAAATGCCTAATGTGAAAAGATATAAATGATTATAGTAAATGTAAAGAAATAAAGACACAATTAATGCGATGTAATAAATGAAGATTTAAATAAAAGGAACCGTGTTCAGGCCGTATAGACTTGATCAAATTTCCTTCCTCGTACTCTTTATGATATTTAAGCAGCGGAACAATAAATGAGATCACTTGATTATGAGTAGTAGTAGTAGTAAGTATTGACAGAAGGTAAAGAATCGGGTATTAATTAATAGTTGGAATACAGATGTATGTTCAGAGAAGAATTAGATACAATGCTTGTGACTTAAATTACAATATATAGATAACTAAGCGTCCGTTCACGAGCAGTTGTAACTCCTTAATCGAGCAGTTACGTTGCTTAAGGATAAGACTTCTATTTTGAATTGGCTTGATGACGAGTTGCGACTATTCTGGCCGTGGTGACTGTTCATCTGTCCGTTATAGTTGTCCATCTTCGATTCTATCCGTTGCCTTTATGCCCATTCATAGCCACGTGTCGTCTATACGTCGTCCTACGTGGATGCTTAGTCACCAACTTTGGTGACGACGGATTTAACCCAATACAATCAAATCAATTTTATTGTCACCTGCAGAGAAAAATTATCTAAGCGAGACACGTGGCAATACACCACATTTGTCACCAAATAATATGCAATTATTACCTAACCAACCCAAAAAACGTTTGCCAACTAACACATCTAAATACTTGCAAAAAGATGACCAATCACATAAAACCCTAACTACTTCACCGACCAACACAACCAATCAGGAAGCGGAACTAAAATCCACTCATCCCATTTGCCCCCTTTTTCTCAAATCAGCCAATGCATTTACATGTTCTAACTGCCCTTCCAACACTAATCCACACAAACTCCATGGATATAGACCCCACTAGCTCGGACCTAGTATCTCATTTCTCCTTAGTCCTTACAAGATACTGAAAACCTTTCTATTGCCTTACATAAACATGCCAAGAATCATAATGAACCAGAACAAAAGAAGAATCAGGTTACAAAGCACAATACAAAGACTAATCCTCCGACTACCACATTATCTGAGAATGGATTAGGGAAAACTCTCCACAAGCTGCAAACAATGTCCCTCCCCGGAAATATCCCCATCACCACAGTTGATCTTCACAATTCCATCTCCAAATAACCCATTGCCAGCATCATGGATAGAACAAACCTCAATGAGACATGCATTCATGTTTCACTTCATGGTGAACAATCAGGAAATCATCGTACCAATACAAAATCCACAATTCGTAGCTCGAACATTGACAGAAGGAATGAGGATGGATGCTCAATACTACATGAATTTTCAAGTGAATCAAAATATCTTGAACCCATTAGCCCCTCAAAACATGCAAGATCTTCATATGCAACACTTTCAGAACCTTCATTTTTACCACCCAATGGAGAACAACCCACAATTCTGAGATTTTTTACCAAAGGTCACCTCTAGTGCAAATGGAACAAGCAGCGCACCACCAGTAAATATGAATCAGGAGGAGATGGATGATATCCCACCCCAAGAAGCTCAACCAGTAAACTCTCAGAATCCCAATGTTACCTTAACAGAAAGTGCATATGAGTGTTATGCAAATGGTATGGACTCTTTTGTATCAAAGCCAGTTAAAAGAGTGTGTTCAAGAGTATCTGCCAGGACATCTTTCCTTGTAAATGTATGCACCTATACAGGAAAAGACAAAAAAAAAAAAGAAGAAAAAAATTAATGTGTTTGGAAAATTTGTAACCAGCAGTGTATCGAGTTGTTGTCTACTAGTTGTCTTGTTCACAATGATGTACTACATTAATAGTCTGCCTTTTTTCCCTCTACTAGTCCTAATAGCAGCTTCAAAACACATATCTAAAACTGATGTGGACTTTAACAAAAATGGAAAGGTTTTAATGAAATCCATTGAAGAGGGAAAAAAAGTATGAGCATCATGCGGTTATCATTGTCTTTTACTACCTTTTAAACTCAATGAGGCGTACAGACAGTATACTTATCGGGTTCAAGTGAACCTAGAGTTTTCAATACAAAGAATAGTTATACATGTAAGAAAAAAAAATTAAAATTTCAACAAAATAGATTCGGTATCCATAATTTCAAATGTGTTAGGGGTTCGGTGGTAAGAACTTAAAAAAAAAAATTAAATGCAGCATCCGCCTTTGACTTTTATATTTCATTTTGTACGTTGACTTTGAGATCAATTTGGATTCTTCGTCCCATACAATAAGTGAAGGGATATTATTTCTCAACTCTAAAAGATTTAAAAGATTAACTTGAATTTAGTCTCGATATGTAATATCAAATATATTGATCATCTTAGCTTGAGCTTTGCATAATTGCTACTCTAGTTACTAGTGTTTAATCAGAAAAAGAAAACTGGTGTTAAAGCAGGGCAATTGAATTTACTCTGTCTACACAAAAAGGAATAAGAGCCCGTTTGGATGAGCTTTTAAAAAATAGCTTATAAACCATAAATTGTATAAACCATAAGTTGCAAGCTATTTTTGAAAAGTTAGGATTTTCTAACTTCTCAATTTGGTAATTTAAGCACATAAATGCACTTATAAGCTTATGGCTTTGGGCTTATAAGCACTTATGTACTTTTAAGTCACTTTTAAGCTTACCGCTCTAAGAATAAAACAGCTAATTTTCTTGTAGAACCAATCAGATAAGGCATATGGACAACTTGATTTTGAAGTGTCGTTAGTGCTCCCTGTGTTCCAAAATGGATGTCACTATTTCCTTCTTAGTCCGTTCCAAAAAGAATGTTACAATTCTAAATTTGGAAACATTTTGAGTTGAAACTACTACTTTACCCTTAATGAAATGATTTATAACCACATATTTATGTATGACGTATTTTGGACCACAAGTTTCAAAAGTCTTACCACATTTTTTAAACTACGCTCCAAGTGAAACTATGACAACCATTTTGGAACGGAGGACGTACTTATCTGGATTGTTCTTGTTTTGTTGGATGACGTCAAACTTTGTAGGAATGAAATGTCAAAACTGTGTTGAAGGATAATAAAAGTAGCTATGAACTTGCTCTCTTTCATTTAAATCGAGGATAAAAAATTAGCAATTCTCAAAATTATTCATCTTTTGCAATTGTTATACTAGTACTTAACAATAAAGTGTTTGTTGATTATCCTGAACAATAATATTCACAATTCAAAACTCCTTGGACGATACCAAATTGATGTATGCATTTCAAGTGTCACTAAAGCAAAGTGCCACCACAAATGAATGGGACCCGAAGTCGAGGTGCAGGTAAGAATGACAAGTCAATCGATAGATGGCTTGGTGGGAGAGTTGATGGAGCTAAAACTAGTGCTGCTGGTGTTTGATCTGAAGTCAGCTTGTTCAATTCCAGTGTGTGTGTTTTCACCATCATTGAGTGTCAAGTGTGGCATTGAACTTGAGCTACTAGACCATTTATAGAATGATGAGCTCTTATTTTGAGCAATGGTTAAACGTCTCCTTTTATTCAATGGGCTTTCCTCCTCCTCCATTTCTTCCACACATTTCACTTCAGCTAAGTTCATGAATGACCTTGATCTTCCTTTGTAATAACTGGATAATCCTTGCCTGCAGAAAGGTAAATATAAAATTAATCTCAACGATACAAAGAGATAAATTATGTGAGAAAACGTAGACGAATTTTTTCTGTGTATAAAAAAGTTGTTGAATCTCCTCAACAAGTACGCCATGTTTTTAGTTTAACGGAAACTAAGATTACATAATTGCAAGATATTTCTAGTGTAGCGAAAATGAAACTAGAAAAATTGGGGTGCGTGTTTTGTTTCTTTAATTCTCCTTGGCGAAATTTCTGCCTCCGCTACGGAATGTTTAAATCTGATAAAAAAAGAAACACACATTAGCGTTTGCATTTGCTTCAAATCAATGAATCCTACTACAAAAAATAAGTAAAGACATATAATTAGGGAATACTTTAAAAGGAAAAGAGTTGAGAAAACTGACTTGATAGGAAGAGCATCTTCCAAAGAAGCCAAAGAAATAAGAGATCCCTCAACAGCCTTACTTTGAGCTTCCTCACTATCTTCTTCTTCTCCTCCTCCATCACCATCACTCATCAAACCAATGAATGAGCTACTACCATCACACCTAAAAGACGAATCACTATTTTTTTGAACTAAACTAATTTTCATTTCATCATCATTTATAACTCCATTTTCTTCCACAAGCGAACTATCCTTCTTCTGTGGAACACAAGACATGATTGCTATTCAAAAGGTTTAGTGCTCTCTTTCTAGTTTCTCCTTCTTTTCTTCAACTTTTTTCCTCTTCCAAGTGAAGGGATTTATTGACATGAAATGAGGTGTGGTTGTTTTGGCCTTTTTAAGGAGTAGGGTGGGGGGTATAACATGGCCGGTGAGTTGTTAGGATAGAGCGGTGTGAAAGAGCAAGTGTAGGGATCAAGATAGAGAAACAAAGACGTACAAATGTATATAAAATAGAGGATCAAAGAAAAACTTTAAAGTCATTCTTCACCTTAAGGGAAAGAAAATGGAAGTCACATAAAGCCATAAAAAGATCGTCGTGTTCTATATATATAGATACATTATATATAGAGCAAGGTCATGGTGGGGGAGGGGAAGATTAAAGGATGAAAATATATGTGGGAGGTAGCCGGAAGGAAACAGAAAGATAGAAGAGATTTGACACGTTGCATGAAGTGGGGGAGAGTGGCCGTTTCACTCACGTACCTACACTCCAAAATAGAAGAAAATTAGAAAGGTAATGGTCATTAACTTCGTGTCTGAATATTTTTTGCAACAATTTTTTTTTTTTTTTTTTGGAAAAAATCTATTAATAATTCCCAAAAAATAAATACAAAAGGTCTTTACACTCTAAATGAAATAAAAAACTTGACGAACCTAAGCAAGAATTGTTTTTATACTTATAATTAGAATTTTAATTTTGTTTAATTTCTTCTTTTTTAGGGCTTTCTTCTTTCAGTGTTGTTTTAACAGAAAATGTAAATTAAGGATATTGTCTAATACTTCAACACCTCGTTTTTACTTTTTGTGTGTCTAGCCGTACATGCAACATGCTACTCCCTTCCAAAAAAATTTAATGTTTCGGATTTTGAAAGTCAAACTTTATAATTTTGACCGAGAATTTGGAGATAGAATGTTTAGATTTTTTGAATTAATATTTATATCTTTGAAAACTACATAAAAAGTTCTGTAAGTCACACTAATTAAAAATTTAAAATATTTACAAGGCATATAAAAATATTGCGGTCAAAGAAAAACTCGTTTGGCTTTGAAAATATGAAACATACTAATCTTTGTGGAACAGAGGGAGTATATAGCTAGCGTTTTTTCTGCCGGAGTCGTCTAGAGAGGATCTCTCCCATCTCTCTAAACTTATACTAAAATAATTCCTAAAAAATAACTTCTATCAATCATGGATATTGATTTAAAAAAACTGATGCATCGACATACAACATCCCACCAAAACCTCCGGATAAACTTGCTCCCGACTCTAATAAATCTTCTTTTCTACAAAAATTAACATTCACCGTATCCATGAGAGCCCAGAACTCATCGCCTTTTTTGGACCCATACACAAGGGACATTAACAACATTTTAAATATTTCAGAAACTGAGAATCTTATAAACCTATCCATCATGAAATGGAAAGGCTATACTGCCAGTGGAATTTTCAGGTATTGTTAAATTATTTGAGAAAAAATAAATCACCAATATCTCAAATAAAAAATAATGCAATTATGGAACCCACCAAAGCATTTACTTTAATTGATTTAGGGGCAGACTATTATATTGTAAATTGATAAAAAGCATTACATAATGGTCCCTGGTTCATAAACGGTTTTTTCCTTTTAGTTAAGAGATGAGAACCAAATTTTGTGGCATCAGCCGCAAAAATCACCCACTCCAGTATTTGGTTACGTCTCCCTGAACGGCTGACCTAATTCTAGGATATAGAGATTCTAACAAGAATTAGTAACAAAATAGGACAATTATTAAAAATTGATACATGCACATCGTCAATTCTTAGGGGTCGTTATGCCCGAATTTGTGTAGAAATTCCACTTGAAGTTCCAGTTAAAACTTCCATACAAGTTGAAAAACATAAACAAAGAAATTGTGTATGAAAGGGAAGATATTCTTTGTCATCAATGCAGCAGATTGGTCCATAGGACATTAATATGTCTGCGTGCTACCAGAAAAGTAAAATTTGTCCTACGTAAAACTCACTCTAATTTAACTAACACATTAAAGATGCAAGATCCGAACAAAAAGATGGATGGCAAATTGTTAATTTTCCCAAGCGACAACGAGTTTCGTTCTACAACGGGTAATTAAGTCGCATAAGTCTTTGACTCAGGATTTCAAACAGTTGCCTCCTCCAATTAATGTAAAAATTTATGATGAGAAAAATGAAAAATACCTTGACACTCAAGCTTATACCTATAAAGATAAACTTGTTAACAGATCTAACTCACACCATAATAAAATTTTCCATCAAAAAAGAAATCTAAAAAAAATTTTGAAAGTCTTTTAGAAGAAACTGAAAATTCCCAAAAATTATCAAATCTTTTCTTATTACCATGCAAAGAAAAATTGTATAAGAAAGACACGTGGTGATATACCACATTTTCCATCAAATAATTTGCAATCATTACCAAACCAACGCAAAAATAGTTTAGCAACTGACGCCTCTCAAGACATGCAAAAGAATGACCAATCACATGAAACCCTCACTAATTCACCATCCAACTCAACCAATTGGGGAGCGGAACTTTAATCCTCTCATTCCATTTGTCCCCTTTTCTCAAATCAGCAATGCATTTACATGCATTAACTTTACTCCCTACACGAACCGATACAAACTCCATGGATATAGACCCCGCTAGGTTAGACCTAGTATTTCATCCATGCTTACAAAAAACTGAAAACCTTTCTACTGCCAAGGAACATAATGAACCAGAACAAAAGAAGAATCAGGCAATAAAGAACAACACAAAGACCGATTCTCCAACTACCACATTATCTTAGAATGAAGGAAACCCTCCACAAGCTCCAAACAATGTCCTTCCCAGAACACAATAGCCTACAAAAACTCAACTCAAGCTCTTATTTACCTCTACACATTAAGGATAGTAATTTAGGACCTCTACTACTCTACCAAAATTTCCACTGAAACTACCGCACTGCACTACATCCTGGATGTTTTTTCTGGTGATTTGATCAGCAGTCTTTTGTTGCTTTTGGAACACCCTGTTATTTCTTTCTTGCAAGATAGAGTACAGGGCAGCAGCAAAAGTCATCCTGAAGATCTTGGCTCTAGCACTATTACTCATGTTGTTCTTAATAGCCCAGTCGAGCTCCTGCTCCCACTCCATGACTCATCTTCTGATGTTTAGCCAATGCAAGCTCTGAGTATTCACAAGCAAAAAATAAGTGCTTCATATTTTCAGTTGCTCTTGCTACAGACTACACATTCGTAGTTGCTAAGCTGCATCCACTACCCTAGTCTCTTCTTTGTCTGCAACATACCATGGGCTACTAAGAATAGGCAGAAAATGCACTTAGGGAGACCTGGATTATTACATGTGAGCTTTCTCCATTCCACTTTCTGATATTATCCCTACATCTGTTGATATACATTATCGATTGAAAAGTGTTTCATTGCTTCCTACTTGTGTGAAATATTTGTGAGCAGCAAGGATTTTCCTGACTATCCATGAAGTCTGAGCTGGTTGAATACCCCACATACTTGAACCATTTTCGTATTTTATATGAATCCACTACACCCACAGCCTATCTTTATTTCTACAGATGTTCCACAGTAGTTTGCAAATGGAAGCTTTTTTCCACGTGAGAATGTCTAGAATGTTTAGGCCACCTACAGATCTAGGGCAACACAGTCTATCCCAAGCTATAAGGGCTCTTTTAGATAATTCTAAGTAGAACTAGTCCACAAAAACCTTCTATATATAGCTTCAATCGCTTTGACTACTTTTTTTGGAAGGATAAAAACCTGGGATCAAAACAACTGTATTGAAAACGGGACACTCTTAACTAACTGGGCTCTTCCTGCATAAGAAAATGAATCGTGAAGTCCATGATTTAATTCTTGCTATCATTCTTTCTATTAGTGGTTGGCACTAGGCTATAGACACTCTCTTTGTACTCAGAAGAACCCCAAGATATCAAAATGGTAATATTCCTTCACTCTGGCAAAGTTAAGTTTTGCTACAGTATATGGGCTTCATACAATAGGTGATAGAAGAAGCTTATGGGAGGAGCTTGGCTGATAATGGGGGACTTCAATTCCATCTTTCATCTGGAAGATAAACAATATGGGAGCGAAATGCATGATGCTGAGTTTAGAGATTTCGAATTTTTTTTTTTAGCAACACAGGTATTGCTGAGTTAAAAACCACTGGAAGAAGTTAGACCTGGACAAATGGGACTAATTTCAGCAGAATTGATAGTACCCTGAGCAATGCAGACTGGATGTTGCAGTTTCCACAGTTAAAGGCACTCATAATAAACCCTGGACAATCATATCATTCCCCTATGAGTATACAAGAAAAAGTACAAGTGATTTCAACCAGCAGGCCCTTTATATTCCTCAACTACCTTGTTGATCACCAAGAGTTCCCAGGTATTGTAGTTGTTGCATGGGAGTGGACTAGTAACAAGAGTCTAATGGAAGTTGTGTGGCTGAAGCTAAAGAGACTAAGGGGCCATTTGTTTTTATTAAGATTAAGACGCCTGAACCTGAATACACATCTGAATATTAAGATATGATATCTAGAACTGAATACTAACTAATTAAGACTGTTTGTTTTCAACATCTGAATCTGAATTACGCCTACTTCTATTTTTTGCTTCTATTCTTCTCAAATAATATTTTGAAATGGATCTTGTTAAACTCCAAATTTGAAGATGAAAAATATGATTAGGAAAAGAATTCACGTTTGTAAATTCCAATTCTAAAATTTTCAGTAAAAGTTTTGATGTATATTTTATACTTTTGGCTTTGGTAGTTGGAGAGAGAAAGAGAGGAGTGAGAAGATTTCTGAAAAAGAAGCTATATCACTTTTAAGAGTCTGTATGGTATAAAGACATGGTTAAAGATCTTATTTATTAAGAGTTAATAAGGTCTATTAAGAACTTTTTAAGAATAAAAAACAAATGCACTTAATGGGTAGTTATCTAAATTATTCAGATTCAGACCTCCATTAAGTGCAAACAAATGAGGCCTAAGAATGGGCTGAAGGAACTCAATTTTAAAGAGTGTGGCAGAGTGAAGGAAAAAGTAGAAGATACAAGAAGAGCAATTGAATGATATTCAGGGGATGATGAATGACCCCGCTCAATACTTTGCAAGGAAATCAGAAGAGAAAATACTCAGAATGTAGCTAGAGAAATGGATGGAAATTAAAGAAACTATAACAAGGCAGAAATCAAGAGTGAAATGGGGACCTGATGCCTTTATTATTATTTTTTTTATTTTTCTTACTAAAATTGCCGACCTACTTTAAGAAAAATTGTGATTTGTGTTTCGGATGATGAACTGGAGTTAAACTGAGGGTGGAAAAAATAAGGTTAGGCCATTACTAAAAATACTGTCCTACTTTTAAAAAAAAAAAAAAGATAATTTCTAAACTTCACCTCCAGATAAAGGTAAATTAGTCATATAATTATATATTTTCATATTAATGATAAATAAATTAAAAGAATTGTTAAAAAAAATATTACAATAAAAGAGGTAATTGTAATACCATAAACCACAAGGAAGGTCAGTGTTACAGAGTGAAACTTGAAGGGAAGTTTTTGAAATTCACCCTTAAATAATAATTATAATGATAAAAAAAATTAAGCTTGCACACGTATTTTAAAATAAGATATACTTCAATACTAATATATTAACTTATACTATAAGAACTATGTAAAAAGTTGAGTCCATTTGGATATTCGTGTAAACACAAAAACTTTGAAGAAAGTTACCATGGAATGTTTTTTTTTTTTTTCTGAGACCTACTTACCGTGGCATATAAATCCACGATAATAGAACTTTTTTCCCAGTCCCGAAACAAGCCTATTTATAGTTGAAAACCTAGATAACCTCTAAATAACATTCAAAGGGTGACAATTATTACTTGAAAAGGTGCTTCCTGCGTCATATATTATTTTGCCTACATGGCTGGAGAACCAAGAATCAGAATAAAGATAGAGTCCCCCACATCTGAATTCTATGTCAATGTTAGAGAAAAAGATCCTGTGAGTGAGTTAATGAAAATAATCAAATGGGCATGGGGAGATGATTACATGGCTCTTTATCACAGTTCTACAGAATTGGATAAAAGTGATCGATCTTTATCTGCTTACAATATCAAAGATGGCTCTATTGTTAATGTCAAAGTTTTTGCACATCCTCCTGATCCAGTAAGTGTTAAGTGAGACGGATCCGCGATGTAAGACTTGATACGTTCAATCATTAAGGTTTCTAATTAGCATCATATATTTTCATTATGCTTATGAAATTATGTGTTCAAAATTAAATATTTACTGAAAGTTTAGTGAGTTTTCATGATATATATGTTCTGGGAAAATATTGGTTCAATTGAACCATAGTAAATAAGCGCCATCTGCCATCTTCAGACTTTAGGTTAATAAAAATATTTTCTTTCCTTATTCATTATGTAATTTCCTGAGGAGTATAGATAGGCCTCTCTAGTTTTACGTATTGCTATTGATTGATTCATCAAGCTAGCACTAGCAATTATTCGAATAATGAAGTTTTCCACTTTGTTGTATTAATAGATATCCTATTGTGTTACTTTATAAGTTACCTTATAAGTTATCCTTTTTTCCCAGATTATGTTTGTTTCTTTGCAAGAAATTGGTTTGGACTAGAATTTTTTTTTTCGTTGATATGATTGATAATGGATTTATGAATAGTTAGAGAAATGGTTTTTATTTACGCAATGGGTAAAAGAATATTTTGTTATTTTCATCTAAAAATTTCATGTAGGGGCCTGTTTGGCCCGCGCTAATTGATTTGTAGCCGTCAAAAACAAATTTGCTGAGAAATAGCCACCTCCGGACAAATCCCAGTATAAATACTGGGGCTTTGAACAAGTTTTGTTCAAAGCCCCAGTATTTATACTGGGAAGCTTCAGTAAACTAACCCCAGTATAAAATACTGGGGCTTTGAACAAGTTTTGTTCAAGGCCCCAGCATTTTGTTATGGGACTTTGTATAAAGCTTCAGTCCCATAATAAAATACTGGGGCTATGAACAAAACTTGTTCACAGCCCCAGCATTTTGTTATGGGACTGAAGCTTTATATATAAAGTCGCATCAAAGGGATAAATCCCATTATTTTGTTATGGGATAAAGTCCTCCCATAACAAAATAATGGGACCTTTGAACATGTTAGTTCAAGGTCGTTCAAAGGTCCCATTATTTTGTTATGGGATTATTTTGTTATGGGACTTCTTCAGTCCCATAACAAAATACTTGGGCTTTGAACAAGTTTTGTTCAAAGCACCAATTTTTTGTTATGGGACTAGTCAGGGGGTGTTTTTCCAACGCTAATGGAGCTTAAGTGTGCGCGCGAATTTTTGGCTATTCTTCAATGAATTTTGAAACGCTGGATAGTCTCCAAGCGCGTCCAAAAATGGCTACTGATCAAAATTTCCCTATTTTCATTTGAGTTGTTCGTCTTACTGTTTCTTTGCGTTGGAAAATGCTATGTTTTGCTGACATTGTTGAGACATTGGGCCAAAATAGCTCTACACTTCAAAGATTTTGGCATAAAAATTTGGATTTTTTACATAAAAGTACAAGTTTTATAACTTAATTACCAAACATAGCAACATTTTAGCAAAATAACCCTATATAGAGGAAAACACAAGTTAATTATAAATATAGCAAAAACATAGCAATATTTTTCCATAACATACCAAACCCTTACATTTTCCTCCTATTTCCCCCACTATCACTTTTGCTCCAACCATTTCTCGCTATTTCAATTTTCCTCCCGCCATTTCCCCCAATTTCACTTTTATTCCTATCATTTCCTCCAATTTCACTTTTCTTAATCTCATCCTCGATGTATCTCACCATATCTCAACTGTTTATGCACCGTTTCAACTGTTTCTGCGGCACCGTATCTAACTGTTTCTGCACCGTTTCAACTGTTTCTGCAGCACCGTATCTAATTGTTTATGCACCGTTTCAACTGTTTCTGCAGCACCGTATCTGACTATTTTTCACCGTATCTGACTGTTTCTGCAGCACCGTATCTAACTGTTTCTGTGCCATTTCAGGTAGTTTCAGCACCGTATCTAACTATTTCTGCCACCATTTGAGATTGTTTTAGCATTGTATCTCGACATATTTGAGCTGTTTGAAACTATTTCAGCACCGTCTCAAGACAGTGTCAACATTGTTCACTTTTATATACATTACCACTTAGGGTGTGTTTGGTAGGAAAGAAAATATTTTCTAGAAAATGAGTAGCTTTTCTATTATTTTTATGTATATGAAAGTGAACAATGTTTGGAGAATATTACACCTGATATCGTCTTGGCCAAATTCAGCATCAACAACCTTTCTCTTCAGAGCATCTTCTTTTGTATTGTACCTCTGTAACAATATTTTTTTGGTTCGATCAATTCTTCCCACTTTTTCTAATGATATTAGTGCTGGTTTAATTGCTGCCTCAAAGATAGTGAATTTTGTATCATCCTGTATCAATATATTGTTTCCTTTTTCCCCTTCTATGGAAAGTTTTACCCAACCCTTTTGATACTGCTGAAAAAACATTGTATATATACCTAATTATATACCAAATTAGCATTGTGAACGTTCATATTGGTTACAATATTCCTACTTCTTTCCACTAGTTCATACAAATCAGTTCAATCTTCAGCATGATCGATTAAAACAAAACATTCATCTCAGGCAAGGAGTTTTCTAATGACGGTGCTTTGGGGGATTAGGGGGTAGAGGCGATGGGGTAGGGGCAGTAGGGTGTGCTGGGTGAGGGGGCCTGGGATTTAAGGGGGGATGGGGTATGGGTGGTGGATTAGGGTTAGGAAAAGAAGAGAAAGTAAAGTGAGAGATGTAATTTGGGGAAATGAAAGTGAAATGATTTGATTATTGTGAAATGTGCTAAAAAAATATTGTTATACCTTGTAATTAAGTAATGCTATTTTTTTGTAATTAAGGAGTCAGATTTGTATATTTGTGGGAAAAATCCTAAAAATTTTGTATACATACTACTAAGTAGTCTTTGGTTTGAGGCCACTTTTATTATTGATTTTGCATGAGAGGTCACATTTTATAACTTCAATTCTTGTGGGCTGAACTTCAACTTCACACCACAAGGGTTGAAGTTCGACTTCAGCCCACAAAGGTTAAAGTTTATGCATCTATGCCTTAAAGTTCAGCCCTTGCGGGCTGAAGTTGAACTTCATATCTTAGGCATGAAGTTCAGCCCACAAGATTTGAACTTCAGTCCACAAAGATTGAACTTCCAAAAGTGGTCTCTCATACAAAATTAATAAAAAAAAATGGCCTCAAATCAAAGATCACTAGTAGCATCAGCCGTAATAGCATTGGTAATCTAATCAACTGAACGAGCAGAAAAATTTCATTAGATAGTCCTTTGGTACAGTGTTGTTTAAGTTTTGCCTCCATTAATTTAAATTTGTGCAAGCATAGCTAAATTTTCAAGTTTTGACGGACGCATCTATGATGGAACCGTAGAAAATTCATTAATTTGTTCACAACTAATTGCAAATTCGTCAAAATTTACAATTCAATTTTGAACAAATAAACTTTTGACGGATATGTCAACACCTGTAATGAGATTGTTTATAATACTTGACGCACCCGTCAAAACATGAAGTTTTAAGATTCTGGATAAAACCCAAATAGTGCCCTCAAAAGAGCCTAAAAGTGCAAATGATACAAATGCACCAACCAAGATGTTAGTACTAGTACGTGCAACGCATTACTTAAGTCATTACTGTAATCACCTAATTTTGGCACAAAATATTAAAACTACATAAAGTTTGTGGTAATTTTCATGTGATTTTTGTCCTATTATTTAGTCATTTTTTAGTAATTAATTAGGAAGAAATGTTGAAAAAACTTCAAAAAAAAAGAAAAAAAAAAAGAAAGAAACTTCAAAATATTAAAACTACATAAATTGACATGGGATTGATGATGTCAATGTGATGATGTCAAATGTGATGATGAGAGTCAAAGTAGTGGTACAAAGTACATGGATGATTGTACTTTTATCTACCTATCTTACTCCACTCCCTTTTCATTTATGATGGGGAGATTAAAAAAAAGGAAGGGGGAGCCAAGAAGATCTGAATTTTTTTTTTCTTACTCCCTCCGTTTCAAAAAGGATGAACCTATTTCCTTTTTAGTCTGTTTCAAAAAGAATGACCTCTTTCTAAATTTGGAAAGAAATATTCACTTTTACTCATCCCTAGATGATTTGTAGCCACACAAATATCTATAATTTATTTTAGACCACAAGTTTCAAAAATCTTCTCTTTTTATTAAACTCCGTGCAAAGTCAAATGGGTTCATCTAAAGTGGAACGGAGGGAGTACTACACAAAAAATTGAGAGCAACATACTAGATAAAAAATAAATAAATAAAGTGCAAGAACAATAGAAGTGGAAAGAGAAACCGTGAGAGTAAGAAAAGAGTCTCGTTGCTATAAGTTCTTGTTGCTGTTGGGCTTGGTGGTTGATCTGCTTGTAAACTTTGGCTTTTGGTTCATGTAGGTATTTTTACTCCAGCCTTTTATTTCTTGTATTGTTAGATTTCGGCCATGTATTAGCTAAAGTATGTTTAGAACTGATTATTAATGAGTCATGCTTTGTTAAAAGTAACTTTTGTGATTTATGTTCATGTTCTTATTATGTATTTTATGAAAGAGGCCAATAACTTGCAAACAATTAAATGAGTGGGTCGTTATGTTAAATTAGGCCTAAAAAGAAAAATCAGAAATGTTTTAAGTTGGAATAATTTGGTTAACTAAGTGGTCAAATCTGAAATGAGCAAAGCAAAAGAGATTCATCTTGCAAAAAGTTAAAAAGGGAAACGGGCAGAAGATCAGTAGGGTGGATTTGCATAGATGGTTTAGTTTGAGCTTTTGGCCTGCTAGCTTAAGATTAAAAGAGTTTGCCCATGATCAAAACGAAATATTCGGTGTAAAGTGTTTACAAATTAAATCTACAGTGGGATTAATCGAATACCATGAAATTTGCGAAGCTTAGTCTAGTTTAAAATTTATACCTTTACGTTTAAGATGCCACAATTATTTAAACGAGGTGTATAAATCATTTGTTAAAAGGAAATATAAAGTGGCTGTTTGTTTCATAGGAAAAAGTGAGTTTATTTCATAACCAAGTCATGTACATATTTTTTATATTATTATTATTATTATTATTATTATTATTATTATTATTATTATTATTTAGAAAAATAAAAAGTAAATTCAAATCAACGGCAAAAAGATAGTAACCATATTTTAATGAATTTAAAATGCGACAATAAAGCAACTGTGCTCGGCACAGGACTCGAGGCTGCCTAATATCTTCCCGAGAGTCAACTGAAAACCTTACCCGAATTTCTAACGCAGACCATTAGACGAGTCAGAGGTGTTCCAAGGTATCTTTTGGTAACTTGGCACACCTTAAACTTGTCAAGTGGCGACTCCGAGTTCTCTAAATAATTTTGTACCTTTTTGAACACCAGTCACAAGCCTTTAAATAATAAACCCACAGAATTACTTTTTTAGGGCGTGACAGCTTGGGGACTCCGCCTGGGGAGACTAGTGAAAACTAGAATCTCCGGCTTTAATAAAATTGTCGCATGTTTTAATTTATCAAATATTTGGTTGTTATATTCTTGCCGTTATCACATGAAAAGTTGAATGTTACTGCTTTGATATCGTTGAACTGTATATAAACCGTCTTCCTCCACAACCATCTAAGTCTCTGAAACACACGCACACGTACACTTACCAGGTTGCTTGTGGCATCTGGAACTTCTTACTAAATTGCCTATGATTTCGGAGGAAGGCGTGATGGGGTTTTAGGCCGGACACACTGTCTCTGGATGGCCCTGATGCGCTTTCCGCCCGATTTGTCCACCGAGTTTTTCAGCCAGTCTAGACACTGAGTCAGTTGTGTCACCTAGAGTTAAACCTTTAGGCCCAATTTTCTGCATCATATTTGACTTAATGAGGTGCGGTACACCAGTATTGCACTTGTCTAGGCTGACCCCTTTGTGTCAAAATGGGTCCGTGTCCCGAAAAGACACAGTATTGGCATCTTATGTGTTGCATTTACTGAAGAAAGAGAGTTGTTATGCTGACCGATCATCAGGAGTGGGTGTTAAATTTTAAAAGAAAAAATAAATAAATAAATAAATAAAGAGAGAAAAATGAAAAATGGGTTTAGTCCTGTGTCTCAAAATATTTTTAGTTGTCATTTTACGCCGTTATAATGGCAAATTTTTTTCAAGAACTTTTAGAGTCTAATTTTGAATCCGGGGTTGGTCTCAAGTATTAGAAAATAATTTGTCATAGTTTTGTGCCGGTATAATGGCGAAATTTTGGGACCATTTTGTCTTTGAGTCTATATCCAAGTCAAGTTCTTTGGAAAGTAATTTATCGGAGTTTTACGCCGTCATAATGGCCAATTTTTGTAAACCAATTTTGCATATACTTCATGTAATATTTTGTGTCTTTGTGTCGTCATAATGGCCAAATTTCGTAAATACTCTAAGATTCTTTTTTCGAATTAGATCAAAGAGTTTGTTTCAAAAAATTCTGTCCATCTTTGTGTTCTCATAGTGTCTGACTTTGGAATCACCTTTCGGATAAAAAAAATAGTTTGTTTCATAATCTGTTCTTAAGTTCCATTAGAACCTCCCTCGGGTTGAGTCTTAAATTTTCAGAAAAAAAAAGAAGTTATTTTAGGGTCCCACTTTACTTTGTATTGTATTTTTTTTCAAGGTCAAGACAGGGTACAGACGATAAATTGCAATTAACTAAGTTGTATTTTGCGTCGATCCTCGTGGAATAATCTGACTCCGCTAAAATATCGAATCTCATTATTTTCACCGTCCGGGTGTACCCACCCAATGTGTCAAGTTTGTATATATCCTTTGACTCGTGTACCACATTAAGGAGTTTATTTTGAGTCTGTCTCGTGTCTTTTGTCTAAATTATGTTTTTGTGTTAGAAAAAGAGGTTAAAAAAATCAAAAAAAAAAAAAAAAATCATCCAAGTTTGCCTTATTCTAATTACGTGCCAGTTACAATTTTGTTCTGAACTTTCTCAAGGCACGTAAGCAATCTTTGGAGGATACGGTCGGTACACTCGGCTTATGCCGTTAACCATTTCGAGATGACGCATAACGACCTTAGGCATTGGTTAAGCCTGCGAGCAAATTCATGTACCACGCTATTTTTTTGCACTAACGTGTTTTGATTTGAAAGAGCTTGAACAACTGCCGTGCTGGCCCCACATTCCTATTCCACCAGAATCAAGGGACCACTGCCTGTTCCAAAAGTGGTTGAAGCACCTCCTTAGGAAAACACTCCAATAACGATGGCCGAGGAAACTGAGAATACTGAGCTGGTTCGTTTAGCAGAGCAACAGGCTAAGATGGCCGAGGACTTCACGGCTATGAAAGAAATGATGATGCAGCTGGTTCGTAACTTGGCAGCAGTTCAGGCACCTCATATTCCGCCAGGTGCTGCTGGTTTCATGGCAAATACTCAGCCACCAGGGCAAGGGCAATCCACAGTGGTAGAAGACCTCCGCTATCCCCCGGGATTTGGTCCACGTCCAGAAACGGACAACGCAGCCGGACCTTCTACTGTACAACCTGGGGTACAATTCCCACAGCATGGACAACATGGCCAACCCCAAGTTCCTGCCACAGTATTCACCGTTTCTACAGGACACACGTTGCAAAGATCGAATAGTGACCCACAGTTAAGGGCCCGTGATCAACAATTTGACCAAGCTCAGGGTAATATGTGCCGCCAAACCGAGTCGTATGATCAGGGACACCACCCAGAATCACATGCTGATATCGAGAGGTTGGAAAAAATAGAAGAGAATGACTTTGCTCGAAAATTGAAAAGCTTGGAGCAAACTGTGAAAAACATACAAGGGCAAGGGGGTAAAACCAATATTTCATATAAAGACATGTGTTTGTTCCCTCATGTGCCACTGCCTGAAGGTTTTGTTGTGCCCAAATTTGATCCGTACACTGGACAAAGTGATCCAAGGATCCACGTGAAGATCTACCTTAACAAAATGAGGGGCATTGAGAAGGATGAATTGTTGATGGCATACTTTGCTGACAGTTTGGGAGGACCGGCAATAGAATGGTTTGTACAACAAGATGTTTCAAAGTGGGTCACGTTTGATGACATGACCAGTGCTTTCCTAAACCATTATGGCTACAAAATGGAGGCTGCTCCTAATCGTTCTTCTTTGAAGACGATCACAAAGAAACCAAGTGAAAGTTTCAAAGAGTATGCCTACAGGTGGCGCGAACAGGCGGCGCGTGTGAGCCCTTTGATCCCAGATGATAAGATGATTGAAGAGTTCGTCGAAGTGCTCGATGGAACATACTACCAAGCGATGGCCTCTGCCATTGGGGAGCAGTTCAGTGAAGCAGTGAGAATTGGGGAGATGATTGAGAGAGGAATCAAGGCAGGCAAGATTGTCAGCCAAACAGCTTTGAGAGCCACTACCAAGCGTTGCAATCAGGGTCAGGTGCTTTTGGGAAGAAGAAAGAAAAGAAAGATGAAGTGGTAATGGTTGGTCCTGGACCGAGAAGAAATGACGGAAGATACAATGACCGTCAAGGGTATATTCAGTCACCTCCGCCACAACAATTCTATCCACCTCATGGCCAACAATTTGCCATGCTGCAGTTCTCATTCCCTGTCAATGCAGCATCTTATTCTCAGCCGCTATCTGGTCCACAATGGCGTGCACCCCCTGCTCCAGTCCAGTATAACAATCAACAGGCACATGCTCAATTCCCGGATCAGCAGGAGATGCCTTATCGACCACGAGGTCCACCGGGTTTTCGTCCAAACATGCAACAGAGGAACATGCAACAAGAGAAAAGGCAGTTCACCCCATTGGGGGAAACTTACAATAATTTGTTTGAAAAGTTGCAACAAGCCAATATGTTGAAGCCAATCCCGGGAAAAGTGAACCCCAATGGAAGAGTTGATCATTCACGCCATTGTGCATTTCATTCTGGAGCACCTGGACATGACACAGAATCTTGTTGGGAACTCAAAAGGGAAATCCAGGCAATGATAGACAACAATCAGATAAAAGTCGGGGGGGATGAAACACAAAATGTGAATCAAAATCCTTTACCAGCTCATGATGATCAAAACAACATACACATGGTAGGGTAGGTATGCATAGAAGAAGACATGAAAGGGAAAGCCGCCAAGCAGATTGTGCCGGTTGTTCCCTCCCCAGACATCAAAAGCCATGAGCCATTTATTGGTGTAATCGGGGGAAGTCAAGTGTGTCTGTTGTTAACAAAGCAAAGCAAGAAGCGGCTATTGAGCCAAGTTTCACAATTCCGGCTGCAAAGCAGGAAAAAGTTCATGACCGTGCACCAGCATTTATTGTGCAAGGGGCATCATGCTAGAAAACTCCGGTCTTCGAGGTTAAGGCAAAGAAGTTTGAACTGGTTATCATCACTCAGGCAGCGCAACTCCCTGTCAAAAGTACAAAGGTTGTTCCTTGGAACTACAACAAGACAATTGTGTCTTACAACGGGAAGGAAATCATGGAGGTTGTTGCAGATGTAAATGGTCTAACTTGGTCCGGGAGATGTTTTACCCCGGAAGAATTGAGAAAGGAAAGCCAGGTCGAGAAGACCAAGTACCCATCAAAGAGCCGGTGTCCGAGAAAGAAGCTGAAGAATTTTTGAAGAAAATGAGATCGACAGATTATTCTATCGTCGAGCAATTAAGAAAGACTCCAACTCAGTTATCACTCTTGTCTCTACTTATGAACTCTGAAGCACATCGCAATGAACTGTTGAAAATACTGAATAAGGCCTACATTCTTGAACAAACCATTGTGGCTAATCTGGAAGCACTTGCTGGCAGAGTATTTGAGACTAATCGTGTGGCGTTCACCGATGAGGAGCTGCCAGCAGAAGGAACCGGTCATAATCGGGCGCTTCATGTCTCAGTTAAGTGTGAAGACTCCTATGTCACACGTGTTCTAAAAGATGGCGGCGCACGATTGAACATTTGCCCTCTGTCTACATTGAAGTGTCTAAAGGTGGATATGAGCAAAATCAGGGCAAGTTCTTCTGTTGTTCGTGCTTTTGATGGTGGAGTTCGAGAATCTTTGGGCGTAATTAATCTTGAGTTAACCATTGGTCCCGCTACATTCAGCAATGAGTTTCAAGTCATGGAAACAGATGCATCGTACAATATGTTTTTGGGCCGACCATGGATCCACATGGCTTGTGTTGTACCCTCTACAGTTCATCAGGTTGTCAAGTCTACTTGGGATAATCAAGCTATTGTAGTTTATGGAGAGGATGACTTACAATTTAACAACAGCCTGGACGTACCAGCCCTTAACCACACGCCCGACCATCATGTATCAAACCTTCGATGTGGTGTATGTGGAAAAAGTAACAGAAGAGAAACCTATAACCATCCCAAGAGTGTCAAAGACGTCTATCATGATGGCATCTGAAATGTTAAAGCACGGTTTCCAATTTGGAAAAGGCTTGGGAGTATCACTACAAGGCAGGGTAAATCCAGTTTATCCAAATGGTGTGCAAGGCACGTGGGGACTAGGGTTCAAGCCAAAAGTAGTTGATCGCAAGTAAGCAAAGAAAAAGAAGTTGGAAGTTTGGTCTCTCCCAAAGCCAATTCCATGTCTCGCTCGGTCTTTTGTGTGTTATGTCATGAAACCAAAGGTTGTCGCTACAAATGTCAACACAGTGGAAAACAATCAGGATGCACCATCTGATATAGGTGGCATTTTTGAAATCTGTATGGTGCAGCCGAGTGAAGGCTCCAGCAATGCTTCAATACAGTATATTGGCCCGGACGTGCACTTGTCTAACTGGAATGCAACTCCCTTCCCCACCAGGAAAGGGTCTTGGTAGACTGTTGTTTTACTGTTTTCTTTTGAATACACTTGGGTATTCTAAGGGTTGTATGCCAAGTGTATTATTTTGCTCATCTTTTCTTTTGTAATTCAAACCCTTTTTCATTAATTAAAGGCCTAAGAGCCAAGATTTCCTTCAAATCTCTGTTCATATTCCTAATTTTATTCTACTTTTGTTTATCTGTAGTGATATATCTGCTGGTCCTGATATCATGACATGTTCAAGGAACTTATCGTCCATCCAGGGACCGCAATCTGATTTTGGCTCCATAACCATAGTTGAGGTTGAAAGTGATGAAGAAAACATTGAGGAATTTGTTAACGAGATTGAATATGATGGGGAACAGGCTGATTTTGAAATAGGCCTGGAAGTTGAACGCCATGAGAGTAAGCCTAAACCCAATTTGGCTGATACATAGGATGTTAATCTTGGGAGCCTGATGATGTAAGGGAAACCAAGATAAGCATGTATGCCCAACCTGAAGTGAAGAACGACATCCGGAAAGTGCTTTTTGACTATTGGGGGGTTTTTTTGCATGGTCATATGATGAGATGCCGGGTTTGAGCTACGAATTGATAGTCCACGAATTGCCAATTCAACCTGGTTTCCCTCTAGTGAGACAAATGCAACGAAAGTTCAAAACTGATATGATCAAGAAAATCCATGATGAAATAATGAAACAGTTGGATGCAAAAGTAATTCAATCGGTTCAGTACACTACTTGGGTTGTTCCGGTTCCTAAGAAAGATGGAAAAACAAGGATATGTGTTGACTATCGAGATTTGAACAAGGCAAGTCCCAAAGATAATTTTCCGTTGCCTAACATTCACACTCTCGTAGACAATTGTGCCAAACATGAGATACAATCCTTCGTTGACTGCTATGCCGGATACCACCAAATCTAGATGGATGAAAATGATGCATACAAAACGGCATTCACTACGCCTTGGAGAACTTATTGCTATAGAGTAATACCTTTTGGTTTGAAAAATGCTGGGGCAACCTACGTGAGGGCTATGACTGTCATTTTCGATGATATGATACATGAAGAAATAGAAGTGTACGTGGATGATGTGATTATCAAGTCTAGAACTGCTGACGAACACGTGAGAGATCTCAGAAAGTTCTTTGAAAGGCTCCGTAGGTACAATCTGAAGCTGAATCGAGCCAAGTGTGATTTGGTGTGCCTGCTGGAAAATTGTTAGGTTTCATTGTTAGCAGGCGAGGTATTGAATTGGATCCCGCAAAGATCAAAGCAATACAAGAATTACCTCCGCCTCGAACCAAGAAGGATGTCAAAAGCTTTTTAGGCAGCCTAAATTACATCAGTAGTTCGTTTCTTAACTTACCACAATATGTGAGTCGATCCTCAAGTTGTTGAAAATGAATGCATCAATTGCATGGACTGAAGAGTGCAAAGAAGCTTTTGACAAGATCAAGCAATACTTGTCAAATCCTCATTTTTTGGTTCCGCCTGAGCTTGGCCAACCATTGTTTTTGTACTTGTCAGTCAATGAAAACTCCTTTAGTTGTGTACTGGGGCAACATGATGCCTCGGGAAAGAAAGAGCAGGCCATTTATTATCTGAGCAAGAAGTTCACAGATTGTGAGGCCAGATACACTTTGTTGGAAAGGACGTGTTGTGCCCTAACTTTAGGTCGCCTAAAAGTTGAAACATTATCTTTTGTCCTATACCACTTATCTGATTTCCCGGATGGACCCATTGAAGTACATATTTCAAAAGCCAATGCCAACTGGAAAACTTGCGAAATGGCAGATCCTGCTCACAGAATTTGACATAGTTTATGTCACCAGAACTGCAATGAAAGCTCAAGCCTTAGCTGATCATTTGGCTGAAAATCCAGTTGATGATGAATATGAGCCATTGAAGACTTACTTCCCTGATGAGGAGGTAGATTTGCTTGAAGAACTGATTAACGAAGAAGAACAAGTGTAGAGAATGTACTTTGATGGTGCTTCCAACTCGAAAAGCCATGGTATTGGAGCAGTCCTCATTTCTCCCACGGGACATTATTATCCGGCAGCTGCCCGACTCCGTTTCAGTTGCACTAATAACACATCTGAGTGTAAATCATGCATAATGGGTTTGTGTATGGCGCTAAACACGGACATCAAAGAATTACTGGTGATCGGAGATTCAGATCTTTTGATACGCCAAATGAAGGGTGAATAGGAAACTCGAGACCTTAAGCTGATCCTGTACAAGCAGTGTATGGACGATCTTCGCCAAAAGTTCGATGTTCTAAAGTTTAGACATGTTCTCAGAATACATAATGAGCTGGCTGACGCATTGGCTACATTAGCCTCAATGCTTGTCCATCCTGATAAAGACCATATTGATCCGTTAGAGATTCAGATCCAAAGCCAACATGCATACTGCAATGTGGTTGAAGAAGAAATTGACGGTAAACCGTGGTATTTTTGATGTCAAGAATTTCCTTCAAGATGGGACGTATCCTCCAATGGCAGAAAACAATCAAAAAAGAACCCTTCGACGACTAGCAAGTGGTTTCTTTTTTAGTGGAGGGGTGGTGTACAAAAGGACACCTGACTTGGGACTTTTAAGATGCGTGGATGCCACTAAAGCCACAAAAATTCTCAATGACATGCATTCGGGGATATGCGGACCCCACATGACCGGGCACGTGCTAGCTAAGTAAGTACTCAGAGCAGGATACTTCTGGCTTACCATGGAACATGACTGCATTAATTTTATGCGTAAGTGTCATCAATGCCAAGTACACGGTGATTTGATACATTCACCCCCTTTAGAGTTGCACACAATGTCAGCCCCTTAGCCTTTTACAGCATGAGGGATGGATGTTATCGGGCCTATTGAACCAAAAGCATCAAGTGGGAACAGATTCATTTTGGTTGCAATAGATTACTTCACCAAAAGGGTTGAAGGCGTTAATCTCAAGTCAGTGACCAAGAAAGCCGTGGTAGATTTCGTTCATTCTAACATCATTTGTCGCTTTGGCATCCCAAGTACCATCATCACTGATAATACGGCAAATTTGAACAGCCATTTAATGAATGAAGTGTGTGAAAGATTCAAGATCATGCACCGAAATTCCACACCTTACCGACCAAAGTCAAATGGCGCGGTTGAAGCAGCCAATAAGAATATCAAGAAGATCCTTAGGAAAATGATAGAAGGATCTCGTAATTGGCATGAGAAGTTGTCTTTCGCTTTGCTTGGTTACCGCACAACTGTGCGTACTTCCATAGGTGCAACCCCGTATTCATTGGTATACGGAATTGAAGCAGCCATACCCGCTGAAGTTGAAATACCGTCTCTCAGGATCATTGTGGAAGCGGAGATTGAGGACACAGAGTGGGTCAAGACCCGATTGGAACAGTTGTCATTCATTGATGAAAAAAGGCTCAATACAGTTTGTCATGGTCAATTGTATCAGCAAAGAATGGCCCGAGCCTACAACAAGAAAGTTCACCTCTGCGACTTGAAAGAAGGGCAATTAGTCTTGAAAAGAATCTTTCCTCATCAGGAAGAAGCTAAGAGGAAATTTGCTCCAAATTGGCAAGGGTCGTACCTGGTAAAGAAAGTTTTTCAAAATGGCGCCTTGTACCTTACAGATCCGGAAGGCAGGATGACTGAAATACCCGTCAATACAGACGCGGTCAAGAGGTACTATATTTGACTCCAAGATGGCTTTCAAATCGGGATTAATGCAAGGCTTTTGTTCTCTTTTGCTATCCAAAATTGTATCCCTTATTAACACTTTGAACATTGTATTTTTAAGACATGTTCTCAGTTGGAATCAATGTAATTGTACCAAAATGAAATGAAACTGAAAAGCAAAAAAAACCTGGGCATTTGCCTAGAACTACGTCTGACCTGATTCCTCTCAAAAGGATACATAGGCAACCATTTCGGTGCGGTCGCAACAAGAAAAAAAATCCTCTTTTCCTGTCTACTTTTATCCGCGCAAAGCTTGCCTCCAGGCTTGCGGGATATGTCGGGAAAATCAAATACCCCAGTTCATCCTAAACTGGGGCAGAAGTTGTTTTTGTTTTTTAAGAAAATGGAGGAAATTCAATATTCCTCCCCACTTTCTTTGTGTTCGTAACAGTGAAAAGTTCATTCTTTCCTATTTCATATTGACGCAAAGCTTGCCTCCAAGTTCGCGGCCAACATCAAAAGAAATTTAGATCCCCCTTTTATGCTAAACTGGGGCAGAAGTTTGTTTTTATTTTATTTCATAAATAAAATAAAATAAAAAAAAACTTCTATTATTTTTGTATCATCTATTCACATGTTTCATGAGATGTTTGGCATACCAGTCTCGAAGTCGAGGAAGAAAAACAAAGCGCCCCAGTTTATTCTAAACAGTGGGGCAAAAGTTTTATTTTTAAAGAAAATATGTCCAAAGGGGAGCGAATTGTACGCAGTCACCTCATGATGCATTTTGGAGAGCTTATGTCAAAATTTTCCTTTATGACAAGCCAATGATGCCATCAAAAGAGATGTTTGTGTTGTAAATTGAATTGAAAAAGAAGAAGAAAAAAAAAAGTCTTAGCGGTGAAAACCTGAGAAGGCGCCACAAGACAAACAGTGAGGCAAAAGATTAAAGAGAGAGGCTAGTTGGCGAAAACCCGAAAGGGCGCTACTAGTCGACTTGAGAGTCACCTGAACTTGGTTATGGTTTGATATCTTCCATGGAGCAACTCTCAACAAACAAGTGGCACTGGTCGGACGAGGTCACCCAAGATACATGTCATGATCATCAAGGCCGCCAGTATATTGCCAGATAAGTTTCCCTTTTCAGAAAGATGTTCCCTGTCCAAACGACTTTCGCCCTTTAAGATTTTTTATTCCATTCTGTATATCTTGCCTCACCATTAATTCCTCGCCCTTTTGGTGCTAATCTCGCATGAGCAACAAAAGAAAATTGCAAAACTCTGTCTTTTAGGATTCAGGTTTAATACCAGTGAGCAGGGCACACCCTCGACAATGGAAAAGTTTCAGCAAGTCATAACCAACCTTGATAATGGAGCACTGCACATTAGGCTGGAGGAACGACATACCGAATTGTATCATGAAGAGTGGACATGTTTACGAGAAGCCTTAGGCTTTTTTCATCCCATGTTACTGTGAAGAATAGAACAAGAATCACCAAGCTTATTTACAAGATTAGAAAAGGGGTGTATCCATAATGCAGAAAGTCAGTGTGACATTTGCTCTGTTGCCAAGAAAGATATAGGACCACCTGAATTGGGGTAGCTGCGGTAGATATCAGACGGAACTCCATTTCCTCTTCGAGTCAGTCCCCGTTAAAATATAGCGATCATTTTCTTTTCGAGTCAATTTCGCTTAAAGATAGCGTCATTTCTCGTCCACGTCAAGATCTGCTAAAAGATAGTGATCATTTCCTTTTCGAGTCAGTTTCGCTGAAAGATAGCGCCATTTCATTCCCATGGCAAGATCTGCTAAAAGATAGCGATTATTTCCTTTTCGAGTCAATTTCGCTCAAAGATAGCGCCATTTCCTTTCCATGTCAAGATCTGCTAAAAGATGGCGATCATTTCCTTTTCGAGTAAGTTTCGCTCAAAGATGGCGCCATTTCCTTTCCATGTCAAGATCTGCTAAAAGGCAGCGATCATTTCCTTTTCGAGTCAGTTTCGCTCAGAGATAGCGCCATTTCCTTTCCATGTCAAGATCTGCTAAAAGATAGCGAGCATTTCCTTTCCATGTCGAGATCTGCTAAAAGATAGCGATCATTTCCTTTTCGAGTCAATTCTGCTAAAAGATGGTGATCATTTCCTTTTCAAGTCAGTTTCGCTTAAAGATAGCGTCATTTCCTTTCTATGTCAAGATCTGCTAAAAGATAGCGATCATTTCATTTTCAAGTCAGTTTCGCTTAAAGATAGCATCATTTCCTTTCTATGTTAAGATCTGCTAAAAGATAGCGATCATTTCCTTTTCGACTCAATTTCGCTCAAAGACAGCTTCATTTCTGTTACATGTCCAGATCTGCTAAAAGATAGCGATCATTTCCTTTTCAAGTCAATTTCGCTCAAAGATAGCACCATTTCCTTTTCATGTCAAGATCTGCTAAAAGATAGCGATCATTTCCTTTTCGAGCCAGTTTCGCTCAAAGATAGCATCATTTCCTTTCCATGACAAGATCTGCTAAAAGATAGCGATCATGTTCTTTTAAGATTAGTTTTGCTAGAAGATAGCACTCACATTCAGTTCAAGTCATTTGCGCTCAAAGATAGCGGCCACTTCCTTTTCAAGTTAGTCCTGCTCGAAGATAGCAACCATCCCCAGCTCCAAGTCAAGACCTGCTTGAAACAGAAGCAACCATTTAAAGTTTCAGATAGTGCTTGCCCATACAACCGGCAATAGAGTTGTCTTTCAAGCACAGATTTACCTCCAGGAAGCATGAGGATTTAGGCTAGAGATTGTAATTTTACATTTTTTTTCTTGTATTTTCATTCTTTGTAAAGCAACGACCACTGGCAAGCGACCGGTAATCGGCAACGAAAGCTTTTCTGTGCCTAAGAGTGTCTAGTATCAGCCCCAAGTGTGTCTGGAAGAGTCTCTAATTTGTCTTAGTAGTCTAGAGTGTCTGGGGTTGTCTTAATGAGTCTAGAAGAAGTCTAGTATCTGTTTGAACGCGGTAGTCCCAGCTACCGCACGTGAGGAACTACACTGACCTGATTCCTTAGTCCGGGGATATGTAGGTAGCCTTGTTTCTTGGTTGGAACCAAAATTCAAGGTACGGTCACCATTTTGCAAAGCATGTTCTTGGCTAGAACCGAAAAGTCAAAATTAGTTACGATTTCGTCTTTGTCCGAAACTCTTCATATTCTCGACCAAAGAGGGACAGCTGTAATCACCTAATTTTGGCACAAAATATTAAAACTACATAAAGTTTGTGGTAATTGTCATGTGATTTTTATCTTATTATTTAGTCATTTTTTAGTAATTAATTAGGAAGAAATGTTGAAAAAACTTCAAAAAAAAAAAAGAAAGAAAGAAAGAAAGAAGTGACATGGGATTGATGATGTCAATGTGATGATGAGAGTCAAAGTAGTGGTACAAAGTACATGGATGATTGTACTTTTATCTACCTATTTTACTCCACTCCCTTTTCATTTATGATGGGGGGATTAAAAAAAAGGAAGAGGGAGCCAAGAAGATCTGAATTTTTTTTTCTTACTACACAAAAAATTGAGAGCAACATACTAGAGTAAAAAATAAATAAATAAAGTGCAAGAACAATAGAAGTGAAAAGAGAAACAGTGAGAGTAAGAAAAGAGTCGCGTTGCTATATGTTCTTGTTGCTGTTAGGCTTGGTGGTTGATCTGCTTGTAAGCTTTGGCTTTTGCTTCATGTAGGTATTTTTACTCTAGCCTTTTATTTCTTGTATTGTAAGATTTCGGCCATGTATTAGCTAAAGTATGTTTAGAACTGATTATTAATGAGCCATGCTTTGTTAAAAGTAACTTTTGTCATTTATGTTCATGTTCTTATTATGTATTTTATGGAAGAGGCCAATAACTTGCAAACAATTAAATGAGTGGATTGTTATGTTAAATTATGCCTAAAAGAAAAACTCAGAAATGTTTTATGTTTGAAAAATTTGGTTAACTAAGTGGTCAGATCTGAAATGAGCAAAGCAAAAGAGATTCATCTTGCAAAAAGTTAAAAAGGGAAACGAGCAGAAGATCAATAGGCTGGATTTGCATAGATGGTTTAGTTTGAGCTTTTGGCCTGCTAGCTTAAGATTAAAAGAGTTTGACCATGGTCAAAACAGAATATTCGGTGTAAAGTGTTTACAAACTAAATCTACAGTGGGCAAAATCGAATACCATGAAATTTGCGAAGCTTAGTCTAGTTTAAAATTTATACCCTAAAGCTTAAGACGCCACAATTATTTAAACGATGTGTATAAATCATTTGTTAAAAGGAAATATAAAGTGGGCTGTTTGTTTCATAGGAAAAAGTGAGTTTATTTCATACCCAAATCCTGTACATATTTTTTTATATTATTATTATTATTATTATTATTTAGAAAAATAAAAAGTAAATTCAAATCAACGGCAAAAAGATAATAACCATATTTTAATGAATTTAAAATACGACTCGGCACAGGACTCGAGGCTGCCTAATACCTTCCCGAGAGTCAACTGAGAACCTTACCCGAATTTCTAACGCAGACCATTAGACGAGTCAGAGGTGTTCCAAGGTACCTTTTGGTGACTTGGCACACCTTAAACTTGTCAAGTGGCGACTCCGAGTTCTCTAAATAATTTTGTACCTTTTTGAACACCAGTCACAAGCCTTTAAATAATAAACCCGCAGAATTACTTTTTTAAGGCGTGACAACTACAATGCGCTTGAAAGAGCCTACCGCTATAAATGATACAAATGGACCAACAAAGGTTGGAAATATTTACTCTAAAACAATAGTTAATGCATTTTTTCTTTTTGCAAAATAAACATTCCATTCATTACCAAAGCATTATAAAACAGTACTCTAGACCCTCACTGTCCAGCATGGACCAGTGAAGACCTTTCCTCTCTAACATCTTAGCAAACTAACTAAGGTATACATATTAAGGGTAGAAATTCAAAACATTAAACTTCCTAGCTAGTTTCCAACACCTAGAGGCTCTACATATCACTTCTTGAATTATCCTCTTTACTAAGTTGTAATGTTCTCTCTGCTTCTGCTGAAAAATTCTATTGTTTCTTTCTTTCCACACATAATAAACACTTGTTGCCAGCACCATTCTATAGATTTGAGCTCACACCCATCCCTTTGCAGTTTTTGTTTGCCCAATCCAGCTCTTGGTCACATGGTAATGCCTGCATGCTGATGTTTTTCCAATAAAGTAACTTATTCCACATGTAGGCGGAATAGCTGCACTAAAAGAACAAGTGGTTAATACTCTCTAGCTGACCCTGACATAGTGCATATGTGTAGTTAGGTAGCTGCATCCATTTCCCAAGTCTTTCCTTTGTTTGTATCCTTCCATGAGCAGTGAGATAGAGTATGAAGTCCATTTTGGTTGTCCCACATTATTGCATGTGATCTTCCTCCATTCTACCTTCTGATAGGGGCCCTGAAGCCTTTGATACATCTTCTTGATAGAATATTATGGCATTGCTACCACATGTTGTTCTTGGAGCCCCACCTGCTGGAAATACTGTGCAGCCTTCCAGATCTTCTGAACCACCCAAGAGGCTCTATCAACTTTAGCTTTCCACACATTGCCAGACTTGAAATCATAAGTATGTACCCAGTGAATCCACATCTTGTCTTTCCTCTGGCATATATTCCACAGTAGCTTACAAACAACTGCTTTGTTCCTGATTCCACAGCAGCTTACAAACAGCTGCTTTGTTCCAAGAGAGAATATTCAAAATGTTTAGTCCTTTTTGACACCTCACTAGTTTCTGTCCATAGGTATCTTTTGCATAGTGCTCCTATCATTTTGCTTATCTTCTTTGGCAGTACAAACACCTGAGCTAGAATACCTGGATAGAGAATAACACACTCTTTATCAGTTGTACTCTTCCTGCATATAAGAGAAACTTTGTAGTCCAAGAGTTGATTCTCTCCATTATCTTATCTAGTACTCGCTGACACTGTAATATTGATAACCTTTTGGAGTTAAAGGGCACCCCCACATACTTGATAGGGAGTACTCATTTTGCAAAAACCAGTATTTGGACACACTCTTGTTGAAAGTCTTCAAAAATAGCTCCAAAGTGGATGCTACTCATCTCTTTGTTTGCATTGAGCCGTGAACACTGTGAGAAGTCCTGGAATAGATCAAGCAGCATTCTCATGGATATGAGATCCCATCTACAGAAGAGTAGCAGATCATCAGCAAAACTCCACTGTATAATCGCATTTTTTGACACTTGGGAAAGTTTTGAGTAATCTAGTAAAATACTCCATGGTAAGCACAAAGAGAAAATGGGACAGTGGATCTCCCGGCCTTAGCCCTTTTTGTCTCAAGTGGTTTAGCCAGACTCTCATTAATGAGAATTGAGTAGGACACTGTCCTAACACATTGCGTGATCCAGTGTATAAAGAGTTCAGGAAATTGTAGTTCAATCAGAATCTGCTCAAGAAAGGGCAACTCTACTGAGTCATAGGCCTTCTTCATGTCAATCTTCATCATACACCTTAGGGATATATCCTTCCTCCCATGCATTTTCACTAGTTAATGACTGAGTAGGATATTAGCACTTATCACTCTTCCTGGTACAAAGGCAACTTGGTTCTTATCTATCAGCAAGTTTATCACCTTTTGCAACCTTTTAATCAACACTTTAAAAAATATCTTATAGAGCAATGTGCAGCAGGATATTGGTCTGAACTCTGACACTCTTTTGGGATGCTTCACCTTTGGAATCAGAGTGACAGTGGTACAGTTAATGGCCTTATGCATCATCTTACTTGTGAAAAAAATCATGAACAACTTTAGTGATTTCTGCACCTATAATAGGCCATGCTTTCTTGAAAAATAGAGCATTGAAACCATCACGGCTTGGGGCTTTTAAGTCACTAACATCTTGCAATGCAACCCTTATTTCATTATTAGTAATGGGTTCTATGAGCATAAGTTGTTGATGTCTTTGCAAGGCATTTCCTAACTTCATTACCTCTTTATTAATAGTTGGCAAAGCAGCTACAGAAGATCCCAGTAAGTTCATATAGAATGACAGCCTCTTCCTCAATCCCTTTAGGATCCCGGATTAGCATGCCTACCTCATTCATCAATCTTGTTATTGTGTTATGGGAGCCTATGTTCTTCAAGCAAGCATGAAAATAGGCAGTGTTAGCATCTCCTAGACTTAACCATTAAACTCTAGACTACTGTTGCATTATGCTTTCTTCAATCCCCACCCATTTTTCCAATTGCTCCCTCAAAGCTTTTTATTCTATTTGCCTTATTGCATGTTGACTAGGTATCCTCATCTATTCTTGCAGATTTGACAGAGTTTCCCTGATGTGTGCTATTCTCTCCTTCATATTACTGAATTCTGTATTATTGAGAGTTTTCAAACCTTTTTTCACCTGCTTTAACTTATACCAGATAGTTTCCATCACTCGCATACTAGTGTCATAATTTTATGCATCATTCACCACCTGATTGAAATTTTGATATTCAGCCAAGCTATTGAGGAACCAGAAGGGTCTGGATCTTGGCACATCGTTCCTTGTGAGTTCAACACTTATAGCTGAATGATCAGAGAAAATTGGATTCATTTTGATGGCTTTTGTATGTGGGAAGGTCATTATCTATAGGTCATCATCTAGTGAGCATTAGTCAGCGCTCTATTAATTCTTGTGTAGACGGAGCCGCCATTTGTCCAAGTAAACTCCTCATTAACAGTTTTCATTTTAGTCTTTGTCTACATCCCTAAAGAACATCCTAAAGTCTCTTATCTCAACATCTTAGACTGGAGTGCCATTTTTTCTGTCCTCTACTGATTTTATAGTATTATAATCCCCCATAGCCAACCGAGGTCCCTGTTGGGTGGAGCTTATTACCCTAAGGTCCTCCCACAAAGACCTCATATCTTCTATTGCGTAAAGCCCATAGAGTAGACAGCTGTGAGTGCCAATAATATTCCAAGTCTTGGAAAGTTAATATTACCATAGATACATTTAACAGACTTGAAGGCAACAATAGAATTAATCATAGCAGGGTCCCACATTACCCAGATTCTTCCTCTACTGCTGTGGGCATAGTTATTAACCCATTTCCAGTGCTTGTTAATCTTCTTAGTTATACGGTAAGCCTTATTTTCTTTAACTCTATATTCTAAAATAGCTAATAGTACAATTTTATTCACCTTCAGGAACTCTACTACTTCTTTATGTTTATACACCTTATTTAGTCCCATAACAGTCCATGTAACAATCTTCATTAAAGTATTTGATGTGTTTTAGGACCTGGATCAATCACCACTGCCTCTCATCTGCATTCTGCAGCCTGGTCATCTGCTTTCTTTTGAGCATCTGTTGTGTCTAGCACTTGAAACTCATTGACCTGATGCATGGTTCCCTCATTTGTTTGCCTCATGTTTTTTTTTTGTTTACTCTTCACTGTTTTCCACTCCCCTTCTTTTTTAGGCAGCACTGTCCTAGCCTTCTGGTTATTTGGTTGAGCTGTGATTGCCTTCCCTGTATTTACCCAATGCTCTTCTTGTTGAGTTTTGGCTTGCCATTTTGGAACAAGCCTGGGATTTTGCTGCTTAATTAGGGTTGTTGCATTCTGTTCTTGCTCTTTTTCTTTCACTTTTGGTAGTTTCTGTCGGTCACAAATATGTCCTACTTGCGTACATTTATTACATAACTGACACCCATTCATATTCAACATCTTGCTCAAATAATCTTCCATTGGGGTTTTGTATCTTAACTCTCATTGGTAGAGAGCTCTTGATATGTCCATTTCCGCTAACACCTTGGCATATGAAATCCTTTACATATTAGTAGTGCAAGCATCAGCATATAGAGGCGTGCTTAGCACACTGCTAATTCGACTCAGGGAATCCATGGCCTAACAATTAAGAGGCGGATTGGAAAATTTCATCCAAATTGGAATGGTTTGGAGAATCTCATAGGTAAAATCAAAATCTCCACACCTTCATCATTATTGGCTTATTATTCATAGTGTTAGGTTCTGAATGCAACATTTCATCTCGATCACTCACACTATTGCATTTCTCCAGGAAGTATCCTTTTATTCTGGTAATAAACCTTTGGCTTAGCAATACCACCGAACAACTATGAATCTTTTAACCGCACATGTGGAAGGTTCAGTACCTACAACATATATGACTAGTGTTTGTTTCCATTTTTCTATTTCTTTGTCAATTTCTTCTTTCTACAACTGAACTACTTTCTCTCCACCTTTTAGCACTAGCTCTACAAAATGTGGTGACCTACTTCTCTTAGCTAGCTTGTTCTCGTTGAATAGGGTCGCCCAGTTCTTCTTATTCTCCTCGGCTTTTGCCGTGTTTGCCCAAATTTATTCGAGTACACCCTTTTTCCTCTTTGTCTGGCTGGCTGGTTGGACTGGGAGCCATAGTAGAAGATACAGTTGCTGCATTTGTACTCTACAGATTCGCCGCGGTTCTCATCCAGCTAGCTCTAATCTGTGCTGAGCTAGATCCATTCGCATTTAGGGTTTTTTAATTTGCACTGGTAAATTAGGTATCGAGTTAGGTGAACTTGCAATCGAGCTAGCTCTACTCTTCATCTTCACCGGTGAAGGTAGTTCTCTGCTCATGAGCTCCGACCACTGTTCTATCTCAACTTCATCCCCGATTCTTTGTGGTGTTGCTATGCTTTTGCCTTTACTAGGTTAGATCCTCATGTTTTGAGTTTTCTTTGCTTGGTTTTCCCTTTCTTTGCACTTTTACGCGGTTGTCCTCGTGGCATTTTCGAGGGGCGTATTTTAGCACTCACGCTAAGATGCATCGAGAGAGAATGCCATCTTTAAAATCTACTTAATTAATGCATCTTCTAATTATTGTGTTTGTGTGGATGACTTGCAATTGATAAGAAAAAACACAATACTTATTAATTATTCACTTCTAATTACCAATTTATAATTCTTAACGCAATCCTCTAATCTTTATATTGGATTTCTTCCCATGTGCACTTGTGAAAAAGGAAACGTAAAAGATAGGAGTATATTGAGTCGTTGGGGTTTGTCATGAGTAATATTCTTAGATTACAAAAATATTTCTTACTCAACCGAGGTTTCTTTATCACTTGCGTGAGTTTGTGGAAAAAAAGATATCTGAAGAAGAAGATGGACTTATAACTGTTTATTGGATTCTCTGCAAAGTCAAATTATAATCATCGTGGTGACCGGGACCATGCATTTTGGAAAGCTTTAATTTGCGGTAGTTGAAGAAATTGAAAATTGTGACCCTCTTTCCATGTGCTGGTAAATATCATCCTATTTTATAAAACTAAGCAATTTAGCGTTAGTAAAAATTTAACGGAAGAATGTGACTTGATAGCAGAGAATTTAAGATGGAAAAGAATTGTAGGTGTTGCATATGCAAAGAACGTGAAAAAAGATACAGATCTTTTGCTACAGATATTGCAGAATCGCTAGTAATGTATGAGCCATAATAATATCATTCGTATTAATTCAACTTAAAAATATAATATGTAGAATATGTTTTCTTCCTGTAAGAGTGACAATGAAAATGGAAAGCTGAACGATCCACAAATTTTGAGAAAAACCAATCTTCTCCCTTAGTTACAGCCTTCCAAATGAGAAAAATGTCCTTACAGTCTAATGCTTATTTTCTTGAAAAGAAAAACAAAGTAAAGTAGGTTACAAAATAAGATTATTCATCAATTCTACAAACAAATACTAGCTAAAAAGATTAGTTTCTGATGTCAGCGTATTCACACTTCAAATGAGATTCTAGCACCATTAAGGGGTTGAGAAAGAAATTTTTAGGTAGAGAGCGCTTTAACCTCTTACCCACCGCCAATTCAGATTAATTGAAACTTGAATCTCTGGATTTTTAATGCCTATGCATAGAGAAAAAAAGAAGAATGAGATTCTAAAGCTCTTTTAAAGGGCTTCTCTCCTATTACATTACCATGAGGATCATAGTTGCAACCAATCAAAGTATCTCCATTCTTGCATACAACCTTTGCACAGCCAACTCTAGTGCTTTGTTTCCAAATAATCTGTGTATAATGAAAGCATTGCTCATTTTTCTTGCAAGAATTACTATTATAGTCATAATAAGCTCTTTCCTTGGCCCACACCATGACAGCATCTGCTGGTTTCCAATCCTTGCCGCTGCCCCAGAATAGGTTTTCACCGTAGTCGCTATTGGTCGCTATTGGAGTGAACCAACTCGCAACTATCTTGACAGTGGTGTCCCCACCAGCTTGCATAATTTGCTAGTTTATTGCTCCATTTGAGTGGTGGGAGACCAAGTTTTGCTCTTACTTTATTGTGGGGACGGAGGTATTGTTTCACTATGTTTTTTGCGGTGTTTGTCAAAAGGCGTCTGGCTAAAGGTTGATGGGAAGAAGAGAATGAAATTTGAGCTATGCAAAGGAGGAGGAAGATACTAAATTTGCTAAGGAGACTTCTTGGTTGCAAAGCTGCCATGTTTGGAAATGTGTGGTTGGTGAGCTGAGGGTGAAGGAGGGCTGTTTTGGATGGATTTCATGGTGATAAGTGAATCTAATGGTTTATATAGGTGATCAGTCGCATTTTTTTATTAAAATGAGTATAACGCCTTTTTTAAAAAAAAAATGAGTATATCACTAGGATGAATGAGATTCCTCTAACTATTAGAAGTCTCTAATCGAGCTTTGGGAACAAAGAGGCTCCTGGTAGCAAGCACTATCCCTTTAGTGGATTCTAAAGTTAGGATCCCGGATTTGAACATTATAGATTCGAGAGAGATTCATTTGTATTGGATTCAAATTTATTCAGTTCAAAATTTATTATTTGCACATATCTTATGAAATTTTAACATATATACACGGTTCGCACTAAAACTACTGCGTCCGAATTAATCAATTATATGTATAACACTAGATCCTCAGATCCTACCTAACGTGAATTCATATATTAGTCGGGCCAATGATTTTCAAATACCGCTGCATAAAACAATAAAAGAAGTTGCAATTCTTTTTTCTTTTGCAAGTTGTTAATAATATGCCCTGAGAAGTTTTTCTTTAATGATTAATTTGGCCCATTGGCCCATGACATGGTAAGACAAAAGCAAGCCAGCCAGCTTACAACAAAAGTATGTATGTTTTTTAATCCTGTTAGAACAAGATTTACCAATTAAATACACATGGTACAACACAGATTACACATCTTACTTTAATAAGAACATAACTCTGACACTATATAATTAATAATAACCTTTGTAAGTACCTATTGTATAGGAGAATAAAGGTTGAACAAAATAGTGAAGGAATCATAGCACATGTGATACAAAGGGTGAGGTGGAAATTCACGTTAATCAATGTGAAAACTGTTCAAGTGCATAATCTCCAAAGTAGTTTTCCAATCATTGGCATGTGACCAACAAACTCTGTGAGCTATCTTAGCAGGACTAATTTTAACAAAAAAAAAAAATTCCATCTCTAAGTTCCAAATAGCTGATCTTTGTGGGCAATTATTTATCTAATTATTATTGTAGGAGTATAATACCTAAAGAAAATAATCAAGTAGCCTTAAATAATGGAACTTTGTGCTTGAGATATGTTGCTTAATAAAATGGCATGTTTGTTCTTTTTCTCTTTCTTCTATTTATTTGATGATACCTCTTATTGATACTCCCAAAACTGGCACAGTATTTGTCCACATAAGTAGGTATTGACTGCATTTATTAATTTTGTCAGTCATTTAGCATGTGATGGACAAACGCAGTTGGATTATAACATGAACAAAGCAAGTAAGCAACTCGCCACATTATTCATCAGTAGAACTTTTGACATATCAAATGAGTGAAAATTGGCTTAGTCAGAACTAAAGAGATGTCCTAAAAATTAACACACACAAGCACGCACTTGTGTAGTGTTGGTGGTTTCTGTTGCCACTTTAACTGAAATGAAGTGGTAATTATCCTAACATTGCAAATGGATAAACTATTGGTTCTACTTCGAACTACTTATAGACTTCCACTGATGAATTGCCATCCTCGTATTGGTGTAGGGTGATATACAGAAACAGGACACTTCTGGCTTCCCGTCACAAATTTAGCCCCTAGGAATTTCACTCTGTCGGTCGGTAGGAACTTTTCCTAATGGGCCGAAAATTAAAATTTTTTAGAGGGACAGAACTGTAATACCCGCTAGATCTGTCTATTTAGCGGAAAACGTTGGTGTATGGCATGGTTCGGAGGGACAAAGTGCACCAAAGACCACTTTTAGCAGTGGACTTTGGTTTGGGGCCACTTTTTTTTATTGGTTTTACATGAGAGACAATTTTTTAGAATTTCAATTTTTTTGAGTTGAACTTCACACAAGTTCAGGCCACAAGGGTTGAAGTTCAACTTCAGTCCACAAGGGTTGAAGTTTACGCATCTATGCCTAAAAGTTCAGCCCTTACGGATTGAAGTTGAAACTTCATAATTTAGGCATGAAGTTCAAACCTTTGAAGTTCAACCCACAAGGTTTGAACTTCAGCTCAGAAAGATTGAAGTTCCAAAAAGTGGCCTCTCATGTAAGACCAATAAAAAAAGTAGCTTCAAATTAAATATCAGTAGCAAAAGTGGCCTGTGGGCAAAATTTTTACGGTTCCAAGTGATAAGGTTGACGAATAGCCACTTTTAAGAGCGTTAATCCATGAACAGACATATTTGCAAAGTTGTTGATGAATAGTCACACTGAATGTTATTGCAAAAAGCTAGTCGGATCTCTATATAAAGTGTTGGATTTGTCCCCGAGTCCAAGGAAAAGCATCTTGGAGTTTTAGCAAAATAATCTGGAGGGTGAATTAAACTCCTACTATAAAAATCCTGATCTATCTTGGAGTTTAATTCAAAATCCACTATTTTTCTGGACTTCAGGATCTTTACAACTTCAAGATATGATTCTAAAGTTCAGTTTAAAATCCGAATCTTGTCTTGGAGTTCGAACATCTATTTTTAAAGATCCTTCCTTGTAAAGTGTGGGTATTCTTTAATTTTTTTACAAATGTGGCTCTTCGCCAATTACCACTGTATAAAGCGGCTACATCAGTGTTAAATTCAACCATTGTTGATAAATGTGAGGTAGAAGAGTCATTTTTAGATCACCTGCTCAGTCGCCTTTCACTCAATCTCTTTTCTTGACTTGAGTGAATGTTACTTTCAAAGCTCACTTTTCTCCATATATAGGCATAGAATTGTCCCTATCTTGAAATCGTCAAAGATATGGTATGTTAGATTGTGCACGGTATTGTCAAAGCGAATTAGAGCCTATGGTAGCGCTTAACTTAGTATTGTGTTATGGAAAACCTTAGACAATGGAAAATGAAGAAAAAAGAATATACAAGAAATAACAGAAAAATAGTATACCCATGCTATATCTGGTTACTCCATTTGATGTTTGTAGCTTACAAGGTCAATTAAAAAATAGGGGTCTGGTGTTTAGCGATGACAATAGGTCGAGTTTGATGTCATTGTCGTAGATAAGGATAATATGTGTGGTGATTGATTATTTCGGGTGGAATCAAACGTTGAGCCAGAAGGAGAAATAATAAGGGATAATTATCAAAAGAGTCAGTCAACTCCTTCCCCTTACTTTTGACTAGCCCTTACTTTTTATAGCCAGTATACACAAAAATGAATACAATGTGTGTACAAACGATAGCACATGTATAAAAATAGTATCCTTATGTATACTCAATGTTTACACCCCAAAAAATTTTGTGTATACATTCAGATTTATCGTACACTATGTATACATGCAATTTTTCCAATTATTTTTAGTGTATACACTTTTTTTCAGTGTATACACATTTAATAGAATAAAATTGTGTATACATTATATTCCAACAAAAAGGAAAAGGAAATCTGCATAAAAATAGATCTGGTGGCGCAACAAGCATAACGAATCTGAACATTTGCAGAAAACATCCTCTTTTGCAAGTCTTTTGACAATTGCATGTTAAGTCCAGAATCCATATTAGTGGAGCAATGGTGTTACAAGCTCCTGAAAAGAATATTCCATCCAGAAACAAAAAGCAACGATGGAGCTCCGAAGATAGTAGCAGACGGAGCTCCGGGGAATATTTACAGATCTAGGACGGGGGAGTCAGGGGGCAGAGGCAGTGACGAAGAAAAACCCTAGAAATAAGGGAAGAAGAGGGGGAGAAGGAGAATACCAAAAAATCCTAGTGGCTATAAAAAGTTAGTGGGTTTGGTTAAATGTTTATTTAGAATTATTCTGTAAAAATGGGGCTAAAAAAATATATGAAAGGGGTTAGATGGATACACAGTATTATTTTCTCAACTAACAAATGATGGTGATAGACATGTAGAAAGAGAGGGAAAGGATTTTGAGAGAGTTATTAGAAGGTTTACAATGGATTTAAAGGGTTGCCTCATAGTACGATGACGACGACAATAGCGATGAGTTGTGACGGTGTATAATTGAAAGAGGGAAATCTGATGCTCGGAGAAGTTGTTGATATGCACTATCGTTAGGTGGGTATATAGTGTTCGTGGGTCCAACGATGACCGGTTGCATAAGTCAAAAGAATTGTGGTTCGAAGCAAAGTGAAAAGACGAGAAGGGCCATGGATAAGATTGTAATTTCATAGGAAAAAGATTACAAAAATTGCACCAATAGTAACATGTATTTGATGTGTTGATACAAGGCTAGATATTACTATATTCCTTATACTTTCACCTCGTATTCATGCTTCTACTTGTGATATTTGTTAGTACTTTGAACATAATTTCTCTCATTTGGCATGTTTCATGTTGTAGGAATTATGTTGATGATATGAGGCATTCGTGGAGAAAAATTTAGAGATATTAAGGGTTTTGAAGTCTAGGCAGAAGCCCAAAGGTTGTGGAATGAAGGACAGATGAAGAATGATCGAACCAGACGAAAAACCAGGCTGCACGCCGTGCACCCTAGTGTCAGATGTGCCTTTAAGATCCTGCAGCTTTTTTTGGCACTTAAGTGATCAAACAAAGGACTACACGATTTGCTACACGGCGTGCAACCCCGAAAAATGCCTAGTCCGAATTTTTAATTGATATTTCATGGCTATTTTCATCCTAAATCAAATCCTACACTATATATATATATATATATATATATATATATATATATATATATATATATATATCTTGAAATCCAATCGGACGTGACTTTTGGCTAGACACCAAAAGGAGGCAAAGAAGAGAGAAGATCAAGATTCAAGGATTTTTCTCATCAATCCATCATCTTTTGTATAGATTTACATGCTTATAGTTATTTCATTGACTTGATTATCATTATGAGTGGCTAAATCACCCATTCTATGGTTGATTGGACCACTTTAATACTTATGTGTTATGAATTATTATTTTAATGAATGAAATTTGTTAATTCTTCAAAATTAAATGTTTATATTTCATTTGCTATTGATAATTGGAAGAGCCCCCAATTGATTATCCCTATTATTCTTGTTTGTCTAGGGATAGATTTGTCAGTTAGGGTTAAACACTTAGCAATATTTCAATATAAAACAAATGCATTACGTAGGTTGTCAAAAAGGTGATTTGTGACCGTTGATCCCTGTTATGAGCTATACTTGTAATACGGAAATTAATAACACAATAAATTAAAAAGAATTGAAAAGATGAAAGGAAGACCCACTTTTGATTAGAAAATATTAGAGAAGTAGATTAGAAAAAGATTAGCCTAATCACCCCTCTAATCGTCCAACAAAAGGAACCTACACTATTTGATCCTCAACTAGATGAAATCTAATTGCAAATCAAGGACATAATGTGCTTAAGCAAACTAACTTCACCAATAATCTCACAATATTCTTAATCATCAAAAGCTAACTAATGAATAAAACCCCCAGTTATGCTATTTATAGTAGTTACTAAATACAATGAAGGGATGAACTAAAAAGCCCATAATGCTGATTCTGGAGATCTGGCCTGGTCGTCCTTCATCACGTTAGCGTCTTGGAAGTCGCGATCACGCCATATGTCACGAGGCTTCATCGCGATCGCGTGGGATGTCTCGCGATCGCGCAATGGATCTGAATGATTTTGCGCTATCGTGCGTGTTTCCTCGCGGTCGTGGACAATGACTGAATCCCTCTGCGTGATCGCGCCTTTGGAGTCACGATCGCGAAGCATACACAGTACTCCAAAATCCAGCAAGCGTCCATCTGCTTGTTTGGGCCAATCCTTTGGCTTGATTCTTGGCTTCCAAGCCTTTTGGAAGCATTCCAAGCTCCGGACGTCGAGCATGAACCATCCACGGCTTAAGGTACCAATCTGGATCGCATCATTCCCTTATTCTTTAAAGGAATTCGTCCTCGAATTTGTACCTTGCAAAACCATGATGTGAATAAGTACCAACTCAATAACTTTCCAAGCACTATACAATAAAGAGAATGGAACAAGACTCACATACTCATGCTCAAAGTACACACTCTTATGATATAGCCAAGTACCAAGATCAACCATAAAGAACATTTTTCCAATTTCAACATAAAAAACATGGCTATAAAAGCAACAATAAGCAAGCTCATTTATAAAACAATCTTCATTCTTAGACTCATTCAACTCATGCCAAGCCTCCATTGACAATTTTTCACTCTTAACATTGGAGGCTCTAGCAAAATCCGCTTCAAAATTATGCTCAAGACTAGGAATAGAGAAAGTAAAGAAATTGACACTAAAACTAGCATCTATTACTTTACCACTACAATCACTAGTGCCTCCCTCCTTCTTTAAGGAGCAATATTCACTTTTGGAGGACTTCCAAACATTGGACAAGCTTTCAACAAATATTTTGGGAGTTAGCTTGCTAGCATCCACACAATTATCACTTTCAAGCAAATCGCAAGAATCATTTTGAGCAAATAATGGATTGTTAATGCTAAAATCACCTTCCAATACTTCATCTTGCTCATTTTCAACAAATAATGGATTTTCAAATAGTTTAAAACCTTGACACAAACCACCACCACAATCAAGATTGCTATCAAATGCTATCACATCAAGATCAAGCAACTCATTGGCACATTTTTCAAACAAAAGTGAAGTGTCATAACTCAATTCATTATGTTCAAGCTCATCCATTTGCACATCACTAGTGTGGGACAATTCACACACACAAAATCTATCAATGTTCTTTTCACCAGTGTGCCCAACTAGTGTATGCTCACAATCACTATCATTAATACAAGATAAAGAATCATTAATTCCACAAAAAGTAAAGCTTTCAACCATACTCAAGTATCTATCAAGATCACCCAAAGAAGTACAAGAGTTAGGATTAGCTTTGTTACCTTGTAGCACACATAAAGATTCTTCTTTACCTTGGCTTTTCAAATTTAAGCCCACTGTTCATTTGGAGACTTCACCTTGATCTCCTCTTTTTCTTCAAGGCATAGAACCACTTCCAAAGAAGGATTCCCAATTTTAGTTTTTTCAAGAGTACCTTCAAGAGACACAAAACAACTAGAGAAACAAGAAATGTTAGAATAAGGAAAATCCTCACCCTCGCTTTTTTGTTTTTCCTCTTTCTTTTCTCTCATTTTATTTTCAAACTCCTCTCTCTTTTCTTGTGACAACTCACTCACTTCACTCAACTCAAGCTCTTCTTTTTCCTCTCTTGAGTTGTCACTTGTCACTCCCTTACTCCTCTCAATCTTTTCTCTCTAAAGTTCATTTGGATTAGGACATGTTCCAAGAATCCCTTTGGAAGGAGTATGGGTACTCTTGACCTCATCTTTTAATTTTTCTCCTTGAGGACATTCATCCAACCTTTGCCTCACCCCTTTTGCCTTTGTCTTTCTTGACATTTCTAGCATTTCCAAATAAAATTCTTTGACTTTCATGGAGGGGTGGCGTTAAGAATAAACTTTTGGTCCCGTAAAGTGAGAGCATGTTTTCCCAACTTCTCACTATACTTGGCATTCCTAGCAAGCTTCCATGGTTTTCCCAACAATAGGTGACAACCTTTAATGGGCATCACATCACATAGTACTTTATCATGATAATTGCCAATTTTGAACTTTACCCAAACTTATTGTGTAATGTCCACAAACCCATCTCCATTCAACCAAGGCCACCTATAGGGTAAAGGATGACTAAAAGTTTCCATATTTAATTGCTCAACCAAAGAAACACTTGCAACATTAGTATGAATCTTACAATCAATGATCATAGCACAAGTGCGCTCTCTAACCTTACAAATTGTGTGGAAGAAGTTCTTTCTTTCTTCCAAAAATTGCTCCACACAAACTTCATCACACTCATGGTTATCTACAAAATGATTCCATTTACACATAGTTCTCAAAGCATTGTTAGTCCGAGATAAATCATTTGTAGTACATGTAACACCTTTTCTCACTCTAGGCCTCAAGTTTCCTTTCACATAAGAATTAGAGATATTAAATCTTTTAGCACAATTAGAAGATATAGACTCTTTTTCTCATGGAGTAATTACCACTTCTTCTCAAACCAATAGTAAGAGTACTACTACTCTGTTGTTTATTTTTAGGAACACAAAGAGTGGATGCAAATGAAAAATCTCTATAATAAACTTCATCATTAATTCTCTCTATGTCATTATCTACACTTTCGAGTTCATCACAGGAAGAGTAAGTAGGAACATTGTACCTTGAAGCGTCACTTTCATCATCTCTAAGACTAGAAGCATAGGAGTTTTCATCGCCACATTCATCCTCATAAGCCACATAGTCTCCACGAGCTTCATGATCACCATAGTGACTCGCTTCATCTTCATAAGAGACATAGTTCCCCGAATCATCATAGTAACTTCCACAATCATCATAGGAACCATAGTCTCCACAATCATCGTAGCAGTCCCTATCATCTCCATAGGAATCATAACCTCCACAATCATCATCCGAGGACATGTTTGCAACAATAATAACAAAAGGACCTCACAAATTCGCTCCCTCACGTGTATTACTCGATATATGATTACTCAATTTTATTTCCACTCGTGTATACACTCAAGGTCAATGATTTTTGTGACCACACTTTAATATTCTCACCACTCAAGCCTTTTACCTCTCGTTGGCAAAGTCAAGTTGCTTTTCGCACTCAATTTCGATTTGAAAATCGAACTAAATCCAATTCGGGATGGGAATGAATTTTTGTAACAAGAAACGGACAATTAAAGCTAATGGACGGAATTTAGAAAAAGTCAAAGAAAGGCACGAACCGAATTGGCACGAAACGGACTCGGATTTGGATGAAATATCGTGCGTGATCTAGAAACTTATTGTATTGGATCATATGAAAGGGGTTTGGGTGATCTGAAACTGTTTAGGGGCTGTTCCGAGCAATCTGTAAAGTGACTGATTTATTGTTCGGTGCTATCGCATGATGTCGGGCGCTATCGCAAAGAGAAATAATTTTTGTTCAGCGATGTCGCGACAGAAGGCACGCGATCGCGAAGAGGAACTATAAACCCTGCACTGTCGCTTCGCGATCGCGAAGAGCAATAATAAATAAGCCTGTGCGATCGCGACACTTCTCGCGCCATCGCGAAGAGCAAATTCTGGGTCTGATGCAGAACTTGAAGCCCGAATTTCTGAAAATTTTCTTCACTTGAATCTTCACAAATCAACTTATTTTTGCTCCAAATTTGAGATATAAGCTCCTTATATGTCCACGAACAAACTCCAATGATCAATTCTTCAAGAACAACACCCAAAATGCAAAAGCTCCAAATCTTTGTTGAAGAATCCTAGATTTTGATTCTTCAAATTAACACCTCAAATATTGTTTGTTGTTCGATTCCTTCGAGAATCAGCTTCTAGAATCACCAAGCAACAATTGGTAACAAATATTTCATCCAAAGTAAACCTAAACCTATGACTCAATTTTTTTGGATTTATAGATTTTTGATTTTTTTTGTTGTGATTTTTCATATTTGATAAACAAATTTGGGTTAGTGATTGTAAGAACAAACACTAATCCAGCTCTGATACCAAATGATAAGGAAATTAACAACACAAAATAAATTAACAAGAATTGAAAAGATGAAAGGAAGTCCCACTTTTAATTAGAAAATATTAGAGAAGTAGATGAGGAAAAGATAAGCCTAATCACCCCTCTAATCGTCCCACAAAGGAACCTACACTATTTGATCCTCAATTAGATGAAATCTAATTAGAAATCAAGGACATAATATGCTTAAGCAAATTAGCTTAACCAATAATCTCACAATATTCTTAATCATCAAAAGCTAACTAATGAATAAAACCCACAATTATGCTATGTATAGTAGTTACTAAATATAATGAAGGAATGGACTAAAAAGCCCCTAATGCTGATTCTAGAAATCTGGCCTGGTCGTCCTTCATCGCGTTCGCGTCTTGGAAGTCGCGATCGCGCCATATATCACGAGGCTTCATCGCGATCACATGGGATGTCTCGCGATCGCGCAATAGATCTGAATGCTTTTGCGCTATCGCGCGTGTTTCCTCGCGGTAGCGGACAATGACTGAATCCCTCTGCGCGATCGCGCCTTTGGAATCATGATCGCGAGGCATACGCAGTACTCCAAAATCCAGCAAGTGTCCATCTGCTTGTTTGGGCCAATCTTTTGGCTTGATTCTTGGCTTCCAAGCCCTTTTGAAGCATTCCAAGCTCCGGACGTCGAGCATAAACCCTCCACGACTTAAGGTACCAATCCGGATCGCATCAAGCTATACTTGTAGTCCTACGTATCTTCATTAATAAATTGCAAAATTGGTTAGTGAAAGTTACAATTATTATGCGGAAGTGAATAGTTGTGAACTTGGAGCAAGTGTTCAATAGGATGAACCAAGTTTAATTCGTTAAAGCATTGTTCTAACACATAGGTAAGAGTTGGATAGATCTATCCTAGGTTTTACATCCCTTGAGTTAATCATTTTCTCTACTATTTTGCTATTTATTTTACTGTTAAATTCTTGCTATTTTGTTATTACTACACGACCAACTTCAGATAAAACCCCTAGAAGTTAATCGATATAAATTAGTTAGAATAACAACCAGATTTTCAATTATTCTCTGTGAGATTCGACTTCAGGACTTTAAATACCGAGCTATATTTTCAGCGACGACTTAGTCCCCTCCATAGGTTGTAATTGGATGTGATCATGTGTCCTCCACATCAGGATAGTCAAATACACACATTAGGAGATGGGGCTTAAACAATTAAATTTGAACATGTTCAAGAGTCTAAATGAAAATCCGTGGATTTAACCACCAAAAAGTAAAATCTACAATTCGGGGCAAAAAAATAGAGAAGCATATATACTCCCTCCGTCCCAATTCAAGCGGCTTACTTTCCTTTTCTGTCTCAAAAAGTGTGCATTTTTTCTATATTTAGTAAGTTGACAATTCAAATACTATACAAGACAAATTTAAAATCACAAAATTCAAATAACATTTTCGTACATTAAACACAGCCGGATCCAGGATTTTATGCTCAGGGGTATATTATATTAACGTATTGTTGATAATGAGTTCACCCTACACTATACAACCACAATTTTAAAAATACATTAAATTTTGATCTTCTAACTAGTTCCTGTGAACCATATTTAGTGGGGTGGATCGACCACATATTATACATATTTTAATTTAGAACCACAAGACTAAAAAACCTTCATATATTTCTTAAATTTCGTTTACGGTCAAACTAAAACACTTAAAATATATGTTAAAAGAAAAAAGAAGCAAAAAAGGAGAAGAAAAGAAAAGGTAATGGGCAAGTGGTGATAAAATATTGGGAATCTTCCATAATTACCCGCCAATTGTCATTCTTTTCTTCCACATTATCCTTTGGTTTTTTTCCATTCCAAACCCCATTCACTCTTCTTAAAAACCAACTCAAACCAGATCAAATGTGGAGCAATGGTTAGTGTTTGTATGTTCCAAAACATGATGCTTCAGTTTCAGACTTTACCTGCTCATATTCATTTGCTGTTTCCTTCAAGAAAATGCACTTTTTTAAACACAGCAGCATTATCTTCATCATCATCATCATCATCTTCTTCAAGAAAGTATTATTTGGGAAAATTCAAAAGACGGTTACGTTCTGAACCTAATCTTAAACCACTCACTTCACGCATTGTTGAGCTTACTCGAAGAAAACAACTCCACCAGGTGATATATTTTGACTTGACTCGGAGTTTAATAAAGGAATGAAGACTTTTGAAAGTCGTGGTTTTAAACATGTCATAGTATTTTTGTAACTTGTGTCATGATATATATGTGATTATAAAAGTTTCTGCCTTGATGGTAGAATGAGAATTTACAATTATATTGTTTCCAAATATAAATGTGGATAATGTCACATAAATTGGAACGGAGTAAGTAGGCTTTTCACCGTGCTTCAATTGAAAATTTGCGTTTTAACTTTTAGTTAGAAGCTAAAGAGATTTGATTAAATTGGATACAACAACAAAATTAAGTGCTTTGTTAAAGTATGGGCACCAGCAAAATTATGGTGCGATAATCAAGCTGCCTTGCATATTGCTTCAAATCCAGTATATCATGAAAGAACAAAGCACATTGAGGTGGATTGTCACTTCATTCGCGAGAAGATCGATGAAAACTTGATTTCCACAGGCTATGTACGGACAGGAGAACAACCAGCGGATTTGTTTACAAAGGCACTGAATGGAGCCCGAGTTCATTATTTGTGTAACAAGCTGGGCATAATTAATATCTATGCTCCACTTGAGGGGGAGTGTAAGAATGTTGGAGAATATTCTAGATAATATACACTTACCATGTATAGTTGACTGAATCATAGGGATATCCTTAGGATCTTTTGTTTCCTTTCATAGACTCCTAGATAGTTGTATATATTGTACACCAAACACAGTGAAAGATACACAATTTCTTCAGTATTGATTTCAAACAACAACATACTCAGTGTAATCCCACAAGTGGGATCTGGAAGGGTGAGATGTACGCATACCTTACCCCTATCTTGTGAGGATATGATTAAATTGGATAAAATATGACAAAATATGGTTATACATTTCAAAATTCTTTGTTATTTGGTGTTGTCATTTTTTAATGAAGCACCTGTTCTGTACTTAGTAATGACCAAGAGTGTAAGACAATGCAGTGGTACGAAACTAAAGTGAAGTGTAAATTTTGGAGCATTTGATTTTCTTACTAGTTGTTTTAACTGTCGAAATTGTTCATTTGTCTTTAGATTTTTGAGGAAATTGAGATCGCGAAGAAACGGCATGGGCAGTTGAACACCATTGTGATGAATGCAGTGATGCAGGCTTGTGTTCATTGTGCTAATATAGAATCGGCCTTAAGGGTCTTTGATGAAATGTCAGGCCCAGAGGGTTGCGGTGTTGATAATATCACTTACGCTACACTTCTAAAGGTATTTGGTGCACAATTATTTCCCTATAATATTATGTGAAAAACTGTATCCGTTGAATAGATTATAGTCTGGAATAGTGGCTATTGAAGTATTGAACGTGTCTAATCATGATTACTGTTTTCCTGGAAGGGTTTGGGTGATGCCCGAAGAATTGATCAAGCATTTCAAATACTTGAAGATGTTGAGCAAGGTACTGCTGTTGGAAGTCCAAAACTTTCGCCACCTCTTGTTAGTGGTCTGCTGAATTCTCTAATCATAGCGGGTAAGTTTTTCCTTGGAGTAAATGGAAATTCATTGTTCTCCAAGATCTATGTTGCTGGAATTTGGAGGCTGTGACGAACCTGTTTTCCATGTTGGTTTTTACGAATTAAAGCAGGATGGTATCCAAGACATCTGAATGATAAAATTGTATTAGGACTTGTACTACCATATTACATATTTTTCCAAACTAAAGTTGCCAAATCCAAATGAAATAGTGATTGATTTTTTTTTTTTAGAAGTGAATATTTTATTGAAATTAAGAAGCACAAAAACTTGTGCTGTGAGTTAACATCAGGATCCTTGCACTAAAACAAGAGAAAAAGCACTTTTGCAATTTTTCTTTGTTTTCACTACTAACTATGCTTTTCCCTTCTTTTTTTTTAATGCTTCCACACAAATGTCATGTGGTGCATTATTATTGGATAGAGTTGCTTTTGTCAAGATTATGTCTTGGCTCGCTAAATATGTCTCCTTTACTTCTACCTTTCTAGTGCAGGGGATCTACGCCGCGCTAATGGTCTTCTTGCACGATATGGTTTTGTACTTCATGAGGGGGGTTATCCATCCATCTTTGTGTACAACTTATTGATGAAGGTCTACGTGCTTAACTTTCGGATTTGTTGGATCTCTCTGTTGCAGTCATTCGTTTTGAAAATTTTCATACACTGAATTATTTCTCACTACCATTTCCATAATTTCAGGGGTATATAAGCACGGGTTGTCCTGAAGCAGCATTGAGTTTGCATGAGGAAATACTTAGACATGGACTGAACCCGGATAAGCTCACATATAATACACTGATCCTTGCATGTGTGGAGACTGGAAAACTGGATGTTGCAATGCAGTTCTTTGAGGACATGAAGGTTTTATCTGTGTACTGGAAAGGCCAGTTTAGAGCCTCATTATTTGCTAAGATGATGCGTGGCACACATTATTGTTTACCTGAAAAAGTGTACATTTGACTGGTGCAGGACAGAGCACAAACTGTTGATGATCATAGCATTTTCCCGGATATAGTCACCTACACTACGTTGCTAAAGGTCTGTGTGCATGATACTTGTTATAGTATAATTTTTTAAATGGTTCCTTTGGAACCTCTATCATGGAAATGAGATAAAGTGAACACATGTTGAGAATCTGATATGCGGTACTATTGATCTTAATTCCTTTTTATCCTTGCAAAGGTATATATATTCGCACATACTACTTTCTTCATTGTGATTTACAATGTCGTAATTCTTTCAGCCCATAATTATATGGTTTTACCATATAAGACTAAGTTGAAGCTTTGCCAGAAACCTATATATAAGCTTACATATAATATTGATGAATTATTAGTTTTTCTTCTGTCATCCCTTGTCAGACTTTAGAATTCCTGCTCCTTTTGTAGGGCTTGGGTCATGCCCAGGATCTTCTTTCAGTTCAAAAGGTCATCTTAGAAATGAAATCATCCAACAACTTGCATATTGATCGAGTTGCATACACTGCAATCATTGATGTATTCTTGAATTGCGGGACTATAAAAGGTATGCTTTATGCAGATATACTGAAACTATGACTCGGTTTTGAAAGTATACTTAAGTAACTCATGCCAACTCCAGATGATAATAAACATGTGGTGGCTATCACTGGTGAAGCTGAAGTTACATTCAACACAAAATTGTAAATATTGAAACTTAGTATGATCAGTTTGGAACTCGACTTTTTTAGATGTTGATTGGTATGTCTTTTGAAACAAAATATATAGACTTAGAAGTGACATATAAACTTATTGGGGGCTTGTGCCTATGTAGCCATGCAGGGATAGTGAGATGTAGTGGTTAGCTGATCATTATTAACTGAGTTGATTGGCATGTCTTTTTGGTTAGTGTATTCTGCACAAGCTTCTTTCCAGCTTTGTGACAAGTCTAAAGCTTTAAGACAGCGTGGTTTCCGCTGCACCGTGGTTGTACTTTGAAGAAAAAAACCATGAGCCTTATTTTTGGGCTGAAATGGAGAGTATCACTTCTCGCTCAACAACATTAGATATGGTAAATGGCTCGGTGCTAGGTCTTCTGGCTGTCACTGACCAGTACTCTATTGGGGAGGAGGTATCAATAAGCATTGACTGGTTAATTGAAGTCTAGTTAAAACCTTCTAAGGGTGAGGAGCATGTCAGTCCATCGAAATGCATTATAAAATGGAGAAACTCTGACGATAGTTGGGTAGCTCTGGTAATACCACTCATGCTGCAAATAGACTTCGTCCATCAAGATACACCATCATATGTAGATATGAGTTTAATCATTTTGAATAAATTAGTAATTGCTTAGGTGTTTATTGTTATTGGTATTACGAGTTCATGCATATCAATTCTGGAATATGCCAGATCCTATTGTTTCTAAACTAATAATTTTTTATCAGCCTTAATAATTGGTTTGTGTTAAGACTACTAAATAAATTGATGCATAAAATTACTCAACAAGGTGAGTTGATCTGTTCATCAAGCGTGTTTCTACAGTATTGAATATGCAGCACGCCCATCTCCTAAGAATTTGGAGATCTCCATTTTGTGGAGATTCTTTCTTGAATGCAAAATTTAATGTGCACTATCGTAAAGTTCTGTTTCGAAGTCGCTTACGTGATATTTTTATTGCTGAGAAGGCTCATTTTCGTCCTTGACATAAATGAACCTGCAAGTTGTGATGCCTTGCTTAATTTGTCCGTACTTACTCTCCTGAATTTTGCGCATAAACACGTCCTCCTGCGATCCTGCTTTATAAGTATCGATCTTCTATTTTCGGATGCATGAACAACTTCAAGAAAAGAAACTAAACAGATTTAGACTACAATTTGAGCAATATTTCTCTCATTTTGTCAAAGTTCCCCTTTCATCGTTATGGTGTGTACGCTCTAACTATTTAAAGAAAAAATGTATGTTAGTTACAACTCTTTTGATAGTTTTTCTGCTACCTCAATTGTCTCTATGTACACAATGTGATAGGTGCTCTGACCATGTATGGTGAACTAGTAAAGAGAGCTGGTCATGATTCTAGCCTGAGGCCAAAGCCTCATCTCTTCCTTGCTTTGATGCGCGCTTTTGCTGTTAGAGGAGAGTATGAAATGGTTAAAAAGCTGCATGGACGCATGTGGGTGGATTCATCAGGAAAAATCACCTCTAAAGTTCATGAAGAGGCTGACCATCTCCTAATGGAGGCAGCTTTGAACAAAGGCCAGGTACTTTAACTCTTGATTTTGAAGTTCTTATACACAAGCTCAAGTAAGTCCAGATTGTTATGTATGTTCCATTTTTCCTGAAAATTATCTTGTAATGGTACTGGGTACACGACATCATAGACATTTTTCTTGATTTATGTAAAGACATTAGGCTTAGTATTGTGGATGAAGTTACTTTAAAAATTTAAAAGAAAGCAAAATAAGTTTGAGAATTGAATGCTGTCGAGGTGAAAGGAGGATATTCCCTCCAAGTGAAGACATGCAACAAGTTGAGATGAATAATATAACATATTTTTTGTTGATAATATAATATTCTTTATTGGACCTGTTATATCCTATCTTAAAGTATGTTTCAAAAGAGTAGTTTGGAAGACATTGATCCACCATGTCATGTATAATTTATGGCCATAATTATCTATGCAGTTTGTGCTCAACACTCCTTTTCTCAGGTGGATTTGGCCCTACAGCACATGAAAGGCATTATTAGGAAATGGAAGCAAATACCATGGGCTAGTCGAGGTGGAATGGTAAGCCCTTTTCAATTATGGTTTCATTTATTTGAGCTCTAAAGGATACAATTACTTGGCTTCTTTTGAGATGGACAATTACTTCGATTCTTTACAATCTGCTAGATTTAATTTGTGCTTCAGCTTGGCCTTATTCAACTTCATGGGGCACATGTTAGTGCTGACCTTTCCGAAATAAGAACTCTAGAAATTGCTCTGACAATTTATCCAAGCAGTGCCATGTCTATAGAGTGGTAAATATTTTTCATGTGTCATCCTTGACACCTCTCCACATGGAAAAAAGCTAAAGAAAGTAAAATGTGGCTGGAGCTGGACTTTTGTTTCCTGGGAAATCCTTTTTGCTGTGAAGATTTTCAAAGAGAAGAAAAATTCTTCTATTATTTCTGCATGAATATTACAACCTATGAGGAGGTATATTTATACAATGAGTCCTAGGGCTAAACAAGGAAACATAACTAATTACAATACAATAAGGAAAAGGATAATTCTATAATAACTATCAACACTCCCCCTCAAGTTGGTGCAAAGATGTTGCGCATGCTCAACTTGCAAACCAAAGTATGAAAATCCTTTTTGCTGAGACCTTTTATGAGCACATCTGCCAGTTGTTGTTCTGATGGAACACACAACAAATTCAAGGTACCATTAGCAACCTTTTCTTTAATGAAGTGTCGATCAATCTCAACATGCTTTGTTCGATCATGCTGGACAGGAATTTGAGCAATACTGATTGCAGCCTTGTTATCGCAATACAAGGAAAGTTTCCCTTTTCCAAACATTCTCAATTCCTTTAGTAACCTTCATAGCCAAAGAAGTTCACAAACCCCTTGGGCCATAGCTCTATATTCAGCTTCAGCACTGGATCTAGCAACAACACTTTGCTTCTTACTTCTCCAAGTAACTAAGTTCCCTCCTACGAAAGTACAGTAGCCAGTGGTAGATCTTCTGTCATCTAAAGATCCAGCCCAATCCGCGTCTGTAAAGGCTTCTATTAGGAGGTGACCATGCTTAGAGAAAAGCAAACCTCTCCCTAGAGCAGACTTCAGATATCGTAAGATGTGGAAGACAGCTTGCATATGAGGATCTCGGGGATCATGCATATACTGACTAACCAAACTAACTGGATAGGCTATGTCTGGTCTAGTGTGAGAGAGATAAATAAGTCTCCCAACCAACCTCTGATATCTCCCTTTGTCAACTGACTCTCCAATCCCTGCTTGTAACTTGTGATTACTCTCAATGGGCGATTCAGCTGGCTTACAACCTAGCATACCAGTTTCTTTCAAGAGATCCATAATATACTTCCTTTGGGAAATAAAGATCCCTTTATTTGATCTAGCCACCTCGATTCCCAAGAAGTATTGGAGTTTTCCTAGATCCTTGATTTCAAATTCCTTTGCCAACAGCTTCTTCAATCGGGTCATCTCCTCTTTGTCATCTCCTGTCATTACAATGTCATCAACATAAACTATGAGAAGAGTGAGTTTACCCTTTTTATGCCTTATGAAGAGGGTATGATCAGCATTACTTTTTCTGTAGCCAAAGGAGATCATAGCTTTGCGGAATCTGTCAAACCACGCTCTAGGCGATTGCTTCAACCCGTACAAGGCTTTCTTCAGTTTGCACACCTTTCCTCGACTCTGTTCAGTATTAAATCCGGGAGGGATCTCCATATACACTTCTTCTTTTAAATCTCCATGAAGAAATGCATTCTTTACATCAAACTGCTGTAAGTCCCAATCCAGATTAGCTGCACAAGATAAAAGGATTCTTATGGTGTTCATTTTTGCAACTGGAGCAAATGTCTCCTGATAATCCACTCCATAAGTTTGAGTGAATCCCTTAGCCACCAATCTTGCCTTAAATCTCTCAATCGAGCCATCAGCTTTATGCTTCACAGTAAAGACCCATCTGCAACCAACCAGCTTCTTGGTCGGTGGTTTAATGACAAGTTCCCAAGTGTTATTTTTTGACAAAGCCTTCATTTCTTCAATCATAGCCTGCTTCCATTTAGGATCTGCAAACGCTTCCCTCCAATTCTGGGGAATAGACACAGAAGAAATAGACAAGACAAAGGCTTTATAGGAGGGAGATAAGGAATCAAATGAGACAAAATTAGATAAGGGATATTTAGTAGTGCAAGTTCTGACACCTTTTCTGTGAGCAACAGGCAAATCTAACTCATTAGGAAAAGTAGGTAACTCACCAGTAGAAGAGGATTCAGCTTCAGCAGATTGCATGATGGCTTCTTCTGCTTCTTCAGCTGCTTTCTTTTTCCTCGAGTAAGTTTTCAAACCAGGTACATCCAAAATGCCATGTAAACGCCCAACAGTCTCTCCATCAATAGTCTCCCCCTCAACAGTCTCCCGCTCAACTCTATCTGCGGTATCAACCTCAAGAGGTTGAACCAAACTTGGGAGGATCATCTCTTCTTCCTTATTATTCTCCCCCTGAAGAGGTGATTGTGCAGAACTGAAATAGGGCTCAAATTCTCGAAAGGTAACATCCATGCTGACAAAAACTTTCCTAGAAGGAGGATGATAGCATTTGTACCCTTTTTGAGTCGGAGAATACCCAATAAACACACATTTAAAGGCTCTAGGATCAAGTTTTTCAGACTTTCTAGAGTGAACAAAGCAGACACACCCAAAAACCTTTGGAGGAACAGTGTATTCATTTTTTCCTTTCAAAGCTTCAAGTGGACTTAGAAAATTGAGGGTTTTAAGTGACATTCTATTGATAAGATAAGCAGCTGCTAGTATGGCATCCCCCCAATAAGTTTTTGGTAGATTCATTGTAAACATAAGAGATCGTGCCACTTCTAACAAATGCCTATTCTTTCTTTCAGCAACCTCATTTTGAGCACTAGTGTAAGGACAACTAGTTTGATGAATTATCCCATTAGATTCCAAATAATCACCAAACGTTTTATTCATATACTCTGTTCCATTGTCAGTTCGCAAGATTTTTACCTTAGCATCAAATTGAGTGCATATCATCTTATGAAACGACTGAAAGCAAGAGAAAACTTCACTTTTGGCTTTTAGCAAATATACCCAAGTCAACCTAGTAGAACAATCAATAAAAGTAACAAACCATCGACTTCCAGACAAAGAAACTGTTTGAGTTGGACCCCATACGTCAGAATGAATAGTCGAGAAAGGAATTGTACTTTTATTATCACTCAAAGGGTAAGAGTTTCTAGTATGCTTGGCAAATTCACAAGCATCACAAGACAAAGACTCAAAGTCAGTCTTAGAAAACAAACTAGGATATAACTTCTTTCAAACAAAACATGATGGGTGCCCCAACCGCCTATGCCACTGAACTATTTCTTGGTTGACAACCTTATTTCCTCCAAAAAAATGCTTTACCAGAGTCTTTACTTCCCTCAATCATGTATAAGCCATCATGCAATCTACCACTGCCAATCGTCTTCCCTGTTTGAAGATCCTGAAAAACACAATGATCAGGGAAGAACTCGATTTTACAGTTTAGGTCTTTGGTGATGGAACTAATGATTAACAGATTAACAGGAAATTCAGGTACATGGAGAACGGATGATAAGGTAATAGTGGGTGTACACATAATAGAACCTGTTCCAGAGATAGGAGCTAAAGACCCATTGGCTAATTCTGACATAATCGTTTTTGAGACATGAAGAGTAGTTTTGAAAGCTTCTAGAGGAGCCTGTCATGTGTCTATTCGCACAAGAATCAATAATCCAAGAATTTAAGTGAGCAGTAAAGGCAGTACCTGATTGCACATAATTGGATGTTGCCACAGATGGAGAGTAAAGTTTGGACAGACCGTTCATCTTTATGTCTCCAATAAGTCAAAAATATCTTACCAACTAAAAAGTTTACCTTGAACCTGGAACGAACAGAATTTTGGTACCAAAAAAAAATTTGAAACCTGGCAGCAACCAGATCTGTAGAAACAGTGGCCGGAAATCGAGAAAAAAACTCGTCGGAAAAACTTCAGCCTCGCCGGAAAATAAAGAAAGTTGGATGGGTAGGCTCGGAATAGTCCAGCGACCTCAACCCAAAAAGAAATCTGAAAAAAAAAAAACTCGCCGGAGATGGCTCACGTGCTGGCGCGTGGTCGCCGGAGCTGGATGTTCCGGTGGCGCGTGGAGGGTGTTTTCCGGCAGAAGTTAACTGGGGTTTGTTCGCAGATGCAAGCGGAAGCTTTTGGTACTTTTAATTTTTTCAGAAACCAACTAAAAAATTAATTTAAGCGGACAGCCACCGGAGGAAGAAAAAACTTGACCTCTTAGAGTGACACGTGAAACCCTAGGCTGCAAAAGGCAGCGGGCTCTGATACCATGAAGATTTTCAGAGAGAAGGAAAATTCTTCTATTATTTCTGAATGAATATTACAACCTATGAGGAGGTGTATTTATACAATGAGTCCTAGGGCTAAACAAGGAAACATAACTAATTACAATACAATAAGGAAAATGATAATTCTATAATAACTATCAACATGCTGTCACCACTTCCTCTTCAGAAAACAAACTCAAGGCTTGTTAAGCAAAAATTATCCATCCTGTCATGGTTTCCCTTGTTCTTTGCGAAATTGATAGAGCTTAGCAATGTTTTCCAATCTTCAAACATATTTAAGCAAACTGTCATCTTTGTGAAGCTGTTTGATGCTATCATATCACTTTGAACATCCAATTTTATGGAAGATTCCGGAATCGTACATCTAATTCCTTGTGCCTTTCCTTGCACAATTCCTCATCAGTATGGGCATTTTTCTTCCAGTGAGTCTGACTTTATATTTTAGGTTTCTTCCAATGTAGGAGACGCGTGCCCTTCAATATGCCCCAAAACATTAGTTCTTCCATTCTCTGGAGTTTAGATCCCATAAAGGATTCTATATATTGGGTCCCAGTATGTATCCAGGGTTCCCTGCAACCTGTACGACATCCACCACTATGCAACAAGTTACCTGATCCCTCTACCCTGGACACACATTTTGAAATAAGGAAGAGAACATATGGAGGTTCATGAAATTCTGGTAATTGAGGCATGATGAGAAATAACTATCACTATAAAATAACTGGGAGTCTAAGATTCCAAGTTATCATCCGAAGAGGAGCGGAGATATTTGTTAGTTCATATACAGAATTTCTTTTTCCCATTCAAGCTGTAGTTTATACGCTTTCAGGAAGTTTTGGATCAAAAATTTTGTTTCTTTAACACAGTAGTGTCCAATATTCGAGGATTGTCTTCATTTTTCATTTTTTTGATGACCGAGTAATCCATCACAAAATACCAGACTTAGATCCCATGGTTCGGGCGAACCTGTTGGAGGATTATCATGGATCATATTTCTTTTGAGCCTATTTTCCAACATTGGAATATTGGAGGATGACATCATATTGATTTTGAGCCATTAGTTCCCCCGTCATTCTTAAGTAAGACCTTAAAATTCTTTAGAAAGCATTTAGGTAATAAATCAACTGTACAGACGAAACCTATGAGTATTTAGTCAGAGAATAGTGCTATGAGCGGATTCAAATGACTCCTAATCATAGATGTATTATTTTAATCAAGATTTAAGTTTTTGCAGTCTTTGAATTATGCAGTAACTTGGAACCCATAGAGTAGTTCATGTAAATTAGCATAAGAGTGTATAGTTATCAAGGAAAGTAGAACCTTACAAATGGAATTATTTTTCTCTTGTGCCTCTTTTTTCTTCTTCTAATTTTCCTTCCATTTGTCTGTTTTACATGGTATTTTGTTATGATTCTCTGACTTCCTATTGGTATCTGTTTTATATCTTTCCAACCACCTACCTGTCTTATAGTTTAATACTATTGCAGGTTGCTCTGCGGGTTGAGGCATTACTTGGTTCCAGTGTTTCCATATTTAGCCCTTGCATGCTGCCTCAGGTATGAACTCCCATTTTACACTCATGGATCCATTGATGTCAACTAATTCCTTTGTTTGCCAGGCAAACACTTGGTAGAGACAAGGTTTCATCACCTTTTCTATTTCAAGCACTTATCACTGCGTTATCTGTAATATATGCCTTTCAGCTCTGAGACTAAGCTGATACACTCCCATTTATGAAGTCTCAAGTTCAAACTCGAGAACTTGTGTGGAGGATTATGTAAATGCAGAATTGAATTTGTGCTACAGAATCTCAAGATAATAGAAGTTGGCCAAGTTCAATCTGTTGGCAGTATCTTTGTCTTACTTAATTTATGTATATAAACTATTTATCCCATAACTTGTTCTTTTTCTGGTGCAGGTGCCAGTACGTGATGCTATCGAGCATATTATGGTGCCATTTTCTGAAGCCCGGCCACTGCAAGCTACCCTGAAATTGAAGCAAGTGGTCATGCGTTTCTTTAAGGATTCGACTGTTCCAGTTATTGATGATTGGGGAAGTTGTGTAGGCATACTGCATCGTGAAGACTGCAACAAGGTACTTTATGTGTGGCCTGTAAAACTATCAAGCTATCATGGTTCACTGTGTGACATTATTCTTTAGTTTGCGTCCTTGTACTTCTATAACCATATACACTCTTCTACAACTATAATCTGAACTTTCTTAGATAACTTTAGCATTCAGTCTCATTGACACTGTATGTTTGAGGTGCTTGCAGAGTGTTAGCAGCTTGTAGGTTTTATCCCTAAAGTGGCAATCACTACCAGTCCTCATGCATGATAGGAAGTTTATTATATGCTTGAGAATTTAGAGAATTTAATGGTGAGCCATTGAATTAGCTGTGGCCCTGTGGCTTGTGTTGGTGTGATAGTTAGTGTCAGTTGTCTTTGTGTTTGGTAGGTATACGTCTTGACTTGTACTAAAGAGGGGAACAGGGGGCAGTCCCGAACATGAAAAGGATGGGCTGCTTATATGAACTTGGTCATCCAAAAAATTCACTTGTGCAAGGAATGAAAACTGATAACATTACAGAAACCATGTCTCAATCAGCAAGCCATAGCATTTTCTCAATATAGTGCGAGCACTTCTTAAACATATCCATCCATGTCACCAAGAATTAGGCTTCGCGAATAATGAGAGCCTTCCTTCAAAATCCAAGGAACATGTATTTTATTAACCCAAGAAACTAAGTATGGAAGCAGAAGCATATCTTTTTAATTCTGCATTTTCAGCCTTTCGTTATTTCCAAGTTCAATGGACAGGAATTTCATGATCATTCCTAATAGAAGTCACCCAATGAAGGAATGACTAGTAGTTCTTATTCAGATAGTTTGGAAAATAAAGTCAATAGAGCGTGGGGTATTGGTCTTCATTTTAAGCCATCATCACCCTTCCTTCTCATAAGAATGTTAATGGTGGGCTATTGAATTAGCTGTGGCCCTGTGGCTTGAGTATTGGTGTAATAGTTAGTTTCAGTTTTCCTTGTGTAGTGAATTATGCTTCTGCATTTGTTAGACTTATGGAAGGCTTCATAAGACTAGTGAAGAGAGATTTCAGCAGCAGATCAGATGATAAAGCTGCTTAAGATTGTGACATGTAAGAACAGATACCTACTGTTCAATGTTAAGGTCTCGAACAGTGCAGCTGCTGCAATGTGAAGAACTTAGGCAGAAGAATCATTAGTATGGGAGTCCATAGTTTTTATAGGATTAGAGGAGGATCCTAGAATAAATAAACAAATAAGTCTTGAAGGTGAGATTTGAATTTGAAGAAAATGGAAACTAAGGTAGTGCATGAATAAACCGACATAGAAAAAGGTAGTGCATGAATAAACCCATGAAAAAGATCTTGTAAATCGTGAAAGAAAATGGAAAGGAGCGATTTGTTGTCTGGTGGTAGTTTGGGCATTTGTAGGACTGTATCATGTCACGCGGAAGTTGGAGTAGATGTAGACACTGAGCTAGGCCTTTGTTATTCGAATATAACACTAATAAGCATGGGTTGTGGTTTTCACGCTTTTCAGTCTGCGTGAACTAATTCTCATCCTTTATTCTGTCTACCATTCGCATGAAATTGGCATAAACGTGTTGTCTCAGAAAATTTTCCCGAGTTAATTGTGGAATATAGTTAAACAAACAAGAAGCTGACATCTGATAGTTCGTTCCTTCCTTATTAAATAGTTAATTTGGTTTTCTATTTCTCAGAGAATCAACTAGAACTAGAACACTGATGAGCTGGGGTGGTGTCATTATTCTTATTAGTGCTTTTTGATGCCTATTCTTGCAGCTGGATGCGCCACTTTCAGCCATGATGAGAAGTCCACCTCCTTCTGTAACAACCTCAACATCCATTGGTCGTGTTATTGATCTAATGCTAGAGAAGAGGTACAAAATGGTTATTGTTGCAAAATACGAAAATGCACGTGGAATGTTTTACAGCTCCAATGTAAGGGCTGTCGGAGTTTTTACATTTGAACAACTATCTAGGCTTGCTCCAACTTCATTAGAGCTAGACGTTCAAAAAATTTGTGTCTGTACAGAACCTATTGAGATTTATAGTTACTAAGCCTTTCTAATTTCATGTAGTTTTCAATGTATAGTGTGAGAGATGTGAAGGCATCGGCTATATAAGATCATAAGCGCATCCATGATTTAAAACTTGATGGGTTCGATCTTTAAGATTCTTAGCACAGAGTATATTCTATATTTAAAATTATGAGCTCAGCTATAATATTTATCAAAATTTTAGTGGGGTTTCACATATATATTAGGCTCCGCGTGAAAATGCTGGGCTCGGATTAACCCGTTGCGGGAGGGCTACATCCGCCATTGTAGAAGATAAGTTGGTATTGCGAGTCCGTGTCACTTTGATAGATTAAGATCAGTGCTCCTTGGAAACCTTCAGGCAACAACTGCTGCATGATTTTGTTCAAGAAAGAAAATTTGCATGAGGGTATTCTTATTCCATCTTAGAGTAGGATATCATTTCGTCTGGTCTGCTGAGTTCTTCTTGGGTCACTTGTCGCATGCTAGATTCTATACTGTCGACTTTTTATGGTTTGATTTTCAGCTCCTTTAACTACACAGAGAGTGGGTGATAAAGATATTCACAGTATGTTATTGGAGTTGTGAAGGCATTATTAAAGATTAGGTGGCCCCAAAATTTTATGCTGTCAGAACAAATAGAGGTGTCCTTGGTGAGAGATACTGAAAGGCGCTATGGAAGATCAGAGGTGAATGAAGACTTCTATACGGTTATACAGGTTAAAACCCCAAATAATTATTCTCCACTTTTTCACATCATGTATGAAAATAAATACAATTCCCACTTAAAGAATTTAAAATACTTTTGGAAAACTATAAGCATACAACAAGGGAGGATTCACAAACTTAACAATAGACATACTCATTTGTGCTCTTGCAGGGAGATAACAGTTTCAAAAGCACCAGCCAGTGCTTTCACTCTGTTCTTCCGTTGCTCCCTAAGTTTGCTTGCAGTCTCTTCAATCACATTATTTGAAACCACAGATTCCTTATTCTTGCCTTGCACCACTTGAGTTTGAGGTTTTAATGACTCCACATTCGTATTTTTCTCCGGCTCTGCCTCTGTTGCTTCTATTATGGCAGCTTCTTTTTCTTGGTTTATTCCTTCATTCTCCTTTTTTGATTCTTGAGTCTCCTCTGATTCATTTATAGCAATTTCTTCTTTTTCCTTCTCTGATGAATCATGTTCATCAGGCTCATTGCTGATTTCCTGTGTTTCAACAATCTGTAAATTTTCTTCGGGTTCTTCAATTTCGATTTCTTGGTTTTCCACAACTATTGATGATGATTCAGCTACAGCCTTGATGTCCTCCAATTCAGTATTGTTTACATTTCCATTAAGTTCTTCATGCTTATCCATAGCTGAATCATTATCCCCTGCATCAGAAACAGCAGCAACTTCTCCATCGCTTACGATAATTTCCTTTTCAGTTTCATGGATTGTTAATTCTTGATGATCTTCTGGCTCTGATTGTTCACCCTGAGAAATAACATTTTGATCCATATCTGGAGCATTTGTTATTACTGATGCTTTTGTAGTTGAACTATTTATGCTATCATGCTTCTTGGTGGTTGTGGTCATGATCGTTTTCTTTTTGGTCACTGGCCTAGAATTTAGGCCTGGACCACGTTGCTTCCCCAGGGCGTCCTTACTAGTTTTGGACAATTTATCCACAAGGGGTTTTTGGGAAGTCGAAGTCTTGGCTGATAAAGATGACGATCGAGGAATTCTCTCCCTTGGATTAGGGGAAATTTGAGTTTTTGGAGAGGACGAAGAAGGCAGGGGAGGCTTATTATCGAATGATCTTCGTCGAGCTAGAGAAGTTTTATTATTGTTAATGTTGTGTAGGTCACTTGACGATGCAGACTTCTTGGATTGAGCAATTGTTGGTTTAAGATAGCTTGGAATGTTCTTGTTTGAGGTAGCTGTTTGATCAGCTTGTTTTCGGACAGGAGAGGTTGTCTTTGATGTGTTAGTACTGCTTCTCCCATGATGCATTGGAGATGGAGATGTTCCTCTCTTCTCCTTCCCTGGAGGAATTGTGTCCTTTGACCTGGTTGCCATTGTTTTGCGTTTGGCTAGATTTTATACCTGTAGTTTTTTGCATAACAAAAATAAGGCGACAGGAGAATTTACAAAGGAGTACTTTTCTGAAGGTAGAAATTTGCACATATTGCTAAGTCAAAAATTTGGATTTCATGTGTAGACAAATAGGTGAGAGTACGACTGCATGAGTAATAACAACAATTACATCTTAATTCAAAGTAAGTTGAAGTCAGCTATATGAATTTTGATTGTGTATGTTGCTTCATTTAAATTCATCCGAGTCTCTTCACAATGATAAGGCAAAATGTACATATATGGTGTTACCCTCTCGTACTTTTATAGGAAAGCTTTACTTTTCAAGGCCTATGGTTTTCTTCCAATCTTTGCCAACCACACATATATATTGCATAGACTACTTAGCTCCTTACAGCTCCAGCAATGACACTAAGGAAAGGAGAGATAAATTGGAAGCAAAAACCAAGCCAGTTTCTAGGCTAACGTGACAATAAAGGTTAAACTGAAGAACATTAACAATGTTATTGGGATAAAAAATGTAATTCCATAACATTTCCAGGTTGAACAATACGCCTTCCCTGTATTTTAATACAATCTTATCAGCTAAGCTTTTGAAATAATTAGGATATATGAATATTAACAAAAAGAATCTTTACACAAAGCTATTGTTCATTTTAAGGTTCCTAATTCATACGAGCTAAGTGCCAACCTTAAAACAGGCTAGTTGATATTGTAGAAGCTCCAACAATGATGGTTAGCCATCCCAATCCCTATCCACCGATTCTACCCCTTTTTTTTTATTTGAAACAAGATAAGACATCAGAAATGGTTTTTAATCTTTTAGGATCATTTCAAGAATGAGGTGCCAATGAAACAACGTAAAAAGATGCTTCAATTAGATATTCATTTTGAGAGCAATATTCTAAACTTCCTGGAAAAAACATGCATTAATCCTAAAAACAATTAGGAAAACGGGTGAGCAGAAATAAAGAGGAAACATAAATTAATAAAGTCCAAAGACAAGAAGGGAAAGAAGGAGAAACTAAAAGACAGAAACATGCACCTTTTCTAATGTAATGAGATTATGAAAAGCCTTCATTATTAAGGATAGTATAGTTGATAATTAGGGATAACAAAATTAGGCATTTGGGAGCTTAAAAGAAGGAAACAATGGAAAGAAAAGAAATAGAAAATGTTGATTGAAAACTTTCTAGTAACTTTGGAAAGTCTGGTTGTTAAATTTTGTGCGTAAATTATGGACAACCCAAGGTTGTGAAAAACACAAATTATAGAGATGTCAAATTATTAGTCAAGTTATAAGGTAAAATATGAAGTTGCTTTAATTTGACCATGTCAAAAGGGAATATTTGTTTCATTTACTATTTGGTTCTTTCCATCTATATGTATCATCTTCTTACAAATTATATTAAGGAGTTATTTGAATGTGCAGCTCTTATTTCACTAGGTAACAAACCTAACATATTTATGATGTACACACTGAATACAGATAAGTTTTCATCAACAAAGTAGCGTACATTCTATCTCGATGCTTCCCTCGCTTCATTATTGAACAGATGATTTTAAAGTGTCAAAAATTAATTTAATAAGTCATGATGCAAGTTTGAATAATTGAAAGTGGCAAAATGTAAGTTGGATCAATTTAGAATGACAAAAAACAAAATAGTTTAGTAGTAATCTTATGGGAAAACATTTAGGTTGGATCACTTTAAAGAGAATAAAATAATTTGAAAATGTAATATTACGTTTGACCATGTTTTAAATTAGGGATAATTGCTATAACTTTCAATTAACTCTCCTCCATTATTTTTGAATAGCCTTTACTTTTAAGGGAGAATTACAAATATATACCACCCTAATACTAAAATTACAAAACATATCAATACTATTCTACTTTACAAAAAATAACACCACTTTTTTTACATAATATATACAAAACTCAATTAAAACATACAAATTAGGGTTTTAACCTTCTCCCTTGCCCACTGCTACACTGCTACATCACCACCAGTCATCGGCTACCGGTCGCCGCCGGCCGGTGGCGGCAGGTGGCCGGATTTGCATTTTTTTGGTTTTTTTTTTTTTTTTTTTTTTTTTTGTTTTTCTTAGATCTACAAAATGAAACATACAAAATATACACAAATATACATATGAAACTTTATATAATTTATTGTTCAAATTTACTCATAGTCAAACATACACAATATATAAAAATATACACAACCATACAAAAATATACCAAAAACAACATACAAACTATTTTGTTACTTCATACATACACATACACAAACATACAACAACATACATATATATACACCCACATACACATACAAAAATGGAGAAATGAATATTTGTACACACAAAAATACAAGAATATACGTATTTATACAAAAAATACAAATATATATATATATATATATTAAACACATACAAAACGGAAAAAACAAAAAAAGAAAAGAAAAAGGGAGCAAATTGGAAAACCCCACCAGAAACACATAGATCGGGGGCTACCACCACTGCAGTGCAGCTGCGCCGCTACACTACAGTGGCAGCAGTGCCGAAAACGGCGACCTTGGATCACAGCAACATCGGGAGGGACACCAGCAGCGATGGGAGCTGCTGGTTGGTGGCGAAGAGAGGCTGACGCGGCGGTTGGGGTGGGTGGATGGGTGGAGGAGAGGAGAGAAGGAGAGAGGAAGAAATTAGGGTTTATGTGTGGGAGAAGTGGGAAATGAAGAAGATGGTACATAGGGTAATTTTTAAAAACTATTGTTATATTTTGTAAATATAATAAAAGTATTGGTAGTTTTTGTAATTTAGCTATTAGGGTAGTTATGTGGTGTAATCTTCCTACTTTTAATAGCTAGTATACGTAAAACTAATACATAGTGTGTACAAATAATGCCAAGGTGTATACAAACTGTCTTCTCACATATTTACACTCAATTTTACGGTGTATATAGTCATATTTATCAGTTATACACAATGTATACACACACTTTTTTTAGTTATTTTAAGTGTATACACATTTTTTATATTGTATACAAATTTATAAATGAATTGTGTATACATTTACAATAATACAATATTTCAAAAAAAAAAAAAAAAAAAGAGCTAGCGGCGAAACAGACTCTCCCACCGGCGAAATTGACAGAACTGACTCCTCAAACAAACAGAACCTCACCGGCAGAAGGCACCCTTGCGGGTGGAACACCCTCACAGCCGACTTCATTACAGAATAGAATCTGGCTTGACGACGATTTCTAAGGCACCGACGACTTCGTTACAGAACAGATCTGGCGTAGGCGGTGATTTCTAAGGCACTTGCTCAGTCACCGGTGCTCCGTCGTCGGCGCTCCGTCACTGGTAGGATGGAAAAACAGGGTAGAGGTTTTTAGCCGATGGCCAGAGGGAAGGAAGGAATAGGGGCGGCGGCGGTGAAAGAAAATTATCGAAGGAGGGAGAGGTAGAAATCCTAAAAAATGAGTGGCTACAAAACGTTACAAGGAGTTGTTGGATGTTTATTTTGAATTATTTTTAAAAGACGCTAAAAAAATATACTTAGGACTTTTTATTTCTCACTGTAATTTTCACAAAAATTACATAATTAAGTAATAGTTTGTGGGAGCTTTTATTGAGTTTCACTCTGAGAAGTTAGAAATTTATCAAATATTCTCAAGGTTTTACTCAATGTACTTATAGCATGATCTTTTCTTTGGAGTTTTGATGTTTCAAAGCAGTTTATCTTTAGGAGGCAATAAATATTTAGATGAATTTTATGTTTATCTTTAATTATATACTACAAGTCAAATGGTACTCAATCACTGTAATAGAGTGAGTATTTCTTTATCGTTACCAAGAAATTATTATGTATGAGCTAAAATAGAACTTTTATATATTGATGTACGTCAAAAGCAATATGTTATATCAGGACTAGTTCTTAACTACCCGCTTAAGATCTAAACTTAAAACTAAAAGTTTTACGTTTAAGTTAATGTCATGAGATAATCTAAATAGCACAAACAATAACAAGTAAATGAAGCATATCTTATTGAATGAAGATTCTAGAGTGCCAGATGACGTTTGATATTTCACTAATCTTTACAAAGCATAAGTTTTTAGTAATAGTAATCAATAAATCATTAAAATTTATAATTGCGAAATAAGGTGTATTTGTTGTACATGCTAATCCTAAAAGTTCTGTACACATTATCGGATGCATGCCCCTCCTAGGATAATGTTTTGTCTCTTTATGGATTGTAGGTGCTGGCGTCAGTGTACGATCGATGAATATTCCTCGTATTGATGTATTGGCCAAACTGTTTTTCTAAATTTTTGAAAAGGAATCCAATGACGCGAAGCTTCTCTACTCATCAACCCTTTTAGGAGTTAAAAGAAGTGCTCATGTATTTAAAGCCAACAAAAATATTTTTATCTACTAATATAACAGAAAATACATATTCTTTATTAAAAGAAGCCTTTTCACCTTCCACATATTTCCCTACACATCACTCTTACTCATTAAAATCCAACAGTTATATGGCCTATCATGCAGCTTATGTTGCTGGTATCCAATACACGTTGAGTTCCGGAAATGTATAACAACAATAACAATAGTAATAAAAATAAAAATAATATAATAAAAAATAATAATAATCCATGGAGGATATCCAATAAGAAAAAGTACTTATCAAATACTAATACTTATCCTATTTCTAAAAGTTGGGGGGAGTCAGTTTTACTTTTAAAAGTAGTTGAAAGGGAATATAAAAGCGATAGAAAACTCCAAGAAGATGACGTAAAGAAGGTACAGCCGTGGATCTTTGACTTTGCTCAACAAAAATAAGTTGATCCAACGGCTGACATTTCATTTCAAGACTCAACAATTGGCAGGACGGCATTTTAGCATTAGTCGATTTATTTGTCTCTCTTCAAAGACTTCTTTCCATTTGCTTTTCATACTTTACGCCTCTCTTTCCAAAACTTCTTTGAAGAAAAACAAGAAAAAGAAGGTATTTGAACAATCAAGAAATGTAAGAAATGTTAAATTTTTATGTTGTAGTGTTATATATTTCTTGATAATCAAGAAAGTTTTAGTAGTAATTTTGTGACTCATGATTATGTCAATGTGTATACGCAGACCTTACCCTATTTTAAATAGGGTAGAAAGACTGTTTCGATAGACCCTCCGCTCAAAAAAACAATTTTGACATGGGTTTGAAAGTAAAGGAGCAAATAAGAGAATTTTCATGTTTTTGTTGACTGATTATTAAGTCAACTGTATAACTCACTTGCCTTATAATTTTCTTGATATGGCTTTTAGAGATAGTGATACAACTAATGAAACTTCAATAATCTTATTAGTCAACTGTAATTCAAATACGTTTTTTTGATTATGCAACTTTTAACTTTTCTTGATATGGTATTGATTGTATAGAGGACCAGAAATGGGAACCTTGATCATCTTTGACTTTTAAAATGTAGTCTTGATCAATTAATTGGGATACTATGTTTTTGTTTAGCTTAGTTTTCCCTCAGTTACAACAAAAACAACATATCCAGTTTTATTCCACAAGTGAGGTCTTGGGGAGGGTGAGATATACACAGTCGTTACTCCTACCAAGGTGGAGAGACTGTTTTTGATAGACCCTCGGCTGGTAACTTTGATAATCAGTTTTTTTTCTAATACAAAATATTCATTCATACTAATTACTATTGTACTAAATATTCAGAACAGTTAGCTATCAGACAACAAAAACAAACTCAGTAATATCCGACAAGTTGGGTCTGGGGAGGGAGATGTACACCGTCCTTATCCCACCAAGGTGGAAAGACTGTTTAGTTTTCCCTTAATTGATGAACTTAATTTAGCTCCAATGAAATATTTGATATCTACTTTTGTTTGGTCAGCTTCTCTTTATAGCTTCTGTTTTGAAGGTTTTCTTTTATAGGTCAATGTTTGAATTCTTGAATGATTTGCTCTGTAGAATTTAGGGACTTATATAGTTATATTTTATATATATAGTTTTAAATTGTTATTTATTATCACAAATCAGTACTATTAATCTTCTTGTGACAGGAAATTAATGAACTTTCATAGATTACTCTAAGGGTATCCGTTTTGATGGTTTATATGAGGTGCATGTTGTTTTAGCTGTCAATGAACTGTTGGTATTCAACAAGTTACTTATTCTTGAGATTTCTGAAGTTGATCACCTAGAAATGGCATGTAAAATGAATGATTTCTCCATAAGGAATATGTTTTAAACTTCACTGTTCTTGAAATTTAGGAGCTTGTCGCTGTATGTTTTTGGCAACAGCTTCTAAGATTGCTGACTTGATCTGCCAAAGGAAATAAGTCATTTTCTATCATCTAACTTCTTAGTCATATGTGTTATGGCCTAGTTGATGCTAAATACTAGTATATGGTTTGACAGAATTTGGTGGTTACTGTAATTAATGGATGTATTTTCTGGAAAAAGAGCTAAAAATGGGCTTGTCGTGCCCAGAAGAGGTACAAGGAACACTGCTGATAATAGGGATGAAGATGTTCAGCTCTGCTCGCGGCCTGGGTGCAGTGGCCGGCTCAACCACTCGAAGAGCAGTCAAGTTGGAATTACTGAGAAACGCAGACCACTAAGGCCTACTTTTAATTCTTCAAGTGGGAAGGATGTCGTTGGAAGTTCATCTAGGACATCTCCAGTGCTGACTAATGTAAGAAAGGCGCACGAGGAATCTCGCATGAAAACTTTCTCTCAAGTCGGAAATGCTCAGTCAGAAGGTAGTTCTTTGGATGGTGCGTCAATAGTTACAGAACAGATGCAGTCATTGCCAGAGTATCAACTCCACGTTAATTCAGCAGCAAGAGATACTAGATCAAGCAAAGCTAGCTCGACAAAAGTAGGCAACTTCAGTGAAACATCCAGCAGCGGACCTCGTAAAATAAATAGTCACAGGTCTGGTTCTTACAATGAACATACTCCAATACGTTCTGTTTCTTCACCATCTAAGGCCATTGATTCTGAAAAACGGCCCTGTAGCAGTAGGGCTGGATTTGGGTTGAGAAATCTAAAATGTAAATCCATATCAGATGTCCTCCCACATAATTGTTCAACGTCGGAATCAAGATTTAGTCAAAAGGACATAGTCAAAAGGAGAAACACAGAAGGTGAGAGCAGTTCATCTGCTAAAGGGAAGAAATTGACAGAGGCATCACCAAAAGAAAGACATGTCACTCGTCCAACTCGTGGTATCTCCATCTCTGAGTCAAGAGGTAGCAGAAATTTTGATTATATTGTGGATAATCATGCTGGGACAGTTCAGACCCGACAGTCAATGAATGTGAATTCTAGGTTTAGGGGTACTGTACATGATTCATCGCAAACTGAGTCCTCTGGCTTAGTCCAAACTGTACATCGGCCTGGAACTCCAAATCTCAATCTGTGGTCATCAAGTCATGTTTTAGATGGTTCTTCAAGTGATTCCAGTTCTTATAGTTATCCTGGAAATGAAATTGATGATATACCCAGTTTAGTACCCTTCACTTATGCAGAACTAGGCATAAACCGATTAGTGAGCCGGCAAGCCTTACAGCGATATAACATAGATGGAGTTGCTCAGGTATATCCTAGTAGAATCTAGATTATTCTCTTGAAACCTGCTTGATCTTCATTTAAGAGATTTGATTTGGTTACTGCTTCACTTTACAGGCATTACTGGCACTTGGGAGAATCGAACAAGATGAAGAGTTAACATATGAGGTATCTTTTGAACATTTCTAACCGCCTGACATTGTCCTAATCGGAATTGTCAATGTAAATATTGTTTTGTCTGTCTACAGCAGCTGCTTGCTTTGGAGACAGACTTGTTGCTTAGCAGCCTCAACTTCTATGACCAGCATAGGGACATGAGGCTGGATATAGATAACATGTCCTATGAGGTCTGTTTTGCATCTTTGGTGCTTTATGACTACTGAGCATGTACTAGAATATTCGTTCTTATAGCAATGTTCTAGGAAAGTCATTTTGTAGCTGAGAATATCAAGTTAGGGTATTCCTTGGGGCCAAAGAATAGCTTTCTTGGTCATGATTCTACAGCTTCCAGGTCATTGTTTATTGCTTGTTAACAGGAATTACTAGCTCTTGGGGAGAGGATGGGGACTGTTAGTACAGCTCTGCCAGAGGAGGCATTATCTAAGTGCCTTCAAAGAAGCAATTATCAAGGCAAGCACGCGGAAGTAGGGGGAGCTGGAGGTGATGAGGATGAAGATGAGATCAAATGCAGTATTTGTCAGGTAAATTTACCTATTTTACCTATTTACTCAAGTGTATGATTCTTCATGACATGTAGTCTCGCATTTTCATTTTGTTATTCACTTTTTTATGCCATATCGTTAGTCTTTCTAACCCGTGTATTACTTCTATTACATCATCCTAAGGATGTTTAAATCTGAAATTAGGTAAAGTTGGTTTGGTTGGTTCTTTGTATTTTCTGCATTCCTGAGCTCTGCCAAAACATGATGGTGCCAGAAAACGTTTTCTAAGGCCTAATAAGAGCCCTTAATTGGTCGAATCTACACCTGTTGTTCTTGTTACTTTGCGTCATACACAACCGTCATAAAAGAAATTGGGGTCACACTGAACAAATTCCCCACGTTCCCTGGGGCCCCTTTTTCTGTGGCCTAATCTTGGACGTTAAAGCCATCCTTGACATAGTATCTTAAGCTTTTAGGAATGCTATATCCAAATGATCACTTATTTCAGTCACTAAGCACGTAATCAAATTTCGTCTTGCAGGAGGAGTATGTGGTTGGAGATGAAATTGGAAAGTTGGAATGCCAGCATGGATATCATGTTGAATGTGTACAGCAATGGTTAAGGGTCAAGAATTGGTGCCCAATCTGCAAGACATCAGCAGCTTCGTCAGCTTCTGAGCTAACGACAAGACCATCTTAGTTCAGAACAATTTAGACACCAACCCAGATGTGGGGAAGCTGAATGGTTTCCCTAATGTACAAATTCATCTGGGTTGGTGGCTCCTGTATATTTTTTCTTTTCCTTTTACTTCTTCTGTTATGTTCGCTGTTCCCTTTTCATTTTTTCACTTGTAAATATTTGACAGTTTAAGCAATAAACCCAAGTTTCTGTAGCTTTGCTGTGGAAATTTCCATGTTCATTTTCCATCTTTCCCTGTAGACTTTTTGATTATTTGTTAGTTCAGTACCTAGTGTTTCCATTCCTCTATATATGTGCTCCCTTAGCCTTAATAATGAAGTGTTGAACAGTATCTTATTGAGAGGATAGCATCAACTGTCTTCAGCGAAGTATTGTGTGATGCCTCCCTTGATTATCACACTCCATTGTTAGGTTCCCAAAGGCTCGTAACCATTGCACCCTTTAGTACCAAATTAAAATGCCTAAGGAAAGCAACAGGATCCCCCTGGAACACAAATCCTTTCAAGAGCCACTTAAACCCATTTGCACATCTCTATTGTTTGCACAGTGCTTCCGCCGGCCCTCTTAATAGCTTGAGGATTGATCTTCTTGAGCTTACAAAGAAGCTTTTGCAGCTAAGTTAGAGTCAATGAAATTGTGGGTTGATCCTGTGCAAATGAAGATATTAATAGGCCTTTCCTCGCTGTATTCTGCCACTCTCAGAGTATGTTACCCATTAATCCGTTAATAAGTGCCTAGAAGGAAGTAGAACAAGCTCCAATTTTTTCAGCTACTTTGCTGAGTATCACCTTGAAACGGTTCCAACTTAACCACTTTCCTCCTCTTGCTCTTCCATTTCTAACTAGAACAATTGTTTTTGGCATTGTACTTGGTAACACCTAACAATGCCCTCAATAAAAATTAAGTGGTCGTGGCAAATATTCAAATGTGAAATAATAATATCTACATCGAGTAAGTAGCTAAGGAATTATGTAAAGCCAAACACTTTGACTTTGAGAATAAGCTAACACCCACAAAAAATAGAAACTACTTTCTCTGGTTCATTTTATTTGATTTTCTACCCATGTGCACATATACTAAGATAGCAATTTTGAACATTAATTACGGGGCTATAGACTATATTAATCTTTATCTCTCTCAAATTTATTTATAGAAAACTATAAGGACTTCCTAGAGATGTGTTTAGATCATTTCTTACCAATAGTAACTTTGGAAAGAAGAAATTAACGTCTTGATTTTAAAAAATTAACTATTTTAGGCTAAAGAAAAAATGCTAAAAGAATCTACTAGTGTACCGGAGGGAGAAATAGGTAAGCAAGTAAAAATTATCAATGGGAAGCAAGGGGTTTTGGAACATAGGATAATGAATTCACCTCAAGCCTTTCTTAATACATAGCCTAAACCTTAGTAATTATGCCTAAGTTGATGTCATTAGCCTTGAAATTCAACTGCGTGCCCAGTAATTGTGTTATGAACAAGGTTTGAAATAGGAAACTCCAATTAATTAAAAAGAAAAACGGTGTTGTTTAGCTAACGAGGTGGTTAATTAACAGAATAAGGAGGGTTAATTGGATTAGTTAACATTTGAAATCAAGGGACAAGATCATCCCAGCTGAAGGATATATTCCATTGCCGATGTGGGACAAACATGGATTTGGTATGACTCTCTTCCCTCCCTCGTGTTCTCTCTTCTCTATTACTCTTCCAATCCCTTTTCTGATTCTCTCTCCTTTCTTCCCAAAATTCTCTCTCTCTCTACCATTAATTCCTTTCCTTACCCTACCAATCATCCTAATTAATTCATCAATTACTTGGTTATAATCATCGCACTAAGATTTTCATTTTGAACTCCCATTTTAGGTATGTTACTGAGCTGGAATATTCACCTCATTAGCTGAATCATCGGAGCTGTTGATTAGATAGTAGTTTTAGTATGCCTTTACAAAATTCTCCATAATTACGCTAGTGCTACTATTCCTTGGCTAAGTCAAGCCATTAGGTCAACGGTCTCGGAATAGCTCTATATTTCGTATGCACACTCTATAGCATCTTAGAAATAAAGTCTTCAACCGATATTCCAAGATTTCAACTATAGCTCCAATATGTGCAGCACTGAACTCGTTGCATGCATACAATCTGCACGGCTGGCGCTCCTGTAGCTCACGGCTGGCGCTCATCCAATGCACGATTTACACTCGTGACTGACATTCGTCCAACGCGTCTACCGTACATAGTCACAACGAGTACCAAAGTACCAACCAAGACACCTTATGACAATATGGACGCAACCCCATAAAGTTAAGGGTCCGCAAACATAATCACATGCAACTATAGGTGTCTATTTGGTTATTTGGCCTAAAAAATAGAAAAAATGACAATTTGACTAATTTGTTAAACAACTATAATAAAGAAATTTACACCAAATCAAGATTGAAAAAGATAAAAAGAATTCAAAGTTATACGTACTTTTCTAATACTTTGGTAACAACAAAACCAAAAAGGGCCCCAACAAGAAGCAAACAACATTTGACTGGACGAATAGAAAAGAGTAATGTACTTGGAAAACGCCAACTGAAATATATCTACTTGTCACAAATTCACATCAACTTAAAATCTTTAACCCATCTCCAGATAAGATTATTCAACTCTCGCGTTGCCCCTCTCTTTCCCATTCTCAGGTAAAACAAAAAATGCTCTTCTTGGTGTTCTTTAAAAAATCACATCTTTAGCTCAATTTTGCTATTTAATGCCTCAAATTAATAGAAATTTACTATGGTGTTTAAATTTTTTCAAGAAAATCATATATTGAGCTCAATTATGGGATATTTTCAGTTGAATTATGGTTGGAATGTTCACAATTCAATGTTATTGTAATGCAATCTTCTTTTTTCAATTTGGTTTTATGTTATTCGATTTGGTTTAGTGGACAAGATGGAGTTGAAAGTTTCAGTCTTTTTTTTCTTTTTCTTCAAATAATTCGAGAAAATAATAATATAATTTTATCTCTATTGTGCTTTTAACTGCCAAAGTTCTAATATGTTATTGGCTTTAATGCAGCTAGAGATCACATCTTTAGCTCAATTATGTTTCGGAATGCTCAATTTATCTATTCCTATTTTTACACTGCCTGAACAGTGGCTATGCTGCTTAAACAAAAAATGATATTTCATGTATATTCCATGAATACCATGTGTCGAATAAGTGTATAATCTATTTATCCTGACTATGACAACTATTTCTGTAAAGTTCTCATGCATATGAATGTTCCTAGGATTTTTTAAGTTAATTAAGAAATCCCATATGTAGCTGAATTACGCTTTGTAAAGCTCAGACTTTTATTCTTATAAAGTGATATTTTTTGGGTTTTCATATTATGGATTTAGAGCTTTAATTGTGCATTTTTCCGTCGTATTGTAGTGCTGCTTATCTGAGCAATAATGGCTTCTGCGGCAATGTTGAACTCACCTTGTAATATTGGAGTTGTGAAGTTTGAGGTGAAAGTAAAACCATCGCCAAGCTTGTTGTGTGCACGGCCTTCTATTCGGTTGAATCAGAGAAGGGTGTTGACAATAAGGGCTAGCAGCGAAGGGAATGACAATGGGTCTGGTTCGGGGCCCTTGAGAAAGATGGGCTTGACTGATGACGAATGTGAGGCTGCTGTAGCTGCTGGCAATGTGCCTGAAGCTCCTCCGGTTCCACCAAAGCCTGCTGCACCTGCTGGTACACCTGTTGTATCTTCGCTGGTTAGTTTCTGACTTATCATTATTTGCATATATGTGGATATGGATTTTTGGAAATGGTGAGGAAGTGTTGTAGATATCCATTTATTTTCATTAGCTTTGGAGAAATGTTTTGATTGCTCTAGAAGGTTTTTGGTTTTGGTTGTGGTGGATGGTATTGACTAAGAAGCTGAAAGGCAGTTTCTAATTTCCCAATCAAATTGTTACCAGAATTAGATATTCATCGGTTCAGGTGCTTGATTATTGTTAACTAAACCAGCTCTGTGTATGTTGATTTGACCATGTTGTAATATGTATTTACTCTGAAGTGGCAAGTGACTTACAAACTGCGAGACTAGTGAAAGATGTGGAGAACAAATATGCTATGATAACGTAGTCACAATTGAGTATTGGTATCCCAACAAATGATTACTGGCTTAGGACTGATTCATCTACTGCATGGAAATTATATAGCAGAAGTTTCATAAAGGAGAAATGTATTGGAAGACTATGACACTGATGCTGATGGTTGTTAATATAACATTTCGAGGCTTGATGTAACCTTTTCAAGATTTTGTATGACATGTTCAAAAGTTCTGCTATGGAGCCTTATAAAGGAAAGTAACCCACATAATGTTATTCTGAAAAATTACACCCGACTATAAGTTCTTGAAGTGTTAAGGACCTCCCACTTAAAGATCTTACAACAGCTTCTTGAATATCTTTGACTATTTTTCTTTAGGCATAGGATGCATAATGTTAACTTGAGATTTACAAAAATGAGATTTAATCTGAACAGTGTTCTGATACTTCTAGAAACATCAAGGGTAGTCCTTATGAATACTTGACTTTGAAGATGATACAATTAATGCTTTATACTTCAACTTATAATTGTGATCTGTCAGTGTGTACGACATATATTATTTGGTGTTTGCTTGTTTAGTTTGTATAAATGAATTGTCAGACTCTGGTGAATATTTGGTATAATGTTTTAAAAACATAGGGCTCATTACTGCTTTTGAACTTGATACCATTGATTTGCTATGTGTCGAAGCTAATGATCAGAATTTGTTTGTATAGCCTATTAATAGGCGGCCACGCCGTAATCGTAGATCGCCAGCAGTTAGGGCTGCCTTCCAGGAAACAAGTTTAAGCCCTGCGAATCTTGTATATCCACTTTTTATTCATGAGGGTGAGTACTTGTGTGAGTTCCTTCTCTACCAAGCTCCTCCCTCTATCTGTTTTCACAAGTTGCACACATCACTTGATTTGCAGGTGAAGAGGACACACCTATTGGAGCAATGCCTGGATGTTATAGGCTTGGATGGAGGCATGGTCTTGTTGAAGAGGTTGGTGATCTATGCTTAGTATTCTTCATCCTCCATAATGGCTTTGTTTCTTTTACCGATTGTTTCAGTGTTTTGATTCCTTAATTCAATTCTTCTCTCCCTAATTGACCTGGTCATCCATCCACTGCCCCCCCCCCCCCCCCCCTTCTTCCAAATATTAGCTGGTGAAAAAGTAAGTAGCTGATACATAGATCACAAAAATACCAACCGCGCGTGCTCTATCGAGTATGCAAGAGCTAGGTCAATAAGTTATGAAAATCCATGCATGATATTGGTTTATTTAACTCGGACCAATCAAAGACAATATTTCAGAATCAAAATTTCAGAAAAGATGAAAAGTGAGAACCTTTTTTTTTTTGTGTGTGTGTGTTTTTTTTATTTTGTCAAAACTGAAACAGGCTTTTAGTGCGGTAAGCTTCTCAAAGATTATGCTATTGTACTATGCAGTATCCTAGTCATTGGTAACCTTATATCTTGAATTGCTGAAAAAAATGGATAGGCTCTAGATAAATAATAGATGGGAAGCGGCAATTAATCTCCAATCTGAGCTTGCTGCCTCTGATTGAGAACTAAATACGAAATAGAACTGGAACATTTCTAGAATTTAACCAGCTTCCAGAATATCACCATTCTTGACAGTTGCTGCTTTATGCTTTTAGAGGGCCATATAAATCTTCGAACTTCTTGATTCTTTGGTTTCAATCTTTCTGTGTGCCATTCTTTACTAATCAAATACTACTTTGGTTAAAGATAGATTAAATATGACATCCCAAAGTTTATACTTTAGCACAATTATGGTTTGCTTTGTGCATTGTCTTGAAGCAATTGGAGTTCTGTATGCAGGTCTCAAAGGCCAGGGATGTTGGTGTCAACAGCATTGTGCTCTTCCCAAAAGTTCCAGATGCTTTAAAGGTCTTCTTTACCCGCATAAATTTCCAAGTACCATCTTAGTTGGGATTCTATAACTTGTTTCTTGTAACTTCAGACCTCTACAGGAGATGAAGCTTACAATGAAAATGGATTAGTGCCTCGAGCAATACGTTTGCTGAAAGACAAATACCCTGATCTTGTATGTGGATACACATTACCTTGTTTCTTTTTATCTGCTTAAATAGCTAAGTTTTGCTATGGGGAAAGTCTTGTGCTTCCTCTAATTTTTAATGCTTCATTGATAGGTTATCTACACTGATGTTGCTTTGGATCCTTATTCATCTGATGGGCATGATGGCATTGTCAGAGAAGATGGTAAGGCATAAATTTCATCACACCAGCCTACATGGAAAACCGTTTATGTTATATCAAGCTTCAAAAGAAAAGTTCTAACAGATATAGTACTCATGAACCCATAGAATCAGTTGGGTATGCTTCTCATTTCTGTTTGCGGAAGGAAATCTTTGTTTAGTTGCTGTAGGATTCCTAAAGCACCTTATAGTTTCTTTTTTATCTTTTATATTAATTTTGGGTATGCACTACTCTCAGCCTGAGAGTCTCAGGTTAAGGTGTTCATGGTTCTATTTGGTTCAGTTTTTACCTAAAAGAAAACTAAGTCACATATATCAGTTTGGTAAATCTTCAAGATAAACTATAAACCAAATGAATTGGTTTTTGGTTTCAGTTTTGTCGCCGTCTTGAGTTCTATCAGTTGGTTTAGTCAATGAATTACAAATTCTGGTAAAACAACAATCTACGTGAGACCTAGTAGCAACCTTACGTTCATATATGCTTTCAAGCTACTAACCTTAATGATCAAAACAATAAAAAAAAAAATTACTCCTACATAGCTTCAATATTCCAAAATACAAAGCTCAAGCAAGCATCATGAATATGTCTAGACTACTTTTTTATCGTCAAAAATATACTCCCTCCGTCCAATTTATGCGACACGCTTCCTTTTTAGTCTGTCCCAAAAAGAATGACACACTTCCTTATTTGACAACTAATTAATAACATTATCTCTATTCTACCCTTGTTGGACCTACTTATTAAAAACTACCAACAACTTTTTAATTACTCCAATCTTCTCTCTCTTACTTTTTCTTTACATCTTACAATAGTAATTTTGAAACTTTACAAGGTCAATCTTTATTTCTTGAACTCCGTGCATAGTCAAACTACGTCGCATAAAATGGGACGGAGGGAGTATAAAGTTATTAAAAGCTCTATTAAATAAATATTTATATACATAGAAAATTGTAAAATGAAACATGATATATGGTCAGTGTGGTTCCTTTTTTTCCTAATACCGAACCAAACCAAACATTTCCATTTTATTATTTGATTAATACCAAGCCTACCCAATTAAAAGATGCCAGATGTTTTGGTTGATTTTGTTTGTTTTTAGGTATTTGTATTTTCCTTGAACTCCCTACTATCAATCAAGGTCTACAATGTTGTAGTTATGTGTTTGAAAACGGTTATCAACAGTTGATATATTTAGCATGTCGTCAGTTGTGCATGACTGTCAAAAGATTTTTGGAACATATACACTTAGGAATGAGGTCATTTGTGACAAGGTTGGAGTGGAGTGGTGGACAAGATGCGAGAAGCAAGGCTGGATGATTTGGACACATGAGAAGGAGGAGCACAGATGCTCTGGTGAGGAGGTGCGAGGATTAGCTGTCCTGGGTCTATGAACAAGTAGAGATAAACCGAAGAAGAATTGGGTCAAGGTGATTAGACAGGACATGGCTCACCTCTAGATCATCAAGGACATAATCCTAGATAGGAAAGCGTAGAGATCGAGAATTAGGGTAGAAGGCTAGACAGTAGTCTAGTGATTCTTCTCTTCTTTGCAGTAGTATTATTACTGTATAGACTGTCTCTATCTTAGTCTTCGTCTTTATATCTATTGGTATTATATGTTTATCTTCGATTCTATAAACTATTGTTATCATTTTCTTTATTCATTTGGTTTTTCTTCTTTTTTCCAAACATGTTTTCTAAAATGGTTTTTCTTTAGCCGAGGGTCTACCGGAAACCGCCTCTCCACTTTGGTGCGGTAAGGGGTACGTACATCTCACCCTCCCCGGACCCCACTTGTGGGATAACATTGGGTATGTTGTTGTTGTTGTATGCACTTATTCCCCGTGTTGTTAGTTTTGTATCTTGTGTTCTCTGTCTCTAGTATTTCTTTTCCATTAAAGGAATAGAATGGACCAGTTTCGTTGTTAATGGGGGTCAAGGGAAGACAAAAGTGGAAAGACAACAAAGCACATAACTATTTGCCTTTTTGCGGTATATTATGAACGAATGACCACAAATGTACAGAGTTAATGTTAATGTTAACTTGTTGAATACTTAAGTTTGGTTGAGGCATGGATTATGAACTATTTGCCGACTGTAATGGCTTGCAGGTGTTATCATGAACGACGAGACTGTGCATCAGCTGTGCAAGCAGGCAGTTGCCCAGGTGCCTTTTGTTTTTCCCTTTGCTCTTTTTATGATCGCATGCATTTTGTTGATAACTTGAAAACGCATTTTCCAATCTTGTTACTTTCCTCTTCTTTTACCTTAGGCTAGAGCAGGAGCAGATGTTGTCAGTCCAAGTGATATGATGGACGGTCGTGTTGGAGCAATACGTACAGCTCTTGATGCTGAAGGGTTTCAGCATGTGTCTATCATGTCCTACACAGCAAAGTAATTGCGAAAACTCATAAATTCTGTTAATGCAAATACTATGTTTTAGTCCTGGAAAATTTATTTCTGCATACTTATTCCGTATCCAGTGAAGCAGCTTCCCTACATTTTGCCCTTTTCCTATACTGTGCACTGTGGCTTAGGCCTTCAAGCCAAAACGGATCAACAACATCACATAGTGACTTTCTCATGTTAATGTTTAACATAAGTACTCACTGGCAGCTTAAGAACTAGTTCCTTTCATGCAAGAGAATTTGATAATCAGTCACTCCGATGGCTTTGTGCATTTGTGGTCTATTTACTTAGAATACAGAGCTTTGCTTTTTTATTTTGTTTTTATTGCTTCTTTAATATTAAACTCGACTTCCATCTGTTTGTTTCTTCACTTGTTAGCTTGAATCATATTGCAGGTACGCAAGCTCATTTTATGGACCTTTCAGAGAGGCTTTAGATTCAAATCCACGTTTTGGAGATAAGAAAACGTACTGAACAACAAACTAAAATTAATTTTCATATTATCAAATAGACCATTTATTATATAGCCAAAATGAGCTTACTTGTGCGTGAATTTGGTTTTCATATGCAGTTATCAGATGAACCCTGCAAATTACAGAGAAGCACTAGTTGAGCTGCAAGCGGATGAGTCTGAAGGAGCTGATATTCTTCTTGTCAGTATTGGTTTTGTTGTTCTGCAAAACTTTCAAAGTTTGCTTCTTCTAACGATGCTTTATTTGCATTTCAGGTTAAACCAGGTTTGCCTTATTTGGATATTATAAGGCTTCTCCGGGATAAATCTCCTTTGCCCATTGCTGCCTATCAGGTACTGAGATGTTCATTTATCTTCTTTGTCACCGCCCAATAATTTCATTGAACATTACTTGATGCCCAGTCTTGCCCATATTTGTCAAAACCGATGATCCAAGTTGCTCTGTCAGAGCTGTACTGTAATTGATGACAAAGCCATAGGCTATTGAAGGCTTTAGAGGAGCTGAAACGAAATATCTAAGGTTGCTAACTTTAGAGCAGTTGTCTCTGTGTTTGTGCTGAAGATGAATTACTTCATTTCAGCATTTATGTAGATGGGTTGCACTAATAAGAAATGCGATGAGTTTACTGAAGGTTTTGATGCTTCGTTGGACACATTGAGATCTCGATTTACTTGTATGTTAACTTCTTGTTTTGAGCAATATATTTGTACAGGCTTTTGGATTTGAAACCTTTTTACAGCCTATACAACTTTTTACTTTTTAAGACGGCTTCTTAGGATACCGGAAGTTTGATGGTGTGAAAGTTGTCAATTTCTGAAAGATTGATCCAACTCAAGAGGACAAATACTTACCAACTTATGGATGCTCATTCAGCTGAGGATAAACATTTACTTCACTGTTGCCAGTGGTTTTTATTTCTGTAGTTATCTACTGTCTAGGAGCAAGTAAAATTGTTTCCGAATGGTCAGTGAGGATACCCAACCCCAACTTGCCTTTGTTGTTGTTGTATGCGACTTCTTTCGCCTTTTCGCTGATTCAACCAATTATAGTGACACTTTAGTGTAAAATTTAAAATATCTTTTGGTGTGTTGGGGCCTAGACTTGAGTTGTTGCTCTGCAGAAAGCATGAAGATTTCTTGGCTCTGTGCTCTCAAGAGTATTCCTCTTTAATGCTGCACTTTGCATTTCTGATTCTTGCCCATGTTTGTTTACAGACGTACGGCATTCTGAGTGAAAAGAAATCCTTTTATCCGATAAGTGGCCTTGCTTCTATATGAAGACAATAAACTAGTATCTGAAAATCATTTGTTGCTATATCCTTGTACACTAGTTTTTGCTTTTCATTTTTACTCTCTTCTACAGTTTTTTGAGTTTCTCTCTCCACAGGTTTCAGGTGAATACTCGATGATTAAAGCAGGTGGGGTTCTGAAAATGATTGATGAAGAAAGGGTTATGATGGAATCATTGATGTGCCTTCGACGAGCCGGTGCTGACATCATTTTGACTTATTTTGCTCTGCAAGCTGGTAGATGCCTGACTGGAGAGAAGAGGTGAAAGGTAGCCTGATCATAAAAGGATGTTGCATACCAAGAAGATTGTTGTGTGAACTTTGTAGATTAGTTGATGTGAGCTTCATTGAGAGAAAAAAAAAAAGGCGCGGCATATGACTACGTTCTTTCTCTGGTATCTATTTTCTTGCTAAATCAGGCGACGAATGTGTTCAGATTATTTGTTCTGAGCTTGATTTAGAGGGAGGCTATGCTCTCTTTGTAACCATTTGTGTATTTGAAGATTAATTATTTATAATAACATGAATAAAAGATCAGTTAATTGTTCCACACTTTTGACAGTACTACCATATCAGGATATACCTATTTCGTTTCATTTCCCTAAAGTCAATTGTCGTTAAATTGTTCACTCCCTGGGTTATCATGAAGTTCAACACCTTTAACTTGACATTATAAGATGAGTGACTTTGGTCCTTTGAGTTATGGACATAAATAAACTAGCACTAATATCTTAGGCTTCTATGTGTTTTGACTCCTTTCTTCTTTTATTGTGTTTCTTGAACTTCGGAGAGTACCGAATATTATGCCATACTAAGGATTTGAGATGCTGAAGGAGGCGTTAGCTAAAGAGGGGAGCTAGTTGAATCTAGAAAAGTTATGGTATCTCATTTCATTTAGTTGTAATATTACCAAGAGCAAATGGGCTTTTTTCGTTATATAGTCAAACATTTCTAGAATAGTATCTTTTGGCAACTATGACAAAATGATGTTATAAAGAATAATATAATATAACAAATATGAAATATTTGTTCCAACAAATACTTTATTGTTATAGTGAATTGATGTTACGAAGGTCAAGGGATGACGGTTAAAGAGTGATGTCTGATTGTATAATTAAGATATGATATGTTTGGTGCTATTAAAGGAATCAAAGTCGTTTACTCTAATTAATTTTGCAAACACTTTTTTTTTCTAATAAACAAAAGTGTGATAGGAGTGTTTCAACTTAGAATTAATAAAAGGCTCAATTATTAGTGTCTCTAAGGTATAACGTGGAAACAAGCCATGTAATATAAATTCCAAAATTGGCTGTCATTCCCTTTGAAATGCAGAGTTCTATAAGAGTAGCATATGCTAATAACCTTTCATGTATTGTTCTTTTAGGTAATAATTGTATGGTCACATGCACCACACTATAGATCTCTTATTTATTTCCACATTATTGATTGAGAACTTTATTGTTTGCTTTGCCATTGAACCAAGGCCATGAGATAACATAAGAAACAAAAAAAGAAGAGGACAAAGTGCAAGTGTGCCTCACTATTTCAGCATTTTAAGATTTTATTTTTCTCCTCTTATTTTAACTATGTTCTTTATTAATTTTATTTTCCTTTGTTTTTATTAATTTATTTTACTGTCCTCGTTTGTTTGCATGTAAATGTTAATGGCAGTTATAAGAAGGGAAAAAGGATGGCCAAAGTAAAAAAAGTTGTGACTGGTACTAGTCAAATTTTCAGATGAGACTATTATGTTTATTTTAAGCATTTTAGAGGTCATTTTGTTTGCACACAGAATGAACGTGGATTATAGTGACATTGGTTTATAATGAGGAAAAATTTGTAACTACTAGAAAGATTGTGTACAGAATTACTTAATAAACAATAATAGAGCATTTTTAAATCTAGGAAATTGTCCAATTCCATTCCGTCAATCCCACATCATGGGATTAATTAATCCCATTAAAGAATGATATAATCTGAGATGACTAACTAGTTTGATGTGCCAAAATACAATATTTTTTATTTGGTTTCTGTTACGCACTAATTTCATATTAGTTTTTTACAAAAAGGATAATATATTTTCATATTTTATTTAATTTTAAACTTTTTATTTTTTATAACCATATAAATATTATGACGTGTTTAAGATCACTAAATTGAAATTTCTGCATTGAGTCAAATGATCATTTCACATAAATTTAAATGACTGGAATCATATCCAGACGCGGAATTACATCCGACCATCATCATTTATCCCTTGGCATCTTAATTGTTCTGAATAATAGTTTCAGTAGAAGAAAACAAAGGACAGAAAGAACCGTGAACACTAAGGAGTACTCTTTGCTGCTATTGAAAGTAAAAGAGCCTTTAAATTTCATTTCCTAAAGTAAATTTCTCGATAAAGTTAGTCCATTTACACTATAAGAAATATTAATTACTTTTTCCTCAACAACCCATACTATACTTTGTGTAAACCGGATTAGGCATTGGTTGTATCTATTGAATTTTATGAAAAGATTGAAGATGCAACATGGTAACAGAATTTTAACAAAAACAAAGAGAATTAGTGGATAAAACTGTTCTTTGTTTCTTAGAGGTGCAAAGTTTTTACTCATGCAAATAGCATTAAAATCGTGGTAGATAGACGTGTGATCAACTAGAACTTATAATCAGCAGGCAAATATATGTGTACAAAAAGATACTATACATCAATTTAGTGGACAAAAAATAATATATATAGTGTGGTGGTTAGGAAAACTAATTTTCCTTTCTTATGTCATTTGGCTAACATGATTATTGCATCTGATCAATCTTATCTAAGATACTCCTACAATTACAAAAGTGAACCAAAAAATGATATGAAAATCATTTGCCAAATAAGTGGTAGACAAAGATGATACGAAAGAAGCTGTCATTTGTCTTTATTGTATTGTGCACCATGTGCTATCTTTGGTGTCTTCTTGCTCAAACTCTTCTCAACCACCCTAGATTCCTAGTCAACATTCTACATCTTATTTTGCCTTGGTAGTTTTTCTTTTCGTGCCAAAACAAATGTGTATACTTTCTTTCTTTCGTTTTTTACCAGTCCCATCTACGATAAACTTTTCTTTAGAGATTTGTATGCAATATAGGAATAAATTAGGAGATTTAGAAAAGTTTTACATTTAATAAGCTCCTAATTTATCTTTATAAAAATTACGTATTGAATTCAGGAATGTAAGTATGTAACTGAGATGAAAGGTTAGCTTTATGATCAATTACAAATGTTTGTTTAGTTATATGATCTTTGCATGGGAAATCATCAATAAATAAAATATTTAAGATCTTTGTGCGGTCATTTTCTTCCATTTAAATTGCAACTGGTTATGAAAAAATAATTCTCAACCGACCAAGTACAATAAAGTAGATACACATAGAGGAACACATTTGTAATAGAGGTATATTGTTAGTTGTTGGAGTATAATTTTGTTGTATGCTCTATTCACTACATTAACTAGAATACTAGATGCCTGACCTAAGTCGATATTTCTCAATTAAAATATAGTATCTATTGTTTAGTTTTTGTTCTATATATGTTATATTCACCAACGTAACGAAAATCTCTATTGTTTTTGTCACATCATACGTACTTACGATATATATTTCCTACTTCTACAGTTATTACTCTGAGAAAATATATTAATCACTTCACATGAAAGTCGAATAAAAGATATGTTCGTTTGGAATAGTCAAACAAAATTAACTACATATAGTCTCACTAAACATTTCCAAAGAAATTACAAGAGACTATAGGAATAAACAGAGAATAGTAATAGAAATTATGTATAGCATTAGTAGCCATTTTCTTCACTTACTGCTTCTTCTCTCTCTCATTTTCACAAGTTCTAATGCTCAACTCCGCCGCGATTTCTATCGGGAGTCATGTCCTAATGTGGAATCCATTGTCCGATCAGCAGTTGAAGAGAAGTATAAACAGACCATTGTTACAGCAGCAGCAACCCTTAGACTCTTCTTCCATGATTGCTTTATACAGGTTTGAGTTGTTTGCATATTCTCTAAGTTAATCCATTGTTTACATGTTTGTCAAATGTTGATCTTTGTTGCACTTAATCATCATAATCTCAATTATATGATGTTCAAACTTGATCAAAGATAATAGATGACAATCTTTAGTTTCAATATGAGACTTTCTATTTTGGGACGTCCAAATTAGGTGTTTGATATCATAATTCTGTTTAACTTTGTAGAACTCCATTAAATTATTTAAACTTTAATCGTCGATGTAATGTTTTCGCTATCAAATTAAAACTATCAATCACTACTCAAATATTTTCATGCACTATCACTAATATAATATAATATAATATAATATATAAGTCAAACAAAAATTTGCTAAACTCAATTTATGTTCAATCAAACATAGTCATATAAAATGAGAGGGCGAGTGAGTCGTATTAATTAACACAATGTTATTAGTTTATGATGCATTATTTGTTCTTGTGGTTTTATTTGCTTCTTTGATCATAAAGATATTCCCTAAATAGAAGTTTGGATGCATTGGAGAAGGCTTTTGTTCCATAAATAGCTTTAATCTTGTCTTACATACTAGTATAATAATATAACGAACTAAAAGTGAAAACTTGCACATGTAATATAATGAATGGACTGGGCATTCAATATATTCCGAGTGGATTCAATTTATATATGTCGGCTTACGATGAATTTCTTGTTACCAATTACCATCTAGCTGACCTAGTAATTTTAAAATTCTTTTATAATGTTGGTGTGTAGAAGTTAAGCTCATTTTGAAATGTTCCATGTTAGGGTTGTGATGCTTCAATCACACTAAGGTCCTCATCAAATAACACAGCTGAAAAGGATCATCCAGACAATGTGTCACTTGCTGGAGATGGATTTGACACAGTTATAAAAGCCAAAGCTGCAGTTGATAATGTGCCCGCTTGCAAGAACAAAGTCTCCTGCGCTGATATCTTGGCCATGGCCGCTAGAGATGTCGTGGCATTGGTAAACAGTTAAAATAATCTTTCTAACTTTTATTTTTTGAACTTTTTTGTGTATTTTGATGTTTGTTTGATTTGATCGCTTAAGTTGCTTCTTATTATTTGACTAGATTAGTGCAAGATAGTTATTTCTTTGAGGAATATGATTGCTATATGATAGCCAAGTACCTTTTTCAATAAACGAACAGACGCAACTCTAATATAAAACATAGTCCCACAATTATTTTGAAACACATGGATCTTTACTCTAGTCTTGAAGATGAAGAATTTGTAATGGGTAAGTATTGGATGTGTAGGCAGGAGGACCACGCTATGCTGTTGAATTAGGAAGGAGGGATGGCAGTATGTCTTCAGAAAGTAGTGTGCACAACAATTTGCCTCACTCAGACTCCGACTTAAATAAGCTCCTTCCTATGTTTGCCTCTCGTGGTCTAACTATCAGACATTTGATTGCCCTATCAGGTACATCACACCTCTTTCATTCTCTTCTCTTCATATTATTTTAAGGTACACCGAAATGTGCCTATCAAGCAATAATCAATCAAGAGGTGTTGTTTTTATGCAGGAGCACATACACTAGGATTTTCACATTGCAACCAGTTCTCAAGCAGAATATACAACTTTAACACCAAACAGAAGGTTGATCCAACAATTGATGCGACCTATGCTAAGCAACTCCAAGAAATGTGCCCACAAAATGCACCTTCAGGAGTAGTCATCCCACTGGATCCAGACACCCCACAAGTGTTCGATAACATGTATTTCAAAAACCTTCAGAGAGGTAGAGGGCTCTTTACTTCTGACCAAACGCTGTTCTCCAAAAGCGGATCAAGGAGAATAGTGAATATATTTGCATCAAACAGGACAGATTTTGAAAGGGTCTTCATTTCTGCCATGACAAAGCTTGGAAGGTTCGGGGTCAAAACAGGAAATCTTGGTGAAATTAGGAAAGATTGTGCTGTAGTAAACTAAATTATCAGAGGATAGAGTAGAATCGTCTTTGGCAACCAAAGACAAAATAAGCAATCCAATTTTACATAAATTTATCGAGGACAGCACTTAATTCAAATTCCACTAATTACACAACAAAGTTTATTCCGGTTCATGATGATCCAGAGCACGCACAGAACGCCTTGCCTCCCATGACCCCTGAAAAGAGCACCTACTACTGCTCTCACCCCCAAAACAATGCACCCTCGCCTCCTTGAAGCACGCCTGACTAAAAAAAAACACATGTATACACACAAGGCCTCTTCTCATCACCAATCAAGCTTCAAACTGATCTTCAAAAATATACATTCAATCACCACAAGGGAGTATAAATGATTCCATCAAACATTTTTAGTCTACTAGCGACTACATGAATGAGTTCGGTGAATGTTGAACCTAAGACATTATGTAAAAGATGGAAGACCTGACAACAAACTTCTATGCAACCCCCTTAACCGCATCCTCACCCTGAAATCTACCAAACTTCGCTGCTAAATGAGAAACTAAACAAGAATTAGCAATTCTGAAACTACAGAACCGGTGTTTAACAATTATAAGAACAAAAGAATTAGCATTTACAACAGATGGTTAAGTTCACCAATAGCATCCACTTAATGGAAGTTTTCTCCAAGTAATAGCACTTCTATCCATCCCACGATATGAACGGTGGACGGTTCATTCTTGCTGGTTGAGTCCAGCCAAAGGATACAAGACTATCCAAGATTTCTTCAAATATTGAAACCCTGGAAAAAAATTCCCAGCGCATTCTATTTGTGACGAGGGCAGTAACAATAATATCAAATAAAACAATGCTACTTGGTTATTCTCTATCTCTATGAAGTTGGATCGCCAAAACATCCATGGACTAGAACTAGTACCTCACATCAGCTCGAGTGAATGAGCATCTGCTTCCCCGACACTCATATTTTCCATTTTATCGTCAACAACAATGTTTGGATAAGAAAACTATGCATTTCCTCCTTGCTGAAGAATTAGATCCCTTGAAAACTTAAATAAACGTTATATGGGAAAACGCTCTTAATATATAATTTAGACACTAAGTAATCTTCTCCAACTTCTTCTGGGAGTTATCCAAAGCTTCTTCCTTGCCATTTAAAGGTACTAATTCAGCTCATCCATGAGATTCACTATCTAAACCAGCCGATTGCTGCACTTCCTATGGCTTTTCATCACTAATGACGACATCAGTGCTCAATCGCATTCCATGGGGACAGCAGAATCTCCATTCTCAAGGCAACTTGATTCCCCCGCTTTACAAATGGCTGTCTGAGTCTCATTAAGAGATAGTGCAGCTTGTCCAACTGATGCATTACCAGATTCAGAATTTTTGTTTTCCACATTAATCTGTTGGTCATCTATATCAATGTGATTTCCACCAGACAACTCAGACTTGGCACAGGCATTTGAAAAACCATCAAAGGTGCTACTTCGGCAGACTGCCCGTGAGACGTCTTTCTTGGCAGATCTTCTCAATGGGCGTTTATCAAGAAAGCCAGGGGCAAAAACAGGCTTTAACTTTGATCCAGGAGAACTGCCTCCATCTGATTTCAGGAGAGAGTTGTTGATCCCATGAGATGAAAATTCTTTGTTCCGGTTAGCGTTGTCTGGCGTTTGAGTGGAACTTTCTAACTTCATATTGCCTGATATGTCACCTGAGCTTGAGGTACAGGAAGAATCATCATCCCGCATTTCACCATTAGTAGCTACGGAGTCCACGGTAAAGGAAGAACTCAACAGACGGTCATTAGTGGTTCTTTGACATGGTTCAGTAGGATCTTCATTGTCAGAAACAGGGGAATTTGTTTCACGTTTCTGAATCTCGACTTCGGCCAAACTAGCACCAAAGGAACAATTGGAGGATACCACCCCAGGGGAACATCTTGTAGCTGCACTGGATGGTTTAACATCCTGCAACTCCTGCTGGACATGCGAACTTACCCCAGACTCGACCTCCTGATGCTCCATTCCGTCCTCAGGGTTGGTTAAGGAGGTTAACCCCTCTTTGTCCCCAATAATATTGGTTTCTGACCCATTAACAGTTAGCGGTGAAGCAGAATTAACAACTGTAGCCGGAGATACTGTTGCGCCGAGACATTCGACAGGTTGGTCTGTGGAAGCTGGCTTTTCCACTTTAACTGTATCCTGGTCCTCATTCTTTAACGGTTCAAGAGGAAATAAGGATGTCGGCCGAGGGTAGCTCCTGTCAAAAGCAAATGAAAATCTAGATCATTTGCTGCTGCCGAAGGCAATGCTTTATATTAAATGGAAGTGATACATGTACACATGGTGGATCAATTAGATCATGGTCAAAAGAAAATTACCTGCTGTATAAGAGCATGTATGCTCCCTGCGAAAGCACCTCATCCAGATCAACATTAACCACCTAAATTTGCAAATTTAGTCAACACATGAACATATTTGAAGTGCTGAAGAAAAGAGTATGACGAGAAAACATAAGTTAAGTGCCTATGCAGGAAATAAATATTGTGCTGAGATCATGTTGCCTGAGGTAGAATATTTATTAAGTGGTGACTTTTACTAATAACGCTAAAGCGCTCTAACTGCCAAAGCACCTATATTTCAGTTTGACATTGTTGCAGACCGAAACATACGCTGAGAAGCAACCAAGACTGTGGAAAACAATGGCTGTACAGAGAAAATGAGTATCAGATCCTACATGACAATGACGTAGAAAATTAACAAAAAGTGGCACAAGGGAAGGTGCCAATATTAACTCCTTACACTTTTTGTTTGTACCCAGGCTAGTTTGTATACATGCCACATATTCATGGAATATTTCTCAAATTATATTCACCAATTAAACCACTTTAAATCTCTCCACAAGCACAAAACAAAAGAGCATAAATATTTCTGAAGCTTCAACTTTTACCAACGGTACATGGTCTTGAGAACGGGCACGTATATGATACGAGTGAGCACGTCTTAATAACATTTGGGGTATGCACTAAATACCCATAGAATGTCACAGCCATTCGACACAAGTACATCAAGCCCAACGAAGGAGCCAAAAAAATAAGACAGAATTGACATATGAGGAGCACAACTAGCTTACAGCCAAAATACTAATCAAAGCACAAGTACTTAAGATTCTTATTGCCAAACAAATCCATTCGTGACAAACATTTGTCAAGCCCACCATAATCTTTCCCCGGGATATAGCAACTTATATAAATTTCCAAGCTTCAGAGATTACAGTGTATACCAGCACAGAAGAATATATATGAAAGTGCAAGATGACAAAATCAGCAAGCAACCCATGCATTTCGAGCATTGGGAAAGCATCCAACAATAAACAATAAGGTAAAGAGAAAGGTAGATGTTTCTACCTTACAATCATCAATCCTGTACCAATCTCCATGGAAGTCTTTGATATAGCATATGTAATGGCCGAAAAATGATGCATTCAGCATATCCACATGAACAATAACTGCATATAGCTTGTAAATATCATTTCTATCTCCTGCTTCACTCATGTACGGACGAAGATCCAATGTTTCCGGGAAAGTCACCCTCTTGTTCAACTTGCCAAACCTACCACTCTGCATAGAGATTTTGGGCACAAATAGACTTAAATAGTAGAAATTTAGCAGAGAGACTCACATAGTTGCTTTTCAAGAATATGAACCTAATGTGAGGAATGTTAATGGAGAGAAAGGAAATCCATGAGTTATTGTACTTCGCCAAGTTCATAGAGAAATGCAAATTCTATTCCGCAGTTCTATAAATGATATAATAGCTATAGGAAGCGCTACAGTTAGGGACTAAAATATTTTTTTGTTTTACAACCTAATTGCTTTTTTTTTAATGAAGGTCTAATTGCGTTCTTGTTCCTTGTATAGAAGATTGGGCGCCGTTCGTAAAACTCATATCTTTTTGTAGGTTTTCTGCTTCTTTGGTATACCTCTTCTATATGGGCTTTTCTTTTAGCCCCAACATTAATGAAATTTATTTGCCTTATAAAAGAAATTCTTATCTCTGATGGAATCCAGCTGAAGAAAATGCATACCAATAATCTTTTCATAATTATTTTATTATCAATTTCTCTCTAACTTCAGAAGTTTCTATTACTTTATAATCTTCCTTTTATGTATATTGACATCTTATCTAAAAGAGCCTACCTCCGACAAACAAATTTTAGGTTAAGGGGCGAATGGGGAATCATTTCTTTTCAAGGACAAAAACTATCTATATATTAAGTAGGAGTGGCCGCAGTAGTGGACAAGATGCGAGTAACGAAGCTGAGGTGGTTTAGACATGCGAAGAGGAGGAGCACAGATGCGCCGGTGAGGACGTGCGAGGGGTTGGTAGTGTTAGCACTGTGGAGAGGTAGAGGTAGACCTAAGAAAAATTGGGGTGAGGTGATTACGCGGGACATGGCCCATCTCCAAATTACCGAGGACATGACCCTAGATAGGAAAAGGTGGAGGTCGAGAATTAGGGTAGAGGGATAGATAGTAATCGAGAGATTTTTGGTATATTATGCTTTCAGGTTACACTGCTTGCTTTGGTTTTTATTTGTTATTGGTATTTTCTGTTCATCTTGTACGTGTTTGAGTGCTTCCTAGCCGTATTTCATTACATTTATTTGATATTTTGATATTGTCTTCTTGCTTCTCTCAAATATGTTTCTCACTGATGCTATTTAGCTTAGGGTCTATCGGAAACAGCCTCTCCATCTTGGTGGAGGTAAGGTCTCCATCTTGGTGGAGGTAAGGTCTGTGTACATCTCACCCTCCCCAGACCCCACCTTGGTGGGATACCACTGGGTATATTGTTTTTGTATTCAACAATGCTGAAGGCTTTTTTTTTTTCAAAATGTGAGATTAGACTTGATGCAAGATCTTAAATGTCACTTAAAAGGTACATGTGGAATCTGCACATCCTAGATTGAACATCTTTGCTTCAGCTGGACTTCCATGAGACCCCCCTTTTCTTCTGTAGAATTAAGAAACTAAATACATTCAAGCCCCACATCAAGTCGTTGGCTCTGTCTTAATGATGCATTAAAAGAAATCCATTTTTGCAGTATCCACATCTTTCTCTGAATCTGGCCAAAGAATTTCCATCCGGAGAGAGGAGGATCATTTTACTGTGGGAATGATCTGCAGAGGGATGACAATTGGACAAGAACCTTTCTTCTAATTCTCTAGAGAATTTTTTGTATTAGTTAACTAATCATGCGGGAGTAGCATGACACCTCATTTTTGTCACATGAGACAAGTGGTTGCCCACTAACTAAAGACAATCCTAGAAAGAGAGCAAAAATCATTGACTCACAAGTTTAATGACTTGGTAAATAAAAATAAAAATCATTGACTCACAAGTTTAAGCCTTAAAGATCGAGCCAGACAAGTTTAAGGGCCTGTAGAGCACTTTAGCTAGATGATTGAAGCACAATAAATAGTAAAAGGAACCAACCTGAAACCTTTTCAAAGCAATTGTTAAGATATTTGGTGCCCTCCTGACCATTAGGCGCTTCCATGCCTTAACATAGTCATTGCATCTGCAAGAACAATCACAGTTGTTGACCATATTAATGATTAGGTATGCTAATAAATCAACCTGAATCGGGTCGGCTAAGTGTTCAGAAGTTGGACTATTATGCGTTGGCCGTCAACCTACCGCAACTTAACTAGTGAGATTTAAGCAACTCTGGCACACAATAATGTAAAAATGATAAAAGTCATTGTTAGCATGAAGAACCTCACCCATCACATTTATACAGGTTATCTCCATCAAGCCATTCTTTTGCTGTGAATTGGTCTAAGCATTCCTCCAAAGATTCAGCATCCCCGTGAATCTCTACGGTCAGATCCATCATATTTTCAAACTGATTTGAAACATTGTTGCATTCTGTGCATATGACCTAAAAATAGAAATATTTCATTTATGCATAGAAGGAAAGTAAAGATATCAAAATAATACAAGAGTATAAACACGTGCAGGTGCAGCTTGAAATATCAAAAAGCACATTGAAAAGTATGTTGACAATGCAAAGTATGTGGCCTTGGATAAACATGCTGTGTCTTCCCCGTCAAAAAAAAAAAGTTACCTGAGATTGGAGGTGACCACCAAATATATGCTGAATAAGTGTTGTCTCCTGCGTGTTAGGAGGAACAACCTTCTCTCCACCAAATTCATCGAGGCACACTGACTGCATCGTGTCAATAGCAAACCTACAATTTAGGCAATTTTCATTATTTTGTGAAATATATGCTTCCTGACACAACCCGTGATTGACTATATCAGATACTGGTACTATCCCGAAAATATTATCAGACTATTTATTTTACCACTGAAAATATCTCACTTTAAAATACTCATCAGATTTACTATATGAAAAGAAACACACCTCATAAATTCATGAGCATCCTCCTGTTTACCATACCCAAGATTACCACCAATATTAGGTAACCGTGACAGTATGTTGATTGGTGAGAAAGGCTGCTGACTTCGACTAGCCCGTTCTACATGGTGGTGAAATTCACAAAGGAAGCACCAACCATTCCGCCTACCTGAGGGAAGAGAGGAAAAAGTATAAAACATAAGGAGATGTTCCAATTACTTCAAAAGAAGCGCTACTCCATATACTTGTTCTAATGAACACAATTACATTCTCTTAGATGGCCTTTCTTCAACAAGTAGGCAACAAGCGGCTTTGTGTATGTCAGACATTGTAGAACCACGTTAGCGAAGCAACTGCATAAGAACCAAAAAGAATATCTTTAAATACAGGAAAAAAAGACGGCACATTAAACAACTATTGGTTGCTAGAGTCTAAAATGAGGGAATACCTGTTCCCACAATTTAGGAGCCCACAAGGTGGGAAACCTGGGCTATCCCAGTTGAAAAGTTCCAAAAATTCCTCATATGGGAAAAGCACCTAAACGATTAAACCAAATTCTGGTCAGGTGTTAGGAGCATATAAAGGACTATTTGTTTAATTAACTAAGACATCATGTACCTTCTTCGATGGGTCTAGCATCTTAGAGGTTCCACTAGTAGGAATCAGTGAAACTGCAGGAGATATCCTCCCTTTCCCAGATACCCGTAAATCTTTGCATTTCAACTTGTGCACAGCGTTCCAGTGGGATTTTTGGCAAGCTTCAGAGCTATGACAGAAAGAAAGAGAGAAAAAACAATCAGGCGCTAACCAGCACTGCACTCCAGACTATATAAGGAAAAGGAAAAAGATAATGGACAGCACAACGCACAGAATAGGAAACAAAGCCAATAGAAAATAGACAGAACAAAATGAGGAAAGCCAACAGATAAAAGTAAGGGAAACCGTGTTATGTAGAAAGTAAATTAGCACAAACATTGACAGGGGCATGGAAGATGTACAAATATCAAGAAGCCTATCAAAGCTAAGATTGGATCACACAGAAAAGGTAGGAAAAGGAAAAAGAAGCCCAAAAAAGAAAGCACCAGGTAAATACTTAAAGAATCACAGTCAGTTTGATGATGACTTAGCAGGGATGAATGATAAGAGAAAATAATACATGTATACATGAAAAGGATCTATTTGCGATCATATTAGTTATTACCAACCAAAAAAGAAGCCATCCAAGGGAACTACATGTCACTTAAGTTCAATTTCACTTTGCATGATGGGTACTCATTAGATAATCCAAAATTGAAGGCATAAATCCACAATGCTGGACCTTTGACACCTTACAAGACATAACTTCAGTCCAAATATAAGCTGAAAAGATAATGAGCTATAAATTGCTCTGACCATGATAATCAAGGTCTCGCTTTCCTTTGCCACTCTCAAGTGTACAGCATCTGCCGCGCTTAGGCCCCTTCTTTCTTTACTTAAAAGATACATGTACTTAACCAAATTTACTAGTCACTATAGAATGTATTGCTGTGTTGGCATTCTGGTTTGGTCAAATTCACAAAGCAATCTTGCTAGTTTAGTGGGAGGCCAGATTGAAGCACAATACTAGTGTCAGAAGAAGCAGGCAAATACATACCCAAGCTTAAAGTGACCAGATGCGCAAATTAGCGCCTTGATATTCAGCATCAAAACTCAATGCTTTTACCAACCAAACTACACCTGAAGTGTGTTTTTGTGTATGTATTTATAGCTACTGTCAACACCAAACAAATGAAATTACTATAATCGGTATACTAGTATCAGGTTCAAATTCCAGAGTCAAAAAAAAAAAAAAAAAACAGTCGGTTTCTTCCCATCTATCCAAGCCTTGGTGGATAGTGATGAAGGTAGCATATATTCCGTAAAACTAATCGAGGCTTGCACAAGTTGCACGAGGTGTCTAGTAGTATTATTTTTCCTAACGTGGCCAAACTAAACTACAGCTTTACTGTAACCAGTATACTACTATCAGGTTCAAATCCTAACGGATTGTAAAAAAAAAACACTACCTAATTTCTTCCCTGTCCAAACCTTGGTGGACAGAGTTACACGATACCTAGTACCTATGCTGATGGGAGGTAGCAGGTACTCGTAAAATTAGTTGAGGTACGCACAAGATGGCCCCAAACACCATGGTTATCAAAAAACATTAGGTAATTTCTTCTGATATCTCCAAGCCTTGGTGGACAGACTTACCAGCTACCTAATAACTATGCTGGTGGACAGGGTAGCAAGTACCTCGTAAAACTAGTCGAGGTGTCCACGAGATGGCCCTAACACCATGGTTTACTTATCATATGTCCAAGCCTTGGTGGACAAAATTACCCCGTAGCCAGTATCTCTACTGGTGGAAGTTGGTCCGGACAAAACAGTTATAAAAAAATGGAAACAAGACAAATATTAAACATAAAAGTAAGCAGTAATAATTACAGAATAATTAACATACCAGTACTTAACCAACTTGCAACGAGCACATTGTTTAGTAGTAACACAACCACAAACGGCGCAACCAGTAGCCTCCTCCTCCATTATCCGGCGATCAGTAGAGCCGTCGTCGGCGGCGGCGGCGGCGTCAACGACGAAGTATCTAGAAGCAGTAGTTTTAACAAGGTATAAAAGTGAAAGCAAAATAGCTAAAGCTGTTAATACAAAGTGTAAATAGGAATTCAGATCCACTCCTACATGCACCAGCATTACAATTATTATTTATACTATACTTTTCCCTTCACAAAAAAATACTACTTCTCTCATATATGGAAAATTAAAATAAATAAGCTAGGGTTTCGATTCCTGCATTGAATTGAAATTGGAATTGGGGGAATAATTTAGGGGAACCTTATGTGGAGTTTAAAATTTCTGGAATATGAAAGTTTTTTTTTTTTTTTTTTTTTTTTTGATTGATTGTTCAATTGGTGTTATGTTTATGTTATGTTATTGTAGTAAGTTAATGTGCAACTTCTCAAAATAAAAAGGGAAATACGGAAAGGAAAAGAAAGGTCTATTTATGAATTGTCCATATGTACCCAAAATAAGATTATTTATGAAATCTCCATATATATATGGCCATGGGTTTTCTATTTTTTCAATCATATAGTTCAATTGGTGTTATTGTTATGTTATTGTAGTAAGTAATGTTATTTCCCTTTTTTCAAAGTAAAAGGGAAATAGGGAAAAGTAATGAAGGGTCTATTAATAAAATTTCAATATGTACCTAAAATGACTTATGAACTTTTCACAAATATATATGGGGTTTTCATAGTTTTTAGTACTATCTTTGTTTATTTTATATTGCATCATTTCCTTTATTTTATTGTATAAAAAGATCTAATTTTGGGATTTTCTTGAACAATTTTGGAGTTTATGATATCAAAGCAATTTGTATAGCTTTCAATTGGTAAGTTTTGATTTGCGTCTTCGCTACAGAGTTAATAATTTTATTTTACTTTGAGTAGTTGTTAATTAGCTAGGATGAAGAATATTTTCTTCTTCTTCTTTTTTTTTTTTTTTTTTTTTTTTTTTTGCAAAGTAAAAGTCTATATATCTTACTACTTAATAGCTCAAAATATCTAGAAAGTCCACCTATCTTAATGGAGTTGGTCTCTAGTAGCTACATGACATACACTAGGGCATGTCCCTACTTTTGGATCTGATGTACATACAACTCCTAAGTAGTTAAAGAAACACAAATTAGTATCTTTAATGTCTATTTCACCTAATGGAAATAGAATCGAATCATATAAAGTTGGAAAAATAACTCTAGCTGATTCTAAGAATTTTATTTTAAAAATATAGCAATATTTTCCCTACTTGATAAACATATATTGCTATTGAAACCTTATTTCTCCTTCTCTCTTCTCTCTCTCCCTCACCCCTCCTTTTTGCCGCCGACAGTTACTCCAATGATAATGATGGCAATGTTGTTATTGTCGCCGACGTATTTGCGTTGTTACCAACACCAACTACCACCCTAAATCATCACTATCATCATCGCTGACGTAAATTTTGCATTGGTTCAACAATAAGGAAACTCACTGGTAAAGGAATGACTCCAGTTCAAAGCTCATTTCCGTCACCATTGCCAGCGATATTCCTGGAACCCGGGTAGACGAAGCCACTCGGATACCGACGTCGACGCTTGAGATCTTTATTGCACGGTAAGAAAATGCGTTGCTCCTTATTTATTTATATTTGTCTTTTCTTGGATGTTTCCCCGATGGACTGCGGCAGATTTCGATGGCTTTGGTAGGTTTTTGGTGCGTGTTGAAGGTGGAAGGTAATATACGCAGTGTGTATAGCCATTATATGTCTGGTATATGTCCTATGTATTATTTTATATACAGTGGACATACAACAGACATACAAAATCTATATCCTTGACATACAATAATTATGTAATTGTATATATTTGTTTATCCATTGTATGTACATTATATATACGATATATATTTGATCTATTGAACATACATACATGGAAATACATCATGCATACAGAGTATGTATAAAAGACATACAAGAATATATGAAATATATGGGAAAAAAATCAGGTGACCGAAGGCGACACCTGCCGCCGGTGGCCAAAAGCTGCAGCATAAAGGGGAAGTTATGGGGGCTACCTGGGGTGGCAGGGAGGTGTAGGAATGAGTTCTAGGATTTCACCTACTATATATATATATATATATATATACCTGCCGCCGGTGGCCAAAAGCTGCAGCATAAAGGGGAAGTTATGGGGGCTACCTGGGGTGGCAGGGAGGTGTAGGAATGAGTTCTAGGATTTCACCTACTATATATATATATATATATATATATATATATATATATATATATATTTCTTGTGTTCTTTTTTTAAAGGAAAAATATTGATATGTTTTGAAAATATTATGATATTACTATTTTTTGTGTAAAGTGAAATGTTAGTTTGAGTAGTTATGTAATCATATATAAAGTATTAAATTAAAATTAAAGCTCTTTATTATTTAAACTATGTCGTAGTCAGGTCTTCTAAAATAGCACAATTAAGCTTTTTAAGATCTTTAAGGTCCTATATTCGAATGTAATTTTGTTAAATAGTGCATTTTCGGTGTGTCTTCACTAAGAAAAAAAGAAAGAAAAATGAGCGAAAACTTGTGCTTGTACACTTTCTCCTCTTATTGTGTAAAAAGTAATTTGACCAAACCGTAGTTTAGCTGTGAGAATGGTAGCCTTATTAGTAGAAACGGAGAAAGGAGCTCCATTATTGCTTTTGTTCTTTGTTGTCATGTTTCAATTTAGAAAGAAGTATTCCAAGTGATGACAAATACGATTGTTGAGATTAACAGATTTTCTTATTAATTAATTGTGATTAAACTATGACTATATCGCAAAGCATTTTAGCAAATTACGAATGAAGTTTGCTATAATGCTCCATCATGAACCAGTAAACTAGAGGTTTGTATCATAGTAATACCATAAGTGGGAGCTTTGTTGATCATCTTGATTGGTTTACACTTTAAGGTTAGGTAAGTTTGAAGCATATATAAATTAAAGTTATTTTATTTAATAACTGTCACGTCTCATAGTGAAGTTTTTTAACTATAGATATTAAGATAAATTGTTAATGACTAAAAATGCCTTAAATTATCATTTTTTCTAAGGGTGTGTTTGGTATGAAGGAAAATGTTTTCTGGAAAATATTTTCTCATTTTCTTTTGTTTGGTTGATATTTATAATTAGGAAAATATTTTCTCAAAGTACTCATTTTCCTCAAAATAAAGGAAAACATTTTCCCTAAAAAAGGTTGGGAAAACATTTTCCCAAAAAATCAAAAAAACACGCGCGTCAACTTTCTCTCCACCAAATCAGTTCATTTCTTTCTTTCCCTTCTCTCTCTACTTTCTCTCCCCCTCTCTCTACTAGGGTTTCTCTACCAAAGTTCTCTGCCTCTCTCTGCACTCTCCGCCGCTTTCCACCGTTCTCCGCTGATTTCTGCCGCTCTTCGCTAGCTAAGCTACTGGTATTTCACACACCGCATACAAAGGTATTTTTCGACCTTGCGATTTTGAACTTTTCATTGTATTTTCTAAGCTATGTTTCATCGCTTTAATCTCTGTTTAAGCTCTGTTTCATCGCTTTAAACTCTGCTTTGAAATATCAAATTGTACTGCTCTGTCTCATTTGGAGGTTGACAATATTGAGGTTTCAGGGGAGATTCCTACTGAAGTAGGAAATTTAAAGAGCTTGACTTTATTTTTTGCCTGGTCAAATAATTTAAATGGCAATATTCATGTTTCCTTTATCTGAATGTGAGAATCTTTATTTACTCATTTACTCAACATTCAATAGCCTAGCTGCAGAAAAGTAGGAAATTTTTCTAAAGGAAAATGAGCATGAGCGATACTCTTTTATTCTGTGTATGTTGTATGTCGAGTTTATGCGGAAATGGGTAAAATGTAAATGAGCTTATTGTAATTAAGGTTTGTTGCTATAGATTATAGGGAGTAGTTATCTCAGGAACTAAGGAAGAGAATCGGGAGGCTATGTTATATTTGTGTTCGATACTCTTTTCTCCTAAGATATCCACTTATCGTTGAAAGGCAGCTTAATGTATTATAATGTGATGTGCCTTGGATTGGGTTTAGACTAATTATTGGAGCCAAAGTATGGTGGCTGAACATGAGTTTGCATTCATTCGGAGTGTAGTTGGGTTTGATTTAGGAGAATTATTCAGCAACGTTTCTACAAGTGGTGCTGCCACTCGTTGGTGATCACAACACAAGTTAAAATGACTGATGCAAGTCTTTAGTTAGACATAAGATTTGACAAACAACTTAGTGTAAGTGTAACAACATCAACTAAGTTTTGTGGATTCTTGCTTCGATCAAGTTATATTCGTCAAGTTTAATGGTGTACATAAGTGCTAGAAGACTCATGTGCAAGCAGGCTTGGGTAAAGCAAATATTGATAGCTTTGCCTACCTCATTGGAGAGTTTGATTTCAAGTTTCAAACCTTAGTTGTCCTTGTCCATAAAAGATGCAGCACTCAGCTTCCATTTCCCAGGCTTGCCCTTTATTAGAGTATGCACTAATTTATTTTGGGCTAGTTCACATTAGTTTGGTGAGATAGTATGTCTTCAGTGACCACTTACCTCTGTGATTTTGAATTTTCTATTGGTAAGGCCACAGCCCACATACCTTAAATTCAGGATCTAACCTTTGACTCTAGCTTAGACTGTTTCTGCCTTTTTGCTCATGTTGACTGTGGTCTAATTTGTTTATATGCATACATTGCTTTGATTTCATAATCAAAGGGTTCTTGCCTTTGAAGAAACAACACATTTTTCATAAAGGCATCTTTAGCTAATTATTTTATTTTGTGTTAGGCTTCTTCCTTGATTTAATACTATCTTTGTTTCTTCTTTTGTTCTAACTTGTGGCAGCTCTCTTAAAAGTAGAGATTTGTACTTAATTTATCATAATGTCGTGACATTTTTGTTTAATCATAAAACAGGTTATTAGTACTGTTTTTTGCATCAAGCTGGTCATGTTTTCTTTACAAAAGCTTAACTCTTTCTTCAATAGGTTGATTAATTAATATAGTAATTTCTTGAAAGTTTCTGACTTATATATGTTGTGGTGCAGTTGGCATTCTTTTATTAAGGAGTTAAAAGACAACCTTCTTTTATTTTGTTAAACCAGTTCATTAAGTCTCATTTCATGTAGGATGATATTTGAGGAATACTGAGTTTAACATGTTAATCTAATTAGTGGTAGTGGTAGAAGATAGATTGAACATGGAATATATGCGCAGTTACTTGTTAAACCTTTAAGTGACCTAAGAGCTTAACAACTCTTTTAGGTGCACTGTCATTATATTATACATAGAAGTTAAACTCTTATAGATGAAAATGATGGCAAAAAGATTTAAGCTTGTGAATTAACATTGTCTTCCTTTTTTGTTTTGAGACTCAATGCTTAAAAAAAATTGTTTTCCTTTTTTGTTTTGAATCTGGTAGTTTAATCTCTTATTGATAAAAAAATTGTTTTGCTTTCTTGCGACAGTAAACAAATGGGGAAAAAGGGAGAGAAGCAATTTAGGTGGACAAAACCAATGGAGTATTTAATGTTGGAGATTCTAGCCGATGAAGTAAAGCAAGGGAATAAATCAACTACTCAATTCAAGGCGATCTCATTTAATCGTGTTGCGGAAGCCATTAATCAACGACTTGGAGTGGAGTGTTCACCTAAGCATGTGGAAAACCATCTTAAAATAATAAAAAACACATGGAATACGGTGCAAACTCTACTAAACAAAAGTGGTCTTGGATGGAATGATAATTACAAGATGATTACCGTTGGTCCTAGCGTCTATGCTGCCTATATTCAGGTAAAATGTTCCTTCTTTGGTTGTTTCTGGGCTTAGTTTTCCTGTTATACTGGTTGTCTTGTGAATAGTATCTGGCTTAACAGGAATACTCACCAGCTGCTATTAAAGAAAAAGAATACTGCTACCATTTCTCGACATTTGTACAAAAAAGATTAATCTCAAGTGAACCTCTTTGCAGTTGGAGTGGACCTTTTTAGTTCTCTCATCCACAGCTGTACTATGTGTGTAACTTCACATATCAGCAGTAGTACTACATGGCCTGTGGGAGATCCACACAATTGATTATTTGTTTCCTTAACACTATTAGAAGAACCTTTCATCTCCTTCCTGCCTGTAAATTTGTCTTTCCTTAGAAGAGAAAAATCTACTCTTTTGAGTGTTTTATCTGAAATTATGTTTTAAATGTAAAGACAATTCATGACTACTTCTTAGTATTTGTGTAGTTATGTCTGAACCTCTTTGCAGTTGTTTGAAACTTATTCTAAATTGTTCTTAAACCTTAGTTTTGTTTTGCTTATCACTTATCTTGTTTAGGCGTTTAAGCAATGAATTATTACTGTATTGACAATGAATTTATCTTGTCTAGCCAAGCTTGTGACAATACTATACTGGTAACTCTTGGTTTGCTCTGTATCTGTTGCTTGATCTACTTTCATACCAAGGTTGTTTAGTGATCACTAGCTTTAGCCAACTTCAGTTATTTGTCATGTGTTATAGGCCCATCCCGCACACGAGATATTCATCAACAAGAAGATTGATATGTTTGAGGAAATGTCTCTCGTTTGTGGTAATGATCGAGCTAGGGGTGATTGTGCCAAGTCTTTTGACGATATTAGCTTGGAATCTTGTTCCGAGAAAGGTAACAATGATGACATTCAAGGACCATCAAAGAAAAAATGAGGTGGAAGACGTAGTTAGTGAAACTCCTCAAGTCAAGACAAGTCGCAAACGAAGTCGTTCTGATATGCAAGACATGTTTGTTGATGTATCATCAAAGCTCGGAGAAGTAGCAACTGCAATTAGTAGAATAGCTGACACTCGATTAGATGTGAAGAAGTTGCATGAAGAAGTTATGTCAACTGAAGGTTATGAGGAAGCTTTCTTATCTGAAGCTGTTGACTTTTTGGTGGAAAGAGACCCGTTAGCTAAGGCGTTCATGGTAAAAAGTCAGGCTCTCCGCAAGTTGTGGTTGGATAAATTCAAGCGAGAACACTATGATACACAATAGATTTGCAGAATAGCTAGATAGAGTTTGTTGCTTGTCTAAGTAGTTTGTCATGTGTAGTTATTTTTGTGTTGAAATGAACAATTTATTGCGGATTCCTTTATTATATTCTAATATTTAGCAAGTTGGATAACTTTTGATTTCTCACTCGATGTTATGCACTTACTGTGTACTTATTAGTTTTAGTACAAGTATTAGAAAAATAATTTTCTTTATTTATATAGTTATAGTAGGGTGGTAAGTACATTCCATCAAAAAATTTAATGTCTCGGAGGCTAAGAATATAATTGTCTTTTTTTTTTTTGGATTTATCCCATCAAATTTTGAATTGGCCGAGCCTTGAAATAAATATTGGACGAGTGAAAAACCAACAAAAATTAGGTATGTATTTACTATTCATAGAAGTACATATTCCAAGTATCATTAATTATATTTTGGGGTGGGGGTGGGTATGAGGTTGGTAGGAGAAGCATATGTAATTATTTTCTAGAAAATATTTTCTACTTTTAACCAAACACCAGAAAATATTTTCCACTCACCAACCAAACATGGAAAAATATTTTCCAAGAGAACATTTTCTATGGAAAAGGTTTTCCTTGGAAAACATTTTCCTTCATACCAAACATACCCTATGTTTCACACTTAACATATCTTGTATGTTCATCACCCCCTATACTATAACTTTCTAAGGGTAAAACCCTCTCAAGTCAACATTATCTAATGCGTGGTGCATTATCAAAAACACTGAAAAAAGTCTCAATTGAAAGAGCACATATCAATTAATATTATGTACATATTACTAAGTTCGAATAATCAAGGTGGAAAAATATTTTTTTTTAAAAAAGGGTTAAAGAGAGGAGGCAGTCAAGAACTATTTGTCGTTCATCCTCAACAAACATTGTCATCCTAAAGGAGTGAATTTTCAAAAATCTTAAAGGAAATTATGGAATAGTTCAAGAAAGTATCTTAAAAATTAGTACTTTTATGGAAAAGAGGAGAAGAAGAGAAATTTTATGAGATGAAATGTCAAAGCTACACCTAGGATATAGTATTCGTGAAAGTGAAGAAGTAAAGAGGATAAGAAAAGGCCTAATCTATAGAAAGAGAAAGAAATAAAGAGAATGAACAAAAAAAGAAATAACCAAAAAAGAAGGAACTCTTTTTTTTCTTTTTTTCTTTTTATAAAAAAATTTAGTTGTTGTAAAAAGGCATGTGGGTGATTAATTAAACTTCTCACGCGTCTCTAAAAATGTATAAGAAAGACTTAGGGGTCATTTATTTTTATTAAGATAAGACGTCTGAATCTGAATGCATATCTGAATATTAAGATGTTGTCTATGGACATGAATATTATATCATCAAGATTGTTTATTTTTTCTACCCATGAATGTGTGTAATTTATTAGTATAATATGAGTAATTATATATAATTCAAATAAAATAATAATTAAACATTATATTATATCATTAGAGGACAAAATTCTCTAGCAATCCTCCACTGAATATTCCAAGATACTCAATTTGCAAATTACAGTACTTTCTTTAATCCGTTCCCATCCATGGTGCCATTAAAAATCTCAGCATACATACCAAAAGCTTCTTTATTTCTCTATTTGTTTTATCAAGTGTATGGGCCTAAATCGTTTTTAGGTACACAAATCGAATTTGGATTCGAATATAAGCAAATCTTTGTATCAAAGCGGTAAATAATGCACGAAACAGATGAAAAATGCGCAAAATAACTTGGTTTCAATATATGGATGTTCAGTACAAATTTGGGCAGAGTTTCGGTATAAATTTCTGGATCCCTATTACATGAAATGAACTGCTATTTATAGATATGAGTCTCTTCCCATGATCTCCACTATCTATTGCCATGTTGTCCCACGATCTTGAGGTGTAGTGGCTGAGTTAGTGGGGTGAAGTAGTGGGCTGCAAAGCCGGGCGAACCGAGGAGGATCCACCGAGGTGAGTGTTAACGACCTCGGTGGCGTGGCCCTGTTGCTTGACCGAGGTGATAGTCACCGAAGCTCAGCTCGCGGCTCGCCTTCGGTAACGCATCCTCGGTTTCAAGGCTTCGGCGATTTGCTCAATCGCTTCGGCAGTTGCTTAGTCGTGACGTGTTCGGTCGTTAAGATTTGCACAACCGAGGCGGATCACCGCGGGCCGATTTTTACCCAATACAGATAGTCCCCCCACTCCTCGGTTGCCTACTGAGGAGACCGAGGAGTGGAATGAAGTTTGGCGGGAGATAGACGTGGCTAGATCTTACCCAAGCGTTTTAAAAAATTGTCAACGGTCCGCGTCCCATCAGGTCACTTCTCGTGGACACGTGGCATTCATCCGTTGGACCCTTGAACTTCCACGCCGAAGTTCTCGCTTCTCCCAACGTTATAATGATGACCATGACATCATCGCCTCTTAATCTTCCATACCTATAAAATGGGCAGCTTGCTGAACGCCTTCTTCACTTTTTCTTGAAAGCTCAACAGTGCAAAAAAGGAAAAAACTTCATATCTCCTTCCAAATTTTCCCAAGTTTCCGATCAATCAGTGAAATTTTAGCCTTTAGCTCCACCACCATGTCTGCAACAACTTCTAGACAGGACTCTAGTGATTCCGGCGAGAGGGCCAGAGTTGATCAACTTGCCACTATCACTGCTGGCGGCGAATTTGTTGCCTCCGTGTCACCGCTTCAGATGGTGGAGGCGGAAGGCGGCGAGGAGGTGACCTCCGACGTCGGCGCCACTGCGCGACGGAGGCAAAGGGTTAGGCATGAAATAGCCGCTGGGGATGATGATGTCCACTTAGAGGAAGAAGAAACCGTACACGGGGGAGAAGGCGCCGAGGGCGACAACGCCGCGGGCGGCGGAGAGAAGGGGACTGCTACCGAAGGGGGATCTTCGGGCTCTGTGATTCCCCTCGAGCAGGAACTTGAACCACATCAAATAATTCCCTCCCATTTCGACAATTCTAAGGACTTGAAATTGCAAACTCAGACGGCTGAGCAAGAGGGGAAGCATAGGAATGTCCCCGTGAATACTACCCCAACCCTCATCACTCAGGCTCACACTGAGCGGGTTCGGAGGGAGTGCCAATTTGAGCCCGAGGTCAAGGTCGTCATCCCCGATCCGACAAGCAGGGTATGCCACAATATTGAGGGTATGTCCTTTGCTTATACTTACCCATTCACCATTGGCTTCACTCTTCCTGTCCACAAAGTCATCGACGACTTTTGTCGGGCTTATAATTTATGTCTGGCCCAACTTGGCCCCGGTGTTTGGAGAGTCGTCCAGTGCATGGATTGGCTAAGCAAAAAGGCGAAGGTAGACTTCACTTTTCAACACCTTATTTCCCTTTACTACCCTTATTTCCACAAAGCCGGGGTGGTGGCACTCAACAACCGAGGCAAATTTGCTCTCCTCCACAAGAGTGAGGATCATGGAGACCGAGGCTGGAGTGAGTGGTTTATCTTGCTGGAGACCAAGGTCTTATCCACCGAGCCTGATTTCCCCGAACGGTGGAACAACACTCGTAAGCACATTGCTTTTATCATTTTATTCCTTGGTAGTTTGCCAGTGTTAACTGATTTCTTTCCTTTGCTATTTCTTCAGCCAACAAGGTTGACATCATGCCCCCGGCAGGCTTGACTGAGTGGGTCAAAGCGATGACCGGGGCTCGTCACCGCCCCGAGAGGACATGGATGAAAATGGCCGCCGAATTTGGTTGGCAATGCAAGAGGCATGGTAAGTTTTGGCATTGTTTTAATAATGGTTAACTTTGGGATTTTACTGACTTTCCTTCCCTCGGTGTCAGGTTTTCCAAATCGTGCCGCTAACACCAAGAAGAGTAAGAAGAAGAAGGAAGAGAAGAAGAAAAATGATGAAGAGACTGAGTCTGACGATGATCTGGCTGCGGTAGCCGGGGAGTATAAAGGATTGAAGGCTTCCAAGTCTTCAAAAATCTCCAAGGGAGCCCCCGATCAAGGGACTTCCAAAGGTAATCCTTGTCCTCGGCACGCGTTGTTAAGCATCGTTTTCTTTCTGTTCCAATGTTAAAATTTCTCCTTCGTTCGTAGGCGTGAAGCGGAAGAGGGCTACGTCGAAGAAGTCGTCCCGCTCGGTAGCTCCTCGTACCGAGGTGGAGACACTTCGCCAGCCCGAAGCGGTGGTTGAAAAACGCCGAGGACTGGTGGATGAGCCCGAGGATAAGGCAGCCGACGAGGCTTGGTCTCGAGGAGATGTCGCCGTTGTAGATCTCGAAGGTCAAGAGCCCGAGCCTGATGCAGCCGCGGGAAAAGCCAAAGGTAAGGCTAAAGTTACCGAAGCTGGAGCTGCTGCATTCATCGGAGAGGCAGGCCCCGGGTCAATGAGAGCGCATTCCGAACCCACGAGGATTTCTTCCTCGGTGGGGTCTTACCGGAAACTTGAGGTGCCGATGTCTTCAAATCTTCTTGGGTGCAACCCCGAGGATCTCCTTAGACTTACACCCTTGTTAGGGCCAACCGAGGACAGGCTCATGCAAGAGTTTACCCCGGGTCAGTTATACAGTACCCTGGCCTCCAACGCAGTAAGGGTAAGTTTTGCCATATTAAAAACTTTTAAGAGACCAAAAGAATTTTGATTTGCATCTTTACCTTCGGGTTATATCTGACTTCTGTTTATTTGGCCTTTGCTCAGACTTTCATCCTTTCTTTGAAAGCCGTCGAGGTTGAGTCTTCGAGGACCGCTGAGGTTCGGCGTGTGTCTCGCCTATGGGATCAGCAAAAAGATAAATTCAATGCTCAGATAGCTCTGCTGAAAGCTGATTTAGCCAAGTCTCAGGCCGATTTACGCGAAGCTGAGGCGAACTCCGAAGCTAAGATTAAGATCCTCGGTGATGATTTTGAAGCTGAACGCTCACGGCTGGGAGAGGAAGTCGCGAGGTTGAGGGACGAGCTGTCACGAACCAAAACCGAGGCGGTTAATTTGGCCAAAAAGCACCAAGAGCAGCTGAGAGATCACCTGCTTCACATTAAGAAGCTAGAGGGTGAAACTTCCAAGCTTTTAGCCAAGGATGATCAGATCGCTGCCCTGAAAGATGAAATTGCGGCCCGAAAGGATAAGGCTGCACTTAAGGTGAAAAGGGCCGAGCTCGACAAGCGGTGGGCCATCATCAAGTCTCGGTTAAGGTTGCTCAAGCGGTGTCGCGCCGGGGAGCTTAACCTTGATGAAGAGATTGAGAAGGCCGAAGCTAAAGCAGCCGAAGCCCAAGCTATCATAGAGGATCTTCCTTCAAGTGAGGCCTCGAGCGGCGATGATGAAGATGAGGAAGATGAAGAGGCCGAAGAGGGCTCCGGGGATGGAGGTGGTTCTCCTGAGGCCTGAATTACTTTTAGCACTTCTTTTGCAAGCCTTCGGGCTTTTGAGTTTGTACTTTCGACCTTCGGGTCTTTTGAGAATGTATATATTTAGCCTTCGGGCTTTCAGTAAGAAATATTTGCATCCTTATTCTGTGTAATGGCCTTTTAAGCATATCGGACACTTTGATGCAAACTTTTACTTTAATCTTGCAAGATTTAGACAGAATTTGACCGATGCGAACCTAGGGCGACGTCTCGTCCTCGGGTCGACGCATTACGCGGCTTCAAAATATAAGATTTAAACAGATAAAATGAGTGTAATCGAAGTCGTTCTTATTGATATGGACGAGCCAAAAGGCTATGTACACAAAACCAAGCCGAAACGGACCTTGGGTAGAATTTCGAAATAAAAGCAAACCGACAAACACGCCGCTACCGGGCTAATTTACAATGTACTAAATCTAGTCCCCGGGCGTTAGTCCCCGGTTGTCGGATAGATAAGCTTCGGTTGGGAGGCTCAATGCAGACCTCGATATCAACCCCTTCTCACTCCCCCCCAGTGTTCGGTTGTGAATCTTGATGAAGATCCGAGCACTGGAATCGGTTCGGTTCGCTTCCTGAAAAGGTCAAGCAAAAAGACGGAACGAGGGGTAAGTTAGTACATTTTCTGTTAATGCCATGGGAGCGGGGTTCGGCTCGGGGCTGTTTGATTTAAAGAAGTTTGAAGATATTTACCTCGACTAGAAGTAGTACCGCTTCAAGTTGGAAATATTCCAATTCAACGGTTCAGGCTCTCCTTGCAAGCTTTCGATTTGATAAGAGCCTTTTCCAACAATTGCTTTGACTGTGTAGGGTCCTTCCCAATTTGCAATGAGCTTTCCTCCGTTTTCTTCTTTGGTTGATTGCTTCACGGTTTTCAGCACATAATCCCCGACCTTGAAGTCCCTGAATTTAGCCTTTCTGTTGAGATATGCTTCAATCTGTCTCTTCGATTGAACCAACCGAACCAAAGCCAACTCCCTCTTCTCCTCGAGCAGATCCAACTCAATGCGCATTGCTTCCTGGTTTGCGTCCTCGGCCGTATGGGCATATCGAAGGCTTGGTTCGCCCACCTCTACGGGAATAAGAGAGTCCATGCCATACGCAAAAGAGAAGGGAGTCTCCCCGGTGCTGCTCTTTTCAGTCGTTCGCATGTCCCACAGAACCCCGTGCAACTCCTCGGGCCAAGGACCTTTTTTCTCATCGAGCCTTTTCTTGAGATTCTCAATTATAATCCTGTTTGAAGACTCGGCTTGGCCATTGGCGCTTGGATGATAAGGAGTCGAAGCTATTCTCTTGATACCCCACTGCTTGAAGAAGTTGGTGATAGCAGTCCCCATGAATTGTTTGCCATTGTCGCAAGCAATTTCTCTTGGGACCCCGAACCTGTAGATGATGTTCTTTCTGATGAAGTCGATTACTTGCTTTTGCTTAACTTCGGTGAGAGCCGCTGCTTCCACCCATTTGGTGAAGTAATCAGTCAATACCAGGATGAAACGAACACCACCCTTTCCCTTGGGCAATGGTCCAACAACGTCCATTCCCCATTTCATGAAGGGCCATGGCGACACCACCGAATGAAGAGGCTCGGCTTGTTGGTGGATCAGCCGCCCATGGCGTTGGCACTTGTCACATTTTTGTACAAAATCCCTCGCATCGGTACTGATAGTGGGCCAGTAATACCCAGCTCTTAATAGCTTTCGTACCAAGGATTTTGCCCCCGAGTGGTTGCCACACTCGCCTTCATGCACTTCTGCCACCACGTATCTTGCCTCATCGGGACCCAAACATTTGGCCATCGGGCCGCAATACAACCTCTTGTATAGATTGCCTTCGATCATGTGATACGAGGCAGCTTGGGTCCTCAGCTTCTTCGCTTCTTTCTTATCTTGGGGGACAGTCCCCGAGTCGAAATAGGAGATGAACTTACTTCGCCAATCCCATCGGTTGTCCACCGAGTTGACTTGCAGCTTCATCTCTCTCATCTGTGCAGATAGTAGCCGAACCATCGAGTCAGTCCCCGAGTGATCTTCATCAATAGCCGAACCCAGATTCGCCAAGGCATCAGCCTCGGTGTTCTCCTCCCGAGGCACTTGTTTAACTTGCCATTCTTGGAATTGGTTCAAGATCCTTTGTGCCCGATCTAGGTATAACTGCATTCTGGGCTCACGAGCCGTGTAATCACCGAGGATTTGGTTCACCACTAACTGAGAGTCACATCTCAATTCGATTCTTTCAACCCCCATTTCTTTGGCCAACTCTAAACCCGCTAAAGCCGCCTCATATTCTGCCTCGTTGTTGGTTACTTTTTTGAATCGAACCGAGTGTCTGATTTTCTCCCCGGTGGGTGCTCTCAAGACTATGCCCAGCCTCGAACCTTTGGAGTTAGTTGCTCCATCAGTATAGAGTACCCATAAGCCCGGAGTTGTTCCTTTAGCTTCGGCGTTTTCTCTTTCAGCCTCGGGTAAGATTCCAACGCTAAAATCTGCCACGAAGTCCGCCAAGACTTGGGACTTAATGGCGTTCCGAGGCTGATAGGTGATGTCATATTCACTTAACTCTACCGCCCATTTTGATAATCTTCCCGACAACTCTGGCTTATGCAAAATATTTCTCAAGGGGAAGGTTGAAACTACGGCTATTGGATGCCATTGAAAATAGGGCCGCAATTTCCGAGCGGTAACAAGTAAAGCAAGAGCTAGTTTTTCCAGATGTGGATACCTGGTCTCAGCGTCGAGGAGTGTCTTGCTCACATAGTAAATGGGCTGCTGCTTGCCATCTTCTTCTCGAACCAGCACAGCACTTACTGATACCTCGGACACTGCTAAGTAGACTAGCAATGTTTCACCTTCTTTTGGCTTGGCAAGCAACGGTGCGTTAGCCAAATACTGTTTCAAGTCTTTCAACGCTTGTTCGCACTCCGGTGTCCATTCGAAGTGAGTGTTTTTTCTCAAAACGGAGAAGAATTTGTGGCACCGCTCCGAGGACCTTGAGATGAAACGACTCAAGGCATCGACTCGGCCAGTCAAGCGTTGGACTTCTTTCACCCCGGTAAGCTTCTCGGGGATTTCTTCGATAGCTCTGATTTTGTCAGGATTAGCTTCGATGCCCCGTTCAGAGACAATGAATCCCAAGAATTTGCCAGACCCAACGCCGAAGGCGCACTTTTCAGGATTCAATTTCATGCCATATTGTCTCAACACGGCGAAGGCCTCCCTCAGATGATTCAGGTGATCCTCCATTTGGATCGACTTGATGAGCATGTCGTCTATGTAAACTTCCATAGATTTTCCAATATAATCCTTGAACATGCGACATACTAGCCTTTGGTAAGTCGCCCCGGCGTTTTTGAGACCGAAGGGCATGACCTTGTAACAGAATGTACCTCGGTCAGTGATGAACGAGGTTTTTTCTTCGTCCTTAGGGTCCATGAGGATTTGATTGTAGCCCGAATACGCATCCAAGAAAGTTAATAGTTTGTGTCCAGCCGTGGAGTCTATTAACCTGTCGATTTGTGGCAACGGGTAAGAATCTTTGGGGCAAGCTTTATTCAGGTCGGTGTAGTCTACACACATTCTCCACTTGCCATTCTTCTTCGGCACAACTACCACATTTGCCAGCCATTCGGGATATTTCACCTCCCTGATGAAACCATTTTCTTGCAGCTTCGTGGTCTCATCTTCAATCGCCTTCTTTTTCACCCCGGCGTGAGGTCTCTTCTTTTGTTTCACCGGGGTGAATCTTGGATCTACATTCAGCTTGTGAGTCATGATCTCCGGATCGATACCCGTCATGTCTGAATGAGCCCAAGCGAAACAGTCATGGTTGGACCTTAAAACTTCCATAATTGCGTTTTTCGACTTCGGGTCCAACTCCGAGCCGATGTGCACTTTCCTTTCTGGGAACTCTTTCAGTAGAGTGAAAGAGTTCAGCTCTTCAACGGTAGAATCCTCGGCTTTTTGCTTCCGAGGCTCTTGCACGCATGCCGGGATCTTTTCAATTTCATTTTGGAGGCTCGCCTCGCTCGATCCCGGTTGCGTTGGTTGCTATTTTTTGGGCCCGCTCGGGGCGACTCCACTTTTCAGTGCAACCGAGTAGCATTCCCTCGCTACTCGCTGCTCCCCCTTAATTGATCGAACCCCCCAAGGCGTTGGGAATTTGATCACTTGGTGTAAGGTGGAAGGAACAGCTTCCATGGAGTGGATCCATGGCCGCCCGAGGATTACATTATAGGCCAGATCCTCGGGCATCACTTGAAACAGTGTCTCCTTGGTGACACCCTCAGCGAATGTCTTCAGCGTGATTTCACCCAACGTCTTCTCTGTTGAGTTGTTAAAACCAGCCAACACTGTTGATTTGGGAACGATTTCCCCTTTTAGCCACATCTGCTTCACCGCCCCGTAGCTGATGATGTTTACCGAACTACCGGGGTCAATCAATACTCTCTTGATGTCGGCGTTGTTAATTCTTAGCATGATGACTAAAGCATCGTGATGGGGGAACATCATCCCATCACAGTCATCCTCATCGAACACGATGGCCTTGCCCGAGCCTCCAACTCGGGTCCTTTTCTCCATGGTGATGGAGAGCTTAGCAAATTTTTTAGCTGCGGCGAAGTTCACGCCGTTTACTTCTGACCCCCCGGTGATGACGTTAACTACTCTCTCCGGGGGTGGAGCTCGAGGTGGTTGCCCATCCCCCCGGTTCTTTGAAAAATTTTCTTTCCCCTTGTCAGTGAGGAATTGAGCCAAGACTCCTTTTTTCAGTAGGTGAGCTACCTCGAGGCGCAAAGCTTTGCAGTCCTCGGTTCTGTGACCATAATCTGCATGAAACTCGCAATGCAGATTCTGATCCCTTTTGTCTGCCGGGGTTCTCATGTCTTTGGGAATTCTAACCCCGGCTGTCCCCTTAACAACGTCGACCAGCTCCGAGGTCGATATGTTGAAATTATAATCTTGGATCCGGGGAAGATCCTTTCTTGGGACCGAAGCGGAGCTCGAGGGATTCCTTTGGTTCATATTGGTTTGAACCTTCCCTCCAAGCCTTTGGCTTACGTGAGACGTCGGGTATGAGTTACCGGGGTTGTTTCCCAACCTTTGAGTAACATGTTGCCTCGGCGAAGTATAAGGTTCATACCTCCCTTTCAAATTATTTCGTGGCGCCTCGGCGCGATTTGACATATCACCTCGGTTTTGGTAACCTCGGTTTTTGAACTCCGCCTCCTCCAATCTGATTTTGGAGTAAGCTCTTCTATGCAGGTCCTCCCACGTCAGGACCTGATATTGTTGCAACTCTTTCCGCAATTCGGCGGCAGCACTTGAATTGCGACCGTTGATACCTTTTTCGAAGGCCATGATAGCCAAGGTATCATCCATTCGAGGCAACTCCATACGTTCAGCATGGAATCGCTCGAGGAACTCTTTAAGTGGCTCACCGGGCCACTGTTTCACTTCACATATATCCTCCTTCCTCTGGAGGATCTTTTGCGCGCCGGTGTGAGCTTTGACAAAGGCGCGGGATAGTTCTTTGAACGATGAGATTGACCCCGGCGGCAAGCATAAATACCACCGAAGTGCACCCTTTTCCAACGAACTACCAAACTTCTTTAAAAATATGGATTCAAGCTGCGTGGACGTCAAGTCGTTACTCTTCACCATGGACATGTACTCCCTAACATGCTCCTTGGGATCAGTTGTCCCATCGTACTTTTTGAGGAATGTGAGTTTGAAACCCACAGGAGTTGGAGCTGGTGCTGCTTCGGGCTTATAAGGCTGTTCCCTATATTGCTCAATGTCGAGGTCATCTTCCTCCTTGCTTATCCCCGGTACGCGTTCGAGGCGTTTTTCGACGCGCGCCTCGATGCGAGCCTCGATTTCTCTACTCATTTTTTCAACGTCAACCGATGACGTTGTTTCTGCCACGGAGGGAACCGTCCCGAAGTGTGGCATGGAAGATGGACCACTCCCCGACCCCCCAGACGCGGCTCCGTTGTGAGGTCCCCCTGTTGTCGCGCCCTGAGGAACGAAAGGCGGGGTGCCTCCACCAGGAGCCGAGGGCTGGGTGCCGTTTGGGGCGGCGCTGTTTCGCCCTTCTAGCGAGGCGCGAAACTCGGCATTGATACTAGCCTGCTCATCCTGCTTATTTTGGAGAGCTCTTAGCGTGGTGACAACGTACATTTGAAATTCTTCGGTTGTCATTGGGGTGAAGGATTGTTGGTTCGTCGGAACGTCAACCCGATCACCATTACCACCATTATTGTTATCAGCCATAGCGTTAGATCACAAATTTCTTGACGAAGAACAGATTTCGAACTTTGGAACAAAGCGTTATTGCTTATATCCCCACAGACGGCGCCAATTTGTATGGGCCTAAATCGTTTTTAGGTACACAAATCGAATTTGGATTCGAATATAAGCAAATCTTTGTATCAAAGCGGTAAAAAATGCACGAAACAGATGAAAAATGCGCAAAATAACTTGGTTTCAATATATGGATGTTCAGTACAAATCTGGGCAGAGTTTCGGTATAAATTTCTGGATCCCTATTACATGAAATGAACTGCTATTTATAGATATGAGTCTCTTCCCATGATCTCCACTATCTATTGCCATGTTGTCCCACGATCTTGAGGTGTAGTGGCTGAGTTAGTGGGGGTGAAGTAGTGGGCTGCAAAGCCGGGCGAACCTGGCGTGGCCCTGTTGCTTGACCGAGGTGATAGTCACCGAAGCTCAGCTCGCGGCTCGCCTTCGGTAACGCATCCTCGGTTTCAAGGCTTCGGCGATTTGCTCAATCGCTTCGGCAGTTGCTTAGTCGTGACGTGTTCGGTCGTTAAGATTTGCGCGACCGAGGCGGATCACCGCGGGCCGATTTTTACCCAATACATCAAGCAAATCTAACATCTAATCCTACCTTATTATTATTATTCAGGTAATTTTGTTCACAGTGAGATCCTTTTTACCAAACCAAAAAGCTATGTAAATTACTCCCTCCGTCCCAATTTATGTGGCACTATTTGACCGGGCACGGAGTTTAAGAAAATAGAGGTTGACCTTGTTAAATGTCAATTTTACCCTTGAAAAAGTAAGAGAGAGAAAATTTGAGTAATAAAAAAGTTGTTGGTAGGTTTAAAAATATGTAGGGCCCAACAAGGATAAAATAGAGATGATGCATTAAATAGTTGTCAAATAAGGAAAGGTGCCACTTATTTTGGGACAAACAAAAAAGGAAATGGTGCCACATAAATTGGGACGGAGGGAGTATCTCTTTTCACCTACCGTTAATCAATCAAATTTTTGGCAATAATATCATATGAGTTCTTTTTAAACAATTCATGAAACCAAGAATTATGTATCAATTTAAGGTGAAAAGTTTGAGTGGCTTTGATAATCTAGAGAAAGAAGCCAGAAGCATGTGTAGATAGAGGGAGAGGGGAAGAGGCGTGAGAAAGAAAAAGAATAAAGTGTGAGATTTGTTCTGGTTTTTGTTGTGAACGTATATCCCGAGAAAATTGCCGTTAATTTTAAAGATCTCTACAATAGACAGACTTGGCCACAAATCTGCCTTATTAAGAGGTGTTAAGATCTAAGTGATTTTTAAAAAGAAAAATAAATGCACTTAATGGGCTTATATCTATACCATTTAGATTAAAAAATTTTACATTAAGAGACACTCATTATATAAAAAATTACCATAAAGGCCCTTATTTGACAAACTTACCCGAAATGTCACCCCCACAATTTTTTTAGTTTTTTCTTTCACTCATAGCACCCCTCTATTTAAAGAAAAAACAAAATCCTAGCCCCAATTTTTCCTCTCTTCTCCTTTCCTCCTTCCCATCTTTTCTCTTTTCTCTCCTCTTACAATACCGTCCCCACTCCTTCCACCTCTGCCTCACCTTCATCCCATCTCCTCCAAGTCACCGCCGCCGCCTCTGTTTCTTCTTCTTTTTTTTTTTAAATAACAATGTCGATTTTTCGTTGTATATTCCGATCAAAACTCCGGTGAGGGGTTTGTTTAACATTTTTTTTTAATCTTTTTCATAGAAATTCGATGAGATCTACTAGTTTTTTTTGTTAAAACTTTTTCCTAATGTTTAGATCTAGTATTTTTCTTGTATAAAACTGTATAAATCTTGGATATATTAAAATTTTGTGTTAAAGCTGTCCAAAACACTGTATAAAATTATTTTAATGAGTTTATACAATTTTATATATTTTTATACAAGTTTATACAATTCAGTAGATGTGTATAAAAAATGTATAAATCTGTATATGTGTGTATATACAGTGAATAAACATATTTCTTTACACTTTTGTAAATTTGTATAAAGCTGTATAAATATATATATATACGTGTGTATGAACAATGAATAAAGTTGCATAAATATTAGATTTGTGCGCTATTTTTATGAATGTTTGTATAAAATTCACGTTTTGTACATATTTTTATATTTTTCTTCTTGCATACCTTTTTTTAATGTATTTATATGTATAATTTATTTTTTTTTTGATATATTTGTGTGTATAAAGTTATCAAATATAATTATTTTTATAAAACCACCAATAATAAAGCTCCGGTGACGTAAAATTAGCAATCCCAATGAGATCCGACGATTTTTCAGTTTTTCGGTCACTGGCCGCCTGCGGCGGGTCTGTGGCGAGGGAGGGTGCTATATTATGTAATTTTTAAAATAATGGGGGTGCTATGCCATAGCCCATCATTTGTAATTTCTTTGATTTGAGGAGCTAGTTTTGAAAAAAAAAATCTTAAGATTAAGACTCTCATTAAGTGCAAACAAATAGGGTCTTAGAGTGTTTTGGTATGGCGAAAAATATTTTCTGAAAAATATTTTTTTTTTTATTTTTAGTTGGCTCATATGACATGAAAAATATTCCTCTAGACTACTCTTTTTCCTCCAAATAAAAAAAAATATTTTCAAAAAAAATTGAAGAAATTATATTTTTCTTGAGCACACACAAAATCCTAATCCCCACCCCCTGCTACTTTATTCCACAAACCCACCCCCTATCGCCTTCCTTACCCTACCTACACCCCATCTCTCCCAGCTGCACTTACAACCCTTACCCTCCACAATCGCCAACAACATCAATAACTAAGCTCTCCGTTTCCACCGGCGCCGCTGGCGACATCAACAACTACTATTTCCGGCCCCATCGAAAATCCTAATCCTATTTTTTTTGCCTCGAGGTCTACTACATTGTTCCCTTTACCGAAACGACGACCATGAGAACCTTACTCTCGTTTTTTGGCCTCACCTCACTGCCTCTATCGCTCCCTTCACCAGAACGGCCAACAAATACCCTAATCCCTATTTTGGCATCGTTGTCTACTTCCTTTACCTCTACTCTCCTTTCACCAGAAGGACACTGGCCTTTTCCTCGCCTCTCCTCGCGACAAAGTCTGGCGAGTTGCGAATAACCTATCGCTTAGTCCAATGACTGCTGACGAGGCCAAAGTGTATAGAATTTTCCTGCTCGTGCTTTGTCAGATTATAGTATAGTTTAAGATATCATCCCACAGAGATTGAGAAATCTATGCTACAGACTATGAATATTCCAACTACTATTTGAGAGAATCAAATTGATGAAAAGTGAGTTTTTGAACTTTTAAATAACTTTAACTAAAACAAAATAACTTGTGGAAGATTTTTAATTTAAAAAGAGTTGGGAATCATTGAATTCACTTGATAATATTTATAATAAAAATCTCAATTTTGGCATATATTTCTCTAAAGAATAATTTCTTATTTCTAATTCAATTATATTTTGCTCACAAGAAAATAATCAATTAATAACACTCCGTGAGGTTATGCAAATTAATTGAGTTATAACAAGTGACAGTTAAACCGAAATATTTTTCTTGCCTGAATTGTGCTAAAAAATAGTGAAAACTTCGTGAGAATATTTTTACTAAAAATCAATAATCTTGCCTACAACAATTCCTCCGTGAGAATTAAAACTGAGGCAAGCAAGACTACGGACTTGAAATGGTAGATTACTAAAATTTATTTTCACTCTACTTATTTTACTCATCAGTTACCACATATTAATTTTGCTCCGTGAGAATTACAAAATTAATATGATAATAACCTCGAGATAAAATATGTAGGAGTGATAATAAAGAATAATAAAACTAACATTCCCGCACAGTGTAAAATGTGAAATCGATAATTTCAGGCCAAGTATGTATTAAAACTGAGATAAGTATTAAAAATATATCAAGCTTCATCAACTATCCCAACAAAAAGAAATTACTCCATTATAGAGTATGAAAATATAAAAAGGGAATTTAAAAGACTTATAATTAAAACTAGGAGTATTTTACTACCAGCAAAAGAAAGACAAGAGAAAGAGAAACTTTAAAGAGTTATAGCTATTCTACAACTTGGTATCTAACTAAGGGAGAGTTGTCCTCTATTTATAGAAGAATACTTCTTCATTAAGTCTTGAAATGCCAATTGATGAAGATGTATAGCAAGTTCCTTGCATAATGACATAGATACGTAGAGTCATGAAAAAGGCCAATTGATGAATATGTTTAGAAAGTCCTTGCATAATGATAGTCTTCCATTGCTCCTTTATTTGCTTTAAATCCACATTCTTTTATTAAATGTGTAATTCCATATTACCAAAATGTATAATAAGGAGCAAATTTTGTAGCCAAGATATGTAACAACTTTCATGCACAGTGAGGAAGACATGTCATGGATTTCTTCTTGCATATGTAAAACTCTTCTTCCTTTGTTATTTACTTTATTCATGATATATTTCTCTTTCCAAGTATTCTTTTTCTCTGCAAGATTTGTTAAAAAATATTGGAGAATTGAATATATTTATTCATGCTTTTATTTAAAATATATATATTTATATAAGAAAATATACGAATAAATTATATTCATCAAATTCCCCCATACTTGAACTTTTGCTCGTCCTCGAGTAAAAAGATTTTTTTTTAAAAAAAAATGATTTTCTTTAAAAATTATGATTTTTGTAGGATATACAATTTATTCAAAATAAATATCTCTCATTATGTTCAATGCAATTATCCTTTCCAAATTCACCAAATCTTTTACCTTATGTCTGAATTTTGACTTGATCAACAAAAGCTTGCATTCTTCGCTCCTTGAATCTTTCAGAATTGATAAATTTATGATCACTTATTCAGTAAGTATCATAGCCGAGTCCATATGCTTGTTTTTCATGTTTATCTCCACTAATATAGATACAACACTAATTTTTAAAATCTTTTAGGACTTATCTTGGCTTGTAATGTCAGGCTATAGGCTGGTAGGGTAAGGATATATTTATAGTGACTTTTCTCCTTCCAACTTTGAGCAAACATTTCTTGGTTCTTAGTATTTTCATCATCTTTTTTTTTTTTTAAGCACTCCTCCTTATTACATTCCATGCCTTTGCAATATCATTAACAATCATATATTCTCTTCTTCTTTTTTTCTTGTTTTTTTTTTGTACTTCTTCCTCTTATTGATATCAATCTGTGCTCATTAACTGCTGGAAGAAAGTGTATTTTTATGCGTATATATAGAGATATATACATATATACGACTAATATATATATTTTTTCTCTTCTCTTCTTTTTTTTTTTTAACAGAAATACGGTGTTAAAAAAATTAGGATTAAGGCTAAAAAGGTTCTAAGAGGTAAAATATGTATATTTGGATGAAAAATAAAGAGGCTAGATTTGGGAATCAAAGAAGACCTAAGTTCATTTTTCAAAAATCAGTGTCATCCATTATTTCGCCTCGAAAAACATTTAGAGCAAGTTCTAGGCAAGTTTATTGATTCTTCCTGCTTTTGTGATCGTAACTTTTCTCAATCCCAATGATTTCCTGAGTCGAAGATGCTTGCTACTGTTTTCACAAAATCAAAATCGTTCATGGAAAAACATATGGTGAAAAATAAAAAGAAATAATATTGAGCATAATGTAAAGAATTTATATTGTTAATTAAATACCTACAAAAAATCACAGTTTAGAAGAAGATATTATATTTAAAATATATAAATCAGAATAATCCTCCCCCACACTTGAACATTTCATTCTCCAAAATGAAAATACGTTTCAACACGAGTGGAAAGGGAGTAAAAGGATTTTTTTTTTAAACTAGGATAATTAAAATAGAAAATACTACTTAATAATCTTTTTAAAAAAATATTTTTTTGGCTTTCAAAATTACGATCACAGAAGAAAGCTTGAAAGAAACTGTGACCACACATATTCTATGTGTAATAGACTGATTATTTTTACACCTTAACAGTCATAAGGTCCTAGTTTAAATATAAACTAGAAAATTACTTGTGCCAAAATTAGATTTTCACAATTGAATGGTTAACCAACCAGTAACTTAGGCATACCGATCACCATGGAGTTACTCCTGTCTAGGTGATACTGTTTTTGTAGAGGCGTTCATGAGATGTTCCGGTTGTACAATAATCTGGATATTGACCAGATCAATTGGTTAAGTACTTAATTAGTCAGATCTATGTTGGACTTATAAGGCTCCATTGCTTCACCCTCAATGGCTACGGGTTGGAAACCTTAGTTCTGAGTTTAACGTCGTCAGCTCGACGTAGTAACTGTGAAACTCATCAATCTATCATGATTACTGATGGTTGCTGCTCAAAATGTCCTCCAAAATACAATTTTAGCCTTTGCCATTGACTTTAAACTTGTCTCCTCCATTAAACTGTTGAATTTCAATTGCTCGATATGGAGTGACATCTGTAACCATATAAGGACCTGTCCACCTAGATTTCAATTTTCCAGGAAAAGCCTGAGTCGGCTATTGTACAGAAGTACCTGATCTCCAATTTTGAAGCTTTTTTGTCGGATCAGGTTGTCATGCCATTTTTTTTATTTTTTCTTTATAAATCTGGTTATTTTCATAAACTTCCAGCCTCAACTCTTCCAATTCATTAATCTGAAAAAATCTATTTTTACCAGCAGATGTTAAATCAAAATTCAATGCTTTTAATGCCCAAAAAGCTTTGTGTTCTAATTCGACTGGCAAATGGCAAGCTTTTCCAAAGACTAATCTATATGGGGATGTTCCAATTGGCATTTTAAATGCTGTTCGGTATGCCCATAATGCATCATCTAATTTTAAAGCCCAGTCTTTTCTTGAGATTCCAACCATTTTTTCAAGTATCCTTTTTAATTCGCGGTTAGACACCTCAACCTGCCCTTGAGTTTGAGCATGATATGGTGTTCCTGTTTTGTGAGTTACACCATATTTTGATAGAAGGGCAAAAAATTGTCTATTCATGAAATGAGTGCCTTGGTCATTAATGATAACTCGTAGTGTGCCAAATTTGGTAAAAATATTTTTTCTGAGAAAATTGCACACAGTTCGAGCATCATTCTTTCTTGTGGGAATGGCTTTAACCCATCGTGAAACATAATCAATAGCCACAAGGATATATTCAAATGAATGAGATGAAGGCAATGGTCCCATAAAATCTATACCCCAGACATCAAATATCTCACATACCTGAATTGATTGCAGTGGCATTTCATCTCTTTTAGTGATGTTACCTGTTCTCTGACACCTAACACATTGTGCAACATATGCACGAGCGTCCTTATAAAGTGTTGGCCAGAAGAATCCAGCCTCCAAAACTTTAAATGCTGTCCGATTTGCAGCATAATGTCCTCCAATTGCTCCATCATGGCAATGATGCAAAATCTTGCTCATTTCTTCTTCAGGCACACACCTTCTAATAATATTATCTGCACAATATTTAAATAAATAATGATCATTCCACAGATAATGCTTATCATCAGATATGAGTTTTTTTCTTTGTTGGTAAGAGAGATCTTGGGGTGTCCACTTTCCAACCAAGTAATTTGCAATGTCTGCAAACCAGGGTGGTTGAGTCACAACTGAGCTGACAGAAAAGATATGTTCATCAGGAAATTCTTCTTTTATTTCACAAGACTCAGAAGGAGGATTCTCTAATCTAGACAAATGGTCAGCTACTTAATTTTCGGTTCCCTTTTTGTCTTTTATTCCAAGGTCAAACTCTTGCAGAAGTAAAATCCATCTTAACAATCTAGGTCGGGCATCTTTCTTTGTTAAGAGGTATTTTAAAGCCTCATGATCAGTGAAAACAGTGACCTAGGTTCCTATCAAATAAGAACGAAACTTATCAAAAGCAAATACTACTGCCAATAGTTCTTTTTCTGTTGTGGCATAATTTAGCTGAGCTTCATTCAAAGTCCTACTGGCATAGTATATGGGACGAAAAATCCTATCTTTTCTCTGGCCTAAAATAGCTCCAACAGCTGTATCACTAGCATCGCACATGACTTCAAAAGGTTGGCTCCAATCAGGGGATACAACTACAGGGGCAGATGATAATTTCTCCTTAAGAGTTTCAAAAGCTTCTAAACAATCACCTGAAAAATAAAACTTGACATCTTTCATCAAAAGGTTAGTCAGAGGTTTTGAAATTTTTGAAATTTTTTTTATAAACCGTCTGTAAAAACCTGCATGGCCTAAAAAACTTCTAATGCCTTTAACAGTTGTAGGAGGGGGTAATCCTGCTATAAGATCAATTTTAGCCTTGTCAACTTCTATCCCTTTAGCTGTGATTTTATGTCCTAAAACTATTCCCTCAGTAACCATGAAATGACATTTCTCCCAATTAAGAATCAAGTTTGTCTCTTCACATCTCTTAAGAACTAAGGTCAAATGGTGGAGACAATCTTCAAATGTTTTACCAAAAAGGGTGAAATCATCCATAAAAATTTCCAAAAATTTTTCAGTCATGTCAGAGAAAATTGCAGACATGCATCACTGAAATGTAGCAGGTGCATTGCATAAACCAAATGGCATTCTCCTATATGCATAGGTTCCATGGGGACATGTGAAAGTTGTCTTATCCTGATCTTCTGGTGCAATTGGTATCTGGTTATACCCTGAATATCTATCAAGAAAACAATAAAAACCATTTCCTGCTACTCTTTCTAACATTTGATCAATAAATGGTAAAGGAAAATGGTCTTTTCTGGTGGCATCACTGAGACGTCTGTAATCAATACAGACTCTCCATCATGTAACTGTTCTGGTAGGTATGAGTTCATTATTTTCATTTTTTATTACCGTCATACCTCCTTTCTTTGGTACCACCTGAACAGGACTTACCCAAGGGCTGTCAGAAATGGGGTAAATAATACCTGCTGCGAGAAGCTTAATAACTTCATTTTTTACCACTTCTTGCATTGCTGGATTCAATCTCCTTTGGGGTTGGACTATTGGCTTGTAGCTATCCTCCATGAGGATTCTGTGCGTGCAAATTGCTGGATTAATGCCTTTGATGTCTGCTATAGTCCACCCTATGGCTCCTTTATGCGTTCTGAGTACTTCAATCAATTTATGTTCTTGTTCTGTAGACAGAGAAGATGAAATTAATACTAGAAATAATTCGGGCTCAAGATAAACATATTTCAAATGGGAAGGGAGAATTCTGAGTTCAATTTTTGTGTGAACTTCTTCTGATTGCATTTCATCCTCTTCCTTAGAATTATGTTCCAATAATTTTGCTTCACTTCTGACTACAAGATCATCATCCTGTGTGGTGCTAGATTTAGCCAAACATCTCTCCATTGAGTCTAAAATCAATTGATCATCTTTAAATTCATCTGCAAGATCACCAATCATGTCAATTAAAAAACAAGAAGATGATGTCTCATCTCCTGAAAATTTTAGAATCTTTTGCATATAAAAAATGACTCTTTCTTCATCAACTCTTAGAATCAGTTGTCCTTGATGAACATCTATGATTGCTCTACCTGTAGCAAGAAAAGATCTACCTAAAATTATTGGTTCATCAGGACATTCTTCCATTTCAAGTACTATAAAATCTACAGGGAAAACAAACTTATCTACTCTCACAAGAACATTTTCAATTATTCCCTTAGGTTTTTTAGTACTTTGATCTGCAAATTGAAGAGAAACAACTATATTTTTCATCTCACCAAGATCCAATTTCCTAAAAATAGAAAATGACATCAAATTAATTGAAGCTCCAGAATCACAAAGTACTTTTTCAAAATGTTTCCTCCCAAGGTACATGGAATTGTAAAACTTCCTGGATCACCGAGCTTTTGTGGTAGCTTATTTTGAAGTATAGCACTGCATTTTTCAGTAAGCATTACCACAGAAACTTCTTCCAATTTTCTTTTGCTTGACAAGATTTCTTTTAGGAATTTGGCATATGAAGGCATTTGCAACAAAGCATCAGTAAAAGGAATATTAATGTGAATTTGCTTTAAAATTTCCAAAAACTTTGCAAATTGATTATCAAGCTTTTCTCTTTTCATTTTTTGAGGAAAAGGAATTGTCACGGGGAGAGGAGTTACTTTTTCAATATTCTTTTCTTTTTTCTGGACTTCTTTCTCTTGTGACAGTTCACTGGGTGTTTCAATATTCTTACCCTTGTCTACCTGTTGCTCTGGCTGGTTATTTTCCTGTCTGTCAGCATATGGATCATCAAGATTCTTACCTGACCGTAAGGCAATGGCCTTAAGGTGTTCTTTTGGATTTTTTCCGTATTGCTTGGTAAGGGACCTTGAATCTTTTCTGAAACAAGAGTTGCCAATTGGCTTACCTGAATTTCCAAATTCTTAAGGGTAGAATTTTGGCTTTCCATTTTCTCGTCAGTGGCCTTAATGTACTTGTACAAAAGGTCATCTAGACTTTGATAGGCTTGCTGAGGCCTTTGTTGATATGGAGCTGCTTGCTGATATGGCTTGAAATTCGGTTGCACACGATTTTGATTCTGGTATCCGGGTGGTCCTTGTACCTGTTGCTTCTGAAAGCTTTGAGAATTCTCAGTACCATTTGGATTGCTCCATTGAAATCCTGGAAGTTTTTGTGCCATTGGACTTCCAAAAAGGTATGGCTTGTACCCGATGGCATTGACCTGTTCATCATTCTAATTGGTTGCTTGGCATTCATGGTTCAGATGGTTTCCTCCACACATGTCGCAAGTCTCAGACTGGCTTGGTTGTTGTGTATTAACCTGAAAAAATTCAAACTTTTGTTCCAAAGAAACAATCTGTTGTGTTAGTGTATTTAAAGCATCTGCCTGATTTACCGTAGCAGCTCTTTTTATTACTACATGATCAGATGACCATTGAATTGCATTTTCAGAAATTTCATTCAACAATTGCAATGCTTCAACAGTGGTTTTTCCCATTATGGAACCTCCTACAGCTGCATCTATCACATTTCTAGAAGATGGTTTTAACCTGTGATAGAAAATGTACAGCTGCATATGTTCAGGAATGTCATGATGTGGAAATTTTCTTAGCATTGTTTTTAATCTTTCCCATGCTTGATAAACTGACTCAGTGTCAGTCTGCAAGAAATTAGAAATATCTTGTCTTATCTTTGTTGTTTTAGCAGGAAAAAAATATTTATTTAAAAATTTCTGAGTCATCTGGTCCCATGTAGTAATAGAACCTTGAGGTAAACTCCGCAACCAAGTCTTGGCATCTCCTTTTAAAGAAAAAGGAAATAGCCTTAACTTGATTGCTTCAGGAGATACTCCATTATATTTAGCAGTTTCAACTAGTTCCAAGAAATTAATTAAATGACTGTGTGGATCTTCACTTGGATCACCGGTGAAAGTGCAAGATTGTTGAATTGTTTGAATCAGGCCGGTCCTGATTTCAAAGTTGTTGGCTGCAACTGGGGGTTTTCTCACACTAGACTCACAGTTGAAGCGGTCTGGTCTAGCATAATCCCTTAGGATTCTGTTTGCTGGTCTTGGAGCCACTTCGTCAAACTGATCTTCTACAATAACTGGTGGATCGACACCCAGTTGGTTATTGTCATCTCTTAGTTGCTGCTCCATTTTGTCACAAGTTGCGCTTTGAGAAGATGATGATTGTCCTTTCCTGCGCAACCGTAAAGATTTTTCAATTTCAGGATCGTAAATGACCAACTCTTTGTTAGAAGAGCGGGTCATAAACTACTTGAAATTTTTAAATAATAAAATTTTAAAAAATATATATATTAAATTAGTAGTTATATCAGTACCAGAAAGAAAATAGTATAAGGAAGAAAAAAATAAAGATAATAAAAATAGTAGGTATAAAGTAAACTAGTTAATAATAATAATAATAATATAATAATAATAAATAAATAAAAGAATATGGATGAATTATTACTAACAATAAAAATATAAAAGTACTATATATAAAATAGCAACTAGTAAGTAGTACTAATAGCGCAAAATATAGATAACACTTGAGTAGTTTGAAAAGAAGGAAAATAGTACGTAAGTGGAGTAGTAGTAGTTGTAATAAAGTAAAAGTAATAAAAATTGGTAGAAGGCCTTTCAAGGAAAAAGAAAAAGAAAAATAAAAATAGTACAATACTATTGTTATATGAGCAATAGAAATGAAATAACAATGAGGTAGTACAATACTATTGTTATTTGAGCAATGGAAAAGAAATAACGATGATTAGATAGTACTAGTTTGTGATAGAACAAAAATAGTAAGATGACATAAGTTATTATTTATATCTAACTAATAATAGTATTAAGAAAATAATAGTAATAACTATAATTTAAATAGGAAAAAAATATTTGTGCTATAATATAAATAGAAGCAGTATTAGTAATAGCACTATAGAAACTTAAGAAGAAAAAGAAAGTAAAATAGTGTAGAAGTAATAGTAGCAATAAAAGTAATCTAATATAATAATACTTGTAATACTACTAATAATACTAAATAATTAAAAAGAAGACTTGTTATGTCAAAACAGTACTTACGTAGTAGTACATACAACAATTTTTTTTTTCTTTTTTAACTTTTTCTTAAAAAGGTTAGTAGCAATAATAATAACAATAAGAAATACTTAATATAGAGAACTACTAATATATTATATTATAGACTATAGTAATTAGTAATGGTAAATACTTTAAAGAAAATTTATAATAGTAATAATTATAATAAAACTTAGATATACTAAAGTAGACGTTATAATAAAAGTAGTATGGAAAATAAAATGATAGATAAAAGAAGTGATATGGACTATTAGATAAACACTTTAATATTACTTGCTAACTAAAAATAATAATATAATAAAATATACAAAACAAAATATAAGTGTTAGAAGAAAAAGAGAAAATGTTAGAAGTAGTAATGGAAATGTTAGAAAGAAGTACTTGAGTAACAAGGAAATATTAGAGAAATTACTTAAGTAACAACGAAATGTTATAGTTAATATATTAGTAAATAATAGTAATATTAGTGGCCGTAGTGTAAAAAATAATAATATAATAATAAAAGGTAATATACTAGAGATAATAATAATAATAATAATATACTAAAATAAAATGAAAATTTTAGAAGTAGTAATGGAAATGTTAGAATGAGTACTTGAGTAACAAGGAAATATAGTTAATATATTAGTAACAATTAATAGATAACGATAATATTAATTATAATTATATGTTCTCAAATTAATAACCAAATATTTAGTCTGAAGTAGATGTATGCCAATCCCCGACAGCGGCGCCAAAAATTTGACGAGGCCAAAATGTATAGGATTTTCCTGCTCGTACTTTGTCAAATTATAGTATAGTTTAAGATATCGTCCCACAGAGATTGGGAAATCTATGCTACAGACTTTGAATATTCCAACTACTATTTGAGAGAATCAAATTGATGAAAAGTGAGTTTTTGAACTTTTAAATAACTTTAACTAAAACAAAATAACTTGTGGAAGATTTTCAATTTAAAAAGAGTTAGGAATCATTGAATTCACTTGATAATATTTATAATAAAAATCTCAATTTTGACATATATTTCTCTAAAGAATAATTGCTTATTTCTAATTCAATTATATTTTGCTCACAAGAAAATAATCAATCAATAACACTCCGTGAGGTTATGCAAATTAATTGAGTTATAACAAGTGACAGTTAAACCGAAATATTTTTCTTGCCTGAATTGTGCTAAAAAGTAGTGAAAACTTCGTGAGAATATTTTTACTAAAAATCAATAATCTTGCCTACAACAATTCCTCCGTGAGAATTAAAACTGAGGCAAGCAAGACTACGGACTTGAAATGGTAGATTACTAAAATTTATTTTCACTCTACTTATTTTACTCATCAGTTACCACATATTAATTTTGCTCCGTGAGAATTACAAAATTAATATGATAATAACCTCGAGATAAAATATGTAGGAGTGATAATAAAGAATAATAAAACTAACATTCCCGCACAGTGTAAAATGTGAAATAGATAATTTCAGGCCAAGTATGTATTAAAACTGAGATAAGTATTAAAAATATATCAAGCTTCATCAACTATCCCAACAAAAAGAAATTACTCCATTATAGAGTATGAAAATATAAAAAGGGAATTTAAAAGACTTATAATTAAAACTAGGAGTATTTTACTACCAGCAAAAGAAAGACAAGAGAAAGAGAAACTTTAAAGAGCTATAGCTATTCTACAACTTGGTATCTAACTAAGGGAGAGTTGTCCTCTATTTATAGAAGAATACTTCTTCATTAAGTCTTGAAATGCCAATTGATGAAGATGTATAGCAAGTTCCTTGCATAATGACATAGATACGTAGAGTCATGAAAAAGGCCAATTGATGAATATGTTTAGAAAGTCCTTGCATAATGATAGTCTTCCATTGCTCCTTTATTTGCTTTAAATCCACATTCTTTTATTAAATGTGTAATTCCATATTACCAAAATGTATAATAAGGAGCAAATTTTGTAGCCAAGATATGTAACAACTTTCATGCACAGTGAGGAAGACATGTCATGGATTTCTTCTTGCATATGTAAAACTCTTCTTCCTTTGTTATTTACTTTATTCATGATATATTTCTCTTTCCAAGTATTCTTTTTCTCTGCAAGATTTGTTAAAAAATATAGGAGAATTGAATATATTTATTCATGCTTTTATTTGAAATACATATTTTTATATAAGAAAATACACGAATAAATTATATTCATCAACTGCATTGGTATGCCACCATTGTGTAGGGTGGGGTTTGGGAGTAAAGCGAGGGGTGGGTGAGTTTTTGGAGGTGGTTGGTGATGGGCAGGAGCGGATCTTCATGGTGGAGGGTGGTTCAAGTGATCCCATGATCCCTTTACCAAACTAGGTATATGGAGGTAAAACTTACCTGCACCCGGTGTTTACATCAAGCCAATGATAGCAAGACATGTGCATTGTATACATACACTTATGCCATAGTCATGGTTATATGATGTGAATTTTCTCTTTTATTTTTAACTACAAAGGTTAAATGGCTTGTTTTGGTGTAAACACCGGGTGTGTGTAAGTATTTGCCCTAGGTATATTATGTACATTTTTGCAAAATATGTCTTATATGATGTTGGGGAACCCATGCTATAAAACTTTGAATGGTTCACTTGGTGAGCCGGTGGTTCATTTATACTCAAGAACAAGGACTGATTCCCACTAAAACGTTCATTTAAAATCTTTTTGCCATTCTATTACTTAGATTGATCCAACTTATTTATTTTTTTGCTTATAACAAAGCTGCATGGAAGACTCAAACCTACAAACATTGATCAAATTTTGAACACTCTTTACCTCTAGACTGCCACTTTTAATTGTGTATAGATATTCTAAACTTAATATATCACCATATAAAGTGATATATAGTTCTATATACAAAATATAATTTTTTTACGAAAGTCGTTCGCTGACCATCCATGAGACAATGTAGCTTTGCTAACAACAGTAGTAAACCCAACTTCTTTAAATCGTAGATCTGCCTCTGGTGATGGGATGTGATGTGAGTGAGCTTTTAGAGGTGGAGGGGGGTAGTTGGTGATGAGAGGTGGGTGGGGTGGGGTGGGGTGTATTAGGGGTAAGGATGGGCCATAAGGATAGTAGAAAGGAAAACGTTTTTTCTATCTTTTTTGCTACCAAACAAAGAAATAGATAAAAATTTAAAATCAATTATTTTTTCAAAAATATATTTCATGAAAAATATTTCGTGAAAACTATTTTCTTTCTTACCAAACACACTCTTAGCCATCTAGCAAATCTAGGAGTTCTAGCCACGAAAATTTATACTATATGAGGTAATAAAAATATGAGATAGTTAAGTATGAATTAACCATAATAGATTCAATAAATTAATTTAATTCTCTGTAAAGAAAAAAAAACTCTATTTGATGTAAATTAATTTATTTTTTCTAGGTTGATTCGGATCATATGGAATAAAAAGTTTACACAAGGAAACAATATAAGACCTATCTGTAACGGTCGTTCACATCAAACCAATAGACGCATGTCATATATTTCGAATTAATATGTCTACGTAATCATGACTGATTAATACATATGTTCACTTCATTGAATCACTTAACCATGATTTTATTAATATGATTGGTATAAACACCCAATGCTAATAAGTTTTTAGCCTAAGGAGCTTAGAAGATTCTTTGATACTTTTCGTGAAAAAGGAGTATGCATGTTTAACCTAGATCCGATTTTAGGCCAATTAACAATTAAATTTATATTTGCGGGGTCACGATCAATAGTTGAGATGAAGAGTTTATACGATGGATTGAAATGATAACAATATGCACATATGAGTTAATAAAAGTAATGCGCAAAATGTAGACAGGGAAAAGTAACCGTATCGTATCACACGTCCTTGGAGAGAGTTCTTCGATATAAGTTGCTCTTCAGAAGAGTAAAGCAGAGAACTAAATAAGAACAAAGGGAATGATTGAGCAAGATCGAGAGAGAGAGAGAGTATTCTTATTGATATTGCAGATAGGAAGTAAAAGTTGTTTACAATCGATTAAGGCGAATGCTATTTATAAGCCTGGTTGGCACCCGTTGGGATTTTTGTAACCGCTGGGCGTGGATCCGTTTGGATAAGTAACTGTCGATCACCTATCCGTTGGAGTCATAACCGCTGGGTTGTAATGATTGCCTTAATGATCTTTAATAGGTTGATCGTGGATGATCGTGTTAATAACTGCTAATTTAAACCGTGTTGACCGTTGAAATGCTTCATAACTTCTTTAGGTCTACACATGACGAATGTCTGCCCGTTAGATGTCTGTCCGTTGAAAAGTCTGTTCGTGCCACGTGGAAGACACGTGTCACCTTTTCAAGTCTAGTCAGCTTTTATCCAATACAGATAGTCCCCGCACTTCTCGAGCAGAGTATCTGTTCGAGGAGTGGATACAATTTTTGGCGGGAATCTCTTGAGAATTTTTGTCTTCGTGTGATGTGTCTTGATGTGTCTTGATGACGTACAATCCTTATCAGCTAAGTGACAAGCCTTCATGACGTGCGCATTTAATGCACCGTAACAAAAAGTAATTGCAGCTGGTACGCCTGCGAGATTGCAGGTCATTCCGAAATGACTATTGCGTGCCCCAAGGGTAAAAGTAATAATTTTAACCGCTTCAGTCACGTGCACACGTTGTCTGTTGATCGCGAGATGACCGCTCTTTTCCAGAATAATGATGATACTATAAATTTTTGGCGAACCCTATTCCCCTTTTCAACGGCCAGATCTGATTGAGGTTTCTTTGATGATCTCCACGTGTCTTGAAGGAAGTTGGTGGGGCTGAATTTTTACTCCTATAAATAGGGGTTTGTCTGATGAAAGACCTTTTACTTGCCTTCATTTCTTCTCCGCTTTCTTTAGAAAATAATTTGAACAAGCTTTTGAATTCTTCCTTGATAACTTCATATTCTTTTTGCGATTATGACTTCACGAACTAGGAAAAATCAGGGTACTGATGTTGCTGGTAGTTCCTCGGCGGCCACTCCCAGGTCCCGAGCTACTAATGCTACTGCTGCCGAAATAATCCCCAAGAAGTGGAGTGAACTTGAAGCGGACTGTAATATTAAGTCATTTCATAACAGAGAAGGAGATACGCGGAACTGGCCGACATATAGATATAAGTCTGGGATCACAAAAGAGGTGATCCCACGAGTAAGGATAGACTGCCATTGGGGCGATGAGGTTCCCCTCTTGCTGGTCTCCGAGGAGGAGAATATTACTTTCCATAGGGTCGGGTGGACAGCCATGTGCACCTACCCTTTCACCGTGGGAAGTAGATTAGCCCTGCATCCTGTGTTGGAGAGGCTCTGCAGGGAGTACCTCCTCTGTCTAGGGCAGCTGAGCCCCAGTATGTATAGAATAGTTACTCTTTTGGATTGGTTCGCGGCATGAACCGATCAATCTTTTGGTTATGAGCATTTTATTTCTTTGTATAGTATACAAATTTTCAAGGACGGCTATGTAAATGCCAGAATGCGCGGAAGCAAGGGCTTGGTGCGTAGTTCTGAGGATACTGGTGACCGAGGCTGGGCACACCGGTATCTGTTTGTGCGCTCCTCGGCCGACTTTTGACGACAAGGACTACCTTCCAGAAGTATGGAATAAGAAGCGTAAGTCCCCGAGTATTTTTTGACGTTCTTCATGCTTTCCCTTCTTCTCGTTTTCTAACTCCGTTCAATTTTGTAGCGGCCAAGCAACCCTACGACGGACTCATCTCTGTCAAAGATTTGAGGGCGTGGGTTGAGCCAATTTTGAAGGAGTTTACTCCTGAGAAGAGAGAGTGGATGTATTTTGCCACTCAAAAGAGTTTGGTTGTACACAATCATGGTGAGAACATTTCTTTTTCATGATCGTTCTTCTTCTTTGAACCTTCTCCATATCTGATCGCTTTACCTTTTTATAGGTTTGGGTACTTCAGGAGATTTCTTCCCTGCTCCTCCTCAAGATGGGCCTCCCGAGCTTGTGGCTAACCTAGAAGCTGAAGCTGAGGCTATACTAGCTTCAGTGGGTGCTTTGCGCAACAGGGAGGGCGGTGAAGAACTTCTGTCCGGTGGACTGGGCTCCTTGAAGAGGAAGAAGAGGAGCCAAGGTGAGGGCGTAGCGCGGAAGAAGTCTGCTCGTAAGACTTCCGTGGCTGCCGGGCAAACCTCGTCGGCTGGCGGTGATCCTTCTTCTAGGGCCAGTGTACCGGAGCCCGTGGAAGAGAATGCCGGGGCTGCCGCTAAAGTCCCCGAGTCCGCACGGGGAGAGGGCATAACCCAGGAGGTTATTACTCTTTCGGATACTGAGGTTGAAACTGATGCTCCTCTTAGGTGAAGGCCTCATCTCCGTAGTGACAGGAGATGGGCCGAGGAAGAGACTGTTCGTACTCCGCAGGGGAGTCCCCGAGTTAGTGATGAGGCGGAGGCAGGTCCTTCTCGTGTCGACAAGGGGAAGAGAAAAGTTGGTGAAGAAGAAAAAGAAGAGGTGAAAGAAGAAGCAAGAGAAGAAGCTTCCCAAGAGGGTAGCCAGGGTCCTCGTGTTTATCGTTTCGAGGATCTGGAGAATGTGGCTACTGAGGGGGCGGCTCCCGTTGTTCTTCGTGAATGTGAGACCATAGACCCTGGAGCGGAAGGTGATTCTAACCTTTCCTTATCAAGGTTCGTTTGGCGGTCAGCTATTGGTGGCAGGACAGAGCTGAGTGACATTAGGGGAGTGCGTTACAAGTTCGGGCCAAATTATCCCTCTGAACAGGCTTGGGAACCTAAGTTCTGCGAGAGGAAGCACACTTAGAAACTTGCCCCTGATGTCAACTTCGTAACCAGGCCACGCAGCTTGGCTAAGGCAGTCTCCTTGCTCATCGGTCCCCGTGAAGAATGGGCACTGAGGGAGCTAACCGATGAGGAGTTGGCCTTCCAGATTGCTTCTGATTCTGCCCGGGTAAGTTCTTTTCTGCTTTGTTTCGAGAGTAACTTCTAGCCTTCGGACTTTTAACTCTGACTTACCTTTTTTTTTTTTAGTCGAGTATGCTGGCTGCCGAGCTCATGTTTCGCTCCAGGCTCAACAACGCTAATCAAGTGGTTGAAGTGAAAAGAGAATTGTTGGAAGCTCTGAAGGACAACAAGACTCTGATTGAGCAGTGTGGTCTCCTTGGTGGTGAAGTTAACCGGTTGACTGACGTCAACAATGGGCGTCTTAAGCAAATCAACGCTCTCACCAGGGAGAAGGACCTTCTTCTCGAGGAGAAAGAAGGGTTCGCACGTTCTGTCCAGGGTTTGGAGAGACTGCTTGAAGAGTGCCAAAATTCTTTGAACGGTGCTAATGAAGATCATGCATCTCTTGAGATGGATCTGTAGAGAGCTAGTGACGAGTCAGTTAAAGCCAGGGCTGATCTCCAGGCTGCTAAGGATCAGGTCGCTCAGTTAATGAGTGCTCAGACTGTATTAACCAAGGATTTGGCGAACCTGCGTGATCAGTCTGAAATCAAAACCAAGCTTGCAGCCCTTGAGGCTAAGCGTGCATTGCTCGTGCAGATTCAGGCTGGACAAGTTAATGTCGAGGAGATGCTGCAGACAACAAAGAACGCTGTTCGAAGAATACATCAAGTATTGGGTCTCTCCCCTGAAGAGTCTGAAGGTGATGATGATGATGAAGATGAAGATGACGGCGAGAATTCAGGGAACGACGACAGGACTGACGGAGCTGGTGCGTCGAGTTCTGGTCGTAGCCCTAAATGTTAATGCCTTTTCTCAATCTGTGATTGATGTAGTTTTTATCGTATGGCGAGAGCCGGACTTGTTTGTTGATGGACAAAAGTCTAGTAGAGACTTTCTGATCCTTTGTATGGCCGGTTTGTTTGGCCTTTGAACACTCTGCGAATTTCTGTCAGCCGTATTCGGCATTTTATCAATTCACAAAGATAATGTATATATGCTGTTTAGATCTGTCCAGTGACTATATTTAGTTTGAACTTCTCGATCTTTTGTTTGCATTTGTTGTGGCTTTCGTGCCTTATGATTGGGAGTTTTCCGAAGTAAGAACTTTATAAAGTTTGTGTCTTCAAGAGTCTGCCCGAATGTTTTTAACTTAGCCTTTCGCTGGGAAGAGGTCGTAAGTTGCAAATAGTCTGACTGAATTGTGGTCGTTTAGAGTGTTGGCCAAATCATTGCTCTGTGCGTGTAACTTTGCTTATCGTTTCGATAGTTGAAAGTTGTTGCATGGCTTTGTAGATTGGCTCTGGCAGAGTTGTTGGCCTGGTGAACGACTTCTCTTATTTTCATGGAAGCCTTGTCATGCACAAGTTTTTATTTTGTGAATGACTCATCTTATTTTCTGTGGGAGTTTTATCACGTGATAGTTTTTGATTTGTGAATGACTCCTCTTATTTGCCGTGAATGTCTTATCACGTGAAAGTTTTTGATTTGAAAAACTTCAAAAATTTGCCTCTTGATAAGGTCTTATCTGGCCTACAGGGGCCTCTCACCACCCTCCTTATTTTTATGTTGGAGCACGTAAAGTGATAATATGAAAAGAGTTTTCGGTGAGCTGCATATGGAACACATATAACCAAACGAGGAGTGTGTCCGTTGTGGGATTCGAACCCACAGCCGCGAAGTTGAAGAATTTCGAGCTCTGCCAGTTGAGCTAAACGGATCTGACCTTGTTCAGGTCGTTAGTACCATTTAGAGAGATTATATAATAAAAGTAAGAACTTTTCATAAAGATAAAAGGTAAGTGTGAGATGACTAACCGTTTTACCACTTAAAAGTGATACCTTTTGAGGTGAACCACATTCCAACTGTTCGGGACAGTAGAGCCGTCTGGTCGTGCCAAACGATAAGACCCTTTACCAACCGAAGCGATTACTTTGTAGGGGCCTTCCCAGTTAGGACCAAGCTTCCCTGAATTTGTTTCTTGTGTGCTCTGGGAGACTTTTCTGAGTACAAAATCCCCGACTTGGAAGCTTCGTACGCAGAGTCCCCGATTGTAGTATTGCTCGATTCGTTCTTTTTGAGCGACTACTCGCACAAGGGCTAGCTCTCTGCGTTCTTCGAGAAGATCCAGCTCTTCTGATAGATTGACTGAGTTTGATTCCTCAGTGGCATGTGCGTATCGTAAGCTGGGCTCTCCGATTTCAACCGGGATTAGAGCGTCTGCACCGTATACTAATGAGTAAGGAGTTTCTCCGGTACTCATTTTTATAGTTGTGCGGTAAGCCCATAGTACTCCAGGTAACTCCTCTACCCAACATCCCTTTGCCTGCTCGAGGCGCTTTTTAAGGGACTCAACGATGATTTTGTTGGTAGATTCCGCCTGTCTATTTGCAACAGGATGGTATGGAGAGGAAGTGATCCTCTTGATGTGTAGATCTTCGAGGAATCTAGTCACTTTCTGGCCGACAAATTGCGGGCCGTTGTCCATGACTATTTCCTTAGGTGCTCCAAAATGGCACACGACAAAATGCCAGAGGAAATCGACGACTTCCGTTTGTCGTATCCTTGAATATGCTGCCGCCTCGGCCCACTTTGTGAAGTAGTCAGTGATGATCAATAAGAAGCGCATCCCCCTTGGTGCTGTGGGAAGAGGACCAACGATATCCATCCCCCATTTCATGAAGGGCCATGGGGAGATTATTGAATGGAGTGGCTCTGCTGGTTGGTGGAGAAGATGAGCGAACCTCTGGCATTTGTCACACTTTCTGACAAACTCGTTCGTATCTTTCTCCATCTTGTCCCAATAATAGCCTGCACGAATCAGCTTCCGGGTTAGTGTTTTACCTCCAGAATGATTTCCGCAACAGCCTTCGTGGACTTCTCTCATTACGTACTTGATCTGATTAGGTCCAAGGCATTTTGCAAGAGGTCCTGCGAACATCCTCCGGTAAAGCTCGCCGTTGAGAATGGTAAATCGGGCAGCTTTCACTCGGAGCTTGCGTGCAGCTTTTGCGTCGGCAGGTAGAGTTCCATGGATAAGATAATTCGTTATCTCATTCCGCCAGTCCCAAGTAGCGTTGATGGTGTTGACTTCGAACTTTTATCTATCCATGGTAGTGTAGAGAAGTTGAACAACAGCTGAGGAGCTAGCTGCCCCTATCTCTGCCACTGATCCCATGTTTGCAAGAGCATCGGCTTCATGGTTCTCTTCCCGTGGAATCTGGACTGCTTCCCATTCGCCAAACTGTGCTAGGAGCTCTTTCGCTCGGGCGAGGTATACTTGCATCCTGGATTCTCGTGCAACGAAACCTCCATTAATTTGATTGACCACGAGCTGAGAGTCGCTTTTTAGCTTGACGATGGTTGCCCCATAACTTCGGGCTAGTTCCAATCCTGCAATAACGGCCTCATATTCGGCCTCATTGTTAGTAATGAATGGGCACTTGGTAGGCTGCCTTACCGTTTCGCCGGATGGAGCAACGAGAACCAGTCCAAGGCCGGACCCTTTGACGCTCGAGGAGCCATCTGTGTAAAGGGTCCATGTGTCGGGAGCCTGCCCATCATAAAGAATAGATTCCCTTTCTCCTTCAAGGTATATGTTAGTGCTGAAATCTGCTACGAAGTCTGCTAGGACTTGTGACTTTATCGCTACTCTAGGCTGATAGGTGATATCAAATTCAGATAATTCTATAGCCCATTTCACTAGCCTTCCTGAGAATTCAGGTTTGTGCAGAACATTTCGCAAAGGAAACGTTGTAACCACAGCTATCGAATGACTTTGAAAATAAGGGCATAACTTACGAGCAGCAGTTACCAATGCCAGTGCTAGTTTTTCTAAAGGTTGATAGCGTGTTTCTGCATCAATTAAAGCTTTGCTAATGTAATAGATAGGAAGTTGTTTACCTTTGTCTTCCCGAACTAGTACAACGCTTATCGATGACTCTGAGACTGCCAAGTAAATCAGCAGCTGTTCACCTTCCTGAGGTGTGGAGAGCAGCGGAGGATTGGATAGATACCTTTTCAAATCCCTCAATGCTTGCTGGCATTCGGGAGTCCATTCGAACTCCTTGTTTTGTTTTAGGACATCGAAGAAACTTTTGCAACGGTCAAATGACCGGGAGATTGTTACACCCCGTATGTCTAACGTGACGTATATCATTCTAATGACATGTTAAGAATGATTTAAGTGAGTTTAATGTCATAATATTACCATATAAGATGTTTATATATTGAATATAAAGTTTAGGAAAAGTCGGATTTAAGTTGCGGAAAAACCGACTAAGGAATTGCCTTGTAACGGAGCTTTTTCAGCAATTAATTTCATGTGTTATATGAAGTCTTTTGGGGACATATGATATACCAAATTGAAGGTCTTGGAGTTTGGTTTCCAACACTTTTGACGGTTTCTTCATACAATGTTTGAATAAAAAGATATGAGCGTCAGAAATCAGGCCAGAAAAAGGGCCATAAGCGCAAAAGAGGACTAAAACTGAAATGTTTCAAGTATAAAAGGAAATTTTCCTCTCATATCTCGTCACTTCCAGAAAAATAAAGATAGTGACAGTGTGTTCTTTATGGTTTAAGCCATTTTGATGGTTTTTAAGAAAGAACATTGATCTTAGCTCGAAATTGAAGACAGATTGCGTCAAAACGCTCTACGCGATTAGGGTAACATTATGCTACCTTCAATTTCGTCTATAGTTTGAGTTTTAGAATTACTTCATAGCTAAGTAAAGTATCTAAATTCTATTTTATAGCTTGTTTAAGCTTTAGAAGGTGTGGAATTCAAAGGAAACGAAGTTTAGAAGCTAGAAATATCAAAGGTATGTAAGGCTAAACCTTTCTTTTGGTAAGGCATGTATCTTTTAGATTTTGAAGCTTTTATTAGTTTCAAACTTAGTTTTTCTTGTGAGAAACTTTTATGGTACCAAGGAAACCTTGTATATATTTAATTTGGTACTAAAATCCAAGGTGAAAGACGTCCAAATCAGAAAGGCAAAACGTTTCAAAATCTGGAAAATTGTTTTGAACTTTGGACAGTTGTTAGTATATTGATCATAACTCCTTATACAAAATTGATATTAAGATGATTTAAGAATCTCCAGAATCCTAATACATATATCTACAACTTTCATGAAGACCATGAGGTCTATAACTTTTATCTGCACCCTCAAAACTATGATGCAATACAGGACGCTGGTACTGTCTAGAAATTCTGTACATCCGTGGAATTGTTACGCCACTCTCATCTTGTTATCCAGTTAATTTGTTTATGTTATCAGTTTATCCGGGTATCCATTCCCGTGTATAATATAGTGCTGGTTCTGTTTTGCGGATCATCCAGTTTCAGTGGAAACTCTGCCGAAATTTTTATAAAAATCAAAGAGTTAGACAAATTCTAAGTTTCAGGTTGTGTCTACAATTCCATCCAGAGTTTTCTTATCATTCCTTTGAGTCCATATATATTGTTGCCACATGTGTTATGCCTCATACATGCTTATGCTTATATTGTGATCATGTTATGTGTGATTTGGAGTCCCCCATAGAGGTTGGACATTGGACACACAGTCCGGTCGCGTGTGATACTACCCGCCTGGGGGATACAGCCCCTCTGGTTCAGGCAGGAGTTGAAACACCTAGTGTGACCGGGTGTCATTCACACACTCTGACCAGAGAGACTAGATATTACTGGCTGGGGGGATATAGCCCATAACACCCACCAGGTTTGTTATATACGCGTATATAGCCACATTATGCACTGCATGATTATACATGAGGCTAGTTCCAGTTTTTAGTTACCTGATTTGGGGGGATACAGCCCATAACGCCAGACAGGTACTAGTTCAGATGTTCAGTTACCTGATTTGGGGGGATATAGCCCATAACACCAGACAGGTACCAGTTCAGATAACAGTTCAGCTTTAGCTCGGTACCAGTTATCAGTTCTCAGTTATCAGCCACCAGTTCTTAGCGTCAGTATCAGTTGACAGTTATCAGTTCTCAATTATCAGCCACCAGTTCTTATCAGTTGACAGTTATCAGTTCCAGTTTCTAGTAATCAGCTATCAGTCATATTACAGTTCTTTATCAGTATAGTTCAGCTCAGTCTTCAGGTTCAGATTCAGCTAGACTTCAGCTTATATTCATATCATGTTTAGTACGTTCTTCAGATTTCCAGCTATATTGCTATGCTCCAGCTCATGTTTACATATTTATATTCCAGCCTACAGTTTCATTCAGCTATGACATATTATATGCTCATGCCTTACATACTTGGTACATATCGTACTCACGCCCTTTTCTGGGGCGCTGCGTTTCATGCCGCGCAGGTGCAGATAGATCAATGCTTGGACCACGTTAGTAGGCCATCGATCAGCTATTGGAGTCACTCCGCTTACTCCCGGAGTTACTTATCTTTTGGTATGTATACAGTCAGCCAGTTTGGGTATGGCGGGGTCTTCTCCCGTCCTTTGTATATTCAGTTCAGCACTCTTAGAGGCCTGTAGATGTGTCCCTGTGCGGTGCAGTCAGTATGTTATGTATGTCACCTTATGTTAGCCTTGTCAGCTATTTGCATTGCATACTCCTTATCAGCTAGGTTTATGCTTATTCTGTTTATCAGTTATAATGGTTAGCATATTATCAGTAGGATTAGTGATGATCGATACTTAGTGTTGGTCATCCGTCGCGGCCCTAACCCGTATGTCTAACGTGACGTATATCATTCTAATGACATGTTAAGAATGATTTAAGTGAGTTTAATGTCATAATATTACCATATAAGATGTTTATATATTGAATATAAAGTTTAGGAAAAGTCGGATTTAAGTTGCGGAAAAACCGACTAAGGAATTGCCTTGTAACGGAGCTTTTTCAGCAATTAATTTCATGTGTTATATGAAGTCTTTTGGGGACATATGATATACCAAATTGAAGGTCTTGGAGTTTGGTTTCCAACACTTTTGACGGTTTCTTCATACAATGTTTGAATAAAAAGATATGAGCGTCAGAAATCAGGCCAGAAAAAGGGCCATAAGCGCAAAAGAGGACTAAAACTGAAATGTTTCAAGTATAAAAGGAAATTTTCCTCTCATATCTCGTCACTTCCAGAAAAATAAAGATAGTGACAGTGTGTTCTTTATGGTTTAAGCCATTTTGATGGTTCAAGGTTGGCAAGTCTCAATTGATAGGTCCAGATTTAATCCAACAAGTAATTGATAAAGTCAAGTTGATCAGGGAAATATTATTAGCAGTGCAGAGCAGACAGAAGTCCTATGCAGATAATCGACATTGAGATTTAGAATTTCATATTGGCGATTAGGTATTCCTGAAAGTATCACCTATGAAAGGCGTTATGAGATTTGGAAAGAAGGGAAAGCTTAGCCCTAGATTTATTAGTCCATATCAGATTATCAGGCAAGTTGGGCGTGTAGTCTACGAGTTAGACCTTCAAGCAGACCTTCAGGAGGTACATCCAGTATTCCATGTTTCCATGCTCAGAAAATGTGTCAGAGATCCTTCTAGAGTTGTACCAGTAGAGGATGTACAGATTACAGAACAGTTGACTAATAAGGAGGTGCCAGTTGCAATTTAAAGAGGCAGATTCGTCGAGTAAGGACGAAAGACATTCCTTTAGTTAAGATGCTATATCAAAGCAATAATATAGAAGAAATAACTTGGGAAGCTGAAAATGACATGAGGGCCAAATATACACATCTCTTCATTATTTCGAGTATGTAACAGATCGTTGCTTAATGCTTCTACATACTTCATTTAACATTCGAGGACGAATGTTCCAAACGGGGGAAGATTGTTACACCCCGTATGTCTAACGTGACGTATATCATTCTAATGACATGTTAAGAATGATTTAAGTGAGTTTAATGTCATAATATTACCATATAAGATGTTTATATATTGAATATAAAGTTTAGGAAAAGTCGGATTTAAGTTGCGGAAAAACCGACTAAGGAATTGCCTTGTAACGGAGCTTTTTCAGCAATTAATTTCATGTGTTATATGAAGTCTTTTGGGGACATATGATATACCAAATTGAAGGTCTTGGAGTTTGGTTTCCAACACTTTTGACGGTTTCTTCATACAATGTTTGAATAAAAAGATATGAGCGTCAGAAATCAGGCCAGAAAAAGGGCCATAAGCGCAAAAGAGGACTAAAACTGAAATGTTTCAAGTATAAAAGGAAATTTTCCTCTCATATCTCGTCACTTCCAGAAAAATAAAGATAGTGACAGTGTGTTCTTTATGGTTTAAGCCATTTTGATGGTTTTTAAGAAAGAACATTGATCTTAGCTCGAAATTGAAGACAGATTGCGTCAAAACGCTCTACGCGATTAGGGTAACATTATGCTACCTTCAATTTCGTCTATAGTTTGAGTTTTAGAATTACTTCATAGCTAAGTAAAGTATCTAAATTCTATTTTATAGCTTGTTTAAGCTTTAGAAGGTGTGGAATTCAAAGGAAACGAAGTTTAGAAGCTAGAAATATCAAAGGTATGTAAGGCTAAACCTTTCTTTTGGTAAGGCATGTATCTTTTAGATTTTGAAGCTTTTATTAGTTTCAAACTTAGTTTTTCTTGTGAGAAACTTTTATGGTACCAAGGAAACCTTGTATATATTTAATTTGGTACTAAAATCCAAGGTGAAAGACGTCCAAATCAGAAAGGCAAAACGTTTCAAAATCTGGAAAATTGTTTTGAACTTTGGACAGTTGTTAGTATATTGATCATAACTCCTTATACAAAATTGATATTAAGATGATTTAAGAATCTCCAGAATCCTAATACATATATCTACAACTTTCATGAAGACCATGAGGTCTATAACTTTTATCTGCACCCTCAAAACTATGATGCAATACAGGACGCTGGTACTGTCTAGAAATTCTGTACATCCGTGGAATTGTTACGCCACTCTCATCTTGTTATCCAGTTAATTTGTTTATGTTATCAGTTTATCCGGGTATCCATTCCCGTGTATAATATAGTGCTGGTTCTGTTTTGCGGATCATCCAGTTTCAGTGGAAACTCTGCCGAAATTTTTATAAAAATCAAAGAGTTAGACAAATTCTAAGTTTCAGGTTGTGTCTACAATTCCATCCAGAGTTTTCTTATCATTCCTTTGAGTCCATATATATTGTTGCCACATGTGTTATGCCTCATACATGCTTATGCTTATATTGTGATCATGTTATGTGTGATTTGGAGTCCCCCATAGAGGTTGGACATTGGACACACAGTCCGGTCGCGTGTGATACTACCCGCCTGGGGGATACAGCCCCTCTGGTTCAGGCAGGAGTTGAAACACCTAGTGTGACCGGGTGTCATTCACACACTCTGACCAGAGAGACTAGATATTACTGGCTGGGGGGATATAGCCCATAACACCCACCAGGTTTGTTATATACGCGTATATAGCCACATTATGCACTGCATGATTATACATGAGGCTAGTTCCAGTTTTCAGTTACCTGATTTGGGGGGATACAGCCCATAACGCCAGACAGGTACTAGTTCAGATGTTCAGTTACCTGATTTGGGGGGATATAGCCCATAACACCAGACAGGTACCAGTTCAGATAACAGTTCAGCTTTAGCTCGGTACCAGTTATCAGTTCTCAGTTATCAGCCACCAGTTCTTAGCGTCAGTATCAGTTGACAGTTATCAGTTCTCAATTATCAGCCACCAGTTCTTATCAGTTGACAGTTATCAGTTCCAGTTTCTAGTAATCAGCTATCAGTCATATTACAGTTCTTTATCAGTATAGTTCAGCTCAGTCTTCAGGTTCAGATTCAGCTAGACTTCAGCTTATATTCATATCATGTTTAGTACGTTCTTCAGATTTCCAGCTATATTGCTATGCTCCAGCTCATGTTTACATATTTATATTCCAGCCTACAGTTTCATTCAGCTATGACATATTATATGCTCATGCCTTACATACTTGGTACATATCGTACTCACGCCCTTTTCTGGGGCGCTGCGTTTCATGCCGCGCAGGTGCAGATAGATCAATGCTTGGACCACGTTAGTAGGCCATCGATCAGCTATTGGAGTCACTCCGCTTACTCCCGGAGTTACTTATCTTTTGGTATGTATACAGTCAGCCAGTTTGGGTATGGCGGGGTCTTCTCCCGTCCTTTGTATATTCAGTTCAGCACTCTTAGAGGCCTGTAGATGTGTCCCTGTGCGGTGCAGTCAGTATGTTATGTATGTCACCTTATGTTAGCCTTGTCAGCTATTTGCATTGCATACTCCTTATCAGCTAGGTTTATGCTTATTCTGTTTATCAGTTATAATGGTTAGCATATTATCAGTAGGATTAGTGATGATCGATACTTAGTGTTGGTCATCCGTCGCGGCCCTAAGTTGGGTCGTGACAGAGATGAACCTGCGTAGAGCTGCCACTCTCCCCGTTAATTTCATGACATCTTTCCTGTTGTGAAGTACATCTGGGATAGATTCAATGGCTTTAATCTGAGCGGGATTGACTTCAATGCCACGCTGAGAAACAATGAATCCAAGAAACTTCCCCGATCCGACTCCGAAAGCGCATTTCTCTGGATTCAGCTTCATGTTATACTGATCCAGGATTCGAAAAGCTTCCTTCAGATGTATCAGATGATCCTCTGCTCGTTTGGATTTTATTAGCATGTCATCGATGTATACTTCCATGGTCTTTCCGATATGGTCGTGGAATATTCGAGGTGCACCTGCATTTTTCAGTCCAAAAGGCATAACTTTGTAACAGTACGTACCTCGACAAGTGATGAATGCTGTCTTTTCCTGGTCATCAGGGTCCATCAATATCTGGTTGTACCCGGAGTATGCGTCGAGGAAGGTTAGTACTTCGTGTCCGGCTGTTGCATCGATTAGTTGATCTATCCTGGGGAGAGGATATGAATCCTTCGGGCAGGCTTTGTTTAGATCTGTGAAGTCAATGCAGACTCGCCATTTGCCGTTCTTTTTAGGTACGACAACTACGTTGGCCAATCAGTCTGGGTATTTAACTTCACGTACTGAGCCAATCTTCAGCAGCCGGTCAACCTCGTCGTTGATGACCTGGTTCCGGAATGCTCCTTGCTGGCGCCTTTTTTGTTTCACCGGGCGGTGATACGGATCAACATTCAACCTGTGAGTAATGATGTCAGGAGAAATACCTGTCATATCTGCGTGAGACCAGGCGAATGTTGTGTGCTGCTCCTTGAGAAACTGGAGGATATCTCCTCGTAGGCGCTCGTTCAGCTCGGTTCCTAGGTACACCTTCTGCTCTGGCTTGTCGGTGAACAGCTCTTCGGGTTCCAAAGCTTCAACGGTCGGCATATGGTTTTCTCTCTCGTCCATATTCGTGATGAATTCCGGGACTTCGTACTCAGCCATTTCGGATGGTATGTCTGGTCCCGGTCGCTGTAATTGCTATTTGTTCTCTTCGGGAAGTTTAAGAGTCACATAATAGCAATCTCGGGCAGAGTGGTGCTCTCCTCGAACCTCACGCACTCCCCATTCGAATGGGAACTTCAACACCTGATGATAAGTAGAAGGAACAGCTTGCATGTCGTGGATCCAAGGTCTGCCCAATATGATATTGTAGGCTAAATCCGCATCAACAACATGGAAAGTTGTTTCCTTTGCCACCCCTTCGGCAAGAGTCGTCAGGGTAATCTCACCGAGAGTTTTCTCACTCGGGCTCGTTAACATTTACCTTTGAGATGTAACGGTCACAAACGTCCGACCAGCTGACTACTGGGGATTCGCGGAGAGATTCGTACAATCGACGCGTAGCTGTGGAACTTCCCACATCCAGACTAAAAGTAAACGCGATTACCGTCCACTTGTCTGACATCTTGGGGAGTAGTGCTCGCTCTTCCTGGAAGCGGCTTATGTACTGGCGAAGGGATTCCAGGGCTTCTGTTTCACTTCGAAAATATTCGTTCCTCTTGCGATAGTTCGTTGGGAGTTGCTTTCGGCCATGTTAGTCGCAGAGCAAAAAGATAGACGAAAATAGAGATAATAGCAAAGATAAACTATTAACCTACGAAGGCTATTGACCGGCTCCCACTGTGGTCGCCAAATTGTTTAACCTAGATCCAATTTTAGGCCAATTAACAATTAAATTTGTATTTGCGGGGTCACGATCAATAGTTGAGATTAAGAGTTTATGCGATGAGCTGAGATGATAACAATATGCACGTATGAGTTAATAAAAGTAATGCGCAAAATGTAGACAAGGAGAAGTAACCGTATCGTATCACATGTCCTCGGAGATAGTTCTTCGATATAAGTCGCTCTTCAGAAGAGTAAAGCAGAGAACATGATAAGAACAAAGGGAATGATTGAGCAAGATCGAGAGAGAGAGAGAGAGAGTATTCTTATTGATATTGCAGATAGGAAGTAAAAGTTGTTTACAATCGATTAAGGCGAATGCTATTTATAAGCTTGGTTGGCACCCGTTGGGATTTTTGTAACCGCTGGGCGTGGATCCGTTTGGATAAGTAACTGCCGATCACCTATCCGTTGGAGTCATAACCGCCGGGTTGTAATGATTGCCTTAATGATCTTTAATAGGTTGATCGTGGATGATTGTGTTAATAACTGCTCATTTAACCGTGTTGACCGTTGAAATGCTTCATAACTTCTTTAGGTCTACTCGTGACGAATGTCTGCTCGTTGGATGTCTGTTCATTGAAAAGTCTGTTCGTGCCACGTGGAAGACACGTGTCACCTTTTCAAGTCTAGTCAGCTTTTATCCAATACAATGCATGAGAGCCAAAATGAAAATCAGCTAATTATACATGTATAACTTCATCAGAGTATCAATGAAAGAGCAAGAAGATGGAAAATGTTAATTAGAGTGATTTTATAAACATAGCAATTACTGTATTTAAACTTAAGTACTTAACAATTGAAATCTTGAAGTATTCACGTGTACTTCAAGTGACAAACATTAATATTATTGACAATCTTTAGATTTCACAATTTTTCAAAATAAATGTTACGTCCTAACGCAGCTCAACTTTTATTTTTCTTTCAACACCTACTAATTAAGTTTTGTTTGTTGTTTTTCCTTTTCCTTCAGAAATTGGATTAGCTGACTTGGCCAAACTAAACAAAAGCATAAGGCATAGTTCCAAGTCCAACTTCCACGAAGAAGAGAATCATTGGTCCACTGGTTGACTAATAAATCTTTCTTTATTAATCCGTCGTTTACGGCTATTTTGACGCGGAATATAACTAACTGACAAGTCACACACCTAACTTTTCATAGCCGTCCACCTTGTAATTTTTCAAGACTTTTCACAAGGTTCCTACTTTTGTCTCATTTCATTTTCATTGTCCTCCAATGCATTAAGTGGTTGTTTGGTTTATAGTAGCACCTTTTAATTCTTATTCCTAGTTATTTCAAACGATCCAACTAACAAGTCCTTCTTCCTAAACGAGCACAGTAATCATATAGATAATTCTAGAAAAAAAAGAGTAGATAATTGGATTAATCATGGTATTATTTCATAATTTGTTTATCTTATATAGAGAAGACAATATGCTAAAAGTTCTCATTTCTTCATGCTCCAAGGTAAATTATTTTGATTTCAAACTTCATTCTTTGTTGTGCTAGGCTTCCTTTTTTCTTTTCTTCTCTCCCTCGATACCCTAGAGGTCGACTCTTGCCACAAGAAATGTCATCGCTTTTCGGCTGTTCTACGATATTTCTTGGAGGATGAAACTTCTCGAAACATGCCGATAAATAATTGTGGTTTTTAGATACGTTTTAAAAAATAAAGATAATATCATGTATAGTTCATTGATTTTATCCCTATTCGCCACAAATTATAATGTATATTCAACTACCACCGACCTTTAAGTAAGCATCGGTCCCTAATGTAATGAAAATTACAAATGTAGGCCGTAGGCCTTCTTTATCACCCTAAACTTTGATTTAGGTGCAGCAGAATTACCATTAACCATTGAATCTTTAATCATTTCTATTTATTTTCCAATCAGATCATTTAACCTATGTAATAGTGAAGAATCTCTTTAGTGTGACGAATAAATTTTACGTGGAAATATTAACAAATTACATTTTTCTATTGGCTTGAGTAATCTTTAAAAGTGATTATGTATCATATTTGAATTACTATGCATGTAATATGTTAATATACATTCTAATCAAGAGCGATTTTCTATTTACTTATACTCTAATAATTTTACTTAAGTGTAAAAATTCAAAATGTCCAAATAAGAAAAGACGTGCACTTAGTACTTTTCCAATTCTAAACTAATAAATCCAAGAGATTCCACCATTTGGCATCGTGCTTTCCTCGTTACTTAATTTTGGCCAATATGTGACAACCAAATACTATTTAAAGTATTTTTTTTTGTTTTCTTATTTTTATTTCTATAAAGAAAATCTTTAGTATATTGGGAGGTTTTTACACTAAATTCAAATCCTAATAAACCATTTATGACCAAACTTAGAGCCTGTTTGGCCAAGCTTCTGAGGAGTCAGAAGTGCTTATTTTTCTCCAAAAGTACTTATTTTAAAATTTTGGGGTGTTTGGCCAAGCTTCTATTGAAAAATAAGTGCTTTTGAGTGGCAGCAGAAGCTGTTTTTCTGCTGTGTTGAAGAAGCTGAAAAAAGTAGCTTCTTGAAAGAATAAGTGCTTTTGATTATTTGGGACAAAAATACCCATTTCAAACTTCCATATTTAATCAAATTAATATTATTTATATATCCATTTTCGTAATTTGGTAATTTTTTTAAATATTGGTCAAACACAAATTAATAGCAAAAGCACTTCTCTAAAATTTGGCCAAACACAAACTGCTTATCTCGTAAAGCACTTCTTTGAAAAGTACTTTTGATAAAAAACACTTCTCAAAATAAGCTGATTTTGGCAGCTTGGCCAAACAGGCTCTTAATCTAAATGCGATCCAATCCAAGACTCGACCAACTGAAAGTGTTAAGCAATATCTTTTGTTATAATGGAAGTGTTACAAGTGGCACTTTTGTTTAGTGGCACTGCACATCTAGTAGCATGTAACAATTGGTATTGATATCAATATTTTGGGTGATGGTTAAAAAAGAACAAAAAGTAGTTGATGGATTAAATTAATTAATAGTAGCATGTAACAGTTGGTGTTGACATCAGTTTTTGAAGAAAATGGCGGTTTTTCAGTTAAAAAATTTAAATAGAACAATCTTATATGCTCATTTTTCCGTAATCATAAATATAAAAAATGATGAAAGTGACCATAAAATAAGTTGTATAAAGTTAGATGATATCTAAACGACAAACAAATCAATTACACAATTGAGTGACCATTCGAATCGTCTAACTCGTTTTTGCTTTGCCCGCTAATAAATCCAAGGGACTCCGCCATTCGGCAATATGCATCCTCATTACTTAATTTTGGCGAATATGTGACAACCAAAATACTATTAAAAGTAAGTTTGTTATTTTTACAAAGAAAATCTGTTAAATTTCAATAATAGTAATAAAGTAACAAGAAACTGGAAAAGAAAAAAAACCAACCCCCACCTCCTCCTTGTGTCTCCATAAAGACACAAGAAAACCCCGCCTTACAATCTGAAATAATCATGAAGAATCGAAACAGAAGCACCAAAGTCTCACCTAAATGGATTGCTATTCTTTGCATTTTTAGCTTTGCTCTTGGCATGCTTTTCTCTAACAGGTAACTACTGCTTTCTTGTTTTATTTTTTTGTGTATGATCATCTTTTCTTAATCATCCATTTACATGCAAATTCAAGAAATGGCTGATTGGTTCAATTTAATGTGTAAACTCTTCTTCTTTATTTCATTCGTTTTGACGCATGATAGACCTTTGTGAGTTTTCAAGAATTGTGTGTTTGATGTTTGGTTTTGGTTGAAATGATTTGATTTTTTTGCCTGTCTTTATTAATTGGTTGAACATTTTTGTTATGTGGTGATCATTGCATAATTAGAGTATGGACTCCACCAGAATCAGATGGGAGGATCATGTTTGGAAGGCGCCATAAACAAGAAAGAGACTTGGCTTCTGTTTCTGATGATTGTGATACCAAAATTCACCAGGTCCAATCCCCACCCCTCTCCCTAACCAAATTACTCCATAAAAAGAAAGGGAAAATGGAGTTTTGTCATTATTATAGCTATTATTGTTGTTTAAGTACTAAGTATGAATGATGTTTTTCAGCAGAAGGAGGAGATCATGGGAGAGTTTGATAAAGCCCAAGTAGCTATCCAGTGAGTATTAAAGTTTTCATGTGACAGCTTTTTGTACTTAAACAAAGAACCTGGATTAAATAAGTCATACGACAGACCAAAGAAATATGTTTATTGAAAAGAGTTGTGATCTTGACCTTGTTGTAATGGACTTATGCGGAAAAAAATTAAAGAAAAGGAAAAGTAGAGTGGAAATGTTTTCCAAAAAGTTATGATGTTTTACATAGTAATAATCGTGATGATCCTTTTCTTTGTTGGAGCATTGTCAGATCATTGGATGATTCAATTGTTAAGATTCAAAGTGAGCTGCCTTCGACTAAGACTCCTCCGGCTTCGTCCAAAACTGAAGCGGTTCCTTCCATGAGCACAGATTCAGAAAGAAGTAGCACGATAAAGAAGGCATTTATGGTTATTGGGATAAACACTGCCTTCAGTAGTAGAAAGAGGCGCGATTCTGTTAGAGAAACCTGGATGCCTCAAGGTGGAAACAATAGTATTATTGATGTACTTTGAATACTGTTTTCGTTTCCTCCTCCTTTGACATCGTTCCATATGTTTGAATAGGTGAAAAGCTACTTAGATTGGAGCAAGAAAAGGGGATTATTGTGCGCTTCATGATAGGCCACAGGTGAGCTAGTTTGCTCCATATCTTCTGCATGCCAAACATACTACTCATCAATCATCATTGGTCAATGAGCTTCTGCTGCCTGCTTGAGTGTCGTATTCTTTCTTGCTAAGCAAGAGATTTTCGTTTTCCATGTGCTGTTATTTGTTTCAAATATCCTCTGTTTCACTTAAACATTGAATGATAAGATTAGTGTTTCAAGTGTTCCGGCTGTAGAATGTATGACTTTTTTTTGCCTATGAAGGATATCTTTAGAAGATTGTTAAAAGTTAATCCTCCACTAAGCTTGGATTGGAGAGATTTAAGAGATGGTATTGAGAACTGCATATGAGTGAACGCTAACACATCTTCTTCGTTATGAACAACACCATTGGATTTTCTATGTTCAGCAGCTCATACAGAATCATCCATAAGTTCTAGCATTCTGGCACCTTTATTGCTTGTTTATCTGGTAATGCTCTGCATACAACATTTGAGCCAAGCTGTAAGAAATTCTTTTTCCTGCTTACAGGAACTTGCAAGAATTTTTGATCTTCTACAAGCATATGTGTAAACTAATCTGTGCTTCATTCACTCTTTGTGGGATATCCAGGAATAGTGTTTGACTTCCGGGGGGGGGGGGGGGGGGGGTTTCATTTTTAGCATAAGATATGATGATCCATGTTAATTTTCCTACTGTGTCTCCAAAATAATCAGATAAAAGGACATTAGCCTTTTCAGAGGTTGTAATTTGAACTCAGTTCACAAAATTCAATGCTTCAGTTACTTCTTTTTTAGAACACCAAGAGATGTGTGCTTTTCTTGCCATGAGATGTGTGCTCTTCTTCCAGTTGTTTACTGTGACTTGAGAGCACCACCCTAGCATTCAATTTAGTTGGATTCGGATGATCCGATTGCATTAGAACTGATATGGAAAATGTTAAATGGGAGAAGTCATAACATCTCTTATAGATTTGATGGCTGCTATTACTTTCCAATCTTGGGTAGATATGTAAAGAATCCAGGAGTATGGCTTTAACTTGGTCCAGCATGGTAAAAGATAGGTGCAGTGCACATTAGTTGATAATTATTTTCTTTTGTCTTCTTTAATTGAAATTTTGAATGTCAGCAGCATGAAAGTTTACTTCGCATCAGAAAGCGAAAGGCTATTTTTTTTTTTTGGGGGCTAAGTGGTGCATTTGAGTACGATTAGGAGAATGGTTCTCTTGCGGAAACTGTATCTTCCACAACACCAAATCATAGAGAAGCCATGAGAGATTCAGACACATTGTGTTGCACATACTGCTCACCTGTAATATTCTATCAGATATTTTTTATATTCTTTTAGAGTTGTTTTATGTGTTCTTTCCGTGTTCTTTATTGTATTCAGATCATGTTATTGAATTTAATCCTGAAAAAATTTATTGGTACCGAGTTTGAAAGTTAAAGTTCGAGTGGTAACACCACTTTAGGTTCTTTAGCAGAAGAACAAGCAGAGCCATCTAAACTGATGGAAAGGATTGAAATACCCAACAATTTGGTCTCATCTGTCCTGATTACTAGTTCTTATAAGCAGCTTAGGGAAGTGTTGAGGTTTATAACCAACTTAAACGAGCAGAATGTTTCTTATAGTTTTCCTTTTTCTCTTTTTGTATTCTTTGTATTGAGGTTACCACAACATAATTTTCTGAAAGGTCATGGACTCTGGTCTAAAAGTTTTTTATGCTCTTTTAAAACAGTGCAACATCGAATAGCATTTTAGATCGAGCCATTGATTCTGAAGATGCTCAGCATAAGGACATTCTCCGGCTTGTAAGTACAAATATTCTTTTCACTTGCAACCATCTAATTGTTTTGTCTTTGCAGTTCCATCTCATAATTTTATTTTACAGGATCACATAGAAGGCTATCATGAGTTATCTGCCAAGACGAAAGCTTTCTTCTCCGCTGCAGTTGCAAAATGGGATGCTGAGTTCTATATAAAGGTTGATGATGATGTTCACGTCAATTTAGGTGTATCTCCGCTCTCTTTACCTGCCATATGTACCTTTTCTTTTTATATACCTTGTCGTTCAGGACCACTGAAAGCTGATGATTTTCAGCTATTTGGATATTAATGGTTGATTGCCATGGTACTGTAGGTACACTAGCTGCAACTCTTGCCAGGCACAGGCTAAAGCCCAGGGTGTACATAGGGTGCATGAAATCTGGGCCAGTTCTTTATCAAAAGTAACTTCTATGAAACTATTCTGGTAGCTGATGTAATGTAACTAATGTTATAGAAGTTCAAAATATCAGGTCCTGGAACTAATCTTAGCAATTTTTCCGTGATAGGACTGTTAAGTATCATGAACCTGAGTTTTGGAAATTTGGAGAGACGGGAAATAAGTACTTCCGACATGCTACTGGACAGATATATGCCATCTCGAAAGAACTGGCAACATACATTGCCAACAACAAGTAAGATTTTCATTCATATATATGCTTCCTTAAAGCCTGACCTAGTGTCATGCTATAACAGTCTATTTTGGTATGCTGATTATTGTTTTGAAATTCTTGTACAATGGGAAAAGTTTATGCTAATGATAACAAGCACACAGTCAATTGAAATAGGGGAAAAATTGACCTTTCTTCTCACTCACTAACAGCTATAACAGATTTGTTTGGATTGGGGACTGCTCTTGTTTCACTTTTTTCAAGTCTAATCCCACTGATCAAGAATGTTATCAATGCTTGTTCATCTAATAGCAAATACCATGGTGATTTTCAGACCTATTTTGCATAAGTATGCAAATGAAGACGTGTCACTTGGAGCATGGTTGATTGGTCTAGAAGTTGAGCATATTGATGATCGTAACATGTGCTGTGGGACTCCACCTGGTTAGCAGTTTCTAATTATTTCTTGTTTTCTTCTTTGCCTACATAACTTGGAATCAGTACCTAAGGTCTTTTTAATTCCTCTGCTGTGGCAGAATGCGAATGGAAAGCACAAGCCGGTAATGTTTGTGTGGCATCATTTGATTGGAGCTGCAGTGGAATTTGCAAATCAGTCGAAAGAATCAAGCATGTACATGCAAAATGCAGCGAAAGTCCTGCTACTCTGTGGGGTGTTCTTATATAGTCATCATTCTCATTATCATCAGAAAGTATTCTTCAACCACGATATCTGTCCTCTCAACTTTAACAGGGGTAACTTGTCGATCACTTGCAAGGAGGAGACCCAATGCTATGAAAGAAAAGGAAGAGTTTGGTGGAGAACTTAGCACTGGTGTTTATAAGACAGAAAAACAGTATACGTATTGCTGGCTAGAGGCTGTTGACAAAAGGAGAGTATATATAGTAGGAAGAGTTTAGTCGTCATAAAGCATAATTCTTTCCACAGATTAGAGGTTGATTGGATGTTAGAATTACTAGATCTGTAATTCCATTTTCTATTGTGAGTGAAAATTTTGTTGAACTCAATTGGTTATAGTTGCCAAAGATGAGTTTAAATGAGAGCAACAGGTCATATTACCAATCACAACTTGTGGACTTCAAATAGTGCAAATTGGAAATTTCCAATAGTGAATTAAATCGTTTTCTGGTCAAAAGGTTAAGATGTACTCCATCTAATTAAAAGAAATCTGACATTTGACATTGGTATGAGAATATGGTTAAAAAAAGTTGGTCAAATACTCGTAATTTGATTGAGCACTAAGGCGACATAAGTCACCTTCACAACAAATACTATTACTCCTGTAACTAAGTACTAACTGTACTTACGTGGTTCTCAATCTTATACATTTGACTCTATTGATCTTCACCACACTACAATGTATAAGTGAAAGAGTTGGAGAAAGGAAAAAAAAAACGTTTAAACGAGTTATTTAAATATTTCCCAACGTTTTTCTCCTTCCCATGCCTTTCTTTACCCCCCCTCCCTCCGGGCTCCCCCTCTCGTACATTACACTCCCATACTCACATAGCTAGTCACATTGGAGCATGTTATGCCGGAACTCCGGAGTTAGGGGGAGAAAGGGGGGTAAATGAGTGTAGAAAATGTCATCAATTGTAATTTGAAGCATGCCCTTAAATAAATAATTGAAAAGACAAATATACCTTCATACAATTTAAACAGCAGAGATATACCCCTACGTAGCTTCCACCTTGTCAGCAAAGTCAAACCAAATTTTTTTACAGTGGAAAATACAAAGAATATACTATATAAATGATCTAACTTTTAACGGCACATTTATAAGTCAAAGAAGTTTACGAAGGACATATATTTACACCAAATGTGTGGGTAAAAATACGCCACTTACTATTACGGGGATACGAGTTTAGCCGACAAAACTAGACTTATCCCACAAGTCACCGGGCACAGAGTATACACGCTTGCTCCTCAAGCTACGGCCGTTCAGATGGTACGGGCGTAGGACACAAGGCATACATCCCGCCGCCTTAGGGTTTACAGTCTCCTAGTTAGAGTTTCGTATATACGACTGCCTTGAGTTTATAGGCTCATGGCCTTTATTAGTCTTTGTGTTTTACCATAATTAGAACTGGGTAAATCTCTACTATAAATATCCCTCCTTACATTGTATCGTATCATCAAGCGATTCACACTGAATCCGGCTATTCTCAAGGAATAATACTACTTACTTTCTTGTTTATTACTTACATTTTCATCGTATTTTACTATATTGCTTGTGACCCTCTATAAATTTAATTGTTTAACCTAGACGTCCAATTTTAGGCATAAACAGTTTGACGCCCATCGTGGAGCTCAGACAATTGTAGGTATTCTACGAAGGAAAAGACACAGTCAAGTCAGATGACAACGACAACATCCCAAAGAACACTACCGACGCAGTAGACGAGTCCGCACAGGTGATGTGGGGCAAATCGAGCCAAGACACTTTTCAACATGTACCAAGCTTGAAGGGTGCAAAGGTTGCAAGGCAAGAGCTTCGGAGATGAGTCGAAGGCCACACGAAGCAACGAGAAGCGCCCAAGACTGCTTAGGTGATGGAGCATCGGTGCTCCACCACACAGGCAGCAGCCAGGCGCCCCGCCCAGGCAAGCCCCCCCCTCCCCCCCCACTGGCCAAAATTGTAGGCGCTCCGCCTAAGAATGGGGCGCTCCACCCAAACGCTGAAGGAGCGAGATTTTGAGTGTTTAATGATTATTTTAGCCTTGCATGGTCTTTTAACTTAAAGCCTAATGTGGGCAATTTAGACCTTTTACTTAAAGCCTAGAAGCCTCTATAAATAGCTTAGCATAGCCTATTTCATTACTTAGCTTGTTTTTTATGAAGGATGAATATTTTGAGAGTTGAACTCTTGGGTTAATGAAAACCAACCTTGTTTGGGACTTGTCTTCTACTAGTAGATTCTAGTTGAATGTTGACCCCTCCCCGATCATTCTACTTGCGGGTTATAGTTAACTCGAGCGTAGTTGCTTAGCGTAGGTGTTCCTTGACGATCTCCCAGGGTGTATCGAAACAAGTTCTTCGGTGCTACTTGGGTTATTTGTTCGAGCCACGTCTCGCTTTTATCTTGTTTTATCTTTTCCGCATTTTTTCCTACATCATTTAGTATCAGAGCAAGGCTCGGGTTTTATTTCTATAGACCCCCGACCCTTGGTTCTTCTTGCCTAGTATCTTTTCTTTCAATTTTCTTGTTGTTGAAGTTATTGAAAGAAGAAAAATACAAAAAAAAAAAAAAAAAAAAAAGAAAAAGTTGAAAATTCAAAAATTGATCATAACTTTTGGGTGTGTTCGATTCTTGTTATGGGTGTTATGGAATATTGATCCTTGTTGAAAACCCGTTGTTTGAGTACCAAAAACACGTGATTTGGATTGGAATTACGTGATTTGAAAATTTGAAACCCCAATTTCTTAAACCCTTGATAAAACCCTTGTTCTTGATGATTTTTGGTTGATTCATGGGTTGGATGATTGTTGATTTGATTATAGGGGTTTGTTCTTCATTGAAAAAAAAACAAATTGAAACAAATTTCGTGTGATTTGGAGTTGTATAATATCGAGTTTGAAGAATCGAAACCCACTTTGAAACCCTTGTTGAAACCCCAACTTCAAACTTTGAATCATGATTGTGCTTTGATTGTTGGTTGTTTGGGGGGTGAAAATCATTGGGGTTTGAAGATTATAGCAATATACAACTTTGGGTACCTTAGATTTGTGCAAAACACGTTGGAATCGACCCAAAAATTGGATTGAAATTGAAGAAAACGGAGTTGGAAACCCAGGTGTTCGTCGCCCAGGCACTCTGCCAACTCTCTGGGCGCTCCGCCTGACCACCCTCACTGATGGTTTTGCCAGGCGCTCCGCCTACTTGCACTGGGCGCTCCGCCTAGTGTCTGAAGGGTTGGATTTGGGTAGTTTCTCCTATGTTTTCTTGCTTCTTTGTTTGCCTAACCTCTAACTAGTGCCTATCTAAGTAATCTTCCTGCTTAATTGTCACTAGTTCATTAAGCTTTAGGTGATTCGTGCCTTAGTTGGAGAGTAGAACTCCAAGAAGATTCGTAGATCCTTTTGACTCAAGTGCTCACTTTAAAGTGCTGATCGTTCATTGATTCACTTAAACTCCACTCATCCCGGAATACACTTGACTCGTGGATAGTTTGATTGAGTTGAGGGGTTTCTATTCATCTACGTGAAGCTTTTGGACTACAAGTCGAGTGAAATATCCACCACCACTAAACGAGTGAACAGAGTGAAACACAAGTGAGGGGGTGTGTGAGGTGATTTCACTAACGCTTGTTCTTCTTGTAGGTACAATGGCCAACGAAGGTGAAAATTTTATAAAGAATGCTTTGGCTAGTCTCCTTGCCAAAATGGATATCATGAACCAAAGTATTGAGTCTCTTGAAAAGGAGGCCTCAAGTACCCAAGGTGATCAAGGGACCCCGAGTGTCCACGATGATAAAGGGACCCCGACTGTCCAAGTTGAGAAAGGGACCCCGAGTGTCCAAGTTGAGGCCGGTGAAGGCTCAAGTAGTCCTACCTTTACCCCGGAACAAGTTGTTGAGTTGCTTAATCAACAACAGGTGAAGGAAGATCGTGAGAGATATGAGCAAATGTTGGGCAATATCCAATGAGTGGGCATTCCCCACCTAGGGATCAACCTCAACATTTTGGGCAATCCCCAAAGGAATTCTCCTCTTCCAATGGCCATTCGAAATGTGCAACCTCTTGATCAAATTGGAGAAGCTCAAGAAGGAGAGGAGGAAGAGTATGTTGGAGGTGACTATGGAGCTCCTTATCCAAATGGGAGAGCCATGAATTGGGGACATAATGTTGATAGGGGTAGAGGCCGAGGTCGAGGGCCACCTATAGGGGATGTTGGAGGGAATGCTATGAGAGATTTTGGTAGTTATGGAGGCAACTTTAGAGGCCAACCGGAGCCTTACCAAGGGGGTCGAGATAACAACAATCTTAATAGTGTGAAGCTCACTATTCCTTCCTTCAAAGGAAGTAGTGACCCGGTGGAGTGCATTGATTGGAAATTGGCTATGGAAAGAATATTTGACACCAATGATATGCCCGAGGAGAAGAAGGCCTAGTATGCAATATCTTCCTTTGAGTCCTTTGCTTCTACTTGGTGGGAGTCGATCAAGAGGAATAGAAGAAGGACAGGTATGGCTATCATTGTTACTTGGGGTGAATTGATCCGTGTGATGGATAAGAAGTATTTGACTCACCAATACCGTGTAGACCAATACAAACGTCTCTATGAGTTGAAGCAAGGTTACAAGACGGTTGGAGAATACTTCAATGAGTTTGAACAAATTTAGATGGGGAAGATGAAGAACAAGCCGTGATTAGATTTCGAAGTGGTTTGAATCTGGACATAGCCTCTCAAATGAAGTTTCACAAGTATGAAAACCACTATGAACTCTTTGATGATGCGGTTGAAGCCGAGAAATGGCTCAAGGATGAGAAGTCCACCAACTACAAGAGCAACACTTCTACTTCCACAAGCAAGCCAAAGGAATGGAAGACTCCAAATACAAACTTTCCTAGTGCAAGTGGTGCAAGTGTTAGCAAAGAAGTGAAGAGGACATATGAGAAGTCCAGACCACAATTGGGAGGTAATTCTAAAACTCACTTGAGCAATCCTACTTCTACCTCTACTCAATGCTATAAGTGTAAGGGGTATGGACATATTGCTAAAGATTGTCCTACAAAAAGAACCATGGTTGTGGTAGGCAATTTAGTATATGAGCAAGATGGTGAGCCCGAAAATGAGGAGAATGAGGAAATTGCTTGTGAGGAGGCTATAGAGGACGAAGAAGATCCTCAATTGTTCTTGGTGGTTAGGAGAAGCTTGAGTACCATTTTCATGGAAGAGGAGGTGGAGAATGTTCAAAGGGAAAACCTTTTCCATGCTAGATGCCGAGTCATGGGTATAGTTTGTTCCATGATTGTTGACTCGGGAAGTTGTACCAACATAGTGAGCCAAACCTTGATTTCCCAATTGAAATTGCCCACTCTAAAGCATCCAAAACCATATCGTTTACAATGGCTTAGTGAGTGTGGTGAATTGAGGGTGGTGAAGCAAGCATTGATTGAGCTTAGCATTGGGAACTATAAAGACAAAATCATGTTTGATGTTTTCCCGATGCAAGCGTGCCAGCTATTATTTGGGAGACCATGGCAACATGATAGATGTGTGGTGCACGATGGCCGGACCAACTCCTACACGGTCAAGCAAGATGGGAAGAAGTATGTGCTTAGACCTTTGACTCCAAGGCAAGTAAGGGAAGACTACAAGTGAATGAGGGAGTTAAGGGAAGCGGCTAAAGCAAAGTTACCCATTGTACTTGAACCCGAGGCAAACAATCTTGTTGTCTTGCCATTGCATGATGAAAGTGAGAGTCACTCCACTTCAAATGAGAGAGAAAAGAAAGAGAGAAGTAAGGGAGTGACCGGTGACAATCCAAGAGAGGAAAAAGAAGAGGATTTGAGGAGTGATGTGAGTGGATTGTCACCACAAACTACACTTGACCTTGAGATAAAATTAAGAAAGAAGAGAGGTGAGGAAAGAAAAATTGAGAGTGAGAGCACACATTGTTCTAACAATTCTTCATCTTCTACTTTCTCTTGTGTTAGCTCATGTGTAGGTATAATTGAAGACAAGCCATTGGAACCTCAACCATGTGCTTGGAATGAAAGACAAAAAGAGGAAAGTTCTCAATGTGAGCTTCATGAAGGAGGAGTTGCAAATGACACTTCAAGCCTTGTGATTGATCAAGGAAGTGCTACAAATATAAGTATTACTTCACCTTTTCACGAGCCTACTAGCTACTTGTCTTGTGATGACTCAATACTAGTTGGTACTTGTGATGCATCTAGTGAATATGCTGCTAGTGAAGAGTCTAATAGTCAACTTATGTGTGCTTGTGTATTATTAGTTGAGAGCGTTGCTAAGCCACATCATGATGTGAGCTCATTGTTCAATGAATTTCTCACTAGTGTAGATTTGATAGTTGACAATGATTGTGACCTTTGCTATGACACACCACCAATCTTTGATAAAGGGTTAGAAGAGATAGTTGATCATACCCTTATTGACATGCTTCTATTTGGTGGGCCAATGTGTTATGGTGAGAATGGTATTGACCTTGAGGAGTCAAATTGCATGAATTGGACAAAGTTGTCTATGATGACTCCTCAAGTGAGAGTAATGAACCTAGTCTTGATAACTTGTCTATGCTTGATCATGATATTGAGTTGCATGCTTTTACTAATCCATTGTTTGAAGGCATCCTCATTAGTGGTAATGACTTGTATCGGACTAGAGTGGTTAGTCAAATGGAACCTCCATGGTGTGAAGGGTTTGACTCCTTAGGCAACCCATTGTGTGAGAACTTGGGTAAGGAAAATGACTCTTTGAGTGACCCTACTATTGGTTGTTGGGGTTATGATGAAGAAGAGTCCATTATCAATACCTTCCTTGAGAGCTTATCTTTTGAGAATGGTTGCTTAGGTGATAAAATTGGAGGTGAAAGGGAATCCCTTGGTGTGAGTAAGTATGCTCTAAAGAAGGGGAGTGGAGTATTTGATATTACTTGTAGGTTGGGTTATTTGACTCACCCCACTCCACATGTTGATCACACTTTGAGGAGGGATTGATTTGTTAATCTTGAGCTTAAGGTTCAAGGGGATTTTGATAGCTTGATCTTGCATTTTCCATGTTCCCATGACCTATTTGCTCATTATTGTGTGGAGTGCATGTTTTCATTGAACCAAGTACTTGATGATCCCCTTGGAGATATGACATTTGTGCTTATTAATGATGCTTGGTTATACCATAAGAGTGTTTTTTCCACACTTCTTGCACTAACCTACTTTCAAAGTAGGAAGTTTTGTGTTTGCTTGTCGTTGCTTGTAGGTTCTAAGCTCCGTATTAAGGCAAGGGAGATCTTGGAAGAAACCTATGTCAAAGTGACAATCAAGGGTTGCAAAGGAGGAGAGCATTGGGCACCCCGAGGAGATGATGCCATGGACGAGAACACATTGATTTCGAGGACGAAATCTCTTCAAGAAGGGGAGGATGATGCGGGGCAAATCGATCCAAGACACTTTTCAACAGGTACCAAGCTTGAAGGGTGCAAAGGTTGCAAGGGCAAGAGAAAGAGCTTCGGAGATGAGTCGAAGGCCACAAGAAGCAAAGAGAAGCGCCCAAGACTGCTTAGGCGATGGAGCATCGGTGCTCCACCACACAGGCAGTAGCTAGACACCCTGCCCAGATGAATAGGGGCCAGGCGCTCCGCCCAAGATTGGGGCGCTCCGCCCAGCCCCCCTCCCCCACAGGCCAAAATTGTAGGCGCTCCGCCTAAGAATGGGGCGCTCCGCCCAAACGCTGAAGGAGCGAGATTTTGAGTTTTTAATGACAATTTTGGCCTTGCATGGTCTTTTAACTTAAAGCCTAATGTGTGGGCAATTTAGACCTTTTACTTAAAGCCTAGAAACCTCTATAAATAGCTTAGCATGGTCTATTTCATTACTTAGCTTGTTTTTGATAAATGATGAATATTTTGAGAGTTGAACTCTTGGGTTAATGAAAACCAACTTTGTTTGGGACTTGTCTTCTACTAGTGGATTCTAGTTGAATGTCGACCCCTCCCGATTATTTTACTTGCGGGTTCTAGTTAACTCGAGGGCAGTTGCTTAGCGTAGGTGTTCCTTGACGATCTCCCAGGGTATATCGAAACTAGTTCTTCGGTGCTACTTGGGTTATTTGTTTTAGCCACGTCTCGCTTTTATCTTGTTTTATCTTTTCCGCGTTTTCCCCTACATCAACAAATTCCGAGCGATCCCAGCGTACAGCCAAAAGCTCCTGCGAAAGAGCCAGTCCATATAGCCAGTGACGATGATCAACCGCGCGAAGGTAATTCTGAGTTTGGAGATTTCCTTGTTAATCTCATAAAAACCCTCTCAGAATAGGCAGAGCAAAACTCGGTCAACAAAGTCGAGGGCATGACCCAAAAGTTAGGAGCGATGTTCGATGGATCGTCTCAGAGGCCAACATCCCATGAATGATTCACCAGCATCCGTTCCTAATCGCAGGCTCAACATGGATGCCGCCTCTGGAGGCTCAACAACAGTCATTATTCAAGAGCTCAATGGAACACTTGTCATCCAGGACATCCTAAAGGAGATGGAGGTCATCCACGATCGCATTGGTAACGTGAAGGCTGCTCCACCCCAAGTTACCACCATAGATGAGCATAAGTTTTATAAGCATGCATACAAAGCAAGCGCTGCACCGATCCGCGTACTAAAGCACTTCTGCCTGCCGGACAACCTAAAGTACGACGGGACAACGGATCCAGACGAGCACATTACTGCATATTATACAGCCGTCAAAAGCAATGAAATCTCTGAGGAGAAATCCAGTCTGCTTTGGTGAAAAGGTTCGGCTAGATGTTGACTATGGGTGCCCTCGCTTGGTACACTCAGCTACAGATGGGTTCCATCGACTCATTCACTCAGATGCAGGATTTGTTCAAAAAAGCGCACTCCAGCGCCCATAAGCGGGAGAAGCTCATGGAGGACATCTTCGAGAACGGCAGCACGATGAAGAGTTGTTAAAAGACTACCTATAAAGGTTCCAAAAGGAATGCATAGAGCTTCCTCCAGTTTCCGACAATATTGATGTGGAGCTTTTGGAAAGAACCTGAATTCCAGAGGGTCGTTAGCTACTAGGGAGTTGCAGTGGAGTCTAACTCAACACTCCCTATCAACATGGAATGCTTTAAATCAGAGATACACTGAGAAGCTGTGCTTGGAGCCAGAACAATCCGCCACCCCTGTTGTGGAAGCTCGCCCAATCACCGAAGACGTCATCCGTCGTGGGCAGAAATGGTGATATGCTGAAAAACCAAGAGCTGGAGACAAGGGAAAGCGGAGTAGGAGAGATTACAGGGATGACTTCCCAAGGCCGGTTGAAAAATGGGAGGACAACAAGAAAGCTCTAGCACCCTGTCACGCCCTAAAAAATTCTTAAAAAAAAGAGATTTATGCTTAAAGGCTTTGTGACTGGTTTTTCAAAGGTATAAAGTTATGAGATTCGGAGTCGTCACTTGACAAGTTCAAAGGTTTGCCAAAGGTACTTTTGGAACACCTTTGACTCGTCTAATGATCTGCGTCAGAGAAACCGGATAAGGATCTCGATTGACTCGTGGGAAGGTATTAGGGACCCTCGAGTCCTGTGCTAAGCACAACTGCTTTTATTTATCGCATTTCGGCTCTTTAGAAAATTGTTTGTTGTTATCTTGCTTCTTTTATTACAGTTTTGACTGTTTGAAATAAAAATTGTATCAAGTAACCTACAGGGTATACATTATAAAAAATTGACTTTTTTAATTTAGTTTTCTTTTTGCCTAATAAGTAGATCACAAATCATACTTATCAATACCTAATCTTTTTTCAATTTAGTCTTTCTTTTAGCCTAACAAACAAATCACGGATGATACTTATTATTTTTCCTAATCGCGTAAATCTTCTCAACTCCAAATAATATGCCTAATCGTGTATCTTCCTTTGTTATAATTAAAAAGACCAAGTATTCTCCCACTCGTTCATATCTCGGTCTTGAAAACATAAAGTCCTTTAAATGGCTTTTTCTTTGTCAACAGTTGTGGACGTCTCTTTCTTTAAAATGAATTAATTTTCAATTGCACTTGCTACATCCAAGACCCACATCAGTTTATTGAATCAGTTTACAAATTGGTAATTTATTTGTGAGAGTTTGGATGTCATCCTATATTATTAGCTTGTTTAAGTCTTAACTATTTTTACTACATTAAATTGTTTCCATTTTATGTCCTGATCTGCCTACTCATTTGGAACTTCACTCATTTGCCATTTTTAAGATTACTTTCCCTTTTTTTTTTAAGAGTCTGGTTGTGAGCATGATTTTTAAATGGAGCCATAAATTGCTAAAATAAAATATTATACGCCATACATATATGAGACAACAACTAACATAAGTAAGGTAGACGAGAAAGAAAATCTGTACCATGGCTTTTCTGTTGGGCCATAGCAAGTCACAAAAACCTTTTAAAGCCCTTTGAACACTAGATCAAGCAAATTATATGACCCAACCACTTTACCATTCTATTTTTCTTGTTTTAAAGATGACAACATACAAAAAAATCATTCAGACATGCATTCACATAAGTAGAGGAGAGAAATCTATTCAGGCCATAGTATCTTCTCATATAAACTAACAGAAAGAAAAACACTTACAAGGTTCAATGATTACCTAGCTTGAGAAATGTCCAAACCAATGACAATGATGCCTTAGCTTAAACCAAAGCCAAAGACGCAACAACAAATGAATATTCCAGAATTAGCTACCAGCAGACAAAAGACATCTTTTCGAACCCCTTTCTTACAACCACAAAATAACAAGATTTATATCCTAAAAGACCTTGGATGTTAAGGCATTTGGGTTCTTAATCTTCTAAACTAAATACTATTTTTAAACTCACTTTTCTTCTCATGTTCCTTTCTTACTCTTAAATATTTTTTCAGACCTGTTTTCTCAAGAGTGAATAAGAGTATTTTTTACAGATGACTTCCTCCCGTTACAATGAAGTGAAAGACTCCTTATAAAGGCCAAAAGTTGAGTGAGAAATTGTACAAGAAGTACAAGAGCCAAGTCTCCCACTTGAGCACCTGTTCAAGTCCCACATTTTTAGCCTTTTGGACACTTTTTCAACCACCCTATACCTACTAAAAGTTGACAATATAAGCTGTCCATATGATAGGACAACCTAAATTAACACTAAACAAACTCCCAGCAGTCATTATGCAATCTTGGACTAATCCAAAGCTTAAGAGACAATTTCTATCTTACTAAGACAATAGGCATATAACATACACAAGAAGACACTTCTTTTTTGACTAAAAGAGGCAGACAAACCACGCGAGTAAATTCTTTCATGTTTCTCGCACCCCTTCACATAAATTTGAACTCACAGGACCACTACACAAACACGACTCAAACTCACGCCTAATAAACTTAATCAAACATGTTCGGCAACAGAACTAAACAGAAAACAACAACATACACGCTCATTTTAAAACTTACAAGCGCACAAACTAAATAAACAAGGTCATACCATGTTACATGTTGACGCAAACCAAAGCAAAAGTGAGATTTTCATAACTCAAACATCCAAGTAAAACTATTAATCTTGATGACGAACATATCCAATAACCTAGACTAACGAGCAGACCTACAAACATGCAAATTAACAATATTGGCTAGACAGAGACATCTGATAAGTTCAACACATGCTTAGTGCAAAACCAATTGACCATAAGCCAAACTTCAATCTTTTGAAATTTTGAATCATGAACAGAGGCGTACAACCATACATACATTATTATTCCTAACAATACAAATTTAAACATGGCATACATATATATATTTTCAACTTCAATATTAACATGCCGGGACATTATAGGTTCAACTACACATTGATACTACTTTTACATAATTAAACATTTGTATGAACTAAGGAAAATGGAAATGAGAAGAGAAGAAAGAAAAAATAATTTACAACCTAACCCGTCACTACCATTGTTGTACCTCCAACGACTCGATGTCGATTGCCTCATCTCAGCCATCACAGCATCGCAGCAACATCACAGCTTCCAAATCACCAAAACACACATACCCAACTGCCAAAGACAAAAAGCTTCACAACCATGGCCAAATATCAAAACCACCAAAAACAAACAACACACACCACTACAATAGCTGTTGCACCACCGTAGCGTCTAAAACAGTCCTCCCAAAACAAGTTCAACTCCAAGCCACCAAGTCCGAGTTCACCACGATCACAACCCCTTCATTGTCATGATCATCACAGCTTTGCTTAACATCCACCACTATGCAACTAGTTCAACTAAAACAGACCCCACCCCACAGGCCACCACGAAACTACCAAAAGCCACGATGGGGAAATGGAAAAAAGGGGCAGAGATGATGCACAAGGAAAGTAGAAGGGTTTCATGAAGTATTACCTGTTGAATTAATTATAAACACACAATCATATAAATCAAGAACACCTAGTAACTATAATAAGGACGAGAGTAAAAGGGTGATGTTTGGCATTTTATGCCAATGTTTCCTTAATATTTCCGCATGTTTGAGCTTGTTATTCGCTCATTTTATAGTTTGTGAATGTGGTTTTACACTGATTTGATGTCGTGCGTGTGTAGGTTGTTACGCAGTACATTTGGAGCTTTTAGGAGCTTGATTTAGCAAGAATTGATTGGAAGTTGATTGAGGATTGGATTGAGCACACGAGGGCACGACACGAGTGAGATTTTGGACCAAGGAACAAGCAAAAATTGTTGGGCGCTCTGGGGCACGTGGCGTGCTAGTTATAGCGCCCAGTGCCCCAGCGCGATTCCTAGCGCGCCGCGTGGCAAAGGTGGAGGAATTTCGACGGCTTCTGATTATCCTAGCGCGTTACGAGGCGCGGGGCGCCCGTTATAGCGCCCCTTGTGCGGATTTTTACTTCCTATTTCGTCTAGGCTTGGGTCTAACTTATTACTAGGTGTTTGTAAACATTATAAATAGCACTTTACTTAGTTTTTGAAGGGATTTCTTACTTTGGAGCAATATTAAGAGCACCATACTCATTGAACAAGGGTTTATTCCTAATCTTTCATCTATTACATCATTTACTTCATTATTACAGCAAATCTTTGCCTTGTGATTATGAATATGTGTGGCTAAACATTACGTTCTAGGGTTAGAGTATTACATGAAGGTTGATTGTTTGAAGATTGATTCCCATTAATTGAATCCCATAACGGGTTGCTTATTCTTTCTTGATTTCACTTGTATAATTGTTAGAGCTCGATAATTATGCATTATCTATGGTTTTTGGATTGAACTCGAAAGAGAGAATTTAATTACGTAATAAGAAAGAATAGAACTAGTTTGTGAACCCGGGCATCGGGGAACCAATTTGCGAGTAGGATAGACATATACTTGCTTGCCTAGTTTAACTCATTACAGAATTCGTTAATGTGTGCATGTGATTTAACCCATAGACATATAGGGATTGAAGTAGCTTGCATAGACTGTGAAGAACTGAAAAGTTTTCACAGTTACATTTACTCTGTCAGTTAGTAACCCGGGATTTAAGAAGTGGAATCAATTGGATACATCAACTGGATTGTTCGTAACTCTGACTCTGGACCGTCCTCTTAATATTGTTAACAACCAAAGTATTGCACCATTGCTTGACTACACTTCTAGCACTTTAATTACTGCTTTTTAGTTTTAAAAAATCTTACAATCAAGGATAAAGACCCCTGAGTAGTTTGTTAGAAATTGTTTGTTAAGTATTAGTCTGCATAGTCCTCGTGGGAACGATACTCGATTTATCACTTTATTACTTGTCGACCACGTATACTTGCGTGTGCGTTGGGAGCAACAAGTTTTTGGCGCCGTTGCCGGGGAACTAATTACGGACTAATTTCTTTTTGAACGATTACTTAATTTCTATTCAGGTTTATTTTTTTGTTGAGTTTCTTGTGCTGTTTCAGGCAACAGGTTTTGCATGCAAAGGAATAAAAAGGATGAACCACTCGCACCTTTTGATCCTAAGCCTGAAAGAACCTTGAGAAGGTTACGAAGAGAAGCGAGAGATCGAGAAGCATTAGCAATCGTACTTGCTTTTTTTACCTATTGAAATGGCAGAAGAACAAGCAGTAGCAGTGCGAGATGTTGCTCTTCCTAGCCTGGGAGGAGTAGCGTCGAGTATTGTGAAGCCCGCTATTACCGGGCACTTTGAGATCAAGCCCGGCATGATTCAGTTGCTGCATGTGACGGGGCAATATGCTGGATTACTACATGAGGATCCGCAGCAACACATTCAGAACTTTCTGGAGATCAGTGATACTTATACACCAGCAGGTGTTCCTACTGATTATGTTCGTTTGACTTTGTTCCCATTTTCACTGATTGGGACAGCAAGGAAGTGGTTAAAGGCTGAGAAGCCTGGGTCTATCACTACTTGAGAGGATTTGGCTAAGAAATTCTTGGCTAAATTCTATCCATCTGCCAAGACAGCCAGGCTGAGGAACGAAATTATGTCCTTCAGACAGTTAGAAGGAGAATCCTTGTATGCAGCCTGGGAGAGATTCAAAGCTCTATTGAGAGATTGTCCGCACCACAACCAATCAAATGAGGTTATTGCACACACATTTGTTGAGGGGTTGAACCAACACACTAAGATCGTGGTAGATGCTGCTGCTGGAGGCCAAGTGTTGGCCTTGAATTTTGATCAGATTTATGACTTACTTGACAAGTTTTCGTAGAGCAATCCTGATTGTTAGGGTGGCAGCAGAGCCACAACACAATTTGAGGGTGTTGGCAGGGCTACTCCGCAGAAAGCTACTGGGATACTTCAATTGGATGCAGTTTCAGAGCTAAGGGCAAAAATGGATGCTATTTCTAATCAGATCAGCAAGCTGACTCTTCAAGCAAAACCACCATTAGCTCCAGTGCAACAACTTCAAGTCTTTTGTGAGGTTTGTGGAGAGGATCATAGTACTGAAGTCTGTCCATCTAACCCAGAGTCAGTGTATTATGTGGGTAATCAGAACAGGTCACAGGGTTAGAATCGCAATCAATATGGTAACAGCTATAACACGGGTTGACGTAATCACCCAAATTTTTCTTGGAGGGATAACCGTGAGCAGCTTCAGGGCAATGAGAGACCCCAAAATAATCAAGGCAATGCACCACAGCAGGGGTCACAGTCACAGACTCAGCCACAACAGTCTAATGCAGTGGAGGATATGCTTAGGAAACTTCTTGCAGGGCAGCAAAAGCTCATGGATGATTCAGCATCTCAGGCACAAACAATTAAAGATTTGAGCAGTGCGCAGAAAGATCTTGAGAGACAATTGGGGCAGCTTGCTGGAGCACAAAATAATAGATCTCGGGGTGCTTTACCGAGTGATACAGAGAAGAATCCTAAAGAATTTGTGCAAGCAGTTACTTTGAGGAATGGAAGAGCTCTAGAAGAAGTTCCCCCAAAGCCAAAGAAGCCTGTTGGTGAGTTAGAGCCCAATGCTGATAGGGAAGTGGAGAAAGAAGCAGAGACAGTGATAGCAAAGCAGCCCGAGTCTGCTATTGTGAGACCACCACCACCTTTCCCTCAGAGACTTCAGAAGCAGAAAGTTGATGCAGCATGCAAGAAATTCTTGGAGATATTGAGTCAGATACAGGTAAATATTCCTTTGGTGGAGCTGTTGCGGGATGTTCCTAAATATGCTAAATACATCAAGGATATTGTTGCTAACAAGAGAAGACTGACTGAGTTTGAGACAGTTGCACTTACTGAAGAGTGCAGTTCCAGAGTTAGAAGCAAGCTTCCTCAGAAATTGAATGATCCTGGCAGTTTTACTATTCCCTTGAAAATTGGAGAACATGAGGTTGGTCGAGCTTTGTGTGATTTAGGTGCTAGTGTGAATTTAATGCCTTCTTCAGTTTTCAGGAAGCTAGGCCTGGGTGAACCACGACCCACTACTGTGACTCTGCAGCTGGCTGATAGGTTTTTGACATGCCCCGAGGAGATTATTGAGGATGTGCTTGTACAAGTAGGTCAGTTTATATTACCTGTGGATTTTATTATTCTTGATTATGAAGCTGATCCTGAGGTTCCTCTCATATTGGGAAGAGGATTTTTGGCTACTGCTGATGCTGTTATTAGAGTCAGAGCTGGAAAGATGATCATGAAGGTAAATGGGGAAGAAGCTGTGTTTAATGTGTTCAGAGCTACCCAGCTTCCTTCTCATTATGAAGAGTTGTCCATGGTAAAAGTGGTAGATGATGAGCTGACTGCTGATGAGAGGTCATTCTTGGCTTCTAATGTTGATTCTTTAGAAAGGGCACTCTTATGTGATGATGATGATAACCTGAAGGATTATGATATTGAAGAATATTTGGAGGTTCTTAATATGCAGAGTAGATTCATCCCAGGGTGGAAGAAATTTGAGGAGCTTGATAGACTGTTGACCTTAACTCCTGCTAAACCGTCTATTGAGAGAGCTCCCAATCTTGAGCTCAAACCTTTACCCGCGCATTTACGTTATGCTTATTTGGGTGAAGGTAATACTTTGCCCGTGATCCTTTCTTCTTTGTTGTCTGATGTGCAGGTTGAGAAGGTGTTGCGGGTATTGCGAGAGCGCAAGAGAGCTATTGGCTGGACTATTGCTGATATTAGAGGGATTAGTCCTTCTTTCTGCATGCATAAAATTCTCTTGGAGGAAGATCATAAGCCATCCATAGAGCAGCAGAGGAGGCTAAATCCAATTATGAAGGAGGTGGTGATGAAAGAAGTTATCAAGTGGCTGGATGCTGGTATTATTTTTCCTATCTCTGACAGCAAATGGGTGAGTCCAGTGCAATGTGTTCCAAAGAAGGGGGGCATGACAGTGGTGAAGAATGAGCATAATGAGTTGATTCTTACAAGAACAGTTACAGGGTGGCGAATTTGCATTGATTATAGGAAGCTAAACAAGGCCACCAGGAAAGATCACTTCCCACTCCCTTTTATTGATCAGATGCTGGATAGACTTGCAGGGCACGAGTATTACTGTTTCTTGGATGGGTATTCGGGCTACAATCAAATTGTGATAGCCCCTGAAGACCAAGAGAAGACTACTTTTACTTGTCCATATGGCACATATGCATTTAGGAGGATGCTATTTGGGTTGTGTAATGCCCCGGGGACTTTTCAGCGGTGCATGATGGCTATCTTCACCGACATGGTGGAAAAATTTGTGGAGGTATTTATGGATGATTTCTCAGTGGTTGGTGACTCTTTTGATGAATGTTTGAAAAATCTTGATGCTGTGCTGAGCCGTTGTGAAGAAACAAATCTGGTGCTGAATTGGGAAAAATATCATTTTATGGTTCAAGAAGGCATAATACTTGGGCACAAGGTGTCAAAGCAAGGGATTGAGGTTGACAAAGCGAATATTGAGGCTATTGAGAAATTACCACCACCTATCTCTGTTAAGGGGGTGCGTAGTTTCTTGGGACATGCAGGGTTCTATAGACGTTACATAAAGGACTTCTCGAAAATTTCCACTCCCTTGTGCAAATTGTTAGAGAAGGATGTGAAATTTTTGTTTAATGATTCTTGTCTCAAGGCATTTGAAGAGTTGAAGAAAAGGTTGGTGACCGCACCAATCATCATTGCTCCTGACTGGTCTTTGCCGTTTGAATTGATGTGTGATGCGAGTGATAATGCTATTGGGGCTGTTTTAGGCCAAAGAATTGGAACAATCTTTCACTCCATTTATTATGCAAGTAAGACTCTTGATGCAGCCCAGTCTAATTACACCACCACTGAGAAGGAGTCTAGCCGTAGTGTATGCTTTTGATAAATTCAGATCTTATTTGGTTGGCACTCGTGTTGTTGTCTACACTGATCATGCCGCAATCCGGTATTTTTTTGAAAATAAGGACACCAAGCCTAGACTCATTAGATGGGTTCTCCTATTGCAAGAGTTTGATGTTGAAATTCGAGATCGCAAGGGGACTGAGAATCAAGTAGCTGATCATTTGTCAAGGCTGGAGAATAGAGATCATGTAGATGAGTGGCCCGAGATTAAAGAGGTATTTCCCTGATGAACAACTTTTTGCTCTAGATGCAGCTGAGGTGCCATGGTATACTGATATGGTGAACTTATTTGTGAGTAATGTGTACCCCCCTGGGGCGACTGCTGAGCAAAAGCGTAAACTCCTTCATGAGAGCAGATATTATGTGTGGGATGTGCCCTATTTGTACAAGATAGGCATTGATCAACTAGCTAGGAGCTGCATTCCAAGGGAATAAGTAGAGCCGATTCTACAGAGCTGCCAGTCCTCTCCTTATGGTGGCCACCTTGGTGGAGATCGAACAGCTGCAAAGGTACTTCAGTCTGGTTTCTTTTGGCCTTCTTTATTTAAAGATGCTCATGCATTAGTGAAGCAATGTGATCGTTGCCAAAGAACGGGTACCATTTCTAGGCGTCAGGAGATGCCTCTGAACAACATCTTGGAGATTGAGCTGTTTGATTGTTGGGGGGATTGATTTCATGGGTCCATTCCCACCTTCTATGGGCCATAAATACATCCTCGTAGCAGCTGATTATGTGTCTACATGGGTGGAGGCTATTACACTTCCAACAAATGATGCGAGTGTGGTGGTGAAGTTCGTGAAGAAGAATATTTTCACTCGTTTTGGGACACCGCGGGCTATAATCAGTGATGAAGGTACGCATTTTTGTAACCGGTTGTTCAATAAATTGTTGGCTAAGTATGGGGTTCGCCACAAGGTGGCTACTGCTTATCATCCCCAAACTAGTGGCCAAGTGGAAGTGTCTAATAGAGAGATCAAGCAGATCCTTGAGAAGACTGTGAATGCCTCGAGGAAGGATTGGGCTATGAAGTTAGATGATGCTCTCTGGGCCTATCGAACTGCATTTAAAACACCTATTGGAACCTCTCCATATAGGCTTGTTTATGGTAAGGCCTGTCATTTGCCTGTTGAACTAGAGCATAAGGCGTATTGGGCAATTCAAAAGCTCAACCTTGATATGGCCTTAGCGCGTGAAAAGAGGATGCTCCAATTGCATGAGCTTGAAGAGTTCCGGTTCCATGCATATGAAAATGCGAAATTATATAAGGAACGGACAAAGAAATGGCATGATAAGCACATTGAGCGTCGTACTTTTGAGCCCGGGCAGCTAGTATTGTTGTTCAACTCGAGGTTGAAATTATTCCCGGGCAAGTTGAAGTCAAGATGGTCGGGGCCTTTTGAAGTTGTTCGTGTTACCGCACATGGAGCGGTTGAATTGAAAGCCCCGGATTCTGAGAACACATTCTGGGTTAATGGTCAAAGGGTGAAACGTTATTGGGGAGGTTCGGTGAATCACCGCACTTCCATTACTTTGAGGGACCCTTGATTAATACCCGTCGTGCCACGACGTTAAATAAGGCGCTTCTCGGGAGACAACCCGAGCTTGTACTTGTAGTAGTTTAGTATTTTTTGTTTTATAGTATCACGTAGTTTGTTGTTTTTGTGTGTCATTTTTGTAGGAATCGGGTGAGCTAAACAAGGTGAAATTAATGCATTGAGGGGTACGGGACGTCTCGAGACATGCCCCGCACTTGGGTTCGCACTTGGAATCGTAAATTGGTGCGAAAGAACGTGTTCGGGCGCGTTTGGGAGTGCCCGGCGCCTCCCAACGCGGAAAATTCAAGCTGAAAAAATTTGCCTGGCGTGTTTGGGAGCGTCCCGCGCCTCCCAACGCGCCAGCTTAGGCAGAATGATAAAAAAACTCACCGCGTTTGCTCCGCGCCGCGGTGCTTAAAGCGCCCGTCCAAAATTTTTTTAGTTTTTCGGGTCAAACGGGTCTTGACCCGCGACCCGGTTTTCCCCAACCCCTTATACCTGATTTCTATTGTAAATTCTTCACTAGTTTCACTCTAATTACTCTCTAAACACTCACCAATTCAACTCTAACACTTGGAATCATTCCCAATCTTGTTGCAATCCACTCTAACACCTTCAAGTAAGTAAATTCCTACTTTTCTCTCTCAATAACATGTAAGTTGAACTAATTCTTTTTCATGGAAGGTTTCTTAGCTAGTTACAAGTTTATGCATAAATTTTACTCTTGTTGTGCTTGAATTGTTCATGGTGCTAGAAAAATAGCTTGTGACTTGTAAAAAGAGATCTCCCAACAATTTGGGAGGGTTGGCACATTCCAAAACTCATTGAACTTGATAGTTTCAAAGTGTGCACACCAAGTGTTTGTGAAGAAGCCTCAATGATGAAAATTGTATGACATTGTGAATTCTTGAGTTGCAATGCATTCCTTAGGCTTATTATTTACATTAAGTGTCGCACACACATAAGAATTGATCATGATGCACCCACACTAGCTTGATCTTGAAAAACAAAAAACGTGGCATACTTTGTCCGAAGCTAGTTTTGTTTAAGTGTGGGGTTGCTCATGCCATTGAGTTAAGTTGATTGACACATAGAGTGTGTGATAAGTGTGGGGTGGTACCCTTCCAATTGAGCTTGAATTGTATTCTTGGTGCTTAGTTATCCATCTCACATTGATCTATTGTTGTGTAGGTACCATGGTGACCACACCTCTACCAAGCAAGAGTTCTCCATCCGCCGCGGGCCCGAGGAGAGCACTCCAAGCCGGGCCTTCTTCTACAAAGCAAAAGGGCAAGGCACCAGCCAAGCCCAAGGCCAAACCAAAGACAAAGGCCAAGGCAAAGATACCTAAGGACGCGGTGCCGATACCACGTCCGGAGGAAAGACACGTTATGGCATCACTTTTGTAAAGAGAGGTGAGTGCCAAACGTGGTATAAAAATGTAAGGCTTGCGGGGTACATCCCCGAGCAAGCAATTGATAAGAGGAGGGTTATGCAGAAATATCGAGGGGTGGCCGAGGCGATTATTGCTTTAAAGTGGGACTCGGTATTTGAGAGTCCGGGGCACGCCAACCTTGATTTAGTGCAAGAGCTTTATGCCAACTGGGAGCCAGACGACGCATGGAAGGAGGAAGATATGGTCACGGTGAGGGGGGGTGAGAGTGAAGCTGGACCACACGGCATTGAATGCCTTTCTGGGGGTCGAGGACCCTGATTATGATGATATGAAGGAGTTCATTAAAAAGCCTGACTACAAGGCTCTGCGAGACACACTTTGTGGTGAGAGATCCATTCATAAGTGGGAGCACAATGCGGCTGGAAGACACAAGTATATGTACTTCTCGCAGTTTCTCAAACCGGCTCGTGTGTGGATGCGGTTTATCAATGCACGCATATTACCATCTTCTCATTATTCTGAGGTCACCAAGACTCGGGCGTGCATGGTATATTTCTTTATGACCGGGAGGCCGGTTAATATAGGCTACTACATGTTGCGCGTGATGAAGGAGCAACGGAAGCTAGATTCATGTAGTCGCTTGTATTTTGGGAACATCCTGACCCGATACTTAGAGCAGTCTGGTGTCCCCGTGGATGAGATTTGGGATCGCATTGTCCCTGACATAGGGAAGCCATTTGATATTTCCTCGGTCAAAGGTGTGACCACTACTGCACCGGTGAGACTGACGGCGGATGAGTGGCGGGAATCAGACGCCAACTTGTCTGCGCGTCAGTATTTGATGATGGAACAGATGGCCCGGCGGTCGGGCGTGGATTTTGCAGCTATTGATCGCACTGTGCCTCTACTGGAGACCTCAAAGCGCCTACTAGGCATGACTCGAGCAGTAGAGATGCCTCCGGAGGAGGATGAGAACACAGATTCAGATATTGTTGCTAACGATCCGGACAGTGAGGTTGAGGCGACTGATGCTGAGGGTGGTGGCTCTGATGAGGAGGAGGAGGACTAGGTCCACACTCCTGCGCACCACCCGGATATCAGGGCAGTTTTCTTTTACTTTTGCACTTACTTCTTTGTCGCACTGGGGACATTGCTTCGTTTAAGTGTGGGGTGGGGTACTGCCCTTTATCTATTTTTGAGGTTAGGATGCATGTACCGTAGGATTTTTCTTTTGTCACTTGACTTTATTTTGATTTATTTCTTGCTTTAATATATGAAAAAAAAATTAGAAAACCAATGAAAAATTCCAAAAAGATTTTTCTTTTAGTTTTATTAGTGGTACATGTCATCCGCCCCGTGGTTTTTCTTATGGCCTCGGTTCTTTTCCACGGGGAGGCCTTTGAACCGGGTAGTTTTTTAATTTTAGGATTAGGATAGTTAGTATAGGTGACCCTAGACGAAGGAAAGAGGTAGAATGCTAGGTGCCTTTGATTTGTTTGATACCGGTGGACTTGAATTGATTGCATGTGCTATTTGTGGTGTCCTTGGGTTTTAATTGTGATGCATGGCTAGGAAAAAATGGAACGACCCCCTTGAGATGCTTGAGTCCGCTTGCTTGACTTGATTGTGAACCTTTGTGCATTAGTGCTTAAATTTCCACAAGTTGCATTCTAGATGTTTGGTTGAGAGTTGTTGATGGAACCTTTTGTGTGGATCATGTGCGATGTGTGTGTGAGACATGTTCTTGTTTACTCCATGTTGCATATTAATGTCTAGAACTTGCCCCGTGTGTGTGCAAAGCGAAATCCTAGGTTTGCTCTAGTCGGGAAATGATACAAGGCCTTCTTTTGATTTGCCTACCCTTACATATACACCTTGGAAAAAAAATTGTTGTGATTTCTTTGACCCTTTTTGTTGGCACCCACACCCCGAGCCTACCCATTTGTTCTAAATTGTCTCTTTTGGCCCTTTACTCCTTAAGCACTTTAGTTGATATTGTGTTGTTATGTTGGAGTTGTGGTTGGATATTGGGAGGTTTTTGAGTGGAACCAATGAAGGGGAATAATTGTTAAAATTGTGAAGTAGTGAAAAGCATTGGCAAGGTTGGAAGATAATGAAATAGAAAAAAAAAAAATAGCAAAGTTGAAAAGTGAAAAGAAAGAAAAAAATTGTGGAAAAAGAAGTAAAAAGAGAAAAGAATATCCATTCCTTGCTAGTGTGTGCTTAAAAGAAAAATGCTACTTGTTGAGAAGGTGCGTGTGTGGAAGTGTTGATTGGGTGGCTTGATGAGAATTGTGCTTAATTTGAATGTGATGTATTAAAGTGCTTAGGGAGGTAGTCACTATTACCATATGTATCCTACCCGCCCCTTAGCCTACATTACAACCTTTTTAAAGTCCTAGTTAATCCCGATTGGAGTGAGCTTACATTAGTGGAGTCCTACACTACGGGCAAGCCTATAGTACATTGTGTGTGACATGTGAGACTTTCATGAGAGTGAGTGAATTCGTTTGTTATTGCCCCCGTTCTATTCATGATATTTATTGTTGTGTGTGATCTTTGGGTGGGCACTCTTTTGCTTCATATTGGTGAGGGCACATGGTTTGCATGATATAGGTGAAGTTGATGGCTTCTTGGTTGAGTAGATATATGTGATTTTATGGGAGCATGGTTGCAATAAGTTGAGTTTGTGCATTTGAGTTATTTTGGGGTGGTTGTTCTCATATTTTTGGTTTTGGTAAATTGTTGGCATGTCGTGGATCCATAGTAGTCATGTGTGCATTGGTTCAATGGTCGGTATCAACCATAGTCATAGGCAGACCTGTTTTACCTAGGTTGGGAAGTGAGATGTGACTTGCTCGAGGGCGAGCAAAGATTCAAGTGTGGGGTGGTGATGTTTGGCATTTTATGCCAATGTTTCCTTAATATTTCCGCATGTTTGAGCTTGTTATTCGCTCGTTTTATAGTTTGTGAATGTGGTTTTACACTGATTTGATGTCGTGCATGTGTAGGTTGTTACGCAGTGCATTTGGAGCTTTTAGGAGCTTGATTTAGCAAGAATTGATTGGAAGTTGATTGAGGATTGGATTGAGCACACGAGGGCACGACACGAGCGAGATTTCGGACCAAGGAACAAGCAAAAATTGCTGGGCGCTTTGGGGCATGTGGCGTGCCAGTTATAGCGCCCAGTGCCCCAACGCGATTCCTAGCGCGCCGCGTGGCAAAGGCGGAGTAATTTCGACGGCTTCTGATTGTCCTAGCGCGTTACGAGGCGCGGGGCGCCCGTTATAGCGCCCCTTGTGCGGATTTTTACTTCCTATTTCGTCTAGGCTTGGGTCTAACTTATTACTAGGTGTTTGTAAACATTATAAATAGCACTTTACTTAGTTTTTGAAGGGAGTTCTTACTTTGGAGCAATATTGAGAGCACCATACTCATTGAACAAGGGTTTATTCCTAATCTTTCATCTATTACATCATTTACTTCATTATTACACCAAATCTTTGCCTTGTGATTATGAATATGTGCGGCTAAACATTACGTTCTAGGGTTAGAGTATTACATGAAGGTTGATTGTTTGAAGATTGATTCCCATTAATTGAATCCCATAACGGGTTGCTTATTCTTTCTTGATTTCACTTGTATAATTGTTAGAGCTCGATAATTATGCATTATCTATGGTTTTTGGATTGAACTCGAAAGAGAGAATTTAATTACGTAATAAGAAAGAATAGAACTAGTTTGTGAACCCGGGCATCGGGGAACCAATTTGCGAGTAGGATAGACATATACTTGCTTGCCTAGTTTAACTCATTACAGAATTCGTTAGTGCGTGCATGTGATTTAACCCATAGACATATATGGATTGAAGTAGCTTGCATAGACTGTGAAGAACTGAAAGGTTTTCACAGTTACATTTACTCTGTCAGTTAGTAACCCGGGATTTAAGAAGTGGAATCAATTGGATACATCAACTGGATTGTTCGTAACTCTGACCCTGGACCGTCCTCTTAATATTGTTAACAACCAAAGTCACCATTGCTTGAATACACTTCTAGCACTTTAATTACTGCTTTTTAGTTATAAAAACTCTTACAATCAAGGAAAATGACCCCTGAGTAGTTTATTAGAAATTGTTTGTTAAGTATTCGTCTGCATAGTCCTCGTGGGAACGATACTCGATTTATCACTTTATTACTTGTCGACCACGTATACTTGCGTGTGCGTTGGGAACAACAAAGGGCGTACCTTTATCCGCCATGGCAACACGGTATTGGAGACGAGCGAAGGCCAAGTCTTTCCTCTCCTTGAGCTTATAATAACTGACAGCTTAATGGAAAGTTGTCTACAATAGGTTAAGCCAGGAGAGGAGACCTAGCCTCATATATATAGGTTTAAAAGCCTTAACCTAATGGGTCCACCTATAATAGGCCCATAGGTTTAACAACATGCCTACACTACTGTCAGCCCAGACCTAACACAAGAAACATTACAGGCCCATCATGGAATCTACAAATATGTGGCCCGTGTATTGTCCGCCAGCTATTTACAATTAGCCCGTTTTGGTAAAACCAAATAAGTTAATGTTAAGTCCACAATAAATAATTCTAACATTCTCCCACTTGGACAACATTAACTTAACTATTTAAAAGACTTTAAAAAAGTTTATTTATAAAATGAATCTCGGGCTAAATAGACAGTGGCCACAAACATATAGTGGTGGAACATTGTTTCCAACATGATCTAGTCAAACAAAACTATCAATGCCGAAAAGCAGCAGCAGTACTTGCATCAATCAACGACACAAGACTAGTCCACAATCACAAACATTGAAGTCTTGCTGATTGATCTAAGGTGTGGCAGTGTAGCAAGAAATAGTCAACATGGACTCTAAAACAAGACTATTTCATTGTCAATCCAACAAACGATTTTCATAAACAATATTGGGCGACCAAACAACATGCGCACTTTTAGAAAATCTACAACATGATTTACTGTTACAACATGTGAGCAACTAAACAACATGTGCTTCACCAGAAAATCATAATCTTCAAGGCCCAACATGTGCAACAGCCAAGAAAAAATATATATGGCATAAACAATATGCCTCATGTGTCTCCATCATCAACATGAGACACCATCAACACTTAAGACAACAAGTCTTAAAATAATAATTTAATAATCAAATGTGCACAAAATATCAACATTATATATGATAGCAGAATTCACCATAAATTTATTAAGAATGTGAATATCTCAACATAATAAAATGTATCATCACGAGCTAATAAGGAATGAAGCAAATAGTCTAAATAACATGATAAAAATATGAATACCTAACACTCCCACTAAACTAGTGCATCAAAAGATTCAACAAGCCCCATGTTAGCAACATGCTCCTTAAAAACTAAGGTCTTCAATCCCTTAGTCAGTGGATCAGCGAGCATGAAGTCTGTCTGTATATGCTCAACCTCAATTTTCTTCTCTTTAATCTTTTCTCTCACTTTAAGAAACTTTATATCAATGTGCTTATTACCTGGAGTGAATTTACTATCATTCGCAAAATCCACAGCTGACTTGTTATCACAAAACATCTTTATGGGTCTTGATATGGAATCAACAATCGCAAGTTGTGAAATGAAGTTCTTAAGCCAACTAGCATGCGAAGCTCCACCGTAACAGGCCATATACTCTGCTTCCATAGTAGAACCTGCAGTAAGAGTCTGCTTCACACTCCTCCAACATATAGCACCACCTGCTAACATGAAGATAAAACCGGAAGTGGACTTCAAATCATCTGGGCACCCAGCATAATCAGAGTCTGTGTATCCAATCACCTCAAGATTGTTAACTTTTCTATAGAGCAACATATAATCTCTTGTCTTCTTCAAATACCTCATCACCTTTCTAGCATCAACCCATCGAGCTCTTCCAGAATTAGATCATTAACAATGAAAACAATATCAGGACGAGTGAATACCTGTAAATACATAAGACTCCCAACGACACTTGAATATGACACATCTTTCATGGACTCTCTCTCAAGATCATTTTAGGGACACAATTGTAGACTCAACTTATCGCCTTTCACAACTGGCACATCTCCACCCTTACAATCTTCCATATGAAATCTGCTCAAAACACGATCAATGTATGCTCTTTGCGAAAGTCCTAACAATCGACGAGACCTATCTCGTTGAATCTCAATGCCCAAGACAAATGATGCTTCTCCAAGGTCTTTCATATCAAATACTTTACTCAATGATTTCTTAGTTTCATAAAGCAGTCCTGAATTATTACTGGCAAGTAAAATATCATCAACATAAAGAATAAGAATGATGAACTTACTCCCACTGATCTTCATGTAGATACACTGGTCAACTCTGTTCTCCACAAAACCCATAGAAGTGATAGTTTTCTCGAACTTCAAGTACCACTGTCGAGAGGCTTGCTTCAGGCCATAGATGAACTTCTTCAACTTGCACACTAGGTGCTCATTACCTGTGTCGATAAAACTTAAAGGTTGTTGCATGTACACCTCTTCATTAAGATCACCATTTAGAAAAGCTGTTTTTACATCCATCTGATGCAACTCTAGATCGAAATGAGCAACCACAGCCATAACAATCCTTAAGGAATCCTTTGTTGATACTGGTGAAAAAGTTTCATTATAATCAATCCCTTCCTGCTGTGTGAACCCTTTAGCTACCAGCCTTTCCTTGAAGCGTTCAATCCTCCTTTTCGAATCCTTCTTGGTCTTAAAGACCCATTTACAACCAACATCCCTATAGCCTTGAGGGAGTTCTGAAAGCTCCCACAAATTATTTTTATGCATAGAGTTCATCTCTTCAGCACAGCATCAAGCCACATCTTTGATTGAGCACAAGAAACTGCTTCATGGTAAGCTATAGGATCTACAATGTCACCTTCAGCAAGATAAGCTAAGTAATCATCAGACAGTGTTCATCTCCTTTCTCTTCTTGATCTTCTCAAATTTTTCCCTACATGTATGGCATCACCAGGTGCCTGAGCTTGTGCAGGCATAGGCTCCTCAACATGTACATGTATAGGCACAGTTTGTGTAGGTGCACTCACAACCGTCTCTGTGGTAACAGTAAGAGGAATTTTCACTATCTTATCATTCTCTACAGGCTCAACAACAACATTTTATGAACAGTCTTTATCAGCAACATCAAATTCCAAAAATTTTGCATTTTGTGAATCAACAATTCTTGTTCCCCTTGTAGGACAGTAAAACATGTATCCCTTAGAATGAGCTGGATATCCAATAAAGTAACAACGTGAGGTTCTTGGTTCGATTTTCTTCTCGAACTGTCTTCAGAAGAAATGTGTAGAGAAGAAGGAGAGGAAGCCATTGGTGTATGTCTTGACCAGAAGAGATGGAGGGTCTCCGGATTACCGCGTCTTTGAGGCTTGATCTACGTAGTTTGGAGGTAATTTTGGGGAGACGCAGTTCGGATATAGAAAAAGGATGTCAAGGCGCTTCTGTACATATAAAATTTGTGGTGGAAAGCGGTGGTCACTGGCAGCTCCGTTCGCCGCAGGCGGTGGCTTTGGTGAGGGTAAAAAATTGGGCAGCCTCTCTTTTGTTTGTGAGTTTGTATGTATAAGGGGAAAATGGGGAAAAATGGAAATGTAAAGGGTGGGCATGGACGAGTAATCGGCTGATGGATTAGCAGGATTTGGCTGCTCTTAAAAATTCTTGGGAAATTTTTAAAAATAGGCAGCCCACTACCCAAAATTACAAACAAGAGGCCATATTGTTTTGTTCATGCATAGCACCCACCCCTAAAATTACAAATTTTAGCACTTCTTCATAAAAAAACACCCTAGCAACCAAATCTCCTCCTCCCCAGTCACTAAGTCGCCGGTAGACACCCTCTCCCACCAGTGGTGTCGTTACTTTTTTGTATTTTACTGAATTTATGTTGTTTATTGCGTTTAAATTATTGTTTTGGACAAGTTTATACACACAAATCTCCCCCCAAAAAATAAATTATGAATATACATAGATAAATGCGTAGCAATGAGAGAAATACAAAAATATACACAAAAAAGTAAAAATTCATATAAACATCCTTAATATACAGATTTATTCACTCGCATATACATATTTATACAAATTTATACAATTTTATACATGTGTATAAATTTGTATAAAATTGTATACACTTACGGTGACCCCTATTTCGGGAAAAGGGTGACAGCTCGGGTAAGATTCGAAAATATGGGCCATTTTTGGTAATTTTCGTCTTTTGCTTGTGTTTTAGTGTAATTATCCCAAAATTCTTTATGTTCCAATGTAGAATAATTACAAATCCATAACTCAAAAGTCTACTTAATTAACATATAGTACTAACTAACTTGATTAAAATAATGCTAATCATACAAAATTAAAATAACAATTAGACAATTAACATCAAGAAAATTGTTTTTGTGTAATTTCCATATCTTTATTCTAATTAACTAATTAAAATAGCTAGTTAAAATGACAAAAATCTAGAAAGATTACACAAAAGTCCTATGAAATTAACATGGCTATTTTGAGCAATTTTTTTTTTTGAATTTTCGTGCCAAAATTAGGTGATTACAGCTTCCCCTATTTGTTCGAGAACACGAAGAGTTTTCGAATAAAGACGTGATCGACCGCTAATTTTGGCTTTTCGATTCTATCCAAAAGCATATTTTGTGAAATGGTGACCGTACCCAGACTATAAGGTTACCTACATATCCTTGGACTAAGGAATCAGGTCAGTATAGTTCTCACATGCGGTAGCTGAGACTACCGCATTCAAATAGACACTAGACTCTTGTAGGCTCACGTGGACTTGACACTTCTAGACAACGACTGACACTAAACACTTCTAGGCGATTGGACTAGCACTAAATGCTTCTAGACACACTTGAGAATGTTAATGCCGGTTGCTGGATGTTGGTTGCTTGCTAGTGGTCACTGCTTTACAAAAAAATGAAAAATACAACATGAAAATATAAATTACAATCCCTATACTTGCTCTTCACACTTCTCAAGATGATGAACTGGTCACTTTTTTAGTTGGTTGTCCGCATCTCAATTGTGAAACGAGGCTCCACTATTCAAGTGGGTCTTGACTAGAAACTTGAAATAACTGCTTATGTTTGAGCACATCTTGACTTGAAAGCTGAAATTCCCGCTAATAATTGAGCGGTCTTGGCTTGAAAATGAAATGACGGCTTATATTTGAGCGGATCTTGACTTGAAAAGGAAATGGCTGCTTATGTTGAGCGGGTCTTGACTTGAAAAAGAAATTGCTGCTTATGTATGAGCAGATCTTGGCTTGAAAAGGAAATTACTGCTTATGTTTGAGCGGATCTTGAATTGAAAAGGAAATGGCCATTTATATTTGAGCTGCTTGACTTGAAAAGGAAAATGGCCGCTTATGTTTGAGCAGATCTTGACTTGAAAATAAAATTATCGCTTATGTTTGAGCGGATCTTGATTTGAAAAGGAAATGACCGCTTATGTTTGAGCGGAACTTGATTGAAAAAGAAATGGCCGCTTATGTTTGAGTGGAACTTGACTTGAAAAAAGAAATGGCCACTTATGTTTGAGAAGAACTGACTTGAAAAGGAAATGATCGCTATCTTTTAATGGAGATTGACTCGAAAGGAAATGGTCGCTATCTTTTAGCAGAAACTAACTCGAAAGGAAATGGTCGCTATCTTTAAGAGGAAAACTGACTCAAAAAGGAAACTTCTGCATTATCTTGGGAGGACCCGACTATTGACAGTAAAACTTCTACATTATATGAGAGTGCTAGACTACTTAAAACTCTTAAATTATATGGGAGTGCCCGAATACTTAAAACTTCTACTTTATATTGGAGTGCTCGACTACTTAAAATTTTTAAATTATATGGGAGTACCCGACTATTGAAACTTTACATTGTATGGGAGTACCCAACTACTTAAAACATCTACATTATATGGGAGCGCCCGAATATTGAAACTTTTATATTATATAGGAGTGCCCGACTACTTAAAACTTCTACATTATATGTGAGAGCCCGACTATTGAAACTTCTACATTGTATGAGAGTGCCCGACTACTTAAAACTTCTACATTATATGGGAATACTCGACTATTGAAACTTTTACATTATATGGGAGTGCTCGACTGCTTAAAACTTCTACATTGTATGGGGGTGACCGACTGCTTAAAACTTCTACATTGTATGGGAGTGTCCGCTTGCAAATTCGACATTTTCCATTACAATGAGATGGTCGTGGTTGAAGCTGACATCTTTATGGCGGGTCATATCTTCTCTAGTCATTAACCCATGGCGAACTCTTGTCTTGAGGGTGGGAATTCTACCGATTTCACACATGTGGTCTTAACTTGACAGCTGGAAACTCTGACCTATTATCCTAATGGGGTCTTGTCTGAAGATTGAAAATTCCGGCCATTATTCAAAATAGGGTTCCGTCTGAAACTTAGAACAGTTGTTCCCGATTCGGGTGGTCCTTTCTCTTGCTGACAACGTAGAAAATATCACACTGGCTTTTCATCGTAGCTACATAGCCCCCGAATCATGTCCTTGCAAATGAGCTTGGTGATTATTGTTTTGCTATCACCACTGGTTCCAATGTACAATGCCTTGATATGGTCGATCTGTTTCCGATCTCCCAAGAAAAGGTCAATAATGCCAAATGTTTTCCCGAATCTTCAGCCAAACACTTGTAGAAAATAGTGTGTTGTTCTTGTTGCCGAGGTATAACACGGGCTTCCATTACCCATTGATTCTTGACAATAATCTGGTACAACTGTGAACAGATTTCGCCAAACTTTCTTTTTGCTAATTTCCTATTATCCAATGAAAGAAGTGGAAAGAAAAAGTAAAGTAAGGACAAACTGAAGAAATCCAAAGAGGAGACATCGAATGAAAGATGTCCCCGAAAGATAGAAGAAAAAATCATCTAGAGGTGAAATGACGACCTCAATGAACATGACATAAATCTTGGAATAAAGTCTTAACCTTTTCAACACGGTATGTTCTTGATTTTGCCCCAGTTCGACAATCTTGAGATAATTGCTTGCTTGGTCCAATCATGATGAAAAATCAGACATCCCTCATTCGACTAGTGGTGCCCTTTCGGGTTTTCACCAACTAGCCTCTCTCTTTGTTCTTTTTCCTCATTGTTGTCTTGTGGCGCCCTTTCAGGTTTTCACCGACAAGACCTCTTTTTTTTCTTTTTTTTTTCTATTTTCTTTTTCTTTCCCGCTGACCTCTTTTCACATTCTTTCTGCTTTATCTACTTTCCCTTATCTTGACTTTTCCGGAGGTTTCTATCCTTATGGCCATCCAAAAAACTTGTACGCTGATCAAAATAAGCCGAGACTTCCCCGAGCAAACTCGTTCTTTTATGGTACATCATTGTGTGACATTCTCAAAGATCGGTCATAAATATCTTTATTTGGACCGTTGGAATTCGGTTGGGATAGAAATAAAAGGTTTAGCAAGAAAGCTACAAAAACATCTCATGGAATGACTGGTTGAAACATTACAACCGTTGAAATCATCTCTTTAAAAATGAATAAACTTTCGCCTCAGCTTACTCTAAAGTGGAATTTTTTTGAATTCTTCTCTTTGGTACGAAAAGGATATAAAAGCATCTTGTAAGACATTTGGAGTAAATGTTACAACCTTTGGAATCATTTCTTTAAAAAATAAAAATAAAATTTGCCCCAGTTTAGTTAAATATAGGGACCTTATTTTTCTCTGATTTGGTCGCAAACTCGAAGGCAATTTACGCATCAATATGTGAGCAAGGGGCTATTGAGCTTTTCCCCCAATATGAAACCGAAAAAGACGGGAAACATTGAATTGATTTTTTTCCCTAAATGTGAAATAGAAAAGCAGGGGAACACCGAACTTTTCCCTTGGGATAAACACGAAGAAATATAAAGAGGAATATTGGATTTTCCCTTTTTCTTAATAAATAATTAAAAAAGCATTTTCTTTATACATGTTGCATACTTGGAGGCATGTTTTGCATAAATAAAGAAAACAGGGGAAAAATAAATTTTCTCCTTTTATGAACTCAAAGAAAACAGAGAGGAGTATTTAATTTCCCCCATTTCTTAAAGATTTTAAAAAAACTTCTGCCTCAGTTTAGGATCTCTTTTATACAAGATGCAATCTTGGAGGCAAGTTTTGCGTAAATAGAAAAAGACAAGGGAAAAATAAACTTTCTCCTGTTTTGACCGCACCCGAATGGTTGCATACGTATCATTTTGAGAGGAATCAGGTTAAGACGTAGCTCTGGGTTAGTGCCAAATTTTGTGTTGCCATTTTTTTTTAGTTTTTTTTAACAAGTATAATGACATTGATTCCAAAGGAGGGTAGCCAAAAGAAAAATACATAAGGCTCAAAAGGGCTGGCAAGTAGATATAGTGTTTGGGTAGAAAAAATGAAAGCCGTTCGTCATCCCGACCCGATAATTCTCACACAACCATGCAACCGAAATAAGCCGATCGAGAGTCGTACAAGAGACAAGACTAGATCTACTCAGCATCCTCGTTTTCACTTCAATGATGATCCTCCATAAATGGTATTTCAACTTTGTCAAGAATGATAGTGCACGATTTGAAACTTTCACTAACCTCCCTTATCGCATTCTTCCTTACCATCCAGTTGGATTATTGAGACAATATTAAACTATGTGTTTAGATCAAGGCATGGATTTTGGGTGCATATCATGTTATTAAAGCCAACAAAAGTGTAGCTACCAAAAGCTAAAGAAGACAAAAATATGAAACAATAAAGACAGAGTGCTTGAGACGAGAAGCGGATCTCGATTTTCATTGAATTAAAGATATGAGGATTTGAACATAAAAACAAGAAAAACAAATGCACTTAGATTACAACCCTTAAATAACCAAGTGCACAGAAAAACTAGAAAAATAAGTTAACAGGTCCTTCTCAATTTGTTCATTTTCATGTCAAGGCTAATGTACTGCATTCATGCCCTGTTGAATCCCTTCATCAGACTGTACCATGTTGGTTCCATCGACATGCCTCAAAACCAACAATATTTTTGGCTCCACCTCATTTTCTTGAAACCTCTTGGGCATGGGCTTGTATTCTTTGAAACACCCGAATGACCGGGTAAGATATGGAATTGTCTCAATAACTCCATCTTATTTTGTCGTATTGACGACCGACATACTTGACCTTATGGCTGATTCAACAATAAATGACTCAGGGTGTTTGATGTTAGGAGAAGGATCAACAACCACAATCTGCTTGGTGGCATTCTCTTTCATATCTTCTTCTATGAGCACTATCCCAACCATACCCATGTTATTTTGAGCATCATGAATCGACTAAGGATTTTGGTTCACATTTTGTGTCTCATCCCATACCACCTTTATCTGATTGTTGTCTATCATCGCTTCAATTGTCCTTTTAAGATCCCAAAAGTCTTCTATGTCATGCCCAAGCGCTCTAGAATAAAAAGCACAACGGCGCGAGCGATCCGCTTTTCCAGTTGGATTCATATTTCCTGAGATGGGTTTCAGCAGGTTAGCTTGTTGAAGTTTTTCAAACAGGTTGGCGTAATATTCTCTGATTGGTGTGAACCTAATCATACCCCCTGGTCACATCTTCTTATGAGACGGACTCGGACGGGAGCACAGACTTTTCCTTTTGCGAGAGGGAAGGCTAGGCGAATCCTGGAAGTGGTGGTGTGGAGTGTATATGTGGTTTGTGGGTCTGGTGCGCACCATTGCGAACTGGAAGAAGTAGGAGCATATGGAGTGGAGGGGCGGAACGTTTTGGATTATGTATGGAGTATTCTTTTGGGTGATGCTTTTGTAGAGTTTGGGAGTATGAGTGGGGTTGTTTGGATTCTCTCTTGTTCCACTTTCTGGTATCTCGTTCCCTTTCATTTTCATTCCCAAGATTCTCTGACCTAGGTAGGACGTTGAATTGTGGAACAGAGACCGAGGGTGGAGCAAGTGGAGGTGGTGGTGCTAGGGGATGCAATGAGGAGGATCCCACAACATTTGTTGCACTGTTGTAGTAAAGATAGTCAGGAGAATACTGAGAGTGCTCAACTGAAGCAGAGTGCTCAACTGAAGTAGGGGGCTATGTTCCTGATGCACGACTGTCGGTGCAGATCCTAAGAGACCTTCTGGCATAGGAGGAGGTGTATGTCCTATGGTAACAACAAGATATAAATCAGTTAACAATTGTTTTCAGATTTTTTGCCTCTTCGGTCAAATTCTCATTCTGCTCCACTACCAACTGTTTCAGATTTTTGACCTCTTCGGTCAACTTCTCATTTTTCCCTATCAAACGCTCATGTGCATTGATCTCAGAATTCCAACCGTCAGATGCCATGGTCACACTGTTGACACCCAATTTTGTCCCGAAACACTTTAATCAATGTCTAAGTTATTTTAAACATAGGCAATTTTGGAGAATTAAAAGTAGACTATTCTTTTCAAAAGAAAAGGATAAAAACATAATTCGTAGCCTAAATAATTGTCTACCCATGCAACCTCTTTATTTAATTTGATTGAACCATAAGAGGGGTTAAAACTGCATTATATACACCCCATCAGCCTGTTTGTGCAATGCATACATATACATACACCCCCTTTCTTCTCAGTTAACCCACACACCCCTTAATCCCCAATTCGAAACCCTAATCAGAAACTAACCCACGCCGCCACCCTAAAATTTCCCTCTATTCTCAGCAAAACGCCAAGAATCCATCATCATCCATGGTCCCGCTAAGTCTCCACTACCTAAGCGACGTCGAATTTCTTTCTCTGTCTCGTTTATCCAGTACAATCACCTTTTGTGCTGGACAAATGAGAGAAGAGGAAGTACAATCCTCAAAATCTCACCCATCCAATCTAAAAGGATTGATTTTCCACCGTCGGATCAACAAGGTAAATTTCGTTTCACTTTTACTCATTTTTTTCACATGTTTTCATCTTTAGATTCAGCATATATATAGGATTTATCCCACATCGAAATCCAAGCACTTTTACACTCTTAAAACACCTATAAAACCCCTATGCACAGTGGAGAAAGGGGGGGGGGGGGAATTTTGGGATTTTAACAGTCAGTTTTCAACTAAAAGTCCTAGCAGTTTAAGCTTTTCTTTAAGTTAAATATTTTAAGTATTTGAGGTCTAGGTGAGTCGCCCCTGAGTTCATTCAGCTTGTCGAGGTGCTCGCAGAAACTTAGATTCGAGCCTCATTTCACTGCCTCGCAAAAGGTCAGTGATCCTCCATTTCTTCTTTATATACTGCGTTTGTTTTGTATAATTAGTAGCAGTTCAATATCAGTGCTAAATACTGAAGTTAATTGCTAGTGTTGACGATCCCTGTGTAGTCAACTTGTTAGGTAACAATGTTGAGAATTTGGAAGTGAAAGTGTGAAGAGTCTTTCTTGTTTTCAGCCTGTTCAAACTTGTAAAAAACTGCTCAATAGAATCGATCATTTTCCTAGATCAGTCCAGCCTTGCCCCCTTTATATAAATTAGTTCTTTAAGTCTTGATAGGTTCACTATGTTGCTGTGTTTTAAAGAAAGTATTACTCTTTCCTAGTTCAGTTTCTTTTCTAGATGCTTTCTGCCTGCATTAGCTTTGTCTGGTTCTCTTGTGTGAATTGTATCCTGGTGGATTTATTGTGAAGGAGCTCTAGTCTGGCGTTTGGTTGTAGTAGATATGTAGGATAATTTTGGTGCAGCAGGTCATTAGAGGAGAGTCAGGGATTTTGTTTCTGTTCATTTTTGTTCATTGTCTGGGTATCTGGCTGTTTGAGTGGCTCCTGGTGATTCAGAGTAGTATGCTTGGTTCCTGGTGCATTTGTGAAGTGTTGTGAGAAAGAGGGAGTATGCAGGTTTGTTGCAGGTAGATTAGGGAGGCTTGGCTCTATTTTGCAAGTGTTTTGGAGATAGTGTAGGCTATGAAGGTGGTTTAGGAGAGGGGTTAGGTGTTTAAGGGTCTTGAGGTTGTTTAGGAAATGTTTTGGTCCTGCACTAAATAGGCAGAGGTGTAGGGTGTTGTGCAGGGGTGCAGGGTGTGGTGCAGGGTGTCTATGAGTTTGTTTTGGGGGTTAGCAGATGTTCAGGAGGTTGTAGAAGTTTTCAAAAGTGTGAGTTGTTTCCGTTTCTAGCTAAGAGATTGATCTGCAGGTGTATGGAGAAGTAGATGTTCAGGGGTAAGTTTTAGTCTTTTCTTGTTGCTGCAGTTCCCTGGTCAGGCATGTTTAAGAGTGGAGAGGGGTTGTCTTGATGTTTCAATATATGTGTGTGCTGTTAGTGTAAGGCAGGTCTTAGTTCAGGTGGAGTGGTTTAGTTTATTCCTGGATGTCATTAGTGGAGAAGTTCAGGTGCATATGGAGAAGCTGCAATGATGTGTGCATGGCTGGTATGTGTGTGAATAGGCTGAAGGAGTTTTAGGGTGTAGTAGTCTGGTTTATTCTTGTTGGTTTCAGCTCTGATTTGTGCAAGTAAAGATAGAGTCAGTATTGATAAGGGCTCGTGTGTGTGTGCTTCTATGTGCGATGTATGTACATGTGAGGTGTTTGTGTGTGTCTTTGCTTCTTTCTTTTTCATTTTCTATGTTGATACTGTGTGCATGTGTAGATGCTTGTTAGTGTGTGTTCAGGCAGGTCTGTGAGTGTGAGAGGAAGCCTGGTGAAGGGTCAGTACGTATAAAGTGGTCTAAGTGTCTCAAGTTCTCCTTCATCTGAATAGTGCAAGATCCCAGTTTTCTTATTCATTGTTGCCAAAGTGTTGGGATTGATAGCTGAATGCTTATTGCTCTTGTCCTGTCCAGTCCATCTTGTGTGTTGATAGATCTTTCTCTTAAGTTTCCTGTGTCTTAGTCAGCTTTACTTCTAATTGATTCTGTTATAGGAGCTCTGTTTTTCTTCTTAATATTTTGGATTTCATTCCTGCTTCTCTTCTTCCTGATTCCCTCATCATTCTGGTAAGTTTTTGGTATTTCAAGCTCTTGTAAAGTCTAACCGTTGTTCTTGTTCTAGTTAAATAAAAGAGAATTGTTGTTTGTTATGATCACGAAATAAGCTTTGCACCTAGGAGTTTAATATTATTTTCATCAGTCTTGTGTCGTTTGCTTTAACATTTGAATTTGCGTCTAATCTTTATCTTATTCTTTTCTTTGCATAGACACGCTTTGGGACGAGTTGGCTAAACTCACAAATGGGAATGGTGTATTGCATTGGAGTCACATTGGGGGCGAGTTCGGGCTCAAGATTCAAGAAGTGAAGATCATAGAAAGTGCTTTGTTGAGCCGCTTAATATAACTTAGGCTCATGGGCATAATGTAAAAATAAAAGTAGTCATTTCTTCCAAATATCCGGGTTCTTCTTCTAAACCTCATCTTTTCCCATCCTTATAAATTGCATGTCTTTAGAAATTCCCCGTAGATAATTAATTGTTATAGAATAATTTATTTGATTGTTTGTGAATGAATGTTTAGTCAGTTATTGAGTTATTTTGTGAATAGTTTATTTCTTTTGAATTTCCATCTTATTTTAGGAATTTTGAATCTTTTAGTTAAATAGTGCGTGCAATAAAATTTGAAAATGATAATAGTAGTAATTTTGTTTCAAATTCCTTAAATGGCAACTTCAATAGAAATTTTCTTCATTGATTTCCTATTTCTTGGCAAATTATATATTTTTTTATCATATTTAAATTCATCTTCCTTTAAAGCATAATTTATGATAGTTTTTGTATTATAGTATTAGATTTAAGATTTTTAATTAAATATTAAAATTTAGAAATTTGCAAGTTATTTTGTGAAAACCGAAGGATTAACCACATTTTGTGGATTTTCACAAGTGCTTTTCAAATGAAAACCTTCTTTCGAAATTAACAAAACCTCTTACTTAGAATCTCTGAAAAAGACCATTTTTTCCTTAACCGGAGGAATTGCACGCATTATTTAATTAATTGGTTCCTAATTCTCCTAAATTAGGTGGCGACTCCAAAGAAAACCCATTGGAATCCCATTTTGTTGAATATTATACCCGAAACCTATCTTTTCTTAAGAAAGGATAATTTTTGGGGTTCAACAGCTTGGCGACTCCTCTGGGGATTACCTTAAGGTTCTAACCGCAAGGTTTTCACAAGATAACTCTTTATTTGTTTATTATTTGCAAAAAATAGCATGATTAGTTAATTTGATTATTTGCAATTGTTTGTCAGTGAAAGCATGTCACTACACTTTATTTGTGCACATATAAAATTGGCATTCCGTTCATATTTCCCCCACTCCTGGGAGCTTCTTCATGGTTACTTATACCCGCGAGCTGTATGCATATACACCTGCAACTCACAAAAAAACTCTTTAAGAAAGAGTGCACGTACCTGCGGGGTGAGCGGATAGTTTTACTACCACGTGACCGCTTGCCACTCAAAACAGCCTTGTGTTTAGTAAACCCACTCTAGAGTTTCCTTTAGGAACATGCATGCATAAACCTTATATTGGACCCGGTCCTTGGTACCGCCTCCATAGTTAGGAAAACCGCCCTTTTTTGTTGACGGGTTTAAACCCAACAACAGTGCATATTATGTGTTTATGTGATAACGGAATTTCCAGTCCTAGCCAAGTTTTGCCATTAATTAAATTTAGAATACTTTTATTAATTTCGTAGACTAGAAGACGCTTGAATTCAAGAGGTATTTCAAATAGTCATCAAGTTGAAATTGTGAAGATACTTGGAAGAAGATAACAAGCTAGGGGCAAGAGACGTCAAAAGGATGATAAGACGTTCGGTCCATTCAAGCAAGTTTTTGGATGTAAACGATATTTGGGACCAGATATCAGAAATTACACCGATTGTGCAAGCAAGCAAGGATTGACCCTAACCAGGCCCGCACTTCAGTTTCATTGCCTCCTCGAGCCTGATGCAGTGTAGTTATAGCAGTTATTTATATTTTCATTATACTCAAAACGATGTATTTAAATTATGTCCGATACTTTCTATTTTTTTTGATGTAATAACGGTGTACTCAAAATCAAGTTATAATGAAAGAGAAATTATTAGTACTGTTATTGTCACTTACTCTAAATTCGATTATTGCAAAACCGGCTTGGACTACTTTTCGTTATCACCTATTTGGCGTCTTAGGTCCACCTCTGGCACAAAGAGGCACCTTACAGGATAGGACACGCCATCATCTTCATTTACGCTTGATTACTTTTGTTTGCTACATATCAATTATTTGTCTACTATGCAATAACTTGCTAAATGCTTATTTGCTATGTGCTAACCGCCTGTAATTCATTTGCGTTGTTTGTTGGATAATTCAGTTTGCTTGATATTGTGATTCGATTAACACTGTATTTGTTTGTAGGAATTAACCGTTTTATTCTTTTTATTCATTTAGTTACTTTATTTTTTGAATGCATGCATATTTTTATTCTAAAATACCTTTTGAATTTTTATTTGGTCTGCCTTAATTTTACCAAAAATATATTTTTTTTGGCTGTACCCGCTGCTTCTTCCTTGTTCTTGTATGAATCAAGCTCCAATTCTTCAGTGATTATACCTAAGTCAACACAAACACATTAGATCAATGTAATATCGCTAATTAAGCAATGTTGGGTACAATTAACAGCAAAGTCACGTAAAAGTGAATATTAATTAACGTCGGAAATACAAGAAATATGCCCAACATCACTAACTGATTTGTGGTTATTGGTCATCTACTCATAGAATTGGAGTTTGACCAAATATTTTGGTGAATAATTTTCCAGATTTTTTAAATTATTAGAATTAAGTATTATTATAACTAAAATTATAATTTAACCAACATAAAAGAGTATTTATGAAGGGTTAAAAAGTTGGATGACATTTTACTAAGACCTTCGTGTTTTTATAGATAATATAGATGTCTACACCTTCCATTAGGCTTTGTGACTACCTGTTTTCTATTAAGGTTAAATTGATTCTTATATAGTATAATGTCTACACCTTCTATTAGGCTTTGTGACTACCTCTTTTCCTAAAGGTTAAAGAATTGATTAACAGCATATGCAAATAAATATTTATCATGACAAAGCTAAAAAACAAGCTAACTTAAAATCTTTTAAAATCAAATAAATAAGCGAATCATTTCACTTACTTCATATTCTATTTCCCCCTCTCCTTTTGCTTCAAAAGGAAATTTATTGCATGCTTCCTTTTGTTAGCAAAAGTGTGTATGATAAAATTTGGTCAGACACATAAAAGGAGTATCTCCATTTTTAAAGCAAATTTATAGCTCTCTGTCTTCTTTTGGTCATTCTCCGGTTGGCAAGCAATCCCAATAATTTTGTGGTCATCAAAGTTTCATGTAGGTATCTAAATCATTTTTGTTGGTAGTTAAAGTAGTGAAATTTCTGACTAATATGCTGCCATCCATTCAAGGAATCTCCAAATTGCATTACACAAGAAAAAGAGTAGTGTCTATGGTACTCTTATTAGTTATTGGAAATTTCATTTTGTGTAGTTATATGTTCTCTTTGAGCTTTGACTATTGTAAAGGAAAAGGAAAATCGAATGCACGTACTTGAAGAATTTCATTGGAGAGAGAAAGTTGACAGACCATGTAATAAAGAAAAACAACGGAAAAGTCACGTGGTATCACAGTTAACTAGTGATATTACCAGAATATCCTCTATGGCACAGGTATTACTACAAGAAACAAGGCCTTTAGCAAGCGGAAATTTGGTCGTTAAAGATGTAAATCTGGTCGCTATAGACCAACAACGACGGAATAAAAAAAGGTCGTCACCCGTCGTTATAGGCATTCACGTCAAAAGTTTAACGACCGGATTGAGAACCGGTCGTTAAAAAATCTTTAGCGACCGCAAAAATCTGGACGTTGAAACTCTTATTAGCGACTGATCTCCCTTCGTTGATTCTCTTTTAACATGACCTTCATTTACGAAAACAAATTAGGCTGTTATAGACATAATTGGGATTCTTCACATGTTTGAAATTTAGACACTGCCCCATTTGATCTTATGCCTTTTAAATTCTTTTACTTTTCAGCAATTAATATCATATTATAATTACTCCTAGAAACTTTTTTATTTTCTTTAAACCGCTATTTTTTATAATCTTGAAGAATACCTAGACTTGAATGAGTTGCTTAATTGACGAAACAAGACTTTTTCACTTTAACTTTAGAATTTCTCATTAATGATTTTATTATCGAAACAAATTCAGACTTATCCTTGTGACAATTGTTGTTTCTCAACTTTCTTTTTCATGCATCCTTGCACTTATTATTGATAATAACATTGGAATATTTATTTATGATAAAAGATATCTCCAGACACTTCTCTTGGCTAAATACAGAATTTGAAAACTGATACAAATTTACCTCCATTTCAAAGTTTCAGGATCATTTTTCTTAAGGGTCATAATCAAATAACACAAAAATGTAAGTCAAGGTTGCTCCTATTAAGTAATGTGGTTGTCATTTTGACTATAGAGTAGTGCAAGAATTCCAGAAAAGATACCTGCAACTACTAAGCAAAATACTAGGCTACCTTACTTAACTTTTCTAATGATGAAAAGTAATTGAGGCCTGTATCATATTATTGTAGTTTATATAACTTGACATAACAAAAAAAAAAGCATAAATATGTAATCTTTTTTTCATATGTCTCTTTTTGCCTAAGGCTTCGAAGGTAACTAAAAGACACTTACTTAACTTACATGCATAAAAGTCAGGCATAGACATGCTATAGTTCAGAGTCTCCAACAACGATAACAAGGGCGACAGCAACACAAGCACAAAAAAGACAACAATTGAGAAATCCTAACAAGTTCTGACTACATCGGGATGCTGAAGGAAAAAGAAACCCTAACAATAGACCTTAATCCATATATAATTTAATATCTATACAGACCTAAGAGAAATCCCTCGAGAAAAATTAGGGGATCTTCTATCGAGACAATATTAAACTTTTTCTCATATTCTAACACAATTTCGACTTAAGTACTGTTTACTAACACACCGCCAAAAATATAATCATATACAGATGAAGTCTCTATAGACTTTACCAGATTCACAATGGTGATATCAAGACGACAAGTTTCAGGAAACCTAGGGCATAGTAAATTGAGCAGAAATTAGAGATTAAAAGAATAGAAAAAAAAGGGCTCAAACTTACCGAAGCTTCGTGTGTCACCATTATTGGACGGCGAAAATTGGAGAAAGAATACAAGCCCCATAGGTGAAGTGAACATATAGAGAGTAGGCGAAGGGCAGAATGAGGATTACTATGAGTCCTTTTTTTTTTTTTTTTTTTTTTTTTTTTTTGCTTAATTAAGGGTTGTTTCTTGCTTTTCTAATTTTATATTGGGGGAGGCGTGGGGGTAGATTAGGTGTGTCAATGGTTATTGAAAAAATGACATAACCGACCGTACCGTACCGAACCGAACCAATTCTTAAGTTATTTTTAGCAAAATCAAAGGTTTAAATATAAATCTATAACCGAACCAAATAATTAGTGTATGTTCTTTTATTTGAAAAAAATACCGAACTGAACCGAATATGTAATCTATGAGTTATATAATATAATACACACACAGAGACAGAGAGAGTGCGCGCGCACACACACAGATATATATATATATATATATATATATATATATATATATATATATATATATATATATATATATATATATATATATATATATATATATAATTTTATGAGTTAACTTTAACAATAAAACTAAAAACATATTTTTGGCCGAGGTCTTGGGCCTTGGGGTGATGAAAATAACTAGAAGCTTGCATGAATTAGTAGCACCAAAAGTCCCAACTTCCAAACTCATTCCACACTTGTATAATCCAGTTAATATTAAATTAGCAGAGTGCATACTAACAAACTTTAGCATTAAACTACTAGTGACTAGGATGTATTTTCACTCGTTTAAATTTTCCTTTGGATGTATATTCTATTAACCTAGCTCTTGAGTTAGATTTGATCAATATTCGTCAACTCGTGTAATTTAGATTTTCCTTATCTTTACGTAATTGGATTTACAGTACCGCTATAGGATAATGCTCCTTTAATTAATCATCACCTTTTAAATAGTAATATAGTTTAGATAATTTTTACTAAAGTCATATATATGGTATTGTGCTCTAATATTTACTTAATGGAGAGTGACAATTAATTGTAGATCAATATTGGAGAACAAAATATGTCAAGTACTTAAATATTAGTTATGATTATTTAAGAGTTAGTACTTATTCAATTATTATCTTAAATAATACTTTATGTGCTACATTAAATTTTATAAGTTTTTTAAGAGAAAAATGGCATATTCTAATAACAATATGACTCTTTTATAGAGTTTAAAAAAATACCGAAAAATAATCGAACCGTACCAAAATCGAAGAAAAACCGACATGATTGGGACGGTTTTGAAAAGTCTTGCGCGATTGAGTAACCGAAAAAATGGTATGATATAAATTTCTTGAAATAGGATATTTATATCAACAAACGAGCCAAACCGGCTTAAATAAACATCCAAACACCATCAAAATATTACTAACCAAAATATAATATTGTCTTAAAAGTAGGCCATAAAAAGAACCAAGAGGGAACTAGGGAAAGGAACTGGTTCAGAATTGAGGAATATCAGGGATGTTAAAGTGAGCAAGCAACAAGGCGAGGCAACGCAAGTTCCCTTCTCGTTCACGCTCCAGCTCCGCATCCAGCCTTGTGTTTTCAGCATTCAGCCAGGCCAACTCATCATTTTTCCTGTCAAGCTGCCTCCTGAACTCCTCAATCCTCCTGTCCATTCTAGCGTTCCTTCTTTCATCTGCATCCTCCTCCACATGCTCTGGTTCATCAGCAGGTTCACCACCCAACACATAGTCGTACGATTTCATAATGTTCCTCCCAAATACGTCATTGTGGTCCGGCTCCGTCCACTTACCAACAGGCACCCCAAAGAAATCAAATACCTTACCCAGAAGAAACCCATAGACTAGCGCATGTTTACCCAACCCCATGTCAGCTGCACTACCAATGTGCTTGATCATCAGTTCAGGCAGATTAATACGAACCTCACGATCTAGCAGGTTCATATAGGTCATATCCAGAAAGTTGGCCTCACTTTGCCTTCAGCACAAATTCAAATAGCAACTGGTAGAAGGGTTGCATAGCCTTTTTCTTAACTTGCATTGCCCTTGCCAGTCTAGGTCTCCCTGCAAATTTCTGGGTTACCTCCAAAGCAGACACACCATCTCCTCTAGCCGGCCATGAGTTTCTCATGTACTCACTATAGCCCTGAGAAGGAACACCTAAAATCTCACAAAGCTCTACGCAATGAAACTGAATCACCAGCCCCTTGACTATGGTTGTCACTATTCCCTAACTTACTGTGCAATTTGAGTAAAATTCTCGAACCTCTTGCTCTCTCAGCTGTCTAGTTCGATCACTGAACAGGTTCAACCAATCCTGACCTATGAACTTAGCACCAAGTTGAGTCATCCCTTCCAGCTCTAGGTCAGTAAGAATTTTACCCTTCACCAATGGTAACCCTCTAAAGTAGGCCACCCTTCTTTTCTTGTCTTCGTTGTCATCTCCAATCACCAACTTTGTCTTGGAACCTCTCTTACGAACCTCAGGTTCCTCCACAATCCTTTCCTGCTGCTCTCGAACAGAACCACGAGTAGCAGGTCTCCTCGCATGACTCACCGTCTTTCTACTGCTTTCTCCTATTCTCTCAGCATCACCAGAACTTCCAATTTTGGAACTACCCACAAATTCTCCTCCCATTACCAACCTTCGTTTCTTCACTGTTTGTTTCTGTTCCTGAACAACAGACCTCTTACTCAATCTCCTCTGTTCCTCCACCACAGCAACATCAGTCTCACTGGAGGAACTTTCAATAGCTTGAGGAGTGGGATTGGCCACAGGCAACAAAACATTCAAAGGTTCAGTAAAACCTACACCTTCTAAAGTTTCTTCCACATAATCATCAATATCTCTCAGATCTGCATCATCACCAGCCACAGAACCAGAGAACGAACCAGATTCTTTCTCAGGTTTCTTGGTAGGTTCAGCAGATTTTTCCTCTCCCTTGTCACTAATGGTCTTTTCTACTACAGGAACTGTCTCAGGAACAGGTTCCTCGACAGTGTTCTTAGCTTCTTTTACAACTACCTCAACCCCTGTATCAACGATCTTTTCAAGATTTTCTACAACCACCTTCTCCTTATCACTTACTTCAGCCACTACATGCTCTTCTTAATCTACAGGCTCAGAAGGTGAACTAGTATCTACAACAACAGTACCAGTAGGAGAAACAGGGTTTACCTTTTCAGTTTCTTGACGATTTTCTTGAACCGTATTGACGACCCCTTCATCCATTCCAGCAACTGAGACACTTTCCCCCTTACTAGCTGCTTCCTCCGACAACTTTTTCTGCCTTAACTTCACAAGCTTCTTCGCCATCGCTACGGAGTGACTCGCGGCAAGTTGCTTTGCTTTTTGATTTAGTTTTGAGATTTTGAGTTTAGGTGAAGACATTTATGAATCAATTTTGGAACTGGTCGACATTTAGAGAAGAGAAGTTTTAGAGAGAATTTTTTCTTTTCACGCAGATATAAACAATGTTTCTTGATCACTTAGTAGAATAGAGAAGGTTATAGGGCGTATCGGGAAGGAGAACGGATGATGGTATGTGAAAAAGCTGTTATAGCATTATGACGCATAGGAGCCGACGCCAGCAGGTTCAAAGAATTTAGATTTTAAACTTACACCATTAATCTGGCGCTAAGTAAGGGTAAATGGTAACAAATTGGCCATGTAAGACAAATATTATACTCAGTAAGTAACATAGAATGTGTACCTGAATGTCCATGCACCAGTTTTTCCAAAAATATCCTTTATTTCAAAAATTTTGCCAGCATCTAAGTCATGAAAACAGGTTCCAAACAGGTCAGCAAGCAAAACAATTATGTCTTATATGTAGAATCAACTAAATAAAGTTAAGCTAGGTAAAACAAGGAAACTTCACTAGCCAATCATTGGAAGAACCAGGTGCTGGCTCGTTCATTAGCTCAAGCCTGTTTTTTTTTTTAAATTGTACCCTGTTCAATGCCTTAGTGAAGATATCAGCAATTTGGTCCTCAGTCCTGCAAAAATTCATAGTAAGGCCTTTCTCAATATTGTCCCTTAAAAACTGATGCCTAATATCAATGTGCTTTGTTCTCTTGTGCTGGACCGGGTTCTTGGCAATATTGACTGCACTGGTATTGTCATAAAAGATTGGAACTGGTCCACACTTAATTCCAAAGACCTCTAACTGCTGCTTGATCCATAATAGCTGTGAACAACATAAGACAGCTGCTACATATTCAGCCTCAGCTGTAGATAATGCCACTGAATTTTGCTTCTTTGTTGCCCATGAAACTAAACAAGGACCTAGGAAGTGTGCCATCCCAGATGTAATTTTCCTATCAACCAAGTGACCAGCATAGTCATCATCAGCATATCCAACTAGATCAAAGCTTCCACCTTTTGGGTACCATAAACCAATATCTTGAGTTCCTTTCAAATATCTCAAGATTCTCTTGATTGCAGTTAAGTGTGACTCCTTTGGTTTTGACTGGAACCTAGTACACAACCCCACACTATAAACAATGTCTGGATGACTTGCAGTTAACTATAGTAAAGAACCAATCATTCCTCTGTACTTAGTTTCATGAATTGAAGCACCAGTTTCATCCAGATCTATCTTCGTTCCAGGAGCAATGTGTGAGTTCATATCCTTAGCAGACTTCATATCATACTTTCTTAAAAGCTCTTTGATGTACTTCTGCTGATGGATTATTGTACCTTCCTGAGTTTGCTTGATTTGTAAGCCTAATAAAAAATTCAGCTCACCCATCATACTCATCTCAAATTCACTTCCCATCAGGTTGACAAATTCCTTGCAAAGGTTCTCATTAGTAGTTCCAAAGATGATGTCGTCTACATACACTTGAACAATTAGCAGGTCCTTGGCTTTCTTCCTTAAAAACAAAGTGTTGTCGATTTTACCTCTTGTAAACCCATTCTTCAATAAGAACCCAAACAATATTTCATACCAAGCCCTAGGGGCCTGGTTAAAACCATACAGTTCCTTGTCAAGTTTGTAGACATGATCAGGAAACTCTATGCTTTCGAAGCCAGGTGGTTGAACCACATACACCTCTTCATTCAAATAACTATTAAGGAATGCACTCTTCACGTCCATCTGATACAGCTTAAACTCCATGTAAGCTGCAAAGGCAATTAGATTCCATCCTAGCAACAGGTGCAAAGGTTTCATCATAATCGATTCCTTCTTCTTGACTATAACCTTGAACCACCAGTCTTGCCTTGTTCCTTGTTACTATGCCATGTTCATCAAGCTTGTTTCTAAACACTCATTTAGTACCAATGATGGACCTGTCCACTGGTCGAAGGACCAGGTGCCATACCTTACTTCGTTCAAACTGATGAAGTTCTTCTTGCATAGCAATCACCCAGTCTGGATCCTCAAGTGCTTCACATACATTCTTAGGTTCTATTGATGACAGAAACGCAAAGAATGCACAGAAGTTCTTTAAAGCTCTTCTAGTAACAACTCCAGTATTCAGATTAGACATGAGGTTCTCCAGTGGATGAGAAGTTTGATATTTCCAAGGTTTAGGTTGAATCTGCTGAGTGATGTTTCCAGGAGGAGAAAAGTCATCTAAGACCTCTTCAGTTCCCCCTGTCTGATTGTCTTCTAGTTCCCCTGAGTTTGATCCTTATCACCCTGATTATTTTTCACCCTATTCAAATTCTCAGGGTCTTCAGCAGGTTCATCTCTTGCAAGACCAATCTCCTGATCATCATCTTCTTGTCTGTTTGCAACAGCTTCAGATTCATCAAATACCACATGCACACTTTCTTCTACAGTCATGGTCCTCTTGCTGAACACTTTATAAGCTTTACTTTGTGAAGAATATCCTAAGAAGATGGCTTAATCACTTCTAGCATCAAACTTCCCTAGAGGTTCTTTCCCATTGTTATGCACGAAACACTTGCACCCAAAAGCTCTGAGATGTGCAATATTAGGTTTCCTGCCTCTAATCAGCTCATAGGGAGTTTTCTCTAACAAAGGATGGATAGAACAACGATTCATCAAATAGCAAGCGGTGTTGATAGCTTCAGCCTAAAAACTCTTTGATAGACCGCTTGACAGCAACATAGTTCTAGCCATGTCCTCGAAGGACCTGTTCTTCCTTTCAACTACACCATTCTGTTGAGGGGTCTTTGGTGCAGAGAAGTTGTGATCCACACCATGTTTATTACAATATTCTGCAAATTTAGCATTCTCAAACTCTGTTCCATGGTCGGACCTTATACTTACTAGTTGAAGCCCCAGTTTCTTCTGATTGATTCTAACCCAGTCCTCGAACATATCATATGCTTCATCTTTAGATCTGAGGAACAAGGTCCATGTGTATCTTGAGTAGTCATCAACTATTACCATCACGAATCTCTTACCTCCTCTGCTCCTTACCCTCATTAGTCCCCACAAGTCCATGTGAACCAGCTCAAGTGGTTTAGACGTACTAACCACTTTCTTTGACTTGAATGAACATTTTACATGTTTCTCCCTTATACAAGCATCACAAATCTCGATGTCATTGAATCTCTTGCTTGGCATTCCACGAACCAGGTCCTTTGACATCAATTTATTCAATTGAGTCAAGCTTGCATGTCCTAGTCTCTTGTGCCACAACTAACTATCATTCTCCAGCACATTCAGACAAGTCAAATTATTCTCAGGAAGAGAACCTAATGTTGCCTTGTACACATTATTAGCTCGTTTCCCTTCCATTATCACTTCACCAGTCTGCAGGTTCTTTACAGTGCAACCTACAGATGTGAAACTCACTGAATTTCCTCTGTCACATAATTTAGAGATACTTAGAAGATTGTGCCTCAATCCATCCACACAAAGTACATTGTCAATAGCATGATTGAGGGATCTCCCAACTTTTCCAATACCAATAATTTCACCGCTCTTGCCTCTTCAAAAAGCCATACTACCCCCTTGAAATGCTGCAAGTGAGAGAAAGTTTCTTCTATCTCCTGTCATGTGCCTAGAACACCCACTATCAAGAATCCATCTTGGGTTATTCCATCTCACTCCACCCTGCAAAAAAAATAAAATCAAGGGTTAGTAACAAGAACCCAGACAAGCTTGGGTGCCTTTTTGTTATCAAATGGATGAATCAAATCTTTTCTAACCCAATAAGGTAAAACTAATTTTTTATTATTTTTCACTGCTCCTTTTGCAACACTGCATTCATTCTTGATATGACCAGTCTTACCACACAAGAAGCAGAGTTTGTTGCAATGAAGTCCTACATATTTACTATTAGGGTTCCAAGCAGGTAAAGGTTTCCTATGTTCTAATCCAGTTTTACCTCTATTATGATTTTCATGCAACCAATACAAAGCTTTAGAAGACTTGTTCCATTTAGTGAGTCTGGTGAGCTCAGAGTTAGATTTTTCAACCTTTTCCTGAAGAACATGGTTCTTCTCAGTTTCCTGATGTAGATCCTGATTTTTCTTTTTAAGCTCAGCTTCAAGGTTAATTTGAGCCTCACTAACTCCTTGCTTACCAGACATTTCTTTCAATTTTTGATTTTCAAGTTCGAGTGCAGAAACTTGCTTCTTATCACAAAGCACCTGTTCCTTTAATTGACGACCTTCTAATTCAAGGGCTGAGACTTTCTGATTTAGTTCAAAAACTTTAGCTTCACTAGCAGTTAATTCCTTTTTAAGATCAGATTTAGGTTTTTCCAAGTTTTTATTTTTCATAGAAAAATCAGACACAACTGACATTAGTTGGTCCTTCTCAGAAAGTGCTAGTTCCTTCTCAGACCTCAAATTTTCAATCTCTTCAATTAAAGTCAGGGCAAGAAAATTCAATTCCATAGGAGAAAAAGTATGAAGTCTAGTTTTTAGTTCATCGAGACTTACCTCAGGTGGATCATCATTGGAAGGTTCATCATCAAGAGCCATAAGTGCCAATGGAGAATCATCTTCTTGTTCTTCTTCTTCTTCTTCTTCTTCTTCTTCTTCTTCTTCTTCATCACTTTCGCTTCAGAAGGTCCCCATGTTGGACAATGTTTAATAACAAGGTCCCTTTCCCCACACCTGAAACATCCCGAGTGATTTAGATTCTTTACAGTGCTATTTTTAACAGGATTGACCTTGATTGAACTCTCTTCTGACTTTGCGGTTTCTTTAGTGTATACACTGTCTAGCGTATCCCAGATTTCCTTTACAGTTGAGTACTTGGGAATACGTGAACATACATTAAGTCCTAGTCCACACTGAAGAATCTTCATAGCTTCAGCATTCATTTGAAGTAGTTTGAAGTCCCTTTCATAAAATTCTTCTACAGGTTTTTGAACTTTGTTCTCTGATGTATCAATCTTTGTGGGAATCCAGTTGAGTTATTCAATTGATTCCACTTCTTAAATCCCGAGTTACTAACTGATTGAGTAAATGTAACTGTGAAAACCTTTCAGTTCTTCACAGTCTATGCAAGCTACTTCAATCCCTATATATTTATGGGTTAAATTACATGCACGCATTAACGAATTCTGTAATGAGTTAAACTAGGCGAGCAAGTATATGTCTATCCTACTCACAAATTGGTTCCCCGATGCCCGGGTTCACAAACTAGTTCTATTCTTTCTTATTATGTAATTAAATTTTCTCTTTCGAGTTCAATCTAAAAACCATAGATAATGCATAATTATCGAGCTCTAATAATTACACAAGTGAAATCAAAAAAGAATAAGCAACCCGTTATGGGATTCAATTAATGGGAATCAATCTTCAAACAATCAACTTTCATGTAATACTCTAACCCTAGAACGTAATATTTAGCCACGCATATTCATAATCACAAGGCAAAGATTTGGTGTAATAATGATGTAAATAATGTAATAGATGAAAGATTAGGAATAAACCCTTGTTCAATGAAGTATGGTGCTCTCAATTTGCTCCAAAGTAAGAACTCCTTTCAAAAACTAAGTAAAGTAGTATTTATAAGGTTTACAAACGCCTAGTAGTAAGTTAGACCCAAGCCTAGACGAAATAGGAAGTAAAAATCCGCTCCAGGGGCGCTATAACGGGCGCCCCGCGCCCACGATCGTGCTACAACAATCAGAAGCCGTCGAAGTTGGCACGCCTTAGGGGCGCGCCGCGTGGAGAACCGCGCCAGGGCACTGGGCGCTATAACTGGCGCGCCACGTGCCCCAAAGCGCCAGGCAAAAATCATTCCTTCCTCGCTCCGCAACTCGCCTCGTATCGTGCCCTCGTGTGCTCAATCCAATCCTCAATCAATTTCCAATCATTTCTTGCTCAATCACGCTCCTAAAAGCTCCAAATGCACTGCGTAACAACCTACACACGCACGACATCAAATTAGTGCAAAACCACATTCATAAACTATAAAACGAGCGAATAACAAGCTCAAACATGTGGAAATATTAAGGAAACATTGGCATAAAATGCCAAACATCACCACCCCACACTTGAACCTTTGCTCACCCTCGTGCAAGTCACAACTAACTTCCCAACCTAGGTAAAACAGGTCTGCCTATGACTATGGTTGATACCGACCATTGAACCACTGCACACATGACTACTATGGATCCACAAACATGCCGACAATTTGCCAAACTCAAAAATATGAGAACAACCACCACAAAATAGCTCAAGTGCACAAATTCAACTTATTGCAACCATGCTCCCACAAAATCACACCTATCTACTCAACCAAGAACCATCAACTTCACCTATTTCATGTAAACCATGCGCCCTCACCAATATGAAGCAAAAGAGTGCCCCCCCCCCCAAGATCACACACACAATAAATATTATGAATAGAACGGGGGCAATAACAAATGAATTCACTCACTCTCATGAAAGTCTCACATGTCACACACAATGTACCATAGGCTTGCCCGTAGTGTAGGACTCCACTAATGTAAGCTCACTCCAATCGGGATTAACTAGGACTTTAAAAAGGTCGTAATGTAGGCTAAGGGGCGGGTAGGATACATATAGTAATAGTGACTACCTCCCTAAGCACTTTAGTACACCACAATTATTTCAAACACAATTCTCATCAAAGCCACCCAATCAACACGTCCACACATACACCTTCTCATAAAGTAGTATTTTTCTTTTAAGCACACACTAGCAAGGAATGGATATTCTTTTTTCCTCCTGCTCCGAGGGCGGAATCCTTCTACCCTAAATATGATGCAATGAAGCGGAATCCTTCTGCCCCGAGGGCGGAATCCTCCAACCCTCAATAAGATGCAATGGAGCTGAATCCTCCTGCTCCGAGGGCGGAATCCTCCTACCCTCAATATGATGCAATGGAGCAGAATCCTCCTGCTCCGAGGGCGGAATCCTCCTACCCTCAATTTGATGCAATGGAGCAGAATCCTCCTGCTCCGAGGGCGGACTCCTCCTACCCTCAATATAATGCAATGTAATGCATATGAATGAAATATGATGCAATAATAACCCTTCACCGGCGCGGGACTTTCATCGATAGCCGGAAAGTAGATGCCAACTCACAGCCAGAGTACAATGCTCAGATCCTCAATGCAATACCAACAACAGGACATAACATATAATATACAATGTAAATCCAAAGCGAAGGCGTAATGAGTACGCCTAGCGGCAGCTACACACGTAAGGAACACGTGGTAGAAAATCCACGAGTCCAGGTGCCTCCAAAGAAATGGATATAAACACTTACCTCGTTCCGAAGTTAATACTGCTACCCAACAACCGCTTTATTCTTTGAATTCATTTCCAAACGATCCCACTGTGTTCAATAAGCAGAAAAATATATCACATTAGGCTAAAGGCTTCATTCCTCACATCTTAGGGCAATCCAGGTAGGAACCTAATACCCTATTCGCATACGCAATATGCAGGCCAGGCCTATATACAGGGTTTAAGGTCACATAACCAAACCCCAAATAATTTATATTTATATGTTGCCCATAACACATTGAGTACGAATATATAATCAATTTCATTATCGGGGTCCATTTGACCCTTTAAACTATTAATTGAACTTATTAAAACGATGTATAATATTCCAAGTTTTACCGTTAAAACATATTCAAACATACATAATAAACTCAAATAATATATTAGGATCATTACTTGAATGTTTCAGGGTGAAAATTCTACTTTTTTTCCAGCCCCTTTTCTCATTTTCTGGCATTTTTTCTTCTGCGCCATTTCATTTTTCTATCATTTTTTTTACTGTTTTGTTTTTGCTCCTAAGCTTAGAAAAGCTTTAGGATATATGTTGTGCTCCACTGCCATTTCATTTCAATATTTCGTCCTTTTCCCTTTGTTTTTCTTTTTTTTTTATTTTCTTTTCTTAACGAAAATTAAAATAGTACCCTACGATATTCAAAATAATTCAAACTTTTGCATACAAGTTATACAAAATATATGTAACATACTCACGAAGGCGGATCTCAAATCGGACTCTCGAAACTCAAGATGCGAATTTAAATGGAAAAGGTCAAATTATTTAACTTTCGGTATTTTAGCGGAAACTAGCCGAACAACATCGAAATTCACTTTCGAAAGTTCAAAAAAGTCACAAATAATCATATGAACTTAACGGCGCTTTCGGATTTCGAATCGGAGCTCATTCGCCAAAACCGAGCTCGAAAAATCTCTTTTTAATATTTATCGACAATAAAAACTGAAACTTTCTTCCGATGCCTACCAAACGAGGTCTGATTTGGCTCAAATTTTACAGACAGCTCCTAATGGACATTATGAATATTTTAAAATTATCGGCACGCCAATCGGAGTCTTAATTTTCGAAACGACTGACCGAAGTCGTTTCATTCTCCTCCACTTAAACTCTCGTTCGTCCCGAACGAGCCTTAGTCGAAAGAAAACTTCGCACAGATAACAAGAGAACTTGCAAGACCTTCACAAACTACTCCACAGACATTATCTTCTTTATTACAGGATCAGAATCATAACACGCATATCGTACTTTTGGAATAAAATATATCTGGATAATATCATAACGCCATTGCCCGGCTTATTCTGACTACACTGATCCTTCCTCGATCACGAGAAGAGAGTTCTACGTTTTTGAAGCAAAGATACACGGAACTTTGAATGGATTAACATGATTCAACCGATAATCACCTCTTCGATATACCTTTCGATATAGAACAGGTCGATGGAACTAAGAATTAACTCACGCTTGATGCAATAGAGGGAACTTTTGAAGTACCTTGTCACTACTCACTATAGAATATTTGACGCAAGCTATATTATTTTTACGAATGCACTATGCAACATCCCAATTGATGTTAGTGTTGTTCTGCAAGCTCCTTGTAGGAATGTAGTTACTAATATCCTAATGTATGTCAAAGGTTCATCTGAACAGGGTCTATCATATAAGGATAAGGATCATGGAAATAATACTGGATAGTATGTTGCAGACCAGGAATGATCTTCAGACTGAACATCTACTTTAGGTTATTGTCTTTGAATTGGAAATATTATGACTTGAAAAAGTGAAAATAAAAGAGATATGTAGTTGGACCATGAGCTGAGGCAGAATACTAGCACAAAGTTGATTACATGAGCACTTATAATGCTAAAGTAACTTCTCAAAGAGTCGAGGTGTGAAGGAGATATGCCAATGATTGATGGACGACAAGCTGCACTAGATCTTTATCTCTAAATTGTCTGAAGTAAAACAGCGTCAGTATGAGGATCCAGTTCTTAGTTGAATACAGACAGATAGCCAGAAGAAAACTGGAGTCACAATACAGAGTTACTACTGACGGTGTTCTCATGTATAAAGATAGACTTTGTGTTCCTGATGTTGCAGATTTAGTTTATGATGAAAGCACATTATTCCAAATACACTGTTCATCCAGGTTCAACTAAGATGTACCATGATCCTAAGTAGATTTATTGGTGGGATGGAATGAAGTGTGACATAGCAGAATTTTTGGCTCAATGTTCTAATTGCCAGCAAGTTAAAGTCGTGTCATCTTTCCAGACTTTATGTTTTCAGCAGATAGGTACGTATATATGATCAGGTTGCCAGCTTATCACTGTCGTTAATAGATTATTAGTGGGTTTAGCAATGATCGACATTCATTGTAGATTTCTGCCGTGGCCTTACTTTGGGTCGTGAGAAAAGTGGTATCAACACCTCAGAGATTTAATATTACCATTTATTATTTGGAGGAAGACTCCTCCACTTAAAGCACAAACTCATGCAACCATTTGAATAGGAATAACCATCCTCGCACAGTCTGCTGGACTAAAGAAGATTTAGCTAAAAGTTGAACGTATGCAGACCTAAGCTACCAACTACCCTTTCGAGTTGCCAAACAGCTGCAACTCTCAAGTTCACAACTCCATACCTTTGCCGTAAACACCACCGCCTGATGGATGGTACTTCTATATAAAAATTTCGGCAGAGTTTCCCCTGAAACTGGATGATCCGCAAAAACAGAATCAGCACTATACTATACATGGGAATGGATACCCGGATAAACTAATATCCAAAACAATAATATGCTTACCCGGCTACAATAACACGTACTCTGGCTCAACACAGGGAACGCCACAAGCGGCTACCAATCGCCCAAGCTCACTAGTGCCGGACGAAGAAGAAATAGAAATGGATCGAAGATAGAAATAATTAGAGCTTCAGGAAGTTCATCTTCTTATTTGTTTGGCTACCAAAGCTAGACTACTTCTGAGTCAGGCGAGCCAAAGAATCGCAATTGAAGAGATAGACATTAAATAAGCTTTATGGAAAAACATCCATACCAATTTAACCTCCCAATAAGAAGAAACTCTGACAATTTACCAGAATACCCTTTTATAACTAAGACAAGCTCATAGAATAACATGACTCTACTAGAATCTCGAACCAAGAGGAGACACATAGATCAAGCATTACTTACCAGCCACTTTATACCTGAAGAAACAACGACACTTCCTGATGGTGACGAATAAGAATCCCATTATCCTACCAACACTGATTTCCGAGGAGAGAAGTAAAATGACTTGACATAATAACACAAGGTGGCATAACAGGATGCCAAACAGACAATAGCGACACTCACCGTCAGATTTCTCATATTTAGATCAGATAAACTAGTAGGGTCTCATAGATGCCAGGAATAAATCGTATCAGAAACTCACCCCTCTACCGCAACCGATTCTTAATTACGACAATATTCAAGAAAACCGTTGAAACATGATAAGACACACCATTTCCAAACCGATCGGAAAGATAAATCTTACTTACTGATAAGGGAAGAAGAAATACATGGGTCTACTATATCAGATACCTCAGCATCCTGCCAGACTAGCAGTTCATAGAACTGCCTCTGCAGCTGAGGCGAGCCACTACCCTGATAATTACTTCTAAAAGAACCACTACCACCATGCTCTCTCTGATTGATTAAAATTTAAATGAAATGCCTGCGACTGTTCAGGTGCCTGAGGGCAAGAAGAAGGACGATTGTCTACTTGCTGGAGTAAGGAAAAACTCCTCAAAGGATAACCAGACTCATGACAGTGATAATACCCTTTTCCCTAAAAATGGAAACTGGATAGATTATAGATAGCTACAAAGAGAAAACTGAGTCTATCTTGATGAACTACGAGCGCACTTTGAGAATCACGCTCTACAAGCTGAGATAACCTGGAAGGTGACCTCCCAAAATAATCAGAACTCTTACCTCCAAATGAGGTACAATGGTTGCCCACCAGGGCCACGGGATCTCTTGCTCTCCCGTTCTAACTTATGGTATGCCTAATACCTTTGAGCAATATCAACAGTGACATCAAATGAGATCCCGACCTCAATCTCTCGAGCCATCTCAAGGAAGGAGAAAGGTCATCAATAAATCTTTTAATCTCTCGAAAGGCTCATGGACTAGTTCTAATGCATATTCAGCCATTTTATAGAATTCAATCACCTATTTTGAAACACCAACGGGCTAACCGACAGGCTACCCTATCCAATCCACTCAAACTGGCAACACTTTTCATCTCACTCGCCACTCGAAAGGAACTTTTCCATGAATCTAGAAGAAAAACCGAACCAAGTTAGCTAATAAGAGAACAGTCCACCAATCCAGGGCTAGACCCTGAAACTAGAAAGCAGAATAATCAACACCATATCGCTCGATATAATCAAGAGCCTGAAGGATACACTGACATCATTTTATTTTTTAAAAAAAAAAACTTACACAGGGATTATTGAATGCATTGCTTGGGAATATCGGGATGTTCAACTGCGTAAAATAATGCCACCTCTTTGAGCACTCGGACCCAATAATTACCTGAGTTACCTAACCAGCCAGAACAACTAGAGGCACAACACATGCTGCCTTCGAAACATACTTTACTGCGGCAATATTAAGAACTGGAATAGGAGCTCCCTAATACCGAACGTCTGTACATGCGGCAACCTGATAGGCTGCCCAGAGAATAATAGATTCTTGCGGTATCTGCGTTGCCAAGATTCTCGTAAAGCATCGTAGAGAGCCAAGGGAACCACAAGGCCCTGCTCCCTTGCCCATCGCGAGCTGGCGCAGCTGGGACCTCCGTAACTAGATCGTCAGCACAATCAAACACTCTCGGGGCTTCGTCAGTGCTAGCCCCACGCTAGACTACTTCGTCTTGAACTCATACTGTTTGCTGATTTGTCGCACGAGGTTTCACGATTGCCACGAAGGAATTAACGAAAATACTTTTGCATCCTAGACCGACGCACGATCAGAAAAGAAGGAAGTGAAACTTCCTAAATGCCATCATAGCCTCTCGTAGATAAGTACGGACGTCTACGTACCCATCAGCGAGACTCTACTAGACACTGTCTTAGTTTGGATAGACTCTAAACAGGGCTCTGATACCAACTGACACGACCCGGAATCCGGTTAGGCCGTGCGGGCACCCGACATCCTCCCCTAGACCCGTCGGGCGAACCCTTACCAATTAAATCAGGAAAATAAATATAACAATTCACAAATAAGGACAAGACTTAAAAAAAACACAGACATACTGATACCTCTAAGCTGTACAAAAGAAATTACAACTGACTACCCAACATACTAGGTTTAGGGCTACCCAGACTAGACATCTAAGAGTACAAAAGAAGACAAATATCTTCTGAAGGGAGCAAAATGCAACTGAAATAACAACCAATAAACTGGTGGCCATCCGGAATAAAAGCTGGCTCACCCTGACAGCTGAAGTCGTCTTCGCTCCTTCACAACGTGGCGAACTCAATCCTGGAGCGAACCTGCCGAAATGAAATAGATAGACAAGAAACAAACAACAAACAAGGGTGAGTCAAAAGGATTCAATAAGTGGGGCAGACTAGCCACCTCAAAGAATAGGATAGCTAGCCAGGGAGAAAAGAAATAGATAGACCAAATTTCTTTTATTTAAATTATAAAAAGGCAGAGCCAGATAACAACCAGAAACACGTAAGAAACTTATAAACTCAACCAAGGATGCGTGCCAAAAACATATCAACAAATATGCAATACACATATAAGCAGAACAGTAGTCATGTACCGTAAGTCTACACAATGGTATGAATTGAGATGAAATGGAATGAAGTGAGATGAAATAAAATGAAATGAAATATGATGCGAAAGGTCACATGTGCCAAATGAATGGAGCGGAATCCTCCTGCTCCGACGGCGGAATCCTCCAACCCTCAATATGATGCAATGGAGCGGAATCCTCCTGCTCCGAGGGCGGAATCCTCCTACCCTCAATATGATGCAGTGGAGCAGAATCCTCCTGCTCCGAGGGCGGAATCCTTCTACCCTCAATATAATGCAATGTAATGCATATGAACGAAATATGATGCAATAATAACCCTTCACCGGCGCGGGACTCTCATCGATAGCCGGAAAGTAGATGCCAACTCACAGCCAGAGTACAATGCTCAGATCCTCAATGCAATACCAACAACAGGACATAACATATAATATTCAATGTAAATCCAAAGGGAAGGCGTAATGAGTACGCCTAGCGGCAGCTACACACGTAAGGAACACGTGGTAGAAAATCCACGAGGCCAGGTGCCTCCAAAGAAATGGATATAAACACTTACCTCGTTCCGAAGTTAATACTGCTACCCAACAACCGCTTTATTCTTTGAATTCATTGCCAAACGATCCCACTGTGTTCAATAAGCAGAAAAATATATCACATTAGGCTAAAGGCTTCATTTCTCATATCTTAGGGCAATCCAGGTAGGAACCTGATACCCTATTCGCATACGCAATACACAGGTCAGGCCTATATACAGGGTTTAAGGTCACATAACCAAACCCCAAGTAATTTATATATTTATGTTGCCCATAACTCACTGAGTATGAATATATAATCAATTTCATTATCGGGGTCCATTTGACCCTTTAAACTATTAATTGAACTTATTAAAATGATGTATAATATTCCAAGTTTTACCGTCAAAACATATTCAAACACACGTAATAAACTCAAATAATATATTAGGATCATTACCTGAATGTTTCAGGGTGAAAATTCTACTTTTTTTCCGGCCCCTTTTCTCATTTTCTGGCATTTTTTCTTCTGCGCCATTTCATTGTGGCTCAGTGTTCTAATTGCCAGCAAGTTAAAGTCGTGTCATCTTTCCAGACTTTATGCTTTCAGCAGATAGGTACGTATATACGATCAGGTTGTCAGCTTATCTCTATCATTAATAGATTATTAGTGGGTTTAGCAATGATCGACAATCATTGTTGGTTTCTGTCGTGGCCTTAGGTTGGGTCATGACAAAAGTGGCATCACTGCCTTAAAGATTTAGTATTACCATTCAGTATTTGGAGGAAGACTCCTCCACTTAAAGCACAAACTCATGCAGCTATTTGAAAAAGGAATAACCATCCCCGCACAGTCTGCTGGACTAAAGAAAATTTAGCTAAAAGCTGAACGTAGGCAGACCTAAGCTACCAACTACCCTTTCGAGTTGCCAAACAGCTGCAACTCTCGAGTCACAACTCCATACATTTTCTATAAGCACCACCGCCTGATGGATCAAATCGAAAGTCAAATGATGCCTCTCATTACCCTTAGTAGCTTTGAAAAACAACAATGTGCTTGCACGGCTACCTTGACACGCACTCTGGCTCAACATAAGTAACATCACGAGTGGCTACTAACAACCCAAGCTCACTAGTGCCATAAGAAGAAGAGATGGCAATAGACCGAGGACGGAAATAATTAGAGCTTCAGGAAGCTCATCTTCTTATTTGCTTGGCTACCAAAGCTAGACTACTTCCGAGTCAGATTAACCAAAGAATCGAAATTGAAGAAATAGACATTAAATAAGCTTTATGGAATGACATCTATGCCAATTTAACCTCCCAATAAGAAGGAAACTCTGACAATTTGCCAGAAAACCCTTTTATAACCGAGACAAGTTCATGGGATAACATGACTTTACTAATATCTGGAACCAAGAGGAGACACGTAGATCGAATATTACTTACTAAGAACTTTACACCGGAAGAAACAATGACACTCTCTGATGGTGATGAAATAGAATCCCATCATCCAACCAACACGAAATTCCGAGAAGAGAGGTAAACTGATTTGACATAATAACAGAAGGTGGAACAACACGATGCCAGACAGACAATACCGACACTTACTGCCAAATCTCTCATATTTAGACTAGAAAAATTAGTAAGGTCTCACAAATGCCAGGAATAAATCATACCAGAAGCTCGCCCCTCTACCGCAACCGATTCTTAATAGAAACAATTTTCAATGAAACCATGGTAAGATAAACGAAGTCCAGACCGATCGGAATAATCAAATCTTACTCACATATAATGGAAGAAGAAATATGTGGGTGTACTACATTGGATGCCTCAGCATCCTGCCAGACTGGCAGTTCATAAAACTGCCTCTACGGCTGAACTAAGCCGCTACACTAATAATTACCTTTTGAAGAATAACTGCCACCACGCTCTCAACCTTTACTGGATTGTGGCATTTCTCTGGCTGATTGAGATCTAAATGAAATTCCTGCGACTGGGCAGGTGCCTGAGGGCAAGAAGAATGACGACTGTCTACTTACCGGAGTAAGGGAGAACTCCACCAAAGATGACAGGCTCGCGACAATTGTTGATAGCTGTGAAGAGAAGACTGAATCTGATCTTGACGAGCTACTAGCGCACTCTAAGAATCACGTGACACAAGCTGAGATAACCTGGAAGGTGACCCCCCTATATAATCAAAACTCTTACCTCCAAATGAGGTATGGTGCCCACCAGGGCCGTGGGATCTCTGGCTCTCTCGCTCTAACTCTTTCCGCTCTAACTCATGGTATGCCTAATACCTCTGAGCAATATCAACAACGACATCAAATGAAGTCCCGACCTCAATCTCTCGAGCCGTCTGGGACCTTAAGGAAGGAGAAAGGTCATCAATAAATCTTTGAATCTCTCTAAAGGCTCATAGACTAGTTCTAATGTATATTAAGCCATTTTATAGAATTCAATCTCATATTCTGAAACACCAACAGGCTAACCGACAGGCTAGCCTGTCCACTCCACTCAAACTGGCAACACTTTTCATCTCGCTCGCTACTCGAAAGGAACTTTTCTACGAATCTAGAAGAAAAATCGAACCAAGTTAGCTAATAAGAGAGCAGCCCACCAATTCAAGGCTGGACCCTGAAACTGGAAAGAAGAATAATCAACACCATACTGCTCGATACAATCAAGAGCCTGAAGGATACACTGACATCATTTTATTTTAAAAAAACTTACACAGGGATTAACTAATTCATTGCTTAGGAATATCGGGATGTTCAACCGCGTAATAATGCAACCTCTTTGAGCACTTGGACTCAATAATTACCTCAGTTACCTAACCAGCCAGAACAACTGGAGGCACAACACATGCTGCCTCCGGAATATAATTTACTGGGGCAACATCAGAAACTGGAACAAGAGCTCCCTGAGACCAAACATCTGCATCTGCATCTGCGGCAATCTGATAAGCTGCCTAGCAAATAAAGGTTCTTGCGGTATCTGCGTCGCCAAGATTCAGGTAAAAGCATCGTGGAGAGCCAAGGGAACCACAAGGCCCTGCTCTCTTGCCCATCGCGAGCTCGTACAGCTGGGACCTCCGTAACTAGATCGTCAGCACGATTAAAAAAAAACTCTTGAAGCTTCATCAGTGCTAGCCCCAGGCTAGACTGCTTCGTCTTGAACTCATACTGTTTGTTGATTTATCGCGCGAGGGTTCACAATTACCACGAAGGAATTAACGAAAATACATTTACATCCAAGACCGGCGCGCAATCTGAAAAGAAGGAAGTGAAACTTCTTAAATGCCATCACAGCCTCTCGTAGATAAATACGGACGTCTACATACCCATCAACGAGACTCTACTAGACACTATCTTAGTCTGGATAAACTCTAAACCTGGCTCTGATACCAACTGACACGACCCAAAATCCGGCTAGGCCGTACGGGCACCCGACATCCTCCCCTAGACCCGTCGGGCGAACCCTTACCAATTAAATTAGGAAAATAAATATAATTCAATTCATAAATAAGAATAAGACTTTAAAAAAACACTGACATACTGATACCTCTAAGCTGTACAAAAGAAATTACAGCTGACTACCCAACATACTAGGTTTAGGGCTATCCAGACTAGACATCTAAGAATACAAAAGAAGACAGATACCTCCTGAAGGGAGCAAATTGCAATTGAAATAATAACTAATAAACTGGTGCCCATCCGGAATAAAAGCTGGCTCACCCTGACCGCTGAAGTCGTCTTCGCTCCTTCACAACGTGGCGAACTCAATCCTGGAGCGAACCTGCCGAAACGAAATAGATAGACAAGAAACAAACAATAAACAAGGGTGAGTCAAAAGGACTCAATAAGTGGGGCAGACTAGGCACCTCCAAGAATAGGATAGCTAGCCAGGGAGAAGAAACAGATAAACCAAATTTCTCTTTTTTAAATTGTAAAAAGGCAGAGCCAGATAATAACCGGAAACACGTATGAAACCATAAACTCAACCAGGAATATGAGCCAGAAGCATGTTAACAAATAAGCAATGCACATATAAGCAGAACAGTAGTCATGTACCGCAAGTCTACACAATGGTATGAATTGAGATGCAATAAAATGAAGTGAGATGAAATGAAATGAAATGAAATATGATGCAAAGGGTCACATGTGCCCGCCATCCCATCTCGAAGCAGAATACTCCTGCATTCGAGGGGAATCCAATCTAATAACCAACTGGAGCGGAATACTCCTGCTCCTAGGGCGGAATACTCCTGCACCCGATATAATATAAACCAGGGGGGGAATACTCCTGCACTCTCATGGGGCGGAATACTCCTGCACCCGATATAATGTAATGCTGAGGCGGAATACTCCTGCACTCTCCTGGGGCGGAATCCTCCTACCCTCAATATGATACAATGGAGCGGAATACTCCTGCTCCTGGGGCGGAATACTCCTACCCTCAATATGATACAATAGAGCGGAATACTCCTGTTCCTGGGGCGGAATACTCCTACCCTCAATATGATATAATGGAGCGGAATACTCCTGCTTCTGGGGCGGAATACTCCTGCACCCAATATGATATGCAATGTAATGCATATGAATGACATATAATGCATATGAATGCAATGTGATGCAATAATAACCCTTCACCGGTGCTGGACTCTCATCGACAGCCGGGAAGTAGATGCCAACTCACATCCAGAGTACAATGGTCAGATCCTCAATGCAATACCAACAACAGGATATAACATATAATATACAATGTAAATCCAAAGCTAAGGCGTAATGAGTACGCCTATCGGCAGCTACACACGTAAGGAACACGTGGTAGAAAATCCACGAGGCCAGGTACCTCCAAAGAAATGGATATAAACACTTACCTTGTTCCAAAGTTAATACTGCTACCCAACAACCACTTTATTCTTTGGTTTCATTGCCAAACGATCCCACTCTATTTAATAAGCAGAAAAATTATATCAAATTAGGCTAAAGGCTTCATTCCTTACATCTTACGGTAATCCGGTTAGGAACCTGATACCCTATTTGCATACGCAATACGCAGGCCAGACCTATGTACAGGGTTTAAGGTCATATAACCAAACCCTAAATAAATTATATTTATATGTTGCCCATAACTCACTGAGCACGAATATATAATCAATTCCATTATCGGGGCCCATTTGACCCTTTAAACTATTAATTGAACTTATTAAAACAACGTCTAATATTCCAAGTTTTACCGTTAAAACATATTCAAACACACGTAATAAACTCAAATAATGCATTAAGATCATTACCTGAATGTTTCGGGGTAAAAATTCTACTATTTTCCCGGCTCTTTTCTCATTTTCTGGCAATTTTTCTGATAATTTTCTGTGTTTCTCGTTTGCTCTGTTTCTGTTCATTTGCTCATTTTGCTTCTGTCTTTTCCTTTCTACTTAAATGTCAAGGGATCTAATCCCTTGACCACCGCCTATCCTTTTGTCATGTTCTTTCTTTATTTTCATTTCCTTTTTCTTTTATTTTTCTTTTCTTTTCGTTTCGTAAATTAAAACGGTACCCTACGATATTCGAAATGATTCCAACTTTTGCATATAAGTTATACAAAATATATGTAACATACTCGCAAAGGCAGATCTCAAATCGGACTTCCAAAACTCAATATGCAAATTAAATAAAAAAAGATCAAATTATTTAACTTTCGGCATTTTAGCGGAAACTAGCCGAACAACATCGAAATTCACTTTCACCAAATCAAAAAAGTCACAAATAATCATACGAACTTAACAGCGCTTTCGGATTTTGAATCGGAGCTCATTCGCCGAAACTGAGCTCGAAAATCTCTTTTTAATATTTATTGATAATAAAAACTGAAACCTTCTTCCGATGCCTACCAAACGAGATCTGATTTAGCTCAAATTTTACAGAAAGGTTCTAATAGACCTTACGAATATTTTAAAATTATCGGCATGCCAATCGGAGCCCTAACTTCCGAAACGACTAACCGAGGTCGTTTCAATTTTGGAGGGTCTGATTTTGGGGAAGTGTAAAAAAAAAACGAAAATATTGTTTTTGGGAATTTTAATTCAAAGTAAAATGGAGAAAAGGAAATATATTGCATAACTAAGAATTATGGGATGTATTTGGTTCGATATCAGGTGTAGGTTCAAAGTAAAAGTAATTTGATAAATAGAATAAATAAAATAAATAAAATAATGAATTTTTGGAAGAGATTTTGAATTCAAAAATGAATGAAAAGTTATAAGAAAATTGGACATGAATACTATAATCAGGCCGGTATTTAATTAAAGGTGCTGAATGAAAATATATACGTATATATAAAAGATGCACATAATAAAGCAATTGAAATCAAAATTAATTAACTAAGTAAAAATAACCACAGATATTTATTAAGTGCTATAAATGTGCTAAATTGCACAAACAACTATAATTTTGATAAATAGTCTAAATAATGCAAAATTACGTGATATAATCACAATTAGGTACATAATGTATAAGTAGGGGATAACACACGTAAATGCATGCTTCTAATGCAAATTTGCTCAAATAATCAACATTTCACCTTTAAGATAAATATAGCCAATTGTAGAGGAAAGGAGGGACAAAATTGGGTGTCAACAGCTGCCCCTCTTTGCCCGGGGATGATGAAAGAATCTTCGGGCAAAGATAGTTGACAGAGAAGCTAATTTTGTCACGACTGGCAAGCAAAATGATAGGAAGGGAAAATTAGAGTTTTGGGGTGTTTCGGCCGAACCCCGGTCTCTGAGTTGCCTACATATCTCGGGTTTCATGAGAATCAGGTCGTGTGTAGTTCTAGAATGGCATGTTGCCTGTGTGAGATTTTTATGACGCACGATTTTAAATGTCAAGAGGGAACTTGTTCAAGTATGCGAAGTTCAAATTTGTGTATGCTTTGCCTCTTGGCGAGATAAATAATTGAAGAATAAAGCAGAGGCACTATCGAAGACAAGATATCATCAATAGATTGAGCGTGGGAAAAGAGCTTGTAATCATCCTAGTTATGAAGATGTGGTGCACGACACACCCATAAAGAGGAGTTTACACAGACATAGTTTCCACTTCATCTTTATAAACGAGTCATCTTGCCTTCAATGTTGTCTTGAATGGGCTGGGGAATATTGAGGAGTAAAGCACAATAAGTATGCATGATTCAAACAGATGGGCCCGATTAAATACGAAAACACGTACGATTGACACAGATAGGCTTGAATAGGAAGGAACACAAATTGGCATCCAATCAGGAATGAAAGATTATGTGGATCACTTGTGCGAGTATGGAAATATAGATTTGAGTGCTTTGGAACTCGGCAAAATAGATAGTTTGTTGGTATAGCATAAGCATTGTCTGTGGGATTAAGCTTCTAGAATCCTGTATGATGCCTTGTATGTATTGGAGGTTTTGTTGCTGCACAATTTCGTGTGGGGTAATGATTTTCTGGGGAGCAAGTGTAAGGGTATGTGAAATAGAGCAGGGGTTTGTCAAGGGGTCTGTCAAGGGGTCGGAGAGTGTCCTGTAACAAAAGTAGGATAAGTGCAACCAAAGATAGTGATAAAGTAAACTCCCTGTAAAGTTGAGCTCTCATTTGTCATGTAGTTGTCTAGTCTGTTTCTAGGTGCTTTGAGTGTTAGGAAATATATGCTCCTCCTCTAGGGATATCCATTCAGGTGCATCTTGTCAAGAGATAACTGTTTGTCGTATCGGACTGTATACCCTGGAACATTGTCATGCTGTTTCCTGCACTAAAGGGTGAGCTTTTGCAGATAATATTTGTAAATGTAAAATGGACTTTCCTGTCGTTCGATTGTCAACTGTCATTTGTCGTGGTTTCTTGTTATGAGATGTTTGCCTATTGGTCAGGATTCATAAGTGCTTCTCGTCAGGAGATACTTGTCTGCTCGTCGGGAGCTACTTGAAATGTTGTCATGCTGATTGTCACATTGTTTGCCTTTTGGTGTCTCCTTTCGTGAATCTTGGGCCTTGGTCAAGCTTTCTTCATTTTATCTTGAAATTTTTTAGGGGATCTCAAAAATTTCTGCCCCAGTGTCAGTTTGCGTCTTTTGAAATTTTTGAGGGGATCCTCAAAAATTCTGCCCCAGTTTATTGCCTTTGATAGATCATCATATTATGGTAGTGCCTGCAAAATAAACAAAAAATACGTGTGTATGTCCAATTCTAAGGTGGACGAGCCTATTGTAGTGGTGCCTGCAAAACAAAATAAGTGACTTTGTCCTATTTTAAGCCAGATAAGGCTGATTATAGTAGTGCCTGCAAAACATAAAGAATGAGTATGTCCAATTCTAAGGCGGACGAGCCTATTGTAGTGGTGCCTGCAAAATAAAATAAGTGAGTTTGTCCTATTTTAAGCCGGATAAGGCTGATTATAGTAGTGCCTGCAAAATAGAAAGAATGAGTATGTCCAATTCTAAGGCGGACGGGCCTAATAGTCATATTCTAAGCCTGACGGGGCTCATCGTCATATTTTAAGCCTGACGAGGCTAATCGTCATATTTTAAGCCTGACGTGGCTAGTCGTCATATTTTAAGCCTGACGAGGCTAGTCGTCATATCATAAGCCTGTCATATTTTAAGTCTGACGGGGCTAGTCATCATATTTTAAGCCTGACGTAGCTAATCGTCATATTTTAAGCCTGACGAGGCTAGTCGTCATATTTTAAGCCTGACGTGGCTAGTCGTCATATTTTAAGTCTGACGAGGCTAGTCGTCATATTTTAAGCCTGACGAGGCTATTCATCATATTGTAAGCCTGTCATATTTTAAGCCTGACGGGGCTAGTCGTCATATTTTAAGCCTGACGTGGCTAGTCGTCATATTTTAAGCCTGACGAGGCTAGTCATCATATTTTAAGCCTGACGAGGCTAGTCGTCATATCATAAGCCTGTCATATTTTAAGCCTGACGGGGCTAGTCGTCATATTTTAAGCCTGACGTGGCTAATCGTCATATTTTAAGCCTGACGAGGCTAGTCGTCATATTTTAAGCCTGACGTGGCTAGTCATCATATTCTAAGCCTGACGTGGCTGACCGTCATATTTTAAGCCTGACGAGGCTGACCGTCATATTTTAAGCCTGACGTGGCTAATCGTCATATTCTAAGCCTGACGTGGCTGACCGTCATATTTTAAGCCTGACGAGGCTAGTCGTCATATTTTAAGCCTGACGTGGCTAAAGTGCTATCATGTCCGTTGTGATTGCCTGCTAGTCTTGTGTTTGTGCTGAAAGATCCTTGTCAAAGAAGGATTCGTTAGTCGCAACAAAGTGGTTGCATTGCACTGAACACCAATGTATTGGCTTGAATATGCATTCGTCCTTTAGTGTGATGATTAGGTATCTCGATGACTCTGATTGTGTGGATACTTGCATACTTAGACTGAGGTTTGGTGTTTGAATTTTGTCATATTTGGAGGTTGTCCAAAACTGTATTTATCTTGGGTTGTGATGGGGTGTCTTCGTGTTTCGTGCTTTTCTTTTTGTATAGAAATGCGTCTGTAGTTTGAGAGTTGCCAGTTCCATTTGTTGGTTCCAATCATATTAATGTCTTGCCTTGGTCAATCAGACTTAGAATTTTGTCTCAATGATGGGTATTTTGCGGTGTCATGGTTTTGAATGTTTGAGTGATGGGTGTAGATTTTTGTTGGATCAAAATCTAGAATGGGTATCCAGGGGATCATTTGTTTGTTCGTTGCGACATTTTTCGATTCAGCTATAGGGGTAAAGGTGTGTAGTTTTGTCCTTTTGTCTATTGGCAATTGTCATAAGCTTGGTAAGATTGTTGTTTGAAGGTCTTGACTGAAAGGAGGTTGTTTATTGTGTACGTTGGGTGCAATGTGGGGTTGTGGGTTTTGCGGGTTCTGGTTGTGTAGTGATAGAATCTCTTTCTTGTGACACTTGTGTGGGTATACCGCTGGCTGATCTTTGTTCGTTCATACTACAAGTTGTACGGAAGTAGAATTGGTATTATCTGAGTTTTCTTGGTGTCATATGCTGGTGGTTCGAAAGACTTTGTTCCAGAATTAAATATTTTCGGCTCGGTTCGCCATTTCGGCTTTTACTGAATGCAGATTCTTGACCGATCTCGGTGTTCAAGCGCAAAGCGACCGTAATAGAGTGATAAAATGCGCAAAACTGTGTTAAGACGTTTAGCATTTGATGCAAAAATAACACATATAGCTTAACAGAATGCCTAGGCCTCGGATGATAGATTAGCACTTGAATTTGAAGATTATGACAAATTGTAGGTTAAAAGATTGCTCAAGTGCTTTACGTAGCAGTCAAGACAAAGATTTTGGTCGAATGACCGATGCTCGTTTAAGCTGGGGATGAGAAGTTTAATGTCAATGAAAAGTGGTAAAGATGTGTGTAAAGAATGGTTGAGTTGATAGAAAGGAGGTTGGCTTTTGTCAAACTCCAAGACCTTAGTGCATTTGTCATCCTTTCTTGCAAATCTGCGTGTCATGATGCCTGCGTGTTTTTGAGAAAGATACTCAATATCTCTCATACTTGTCAACCGACTGCTGCAATTCAATCTTTGCCTCAACTTTTGCTTGCCAGGTAGATTTTGGTGCTAAGAGACCGATCCCGGTGTATCATGTATATTCTTAGATCACTGCATCAGTCAAGACCGTTTTATAGGTTGACCATATTGTATTCCTTGCTCAATGTGGTTGTTGTCACGAAAATTTATTCAAATAAAGCTTTTCACAAAATCGCTCCAAGAAATCTGTCTGCCCCTGTTTTGTATCATATTAACTCACGGTCTTGTGAGTGTCTCAAATAGCTTTGTCTTGAGTTCATCGTCTCGTCCCACGCTTGCTAATCGGTAGGGATATGCTTCCAATACTCAGCAAGAGTTTCTAGCTCCGTCATATAATAGAATCTTAGCCACTGCGACTTTGCATTCTTTTCCTAATTGAATCGGCCTGCTAATGTTAGTTGTTATGCATAAACCTTTGTATCATCAAGCGGGTTCTGATCATTTCTCACTTCCTTATTGCCTTGTGATAACCCTTTGAACGCTTTTTTGGCCATGAATAGGTGCAAGTTTGGAAATATTTTGGATTGCCTTAAATGTACTGCAATATGGAGTAGACTGACAAAATGATCCTGAGACATTGTGTCAAAACGAAGTATTTCGGTAAGTTATGTGTGCCTTTGACCAACAAATCTCTTGCCCTGTCAATTTTCTGCTTTGTATGTATAGTGCCTGCTATTACAAACTCTTCTTGTTTTGAAAAAATCCCTGATAAGTACACTTTGCTTAACCAAATCTTCTGCCCTGGTATTCAACTTAAGCCAACCTTTTGGATAATCAAGACATGCGAAAAATTTACGATATCAGGATTTGGGCATAGAGTAGGGAGATGAGGTGCTTTGGTAGGAGATTGTATTTGAGAAGGGATTGACTTAGGTAGAAAGAGACCTAGAGCAATAAAACAAATTCACGTAATGCACACTTAGCAAATAAAATGTATCCTATGACCGCTTTATGCACGATGATTTGGGAAGCGTTTTGTGCAACATGTATCATTTCATTTGCTACAAAATGTGGAGTCTAAAAGAGAATATTGCATTTATTAACCATTGGTCTTTATTACAATGGTTGATATTGAAACAGTGTAAGAGAAGGAAAAGACTAAAGATCGCTAGGAAATCAGATCATGGCCTGAGCGAGCATTCTTCATGTTGATCCATCTTCAGAAGATTCTTCTTCTTCTTCGGACGAGTCTTCGTTAGACGAACTTGCCCCTGACGAGTCTCCTTGGAAGATGATATTGTCTGCGTTAGTTAGGAGCCGGGATATGTCGAATGTGAAGTTTTTCAACATTTCCCAAGCCTTCCTTCCTTTCTCCTCTATTCCTTTGTCAGCCACAGAGCCCATTCCTTCGCTAGCCTACACACCGATAGACTCTATGCGTTTTGTTAGGAGTTCTGCCTTATTGCGCCATTTGTCTTTTTATTTTTTCTTTGCTTCGACCAAACTTTGCTTTTTCGCGATTTTCTCTCGTGACTTTGCCAGTAGTTTGTGTAACCTTTTGTACTCAGATTCTAATTCATCAGCATTTCTTTTCCTTTTTCTTGTCGCTCTCGGTTGAACTGCCTTTGCTATGTCTTTCCTAAGCCAGTCTGGGTAATCTTCATCATAGCCTGCATCAAACCTCTCTCGTCCAATAGTCTCGAACTCCATTCGGTGCCTTGCTTTCCAAAGATCTTGTCTTTGAATGGTATCACTCCTCCGAAAATATCAGCTTTGAAACTTCCAATGTCTGCAATTTGGGGTACAATTTGTTTTCTCCCCGCTTGTCTGAGTGCCCTTAAAGGAGTGTATGGGTAAACTCCTCTAAAGCCCACTAAGATGAGAAATGGCTCTCTTTCGGATCGTGTGATTACTGTTGTGCCGGGAAAGTAATCAAACATCCATTGTATGTTTTCAGATGTCAACTGAGAAAGCCTGTGATGCCAGTCTTTGGCAGTCGTTGGCTGGTCCCATTTCTCGAGAGCGTTGTTCATGCGGGCGGTATGAGTCAAGATGTAGTTTTCTCTTGGTATGGACTGGAAAGCTTGCTCTGTGCTATCCATCTGTTGCAAATGTTCCATCAACCAAATTTGTAGGAGTAAATTACAACCTTCGAAAAAGCTAGCACCTTTCTTGCACCTTTCTAAAGCTCGGTACATTTCTGCAACAATCATCAGTACCAAAGTGTATTTCTTGTTGAAGTCCTTGAGTAAGGTATCGGCAATTGATACCATGCAAACATCAACTCGTCCTCTGCGTTCTGGAAACACGGCAGTCCCTAAAAAGCTGGTGACAAAAGCAAGTACCCTCCTCTCTTGCCAATCTGCCTGGTTAATGTCGAAATAGTCTTCGACTTCTTGAAATGCTTCTCCATACCCAAATTTGATGTAGAGGGAAGTTAGAGAAATTCCCGACTGCCTTATACTGTCTGTGCATAACTCGGGCTTAAACCCTACCATTTCGAAGAATTCCTCGGGTGTAATGCTCTTAGGCGTCAAGACTTCTTCATTTTCGAATGGTAATTGAGTTAACCTCCCTATTTCCTCCAATAATGGTGTCAACTCTACACTCCCAAAATGAAAAACTACTCGGTCTGCATCCCAATAGTGTACTGCTGCTTCTATCATACCTTCCATTGTAGTGTGCTCCATTAGTGAAATTAGAATCCCCAACACCATTTTGACTTGATTTTGTTGATCTATGCTTAGGTTTCCCCACCAATCTCTGAGCAACTGAGGGATTTCAGTAACCATATCAAATGTTTTATTGGCCATGATCTTTTGGAAAAGGTGAAGGACGATAGGAAAATGGAGAAGAAAATGCTTAAAATTTGCTTTATTGCAAACAGATGATCAACGTGTGGCACAAGCTTTTGAAAACAATGCAACAGAGAATATGAAGAGATGTGTCGTTATGAGTTGCGAACCCTTTAGACACTTTAGAAGGAAAATGCTAATGGACTTTTAACAAACCACGGATGGAAAGTCTTTATATAATGCCTAAAGGATAAATGTGCATTATGTGTCATCCCGTCTATCAAATTCTGCTTCAAATTGGGCCTTTAATGCCTTTTCGGTTACCTTTTTCGCGTTTGAATAGCATTGAATACAGAATGATTCCAACCGCTTAGGAATAAACAGTCATTTATGATTCAATTTCGCCTTTGATGCCTCTGCGGTTACCATTTGTGCCTTTGAATGGCATTGAATGCGGAATAAATACCATGAACGGTCTACATTTGCACGTTCAATCCTTTAAGTATATGCCAATAAATCATGTTTAACACTTTTTAAGGCCAAAAACCCGTTCAGATTGTTTGAAGTGGCCTATTGGACTTGAGAACAAGTCGACTAATGATATATCATGATGCATGATTCCTAGCATTGCTACTAAAGAATGAAGTTGGCTAGACCGAGTTTTATTATCCTCCCAAGCGGACAACTCAGGAGCGGGAACGTCTCGGGCCAAATAGGTTCCAAGTTGTTCCCCCTAAAGGAATTTTTGTGAGGGAAGAGGTGGTCGTAACCACCGCACGATTTAGAAACTTTCCAGGAGTGGCGGAAGGTATGCATGATATGCACAAGTTTTAAAAAAAAATGCACAAGTTTTTGAAAGAAATGCATATGTTTTGTAAAATGATGCACACATATTGAAGTATTTCATAAAATAATTTTATAAGGATAAGAAGAAAACAAACGCGTTAGTTTCGAAAGATAAGATTAATATAAACTAGACAATATTAAAAATCACGAAAAAGAGAAGATGCACATATTGAAATATTTTACCATCTTTTAAAAAGAGGGAAAGACAAATCATACAAGTTAATTTTGAAAAGTAGACTAATAGAGTTAGGCGATATATTTTCAAAAATGCGAAAAGAATTATGAAGTGAAACCTGTTTTAAGAAAAGATTTGGCAAATTTATGCAAATGGTGCACATATCGAAATATTTTTAAAATAAATTTTAAAAGGGAGAAACAAACAAGTTAATTCTAGAAAATAGGTTGAAATTTTCGAAAAAAGGCAAAAGAATTATGAAGTGAAACTGTTTTAAAGAAAAAGATTTAGAAGATTCGAAAATATCTGAAGTTTAGGACATGTTGTGTTATCCTAAAAGAACCTTCTAAGAGTGGGTTAGTCTAGACAAGGATATGGTTCCTCTGGCGGACAACCAAAGGGTGGGATCGTTTGAAGGGGTTGGTTGTACCACAGACCAACTATACTCCAAACGTCCCTCCTAAAGGGTTTTTTGAAAGTGAACGGCCGTGGAATCCACGTAACCGTTTCTGGTGTGTGCAAGTGTAAAAAAAATTCAAGGAGTGGAGGAAATAAAAACAAAATAATAATTACAGATAATAAATTAAAAAGAAACGCAATAGAAAACAAAACTTCAAACCTGCAAAAGGAAAAGAAAGAAATATTAGTTTTTGAGAAATAACGGGAAAAAGAAAATAAATGCAAAAAATCCCAATTAAAAGTCCGTTATGGTTTGAACCTTGATATTCCCCAGCGGAGTCGCCATTCTGTCGACGCCTATTTTTTCCCGAACCCCGGTTAATGTTCGAAAAAGGGCTCGACTTATTGGGACTCGCGGATAAAGACTTGGAGTCGCCACCTAACATATTTTTTAACTAGGCGTATTAGGGCACCAACTTTATGTCTAGCCGATTTCAATATTAACTCCGAAATTTGATCTACGAACCGGATATTGTGAGTAAGGGTTCAAATTAACCCAAGAGGAAGGTGTTAGGCACCTCTCAGATGGCCAGACTAAATAATTGGGATTTAAAATAAATTAAACTTAACAAAATTGAACAGGTTTCACTATAATATACAAATGCACAAAATTGAATTTAAAGTAAATGATCCATCTTCTCGAATTGTTTTCTTCCTTAGCAAACTTCAACTAAATAGACCTTGCAACATACAACAAATTCGTTAATATACCGAAAATAATAAAATTGAATGATAAGCCAAAAAACACAATAGCAAGTATTTTGAAACATTTGTTTCCGCCAATGATGCCGTAGATTTCGTCGGGAAGTACCTCATAAACTATATGAAAATGAATTAGTACAAAAATTAATAAAGTAAAATATTATATAATAAATAGAATAATAATAATAATAATAATAATAATAATAATAATAATAATAATAATAATAATAATAATAATAGAAAGGAAAATAAAGGGCAAAAGGAATTTTTGAAAATTTTAGGCTCAGATTCGGGTGATGGGAGGCTGAGGATACCATCACGACTGCAAACACGCCGGCCGGTCGTATTCCCATTCCAAGTGCGGGTCCCGTTGCCTATCCCGTTTGTTTTTGCAACAATGTATGTATATTATCGTCATCGCCTTTTTTTGTTTTTGTTTTCAGGACACGTAAGGGACAGTAAATACGGGACGGGACTTGTATTGGCCTCCAAACATCATTGGCCTCGTAGTATCGTGTTCAAATCGATCCCTTGGACTTGTATATGTATTTTTTTTTCATTGGCCAAACTGTGCAATATCTGCTCAAACAGTCCATACGGTGCAGTATCTTGCTAAAGACAAATGTGACAAAATGTAATTTTATCCCAAGAAAGGAACAGCAAAACATAGCAAGGGAATCAAATCCATTAAAGCAGTAGAACAAATAACATAAGTAGTCGTGGCAAAACGCCGATCACAAGCTGCTTTCAACGCCGATAAACGGACAACAGGATGAAACCAAAGATCCACAATAAATGTGAATTGGATTTCCAATTATCAACGCTGCAAAACTCAAACAAACGGCTAGCAGAAAGTCACGACTTTAAAGGAACCAAGTAAACTGATCGAATAAACCTAAGTAACAGTCAACATCACTGGTGGGGATTCACAGCCGGTGACCCACAAAATCAGAGAAACAGAACAAACCAACATAAGCAAACGAATGGGTTGCGGATCAGTAGTCAAAGGGACGGAGGAGCAACCACCGGCCTGTTTAGGCGGCGCCACTACGACTCCGTCGATCCCTTTTTAGTAACAGATCGGAGCAGAACAAACGGAAAGAGAGATGAATTTCCAGTTAAGAACATGTAACACCACCGTTTCCACCATTATCGCCGGTGGTTTTGTTAACATACAAAATTGAAGCAAGATTGCGTGAGAAAGATTTAGGGTTCATGTTTGTTAGAGAGAATTCAGAAATAGAAGAGGCAACATTTGGGAAATATTTTTTCTGTATTCTCATAACTGCCCCTCATCCGGAGTATATATACAGTGGGCCTTGTGTTCACAGCCCATATCAACAAATGCTGAGAATTAAATTACAAAGAGAATGGGCTTCAGCCCTTTTTTATACAGAAATAGAAACTAAGCTCCTAAACTAAATTGAATGTATGTACACAGGTTTAAGTAGGATCTCCAAACTTTAATTCCTGGAGTTGTGTAACTCCAACACCCCCCTGCAAGTTGGAGGGTGAAAGGACCCCCAACTTGGGCAGGAGAGAGTGATGAACAGCACCAGTGAGCGGCTTCGTGAAAATGTCAGCCAGCTGAGAAGTAGTAGTCACATGAAGCAGTCGGATAAGGCCTTCAACAATCTTGGCTCTAGTGAAATGGCAATCCAACTCTATATGTTTAGTCCGTTCATGGAAAACAGGGTTGTTAGCAATATGGGTTGCTGCCAGGTTGTCGCAATAAACAGGGACAGCTTCAGAGAATGGGATACCAAAGTCAGATAATAGCCTGACCAACCATGTCAATTCTGCAACCACCTTGCGAATGGCTCGGTATTCTGCTTCAGCAGAGGAAAGGGAGACCACCGGCTGTTTCTTAGCCTTCCAACCAACCATAGAGTCACCCAAGAATATGCAAAAACCTGTGACGGATCTCCTAGTGTCAGGGCAAGCAGCCCAGTCACTATCACAATAGGCAGAAATGGAAAGACCAGGTGCATTGCTCAAGAACACTCCAACCTGAGAAGTACCCTTGAGATATCTTAGGATATGCAAAGCAGCTTGCATGTGAGGTACCCTAGGAGCTTTCAAGTACTGACTTAAATGCTGGACAGCAAAGCACAAGTCAGGTCTTGTGTGAGTTAGAAAATTCAGCTTGCCGACCAAGCTCCTGTAGGTGTCAGGTTTGGGAAGAGGATCACCAACACTAGAGGTGAGCTTCACAGTTAGGTCTAGAGGACAGCACACAGGAGTGACACACTATCAGCAATGTCGGGAGAAAGGGAGCTAGTCAACCAGGATATCACCAAATTATTACACCTATCCCACTGCCTAACCTGAGGTGAGTTATCCTCTGGACGCCTACATGTACCATCAACGAATCCTATCTTATTTCTAGCAGACAAAGAAACAATCATACTCCTTCTCCATCCACCAAAACCAACACCAGAGAAAGGAACAGTCACTAACGATATTCCAGGTACATCGGAAGAGTGCAAGTATAAAGGGTTGGATGAGTCGTTAATTGGAGCACCAGAACTAGTATTACCAGAAGTACTCATATTGAAAAGTAGGGCAGTTAACTATACGCGTATAAAAAATGATGAAATGAATTTGAGATCCCTAATACGAATTACCAGTCGTAAAGCCGAGTGTGATGATCGCGGAAGCACATACCAGAAAGAAACCCTAGTTATCGCCGGAAACCACCAGACACCGTCGTTGGAAAACCCTAGCTTTCGCCGGAACCACAACCTTCAGACTCACTGGAGATAGTCCTTAGAGTATTCTCTGTGCAAAAATGAAACTCACCACCGGAAAATTAAAACTCCGCCGGAGAGTGATTCTGAAAACTTCGCCGGAAAAATTTGACGGTGAAATCCCTCGAGGGTAACACCGCTCGGTAGATAATCGCGAGATCTATCAATCCACACGCTCTGATACCATGTTAACATACAAAATTGAAGCAAGATTGCGTGAGAAAGATTTAGGGTTCATGTTTGTTAGAGAGAATTCAGAAATAGAAGAGGCAACATTTGGGAAATATTTTTTCTGTATTCTCATAACTGCCCCTCATCCGGAGTATATATACAGTGGGCCTTGTGTTCACAGCCCATATCAACAAATGCTGAGAATTAAATTACAAAGAGAATGGGCTTCAGCCCTTTTTTATACAGAAATAGAAACTAAGCTCCTAAACTAAATTGAATGTATGTACACAGGTTTAAGTAGGATCTCCAAACTTTAATTCCTGGAGTTGTGTAACTCCAACAGGTTTCCTCTCTCTGCTTGCTGCTAACATCCCCACCACCAGTGGTGGAGTTCCCCGTCCCGACCCCCTTTCTCCTTTTCTGGTTTCGATCTCTTTCTCCACTGACCCCCATTTCCCTCTTCGAATGGCGTGTGTGTATGTGTTTTGGATCTGTTTGTGTACGGTAGAGTATGTACTGATGGGTGAGAGAGGAGAGGGATTTGGAGATGGTGTGTATGGCTCCTCTGATCTTTGTTTGTGTGTGGGTCTGTATTTTGTAGAGAAGGAGAGGGGTTTTTCATGTTCCTTTCTGTCCGTGTGTATATCTCCCATGTGTATTATGATATGGTCTCTTAAATAGGTGAAAGCTCCAAAATAGAAGAGATATTGAGGAATGAGACGTTGGGGTGTGCTGAAAATATGGGAATTAAGGAGGGATTAAGGGGGATAGGGATAGTGATTATGGGGATTTAGATGGAGTAATTGAAGGAGATTTGAGTGATTTTTGAGAGAGAGAGAGAGAGAGAGAGAGATTAGGGGAGATTTTGGAGGGTATTTTGGGGAAGTGTAAAAAAAAGGAAAATATTGTTTTTGGGAATTTTAATTCAAAGTAAAATGAAGAAAAGGAAATATATTGCATAACTAAGAATTATGAGATGTATTTGGTTCGATATCGGGTCTAGGTTCAAAGTAAAAGTAATTTGATAAATAGAATAAATAAATAAATAAAATAATGAATTTTTGGAAGAGATTTTGAATTCGAAAATGAATGAAAAGTTATAAGAAAATTGGACATGAATACTATAATTAGGCCGGTATTTAATTAAAGGTGCTGAATGAAAATATATACGTATATATAAAAGATGCACATAATAAAGCAATTGAAATCAAAATTAAATAACTAAGTATAAATAACCACAGATATTTATTAAACGCTATAAATGTGCTAAATTGCACAAACAACTATAATTTTGATAAATAGTCTAAATAATGCAAAATTACGTGATATAATCACAATTAGGTACATAATGTATAAGTAGGGGATAACACACGTAAATGCATGCTTCTAATGCAAATTTGCTCAAATAGTCAACATTTCACCTTTAAGATAAATATAGCCAATTGTAGAGAAAAGGAGGGACAAAATTGGGTGTTAACAGGAAGCATGTGAAATCATCCTTTAAGTCAAAGAAGGTGGTAAGTACATCAAAACCACTGGAATTGTTGCATATGGATCTGTGTGGACCTATGAGAGTTAGGAGCAGAGGAGGAAAGAGGTTTGTGTTCGTAATTATTGATGACTACTCTAGGTACACATGGACCTTGTTCTTGGCATCTAAAGATGAAGCCTTTGACAGCTTTAAAAACTGGGCTGGTGTGGTGCAGAAAAGGTTAAGCCTAGAACTTATCAGTATTAGATCTGATCATGGAACGGAGTTTGGAAACTCAAAATTCTCTGAGTATTGTGCAAAATACAACATTGATCATAATTTCTCTGCACCAAGAACTCCACAACAAAATGGAGTGGCTGAAAGGAAGAACAGGTCTTTGGAGAATATGGCAAGGACAATGCTGTTGTCAAGTGGGCTTGCAAGAAACTTTTGGGCTGAAGCAATAAACACTGCATGCTATTTGCTGAACAGATGCTCCATCAGAGCTATTCTTGACAAGACCCCATATGAGCTACTCAGAGGAAGAAAACCTAATATTGCACATCTGAGACCCTTTGGTTGTAAATGCTTTGTCCACAACAACGGAAAGGAACCATTGGGGAAATTTGATGCTAGAAGTGATGATGCAATATTTCTTGGTTACTCTACTCAAAGCAAAGCATACAAAAGTGTTTAATAAAAGAACACAAACAGTGAAGGAAAGTATGCACGTAGTATTTGATGAATCAGATAAGGCATTAGGAGAAACTGAGGTAGATGATCAAGCGATTGGCCTCAGTCGTCAGATGGTGCAGCTGACTTAGAAGATTCAGAAGACAAAGAAACATCAGGTGAGAATTCAATTTCACGAGAACAAGGAGTCAATATGACAGGGGGAACATCAGACGAAGTCGATGATCCAGCAAGTCAGGAGGGACCTACCCAGAGTGATGCTGAAGGTTCTTCTCGTCATATTCAACCCAGGCCATGGAAACACTAAAGCTCTCACCCCTTGGAGAATATCTTATCAGAATTGGATACTGGAATCATGACCAGGTCAGCCTTGAAGAACTTCTGTGTATTCTTTGCATTCCTTTCATCTCTGGAACCAAAGAATGTAAAAGAAGCTCTAGAAGATCCCGATTGGATTCTGGCCATGCAGGATGAACTTCATCAGTTTGAGAGAAGCAAAGTGTGGCACCTAGTTCCTAAGCCGAAGGACAGATCAATAATCGGAACAAAATGGGTGTTCAGAAACAAACTGGATGAGCATGGTATAGTGACAAGGAACAAGGCAAGACTAGTAGTTCAAGGATACAGTCAGGAAGTAGGAATCGACTATGATGAAACTTTTGCACCAGTGGCAAGAATGGAGGCAATTAGAATACTGATTGCTTTTGCTACATACATGGAGTTCACACTATATCAGATGGATGTGAAGAGTGCCTCCTGAATAGCTACCTAAATGAAGAGGTCTATGTAATACAGCCACCAGGCTTCATAAACAATGAATTTTCTGATCATGTTTACAAACTGGACAAGGCACTCTATGGATTAAAGCAAGCTCCTAGAGTCTGGTATGAAAGACTTTCAGGATTCTTACTGAAGAATGGTTTCTCAAGAGAAAAGATTGACAACACATTATTCCTGAAGAAGAAAGGAAAGGATCTATTGGTGGTTCAAGTATGTGTTGATGATATTATTTTTGGAGCCACTGATAAGGAGCTATGCAAGGGGTTTGCTGATCTTATGGGAAGTGAATTTGAAATGAGCGTGATGGGTGAACTAAATTTCTTCCTAGGACTGCAGATAAAGCAGATGCTTGAAGGGACCATGATTCATCAGCAAAAATATGTCAAGGAACTTCTGAAGAAATTTGACATGGAAGGAGCAAAAGAAATGACAATTCCTATTGCTCCTGGAACCAAGCTCGATATGGATGAACTAGGTCCTTCAACTAATGAGACAAAATATAGAGGAATCATAGGTTCACTTCTCTATCTCACAGCTAGTCAACCTGATATTGTATACAGTGTGGGACTGTGTGCTAGATTTCAGTCCAAGCCTAACGAGTCACATTTGACAGCTGTGAAGAGGATCTTGAGATACTTGAAAGGAACTCAGGACCTATGTCTATGGTACCCAAGGGGAGGTACTTTTGAACTAATTGGTTTTGCTAATACAGATTATGCAGGTCATTTGGTGGATAGGAAAACCACTTCAGGAATGCCACACTTTCTTGGTCCTTGCTTAGTTTCTTGGGCAACAAAGAAGCAAAATTTAGTAGCCTTGTCTACTGCGGAAGCTGAGTATGTAGCAGCTGCATCATGCTGCTCACAATTGCTATGGATCAAATAGCAGTTGGAGGACTTTGGAATCAAGTGTGGAGCAGTGCCAATTTTCTGTGATAATACAAGTGCAGCAAATATTGCCAAGAACCCAGTCCAACACAAAAGAATAAAGCATATTGATATTAGACACCATTTTCTTAGAGACAATGTAGAAAAGGGTCTAATTACTATGAATTCTTGCAGGACTGAAGATCAAATTGCTGACATATTTACCAAAGCATTGAACAAAGTGCAGTTTGAGAGGAACAGGTTGGAGTTAGGGATGAACAAAATACACGGATGACCCAGCAGTTTGTCCCTCAATGATTAGTTTGCTAAGTGTTCAATGATTTGTGTGTAACCTTTGTTATTATTGTTCAGTCTAATATTGTACTTTATTAAGTATACTTGTTTAGCTTATGAGCACCAGATGAGGATAATGTGATCCCATGAAGAACCTACTATGTACTGAGAAGGAACCGACTAAAGCATGAGGAATCATGTCCAGGTACAGTCACATTGCCTTGCATGATAGGAGTCATAACTGAAATCAAATTGTCAATTATACGTGTGTCAAGGGAGATTTTCCATGTTCCTATAACTGTCCTAAATTATAGGAACACATTCCTTTTGGGTTAGACTTCTATTAGACTTTGAATGGACCCCACTACTTGAAAAGGTTTTATTTGGGCAAGTCTAGTAACCGTCAAATCCATAACTCTTTCCCGGTTCTCAAAAATTTCAAAAAGCTGCTTTTCACTTTTTCGGTCATCATTACTTTGGGTTCCCCAGGAAAATGTCTCATCACCAAAACCCCTTCTCCTTCCTTCGTATTGATCGATACAGAACACACATACTCGACAAACTTCTCTCCTCTCAACTCACTTTCTCTCTCTAAAAAATTGAACCAAGAAACTCTGTCATCCTAATTCAAAACCCTAACCAACTTTGCCATGTCTCAAGCACAATCTTCATCAACATCACCCATTAAAACCCTCAAGAAATCAACTCCAAAACCCCCTCCTTCAACTCTTGCAGAAAGAATTGTCAGGGCTAGGTCAAAGTTTCGGAAAAAAGGAGAAAAGAAGTTGGTCAAGAAGATGATGGCCAGATCTTTGTCGACTACGCCTAAAGGACCAGTTTCCTCTGAAAGACCGGTTGAGGTAATACCTGACTCTACCCTATCTATTTCTGTCGATTTAGAAGGTGTAAAAAGTCCTGGAAAATTGAGTACTGAAACTTTAGTAAAAGGACTAGATGAAATCGTAGGAGAAGTAGGGTCTTCTGATAAAATTGATAGGGGGAAGGTAGTTGAGAAGAAGCAACAGGATATTCAGGAAGAACCTAAGGCTAGTATGCATGTGCCTGTAGTAGCTGAGAATGTTTTGGAGGTTGATGTGGTGGGAAAAGTGTCAGAACAACTGAGGGAAGATGATTCTGTTGAGTCCCTTAAAGAACATATTGATGAACCCAGTTCTAGTGCTGTGTTTGCTGAGAAGAGTCAAGGGGTGTCCGTACTTGAAGGTCCAGTTGGTGGAGGACCTAGATCTGCTGAGGCCTCACAAGACTTGAGCAAAGAACCTGGTTCTTGCCAAAATCCTACAGAGGCTGATGACGCAGAACTCAAGTGGACGGACTCGTAAGAAGAAAAGGATGAAGAAGTTGCAAAAGAAAAAATTGAAAGTGAGGAAGTTACAGAGAAAGCTGAAGCAACAAAGAGAAAAAGTGTGAAAAGAAGGTTTGGTGAAGAGGATTAAAGGCTGGTGTGTGAGAAAGAGGAATAAGAAGTAGTGTTTGAGTGAGAACAGAGTAGAGCCTGACAGGAGAAGAAGATTGGTGAGAGGGGGAATGCCTGTTTCAAGGAGTAAACTAGTGGATGAATCTAGTGAAGAGGGTGATGACAAGGCTGTTGCTGAGCCAATGGCTAGAAGAGTCTGAACTAGATCGGCTCTGAAACAACAGCTGGAAACTGTTGGAAAGCTTGAAAGAACAATTACAAATGTGAGAGACAGAGAAGATAAGAAAAAGAAGGAGGAAGAGAAAAAAGCTGGTGAGGGAAAGGAAGAGAGTGACGAGGCTGGCAGCTATGTAGAGCCAAGTGACTCTGAGACTGACAGTGAAGTAGAGAATAGGAAAAGAAGAAGAGGATCTGAAGAAGAGGTTGATCGGGTGGCTTTCTTTGCCAAGCACCAGGTGCTTGCTGGTAGCATTCTGCATGACGAGAAGGAGCATCATATGAAACCCTTGCTCAGGATGATTGGTGACCAAGGGTGGTTGAGCTTGTTTGGAAACAAAGACAGGATGTTATTCTCTGATGAGATCAGGGAATTCTATACAAATTGCTGGGTTGTTGCCAGGAGAGTGTTCACGATTGTGAAGGGAGTTGAAATAGAGTTTGGGAGAACTGAGCTGGGGGTGATCCTTGATGTGCCTGCTGAAAGTTATTGCACGTACATTAAGCTGAAGTGGCCAGAGAGGACAGACAGAGTAACCCCTCTTAGTGTGGTCAAGAAATTTTCAGGGAAACCTAAGCTCAGGAAAGAAAGAAAAGTGGACAAAAAGGAGATGGAACCTGCACATCAGTTGCTCTTTGAGTTTGTGCATCGGTTCCTTTTGCCTAGAGGAGAAAGAAACAGTGAAGCCAGTGCTCTGGACTTAACCTATATAGACTTGCTGGATAGGGGGTTGAGAATCAACTTGCCTGGTCTAATTATCAGACATATCAAGAGGATTGCAGATACTGACCAAAAGCCACATTCATTGGTGCATTCCTATGTCCTTCCGCAGGTTCTAGAGTATTTTGGGGTTCCATTGGAAGCAGGGAAGAAGCCTACAATTCATCAGATGTTTGGGTATAATGTGCTTAAAAGCTGTGACTTCTTCAAAGAAATGAGAGCTTCCAAGAAGCCCATGCAGGTTAAGCAAGAGCAGACTGAGGAAAGTGAGGATTATGGACCTGAGGAGGCCATTACAGTTGTGAAGGAACTGGAGAGCCATGTTCTTGAAGTAAATACAGAAAATGCTGAGCATCACAGACAGCTGAAGTTGAAGGATCAAGAAATTGATCGTTTGAAGATAGATTGCCACAAGTATGAGGCCGAGCTATTGATGCAGAGGGCCAAAAATACAAAGAACCTTGCGGCGCTTGTCAAACACTTCAACTTACAGCCCTGAGTCCTCCTGTCCTACATTCCTGTCCTTTCTCATAACCGTTTTTTTATCTCCCCCTACTCTCCCTGCGTATGTGATGTTGCTAAAGTTAATTTATTTTCAGTTGTGTACTTCTTGATAGGGTTGTGCTGCTGTCACACCCTGGATGATGATTTTAAATTTCTCTTGCAAATGTTTGTTTTGATCTTTGGTATTTGGTTCTTGTTGGGCCCTTAGCCTTATCTCTGTGTGTCTCAATTTTAGCTGACTTGTTGCCTTGTGCTCTAGACTGGATAGTATTTACTGGTTCATGCAGGTATTTGAATCTTTTCGATGATGCCAAAAGGTGGAAGAAGGAAATGTTGGGGTGTTTGTGACCTAACTCATCTGTTTTAAAATTTTCAAACTGTTATTCTTGTTTTTTGTTTTGGAAATTTTGTATGTTTAGGTTCCTTGGCAACATTTGTTTGTCATCATCAAAAAGGGGGAATTTATTGAGAATTGGTTTTGAAGAATGACAAACAAGAAGGACTCAGTGATTTCGGAGAAGAACTTAGTCCTTGAACAGAAGGGCACGACTGGTCGAAAAGATCTGAGGATTGCAAATCCCTGCAGAACTAGGAATAGTGGCGTGTGAATGAATATGTATCCTAGTCAGACTAAAAGAGGCGGTGCCCAGGCTGTGTCTTCGAAGTAAGAATAGGAGTTGGACTTCAACAAGGAAAAGAGTTATAAGGGATCTTGTCTTACCATAATTACAAGGATTCCTTGTGGGACTCAACTATGGTTGGAAAGCCCATATAAATACAAGTAGTTGATACAGCCGAAATCAGTTATTCAAAAACAGAGAGTTGAGAGCATACAAAGGCGATCAAGCAACTTTCAAACGTGGGATAACTGAAGAAGATAACTGGTGGACCTGAGTTGATTGAGTCTAGATATTCTGTCTAGGTTCTTTACTTTGTAAATTGTCTTATTTTGAGCGATCATTGTTTTACCTATTAGCTTATCCTAGAAGCAGTGTATTAGGTGAACTTTTGAGAGATTACTTTGTAAAACTAGAGTTTAGCTTTGTTTAGTGATTAGGGTCTAGAGTGTAGCCCCTTGGTTACAGTCTTGTAATCAGAAACGTGCTCTTTGTGTTAGTAGATTGAGCTCTAAAATCCCAGAGTGTGGGTCGTGGTTTTTCTCCCTTGAGCAAGGAGTTTTCCACGTAAAATCCTTGTGTTCTTTGTGTCTGTGATTGGCGTGTGTTGTGGTGTTCAATTAGTAAAATTGGAGAGGCAAGAACAGGGTTCTTGACTCAGGAGAATCAAGTTCCTGAAACGAAAATCGGTGGACACTATTCAATCCCCCTCTTCCCCTTTCTAGTGTCCTTAAGAGGTGTATAGATTATAACAGATTAGCTAAATGGTTAGTTTAATTTTTTGATTTTACATCTTTAAGGGCTTCCTACTTTTAGATTAAGAATAGCAGTCGCAATAGAATGAATAGACATTCTATTGCAACCGTTTTTGCTACCTCGCTCTTTGAGGCATTGTCGTAGATCTTTCCTCTAGTAGTAAAATTGTTGGATGTTTTGTTAATAATAGAGATTAATTAATGCATCTATGGTTTAGCAACTACAATGGTGGGATTGCCAAACATTCTGGGATAAAATATATGAGAAAATCCACTATCCTAACCATGATTAGAATCCTTATTTTAGTTAATTTTAATATATACAAAGTAATTTGTCCGTGTATTGCACGGTCTTGAAAAATCTCATTAATCTTATGAAATAATATTATGTTCTTTGAGTATTAAGAATAAAAGTAAATTTAAGTAAAATTAAAAATATTAAGAATACTCCAATATTAACTAAATGTAAGAATTTGATCAATTATCTTCTTTATATTTTCGAATCTTTACATTTTGTCCCTAGATATAAAAGCCTTCATTGGTTTTTTACAATATTCAAGCATCTTTTTTTTATTGCTAATTAAAAATCTTCAACTTCTCTTTTCAAGATCTTCATTGATATAAAGATTTCATAAATTAGCCCGACTAAGATCAATGGTGAAAGCACATAAGTTGGTGACTGTCGTAACTTGCATTTCAGCCACATTTCAATCACTTAATGTGAATATATAATCACATATCAAAAGTTTATATTTTCACCATAATTTGTAAGTGAAGGTATATAACTTACACCTTTTAAAGCATTTAGTTAACTTATCAAAACAAAGATGATATTCAAGAATTTAAAGATAGAAGCACAAGTTTTGGAAAAAGTGGATACATATACTTTCTTCTTTATGCACACCTTTGTTTAAATTTAGTAGTAGAATCATTTTTTTTTTTTTTTTTTTTTTGGTCTTGTGAAAAGCTCGTCATCCACACCCAATCAATTTGTTTAGCCAGAACAGTATTTGCACTATAAGCTAAGCACTTCAATTTCGGCTTATTCCTCTCAACAGCTTTGAAATGCTTAAAAGCGTGATTGCTATCCAAGTATTAATCTGCAAGTTCACAAAGCAAAATATTGAAATATTGTCATTTGATACCTTGAATATATTAGTCTCTTTTTGAACTAAAATGAAGGTTGTGATATATATAAATGCAAAACATTGACATTTATCTTAACATATAAGTAAACTTATAGAAGCATGAGATGCAGCTATTTACCAATTTGATACAATGTTAAAAACGAAAAGAACCTCCCAATATTTCTTGAATTATAGACAACAAACCTAAGAATAAGTTTCTAGCAAGATTACAGTCCATACAAAATTCAAACATATTTGTGTGTTGGCCTAAATCTGGTTAGCATACTGAGTCGAATTTTTTTTTTTTGGGGTTAATCAGTAATTTATTTGTATCAAAGCTAGAAAACAAGCAAGGAATAAATAATGACTGAAAGATAACTAAGAAAACGTTTAACGAGCAATAGTGAACAAGAAAGTAAGCGTAGTATTGTATTTCTGCATGCCCTTACTCAATTACAAAGGTGTCAATTTATAGTCTCTCAAAGATGAAGGAGTAATAACTGTAATAACTGCACTTAATGACCATTATTCCACGTTCGATCATGGCCAGCCCATGATCCTCCTCTTTAATGTCCATGCAATGGTCGACAGTTACAAAAGGTGGAGCTCGTTTGTCGAGGTACCGTGCCTGCTCGAGGGGTCGATGAACTGTTTTATATTAACTGTCCCGAGCATTGATCTTTGACCTTAGTCGCTTTCTACCTGAGGAAGCTGATTAATGAAACGAGGCGTCTTCCCACGAGGAGTCGTTCTTAGAAGAATTGGATCAAGTCAAGCCCCGAGCCCTTGCTCAAAGGCTCGGTGATTTTTCACCCAATACAGATAGTCCCCCCACTGCTCGAGTAGTTGTCAGAACTGTCGAGGAGTAGAATGAATTTAAGCGGGAGACCGACGTGGCCGCACATGTGCCGCGAAATTTTAAAATGGCGGTGTCGCTCCCTATCCCATCAATTACGCATGGCACCCGTTGATTGGGCATGATTTCTTGCTTTGTCTTCCCCATGTAAACGCAATCATGATCTTTTAACCTATATATAGCCGTGCTTCTCCTTCTTCTTCTTCTTCACCTACTTCTTTATATCTAACAGTAAAAAAATCTCTTGAAATCTTCTTCTTTCGAAACCCAAATCTTTTCTGAAAATGTCCGAACAAAATTCCCCAAATTCTTCACCCCCCATTGCTGACACCATGGTTATTGGTAGGGAATTAGTTAAGATTCCCAAACCTTTGAATATATATATTCCTCCTGACTTCAATATAGAAGTGTTACCACAATCTATCCAAGAACAACGTGGAACTGTAGCCAATGACGCTGAAAGAATTGTCACCGGTGAAGAAGACGTCACCATCGAGGAGGTTGGTAAAGATGAACCCCCTCAGATGATCTCGAACTCGAACCGCATCACATTGGTCCCTCTGAACTTGGCCTCTCGGTCGATTTCAAGATACAGCCATAGACCGAGGAGAATATTAGGAGGAAAAAAAGCATCTCAGTCCACAACACTCTTAGCTTCATTACTCAAGCCAATATAAACTTAGTCCGAGGTGATTGCATCTGGGATCCTGAGATTGAGGTTGGCATTCCTGCCGCAGACAGCCGTGTCTGTAATAGAATGGAGGGGTATTCCTTTGTTTTTACCTACCCCTTTACGATTGGTTTTTCTCTTCCTTTTTCTGAGGTATTGGATACGTTTTACCGCACCTATAAATTGTGTATAGCTCAAATTGGCCCTGGGATGTGGAGGCATGTGCACTGCCTTGATTTCTTGAGTAAATTAGCTGGCATCTCCCTTACTCTTGACCACCTTTTAAGTCTTTTCTACCCCTCTTCATAAAGATGGAATTGTTCAACTCAACAAACGAGGCCTGTTCTTGTTGATTACAAAGAGCGAGGATAAAAAAGATCGTGGGTAGAATGAGCGCTTCGTTATCCTGCCTACCAACCTTCTGTCTTCAAAACCTGGTTTCCCCGAGCAGTGGAACCAAGCACGTAAGTATTTATCTTGGTCACTTTTAATCCATTTTTTTAATACTTCTCCACTTAACTCACTTTACTTCAAATCTTGCCAGCTGAGAAGATTCCAATTGCTCACCCAAAGGGTTTGACTAAATGGGTTAAAGCCATTATTGATGCAAAGTCAAGATCAGAGAGATCATAGATGGTCTTGGCTAGTTTGAAGGAGAATTAATGGTCATGCAAGCGTCACGGTGGGTTGCCTTTATTTTCACCAAATTTTCTTTAAGTACTTTTTCTCCGCTAAGTACTTTTCTTAATAAGTCTTCATCTTTCTTTGTTATCGGTCTCCCAAAGAGGGCAATTACCGCACCGAAGGAGAAAAAACGCAAGAAAGAGAAAGTTCCCCAGGCAGGGGATGCCTTGAATGATCTTCAAGGTTTGATTGAAAACCTTAAGAAAGAAAAGAAGGCACGGGCCACCAGACCTAGGAGGTTTAAAAGGTTTGATATCCACTTTCTCTTTTGCTCCATCCTTATTAATAAGTCCTTACATTTTTCTCTTTTCTTTCAGCTTCGAAGAGGAAGTCGTCTTCTTCGAAGAAAACTCCAGAGGCTAAATGAGCCAAGGTGGAAGTGAAGCCTGTTTCTCTCCCCGAGGTCACTCTTGTTGAGGAGCCAGAACAAGTCCAAGAAGAAGTTGCAGCTACTACCCCTCAAGAGCCAGTTCAAGTTGCTGACAAAGCTAAGAGGGTAGCCAAGCCTTCAACTGATGTGGAGGCGAGTGATGGTGGGCCGCCTCAAGCAGAGGAAAGAATTCAGGCCGCTTTTGAGCCCACATGCAATTTTGCAGTATCGAAATTCCTTCTGACCTCTGTCTTTTAGATGTGGAAATCGCCGTTCCAATCATTCTCCGTGGACTCCTTGGATCGTTGGAGCGCGAGCGCCTTGAGAGGACTCCAATTGTCGATTTGATGGCTGACGTAGCTCAACACGTCATTCACGTATGCTTTCAATTATCAATATTTCCCTTATCTTCATATTTTTCCTCCTTCCTTGATTTTTCTAACTTTCCTTCGTAGTGCTATATCAATTCCATCAGAGCTACTGAGATCGAGTCCCACCGAGATGAAAATCATAGACAAATGAAGGTGGGATGGAGACAGGAAAAGGCAAGCTTCCAGTCTCAAGTAGTTGATCTCGAGAAGCAGCTTCTTAATGCCAAACTTGAGCTGGATGAAGCTAAGAAAGCTGGTGACAAATCTGACCTCGAGGCAGTCAAGGCTCGCGAGGCTGTGTCTGCCACCGAGACGAAGATGAGCCGTTTAAAGCAAGTCTGTAATGCTGAGCTGAAGAGAGTGAACGCCGTGGCCCAAGCTATTATTGGCTATCGTGCCAAGAAATTTCAAGCTGATCTGAGGGAGAAATTGCTCAAAATAAACGAGTTGGCCAGTGACAAGGAACGACTTGAAGCAGAGGTCACGACTCTATAGGATAAAGTCACTTCCTTTTAGTCGAGGCATAAAATGAGAATGACCAAGGCCAAAGTTGATAAAAATTGGGCTGTCATCCAAACAAGGCTGAAGAATCTCAAGCAATGCCTTGACGGGGCAGACCTTGACACAAAAGTAGTCAAGGCTGAGAGCGATGATATCACGGCTCAACAACTAATGGAAAGTCTTCCTTCGAGCAGTGAGAGCTCGGACAACGAGGAAGATGGTTCCGAGGCTGAGTCGTAGGATAGCGTCTTTACTTCTTCTTGTTGTTTTTTTTTATTAAGGCCTTCGGGCCATGTGCTTGTAAATACTTTGGCTTCCGAGCCGTTTATTAATGGATTCCTTCCAAAGATATTGGTTGTATTCAACATCTTATACTTAGAAAAATTAGTTTGCAAGGCTTTTTAGGAACATATTTATTGTCTATCGAGCTAGCTTAGGGCGACGTCTCGCCCTCAAGCTGAGGCTTGAGCAATAACTGGTTGTGCATATCGAATGATAATAAAAAGATGCAGAATCAAATTTTATTTCACTGCTGAATCGCATTTGCGAACCTTTATTACAAAGAATGTCCAGTCATGACAAGACTTAGGCAAAAACATTGACTAAACAAAGTGATTAACAACTAATAAGCGAATACCTAAGGGTAGCCTTTGGTAAGAAGACCGCTTGTTCTTTTGGGGCCTTGTCTGCTGAAGTCCCTGGTTGTTAAACTTTGCATCATTGAAAATTTTCTGAAATTTATTCTTCTTGATGATCTCTTGACGACCACGATCAGTAAACCCCCCCAGTGGTTCAGCGTAAAGATCAAAGCTCCAGCACTAGGTATCGTTCTTCCGCCTTAGAAAGGACGAAAGACGAAAACAGGGGGGTCTTGGCAACTTGATTGCTTACTTGCTCGGCCCAATCGGAGCGATTGCACTCTTCATTGCAATCGAATATCATTCTCGTGCTATTCTTTGCTCTCCTCAAATTGCCCTTATTCCCCACGGGGTTGGGAACTTGATAACCTAATAAAGGGTTGATGGTACGGCTTCCATCTCATGAATCCATGGCCTCTCAAGGATAACGTTGTAGGCCATGTCCTCATCGATCACTTGAAAGAATGGTCTTCTTGTCAACTCCTTCAGTAGTTGTTGTAAGAGTTACCTCTCCTAATATCTTCTCAGTGGAGTTGTTGAATCCTATTAGTATGGTTACTTTCGGGACGACGAGGTCCTTCAACCACATCTTCTTGACAGCTCCATAGTTGATTATGTTCATCGAGCTGCCAGGATCAATCAGGACTCGCTTGACATCGCAATCATTGATCCTTAGCATGACTACTAATGCATCGTGATGGGGAAACATCATCCCATCACTGTCTTCCTCACTAAAGACAATTTCCTTACCTGACCCATTAGCTCGGGTCCTTTTCTCCATTGTGATTGATAACTTTGCAAATTTCTTTGCTGCAGCGAAGTTCACTCCATTCACCTCGGACCCCCCAGTAATGACATTCACAACTCTCTTTGGAGACTGCGCTAGAGGCGGATGCTCTTCCCTTCTATTCTTAGCATAGTTTTGTTTCCCCTTGTCAGTCAAATACTCAGCGAACAACCCCTTTTTTAGGAGATGAGTCACCTCGAAATGTAGTGCCTTGCAGTCCTCGGTGGCATGACCATAGTCCATGTTAAACTCGAAATGCTGAGTTTGATCTCTTTTACATGGGAGCGTCCTCATATCCCTCGGCAACCTTGCGCCATGATCTGTCATCCCTTTTATGGCATTTACTAGCTCACTGGTCGACACGTTGAAGTTGTACTCAGAGATTTGAGGCAAGTCCTTCTCTTTAGATACAAAAGATGGCCCTGAGGACTTTTGGTTAGTTGATGAGCTAACTTTTCCCCCGAGGCGTTTACTTACATGCTGCTGTCTCCTGAGGCACTGGCTCACATGTTGCTTTTGAGAACCATTATAGGGCTCGTAGCGGCTTTTTGAACTACCTTGCGGCGCATCAGCGCATTGAGAGGACTCAGATCGACCTCGGTAAGAACTGCTCAAACCTGTCATCCTCCATTCAGCCTCCTCGAGCCTAATTTTTGCCATGGCCCGATCATGTAACTCATCCCAAGTTTGGGCTTGCCACTATTGGAGCTCTTTCTTCAGCTCAGCAGCTGCTTCAGAGTTACTTACATTGATATTTTTCTCAAAGACCATGACTGCCAAATTATCATCCATTTTGGCAGATCCATTCTCTCAGCCTGAAAGCGCTCGAGCAAGTCCTTAATTGGCTCGAGGTATCTTTGCTTAACCTCAAAAATGTCCTCCCTTCTCTTGAGGATCTTTTGGCTCTTCCTGGGCTCCAGTGTGGGCCTTAATAAACATGACTGCCAACTCCTCAAAGTTTGAAATAGACTCAGAAGGGAGATGCATGTACCAGCGCAGTGCCCCCTTCACCAAAGTGTTTGCAAACTTCTTCAAAAACATAGACTCCCTTTCAATCGGAGTCAAGTCATTGCTTTTGACCATAGCCATATACTCGGTTATGTGGTCAACTAGATCAATTGTTCCATCATAGTTCTTTAGAATTTGCAATTTGAAGTTCTTTGGCATAGAAGTAGGAGCAGCCTTAGGCTTGAAAGGTTGTTGCCTGAATAATTCAACGTCCAGCACTCGTTGAGGCTTTCGAACCCTTGGGACGTTTTCGACCCACTTTTCCATGCTGGCATCGAAATCTTTTTTCCATTTTTTGAAGTCGGACGCGATGCTTGTTTAAGCTACTGTAGGGGCTGCACCGAAAGGGCGACATGCCGATTGGGGCAGTCCCTGAGCCCCCTGATGTGACTCCATTTGGAAGCCCCTCAATCGTGGTTCCCATAGGGACAACATTTGGATTGTTCCCATTAGATGCCACGAGGGGAACATCGATGGGATCAGCTGGGCTCCTCCCATTTCCTGCGAGGGCCTGCAGAGAGCAACGAAACTGATCGTTAAAACGAGCTTGAGTAGCCGCATGAGCAGCTGATTGCTCTCGTATATGCTTAGAAAAATCATCACAAATTGCTGGAACGGGTCATTCGAACTAGATGAAGAATGATCAACTGGTGGTGGTATGAACCCCGGGGGGGGGGGGGGGGGGGGGAGGGGTTAAACCAATCGAAAGAACTGATTCAGCTGCTGTAGTCAGACCTGTTAATGGAGTTGAGCTAGCTGGTGGGATTAGGCTAACGGGCGGTGTCAAACCAGCTGGGGGAGTTGAGCCAATTTGGGGAATTGGCGTACCTCAATCGGTTTGGGTAACCCCCGTTATCTGATCGGGTGTCTGAATGGATGTATTGTCATTAGAGTTAGTGATATCAATTATTTTAAAGAATAAAACTTGAGTTGAATTTTAGCACAAACGTTATTAGCAAAATTTCCACAGGCGGTGCCAATTTGTGATGGCCTAAATCTGGTTAGGACACTAAATCAAATTTATTTTTTGGAGTTAATCAGTAATTTATTTGTATCAAAGCTAGAAAACAAGCAAGGAATAAATAATGACTAAAAGACAACTAAGAAAATGTTTAACCAGCAGTAGTGAACAAGAGTGTAAGTGTAGTATTGTATTCTGCATGCCCTTTCTCAATTACAAAGGTGTCAATTTATAGTCTCTCAAAGATGAAGGAGTAATAATTGTAATAACTACACTTAATGACCATTATTCCACGTTCGATCATTGTTAGCCCATGATCCTCCTCTTTAATGTCCATACAACGGTCGACAGTTACAAAAGATGGAGCTCGCTTGCCGATGTACCGTGCCTGCTCGAGGAGTCGATGAACCGTTTTATGTTAACTGTCCCGAGCCTTGATCTTTGACCTTGGTCGCTTTCTACCCGAGGCAACTGATTAATGAAACGAAGCGTCTTCCCTCGAGGAGTCGTTCTTGGAAGAATTGGATCAAGTCAAGCCTCGAGCCCTTGCTCAAAGGCTCGGTGATTTTTCACCCAATACAATTTGCAAGAAAATTCCTAAGATAATCCAGCCATTCGTCCATTCATCCACCAATATAAATCAAAGTCAAGTGGTACCAAGGAAAACACCCCAAAAATTTTTAAATATATAACTAAAACTGTAAAAGATAGGATTAAGGCATGCCATAGGGGATAATCCAAGAAAAGAAGTAACACATAGCAGCCAACAACATCTTCTAGAAAAAGAAAATTCATATAAAGTGTTTTCTTCTTCTTTGAATATTTTTCACATGTCATAACCAACTACTCCTTTCATATAAAATACGGAATATCATTTCATCCTCAAAATTATAATCCAAATATGACATAAGCTTAAGCCATCTAAACTCCTGTGCTATTTGGAAAAGTAGATATCTGCATGTGGTAAATACCAGTGAAAGATATGCGAGTGATTTTACCTGTGAAGATGTATATGGGAGTACGTGAGTGTATAAGCCGCTTCAACACAGCCGCTTTTATGCTAACGAACTGTAATTTCAATGAACATCAATATAAATAATATTGACAAAAGCACAAATTTGAATAAACCATTATGTAATTCACAGAAACATATTTGAAGAACAAACATATTGGAGAAATTGAAATATAATCATTTTAATAGTAGATTTTCGCACAATGGAATTAAGAGATAAAGATATATAAGACCAAGAACAATAACACTCAATCTAAGGAACATGTTCTTCACTTAATTCCCTGTAGGCTGTAGTTTATGACTGCCCAAATACAACTTAGACTTGCTTCAATGATTTAGCTCTAAACTCTCCGTATTTGTGTGTCTCTTCAAGTCAGAAATATTTTTCGATTTATAGTGTTGGAAACTTGCTGAGTCTTGCACAATTAGGACTACAAGGATCTTCCAGAATTTGAGTCCTAGTTGGACTCCTTCGACAGAACCACACAGGGATATATCTACAGGCCTCTAAGAGTGATGAACTGAATATAAAAAGGACGAGATAAGGCCCCGCCATACCCAAGCTGGCTGACTGGTAGAGTGTATGAGCTAACTTTATTTTCTCTGGTTGTAAATAAGATAGACTACCCATAGGCTTGCGACTAAGAGAATCAGCAACAACGTTCGCTTTACCCAGATGATAACGAATGTCCATGTCATAGTCCCTCAGCAACTCTAGCCACCGCCTCTATCATAGGGTTAGCTCATTTTGCATAAATATGTACTGGAGGCTCTTGTGATCCGTATAAATATCAACATGAACACCGTAAAAATAATGTCTCCAAATCTTCAATGCATGAATGACTGCTGAAAGCTCAAGATCATGGATGAGGTAGTTCTGATCGTGCTTTTTCAGCTGCCTAGAAGCATAAACAATTACTCTTCCATGCTGCATCAAACACAACGAAGGCCAATTCGAGAAGCATCACAGTAAATGACATAGCCCTCAGATCCCTCTGGAAGTGTAAGTACTGGAGCTGTTATCAACCTGTTCTTTAGTTCTTAGAAGCTGAGCTCGCAAGAATCAGACCACTCAAATTTAGCTGATTTCTTTGTCAATTTGTTCAGTGGAGCTGCAATGGAGGAAAAACCCTCTATAAACTTTCTGTAATAACCTGCCAAACCCAGAAAACTACGTACTTCAGTTGGCGTCGTAGGCATGGGCCAATTCTTCACAGCCTAGATCTTCTGGTCATCTATTTTAATTCTTTCTGCTGAAACTATGTGGCCAAGAAATGCCACTGAATCTATCTAGAATTTACACTTTGAGAACTTAGCATATAATTGTTGGTCCCGATGAGTACCCAATACTGTGCGTAGGTGCTCCGGATGCTCTGATTCAGACTTTGAATAGATGAGAATATCATCAATAAATATAATCACAAATAAATCTAAATAAGGCCTGAATACGCTGTTCATCATATCCATAATACTGCAGGGGCATTAGTGAGTCCAAACGACATCACTAAAAACTCATAATGGCCATACCTAGTCCTGAATGTAGTCTTAGGTATATCAGATTTTCTAACTCTAACCTGATGGTAGCCTGATCGCAAGTCTATATTCGAGAAGCACTTGGCACCTTGAAGCTGGTCGAACAAGTCATCAATCCTGGGCAGAGGGTATTTATTCTTAATAATGATTTTATTCAGCTGTCTGTAATCAATGCACATGCGTAGAGAGCCATCTTTCTTTTTTTTTTACAAATAGCATCGAGGCTCCCCACGGGGAAATGCTGGGTCTGATGAGGCCTTTATCTAACAAATCCTTCAATTGCTCCTTAAATTCTTTCTGTTATACAGGTGCCATCCTGAAGAACATGCCCCTGATGGCGTGCTGATGCTGAGCAAGCAACTGGTGATCTAGCTGGCTGGGCTGTACAACTGCCACCCCTAGGCGGGCAACCTTTCATGAAATAGCTGCCTCGCGACAAATATAACAAGTATCAACTCCTAACTGACATGGACCCAAGTGGCGTCTACCACAATCCGAACATCTGGGATATGTCTGATTGGCCGGTATAGAAGTACCACGACACTTTAATCTTGAAGTCAGTGATGTGTGACTAGATCTGGACTGATGAAGTCTATCAGATCTCAGGCCACGGGACTCTTGAGGTATACTAGCTGGTGGCTGTCTAACACTCTGATGTCTACTCGCTCGGGATGTCTCTGTTAATGAACCAAACAATCTGTCCCTCTTAGGTAACCCTCTATCCTTGTCGGCTCTCTATTTCTACTTCCTCTCCTCAAGTGATAAAGAAAATTCCCGAATATGTGATATGTTCATACCTGACTGTATAGCAACCGTCATGCACGGACTCCTTCTTGGATAGATGATATCTTTTTAACCTTATCCCAATCTTTATGCAATCTTTTCAATCTTGTATAGCCTTAATTGTCAAAGATAAACATCCGAATTAGGATAAGATTTGACAAAAACTCTTACAATAGATCTAAAATGAAGGGGAGTGGAGTGGATTACTAAAAGAAGATTGAAGTTGGGATTAGATTGTGCCAAAACATTATGTGTTACACAAACTTGTGGGCTATATAAGAAAAAAAGAGTTTGCACTCTAAAAGAAGTTACTCTCTCTATATGTTTAATGCACGTGAGTTCCCATCAATTTTCATATATTAATCTTCAATAGTAAGGAGCATATAGGTTTATGATTTTATATCAATTCTACAAAATTTTATTCGAGTTACAAAATAGAACATAAATAAAGCATGCTATTAAAAATGCTTTCAACTGTAAAAATTAAACATGAAAATTTATGATCAAAATAAAGGTGAATATTAAACATAGATTAGAGATGATGTATAAAAATTGGAAAGGATGAAAGGATGAAGATGATGGGATTTCAATATGCATTTGCGTGTTGTGTACTATACAAAAATGATGGGATTTCAGGAGCTTTGCTTGCCATCTTCTTTTTCAAGAAGTCATCATACTCCTTAGTAGTCAGCTTAGTGTTAGGATCAATAGGAGTTGGAGCAGGTTTTGCACCACTTAGGCCAGCTTCAGAGATAAGTTCAAGTGCATACTTTCTCTGATGCATAAGTATTCCTTCCTTTGATCTAGCAAACTCAATTCCAAGGAAGTACTTCAGTTCTCCCAGGTCTTTCATCTTGAAGGCTTCCTACAGTGCCTCTTCTGTCTCTTTTATCTGACTGAGATTATCCCCAGTGAGTAGCATATCATCTACATACACTAGAACTACTACCAATCCAGTTTCAGTTCTTCTTGTGAATAGTGAGTAGTCAAGCTGACTTTCTTTAAAGCCTAGGTTTACCAGAGCTTCTGTCAGCTTTGTATTCCACTGCCTTGGGGCTTGTTTTAGTCCATAAAGGGATTTAGTGAGCCTACACAACTTGTTCTCCCCCTGGCTCTTGAATCCCTGTGGTAATTCCATGTAAATCTCATCAAATAGATCACCTTGCAGGAATGCATTGTATACATCCATTTGATGTATATGCCAGTTTTGTGCAGCTGCTATAGACAAGACAGTCCTCACAGTAACCATCTTTACAACTGGAGAGAATGTTTCTTGGTAATCAATCCCTTCCTTCTGACTATAACCCTTTGCAACCAGTCTTGCTTTGAATCTTTCTATCTCTCCTGTGGACTTGTACTTGATTTTATATATCCACTTGCAGCCTATAGGTTTCTTTCCTTTAGGGAGATTGACTATCTCCCAAGTGTTGTTGTTCTCCAGAGCTTGTATTTCAGCTTGCATTGCTTCAACCCATTTGGCAACTTTAGAGGCTTCAGAAAATGACTTTGGTTCTGTATGCTCAGAAGAGGCTGCTATGTATGCTTGATAGGCAGAGGATAGACCTTCATAAGACATGTATTTGCTCAATGCATAGGGTTGTTCCTAATTGATACTGAGAGACACAAAGTCTTTCATCCACACAAGAGGTACATTATGTCTGCCTGATCTCCTTGTGTCCTGTGGCACTGGATTGTGCAGAGGTACTTGACCTGCTGGTTCTTCATTTTCATTGTCAATGACACCTTCATTGTCAATGACACCTTCATTGTTCACAACTTCCTCCTGTTCTAAGTGTTGCATTGCTTGCTCAGGCCCCACAAATTCATCCTGGTACTGATTATACAGATCAATCTCCACTTCTTGTCCAGGTTGTTGTAGGTCATTATACAGATCAGTGTCCATTATGGACTGAAGGTCATACTCCTCAGATATAGGATTGTGAGTGAACAGTTTGGTCAGTGTTTGACCTGTTCTCTTGAATGGAAACACATCTTCTCTGAAGGAAACATCTCTATGAACAAAGAACTTGCCTGTACTTATATCATATAGTATATAGCCTTTCTGGACTTGTGAATAGCCCATGTGTACAGTTTGCTTGCTTCTAGGCTGAAGTTTGTCTGTCTCCTGAACTATCTTTGCATAGCATAGACACCCAAGCACTCTCAAGTGACCTAAGGATGGAGCTTTGTTGTACAGTTTCTCATAGGGAGATACATTCCCCAATACAGCAGTAGGTAGCCTATTTATCAGATATACTGCAGCCATGACACAGTGTCCCCAGAATTTAATGGGAATGTATGCTTGAAATCTGATGGCTCTAGTAACTTCTAGGATATGTCTATGCTTCCTCTCAGCTACTCCATTTTGCTGAGGGGTGTAAGCACAAGACCTCTGATGAACAATACCTAGCCGTTGAAACATGGTATTGCAGACTGAGTTGACAAACTCTACTCCATTGTCAGTTCTTATGATCTTTACTACTGTGTTAAATTGTGTTTTAACATGAGTAAAGAATTGTTGTAAGGCAACACATACATCAGACTTGAGTTTTAACAAGAAAAGCCATGTCATTCTGCTCATGTCATCAACAATAGTAAGAAAGTACTTGTGTCCATTAACAGTAGGATTTTTGTAGGGTCCCCATACATCAACATGAATTAGATCAAAACATTTTGTACTAGAAATACTGCTGGAAGGAAAGGGAAGCCTGGTCTGTTTGGCACAAGGACATACAGTGCATTTATCCATCACACTCACTACATGATCAGATTTAACAGAGAACATATTTTTGATAACACCAGATGGTACATGACCTAGTCTCCTATGCCATAGACTAACATCTATATCAGTTACTTCAGTCACATTCATGCTCACTTTCTCCTTAGTTTCTTCAGCTGATTTCTTCAAGAGTAGATATAACCCATTCTTCTCCTTACCAATCTCCTTCACCTTTCCACTGTAAAGATCCTGAAACACACAAAAGTTGGGGTAAAAATTCACTGAACATCCCAATTCTTTTGTAGCCTTAGAGACTGATAGCAAATTGTATTTCAACTGAGGAATATGAAAGACATTGTCCACTATACTATTGTCAGATAGTTTGCTGGATCCAGTGTGTTTGACATGAGACACATCTCCATTTGGTAAATACACTCTCTTGGGACATAGACTTTTAACTACTGTGTGTTGGTCTAACATATCAATATCTGAGACCATGTGATTAGTGGCACCTGTGTCAATAATCCAGTCTTGAATAGAATTAGAAACCAACAAAGCACTGCTTGTACCTGCAATATTAGCTGAAGAGGTGGAAACATGTTGATTATTTGCCAGTATTTGCAGAATTTGTTCATACTGATCCTGTGAGAAGGTACATGTTCTCATCTGAGGAATAACTTCCTCATCATGACATTGCTTCTGAGCTTTATTCTGTCCAGAGTATGCTTCAGTTATCACATTATAAGCAGTTGACCCAGGATTGCCCTCTCTTCTCCTTTTTGGCTTGAAATCAGCTGGATATCCAATCACTTTCCAGCACCCTTCTCTGCTATGCCCTTTGATTTTGCAAATGTCACAGTACAGATTTGCATTTTTTTTGTATCTTGCAGGTCCTCCTGCTCTATTGTTAGAGTACATGGCCACAGAATCCAGGTTGCTTATCACAGGTGCTGCACCTAATACTCCTGAAATAGTGGTTATCCCTTTCTGACTCTCATCACTAACTATCATGCTATAGGCCTGGTTCACAGTTGGTAGAGGACTCATTAAGAGGATCTGGCTTCTAGCTTGCAGATATGAGTCATTCAAACCAATCAAGAACTGATACAGTTTTTGCCTCTGTAGGTACACCATAAACTCTCTAGATTTCTCACACTCACAAGCAGGTGGGGGTACTAAGGCTTCAAATTCATCCCAGTAATCCTTCAACTTAGAGTAGTATGCAGACACAGAATTTGTCCCCTGTGTCAGAGTTACAATTTCTTTATGCAATTGAAAAGTTCTTGAGTCATTTACTTTGTCAAATCTTTCCTGGAAATCTTCCCACACAGCTTGTGCACTAGTGGCATACACTATACCCCCAAGAAGATTGCTAGATACTGCATTCATCAGCCAGGACAACACTATAGCATTGCACCTCTCCCATTGTCCCCACAGTGCTTCTTGAACACTAGTTTTCTTACAAGAACCATCAACTAGACTCAGTTTATTTCTCCCTAGTAGGGCTATACGCATGGATCTACTCCAAACAGCATAATTTTCTGATCCAGAAAGTTGAACAGAAATTAAAGAGATTCCACTTACATCAGAGGAGTGCAGATAGAGAGGGTGATTGTGATCCATCACGTTGCCTCCTCCATTAACATTTGGAAGAATTCCAGCCATGAATGCTGATCAAGACTTGAAATGATACTAGGATAAAAAACGACAGTCCAAAGACACACAGAATCAAGCGCGGAAGAAGAATTTTCAGCAGAGAATTCTTATTGATTTTCTGCTTCAGTTTTAGTACCAGATTCAATCTTCTGGCCAATGCTCTGGTACCATGATCGTGTGTAGGGTTGAGGGAAGAAGATGAAGTGTAGAGAGAAGTTAGAGAGAAGTAGAAATCTTATTCAAGTTGTTCAAATGAAATGATACAATATACAATGCTTAAGTAATGAGCTAAGACTCATTCTAACCAACTTTAGGAGTTAGTTAATTTCCTAACTAACTAACTAATCTTAACAGATTTCCGGAACTAAGACTATTTACTAAACTGCCCTTGATTAACTACAAACACTTAGTTCAGCTGATCCTTCACACTCTCAACAGTGTCCATTATGATGACCAATATAAGGTCTCCGCGCAGGTGCTTGCTAAAGGGATTTCGGCTTTATAGGTGCCCTAATTGGATGGGGTATACTATTACAACCTCAGGTGTTAAGGGTACTGTTATCGTATCTACAAATTTAAATACACTCATTGCGTAAGGATAAATTGCCTAATTTATTGTGGTTGGATCCTCACAAGAATGGGTAAAGGTTTGCTCCTTTGTTATATCCACCCCTGTACAAAGTTTACTGGGGACTTCAAAATCTACTTTCATGATGACCAAGGTGGAGATTTTTACATTGGTTGAATATAACAAAAATTAGAAACAGTACAATTTTAAACATAAGTGATTTGGTGGTTTAATTTTGACAAGTGTAAACTACCATCACCTGGTCTCCAAGTGGAAATTTTGCTTGAGGATTATGCCTATCATCCACCTAATGTCCTTATCGGTAATAACAAAAACCACTGAAGATTAACCTACTTTGAATTTGAAGAGCTCAAAATTTTGGTACCAATGTTAAGTGCCATTTACATAACAAGAATGCAAAATTTACTCGAATATGTTGTTGGTTTTGCCAGAGAAGAGTGCTTCTACTGCTTGACCGCATCACATCATGCCAAAGTTTAACCTGGTTGAACCGACAAGCCAAAGCACATCATTCATCATATGGACTCAACATTACAATTTTATATAAGTTATTTTGGAAAAAAAAAATTATAACTAGAATGAGTTATTACGAAGCAGATGTAGCTGAGGATTGTTTACACAAATATGTAAATAAAGAACCTCTTAAACATAATATTGAAAGATTTAAACAATTATAAAATATAACAAAGGGGAGTCACTTATCAAACATAGAAAAATAGGTATATTTGTGTGCACAACAGAAAAAATATGGTTTCCTATTGTCACACAACAGAAAAGATCCATCATCCTTATTTTTTCACGCAACAAAAAAATATGGTTCCATATTTTTGCGTGCAACAAAAAAGATACAGTATCCTATTTTTGTGCAACAGAAAAGATTCAACACCCTATTTTATTACGAAGGATATAATTCTCGATTTGCGTGCAGCAGAAAAGGTACGATTCTCTTTTTTGTTGCAAAAAAGAGAGAGTTTCTATTTTTGCGCAATAAAAAAGATATTTGTTGAGTTGGATCTTTCGAAGAATGACAACCGAAGGACTTAGTGACTTGGAGAAGAACTTAGACCATGATGAGAAAGGCATGACTGATCGAAAAGATTTTGTGGAATGCAAATCCATGCAGAATTAGGAGTAGTGGCGCGTAGGCTTATGCGTATCCTAGTCAGCTAAAAGAAGTTGTGTAGGGGCTGTCTCATTGAAGTGTGAACAAGAGTTAGTGGTGAACAAGGAGAGTATCAAAAGGAAATCTGGACTTGTCATATTTACAAGGTTTCCTAGTGAAACACTGCTAGGGTTACAAAGCCCATATAAAAGCAAGTAATTGAGGCAGCCGATCTCAGTTATTCACCACGAGAGTTGAGAGCAACCACAAGGTGGATTCAATAACTCTTAAAGTGATGTAACTGTTGAAGACAACCAGTGAATAACTAAGAGCACAAGCAGTGAATCAATTTAAGTAATTTATTGTAGTTGTCATAGTTTTTATGGTTTGATTGTATTACCTATCTGCTTATATTAGAAGCCATTGTAATAGGTGAATTCTGAATGATTGCTTTGTAAAGCTAGAGTTTAGCTTTGTTGAGTGATTAGGGTCTAGAGTGTAGCCCCTTGGTTATAGAGTTTGTAATTTAAAACTTGCTCTTTGTGATAGTGAAGTGATTTCAAAATCCCAGAGTGGATCATGGTTTTTCTCCCTTGAGCAAGGAGTTTTCCACGTAAAAGCACTGTGTCTTTTAGATTGATGTTTACTTTTGTATTTGTGTTTTTTCGTGGAGGCAACAGCTCAAGAACAAGGTTCTTGCATTTAAGAGTTAGGTTCTTCGGCGAAAATTGGAGGACACTATTCAACCCCCCTCCTTCTAGTGTCCATAAGAGGTGCTTAGAGTATAACAAGTGGTATCAGAGCAGGTCTTCTCATTTTTGGTTAACACTTTGAGAAGGATCAAATCATGAGTGCACCACCTACTATTACTGAAGGACAATCAGTTCTGAGGCCTCCACAGTTCAATGGGCAATACTACACTTGGTAAAAGAACAGAATAGAGAATTACATCTGTGCAGAAGATTCTCAACTATGGATAATAGTTTCTGAAGGAAATCTGACTCCGACCAAAGTTGCTGGTGAAGGAGCTGCTGATCGTACTGAACCAAAGGAAAGATCTGAGTACAATGATGTTGATTGCAAGATGATAGAAAAGAATCACAAGGCCAAGAGGCTTGTAATCTGCGGACTAGGTCCTGAAGAGTTCAACAGGGTTTCATCTTACAAGACGGCTAAATAAATCTGGGATGCCTTGGAAGTTGCTCATGAAGGAACCACTTAAGTCAAGCACTCAAAAAGAAGAATGCTAAAAAGACAATTCGAGCTGTTCACAATGGATGAAAAAGAGTCAATACAGGATATGATGACAAGGCTAACGATCATCACAAGTGAGATGAGATCTCTGGATATGGAACTCCAGATGTTGAAATAGTTGATAAAGTGCTGAATGTTCTTCCTGACGCTTGGGAACAAAAGATGACTGCTATAATTGAGTCAAAACCACTGAAATCTATCAAGTTAGAAGAACTGCTAGTGGGTAGTTTAAAGACTCATGAGATGATGAAGGAGTCGAAGAACAAATCAGTGACTAAGAAGGACAAGACCCTCGCACTTGAGGCAACTGAGGAACCTGAAGAGTACGTGGACTTACAATCAGTTGAAGCATCTATGGTCAGTGCTCTCAGACAGAAGTTCAATTTGGGTAAGTTCAAGGGGTTCAAGAAAAACACCCAAAGATAATGCTGGGAGAATGAACATAGTTGACAATCCAGACTACTCAGGGTGCTTTAAATGCTTCAAGAAGGATCATGTTGTTGTGGATTGTCCAATGTGGAAAGTTGAGTGGATGAAAAATAGAGCCATAAAGGAGAAGGAGAAGGATTCTTCCAAAGACAGTGATAAGGACAAAAGGAAAGTCAGATGTCCACCTAACTTCAGAGCAGAAAGAAGGAAGAGGAAAGAAGCTCTTTATGCAACCTGGGGACCAACTGATAGTAAAACTGATGGAGAAAATGAATCAAAGGATGAATCCCCTCTAGCGTTGACAGGACTGACAGGTGAAGACTCAGATGGAGCTGGTTCACCTGAAATAAGAGAAGGAAGAAATCTTTTCAGACCTCCCCTGTTTGATGGAATTAATTATAAAAGATGGAGGAAGCAAATGAAAGTATTTCTTCAGGCCATGGACTACAACCTTTGGTTGATCGTAAAACGAGGACCCCATGTCCCTGATTCCAAAATTGGTAAAGAACTGGACCCACAAGACTTGGATTGGCTTCAAGAAAACGCCAAAGTTATGTTGTATCTCAAGAATGGAATGACTTTCGATGTACTGGCTAAGGTGATGGATCGCAATTCTGCCAAGGAAATCTGGGAGAAACTGAAGGAGTTCTACAATGAATATAGTCAGAAGAAAGAAGATGCTCTCATGGCAACCAATGGAGAAGAAGCGGCTCACTCAGCTGAGGAATGTTTCTCTGAATTGAAAGAAATATTACATACATACTCACCTACAATCTGATACGATAACTGCCACGTTAATTGAAGGCTATGAAAAGGTAGAGTCTGAGAAAGATAAATTATCTGATGCTTTGTGTAACTTAAAAATTAGATGCAAGAACCTTGAAGAAGCAAATGCTGAATTTGAAGAAATTAATGCTTCCCTAAAGGGACAGGATCTTGTATCTAATTCTAAGATCTCACAACTTGAACTTGAACTAAATAAGATGAAGAATGCAAATAGTAATCAGGTGATCAGTGAGGTTCAAACTTTTCTCGAGAATGAGCTTAAAAGAACAAATAAGATTTTATGTCAGGAAACTAAAAAGAACAGAGTTCTTAGACAAAAGGTTGAAAAGACTGACTATGAGTTCACCAGATTAACCAAGTGGAACAAATCTTCAGAGAAAATGTATTGGGTTCTTGAAAACCAAGTCCAAGGAAAGAAAGATTTAGGCTATAGGAAATCACTGCCTCCCTATAATCCCAAAAGCAAATATGTAGGTCTGCCTTGCAACATGCTTTGTACCTTTTGTGGTAACACAGGTCACTTGAAAGAAAACTGCATAAAAATAAACAAGGCTAAATCAAAAAACAAAAAATTTGCTTTACCTAATTGGGCTAAGAAGGACTTAATTCATCCATTCTCTCATAAGAAGGGACCCAAGCTTGTCTAGGTTCCTAAATCTAACACTTGATTTATTTTGCAGGCTGGAGTGAGAGTGAACAACCCAAGCTGGATTCTAGATAGTGGGTGTTCAAGGCATATGATAGAAGACGGAAGAAATTTTCTCTCATTCGCAGCATTTCAAGGAGGCAGTGTAGCCTTCGGAGGAGGAAAGAGTGGTCAGATTGTTGGCATAGGAAAAGTCGGGAGATCTTTTGATCATGCTAATGAAAATATATATTGTGTTGATGGTCTCAGACACAGTCTACTAAGTATTTCTCAACTATGCGACAGAGCAAATAAAGTTAATTTTCCATCTACAAAGTGGAGAAGTGGTCATGGAAGGAAAGAGAGTGAACAATGTTTACAAGGCATCATTGGGATCACTTCCTGAGAACAATTTAACTTGTTTGAATGTTCAAGAGAGTGATTCACAGGTGTGGCACAAAAGATTGGGGCATGCTAGTCTTTCACAGCTTAACAAGCTAGCATCGAAGGAACTGGTTGATGGATTACCTACAAAGAAGTTTGAAGAGATTAAGATGTGTGATGCTTGTGTTAGGGGGAAACATATAAGATCATCCTTCAAGTCAAAGAAAATGGTGAGCACTTCAAAACCACTCGAGCTGATTCATATGGACTTATGTGGTGCGATGAAAGTCAGAAGTAGAGGGGGAAAGAGGTTCGTGTTCGTGATAGTTGATGATTACTCGAGGTATACATGGACTCTATTTCTAGCATCCAAAGATGAAGCATTTTACAATTTCGAAGAATGGGCTGAGATTGTGTAGAAAAGATTAAGCTTGGAATTGATAAGCATCAGATCAGATCAGATCATGGCACAGAATTTGAAAATGCCAAATTCTATGAGTATTGTACTAAATACAGTATTGATCAGAACTTCTCAGCACCAAGAACCCCAAAGCAAAATGGAGTTGTAGAGAGGAAGAGCAGATCTTTAGAAGTTATGGCAAGAACCATACTGTTATCAAGTGGTCTTGCAAGAAATTTCTAGGTTGAAGTAGTCAACACAGTAAGTTACTTGTTGAACAGGTGTTCCATAAGAGCTATTCTTAACAAAACCCCATATGAACTTCTCAGAGGAAGAAAGCCAAATACTGCTCACTTGAGGCCATTTGGTTGCAAGTGTTTTGTACATAATAATGGTAAGGAGGCTCTAGGTAAATTTGATGCAAGAAGTGATGAAGCAATCTCTCTGGGATATTCCACTAAGAGTAAAGCTTTATAACTCAGACAGTTGAGGAAAGCATGCATGTGGGGTTTGATAAGTCAGATAAAGCAGTTGCTGAAAAGGAATGAGATGAGCTGGCTATAGGTCTTGCACGAGAAGACCCTGCTGAAAATTTGGAAAATCCAGAAGGAAAGGAAGAGCCAGGTGATGAAAATGGAGAATTGGCTCAAGAGGAACAATGAGTAAATATGTTAGCGGGTATGGATGACTAGGATGATGAACCAACTGAGGAAGAAGGACCTACTCAAAATGCAGCTGCAGGTTCTTCCCACCAAATACAAAGAAGACCCTAGAAGTATAAAAGCTCACATCCTTTGGAAAATGTGTTATCTGAGTTGGATGCTGGGATTATGACTAGGTCTGTTTTGAAGAACTTCTGTGCATTCTTTGCTTTCCTATCCTCTGATCTATGGAAACAAAGAATGTAAAGGAAGCTCTTGAGGATCCAGACTAGGTAATAGTAATGCAGGAGGAGCTACATCAATTTGAGAGGAGCAAGGTGTGGCATCTGGTTTCGAGACCTAAGGACAGATCAATCATTGGAACCAAATGGGTGTTCAGAAATAAATTGAATGAACATGGCATAATTACCAGGAACAAAGCCAGGTTGGTAGTTCAAAGTTGCAGCCAAGAGGAAGGAATTGACTATGATGAGACTTTTGCACCAGTGGCAAGGATGGAAGCCATAAGAATGTTTATTGCCTTTGCTACATACATGGAATTTACTCTGTATCAAATGGATGTAAAGAGTGTGTTCTTAAATGGCTATCGGAATGAGAAAGTATATGTGATACAACTACCTGGGTTCTTGAACAGTGATTTTCCTGATCATGTATACAAACTTGATAAGGCTCTCTATGGTCTGAAACAAGCACCCAGAGCTTGGTATGAGAGGTTATCAGGTTTCTTTCTCAAAAATAGTTTTTATAGAGGAAAAATTGACAACACACTGTTCTTGAAGAAGAAAGGAAAGGACTTATTGGTGTTCCAAGTTTATGTTGATGATATCATATTTGGAGCTACTGATGAGGACCTGTGTAAGGGATTTGCTGAGTTGATGGGTAGTGAGTTCGAAATGAGCATGATGGGAAAACTAAATTTCTTTTTGGGGTTGCAGATTAAACAGACTCCTGAAGGAACCATGATCCATCAACAGAAGTATGGATATGGACGAACTGGGTCATTTCACAAATGAGACAAAGTATAGAGGAATGATCGGTTCTCTCCTCTATCTCACAGCTAGTCGACCAGGTATTGTGTACAGTGTAGGACTTTGTGCTAGATTTCAATCCAAGCTATAGGAATCATATTTAACTGCTGTGAAAAGAATACTAAAGATACTTGAAAGGAACTCAGGACTTATGTCTATGGTACCCAGGGGTGGTACATTTGAGTTGATTGGTTTTGCAGATGCTAACTATGCAGGAATTCTGGTGGATAGAAAGAGCACTTTAGGAATGACACATTTTCTTGGTCCTTGTATGGTTTCTTGGGCTACAAAGAAGCAGAACACAGTAGCCCTCTCCACTGCTGAGGCTGAATATGTTGCTGCTGCATCCTGTTGTTCTCAGCTGCTATGGATCAAACAACAACTGGAGGATTTTGGAATTAAATGTGGGGTTGTGCCTATTTTCTGTGACAATACAAGTGTTGTAAATATTGCCAAGAACCCAGTCCAGCTTAAGAGAACCAAGCACATTGATATTAGACATCATTTTCTAAGGGATAATATTGAAATAGGTCTAATTACTATGAATTCATGCAGGACTGAAGTGGATGTTTTGAAGAATGAAAAACGAAAGACTTAGTGACTTGGAGAAGAATTTAGTCCTTGATGAGAAGGGCACGACTGGTCGAAAAGATTTTGTGGAATGCAAATCCATGCAGAACTTGGAGTACTGGCACGTAGGCTTATGCACATCCTAGTCAGCTAAAAGAAGTTGTGTCGGGGCTATCTCATTGAAGTGTGAACAAGTGTTAGTGCTGAACAAGGAGAGTATCACAGGGAAATTTGGACTTGCCATATTTACAAGGTTTCCTAGTGAAACACTGCTAGGGTTACAAAGCCCATATAAAAGCAAGTAATTGAGGCAGCCGATCTCAGTTATTCACCACGAGAGTTGAGAGCAAACACAAGGCGGATTCAATAATGCTTAAGGTGACGTAACTGTTGAAGACAACCAGTGAAGAACTAAGAGCACAAGCAAAGAATCAGTTTAGGTTCTTTATTATAGTTGTCATAGTTTTTATGGTTTGATTGTATTACCTATCTGCTTATGTTAGAAGCCATTGTAATAGGTGAAATCTGAGTGATTGCTTTGTAAAGCTAGAGTTTAGCTTTGTTGAGTGATTAGGGTCTAGAGTCTAGCCCCTTGGTTACAGAATTTGTAATCTAAAACTTGCTCTTTGTGTTAGTGAAGTGATTTCAAAATCCCAAAGTGTGGGTCGCGGTTTTTCTCTCTTGAGCAAGGAGTTTTTCACGTAAAAACATTGTGTCCTTTAGATTGTTGTTTACTGATGAATATAAATTATTCATGTATTTTTATATATAAATTTAAATGTTTTAAATATTATAATAAATAAATATATTATATTTTATTATATTTTCTAACAAGTTTTGCGGTGAAAGTTCAATTGAGGAATGAAGACTACAAGCAAAAACAGAAGAAATGATATTAATTCATGTTGCGAATTGAAGTCGCGACACCAATTCATGTCACGAGGAAGAAAGCCAAATATTGCTCACTTGAGGCCATTTGGTTGCAGGTGTTTTGTACATAATAATGGTAAGAAGGCTCTAGGTAAATTTGATGCAAGAAGTGATGAAGCAATCTCTCTGGGATATTCCACTAAGAGTAAAGCTTATAAAGTGTTCAACAAAAGAACTCAGACAGTTGAGGAAAGCATGCATGTGGGGTTTGATAAGTCAGATAAAGCAGTTGCTGAAAAGGAATGAGATGAGCTGGCTATAGGTCTTGCACGAGAAGACCCTGCTGAAAATTTGGAAAATCCAGAAGGAAAGGAAGAGCCAGGTGATGAAAATGGAGAATTGGCTCAAGAGGAACAAGGAGTAAATATGTTAGCGGGTATGGATGACTAGGATGATGAACCAACTGAGGAAGAAGGATCTACTCAAAATGCAGCTGCAGGTTCTTCCCACCAAATACAAAGAAGACCCTAGAAGTATAAAAGCTCACATCCTTTGGAAAATGTGTTATCTGAGTTGGATGCTGGGATTATGACTAGGTCTGTTTTGAAGAACTTCTGTGCATTCTTTGCTTTCCTATCCTCTGATCTATGGAAACAAAGAATGTAAAGGAAGCTCTTGACGATCCAGACTAGGTAATAGTAATGCAGGAGGAGCTACAACAATTTGAGAGGAGCAAGGTGTGGCATCTGGTTTCGAGACCTAAGGACAGATCAATCATTGGAACCAAATGGGTGTTCAGAAATAAATTGAATGAACATGGCATAATTACCAGGAATAAAGCCAGGTTGGTAGTTCAAAGTTGCAGCCAAGAGGAAGGAATTGACTATGATGAGACTTTTGCACCAGTGGCTAGGATGGAAGCCATAAGAATGTTTATTGTCTTTGCTACATACATGGAATTTACTCTGTATCAAATGGATGTAAAGAGTGTGTTCTTAAATGGCTATCGGAATGAGAAAGTATATGTGATACAACTACCTGGGTTCTTGAACAGTGATTTTCCTGATCATGTATACAAACTTGATAAGGCTCTCTATGGTCTGAAACAAGCACCCAGAGCTTGGTATGAGAGGTTATCAGGTTTCTTTCTCAAAAATAGTTTTTATAGAGGAAAAATTGACAACACACTGTTCTTGAAGAAGAAAGGAAAGGACTTATTGGTGTTCCAAGTTTATGTTGATGATATCATATTTGGAGCTACTGATGAGGACCTGTGTAAGGGATTTGCTGAGTTGATGGGTAGTGAGTTCGAAATGAGCATGATGGGAAAACTAAATTTCTTTTTGGGGTTGCAGATTAAACAGACTCCTGAAGGAACCATGATCCATCAACAGAAGTATGGATATGGACGAACTGGGTCATTTCACAAATGAGACAAAGTATAGAGGAATGATCGATTCTCTCCTCTATCTCACAGCTAGTCGACCAGGTATTGTGTACAGTGTAGGACTTTGTGCTAGATTTCAATCCAAGCTATAGGAATCATATTTAACTGCTGTGAAAAGAATACTAAAGATACTTGAAAGGAACTCAGGACTTATGTCTATGGTACCCAGGGGTGGTACATTTGAGTTGATTGGTTTTGCAGATGCTAACTATGCAGGAATTCTGGTGGATAGAAAGAGCACTTTAGGAATGACACATTTTCTTGGTCCTTGTATGGTTTCTTGGGCTACAAAGAAGCAGAACACAGTAGCCCTCTCCACTGCTGAGGCTGAATATGTTGCTGCTGCATCCTGTTGTTCTCAGCTGCTATGGATCAAACAACAACTGGAGGATTTTGGAATTAAATGTGGGGTTGTGCCTATTTTCTGTGACAATACAAGTGTTGTAAATATTGCCAAGAACCCAGTCCAGCTTAAGAGAACCAAGCACATTGATATTAGACATCATTTTCTAAGGGATAATATTGAAATAGGTCTAATTACTATGAATTCATGCAGGACTGAAGTGGATGTTTTGAAGAATGAAAAACGAAAGACTTAGTGACTTGGAGAAGAATTTAGTCCTTGATGAGAAGGGCGTGACTGGTCGAAAAGATTTTGTGGAATGCAAATCCATGCAGAACTTGGAGTACTGGCACGTAGGCTTATGCACATCCTAGTCAGCTAAAAGAAGTTGTGTCGGGGCTATCTCATTGAAGTGTGAACAAGTGTTAGTGCTGAACAAGGAGAGTATCACAGGGAAATTTGGACTTGCCATATTTACAAGGTTTCCTAGTGAAACACTGCTAGGGTTACAAAGCCCATATAAAAGCAAGTAATTGAGGCAGCCGATCTCAGTTATTCACCACGAGAGTTGAGAGCAAACACAAGGCGGATTCAATAATGCTTAAGGTGACGTAACTGTTGAAGACAACCAGTGAAGAACTAAGAGCACAAGCAAAGAATCAGTTTAGGTTCTTTATTATAGTTGTCATAGTTTTTATGGTTTGATTGTATTACCTATCTGCTTATGTTAGAAGCCATTGTAATAGGTGAAATCTGAGTGATTGCTTTGTAAAGCTAGAGTTTAGCTTTGTTGAGTGATTAGGGTCTAGAGTCTAGCCCCTTGGTTACAGAATTTGTAATCTAAAACTTGCTCTTTGTGTTAGTGAAGTGATTTCAAAATCCCAAAGTGTGGGTCGCGGTTTTTCTCTCTTGAGCAAGGAGTTTTTCACGTAAAAACATTGTGTCCTTTAGATTGCTGTTTACTGATGAATATAAATTATTCATGTATTTTTATATATAAATTTAAATGTTTTAAATATTATAATAAATAAATATATTATATTTTATTATATTTTCTAACAAGTTTTGCGGTGAAAGTTCAATTGAGGAATGAAGACTACAAGCAAAAACAGAAGAAATGATATTAATTCATGTTGCGAATTGAAGTCGCGACATGATGCATAATGGAAAGAAGAAATGATATTAATTCATGTCTCGAATAGAAGTCGCGACACCAATTCATGTCACGACGGTAACTCTTGAAATAAGAATACCAACTCATGTTCTGATTTGAAGTCGCGACACCAACTCATGTTCTGACTTGATGTCGCAACACCAACTTTACCTAAAGATTTTTCTATAAATAGGAGGCAAAGTTGTAGAGAGAAAACAACCTTTTTCATTAGCCAAAATCAAGAATTCTCTCTTTTTTGTTTTCTCTCTTTTGTAGTAGAAATATTTCCAAAGTCTTCTAAATTCCTTTTTAGCTTTTATCACTCCAAAATGGAGTAATTTCCTTCTGTTGGGATAGTTGATGAAACTTGGTATATTTATAATATCTATCTCAGTTTTAGTACATGCTTGGCCTGAAACTTTATATCTGTATTTTCACACTGTGCTAGAGTGATAGTTCTGTTACTCTTCATTTTCACATCTATCTATTTTTAGGTTATTGTATATTAATTTTGTAATTCTCACGGAGCAAAATTAATATATGATTACTGATGAATAAAATAGTAGAGTGAGAAAGGAACCTATAGTAACCTATCATTCAAAGTCAGTAATCTTGTGTCCCTCAGTTTTAATTCTCACGGAGGAATTGTTGTAAGCAAGATTGTTGGTTTTAGTGAAAATATTCTCACGAAGTTTTTGCTACCTTTTAGCACAATTCAGGCAAGGATATTATTTTGGTTTAACCGTCACAAAGTTATAAATCAATTAACATACATAACCTCACGGAGTGTATTTAATTATTATTTTTGAGTGAGAAAAATAAAATTGTATTGGCAATAAGCAATTTTTCTTTAGAGAAATACATGTCAAAACTAAGATTATATTATGAATATTACCAAGTGAATTCAATGACTCCCAACTCTTTTTAAATTTGAAATTTTCCGAAAGTCCTTTATTTAGTTAAAGTTAATTAAAAGTTCAAAAAACTCTCCTTTCATCAATTTGATTCTCTCAAATAGTAGTGGAAATATTACAAGTCTGTAGAATAGATTCACCCAATCTCTGTGGGATGATATCTTAAACTATATTATAATTTGACTTAGCACGAGCATTAATTCCTATACACTTTGGCCTCGTCAAATTTTTGGCGCCGTTACCGGGGATTGGCGCAGATCTACTTCAGACTAAATATTTTATTACTAATTTGAGAACTTACTATTATTATTATTATTATTATTATTATTATAATTATTATTTTTTTCTTGTTCATTTTATTATATATTTTAATATTAGCTTTGTTTAGTTACCTATTATTTATATCATCGTTGTAATTTTTTTTTTTTTGTGTTTCTATTTTTTTACTACTACTTCTACTATTATATTTAATACTAATAGTTTACATATTACTTTTAAATTTTTTAGTGTTACTATTATTACTATTTTTTTTTTTTACTAAAGAATCTCAAATAGTGTATGACCCGGTCTTCTAATAAAGAGTTGGTTAATTAGATCCTGAAATTGAAAGATCTTTGAGATTGTGTAGGAAAGGACAACAATCATCTACTCAGAACGTAACTGGTGACAGAATGGAGCATCAAGAAATAGAAGACAACAACCCACTGGGAGTTCCACCGCCAGCCCTTGTAGAAGAGCAGTTTGACGAAGTGGTGCCAAGACCAGCAAACAGAATCCTAAGGGATTATGCTAGGCCAGACCACTTTAACTGTGAATCTAGTGTTAGAAAACCCCCAGTGGCAGCCAACAACTTTGAAATCAGGAGCCGCCTGATTCAAACAATTCAACAATCTTGCACTTTCACTGGTGATCTAAGTGAAGATCCACACAGTCACTTAATCGATTTTTTAGAACTGGTTGAAACTGCTAAGTACAATGGAGTATCTCCTGAAGCAATCAATTTAAGGTTATTCCCTTTCTCTTTAAAAGGCGAGGCCAAATCTTGGTTCCGAAGTTTGCCTCAAGGGTCCATTACCACATGGGACCAGATGACTCAGAAATTTTTGAACAAATATTTTTCCCCTGCTAAAACAACAAAGTTGAGACCAGAGATACCTAATTTCTTGCAGACTGATACTGAGTCAGTTTATCAAGCATGGGAAAGATTGAAAGCAATGCTGAGAAAATGTCCACACCATGACATTCCTGAATATATGCAGTTATACATTTTCTATCACGGGTTAAAACCCTCTTCTAGAAATGTGAATGACGCTGCTTCAGGAGGCTCCATAATGAGAAAGACCACAGAAGAAGCACTCCAATTGTTGAATGAAATTTCTGAGAATGCCATTCAGTGGCCATCTGATCGTGTGATCATCAAGAAAGCTGCTACGGTAAATCAGGCAGATGCTTTAAATACACTAACACAAAAAATTGCTTCTTTGGCACAAAAGTTTGAATCTTTTTAGGTGAATACACAACAAACAAGCCAGTCTGAGGCTTGTGACATGTGTGGAGGAAACCATCTGAACCACGAATGCCAAGCAACCAATCAGAATGATGAACATATCAATGTCATCGGTTACAAGTCATATCCTTTTGGAAGTCCTATGGCACAAAAGCATCCAGGATTTCAATGGAGCAATCCAAACGGTGCTGAGAACTCTCAAAGCTTCCAAAAGCAACAGGTACAAAGTCCACCAGGGTACCAGAATCAAATCAGAGGGCAACCAAATTTCAAGCCTTATCAGCAAGCAGCTCCATATCAGCAAAGGCCTCAACAAGCTCATCCAAGTCTTGATGACCTTTTGTATAAGTACATTAAGGCCACTGATGAGAAAGTGGAGAGCCCAAATTCTGCTCTCAAAAACTTGGAAACTCAGTTAAACCAACTGGATACTCTTGTTTCAGAAAGAATTTAGGGTCCTTTACCAAGCAATACAGAGAAAAATCCAAAGGAACACCTTAAGGCCATCGCCTTAAGGTCAGGTAAGATTCTTAATGATCCATATGCAGACAGAGAAAAGAATCAGCCAGAACAGCAGGTAGCTAAAGGTAAGAATGTTGAAACACCCTCTGAATTGTCACAAGATGAAGAAGTCAAGAAAAATAAAGAAAAAAATATTGAGAAAATGACTCCTCTCCCAGTGACAATTCCTTTTCCACAAAAATGAAAAGAGAAAAACTTGATAATCAATTTGCAAAGTTTTTGGAAATTTTGAAACAAATTCACATCAATATTCCTTTTACTGATGCTTGGTTGCAAATGCCTTCATATGCTAAATTTTTGAAAGAAATTTTATCAAGCAAAAGGAAATTGGAAGAAGTTTCTATGGTAATGCTTACTGAGAAATGCAGTGCTATACTTCAAAATAAGCTACCACAAAAACTCGGTGATCCAGGAAGTTTTACAATTCCGTGTACATTGAGAGGGGTATATATTGAAAAAGCACTTTGTGATTCTGGAGCTTCAATAAATTTAATGCCATTTTCTGTTTTTAAAAAGTTAGATCTTGGTGAAATGAAAAATACGGTTGTCTCTCTTCAGTTTGCAGATCAAAGTACTAAGAAACCTAAGGGAATAATTGAAAATGTGCTCATGAGAGTAGATAAATTTGTCTTCCCTGTTGTATGGGCCTAATCAGTTTAGGTACACAAATCGAATTTGGATTCGATTGTAAGCAAATCTCTGTATCAAAGTTGGACAAATGCACGAAAAAGATATAAACGCGAAGAAATAACTGTATTTCAATATATGAATGCTGAGTACAGATTTTGACAGAGTTTCAGTACAAATTTCTTAATTCCTATAGTACAAAATGAGCTTCTATTTATAGGCCTAGGGGCCTTGCCCACGTTCTCCATCACCAACTTGCACTCCTCCCACGATCTGATCAGCAACATGGACGAGTTAGTGGAGCAGAGTAGTGGGCTGCAAAGCCGTTGGGACCGAGGTGGTAACCGAAGCCCTGCCACAAGGCTTCGGTCATCTGACCTTGCTATCCGAAGAGGGTGCCATGCCCCCGAAGTTCAAAACTTAATTTCCCTTCGGTCGCGCCTTCGGGCGTTGACCTTGGTGATCCAGTCACGATCGATTACTTTCCCTTCGGAGCGCCAGCTCGTTTTCCCTTCGGTCTACCAACTCGAGGTGTTGACCGAAGACGATAATTTTTACCCAATACAGATAGTCCCCCCACTCCTCGGTAGACGCCGAAGTCGCCGAGGAGTGGAATGAGTTTGAGCGGGAAGTCGACGTGGCAAAACCCTATCCACGAATTTTCAAAAAGTCGCGCATCCGTAGGGTCGCCGTTCCGCGTTACGTGGCGGCTCATGATAGGTCTCTGAACGGTCACGCCGTCTTTTTGTTTTCTCCAATGTCTCAGTCATCATTAACTTCACCTACTTGCACGTGTGTCACCCTAGAAATACATCCTTTTCACTTTCCACTCTCACTTTCAACACTCTTGATTAGAAGCAACAATAGCGAAAGCGATTGTCAAACATAACCAGAGCACTCTCCTTTTGCTTTGAAACTTCCAATCCCAAACGTTTCTCCTTCTCAACCATTACCATGTCTACAGTTGTTTCTGCTACCAAATCCGGCCAAGGCTCAAGTGACTCAGGCGAGCGGGCGGAGCGATTTGCTGCCATGGCGGTGAATGATGAAGCTGTTAGCTCTGTGCCACCATTGCAGGTGGCTGGGGCGGGAGATGGTGGCGAGGCCACGTCTGCCGCTCCCACTCCCTTACGACGTAAATCGAAGGCGGGTCGCGGCTCAGCTGAGGCCAGCGAGTACGTGGACCTGGATGTGGGTGACGATATTGAGGGTGACGATACCACTGATGTGAGGGAGGTGGGTGGCCCGGTCGGAGCGGCCGAGGTGAGCGAGATTAGCGGCTCGAAGGGGGAGACCGACGCGGGCCCTTCGAAGAAGTCAAAAAGGAAAATTCCACTCGAGGTGGAGATCGACCCTCGGTTGGTCATCCCCTCGAGTTTTAACAATGACAAGGACTTGAAGGTCCACGCCCAATCAGATGCTCAGAAGGGGAAGAAAAGGAACATCCCCGTCCAGGTTACCCCGAGCATCATAACCGAGGAAAGGATAGAGGCGGTTCGGTCTGACTGCCGCTGGGGCCCCGAAGTGGAGATTAGAATCCCGGCCCCTGGCTCGGCCGCTTCTACACATGTTGAAGGATATTCCTCGGTTTTTACTTACCCTTTCACCATAGGTTTTGATTTGCCCGTACACCCCATAATTGACACGTTTTGCAGATCATACAACCTCTGCCTTGCCCAACTTGGGCCCGGGGTTTGGAGGGTCGTCCAAGCCCTCGAGTACTTGAGTGACATCTCGGGGTTGCCCTTCACTTTTCAACACTTGATCTCACTCTATTACCCCTATTTCCATAAAGCCGGGGTGGTTGCCCTCTTGCCCCGGGGCTCATACGCAATTTTAAGCAAGAGCGAGGATCATGGGGACCGAGGATGGAACGATCGGTTCGTGCTCGTTCCCACGAGGCTGTTGTCTGCCGAGCCCAGCTTCCCCGAGGCGTGGAACGCCCAGCGTAAGTGCTTACTTCCATTCTTCCTTTGGTTTTGGGATTATCGCAACTGTTAACCAGCCCCTTTTTCGACTTGCAGCTGAAAAAGTGGCGGTTGTGCCTCCGAGGAACCTGCTCGGGTGGGTGACCGAGGTCATGCAACCGAAAAAATGCCCCGAACGGCAGTGGATGGTGCTAGCTGCTCTGCCTGAGAACCGATAGGCGTGCAAGAGGCACGGTGAGTTGTTGATTTTGGGCCGCTGAGTTTCACTTTAAATTATTTAACTAACTTTTCCATTTTGCTTACATAGGTCTCCCCAGCAAGGCCGTGAGAGAGGTTGACGAGGAAGAGGAAGCCGAGGTGGAGGTGGAGGGCGGAGAGGAAGAGAGAGGAAACAAGAAAGCGAAGAGAAGTGAGAAATTGGTGACCGACGTCACCGAGGGGGTCGCCAATATGGCGACAATGGCGAAGAAGCTTATCGAGGAGAAGAAAGCTAAAGCCTCTTCGAGCCAAGGGGCCTCACAAGGTGAAATTTTCTTGGGTAGGTTTTCTTGTGTTTCCACTGCCACTCGTACTTACGTTAGGCAAATTGCTCCTCTTCCTGCCCCAGGTGCTAAGAGGAAAAGGGCGAACTAGAAGCGGGCCGCCAAAGCGAAAGGTCCTCGAGTTGAAGAGGTCGCTGCCCCCGTTGCTGAAGCTCTGATCACTAAACGTCGGGGGCTCGTTGACGTGCCCAGCGACGAGGAGCTCCCCCCTCTGGTTCCCGAGGAGAGGCCAGATCCAGTCCCCGAGCCTGTTCCAGAAGCGAGGGCTGAAGTGGGTGGATCAACCGGGGTCATTCACGTGGAGGAATCTGACCAAGAAGCCGCAAAGAGAAAAGGCAAGGCGAAGGTGAGCGGAGGGTTGATCAAAAACATGGTCAAAGCTTCAAGAGATTCCCCGAAGCCCACCAACATTGCAGCTCGGGCTTTGGAGATATATCCCGATGCTAATTTATTAGATGCTACGAAAGAGGATATCGCTGCCCTTGACGGCTTTCTTGGCCCCGCCGAAGATCATGCCCTTCGGAACCTCAGCCCCATGAGCTTGATGGGCGTTTCAGCCGCTTCGGCTCTTCGGGTAAGCTTTAGTTCGTATTTTGCATGGTTTTATTATTCTGCGAGTTCTTACACCATGCTTTGAATGCAGAGTTTGGTTCTCAATCTGCGGGCCGTTCACCTCGAGCGCGACCGAGCTGCAGAGCTCAAAGCCGCGGCCGCCACTTGGGATGGTCAGAAGAAGATCCTCAAGGGGCAGGTTGCCGAGCTTGAGCATCGGTTCGCAATTCTGAACAGCGAGCTGGAGCGTGCCAATGAAGCCTCGGCGAAGGCCGAGTCTGATCTTCGCGCAACAGTAGAGTCCTCTGAAGCTCGTGTTCGGGCTGCGACAGAAGAATTTGCTGCTGAGCGCTCGAGGCTGAGCCTCGAGAATGCCCGCCTGGAGGCCGACCTTTTCAGGGCCAAGACCGAGGCTCTTGAAGCGGGTGAGAAATACCGCAGCAAACTTGGGGAATATAATGCCAAACTCATCGGGCTGCAAAGCCAAGTGGATGAGGTGCCAGCCCTTCGGGGGAAAGTATCCAAGCTTGAAAGGCGGATTGTACATCTCAATGAGCGGGCCGAGGTTAGGGCAACAAGGGCCAAATTTGAAGAGACCTGGGCCGTTGTCAAGACCAGACTCAGCGCCCTCGAGTAAGTTCAGGTCGGGCAGATCGTGCTTGAGGATGAAATTTCCAAGGCACGGGAAGCTGCCGCCGAAGCCCAAAAGATTGTGGATGACCTCCCCTCGAGTGAAGGATCCGATGATGAGAGCGATAGTGCCGAAGAGGGGAGTGGGGATGCCAATGAGGCGTAGCCTCAATGCTTTGCCAATGTTTGGATAGTTTTCTTTTGTTTTTGGGCCTTCGCGCCTTTTGGAAATTTAGCCTTCGGGCCTTTGTATTCATATGTTCGGGACCTTCGGGTCATTTTTTGGATGTATATAACTCCAGCCTTTGGGCTTTTAATGAAAGATCGCTTTGTGAATTTCGTGTGTTGATTTTTCATATGTATATCGAACACTTTTGGAAATGAATGATATGCTTGCAAGACTTGAGTGGAATACGATCGATGCAGACTTAGGACGACGTCTCGCCCTCGAGTCGAGGCATTGTACAGCTTCGGTGTGCAAGATTTGTATAAATAAAATGAATGGGACCAAAGGGACCAAAGTCATTTCACATGAATGGAAACCAAAGTCATTTTATTAGCATTCATGGGCCCGAAAAGGTTGTATTACATGAAATCAAGTCGAAACGGACCTCGGGTACAAAATAACAAACTTAAAAAAGGCAAGCTTCGGTCATGTGCCGCTATTGGGCTAATTACAATGCACTAAATCTAATCCTCGGGCATGAGTCCCCGGTTGTCGGATAGATAAGCTTCGGTTGGGAGGCTCGATGTCGACCCCGATATCAACCCTTCTCACTCCCCCCCCCAGTGTTCGGCTGTGAATCTTGATGAAGATCCGAGCACTGGAGTCGGTTCGGTTCGCTTCCTGAAAAGGTCAAGCAAATAGATGGAACGAGGAGTAAGTTAGCACATTTTGATTGATGCCGTGGGAGCACTGTTCGGCTCGGGGCTGCTTGATTAAAAATATTTGGGAAGATGTTTACCTCGGCTAAAAGTAGTATCGCTTCAAGTTGGAGATATTCCAATTCAGGGGTTCGGGCTCTCCTTGCAAATTCTCGATCTGATAAGAGCCTTTTCCAACAATTGCTTTCACCCTATAGGGTCCTTCCCAGTTTGCTACGAGCTTTCCCCCGTTTTTCTCCTTTGTTGATTGATTCACAATTTTCCGCACATAATCTCCGACCTTGAAATCCCTGAATTTGGCCTTTCTATTGAGGTATGCTTCAATCTGCCTCTTTTGAGCCACTAACGAGACCAAAGCTAGCTCCCTTTTCTCCTCGAGCAGATCCAGCTCTATGCGCATTGCTTCTTGGTTTGTATCCTCGGTTGTATGGGCGTACCGAAGGCTTGGTTCGCCCACTTCAACGGGGATGAGGGAGTCCATGCCATAAGCCAGTGAAAAGGGAGTTTCCCCGGTGCTGTTCTTTTCAGTAGTTCGCATTGCCCACAGGACCCCGGGCAACTCCTCGGGCCAAGGGCCTTTTTTCTCGTCGAGCCTTTTCTTGAGATTCTCAATTATGATCCTGTTTGAAGACTCGGCTTGGCCATTAGCACTTGGGTGATAAGGAGTCGAGGCTATTCTTTTGATCCCCCACTGCTCGAGAAAGTTGGTGATAGCTGCCCCCATGAATTGTTTACCGTTGTCACAGGCAATTTCCTTTGGGACGCCGAACCTGTAGATGATGTTCTTTTTGATGAAGTCAATTACTTGCCTTTGTTTCACCTCGGTGAGAGCCACTGCTTCCACCCATTTGGTGAAGTAATCGGTCAACACTAAGATGAAACGAACACCACCTTTTCCCTTGGGTAATGGTCCAACAACGTCCATTCCCCATTTCATGAAGGGCCATGGGGACACCACCGAATGAAGAGGCTCGGCCTGTTGGTGGATCATTCGCCCATGGCGTTGACACTTGTCACACTTTTGCACAAAAGCCCCCACATCGGCACTGATCGTAGGCCAATAATAGCCAGCTCTTAACAGCTTACGCACCAAGGACTTCGCCCCGGAGTGGTTGCCACACTCGCCTTCGTGTACTTCGGCTATTGCATATCTTGCCTCGTCGGGACCCAAGCATTTAGCCATCGGGCCGCAATATAATCTCTTGTACATATTACCCTCAATCATGTGATATGAGGCTGCTTGGGTTCTAAGCTTCTTAGCCTCTTTCTTATCTTGGGGGACAGTCCCCGAGTTGAAGTAGGAGATGAACTTACTTCGCCAATCCCATCGGTTATCTACCGAATTGACTTGCAGCTTCATCTCTCTCATTTGCGCAGACAACAACCGAACCACGGAGTCAGTCCCCGAGTGAGTTTCATCGATAGCCGAGCCAAGATTTGCTAGGGCATCAGCCTCGGTATTCTCCTCCCGAGGTACTTGCTTGACTTGCCACTCTTGGAATTGGGCCAAAATCCTTTGCGCCCGATCCAAATATAATTGCATTCTGGGCTCACGAGCCGTGTAGTCACCGAGGACTTGGTTCACCACTAACTGTGAATCGCACCTCAATTCGATTCTTTCAACCCCCATTTCCTTGGCCAGCTCTATGCCTGCTAGAGCCGCTTCGTATTCCGCTTCGTTGTTGGTGACTTTTTTGAATCGAACCGAGTGCCTGATCTTCTCCCCGGTGGGTGCCCTCAGCACGATGCCTAACCCCGAACCTTTTGAATACGTTGCCCCATCGGTGTGCAATACCCACAACCCCGAAGGGGATCCCTTCGCCGCGGAGTTTTCCTTTTCCGCCTCAGGCAAAATCCCGATGCTAAAGTCAGCCACGAAGTCTGCCAAGACTTGGGACTTAATGGAAGTTCGAGGTTGATAGGTGATGTCATACTCACTTAACTCAACCGCCCATTTGGATAACCTCCCCGACAACTCAGGCTTGTGCAATATATTTCTCAAGGGGAAGGTCGAAACTACTGCTATTGGGTGACATTGAAAATAGGGCCGTAGTTTTCGAGCAGTGATGAGTAAAGCCAGTGCTAATTTTTCCAAGTATGGGTACCTGGTTTCGGCATCGAGGAGTGTCTTGCTCACATAATAGATGGGCTGCTGCTTGCCATCTTCTTCCCGAACCAGCACAGCACTTACTGACGCCTCGGACACTGCTAAATAGACTAGCAATGTTTCACCTTCTTTTGGCTTGGCAAGCAACGGTGCGTTAGCCAAGTATTGTTTCAGATCTTTCAACGCTTGTTTGCACTCCGGCGTCCATTCGAAGTGATTGCTTTTTCTCAAAACGGAGAAGAATTTGTGGCATCGCTCCGAGGACCTTGAGATAAAGCGACTCAAGGCAGCGATTCGGCCAGTTAAGCGTTGAACTTCTTTTACCCCGGTAAGCACCTCGGGGATTTCTTCAATTGCTCTGATTTTATCTGGGTTGGCTTCGATTCCCCGCTCGGAGACAATGAAACCCAAGAATTTGCCTGATCCCACGCCGAAGGCGCACTTCTCAGGGTTCAATTTCATAGCATATTGTCTCAACACAGCAAAAGCTTCCCTTAGATGATTCAAATGATCCTCTATTTGGATCGATTTGATGAGCATGTCGTCTATGTAGACCTCCATAGACTTCCCGATGTATTCTTTAAACATGCGACATACCAACCTTTGGTAGGTCGCCCCGGCGTTCTTCAGCCCGAAGGGCATCATCTTATAGCAGAAGGTGCTTCGGTCAGTGATGAACGAGGTCTTCTCTTCGTCCTCGGGGTCCATGAGGATCTGATTGTAGCCCGAATACGCATCCAAGAAAGTTAATAGTTTGTGTCCAGCCGTGGAGTCTATTAACCTGTCGATCTGTGGCAATGGATAAGAATCTTTGGGGCAAGCTTTATTCAGATCGGTGTAGTCTACACACATTCTCCACTTGCCATTCTTCTTCAGCACAACTACCACATTTGCTAGCCATTCGGGATATTTGACCTCCCTTATGAAACCATTTTCTTGCAACTTCGTGGTCTCATCTTCAATCGCCTTCTTTTTCACTCCGGCGTGAGGTCTCTTCTTCTGTTTCACCGGGGTGAATTTTGGATCTACATTCAGCTTGTGGGTCATGATCTCCGGATCGATACCCGTCATGTCTGAATGAGCCCAAGCAAAGCAGTCATGGTTGGACCTTAAAACTTCCATAATTGCCTCCTTCGACTTCGGGTCCAACTCCGAGCCGATGTGTACTTTCCTCTCTGGGAACTCTTTCATGAGAGTGAAAGAGTCCAGCTCCTCGATGGTGGAGTCCTCGGCCTTTTGCTTCCGAGGCTCTTGCACGCATGCCGGGATCTTTTCAATTTCACTTTGGAGGTTCGCCTCGCTTGACCCCGGCTGCGTTGGTTGCTATTTCTTTGGCCCGCTCGGGGCGACTCCACTCTTCAGTGCGACCGAGTAGCATTCCCTCGCTACTCACTGCTCCCCTTTAATTGACCGAACCCCCCAAGGCATTGGGAATTTGATCACTTGGTGTAAAGTGGAAGGAACAGCTTCCATGGAGTGGATCCATGGCCTTCCGAGGATCACATTGTAAGCCAGATCCTCGGGCATGACTTGGAACAGTGTCTCCTTGGTAACCCCTTCGGCGAAGGTTTTTAGCGTGATTTCGTCCAACGTCTTCTCCGTTGAATTGTTGAAGCCAGCCAACACTGTTGATTTGGGGATGATTTCCCCTTTCAGCCACATTTTCTTCACAGCCCTGTAGCTGATGATGTTCATTGAGCTGCCGGGGTCGATCAAGACTCTTTTGATATCAGAGTCATTGATTCTGAGCATGATGACTAGAGCGTCGTGATGGGGGAACATCATCCCATCACAGTCATCCTCATCGAATACAATGTCTTTGCCCGAGCCTCCTACTCGGGTCCTCTTCTCCATGGTGATGGAGAGCGTAGCAAATTTTTTGGCTGCGGCGAAGTTTACGCCGTTTACTTCTGACCCACCGGTGATGACGTTGACTACTCTCTCCGGAGGTGGGGCCCGAGGTGGCTGCCCATCACCTCGGTTCTTGGAAAAGTTATCTTTGCCCTTGTCAGTGAGGAATTCAGCCAAAACTCCTTTCTTCAGCAAGTGGGCTACTTCGAGGCGCAAAGCTTTGCAATCCTCTGCGTGAAATTCGCAGCGCAGGTTTTGGTCTCGTTTGTCCGCCGGGGTCCTCATATCTTTGGGGATCCTTACCCCGGCTGTCCCCTTGACAACATCGACCAGCTCCGAGGTCGATATGCTGAAGTTGTAATCTTGGATCCGAGGGAGATCCTTTCTAGGAACCGAAGCGGAGCTCGAGGGGTTCCTTTGATTCATGTTGGGTTGAACCTTCCCCCCGAGCCTCTGGCTTACGTGAGAAGCTGGGTATGACTTCCCGAGGGTGTTGCCCAATCTTTGGCTAACATGCTGCCTCGTTGAAGTGTAAGGTTCATACCTCCCCTTCGAATTACTTCGTGGCGCCTCGGCGCGATTCGAAGTGTCACCTCGGTTGTTGTAGTTATAACCTCGGTTTTTGAATTCCGCTTCCTCCAATCTGATTTTGGAGTAAGCGCGTCTATGCAGATCTTCCCATGTCAGGACCTGATACTGCTGCAATTCCTTACGCAATTCAGCTGCAGCGCCAGAATTGCGGCTATTGATGCCTTTTTCAAAAGCCATGATGGCCAGGGTGTCATCCATCCGAGGAAATTCCATGCGCTCAGCGTGGAATCGCTCGAGGAATTCTTTAAGGGGCTCACCAGGCCATTGTTTCACTTCACATATATCCTCCTTCCTCTGGAGGATCTTTTGCGCGCCAGTGTGAGCTTTGACAAAGGCGTTGGATAGTTCTTTTAACGAGGAGATTGACCCCGGTGGCAAGCACAAATACCACCGAAGGGCACCTTTTTCTAACGAACTACCAAACTTCTTTAAGAACATGGATTCGAGCTGTGTGGACGTCAAGTCGTTGCTCTTTACCATGCACATGTATTCCCTGACATGCTCCTTGGGATCCGTTGTCCCATCATACTTTTTGAGAAATGTGAGTTTGAAACCCACAGGGGTTGGAGCCGGCGCTGCTTCGGGCTTATAGGGCTGCTCCCTATACTGCTCGATGTCAAGATCATCTTCCTCCTTGCTTATCCCTGGCACGCGCTCGAGGCGCTTTTCGACGTGTGCCTCGATGCGAGCCTCGATTTCTCTACTCATTCTTTCAATGTTGACCGAGGACGTTGTCTCTGCCACGGTGGGAACCGTCCCGAAGTGTGGCGTAGAAGATGGGTTACTCCCCGAGCCCCCAGACGTGGCTCCGTTGCGAGGTCCCCCTGTTATCGCGCCCGGAGGAACGAAGGGCGGGATGCCTCCACCAGGAGCCATGGGCTGGGTGTCGTTAGGGGCGGCACTGTTTCTCGACTCTAACGAGGCACGAAGTTCAGCGTTAATGCTAACTTGCTCATCCTGCTTAGTTTGGAGAGCTCTCAGCGTTGTGACAACGTACATTTGGAATTCTTCCGTTGTCATGGGAGCGATGGGCTGTTGGTTCAACGGAACGCCAACCCGATCACCGTTATTACCACTGTTATCGTTATCTGCCATAACGTTGGATCGAAAATTTTGACGAAGAACGAACGCAAAACTTTGGAACAAAGCGTTACTGCTTATATCCCCACAGACGGCGCCAATTTGTATGGGCCTAAATCAGTTTAGGTACACAAATCGAATTTGGATTCGAATATAAGCAAATCTCTGTATCAAAGTTGGACAAATGCACGAAAAAGATATAAACGCGAAGAAATAACTGTATTTCAATATATGAATGCTGAGTACAGATTTTGACAGAGTTTCAGTACAAATTTCTGGATGCCTATAGTACAAAATGAGCTTCTATTTATAGGCCTAGGGGCCTTTCCCACGTTCTCCATCACCAACTTGCACTCCTCCCACGATCTGATCAGCAACATGGACGAGTTAGTGGAGCAGAGTAGTGGGCTGCAAAGCCGTTGGGACCGAGGTGGTAACCGAAGCCCTGCCACAAGGCTTCGGTCATCTGACCTTGCTATCCGAAGAGGGTGCCATGCCCCCGAAGTTCAAAACTTAATTTCCCTTCGGTCGCGCCTTCGGGCGTTGACCTTGGTGATCCAGTCACGATCGATTACTTTCCCTTCGGAGCGCCAGCTCGTTTTCCCTTCGGTCTACCAACTCGAGGTGTTGACCGAAGACGATAATTTTTACCCAATACACCTGTAGATTTCATAGTACTTGAAATAGAAGAATGTCCTGATGAACCAATAATTTTGGGTATACCTTTTCTTGCTAATTTTGAGAGTTGATGAAGAAAGAGTAATTTTGACATGCAAAATAGTCTAAAGTTTCCAATGATGAGTCATCATCTTCTTGTTTTACAATTGACATGATTAGTGATCTTGCAGATGAATTTAAAGATAATCAATTGATTCCAGACTCGATGGAGAGGTGTTTGGCCAATTCTGGAACAACACAGGATGATGATCCCACCATTAAAAGTGAAGCAGAAATACTGGAAAGATATTCTGAGGATGAAGGAATTCAATCAGAAGAAGTTCAACAAAAAATTGAACTCAAAACTCTTCCTTCTCATTTAAAATATGTTTATCTTGAGCCTGAATTATTTCCAGTCATTATTTCAGCTTCACTAACTGCAGAACAGGAAGATAAATTAATTGAAGTTCTGAGAGCACGCAAAGGAGCATTGGGATGGACTATTGTGGATATCAAAGGGATTAGTCCAGCTGTTTGCATACACAAAATCCTCATGGAGGATAAGTACAAACCAATAGTTCAACCTCAAAGGTGGTTGAATCCAGCAATGCAAGAAGTGGTGAAAAATGAAGTCATTAAGCTTCTGGCAGCAGGTATCATTTATCCGATTTCTGATAGTCCTTGGGTAAGTCCTGTTCAAGTGGTACCAAAGAAAGGAGGTATGACAATTATAAAAAATAAAAATAATGAAATCATATCTACTAGAACAGTTACACGATGGAGAGTCTGTATTGATTGCAGACGTCTCAATGATGCCACCAGAAAAGATCATTTTCCTTTACCATTCATTGACCAAATGTTGGAAAGAGTGGCAGGATATGGTTTTTATTGTTTTCTTGATGGATATTTAGGCTATAACCAGATCCCAATTCCTCCAAAAGATCACGATAACACAACTTTCACATGTCCCAGTGGAACCTATGCATATAGGAGAATGCCTTTTGGTCTATGCAATGCATCTGCTACATTTCAGCGGTGTATGTCTGCAATTTTCTCGGACATGACCGAAAAGTTTTTGGAAATTTTTATGGATGATTTCACACCTTTTGGTAAAATATTTGAGGACTGTCTTCACCATTTGACCTTAGTTCTTAAGAGATGTGAAGAGACAAACTTGATTCTTAATTGGGAAAAATGTCATCTTATGGTTACAGAGGGAATTGTCCTAGGACACAAAATAACTGCTAAAGGGATAGAAGTTGATAAGGCTAAAATTGATCTTATAGCAGGATTACCCCCTCCTACAACTGTTCAAGGCATTAGAAGTTTTTTAGGCCATGCAGGTTTTTACAGACGGTTCATAAAAGATTTTTCAAAATTTTCAAAACCTCTAACAAACCTTTTAATGAAAGATGTTAAGTTTAATTTTTCAGGTGATTGTTTGAAAGCATTTGACACCCTTAAGAAAAAATTATCAACTACTCTTGTAGTTGTGTCCCCTGATTGGAATCAGTCTTTTGAGGTCATGTGTGATGCTAGTGATACAGCAGTTGGAGCAGTTTTAGGCCAGAGAAAAGATAAGATTTTTCGTCCTATATACTATGCCAGTAGGACTTTGAATGAAGCTCAGTTGAATTATGCCACAACAGAAAAAGAACTACTGACAGTAGTATTTGCATTTGATAAATTTCGTTCTTATCTAATAGGAACCAAGGTCACTGTTTTTACTGATCATGCAGCTTTAAAATACCTCTTAGCAAAGAAAGATGCCCGACCTAGATTGCTAAGATGGGTTTTACTCCTCCAAGAGTTTGACCTTGAGATAAAAGATAAAAAAGGAACGAAAAATCAAGTTGCTGACCATTTGTCTAGAATGGAGAACTCTCCTCTTAATATTTATGATATAAAAGAAGAGTTTTCTGATGAACATAGTTTTTCTGTCAGCTCAGTTGTGACTCAACCACCCTGTTTTGAAGATATTGCAAATTACTTGGTTGGAAAATGGACACCCCAAGATCTCTCTTACCAGCAAAAGAAAAAGCTTATTTCTGATGCTAAATATTATCTGTGGAATGAACCTTTTTAGTTTAGGATTTGTGCAGATAATATTATCAAAAGATGTGTGCCGGAAGATGAAATGACTAAGATTTTGCATCATTGCCATGATGGTGCAATTGGAGGACATTATGCTGCAAATCGGACTGCATTTAAAGTCTTGGAGGCTGGATTCTTTTGGCCAACACTTTTCAAGGATGCACGTGCATATGTTGCACAATGTGACAGGTGTCAGAGAACAGGTAATATCACCAAGAGAGATGAAATGCCTTTGCAATCAATACAGGTACGTGAAATTTTTTATATTTGGGGAATAGATTTTATGGGCCTTTTTCCTTCACCTCATTCTTTTGAATATATCCTCGTGGCTGTGGATTATGTCTCAAGATTGGTTGAAGCCATTCCTACAAGAAAAAATAATGCTCGAACCGTGTGCAATTTTCTCGAAAAAATATTTTTACTAGATTTGGCACACCACGAGTCATCATTAGTGACCAAGGGACTCATTTCATAAATAAACAATTTTCTGCTTTATTGTCCAAATATAGTGTGACTCACAAAACAGGAACACCATATCATGCTCAAACACAAGGGCAAGTTGAGGTTTCCAACCGTGAATTAAAAAGGATACTTGAAAAAACAGTTGGAATCTCAAGAAAAGACTGGGCTTTAAAATTAGATGATGCATTATGGGCATACCGAACGGCGTTCAAAACGCCAATTGGTAAATCTCCATATAGCATTTACCTGTTGAATTAGAACATAAAGCTTTTTGGGCATTAAAAATGCTGAACTTTGAATTAAACTCTGCTGGTAAAAATAGATACTTTCAGATTAATAAATTGGAATAGCTGAGGTTGGAAGCTTATGAAAATGCCAAGATTTACAAAGATAAAACAAAAAAATGGTATGACAACTTGATTCGACAAAAAATTTTTAAAATTGGAGATCAGGTACTCCTTTACAATAGTCGACTCAGATTATTTCCAGGAAAATTGAAATCCAAATGGACAGGTCCTTACATTGTTACAAATGTTACTCCATACGGAGCAATTGAAATTCAACAGATCAATGGAGGAGACAAGTTCAAAGTAAATGGCCACAGGCTAAAATTATACTTTGGGGGACAGTTTCAGAAACAACCATCAGTAACCATGATAATCTGATAAATATCACAGTTACTATGTCGAGCTGGCGACGTTAAACTCAGAACTACGGTTTCTTACCCGTAGCCATTGAGGGTGAAGCAATGGAGCCTCATAAGTCCAATATAGATTTGAGTAATTAAATGCTTAACCAATTGATCTGGTTAATATCCAGGTTATTGTGCAACCAGAACATCTCATGAAGGCCTCTACAAAAACAGAGTCACCTACACAGGAGTAACTCCATGGTGATCGGTATGCCTAAGTAACTGGTTGGTTAGCCATTTAATTATGCAAATCAAGTGTTGGCTCGGGTAATTTTCTGGTTTATATTTAAACCGGGACCCCATGACTGTTAAGGTGAAAAATTAGTTCAGTCTATTACACATAGAATATGTGTGGTCACAGTTTCTTTCAAGCTTTCTTTCAGCCTTAATCTTTTTTCTCGAACACCATAATTCTCTAAAAAAAAAGAGAGAATAAAAATCTCATAATATATATAGTATGCATTAAATATACACATTTGATACATATTTAAATATAATAATTATTTCTTCTAGTGAATGAGCAAAGATTGATATCAACGAAAGGAAGAAATATTGTGAAAAAAAAATGTTTGTATGAGTGTTATGATTTTTCAAAAGAAGAAAAAAAAAAAGACAAGTATTATGAAATGATGGAAATACTGAGGTTAAGAAATGTTTGCTCAAAGCTGGAAGAGGAAAAGTCACTATAAATATATCCATATACCCTACCAGCATGAAGCCTAACATTACAAGCCGAGAAATGTCCTAAATTTGAAAATCAGTGTTGAATCTATATTAGTGGTGATAAAGAGGAGGAGCAAGCAGATGGACAAGACGATGATACTGAATGAATGAGTGATCATAAATCTATCAATTCTGAAAGATTCAAGGGGAGAAAATTCAAGTTCTTATTGATCAAAGTGGAATTAAAAAATAAAGGTAATGAATTTGGTGATTTAAAAAGGATGATTGCATTAAAGATAATGAAAGAAGTTTATTTTGAATAAATTTTTTATGCTACAAAGATCATGAGTTTGAAGAAAATGTTCAAAAAAAAAAGATTTATATAGGTATATATATATTTTTTCCTCGAGGACGAGCAAAAGTTCATGTGTCGGGTAATTTGATGAATATAAATTATTCATGTATTTTTATATATAAATTTAAATATTTTAAATATTATAATAAATAAATATATTATATTTTCTAACAAGTTTTGCGGTGAAAGTTCAATTGAGAAATGAAGACTACAAGCAAAAACAGAAGAAATGATATTAATTCATATTGTGAATTGAAGTCGCGACATGATGCATAAAGGAAAGAAGAAATGATATTAATTCATGTTGCGGATTGAAGTCGCGACACCAATTCATGTCGCGACGGTAACTGTTGAAATGGGAACACCATGTCACGACGGTAACTCTGGAAATCAGAACACCAACTCATGTTCTGACTTGAAGTCGCAACACCAACTCATGTTCTGACTTGATGTCGCAACACCAACTTTACCTAAAGATTTTTCTATAAATAGGAGGCAAAGTTGTAGAGAGAAAATAACCTTTTTCATTAGCCAAAATCAAGAATTCTCCTTTTTTTGTTTTCTCTCTTTTGTAGTAGAAATATTTCCAAAGTCTTCTAAATTCCTTTTTAGCTTTTATCACTCCATAATGGAGTAATTTTCTTCTGTTGGAATAGTTGATGAAACTTGGTATATTTATAATATCTATCTCAGTTTTAGTACATGCTTGGCCTGAAACTTTGTATCTGCATTTTCACACTGTGCTAGAGTGATAGTTCTGTTACTCTTCATTTTCACATCTATCTATTTTTAGGTTATTGTATATTAATTTTGTAATTCTCACGGAGCAAAATTAATATATGATGACTGATGAATAAAATAGTAGAGTGAGAATGGAACCTATAGTAACCTATCATTCCAAGTCAGTAATCTTGTGTCCCTCAGTTTTAATTCTCACGGAGGAATTGTTGTAAGCGAGATTGTTGGTTTTAGTGAAAATATTCTCACGAAGTTTTTGCTACCTTTTAGCACAATTCATGCAAGGATATTATTTCGGTTTAACCGTCACAAAGTCATAAATCATTTAATATACATAACCTCACGGAGTGTGTTTAATTATTATTTCTGAGTGAGCAAAATTAAATTGTATTAGCAATAAGAAATTTTTCTTTAGAGAAATACATGTCAAAACTGAGATTGTATTATGAATATTACCAAGTGAATTCAATGACTCCCAACTCTTTTTAAATTTGAAAATTTTCAAAAGTCCTTTATTTAGTTAAAGTTAATTAAAAGTTCAAAAAACCTTCCTTTCATCAATTTGATTCTCTCAAATAGTAGTGAAAATATTACAAGTCTGTAGAATAGATTCACCCAATCTCTGTAGGACGATATCTTAAACTATATTATAATTTGACTTAGCACGAGCATTAATTCCTATACACTTTGGCCTCGTCATTTGCTTTTGTGTTTGTATTTTTCCATGGAGGCAACAGCTCAAGAACAGGGTTCTTTCATTAAAGAGTCAGGTTCTTTGGTAAAAATCAGAGGACACTATTCAACTCCCTCCCTCCACCCCCCCCCCCCCCCCTCTAGTGTCCATTGAAATAAGGAAGATGGAACTAAGGTTTGTAAGAGATTGAAACAAATTGTGAGCTCAAACACTGAATTTAGTCTGTTTTCGAGCTAAAACGAGGTGGAGAAATTTGGGGGCGGGTGAATTTTGGGGGAAGAAATTTTCTATTTTTAGTAAAAAAAAATTTTATGAAGATGGACCATTTTGTAATATTCAGAACTTGGGGGGTTGGAGTGTTTCTATTTTTTAAAGGATGATTAAGTCCTAATCATGATTAAAAAAGAGGAGGTCAAACTACAATCCGGATGAATATGGAGATGAATCTGATGTTATAATTATTTTATTAAAAATGTGTTGTCTCAGTCATATTAAATCAAGTTTAGCAGTGATGATTGTCACTCCTAAATAGTTGAAATCATAGTAATTTTAGAAAGTGTACCGTACTATGTTATGGCACATTGAATATATTTTGGTTTTTTGTATACTTGACGTGGGTTATCAGTTTAAATGCCAAACGCGCGCGTGTTATATTCTCAACGGTAATAATAATAAGAATAACAACAACAACAACAACAACAACAACAACAACAACAACAACAACAACAACAACAACAACAACACATCACCTGAGCGATAGGTGTACAATAGACTACAACCAGGTTGTGCATAGACTTTTTATTGAATTAGTATTTAACTTAGTTTATAAATACACCAAAGTTAAATTGATGAGATATTATAATGGACCAAAATTGAGTAGTTAAGATGTTGCTTATTTATTAAGTTAATGCTAAATATTTTAAATGAAATACATTTTTCTAATAGTTGATAATCGACTGCCTACTGCTTGAGTGTAAACCACTTGTTAAATACTATCAACCACTGTATTTCATAATCAACTATCTTCGTGATGGTTATTAAATAATAAATTGAGTGGTGGATAATTGATTAAGTATAAGAATTTTTTGGTTGAGTGTTGTTCAAGTTCGATTTAGGAATTTTAATGAAAGGTATTACATTGTGTGGATTAAATATTGGCGCAAGCCAAGTAAATGAAAGCACACAAAATTTGTATAAACCAAAAGTCTTATTTAACTAACAACAATAACAATAATTTTAAAGCTTTCATTACTGAAAATTCTTTTTGATACATAAAAGATACAAGATTATACAGGGACTCTTGGAAAAGTTGTAAGGGTGATGTAGTTTTATTCTTGGTCGATTATTCAATATGTTAATCTTCAATCGATCAACCGACATTTTATAACTTAAAGCAACAATTCAAGCACAACTAAATAGCCCTATCAACATCCATCTCGCTTTCAAGATTATTTTTCTAATGCAACGGTAAGTGATAATTTCACTTGTCTTGGAATATCAAGTCAATATGTTGCAACCTCCACAAATTGATCTAAAAATCAGTATCCGCTGCTGCATAATTGCCTATCATTAGTCTATTAATTGTAATAAGTAAAGTCAATCATCGACTGGATTGGTTGATGAACTGTTACAGCAGATCTGAAAACCAAACCTCTAATGGAGAGCAATCAAAGCAACAGAACAGATCTTTTGAAACTTATTAGATGAAGAAAATACAACGCATATCTCAAAGGAGCTATACCCAAGCCAATGTAGTGACAAAACACCCTTCAAAATCGAACAATTGAAGATTTTGCTTCGAAAAAAAATAATAAATTGGAAAGAAGAGTAAAATAAAATATAAAATAAATAGCGTTATCAACGTCCATCTCGCCTTCTATATTATTTTCTTGAAGGTGTTGCGAAGATAAGTAATAATTTCATTTGTCTTGGAATGTCAAACCAACATGTTGCCATCTCCACCCATAGATCCAAGAAATTAGCATCCACCACTGCATAGCTCCCATCAATGGTCTATTAATTGTGATAAGGTCTACAATCGACTAGGATTGGTTGATGATAAATTGTTACAGCAGATCTGAAAACCACAGATCTGAAAATTAGACCTTTAATGGAGCACGGTCAAAGCAACAAAACAGAGCTTTTGAAGCTTATTAGTTGAAGAAAACACAATGCATACCTCGAAAGAGCTAAACCCAAGCCAATGTAGTCACAAAACACCTTCCATAATCAAAAATTAAAGCTTTTGCTCCCAAAAAAATAAATTGAAAAGCTTTTGAACCGAAACGACGTGTTGGATATGAGGGGGGAGGCAAAAAATTATGGAAGAAGATGAAAGGGTTCCGCAGAAATTGGAAGAGAGGATGAAGAAATGGTGCAAGACCCATTTTTATTTTTTACCCGGAAAAAAAAAACTCGTTTTTGGGTGAATTATATACTTTCCCACAAGTTTCAAAACCACCCACAAGTTTTTCTATTTCTAATTAGGTTCTCAACCCCCACTTAACAACACTTAAGATATTTCCTCCAAAAAAATAAGTCAAAACGAAAAAAAGAGGTCATTTAGTTAAGTCAAGTTTTTGGAGGGTCTTTTTAGTTAAATCTTCTAAGTTAGTTGATTTCCTTGTCACTTTATCTTTACTAATCTTAGAGACAGTGTTAAAGTTATTTGAGAATGCATTTTGATTATGACAAAAAGAATGTGATGCCTAAAACTGTCTATGTGCTTCTCGCAGGTTTCGGTCTCTGTGAATCTCTAATTGATTCTCCTTCGAAGTCAGCTATGGAAAGATTATTTGTCAGCGCCTCTTTCGCAGATGGGTTTGCCCTTGCCTTATTCTCTGGAGATATTTATATCTCTAAGAGAATCAAATCTCTTGGGTCAAATCTCTCTATCATCAGATCCCGTCAATCTCTCCTATTGCATCTCTTCGATTTACTGCCCTGATCTTCCGCAACGGTCTCCTTGTTTTTGTTACTATTTAATCGAAAGTTTCTGAAGGATCTCGTCACACTTCTATTCTACTGTCTACTTTTCTCCACACTTTTACTTTGCAAAAATACTGTAACTAGCTAGTGATCGGTGTTAGAAAAGAAAAGAAGGAGAGGTTCTTGTAGAGGTAATAGTTGTGTCGAACAGAAGTTGGTTTGGTGAGCTATAAACCAAACAGTACGTTGGTGGTTATCGAGTGGTGAAAAACCATCTGTGTGAAGACGTTCGTGGTTAACGATAAACCACACTTGTATTTCTGTTTACTAAAGAGCTTAAAGAGAGATCACTCCCTTGTGACCCAAGGGGACTGGATTAGGAACCAATTGGTTCTGAACCAGTATAAAAACTCTGTGTCGTTCCCTGTTTACAGCTTTGCTTTCTGCATTACTTATTATCTATAACTTACAGTCAACTCACGAATTGATTAGTCGACTAAAATTAATAGTTTTTACAATTCACCCCCCTCTTGTATTCATCAATTGGTATCAGAGCTTGGACTCACACTTTGTTTGTTTTGCCTTACAGCAAGTGAGTAAAGATCATGTCTACACACATTGTCAACGGTGCTCTATTACAAGAGGGAACTTCCTCCACCCGGCCTCCCTACTTCAACGGGAAACATTACAGCCACTGGAAAATCCGCATGGAAACCTATGTCAAGTCAGTCGACTTGAAAGTCTGGCGTGTAATCAAGAAAGGTCCCTATACCATTCCAACCGGTGTCACTGCCAAAAAGGAAGATGACACTGACAAAACTTCCGATTCCCTGGATTTGGATGACTATACTGATGAGCAAAGGGAAGTAATTCAATTGAATTACAAAGCAGTGAATATTCTCTACAATGCCATAAGCGGTGAAGAATGGGAAAAGATCTCCAGCTGTGATACTGCAAAAGAAATTTGGGACAAGTTGGAAGTCACATATGAAGGTACCAGTAAAGTGAAAGAAACCAGAATCAATCTTCTAGTTTATGAGTATGAACTATTTCAAATGAAAGATGGAGAATCTGCTGAAGATATGTTCGCTAGATTCAGCAAAATCATTGGGGAACTCAAAGCACTCGGAAAAATCTACTCCAGTGGTGAGCAGATAAGGAAGATTCTGAGAAGTCTGCCTACTACCTGGCAACCCAAGGTTATTAATATCGAAAGCGGAGATCTCAACAAAATATCTTATGACGAACTCAGAGGAGATCTGATTGCGTTCGAGAAAACACACTTGAAACGAAATGTGATGGAAGAGAAAAAGAAAACTGTTGCATTCAACACTACTATGGAAGAAGTCGACTATGATCAGGATGTTGAAGAAGACGATATCCAAGAACAACTTGCTATGATGTCCAGGAATCTAAATGGTTTAATAAATCGCAGACGCCAGTTCAGGAAAGGAAAGGTTCCTTTCAAGAAAGATCAAACCAACTACAGGAATGAAGGTCGATGCTTTGAATGCGGCAAACAAGGACACATTGCAACAAACTGTCCTGATGCCAAAAGAAAGGGAAAGAATAGATCTTATGCTGCATGGAGTGATGAAGATACAGCCGATGCTGAGCAAGATGAAATAGCCAACCTTTGCTTCATGGCCTCAGACAATTCTACCAGCAGTGGGATCAAGTCAAACGACTCTAGTGAGGTACGTTGTGAATTCTGTATTGAAAATTCCAGAAACCTTGATGAAGTTCTAGATGAACTAGAAAATGCACTTAGGAAAATAAAGAAACTAAGTAAAGAAAAGGAAGAATGGGAGATGAAACTAGAAGTAGTCGAGACAGAAAACGAATTTCTGAAAGAAGAAATAAATCAGCTCAAAATTAAGCTTAACAGTTATAGGAAATCCGCCAGTCAAAGCTCGGTAGGATCTAACAGTTTCTATAGGTCTGCTAGATCCTCAAGGTCTTCAAAAGAAATTAAAACTATGCCCACATGTTATCACTGTGGTGAAGTTGGTCATGTATTTAGAAGATGTCAGAAAAGAAATCCTGGAAAATGGATTTGGAGACCAAAAGTCAAAACTGAAGCTAGCACCTCTAAGACTAACCCCCAAGGACCCAAGCAAGCTTGGGTACCTAAGCATACTGAAAAACTTTGTTTTGCAGGGACACCACAACAGATCAACAATGATGAGAAAATGGTTTCTTGATAGTGGTTGCTCCCGACACATGACTGGAGACAAACAATTGTTCAAATCTATAACCAAGATCGATGGAGGTTCAGTTAAGTTTGGAGGTGATGCCAAAGGAAAGATTATTGGCATTGGGATTATCTCTTTAAGTCCAACCTGTGACATCAAGGAAGCTTTTCTTGTTGATGGACTTAAACACAATCTCCTTAGTATCAGTCAACTCTGTGATGGAGGGTACAAGGTAAAGTTTGAATCCAGCAGATGCATTATTCATGACACAAAAGGTAAAGTAGTTCTCTCTGGATCCAGAGAAAACAACATCTATGTTCTCAACAATGGTAAGCCTTCTACAGGTAAACACTTATGTCTTGCTTCCATTACCAACGATCCCTGGACATGGCACAGGAAATTAGGTCATGCCAGCATGTCTTTAATTGAAAAACTGTCTAAACAGGAATTAGTAATTGGGCTACCAAAGCTTAATTTCTCAAAAGATCATATTTGTGATGCATGTCAACTTGGTAAGCAAACTAGAACCTCATTTAAAGGAAAAGATATTGTCTCTACCTCTAATCCTTTAGAACTATTGCATATGGACCTGTTTGGCCCAACTAGAACTGCCAGTATCGGAGGAAAAAGATATGCTCTTGTAATTGTTGATGATTACTCTCGTTTTACTTGGGTTATGTTTTTATCTAACAAAGATGATGCCTTTAAAAGTTTTGAAGTTTACTGCAAGAAGGTACAAAGAGAGAAAGGCTACTATATTTCCACTATCAGAAGCGATCATGGAGGGGAATTCGAAAGCAAAGTCTTTGAAGAATTTTGCAATTCTCATGGATTTACTCACAACTTCTCCTCTCCTCGAACTCCTCAACAGAATGGCGTAGTTGAAAGAAAGAATCGCACTCTTCAAGATATGGCCAGAACTATGTTAGTTGAACACTCTCTTCCAAATCATTTTTAGGCTGAAGCTGTAAGTACTGCATGTCACATTTTGAATAGATGCCTCATTCGTCCTATCCTTCATAAAACTCCCTATGAACTTTGGAAAGGCAAGAGACCTAATATCAGTTACTTTCATCCTTTTGGCTGTAAATGTTTTATTCATAATAATGGTAAAGATAATCTCGGTAAGTTTGATCCACGTAGTGATGAAGGAATCTTCTTAGGGTACTCTAACACCAGCAGATCATACAGAGTATTTAATAAGAGAACCCTAACAGTTGAAGAATCCATGCATGTTGTTTTTGATGACTCCTTGATCCATGTCGAGAAAGGTAATAATGCAGATGATGATGAAGTTGAACCAGCTCCTTTCAGTCCATCAGAAACGAATACATCAAACCTTGAGTCTCATAATCCTCAAGTCCAGGAAGATAAGGATTCAGACTCTGCTCCTGAACAGACTATGTCAACCTCACAGCTCAAAGAACTGGAAGTAGTTGTGCCAAATGAATGGAGAAGTGATCCTGACTATCCGCAGAAATATATCATTGGGGATCCACGAGAAGGTATGAAAATGAGAAACTCACTTAAATCTAACCTGGCTTTCATCTCACAGATAGAACCAAAAAAGATAGATGAAGCTCTTCAAGATGACTCTTGGGTACTTGCCATGAGAGAAGAGCTCGGTCAATTTGAGAAAAACTAGGTATGGGAGCTCGTTCCGAGACCCAAAGGCAAGTCTGTGATCGGTACAAAATGGGTGTTCAGAAACAAACTCAATGAAGAAGGTAAGGTGGTAAGAAACAAGGCTCGTCTAGTGGCTCAAGGCTACTCTCAGACAGAGGGAGTCGACTATGACGAGACACTCGCTCCTGTTGCTAGACTTGAATCTATTCGCATGCTTCTAGCTTTTGCCTCTTTCAAACAATTTAAACTTTTTCAAATGGATGTGAAAAGTGCTTTTCTAAATGGGTTTATTAAAGAAGAAGTTTTTGTAAAACAACCTCCAGGTTTTGAGAATCCTAAATTTCCTCATCATGTGTTCAAACTTTCCAAAGCCCTTTATGGTCTTAAACAAGCACCTCGTGCTTGGTATGAAAGACTTAGTTCATTTCTACTAGCACACGGATTTTTTAGAGGAAAAAGTGATAAAACCCTTTTTATACAAAAGACCTCCTCTGACATTCTTATTATTCAAATTTACGTTGATGATATTATTTTTGGAAGCACTAATCCCAAATTATGCAAGGAGTTTGAAGTACTTATGCAGGGGGAGTTTGAAATGAGTTTGATGGGAGAACTTACGTTCTTCCTTGGACTCCAGATCAAGCAATATGAAACCGGCATCTTTATTTGTCAATCTAAATATACCAAAGAACTTATTGTTAAGTTTGGAATGAATGATGCAAATCCTGCTAAAACTCCCATGAGCCCAGCTACACATCTAGTAAATGACTCAAAAGGTACTAGTATCAATGCTTCACTTTATCGAGTTGAAAAGGTGTCAGGCGGCGTGGAAAGCAGTTCCCAAGGGTCTGCACCTTGTCCCTTCTTCTCCATCAGTCATCCGTCTCTTCAGTTCATCTACCACTCACACGACACTTCCCTTCCCTTTCCCATTCCTTTTAACCTTTCTTCTCCCAAAAATTTACTCCATCTCTTTTCCTCTCCCCAAAGCACCTCCATTAAAATGGCTCGCAAAACATCCTTCTCTGCACGCCGAAGCCAGCGCACTAAATCTAAACCACCCACCACCTCTACCACTCCAGTTCCGGTAGAATCAGACCACTCTGAAAACACTATATCCACCTATCAAAGCCCAAACCGAAACCCTATGTCTTCTAAAAAGGCCGGTAAAAGACCCATGCAAAGTCCTGATGATGAATGTGTTAAAAGGCCCAAGAAGGAATTCTCCCTTGCCGACCTGGATGAAACCCTAGATTTCTGGGATGCCTCTGCCAGTGAAAAGCTTATCTCTCTTAAGGACAAACCCTTGGCTCATGGTAGACTTGTGGACTTGGAGACCATGGACTCTCTCAATTGCTCTCTGACTCCATGGTTTGCTGCTCAGGACTGGTCCAGTTTCTTCTCTACCGAACCTGTTGACATTCCTGAGGATCTGGTAAGGCTCTTTTATGCCAATCTCCGTCCCTGTTCTTCTGGTGGGTTTGAAACAATGGTGTTGAACACTCGCATCGTCATCACTAAAGCTATCCTTTGTCGCATTCTGGGCTGTAAGTCTTCTGGCTACTCTGACTTTTTTAAAATCTCCTGGCCTGCTGATTTTGAGGTCTCGTTTGACCAAGCCAAAACCTTTCTCTCTGATAAGACTGATGTTCCTGAAGGGCAACTTGGCCCCCTTGACTTATCTTTTGAAATGCGTGTTCTTGCTCATATTGTTGGTACTACTTTGCTTCCTCGAACTGGGTCTCTTAGCTCTCTGTCTCAGCGTGACACCCTGATTGTTTACTGTCTGGTCACTAAAAAGAAATTTGATTTAGCTACCTGGATCATTGAATACATGCTTGAAATTACTGCTGAATGTGCATCCCTTCCATACGGCATCCTGATAACTCGTATCCTGCATTTTTATAAAGTAAATGTCTCTGAGTGGAAAACCTTCTCTTTAACTGCCTGTTACAATTCTCGTACGTTTGCCTCTATGGGATATGTTCATGTTAATGACTCCTGGGTTCGTAAAGAACCAAAATCCCCCAAGCCTGTTGATGATGTTGCTGGTCCCTCTAAAGTCTCTGCTCAAGTTGAAACTGAGCCTGCAGGTAAGTTTAAAACTGCTCTGGCTGATGTCAATGACCTGGTGCTAAGCTTGCACTACAAATGTGACAAGGCCTTTGAGGATATTGCTGAGCTTAAGTTGGATGTCGGCAGATTCTCTCTTAAGCTTGATACTGCTGTTACAGACTCTGCTGCTGCCCTAAGGCGGGTTCATGAACGCATTGATGCTATCTCCACAGACGTTCAAGCCAGAATCACTGCCATGTCCACTGATGTTCAAACTAAGCTGGATCGTATGACTGACAATGTTGTGAACACTCTTACTTATTTTCTTGCTCCTCGCTAAATTTGACTACTTGGGTCTGTAATATTCAGGATAACCTGGCAACTACTGTGCTTATTTTTGCTTGCTCCTTTTTGGTTGATGCCAAGGGGGAGAACAGACTAGTCTAATTATGCTACTTATGTGAATATAGAATTATCTGTGTTATGTCTTATGTCTTCTGTCTTAAGGGTAACTCACTCAGGGGGAGTCAACTAACCTCCCTACCCGCTTTAAAGATAAAACACTCAGGGGGAGCTATCACCCTCAGGGGGAGTCAACTATCAGCTTCAAACAGTCGACTTCAGAAACAAAGGGAAGTATACTGGCACATTCTCTCTCTCACTTTTTGTCATCACCAAAAAGGGGGAGATTGTTAAAGTTATTTGAGAATGCATTTTGATTATGACAAAAAGAATGTGATGCCTAAAACTGTCTATGTGCTTCTCGCAGGTTTCGGTCTCTGTGAATCTCTAATTGATTCTCCTTCGAAGTCAGCTATGGAAAGATTATTTGTCAGCGCCTCTTTCGCAGATGGGTTTGCCCTTGCCTTATTCTCTGGAGATATTTATATCTCTAAGAGAATCAAATCTCTTGGGTCAAATCTCTCTATCATCAGATCCCGTCAATCTCTCCTATTGCATCTCTTCGATTTACTGCCCTGATCTTCCGCAACGGTCTCCTTGTTTTTGTTACTATTTAATCGAAAGTTTCTGAAGGATCTCGTCACACTTCTATTCTACTGTCTACTTTTCTCCACACTTTTACTTTGCAAAAATACTGTAACTAGCTAGTGATCGGTGTTAGAAAAGAAAAGAAGGAGAGGTTCTTGTAGAGGTAATAGTTGTGTCGAACAGAAGTTGGTTTGGTGAGCTATAAACCAAACAGTACGTTGGTGGTTATCGAGTGGTGAAAAACCATCTGTGTGAAGACGTTCGTGGTTAACGATAAACCACACTTGTATTTCTGTTTACTAAAGAGCTTAAAGAGAGATCACTCCCTTGTGACCCAAGGGGACTGGATTAGGAACCAATTGGTTCTGAACCAGTATAAAAACTCTGTGTCGTTCCCTGTTTACAGCTTTGCTTTCTGTATTACTTATTATCTATAACTTACAGTCAACTCACGAATTGATTAGTCGACTAAAATTAATAGTTTTTACAATTCACCCCCCCCCCTCTTGTATTCATCAGACAGCTTTGCTGGTATTAACTTCAACAAAATCTAACAATACCGTTTGTATAGAAAAGGAAAGAGAGGCCCTTCTTCATTTCAAACTTGGCCTTAATTATAATTCTGGTCAGTTATCTACCTGGGGTGATGAAGAAATAAAAAAGAATGTTGCAAATGGAAAGGAATTGGATGTGACAAAAGAACTGCTCATGTAATTGTTCTTGATCTTCAGTCTTCACAATGACTTCACTTGTTCATCCACTGCTTGTTTTGTTCCAAGATTGAAAGGTAAAATTAGTTCTTCTCTACTTGAGTTGCAGCAACTGAATTACTTGGATCTCAATATGAATCAATTTGGAACAAGTGAAATACCAAAATTCATAAGCTCTTTTAAGAGATTGACTACAGTACTTGAACCTCTCATCTTCTTATTTTTCTGGTGTAATTCCTACACAGTTGATGAATTTAACTTCTTTGAGGACTCTTGATCTCGAAAACAATGATCTTGTTGTAAAGAAACTTGGGTGGCTTTCTCATCTCTCTTCTCTAGAGTTCTTAAGTTTAAGTAGGACCAACTTCCATGTAAGCAATTGGTTTCAAGAGATTACTAGGGTTCCTTCATTGAAAGAACTAGACTTGAGTCTTTGTGGACTCTCAAAAGTAGTTCCACCTCCAGCTGTCTTAGCCAATACTTCTTTGATTTCTCTCTTTGTTCTTCATTTATGTTGTAATGATTTTTCTTCTTCAGCTGAGTATAGCGAGATATTCAATTTTAGCGCAAGCCTAACTAGCATGGACCTCTCTAATAATCAGTTGGTCGGTCAACTTGATGATCGATTTGGGAGCTTGATGTATCTTGAACATCTTAATCTTGTTTTTAACTTGAAGCTATATGTACCCGCTGTTATAAACAAGATCAAAAACATGCACTAATAAAATAAATCAACATGAGTTCTTCCAAAAAGTAGAGAAAAATTAAAAAAATACGAGAAAAGAAAAGATACAACAAAAAAAAGATCGTATGCACGACAATTTTGTGCACGTATTTTGCACTTTCGACATAACTGATTATGTTTCTCTCATTCACCAAATACTCAGTTTCTATATTTCATTCTCTTTGCGTTTACTCACTATTTTAGCCTTTTTTTTCTTCTCTATTTGGGTTGCTTCTTCGCCTATGTTACGAATTTCTTGATTGCTCACCACAGTGCTGCCTCTCACACCCTCCCCTCACCATTAATCTCACCTGGTATATATCATAGTTTCAGAACCACATAATGTCGGATATAAATTCTCCATTATCAACAAAAACATCTGATGACGAAAGTAGTTATACTGCAAAAGCACCTACATTGGGCTTTATTGGTGGAGTGGTTGAGTCATTAAAAAATGCAATGAAGATTGTGTCCCAGCTGATGATGACCAATAAACCGCCTCCAAAAAGGTGCTTGCTCGAGGTATTTCAGCTCCATATGTGGCCTGATTGAATGAGGCCTGTTGTTACAGCCTCAGCTGTTAAGGGTGTTATCTCATTTCAATAAAAACACATCCATCACTCAAGGATCGTTTTCCCAAGCACTACTGGTTTTGTGCACATGCATTGCACTTCCAATCTAAGTGATTACTTATTATGTGCAAATTATTAACAAAAATGGACACACCAACCAAAGTTTTAAGTGAAAATTCTTGCCCCTTATTGATGAATGAGTCCTATATTTATACAAGAAACTAGAAAACTCTACCTGGTCATTAAGTATATTCCTAATGGGCTAAGCCCAACTAATTATACAATTTACCCTAATTATATATACCTTACACAAATAATCTACCCTACCTATACAATTGCACTAATAATCCCTAATATATTCTAATACCACCGTCCCCCCTCAAGTTGGAGTATGAGGATTTCTTATGCCCAACTTGTTAAGGAAATACTATAACTGTGCCCGTCTCAGTGCCTTCGTGAAAATATCGGCCAGTTGTGTGGTCGTAGGCACATAGCTGGAACGGATGGTCCCTCAGATAATCTCATTTCGAACAAAGTGACAATCGACTTCGACGTATTTGGTGCACTCGTGAAAAACATGATTCCGAGAGATATGTAATGCTGCTTGGCTGTCACACTTCAAATGTGTCGGAGAGTTGTGCTCGATCCCTAGGTTCCATAATATCCCTTTCAACCACTTCAATTCACACACGGTCATTGCCATCGACTGATACTCTGCCTCTACAGTAGACCTTGACACAATCTGTTGCTTCTTCATTCGCCATGATATCAGTGAATCCCCTAAAGATACATACCAACCAGTCAATGATCGACGTGTCAACGGACAACCTGCCCAATCGGAGTCACACCATCCGTGCAATTGTAGATCACACTGAGAACTCAGTACGATGCCTTGTCCCAGGACAACCCTAAGCGCCGCATCCATATGCTCAACACCAGGACTCTGCATGAATTGTGACAACACATGTACACTATAGAACAAATCCGGACGTGTAAAACACAAGTAAATCAATCTTCCAACCAGTCTCCGAAAGCGTTCGGGAACTTTGATAAAACGACCAGTCGCAAGCGCCAAACGATGGTTCTGCTCTATTGGTGTACTAACCGGTTTTGCCCCTCAACAAGCCCGCTTCTGATATGATATCCAATACATACTTCCTCTGACACAAGAAGATACCTTTTGGAGCCCTTGCCACTTCAACCCCCAAGAAATATTTCAAAGTGCCTAAATCCTTCATATGAAAGCATTTCGAGAGATACAACTTGAAAATTCGAATTTTCCTCGAATCATTACCAGATATAATCAAATCATCTACATAAACAAGCACATTCAAATGCACATTTTCCTTCTTCATCGTAAATAATGAGTAATCCGAATACGATTTTCGAAACCCATATTTCTTAAGAGCAGCCGACAACTTTGCCAACCAACACTTGGGAGCTTGTTTTAAACCATACAAGGATTTTCAGAGGCGACACACAGTTCCTTTCCTGTTCATGCGATGCCCCTGAGGCAATTTCATATACACTTCTTCACGAAGATCACCATGCAAAAATGCATTGTGCACATCCATCTGATGCAATTCCCAATTTTTAGCTGCAGCCACGGCTAGAAAAACTCGAACAGTCACCATCTTTGCAACCGGTGCAAATGTCTCCATGCAATCAACTCTTTCAATTTGATGATTCCCAAAAATAACCAGTCGTGCTTTGTACCTTTCAATAGTTCCGTCTGAGTTATACTTGATCTTATATACTCATCGGCAGCCGAGGGCCTTCTTTCCCGGAGGCAAGCGAACTATCTCCCAAGTCTTGTTCACTTCCAATGCCTTCAACTCTTACTCCATGGCTGTTCTCAACTTTTCATTGTTCACCGCCTACGAATAGGAGGTAGGCTCATGTCCTTGTGTTATAGCTGCAAGAAAACTCACATGCTTCGAAGAAAAATTATCACGTTGACATAATGTGCTAGAGGATAGGGCTTACCAGAGGGTTGTTCAGAAACGGATGAACACTCAGACTTTCGGACGCATGACGATACCTGATGACTCAAATTTTTGACAGTATTAGTAACAAACTCTCTCAAAAAAACACTTTCTTTCTTAGTCCGTTTTCCACGGCCTAGCTCTTGCACCAACACATCATTTTCAATGTGTCCCGGAGCAACATTGGGAAAAATTTTGGGGTTTAGATCTCCATGATCCATTCTTCAATTCCCGGAGTCGTTTGAGCGCCATTCTCAACAACCCTCCCCCCCCTTTCCTCGCACATTCTCCTCTTCTTCCAATGCTATGGTCACAGGTAGGGCTGTACAAACCAAACCGGCAAACCGAACCAAATCGAGAAACCGAATCGAGCCGAGAAAAAAAACCGACTATGGGTTGGTTTGACTTGGTTTGGTGTTGGCGAAAAAAAAACGACATATTAGGTTCGGTTTGGTGTTACCCATAAAAAAACTGAACTGAGACCAAACCGAACCGACATTACATATATGTTACTTTTACATTTTTATATGTATAAAATTCATTCATTGAAAAGTATTGTTTAAACATCTTAGTAGCTTTCTTAGTTATGTACTTATGTTATAAACTTACGATTTACAACACACATCTACATGAGCTAATTTTAATAAGAATGTGTGATAGGCTTATGACCCATAAAGAAAATCCCTCCGAAAAGTAATACGAGAACCGAAATTAAGTGCAAAAATAAAAAATCTAATTAGTAAAAATAATTTTTCTAAGAACAAAAGAAATTGGTGCTCAAACATTTGAGGTGCTATTATTATTTTTTTTTAACCGGTAAATATTTTTTTCTTTTGTTATACATGTGCATCTGGATGGGCTACATTGTACGTCTCTAAATCTATATTCGGAACGTCTGATTAAGAGTGTCATTTCTTGTAGGACTCTACAGTTACCTATTAAAGAAAAAGGAGAAAGTCTTGAACTCTATGTATCCAACGCAATTTTAATATGAACTAACTTGGTTTAACTTGTCTTCTTTTGTACAATTGGATACGAGCTTTTTACCTATACTTTTAAAGGAGAGAAAGCACCACATATTTGTTGTTTACCGAATAACCCGAATAAAACCGACATTAGAAAACCCGGCTTTGGTTGGTTTGGTTTGGTTAAAGATTTAAAAAACCGAAATTATTGGTTTGGTTTGATAAATGAAAAAATCGAACCAACCCGACCTATGTTCACCCCTAGTCACAGGAACCGTTTCTTGACTCCATTTTTCTTTCTCATCCTCCTTAGATGCAAACAGAAATTCCTTTTCGTAAAACACCACATCTCTTGATATCAAAAACTTCTTTGCCTCCAAATCATATACTTTCCATGCTTTCTTCCCGTTTGGATATCCCAAGAATACACATCAATGACTTCTACTCTCAAATTTGTCACTGTTTGTCCTTGATTGCGAACATAACATACGCAACCGAATATTCTCAAATGGTCATTATCGGTGTCATTCCCATCAAGACATAAGGTGTCTTACCATTCAAAAACTTAGTGGGCGTCCGGTTAATTAAATAACATGCAGTCATCACACATTCTCCCAAGAAATCAATCGGCAAATTAGCTTGAAAACCTAGCGCCCGTGCTACATTCAAGATATGTCGATGTTTTCATTCAATTCTGTCGTTTTGTTGTGGTGTCCCTACATAAGAAGTCTGGAACAATATCCCTTGTTCGAGAAAGTACCCTTTCAAACTTTCAAACTCGGTTCCATTATCACTCCGGACGCACTTAACCTGTTTATTAAATTGTCTTTCTACCATCGCCAAAGAAACTTTTCAACTTCTGTCTGAATTCTTTCTTATCAATTAACAGAAATACCATACACCTCGTGAACAATCATCAACAATAGTAAAAAAAATATGATGCACCACACGAGGATTTAGTTCTATAAGGACCCCACAAATCACAGTGAATTAAATCAAAAGGTTCGGCAACTTTATTATCACTTGAAGGGAATACAATTTTAGTTTACTTCGCCCTAAGGCATACATCACATGTTTTTTCTTCTAAGCTACCTTTCCTACTATCTTATAGAACTGAAAAAAAATTTCACTTGCATCGAAGGATGCCCTAACCTTTGATGCCACAAATCTATCACATCAACCTTGATAGCCTTCACCGGGGGTATCGTCAGAAAGTAGTAGAGTCCATTCTTTTGTTCACCCGCTCCAATCAACTTCCCCGTAGCCCGATCCTGCATAACACATAAATCATTAGTGAAATTTACATTGCAACCAACTTGATTAATTAATTGAGACACGGAAAGCAAATTGCAAGTCATTTCGGGCACATATAACACTCCATGAAGAACCATGTCTTCATTAAATCTGATGGATCCTTCTTGCGTCGCCATCGTACTACTTCCATTTGTTAACCCTACCGGAAACTTTGGAATTTTCCGTCAATTCTCCAAAACACTCATCTGTCCTGTCATATGATTCGATGCTCCCGTGTCAATAATCCATGGAAGATGAATTTTCTTACCGATCGATGGTTCACTTGTACGTGTCTTCTCTTTGATTAGCAACTCGAACAGAATCTGCAACTGATCACTTGTTATTCCTGACAAGTTAGTAATGTGTCCGGTCTCTCCACTTTCGGAATCAGCTTGAGCAGTATTTTCTCGATTACCACCACGTCCTCGGCCAGTATTTGAACCATATTGTTGATGTCCACGGCCTCTACCACCTTTGTTACCTTCAGCTCTTCCTCTGCCACGCCCACCACTCAGAGAACCTTGTCTCGGATAATGAACCCAACCCTCCGGATAGCCAATAACTTCAAAGCAGTTCCGGAGGATGTCCATCTCGGTCACACAAGTGATACTATTTATAATCTTTCTTCGGTGGGGGCGACCGTTGTGTAGCAAACGCTGTCACCTCCCCCCGTTCTTCCTAAGTCCGTGCCATCCCTCTGTCCCTTTCATCTTGAATTACCCTTTTGGTAAACCTGATTCATTGATGGCAACGGATCCTGAGCCAAGAGATTGGAACGGACGGTTCCATAAAGACTTTTATCCAAGCCCATAAGAAATAAATGGACCCTATCTTCTTCTTTCTTCTTCTCCACTGCAAGCGTTAGATTGCATGTGAAATTTCCACACGAACATGTTGGAAACTTATCATAATTCCCAAGTTCTTCCCATAACATAGCCAGTTTCCCCTAGTAAGCAGCAATAGTCAATCCCTTTTGCTTACAACAGGCCAAAGCAGCTTTCAATTCCTGAATCTGAGGTCTGTTTCCCACCGAGAAATGCTTTCGGATGCTCTCCCACAAATCTTTAGCAACCTCCATGTGCAATATGGTGGTCCTAAGGGTAGGCTCAACAAAATTCCTAATCCAAGACCCCAGAAGAGAATTGATACTCCACCAATCCTCATGATCGACCGAATCTTCACCAGGCTTCTTAATCGATCCATCAGCAAAACCAAACTACTTCCTTGCACGCAGCGTCATTCTTACGGACCATGCCTATTCCTCATAGTTCTCACCGGTCAACTGGACCTGTGCGATAATCAACCCAGGATTATCATTCGAAGTGATGTCGTACAGAGAGATGCTCTTCTGTACGACAGAAGCATTACCCCCACTCCTTGAGCAACGCCTCCTCCACCAGCACCACCTATCGGAGCTGCTATTACTTTTCCACTCGAAGAGTTTCACGGTGGCTCTGATACCATGTAAAAATGGACACACCAAACAAAGTTTTAAGTGAAAACTCTTGCCTCTTATTGATGAATTGGTCCTATATTTATACAAGAAACTAGAAAACCCTACCTTGGTCACCAGGTATACTCCTAATAGGCTAAGGCCAACTAATTGGACAATTTACTCTAATTATATACACCTTACACAAATAACATACCCTACCTATACAATTGCGCTAATAATCCCTAATATATTCTAATAATTCTATGCACGATAATTTTATGCACATGTTTTGCACTATCGACATAACTGATTACTTACTGTAGATGAAACACAACCAACAGCCTCTTCCAGCATCAATCTCATCGGCAACTACCTCCGATTTGTAGCAATCAATAACTGTATCAGGTACCAACAAAGTTTCCAATGAGTGGAGTTCACAAACGTCTAAAATAATTCAAAATCTTTCATAAACACTCATATTTGTATGTACTAACTACTGGAACGTTTTACAATGGTTACTAGGCTAATAATTTTTTCAATACTGATGAAATTAAGAAGTTTGATCCCTTTTTACTTAGTTGTATTTTATCTGTAGTAAGTAATCAGTTAGGCCTAAAGTGCAAACTATGTGCACAAAATAGCCATTCATAATGACACGACTTGGATTTTTGGTTAGGCCGTGCGAGCACCTCACATCTTCCCCTAAACCTGTCGGACGAACCCTTTTCAACTGAATCAACATAATAGTCATAAAATTAACTTGAAATGAGAAATGAGACTCAGAAAAAACATAAACATAAATAGATAAGAAATTACAGCTGTCTACCAATATACTTGGTTTAGGGCTATACAGACCAAATATCTACGAGTGCAAAAGAAATACATACATCTCCCGAACATAGCAAAACTAGACTACCAAAATCAGATAAAAACTGGTGGCCATCCTGGACAAGAGCTAGCTCACCTTGACAGCTGATCACGCCTTCGCTCTTCAATCACGAGTTGAACATAGTCCTAGAGAGAAACATACCGAAACAAAAGGAACTACAAGAAACAACAAAAAGGTGAGTCGAAAAGACTCAGTAAGTGGAGGCTGGCTAGCCACCTTGAAGAAAAGATAAACTAGCTAGGGAGAAGAGAGGAGTAGATGTCACGCTCTCTTTTTCAAAAGGAGTATCTCTAATTTTAAGGAGATTTCTAATGTTTAGATTGTGACTGGTGTTTAAAAGTACAAAATTATAAAACTCGGAGTCGCCATTGAACAAGTCCAAAGGTGTGCCAACTCACCAATTGGTGTACCTTTAGAACACCTTTGACTTGATGTACCAGATATTCTGGTAAGGTCATTATTTGAGTCTTGTGAAGTTATTAGGCACCCATGAATCCTGTACTGAGTACTATTGCTTTCTTGTCGTGTTTTATTTATTAAATATGATTGTTGTATTTTTACTATTAACTAAAAGTTTTATCATATCACCCGATGGTATATTTTGACACATTAATTAAAATGAATTGGCTTTTCTCAATTTAATATTTTTATTTTTTGCTTAATAAGCAGACCACTGCTCATACTTATTATTATGTCTAATCGTGTGAAGTCTTCTCGTCCGTATTATTTTCTAATCTTATTTAAAGGTAGTTTTGCCTTGGTAATAATTTTTTCCCATTTGTTCTATAATGTATTTGAACTAAATTTGCATAAACAATAAGTTTATCTTAGCATAGCTTCGACCAGCACATAATTGTCCAATTTAAAGGAGATCTTCAAAAATACCCATACATCTCATCTTATTTACAAGGCTCTACCTATTACATTAATACTCATAACTTTGTGTTGGCCTAAATCGGGACAGGTCAACAAATCGAATTTTTATCGGGTTTAACTGGTAATTTGCTTGTATCGAAATATTGCTCAAGCTAGAAATGAACTTAGACTAGATAAAATGCTTAAAAATAAACGAGGCAAGGAACAATTTGGATGATAAACGAGACAACAGATGAAATAGAGTTGAATATTGTATTGATCGTATCTCGTTGTTTACAAACGAGTCCTATTTATAATCAGGAGAAAGAAATGACGTTGTAAATATCATGACATTACTCCGTACATGATTGTAGTTGACTCACGATCTATCCACTTAAATGTTAGAGTAACGGTCAACATTTATAAAGGCTAGACCTCATTTTCTGAGGCACTACATCTACTCGGGGTTACGTTGTTATGGTGCTTGCTCTGAGCTCAATACTTTGAGTTCATTCCACCTCATTCCCTGAGGCGATTTCCCAGGGCAAAGGTACATGCAACCTCTCCTCGTAGGTTTACCTCATGGAGTGGACTTCGTGTTAGGCTCTGAGGCCCTATTTGAGACCTCGGTGACTTTTCATCCAATACAGATAGTCCCCCCACCCTTCGGATAATTACTAGAATTTTTCGAGGGGTGGAATTGAATTTAAGCGAGAGAGTGATGTGGCGCATTTGGCCAGGAAATTTGAAAAGGCGGGCGTCGTTTCAATGTCTCATCCCTTGCACATGGCTCAGTTTTGAACGGCTATGTCTTTTCGTTTGATCTTCCCCATGTAACCGCCATCATTGCATTTTGATCCACTTGCACTTCGCTATAAATTGGCCATTTTTGTTGTTATCTTCATCATCTCACAATTCCCCTTTTAGATTCTTTCAGATTTTCAGAATTTCACGTCTTCTCCATCCTATCGTAAAAATTTCATTTATGCTTCAACTAAGGACTTGTTAGACTCTCCCCCCTCAGCAACTTCTTCTCGTTCGGAAGACAGTCGTATTGTAGCCAGCCAGGAACCATCCATCGGCGATGATGAGGTGGTGGCTGAAAGGGCCATTGATGATAACAAGGTAGTTGAGACCTCACCCCCGAAGAGAAAAAAAAAGAACGTTTACCAGGGGGAACTTGAACCTCAGTGGGTCATCCCAAGATGATTTGACTCAAGTAAAGATTTTAGAATGGGGGGGGCAATCGGCCTTTGATATTAGGAGGAAAAGGAACCTCTCCGTTCAACTTTCTCCGAGCCTGGCCTCGGAAGCTTTGATCCAAGAGGAGTGCAGTTGGAACCCCGAGGTCCCAATATCAATTCCCACCCCCGAGCAACGTCCGTGTGATAGTGTCTCGGGGCGGTCCTTCGCTTACATCTACCCGTTTTTTATTGGTTTTTCTCTTCCTCTTCTTCCTATAGCAGACACCTTTTGCCGGACGCACAATGTCTGCTTTCCCCTTCTCTACACAAAGATGGGGTTGTGTAGTTGAATAAGAGGGGTCAGTTTTCCTTCATTACTAAGAGTGACGACACCGAGGATCGAAGCTGGTGTGACTGGTTTGTCCTTCTTCCCATATCTTCTCTTTCAGTCGAGCCTGGCTTTCTCGAGGATAGAATAGGAGTCGTAAGCCTTTCTCTCGTTTTTACTTTTTATACTTGGTTTTAAATGCGGCAAAGTCTGACCTTTCGTCGTGCTTTTAAGCAAGGAGACCCCCAATTAATCCTTCCCAGGATTTGGAGGCTTGGGTGCAAGCCATCATCAACGCCGAGGGGAGATTAGATAGGGATTGGATGGTTTCGGCCGCTCGTGCAGAAAATGGGTGGTCGGGAAAACGTCTGGGTTAGTATATTTCCAACTTGATTGTTTCGTATTCTCGATGCGTCTTTTCTCAGTTCTACTTTTTCCCCTCGTTTTTCAGATTTCAACATCTTGTCTGCCGAGGCGGAGCAGGAAGAAGATAAGAAAAAGAAGGCAAAGAAGAAAAAGAAGTCGGGACGATGAGCTGAGGTCGTTGATATCCCAGATGTTGATGCTAGTTTGAATCTGATTGAGGAGTCTGTTGAGATTCTTACTAGGCCCCGAGAGGTACTCCTTTCTACTTTTTGTACTTTTCTCTTTGTTTTCCCCTTCGAGTAATGTGTTTCTTCCTTTTCAGGTTCAAAGAAAAAAGGCGATACGCCTAAGAAGCCAGCTAAGGCTAAAGATCCTCGGTTTGAATCGACTAAGGTCCCCCGGCGAAGATTGATTGACGAACCGCATGATGTGATGGTTCGGAGCGTAGTTAAGGGGACGGTCGTGAGAGAGCCGAGCCAAGTAGCTGACAAGGTTCATGAGGGCTTGGAGTCTAGCGAGGCGAAGTCTGCCGAGGAGGTCACCAATCCTGTCGAGGCGACATCGCCTTTGAGGCAAGCGAGTGCAGACCTGCCTCGGGCTAAAACGAATCTCTCCCAAGGGATTAGATGAATCCCAGTTCCAATAGATGTTTGTTTATTGGATGACAGCATGGGGGTTGCCATCAGCTGCAAAGGGCTACTTGGACCTTAAGAGAATGATCGTTTGAAGAATATTCCCTCGGACGATCTGATGGCTTACTCGACTCACCATGCAATCCATGTGAGGTTTTGTTCTGCTTACTCTTTATTCCGATTGTTTTTCAAGCCCTTAACTCTTTTTCCCTTTGGTTGTAGGGTTATGTTTATGCCATGAAGGAAGCTGAAGTTGAAGCTCAACAAGCATATCATCTTCATCGGGTTGGGGATGAGTGGGATCGTAGGAGGAATGTGCTCGAGGCTCGTGTTGCTGAGCTCGAGAAACATCTTTCTAGCTCCGAAGCTAACTTGGGTCGATCTCAAAGCGAAGTTGAGCAACTTGGTGCTGAACTTTCTCAGGCCCATGGTGAAGTTGCCAGTCTCCTGGCTCAGAAGAGATCCCAAGAAGAGAGTCACCAAGCCGAGCTCCAGAGGCAAACCGACGCAGCCAATGTAGTGCTTAGGGGGCTGGCAGAGCAATTTGAGGAGAGAGCTTGGCTACTTAACTCAAAAGTGGGCGAGGTCGAGGCTAAGAATAGAGCTCTTGAAGCCGATGTGAAGACCCTCCGTTTTGAGAAACTAGCCTCTTCCTCCAAGCTTAAATCCAAGTTCAAGGCTAAGCTGGATTTGAGGGCTACCCGAGCGAAAGTCGATAGAAACTGGGCAATCATTTAGACCAAGTTGAGGACCCTTGAACAGTGTGAAAATGGGATTAGCTTGGATAATGAGATTGCCAAAGCCAAAGTAGACGTGGCTACGACTCGGGGACTCTTAGATCGACTTCCTTCGAGCAGTGACAGCTCGTCTGAAGGAGAGGTTTCGGATAGCGATAATGAGCACGAGTGGTTGCTCATTTGCTTTTGTTTTTGTGCCTTCGGGCTACTTTTCGGTAATTATTTTGGCCTTTGAGCCTTGTGAATGCATGTATTATTTTGATACTTTTTCTGTTTGCTTGCAAGACTTTTTAATGTGTTAAGGAGCTAGCTTAGGGCGACGTCTCGCCCTCGAGCCGAGGCTAAAACTTTAATGGATAAAAAGATGATAGATCGATTTTTATTCCATTAATAGAAATTGAACCATTTTACACAAGGCCTAGTCGTACTTAGGCATATTTCATTTCAAAAAACCGCATTGGGCGAAGATTTCAAGCTCGGAGCTGAGTCCCCGAGTCTAAGTTATTCCGAATAGTTTTCCAAGCTACGAGCTTGCGAGTCGATGGTAGACTGATCTCGTTTCCTTGTCACCCCCTCCCCAGTGTTCGAGGGTGAAGCATGAAGACTTGAGTGTTGTTGACCTCGGGAGCGCATTTCGTGTTGCTAGAAATAGTATTTCTTCAAATTGGATACATTCCAATTTAAAGGCTCTTGCTTCCCTTTAAGGTCTGCTAGCTGATATGATCCTTTCTCTAAGATTGCTTTTACTCGGTAGGGGCCTTCCCAATAGGAAGAAAATTTTCCTGCGTTTTTCTCTTTGGTTGTTTGATTCGAGGCTCTTAAGACATAATCACCAACCTTAAACTCGCAGCTTGGCTCTTTTGTTTAAGTAGGCCTCGATTCGTTGCTTTTGGGCTATCAATCGTACCAGCGCCACTTCTCTTCGTTCCTCAAGAAGATCCAGCTCAACCCTCATCGCTTTTTGATTTGACTCCTTGGAGGAGTGTACATAGCAGAGACTCAGCTCCCCCACCTTGACTAGAATTAATGAATCGATTCCGTAAATGAGAGAAAATGGTGTTTCTCCAGTGTTGTTCTTCTCTATTGCCCTCATTGCCCATAGTACTTCTGGTAACTCATCAGGCCACGAACCCTTGGCTTTGTCCATCCTCTTTTTAAGGTTGTCAATAATTATCATGTTTGATGATTCATCGTGTCCATGGCACTTGGATGGTAAGGTGTCGAGGTTACCCTTTTAATTCCCCATTTTTTAAAAAAAGCCATGACCTCCGAACCAACGAATTGTGTACCGTTGTCACAACTAATTTCCTTCGGGACTCCAAATCGGCATATGATGTTCTTCCATATAAAATTAATAACCTCTTTCTGGCTTACCCAGGAAAAGGATCCTGCTTCGATCCATCTGGAAAAATAATCAGTGAGCATGAGTATGTATTTGACACTGCCCTTCGCTTTGGAAAAAGGTCCTATGATATCTATCCTCCACTTCATAAAGGGCCACAGTGAAACTATCGAGTGCAAGGGCTCAGCTTGTGGGTGAATCACAGAAGCATGCCTTCAACATTTGTCGCACTTCCTAACAAACACTCTAGCATGCTCGCTCATCCCGAGCTAGTAATAGCCAGCTCGGAGTAGTTTGCGAACGAGGGCTTTGGCTTCTGAGTGGTTGCCGCATGTTCCTTCGTGAACTTTTCTCATCACGTATTCATATTATCTGGGGCGTAAACATTTGGTCATCGGGCCGCATTAAAGTTTTTTGTATAGTTGTCCATACACTATTGTGCATGGGACAACTTGCTTCCTAAATTTTTCCGCTTCTTTTTTGTCTGGTGGTAGAGTCCCCGACTCTAGATAAGAGATAAATTTTGTTCGCCAGTCCCAATATCGATTCACCATATTCACTTCTAGCTTCATTCTTCCTATGGCCGATGAGAGAATCCTAACTGTGGCATCAGTCACCGAGTCATCTGTTGACACTACCGAGGCCAGATAGGCTAGAGCGTTGGCCTCGGGGTACTTGCATAACTTTCCATTCTTGAAAGGCCTCGAACGCTTGTTGCATTCTTGCCACGAGTTGCTTCATTCTGGGCTCTCGAGCCGTATATCCACCGAGAAATTGGTTCACCACTAGCTGTGAGTCGCACCTTAACTCTTTATTTTCAACTCCCATCTCTTTGGTCAACTTTAATCCTGCTATGGCGGCTTCGTATTTGGCTTCATTGTTGGTCAGCTTCTCAGATTTCATTGAATGCCTTAACTTCTTCCCAGTGGGAGCCTCGAGCACTATTCCGAGCCCCAAACTATTGGATTTGGCTGCTCCATCTGTGTAAACCTTCCACACTCCGGGGGTAGGACCTTTTGAAATTGAACTCTCCTTTTCCGCCTCGAGAAGAAGTTTAATACTGAAATCAGCTACGAAAGTAGCCAGCGCTTGAGATTTGATGGTTGTGCGAGGTTGATATATGATGTTATACTCACTCAGCTTGACTGCCCACCAAGACAATCTCCCCGACAGCTCTGGCTTATGCAGTATACTTCTCAGGAAGAAAGTTGTTACTACGGCTATCGGATGGCATTGGAAGTAGGGGCGCAATTTCCTAGTAGCAATGATTAGCGCAAGTGCTAATTTTTATAAATGTGGGTACCTTGTTTCAGCATTGAAGAGGGCTTTGCTGACATAGTATATTGGTTGCTACTTCCCTTCTTCTTCTCGAACCAGAACAGCACTTACTGACACCTCGGAGATAGCTAGGTAAACAAAAAGGGTCTCGCCATCTTTTGGTTTGGCCAACAACGGAGCATTGGCTAAATAATGCTTCAGTTCTTTTAAGGCCTCCCTGCACTCGGGCGTCTATGCGAAGGAAATATTCTTCCTCAGAATAGAAAATAACTTGTGGCACCGCTCTGACAACCTCAAAATGAATCGGCTCAAAGTGGCTAATCGGCCAGTTAAGCGTTGTACTTCCTTGGGACTCGATAATTCTTCGGGGATTTTCTGTATAGATTTGATCTTGTCAGGATTTACTTTAATGCCTCTCTCTGAGATAATGAATCCTAGGAATTTTACTGAGCTAACCCCAAAAGCGCACTTCTCGGGGTTGAGCTTCATAAAGTGTTGTCTCAAAATTGCGAAGGCTTCCTTTAGTTGTTTCAAATGATCTTCCAGCCGAGCAGATTTTACCAACATGTCTTCAATATAGGCTTCCATCATTTTTCTAATGTAATCCTTGAACATTTGGCACACCAATCTCTGGTAGGTTGCCCCGGCATTTTTGAGGCCAAAGGGCATCATCTTGTAGTAATAAGTTCTTTCATCCATAATGAAAGAAGTTTTTTCTTCGTCGCTTGGGTCCATTAGGATCTGATTGTACCTTGAATACGCATCCAAAAAGATTAAAAGCTTGTGTCCAGCCATGGAGTCTATTAACCTATCTATTTGGGGTAAAGGGTAGGAATCTTTAGGGCAAGCTTTATTCAGGTCGGTATAATCGACACACATTCTCCACTTGCCATTTTTCTTGGGCACCACTACCACATTAGCAAGCCAATCTGGATACTTGACCTCCCTTATGAACCCGTTGTCAAGTAACCTCTTGGTCTCGTCTTGGATCACTTTCTTCTTTTTTCCAGCATGGGGCATTTTCTTCTGTTTCACCGGGCGGTGGTTGGGGTCTACGTTCAGCTTGTGTGTCATGATCTCGGGATCGATCCCTACCATGTCTGTGTGGGACCATGCAAAGCAATCATCATTGGCTTTTAATAATTTGATGAGAGCATCCTTAGACTCGGCGTCTAGCTCCGAACCCACGAATATTTTTCTTTCTTGGAACTCTTCTGATAATGCATGATATTCTATCTCTTCCACCGTCGAATCCTCGGCTTTTTGCTTTCGAGGTTCTTGGATGAAAGTTGGAATCTTCCCTTCCTGCTTCAGGGGAACTACTTTTTTGACCAAGCTCTCCCCTCCATGGGGCTTTGGGTCGCTCGGCTGCGACCTCGATTGCCCGATCGAGGCGTTCTCATTTCACGCAGTGACTGAATAGCTTTTTCGAGCCGTTGATTGGTCGCTTCGAATCAAACGGATTCCCCATGGGGTGGGAAACTTATCGACTTGATGAAAGGTCGACGGCACATCCTCCATTTAGTGAATCCAAGGCCTTCCGAGGATAATATTGTATGTCATGTCCTCTTTTATTATTTGGAAAGTTGTTTCTTTGTCAACCCCCCTGACAGTGGTTTCGAGGGTGAATTCTCCTAGAGTTCTTTTCACGGAGTTATTGAACCCTGCTAAGGTGGTTACTTTCGGGACGACAAGGTCCTTCAGCCACATTTGTTCAGTAGTTCTATGGTTGATTATATTTACGGAACTCCCAGGGGCTATTAAGACTCGCTTTACATATGAATCATTGACCCTTAAGGTAATGAACAAAGCTTCATGGTGAGGGGTCATTACCTTGTAGTGGTCTCCTTCACCGAAAATGATTTCTTCGCCGCCCCTTTCCATTTGGGTTCTTTTCTCCATGCTGGTTGAGAGTTTAGCAAGCTTCCTCACCGAAGAATGACTGATATCGTTTATTTCTATACGGCCCGATATGACTGACGAGGCCAAAGTGCATAGGAATTAATGCTTGTGATAAGTCAAATTATAATATAGTTTAAGATATCGTCTCACAGAGATTGGGTAAATCTATTCTACAGACTTGTAATATTTCCACTACTATTTGAGAGAATCAAATTGATGAAAGGAGAGTTTTTTTAACTTTTAATTAACTTTAACTAAATAAAGGACTTTCGAAAAATTTCAAATTTAAAAAGAGTTGGGAGTCATTGAATTCACTTGGTAATATTCATAATATAATCTCAGTTTTGACATGTATTTCTCAAAAGAAAAATTGCTTATTGCTAATACAATTTTATTTTGCTCACTCAGAAATAATAATTAAATACACTCCATGAGGTTATGTATATTAATTGATTTATGACTTTGTGACGGTTAAACCGAAATAATATCCTTGCCTGAATTGTGCTAAAAGGTAGCAAAAACTTCGTGAGAATATTTTCACTAAAACCAACAATCTTGCTTACAACAATTCCTCCGTGAGAATTAAAATTGAGGGAAACAAGATTACTGACTTGGAATGATAGGTTACTATAGGTTCCATTCTCACTCAACTATTTTATTCATCAGTCATCATATATTAATTTTGCTCCGTGAGAATTACAAAATTAATATACAATAACCTAAAAATAGATAGATGTGAAAATAAAGAGTAACAGAACTATCACTCTAGCACAGTATGAAAATGCAGATATAAAGTTTCAGGCCAAGTATGTACTAAAACTGAGATAGAAATTATAAATATACCAAGTTTCATCAACTATCCCAACAGAAGGAAATTACTCCATTATGGAGTGATAAAAACTAAAAAGAAATTTAGAAGACTTTGGAAATATTTCTACTACAAAAGAGAGAAAACAAAAAAGAGAGAATTCTTGATTTTGGCTAATGAAAAAGTTGTTTTCTCTCTACAACTTTGCCTCCTATTTATAGAAAAATCTTTAGGTAAAGTTGGTGTTGCGACATCAAGTCAGAACATGAGTTGGTGTTGCGACCTCAAGTCAGAACATGAGTTGGTGTTCTGATTTCCAGAGTTACCGTCGCGACATGAATTGGTATTGCGACTTCAAGTCAGAACATGAGTTGGTGTTCCCATTTCAACAGTTACCGTCGCGACATGAATTGGTGTCGCGACTTCAATTCACAACATGAATTAATATCATTTCTTCTTTCCTTTATGCATCATGTCGCGACTTCAATTCGCAACATGAATTAATATAATTTCTTCTTTCCTTTATGCATCACTCTTTTTTGTTCTTTTTTCTTCTGTTTTTGCTTGTAGTCTTCATTCCTCAAATGAACTTTCACCGTAAAACTTGTTAGCAAATATAATAAAATATAATATATTTATTTATTATATTTAAAATATTTAAATTTATATATAAAAATACATGAATAATTTATATTCATCAAATTCTCCCACACTTGAACATTTGCTCGTCCTCGAGGAAAAATATATATATACACATATAAACCCTTTTTTTTTTGTGAACATTTGCTTCAAACTCATGATCTTTGTAGCATAAAAAATTTATTCAAAATAAACTTCTTTCATTATCTTTTATGCAATCATCCTTTTTAAATCACCAAATTCATTACCTTGTTTTTGAATTCCACTTTGATCAATAAGAACTTGCATTTTCTTCCCTTGAATCTTTCAGAATTGATAGATTTATGATCACCCATTCATTTAGTATCATCGTCTTGTCAATATGGTTGCTCCTCATGTTTGTCTCTACTAATATAGATTCAACACTGATTTTCAAAATCTTTTTAGGACTTTTCTCGGCTTGTAATGTTAGGCTTCATGCTGGTAGGGAATACGAATATATTTATAGAGACTTTTGCTCTTCCAGCTTTGAGCAAACATTTCTTAATCCTCAGTATTTCCATCATTTCATAGTACTTGTCTTTTTTTTTTTTTTTTGGCCCTTCTTTTGAAAAATCATAACAATCATACAAACTCTTTCTTTTTTTTTTTTCACAATATTTCTTCCTCTCGTTGATATCAATCTTTGCTCATTCATAGCTGGAAGAAATAATTTTTTTTTTTTTGGTAACTATCAGGATTTTATTACCAAATTAGGAAATTCAATACAAAAACAAACAGAGGTCTCCAAGTCTGGGCATCCCCAGCTAAGAGCAATTCATCTATTACTACTCCTACTCTACTACTCTACTCCTGGCTCCTTGGGTAATAATCAAGCGCTTGTAACTTCCTTCTCAGCTTTGGCTTCATGGTACATCTATAGAACACCTCCTGAATAACTTGCCTCGTGATCAGTCCAGCTTCTCTATGTTTTTATTGGAAGACGCGTCCGTTTCTTTCTTGCCACACCTGATATACAGCACTAGCCAATGTTGTCCTACACACCCCCGCTGCTGCTGAGTTGCCTTTGTAGTTGGTCTCTGCCCATTTCACTTCCTCCTCCCACCCCATCACTGGTCTTTGGATACCCTGCCATCGTAATAGGTGACCCCATATAGTAGCTGCATATTGGCATTCAAAGAGTAGGTGATTCAGAGTTTCATTCTTTCTATTGCATAACACACACATTGGCTCGACCTCCAATCCCCATTTTCGCAGCCTATCCTTGGTGGACAACCTTCCATGAAGGCCTAGGAACAAGATAAATGTCCACTTTTGTTGTCCATAGTTGTTACATATGAGCTTCCTCCAACTAACTTTAGGAAAATTTCCTAGGAGCAGATTATACATCTTTGTAATCGAGAACTTGTCCATTCCCAGTAGGCTTTGCTCAGTCAAGCCAGCTTGCTCTATGTATTTAGTTGCTTTGAGTGTTTTCTGCACCACCCATGAAGCTTGCTTAGCTTCACAACCCCAACATGGTTTCCTTTTTATGTAATATTCATGAATCCAGCGAACCCACACTTTATCCTTCTTCTTGCAAATGTTCCATAATAGCTTAGATATAGCTGCTTTGTTCCACACAGTCAGGTTTAACAGATTCAAACCCCCTGCTGTTTTGGGCACACATAGGCTGTTCCAAGCTATCAAAGCTTTCTTTGAGTCCCCTCCCCCAGTCCAAAGAAATCGCTTGCATATCTTCTCAATCTGTTGAATAATCTTTTTGGGCAATACAAAGAGCTGAGACCAATACACCTGTATGGAGAATAGCACACTCTTGACCAGGGTAAGTCTGCGTGCATAGGATAAATATCTAGATGTCCATGATGTAATTTTGCCTATCATCTTGTCCAGTAGGGGTTGGCATTGTAGAATGGACAATCTTTTTGAGCTCAATGGTACCCCCAAGCACCTAAAAGGGAGGTGGCCTATAGATACCCCAGTATATCTAGAATTCGTTCTTGATCCATCTGCTTAACCCCACCAAAATACACACTACTCTTCTGGATGTTTGCCTTCATGCCTGATGCCTGGGTGAATTGTATAAAACATGAGTTCAAAATGGCAACTGATTTTGGTTCTCCTTTGCTGAAGAGTAAGAGGTCGTCTGCAAAGCTCATTTGAATGAGTTTCAACTTTGAGCATCTGGGGTGGTATTGGAAGCCCATCTCTTTTGTAAGACCCTTTAGCAGTCAACTCAGGTATTCCATCACTATGACAAACAGGAATGGAGACAAAGGGTCCCCTTGTCTTAACCCTTTCCTTGCTTCAAATGGCTTAGTTGGTGATCCATTGATGTTGATAGAGTAGGATACAGTAGTAACACATTCCATGATCCACTTTATGAACTTCTCTGGAAAATTATGTTGTACCAACATTTGCTTCAGATATGGCCACTCGACTGAGTCATAAGCTTTCTGCATATCAATCTTCAGCATACACCGTGGAGATATCCCTTTTCTTCCATATCCCTTTACCAATTCGTGCCCCATGAGGATGTTATCAGTGATGACCCTACGTGGCACAAAGACTCCTTGGCTACTGTCAATGATGCTATTTGTAGCCTGGCCGTGATTATTTTTGATATAATCTTATACAGCACATTACAACATGATATTGGTCTAAACTCTTTAATGCTTGTGGGGTGGGGGACTTTTGGCACCAGTGTTACAAGTGTGCAGTTCACTGGTGTATACATCTTCCCTGTTTGGAAGAAGTCCAGTACAGCAGCTGTTATGTCTTCTCCTACGCCTTGCCATGCTCTTTTATAGAACACAGTATTTAGTCCATCACATCCTGGTGCTTTTTGATCATCAATGCTCTTTACTGCCTCCCATATTTCAGTTCTTGACACTTCAGCTTCTAGCCTTTGTTGTTGTTTTCTGCTTATAATGGCCCCATTCTTCATCACTTAGGCATCAACTCCAGCTAGTTGGGTTGCTGAGGAGCCTAGGAGCTTCTTGTAGAAGTCCACAACCTCTTCCTGAATTGCTTTTTCTTCTCTTATAATTTGTCCATCTTCAGCTATCAGGTTTGTAATTTTATTCTAGGCTCTTCTATTCTTGATGCAGGCATGAAAAAAACCAGAATTAGAGTCTCCCTCTTTTAGCCATTGAATCCTTGATTTTTGTTTAAGAATTCCTTCTTCTATCATGCTCCATTTCTCTAGTTGTGCCCTCAGAACTTTTTCTTCTTCAACAGTTTCCTGGTGATGCTTCCAGGTTTGCACCTGGTTTTGTAGCTCCTCTAGCTTCTGTCTAGCTTCCCCAGCTCTAGCTGTTGAACTGTTCAAAACCTGTTTATTGATACATTTGAGCTCCTGTTTTGTGTTCTTTAGCTTGGCCCATACATCTCTCAGGGTTGCACTAGGAGTAGTCATCTGCCAGCAATTCTCTATTCTGTCCCCAAATTCTGGATGATCAACCAAGTAGTTGAAGAACTTAAAAGGCCTTGATGTCTTGTTGTGTCTCTGTTCTATATTAAGGCATAATGGAGAGTGATCTGAGAATTCTGGATTCATGAGCTCCACTTCAAAATGATCCCAATCTTTCATCCATTTATCATTTACAATTGCCCTGTCTATCCAGCTGTATGTGTGCCTATTTGTCCATGTAAAGTTTTTGCCAAAGGTTCTTAACTCAGTCATGCTTAGGTTGATCATGAATTCTCTGAAATCTTTAACTTCAATCTCAGCTACTGGGCTTCCTTTTACTCTATCCTCCTCACACCTTATTGCATTAAAGTCTCCCATTATTATCCAGGGGTGAGCTTGGATACTTGCCAGGTTTGTTAACTCTTCACATAGCTTCTTCCTATCTTGCACAGTGTGCAGCCCGTACACAGCTGTAAACAAAAATACTGTCCCTTTGTTCACTAGTGTTAGTGTCCCATGAATAAGCTGGTTGCCAGTGTGAATTACTTTGAACTCCACAAGTCTAGTGTCCCATAACAGCCACAATCTGCTTCTATCTGTCAGGTAGTTCAGCTCTCTTTCCCATCCAGGAGCCACTTTATTTATTATAGTATTAGCAAATGAAAGTTTAACTCTATGTTCTATAATGGCTATTAAGCCTACCTTATTTCTACTTATAAACTTCTTCAACTCCTTCTACTTATATCCTTTATTCAGCTCACATTCCAGGTTATAAGGTTCATGCTGGTTTGAGTTTTTCTGTCCCACCTTCTCCCCCCTCACCTTCTTCCCCTTGTCCTGTGTTCTGCTTCATATTCCTATTCTCAGTGCTTAATAGACTGAATGCATTTGTCATGGGTACCTGGTATGCCCCCATTTGTGCATTGCATTGAACTATAGCTCAAGCACCTGGTTTCATAGGAGATCTGCTCTTAGTTTCTTTCCATGCATTCACAGTAGGAGCATCTGCTATGGTTTGAGTCTGCTTCCCATTAGGATCCGTACTTGATTGTGTTAAAATCTGCTTCCCATCATCTTGTTGCTTCTGTTTTTCCACTATTATATTTTCCTTGACTTCAGCACCCCTTTTCTGCCATTGCATAGCTGTTTTTGTTTGTTGTACTCTTTCCTTTTCTACAGGCTTATCCTTCCTCTGGTTGTCTTTTGGTTTACAGCAATGCCCCACCTGATAGCATTCAGGGCAGTACATTGGCTTCCACTCATAATCAATCCATTGTTCGAAAATTCTGCCATTTGGGTCTTGAACCTTTACTATTTCTGGTAGAGGCCTAGTAATGTCCATCTCGACCAATATACGAGCATATGACACTCGATCAACTGCAGTGGTGCAAGCGTCAGCAAACAATGGGGTACCTAAGGCACTACCAATTCTGCTCAGTGAGTCCTTTCCCCAGCAATTGAGAGGCAGGTTGTATAGTTTGATCCAGAGTGGTATAAGGCGCAGGACCTCTTCATTAAAGTCAAAATCAGGGCACCAATGTTTCACTATCACAGGTTTACTCCCTATTGTGTAAGGTCCAGAGTACAGGACCTCATCTCTATCATCAACGCAAGCAAACCTGATGATGAAGTATCCACCATTATGGTAGTAAATCTTTGGCTTCGCTGCAAAATTCCAATTAGTAGCTACAAATCTCTCTATTGCTCCAATTGATGGAGAATCCCCAACTACATACAATATTACAGCATGCTTCCACTTTTCTGTTTCCTTGTCTATTTCTTCCTTTTGCAATTGGGCCACAGTATCTCCATTGACGATTACAGGAGCTACGTAAGATAGATCCATACCTCGAGATGTCATTCGCGTACCCACAAATAGATTTGCCCATTTTTGCTCCTGCTGTTGTACCGTTGTTTCCATTGGTGGTAAGTCAAGTTTCCGGTGAGTTGGCCGTTCCACTTCCTTCCCCTTTGAGCTTGTTCCAGCTTCCCTAGTTCCTTCTTCATTCGTAATCAGTATTGCAGGAATCTTAGGGGTTGGATTCCTTACTTGTTGTTGTATTGTATTGCTTGAGCTAGGATATGAGTTTCCTATATTCCCCGCACTTCGATTTTCAATTATATTCATATGAGCTGGTGTGTTGAATTTTTCCATCGTGGGTTGCTTATTTCTGTTCGTACCCTTTCTCGGTCGTCCTCTAGGTGACATTTTCCGGCCACAGGCGCACGTTAGAATTCCACTCTTAACATGCGCCGGGAGAGAAGACAATTTGAGCTTTGCATATTTTACCTTTTTGGAAGAAATAATTATTATATTTAAATATGTATATACAAATGTGTATATTTAATGCATACTATATATATTATGAGATTTTTATTCTCTATTTTTTAAGAGAATTATGGTGTTCGAGAAAAAAGATCAAGGCTCAAAGAAGGGTTCTAGGAGGTAGTATATATATATTGGGATGAAAATAAAGAGGTTAGAATTGTGTATCAAAGAAGGCCTAATTTCATTTTTCAAAAATCAGTGTCGTCTATTATTTCGCCTTGAAAAACATTTAGAGCAAGTTCTAGCCAAGTTTTTTGATTCCATTTGCTTTTGTAATCATAACTTTTCTCAATTCAAATGATTTCCTAAGTTGAAGATGCTTGCTATTACTTCACAAAATAAAAATCATAAACATGACAAATCATATGGTGAAGATAAAAAGAAATAATATTGAACATAATGAGAAAAAATTTAATTTGTTAATTAAATACCTACAAAAGATCATAGTTAAGAAGAAAATATTATACCAAGTGTGGCGGAGGGTTATTCTAGTTTTTATGTATGTATATATATATATATATATATATATATATATATATATATATATATATATATATATATATATATATATATATATATATATATATACATAAAAACTAGAATAACCCTCCGCCACACTTGAACGTTTCATTCTCCTGGATGAAAGCACATCCCTAAAAAGGTGAAAGAGTGGGTAAAATCTTTTTTTTTTTAGAAAAAAAATATAATAAACTAAAATAGAGAATACTATCTTCTTTTTAAAAATAAAAATCTTTTTGGCTTTCAAATTTACAATCACAGAAGAAAGCTTGAAAGAAACTGTGACCACACATATTCTATGTGTAATAGACGAACTAATTTTTAACCTTAACAGTCATGGGGTCCCGGTTTAAATATAAACCAAAAAATTACCTGAGCCAACATTTGATTTGCATAATTAAATGGCTAACCAACCAGTTACTTAGGTATACCGATCACCATGGCGTTACTCCTGTGTAGGTGACTCTGTTTTTGTAGAGGCCTTCATGAGATGTTCTGGTTGCACAATAACCTGGATATTAACCAGATCAATTGGTTAAGCATTTAATTACTCAAATCTATATTAGACTTATGAAGCTCCATTGCTTCACCCTCAATGGCTACGGGTAAGAAACCGTAGTTCTGAGTTTAACGTCGCCAGCTCGACGTAGTAACTATGATATTTATCAAATTATCATGGTTACTGATGGTTGTTTCTCAAACTGTCCTCCAAAGTATAATTTTAGCCTGTGGCCATTTACTTTGAACTTGTCTCCTCCATTGATTTGTTGAATTTCAATTGCTCCGTATGGAGTAACATCTGTAACAATGTAAGGACCTGTCCATCTGGATTTCAATTTTCCTGGAAATAACCTGAGTCGACCATTGTAAAGGAGTACCTGATCTCCAATTGGGAAACTTTTTTTGTCGAATCAAGTTGCCATGCCATTTTTTTGTTTTTTCTTTGTAAATCTTGGCATTTTCATAAGCTTCCAACCTCAGCTCTTCCAATTCATTAATCTGAAAGAATCTATTTTTACCAGCAGAGTTTAATTCATAGTTCAGCATTTTTAATGCCCAAAAAGCTTTATGTTCTAATTCAACAGGTAAATGATAAGCTTTTTGAAAGACTAATCTGTATGGGAATGTACCAATTGGCGTTTTGAACGCCATTCGGTATGCCCATAATGCATCATCTAATTTTAAAGCCCAGTCTTTTCTTGAGATTCCAACTGTTTTTTCAACTATCCTTTTTAATTCACGGTTGGAAACCTCAACTTGCCGTTGTGTTTGAGCATGATATGGTGTTCTTGTTTTGTGAGTCACACCATATTTGGACAATAAAGCAGAAAATTGTTTATTTATGAAATGAGTCCCTTGGTCACTAATGATGAGTCGTGGTGTGCCAAATCTAGTAAAAATATTTTTTCTAAGAAAATTGCACACGGTTCGAGCATCATTTTTTCTCGTAGGAATGGCTTCAGCCCATCTTGAGACATAATCCACAGCCACGAGGATATATTCAAAAGAATGAGATGAAGGAAAAGGGCCCATAAAATCTATTCCCCAAACATCAAAAATTTCACATATCTGTATTGATTGCAAAGGCATTTCATCTCTCTTGGTGATATTACCTGTTCTCTGACACATGTCACATTGTGGAACATATGCACGTGCATCCTTGAAAAGTGTTGGCCAAAAGAATCCAGCCTCTAAGACTTTAAATACAGTCCGATTTGCAGCATAATGTCCTCCAATTGCACCATTATGGCAATGATGCAAAATCTTAGTCATTTCATCTTCCGGCACACACCTTCTGATAATATTATCTGCACAAATCCTAAACAAAAGAGGTTCATTCCACAGATAATATTTAGCATCTGAAATAAGCTTTTTCTTTCGCTGGTAAGAGAGATCTTGGGGTGTCCATTTTCCAACCAAGTAATTTGCAATATCTGCAAACCAAGGTGGTTGAGTCACAACTGAGCTGACAGAAAAAATATGTTCATCAGGAAACTCTTCTTTTATATCACAAATCTCAAGAGGAGAGTTCTCTATTCTAAACAAATGGTCAGCAACTTGATTTTCTGATATGAACCAAACTACACGGAAGCAAGATGAAGTAACGGAAGCGATAAAGTAAACTCACAATGAGAAAATAGGGGACGGGGAAGGAAAGAAATAGAAGAAAGAAAGGATATTCGATTCAAACAAGATTGAATATTCGAGAGAGATAAAGAAACTTGAACCTATCGAGGATCCATACTAGGATGACATCCACTCGGTTCCAAGTAAAGGAGTCCGTGAAGCCTCGGACTTTCACAAGATAAGGCTCGGCCTAATCTATCTCTATCCTCAATCAAAAACTAACTAAATGAAACAAAGGGCTAAGGAAAGCTTATATAGTTTTCCCATACACAAGTGTAAAATGACTAGAAAGCCCCTAAGCCTAATAAATGGACAAAAATGCCCTTTCAGCTAATTCTAGAACGCTGCCTGACATTCCTTCTTCGCGAACGCGCCATCTCTTCTTGCGATCGCGCTGCACAAGACAACCCTTCATCGCGATCGCGCCAGCTCTTCACGCGATCGCGCAGCATAAACAGTTTCCACCATTCCAGCAAGCTTGCATCTTGGTCTTTTGGCCTTATTTGACTTGAATCCTGGTTTCCAAGCTCTCTTTGAAGCGTTCTAAGTCCCGCATGTTGAGCGTAAACTTCCCACGAATTTCGATACCAATACGGATTGCATCATTCTCCCCTTCTTAAAAGGATTTCGTGCTCGAAATCAAGCCAACAAGACCTACAAGCAAGGCAAAGACAAACGAACTTCCTACTCCAAGAGTAGGTTAGTGCCCAAAAAGTGTGGAAAACACACTCTTATGATAGAGCCAAGCATCAATAACAAGTAATAAGCTTATGTATCCAAAGAAAACAACAAGTACTTGACTCCAAAGAAAGGTGCACCCAACACAAGAACAAGTAAAGAGATCATTAGGATATGGAGCATGCCAGATATAGCAATCACATTCCCTATGACCCCTAAGCGTATGACCAACACACCAAGCCTTCAAATCAATATTATCACAATGTGACATATTGGCTTTGGTATGCTCAACACCCAAGGTGTGATCAACATGTGGGGTGGAGTAAACAAAATAGTTCAATTGGCAACTAACATCAATCACTCCACTCCCCTTCTTGAAAGCACCCTTACACACACCAAGAGTGACTTCCTCACCTCCAATTCCAACTCCAAGACAATCTCCCTCACTTGACAAACTCCAAAGGAAGGTCTCCAAAATAGGTTCTTCATCATGATAGTCCACACAACGAAGGCTAGGACTACTAGAAGATGGTTCAATACAACCAATACCATGACCACTCATCCCACTTGGAGTTCCAAATAATGGATCATCCATAAAGTCTAACTTCACAAACCATGGAGGTTCTATCTTACTACCAACCCTAGTCCGATACAATTCATTATGACAATTGAGATTATCTATAAGCAATGAGAATGTAAAAGCATGCACCTCAATTTTATGGTTAAACAAAAGCATAGCATCAAGACTAGGTTCTTCGCTCTCACTTGAGGAGTCATCAAAAACAAATCGATCCATTTCACACTTTAGAGACTCCTCAAGATCACAACCATCCTCACTACAACACATAGGTCCACCATTATCAAGCAATTCATCAAGGGAAGGAATAGGATATTCATTCAACTCATTTTCCCCTTTATCAAATATAGGTGGGGTGTCATAACAAGGTTCATAAGCAAGGTCAACTACACATTCTTCACTAAAGAGAGGTTCAATGAAAACCGAGCTCACATCATGATGTGGCTTATCATCCCTCTCAACTAGTGGTTCACTATCACACACAAGTTGACCAACCAACTCTACACTAGTTGCAAACACATTGTAATCACACAATTCATCAACTAGTATAGAGTTTTCACAAACACTATCACATGACAAGGAAGTAACATGCTCAAGGGAAGAACTTTCACATACCTTTGAGTGGCCATCTTGCTCACTAGATGCACTTGAAGTGTCATGAATTGTTCCTTCACCTTGAAACTTACTTTAAAGATCTTCTTCACCTTTTTCTTCCATTTTGGAACATGATTGAGGCTCCATTGGTTTGCCTCCAAAAGTACCTACACAAGAAGTCAAACAAGTAGAAGAAAAAGATAAAGGGTTAAGGTTATAATAAGGGGTGTCCTCACTCTAAATGATTCGTTTTCCCTCTTTATTTTCCCTCATTTCCTTTTCAAGGTTGGGTGTAGATTTGGGTGGTGACATCCCACTCACATCACTCAACACATCCTCTCCTTTTTCCGCTCGAGGAATGTCACCGGTCACTCCCTTACTCCTCTCAATCTTTTGTCTCTCAAATTTGGGTGAATTGGGACGAGGCCCAAGAATACCCATAGCCGGAGTAGGTGGACTTTTAACATCAACCCAGAACCTAGGACTTAGACTCATCGCTTGAAGTCTCCTTCTTCTTCATTGGTGAACCACTTGGCTTTGAAGCTTATGGATTCGGGTTCACCTTGTTGACATTTGTCAACTCCTTTCTAGCACTTATCCTTCTTCCTTTTTCTAGCATTCCAAAATAAAATTCTTTGACTTTCATTGGTGGTGTGGCGACAAGAGTAAACTTTTGATCCTGTAAAGTGAAAGCATGCTTCCCAAGCTTCTCACTATACTTGGCATTTCTAGAAAGATTCCATGGTTTTCCCAACAACAAGTGACAACCTTTTATGGGCATCACATCACATAGTACTTCATCATGATAATTGCCAATTTTGAACTTTACCCACACTTGTTGTGTAATGACCGCAAACCCATCTCCATTCAACCAAGGCCACCTATAGGGGAAGGGATGACTACAAGTTTTCAACTTTAATTGCTCAACCATAGAAACACTTGCAACATTAGTATGACTCTTATAATCAATGCTCATGGCACAACCAAGCCCTCTAACCTTACAAATTTTGTGGAAGAAGTTCTTTCTTTCTTCCAAAAATTGCTCCACACAAGCTTCATCACACTCATGGTTGTTTACAAAATGATTCCGTCTGAACATAGTTCTCAAAGCATTGTTAGAACCATACAAGCCTTTGGTAGCAAGAGCTACACCACTTCGCACTCCTTCTTTCACATGGGAGTTAGGAGCATTAACCCCTTTAGCACAAGTAGGATAGATATTCCTCCCTTTTTCCATGGAGCAACCATCTCCTCCTCCCATACTAATGGGAGGACCTCTACTACTCCCTTGTACACCACAAGTAGCACCAAGAGAAGATGCATATACACAATTCGTATTATCAACTTCATCATCAGTTCCCTCTATGTCACTATCATCATGTTCATCACAAGAAGAGTAAGTAGGAACATTGTACTTTGAAGCATTACTATCATCATCTCCAAGACTAGAAGCATAGGAGTTTTCATGGTCACGTTCATCCTCATAAGCCTCATAGCCTCCATGAACTTCATGATCACCATAGTGACTCGCTTCATCTTCATAGAAGCCATAGTTCCTCGAATCATCATAGTAGCTTCCACCATCATCATAGGAAACATAGTCTCCACAATCATCATAGAAATACCCATCATCACCATCATAGGAGCCATAGCCTCCATCATCTCCACACGAACTATACCCTCCACAATCATCATCCGACGCCATACCTATAGCAAATAAGAGCAAAGGACCTCACAAGTTCACTCCCTCACGTGTATCACTCAAGTAATGTTCACTCAATTTTCTTTCCACTCGTGTATACACTCAAGGTCTTTGGCTTTTATGACCACACTCTATTGTTCTCACCACTCTTAGCCTTTTTCCTCTCAATCCTAGCCTTATCCCCTTTATAGGAACCAAAATGAGAAGATCATCAACTAGCACGTCCAAGTATAGGTTCGGAATGGAGTTTATAAGAAACCAAAGAAACGAATAAGGACTCACAAACAGACTAGGAACAAAGAAAACAAGCAATGAAACCAAAAGAAAGAAGTTACAAAACTACTAAGGAAGTGACACAAGAAAGACTCGAATCGAATTGGCACTAAACGGATTCGGAATTGGATGGAATTTTGTTTGTGATCTAGAAACTCACCATATTTAATGAACCAATTGGAGTTTTGATGATTGGAAACTGTTCGGAAACTGTTGCGAACGTTCTGTCTGAAAACTAGAATTCTGAAAAATTTGTTGTTCTTCGCTATCGCGCACAGACGAGCGCGTTCGCGAAGAACAAAAAAATTCCAAGATTAATTTTTCTCTTCGCTATCGCGCTCGCGAAGAGTAAATTTTTCCTTCAGCGCGATTGCGCCCAGGCTTGCGCGATCGCGCGGGTCTGCTGCTGCTGAACCAGAATCCGACTTTGAACTTCAATTTTCTCACTCGAATCACCTCGATTCAACTTGTTTTTCAATTCCCAAGGTACCCAAAGGTGTTTTCAACTACTACAACCAATCCCCAATGAGTTATATCAACACCCGATCCATAACGAATCCAAATCAAGAAATTTCAATCAAGTTCAAGGGTTTTTCAATTTTGGGGTTTTTTTATTTTTTTCAACTTTTGATTCTCAACACCAAATCACGTAACAAGGGTACCAAATCAACGGGTAAACATCATAGATCAATCCCCGATATCAAACAATCAACGAGTCATCAAATCCAATCCACAATATGAATTTTTGTGTTTTTCAATTTTTTTTCCTTTTTCCCCAAGAACAAGAACAACAATAACAATAAACTAAACTAAAATATAGGATGAACAGGGAACGTGGATTCGTAAGAATGAAACCCGAGCCTTGCTCTGATGCCAAATAATATGAACCAAACTACGCGGAAGCAAGATGAAGTAACGGAAGCGATAAAGTAAACTCACAACGAGAAAATAGGGGACGGGGAAGGAAAGAAATAGAAGAAAGAAAGGATATTCGATTCAAACAAGATTGAATATCCGAAAGAGAGAAAGAAACTTGAACCTATCGAGGATCCATACTAGGATGACATCCACTCGGTTCCAAGTAAAGGAGTCCGTGAAGCCTCGGACTTTCACAAGATAAGGCTCGGCCTAATCTATCTCTATCCTCAATCAAAAACTAACTAAATGAAATAAAGGGCTAAGGAAAGCTTATATAGTTTTCCCATACACAAGTGTAAAATGACTAGAAAGCCCCTAAGCCTAATAAATGGACAAAAATGCCCTTTCAGCTAATTCTAGAACGCTGCCTGACATTCCTTCTTCGCGAACGCGCCATCTCTTCTTGCGATCGCGCTGCACAAGACAACCCTTCATCGCGATCGCGCCAGCTCTTCACGCGATCGCGCAGCATAAACAGTTTCCACCATTCCAGCAAGCTTGCATCTTGGTCTTTTGGCCTTCTTTGACTTGAATCGTGGTTTCCAAGCTCTCTTTGAAGCGTTCTAAGTCCCGCATGTTGAGCGTAAACTTCCCACGACTTTGGATACCAATCCGAATTGCATCATTTTCTATTCTTTTTTTATCTTTTATCTCAAGGTCAAACTCTTGGAGGAGTAAAATCCATCTTAGCAATCTAGGTCGGGCATCTTTCTTTGCTAAGAGGTATTTTAACGCTGCATGATCAGTAAAAACAGTGACCTTGGTTCCTATCAGATAAGAACGAAATTTATCAAATGCAAATACTACTGCCAGTAGTTCCTTTTCTGTTGTGGCATAATTCAACTGAGCTTCATTCAAAGTCCTACTGGCATCGTATATAGGACGAAAAATCTTATCTTTTCTCCGGCCTAAAACTGCTCCAACTGCTGTATCACTAGCATCACATATGACCTCAAAAGAGTAACTCCAATCAGGGGATACAACTACAGGGCAGTTCATAATTTTTCCTTAAGGGTGTCAAATGCTTTCAAACAATCACTTGAAAAATCAAACTTAACATCTTTCATTAAAAGGTTAGTCAGAGGTTTTGAAATTTTTGAGAAATCTTTTATGAACCGTCTGTAAAAACCTGCATGGCCTAAAAAACTTCTAATGCCTTTAATAGTTGTAGGAGGGGGTAATCCTGCTATAAGATCAATTTTAGCCTTATCAACTTCTATCCCTTCAGCAGTGATTTTGTATCCTAGGACAATTCCCTCTGTAACCATAAAATGACATTTTTCCCAGTTAAGAATCAAGTTTGTCTCTTCACATCTCTTAAGAACAAAGGTCAAATGGTAAAGAAAATCCTCAAATGTTTTGCCAAAAAGTGTGAAATCATCCATGAAAATTTTCAAAAACTTTTCGGTCATGTCTGAGAAAATTGCAGACATACACCGCTAAAATGTAGCAGGTGCATTGCATAGACCAAAGGGCATTATCCTATATGCATAGGTTCCACTGGGACATGTGAAAGTTGTCTTATCCTGATCTTCTGGTGCAATTGGGATCTGGTCATAGCCTGAATATCCATCAAGAAAACAACAAAAACCATATCCTGCCACTCCTTCCAACATTTGGTCAATGAATGGTAAAGGAAAATGATCTTTTCTGGTGGCATCATTAAGACATCTGTAATCAGTACAGACTCTCCATCCTGTAACTGTTCTAGTAGGTATGAGTTCATTATTTTCATTTTTTATAACTGTCATACCTCCTTTCTTTGGCACTACCTGAACAGGACTTACCCAAGGACTATCAGAAATCGAGTAAATGGTACCTGCTTCCAGAAGCTTAATAACTTCATTTTTCACCACTTCTTGCATTGTTGGATTCAATCGCCTTTGGGGTTGGACTATTGGTTTGTACTTATCCTCCATGAGGATTCTATGCATGCAAACAGCTGGGCTAATCCCTTTGATATCAGCAATAGTCCATCCCAAAGCTTCTTTGTGTGCTCTCAGTACTTCAACTAATTTATCCTCCTGTTCTGCAGTTAGTGAAGCTGAAATAGTGACTGGAAATAATTCAGGCTCAAGATACACATATTTTAAATGAGAAGGAAGAGTTTTGAGTTCAATTTTTTGTTGAATTCCTTCTGATTGAATTCCTTCATCTTCAGAATATCTTTCCAGTATTTCTGCTTCACTTTTAATGGTGGGATCATCATCCTGTGTTGTGCCAGAATTGGTCAAACACCTCTCCATCGAGTCTGGAATCAATTGGTTATCTTTGAATTCATCTGCAAGATCACTAATCATGTCAATTGTAAAACAAGAAGATGATGACTCATCTCCTGGAAACTTTAGAATCTTTTGCATGTCAAAAATGACTCTTTCTTCATCAACTCTCAAAATTAGTTGTCCTTGATGAACATCTATGATTGCTCTACCTGTAGCAAGAAAAGGTCTACCCAAAATTATTGGTTCATCAAGACATTCTTCCATTTCAAGTACTATGAAATCTACAAGGAAGACAAATTTATCTACTCTCACGAGCACATTTTCAATAATTCCCTTAGGTTTCTTAGTACTTTGATCTGCAAACTGAAGAGAGACAACCGTATTTTTCATCTCACCAAGATCTAACTTTTTAAAAACAGAAAATGGCATTAAATTTATTGAAGCTCCAGAATCACAAAGTGCTTTTTCAATATATACCCCTCCCAATGTACACGGAATTGTAAAACTTCCTGGATCACCGAGTTTTTGTGGTAGCTTATTTTGAAGTATAGCACTGCATTTCTCAGTAAGCATTACCACAGAAACTTCTTCCAATTTCCTTTTGCTTGACAAAATTTCTTTCAAAAATTTAGCATATGAAGGCATTTGCAACAAAGCATCAGTAAAAGGAATATTGATGTGAATTTGTTTCAAAATTTCCAAAAACTTTGCAAATTGATTATCAAGTTTTTCTCTTTTTATTTTTTGTGGAAAAGGAATTGTCACTGGGAGAGGAGTCATCTTCTCAATATTTTTTTCTTCATTTTTCTTGACTTCTTCCTTTTGTGACAATTTGGAGGGTGTTTCAACATTCTTACCTTTATCTACCTGCTGTTTTGGCTGATTCTTTTCTCTGTCTGCATATGGATCATTAAGAATCTTACCTGACCTTAAGGCGATGGCCTTAAGGTGTTCCTTTGGATTTTTCTCTGTATTGCTTGGTAAAGGACCCTAAATTCTTTCTGAAACAAGAGTAGCCAGTTGGCTTAACTGAGTTTCCAAGTTTTTTAGAGCAGAATTTTGGCTCTCTATTTTCTCATTAGTGGCCTTAATGTACTTATACAAAAAGTCATCAAGACTTGGATGGGCTTGTTGAGGCCTTTGTTGATATGGAGCTGCTTGCTGATAGGGCTTGAAATTTGGTTGCCCTCGGTTTTGATTCTGGTACACTGGTGGACTTTGTACCTGTTGCTTTTGGAATCTTTGAGAGTTCTCAGCACCGTTTGGATTGCTCCATTGAAATCCTGGATACTTTTGTGCCATAGGACTCCCAAAAGGATATGACTTATAACCGATGACATTGATATGTTCATCATTCTGATTGGTTGCTTGGCATTCGTGGTTAAGGTGATTTCCTCCGCACATGTCATAAGTCTCAGACTGGCTTGTTTGTTGTGTATTCACCTGAAAAGATTCAAACTTTTGTGCCAAAGAAGCAATTTGTTGTGTTAGTGTATTTAAAGCATCTGCTTGATTTACCGCAGCAGCTTTCTTGATGATCACCCGATCAGATGGCCATTGAATGGCATTCTCAAAAATTTCATTCAACAATTGGAGTGCTTCTTCTGTGGTCTTTCTCATTATGGAACCTCCTGACGCAGCGTCAATCACATTTCTAGAAGAGGGTTTTAACCCGTGATAGAAAATGTATAAGTGCATATGTTCAGGAATGTCATGGTGTGGACATTTTCTCAACATTGCTTTCAATCTTTCCCATGCTTGATAAACTGATTCAGTGTCAGTCTGCAAGAAATTAGATATCTCTTGTCTCAACTTTGTTGTTTTAGCAAGGGAAAAATATTTGTTCAAAAATTTCTGAGTCGTCTGGTCCCATGTGGTAATGGACCCTTGAGGCAAACTTCGCAACCAAGCTTTGGCCTCACCTTTTAAAAAAAAAGGGAATAACCTTAACTTGATTGCTTCAGGAGATACTCCATTGTACTTAGCAGTTTCAACTAGTTCTAAGAAATCAATTAAGTGACTGTGTGGATCTTCACTTAGATCACCAGTGAAAGTGCAAGATTGTTGAATTGTTTGAATCAGGCCGGTCCTGATTTCAAAGTTGTTGGCTGCCACTGGAGGTTTTCTAACACTAGATTCACAGTTGAAGTGGTCTGGCCTAGCATAATCCTTTAGGATTCTGTTTGCTGGTCTTGGCACCACTTTGTCAAACTGCTCTTCTACATGGGCTGGTGGTGGGACTCCCAGTGGGTTGTTGTCTTCAATTCCTTGATACTCCTTTCTGTCACAAGTTAATCTCTGAGAAGATGATGATTGTTCTTTCCTGCACACTCTCAAAGATCTTTCAATTTTAGGATCGTAATTGACTAACTCTTTTGTGGAAGAGCGGGTCATAAACTACTTGGATATTTTAAAACAATGAAAATTAAAATTAATATTTAAAGTAGTAGTAGTAGTAGTAGTAGTAGTAGTAGTACAAGTGTATAGCACTAAAAGAAATATTAGAAGAAAAAAAATATTAATATTAAAAATAGAAAAAGACGGAAATGACTAATCCAGTACTAAGAGAAAATATTTCTAGGGAAAAAGTAAGTAGTATTAGTAATAATAGCAAATATTACAAAATAATAGATATAGTAGAAATATCAAAACAAGAAAAAATTAACGATTTAAAAGACACGGATTATAAACTATAAAAGAAAAAAATAGTAATAATAATATACAATTTTTATATGTAGATAAAAAGAAAAACAACGGAGAGAAAAATAATACTTGGTGATAAAAATAAAGAAAATAATAATAATAATAATAATAATAATAATAATAATAATAATAATAATAATAATAATAATAATAATAATAATAATAAATATGAAAAGAGGACAAAAATAGTAAAGAGTAATACTAAGTAGCAGTAGTATAAACAATAGTAAAGAAAGAGAACTAAGAAAATAAATGCTGCTTAGTACTATAGTTGATCTTAGTAGATAATGTAATATTAGTAAAAACCAAGTTAGCAGTTAAAAGTTCCCAAATAAGTAATAAAATATTTAGTCTGAAGTAGATCTGCGCCAATCCCCGGTAACGGCGCCAAAAATTTGACGAGGCCAAAGTGTATAGGAATTAATGCTCGTGCTAAGTCAAATTATAATATAGTTTAAGATATCGTCCCACAGAGATTGGGTAAATCTATTCTACAGACTTGTAATATTTCCACTACTATTTGAGAGAATCAAATTGATGAAAGGAGAGTTTTTTTAACTTTTAATTAACTTTAACTAAATAGAGGACTTTCGGAAAATTTCAAATTTCAAAAGAGTTGGGAGTCATTGAATTCACTTGGTAATATTCATAATATAATCTCAATTTTGACATGTATTTCTATAAAGAAAAATTGCTTATTGCTAATACAATTTTATTTTGCTCACTCAGAAATAATAATTAAATACACTCTGTGAGGTTATGTATATTAATTGATTTATGACTTTGTGACGGTTAAATCGAAATAATATCCTTGCCTGAATTGTGCTAAAAGGTAGCAAAAACTTCGTGAGAATATTTTCACTAAAACCAATAATCTTGCTTACAACAATTCCAATAATCTTGCTTACAAAAACCAATAATCTTGCTTACAACAATTCCTCCGTGAGAATTAAAACTGTGGGAAACAAGATTACTGACTTGGAATGATAGGTTACTATAGGGTTCCATTCTCACTCTACTATTTTATTCATCAGTCATCATATATTAATTTTGCTCCGTGAGAATTACAAAATTAATATACAATAACCTAAAAATAGATAGATGTGAAAATAAAGAGTAATAGAACTATCACTCTAGCACAGTGTGAAAATGCAGATATAAAGTTTCAGGCCAAGCATGTACTAAAACTAAGATAGAAATTATAAATATACCAAGTTTCATCAACTATCTCAGCAGAAGGAAATTACTTCATTATGGAGTGATAAAAGCTAAAAAGGAATTTAGAAGACTTTGGAAATATTTCTACTACAAAAGAGAGAAAACAAAAATGAGAGAATTCTTGATTTTGGCTAATGAAAAAGTTGTTTTCTCTCTACAACTTTGCCTCCTATTTATAGAAAAATCTTTAGATAAAGTTGGTGTTGCGACATCAAGTCAGAACATGAGTTGGTGTTGCGACTTCAAGTCAGAACATGAGTTGGTGTTTTGATTTCCAGAGTTACCATCGCGACATGAATTGGTGTTGCGACTTCAAGTCAGAACATGAGTTGGTGTTCCCATTTCAACAGTTACCATCGCGACATGAATTGGTGTCGCGACTTCAATTCGCAACATGAATTAATATCATTTCTTCTTTCTTTTATGCATCATGTCGCGACTTGAATTCGCAACATGAATTAATATCATTTCTTCTTTCCTTTATGCATCACTCTTTTTTGTTCTTCTCTTCTGTTTTTGCTTGTAGTCTTCATTCCTCAATTGAACTTTCACCGCAAAACTTGTTAGAAAATATAATAAAATATAATATATTTATTTATTATAATATTTAAAATATTTAAATTTATATATAAAAATACATGAATAATTTATATTCATCAATGATGTTTGCAGATTTTTGACACGTCGAAGCCATCGACATCTTACTGAAATCTAGAAGAGCTCAGCTTCGGAACAAACGTTATTACCAGATTCCCCACAGACGACGCCAATTTGTGTTGGCCTAAATCGGGACAGGTCAATAAATCGAATTTGTATCGGGTTTAACTGGTAATTTGCTTGTATCGAAATATTGCTCAAGCTAGAAATGAACTTAGACTAGACAAAATGCTTAAAAATAAACGAGGCAAGGATCAATTTGGATGATAAACGAGACAACAGATGAAATAGAGTTGAATATTGTATTAATCGTATCTCGTTGTTTCAAACGAGTCCTATTTATAATCTGGAGAAAGAAATGACGTTGTAAGTATCATAATTATGCCTTTATGGCCATTACTCCGTACATGATTGTGGCTGACTCACGATCTATCCTCTTAAATGTTAGAGCAACGGTCGACAGTTATAAAGGCTAGACCTCATTTTCTGAGGCACTACATCTGCTTGGGGTTACGTTGTTATGGTACTTGCTCCGAGCTCAATACTTTAAGTTCACTCATCCTCGTTCCCTGAGGCGATTTCCTAGGGCAAAGGGACATGCAACCTCTCCTCATAGATTTGCCTCGTGGAGTGGACTTCGTATTAGGCTCCGAGGCCTGTTTGAGACCTTGGTGACTTTTCATCCAATACAAACTTATTTACATCTTATACCTATTAGCTAATTCCTTCCTCATTTTGAGCCATAAGTCTCTACCTCTCCCTATATCTTTTACTCATATTATTTTTTCTCTCCTTTTCTTTTGTCATTCGTTTATTATTCTTTCCTCCTTCTCTGTTTTCACATATATTTTGTCCTTTTTCTTCTTTTTTTCTCCTTCTCTAACACTATTCATGTCTCCTCAATTTTTAGTTTTTTGCTTTATTTTCTATCTCCATACTCTTATTCTACTAGATCTTTTCCTTTTTTTTTTTTTTTTTTTTTGCTTATTTTATATTTTATTTCTTAGTAAATTTTTCTCCTTTTTCATTGTTTTTTCTTATCTTTTTGTCTATATTAGTGATAATATAACTTAGTTAATATCTGTATGAAAATTTGTTTGTCTAACATATCAATTATGTATACTTTTAGATTATCACTTGAGTGTTCTAGACTACTTATAGCCCTATTTTTAGCCTTTCTAGCATGCTAGAGCCACTCTAGTTGTACTTAAAGCTGAAAAAACAAATTAATAGGACACCCCATGTGTACTCTTTTACACTTGAACTAAAATATGAAAACTAAACTAAAACAATCCCCTAAGTAAACAACAACATTGCAAGCATCTCAACTTCTAAGCAAATCGAAACAGGAGTAAGTAAAAAATTATTTGAGATAGAAGGCGCTCTCATGCTTAATGCCAATTCAAGTTAAAAAAAAAAAAAAAAACTTGACCAGAACTAACCACAGTAATTTAATACCTAGATTCATGCTTAAACTCACTCAAATCAGCACTTTTAACCAAAGTCAAACTTACAAGCTGAATACTAAACTTAAACTATTAGCTACGGAATAAGACTTTCAGCGAATCATATATTCAAACATGTAATACAAGAACAACCTTGTTCTCAAAACAATGGAACAGAAAGATTCAAGCAGCCCGCACACACAATAAAATTAGGAACTATACATCAAATTTTAGACGACTTCACAATTACTAGAAAATTTACGCATACTTGAAGTTGATCATGGACAAAACAAATAACCTACAGACTCGTGCTTTGAAAGTATACAACACGCCAGTTTCAAACGAGTCATTTGAACAAAACTAAACATACGAAAATTCATTAATTATTAGTGCTTGGACAAAGAACAACAAGAAGTCTACACAATAATCACAACTCATCCTAACCAAATAAATTATTTATGACAAGCTTGCAAAACTTCACATCCTAACAGATCATGAACATATGGAATTAATAAGCTTCAATATTAATGACTTTTCAACTAAAATCACGGCTAAGAATTATTCTCTAGTGACTACATGGACTACACGGCCACGAGGGTTCGAAAAATGTATTTTGGTAATTTTTTTGGCCCCCGAAGGCGGTAGTCGGCAATCCTGCGGCGACAGAGCGGCAGAGGGAGGGCTGTGTAACTTTTCCATCGAGCATAGAAAATTTGGCATGAATTCCCCTAGTCTCATGGGACTTGTGGGGTGGAATGAGGGGAGTATGGTTTTTTGAGAGATAAGAGGGAATGGATCCTAAGCTAAGGCCTAGAATAGAAAGCGCTGAATTGCACAAATATAACACGGCCGGTAAGCAATGGTTTGCATCTTTGCCATCAATAACAGTGGTTTAGCAAAAAATACCCTCCATTAGTTTAATAAAACTTATTTTGGACGAAAATACCCCTCGCAACTAATAAAAAGACTCATACTATCTTCCCTTCTTTTTCTCCTTTCAAACAATCACTAAACCCTAAAAACATTCAACTTTTACAGATTCCTCTATTGAAATGGAGATTCAAGGCTAGATCCCTTCAAATTTCTACTGAGTTTTACTGAATATTGCATTAAATTCTACATAATTTCGTTTAACTTCTATTTAATTTTGCTTACAATTCTGTATAACTACATATTACCTGAATGAGCTATGAATTTTATTCATAATGATCCAAAAAACTTGATGTATGGGCAGCAGATGACATTAGATTGATATTCAAGTAGTGAAAATATGAACGGCAAGTTGCCCATTGCTCTGATGCAACAGGCAACTTGCAGAGAAAGTCTCTGCAAGTCTTGGCTATTGCCAAGAGTTTAAGCTTTGGCGAATGGGCAACTTACAGAGAAAGTCTCTACAATTCTTGGCTATTGCCAAATGTTTTAGCTCTGGTGTAATGCACAACTTGCAGAGAAAGTCTCAGCAAGACTAACTAATAGCCATAACTTTAAGCTTTGCTGCAATGAGTGCCTCTGCAAGTCATGGCAATAGCCAATATTTTAAGCTCTGGTGCAATGGGCAACTTGCAAATAAAGTCTCTGAAAGTCTTAGCAATACCCAAAAATTTAAGCTCTGTGCGATGGGAAACTTGCAAATAAAGTCTCCGCCAGTCTTGGCAAAGTGAAGACTTTAAGCTCTGGTGCAATGAGCAATTTACAGAGAAAGTCTCTACAAGTCTTGGCTATTGCCAATAGTTGAAACTCTGGCAGCGCAATGGGAAACTTGCAGAGAAAGTCTCTACAAATTTTGGCTATTGCCAAGTGTTTAAGTTCTGTTGCAATGGGTAACTTCCAGAGAAAGTCTTTGCAAGTCTTAGTAATAGCCAAGACTTTAAGCTTTTTCCGCAATGGGCAACCTGCAGAGAAAGTCCCTGCAAGTCTTGGCAATAGCCAATACTTGAAGCTCTGGTACAATAGGAATTTTGCAGAGAAAACACCTGCAAGTCTTGGCAATAGCCAAGACTTTAAGCTCTATGCAATGGGCAACTTGCAGAGAAAGTCTCTACAAGTCTTTGCAATAGCCAATACTTTAAGATCTGGTCCAACAACAAGGGCAAAAGTTTACCCAACATTCCCTTCCTATATACCAAGATCTTGCTTCTGTCTTGTTGATCTTTCCATCAAAATCTGAGCATACCATTTGTCTTCATTATGTGCAGGATTAGTACTATGGCAATAAATTGCACATACATTGCTTACAATGAAATTTGGGATGCAAGCAATAAATATATGAACCGTGACATTTATACTTATGAAAGATTGTATTACCACTACAAGAAATTAGGTATTTTCCGACCGCCAAAATGATCGGATATCGGTCGGCTAGCTGACTAACATTCGACTAAAACTGGTGGTCGGATAAGTGTTGGTCGGATGAACGAATCTGACCGATTCGGTCGGACACTGCAACCGCCTGACAGTCGGATAACAGTCGGTATAGTGTTCTTGATTAACCAATTTATGGGAAAGAATCCGACCGATTCAATCGAACACAGTAGTTTATGGGAAATAATTTCATCAGTTGTCTGACCGAATCGACCAGTCTAAGCATTTTCTGGGAAAAATTTTACCCAATTTTTTTACCGAATCGGTCGAAAATTTTGGTAAAACCTGCAAAATAAAAGCTGTAATTAGAGCTCCACCACCTGTCAATGCAGTATAATCCAGCAGCTAATAAACAACAGGCTTCTACAAGCCTTAATTTTTTCTAAACAAGACTTATTGCCTCTAAACAAAAAGTCTAACATCAAAACTTCATAATGATCAAACAAGTTTAACAAATGCAACCACAAGTCTAACAATCAAACAAGTTTAACATAATCAACCACAAGTCTAACGATAAAACAAGTTATACATAAATCAACCACAAGTCTAAAACACGTGTCTAAAAATATCAACAATTCATTACTACTCTATTTCCTCGGAACTAGACTCGGACAACGAATTGTATCGGCATTTACTCTCGCCTTTGCCCTTACTCTTGCTCTTGCCCTTGCCCTTTCTCTTTTCCGAATTATCATTCGTAAAGTTCTTCATCATATCCTCCATCGCTTTCATACCCGTCTCATTACGTTTACGATCTTCTTCGCGCTCTCTCTTTAGCGCTTCGATTTCGTTGCGCAACGAGGCTTCCACTTATAGATTAATTGAACTAGGAGTATAAGTTCCAAACAAACCTAGATTCAGAAGATCCGAGGAATATTATGATCCAAGACTGTATGCACTTCCCTTCTTTACCCGCCATTCACCTCCAACCATAGTGTTGTTTCCTCCTCAAGTGTCATTGGAGTTTGGGTAGTGCTACCACATTCGGATGCCTGACTTGTCATTCTCGCTTCATAGGCTGCTACACTCTTTTCATTATATAAATTTAATAACAAGAATTAGATGTACAAATATTGAAGGATTATGGAAACAAGTTTGAATTTAATAATTTAAAAATGTGGTTCTAGCACGGTCCTCGACCCACACTTGTTTTCCTTCTTTGTTCTTATATATATGTCTCTTCTTAAACATCTCGGGCATAGGTATGGCCATCCTTCTTCCTTTTCCTACAAAATTAAGAAGAGGACAAGTTAGATAAAATATTAATGAGAGTTACATTAAACAATACATATAATATTTAATAAGTTACCAATCTCATCCGCTGAGTCGCTGCACTAACTGAACCCTCGGTGTGCAATGATCCACACTTTTCGGAGGATCGTGCAACCTTTCCTTGGGTGCTCTTCTTCGAAAATTCTTTACACCCCTAGTATTGTAACAGTTTAACCCAAGGGCCATCGTATATCCAATCGAGCTTCTTTCCTGCTTTCCGAGAAGTATACATGGAATCTTTGATTCTATCTGCTCATTTGAAGAGGAAATTGCTTCGCATTTTCCCATCAAATAATGGATGCCATACACACACTTTGTCTAAAATAATTAATAATATTAGATTTAAAAAAGTGATACTTAACTAAATTATTAATAAATAAAATATAGTTAATACCTCGAAGTCAACAAACATGACAAGCTTTACTGGGTAGGGTACCTTACCCCAGGATGGCCACGCTTATATCCATTTAGCTCTTATGCATTAAGACATGGTTATGGTAAGTATGCAAAATGTCGCAAAAATACGAAAAAGCTCTTCCACCACATTCTCCTATCCACTTGACCTAAATAAAATCAATTCCCTCTAAAAGAGGCGCAAAAGAATTCTCCTCACAAACACTACTAGCATTTCAAGTCCTCTATACTACGATATAAAATACTTCAACCTTCATCTTTCTCCCTTATCATCATGAACATATTTTATATATCCAAAAGGAATTTAACACTACCTTATAATTCTTTTTCTTCCTCTTTTTATGTCATGCCAAGAGAATAAAACAAACTCTTTTTGTTTAACCAATGAATTTTTCTCATATCAAACAACCACTTAATAATTTTAAAGTTAATTGTTTCACTATATGAATTTAGCAATAGCAATCTAATCTAACAAATGCACCAACAAATCAAGAAACAAGAAACCAACTTAGCCAAATTCTCCATGAGTTGCTTGAATATTTTAGCCACAAAATCCACAAATTTTTATCAAATTTGCTAACACAAATTTCCTACAACAAAGTCAACGAACCCCGGACTTCAATTTTTTAAAATCTTTAACGAAGTACTAGATCCATTTTCAACTTTCAAGCTCTGGAAAACCTCATTAATGGAGATTCAAATCATTTTTTTAATTTAATCCAAACATCTAGCAACCCCAAACAATTTTCATTTCCAACTTAAAACAAAACCCCAAACAATGTTCAATAACAACCCCAAACAATATTCAACAACAACAACCACAAAAATATTCATTAATAATTTTTCAACAACTCCAAACAATGTTCAAAAATAAAAACCCCAACACCAAGTCACTATAATGATATTGGAGCAGATATATAGAAGGAAAAAAAGAAAAAAAATCAAAAAAAAATAAAAAACATGCCAGATCTACAGGTCCACGCTGCTGCTGCTGCTACTTCGTTCAATGCTGGAGCTGCAGGTCCACGCCACATCTGTGTGAAGAAAAAAAATTAGGAGAAGAATAATCTGTGGAGAGAAAAAATTGGGTAAATTTGTTGAGAAATTGGGCGGATTTGAGAGAGTGAAAGAAAGAGAAAGAGCTCTGCCCGTTTTTGTGTCTCTCACCACTTGACCGCTGCGGTCGGACGTTTTAAAAAAATAATATTTAATAAATTTAAATGTAATGATCGACCGCAGTGGTGGGATGGAGGCCGCCGACCGACTTTCAGTCGGAATTTTTTTGTCTAAAAACGCAGTATTTTTGGTAGTGTACCTAGCAGACATTTGAATAAGTAATTTTTAATGTTCTAAGCATCAGCAGTGATGAAATTGAAGCAAAGATATGGTTTGATACCTATCTGGAAACGTGAAAGGGCATGACCGTAGTAAACGATCAAGAACCTATCACTTGCATGTATTTGTTGAAGATTTATGAGAATTTCAGAAAATCACATTTCATAGTAGAAGTTGTTAAAAGGAATAACTCGTCATTAAATAACAGTAGAACTACCAGTATAAGGGAATTTGTTGTGAATGAAGCAAACCATAGCATTGTGTTGTGTCAACAAGAAGGGCAATTGATTGACTTTACAAGAAAAATGTTACCCCATAATTCATTTTTGTTACTCTTATGAACTTGAATTTAAATTGTTAATGGTACTTATTATTTTGCACTATCAATGAGTTTTATGTCCTATGAAAAAGATTGTGTTTCACTTTTTATTAACCCGCTTAAACTCGTAACAACTCATAACCACTAAGCGGCCAACACTTTCCTCAATCCCTCTTCCCTTCTCCTGGCTAAATTGCCTTTAGCTCTTGGCAGAGCAACATTTGCCCTCGAACCCTACCTTCTCAAAATCCAACAATTGCCTTGAGTTCTTGGCAAACAGAAAACACTTTCCTCAACCCCCTCCCCTTCTCTAAGCCAACATCTCGTCAAGTGTTGACAGGGCACTGTTTTTCCTCAAACCCTTCAATTGCAACTCCAACTGCGACTGCAAGACTTGGAAAAGGGGTATACTCTCCTCACCCCAACCCCTCCTCCTCTCCTTCACACATCTAACTTGCCTTGAAATCTTTGCAAAACCGAAATTTGCATTCAGCCACTTCCTTACCAACTAAATGACATTTTTATTCTTTCAAAAACGCAAATATAGAATAGCCTAAGTAAATACAACAACAACAACATACCCAGTATAATCCCACAATTGGGGGTCTGGAGATGGTGAGATGTACGCAGACCTTACCCCCACCAAGGTGGAGATGTTGTTTCTGATAGACCCTCGGCTAAGAAATCTTTGAAAATTTTGATGACAAACCAAATATTTTGAAAATAAAAACAAACAAGGTAAGAAACGAGAGCAAAAAAAAGTATTCTACGGCATTAACAAACAACTCAAGTAATCATACATATAAAATGAGACACAATACATTAACCAAAATATTAAGAGATACAAGAATACACCTTATACCATTAAATTCTTGCACATATTCATGCATTCTAAATCACAAAACACTATTACCAAATTCACATGAAGTAATCATCATTATTAACATTCCCAAAAAATTAAAAATACAGTCACCCATTCACAAATACTACATGGTCAGTTGTTTCTTCCAACAACAAATGGTACACCAAGATCTCGTTCACATGTCAAATCATTATATTCATGATAATCATCTCTTATCATCTCCGGAAGGGTCTCATACTCATAAGTTGCCTTAGAGTTTGCATGACACCACGGATTGGCGGCAAAATCAAGTCGATATTGCCAAAGCTGGGTAAACCTATACCTTGAAACCTCATTCACAATCATTAGCAAGTTAGCAAACTTTATATCACATAAGAACCACAATCAACACTGCAAAAATTAAATACAAAACCTGATTATAAAAAATAAAAATAAAACCGGAAAGTAACAAAAAAGGAAAGAAAATAATCCACTAATTACTAAAAGTCATATCAAGAATGCTTACTAGTTGCTCTACTTGGAGTACTTGCCAAAAACTCCACCTTTCAGCAGCATCATCTGACACTCCGTAAAAAATGCACTAACCAAACTACTATACTTTACATCACCATCCCAACAACCTTTGGCATCAAACCAATGCTCAAACTTAAAAATTTTATCTCCTTCCTATAGGAACAAAAAATAAATTATACTTATTCGCTAAACAAAATTAAAAAATCCTATGGTAACAAAACAACAAGTAAAGACTAACGAACATACATTACGACGTGCCATAATGAACTCACAATTAATATATAGAAAAATTCTTGTACAATCACCAAAATATAAAGTCAACAGGACAAAAACAAAGGAAAATAAAACACACGGTAACTACTACTAAACAATAAACAAACTCGTACATGATAGGCAATGAATTGCTAAACAAACTCATGCCTAGTGAAAAGAACAACTTACAGAGAAGGTCTCTGCAACTCTTGGTAATAGGCAAGACTTTAAGCTCTGATGGAAGAGGCAACTTGCGGAGAAAGTCTCTACAAGTATTGACAATAGCCAAGACTTTAAGCTCTGGTATAATGAGAAACTTGCAAAAAAAGGTTTCTGCAAGTATTGGCAATAGCCAAGACTTTAAGCTCTGGTGCAATGAGCAACTTGCAAAGAAAGCCTCTGCAAAAATTGGCAATAGCCAAGACTTTAAGCTCTGGTGCAATGAGCAACTTGCGTAGAAAGTCTCTGCAATTCTTGGCTATATAACCAAGACTTGTAGCTCTGGTGAAATAGGCAACTTACAGAAAGCATCTCTGCAAGTAATGGCAATAGCCAATACTTTAAGCTCTGTGCAGTGGAAAACAAGAAGATTTAATGGTTATAGCTGAGAAGAACCTTAAAATCATCTTAATCAATCAAAACAAGAAAAAAAAAGTTCACAGGAACCTCAAAATTAATACGACGATCATCAATCTAAATAAATAAAACTAACAGATAAGTATATTAACAATAATTACCAAGAAAATACAAATAAAAGAAAAAAATACAGATAAAAGCATTAGGCGAAATAGAAATTGCATTGTAACAAAATTTAAGCAAAAAAATAATAACAGAATATAAAATAAATACACGATAAGAGAGAAAAAGATACCCTAAATTTGCAAAACACAAAGAAGAAAGAAGGAAAGAAAGGAGGAAAGAACGAGGAGAGCAGTCATGAAGAAGGAAAGGAAAAAGGAAAAGGCTCAATATGAACTTAGGCAAGGGTAAAATAGTCCTTTCACGTACTAACTAATAATGTGGAGGGCAGATAGTTAAAGCATTTCAAAATGAGGGCACTTATCCAAAATCAAGGCTTACTAAGGGCACCAGGTGAAAATTTCAAAAAATTTCACGCAGTGCTCTCCATAAGCACTGGTCTTACCAATATGCCCCCACTTTCAAATGTTTAAATAAATTCCCTCCACATCATCACTCACTATGCGAAAGGACTATTTTGCCCCTACCTAAACCCAATTCACATGGAACAATCTCCTTCTCTCTTTCTGATAAGACCCAAACCCCCACAAGACCCTTCACTCGGAGTCAAGCCAAGTTGATCCAAGACACCCATCTTCACTAGACTTGGAAGAGTATGGAAGAAGGCCCCAAGAGCGACTTGAAGAGCATGCTTTGGTGTGCCATGGATAGAGGACCCTCTAGGACACTTGGAGAGGCTCAAGAGGCACAAAATGAAACACCCCAAGGGGCTTCAAGAAGAGGCGGAGCGCCTCCCAGCTGAGGCGGGGCGCCTCCCAAAATCCAGAGAGCTGGACTTCAGAAGGCGGAGCGCCTCAGAAAAGAGGCGGAGCGCCTCCCCAAAATCCAGAGACTTGAAGCTGACTAGGCGGTCGCCTCCCCACCCTAGGCGGACCGCCTCCCCCTGTGACCCACATGCGGGATTTTATTACTTTTTGCTTGAACTTCCAATTATAGCCCTGCGTGGCCTTATTTGTTTTTAGCCCACTTTGGGGGTATTTTAGACCTTTTATTATACCTAAGTGAAGCCTATAAATACTTCACTTAGCCTCTTCAAAACATTAGCTTACTTTGAATAATATTGAATGAAGAATAGAGTTCATCTCTTGTTTATGAAGAAACCCTTTCTTGTTGGCTTGAACTCACTAGCGGATCCTAGTTGAATTCCAAACCGACGCTCGATCATTCCATTTACGAGTCCCGGGTGCGACTCGAGGGTGGTTGCATAGTGTAGGTCCTTCTAGACGCCGATACGAGGGTATCTCGGGACAAGTTCCCCGGGGTTACTTCGTAGGGAGTTCGAGAAGTGTCTCGCTCTCCTATCTTTATTTTTGTCTTGTCTTTCGATTCTTATCATCTTGGTATCAGAGCAAGGCTCGGGTTTTGTTTCTACAAACCTCCGACCCTTGATTCTTCGTGCCTAGGTCGATTCTATCTTTAGTTTTCTTGTTCTAGTCATTGAAAAAAGAAAACACAAAAAAATTGAAAAATTGAAAATGCCAAAAATTTGGTCTATCTTGATCGTTTGTTTGATTCGTGTTGTGATTGTTATTGGGGTTTGTTCCTTGTTGGAAACCCGTTCTTTTGGTACCTTAAACACCCAATTTGGAGTTGTATTGCATGAATTGAAAATTTGAAACCCTTTGAAAAATTGAAAATTTTAAAACCCTAGCTTTGAAGATGATGATCATGGTGGATTGCTTGATATTGATTGGGGTTTGATAAAAGTTGTTGGGGTTTGTTCTTTGTGACTAATACAACATTGGGGTACCTTTGAATTGCTAAAACAACATGTGATTAGTCGAATTTTTGGGTGTTAAGATCGAAAAACGCTAAGTGAAACTGTGCTGAAAATTGCAGGAGGCGGAGCGCCTAAGACCTGAGGCGGACCGCCTGAAATCTGTCAAGTCTCTGGACTTTGCTGAGGCGGAGCGCCTCCACCAAAGAGGCGGAGCGCCTCCCCCTGAACCCTGCACTGGGCGGCCGCCTACTCTCCTGAGGCAGGGCGCCTGATCCTGAAGGTATTCGTTTCGGGTAGTTTTTCGTAGAACCTCTTGTTTCTTTGATTCCATTGCATCTAGCTAGTACTCCTTTGAGTAATCTATCCTACATGGATTGTGCTAGCCCTTCTAAGCTATTAGGAAACTCAAGCCTAGTCCGGAGAATAGAATTCAAAGAAGACTCGTAGTCTCATTTGGCTCAAGTCCGCACTTAAAAAGCTTATCGTTCTAATAGAGTCCTATCAACTCCACTCACCCCGAAGTGCATTAGGCTCTTGAGTTGAGTGATTAAGTTGAGGTTTTCTATTCAACTTAGTGAAGCTTTGGATTCAAGCAAGAGTGAAAAAGCCACCACCCACTAAACGAGTGATCCGAGTGAAACACTTGTGAGGGAGTGAGTGAGGTTGTTTTGCTAACGTTTGTTTCTTGTTTAGGTACGATGGCCAACGAAGGACAAGATTTCATAAAGGAGGCCTTGGCTAACCTTCTTGCCAAGATGGACCTCATGAACCAACGGATTGAGTCTCTTGAAAAGGGTGCCTCAAGTGCCCTAGTTGAGCAAGGGACTTCCAATGTCCAATCGGAGAAAGGGACCCCGAGTGTCCAAGTTGAGAAAGGGGCCCCGAGTGTCCAAGTTGAAGTCTCAAGTACTCCTAACTTTACCCCGGAGCAAGTTAGCCATGTCATTGAATTGCTCAATCAACAACGGGTAAAGGAGGATCGAGAGAGAATTGATCCAATGTTGGGCAATCCCCAACGAACGGGCATTCCCCGTATCTTAGACAACCCTCCAAGAAACATTCCACTACCAAGACCCATCCGAAATGTTCAACCTCTTGAGCAAGTCGATGAAGCTCAAGAAGGGGAGGAAGCCGATTATGGAGATGACATGTATGGGTTTGATGATCACTTTCAACCGAGGCGAGGTATGAATTGGGGTCGAAATGTGGATAGAGGTAGGGGCCGAGGTCGAGGGCAACCTATGGGGTATGTTGGAGGGAATGTGAGGAGAGATTATGGAGGTTATGGAGATCACTATGGAGGCCAACCGGAGCCTTTCCAAGGGGGTCGTGACAACAACAACAATCTCAATAGTGTAAAGCTCAATCTTCCAAGTTTTAAGGGGAATTGTGATCCGGCGGCTTACATTGATTGGGTGCTACAAATTGAAAGATTGTTTGACACCAATGATATGACCGATGAGAAGAAGGGTACTTATGCTATTTCCTCCTTTGAATCCTATGCATCTACTTGGTGGGAATCCGTCAAGAGGTCAAGGAGAAGAGCGGGAGTCCCCATGAATGTGGGTTGGAATGACTTGAAGGGTATCATGAGTATCAAGTACGTCACTCCTAGATATCGTCAAGAGCAACTCACGAAACTTTATGAGTTGAAGCAAGGTGTCAAGACGGTGCATGAATATTTTGATGAGTTTGAAAGAACTCGAAAGGCCTTGGACATGGACACCGAAGATGAGGAGCAAGCTGTGATCCGTTTCATGAATGGTTTGAGCTATGGTATAGCTTCACAATTGAGATTGCATTCTTATCTCTCACTTCAAGAAGTCCTTGATGCCGCTATTCAAGCCGAGCAATGGCTTGATAAAGAAAAGTCCAACCGCTACAAGAGCAACACTTCCACTTCCATGAGCCAACCAAAGGATTGGAAGACTTCTACTCCGAATGCAAAATTCCCAAGTGCAAGTGGCACAAGTGGTGCACATGCTAGCAAGGATGTGAAGAAGCCATTTGAGAAGTATACACCCAATGTAGGAGGTAATTCTAAAACTCAATTGAACACTCATACTTCTTCTTCCATTCAATGTCACAAATGTAAGGGGTATGGACACTTTGCCAAGGAGTGTCCTACGAAAAGGACCATGATTGTTGTTGGTGAAAATGCATATGAACAAGAGAGTGATCCGGAAGATGAGGGAGTAGGGGGAGATGAGGGAGTAGAGGATGATTTGCGTGAAGACACGGTGGAGGAGGAGGATCCTCATACTTTCTTAGTAGTGAGAAGGAGCCTAGGAGCTATGATTGTAGAAAATAGTGAAACCTTGCAAAGGGAAAATCTATTCCATGCTAGGTGCCGGGTCAAAGATGTTGTTTGCTCTATGATAATTGATTCGGGGTGTTGTGCAAATGTAGTGAGTCAATCACTTGTGACCCAATTGAAGTTGACTACCTTGAAGCATCCCAAACCATACCGGCTACAATGGCTTAGCGAATATGGGGAGCTTAAAGTAGTAAAGCAAGTGATGATTCGATTCAAAATGGGGAGTTATGTAGATGAGCATTTGTTTGACGTTGTGCCCATGCAAGCGTGCCACCTACTCTTAGGGAGGCCTTGGCAATTCGATAGGCAAGTGGTGCATGACGGTCGTGTCAATACTTACACGTTCAAACATGAAGGGAAGAGATTTGTGCTTAAACCTCTCACTCCTAAGCAAGTGAGTGAGGACTACAAGAAGATGAAGGAGTTGAGGGAAGCGGCTAAAGCTAAATCACCCCTTGAGCTTAAACCCGAAGCAAACAATCTTGTTGTCTTGCCGTTGCATGATAAAAATGGGAGTCACTCCCCTACAAATGAGAGAGAAAAGATAGAGAGAAGCGAGGGAGTGACCGGTGACAATCCAAGAGAGGGAAAAGGAGAGGATTTGAGGAGTGATGTGAGTGGATTGTCACCACAAACTACACTTGACCATGAGGTAAAATTGAGAGAGATGAGAGGTGAGGAAGGAAAAATCGAGAGTGAGAGCACCCATTGTTCTAACCCTTCTTTATCTTCTACTCTTTCCTGTGAAAGATCTTGTGTAGGTACACTAGAAGACAAGAAATTGGAGCCTCAATGTGAGCCTCATGAAGAAGGAGTTGCACATGACATTTCAAGCCTTGCGAGTGACCAAGGAAGTACTACAAATGTAAGTGTTGCTTCACCTTTTCATGAACCTACTAGCTACTTGTCTTGTGATGACTCAACACTAGTTGGAGCTTGTGAAGCATCTAGTGTATATGCCACTAGTGAAGAGTCTAGTTGTCAACTTGAGTTTGTTTGTGAAACACTAGTTGGAAGGGATGCTATGCCACATCATGATGTGAGCCCATTGTTCATAGAACCCCTCCCTAGTGTAGAATTGATAGTTGACCATAATTGTGACCTTGAGGAGTCTTTTGCATGTGAGATGGAACGATTTGTTTTCAATGACTCCTCGAGTGAGGGAAAAGAACCTAGTCTTGATAACTTGTCTATGCTTGATCATGATGTTGAGATGCATGTCTTTACATTTCCATTGTTTGAAGATAATGTCATTGGTGGTAATGACTTGTATCGGACTAGGGTGAGTAGTAAAATGAAGCCTCCATGGTGTGAAAGGTTTGACCCCTTAAGCAACCCCTTGTGTGAGAATTTGAATGAGGTAAATGACTCTTTGAGTGACCCTACTATTGCTTGTTTGGGTTATGATGAAGAAGAGTCCATCATCAATACCTTTCTTGAGAGTTTGTCTATTGGAAAGGGTTGCTTAGGTGATGAAATTGGAGGGGAAGAGGAATCCCTTGGTGTGAGTAGGTATGCTTTAAAGAAGGAGAGTGGAGTGCTTAATCCTATTTGTAGGTTGGGCTATTTGATTCACTCCACTCCACATGTTGATCACACCTCGAGGATAGATTGGTGTGTCGATCTTGACCTAAAGGTTCAAGGGGATTTTGGTAGCTTGATCTTGCAATTCCCATCTTTCCATGACCTATTTGCTCACTATCTTGTTGAGTGCATGTTGACCTTTAACCAAGTCCTTATGGTTCTCTTTGGAGACTTGATATTCATGGTTGTTATTGATGCTTGGTTATACAACAAGAGTGTGTTTTCCACACTTCTTGCACTAACCTACTTTCAAAGTAGGAAATTTGCGTGTGTTTGCTTGTCGTTGCTTGTAGGTTCTAAGCTCCATGCTAAGGCGGGGAAGATCTTGGAAGAAGCCTACGTCAAAGTGACGATCAAGAAGGACAAAAGAGAGTTGGGGCCACCCCGAGAAGTTGATGATGCCATGAGAGCCAAAGCCTTGATTTCGAGGACGAAATCTTCTCAAGAAGGGGAGGATGATAAGACCCAAACCCCCACACAAGACCCTTCACTCGGAGTCAAGCCAAGTTGATCCAAGACACCCATCTTCACTTGACTTGGAAGAGTATGGAAGAAGGACCCAAGAGCGACTTGAAGAGCATGCTTTGGTGTGCCATGGATGGAGGACCCTCTAGGACACTTGGAGAGGCTCAAGAGGCACAAAATGAAACACCCCAAGGGGCTTCAGGAAGAGGCGGAGCGCCTCCCAGCTGAGGCGGGGCGCCTCCCAAAATCCAGAGAGCTGGACTTCAGAAGGCGGAGCGCCTCAGACAAGAGGTTGAGCGCCTCCCCAAAATCCAGAGGCTTGAAGCTGACTAGGCGGCCGCCTCCCCACCCTAGGCGGACCGCCTCCCCCTGTGACCCACATGCGGGATTTTATTACTTTTTGCTTGAACTTCCAATTATAGCCCTGCGTGGCCTTATTTATTTTTAGCCCACTTTGGGGGTATTTTAGACCTTTTATTATACCTAAGTGAAGCCTATAAATACTTCACTTAGCCTCTTCAAAACATTAGCTTACTTTGAATAATATTGAATGAAGAATAGAGTTCATCTCTTGTTTATGAAGAAACCCTTTCTTGTTGGCTTGAACTCACTAGCGGATCCTAGTTGAATTCCAAACCGACGCTCGATCATTCCATTTACGAGTCCCGGGTGCGACTCGAGGGTGGTTGCATAGTGTAGGTCCTTCTAGACGCCGATACGAGGGTATCTCGGGACAAGTTCCCCGGGGTTACAAGTAGGGAGTTCGAGAAGTGTCTTGCTCTCCTATCTTTATTTTTGTCTTGTCTTTCGATTCTTATCACTTTCCTTCTTCCTTTCCTTCTCTCCTTCCTCATTCATTTCCTTCTTTCTTCTTTGTGTCCTAGAGAGATTTAGGAAATCTATAAAAGTTTTATTTTTTTTATTTTTTTGTGTTATAATGTAATTTTTATTTTGCCTAATCCTTTATTTGTATTTATTTTTTTCTGTATTTTTTTGGTAATTATTATCTATATGATTGATGATCGTTGAATTAAATTTGACGTACCTGTGAATTTTTTTACTTCTTATGTTTGATTAAGATGATTTTAAGGTTCTTATTGACAATAGCAATTAGATATTGTTGTTGCTCATTGTACAGAACTTAAAGTCTTGGCTATTGCTATTAATGCAGAGACTTTTCTACAAGTAGCCTCTATTGCACAGAGATTAAAGTCTTGGCTATTGTCAAGACTTGAAGAGACTTTCTCTGCAAGTTGCCTATTGCATAGATCTTAAAGTCTTGGCTATTGTCAATACTTGCAGAGACTTTGTCTGCAGGTTGCCTATTGCACCAGATCGTAAAGTATTGGCAACTGTCAATACTTTCAGAGACTTCCCCTACAAGTTGCCTCCTTCCGCCCGACCTTAAAGTGTTGGCTATTGCCAAAAGTTATAGAGAATTTGGTGACATCAGTTGGGTGGTGTTACCATCGATAAAAAAATGTTGGTTTCTTGATTTGTCCAGTGATAAGTTGACCCTTAATGACGATGTTCGTAACTTTCATTCAATCTTGTTTTTATTTTTGTTGTGTTAGATTCCACTTTGACTTATAGCTTTTTACCGAATCTAGCTCACTCAGTATTAATCATCAAACTTTGATACTACATGTATTACATCCATTTTCAATGAACGAAATGGATTGAATGTTAGTTGGTGAGGAGCCCGGATGATATTATGCCGTAGTATATTATTAGACGTACACACTTGTTTAACAAACATAAACCTATTATATACCTTTATTATATCATGTATATAATTGGATGTACACACATAAATAAAATACCATGTATATAATTAGATATAAATATTTATTTACTGAACAGAAACATATAATATACTGTGTACATAAATTTACATACAGACATAAATAAACAAACACCAATATACGATATACCAATATTATGTCATATATATAACATGTTTATTGACAAATAATATATATATAGTTAAGATATATTTCTAATACACCATTTGTATGTGTAGTACCTCTCATATAGCATACACACGGTTTATATTTTCTACACATATATGTCTACAATGTATATATTGGAAAAATATAATGTATACATTATTATACTATGTATATTATAAGACATACAAATGTAAGAACTCAAGATGGACATATTTTTAAATTAATATAACATTATTGTACTTTATATATAATAAGACATACACATTTACGAACTCAAGAAGAACTTCTTCCTTATTCTCCACTGGAGGCTAGCAAAACATAGCTGCAATATATGGCTAAAAATATTTGCAAAATAACATTACATATATATATCGACATTGGTATCCTATAAAAAGTGCATGTAGAAGATTAAATAATATTAGAGCTCACTATTTGTATTTAATTGGAAAGGGCAGCAAACTTCGTTAATTTTGTAAGGTCGGTGAGAAAGCTTCAATAAATCATCGTGTGAGTTGTTGAGTTAAAATATGTCACTATATATACCAAGTGCAGAGATTTGATAGTAGGGTATATATAAATCTCTACAATCAAATTTAGGAAAAAGGATTACACACCTAACCATCTCAAAGTTGGACAAAGTGCATGCCCCAACTACTAGTAAACTTCACTCCTCCTCACTCGCCCTATGCTACTGGAATTAAGTATATAAGTTCAGACTTTTGAGCCTTCTATCAAGTCTATGATTCCTGCTTCCTCTACGAAAAAATATTTTGTACCACTTGTTTAAGAATCGTAACCTTCATGGTGAAATAGCTTTTGACAAAGTTCATTATGAAAATCGAAAATAATTTTGGAAAATATTTCATTACACCTAATGAAAATAATTTTCGAGTTCACGATGCAAGTGTACATTTCCCCGTTTACGAAACACGTTAGGCAATTGCAACAAATGCCCACATGGGCATTAAATTTGGTAATTACATATCAGACACAAACCTGTTCTGCGCAGGAACATATAATTAATTGCTATCCAGTTTTTTCATTAATGCTTACTAAATGCCATCTCAATTTGTATCTTAATTTTATTGGAGTGGTGGTTTTGCTTTTGCATCAATTTCTATTTCGAAACAATATGTCGAAACAATCTTGAGTTTACAGGTTTTGATTTCGGATTAATTTCCATCTCAACAAGGCTGTTTGCTATGGCACTTGAGTTTCCATATTCAGGAAAAGTCTCTATTTATATTAGGTTCTTTATCGATGAGGAAGTAGGTAGACGACTAATGCCATCTAGGGTAATTAGTTGCCTTTGGATGTATAGGAAGGTTAATGTAGCTGATGTAATTTACAAGTCATTTGGTAATTGGAAGGATAGGCTACGTACACAAGTCCCATTTACCTTTCTTCCAAAGGTTTTTAATCTTAATACTGGAATCATTAGGGGAGAGTAGACCTGCTCTGGATTCTCGCAAGGTTTTACCATTAGGTAAGTACCCACATCTATTCCAAATGTCAATGTAGAGTTCTAGGTGATACACCATGTAATACCTTGATTGCAGTAGGGCCAACCTTTTAAAATATAACGCCAATTAAAGGAAATGTTAATCTTAGGCTTCCCTACGACATACTTATTGATAAACAAATTGTTCGAGGATTTGTGTAAAGTCTCCATGATAGACTAGTTAAGAGAGAGGGAGAATTAATCTTAGACTTTACTTTCCTAATCCCAAGTCCCCCAATTTCTTTCGGATCCGGCTCCTCTCTATTGCATTGTCTCTCCATTTCCTCAACTGCATACTTAGATGAGTGCCACTTATTTGTTTTATCATTTAATATATTAGAGTAGTTTAATTTAACATACATCTTAACCATAGTTAATGAGATGGATTTAGTATCTTTGGTAAGAAAATATTAATTCTCACAAATTTTGACAACAGTTATTATATTACTTCCATTTATTATATTATTATTTTTTTACAATTTACATAATTTATTTAGCGAATTGGGACTACGTATCCAATTTGGTTTTCTATTTTTTATCGAATTTACCGATTTGGTAGGACGTAAGAAACCGTACATAATATTAGTTAATTGGGGCAGGCAATTTTATATAATCTTAAAAGTTAATTAGATGAATTATTATTTTATTTATATTTGAAACAGTCCATATGTTCTTTCGCACATTATTAAAACCACATGAAACATTTCACAAATCAAACACTTAAATTTAGTAAATTCCCCTCGAATAAGAACGGTGTATAATTTAAATTACAGAGTTAGGTCTCAGAAATAAAATGATGTGGTTATAGACAAAAAGTCGATAATCACTCTTTTGGTATATGATCACATTTATTGATATAAATTAAAAAATCTATACATAAAAGTATAAAATCTAAAATAATCATCATTTCCTGAATTTGTGGAAGTTAAAATTTTCCTAGAAGATATTTCCCAAAGTAAACCCTTAACTATGGTTAAAATATTTATTTAAGTCAATTTAATCTCAGCCATTAAATGATAAAAACAAATAAGTGATCTTCATCCACTTGAGGAAATGAAGAAAACATGTAAGGGAGGGGATCTGGTTCCATTTCGTTCCTACTACAAATGGGTATTCCAACTCAGAAGATGAAACTAGCTTTTAGACTCAGTTAAACCCCATCTACCATTCCAGATGTCAATGTTAGAAAATGTAGAATACAATCTAATAACTGCATTAAATGGTAATAATACTAAATGTTTAATACAGTTTAATATAGCTACATTAAATGGTAATGGTAGGTAATACTTATTATCACATGGGGAATCTAAAATTGGATTAAAGTTTTATGATTAGGAAATCCGAAATATTATTGTCACTTTGTCAGTGAGTAGTATGATGTTCAAAAAGTAGTTAATTTAATCTTCCTTCTTTTCTCCACCATAAGTACCCTTTTAAAAAAACTGAATTCTAAGAGTAGCATGCATATGCATGCGAATAATCACTCCTGAACTTTAGTGTATTTTGGGGGTGGGGTACTGAGCTTCTCTCTTTCATTCTCTCTGTGTTTATTCACTGTCTTAACCTTTCTTCTTCTCTACTTGTGTTGCTCCTTGTTTCTAGTAGTAATCAGAAGAGAATATTAACGGAAATGTGGATTAGTGTAAAAGAAGGTTGGTGACACGTCAAAGGCGCATATTAAATTCATTGAAGGGCCATTAATTAGTGCTCAAATGAGGGATATAAATTTCTGCTCAATGAGAAAGAAGCTAAGGCAACGAACAATCTGAAATATTTTTTCCTTCTCTCTTCTCTTCACAGTTCCTCTCCTTCCTATCTTCTCTTCTCCTTCTTCTATTCTCTTTCGGTAATTAGTTGCTATTATTTTCAATTTTCATTAGTTAAATTCTACCCAGTGTAATAGTTAGATATTTTTCATTAATAGAAACTTCGGAAAATATTGTCATTCATTTTAGTTCATTACACTCCTTCGCGCCTATATGTAGTGCTTCCTTTCACACTCTCCCCTCACCATTTATCTCACCTGGTATATATCATAGTTTCAGAACAACATAATGTCGGATCTAAAGTCTCCATTGTTAACAAAAACATCAGAAGATGAAAGTTGTTCATCAAAAGAACCAGCATTGGGGTTTATAGGTGGTGTAGTTAAGTCATCAAAAAGGGCAGTAAACACTTTGTCCCAACTTATGATGATCAAAGAAACGCCTCCACGGAGGTGCTTTCTCTTGTCAGTTCGGCTGCATAGGTGCCCTGATTGGTTGAGGCCTTCTGTTACAGTATTTGATGTTAAGGGTCATGTCCTCGTTTCTACATACACAATCGTTTGCCTGAGCATTGCTGGTTTAAGATTAAAAACGGAGGAGTAATGAACTGTCCTCTTAGCTTTCCTCCCTATACAGAGTTATCTGGGGACTTCAAAATCTATTTTCGTGATTACCATGCTGAAGATTTTTACCTTTGGCTGAATACATCAAAAATAGGAAACAATACGTTTCTGAATTTGAGTGACTTTGGTGGTTTTGACAAGACGAAACTGCCGCTGCCTGGTGGTCAAGTGGAAATTCTTCTTACGGACTACGAAGAAGACTATAATCCAGCTAAAGTACCCTATTTTCCACCTAAAGACCTCATCGCTAATAGTAGTGGAAGCAACTGGTGAGTTTTATGTGCATTTCTTGAGGGGGAAAAAGTAGTGTCTTGAGAGGATACCCCTATTTGAGCTATAGCCAAATCTGCACTCTGAAAATTTGAGTGGTCATTTTAAAATTTGAAAATTTCTTCTTTCTTCATAATGGCAGTGTGTTTGAGCCAGTTTATGCATGCATCGACGGAAAACTAATCACCTTGTATTTTTGACAGATGGGATTTGAACGTTGATCTTCACTAGCCATTTCATTAACAGTTGGAACACATTTTAGGGTGATTTTGTTCTTTCAAGGTCATATAATTTTCTTTGCAAACTTCCAAACTGGTTCTTTATATCTATACCCTCCATTGGAGTTGTCTTACCACTATTAAGAACAAAGTCGAATTTGCAGAGCTAAAATTATAGTAACAATATTACTTAGTGTCATTTAGCTAACAAGAATGCAGGATTTTACTCGGATATGTTGGTGGTTTGCCAGAGAAGAGTGCTTCTACTGCTAAGGGTAAACAACTTGTGTGATTCAGAAATGACATGCTTTTAAGAGGGAAAAAGATATATTTTTTTCTGCCAGCCCTAGTGTTTTTATTTTTTTCATTTAATATTTCTACTGTATCTTCTAATTTTAATGCTTGAGAGAGTGCAAGGGATACTATCCTACATGCAAATTGCGGTAAACCTTTTAATATGGTGAGCCAAATGTTCACTTTTAGATGTAGATATTTTTAAGCAATTTGCGCATCTTATGGCAGTTTCTTTCCATTTTTCAAGGTGTTATAATCCTTCCACTTGATTAAGTTTGAGATATTCTAAATATTTTTTTGTTTCGACAAAATCTACTTTTTCAGGTATATGTAATGATCATCCGTAATATATCTTGATCGCGCGAGTGCTCGTCACGGTTAGGTACGCCTTAATGCGAAGTATTTGCAAATTATAAGAGACTGATATGTACATTTAGGATAGAGGATATAAAGAAGCCACTGATCAATAGGTTAATTACTTCATTTGACAAAGTGAAAATAACTCGGTGCATTAACTTGATTAGAGTCTTCAAAACTAACTCTTTCTAATTCTAATCCAACTGTGAAATTATTTACACAATGTGCTATTTTCTCCGCTCAGAACAGAACAGCATAATTTTATTCATACATTTCAAAAGATGGTCACGCAAATTTAAAATCAACTACTATCTCCACATTTTATATCTATAGCCATACAAATATTTATTAATCATTCAGACCACAAGTTCCAAAAATTTACTACAATTACCGTGCCAAGAATGTACATCACAGGACTGCATTCCTTTGTTTAGTTACACAAACAAGACAACAATCTTACCAATGCTATCCAACTCCAACGAGTGAGACACTTCAGACATGCGCCTCTTCTTGATACTACTGAACTTTGTAAATGGACTATTGTAGAATTGCAATAAAGATTGTCGTCTTTCTTCATACTGCTTATAGTCTACCTTTCCATCTTGATCCTATTATAACATTTGTAAACAAAATTGACTTTATAGAATGAGAACCTATAGGCAAGACAGCCTGAACCCACTAAATCAGAAGCATATTATATGGAAATTTCTCTATAATCTTGAGAAAGATAGTAACAAGGGTGCAACCATGCTACATCACGATATCAGCATCGTCTTTATCAACCACCCTATGTAGTAGCATGGAAATACACATCCAAAAGCTGACTGGAACTTGATACTTGAAGTGACTGGTCAATGCTGAGCCTATGTCAAAAGCAAATTTCTGGAACTCTGGTTTCACCACCAGGCGAATCAGCATTGCTGACCACAAATCTGGAGCCAATTTCACTGCACGTCCTAGTGAACGAAACCCACTCATCACCCTAACTAGAATACCACGATCCTGCATATAAAGAGAACGGAGTTAGGGCTCTCAACTTTGTTACGTGCTAGGACCACGAAGGGAGACTTAAAAAATAAAGTACCAACCAAGAGCTTATGATGCAAGACTAGGAAGTGGTCGACCTATTAACAAGAAACCATCTGCTGACCAAGTAAAATACAGAACTCCAGGAGATAACATGCAACCAATTACAAACAGTAAAACACACAAACAGAATCTGCAGTGCATATCTGTATGCATTAGGTAAAATAAAGCAATTTGTCTAGTATGATGGTAACAAATTTGCTTATAAAATCTTAATTACTAGGTCTCTTGTAATAAATATATATTTGATTGAACATTTAGATTTCAGTTATCAAGGTTGGTAAATTGCTTCGTCAAGTTATCAGAACCATGTCAATTTGATCGGAGTACAATGTCCACCGTGATAAAATGCACTTTGGTTGTTTTGTAATGCACTATTGTTAAAGACAGCATAAATAGTAAATCAGATATACCTCGTATCCAAATAAACGCCTAGCTCGAAGCTTCTCATCAAGAAGATTATTTACAACTTCATCTTGATAGAAAACATCAGCTGCTTTAACAATGTCCCTGACAAGGAATACACGGACCCTTGAACCCTTTTCTGACAAAATAAATTGGAAAAGATCTTCTGTAGCAGACACCACGGCCCGTATATCAAATGATGCTAATGGACTTGAGTAACTCTCCTGCGTTTCTCCTTCTGTTTCAGAAGCCTGCTGAGATATTGCTGCAATCTGCAGGAAAATGCAACTTTTTTTAGAAAGTGGTATAACCAGTGTACAGGAATCTCGGACAATCCATAACCATCTTTATCCGCCTCAAAACTTCTGAGGATTATCTTTTAATAGAAAAGTGCATGCTACAAAAAAGAAACTACAATTTGGAGACAGTAAACAGTTGTTCTATTTTAAAAAATCTTACTGAATTGTTTTATTTCTTCTAATTAGCCTTCCTCCTATTATATTAGCATGCAAGCGATAACCATAAACCTACGCAACTATTACACACTTACTAATGCCAAGATCTGCCAACCTCCCTCAAGTACCCTGACGCAGATGAATTTCTTCAGAGGAAAACAAAGACCGTATTTTCAGGAATAAAGCTGATACAAATGCACAAAGTTCCAGCAAAACGAGAAAGGGTGAACTTAGAAAAAAAATTCTACAAATGCGAGCTGTTGTCAAAAGGCTACTTCCCTTCCTAGAACATCGGGTGCTGCTCAGTCGACTGCTATTTCAACTTGTATCATATTTGGTTAGTAAGTTACCTCTTATAATCAGATTTAACTTAGGAATATTTTCAAATTTTCCACCTGCTATACTTTTTTCCTTTTGGAATGGAAATTCTTTTTTACATTTCGTGCTACAAGTTTTCTGTATTACTTCGACTATTTGAGAAGCTCTATCCCGTCTAAAAGCTAATGCTGGTTTTGTTTTTTCAGGATTTACCCGTCATGGAAACTGTTCATTCCTACTGCAAACCAAGAACTTGAACCATCCAAACAAAGCAGTGACCCATGAAGTAACTTAGTAATAATAATGGTTAGGTGCAGAGAGTTGGGAGCCAAATTATATAGTAGTTTTTTCGGACACAAATATAAATAAATGAGAACTCAACAGCTAGTAAGTCTGAGAGAGTCCGTCAATTAAGAAAAAAGAAAGGTAATGTACATGTTATAAGAAGGCTGTGCTCATCAAACATGCACTAAGCATTTCAGTACTGTGTAGAAAAATAAGTATAACAACTAGAAAGAATAAATGACCCACCAGTCTTTCAAGACGATTCCACCTTATCGAGCCATCATTGCGGATGACAAGCTCTCTCAATATTCTCCTCATATCAGGAGTCGGATCTACCAAAAGTCTTCCAATAACAAACGGATATGCACTCTCAACAACTTTAAAATCTGGATCCAAAGCTTTTGCTGTTCCTTCAAGAGATCCAAGGGCTCGTATCACCAAAGCATAGTCAGGCGGAAGAGAAAAGCTGAACTCATACATCACATCATACAATTGATTCATTATGCCCTGAAATCATTTCAATTTCCATTTAGAGCTTCAAGGTCATCAAACACGCTAATTTTCCTTGTTGAAGCTATTACAACACCATAGAAGTTTTTGTTTGTGTTTTGTGGTTGGGTTGGGGGGGGGGGGGGGGGGGGGAGCTAGGAGTGAGATCTTAGGGTGTTCAAGAGAGAACTGCTAGGAAAGAGGATATGGAGTCGAGGATCAGGCGGAAGAGAAAAGCTGAACTCATAGAGCATGCTTTATAGAGGGAGGTAGTGGCAGAAAAGTATGGTCCTTTAGAAGGGAGGTGGAGAACTAGTAACATCACTCCATCCACTCCATCTGGATGGAGTTTGTGGATAAGTATTATGCAGGGTTAGGAAGACTCTCCAGTGGCCATAAAATCGGTCTATTTCCGGCATCATATCCATAGTTAGCCCATTCATCCTAGTTAGGAGTTCCAGCTCCGTATCAAGGTCACGATCGATATCGATATTCAGGAGGAGGAGGAGTAAGTGCTAGCTTTAGGGGCGGAATCGAATAATTACGAGATAAACAATGAGACAAAGGAGAGCACTTAGACAATTCACTTTGAGTACAGAGAAGTCTGCTGGTTGGAATTCCTCAGGGCCCCAAATGATCGGTGCGGCGGTTAGGCATCCTTAGACGAAAGAGTGGCCATATGTAACTTTCAGGGTAGGCGATGGGAGAGGAGTTTGTTTTGGAACCATAATTGGTGTGGGGAGTACACATTAAGGGTCTCCTTCCCTAATGTGTTTGCCCTCTCGAGCCAGAAAGAGTTGATTGTCCAACAAATTCGAAGCATGCATGACGGGGAGGTGGTATGGACCTTAGGTTCAGTAAACATCTTCAAAGATTGGGAGATAAAAAGTTCCAAACTAGATCAGAGTCACTTTATAAGCGATCACATTATTTTATAATCCGAACTCATGGAGGTAAGAGTTAAATAGTAATAAAAAATTCACAGTCAAATTGTTTTATCAAAAATTGTTTGTGAGAGGAGACATGCTTTCCGCACTTACCAGTTAGGATCCCAAGGCAATGAGGAAAGTGTTCTTTTTCGCTTGGTTGGCGGCAAGAGGAGGGATCCTAACAGATTTGAATTTGAAGAGGAATATATATCAGTTGGTGCTATGCGCAAATGCTCGGGCAAAGAAGTTGATAAATTTTTAATGTATTGCAAGGTGGCGTCGGATCTATGGAGGGTGGTCTTGAATTACTTCGGGTTGCAATGGACTATGCCAAGTAGTGTAAAAGATGTCCTACATAGTTGGCATGTAGAAGCAAGAGAAGAAAACGTAGGGCATGACAAGTTGCGCCACTAGCTCTTATGTGGGTGGTATGGAGAGAATTCTATGTCTTTGATAGCTTTTTGGTGCACCGTTAAGATTCCAATATGTATAAATGTTAAGGTGTCTTTTGTAGAGAATCATATTTTGATGTAGATTCTCTACCTTCCGGTATACCTCTGGTATACGAGAGCTTTTCCCCATATCAATAAAACTGTTTACCAAATCCCAAAAAAAAAAAAAAAAAAAAAAAAGAGATAACACAGGGTAATTGGTCGAGCAAATTTTAGAGGAAGAAAAGTAATTTTATAGTACAATGACAGGTCTATCGTTGGCGTATTCTTTTTATAATATAGTTTTTCAGAATTTTATCATAGGTTTGTTAGACTACACGTTATAATGTTCCACATTAAAAAGGATGTAACTTTTGTTTGAATGTCACACCACTACATATGTGTTTCTTAATACATTCTTTCATCTCTTCCCATGGTATTAGAGTCTATAATTTTACTAAATACATAGGCGTTTACCACTACCGCAATGCCATCAAAAGCTAATACACCGCAATTCAAAACTAGTTCAGATAGGTATATAAATTCCCAATATCCACTTCGCTCCATTCGGACTCATTTCATTCCCAAACTAATATTCTACATCACTAGAAATTCTATATTTATATGGGCAAAATCAATCTTTAAAACTACAAAGTGACTTGGCAAATACCAAACCTAATGTAAGTGTACTAACGCAACTCAACTTAACTTCCTACTCAGTGAGCCTACATGATTATACGCACTTTTTGCATCCATTGCGCTCTACTTTTCATTAAGCCGACATAAATTCTGAAAGATGGCAAGTTTTTAGACAACCTGTGATTTCATGTCTCTTTCGTCCACTTTCATGACCTCGATCATTATGGAGTTGTGAGTACAAAAAGATGTATGTGGAGATAAACGAAAAACACTACTAGACCATCTTAGAGCTTACCCTATCTATACATAATACCACTATAAAACCTGCCTCACTTTGGTTAGAATCTTTCTACTGCATAACACTTCCCCTAGCTCCTCCATTTCAACCATCCTAATTTAATCATATGCATCACAATGTGTAATACCATTCTGCTATATCATTACGCCTAGATAACATTATGTTGCTTTTAAGTACCGCAAAATACCGTCAATGACAGTTTAATCATCAACGATAACACCCTCACAACAATGACATGCTTTAATCATCTCTGATACGTCTCCCGCAGTTCTTCCTTGGATAAACAAAAATATATTTTAGCTAGTTAATGTTTAGCAATGTGATCTTTCCCTTTGCATACGAAGAATGGTTTCATCTAATCTAACCTCTACTTTATTCTTCTTATATTCCTGTGCTTGCAGAATATGTATTTTGTCCTACCTCCAAAAACTCTTACTATATATGTATTTTGTCCTACCTCTACTAGTCCAAAAACTCTTACTATATAGAAAGCATCTCTAATGTTAAAACTTTTGGCTAACTTCTTCTAGTCTCCTCAGTAAACACAACATCATCGACGAATAGCATACACCTTAGAGTCTCGCCCAGTATACTATTTTTTAGCTCATGGATAACATAAGTAAACAAGCAAGGGCTCAGTACAGATCCCTAATCTATCCCCACAATTATGAGAATCGTTGTAGTATATCTCTTCATATTGTTCTTACCGTTGTCATAGAGATTGTCACCATCATACCTCAACAAATGATTAAGAAGGTGGATGGAACCATTATAATCCTCGAAACGATATAAGCATGACCTAAGTTGCTCGGACACGGGTGCGGATCCAAAAAGTCGGATCCTTTGAGATCTAACTTCTAAGATTCAGGAATACGGATCTTGGTATGCATACTGGTGCATGAATTCGACTAAAGGTGATTAAAACTATATTGTTATAATCTAATCTTACAATTTCGATTGGCTTTATGTTATAGTCCCGGGCTATGGACCGAGTCACGGCGCGATGAAGGAGGGAATCCTTCTGCAGTGACAAGCTTGTTTTCCTGTTTTTGATAGCTTTGCTTTGATCGACCTATGGTGAACGATAGTGGAGCTCGTCAAAGGGAGCTCTAACCTTAAGACTCGTTGAGAGAGAGTCTCACACCTCTAAAGTTTATAAAAATTTGCTTGCTATTATTCTTCGTTTAATGCTCTTTAAATAGAGCCTACATAATCCTAATTAGAATAGAAAAACTAGTCCTAAAAGAGGAAAACTTGGTAACTAGGAAACCTAATTGAAATAGAACTAAAACTTACCATAAATGAATAAAAGAAAATAAAAGCTGAAAATAAAATCTCTAATTAATGTTGCTGCTGACTGGTTCCACGCCTTTTGTAATGTCTTCCGACAAAGGCATCTATAACATTACTCCCCTCCTGGAGAAAGAGCTTGTCCTCAAGCTTGAAATGTGGAAAAGCAGATTGGAACTGAACAACATCCTCCCATGTCGCATCATCCGCTGAAAACCCACTCCATTGAACAAGAATCTCCCAATTTCCACGATTGAGCCTAGACCGGAGCACAGAGTTTGGAACAGAAACAACTTTGCCATCTTCCAGAGGAGGTAAAGTAGGCGGACTGACTGGAACTTCTCCCTTGAAAGATTTAAGAAGGGAGACATGGCAAACATCATGAAGCCTGCAATCTGCTGGCAATGCTAATTGATAAGCAACCTGACCAATTTTACGAACCACAGCAAAAGGCCCATAAAACTTAGGAGCGAGCCTATGGTGTATCTGGCCAGCAAGAGAGCGCTGCCGATAAAGATGTAATCGCAACCAAACTAGTGAACCTGGAGTAAACTCAACATCAAGATGGCCCCTGTCATAAACCTCCTTCATTCGTTGTTCGGCTTGTTGAAGTCTGGCACGTATTTCTTGCAGAACTAAATCACGATTAATCAAAGCTTGATCAACAGCATCTACTCGAGATGATCCAGGTTAGATGATCCAGGAACATATGACAGCAAATGAGGTGGATCGCGACCATAGACAACCTGGAAAGGAGAAGCACGCAACGCTGTGTGAAAGGACGTATTATAGCAGAATTCTGCCCAAGAAATCCAGTTCACCCATTGCTTTGGTCGTTCTCCCACAAAATAGCGCAAGTACATCTCAATTGTGCGATTAACAACCTCAGTTTGTCCATCACTTTGGGGATGATAGGCGGAGGAGAATGCCAGTTTGGTTCCGCACAATCGAAAAAGCTCTTTCCAAAAATTACTAGTGAAGATAGTATCGCGATCAGAGACAATAGATTCAGGCAAGCCATGCAGACGTACCACCTAGTTGAAGAAAACACCAGCAACACTAGCCGCAGTATAAGGATGAGCGAGAGGAAGAAAATGAGCATACTTAGAGAAACGATCGACTACAACCAGAAGAACTGATTTTCCTAAAGATTTTGGCAGTCCATCGATGAAATCCATAGAGACGTCGGCCCAAACTTGTGTTGGCAGTTGCAATGGTTGAAGCAAGCCGGCTGGAGTCAAGTGCTCAGACTTATTGCGCTGGCACACTAGGCAAGCAGCAATATAATCCTGAATAGTCGACTTCATGCCTTCCCAATAAAAATCCTTGCGCACCCGTTGTAGTGTTTTCTGCACCCCTTCATGAGTGCTATCATGGATGCCCGACACCACAGAACTTACTAAGGGAGAAGTTGATGATAAGTAAAGTCGATTTTTGTAAAAAATAAGATCGTCTTTTATAGACCAATCAGTACCCAACTCCTGTTGCTCTATCTTAGTTGTAATTTCCTGGAGGGCTGCCGAACGTTGAGTTTCCGCTCGTAGCTCCTCAATCAATAAAACCCGCAGCTGTGAAATAGCAAAAGACAATGCCTCCTCTTCATCTCGACGAGATAAAGCATCCGCGGCTGCATTTAATTTTCCAAGACTTGTACTCGACGCGAAAATCAAAGCCCATGAGTTTACTAATCCAATGCTGCTCGGGTGACGTGGTGAGACGCTGCTCTAGCAAATATTTGAGGCTATAATGATCTATGCGGATGAGAAACTGGTGCCCCCACAGATAGGGTCGCCAATGTTGAACAGCCTTAGCCAATCCTATCAATTCCCTTTCATAGGCGGCCAATTTAAAATGTCGATCAGCCAATTTTTGACTAAAAAATGCAATAGGATGACCCTTTTGTTGCAAAACAGCCCCAATTCCTCCTCCTCCTGAAGCATCACACTCCACCACGAACTCCTCCTCAAAATTAGGTAGTTGCAAAACCGGGGCAGCAGCTAGAGCATGCTTCAGAGTGGTGAATGAAGCTAGGGCCTGCTCGGTCAATGAAATGCATTCCGCTTGAGCATGCTTGTGAGTGGGGCTGCAATCTGTCCGTAATCTCGAATAAACTTTCGATAGTATCCTGTTAACCCCAAAAACCCCCTCAAGGCCGTGATAGACTGAGGCTGAGGCCAACTGATGACAGCTTTAATTTTATTTGTGTCTGCAGATACGCCTGTTGCAGAAACCACATGACCGAGATAGGCCACTTGACTTTCCCCGAAAGCACACTTAGACTTTTTCAAACAGAGGCGGTGAGCCCTCAGCAACTCAAAAACAATCTGTATATGGCGCATGTGCTCCTCCCAAGTCTTGCTATAGATTAAGATATCGTCAAAAAATACTAGGACAAAAATGCGCAAGTATTTTCGAAATACCTCATTCATCAATGCTTGAAAGGTGGAGGGAGCATTTGTTAAACCAAATGGCATGACTAAGAACTCGAAGTGCCCATGGTGAGTCCGAAACGCAGTCTTCTCTATATCATTGGGATGCATACGGACCTGGTGATAACCCGATTTAAGATCGGGCTTGGTGAAGAACCGGGCCCCATGCAGTTCATCTAGCAGTTCATCAACCACAGGAATAGGGAATTTATCCTTAACCGTTATAGCATTAAGTTCTGTGCAGTCCACGCAAAAGCGCCATGTACCATCCTGCTTGAGCACTAACAACACAGGCGATGAAAATGGTGATTGACTAGGCCGAATTATGCCTTGTTGCAGCATTTGGTCACATTGTCTTTCTACCTCATCTTTTTGCAAGTGCGGGTACCGATAAGGCCGAACCACCACAGGTCCGCTTCCAGGTTGGAGGCAGATTCTATGGTCACAAGTACGAAGGGGTGGGAGCCCCGTTGGATCATGAAACAAGTCATTGAATTCTGCCAGTAAGTTGTCCAGTTGGTTTTGTTTCTCCGAGGGTGCTTGAAGAAGATGAATTTGTGGTTTGATTGATTGTCGCTGCCCTTGCAAGATGATTGGAGTCCCGTTTAGTTCGAAATTCATAGTAAGAGAGACAAAATCCCATAGTATAGGTCCTATTGTTTGCAACCACTTTATGCCCAAAACAAGATCAAAACCATCAAGAGGGATTATAAAAAAATCAACAACAAAGATTTTATCCCTATCCCTAATAGAAAACCGAACTTGTGGACAGATTCCTGTGCTAGAAACCTTTTCTCCATTTGCTACTGAGACTTTCAAATTTGATTGGGGCTGGATTGGCAGTCCTAAATGTTGGGCTGCTGTTAAGCTGATGAAGTTGTGGGTACTTCCAGAATCGACCAAACTAATTAGCGGTTGCCCCTTTATTATTGCTTGTAACTGCATGGTATTAGTATTTTGCTTCCCTGTTATGACGTGCAAGGATATTGCTGGTTCGTCGATTATTTCTTGTGCCCCTGTTTCTTCATCACTAATTTCTAACCAAAATAATTTTTTACATTGATGTCTAGGTTCATATTGTTCATCACAATTATAGCACAAACGCCTTGCTCGCCTTTCAGCCATCTCTGCCTGCGACAACTTCTTAATAAATGGTGAATTCCCACTGTTAGTAGTTGACTTTGTTGCTGTAAAATTTCCTTGGCCAGAATTAATCCTTGGGTTTGCAACTGATCTAACATTGGTGGTCCTTGAGTTCATACCAACTGGTGCAGTAAGTTGTTGTTTTTTCTCAAAGCTGCGCGCCAGATTCATCGCTTGAGCCAAATTCTGAGTGTTTAACATCTCTACATCTAGTCGAATTGGATCCTTTAAACCAGCTGTAAATAGATCAACCTGCTGATCTGCTCGCACCGTAGAAGCACGTGCTAACAGCTCCTGGAATTGGCGTTGATATTCCTCCACAGTTCCTGTTTGTTTGAGATTCACCAACTCCCCCAATGGATTGCCACGCATAGGTGGGCCGAATCTGAGGGTACAATAATCCTTAAAGACTCCCCAGGTGATTGTTGGTTCTTCCTGCTCCAATTTGTAATACCATAGCTGAGCCTCTCCTAACATGTGAAAAGCTGCCAGACCAACCTTATCAACTTCTGTTGTGTGTTGGTTGGAAAAGAACTTTTCACAGCGATGGAGCCAGGTCGTCCGAACCATCGAAGGTGGGAAAATCGAGCTTGGTATATCGTGGTACTAGTCCACCTCCCGTTCGCACCTCCGACCTCTCCTCTGTTCTGCTGTTGCGATTGCCAACAGCGTTGCTGCCTACACCAAAATCTGTCTCTTTATTGCGACTTTTATTTGTCCCACTTAGTAGTTCCTGCAATTGCAAAGATATTTCTTGTAATTGAGATTCTACAGCAACAATTCTTGATTCATTCGCCTGCTGGATTTCCTTCAACAGAGTTTTTAATTCACTGCTATCGGCCATGATGTTAGGCTCTGATACCAAGTTGTTATAGTCCCGGGCTATGGACCAAGTCACGGCGCGATGAAGGAGGGAATCCTTCTGCAGTGACAAGCTTGTTTTCCTGTTTTTGATAGCTTGCTTTGATCGACCTATGGTGAACGATAGTGGAGCTCGTCAAAGGGAGCTCTAACCTTAAGACTCGTTGAGAGAGAGTCTCACACCTCTAAAGTTTATAAAAATCTGCTTGCTATTATTCTTCGTTTAATGCTCTTTAAATAGAGCCTACATAATCCTAATTAGAATAGAAAAACTAGTCCTAAAAGAGGAAAACTTGGTAACTAGGAAACCTAATTGAAATAGAACTAAAACTTACCATAAATGAATAAAAGAAAATAAAAGCTGAAAATAAAATCTCTAATTAATGTTGCTGTTGACTGGTTCCACGCCTTTTGTAATGTCTTCCTACAAAGGCAGCTATAACACTTTAAGAAACCTTTCCCATTTTGATTAACGTAAGAAGGTAAATTCTTCACCTTTACCTAGCTTTGGTTCTAATTTTGCAAATCAAATCGTATCTTGTCTCGAACTTTTCCATCGCTCATGGTTAAAGTACCCAAAAATGTTGGGACTAGATTCGGTACGGAACCCGCACCCATACTAGCGTCATGTCAAGTGGTAAGAAGAAAGGATGATGATAGCCCACCGTTGACTGCCTAAAGGGAGAAGAGAGTTAGCATTTGTTTCATTGTTTTGACAAGCAGGTCTCCTTGACACATAAAATCCAGCACTCTTATTAATTTTTTCTTGCTACTCTTCTTTTGCTCTAGGAAAACTCAATTTATCCATTATATTATATGCAGAAAAAATCAGAGATGTGGGTATTTTTCAAACAAGAAGCTCAGTTTGTGGGCCCACAGATTGGAAAGGATGAGAGGCAGAGAGGCCATTCCCAATAGACCGTCGGCTCAATAAAAGATTTTTTTATTTAGCTAATTTGGAAATACTAAAGAAAGGAAATGTATTGACAACAAATAGTAAAGTAACCACGGAATAAAAAAACTAAAATGACAACTAATCCTTATAAAAGTAAAAAAAAAGATTTAACTCTTTTGTTGTTTGAAAAATAAACGCATTAGTATACTAACTTTAAATACATCAAAGCAAACCTCTAACAATAAACAATTCATGCATTACAATTCCTACATTATTAATCTTGCATCACAATTTTAGCTCTTAAAATTACGACCCATAGGATTTTAGAGACTTTTCTCCAAGTGACGTTTTTTTGTGTGTGGGGGGGGGTTGGGGGGGGGCCTCTATTTTAAACTTCTTTTTTTATAACCAAGGAATTCCGGAGAAACGGTTCGGAAGATGATGGCCTATCCCTTTACCTTTTTCCACTGAAGTACCAAACTTCCTTCCACGGCACGGTTCAAACTCGCAACGTGCGTCAGACCAACACATGACGTGTTGCAATTTCTATTAGACAAAGCCCCTGGCCCGGAGCACTGTTCTAAACTTGATAGCAACTTTTTTTTTTCTAGCTAATCTAAATTGCAGGATTCTGATCCTACTAGATTGCAAAGTTTTGGTCTTCCTCTCGAGCTCATTCATAACACCTATATGTATAAATGAGAGAACCACCTTGTAGGAAGCATTCTCATGCTAGTGAAAAGAACAGGGGAAAAAACAACTCACACAGAGAAAAGTAGCTGATTATGCACCTGGAAATCTTGAGATTCTCTGGTTCCATCCCCAAAGGACGCTTGCAAAGCGTCTGAAACAGATTGAATGTCTACTCCATCAGGTAGAAATCCCAGTGAAAGAAAGTCATTAGCTAAACCCAGAGAGTCCCGGTTAACGAAGTGAACAAGCTGCAGTGCACAGCACTAATCAACTACCACAGCATAAAATAAATTTACTACAAAAAATTTACAGAACAAGTAAACTAAAAATAGCAAACATAAAGCATAAAAAATAAATAAATAAATAAATAAATAGTGAGCAACTGCAAAGCTCTTCTAGTGCAGTCATCAATATGAATAGTCATGATAAGAAATCAATGCTCTTGCTTCCCTCTCAAATTAAATTCAAAAACTGACTCTGCTTCAGACAAAAGAATTTGGACTTTGGAGAGGTCATCTCTTATTCTAGCAGATCTTCTGTCATCTTTTTTAGTTCTTTCCAAATTTCTGATAGCTCAATATGTTTTTCTCTTTCAAGTGTTTTTTTTTTTTTTCTTTTTTTGAAAATCAAGATATAAGGTTTTACCCAGCTAACGTTCAATTACAAGGTCTCTAGCTCATGATAGATTTAGCTTTAGCAATCATCAGATACTACAACTCAGATGCCAAATATCTAATTTGTACTCATTTGCAATCATATGGAGAACCCTATGTCACATGTTGGTTGACGTTCTATCATACATTTTTTTGGTCTTAAAATGTGATTTAAGGCAGACAAAGGGCAACTTATCACACGGAGACAACTTTTCCGGTTACTCAAAAGCTCCCTCCAAAAACAACGTTAAATATTCTATTATATTTAGAAGCCCAACATTTTGCTACCACCGCACTCTAGCATAGAATACGTGAATATTGAAATGAGATGTACTTCATAACTCCTTCTCTTCCCATTCTTTTCAGAGAGAATATCCCTATCAGAGAAGGATGCCCTGAAAAATAGGAACGGAAACAAGATTGAAGGAATACCTAACGAGTACACGCTTGGCCTACTTCAGAAGAAAATCCCAAACATAAGATGATTTCATCACCTCATTGTCTTCAATGTATTGGAAGTTTTTTTAAAAAAAAATAAATAAATAAAGAAGAAGCAAAACTAGAAACAATAAATAAAGGGATTCCTTCTCTAGCTACTTAAGCTTTCAAATACAGGTGGATAAAAACCTCTACACGATGTTGGAGCGAGTTTAGGTCTTGTTTCGCGCCACCTAAATTTTTTTTAAAAGATTTTCATTCTCTAACAATTTACTTGCATCAGATGGTCGTACAACTGTAAGAGAACCCATTCTACAGGAAGTGATGGACCGCAAGCACACCTTGATATGTACAACAAAACATGATTTGAAAGACCATCCAAACTGAAGTGCAAGACCTCTCACAGTAAGTGTTAAATTAATGAAGCTAGCCCACATAATTTAAGCTTAAGGTGATGACATAAACCCAAACAGATAATAAAGTCTTAAAGGACATGAAATGCATCTGAACGACAGACCAATACTCCTACTTAATACACCACTCAACTGAATTATGATACAACAACAACAACGACAACAAAAAACCCAGTGGTATCCCACCAATGCAGGGTCCGGTCCGGGGAGGGTGAGACGTACACAGACCTTTTCCCCACCAAGGTGGAGAGGCTGTTTTCGATAGACCCTCGGCTAACTCAACTGAATTATGATGATGAGAATAAATCACTAGAGCTAACCACTTTAATAAGTCCAACACGGTAGTGACGTGGAATATCTCCCATCATGCCAAAGTCAAAGTAGGCAAGAGACCCGTCCTCAGTAGCAACTAGGTTCCCAGGATGAGGATCTGCGTGGAAAAACCCCACCTCCAGCAACTGCCTCAATGAGCAGTATAACCCCTGATAAAACAAAATTATTTTCACAAAGCTCAAGAATAGCACAAACAAGAGCAGTACAGTCTACTTAGAAAGACGGATATCATATTTTCTTGGTTAAGAATGATAGCTACTTACCTGGTCAATGAGTCTCTTCCTATTTAGATTTGCCTTCGTCAGACGGCTTTCATTTGTCAGCTTTATGCCATCTATCCATTCCATCGTAAGCACCTCCTTACGAGTAAAGTTCCAATATATTTTAGGGACCTTGATACCATCAGTTTTTGCTGCACTTCCTGGGGCAGTTTCCTTTCTATCTGAAAGTAAAAGCTAAGATAGCATAAGCCAAAGAGATCAAAGCCAGGAGACATTTAAACTGAGCACTCAAAAGAAACAAAAAATACATACATATTAAGTTCACTTTAAAGGTCCATAGTCTTAGTTTATTTTACTCTACAACCAAGTGACACGTCATCAGATAGGAGAAAGGGGAAAGGATAAAGGAGATGAAAAAAGGGAAGAGAACACGAAAAAATGGGAGGAAGTAAGAGAGATGAGTGAAACCATTCGTGAAAGCTTGTTCATCAGGTCAACTGTGTTCAAATAAAGTGCCAAAAATCCCTATCTATAGTGAGGGAACCATGACCAAGCTAGACTTTTACATTATTGAAAACTTTATCCAATCAAATGACAAAGGTAACAAGAACATACATTTAATAAAGATACAATCAGCTCTAGATAATGATATAGATGGAGTAGCTAAAAGCTTAGACTAGTCTAAGTATATATACTCCCTCCGTTTCACTTTATGTGAACCCATTTGACTTGACAGAAAGTTTAATAAAGAAAGGAGACTTTTAAAACTTGTGCTCTAAAATAAGCCATAGATATTTGTGTGGCTACAAATCATCTCATTAAAAAGGTAAAAGCAGAAGTTTGTTTTCAAATTTAGAAAGAGGTCATACTTAAAAAGGAAATAAGTTCACATAAACTGAAACGGGGGAGTAACAAATAAATACAAAAATCTAGAAGAAAACTTTTATAATAGTTTCTCTTCTTCTACAATGGAATTTCCCAAATCCTTTAGAAATAGCGTCATTCTTTCTTGATCAAGGAAAACCGATACCGACGAGAGAGACGGCCCGTACACTCCAAACATTAGAACCGAGCAATGGGAACTCCTCCTCACTAATCCACATAGCATCATGTTGTGGCTGATCTTTCTGATGAACAAGATATATTCAGATGAATAACCAGCAGATGAAGTTATGATCTCATCGTTCAACACATCAATATTCGAGATAGAGCCTTGACATGTGGACACTCGGGCTCCGGAACACCTATAGATATACTAGAAATAGAGGAAGAACACTTATATTTACCTCAATTAGGAGGTAAGTCTTGTGTGCTTAAAATTGGACTAACGACCGTTCTTTGAGACCATTCTGTGAGCATGGAACTCCTTGAGAGCTTTCTTTTGGTACACTCGAGAGAAGTTTAGAACATTACATTATCTCCCAAATTGAAGCCCTAAGCCTCCACTGCACATTAGTCCATATTTTGTATTATGTGTAGACATCTTTTTTTTTTTTGTGTCCTTCTTGATAAGGAGAAATCCCCCAGAGCAAATGATACACAGTTCGAAACTCGTGGGATAATGTGTCCCCCCATCTACCCTTCTCCACTTAAATATCAGGTTATTGTATGTGACAAACTCACTCTCATTTATAGGCTTATCCTCTCATTTTTCCTCTCTTAAGTTGACACTTTCTTCTTCCTTATTTCTATGTATCTTTTCTCTCTAATCCTTTCCTTGCTTTGAATTGTTAAGAACTTCACAAGGCAATTCATCATACAAAAGCTCTTCTATCGGGTTCGAGCCTGTGATATGCGTTAAACCACGCACATCGCAAGTTGGGTCCCACCTAGACCAATGCCTTGGGGCAATTATGCATAGCAATATTTTGCATGTCTTAATATATCTCTAATGTGGATGCAGAAGTTCCAACGGACGAAACCACACAAGCATAAGAAAAAGGGGAGACAAGATCATTAGGACAATGATGAGGTATCCATACACATCTTAGAGGGACTCTTGAACATAATTAGTGGCCACATTCAATCAACAGAGATGATAAGTCGCAAATCCATTTATGCGAACACTATATCAAGCAAGTCAACAAGTCCTCTATACATCAGTTATCTACTTTAGTTTTTGAAGATTTTCAGAGAGAAAGAAAATTCTTCTATTATTTCTGAATGAATATTACAACCTATGAGGAGGTATATTTATACAATGAGTCCTAGGGCTAAACAAGGAAACATAACTAATTACAATACAATAAGGAGTATTAGGATAATTCTATAATAACTATCAACACTCCCCCTCAAGTTGGTGCAAAGATGTTGCGCATGCCCAACTTGCAAACCAAAGAATGAAAATCCTTTTTGCTGAGACCTTTTGTGAGCACATCTGCCAGTTGTTGTTCTGATGGAACATACAACAAATTCAAGGTACCATTAGCAACCTTTTCTTTAATGAAGTGTCGATCAATCTCAACATGTTTTGTTCGATCATGCTGGACAGGATTTTGAGCAATACTGATTGCAGCCTTGTTATCACAATACAAGGAAAGTTTTCCTTTTCCAAACATTCTCAATTCCTTTAGTAACCTTCGTAGCCAAAGAAGTTCACAAACCCCTTGGGCCATAGCTCTATATTCAGCTTCAGCACTGGATCTAGCAACAACACTTTGCTTCTTACTTCTCCAAGTAACTAAGTTCCCTCCTACGAAAGTACAGTAGCCAGTGGTAGATCTTCTATCATCTAAAGATCCAGCCCAATCCGCGTCTGTAAAGGCTTCTATTAAGAGGTGACCATGCTTAGAGAAAAGCAAACCTCTCCCTGGAGCAGACTTCAGATATCGTAAGATGTGGAAGACAGCTTGCATATGAGGATCTCGGGGATCATGCATATACTGACTAACCAAACTAACTGGATAGGCTATGTCTGATCTAGTGTGAGAGAGATAAATAAGTCTCCCAACCAACCTCTGATATCTCCCTTTGTCAACTGACTCTCCAATCCCTGCTTGTAACTTGTGATCAGCTTCAATGGGCGATTCAGCTGGCTTACAACCTAGCATACCAGTTTCTTTCAAGAGATCCATAATATACTTCCTTTGGGAGATAAAGATCCCTTTATTTGATCTAGCCACCTCAATTCCCAAAAAGTATTGAAGTTTTCCTAGATCCTTGATTTCAAATTCCTTTGCCAACAGCTTCTTCAATCGGGTCATCTCCTCTTTGTCATCTCCTGTCATTACAATGTCATCAACATAAACTATGAGAAGAGTCAGTTTACCCTTTTTATGCCTTATGAAGAGGGTATGATCAGCATTACTTTGTCTATAGCCAAAAGAGATCATAGCTTTGCGGAATCTGTCAAACCACGCTCTAGGCGATTGCCTCAACCCGTACAAGGCTTTCTTCAGTTTGCACACCTTTCCTCGACTCTGTTCAGTATTAAATCCGGGAGGGATCTCCATATACACTTCTTCTTTTAAATCTCCATGAAGAAATGCATTCTTTACATCAAACTGCTGCAAGTCCCAATCCAGATTAACTGCACAAGATAAAAGGATTCTTATGGTGTTCATTTTTGCAACTGGAGCAAATGTCTCCTGATAATCCACTCCATAAGTTTGAGTGAATCCCTTAGCCACCAATCTTGCCTTGAATCTCTCAATCGAGCCATCAGCTTTATGCTTTACAGTAAAGACCCATCTGCAGCCAACCAGCTTCTTGGTCGGTGGTTTAGTGACAAGTTCCCAAGTGTTATTTTTTGACAAAGCCTTCATTTCTTCAATCATAGCCTGCTTCCATTTAGGATCTGCAAACGCTTCCCTCCAATTCTGGGGAATAGACACAGAAGAAATAGACAAGACAAAGGCTCTATAGGAGGGAGATAAGGAATCAAAGGAGACAAAATTAGATAAGGGATGTTTGGTAGTGCAAGTTCTGACATCTTTTCTGTGAGCAACAGGCAAATCTAACTCATTAGGAAAAGTATGTAATTCAGCTTCAGCAGATTGCATGATGGCTTCTTCTGCTTCTTCAGCTGCTTTCTTTTTCCTCGAGTAAGTTTTCAAACCAGGTACATCCAAAAGGCCATGTAAACGCCCAACAGTCTCCCCATCAATAGTCTCCCCCTCAACAGTCTCCCCCTCAACTCTATCTGCGGTATCAACCTCAAGAGGTTGAACAAAACTTGGGATGATCATCTCTTCTTCCTTATTATTCTCCCCCTGAAGAGGTGATTGTGCAGAACTGAAATAGAGCTCAAATTCTCGAAAGGTAACATCCATGCTAACAAAGACTTTCCTAGAAGGAGGATGATAGCATTTGTACCCTTTTTGAGTTGGAGAATACCCAATAAACACACATTTAAGGGCTCTAGGATCAAGTTTTTCAAACTTTCTAGAGTGAACAAAGCAGACACACCCAAAAAACCTTTGGAGGAACAGTGTATTCATTCTTTCCTTTCAAAGCTTCAAGTGGACTTAGAAAATTGAGGGTTTTAAGTGGCATTCTATTGATAAGATAGGCAGCTGCTAATATGGCATCCCCCAATAAGTTTTTGGTAGATTCATTGTAAACATAAGAGATCGTGCCACTTCTAACAAATGCCTATTCTTTCTTTCAGCAACCCCATTTTGAGCACTAGTGTAAGGACAACTAGTTTGATGAATTATCCCATTAGATTCTAAATAATCACCAAACGTTTTATTCATATACTCTGTTCCATTGTCAGTTCGCAAGATTTTTACTTTAGCATCAAATTGAGTGCATATCATCTTATGAAACGACTGAAAGCACGAGAAAACTTCACTTTTGGCTTTTAGCAAATATACCCAAGTCAACCTAGTAGAACAATCAATAAAAGTAACAAACCATCGACTTCCAGACAAAGAAACTGTTTGAGTTGGACCCCAAACGTCAGAATGAATAGTCGAGAAAGGAATTGTACTTTTATTATCACTCAAAGGGTAAGAGTTTCTAGTATGCTTGGCAAATTCACAAGCATCACAAGACAAAGACTCAAAGTCAGTCTTAGAAAACAAACTAGGATATAACTTCTTTAAAACAAAAAATGATGGGTGCCCCAACCGCCTATGCCACTGAACTATTTCTTGGTTGACAACCTTATTTCCTCCAAAAAAATGCTTTACAAGAGTCTCTACTTCCCTCAATCATGTATAAGCCATCATGCAATCTACCACTGCCAATCGTCTTCCCTGTTTGAAGATCCTGAAAAACACAATGATCGGGGAAGAACTCAATTTTACAGTTTAGGTCTTTGGTGATGGAACTAACAGATAACAAATTAACAGGAAACTCAGGTACATGGAGAACGGATGATAAGGTAATATTGGGTGTACACATAATAGAACCTGTTCCAGAGATAGGAGCTAAAGACCCATTGGCTATTCTGACATAATCGTTTTTGAGACATGGAGAGTAGTTTTGAAAGCTTCTAGAGGAGCCTGTCATGTGTCTATTCGCACCAGAATCAATAATCCAAGAATTTAAGTGAGCAGTAAAGGCAGTACCTGATTGCACATAATTGGATGTTGCCACAGATGAAGAGTCAAGTTTGGACAGACTGTTCATCTTTATGCCTCCCATTATTTAATCAACTGATCGTGAACAAAGATGAACAGCTTAAAAAACTGCCAGAAAGCAAAAAAAAAAGTAACAACGGAAGCCTGAAGCAAATCTGGTCGCCGGAAAAATTCTTCGGGTGGCCGAAAACTGTTGCAGTTCCGGTGGCGCGTGGAGGGTGTTTTCCGGCAGGGGTTAGCTGGGGTTTGTTCGCAGATGCAAGCGGAAGCTTTTGGTACTTTTAGTTTTTTTCATAAACCAACGAAAAAATTAATTTAAGCGGACAGCCACCGGAGGAAGAAAAAACTTGACCTCTTAGAGTGACACGTGAAACCCTAGGCTGCAAAAGGCAGCGGGCTCTGATACCATGAAGATTTTCAGAGAGAAAGAAAATTCTTCTATTATTTCTGAATGAATATTACAACCTATGATGAGGTATATTTATACAATGAGTCCTAGGGCTAAACAAGGAAACATAACTAATTACAATACAATAAGGAAAAGGATAATTCTATAATAACTATCAACAGTTTTCATATGCAAGAGTGAACTTCAGTTGTCGTGCATTGTCTCAATATGTGTGTCTAAAATAAACAAACCTGCCTGGTCAATGATGGCCAAAAGAAGGATCATCATTCCTAGCGGTGTAAGGTAAAGTTAAGACAAAATCCATACTAATGTCTTTCCATGGCTCATGTGTAATCGAGAAAGGAATTTATATCCAATGTTGTGCCTCCTTGCTACAGTTGACATGTACAATGATCAGAAATATTCTAGCAACACCTCTAATACCTAAGTGCTTGAGGTCAGATCCTTGAGGAGAGGAGAAGACAACACATTAACTGACAATGAACATGACTAGTATGGACTGCATTTTTTTCTATACTTGTTTATGCCCATTGCCAGTTCTATTGCACTCTCTCTTCAATGATAAACAACATCGAGTGCAATCAGAAATGCACCAATTGTTGCCAATTTAATTAGAATGCACCAATTGCTGCCAATTTAATTAGTGTATGCTTGCTTGATACTAATTTCCTTACTCCACTGATCCATAAGCCCAAGAAAAGAGATTTTACAAGCATCTACGCTAAAATGAACAGCAAAGATTATCCTAAGCGCAATCAACTTATATTATTACCCAAAACCTTAGTAGCCAAATCTGCCACAGCTAGAAGACTTTCATCGCAAACAAAAATCTTAGCTCATTGCTGTGAGAATCAAGTACATCAACGAAAAGAAAAAGAATACAGCAACAAGGGAACAAACACCTAGTATCAAAAGTAATGTCCTGTTTGACATTTACGACTTAGACTACTTGTGGCACTGCAATCTGAGAAAAACATTATTTATAACTAGTCAGCACAAACATAGAGTGATTAATTAGCTGTCACTTTAAATATAACAAAGGGTAGAGGTATAGCCCGTTAAACTTTCGACGGTATACAAATAAGATCATTATAATTCAGTTTTGGTTTCAACATCATCCTGTCACGGCCCAATATATACTCCATCACAAGCGGTTCAAACTACATGTGCGCTGACTAGTCATAAAAATCTATGGAAGGAAAACAAGATACTCCATGACGTAACCAAAACTACTAGATAATGCATATAGAAACTTACTGCATGCATAAAGAGATGCAAATCTTTCAGCATTTTCTGCTTCCAGGATGTAGTCAATTTCTTCAAACATGTGTCTCACCTATCCAGTCAAGCAAAAACCAAAGGGGTCAGCAAGTGCCCAAATGAAGTGCAACATTTTTCCGATATTCACAACTAAAGGGGAAAATAAGAGGACAGTGAACCAATAGTGAATATGGATGGCAGGCAGTGCAGTGCGGGGCGGTGCGGGTTTCTGCCAATATTTTAGAACTTAATGCGGTGCGGGTGTTTGCAGGTTTACGCAAGTTTATGTGAGTTTTATATCAAATAAAATTCCAAATACATAATAGTATCAAATATTATCCAAACGAAAGTTCTTTTGATCCAAAGAAGTAAATTTCATTTGTATTATTAAACAATTTCTTTTTTGTAAAAAAAATTATCGGGTTGCTAGGTGGGGCGGGTATTTGCGGGCCTTCATGGGTGCAGTCTTCACGGGTATAAACACTATGTGGTGCGGGTTTAAAGTTTGCGGGTTTAGAGATAACCCGCCCCGCACCCGCACCATTTGCCATCCCTATTAGGGAATGAGACTTTTTTATTTTTTGATAAGGTAAATAATCTTATAAATAAACAAGGGGAAAAGGCCCTGTATACGAGGCAAAATATAACTTTGAAGCCACTTAATATATTCTTTGATTCTATGCTCTCTAAACAATATATATTGTGGCCAACTGATAGAGTCATCTTTACAGTAACTTTGAGATCTTTTCATCTTCCCTAATAGTTAGTATTAGTTTTCTTTATCTTCTAGTCAGGTATGCTAATTGTTGCAGCTGCTTCATTGAGAGCCTTCATATAACCTATCACACACACTGACGCATTAGCTGACAGAGATCATATTTTTGGAGTCCAGAAACATAGGATGGAAATTTGGAATCTCACCATCTCATTGACAGCTACTAACAGATCTTTACGAGCTTTTGCAAATCTTTTTAGTTGGCCACCAATCATGTGAAATAACATTGCATCAACTGTCAATGAATGTGACATATGAGGCCTCTGCACCTTAACAGCCACAAGCTCTCCAGAATGCAAATGAGCTGCAAAACTTGAAGTAAGAAGAAACATTAAAAGCTTGTGTATCCTTGAAGCCCGGTACTCATTCTTCCAAAACCCCTTACATTTCCTTCGCAAATTATCTTTAGCACGAATTAAGGGAAAGAGGAAAACAGGAAAAGGAAGAAATGTAGAAGGTTAGCAGAAGGAAGCAAGGAGAAGTAATAAAACGTCATGGACATCGAGTAGGTCTTAAGCCACTTAAACAGAGTGGCAGAGAGTGAGTCACACAAAATGTCAAACTCTAACCTTTATATACTTGCCCCAGAGATGCTGCAGCAATTGGTTCCTTGCTAATGTCAGCAAATACTTGTGAAATGCCAACACCCAACTGGGACTCAATAGATCTTCGTGCAACATTAGTTGGAAACGGGGGGATTTGATCCTGGCAAGATGTGGACAACAAATTAATGAATAACAGATTCTTCTGAGAAGTCTAATCCAGTTTTCAAGGATACAACACTTGTTTGCTCCCATTTTGAATAAGTGATAAAGCTGGATACAGAGTACAAGTAAAAAAATGAAGGCTTTTTATCTTTTTGTATACATGACATCCCACTGAAATGAAGTATTAAACAATCTGCTCTCTTCCATCTTTTTGAGGATCAACAATTTAAATTCGAGCTTTCGTTTGGATGGAAGTTTGCGGTCCAGGATATCTTTTTTGGTAATAAAATATTCAAAGATGATGACATGTTTGGGCAAACCAGAAAGCAAAGTAATGGTAAGTTGGGAAATGACCCTAACAATGCATTAGAGCATTAAGTTTACCTGTAACTTTGCAAGTTCTTGACAATATACTTTTGGTAATATGTCCGGCCTTGTGCTTAAAGCTTGTCCCAGCTGTTATTCAAAGAAGTGTAGAATTAACCATATAAGACCTTTTTCCTTGCTGGAGGCAAGTTACAAGCTCCTGTTGGGACCTAGGGCTGATGCACCATGTAAGAAATCTGACATTATAAGGGCTCTGCCGCCCATTTAACCACATAGAAGTGATATCACAGAGACTACTACTATGTTCGAAAGCTTATCATAGAATCAGATATGCAGCCAGTAAACAAGAAAAACATCAGAGCAGCAGAGCATTTCTTCCATAATGGTGTACCATCAACCCCATTCTCCTTATTAATAGGTGTTGAAGAGGCATCACTGATCAAATACACTGACATGCTTACTCTTACCATTTCATAGAGTCAACAGAGTAGACTTCAAACCCCACCCCCACCCCCCCACCCCAAAAAAAAAAAAACTTTTGAGTACACCAAGAAAACAGATGAAAAGAGATGATTCTTTCAAACCCCTCCCAAGCAAACCAGTTGGGCCATTGTTTGATTAAGAGGTGTTTTCTTGGTGTCTTTATATGGACTTGGGCAATCCTCACCTCATGAGCTAGCTTTTGGGGTTCAATTAGGCTCAATATTCATTTTCTTATCACGATTAATCAAACTCTCTGCAAAAGGCGGTTGCTCTACTGTTATGTGGTGGGATTTGTAAGACTTTGACCACGCAGACCACCCACTCGCATATTAGTGCTACGTGAATTTAAGGATTCGAATGACAATGATATTCCTCTAATTTCATTTTTTATGGAAGGAAGGGTACCGTTCTAATTTATATCTTTTGTCTCCATCAGAACAAACTTTTGAATTGTTTAAAAAGTGAAAATTAAACTGTGTGGGGTATATCCACAACAAACTAAACATCCAGTAGAAATTGTGAGTGCACTGACATGAGAAGACCATCAGTAACCACACATCTAGAAAATCAGACGGAATGTGTAACTCGCCTTAATGTAGAAAGGGCCCAAGCGGATAAGAGTTTCACGGAACTGCAACAAAAAATAACTAGCATTGTTATGGCCAGCAATGACCAATTAGTCACTTGAAATTCAATAATTGAGGAGAAGTAAAAACAATAAAAAGTCATCTGATAACCTTCCCTGGTAGCATTGTACCTCTCATCAAATACTTAAGTAAGAAATAAGGTCAATATGAAACCATAGACAAAGAAGAAACCGATCCAGAACAGAGAGCTTAGTGAATTATCTGGAAAAGCATTTTTTATGATATATGAGGGGGCCACAAAATTAACTATCGAACCAAGACCACCTTACTCACCGAGCACAAAGTGCTGATAAATAAATCCACAAATTCTTAACAAAATACTCTGAAAGGAGCACCAATTTGTTTGCTTTTTTCTCTTGCCCTCTTTATTTCTTTACTCTTTACTCTTAGTTTGGTATTATATGTTCTGTTTACAGCAATAAGGCAAGGGGTTTTGAGGCAAGCTACCTGTCACGTGGAATAAATAATGTGTTATGGTCAAAGCATGTGAAGTTAGTGTCAATAGTCTTATAAAAAGAATAATTAGAGGTTTCCCTTCCTTTAACTTTCCCATTTTATCATTAGCAGTATTACTGTAGAAGAACTGAAGGAATAATGGTGGGTCATTTCACAGCTCTCATGCTCCAAATATAAGAATTCCACTTTCTGATCCATCATATGCAATCACCCACACTGTCAACTGTCAAAATACCTATAGCACACCTCCCAAGTGAAAATTCAAACCTTTCAGATAAAACTACATTGGAGAACTGAGATACCTTAACAGCGCGTTTTCTTATGTCATGGACAAACAAGCGCCAAATGGTTAGCTTCAACACATAGAATGAAATAATGACTGCTCTGTGCAAAGCCAAGAATGGGCCAAAACGATATAATGATGAAAGGCTTTTCGATTTGTAATTTAGCGCATGACCAAATTCGCTTTCAAGCGATTCTTTCCTCAGCTTAGCATATTCAGCAGTTGGCCTTTCTCCATGCACACTGGAAAAACCAGTAGAAAAGCTGCACCATTAACACATTAACACATGAATTCAGAGGTGACCAGGAAATATCCCACTACAGACTGTATGCACAAGAAATGTTAAGACAAGAAAATAAAAATGACGTTGGTGAGGCAAATAAATAGATCAGTAATGCAAAAGAGAAGTATAAGGGCCTTACCCCAGCAGCATTAACCTGGTCCCGTAATCAGCGACATATAAAAAGAGAGGAAAAGACCAACTATGCATTCACTTACTATTTTGGGGGTGACAAATATGATTCCACAAAACAGTCATGCTTTCCACTTAGAATAACCTCAGAGAAACCGCCGGATGAGTATTTGCACAAAACTGTCTCAAAACAGCCAAAGCGCAGAGCTGCAACCATGAAGAGAGTTATATCTCTTTACAACCATGAAGAGATCATTAGTATCAGGAAGCACAAGGGCAGAGTCAGCAAGTTCCCAAAATCATATGAATATAATACCCAAGGTGATCTGAGGTATGTCACATGCCATCTCTAAGTACAGACAAGAGCTAACTAATCTTTATGTTATTCAAATGATTTTCTGGTAAAAATATTTCATTCTGATCCAAAAAAAAAAAATGAAAAAGAAAAGGAATCCCTGGTGAAGAGATAGCTTTTCCTTACATCTCATGTAGCAAGGATACACACAATTTTTGTTGCCATATCTAACAACATGATAGGAATTAGGAAGACATAATGCATATCAAACATATCCACTTCCCCTTTTACTAAAAATAATTTGTCCACTTCTCCTTAAATAAAAACAACTTTTTTTCTGAATATTACACTACTCCAGAAATCACATTGGACCTATGTTTTCTCTTATCGACAATGGTATCCGGACCAGCTTGCGCACACCTCGACAATTCCACAGGCCACCTATCACCTCCCACCAGCACAATACTGGTTGACCCCTCGCTTTAAAGCTTAGGCGGAAAGAACCCACTTAATGTTTTTTTCCTCAAATGAAATTTGTACCGGAGAACTCATGGGTCTCACCCCACCTGATTGACCACTAGGCCACACACTTGGTTGCCACATTAGACCTACTTTTACTTTTATAAAACTTGAAATCACTCGAAATATAATGTTTATCCTGAATTGTAGCCAAGTAAGAGTAATAAGAAAATCTCCCTATGACTAGACAAGTGTATACACCACATTGACATATAATGAAGGGTAAATTCCCCTAAGATGAATTTTTTATTATATGTGATCAATTTTGTTCACTTACAACTTGTTTGGATGTTTGTTACCCCTCATTTCATAATGTATTGTTTTGTATTCTGTTATTTTTTTTAATAACCATGCAATTTGTTTTCTATTCTATTTTTATGCCCAAGGTCCAGTTGCACGATTCAAAACTCACCCCTGTATCTTTCTACCAGCCCTTTGTCACAAGTTGGATTAGCATGTCGCAATATACAATAGACACACAATATATTCTGGACTAACACTCTTCCTAATACTGTAAATACCTATAAATATAAGAACATTTCAAAGCTTAAAATGGGAATTACTTGAGGACAGCACAGCAAGACGCCGTCGTTTAATGATACTCCTCATCGGCTAATTAATGTAATATATGAGGAAATGAGCAACTGCATTGAGCGTAAGGTGTTTGATAATATGCCTGTTAGAGCAATTGAATGAAGATGCAGCAAACGGTGCTTTTGTTGTGCTGATTTGCCGCTGTTTTGCTTTGCAGAGTCGAGACTTGGGGGCATGACAATGTGCCACGTTTTGCATATGTGGCTTCAAAATAACTGACAGTGTGTGATCTTGCTAATTGTTTAGCTTAATCAAAGAACTATCGTGCAAGTTTAACCAGGTGGACCACCCTCTTTATATTTTGTAGTGCTTTTCAAAGGTTTACCAAATATAGCCTTCCTCTACGCATAGGGCCGGAGACGGTTCGATTGATTTCCATGAGTTTGTTTTGTTACATATATATTGTTAAGCTATCTTGATTCTTGACACAAGAAATTTCTAGTGTAGTAGTTAAGAGGATTAAAAAAACTTTAGGTAAAATGTTATGCTCTAATAATTTTTGAACTCCTTTCATTATATCATGGTTCTTCTCATATCTTTACTTTTCCTCATCTCCATACTTCTTCGTGCATCTGAACTTTGTAGCAGCATTAGATAAATGATTTAAAATTTGAACTGTTGTACTTAAGTTTTTGTCAAATATTACTCATGAAGTTTAAATTGAAATGTCAATTCATTTCTTAGAAAAAGAAAAAGGATTATTTTGTTGCATTTTATACAAATAAACAAATGAATGTTGCATGGAAAGACAGATCTGCTACAAATATATGAACAATGACGAAGGAACGCGATTTGTTACTCTTATTTTTTTAATTTGCTTAAACTTGATGTTCCATACTTCTTAATTGTGATAATGTTCTCATTTAAGAAATATCTAATGTATAAGTGATTGCTCCATCACACATAACTAAAAAATAGGTTGAAACTTATAAGTGAAAGGTTTCACACAAGTTGGGAACTTCAAACAAATGGTCTTCAGTTGCAAACAATTGAACCACCTGAAAAAAATAAAATTATTAAATTTTAGACACTTGATTGAAAGTCATCTGAATCTATGGCGTGAATTGTTCTATTTCTTCTAGCTCATGTCAAGTGCTTCAAATCTATTTGAAAATTGACTTACTTAATAGGAACAAAATTTAATTTTGACAAAAGGAATATTTGACAAAATTAGTCATGATAAAATTAGCCAATAAAATATGATCCTCATAACTAGCCAAAGTTATGGCAAGTTGAGTTAAACATAATTTCATCGCGTGCCAATTGAGCATAATTCAAAATGATGCATCACTAAACTTGCATTCCACATATTCTATTTTCGTCCTGCTTAGCCTGAAGCCTTTAGACTCTAGCGTCTGTCTGCACACCTCCACTATCTCATTGACACCTCTACGAGTCTCATCCACCACAAGTTGTGACTATTCAACCTGCATAATAATGGGCAAGGCTGTAACAAACCAGGTCTGAGACAATTATTACATGCCAGATCTGAAGAAGGCAACTCTTGCAAGCTTGGTTGAGTGCAGTGAACAAGAGAGTTTTCGAGCTCAAGAGTCTATAAAATGATTATTATATATATTATACCACAAAATGTAAACAAAAAGGAGAAAAGGAAGTTACCCAAATGAATGAGTTTAACAATGAACGGAAAGTCCTTTGACTCTAGTATAGCACTCTTCGAAAAAATGAACCACCCAAATAAATGTGGAAGTATGGAACTAAAATGATGGAGAGATTCAAAAGAACAGATTCTGAAAAAAAATGGAGACGGATCCGTAATTAGACGATAAACTAATTGCGGTTAATACTAAAAATGATACTATTATAAAGCAAGAGATTAAATTGTTAAAGCAAGTAACTGATTATTAGCTAATGATAACAAGGAGAAAGTTTTCTTCAGAGAAAGAGTTAGGTGGGTAGTGGAGGAGAATAGAAAGAGGAAGGTAAAGGAGAAAGAGTGGCATGTGAAGCTAGCGGGTTAGTGAAGATGATAGCACTGCATTAATGCAGTATGCATGTAAATATGTTTGAGGGCGCAAAATATGCAACATGATAATGGAAAAGAAGCGGAGGTATCATGTTATATCGTCGTTACAGATTTCAGAGCATGATTAAACCAGTGTTGCCAATTGTAAAGAGATGATTCTGAGTACTATGAAAGTTTAGAATGTAGTCTCAACAAAACCAAGCTACCACAAATTAGGGGATTTTTTTCCCATATTCTTGTGCATTTGTTTTGTGTGGTCAAATCGAAAAGTTAGCATTTTCAAGCTCTAGAAAAGTAAACAATTAGTATAAATTTGAATTAATAGGTACCATAATCTCATATCACTCTAGAGTTAGATTCCCTTCTTGTACTTATATTCCGACTAAGTTAGGCATATTATGTACTTATTTTATAAAATATGTCTAATATGATGTTTTAGAATCCATACTGGTTCACTTACACATAAGAGTGGGGATCAATGCTTATTTAAACGTATTTTAATTTTTTTTCCTTAAGAAAATGGGTTGGACCACGTGAAAGAGCTAGATATCGGAAAAGCAGACTGAACTCGAAGCTTCCTATAGTTTTAGAAAGTTTTTGTGCACAAGTGTTGTTGTGAAAGTAATAATAAAAATATATCTCAAAAGAAAACAATCCAAAGTTGTCAATATTGTGTTCAGATTCATTCAATTAATAAATGTTTACTTGGCTAAAATTCTAAACTTGGAAATTCAGCCAATTACCACCATAAATGTTGGTCAAAAATATATTGTCATTAGTATATTCATCATTAATACAACAACTATTGTATTATTCTTAAGCTCTTGCCCGATGGTATAGTTCTAAGCGTGATTATTAAATGGGATGTTAAGGCTTTAAAAGAAGGTGTTGGACTCGAAATGGAATACATTGACTTATTTTGTGCATGTGCGTTGGACAAGTTATTATGTACAAACAGGGGCGAAACTACCTTGTACCGAAGTGTGTCACGGGACACTGCTTCATCGAAAAATTTTACTACGCATATATAGATATTTATGAAAAATCGTAATAATATGTATACAACTAGTTTATCTGACACTCCTTGAACAAACAAGGCTTGACAGTCTGGTGGTTAGGCGCTCAACAATGAGCATTGACAACCTGGATTCGAATCAGTGAAAAAGCGAAAGATCGTCATGAAGAGCTCTAGTATTATATTGTACTTGAATTGATATGTTTTAATAATATGATGCCAGTATAATACATTACTCTTTTTTTTTTTAAAAAATGTGACACTGCTTGCAAAAAATCCTGCGTACGCCACTGTGTACAAATTATTGACAAAGTAGTGTGCGCGAAAATTTTGTGCACATATTTTGCACTTTCAACCTAACTAATTACTCATTGTGGATAAAATATAATCAGTTAAAAATGGATCAAAACTTCCTAGTTTCATCACCGAACAAAAGTATTAGTCTAGTAACTAAAATAAACCTTCCAGTAGTTAGCACGCATAAATATTAGGGGAGAGAGCAGTTGCTGTCATTGCATTAGGGCTTCAGTTTACAGCAATAGAACTAACAGCCGGAAGAAAAGAGAAAAATTAGTACCGTGGATGTGGTTATAATTTCAATCCTTACTGACCAAGTAGAAAATGGCAGTAACATTCAAGATTCTCAATATATATTTGAGAGCTTATCTACTTTCTTTTTCTTCTTCCCCTTTTCATATTCAGAATTTTTAGTTTCACATCAGTTCTCATCTTTTACTTTAATGCTTCTTCTAAAATTGCAAATGGTAGAGCTCTCGCTTTTCCACTAGGCTGCATACATCCATCCAATGTAGTGTAGTCCTTCCCTGAACTCTACGTGAGGGGAATACTATATGCACCGGATTACCCTTTTTTTTTAAAGTGTGATAAGAGCAGTGACAGATGTAGAGACTAGAGAGTAACCTACGAATTCGGCTGAACCCAATAGGTTTGATACAGACAGTGTATTTGTATAAATAAAATTAAATATTTATGAAAATCTTCTAGCGGTCGTCATATACTTCAATTAACAAGGACATACGATCGTTAACAAGCATATTTTTGTAAATCTCCCCGTTTCATCAGACTATATGGTTTGCTTTGGTCCACCTCTTATTTTTAGTTTTATTGATTTCCTTAACACCACCAAAAGTCATCATTTTTTAGAGGTCAAAATTGATTGGATCACGGTCAAAAATGAACTTTCAGTCGGTTAGACAAAAATTGGTCCATCGAAAAATGTTCCGACAACAACTTTTTATGCCTCCTTTCTTATTTCTGTCTTTTCTTTCTTCCTTTTCTTGGTCCTCTTTATTTTACCCTTTTTTATTTGCTAAATCTCTTCCTAACTCTTTCTTTTCCCTCCTTTTTAGGTATTTGTATCTACCATTACTGTTTTCTTTGGTGAGCAACTTATTTTGACAATTAATCTATAGAAATCTAAGTATTACTTTATATTAATTATTTAAAAATTAAGTGGCTTGATTAATAAATAATTTTTAATTGATTATTATTTGATTGAAATGATGAAGTGCTACTAGGGAGCTATGTGAGGGAATAATCCCTATTAAGGTGGATGTAAGACATATAGAACAATTATAAAAACAACAATACTAGATGAGGGAATGTGGAGCCAAATCCAACATATCAAGATGATTGTTGCAGAAAAGCGATACTAAAATGGACATTATCGGTCACACAAGAATGGAAGTGACCACATTTAATAGAAGGTACAAATATCAGATATAAGGATTAATTGAGAAAAAGTCACTTGAGATGGTTTGGGTCACCCGCGTCAGCCTCTAGATGCAACAGTTAAAAACTATGTGAAACTACGGAATAAGGGGCCATGCAGCCTGCAGGGAGAAGGTAGAGCTAAAACCACATGAAAGGAACTTGTTTCAAGACAATTCCTTGAAATCAATGAAGAGTCGACTAAAGATAGGATTAAATAGAAGAAAAAGATATGTATAGATGATACATACTAGTTGGTAATAATAATGTATTTTTGCTCTATAATATGGTTATTATTATCATTATTATTATTATTATTATTATTAATATTATTGATGTCTTTTTGATATTTAACTTAGTTTTTCTCTTTTATTTATATTTCTTATAATGATGACTTGAGTTGACCTTAACTAGAGAAATATGATTAGTAAAAGGGCCTCGGCTTATTTAGAATTAACACATACTCGTCGTTATTGTTGTAGTTGTTAGTCATGTATATTTTCATTGTTATTTCGAAAAAGGGCTAAAACTACCCCTCAACTATTAAGAATTGATCATTTTTACCTCTATTTGAAAACAGTGTCAAATATAGCCTTACCGTTGACGTTATGGTTCATTATTGCCCTCATGAACTAACAGAACTATTGGTTTGATTTTTATCCCATTTTAAAATGACTTTATTGATGAAGCGGCGTGCCACCTAGGATAAAAGACTTAACCTACTGCCACAGTTCCCCCCCTCCCCCTTCCCAATATCAAGAAAACTCATTCATCTTCCCAATTCCCACCCCTTCACAAATTTACAGAGATTTGAGTTTCAATTTTCTTCTCAAAGATGAAGAAGGTGATTTTGTGTATTGAAATAGTAGATGGTGGTTAATGGATTTTCATGTGAGCTCCACGTAAGCAAAAAAAAGTGGTTTTATGTATGACATGGTAACAGTTAAGTTTATAAGGACAATAGTGAACCATAATCTTAATGAGAGATATTTGATACCATTTTCAAATGGGGGGTAAAATTGATCCATTTCTTATAGTTGAAGGGTGATTTTGACCTTTTTTCATTTTTACTTTAAATGTTACAATCGAATTATTTTATTTCTTACAACCACACATGCACGGGTAAGTACTAGTCAGAGTTGGTGGGATTACCCCTCTAATGAAGTGCAAGATATGGTAGGCAGATTATGAATTTGTAACCAACTTATCGTAATGTGAAATTTATATTTTGAATGGGAGTAATTCCACGAATATGATTTGCCACTATATATGTACATGATTATGATCAATGATCAGTCCAAAATGGGTTCAAATAGTAATAACAGCCTAAATGTGGATTAATAGAACTGACATGTTAGACATCTTCTCTCTTTACTTTTTGACAAGGTCTAATTTCAGACCGGGCCAAGCTTTTAAGTTATTTAAGTAAGTTTGGGTTAAGGAAAATTAAAAATAGCTTTTAATTAGTTTATAATTGGATCAGAATTTATACAGACTTAAATGTCTAGCTCGATGGGTCGCCAAACTAACTGAACCACAAGTGTGCTATGAGGCCACCCTTTGCCGAGGCTCGGTTTTTTTTAGCTTGCTCACTCTGGGTTGTGAATTCTGGTGTCTGCCAATATTTTTTTAGTTTTCTCAATTATGTGGATAAATCCAGCCTCGAACTTTTCCTTTCTTTCTGTATTTTGATAATCCATCACTAAGCCTTTGCGCTGCTTTCCTCTCAAAATTCTCCCGGACAAGCTCATCATATTCCGAATACCACAAACACTTGTTCTGAAACATGTAATAATATAAATAAAAACTTATAGTAAAGTTTACTATTCAAATGCCAAAATACTAAAGTTATTAATACCATAAACTCTTCAAAGATGCGATCTCTAACGGACCGGGGTATTTTTCCCTATGATGGCCAACCATCCGTAAAGTGTGGAGACATAGAATCCTTAACAAGCCTCATCGACTTCTCCGATGGAACAAACCTGCATTCCATTAAACATAACCATCTATATAAATATATATTGAATCTTCTAAATAGTTGATTATTTAAACTTTATATATAACATTGCTTACCCATTCCGTCAGGCCTGATAATCAACCTACCACGGTCATCTTTTGTTCCAATACCACGAGGTAAAGGTACACTAGCTGAAGTACGTTTCTTCTTACCTTTGCGTGCAGTAGTAGTGACAGATGGAGAAGAATTTGCCTGAGTCTCTGGAACAAGAGTCCCAGTACCTGAAGGAGTACTCGAACTCGGGTATGTGGATGGTGATGTGGATGGTATACTACTGGACGTGGAAGGGGATGCAGATGGGATACGCTGGGGACGCATGCTAGGGGTAGGTATCATCATCATGCTAGAAGTGCCCGGTGATGAAAATGTCTGAAGTGAAGGGTCCCGTACATGCACTGGCTGAGGAGAGTAGCCTACTGGAGGCGTGGAATGGAAAGAGGGGCCAACAGGCTGGCCAAACTGATAGTGGGGGCCCGACGGTGGCATAGACTGAAAAGATGTACCAGGTGCATGTATAGGATGGGATAGTGGTGTGCTCGGGGGACCGGTAAAAAAATTAGGAGGATATGTACCTACTAAGCCAAGCAGTTTAGAAGTCGGGGTCAATACTGGAAGTGGAGATGGAGTATGCCCAGCTGAAGATGATGTTGTATTACTCGTAGTCCGACAACCACAGGTCTTGGGACCTTTCCTTCCCCGAGATGCCATATCTGGAAAAAAATATTAAAATCAATAAAAACTCAAGTGTATAATAAAAAATTATTATAAAAACTATGGATTGCTGTAATCAATTGTTAAAAAAATAAACAGATTTAAAACAAATATTGTGCACAAATATACTTCTACTAACATCAGTCATCATCACTTGCTTCTGTTTCATCAATTAATTCATCCTTAGTTGATTCATTTTCATCAATAAAATCTTCCTCTCTGTCTGCCAAAGATGTTTTCATAGTCTGGGTGAATACCGACATATCAAATTCTTCAAAAATAATCCACACCCTGATGCTACTCATCGGGTAATTCTTCATCCACAATCTCTTGAACAGTGGAAATATCATTTTGGTATGCTTCATCCAATGCATCATCCACCTCTAGGGGTGTTCATGGGGCGGTACGGTTCGGGTTTGAGCTTATCGGTAACGGTATATCGGTTAACGGTATGTAATTATGTAAAACCAATACCGTACCAATAAGCTATCGGTTATCGGTTATCGGTTCTTAACGGTTCGGTAGTTAACGGTTCGGCAACAGGTACACCGAAGTAATGCGTGAAATTCTTTGTGGATGGTTGTCAATAGGTAACATTTTTTAATTAATATGAATAACCACTAAAGTAATAGATAAACCATCCACACAAACTAAGTAAACAAGTGCAATCAACAAGTCTTAACAATATGCTAACATAACACAAAATAATGAAATAGAAAAAGATAAGAAAGTCTGATCAATGATCCGAGAAAGTAAAATTAATTATAAAATAGGCCGGACTCATTAATTAAAGTGTATGAGTATTGACATATAACCACCAAAAATAATAATAATAATTGAAGTTTAATCTATAAGTTAATGTTGTAAATTAAGAGTTTAAATGACTTAATATACTAATAATAAATAAAATAAAATATATAAAAATTATAAAAAAAATCTTATCGGTTATCGGTACGGTAATGGTAAAGAGATATAGAAACCATTACCATACAGATATCTTATCGGTATTGGAAATTAATATCATTACCGAACCAATAACCGTTATACCAATACCATTATGCTTATCGGTAGCGGTAACGGTTCGGCTATCGGTACCGGTTCGGTTTTTCACACCCCTATCCACCTCCACTCTTCCAACCGGCTTGGCTTTTAAAACAACCCACCAATTAACTTTAGCCTTGTTCTTGACTTTATTTTTATACCTTGGATAAGGAACGTAGTACACTTGTTTCACATTTTGAGCAATAATAAATGGATCATAATGTGCATACTTTCTTGTGTGATTGACTTCAACTATATTATATATCGGATGCACCTTTGTATCTTTATGTGGGGTTGGATCAAACCACTCACACCGAAAGAGCACCAACTTTTTCCTGGGAGGACCATTAAAATCTAGCTCTAATATGTCCTGTATCACACCATAATAGTCAAAATTTTCTTCACCAGTGCATGCATTAACCCACACCCCGTAATTATAGGTTTTCTTCCCCTTGGACCATTCTTCAATAGAAAACTTAAACCCATTGATAAAGTACTTAAACATTTGTCTGTACTTATAAACGGGGCCCAAGGCTAAATCACAGAACAATGGATGATTGACTCCATTATCATGATTGTTAACCTATATGGCGTTCAAGAAAATTTATAAGTTAGAAAATACTTGGCATAATTTGAAAAATAGTATTCAAGATATGGTATGATTTAATACATAAATACTTATGTATTCTCTAAACTACTCTCAGAAATTATCAGTAACAACATCATGCCCAAAACAACTTACCTATAACCTGCTAGGAACAATAAAACATTACATTGGTCAAATTACAGATGGTATCAAGCATTTACGTTCATTGTAGAAATTGACAATTACCTATAAAAGGGTTGCACTTCCGGGAAATTCAACGATACATGTGTCGTAGCTACTTTTCTATCGATGTTGCTAAATTCTTTTTGAGAACCATATTTTGATCCTCTACCAGGATGATTGAATATGAAAAATTGAGGATACAATACATTTCCACTCCTACCATCGTCATGCCGATTCGGCCTACTCCTTAGAGATGGCACCTCTTCCCCGAAATAATACAAACAAAAATGGGAAGTTTTCCTAACAAGATAAGCCTCACATATCGACCCCTCAATTCTATTTCTATTTTTTGCAGTCCGCTTACACTTGCCAATAGTCCTGCATAACATATTTCATTATATAATTTTTATTGATTAATTAAAAAAATTTAGGGAGCAAACTTACCTTCTGTGGGATACATCCATTTATCCTGAACCGAGCCTCCAAGCCTTGCTTCTTCCACGAGGTGCATAGGCAGATGTTTCATCATATTGACGAAATCAGAGGAAAAGATCTTGGTCAATTTAGTTGAGATCACGGGAATATTAGCTTCCATCATCCGAAAATTTTCCTCCCTCAATGTACCAGAACACAAGTCTTTGAAAAAAATACTCATTTCGGTAAGGGGTTTCCAAATTATATCAGGCAACCCATTGAATGCAATTGGCAGCAAGTTTTTCATGAAAACATGACAATCATGGCTTTTCATTGCAGTCAACTTACCTTCTGTCATGTCCACACATTTGGATATATTCGAAGCACAACCATCAGGAAACTTAATATTATGTAGCCACTCACAAATTATTTTTCTCTCATCCAAGTCAAAAGTGTAGTTGGCTGTCGGCTCCCGAACTTTTACTCCATCTGATTGTAGGTGCAATTTCGGTCGCCGATAATATGCCTGAATGCCTAACCTTTCCTTCAAGTTGTCCTTTATTTGTTATTGACATCCATCACAGTGTGAAAGACAACATCGATTTTTTTTTCCGATGTGCATTGGATCCAGATTATGTCGAAGAAGATTATCCTTCCAATAAGGAAGTTCCCGGAATATGCTTTGCTTCGTCCACCTGTGTGTAACACTAAAACCCGGTATTCTAGGCAATGGTGAAACGATCTCGGTCAGTCATTTCGGAAGTTAGGACTCTGATTGGCGTACCGATAATTTTAAAATATTCGTAATATCCATTAGGACATGTCTGTAAAATTTAAGCTAAATCAGACTTCGTTTGGTAGGCATCGGAAGAAGGTTTCAGTTTTTATCGTCGATAAATATTAAAAAGAGATTTACGAGCTCGGTATTGGCGAATGAGCTCTGATTCGAAATCCAAAAGTGCCATTAGGTTCGTATGATTATTTGTGACTTTTGTGATTTTTCGAAAGTGAATTTCGATATTGTTCGGCTAGTTTCCGCTAAAATGCCGAAAGTTAAATAATTTGACTTTTTCTATTTAAATTCGCATCTTGAGTTTCGGGAGTCCAATTTGAGATCCGCCTTTGCGAGTATGTTACATATATTTTGTATAACATGTATGCAAAAGTTGGGATTATTTCGAATATCGTAGGGTACCGTTTTAATTTTTATTGTAGCAGCGAATTTAAAAAAAAAAAGAAAAATGACAAAACGTTAAAATGAAGTTAGGTGGTGGGGGGATATATATCCCCCTAATCAATTTGGACAACAGAAAACATACGTACATACATACACAGAAACATAAAATGGAAAACACACAGTGGAAAAATGCCAGAAAATGAGAAAAGAGCCGGGAAAATAGTAGAATTTTTACCCCGAAATATTCAGATAATGATCTTAATATATTATTTGAGTTTATTACGTATGTTTGAATATATTTTTACGGTAAAAATAGGGATATTAGACATCGCCCTAATGACGTAAATTGATAGTTTAAAGGGTCAAATGGACCCCGATAATGAAATTGATTATATATTCGTACTCAGTGAGTTATGGGCAACTTATAAATGTAATTTATTTGGGGTTTGGTTATGTGGCCTTAAACCCTGTATATAGGCCTGACCTGCGTATTGCGTATGCGAATAGGGTATCAGGTTCCTAACCAGATTGCCCTAAGATGTGAGGAATGAAGCTTTTAGCCTAATTTGATATATTTTTTTGCTTATTGAATAGAGTGGGATCGTTTGGCAATGAAACCAAAGGACAAGCGGTTATTGAGTGTATGTACTAACTTTGTAACAAGGTAAGTGTTTATATCTATTTCTTTGGAGGCACCTGGCCTCGTGGATTTTCTACCACGTGTTCCTTACGTGTGTAGCTGCCGATAGGCGTACTCATCACGCCTTAGCTTTGGAATTATATTGTGTATTATATGTTATGCCCTGTTGTTGGTATTGCATTGAGCATATGAGCATTGCACTCTGGTTTTGAGCATCGCATATACTTCCTGGTAATCGATGAGAGTCCCGTGCCGGTGAAGGATCATTATTACATATACTTCCCGGTTGGTGATGAGAGTCCCGCACCGGTGAAGGATCATCATTGCATATACTTCCCGGTTGGCGGTGAGAGTCCCGCACCGGTGAAGGATCATCATTGCATATACTTCTCGGTTAGCGATGAGAGTCCCGCACCGGTGAAGGATCATCATTGTATATACTTCCCGATTGGCGATGAGAGTCCCGCACCGGTGAAGGATCATCATTGCATATACTTCCCGGTAATCGATGAGAGTCCCGAGCCGGTGAAGGGTCATTATTGCATATATCTCTCGGCAGACGATGAGAGTCCCGCGCCGGAGATAGGTATCAGACATATGTGACTGCATTGCATCGTACCGCATTCATCCCATATCATTGCACCGCATACTGACTATTGTGTGTATTGTGTTGTGTTTTATGTATGCGGTATGTATACTATGTCGTAGACATATCTCATTTTGCCTATATATTTCTGGCTCGTATTCTGGGTTGCGGGTATCGGGTTGCACGCCGCAATGGTATAAATATATGGATCGAGTTGCATGCCGCAACAGGATGAATATATGGATCGGGTTGCACGCCGCAACAGGATGTATTTCTGATTGTTGATGTGTTCGGGATACCTATATGTTTTGGTTTATCTGTTTCATCTCCCTGTCACGCCCTAAACTTTTACTAAAAAATAAAAGGTTGTGACTTGGGTGTTTTAAAGGTACACTATTTATTAAGAGATTATCGGAGTCGCCACTTGACATAGTTCAAAGGTGTGCCAAGTCACCAAAAAGGTACCTTAGAACACCTATGACTCGTTTAGTGGTCTGCGTCAGAGTTCCGGATATGGATCTCGGTTGACTCTCGGGAAGGTGTTAGGCACCCTCGAGTCCTATACCAAGTACAGTTGCTTTATTGACGCTCTCCGGGCTTGTGATTTATTGTTTGTTTGTTTAATTGCCAAATTATTTTCGCTTTAATATTTTTTGAACTAAAGATTGTATTAGCTAACCCACTGGGTATACTTTAGAACAAATTGCCTCTCTGTTTATTTTGGTGTGCCTAATAAGTAGATCACGAATCATACTTATTTGTCATACTTATCTTTAAATCGACTTCACTTTCTTATTTTTATTGCTCTTTGCCTAATAAGTAGATCACAAATCATACTTATTTTTGCCTAATCGAGCGAATCTTTATTTCTATTGATTTGCCTAATCGAGTCATTAAGAAAAGATGTTGGTTATTGTATCCTTACTTCCCTTTTAAATTCATTCAACGTGGGCTTAAACAAAACAACTACTTATCACCTTAGTTGAATAATAGTTGCTTTTCATTTCTAAGAGTGTCCACTTTAACGTTCTGAGCCTCATTATATTAGTGAATTTGCATGTCCTAGTTTGCCTATTTGAGTTTGTATTTTAATCACTTTTACCCAAGTTCTATTATTTTTCAGATCTAAACTTGGCTTGCTGGATTAAACGTTCAATTTAAAACTAGCTAACTAACGAGTTTAAGAGCAAGCAAGCCAACAGACTACATTTTTTGCAGGTTTCATGAATATATTTTTTGTCTCAATATTCAAAACAAATAAACATACTCATAAAGATATAAATTTAGACTTGTCAAATACACAAAACGTAATGGGCCTTAGCAGGCTATTTTTGTATCATTTCCATGGTAAAAAAATATACATACAACACTAGGAGATTGAGGGAAATTACCTAGTAATGAAGTTCCTCGGCTACAAAGTAACTACCAAGCCCAACATACCAGTAAAAGCAAACAAACAGCAACGGCAGTATCCTCAGCACCTTCACTATAAGACTCCTAAGCTTTCCTCAAAGACTCTCTGTTGTTCAAGTACTTGATTCTAAACCCTCTACTCTACTTCTTTCTTTTTCTTTTTCACTTTTCTCTAGTATTTTTCTTTACTCTATGTTTTCAGATCTAAAAGATGTGCGTTCTTTAAGATGTTCCAGACCTTCTCAAAGAGAAGTGTTTCTCTGATGAAGGTCTTCGAAGAGAGAGAAGTATGTTTCAGCTCTTCTCTATGTGTGTGTTTTTCAGCTGTCTCTAAGAGATAGGGTGTTTTTTCTGATGGAGTTCTTGCCAAATATGAGGGTAAAAGACCTATTAAATAGAGGAGAGAGGGGAGTCAAAATTGGGGGGAAAGTTGGGGTAAAAATGGGGGGGAAAACAAGCTGTAGGGACAGCTAGTTGCAAAGCCCCAAGAGTTACCTCTTTCATGCTCAACTCTCACCAAACCAAAAAGCAAAGCTGAACATACCATTTTGGGAACTCTTTTGTCCCCTTTGTTTGACCCCCTTTTTTTGCTTTTACTTTCACATTTTCAGATTTTCACCCTAAGCAATAACACAAGACATAACTTTTATACTAGACACCATGATTCAACAGCTAGAATTTGGACAGATTCAAATTTCAGACATCAACAACCATATACACATGCTAACTTTATACTGACAGTAAATGAACACAAATAACACGCATTTTATGACTTTCCCTTCAGTCACGAACAACTCCTCTAAACTAATCAGACAGGGGAAGCTTTAGACTAACATACAAACTGATAAAGACTTAGCACTACGATGCTAACAATCTAAAGAGTGAAAACAAGCTACTTAAACTTATGATCGATCACAGACTTTAGGCAACACAATTCAGTTGTGAACCATTAGTCATTTTTTTTCTTTGATTTGAGAATATAAACAGTCATACATCCATACATCTATCATCTTGAAGAAACAAACCATGTATTGAAGAAATAAACTTTCATCGAACAGGATAGCAAACATACATAAGCGACGACATCTTTCTTGACATTAAAAACTCTAGAATTATAGAAACAGATTGATAAACAAAAGGTAAAAAAGGTAAGGGGTTCACTTCAATCTACCCGGCATCGAGCTAGTTGCCATCGCTGCCTCACGGTTGCCTCGGATAGTACTGAAATAGCCTTCTCCTCGACGCCATTAATGCCTTGTTCACATTCACCATAGCTGCTGCGTCAAAGCATCACCAAAGCTATGAATATTATTATCTCAACCTCGTCACCCCGCCCCACAAACTAATCACTCTCACTGCCTTGCCAATTGATCACCCTCACTGCCTCGAATCATCGCTGCCTCATCGGACAAATGAACACAGCAGCCTCAGCACAAATACTATGCAGTCACTACCTCGCCACTGATTTTTCTATTTCAACACCATTGTTAATGCCTCGCCTATACAAAATCATCATCGCAGCTGCACACAGAAGCATCATCATCATTGTTTCAGCGTCCCCGCCACTGCCTCGACGAGCAGCTTCACAGCGCCAAAGCGGCATCACCCTCATCGCACTAAGACAAATCACCACTGCCCCCCCCCAAGAATGTCATGGTATAGCCAACTAATATCCCCAAACATCACCACGCACACGCAAATCATTTCAAACAACAATCATAGCCGCTGAATTTCCAAACTCTTCTTGTTCTAATCGAATCGACCTTGTTCGGGGTCGACTCGACTAGAACGAGAAGAGACCGAAGAGAAAGGGCGAGAAAAGAAAAATCAATCGAAGAGGACCCACGACAAATCGAAAAAGTCGAATGATTCACCAAATAGAAAAGTTTATAACCGTGTTTGGAGACCCGATCTACTCTCTGATTCAGTGAGATTTTGGACAAATCGACGTCATAAATGGAAAGATGGGATGAAGAAGGTTGTGGGACGGTATAGCTTTGGCTGTGGTGGTGGAATTTCGGCGGCAGGCGGAGATTTGGCAGGGCTTCGCCGGTCTTCAAGACTTGGAGGGGAATGTACTGAAATGAGGGGATTTTGGGGGATTTAGGTGAGGTAATGTGGTGGGCCGGGTCAAATATTGGGCTTTGGACTTTGGGTGGGCTAGCCTTTTCAAGATTTATTACACTAATTGGCCCCTTTAAACTACACTACAACTAATTGTCATTTCGAACTAATTAACCAAATAATTAACAACAAACTTATAATGTGAATCAATTAACACATAACGTTAATTAAACATTACTCATAATTGAATCCTATTTTTTTTGAAAATTTTATGGCATTTTTCTCCTAATAAATTAACTAAAAATAGATAAATAAAATGATAAATCTAACAAAAATCACATGATAATTAACGCAACTATTTTAAGTAATTTTTGGTATTTTGTGCCAAAATTAGGTGATTACAGCTGCCCCTCTTTGTTCGAGAACACGAAGAGTTTTCGGACAAAGACGTAATCGACAACTAATTTTGGCTTTTTTCGGTTCTAGCCGAGAACACGCTTTGCAAAATGGTGACCGTACCTTGAATTTTGGTTCTAGCCAAGAACAAGGCTACCTACATATCCCCGGACTAAGGAATCAGATCAGTGTAGTTCCTCCCGTGCGATATCTGGGACTACCGCATTTAGACAGACATTGGACTCTTCTAGAGTAACACTAAGCACTCTCTAGACATACACAGACTAACTCTAGACACTTTCAGAACTAATTGGGACTGACTCGACGCTCCTAGACTTACCCGGACTGACACAAGACACTTTTGACATACTAGAGTTGTTGCTGCTGGTCACTGTCGCTGGTTACTGGGTGGCTGGCTGGTGGTCACTGCTTTACAAAGAAAATGAAAGTACAACATTGAAAATGAAAAATTACAACTCCTACTCTAAGTCTTCATGCTTCCTGAGAATGAGCCTCTTGGTTCTTGCTCTCCTCAATTGCTGAAAATAAAACTACCGATCTTGGTTCAGGTGGGTCTTGCTCTTGTAGAAAATAAAAGCCACCGATCTTGGTTCAGGTGGGTCTTTCCTCTTGTAGAAAATAAAGACCACCAATCTTGGTTCAGGTGGGTCTTCCCTCTTTACAGAAATGGATTCCCTCGTTCTTCAGGTGGGCGCCTAGACTTCTTCAAATGTATTCCCTCGTTCTTCAGGTGGGCGCCTTGACTTCTTCAAACTACTCCCTAATTCTCCAGGTGGGTGCCTCGACTTTCCAAATTACTCCCTCATTCTCCAGGTGGGTGCCTCGACTTTCTCTAAACTACTCCCTCATTCTCCAGGTGGGTGCCTTGATTTTCCAAATTACTCCCTCATTCTCCAGGTGGGTGCCTCGACTTTCTCTAAACTACTCCCTCATTCTCCAGGTGGGTGCCTCGGCTTCTTAAAACTATTCCCTCATTCTCCAGGTGGTGCCTCGACTTTCCAAATTACTCCCTCATTCTCCAGGTGGGTGCCTCGACTTTCTCTAAACTACTCCCTCATTCTCCAGGTGGGTGCCTTGATTTTCCAAATTACTCCCTCATTCTCCAGGTGGGTGCCTCGACTTTCTCTAAACTACTCCCTCATTCTCCAGGTGGGTGCCTCGGCTTCTTAAAACTACTCCCTCATTCTCCAGGTGGGTGCCTCAACTTTCTCTAAATTACTCCCTCATTCTCCAGGTGGGTGCCTCGACTTTCTCAAAACTACTCCCTCATTATCCAGGTGGGTGCCTCGACTTTCTCAAAACTACTCCCTCATTCTCCAGGTGGGTGCCTCGACTTCTCAAAACTACTCCCTCCTTCTCCACAAGCTGATGAACTGGTCTGAAGCTCCAACTAATCCAGTGGATCTTGAAACTTGAAATTGCCGCTCGGGCGGGCTTTAACTTGAAAGTTGAAATTGCCGCTTTGACGGGCTTTGACTTGAAAGTTGGAATTGCCGCTTTGACGGACTTTGTCTTGAATGGTGAAATTGCCGCTTTGACGGGCTTTGACTTGAAAGTTGAAATTGCCGCTTTGACGCGCTTTGACTTGAAAGTTGGAATTGCTGAAACTTGAAATTGCCGCTTGGGCGGGCTTTAACTTGAAAGTTGAAATTGCCGCTTTGACGGGCTTTGACTGAAATGCTGAAACTGCCGCTTTGACGGGCTTTGACTGAAATGCTGAAATTGCCGCTTTGACGGGCTTTGACTGAAATGCTGAAATTGCCGCTTTGACGGGCTTTGCCAGGCTTTGCCAGGCTTTGACTTGAAAATTGAAATTGCTGACACTTGAAATCACCGCTTTGACGGGCTCTAACTTGAAAGTTGAAATTTTCGCTTTGACGGGCTTCACTTGAAAATTCAAAATTGTCGTTTTGACGGGCTTTGACTGAAGTGCTGAAATTGTTGAAATTTGAAATTGCCGCTCCAGCGGGCTTTGACTGTTGAAAGCTTGAAATTGCTGCTCGGCAGGCTTTGATTTGAAATTTAACTGCATCTTGAAATCGCATATACTGATGATCTCTTTCATGGTACACTCTTTGGTGTGTCAATCTTTATGCCGATGTGAAACATTGGGCTCCAATTATCAAGGTTAGTCCTGACTTGTTTTAGTACAACTATGAAACTGTAACAAGTTTTGCAAGACTTTCTTTGCTCGTTTGATGTTGGAGAAAATGAAACGAACTGAAGTATGAAAAAATGATGGAAACAAAAAAGCTTCCAACCAAAAGATGAAAAAATGATATCCCTTACGGTAGAGGTAAAGGACTGAAAAGACGACGACCTTATTAACATGACATGTATTTTGGAATCAACTCTTAATCCGCTCACATAGTCTATCCCTGATTTTGCTCCCATTTTTCCAATCTTGCTTGATGGTAAATCTAACGACCCTCATTCGACTAGTAGTGCCCTTTTGGGTTTTTACCGACTAGTCTCTCTCTTTGTTCTTTTAACTCACCGTTGTCTTGCAGTGCCCTTTCAGGTTTTCATCGACAAGACTTCATTTTCTTTCTGTTTTTTTTCCATTTTTTCGCTCTTTCCCAATCGACCTTCGATCTTTCCTTGATGTTCAACCCCGTCTTTCTTTTCTTTCTTCAATTTTGGCCTTTATCTTGATTCCCCAGAGAATTTCTCTTTTAATGACCTTTATGCTCCCAGCTCCCAAGTGCGATTGTCGGCTTATAAGAATGCGACTTTTCAGCGTAGAACTTATCCCTTGATACCCTACTCGGCTTGACATTCTCAATAATCGGTCAGAAGGGTCTTTATTTGGACTATAACATTAGATTTGGTTAGACTATGAAAAAAGGGGTTCAATATAAAAGCTCAGAAACATCTCATGAGACGATCAGGTGAATATCACAAACTATGAAATCACCGCTTTTGAAAATAAAACAAACTTGTTTCCCCCCAGTTTAGGCAAATTGGGGATTATTTCTCTTTCTTTTTTTTTCTTTAAAGTTTGAAAAGCGGTATGAAAGCATCTCATGAAATGACTTGGTAAAATATTACAACCCTTGGAATCATTTCTTTTAAGATAATAACTAACTGAGGCCCCAATTTATTGAAAAATCGAGGAATTATCTTTTGAATTTTCTGATATGCAAACATAAGGGATATTGAGACTTTCCCCCGAGATGAACACAAAGAAAGCAAAAGGAATTGACTTTCTCCTTTTCTTTTAAAAATAAACTTAAACTTCTGTCCCAGTTTAGGATAAACTGGGGCGCTTTGAGTTTCTTCCTCGATTTCGAGACTGATATCTCATGAAACATATGAATAGATGGTACAAAACATAGAAGTTTGTTTTTATTTTATTTTATTTTTTTCAAATAAAATAAAAACAAACTTCTGCCACAGTTTAGCATACATTGGGGATTTGAATTTCTTTGGCCTTTGGCCGCGAACTTGGAGGCAAGCTTTGCGTCAATATGAACAGGGACAAAATGAACTTTTCCCTATTATGATCGCACCCGAATGGTTGCCTACGTATCCTTTTGAGAGGAATCAGGTCAGACGTAGCTCTACCGCTGAGGTAGATTTTGTTTTGTTTTCTTTTGATTTTTTTTCTTCTTTTCTTTAATCACATCAAATTGATTCCAAGGGAGGGTAGGCCAAGGAAAACAACAAAATGGCTGACAAAGGATATAGTGTTTGGGTAGCAAAACGAAGGTCGTTCGTCATCCCGACCCGAGAATGCCTCGCACAAATAATGATTCAAAGAATTGACCTAGACTGATCCACGCGTGTCATCGACTTCTGCTTCACTGATGGTTCTCAAAACTGGTATTTCAAATTCGGTCGAAGTTACCGTGCACGATTTTGAACTTCTCACCGATATCCCTTATCGGATGACTACAGATTAATTCCCAACTTATTTCCTTCCCTCTTTTATCCCTCTTTACTACTCAAATAGCTCACAATGCCAGAGCGCGTGTCTAGATCAAGACGTAAATTTCGCACGCATGTCATGTTACTAAGGTCGACAAAACATAAAATAGAAAACTAAGGAGGTAAGAACAGGAAACATAAAAGACCGAATATTAGGATGAGATGGATCTCTCTTTTATTGAATTGAAGATATAAGGGTTTGAACAAACAAAACAAGCAAAATAATGCACTTGGGTTACAACCCTTGAATAACCAAGTACATAGAAAGATTAGCAAAACAAGCTACAACATTTCACGGTCACTCAATTGCAAGTCAGGGCTAGTTTTCCTGTGTTAGGCATTATTGAGCCCTTCACCAAAATGTACCATGCTTATACAAAAGAAATTCCCTGAATCCGGCAACATCTTCTTTTTTTCCTTATTTTCTCCAAGTCCCATCAGGATGGAATTTACTTCTTTGGGATTGATGAATGACCCGGTAAGATATGGAATTGGCTTCTCAAGAGACATGTTCGTCTTCTTCATTTCATCACCCTTTACTCTATCTACTACCCCAAGCACAATTTCAGGAACACAGTTCACTGTCACAAGCATTTGGTTAGCCCTAATTGACACATCACCAACAGGTACTATTGGCATTGCAAATTCATCTCTCAAATCATCTCCACATACCATTCCCACCATATACACATAATCATGAATGGGAAATGAGTTCTGGTTGATATCTGGCAGATCGGCGCCCTCGACTTAGATCTGACCATTATCTATCATAGCTTGGATCGCCTTCTTGAGACTACGATAATCATCTGTGTCGTGCCCTGGCATGTCTGAGTGGTAAGCACATTGACGAGTATGGTCTACCTTCGCCATTGGGAGGACATTTCCTGCGATTGGCTTCAGCATATTCAAGTCCTTCAGCTTTTGGAAAAGGCTGGAGTAAGATTCTCTAATCGGCGTGAACCTGTTCTTTTCTTCCTTACGCAGCTTCTGATGATAAGCACTTGGGCGGAAAACAGGAGGCCCCTCTGGCCAGTAAGGAAGATTTGATGGAGCTTGAAAATGATTATGTGGAGCTTGGTGAGTGGGATATGTAGGTTGTGGGGCAGGAGCACGCCATTGCGGACAGAAAGATGCTGGAGCATATGGTTGTGCTAGATGGACTGAGTATTGTGGTGGAAGAGTGGAGTATTGTGGATTTTGTGGAGGGTAGTAGGGTTGTGGAGGATGTATTTGTGGAGCTTGGTATGAGTGGGTTTGATAGTATCTTTTCTCGCTCCCCTTCTGTGAACCCGAACCTACCATGGCCACATCATCTTGATTCTTCCTCCCTAAGGCTCCTGACTGGGCCTGTACCACTTGGGTGGTCCCCCTTAATGCTGTCTGGCTCACAATCTTGCCAGTTTGAACTCCTTTCTCAATCATTTCTCCTATTTTGACAACCTCGTTAAACGGCTTTCCCCAGGCAGGGATCAATGCACCATAAAACTCCTCATCCTGAGCTTCGATGAATAAACGAACCATGTCTTCATCAGGGATTGCAGGGCTCACTCGAGCGGCAGGCCATCTGAGGGCATACTCCCTAAAGCTTTCACTTATTTTCTTTTTTATCACATCCAGAGAGGATCGATCTGGCAAAATTTCAATGTGGTACTTGTACTGGTCATAGAATGCCTGCGCCATGTCATCAAATGCCACCCATTTAGTTACATCCTGCCTCATGAACCATTCGGCAGCTGCACCCCCCAAGCTTTCGGGAAAGTATGCTATCAACAGCTTGTCTTTCTTGACCCCTCTCATTTTGTTGCAGTAGGTCTTCATATGAACTCTTGGATCTCCCTGCCCAATGTATGGCTCGAACTTGGGAACTATGAACCCATCTGGCAACTGCAATTCAGGGAAAGGGCAAAGATCGTTGAAAGAAGTGTTGAAAGGATCTCCATATCCCTGCATAATTCTCACAGCTTGTTCTAAACCTTTCACTTTGCGCAAAACCTCGCTCTCGTTCATTTTTCCCAACCGATCGAGCTCAACTTGAGACTCGTGATGGAAACCCTGATTATATGGACCACTTTGTCGGAAATTGGATTCATGGGGCGGATCATAGTGTTGGTCCCCAACCTGAAGATGTGGGTCATTGTTGCACCTGGCTGTGACTGGCCTAGCTGGGCCCTGAAAAACTGGAACTTGTGCTGGAGGTGGGCCATATTGTCCCTCTGGTGGAGGTGGTGCATGAGGATGCACTTCAGCTTCATTTGTTACGCCACGGACAGGGGCAAGACCAGTAGGATAAGTGGGATCCTCAATTGCCATAGATGTGCCCGGTGCTCGTTGTACCGCTGTCGGCACAACCCCATCTAGGTTGGTTGGAATAGTAGGAGGTGCCCGTCCTGTGGTCAGTGCGTGATGCATGTCGGCCACGAGTTGTTTCAAAGTTTGGACCTCCCCCGTCAACCTTTCATTTTCCAATACCAAAAGTTCCCGGGCACCGGTCTCAGTTCTTTCTCCATCTGATGGCATGGTTACAGGTGAAGTCACAGGTTCTTTTGATCTTGTTCCGTACGGATGGGTCAATGCCAAAATTTCATACCGAACATCCAAACTCCAAAAGCTAGGGGCAAACGAATTAGAGTAGCACAAAAGAGTCACAAATTGCAAGCCTAGGGTTGTTATGCGTCATCCCGAAATGGTTCTCGGCGCGAGCCACGTGTACCGACCGTATCTCCAAAAATATTTCTACATGTCGCGTTAGACAAAATGATGACGCAAATCAAAGCGACACATAATTCCGAACAAGGACAAACTTGGATTTTCTTTTTCCTTTTTCTGACTCAACAAACGTAATTTAGACAAACAACACGAGACAGACTCAAAATAAACTGCTTAACGTGATACACGAGTTAATAGATATATACAAACTGACACGACTTTGGGCGGGTACACCCGGACGGTAAAAATAATGAGACTCGACTTTTTATCGGAGTCAGATTATTCCACGAGGATCGACGCAAAATAAAACTTAGCTAATTGCAATTTATTGTATGTACCCTATCTTGACCTTGAACAATACAAAGTAGAGTGGGACCCTAAAAATAATATTTTTCTGTTTAATGAAAATTTAAGACTCAATCCGAGGGAGGGAGGTTCTAACGGAACTTAAGAACAGATTATGAAATAAACTATTTTTTTTCCGAAAAGAGACTCCAAAATCAGACATTATGACAACACAAAGATGGACACATTTTTTTTTGAAACAAACTCTTTGATCTAATTCGAAAAGGAATCTTAGAGTATTTACGAAATTTGGCCATTATGACGACACAAAAACACAAAATATTACAAGGATTAGATGCAAAATTGGTTTACAAAAATTGGCCATTATGACGGCGTGAAACCCCGATAAATTACTTTCCAAAAATATGGACTTGATTTGGACACAGACTCAAAGACAAAAGGGTCCCAAAATTTTGCCATTCTACCGGCGCAAAACTATAACGACGCAAAATTATGACAAATTATTTTCTAATACTTGAGACCAAATCCGGACACAAAACTAGACTCTAGAAGTTCTTAAAAACATTCACCATTATAACGGCGTAAAATGACAACTAAAGATATTTTGAGACACGGGACTGAACCCATTTTTAATTTTTCCCCCTTTTTTTTTTGTTTTTTTTTTGACACTCGCCCCCCGGTGATCGGTCAGCATAACAACCTTTCGAACATATGCAGCACAGAAAATGCCATAAATGTGTCTTTCTAGGACGTGGGTCCCGTCCTGACACGAAGAAGGTCAGCCTAGACAAGTGCAGTACCGGTGTACCGCACCCCACTAAGTCATCAAATGAAATGCAGATAAATCGGGCCTAAGGGTTTAACTTTAGGTGACACAATTGACTTATTGTCTAGACTGGCTGAAAATCTGGTGGACAAACCGGGCGGAAAGCGCATCAGGGCCATCCGGAGACAGTGTGTCCGGCTTAAAACCCCGTCACGCCTTCCTCCTAAATCATGGGCGATTTAGTAAGAAGTCCTAGATGCCACAAGCAATCTGGTATATATATATAAGAGACTCAGAGGGGTTTTACGAGAGGAGACAATTTATATACAGTTCAGATAAATATTAAAGCAGTAACATTCAAAACATGGCAAACAAACAAACAAATATTCACAAGCTGAAATGCGACAATTTATTAAAGCTTGAGACTCTCAGTTTTCACTTTCTTCCCCAGCGGAGTCGCCAAGCTATCACGCCCTAAAATTTTACTAAAAAAATAAAAGGTTGTGACTTGGGTGTTTTAAAGGTACACTATTTATTAAGAGATTATTGGAGTCGCCACTTGACATAGTTCAAAGGTGTGCCAAAAAGGTACCTTAGAACACTTATGACTCGTTTAGTGGTCTGCGTCAGAGTTCCGGATAAGGATCTCGGTTGACTCTCGGGAAGGTGTTAGGCACCCTCGAGTCCTGACCAAGTACAGTTGCTTTATTGACGCTCTCCGGGCTTGTGATTTATTGTTTGTTTGTTTAATTGCCAAATTATTTTCGCTTTAATATTTTTTGAACTAAAGATTGTATTAGCTAACCCACTGGGTATACTTTAGAACAAATTGCCTCTCTGTTTATTTTGGTGTGCCTAATAGGTAGATCACGAATCATACTTATTTGTCGTACTTATCTTTAAATCGACATCACTTTCTTATTTTTATTGCTCTTTGCCTAATAAGTAGATCACAAATCATACTTATTTTTGCCTAATCGAGCGAATCTTTATATCTATTGATTTGCCTAATCGAGTCATTAAGAAAAGACGTTGGTTATTGTATCCTTACTTCCCTTTTAAATTCATTCAACGTGGGCTTAAACAAAACAACTACTTATCACCTTAGTTGAATAATAGTTGCTTTTCATTTCTAAGAGTGTCCACTTTAACGTTCTGAGCCTCATTATATTAGTGAATTTGCATGTCCTAGTTTGCCTATTTGAGTTTGTATTTTAATCACTTTTACCCAAGTTTTATTAATTTTTAGATCTAAACTTGGCTTGCTGGATTAAACGTTAAATTTAAAACTAGCTAACTAACGAGTTTAAGAGCAAGCAAGCCAACAGACTACATTTTTTGCAGGTTTCATGAATCTATTTTTTGTCTCAATATTCAAAACAAATAAACATACTCATAAAGATATAAATTTAGACATGTCAAATACACAAAACGTAATGGGCCTTAGCAGGCTATTTTTGTATCATTTCCATGGTAAAAAAATATACATACAACACTAGGAGATTGAGGGAAATTACCTAGTAATGAAGTTCCTCGGCTACAAAGTTACTACCAAGCCCAACATACCAGTAAAAGCAAACAAACAGCAACTGCAGTATCCTCAGCACCTTCACTATAAGACTCCTAAGCTTTCCTCAAAGACTCTCTGTTGTTCAAGTACTTGATTCTAAACCCTCTACTCTACTTCTTTCTTTTTCTTTTTCACTTTTCTCTAGTATTTTTCTTTACTCTATGTTTTCAGATCTAAAAGATGTGTGTTCTTTCAGATGTTCCAGACCTTCTCAAAGAGAAGTGTTTCTCTGATGAAGGTCTTCTAAGAGAGAGAAGTATGTTTCAGCTCTTCTCTGTGTGTGTGTTTTTCAGCTGTCTCTAAGAGAGAGGGTGTTTTTTCTGATGGAGTTCTTGCCAAATATGAGGGTAAAAGACCTATTAAATAGAGGAGAGAGGGGAGTCAAAAATGGGGGGGGGGGGGGGGAACAAGCTGTAGGGACAGCTGGTTGCAAAGCCCCAAGAGTTACCTCTTTCATGCTCAACTCTCACCAAACCAAAAAGCAAAGCTGAACATACCATTTTGGGAACTCTTTTGTCCCCTTTGTTTGACCCCCTTTTTTAGCTTTTACTTTCACATTTTCAGATTTTCACCCTAAGCAATAACATAAGACATAACTTTTATACTAGACACCATGATTCTACAGCTAGAATTTGGACAGATTCAAATTTCAGACATCAACAACCATATACACATGCTAACTTTATACTGACAGTAAATGAACACAAATAACACGCATTTTATGACTTTCCCTTCAGTCATGAACAACTCCTCTAAACTAATCAGACAGGGGAAGCTTTAGACTAACATACAAACTGATAAAGACTTAGCACTACGATGCTTACAATCTAAAGAGTGAAAACAAGCTACTTAAACTTATGATCGATCACAGACTCTAGGCAAAACAATTCAGTTGTGAACCATTAGTCATTTTTTTATTTGATTTGAGAATATAAACAGTCATAAATCCATACATCTATCATCTTGAAGAAACAAACCATGTATTGAAGAAATAAACTTTCAACGAACAGGATAGCAAACATACATAAGCGACGACATCTTTCTTGACATTAAAAACTCTAGAATTATAGAAACAGATTGATAAACAAAAGGTAAAAAAGGTAAGGGGTTCACTTCAATCTACCCGGTATCGAGCTAGTTGCCATCGCTGCCTCACTGTTGCCTCAGATAGTACTGAAACAGCCTCCTCCTCGACGCCATTAATGCCTTGTTCACATTCACCGTAGCTGCTGCGTCAAAGCATCACCAAAGCTATGAATATCATTATCGAAACCTCATCACCCCGCCCCACAAACTAATCACTCTCACTGCCTCGCCAATTGATCACCCTCACTGCCTCGAATCATCGCTGCCTCATCGGACAAATGAACACAGCAGCCTCAGCACAAATACTATGCAGTCACTACCTCGCCACTGATTTTGCTATTTCAACACCATTGTTAATGCCTCGCCTATACAAAATCATCATCGCAGCTGCACACAGAAGCATCATCATCATTGTTTCAGCGTCCCCGCCACTGCCTCGACGAGCAGCTTCACAGCGCCAAAGCGGCATCACCCTCATCGCACTAAGACAAATCACCACAGCCCCCCCCCCAAGAATGTCATGGTATAGCCAACTAGTATCCCTAAACATCACCACGCACACGCAAATCATTTCAAACAACAATCATAGCCGCTGAATTTCCAAACTCTTCTTGTTCTAATCGAATCGACCTCGTTCGGGGTCGACTCGACTTGAACGAGAAGAGACCGAAGAGAAAGGGCGAGAAAAGAAAAATCAATCGAAGAGGACCCACGACAAATCGAAAAAGTCGAATGATTCACCAAATAGAAAAGTTTATAACCGTGTTTGGAGACCCGATCTACTCTCTGATTCAGTGAGATTTTGGACAAATCGACGTCATAAATGGAAAGATGGGACGAAGAAGGTTGTGGGACGGTATAGCTTTGGCTGTGGTGGTGGAATTTCGGCGGCAGGCGGAGATTTAGCAGGGCTTCGCCGGTCTTCAAGACTTGGAAGGGAATGTACTGAAATGAGGGGATTTTGGGGGATTTAGGTGAGGTAATGTGGTGGGCCGGGTCAAATATTGGGCTTTGGACTTTGGGTGGGCTAGCCTTTTCAAGATTTATTACACTAATTGGCCCCTTTAAACTACACTACAACTAATTGTCATTTCGAACTAATTAACCAAATAATTAACAACAAACTTATAATGTGAATCAATTAACACATAACGTTAATTAAACATTACTCATAATTGAATCCTATTTTTTTTGAAAATTTTATGGCATTTTTCTCCTAATAAATTAACTAAAAATAGATAAATAAAATGATAAATCTAGCAAAAATCACATGATAATTAACGCAACTATTTTAAGTAATTTTTGGTATTTTGTGCCAAAATTAGGTGATTACACTCCCTGACTAGCTGTCCTATTCATTGAGGTGGCTAGTCTGCCCCACTTATTGAGTCCTTTTGACTCACCCTTGTTTGTTGTTTGTTTTTTTCTATCTATTTCGTTTCGGCAGGTTCGCTCCAGGATTGAGTTCGCCGCATTGTTCAGGAGCGAAGACGACTTCAGCTGTCAGGGTGAGCCAGCTTTATTTCGGATGGCCACCAGTTTATTGTTTATTATTTCAGTCGCATTTTGCTCCCTTCAAGAGGTATCTGTTTTCTTTTGTACTCTTAGATGTCTGGTCTGGATAGCCCTAAACCTAGTATGTTGGATAGTCAGCTGTAATTTCTTTTGTACAGCTTAGAGGTATCAGTATGTCTGTGTTTTTTTTTAAAGTCTTGTTCTTATTTATGAATTGTTATATTTATTTTCCTAATTTGATTGGTAAGGGTTCGCCCGACGGGTCTAGGGGAGGATGTCGGGTGCCCGCACGGCCTAATAGGATTCCGGGTCGTACCAGTTGGTATCAGAGCCCGGTTTAGTGTCTATCCAAACTAAGACAGTGTCTAGTAGAGTCTCGCTGATGGGTACGTAGACGTCCCTACTTATCTACGAGAGGCTATGATGGTATTTAGGAAGTTTCACTTCCTTCTTTTCTGATCGCGCGTCGGTCTAGGATGCAAAAGTATTTTCATTAATTCCTTCGTGGTAATGGTGAACCTTCGTGCGACAAATCGGCAAATGGTAGGAGTTCAGGACGAAGTAGTCTAGCTTGAGGCTAGGGCTACTCAAGCCCCCGAGAGTTGTGGATCGTGTTGACGATCCAGTTGCGCTGGCCTCAGCTGTACGAGCTCGCGATGGGCAAGGGAGCAGGGCCTTGTAGTTCCCTTGGCTCTCTGCGATGCTTTATGAGAATCTTGGCGACGCAGATACCGTAAGAACCTATTATTCGCTGGCCAGCCTATTAGGTTGCCGCATGTGTAGACGTTCGATTTTAGGGAGCTCCTATTCCAGTTCTTAATATTGCCGCAGTAAATTATGTTCTGGAGGCAGCATGTATTGTGCCTTCAATTGTTCTGGCTGGTTAGCCAGCCGAGGTATCAGTTCGGTCCGATGTCCGAAGAGGTTGCATTATTTTACGCGATTGAACCTTCTGATATTCTTAAGCAATGCATCAGATAAACTTCGTGATTTTTTTTTAAAAATACAATGATGTTAGCGTATCTTTCAGGCTCTTGATTATATCAAGCGATATGGTGCTGATTATTCTGCTTTCCGATTTCAGTGTCTAGCCTTGAATTGGTGGGCCGCTCTCTTATTAGCTAACTTGGTTTGGTTTTCTTCTAGATTCGTGGAAAAGTTCCTTTCGAGTAGCGAGTGAGATGAAAAGTGTTGCCAGCTTGAGTGGATTGGACAGGGTGGCCTGTCGGTTAGCCTGTTGGTGTTTCAGAATATGGGATTGAATTCTATAGAATGGCAGAATATGCATTAGAACTAGTCCATGAGCCTTTCGAGAGATTCAAAGATTTATTGATGACCTTTCTCCTTCCTTGAGATCCCAGATGGCTCGAAAAAAAAGAAATTGAGGTTGGGACTTCATGTGATGTCGTTGTTGATATTGCTCAAAGGTATTAGGCATATCATAAGTTAGAGCGGGAGAGTAAGAGATCCCGTGGCCCAAGTGGGCAACCATGGTACGTCATTTGGAGGTAAAAGTTCTGATTATTTTGGGAGGTCACCTTCCAGGTTATCTCAGCTTGTGTCACACAATTCTTAGAGTGCGCCAGTAGTTCATCAATATCAGACCCAGTTTTTCTCTTTGTAGCTATCAACAACTTGTCCAGCTTCCATTTTCATTGAAAAGGTGTTATCATTGTCGTGAGCCTGTCATTTTTGGTTGAGTTTTCCTTACTCCGGCAAGTAGGCATCTGTTCTTTTTCTCACCATCAGACCAGCATCAGACACCTGCACAGTAGTAGGGAATTTCATTTAGATCTTAATCAACCAGAGATATGCCCTCATTTGATAAAGGTCGAGAGTGTGGTGGTAGTGGTTCTTCTAGAAGTAATTATCAGGGTAGCGGCTCGACTTAGCTACAGAGGCAGTTCTATGAACTTCTAGTTTGGCAGGATGCTGAGGTATCCGATATAGTGGACCCTGAGATTTCTTCCTCTCTTAAATGTGAGTAAGATTTGATTCTTCCGATCGATTTGGAAATGGTTTGTCATATCATGTTTCCATGGTTTCCTTATTATTTCTATTAAGAATCGGTTGCAGTAGAGGGGCAAGCTTCGGGTATGATTTATTCCGGGCATTTGTGCGACCCTGCCATTTTATCTGGTCTAAATATGAGAGATTTTACAGTGAGTGTCGGTATTGTCTGCTTGGCATCTTATCGTGCCAGCTTTTATTATTAAGTCAAATTAGTATACCTCTCTTCTCGGAATTCCGTGTTGGTAGGAGGATAGGATTCCTATTCATCACCATCAGAAAGTGTCACCTGTTTCTTCCGGTGTAAAGTGGTTAGTAAGTAATATTCGATCTACGTATTTCATCTTGGTTCAAAATGCTAGTAAATTCATGTTATCCTATGAGCTTATCTGGGTTATAACAGGGTTTCTGGTAAATTGTCAGAGTTTCCTTCTTATTGGGAGGTTAAATTGGCATGGATGTTGTTCCATAGAGCTAATTTAATATCTATTTCTTCAATTGCGATTCTTTGGCTAGCTTGACTTGTAAGTAGTCTAGCTCTGGTAGCCAAATAAATAAGACGATGAGCTTCATAAATATCTAATTATTTCTATCCTCAGTTTATTGCCATCTCTTCTTCTTTCGACACTGGTGAGCTTAGGCGATCAGTAACCTATTGTGATATTCCCTGTGTTGAGCCAGAGTGCATGTCAAGGTAACCGGGTAAGCATATTATTGTTTTGGATACAAACACTTACTCTTCCAAAATATAGCACTGCTAAGAACCACGGTAAAAGATGTCCAAAATAGTAGCACAAAATGTTTCAAAATCTGGAAAATTGTTTTTATCTTCGGACAACTGTTAGTAGTTTGCGCATAACTCCTTGTACAAAATTGATATTAAGATGCTTCAAGATTCCCTGGAACCCTAAGACATATATCTAAAACTTTTATGAAGACTATGAAGTCTATAACTTTGATCTATACTCAGAAAATTAGGTTGAAAATCAGGACAGTGGTGCTGTCCAGACATTCTATCTGCAGATTTGTTATGTCATCCAGTTGTCTCATCTTGTTATCCATTTAACATGTTTATGTTATCAACTTATCCGGGTATCCATTCCCATGTATAGTATAATGCTGGTTCTGTTTTGCGGATCATCCAGTTTCAGAGAAAACTCTGCCGAAATTTTTATATAGAAGTACCATCCATCAGGCAGTGGTGTTTACGATAAAGGTATGGAGTTGTGAACTCGAGAGTTGCAGCTGTTTGGCAACTCGAAAGGTTAGTTTGGTAGCTTAGGTCTGCCTACATTCAGTTTTTAGCCAAATCTTCTTTAGGCCAGCAGGTTGTGCGGGGATGATTATTCCTATTCAAATTATTTGTATAAGTTTATGCTCTAAGTGGAGGCTTCTTCCTCCAATTGATGTCGAATCATAATATTAAATCTCTAAGGCGTTGCTGAAGCGTAAGCTAATTCTTTGTTTCATCGTCCTGTTCTATATCGAAAGTATATCGATGAGGTGATTCGTTGGTGGAATCATGTTAGCCCATCAAGAGTTGCGTGTATCTTCATTTCAAAAATATAGAACTCTTCTCTCATGATCGAGAAAGGGTCAGCTTAGTCCGAATAAGTTAGGCAATGATGTTATCATATTATCCAGCTATGTTTTTATCCAAGAGTTCGATATGCGTGTTATAATTCTGATCCTGTAATCAGGAAATAATGCCCGTGGAGTAGCTTATGAAGGTCGTGCAAGTTATCTTGTTATCTGCGTGAATCTTGCTTTGGACTTAGGCTCGTTCGAGGACGAACGAGAGTATAAGTGGAGGAGAATGAAACGACCTCGGTCAGTCGTTTCGGAAGTTAGGACTCTGATTGGCGTACCGATAATTTTAAAATATTCGTAATATCCATTAGGACCTGTCTGTAAAATTTAAGCTAAATCAGACTTCGTTTGGTAGGCATCGGAAGAAGGTTTCAGTTTTTATTGTCGATAAATATTAAAAAGAGATTTACGAGCTCGGTATTGGCGAATGAGCTCTGATTCGAAATCCGAAAGTGCCATTAGGTTCGTATGATTATTTGTGACTTTTTTGATTTTTCGAAAGTGAATTTCGATATTGTTCGGCTAGTTTCCGCTAAAATGCCGAAAGTTAAATAATTTGACTTTTTCTATTTAAATTCGCATCTTGAGTTTCGGGAGTCCAATTTGAGATCCGTCTTCGTGAGTATGTTACATATATTTTATATAACTTGTATGCAAAAGTTGAGATTATTTCGAATATCGTAGGGCACCGTTTTAATTTTTATCGTAGCAGCGAATTTAAAAAAAAAAAAAGAAAAATGACAAAACGTTAAAATGAAGTTAGGCGGTGGGGGGATATATATCCCCCTAATCAATTTGGACAACAGAAAACATACGTACATACATACACAGAAACATAAAATGGAAAACACGCAGTGGAAAAATGCCAGAAAATGAGAAAAGAGCCGGGGAAAATAGTAGAATTTTTACCCCGAAACATTCAAGTAATGATCTTAATATATTATTTGAGTTTATTACGTATGTTTGAATATATTTTTATGGTAAAAATAGGGATATTAGACATCGCCCTAATGACGTAAATTGATAGTTTAAAGGGTCAAATGGACCCCGATAATGAAATTGATTATATATTCGTACTCAGTGAGTTATGGCCAACTTATAAATGTAATTTATTTGGGGTTTGGTTATGTGGCCTTAAACCCTGTATATAGGCCTGGCCTGCGTATTGCGTATGCGAATAGGGTATCAGGTTCCTAACTAGATTGCCCTAAGATGTGAGGAATGAAGCCTTTAGCCTAATTTGATATATTTTTCTGCTTATTGAATAGAGTGGGATCGTTTGGCAATGAAACCAAAGGACAAGCGGTTATTGAGTGGATGTACTAACTTTGTAACAAGGTAACTGTTTATATCCATTTCTTTGGAGGCACCTGGCCTCGTGGATTTTCTACCACGTGTTCCTTACGTGTGTAGCTGCCGATAGGCGTACTCATCACGTCTTAGCTTTGGAATTATATTGTGTATTATATGTTATGCCCTGTTGTTGGTATTGCATTGAGCATATGAGCATTGCACTCTGGTTTTGAGTATCGCATATACTTCCCGGTAATCGATGAGAGTCCCGAGCCGGTGAAGGATCATTATTACATATACTTCCCGGTTGGCGATGAGAGTCCCGCACCGGTGAAGGATCATCATTGCATATACTTGCCGGTTGGCGATGAGAGTCCCGCACCGGTGAAGGGTCATTATTGCATATATCTCTCCGTAGATGATGAGAGTCCCGCGCCGGAGATAGGTATCAGGCATATGTGACTGCATTGCATCGTACCGCATTCATCCCATCTCATTGCACCGCATACTGACTATTGTGTGTATTGTGTTGTGTTTTATGTATGCAGTATGTATACTATGTCGTAGACATATCTCATTTTGCCTATATATTTCTGGCTCGTATTCTGGGCTGCGGGGATCGGGTTGCACGCCGCAATGGTATAAATATATGGATCGGGTTGCATGCCGCAACAGGATGAATATATGGATCGGGTTGCACGCCACAACAGGATGTATTTCTGATTGTTGATGTGTTCGGGATACCTATATGTTTTGGTTTATCTGTTTCATCTCCCTGACTAGCTATCCTATTCTTTGAGGTGGCTAGTCTGCCCCACTTATTGAGTCCTTTTGACTCACCCTTGTTTGTTGTTTGTTTTTTTCTATCTATTTCGTTTCGGCAGGTTCGCTCCAAGATTGAGTTCGCCGCGTTGTTCAGGAGCGAAGACGACTTCAGCTGTCAGGGTGAGCCAGCTTTATTCCGGATGGCCACCAGTTTATTGTTTATTATTTCAGTTGCATTTTGCTCCCTTCAAGAGGTATCTGTTTTTTTGTACTCTTAGATGTCTGGTCTGGATAGCCCTAAACCTAGTATGTTGGGTAGTCAGCTGTAATTTCTTTTGTACAGCTTAGAGGTATCAGTATGTCTGCGTTTTTTTTTAAAGTCTTGTTCTTATTTATGAATTGTTATATTTATTTTCCTAATTTGATTGGTAAGGGTTCGCCCGATGGGTCTAGGGGTGGATGTCGGGTGCCCGCACGGCCTAATCAGATTCCGGATCGTGTCAAATGGTTGTTGCTCCTTTGCCTTAGGATACTCCGGAACCCTGGCCCAAACTTCATGGCCATTCAACCTTTATGGAGGGTCATCAAAATCATCCTTGTTCTTTATAAATGCACTAGTGTTTCTCCTAAACGGATGGTTATCTAGCAGGAACTGACGTTGACAGTCGAACCATGTGTGCTTACGTCCATTTTTCAAATAAAATGCTTTTGTGTCTTCCATACAAATAGGACAAGAAAACTTACCAGTAATGGACCAACCAGACAACATTCCATAAGCAGAAAAATCATTTATTATCCACATCAAAGAAGCATACAAACTAAAAATTTGTTTAGTTGAACAATCATATGTTTCTACACCTTCATGCCACAATATTTATAACTCCTTAAAAGAGTTCGCTTCATTTGGCTTTCCACATTTCTGGCAGCTTATAACTTCATCTGCATACGCCAAACTTTAGAATACTAGTTGTGCTCAGTCGATTCTTATGCTTTTAAAAATTACAAATATTTAGGAAAATGTCATAATTTTTTAAAAAGACAACTAGATAATTATGAGTTTGTATTCCGATTATAAACTTACCATCTAAATAATGTGGGGCCACGTAAGATATTATTGGCCATGGTGGAAGGGGCAAAAGAAGGGCAATTTTATACTACTTTCTTAATGGTAGGGTTAATTTTGTTCGAAAACTTAAACATGACCAAATGTACATATTTTTGAAAGTAGATATAATTTTGACTCTCTTTTCGTCAGTAGAATAACATGTACGCCCATTTGGTATAAATTCAGCGAATCACAGATTCACTTCACTTCAAAATACAAGTATCAAAATATTGGATGGCGCATCAGCAACAAACACTGAAGAATGAGGGCTGGATTGTTGAAACAGTACCTCTTCTAGTCGTCATACTTATTGGTGCCCATGTCCTCGCTTTGGTACTACTTTTTCGTTTTTTTAAACTTATGCTTTTCACATCACTGCATATATACACTGTTTGATTCATATATTTTTTGTGTAGGTGTACTGGATTTATCGACTAGCAAATCAAAAGCAACCCCAGAGGCCTAAAAAACACTAACTATGATCTTTTATTTGCAAGGTACACACCTTCAGTTCCTTAAATTCGAGTTTCTTGGTCTATGGTTTATTATGTTTTCGAACATTTATAGTGTTCTTAAAATTGCTTGAGAACTCAGTTGCCAATTTGGGATTTATGTTGTATTATTATTTTGTTATAGACTATGAAATATGTTCCTATTTCTAATAAGACCTTAATCATGTGAAAGAAGCTCTTACCTTCAGAAAGAATAGACTGGAGTTAGAGTATCTTGAAGGTATGAGTTACAAACAGAGGTCAATATTGAGGAACGACGACTAAAGGGATACAGATTCATAGCTGGAAACCGGAGTTCGTGTAAAACAGAAAAGAAAAAGAAACAGGCTATAAACGAAAGCAATTCATTTGCTCATTGTAAGTTATGAAACTAAAATGTACCAACACATAAAGACAATACACACTTATCTCTGTAGCTTCCTTGATGCATTATTAAGTGCAATATAAAAAAAAAGACTATGACAATGCACTTATTAGTCCATCAAGGAAATTTGAGCGACCTGAAATTCCGATATAGTTGCTGCTGTGTAGTATGTTAGTCACCTACTTTCTACTTTCTAGACCAAACTGAACATTTTAAGCGGTAGTCGTTCATCAAAATATTTAGTATATTAAGCTCAGGAAAGATGCGATGTGCTAACTGGATTGAAAATACAACTTGGTTAGGATCCACTGAAAGTTGAAGCTACTGGTTGTACAGAGACGACAAATAGATGATCACTTCAGCTATATAACTTGGAATGAGGTGATCTAAAAACGAGTGATAAATGAGAACACTCTATCCAGAATTAGTTACTTAAAACAAGTAAGAAATGACTCTGGGATGATATGAAGCAATTACAAGGTCTACATGAAAATAGTTTCTAATAGGTTTGGCTTTCAGTAGGAGGAAAAACGATGTAGAGCATGAGCTGTATCTCTTTGGCACTTATCTGAGACAGAAAATATTTGTACAAATGAGGTCTTGTCTTTTGTTCCTTGTATATATTGTCACCCATGAGATTCCAATTAACATAGATCATCAGGTACCATGTATAAGGAACAAAGTTTTTGTGTGTGCTCTTCATGTTTCTTGTACCCATTTTATATAGGGTGTTCTCCAACATGATCAGTACAATATTTACTCTATAAAAAATGAACACATTCTGAATTGGAACTTGATGGAAAAATTGGGTTTGGAAATGGACAAACCACTGCTGCTAGTTTAATTAACTATCCACTTACCAAAACCTAAAAAAGTTTATAAAGTCCACCTCTTGAAGACCTCTGACTTCATGCTAAGGGATTAACAATCAAAAGAACAACAGTCACTTCCCAGTTCACAGATAACCTCAACAAGTATTTTTCTGATTTCTAGATTAGGATATTGCAATGAATGCGCTGGCTATATTTTAAGCCTGATTACTGACCCCTGGAAAAGCACTGCTGGTCTAAGTACTTGTACTATGAAATCTTACACAGTGACTGTTTGAACACAACTTATAACAAATTTAAAGACAGCGTCGACTGACATGTTAGAAATAAAATCATTTGCTAGCCAACTTCTGTAAAGTTTTATACTCACTAATGAAGATTACTTTAAAAAATAACTTCTGTAAAGTTTTATGTGCTTGCTGCTTTTGTTATACCCAGTTACAAAGTTTCAAACAGCAATCAATCAGCCAACTAATGCATTTTAATTCACTTGGAGCCTCCTCTCCCTTATACCTTTCCATAGTTGTTAAGAAACAGGTTTGCTTAGCTCAAACATCATGGTCCACTCTCTTAAGTCCAATTATCAGTCCATTTCGTGCAAGTAAAGGATGGTATTCACTATAAAAGTCAGTTATTCAAATGGACTTGGAGATGAATGACACTAGGAAGGAGCTATGGAAAGAATTATTCAAACTCAGTTATGGACTACAGGATTATGGGTACTTTCTTCGAATCAGCTCTCCTTGTGGACTTCATTTTAGAAGTATGTTAACATTCTTTGGAATGAATGCGATATGCATACCAGACTGACAGTTAGAGATGGGAGAAGAATCAAGTTCTGGCAAGATAAATGGGTTGAGGAGACCACCCTTGCTGCTGCCTTCCCTGATCTTTACAGCATTGTGCTGAAAACCTTTGTTGTTGCTGGTCGCTGCGATGGTAGAGGCTGGAACTTCCAGTTTAGTTAGGAGATCCTAATAATTGGAAATAGAAAAAGTGCATAATCTGCTGAAAACTGCTTGCAACATCTCTCTGGTAAGCTCATTAAGTGACTAAATAAGTTGGGAGGGCAAGTGAAGTCTTTTTACCAGCTTCTGGTGAACAATGTGGCTGGAGATTGTTCAAAATGCCCTTGGAAATTGATCTGGAAATCCAAGGCTCCAACCAAAGTAGCCTAGTTTGGTTGAATACATCACATGAGTTGTTTGGCATGACAAATTACGTAGGAGAAGGATTAATTAAGTGGCCGGTGCTATAATTGGAAAGAGGTGGGAGATACATTCAACCACTTTTAATTACACGGTAAATTTGTTTGACAGATTTGGTACACGTTCCTTAAACTCTATCGAGTTCAGTTATGCCAACCAATTAAGAAGCTAGCTCTAAGTAGGTGGTAAAATCAAAGGATGAATATGAAGCAGAAGATCTGGAAGACAATTCCTCTATGCAGTGAAATGTTTGGTTGGAGAGGAATGATCAATGCTTCGACGTGAGCAGAACATTTTGTTCGTCCAAACCAGGTGTATTTAAAGCTTAAAAGTCTGGTGTAATGCTGAAACTTGTTTTCTGGATGTTGATTTAATGCTGGACCTTTTGGATCTTTACAAATATAAAAGGATTCCTACCCGCACCCAGGGGTAGGTGATTTCTTCCCATCTGTCCAAAGCCTTGGTGAATAAAGTTAAGCGGTACTTGTGCTAGCTGGAAGTAGCAGTTAACCCGTGGAATCAAAGGTGTATGGAAGGAAGAGAAGGGTTAGTGTCTAGGGGTTTTTTAGGGGTCCGGGTTGTGGGGAAAAGAAGGAAATAAAATGGATAACATCGGATACAGAAAGAGTGCAGTAGAGTTGATGGAAGCAGATGGGCCTCTGTTAAGGGTTAGGAGAAGAAGTCTTGGCTTGTCTCGAGTTTTCCTTTTGTTAACTCAATGGGAGAAGGTTGGGGTATGAACTGCTCTCTGCAGCCCTTTTTGGCATGTCTCTTACATTTCTTTTGTTCCTTTTGTGGTAAAATTCCTAATTGCCACTGACAGTCTTGTTAGATTAACAGAAAAGCTTACTCAACGTTATAGGTGTGCGGACACCACCAAATATGGGTTTCTGTGCGAAAAAACAAAACATACATGGTCAAAGTTCATACTCGGGGAACATATCAAGACTGAAAACGATAATTTACATGCTCTATATATTTTTGTATGCTTTCATAAAATTTTATTTGTATTTGCTGTAAATCAATGCACTGTGATGTTTTTTCGCTTGTAGGCTGTCCAACATCTGATGATTGTCGACTGTTCCTTGATAAAATCATTATGAGATGCTGCATGGAATATCAAGGGATGTTCACTTGATATTTGATCGTTGAGGAGCTATGTCTCTTATGTAGGTTCATCAATGTTAACTCATTCTCTTTTCTATTTCCTTTTTGTTCAAGGTAAATGTCTGACAACCAAACTACGAGCATTTCCACAGTTATACTGACCCTATTCTGCGCTCCATTGATTGGAGGACAATATTATTGTATTGGAGTTGATGTTAAAGTGTGTGCGTCTTCATCACGTCAAGTAGAAATGGCAATTCACATGCTCTACCAAAGATTATATTGTTGTTTATTCAGACTTTCGCATACAAGCAACAAATATTAAAATTTTACAAATGAAAATTAAGTTTCCAGTGTCTAGAAGCAAACCAAACGTTTACAATTAGACTATGCACCCTAAACAATAGAGCTATAATCGCGCCGACAAATTGGGCACAGAAGAGATGCACCAACAGTCGACAAATATCTAAGAATACAGTCATGGTGATACCTATGGTTGCACAAAGGAATAACTCGTAAGAGTTGTCCTTTGGCAAATTCTTCATGACATATGGAACACGAGTCGTCATTGTTTGGACGATCCTCAGAGAAAATAACTGAGGTAAAAGCGTCAGACAATGGCGTCGGCATCAGGATGCACCGCTGGAGGAGTCTGCTGCTGTAGAGGATTAATTGCAGCTCAAAGGAGCTGCTTGCGCCTCTTGGTGTCTACATATCGAAGATACAAGAGAACCAATAAGCCTATAAATACACCAGCACCTACGTAGATATATGGTATCCATTCCGCCAATTTGGGCCTTCACCAGTGCTCTGTCTGTGTCCACTCAGCCTCAATCTGGTGGGCAAGCATCAAAATCAACCATACCTGAATATTGAACGAAATAAAATAAGGGAAAATTACATAAATAGACTAGTTAAGACATTTAATTAGCTAACATAAATATATTTTTAAAATATTATTGAACATAACAAATTCTAATAGGTTATCTACAAAAAATAGCTATTTAGAATAATTAAATATATAAATTAAAATTCTTAAAAATAGACTTTTATTATGGAAGAATTAACACAAAAGACACTCCTAAATTAATTTTCCCTAAATTTTCTCCATTATCATACTTTTATTTACCCTTAAACGTATATCTTTTCAATCTCGCCTCTTTCACCCAACAAAATAAGCTTTATTTTTTTTATGTATAATTGTGTATATCTTTGTATTTCTATATATCTAGTGTATTTCTTTGTATATATTTACTTTGTATAACATTGTATAATTTTGCATAACTTTGTATAACTATGTATTTTTTCGTACTTTTATGCATCTACAAGTATAGTTCTTACTATATCTTTACATTGTATAACTTTGTATAACTATGTATTATTTTGTATTTCTATATATCTACAAGTGTATATCTTTGTATCTACATGTATATTTTGGTGGTTTTTTTTTGGGTGCGGCAGTGGATGGCGGCGGAGGGATGTGATAGTTGTGGCTAGGATTAGTAGGAAGAAGAAGATAGAATGAATCCTAATTTTATGAGATACTATAATATTTTATAAAGTGTAAAAAAGTATAGCTATATTATGTAAGTAAAATAATATAGCTATTTTATGTAATATACTAGACAGGTCTTGGCCCATTTTAAGCCCGGGCCCGAGTTTCGTTTAGTAGATTCTTTAGGTAATCATTTGTAACGTGCTTTAGTTAAGCACAACTTTATTAAAACGATAACATATTAATCACGTGACATTGAAAAATTATTTGTAACGAAGCAAGTTTCACAAGGAATAAGCATATACAAGACACAAGTTATTTGATATGCGATAAACAAAAATGATATGAAATCTGTAAAAAAGAATTTCAAGCTATGATCATAAATTGAAAATGACATATTGAGTTTTTTTTTTTTTTTTTTTTTGAATTATGAACATAAAACTTTATAAGTTACAGATAGAAACATATACTTTTGATATTTATTCGATATTTACTCATAATTGCATGAACGATTGTCTTAATGTTAGTTACCTGTGGCGATATATGCCTAATTTTAGACGAACTTCAAGAATTACCTAATTAAATAAATTTCATGAATAATTTAGTTCTTCTTGGATGTTTTATGTTCATAGATATTTTGTAACATAAAATATTTTTAGTTAACCAAAGAAGATATTTTAAGATATTTACTACTCATGATTTCTGACATATTAAATTATTTGTAACCTTATAAGGTTGTTTCATTTTCAACTCTATATGATCATTACAATTGAATTAGTTTTCTAAATAACCTTTTAAAATTTAAAGTGATTGGTGAAAATAATAAATATTTTTGAACTACGACATAAATAGTTTTTATGTTTGTAGGAAGAATCTACAAATCCAAATCTCTCTTTGAATAAGGGAGCTAGAACATGCTATACTAAATATGGTCATGAACAAAATGAATGTCATCGTAGAATTCAAAAATTTTAACTGAAATAATTATAAAATAAAAATTACGAATGAAACTATTATAAATATTTAGAAAGTAAATTATATATGTTCATCTTTTTCAAGCTGATGAGAAAATATATAACTTAACATTTATTTTTTCTTCAACTTTTTTATACTTTTTACAATTTATTTTTTGAAACAACTCCACTAATAATTGAATCATTTTTCGTGACTTTGGTAAGTGTAGGACTACAAATTCAAGTTATAAAACACATTTTGGATATTTAGGAAGTGTTTCTTTTTTTCATACAAATACCTCATATTTTTATCAGTTTGAAATAGTTATTACACATGTAAACAAATTTAGGTCACTTTCTACATTTTCATAATTTATTTATGAAACCTAATTTATTTGCGTTTAGGCTTTGTGACACAGTTTAAGAGCGACACTGAGACTAAAAATTTTATTTGCAAAAGTTAAAATAATTTGCGAAAATAACTTTTAATTTTTTCAGGCAAATGATACAAAGAAGGTGAAAAAAACTTTTTCTTTATAAAAGATTAAAAGGAAAGGACATGTTTGGCTGTCCACATGGCAAGCCATGATATCACCTAACATCTTATGCTGACCAACGGTTTAGACAAAAAATTGGGCTTAGCAAAAGCCTGAGCAAGTTGCCTTTATTAAGTTGACTTTGTGATGGTACTTGATGTAATTATGCAGTAAAACAGGGGCAAATTTCCCACTAAAAATTGATACGTGGAAACTTCTTAAGGAGTGAAGTGTGGAAGGTAAATAACGAATTAGAGGTTATTACATACATTATCTGAAACCTAGCTAAAAGACAAACAAAAAGAAAGAAAAGAAAGGTTTCGTTCTCGATACCATATATGTATTGGGTAAAAATCGGCTCGCTATGAGTCGCCTCAGCAACATGATCTGATAACGACTGTTTAACCTAGATTTGATTTTAGGCCAATTAACAATTAAATTTGTATTTGCGGAGTCACGATCAATAGTTTAGATTAAGAGTTTAAAGTGAAGGACTGCGTAGGTTACCGTGATGCCAATGTACTCACAAAATATGTTCGTAAATGAATAAAGATAAAGAGCAAATGGAATAAATAGGAGTAATCGTGCTGGATCACTTGATCTCGATGAGATTTCTTCCTTCCGGATTGCACTTAGAGACTAAAGAATAAAGCATGCAAGCCAAGAACAATATTTGAGAGCAAGAGAATAGTATTATTGATATTTTAAATAGCGAGTAAAAAGATGATCCTACAATGATATAGAATGAATGCTATTTATAGGCCCTATTGGCGTCCGTTGGGGTTTTGTAACCGCCGGGCACGCATCCGTCGGATATGTAACCGCTGGGTTGTAATTATTGCCTTTATGACCATTTATTGTCTGATCGCACATGATTAGGTTAATAACTCCTCATTTATATCGTGTTGACTGATGGGGCGTTACATAATTGCTTGGGATCTGCTCACGATAAGCGTCTGGCTAGTTGTCTGCTCGTAAAATGTCTGCCCGAAATAACATCTGCCCGTGCCACGTGGCAAACACGTGTCCTTTTTAGGTGACGTCAGATTTTATCCAATACAGATAGTCCCCGCACTTCTCGGGCAGAGTATCTGCTCGAGGAGTGAATATGAATTTTGGCGCGAATTTCTGTTTTATAAACTCCTTCCTTTGTGTGACGAAGTTTAGTGACGCAGCTACCTTATCAGCTACGTGACAAACCCTTATAACATGCGCATTAAATGCGCCGTATAAAAAAGTAACTGTAGCTGGCATGCCTGTGCGCTTGCAGTCCATTCTGAAGTGACTACTGCGTGTTCCGAGGGTAAAAGTAATGATTTTAACCGCCTCAATCATGTGCACACGTCGCCTGTTGATCGCGAGGTGACCGCTGCACTTCAGGGTAATGATGACACTATAAAAATTGGCGAAACTTATTCCCTCTTTTGACGGTCAGATCTGATTGTAGTTTCTTGGATAACCTCCACGTGTTTCGGAGGAACTTGATGGGCCGAATTCCTGCTCCTATAAATAGGGGTTTGTTGAATGAGAAACCTTTTACTTGCTTCCATTTCCTTTCTGCTAACTCTTGAAAATCTTTGAGCAGCTTCCAGTTTTTCTTGCGAATTTCTTAATTTCTTCTGAAATCATGTCTTCCAGAACTAGAAAGAATAAAAACGTTGACGCGGCTGGTAGTTCCTCAGCGGCCACTCCTAGGCCCAAGGCTACTCAGGCTACTGCTGCGGAAATTATCCCCAAGAAGTGGGCTGAGTTAGAGGCGGATTGTAACATCAAGGCCTTCAATAATCATCATGGGGATACGCACAACTGGCCGGCGTATAGATTTAAATCTGGGATCACATCGGAGCTGATCCCACGAGTGAGGATGGACTGCCACTGGGATGATAGGGTTCCCCTCTTGTCAGTTTCTGAAGAGGAGAATATTACTTCCCATAGGGCTGGGTGGACAGCTATGTGCACTTACCCTTTTACAGTGGGATGTAGACTACCCCTGCATCCTGTGCTGGAAAGGCTCTGCAGGGAATATTTACTCTGCCCGGGGCAACTGTGCCCCAGTATATATAGGACAGTTATACTTTTGGACTGGTTTGCGGCGGAAACCGACCAACCTTTTGGATATGAACATTTTATTTCTTTGTACAGCATACAAATTTTCAAGGATGGCTATGTGAATGCCAGGATGTGCGGGAGCAAGGGCTTGGTGCGTCGTTCCGAAGACACAGGTGACCGGGGTTGGTTGCATCGGTATGTGTTTGTGCGCTCCTCGGCCTTGAATTTCAACTCCAAGACTTATCTTTCCGAAGTTTGGAACAAGAAGCGTAAGTCCCCGAGTATTTTCGAGACTTTTCATATTCTTCTTTTTCTTCTCATCTGCTTACTTCGTTCAATTTCTTTTGTAGCGGCCAAGCGACCCTACGACGGGCTCATATCTGTTGATGAGCTGACGGCATGGGTCGAGGAAATTTTGAAGGAATTCACTCCAGAGAAGAGAGAATGGGCGTATTTTGCTGCACGGAAGAGTTTGACCGTGAAAACTCATGGTGAGAATATTTCTCCTTTTGTGATTTATCCCTTTCCTTTGTAACTTCTCTGCGTCTGATTGTTTTATCTTTTGCAGGTTTGGGTACTCAAGGGGGTTTCTTTCCTGCTCCTCCCCAGGACGTGCCTTCCGAGCCTGTCGCTGACCCAGATGCTGAGGCTGCAGCTATACTAGCTTCGGTGGAGGCACTGCGCGGCAGGGAGGGTGGCGAGGAACTCTTGTCTGGTGGTCTTGGCTCTTTGAAAAGAAATAAGAAGAGCCAGGATGAGGGCGGAGCTCGGAAAAGGTCTGTTCGTAAGACTTCCGTTGCTGCCGGGCAAGCCTCAACTGCTGGGGGTGAATCTTCATCTAGAGCCAGTGTACCAGAGTCCGCAGAGGAGAATGTTAAGACCACTGTTGAAGTCCCCGAGTCTGCACGGGGAGAAGGTTTAGACAAGGAGGTTATCAATCTTTCAGATACTGAGATCGAAACCGATGAACCCCTTGCACGAAAACCTTATCTTCGAAGTGACAAAAGGAAAGTTGATGAGGAGGCTGCCCATATTCCGGAGAGGAGTCCCCGAGTTGATGACGGGGTAAAGGCGGCTCCTTCCCGTGTGGACAAAGGGAAAAGAAAAATAGGTGAAGAAGAAGAAGAAGAAGATGATGAGGCAAAGGGAGAAGTTCCCCAAGAGGGTGGCCGGGGTCCTCGTGTTTTTCGCTTCGAGGACCTGGAGAATGTGGCCACTGAGGGGGCGACGCCTGTCGTTCTTCGCGAGTGTGACACGATGGATCCTGGAGTGGAAGGTGACTCCAATTTGTCAACAACAAGGCTCATTTGGTGGTCAGTCATCGACGGCCAAACCGAATTGAAGGACATCAGGGGTGTGCGTTACAAGTTTGAGCCAAACTACCCTTCTGAACAGGCTCGGGAACCCAAGTACTGTGAGAGGAAGCATACCCTGAAACTCTCCCCTGATGTTAACTTCGTATCCGGCCCAGGCGGTTTAGCCAAGGCTATCTCTTCACTCATCGGCCCCCGGGAAGAATGGGTGTTGAGGGAGCTGAGTGATGAAGAGCTAGCTTTTCAGATTGCTGCTGATTTTGCCAGGGTAAGTTTTTACTGCTTTGTGTTGGAAATAACTTCGTCCTCAGATTCCTAACTTTCGTTTTACTTTTTCAATCAAGTATGCTGGCTGCCGAGCTCATGTTCCGCTCCAGGATCAACAACGTCGATCAAGTACTCGAGGTAAAGAAAGAGTTGCTGGATGCTTTGAAGGAGAACAAGACTTTGACAGAGCAGTGTGGTCTCCTAGGGAGTGAAGTTAATCGACTAATTGATGTCAGCAATGAACAACTTGAGCAGATTAACGGACTCACCAAGGATAAGGACCTTCTTCTTAAAGAAAAAGAAGGGTTCGCACGCTCTGTCCAGAGTCTAGAGAGCCTATTCGAAGAGTGTAAAGCTTCACTGAACAGTGCTGCCGATGATCGCGCGACTCTCGAGATGAATCTGCAAAGGGCCAACGAAGAATCTGTCAGGGCCAGAGCTGAGCTCCAGGCTGCCAAGGATCAGGTTGCTCAGTCGATGAGTGCTCAGGCCGTACTATCCAAAGACTTGGCAAACATGCGCGATCAATCTGAGATTAAAGCCAAGCTTGCTGCGCTCGAAGCTAAACGTTCATTGCTTGGGCATATTCAAGCTAAGCAGGTTAATGTTGAAGAAATGCTGCAGATGACGAAAGGCGCTGTTCGCAGAATAAAGCTAACACTGAACCTTTCTCCTGAGGAGTCTGAAGGTGAGGGTGAGGATGAAGACGAATACGATGGTGAGGATTTGGGAGACGATGGCAGAACCGATGGAGCTGGTGCGTCGGGTTCTGATCGTAGCCCCAAGAGCTAATGCCCCCCCAATCTTTGAGTTTGTTCATCTGGCGAGAGCCGGATTTTAATTGTTTGTGAACAGAGGTCTTGTAAAGACTCTCTGGTCTCTGTATGGCCGGTTCCATTCGGCCTTTGATCACTCTGTAAACTTCTGTCAGCCGTTTTCGGCATCTTATCGTTTTACATGATTATGTATATATGCTTTTAGATCTATTCAATGATTATATTTAGCCTGAATTTTTGATCTTTTGTTTGTATGGATGGTGGCCTTCGTGCCTTATGTTTGGGAGTTTTCTAAAGTTTGAACTTTATTAAGTTCTAGTCTCCAAAATTCTGCCAGACTGTTTTTAACTTAGCCTTTCTTTAGGAAGAGGTCGTAAGTTGTAAATAATATGCGCAGATGTTTTTATTTTGACCGAATCGTGTTCGTTAGACTTTTGGCCGAATCGTTGCTCTTTGCGCTTAACTTTGCTTATTGTTTTGATAGTTTGAAAGTTGTTGCATGACTTTGTAGATTGGCTCTGGCCGAGTCACTGGCCTTGTGAACGACTTCTCTTATTTTCGTGGAAGTTTGTCACTTAAAAAGTTTTGAAAAACTTTAAAAACTCGCTTTTTGGCAAGGTCTTTCGCCTTTATTAAGGTCTTATCTGGCCTTTAGGGGGCCTCTTACCACCCTCCTTGTTTTTATGTTGGAACACGAGAAGTGATAACATAAAAAGAGTTGAGGCAAGCTGCATTTAGAAGAACACATATAACCAAACGAGGAGTGTGTCCGTTGTGGAATTCGAACCCACAGCCGCGAAGTTGAAGAACTTCGAGCTCTACCAGTTGAGCTAAACGGATCTGACCTTGTTCAGGTCGTTAGTACCATTTAGAAGAAATATAATAAAAATGACAATCGTCATAAAAGTAAGAGTCAAGAAGAAAATAACTGACCGTTTTATCATTCAGAAGTGGTACCTTTTGAGGTGAATTGCGTTCCAACTGTTCGGGACAATGGAACCGTCGGGTCGTGCTAGGCGATAAGAGCCTTTACCGACTGAGGCGATTACCTTGTAGGGGCCTTCCCAATTAGGGTCTAGCTTCCTTGAATTGGCTTCCTGCGTGTTCTGGGATACTTTCCTTAGTACAAAGTCTCCAACCTGGAAGCTTCGTACGCGCAGTCCCCGATTGTAATACTGCTCGATTCGTTCTTTTTGAGCGACTACCCGCACAAGGGCTAGTTCCCTTCGTTCTTCAAGGAAATCCAGCTCTTCAGAGAGGTTGACTGAGTTCGACTCTTCAGTGGCATGTGCATACCGTAGGCTGGGCTCCCCGATTTCGACCGGGATTAATGCATCCACGCCATATACTAATGAATAAGGTGTCTCACCCGTACTCATTTTTACTGTTGTCCGATAAGCCCACAGTACACCAGGCAGTTCTTCCACCCAACACCCCTTTGCCCGTTCGAGGCGCTTCTTGAGTGAATCAATGATGATCTTGTTCGTCGACTCCGCTTGTCCATTAGCAACTGGGTGATAGGGGGAAGACGTGATCCTTTTGATGTGCAATCGTCGAGGAACCTAGTTACTTTTTGACCGATAAATTGCGGGCCGCTGTCTATGACTATTTCCTTGGGTGCTCCAAAGCGACATACGATGAAACGCCAAAGGAAATCGATGACTTCCGTTTGTCGTATCTTCGCATATGTTGCTGCTTCTACCCATTTGGTGAAATAATCAGTGATGATCAACAAGAAACGTACTCCTCTTGGCGCCGCGGGGAGAGGTCCGACTATGTCCATCCCCCATTTCATGAATGGCCACGGGGAGATTATTGAATGTAACGGTTCTGCCGGCTGATGAAGAAGATGCGCGAACCTTTGGCATTTGTCGCACTTTTTGACAAATTCATTCGTATCATTCTCCATCTTATCCCAGTAGTATCCTGCACGAATCAACTTTCGTGCTAATGCTTTGCCCCCGGAATGATTACCACAACAGCCTTCATGAACCTCTCGCATCACGTAGTTGATTTGGTTTGGTCCAAGGCATTTTGCGAGGGGTCCAGCAAATGTTCTGCGATAGAGTTCTCCGTTGAGGATGGTATATCGAGCAGCTTTTATCTTGAGTTTGCGTGCAGCTTTAGTATCAACGGGCAGAGTTCCATGAACAATATAATTCATAATTTCATTCCGCCAGTCCCAAGTCGCGTTTATGGCATTGACTTCGAACTTCTCCCGATCCACGGTTGTGTAGAGGAGGTGAACGACAGTTGAAGAGCTGGTCACTCCCATTTCTGCTACTGATTCGAGATTGGCGAGAGCATCGGCTTCATGGTTTTCTTCCCGTGGTATTTGGAGTGCTTCCCATTCATCAAATTGCGTTAGGAGATCTTTCATGCGAGCGAGGTATACTTGCATCCTGGATTCTCGTGCAATGAAGCCTCCGTTTATCTGGTTGACCACCAGCTGAGAATCACTCTTGAGTTTGACAATGTTTGCTCAGTAGTTCCGAGCTAACTCCAACCCTGCAATTACGGCCTCATATTCGGCCCCATTGTTAGTAATAAACGGACATTTGATGGCTTGCCTGATGGTTTCTCCGGATGTCGTAACGAGGACTAATCCAAGACCGGATCCTTTGACGCTTGAGGAGCCATCAGTATACAATGTCCACGCACCGGGAGCCTGCTCAGTATTTAGGACAGCATCCTTTTCTGCTTCAGAATAGATATTAGCACTAAAATCTGCTACAAAATCTGCTAGAGCTTGTGATTTTATAGCCACTCTAGGTTGATAAGTGATATCGAATTCACTTAACTCTATAGCCCATTTCATTAATCTCTCTGAAAATTTAGGTTTATGCAAAACATTACGTAGAGGAAAAGTTGTTATCACAGCTATTGAATGACTCTGAAAATAAGGGCGTAACTTACGAGCAGCAGTTACTAATGCTAATGCCAATTTCTCCAAAGGTTGATAGCGTGTTTCCGCGTCGATTAGAGCTTTACTAATATAATAAATAGGAAGTTGTTTACCTTTTTCTTCACGAACAAGAACCGCACTTACCGAGGATTCTGATACTGCCAGGTATATCAACAACTGCTCCCCGGGCAGGGGTGTCGAGAGCAGTGGTGGATTGGACAGATACTTCTTCAGATCCTTCAGTGCTTGTTGGCATTTGGGAGTCCATTCGAATTCTTTGTTCTGCTTTAATACATCGAAAAAGCTTTTGCACCGATCTGAGGAGCGAGATATGAACCTCCGCAGAGCCGCTACCCGTCCAGTCAATTTCATGACATCTTTTCAGTCGTGGAGAATGTCTGGAACTGATTCGATAGCTTTGATCTGAGCGGGATTGACTTCAATTCCACGCTGGGAAACAATGAAACCCTGGAATTTTCCTGATCCGACTCCGAATGCGCACTTCTCTGGGTTCAACTTCATGTTGTAATGATCGAGAATTCGAAAAGCTTCCTTTAGATGCGCTAGATGATCTTCTGCTCGCTTGGATTTGACCAGCATGTCATCGATGTATACTTCCATAGTCTTACCGATATGGTCATGGAACATTCGATTGACTAGGCGTTGATACGTTGCACCAGCATTTTTCAACCCAAACGGCATAACTTTATAATAATACGTACCTCTGCAAGTTATGAATGCTGTCTTCTCCTGGTCCTCGGGGTCCATGAGTATCTGATTGTATCCAGAGTATGCATCGAGGAATGTGAGCACTTCATGCCCGGCTGTCGTATCAATTAGCTGATCTATCCTGGGAAGAGGATATGAATCCTTCGGACAGGCTTTGTTTAGATCTGTGAAGTCGATGCAGACTCGCCACTTGCTATTCTTCTTTGGCACAACGACCACGTTGGCTAGCCAGTCCGGATACTTGACTTCTCGTACGGATCCGATCTTCAACAGCCGGTCAACTTCGTCGTTGATGATCTGATTCCGGAAAGCTCCTTGCTATCGCGTCTTCTGCTTTACCGGGCGGTGGTACGGATCTACGTTCAACCTGTGAGAAATAATATCCGGAGAAATACCTGTCATATCTGCATGAGACCAGGCGAACGTTGTGTGTCGCTCCCTGAGGAACCGGAGGATATCTCCTTGTAAGCGTTTGCTTAGTTTGGTCCCTAAGTAGACTTTCCGTTCCGGCTTGTCTGTGAACAGTTCTTTGGGCTCCAAAGCTTCCACGGTCGGCATGTGTTTTTCCCGCTCGTCCAGCTTTGTGATGAATTCCGGGACCTCGTACTTTGCTTCTCCATTGGGCACGTCTTATCCCGGTTGCTGTAGTTGCTATTTATTTTCTTCGGGCAATTTGAGGGCCACCGAGTAGCAATCTCGGGCAGAACGTTGCTCTCCACGAACCTCGCGCACTCCCCATTCAGATGGGAACTTCAACACCTGATGATAAGTGGAAGGAACGGCTTGCATATCATGGATCCAGGGTTTTCCCAGGATGATGTTGTAAGCCAGGTCTGCATCGACGGCATGAAATGTCGTCTCCTTTGCTACCCCTTCAGCAAGAGTCGTCAGGGTAACTTCGCCAAGGGTCTTCTCACTCGAATTGTTGAACAGGAAAGAACCCAAGATACTGGCACGATCTTATCTACTAGCTGCATCTCTATTACAACTCGTGACTGAATGATGTTCGCAGAACTGCCCGCATCAATGAGCACTCTCTTGATATCGAATTCTGCCACACGCAGCGTTATGACTAACACATCGGTGTGTGGGAACTGCAATCCATCTGTGTCTGAGTCTTCAAATGTTATGGTCTCCTTTGGTCGTGGACGTTTAGTCTTGGTGATGGAGACTTTTGCATACTTTTTTTCCGTGAAGGTGACGGAATCTACCTCGATCCCACCTGAAATAAATTGACTATCCGCTTCGGGGAGGATGCTCGTGGAGGGCCAGATTTGTTCTGCTGAGCCTTCGCGTGAGTTTGCTTTCCCTTCTCGGTCAAGAACTCATTCAAGAATCCCTGTTTCAAAAAATGCGCAATTTCATACCTTAAAGCTTTGCAGTCTTCGGTGGTGTGACCGTGATCGCGATGGAATTCGCAATATAGTTCTTGGTTTCGCTTGCTGGGATCAGTCTTCATGTCTTTTGGCCACTTGAATTTTTCTCCCATATCTTTGAGTACCGCCATGACTTCGGCCATTTCGACGTTGAAGCTTGGCAGGCTTGGGGCTCCACGGAGATTTGATTCGGAATCCTCTCTTCGGGATAGCCCTTTGTTGTTGTTGCGACCGCGTCCTTTGGAACTGTTGCGTGACTGGTCAGGGTACGGCTCGTAACGTGCGTCTGACTTCTCCGTCTCTGCTTTCCCGCCAGGGCCGCCGCTGCGCGATTGAGTCCTTCCTCGGGTACCTGTTCCAATCAATTTATCTTCATCGATACGTACCTTCGAGTTGTAGCGGTTGTAGACGTCCGACCAGCTGGCTGCTGGGAATTCGCGGAGGGATTCGTATAGCCTGCGCGTTGCCTCTGAGCTCCTGATATCCAAACTGTTGGTGAACGCGATGGCTGCCTATCTGTTCGGTACCTTGGGTAGCATCATACGTTCTCGCTGGAAGCGGTCCACATACTTACGGAGAGACTCGTCGGGCCTCTGCTTGATCTCGAAGATATCCTCCACGCGGGTCTCCGTCTTCTGGGCGCCAGTGTGTGCCTTTACGAACAGTTCAGCCATCTCTGCGAAGGACCCAATAGAGTTTGGTGGCAACATTGAATACCATCGCAGAGCTCCATCTGCCAGTGTTTCTACAAATTTTTTCAACTGAACTGACTCGATCTCCTCATCGGTGAGATCGCTTGCCTTTATGAAGTTGTTGAACATCATGAGATGGTCGTTGGGGTCAGATGTCCCACGATATCTCGGAATGTTTGGCATTTTGAACGTCTTCGGTATCCGTTTTGGGGCTGCTTCTTTCTTCCAAGGCCGCTGGGAGTAACGTTGGACATCGACTTTCTTCAGCGTGGGTGGAGCGCCCGGTATCTGATCGATTCTCTCGTGGAGAGACTTCTGAAGCGCTTCCTGGCTTTCCTTGAACTGCTTGGTGAGAGCCTCCACGATGACACTCATTTCAGTGGACGCCTGGGACCCTCCATTTTTGGTCGCATTTCGTTCCCCATCTTGCCTTGAAGTGTGTGAAGAATGAGCATCCCGGCCTGGTGCTGCAGGCTCAACCCTTGTGACCGGAGGAGCTTGTCCCCGCAGAGAATTGATCGCCTCCCTTATTCCTCGGTTGACCTCTGCCTGTTCCTGCATAAACGCATAGAGGGTTTCTTGGATGTTCCCTTGGCCAGGGGAGAGTCTCGTGTGGCGTCTTCTCCTAGGCGGAGTGGCGCTCTGAGAGTGCCTATGCCTATTTCGCTGCCTGTCCGTTCCTTAGGGAGATTGTTGCTGCTCATCGGACGAATAATCGGGAGAATAATTAGAAGAATAATCAGGAAAACGATCCGGTGAAGGAGTGCGTACCTGTTCTCCTCCCACGATAGTTCGTTGTGAACTGTTTTCTGCCATGTTAGTGGTAAAAGCAAAAGTTTGACAAGAAAGGAATAAATTATATCAAGTAAACTATTAACCTATAGAGGCTATTGACCGGCTCCCACTGTGGTCGCCAAATTGTTTAACCTAGATTCGATTTTAGGCCAATTAACAATTAAATTTGTATTTGCGGAGTCACGATCAATAGTTTAGATTAACAGTTTAAAGTGAAGGACTGCGTAGGTTTCCGTGATGCCAATGTACTCACAAAATATGTTCGTAAATGAATAAAGATAAAGAGCAAATGGAATAAACAGGAGTAACCGTGCTGGATCACTTGATCCCGATGAGATTTCTTCCTTCCTGATTGCACTTAGAGACTAAAGAATAAAGCATGCAAGCCAAGAACAGTATTTGAGAGCAAGAGAATAGTATTATTGATATTTTAAATAGCGAGTAAAAAGATGATCCTACAATGATATAGAATGAATGCTATTTATAGGCCCGATAGGCGTCCGTTGGGATTTTGTAACCACCGGGCACGCATCCGTCGGATATGTAACCGCTGGATTGTAATTATTGCCTTTATGACCATTTATTGTCTGATCACACATGATTAGGTTAATAACTCCTCATTTATATCGTGTTGACTGATGGGGCGTTACATAGTTGCTTGGGATCTGCTCACGGTAAGCGTCTGGCTAGTTGTCTGCTCGTAAGATGTCTGCCCGAAATAACATCTGCCTGTGCCACGTGGCAAACACGTGTCCTTTTTAGGTGACGTCAGATTTTATCCAATACAACGACCGAGCACGTGATGACAAGCTAGAAACTGAAGCAAGTGAGTGAATCGCCGAAGTCAGGCACCAAGGTCATCACCGAAGGTGAGCCGTAAGCTGAGCTTCGGTGACATTCACCTCGATCAAGCAGACAGGCCTTACCACCGAGGTCATACACTTGAACCTCGGTAAAGCGCCTCGAGTCAAGCGGCGTTGCAGTCCACTACTTCAGTCCACTACTTCAGTCCATTACTTTGCCCATTAACTTCATCCATAAATGCTCCAGACGTGAGTTTGGCCATGACGAGTCGTGGAGAACGTGGGGGAAACTCTTGTATCTATAAATAGTACTTCATTTTATATTGTACGCTTTCAGAAATACATACAGAAACTCTGGAAAATTTTGTACTCACTACGATATATTGAAATCAAGTTATTTCTTCGCATTTTACGCTTATTCTTAGCATTTTATTGACTTTGATACGGAGATTTGCTTATATTCCAACCCAAATTCGATTTGTGATCCTAAACTAATTTAGGCCCATACAAATTGGCGTCGTCTGTGGGGATATAAGCAGAAACGCTTTGTTCTTTTTCGTTGAAGCCCATAATCTTTCGACGACGATATGGCAGATAACAGCAGAAATCGTATTGATCGCCAGTTAACTCCCGATGGACAGACTGGCACTCAATCAGACCCCGCTTCTTCATCTCCGATGACAACTGAAGCCTTTCAGGCTTTTATTGTTTCTTCACTAAGATCTCTTCAAGAGCGACAGGATGAACAAGCTCACGTCAATGCCGAATTCCGCACCTCGTTAGAGGCGAGGAACAGTTCAGCACCAAGCAATCAGCCCGCGGCTCCAAATGGAGGTATCCCACCCTTTGTTCCTACGGGCGCGATAATAGGGAGACCTCAAAATGGGGCCATGTCTGGGGGTTCGGGAAACATAGCGAGCACAACGCCACACTTCGGGACGCTTCCCACCGTGGCAGAAACTACATCTTTGGTTGATGTTGAAAGATTGACTAGAGAAATTGAAGCCTGAGTCGAGGCTCGCGTCGAAGCGCGCGTGGAAAAGCGCCTCGAAAGCATCCCCGGGGTGGCTAAAACCGAATATGAGCTTGACATAGATCAATATCGGGAGTTTCCATTCAAGTCCGAAGCAGCACCAGCTCCAACTCCAAAAAATTTCATGCTCCTCTTCTTAAAGAAGTATGATGGGACCACCGATCCCAAAGAACATGTAACTGAGTTCATGTCAATGGTAAAGAGCAATGACTTAACGGCAATAGAGCTCGAGTCAATGTTCTTGAAAAAGTTTGGCGAGTCCTTGCAGAAAGGAGCGCTTCGTTGGTACATGCGCCTACCGGCAGGGTCAATTTCCACCTTCAAGGAAATGGTTAATGCCTTTATTAAGGCCCACACCGGAGCACAAAATATTCTCCAAAGGAAGGAGGATATCTGCGAGGTCAAGCAGTGGCTCGGTGAGCCATTGAAGGAGTTCCTTGAACGCTTCCATGCTGAGCGCATGGAGCTACCTCGAATGGATGATACTCTAGCCATCATAGCATTTGAAAAGGGTATCAACGTTCGCAACTCTGACGCTGCTGTCGAGTTGCGAAAAGAGCTTCAACAATACCAAGTTTTGAAGTGGGAAGATTTGCACAAATGAGCCTACTCCAAGATAAGGCTGGAGGAAGCCGAGTTTAAAAGCCGAGGTTATAATTACAAGAACCGAGGCGAATCCTCGCACCGCGCCGAGGCATCGCGAGGAAATCTGAAGGGGAGGTACGAGCCATATACCTCCACAAGGCAGCCTATCAGCCAAAGGTTAGGAAATTCCTTTTGAAATTCGTTTGCAAGCCCACATATAAGCCAATGGCTCGGAGGAAAGGTTCACCCTAACTCGAACCAAAGAAATTTCTCAGGCCCAGCTTCGGTTTCAAAGAATAAAGAACTACCTCGGATCCGTGACTACAACTTTAATATATCGACCTCGGAGCTGGTTAACGTAGTCAAGGGGACCGCCGGGGTAAGAATACCCAAAGACATGAGAACTCCAACAGATAAAAGAGACCAAAATTTGCACTGCGACCAAAATTTGCACTGCGAGTTCCATGCAGATTATGGCCACCGAACCGAGGACTGCAAAGCATTGTGCCTCGAGGTGGCACATTTGCTAAAGAAAGGTGTGTTGGCCGAATTCCTTACCGATAAGGGAAAAGACAACTACACCAAGAACCGAGGTAATGGACAGCCGCCTCGAGCTCCGCCCCCTGAGATAGTTGTAAATGTGATCACCGGGGAGTCAGAGGTGAACGGGGTGAATTTCGCAGCTGCAAAGAAGTTCGCCAAGCTGTCGATCACAATAGAAAAGAGGACTCGAGTGGGAGGCTCGGGTAAAGAGATTGTATTTGACGATGCCGATTGTGATGGGATGATGTTCCCTCATAACGATGCCTTGGTCATCATGCTGAGAATCAATGACTCAGATATCAAGCGAGTCTTGATTGACCCCGGTAACTCGGTCAATATAATTAGCTACGGGGCCATTAAGAAGATGTGGCTTAAAGGGGAAGTCATCCCCAAGGCAACAATGTTGACTGGCTTCAACAACTTGATGTTTGGCATTTTATGCATATATTTCCTTAATATTTCCTCACGTTTGAGTATTTTAATCGCCCGTTTTCTAGTTAATGAATGCGATTTTGTACTGATTTTATGTCCTGTGTATGTAGGTTGTTATGAAGTGCAATTGGAGCTTTAAAGAGCATGATCGAGCAAGAAAAGATTGGATTTGGATTGAGGATTGGATCGAACATACGAAGGCACAACGCGACGCGAGCTGCAGACGAAGGAAGCAGGAATTTGGCCTGGCGCTATAGGTGGCGCGGGGCGCCCCAAAAGGCGCCCAGCCTTCTGGCACGGTTACTGGCGTGGGGCGCCCCAAAAGCGCCTAAGTTTCGACGGGTTCTGCCTGGGTTGGCGCGTTCGGGGGCGCGGGGCGCCAGCTATAGCGCCCCTGGAGCGTTTTTGGACTTCCTATTTCGTCTAGGCTTAGGTGTAACTTATTACTAGGCCTTTGTAAACCCTATAAATACTCTTTTACTTCGTTTTTGAAGGGAGTTAAGACTTTGGAGCAATTTGAGAGCACCATACTTCGTTGAACAAGGGTTTATTCCTAATATTTCTTCTATTAATCCATTTACATCATTATTTCATCAATTCATTGCCTTGTGATTATGAGTATGGGTGGCTAATTCTTACGTTCTAGGGTTAGAGTATTTCATGAAAGTTGATGTTTGAAGATTGATTCCCATTAATCGAATCCCATAACGGGTTACTTATTCTTTCTTGATTTCACTTGTATAATTATTAGAGCTCGATAATTATGCATTATCTATGGTTTTTAGATTGAACTCGAAAGAGAGAATTTAATTACGTAATAAGAGAGAGTAGGGCTAGTTTGTGAACCCGGGCATCGGAGAACCAATTTGTGAGTAGGATAGACATATACTTACTCGCCTAGCTTAACTAATTACAGAATTCGTTAATGCGTGCACGTGATTCAACCCATAGACTATATAGGGATTGAAGTAGCCTGCATAGACTGTGAAGAATCGAAAGGTTTTCACGGGTACATTTACTCTATTAGTTAGTAATCCGGGATTTAAGAAGTGGAATCAATTGGAAAACTCAACTGGATTGCTCGTAACTCTGACCCTGGACCGTCTCATTAATATTTTTTACAACCAATGTTTGCTCCATTGTTTGACTAAACTTCCACCATTTTAATCACTGCTCTTTAGTTAATAAAAACTCTAACTATTGGAAAAAGACCCCTAGATAGTAGTTTGAAATTGTTTGTTAAGCGTCAGTCTGAATAGTCCTCGTAGGAACGATACTCTACTTTCACTTTATTACTTGTCGACCACGTATATTTGTGTGTGCGTTGGGAGCAACAAGTTTTTGGCGCCGTTGTCGGGGACTAAACAATTGACTGTTTTCTTTTAAGACGATTTATTATTTTCTATTCAGGTTTAATTTTTTGTTTTGAGTTTTGTGCTGTTTCAGGTATTAGGTCCTGCTTGATCTTTACCTGCAGGAATGGCAGCAGAACGAGCCTTATCTGTGCGAGATGTTGCTCTCCCCAGCCTGGAGGGAGTAGCCTCGAGCATAGTTAAGCCTGAAATTACTGGAAACTTTGAGATTAAGTCCGGCATGATACAACTGTTACATGCGACTGGACAATTTGCTGGATTACTTAGCGAGGATCCGCAGCAATATATCCAAAATTTCTTAGAGATCAGTGATACTTACACACCGACGGGAGTTCCTATTGATTATGTTCGCTTGACATTGTTCCCGTTTTCACTAATTGGGGCAGCAAAGAGGTGGTTAAAGGCTGAAAAGTCTGGGTCTATCACTACTTGGGATGATTTGGCTAGGAAGTTCTTAGCTAAGTTCTATCTGCCAAGACAGCCCGGGTGAGGAGTGCAATTATGTCCTTCAGACAGGTAGAAGGAGAGTCTTTGTATTCAGCCTGGGAGCGGTTTAAAGCTTTATTGAGAGATTTTCCACACCACAACCAATCAAATGAGGTTCTTGCACATACTTTTGTGGATGGGTTGACTGTGCATACTAAGATCGTGGTAGATGCTGCTGCTGGAGGCCAAGTCTTGGCCTTAAACTTTGACCAGATTTATGAATTACTAGATAAGTTTTCGCAGAGCAATCCTGACTGGCAGGGTGATGGTAGAGCTACTACGTAGAAATCTGCTGGGTTGCTTCAGTTAGATGCAGTTTCAGAGCTGAGGGCGAGGATGGATGCTATTTCCAATCAAATTAGCAAGCTAGCTCTGCCAAAGACTCAGCAACCAGTGGCTCCAGTGCAACAACTCCATAGATTTTGTGAGGTTTGTGGTCAAGATCATGCTACAGAGGTTTGTTCCTCTAATCCAGAGTCAGTTTATTACGTGGGTAATCAAAACAGGCAGCAGGGTCAAAATCAGTTTGGTAATGCTTATTATCAAGGCAACATGAGAGCCCCAAATAACTACCAACCACTTCCAGCTCCACCACAGCAGGTTAGCAATTCAGTTGAAGATATGTTAAAGTAGATAACGGCAGGCCAATAGAGAGTGATAGCTGACACTGCAGCCAGTGCACATGCCATACAAGATCTTGTCAATGCTCAAAAGACCCTTGAGCACCAGTTGGGGCAGTTGGTGGGAACAGTAAGTACTGTTAAAAAAGAGCCTGAACAATGTCTTGCAGTGACTATAATTGAAGGTGGAGAGCTGATGGCCAAGTCTGAGGAGAGAGCTGAAATAGAAAAAGTTGAAAAAGTGGAGAAGGTAAAGAAGAAAGAAGAGAAAAAGGAGGCACCTCTGCCGCCTCCACCATTCCCGCAGAGACTTATACTATCGAAGGATTTGGCCCAGTATCAAAAATTTGTGAGTATGTTGAAAGAGCTTCAAGTTAACATTCCTTTGACTGATGTGTTTGAATTGATGCCATCCTTTGTGAAGTTCTTAAAAGAAATTTTAGTCAAGAAGAAAAATCCTCAAGAGATGGATACAGTGGAGTTAGTTGAGGAATGCAGCACAATCTTGAGCAAGCTACCTCCAAAACTTCAAGATCCTGGGAGGTTTATTATTCGTTGCACCATTGGAGGGCATAATATCATGGGTGCATTGTGTGATCTGGGTGCGAGCATAAATCTCATGCCTCTATCTGTTTGCAAAAGGTTAGGGCTAGGAGCAATCAAGCCTTCTTAAAGTTGGTAAGTTTACATTCTCTGCTGATTTTGTAGTCCTAGATTATGAAGAGGACCTAGAAGCTCCAATCATTTTGGGGAGACCATTCTTAGTCACCTCGAAGGCACTTATTGACATGGAGCTGGGTGAGATGACTGTTAGAGCGCATGGAGAAAAGGTTACTTTCAAGGTGTATAATGAGAAGGAGCACATAGCTAAGGTTGAAGAGTGCTCTATGATCGAATGTGTCAAACAAGAACATGGAAGTAAACCAATTGAAGTGAAGATGGGTTCTCTCAAAGAAAGGAAGAAAGCAAAGGTTCGTCGTAAGAAGAGAAGACATAAATGCTGGAAGTGAGCTAAAAGTGTCGTCGTGCCACGACGTTAACTAAGGCGCTTCTCGGGAGGCAACCCGAGTTTGTACTTGTATTATCTTATTTATAGTGTCACGTAGTTTTGTTTTTCTTTGGATTGCAGGTTCATGTAATGTCGAGTTTAAGTGTGGGGTGTCCTCACCCCTGCCTAATATTGTTGACCTGATGAGGGAAGTCTGAGTACCTCATACTATACGGAAGTTTGGAGGATGCTAGCACCAAGGACTAGAGCCTTCAGGGAAGTTCTTTCACCTCTTGTACTTTTTATTTTTAGCACTGAGGACACTGCTTAGTTTTAAGTTTGGGGTGGGGGACTTCCCAAGTTTTGAGGTTAGGGATGCATGTACCGTTAGGATTTTTTCTTTGTCACTTGACTTTATTTTTATTTGTTTCTTGCTTTAATATATGAAAAAATGAAAAACAAATTAGAAAACTAATGAAAAAATTGCAAAAAGATTTGCTTTTTTTTTTTAGTCTTTGTTAGTGGTACATGTCATCCACCCCGTGGTTTTTCTTATGGCCTCGGTTCTTTTCCACGGGGAGGCCTTTGAACCGGGTAGTTTTTATTTTTAGGATTAGAATAGTTAGTATAGGTGACCCTAGACGAAAGGAATATGTGGAATGCTAGGTGCCTTTGATTTGTTTGATACCGGTGGACTTGAATGTGTTGCATGTGCTATTTGTGGTGTCCTTTGGTTTTAAATTGTGATGCATGTCTAGAGAAACAATGTAACGACCCCCTTGATATGCTTGAGTCCACTCGCTTGACTTTGTTGTGAACCTTTGTGCATTAGTGCTTAAATTCCCATAAGTTGCACCCTATTTGTTTGATTGAGAGTTGTGATGGAGCCATTTTGTGTAGATCGTGTGCAATGTGTGTTGTGAGGCATATTCTTATTTTTTACTCCATGTTTGCATATTGGTGTCTAGAACTTGCCCCGTGTGTGTGCAAAGCGAAATCCTAGGTTTACTCTAGTCGGGAATTGATACATGCCTTCTTTTGATTTGCCTACCCTTACATATATACCTTGGACTTGATTGTTGTGATCTTTTTGACCTTTTGTTGGCACCCACACCGCGAGCCTACCCACTTGTTCTAAATTACTTTCTTTTGGCCCTTTACTCCTTAAGCACTTTAATTGATAATGTTGTTTTATTGTGGAGTTGTGGTTGAAATATTGGGAGGTTTTTGAGTAGAACAAATGAGGGGAATATGTAATGAATTATGTAGTAGTTGATTATGAGCATTGGCAAGGTTTGGAAAGAAGTGAATTGAAAAAAAATAAATGAAAAAAAACGCTGAAAAAATTAGAAAAAGAAATAAAGAGAGAAGAGTATCCATCCTTGCTAGTGTGTGCTTAACAGAAAAAATTACTACTTGTTGATAAGGTGTGTGTGAAAGTTGTTGATTGGGTGGCTTTGATGAGACTTGTGCTTAATTTGTAATTGCGATGTATTAAAGTGCTTAGGGAGGTAGTCACTATTACCCATGTGTACCCTACCAGCACCTTAGCTTACATTACAACCCCTTAAAGTCCTAGTTAATCCCGACTGGAGTGAGCTTACATTAGTGGAGTCCTACACTACGGGCAAGCCTATGGTACATCGTGTGTGACATGTGAGATTGTCATGAGAGTGAGTGAATTCTTTCTATGCTATTGTCTCCGATCTATTCTTGATATTCATTGTTGTGTGTGATATTTGGGGGACACTCTCTAGCTTCATTTTGGTGAGGGCACATGGTTTGCATGAAATAGGTGAAGTTGTGGCTTCTTGGTTGAGTAGATAGGTGTGACTTTGTGGGAGCATGGTTGCAATGAGTTGAGTTTGTGCATTTGAGCTATCTTGAGCTATCTTGGGGTGGTTATTCTCGTGTTTTTGGTGTTGATAAATTGTTGGCATGTTTGTTGGACCCATAGTAGTCGTGTGTGCATTTGTTTAATGGTCGGTATCAACCATAGTCATAGGCAGACTTGTTCTACCTAGGTTGGGAAGTTAGTTGTGATTGCTCGAGGGCGAGCAAAGGTTCAAGTGTGGGGTGGTGATGTTTTGCATTTTATGCCTATATTTTCTTAATATTTCCTCACGTTTGAGTATTTTATTCGCCCGTTTTCTAGTTAATGAATGCGATTTTGCACTGATTTTATGTCGTGTGTGTGTAGGTTGTTATGAAGTGTAATTGGAGCTTTAAAGAGCATGATCGAGCAAGAAAAGATTGGATTTGGATTGAGGATTGGATCGAACATACGAAAGCACAACGCGACGTGAGCTGCAGACGAAGGAAGCAGGAATTTGGCCTGGCGCTATAGGTGGCGCGGGGTGCCCCCAAAAGCGCCCAGCCTTCTGGCGCGGTTACTGGCGTGGGGCGCCCCAAAAACGCCCAAGTTTCGACGGGTTCTGCCTGGGTTGGCGCGTTCGGGGGCGCGGGGCGCCAGCTACAGCGCCCCTGGAGCGTTTTTGGACTTCCTATTTCGTCTAGGCTTAGGTGTAACTTATTACTAGGCCTTTGTAAACCCTATAAATACTCTTTTACTTCGTTTTTGAAGGGAGTTCAGACTTTGGAGCAATTTGAGAGCACCATACTTCGTTGAACAAGGGTTTATCCCTAATCTTTCATCTATTAATCAATTTACATCATTATTTCATCAATTCATTGCCTTGTGATTATGAGTATGCGTGGCTAATTCTTACGTTCTAGGGTTAGAGTATTTCATGAAAGTTGATGTTTGAAGATTGATTCCCATTAATTGAATCCCATAACGGGTTACTTATTCTTTCCGGGTTACTTATTCTTTCTTGATTTCACTTGTGTAATTATTAGAGCTCGATAATTATGCATTATCTATGGTTTTTAGATTGAACTCGAAAGAGGGAATTTAATTACGTAATAAGAGAGAGTAGGGCTAGTTTGTGAACCCGGGCATCGGGGAACCAATTTGTGAGTAGGATAGACATATACTTGCTCGCCTAGCTTAACTAATTACAGAATTCGTTAATGCGTGCACGTGATTCAACCCATAGACATATAGGGATTGAAGTAGCCTGCATAGACTGTGAAGAATCGAAAGGTTTTCACGGGTACATTTATTCTGTTAGTTAGTAATCCGGGATTTAAGAAGTGGAATCAATTGGAAAACTCAACTGGATTGTTCGTAACTCTGACCCTGGACCGTCTCATTAATATTATTTACAACCAACGTTTGCTCCATTGTTTGACTAAACTTCCACCGTTTTAATCACTACTCTTTAGTTAATAAAAACTCTCACTATTGGAAAAAGACCCCTGGATAGTAGTTAGAAATTGTTTGTTAAGCGTCAGTCTGAATAGTCCTCGTGGGAACGATACTCTACTTTCACTTTATTACTTGTCGACCACGTATACTTGTGTGTGCGTTGGGAGCAACACAACTCCACGGAGAAAACTTTGGGTGAAATCACACTCAAAACGTTTGCTGAAGGAGTTAGCAAGGAAACACTATTCCAAGTGTTGCCCGAGGACATAGCATACAACGTGATCCTCGGCAGACCATGAATCCACTCCATGGAGGCTATCCCATCCACTCTTCATCAAGTGATCAAGTTCCCTACACTTTGGGGGGTTCGATCAATAAAGGGAGAGCAACGAGTAGCAAGAGAATGTTATTCAATTGCTTTGAAAAGTGGAGTCTCCCCGACTGGGCCAATACAATAGCAACTAACGCAACCGGGGTCAAGCGAGGAGGACCTCCGAGGAGGAGTTGAAAAGATCCCGGTGTGCATTCAAGAGCCTCGGAAGAAAAAGGCCGAGGACTCAACTATTGAGGAGTTGAAATGTTTCACCTTATTGAAAGACTTTCCTAAAAGAAAGGTATATGTCGGCTCGGACTTGGACCCGGGGTCGAAAAAAGCAAAAATCGAAGTCTTGAAGTCCAACAACGATAGCTTCGCTTGGTCCCATTAGGACATGGTTGGTATCGATCCGGAGATCATGACTCACAAGCTGAATGTAGACCCAAAATTCACCCCGGTGAAGCAGAAGAAAAGACCTCATGCCGGGGTTAAATAGAAAGCAATCGAAGATGAAACTACGAAGCTACAAGAGAATGGCTTCATAAGGGAGGTGAAGTATCCCAAATGGCTAGCAAATGTGGTCGTCGTGCCTAAGAAAAATGGCAAGTGGAGGATGTGCGTGGATTACACTGATTTAAACAAGGCTTGCCCCAAAGACTCCTACCTATTGCCACAAATAGACAGGTTAATAGACTCCACGGCTGGACACAAACTATTAACCTTCTTGGATGCTTACTCGGGCTACAACCAAATCCTCATGGATCCGAAGGACGAAGAGAAAACCTCGTTCATCACTGACCGAGGTACTTTTTGCTATAAAGTGATGCCCTTCGGTTTGAAAAATGCTGGGGCGACATACCAGAGACTAGTGTGTTGCATGTTCAAGGAGTATATTGGAAAATCTATGGAGGTCTACATAGATGATATTCTTATCAAGTCAATTCGAATGGAGGATCATTTGAATCATCTGAGGGAAGCTTTTGCTGTTCTGAGGCAATATGGTATGAAATTGAACCCTGAGAAGTGTGCCTTCGGTGTAGGGTCAGGCAAATTCTTGGGATTCATCGTCTCCGAACGAGGAATCGAAGCCAACCCAGATAAGATCAAAGCTATCAAGGAGATCCCCGAAGAATTGACCAGGGTGAAAGAAGTTCAGCGCTTAACTAGTCGAATCGCTGCCTTGAGTCGATTCATCTCAAGGTCCTCGGAGCGATGCCACAAATTCTTCTCTGTCTTGAGGAAGAACAATCACTTCGAGTGGACACCGGAGTGTAAAGAAGCGTTGAGAGAATTGAAACGCTATATGGCTAATGCGCCGTTGCTCGCCAAGCCAAAAGATAGTGAAACTTTGCTGGTGTACTTGGCGGTATTCGAGGTGTCAGTCAGCGCTGTACTGGTTCGGGAAGAAGATGGCAAGCAACAGCCCATCTATTATGTGAGCAAGACACTCCTCGATGCTGAAACCAGGTACCCTCACTTGGAAAAACTAGCAATTGCGTTAATTGTTACTGCTCGAAAACTACGACCTTATTTCCAATGTCATCCAATAGCGGTAGTTTCAACTTTCCCCTTGAGGAATATATTGCATAAGCCTGAATTATTGGGGAGGTTGTCGAAGTGGTCAGTAGAATTGAGCGAGTATGACATCACTTATCAACCCCGAATAGCCATCAAATCCCAAGTCTTGGCTGACTTCGTAGCAGATTTTAGTGTTGTGATCCTACCCGAAGCCGAAAAGGAGAATTCAATGTCGAAAGGAACGGCTTTGGGACTATAGATACTTCACACCGATGGGGCAACTAATTCCAAGGATTCGGGATTAGACATAGTTTTAAAAGCGCCCACTGGGGAGAAAATCAGGCACTCCGTTCGGTTCAAAAAGATAACAAATAATGAGGCCGAATACGAAGCAACTTTAGCAGGCTTGGAATTAGCTAAGGAAATGGGGGTGGAAAGAATTGAGCTAAGATGCGACTCACAGCTAGTGGTCAACCAAGTGCTCGGCGAGTACACGGCTTGGGAGCCCAGAATGCAACTATCCTTGGACCGAGCACAATGGATTTTGGCCCAATTCCAAGAATGGAAAATTAAACAAGTGCCTCGAGAGGAAAATACCGAGGTCCTAGCCAATTTGGGTTTGGAGGTAGATGAAGCACACTCGGGGACTGATTCGGTGGTTCGGTTGCTCTCTGCGCAAATGAGAGAGATGAAATTGCAAATCAATTTGATGGACCACAAATGGGATTGGCGGAGTAAGTTTATCTCTTACTTCGACTCGGGGACTGTCCCCCAAGATAAGAAAGAAGCTAAAAAACTAAGGACCCAAGCGGCCTCATATCACCTGATCGAGGGAAGTTTCTATAAGAGATTGTATTGCGGCCCGATGGCCAAGTGTTTGGGTCCAAACGAAGCAAGATATGTGATGGCCGAAGTGCACGAGGGAGAGTGTGGCAACCACTCGGGGGGAAAGTCTTTGGTGCGCAAAATACTTAGAGCTGGGTACTATTGGCCCACCATCAGCGCAGATGCAAAGGCCTTCGTTGAAAAATATGATAAATGCCAACGCCACGCACGAATGATTCATCAACAAGCCGAACCTCTACATTCGGTCGTGTCACCATGGCCTTTTATGAAATGGGGGATGGATGTTGTTGGTCCCTTGCCGAAAGGAAAAGGTGGTGTTCGGTTCATCCTCGTTTTAACTGATTACTTTACAAAATGGGTGGAAGCAGGAGCCCTCACCGAGGTGAAACAAAAAGAAGTAATCGATTTCATTAGGAAGAACATCATCTACAGGTTCGGTGTCCTAAGGGAAATCGCTTGTGACAACGGTAAGCAGTTCATGGGAGCCGCCATCACTGATTTCTTCAAGCAGTGGGGGATCAAAAGAATTGCTTCGACCCCCTATCATCCAAGTGCCAATAGTTAAGCTGAGTCTTCAAATAGGATAATAATTGAAAATCTCAAGAAAAGGCTCGATGAGAAGAAAGGTACTTGGCCCAAGGAGTTGCCAGGTGTGTTGTGGGCCATGCGAACGACGGAAAATAACAACACCGGTGAGACCACTTTTTCACTTGCTTATGGTATGGATTCCCTTATCCCCATGGAAGTCGGCGAACCAAGTCTTCGGTACGCTCACACCACCGAGGATGCGAATCAGCAAGCCATGCGTATAGAGTTGGACTTGCTCGAGGAGAAAAGAGAATTGGCTTTGGTTCGGCTAGTGGCCCAAAAAAGGCAGATCGAGGCATACCTTAATAGGAAGGCCAAACTTAGAGATTATAAAGTTGGCGATTATGTGCTGAAGGCTACGAACCAATCAACAAAGGAGAAAAACGGGGGAAAGCTGGTCGCAAACTGGGAAGGACCTTACAGAGTCAAAGCAATTGTTGGGAAAGGATCTTATCAAATTGAAGATCTTCAGAGCACACCCGAACCCTTAAATTGGAACATCTCCAATTTAAAACGGTATTACTTCTGATATCGAGATAAGCATTCCTTGATTAATCAAAGTTTACATTCAGCCTCGAGCCGATAAACGCTCCTAGGGCCTCCATAGTACATGTACTAACTTGCTTCTCGTTTCATTTTGCTTGACTTTTTCAGGAAGCGGATAAAACGATTTCCAGTGCTCGGATCTTCATCAAGACTCACACCCGAACACTGGGAGGGGGAGGAGTAAGGGGCCGGTTGCAACCGAGGTCGGCACTGAGCCTCTCAACCGAAGCCTATCTATTCGACAACCGGGGATTGACACCCAAGAAATAGATTAGTACATTGTAATTACGCCTGATAGTGGCATATTGTCAATTCGTTTTTATGCCCAAGGTCCACTTCGACTTGGCCATATGTAAAAAGCAGCCGATTTTGGCTCGTTAAACATTATCAATGAAATAAACTTGATTCCATATCTCTTTGTTTCTATAATCTTGAACTCCAAAGCTGCACGTCAAATGCATCGACTCGAGGACGAGACGTCGTTCTAAGTTTGCATCGGTTTCATTTAATTAAGTCTTACAAGCAGGTTATCTATTTTTAGTGTTCTGTTTATGCAAAAACTAACATTGAAGATGAAAAGTACGAAAACATTTCATTGATAGGCCCGAAGGCTGCAAGCTTATACATCAAAAGGACCCGAAGGTCCAAAGTATGAACAAAGAGCCCGAATGCTTACATACAAAAACAAAAAAGGAGAGAAGGAGTCTAAGCTTCGGGGTCGTCATCTCCCTCTTCAGAAGTCCCCTTGGCGTCTTCTTCATCATCCTCCTCTCCTTCATCCTCGCTCGAAGCTTCACTCGATGGAAGTTCATCGATAACAGCTTGAGCACGGGCTGCTTTCTCTTCGGCTTTGGCGATTTCTTCCTCCAAATTGAGCTCTCCAGCACGACATTGCTTAAGTAGCCTCAACCGAGACTTGATCACTGACCATCATTTATCCAACTCTGCCCTCTTGGTCTTGATCTTCGCCTTGGCCTTGCGAGTAGCAATTTCCTCCCGAAGAGCTTCGACCTCGGCCTCACGAGCTGGGAGTTGGGAGATCTCACTCTCCAACCTTTGAAGATGGAGCGTATGACTTCTCAGCTGCTCATGATGCTTCTTGGCCATTTCTTCAAACTTGCCCCTAGCTTGAGTCAGCTCGGCATTAAGTTTGACAACTTCAGCTTCTAGCCTCGAGCGCTTGACTTGGAACCCATCACCGAGGGCTTGAATTTTTGCTTCGGAAGCAGCCTCAGCTTCGTGCAAATCGGACTGAGACTTGGACAATCTAGCTTTCAACTCAGCTATTTGCGCTTTGAAGCTATCCTTTTGCCTGTCCCAAGCACGAGCCACGCGCTGCACCTCTTCGGCCCTTGTGGTCTCAGGCTCAATAGCTCTCAACGATAGAACAAAGCCCTGGGAGAAAATTATTGAAGATCAGCGTAAATAAACATCCCAAAGAGGAATTGAAATCAAAGAGATCAGAATTACTCTGAGTGCATTGGCGGCGAGGGTACTGACTAGCTGAGCTAGAGGAAACGACTGCATAACTTTATCTTCTTCTAGGCCGAGCAAGGGCATAAGGCTCAATATATCGCCTCGAGTGCTCGACAACGAATTCGAAGAAGTTGGCACATCGAGCTTTCGAAATGACCCAACCGAGGGTGGAATCCTCGCGGGCTCAGATTGGTTCCGAACTGCACCGACTTCAGCCTCCTTCTCGACGGCAGCAGACCCAGCCTCTCCAACTTTGCCCTTGCCTCTGGCCTTGGCAACCGCCACCTCGATTTCCATCTCCTGATCCTCGAGGTCCACTACCTCGACTGCTCTTCGAGTTACTAAATCCTCAGCAGCAACATCATCGGGCTCATCAATCAGCCTCCGGCGCGATTCTGCCACCGCCTCAGGCCTGGGGGAAGTAGCCACCTCGACGCGAGGATTTACTGAACGAGAGGGTTTTTTGGAAACCGCTCTCTTCCTCTTCACACCTACAAAGGTCGACATGAAAGAATCTTGAGCAAGGGAATGAAGAGAAATAAAAGCCAACGAATCAACCGAGGGCGACGTATACCTTTTGAGGATCCCTGATTCGAGGATCCCTTTGCAGTCTTCGAAGGCTGTGAAGCCTTGAGCTCCTTTAAGTCTCCAACTAAGCCTACCACTGAAGCCAGTTCCTCATCTGACTCGGTATCTTCATCGTCTTTCTTCTTTCCTTTTCCTTTTTTCTTTTTCTTGTCTTTCTTTGTGTTGATGGCACGATTTGGAAAACCTAATACCGAGGAAAGGAAAGTTAGCAACCAAAGCAAAAGCTTCAAAACAGCATACTAGGTGAAGCACCACAGAAAACTTACCATGCCTCTTGCACTGCCAACCAAACTCAGCAGCCATCTTCATCCACGTTCGAATTGAGCGCTCACGAGCCCCAATCATAGACTTAACCCATTCAGTCAACCCCTCGGGAGGAACGATAGCAACCTTGTTGGCTGAAAAACAAAAGTGAAGCGGGGTTAGTAGACACGAATGATCACCAAGGAAGAAATAAAGAGCGAAGGGGGCACTTACGTGTGTTGTTCCACCTCTCTGGGAAATTGGGTTCGGCGGATAAAACGCTGATCTCCGAAAGAACGTAGTGATCACTCCAGCCTTGGTCCCCATGATCCTCGCTCTTATGGAGAAGCGCATATTTACCTCGGTTGTTTAAAGCCACAACCCTGGCTTTGTGAAAATAAGGGTAATAGAGGAAGATGAGATGTTGCAAGGTGAAATCCACCACGGCTTTAGTGCTCAGCCAATCCATGCACTGAACCACCCCCATGACGCCGGGGCCTAGCTGAGCCAAGCACAAGTTGTACGCTTGGCAGAATTCGTCGATAATCCTATGAACAGGTAGGGTGAAACCGAGGGTGAAAGGGTAAGTGTATGCAAAGGACAACCCCTCCACATGCTGGAATGGGTCGGGGATAATCACCTTCACCTCGGGCCGAAACCCACAATCCTTCCGAACTCGCTCTATGTGAGCTTGTGTTATGCGAGTCGGCGTTGTGTTCACTGGTATATTCCTGTTCTTCTCCTCCTGATCGGCAGACTGTACTTGCAGCTTAAGGTCTTTGCCGTTATCGAAGTGTGAGGGCAGTTCATCCCCAGTTTCAACTTCGGCATCGGCATCCTCTTTGCCCTCGCCCTCGGCATCTTCGCCCTCACCATCGTCATCCCTATAGATGACATCATCAGCTCCACCTACCACTATGTTGTCATCACCGACGACGTTATCACCCTCTTTGCTGACATCTCTACTTATCGCGACGGTGTCATGCCTGGCCCTCTCCTTACGCCGCTTGGAGCCACTAGCGCTTGAGGTCACCTCACCACCACCCTCCGCTTCTATTACCTGCAACGCCGACACGGTGGTGATAAAATCGCCACTAGCTATAGTGGCAGCGTAGCGGGAAACCCTTGCTCTCTCACCAGAGTCACTTGAATCTTGTCTAGAGTGCGTCGCAGACATGGTTATGGACATAAAATTTTAAGGTCTTTTGAAGGCAAGAATTGATCAAGATGAAATGGAAGTTTTCTTTTCTTTTGGTCACTGTTGATCGCAAGTGTTGAAAGTGAAAAGAGAAACTTGCTGAGTGAGTATTTATAGGTGTCAAAGAGACAAGTGGCGTAAGTCATCATTATAACGTTGGGAGAAATACATAAAGCAGCGTGACCGTTCGTTCAACCAGCAGACGAGTGACACGTGCCAATGAATAGTAATCTGAAGAGACGCGAACCGTTGACAAAATTTGAAACGCTTGGATAAGATCAAGCCACGTTACTTTCCCACGGAATTTCACTCCACTCCTCAGTAACTTTGGTAATTAACCGAGGAGTGGAGGGACTATCTGTATTGGGTAAAAATCGGCTCGCTATGAGTCACCTCGGCAACATGATCTGATAACGACCGAGCACGTGATGACAAGCTAGAAACCGAAGCAAGTGAGTGAATCGCCGAAGTCAGGCACCGAGGTCATCACCAAAGGCGAGCCGTAAGCTGAGCTTCGGTGACATTCACCTCGATCAAGCAGACATGCCTTACCACCGAGGTCATACACTTGAACCTCGGTAAAGCGCCTCGAGTCAAGCGGCTTTGCAGCCCACTACTTCAGTCCACTACTTTTCCCATTAACTTCATCCATAAATGCTCCAGACGTGGGTTTGGCCATGACGAGTCGTGGAGAACGTGGGGGAAACTCTTGTATCTATAAATAGTACTTCATTTTATATTGTACGCATTCAGAAATACATATAGAAACTCTGGCAAATTTTATACTCACTACGATATATTGAAATCAAGTTATTTCTTCGCATTTTACGCTTATTCTTCGCATTTTATTGACTTTGATATGGAGATTTGCTTATATTCCAACCCAAATTCGATTTGTGATCCTAAACTGATTTAGGCCCATACAATATATATCATGAGAAGTGAAGAGAAGTAGAAAGTAAGTGTAATTATGAAGTGATATGAGGGGATGCTTCTAGAGTTTGATCACTGAGTTCTGCAAGGAGCATTTTGATACTGGTGCATCCACGTGTGTGTTAGTATGGGGAGTAAAGAAGAAGCAAACACATTATTATTCAAAACCGCCAAAATAGCCCTAGTTGGCACAACCAAGTAGTAGTTCAAATGAAACTAAGGTAGTTCAAATGAAACTATGGACGACAAAACTCATTGGTTTGCCATTTATTAATAGTAGTAAAGTGTCTAATATTGTCTATTTATGTAAAAATCCCATATTTATTAAACTATACTTCAATTGTAGTTCAAAAGTAACTTCCCAATGATTTGGATTAGTCTTATAGCCTGTTTGGCCAAGTTTCTCAGAAGCCAAAAGTATTTTTTTTTTCAAGAAAAAGTGCTTTTGAAGAATTTTGAGGTGTTTGGCCAAAAGAAAAAAGTACTTTTGAGAAGAAGCAGGAGCAGTTTTTCTGTTGTTGGGGAGAAGCTACAAATTTTTGCTTCTCCCCAGAAGTAGAAGCAGAAGCAGTTTATTAGTAATTTTTTAAGACAAAAATATCCTTATCAAAAATATTTATTTACCATACTATATTTAATTATTTTAACCAATATATTTCTTAAATATAATAAAACTTTATTTTCTGCTTCCCTCTTTTGGTTTAACCTTATTTCTATTGATTAAAAACTATAGTATATTTTTTTATATTTTATATTTAAACTAAATGAAAATAAAATATTAAATTAACTCTTTTATTGAAAATATATTTAAATCTTTGATACGTTTAAAAATAATATTAGTCGCATAATGAATCTTAGTAATGCACTTTTTCGTAATTTGACACTCAAAAGTACTTTTTGTAAAGATTATCCAAACACAAACTGTTTAGAAAAATACTTCTCAAATGAGTTGGCCAAACACAACTGCTTATTCTTCAAAAGTACTTATTCAAAATAAGCAGTTTTTGACAGCTTGGCCAAACAGGCTTTTAAAGTTCAGTCTTTAGTTATGGGTAATCCCGAAATACCTTTTGCAATGTAATGAATTTTTGAGCTTCAATTCTTTCATTTCTTCTCTGTTTTAGACTAATAATGAAAATTTTGTATCTCATCCTGATGCAATTAGCCAAAAATCTTAGTTAACCTAGCCCATTAGTTGATAGGATTGGGCTAAAATTTTTGGAATCTATTTAAGAACAAGGCCTTCTAGTCCAGCCTAGGTAAGCCCCAGAGCTGTGAGACTTGATCGAGGCTGGGTCTAGTCAGCCCATGGGCCTAATGAAAGAAAACTTATTTAATTTGAAATTTTAAAATTGAAAGAAAGTAATCATAAGTGTCATAAAATTTATCTTGGCTAGTTTCTTTTGGCTTTTAGTGAATATATAGAAATTGATATTGTCATCATTTTCTCATATTTTATTACAATCTATTTGTACTTACTAAGTATACCCCGCAACCTTTTTAGGGCTGAATTGGGTTGTCTATTTCAGGGTCATCAAAATGTTGGGCTGGCCTAGATAAGTCCATCAAATCCCAAAGCCCACATAGACTGGGTCACGTCAATTCATATTGACAGCTCTAGTACTAATGTAGTTCTACCATTGAAGGAATAGCTATGTGATTGTAGGGAAATGTTGACTAGTCAAGGTTGTGACACAGGTAGCAATACCTTAAAGGAAAATAATACTCCTATATAAGTCAATACTATACGATTTTTTTTACTCTGAATTGTGATAATTATTTAAATCCTAATTTTATTGTAGAAATCAAATTGTCATTCAACTTTGAATAGTAAACATTCTCCGCTTTTGACACAACGATGAATCTATTATTATTGAATTTTATACTTTTATCATGAGTTTTCAAATGTCAAACAACACATAAAAATTGAATATTTAATCAGCGATCTTTTATAGATATGTAGAAAAAAATTGGTTCTATAGCTCATGTAAAAGAACTGACAATTTAAAGTATAAAAATGACTAATATTGACTTAGTATTTATCTAATGACAACTAACTTAATATATAATAAACTTGTAGTCACTTGTTAGAATGAATGGATAAGGAAAGAAAATTAATGATGACCCCCTTAAAATAATTCACCTATGAATTTTAACTATCTTTACCTTTATTATCATATACTATAATATTACCAATTCTTATACTATGTCTTGTGAGATCAATTGAATTAAATTATTTAGCTAATTAGTTAATTTAAAGCCTTAAGTATTTTCTTCTCAACACCAAAGAAAATAGTTGCTTTATTGGTTAAACGTAAATCGCACTTGTAAAATTATAGTGAGTATGTTGTTGTTGATGTATTGATCAAATGAAAAAAGGGTTATACGTACCTTTGTACTTTCCGGTATTTTTTAATTTTTCCTCCAATTTTGTATTCTAACAAAAATAGCCTTACTGTTTAACTTTTAATCAACCATGCCCTCAACTTAACGGAAGGGACTCGGGGGCCACCGGATTCATTAATCAAACCCAATCCTTTTCATAACCTTGACCGGTCAAATTCATCTGGCCATCATCTTCTTTCTTGAATAAGTCAAACCTCATTAAGGAAATCAAATTCAAACAACATACGATCACTTTATGGCATGGTTCAAAGAACATGACAACCTCATTTACTTCTGAGATAAGTAAAAGAATTGCAATGGGAAGTTTGAGTCAAGAAATTGACTGGACTAGATTCATGATCCACAATGTTTTATGACATGGTTCAAAGAGCATGACAACCTAATTTTTTTTGCAGCAGGTATGCACTATTTTCTATACCATTTTCATTTTCATGTTTGTATGAATCTTCAGAGGTGGGCAACAGTTGTTAAATGATGTCCAGTAATATTAAGGCATTTTTAATACCATGTTGAATATAGGTTTTGATGATTGACAAAGGATCTGGTGCTAAGTGAACGAGAAAAAGGTTCACAGTTGAAGTCAAGAATCGGCTGTTCGAGTTAAGTTCGAGTTCGAATTGAAGAAGGAAAAAGGAACAGCTGGAGTTGAAGTCTCAATCCAAGAAGAAGAAGGAAGAGCTTAGAAGCATGCTGAAAGGAAGCAGTTTCCTAGGCGGAAAAAGATTGGAGACTTAGGCAAAACAACTTAGGTTTCAAACAAGGAAAGGTTTTCAAACCTTATTAGAAACAGATTCCAAATTGTAAAAGGAGTTCCAAGCTAAGTCGAAGTAGGATTTCAAGAACACTATAAATACAAGTTGTTTTGGCCAGAATACTTTATGCACTCAACAAATCTCAATAGAGCAAATCGAGAGCAAATCATTGTGAGAAGTATTGTGTGCAAGAGCAGAAGCAAGGCAGCAGAACCTGGAGGAGTTCAAGTTTAATAGTTAAAGTCTGTGTGTCTAGTTTTCTGTTATAGGTTATCGAGTTGTAATTCTATCAGCTTGTTTAAGAAACATTGAAAGTATAATTCTTTTGAGGTAGAAGGTTCAACCTTACAAGCTATAGTGAAGTTTGGAAGGTTCTAGGTACTAAGAGTTTTAGTTCCTTGATTATAAAGTCTTGTAACCTAAAACTTGCTCTATTTTCCTTTAGTGGAAGTATTTAAATCCCAGGAGTTTGGGCTGTAGTTTTTGATCCCTTGAACAAGGGTTTTTCCACGTAAAAATCTATGTGTTAATTATATTTTCACACTTAGTTTCAGTTTCAGAGATAGGTGAAACTTGCAAGAAACCCGGTTTGTTGTGAGTTAAGCAATCAAGAAGAAAATAAGTTTTAGGAATCGAAAATCGGGTAAGAGCACTATTCACCCCTTTAGTGTCTTACTAGGTGCACCAAGTGCAATAAGTGGTATCAGAGCAAGTTCTCTCATATAAAGATTAACATCTTGAGAAAGATTTGAATCATGAGTGCACCACCGTTAATAATCGAAGGGCATCATATCAACATGCCTCCTCAGTTCAATGGTCAACACTACATGTATTAGAAATCTAGTATGGAGATCTTCCTACAGGCAAGGAACTATCAGCTATGGAAAATTACGACTCATGGTCCTATGGTTCCCACAAAAACTAACAAGTCTGGGAACAAGGTCCAAAAGCCTGTAAATGAACTAAATGAAGATGATTTCAAATTACTTCAAATGAATGCTGAAGCTATGAAAAATACTTCACTGTGGTTTGGGATTTAACGTGCATAAACGAATTTCAAGTTGCTCAACTGCAAAGGAACTATGGGATGCATTTGATACTATCTACAGTGAAAAACCTTAAACAAAGTGGGGATTATCTGACACTGACACCGACTCAGCAGAAGAGGAATCTGATGACGACTCTCCATTGGCACTGATGGCTCTCAAAGAAGAACCTCATATGAAAAGAAAACTTCATACTTGTTCGTTAAGGGAACTTAATATGCTTACACTAACTTTAGCCGAAGGTATTGAAAGTTTAAAGGCTGAGAAGGAACAAGTGCTTTCTGAGAAGGACCAACTGGTTTCATTTGTGTCTGCTTTTAAAATTAAAAACAAAAACTTGGAAGAAGCTAAAACTGAATTGGAAAAAGAATCAACATCTAGTGATGCTCATGTTTTTCAACAAAATCAGAAAGTCTCAACCTTTGAACTCGAAAACTAGAAATTAAAGGAACAGGTGCTTGATGAGCAAAAGAATGTTTCTGGACTTGAACATGAAAATATTAAATTGAAAGAAGTCTCTGGTAAGCAAGTAGTTAGTGAGGCTCTAATCAACCTTGAAACTGAGCTTAAAAGAAAAATTGAAGTTCTACATAAGAAAACTGAGAAAAGCTGAGTTCTTCAAGAAAAGGTTGATAAGGCTAACTATGAACTTACCAGACTCACTTAGTGGAGCAAGTCTTTAAAAGCTTTTGAGCTGTTTGCATGAAAATCATAACAGAGGTAAAAGTGGCTTAGGACATAGGAAACCTTTACCTGCCTAGAATCCTAATAGTAAATATGTAGGACTTCCCTGCAATAAGCTTTGCTTTCTTTGTGGAAAAACTGGTCATCATAAAAGGGAATGTAGAATTGCAAAAAGAGCAATCATAAAGAACAAAAAGTCAGTTTTACCTTACTGGGCTAGAAAAGATTTGATTCATCAATTCTATTACAAAAAGAGACCCAAGCTAGTCTGGGTTTCTGTTACTAACCCCTAATTCTGTTTTGCAGGCTGGAGTGAGAAGGAACAACCCAAGCTGGATTCTTGATAGTGGGTATTCCAGGCACATGATAGGAGATAGAAGAAATTTCCTCTCACTCGCAGCATTTCAAGGGGGGTAGTGTGGCTTTTGGAGGAGGCAAAAGTGGTGAATTGTTGGTATTAGAAAGGTTGGGAGGTCCCTCTATCATGCTATTGAAAACGTACTCTGTGTGGATGGATTGAGGCATAACCTACTGAATATCTCTCAATTATGTGATAGAGGAAACCAAATGAGCTTCACGTCTGCAGCATATACTGTGAAGAACCTACAAATTGGTAAAGTGATACTGGAAGGGAAACGATCTAATAATGTGTACAAGGCTACATTAGGTTTTTTTCCTGAGAATAATTTGACTTTATTTAATGTGCTTGAGAATGATGCACGACTGTGGCACATGAGATTAGGTCATGCAAGCCTAACTTAATTGAATAAATTGGTGTCAAAGGACCTGGTTCGTGGATTGCCAAGCAAAAGGTTCGAAGACTTCAAAATGTGTGATGCTTGTATGAGGGGGAAACATGTAAGATCTTCATTCAAGTCAAACAAAGTGGTTAGTACTTCTAAATCATTTGAGTTGGTTCACATAGATATGTGTGGGCCAATGAGGGTGAGGAGCAGAGGAGGTAAGAGGTTCGTGATGGTGATTGTTGATGACTACTCCAGATACACGTGGACCTTGTTTCTTAAATCTAAAGAATAAGCGTGTGATATGTTCGAGGACTGGGCAAAGATCGTTCAAAAGAAACTAGGGTTCCAACTAGTGAGTATCAGGTCTGACTAATGAACTGAGTTTGAGAATGCTAAGTTTACCGAGTATTGCAATAAACATGGTGTGGACCACAACTTCTCTTTATCAAGGACCCCTCAACAAAATGGAGTAGTTGAAAGGAAGAACATGTCCTTAGAGGATATGGCTGGAACTATGTTGCTGTCAAGCGGTTTGGCAAAGAATTTTTGGGCTGAAGTAGTTAACACCGCTTGCTACTTGCTGAATCGATGTTCTATCCGTCCTTTATTAGAGAAAACTCCCTATGAGTTGATTAGAGGCAGGAAACCCAACATTGTACATCTAAGAGCTTTTGGGTGCAAGTGTTTTGTGCATAACAATGAGAAAGAACCTTTAGGGAAGTTTGATGCTAGAAGTGATGACACCATCTTCTTGGGATATTCTTTACATAGCAAGGCTTATAAAGTGTTCAACAAAAGAACCTTGACTATTGAAGAAAGTGTGCACGGTGTTTGACGAATCTAAAGCAGTTGCAAACAGAGGAGAATATGATGATCAGTAAATTGGTTTAGCTAGATATTAACTTGCTGAAGACCCTAAGAACAGGGAAGAGAATAGAGCTGACCAAGGAAATGATAAGGACCAGACTCAGGAGGAACAAGAAGAAAATCAGACGGGGAATTGAAGAACCAGAAGAGGACAATTCTAATGCATCTGGTCCCTCTGATGGTACCTCTCAGCAGATTCAACCTAGACCTTGGAAACATCAAAGTTCCCACTTATTGGAGAACCTCATCTCTGATCTAAATACTGAAATTATAACTATAAGAGCTTTGAAGAACTTTAATGCATTCTATGCGTTCATTTCATCTATAGAACCTAAGAATGTACGAGAAGCACTTGAGGATCCAAATGGGTATTTGCTATGCAGGAGGAACTTCATCAGTTTGAACGCAATAATGTGTGACACCTGGTCCCTCGACCTAAGGACATCTCCATCATTGGAACTAAATAAGTATTTAGAAACAAACTGGATGGACATGGCATAGTAACAAGGAACAAGGCAAGACTGATGATTCAAGGTTATAGTAAAGAAGAAGGGATTGATTATGATGAAACCTTTGCACCTGTTGCTAGAATGGAAGCCATTGAGATGCTGATTGCTTTTGCAACTTACATGGAATTCAAGTTGTATCAAATGGACGTAAAGAGTGCATTCCTTAATGGGTATCTGAATGAAGAGGTATATGTGGTTCAACCACCTGGTTTGAAAGTTTAGAGTTTCCTAATTATGTCGATAAACTTGACAAGGCATTATATGGGTTGAAACGGGCTCCTAGGGCTTAGTATGAAAGGTTGTCTGGGTTCTTATTGAAGAACGGTTTTACAAGAGGAAAAATAGACAACACTTTGTTTCTAAGGAAGAAAGCCAAGGACCCGCTGATTGTTCAAGTGTATGTAGACGATATCATCTTTGGAGCTACTAATGAGAACCTCTGCAAGGAGTTTGCCGACCTGATGGGAAGTGAGTTTGAGATGAGTATATGATGGGTAAGCTAAATTTCTTTCTAGGCTTACAAATCAGGCAAACTCAAGAAGGCACAAAGATCCATTAGCAGAAGTACATTAAGGAACTCTTAAAGAAATTTGATATGAAAACTGCTAAGGACATGAGCGCACCCATAACTCCTGGAAATAAGTTAGATCTGGATGAAACTGGTGCATCAATTGATAAAACTAAGTACAGGGGAATAATTGGTTCATTACTGTATTTAACTGCAAGTCGTCCAGACATTGTGTATAGTGTGGACTGTGTGCAAGGTTTCAGTCAAAGCAAAATGAGTCACACTTAACAGTTGTAAAGAGAATCTTGAGATATTTGAAAGGAACTCAAGATCTGGGCTTATGGTATCCAAGAGGTGGAAGTTTTGATCTGATGGTTTTGTAGATGCTGACTATGCTGGTCACTTGGTTGATAGGAAAAGTACATCTGGGATGGCACACTTCCTAGGTCCTTATCTTGTTTCATGGGCTACAAAGAAGCATAATTCAGTAACTTTATCTACAATAGAGGCTGAATATGTAGCAGTTGCTTTGTGTTGTTCACAACTATTATGGATTAAGCAGCAGTTGGAGGACTTTGGAGTAAAGTGTGGACCAGTTCCAATCTTCTGTGACAATACCAGTGCAGTCAATATAGTCAAGAACCCGGTCAAGCACAAGAGAACGAAGCACATTGATATTAGACATCACCTTTTAAGGGATAATGTTGAAAAAGGCCTAATTACTATTGACATATTGGTATTTTGCACTTAATTGCAACTCTTTTAGACTAGCTTTTATCCTTTAAAGTGATGTTATTTGAATCAATCTTATGTTATTATTCATGATTCAGGTTATTAATAGAATTGATATACAAAGCCGGAGAAAATGTGAAAAAGAGCAAAAACAAGTGCACTTTGGCTACAAATTGAAGAATGTGAAGATAAGGCAGCAATTAGATCGGTGCCTCGCCGAATCTGCGGCTCAAGAGGTCAGCCATCCGCCGAAGGAAGGAAGAGTTCAAGTCAAATCAGCAACTTGAAGGGCGGATCGCCGAAGAAAGTGCTGAAGACAAGCGACAACTCCGCTGAATAAAGGGCAAACCTGCCGCTGCTCACAGAAAGTTTGGATTATCTGCGAAGTCCAAGAGTCGTCCGCAATCACAAGGGCGACCCGCCGAACTTGTATCGCAATTCAAAAAGAATGATCAGTAAAATAGGTTTTCGGTGTGCCAGCAGTTCATTAGGCTACTTGCCGAATATTCAGCGGCCTAGCGTAAAATAGGGCAAAATGCTTGTAAATATTAGACTAGTTTTCGAACCCATGCCTATAAATAAGTTGTTATGCCTCAGAGAAAAGAGAACCTTTTTGAGCTTAAAATATTACTTTACACACTTTTGAATATTCTTGGAAGCTAAGGAAGGGTTTCAACTTGGATTTATATTGTAAGGATTCCATTTCTTCAATATATTCTTACATGATTCTTACCATTTGATCTTCTACTATGTGTGTGTTAGACCCTAGTATGAGTAGCTGAACTCATACTAAGGGTTTATTCATGAAAACTTGATTATCTTAGCTTAAATCTTGTACTTAATCTTATAAAATAAATGGGTTAACATAAATCTAGTTCTCCATCGTACTTTCTTAACTAGGGTTTGAGGCACGACCATACTTGAATCTGACCCTACTTTACTTTCATCACCCTAGTGGGGTTGAAAGTGTAGGTTAATGAAAACTAGCGAGAATTTGGGTTATATTGGTTGCCGGCTACCCCATCTAAAGGGAAAGACCTAAAAAGGTCATCCCCGCTCGGGTCTTTGGACTAGGGTTTCTAGCACTTCATCAATGACCCTAACGGGCTTAATGAGGTAAATCCTCCTTATCCCGAGAGGGTTTCAAGGAGTACATTAGAGGTTCGACCATTGATGTTATCCATGTTATTTGTGAGGTTAATACAAGTATTTGGCTATGAGAATCTAGTTGGAGTGGGTAAATCCCTAGCTCATTCTCATCGTTTACATCAACCATTATTTACTTGTTTTATGTTAGTTGCTAGTTGTAGTTGTAGTTAATTAATTGTACCCTTATTCATTAGGAATATACGGACAATTCTTAGAACTCGTCACTATTCATCCTAAGATTAATAGATTGCTTTGCTAGCTCCCTGTGGAAATCGACCCCGACTCTTGTTGGGTACTATTATCTTTGACGAGTGCCCGACACCTTTCGTGGTGAGTGGATTGAGAGTGGATCAAATTTTGGCGCCGTTGCTGGGGAGCTATGGTACATCTATTAGGTTGAATACTTCGTGTTCCAGTCTTGTTAGTTGTTCCTGCCATTTTACCTGGTGCTTTGTTTTACCGTGTGTAGGTGAACTTAAGTATGAGAAGGAATCCGGATAGAGCTATGAGGAACTCCCTCTACAATCGTGCTAATGAGGGAGTTCCATTTCCAAATGCTCCAATTGCTCCAAATGATTATTATGGAGAGTCTGAAGAAGAGTATGATGACTCTTCTTTTAGTGAGGAGAGTTATGGAATTCAAGATGTTTTTGAGGAGAATGATGACCCTCAAGTTGAAAATGAAGCCACAAATGATGGAATTCCTCATGGCAATTCTCAAGCCAATACGAGAGTTCGTGTAGGTAACAGTGATAGAGTTGCAGGCAATGCAAACTGAAGAGGCAACAATATTAATAGAGGAGGCCGAGGTGTAAACCGAGGAGGCCGTGGTGCTCAAGCTAATAGAAAAGCTAATGCCAATCGGGTGAATGTTCGCAATGATAATCGGAATCAAAGGAATGCAAGGGGTGGTCAAAATAATAATCAACATGTCCAAGAGTTGGAAGATTCAGAAGAGGAAGTGAATTTGGACACTTTTGCAAGTGCCATTGTGCCACCACCAACTCGTGGGAATGTGACTTTCTATACTCCACAAATGATCCTTCATGGACTTGATCAAAATGGACTTTTTAGTGGAAGCAAGCATGATGACCCAACCAAACATTTGAGGAATTTTGTGCAAACATGTCATCTCTACAAGTCGGCACATTATACGGAAGAATCTTTGCACCTAATAAGTTTTCCCTATTCTCTATCGGGGAAGGCTAAGGCATGGCTGAACAAGTTACCAAAGAACTCAATCTATACTTAGGAGGAACTTGTGAAGCAATTCTTGGCAAAATTCTTGCCTAAAGGCAAACAAGCTTCAATGAGAGACAAGGTGTATATGTTCAAGTAAGATCCCACTGATTCATTATATGAAGCTTAGGAAGCTTTCCAAAAGGTCTTGCTACATTGCCCAACTCACGGTTTTGAAGATGATATGCTCCTACAATATTTCTACCAAGGGCTCAACAAGAACAACCAATCGGCCATGAACAAATTTTGTGGAGGTACTATCATGGACCATACTTTTCAAGAAGTCAAGGAAATTCTCAACAAAGTTGCCAAGAAATCTCAAGATTGGAAATCAAGAGCTCAAAACCCAAGTGGATAAGGAGGAATGAATCAAATGATGATGAAAAAATTGTAAGATCAAGCAGAACAAATGGTCCAAATCATCACCAACATTGAGCTTTTTAGAGGTGCCAAAGAAGAGAAGGAGAAGAAAGTGAACAAAGTAGAGAATTTTCAAGTCACAAATGCCGATCATCAAGTGGCTCCAATTGGGTATGTCAACCCCGGAGGCCAACCTCTAACCCTTCTTCAAAGAGGGCAAGAGGAGCACTTTCCGGAATAATGTTTTAATGTCCATAGTGAGGAAGAAGCCAACTTTGTAGCTTACCAACAATGAGGTTATCAAAGGCCTTATCAACAAGGCCAATGGAGGAAAGATCAAGGAAGAAAAAATTGGAACAATAATCAAGGTGGAAGAGGAGTTGGTGCTTCTCAAAATTATGCACCAAGAGCTCCTTACAAGCAAGGTGAGAATGAAGGGAGAAGTCAATTGAAATTGGAAGAAATGATGGGAGAAGTCCTCAAGAATCAAGAGATTTATACTGGTGATATCAAGGAGATAAAGCAAACGGTAAATTCTCACGACACTTCCATCAAAGCTCTTGAATCATAAATGAGTACCTTTTCTCACCAAGTGAACCAAAGACCTCAAGAAGCATTACCAAGTGACATGGTAGTGAATCCTAAGAGGAATGGGAAAGATCATGTGATGACAATTACGACAAGGAGTTGAAAAACATGGGAAGATCCTAAATCAAAAGAAGATGGTGTTGAACTAGAAAAATATAAAGAAGAGGAGAATGAAACGACCTCGGTTAGTCGTTTCGGAAGTTAGGGCTCCGATTGGCATGCCGATGATTTTAAAATATACGTAAGGTCCATTAGGACCTTTCTGTAAAATTTGAGCTAAATCAGATCTCGTTTGGTAGGCATCGGAAGAAGGTTTCAGTTTTTATTGTCAATAAATATTAAAAAGAGAATTTCGAGCTCGGTTTTTGCGAATGAGCTCCGATTCAAAATAAGAAAGCGCCGTTAGGGTTCGTATGATTATTTGTGACTTTTTTGATTTTCTGAAAGTGAATTTCGATGTTGTTTGGCTAGTTTCCGCTAAAATGCCGAAAGTTAAATAATTTGATCTTTTTTCATTTAATTTGCATATTGAGTTTCGGAAGTCCGATTTGAGATCCGCCTTCGCGAGTATGTTACATATATTTTGTATAACTTGTATGCAAAAGTTGGAATCATTTCGAATATCGTAGGGTACCGTTTTAATTTTCGAAAACGAAAAGAAAAGAAAAATAAAAGAAAAAAGAAATGAAAATAAAGAAAGAACATGACAAAAGGATAGGCGGTGGTCAAGGGATTAGATCCCTTGACATTTAAGTAGAAAGGAAAAGACAGAAGCAAAATGAGCAAATGAATGGAAACAGAGAAAACGAGAAACACAGAAAATTATCAGAAAAAATTGCCAGAAAATGAGAAAAGAGCCGGGAAAATAGTAGAATTTTTACTCCGAAACATTCAGGTAATGATCTTAATGCATTATTTGAGTTTATTACGTGTGTTTGAATATGTTTTAACGGTAAAACTTGGAATATTAGACATCGTTTTAATAAGTTCAATTAATAGTTTAAAGGGTCAAATGGGCCCGATAATGGAATTGATTATATATTCGTGCTCAGTGAGTTATGGGCAACATATAAATGTAATTTATTTAGGGTTTGGTTATATGACCTTAAACCCTGTACATAGGTCTGGCCTGCGTATTGCGTATGCGAGTAGGGTATCAGGTTGCTCACCGGATTACCCTAAGATGTAAGGAATGAAGCCTTTAGCCTAATTTGATATAATTTTTCTGCTTATTGAATAGAGTGGGATCGTTTGGCAATGAAACCAAAGAATAAAGTGGTTGTTGGGTAGCAGTATTAACTTTGGAACAAGGTAAGTGTTTATATCCATTTCTTTGGAGGCACCTGGCCTCGTGGATTTTCTACCACGTGTTCCTTATGCGTGTAGCTGCCGATGGGCGTACTCATTACGCCTTAGCTTTGGATTTACATTGTATATTATATGTTATGTCCTGTTGTTGGTATTGCATTGAGGATCTGAGCATTGTACTCTGGATGTGAGTTGGCATCTACTTCCCGGCTGTCGATGAGAGTCCAGCGCCGGTGAAGGGTTATTATTGCATCACATTGCATTCATATGCATTATATGTCATTCATATGCATTACATTGCATATCATATTGGGTGCAGGAGTATTCCGCCCCAAGAGCAGGAGTATTCCGCTCCATTGTATCATATTGAGGGTAGGAGTATTCCGCCCCAGGAACGGGAGTATTCCGCTTTATTGTATCATATTGAAGGTAGGAGTATTCCGCTCCATTGTATCATATTGAGGGTAGGAGGATTCCGCCCCAGGAGAGTGCAGGAGTATTCCGCCTCAGCTTTACATTATATCGGGTGCAGGAGTATTCCGCCCCAAGAAAGTGCAGGAGTATTCCCCCTCTGGTTTATATTATATCGGGTGTAGGAGTATTCCGCCCCAGGAGCAGGAGTATTCCACTCCAGTTGGTTATCAGATTGGATTCCCCTCGAATGCAGGAGTATTCCGCTTAGAGATGGGATGGCGGGCACATGTGACCCTTTGCATCATATTTCATTTCATCTCACTTCATTTTATTGTATCTCAATTCATACCATTGTGTAGACTTGCGGTACATGACTACTGTTCTGCTTATATGTGCATTGCTTATTTGTTAACATGTTTCTGGCTCATATTCCTGGTTGAGTTTATGGTTTCATACGTGTTTCCGGTTATTATATGGCTCTGCCTTTTTATAATTTAAAAAAGAGAAATTTGATTTATCTATTTCTTCTCCCTTACTAGCTATCCTATTCTTGGAGGTGCCTAGTCTGCCCCACTTATTGAGTCCTTTTGACTCACCCTTGTTTGTTGTTTGTTTCTTGTCTATCTATTTCGTTTCGGCAGGTTCGCTCCAGGATTGAGTTCGCCACGTTGTGAAGGAGCGAAGACGACTTCAGCGGTCAGGGTGACCCAGCTTTTATTCCGGATTGTCACCAGTTTATTCGTTATTATTTCAGTTGTATTTTGCTCCCTTCAGGAGGTATGTGTCTTCTTTTGTACTCTTAGATGTCTAGTCCAGATAGCCCTAAACCTAGTATGTTGGGTAGTCAACTGTATATTTCTTTTGTATAGCTTAGAGGTATCAATATGTTAGTGTTTTTTTATTTAAGTCTTGTTCTTTGTTATGAATTGAATTATATTTATTTTCCTAATTTAATTGGTAAGGGTTCGCCCGACGGGTCTAGGGGAGGATGTCGGGTGCCCGCACGGCCTAGCCAGATTTCGGGTCGTGTCCAAAATCTCCCCTAATCTCTCTCTCTCTCTCTCTCGAAAATCACTCAAATCTCCTTCAATTACTCCATCCAAATCCCCATAATCACTCTCCCTATCCCCCTTAATCCCTCCTTAATTCCCATATTTTCAGCACACCCCCAACGTCTCACTCCCTCAATATCTCTTCTATTTTGGAGCTTTCACCTATTTAAGAGACCATATCATAATACATATGGGAAATATACACACGGACAGAAGGGAACACGAAAAACCACTCTCCTTCTCTACAAGATACAGACCCACACACAAACAAAGATCAGAGGAACCATACACACCATCTCCAAATCCCTCTCCTCTCTCACCCATCAGTACATACTCTACCGTACACAAACAGATCCAAAACACATACACACACGCCATTCGAAGAGGGAAATGGGGGTCAGTGGAGAAAGAGATCGAAACCAGAAAAGGAGAAAGGGGGTCGGGACGGGGAACTCCATCACTGGTGGTGGGGATGTTAGCAGCAAGTAGAGAGAGGGAACCACCGACGATAATGGTGGAAACGGTGGTGTTACATGTTCTTAACCAGAAATTCATCTCTCTTTCCGTTTGTTCTGCTCCGATCTGTTACTAAAAAGGGATCAACGGAGTCGTAGTGGCGCCGCCTAAACAGGCCGGTGGTTGCTCCTCCGTCCCGTTGACTACTGATCCGCAACCCATTCGTTTGCTTATGTTGGTTTGTTCTGTTTCGTCTGATTTTGTGGGTCACCGGCTGTGAATCCCAACCAGCAATGTTGACTGTTACTTAGCTTTATTCGATCAGTTTACTTGGTTCCTTTAAAGTCGTGACTTTCTGCTAGCCGTTTGTTTGAGTTTTGCAGCGTTGATAATTGGAAATCCAATTCACATTTATTGTGGATCTTTGGTTTCATCCTGTTGTCTGTTTATCGGCGTTGAAAGCAGCTTGTGATCGGCGTTTTGCCACGACTACTTATGTTGTTTGTTCTACTGCTTTAATGGATTTGATTCCCTTGCTATGTTTTGTTGTTCCTTTCTTGGGATAGAATTACATTTTGTCACATTAGTCATTAGCAAGATACTGCACCGTATGGACTGTTTGAGCAGATATTGCACAGTTTGGCCAATGAAAAAAAATACATATACATGTATTGAGGCCTAGGGATCGATTTGAACACGATACTACGAGGTCAATGATATTTGGAGGCCAATACAAGTCCCGTCCCGTATTTACTGTCCCTTACGTGTCCCGAAAAAAAAAAAGGCGATGACGATAATATGCATACATTGTTGCAAAAACAAACGGGATAGGCAACGGGACCCGCACTTGGCATGGCAACACGACCGGTCGGCGTGTTTGCAGCCGTGATGGTATCCTTAGCCTCCCATCACCCGAATCTGAGCCTAAAATTTTCAAAAATTCCTTTTGCCCTTTATTTTCCTTTATTATTATTATTATTATTATTATTATTATTATTATTATTATTATTATTATTATTCTACTTATTATTTAATATTTCACTTTATTAATTTTTGTACTAATTCATTTTCATATTGTTTACGAGGTACTTCCCGACGAAATCTACGGCATCATTGGAGGAAACAAATGTTTCAAAATACTTGCTATTGTGTTTTTTGGCTTATCATTCAATTTTATTATTTTTAGCATATTAACGAATTTGTTGTATTTTGCAAGGTCTATTTAGTTGAAGTTTGCTAAGTAAGAAAACAATTCGATAAGATGGATCATTTACTTTAAATTCAATTTTGTGCATTTGTATATTATAGTAAAAACTGTTCAATTTTGTTAAGTTTAATTTATTTTAAATCCCAATTATTTAGTCTGGCCGGGAACCACACTTGGTGGAATCTGAGAGGTGCCTAACACCTTCCTCTTGGGTTAATTTGAACCCTTACTCAGAATATCTGGTTCGTAGATCAAATTTCGGAGTTAATATTGAAATCGGCTAGACATAAAGTAGGTGCCCTAATACGCCTAGTTAAAAAATATGTTAGGTGGCGATTCCAAGTCTTTATCCGCGAGTCCCAATAAGTCGAGCCCTTTTTTGAACCTTAACCGGGGTTCGGGGAAAAATGGGCGTCGACACTTCCCCCTTACACAAGCATCACACATTTTTATGTTTTCAAATCTCTTGCTAGGCAATCTACGAACCAGTTCCTTAGATACAAGCTTATTCAGTTGTGAGAGACTTGCATTACCCATTCTTTTGTGCCACAATTGAGAATCACTTTCTTGCATGTTCAAGCAAGTTAAGTTGTTTTCAGGCAATGATTTTAGTGATGCTTTGTACACATTGTTCACCCTTTTTCCTTCCATAACAATTTGTCCATTCTGTAGATTCTTCACAGTACATCCTACAGAAGAGAAACTCACTTCATTTCCTTTGTCACATAATTGAGAGATACTCAGCAGGTTATGTCTGAGACCATCGATACAGTATACATTTTCAGTTGTGTGATCCAGAGTTCTCCCAACTTTTCCAATTCCTACGATTTAACCACTTTTACCTCCTCCGAAGGCTACACTGCCTCCTTGAAATGTTGCGAGTGAGAGAAAGTTTCTTCTATCTCCTGTCATATGCCTTGAACAACCGCTATCAAGAATCCAGCTTGGGTTGTTCTCCCTCACTCCAGCCTGCAAAACAGATTAAGGGTTAGCTTTAGGAACCCAGACAAGCTTGGGTCCCTTCTTATGAGAAAATGGATAAATCAAATCCTATTTAGCCCATTTAGGTAGTACACTTCTTTTATTTTTGGCCTTTTCCTTGCTTGCATTCATGCACCTTTGTTTGTAGTGTCCAGTTTCACCACAAAAGATACACAACATGTTGCAGGGCAATCCCACATATTTGCTCTTAGGATTATATGGAGGCAATGGTTTCTTGAATCCTAGTCCTTGTTTTCCCTTGTTTTGATTTTCAAGAACCCAGTTCATTGCCTCAGAGGATTTATTTCATTTTGTTAATCTGGTAAGCTCAAATTCAGATTTTTCAACCTTTTGATTTAAAATCCTGTTCTTTTCAGTTTTCTGATACAGAATCTCATTTGTTCTTGTAAGTTCGTTTTCAAGAAAGGTTTGAACTTCACTTATTACTTGCTTACCATTTACACTCTCTTTTAACTGATTAAGTTCCAATTCCAGTTCAGTGATCTTAGAGTTTGACACAAGAGTCTGCCCTTTTAAGATGGCATTGATTTCTTCCAGTTCAATGTTTTGTTCTTGAAGACTCTTGTGCTTGGTTCTGAGATCACATAACTCTTCAGTTAATTTATCTTTTTCAATTTTCTCTTTTTCATAACCCTCAATCAAAGTGGCTGTGATTAGAATCAAATTTTCAGTAGAGTATGTGTGTAGATTTTCCTTAAGATCAAATTGACATACCTCTGCTGAATGAGCAGCCTCAGCTCCATCAGTTGCCATAAGGGCAGAGTCCTTCTTTTGGTCGTCACCTGTGTACAACTACTTCATCTTTTCCCATACTTCCTTAGCAGACTTGTATTCAACTATCCTTGCCAACACGTCATTAGTTAGCCCTCTTCTCAGGTACAACTCAGCTTTGGAATTTGCCTGTAGCCCATCTAGATCTTGAGGATCTAGTTCTTCTACTTTCTTTGGTACCAGAACTCCGTTCGCTGCTCTCTTTATAGGCACGTGAGGACCTCTCTTCACAATCAACCAGAGACTGTAATCTGTTGCTTGAAGGAAGTTTTTCATCTGTTTCTTCCAGCACTTGTGGTTAGTCCCGTTGAACACGGGTGGCTTTGAAGGATCTCTTCCTCCTCTGAACTCCCGAGGGTCTTCCTCATCAGAACTGATGTCTGTCAATCCCATCAGTGCTAGTGATGATTCATCTCCAGATTCCTTTTCATGATCAGATTTACTGTCAGTTGGTCCCTTGTAGCATAGAAAGCTTCCTTTCTCTTCCTTCTTTCTGCTCTGAAGTTTGAAGGTCGTCTTCCCTTCTTCTTATCTTTGTCATTCTCCTTTGACGCCTCCTTTTCCTTTTCCTTAGTCGCTTTTTTTTTCATCCATTCTGCTTCCCACATAGGACAATCCATAACCGCATGATCCTTCTTGAAGCACTTAAAGCATCCCGAGTAGTCAGGACTGTCGACTATGTTTTTCCTTCCAGAGTTTTCCTTGCCACTTCTTTTAAACCCTTTAAACCTTCCCAAGTTAAGCTTCTATCTCAAGGCACTAACCATAGCTGCTTCAACTGATTGCAGATCAACATAATCATCAGCTTCATCTGTTGCTTCGAGTGCAAGGGTCTTGTCCTTCTTGAGAGCTGGTTTAGTTTTAGAATCTTTCATCATCTCATGAGTTTTCAGGCTGCCAACCAGTTCTTCAAGTTTAATGGATCTTAGAGGTTTAGACTCAATAATAGCAGTCATCTTGGGTTCCCAAGCCTCAGGTAGCACATTCAGAATCTTATCCACCATCTCTACTTCAGGCAATTCCATATCCAGGGATCTCATCTCATTAGTAATAATGGTCAATCTGGTCATCATATCCTGGACTGATTCCTTCTCTCCCATAGAGAACAGCTCGAATTGCCTCTTCAGCATTCTTCTCTTGGAGTCCTTCACTTAAGTGGTTCCTTCATGCGCAACCTGCAAGGCATCCAAGATTTCCTTGGCAGTCTTGTACGATGATACTCTGTTAAACTCCTCAAGACCAAGACCACAAATTACTAAACGTTTGGCTTTGTGATTCTTTTCAATCATCTTATAGTTTGTCTCATTGAACTCTTCTTTCAACTTAGGTTCTTGTTTGGCAGTAGCTCCCTCACCAACTATTTTAGTAGGAATCAAATTCCCTTCTGATACTATAAGCCATAGCTGGTAGTCCTCAGCACATATGTAATTTTCCATCCTGTTCTTCCACCAAGCATAGTACTGCCTATTGAACTATGGGGGCCTCTAAACTGACTGTCCTTCAGTGATAGTAGGTGGTGCGCTCATAGTTCTGATCCTTCTCAAGGTGTTAACCTAGCACGAGAAGACCTGCTCTGATACCACTTGTTATAATCTATGCACCTCCTAAGGACACTAGAAGGGGGGTTGAATAGTGTCCACCGATTTTCGTTTCAGGAACTTGATTCTCTTGAGTCAAGAACCCTGTTGTTGCCTCTCCAGTTTTGCTAATTGAACACCACAACACACGTCAATCACAGACACAAGGAACACAAGGATTTTATGTGGAAAACTCCTTGCTCAAGGGAGAACAACCACGACCCACACTCTGGGATTTTAGAACTCAATCCACTAACACAAAGAGCACGTTTCTGATTACAAGACAATGTAACCAAGGGGCTACACTCTAGACCCTAATCACTAAACAAAGCTAAACTCTAGCTTTACAAAGTAATCTCTCAAAAGTTCACCTAATACACTGCTTCTAGGATAAGCTAATAGGTAAAACAATGATCGCTCAAAATAAGAAAACTTACAAAGCAAAGAACCTAGACAGAATATCTAGACTCAATCAACTCACGTCCACCAGTTGTCTTCTTCAGTTATCCCACGTTTGAAAGTTGCTTGATCGCCTTTGTATGCTCTCAACTCTCTGTGTTTGAATAACTGATTTCGGCTGTATCAACTACTTGTATTTATATGGGCTTTCCAACCCTAGTTGAGTCCCACAAGGAATCCTTGTAATTATGGTAAGACAAGATCCCTTGTAACTCTTTTCCTTGTTGAAGTCCAACTCCTATTTGTACTTCAAAGACACAGCCTGGGCACCACCTCTTTTAGTCTGACTAGGATACATATTCATTCACGCGCCTCTATTCCTAGTTCCGTAGGGATTTGCAACCCTCAGATCTTTTCGACCAGTCGTGCCCTTTTGTTCAAGGACTAGATTCTTCTCCGAAACCACTAAGTCCTTTTTGTTTGTCATTCTTCAAGACCAGTTCTCAACACAATCATTATTTCAAGAAATTTTTATGTGCAAAGATGTAACAATACATTACTAAAGATAATAAAAAATAAAAGTTGAATAAAGATAAACAAAATCAAAAACAGAACTAACAGTTGTAGAAATATAATTGACACCAAATGAGTGAATTGAAGTTTTTTTTTCTTCATTCATTCTTTATTTTCGGTTTATTGTCTAATAAATATATCAATATCTTAGACCAGACTTAGATATCCAGTAGTAGTTAGTCGATTATTTTTTTAAATATTATATATAACTTTTTATTTTGCTTTTACTTTTTTTTTCGACTTATTGTCTAAAGAAGATAGCAATATCTTAGACCAGACTTTGATATACAAATGCAATAGTGATTAGTTATTCTCTTTTAAATCTTATATATTACTTTTTTTTGGTTAATATGTAGGGAGTTTTATGACAAAATAAAAAAATTCCATATATATTCATTTAATTTATTCATCACTAACAAATATTTTTTCTTAGATAATCACGGATAAAATAACTCATATTGTTCTGAATCAGATGGGACATGCACGAGTTATTTTAGTTCTTATATATCTTTTAAAAGTATTATTTTCATCACAAATAACTATTATTTTTATGTAGGTGTAGAAATCCCCGAGGAATTGTCGAGCCCGAAGGAAGTCCAACGCTTAACTGGCCGATTAGCCGCCTTGAGTCGATTCATTGCAAGGTTATCCGAGCGGTGCCACAGGTGCTTTTCTGTCTTGAAAAAGAACACTTCCTTTGAATGGACTCCCGAGTGCAGGGAAGCTCTGAGAGAGTTGAAACATTATTTGGCCAACGCCCCATTGTTGGCCAAACCAAAAGATGGCAAGATGTTGTTGGTATACTTGGCCGTCTCCGAGGTGTCGGTCATCGCAGTCCTGGTTCGAGAGGAAGAAGGAAAGCAGAAACCAATATACTATGTTGGCAAAGTTATTCTCGATGCTGAAACAAGGTATCCCCATTTAGAAAAATTAGCGCTTGCATTAGTCATTGTTGCTTGAAAATTGTGCCCTTATTTCCAATGCCATCCAATAGCCATAGTAACAACCTTTCCCTTGAGAAGTATATTACATAAGCCAGAACTGTCGGAGAGGTTATCTAGGTGGGCGGTTGAACTGAGTGAGTATGAAATTGTATACCAACCTCGCACAGCCATAAAATCACAAATGTTAGCTGATGTTGTAGATGATTTTAGTGCTAAACTACTTCCCAAGGCGGAAAAGGAGAATATAGTTTCAAAGGATCACACCCATGGGGTATGGAAGCTTTACACAAATGGGGCGGCTAATTCCAACGGCTCGGGGCTCAAAATGGTGCTCGTAGCTCCCACGGGGGAAAAGCTAAGGCACTCGATGAAATTCGAGAGGCTAACCAACAACGAAGCTGGGTACGAGGCCACCATAGCAGGATTAAAGTTGGCCAAAGAAATGGGAGCTGAGAATATAGAGCTAAGATGTGATTCGCAACTAGTGGTGAATCAAGTCCTCGGTGGGTATTCAGCTCGGGAGCCCAGAATGAAACAATTCATGGTAAGAATGCAACAAGTGCTCGGCGCCTTTCAGGAATGGAAGGTCATGAAAATACCACGAGAATAAAACGTCGAGGCCGATGCCTTGGCAAACTTGGCCTCGACAGTTGAAACAGATGACTCGGGGACTGACGCTACAGTTAGGATTTTCACGTTAGCAATGGGAAAGATGAAGCAGGAGGTAAATATGGTGAATCAACATTGGGATTGGCGATCAAATTTCATCGCTTATCTGGAGTCAGGAATTCTACCACCAGATAAAAAAGAAGCGGCAAAGTTCAGAAAGCAAGTAGTTCCATATACAATAATATATGGACAATTGTACAAGAAGCTTTATTGCGGCCCGATGGCCAAATGTCTAGGCCCAGGAGAATATGAATACATGATGAAAGAAGTGCATGAGGGAACGTGTGGTAATCACTCTAGAGCTAAAGCCCTCGTGCGAAAGCTCCTTCGAGCTGGCTACTATTGGCCCGAAATGAGTGAACGTGCTAAAGTATTTGTTCGGAATTGCGAAAAATGTCAAAGGCATGCCTCCATGATTCATCAGCAGGTCGATCCCTTGCACTTAGTGGTCTCACCATGGCCCTTCATGAAATGAGGAATGGATATCGTGAGACCATTCCCCAAAGCGAAAGGTAGTGTTAAATACATCCTCGTGCTCACTGATTATTTTTCCAAGTGGATCGAAGCAGGAGCTTTTGCTAGGGTCAGGCAAAAGGAAGTCATCGACTTCATATGGAAAAATATCATATGCCAATTTGGAGTTCCGAGGGAGATCACTTGTGATAACGGCACACAATTCGTTGGCTTAGAGGTCACAGCTTTCTTTGCAAAATGGGGGATTAAAAGGGTGGCCTCGTCATCCTATCACCCCAGCACCAATGGACAAGCTGAGTCCTTAAATAGAATAATCATCGGCAATCTTAAAAAGAGAATAAACAAGGTAAAAGGTTCATGGCCCGATGAGGTACCAGTAGTGTTATGGGTAATGAGAACCACAGAGAAGAATAGCACTGGCAAAACCCTATTTTCTCTTGTTTACGGGGCAGACCCGCTAATTCCTGTCGAGGTTTTGAACCAAGCCTTCGCTATGCTCACTTAACCAAGGAATCGAATCAAGAAGCTATGCGAGTAGAATTGGATTTGCTCGAACAACGAAGAGAGATGGCTTTGGTATGGTTGACGGCTCAAAAAGGGCAAATCGAGGCCTACTTAAACAAAAAGGCCAAGTTGAGAGAATTCAAGGTTGGCGACTATGTCTTAAGGGCCTCGAATCAAACGACCAAAGTAAAAACGCAGGGAAATTGGCCACCAATTGATAAGACCCCTACCGAGTGAAAGCAATTGCAAGGAAATAGTCTTATCAACTGGAAAACCTCAAGAGTAAACAAGAGCAGTTAAATTGGAACATATCCAATTTGAAGAAATATTACTTCTAATAATCGCGAATTATAGCTCTGAAGTCAATAGTGATCGAGTCCTCACCCTCCACACTCAACCACTGGGGGGTGCAAGAGGATAAGGTCAATCTACAATCAACTCATAGACTTGTAGCTCAAGTTCCTCGAAAAATAACTCAGACTTGGGGACTTAACTCAGAAACTTCGAAATATGGAGATTGCCCGAGGCCTAACTAAACCTACAGCGGGAAATGACCCCATAGGAATGCACTCGATTACTTACATTCATCACCTCAAATGGCTTTTGTAAATAAAATGTGCCTAAGTACAACTAGGCTCTATGTAAATCGTCTCGATCTTCGTCACTGGAATAAAATTTAATTTACCATCTTCTTATCCATTAAGCCCTGTTTAAGCCTCGGCTCGAGGACGAGACGTCGTCCTAAGCTAGCTTCGTAATATATTTAAAGTCTTGCAAGCAAATAAAAATTCAAAAAAAATATTGAAACAACTAGCATGAAATATTTACATATTCATAAGGCTCAAAGGCTAGAATAATTATAAAGAAAATGGCCCGAAGGCCCAAAACAGAACAAACAAGTAGTCACCCACTAGCCCCACTATCACTACCCAAAGCTTCTCCCTCAGATGAGCTGTCACTGCTCGAAGGAAGTTGATCTAAAAATTAACGAGCCGTAGAGACATCTACCTTAGCCTTGGAAATCTCATCATCCAAACTAACCCCCTTTTTACATTGTTCGAGGGTCCTCAACTTGGTTTGAATGATTGCCCAATTTCTGTCAACTTTGGCTCGGGTAGCTCTCAAGTCTAGCTTGGCTTTGAACTTTGGATTTGAGTTCAGAAGAGGAGACTGACTATTTACCTCGAAGGGTCTTCATTTCAGCCTCAAGAACCTCGTTCTTGGCTTCAACCTCCTGCATCTTAGAGGTAAGCAGCAAAAATTTCTCCTCAAATTGCTCGGTCAGCCTTCTGAGCGCTGCATTTGCTACATCAGCCTGCTTTTGAAGCTCGACTCGATGACTTTCTTCTTGAGACCTCTTCTCGGCCCTAAGATTGGCAATTTCTCCACGAGCCTGAGAGAGTTCGGCTTGACTGCTCAACCTCTTTCTGAGCTCGGCCCAATCTGGCCTCCGAGTCAAAGAGTTGTTTTTCAAGCTCAGAAACACGAGCTTCGAGCATGTTCCTCCTACGATCCCACTCATCCTCGACCTGCTGAAGGTACGCTGCTCGTTTGGCTTCGATCTCAGCCACTTTCATGGTATAGACATAGCCCTACAGCTAGGAAAACGGAATCAAAAATGGAAAAAGCAGCTAAGTCAGAAAAGTAGTAAAGCAAACAAAAATCTTTACATGAATCACATGTTGAGCCGAATAAGCCATCAAATCATCCGAGGGAATGTTTTTGAGCCGATCATTTTCTAAAGGCCAAAGCAACCCCTTGTAGCTGATGGCGGCCCCCATGCTGTCGTCCAGCAGAAAAACATCGATTGGAACTAGGATTCGCCTAATCTATTGATGAAGGGCTGCCTTCGCTTGAGTTGAATCGGCGCTCGCCCCTTTCACAGACGAAACCACCTCGCAGGCTTGGCTTTGCCGGACTCAAGCTCCTCGCGAACCATATCAAAAACTTTACTCGGTCCCTTAATACTCGCCGTCTCGACCTCGCCTCGAACACAGACATCGCCAGGTTCATCAATTAGTCTTCGTCGAGGGACTTCAGGCAAATCAACCCGAGGAATTTTAGCCTTGGTTAGCTTCTTCGGCGTATCCCCTTTCCTCTTTGAACCTGAAGAGAGAAAACACGTCATTCAAAGAGAAAGAAAAAGAGGATATACGAAGGATAAACGAGGATACCTCTCAGGGCCTAAGTAAGAGTATGAACAGACTCCTCTATGGACTACAACTAGCCTCGACGTCAGGGACCTCGACCACATCCTCTCGTCGTCCATGCTTCTTCTTCTTCTTCATTTTTTTTTCTCCTTATTGTACTTCTCCCTCTCCGCCTTAGCAGGCAAGTCGTTAAAGTCTGAAAAAACAAGAGGATTAAGACCAAGAGAGGATGCGTTAAGAAAAGGGAGTATCGAATTTGGAGGCATACTAACCAAGTCGTTTGCCCGACCAGCTGTTCTCTACACGAGTGGCCAAGACCATCCAATCCCTCTGCGACCTCCCCTCGGCACTAATAATGGCATGCACCCAAGCCTCTAAATCCTTGGGAGGATTGATTGGAAGCTTCCTAGCTAAAAAGTATAATGAAGAATTAGTCTCCTCGCACTTATTGGAGCCAAGTAAAAAATGAAACTAGAAGAAAACTTACGTGTTCTGTTCCACACCTCGGTGAATCCAGGCCTGGCAGAGGGAGAAGAAGTAGAAAGAAGAACAAGCCAATCACACCAGCTACGGTCCTTGGTGTCGTCGCTCTTGGTGATGATGGAGAACTGGCCTAGTTTGTTTAACTGCACAATGCCATCTTTGTGCAGAGAAGGAGAAAACAAAGAAATCAAGTAGTCGTACTCAAATACGACACCGGCTTTACGACTAATATAGCCGAGGCACTGAATGACCCTCCAGAAGCCGGGGCCTAGCTGAGCCAAGCAAACGTTGTGTGACCTACAAAAGGTATCCACTACGGGATGAAGGAGAAGAGTAAAACCTATCAAAAATGGGTAAGTGTAAACAAAGGATTGCCCCGGAACACTGTCGCACGTGCGGTGCTTGGGGGAATGAATTAAAATTGGAACCTTGGGGCCCCAATTGCACTCCTCTCGTATCAAAGCTATGTGTCCTTCTGAGGCGAGGCTTGGAGAAGTTGAACGGGGAGATTCCTTTTCCTTCTAATATTCGAGGCTGTTTTCCCCTCATCCTAAAATCCTTGCTGGAATCAAACTTCTTTGGGATAACCCATTGAGGTTTAAGTTCTCCAAGATAAAATTTCTTTTTTTTCTTCTTTAGAGGCGAGGTCTCGACTACCTCGTTATCACCCTCATCGTCGACGACTTCTTCAGTCGCCACTTCATCATCACCAATGGAAGGTTCTTGACTGGCAACGCAATGACTATTATCCAAACAGGAAGAAGTAGTCGATGGAGGAGTATTTATCAAATCATCGGTTGACGCCAAAGTACTGGCATCAACGATGTTCTCATGATGAGAAGAAGAAGACATGGTCAAATTTTTAAGTAAAAGGGAGGCTGGAAAAAACAAAAGCAGCTCAAGGGAAATTATGAAATAATTAAGAGATGACAAAAAATGGCCAATTTGTAGCAAGACGCAAGTGGATTGAAACGCCATAATGACATTTACATGAGGAAGATAAAATAAAAAGTTGCGGTCGTTCAAAACAAGGCGACGTGCAGGGGATGCGACATTGAAGCGACGCTCACCTTTTCAAAACTCCTGGCCGATAACGCGCCACGTCACTCTCCCGCCTAATTAAATTCCACCCCTTGAAAAATTTTGACAATTGTCCAAAAGGTGGGGGGACTATCTGTATTGGTAGAAACCCTCATCGCCTTGGTGTAAAGGCTCAAACAACGAGACAATCAAATTTTACCGAGGACAGCTTCCCGAAGGGATGGTTTCCATCTCCACCTCAGATAAGATCAAGCCAAGTACAAGATCTGAACTCTGAAGAATTAAAGAATGATCGATATGGCAACCCCCTCGAAGGATTATATCACCTCGGCCAACGACTACCTCTAATTATAACTGTCGACAGTTGTGTGACTGTTGCCCAGGCATTTAAGGATAAGTTTACGAGCTAAACACAATCAAATACGGAGTAATGGCCATAAAACATAGTTATTACGATTGTAACGCCACTTCTCTTGTCAACTATAAATATGATTCGTTTGTAACCAGGAAAGGCATCTAGAAATACAACATTGGACTTTACATTCTTTCTTTTAAAGCTTTGACTCATTTTATCAGCTCGTTTATTACTCGCTTCATTTATTTCATCAAGCATTTTCCTCGTTCATATTTAGTCTTAGTTCGATCATAACTTTGATACAAGCAAATTTTTGATCAACCCCAAAACAAAGGTTAGCTTAGGACGACATCTCGCCCTTAAGCCGGAGGCTTAAATAAAAATTGACTATGCATATCAGATGACAATAAAAAGATGTTGAATCAAAGTTTATTTCATTGATAAGGTGCATTTGTGAGCCTTTATTACAAAAGATGCCTGGTCACAACGGGACTTAGGCAGGAAAACTAGAAGATCAAAATATTAACTAATGAGCGAGTCTCTAAGGGTAGTCCTCGGTGAGATGATCAATCATTCTCCAAGGGTCTTGTCTGATGAAGTCCCCGATTGTCGAGTCTTCGTTTATTTGAAAAAGACCTTTATTATAAACGGTCTATTAATTTGGCAAGTCCCCATTCGTCTTTTCTCCCCACCCAGTGATCAAGTGCATGGTGCAGGGCTTGATTACTAGGTTTCTTTTTTCTTCCAGATAAAGCCAGCAAGGGGTCTTGTTAATTTGACCATTTCATTTGCTTGGCCCGATCGAGGCGACTGTACTCTTCATTGCAATCGAATGACACTCTCGCACTATTCGTTGCTCTCGTCGGATGGCTCTTATACCCCATGGGGTTGGGAACTTAATTATCTGGTGCAGGGTCGATGGTACGGCTTCCATTTCGTGGATCCAAGGCCTTCCAAGAATGACATTATAAGCCATGTCCTCGGCCATCACTTGAAAGTTGGTTTTCTTATTCACCCCCCTCTGCAGTTGTTGTGAGGGTTATTTCTCCTAAAGTCTTCTCGGTGGAATTGTTGAACCCTGTTAATATGGTTTCCTTTGGGACGATGAGGTCCTTCAACCACATCTTCTTGATTTCTCCATAGTTAATGATGTTCACCGAACTGCCAGGATCAATTAGGGCTCGTTTGACATTGCAGTAGTTGATCTTGAGCGTGATCACTAGTGCGTAGAGGTGGAGAAACATCATCTCATCACAATCCTCCTTGCTAAACACCATTTCTTTACTCGATCAACCAGCTCTGACTCTTTTCTCTGCTGTACTTAATGACTTTGCAAATTTCTTCGTAGCAGCAAAGTTTATCCCATTGACCTCGGACCCTCCAGTAATGACATTCACTACTCTTTTTGGTGACTGCATTCGAGGTGGTTGTTTTTCTCTCCTATTTTTTGAGTAGTTGTGTTTCCCCTTATCAGTCAGATACTCAGCTAACACTCCCTTCTTAAGGAGATGGGCCACCTCGAGGCACAGTGCTTTGCAATCCTCGGTTGCATGCCCATAACCCATGTGAAATTCGTAGTGTTGAGTTTGGTCCCTCTTGCTCGGGGGTGTTCTCATACCTTCGGGGGTGTTCTCATACCTTTAGGCAACCTCACACCTTGATCAGTGCCTTTGATCGCATTCACCAATTCTGAGGTTGATATGCTGAAATTGTACTCAGAGATCCGAGGCAAGTCTTTCTCTTTGGATACTAAAGACAGAACTGATGACTTTTTATTGGAGGACAAGCCAGACTTTCCCCCAAGCCATTGGCTCACATACTGATGTCCCCCGAGGCGCTGACTTATGTGTTGCTTTTGAGCTCCATTGTACAGCTCGTAACGATTTTTGAGTTGCCTCGTGGCGCGTCGGCGCGTCGAGAGGACTCAGATCGACCTCGGTAAGAATTGTTCCGACCTGTCCTTCTCCACTCTGCTTCCTCGAGCCTGATCTTCATCGTGGCCCGATCATGCAGCTCATCCCAGGTTCGGGCTTGCCATTGTTGAAGTTCTTTCTTTAATTCGGAAACAGCTTCAGAATTACTCACATTGAGATTCTTTTCAAAAGCCATGACCGCCAAACTGTCATCTATTTTCGGCACATCCATTTTGAGGAAATCCTTTATTGGCTCGAGGTATCCTTGTTTGACGTCGAAGATGTCCTCCCTTCTCTTAAGGATCTTCTAGGCTCCAGTGTGAGCCTTGATGAACATGTCCACCAATTCCTTGAAGTTGGAGATGGACTCAGAGTGGAGGAGCATATACCAACGCAACGCCCCCTTTTCCAAGGTATCGGTGAATTTTTTCAAGAATATGGACTCCTTCTCGATTGCAGTCAAATCATTGCTTTTGGCCATGGCCATATATTCAGTTATATGGTCGACTAGGTCAGTTGTCTCACTACACTTCTTTAAAATCTGTAATTTGAAATGTTTTGGGATGGGTGCTGGAGTAGCCTCGGGTTTGAAAGGTAGTTGACGACATTTTTCAATATCCAGCACGTGTTGTGGTTTCCGAACTCCTGGCATATTTTCGAGCCATTTTTCCATGCTAGCCTCGAAATCTTTCTTCCATTTCTCAAGGTCGGACGTGATGCTTGTTTGAGATACTGCGGGAGCTGTAATCCCCGAGCCCCCAGATGTGACTCCGTTTGGAAATTCTCTTGTGATGGTTCCCATGGGAACAACGTTGAGATTACCTCCGTTCCCAGCAAGGGCTTGTAAAGAGCTTCGAATTGTTAATTAAATTGAGCTTGCGGCGCCGCTTGCTCTCGCATCTGTTGCAATAAGTTCACCATGAATTGCTGGAATGAATCACTAGAGCTCGAGGAAGTTGGATCAGCCAAAATTACTCCTACAGGAGGAGTAAGACCGATCGGGGGAGTTGATCCATTTGGTGATGTTAACCTTAATAATGGAGTGAAGCTAACTGGTGGAATGGGGCTAATGGGTGGTGCTAGGCCAATAGGAGGAGTTGGGCCAATTGGAGGGGTTGGAGCCCCTCCACTGGTTTTGGTGGCTCCCGTTGTTTGATCAGTTGTTTGGATGGAAACATTATCATCAACAATGTCAACCATTTTTGATTAAGAATCGAAGCTGCAAACTTTGGAACAAGCATTATTACCGAATTCCCCCACAAGGCGCCAATTTGTGTTGGCCTAAATTGGGATAGGATAACAAATCGAATTTATTTTGGGGTTGATCGATAATTTGCTTATATCAAATTTATAATCGAACTAAGACTAAATATAAACGAGGCAAATGCTTGATGAAATAAACGAAGCGAGTAATAAACGAGTTGATAAAACGAGATAAAGCTTTAAAAGAAAGAATGTTTAGTCCAGTGTTGTATTTCTGGATGCCTTTCTTGATTACAAATGAGTCTTATTTATAGTTGACAAAAAGAATGATGTTATAGCCATAATAACTATGCTTTTATGGCCATTTACTCTGCATTTGATCGTGGTCAGCTCATGATCTTCTTCTTAAATGCCTGGGCATCGGTCGACAGTTACGAAGATCAGATCTTGTTCCGACGAGGAGTTATGCTTGCTCGGGGACGTTGTTCCGTGGCGATCATCCCGAGCTCTATACCTTGGGCTCGATTTTACTTCTTCCCTGAGGTGGTCTTTCGAGGTAAAGGGTTATGCCATCTCCCCTCATGGGCTCGCCCCTTAAGGTCGACTTGGGCCAAGCCTTGCGCCCTTGCTCAAGGCCTCGGTGTTCTTTTACTCAATACAACTTCGAACTTAAAAATAAGATATATTTGCAACTCCCTTTTGTAGGACGTAGTTAGCATGGCCACATATCATATGCCAAATTCTCAACTTGCACATATATCTTTGGTAAATTGTGTACTTGTGAAGAATCCATCAGAAGCAACCTATTTATCTAAATAAAATGTCTTTGAACCACGATATAACCAAGTTTAAAATTTTAGCATGAGTAAATCTAATTGTGGTGAACCATGCGACGTTCCTAATTGTGATATTTGGATCTAAATACTTCTTTTATTTGTAAGAGTTTTTCAATTCAAGACTATGATCATGAACAATCTAATGGAAAACTCAATCAATAATTCAGGATCATGAAACTTAACGATTTTCACAAAATAAAATAAATACTTCAATAAGAAACTTACTCGAATCCATGTTGAGTTCTTGTTGAATTGTGCGGAATAATTTACTTCTTTATGAGAAACTATTTCTCTCTCTTTTCTCTCACTTACAGAACAACTATTGATGGAAAAGTGTTCAATTTAGGTAGAGAGAGAGGACCCTATATAGAAGGGAGTTTCAGGAACTTTATTTACACGTTCCATCAACGTGTAAAAGTGGGGTAGTTTAAATAGGTTACAACTCCCACTTCTAAAAGGATTTAGTATTATTTAATAATTAAATTAATTAAACCAAAAATAATTATATATGTGGGCCACACTTCACATTCTCCCACTTGGCACACATTAATAAATATTTCAATCATCATCTGCACATTGAATACTAAATCCAACATCATTCGTTGTTATTGAGTAAGTCAACTAATATGAGTCATGACGGTCATACACCACTTGACATAGTCCCTTCCATGTACTACATTATTAGTCTATTATCCAACACAACCTTTAATACATAATGGGTCCAACGTAATGCTTAGAATATCTTTATCTAAGTCAAAACTTGTCATCATTGTTCTCAACTCTATGTATACATGGGAAAAAACAGGTAATAACGAAACATTTACTTTAATGAGCTCAAAGTGTCAATTTAATAAACATCATAAAGTCATTACATAAAGTCATATATTGCTATCAATAACGCCCATTCTTTCAGCATGTTCCATAAATGCTTTGGGTTGTAATCCTTTCGTCAAAGGATCAACAATCATAATTTTGATGCTAATATCTTCAATTGACACTCTATGTTCCTGAACTTCTTCCTTAAGTTTGAGGTATTTTAAGTCTATAGGCTTAGCACCCTTTGTATACCTATCATTCTTAGAGAAGAAGACTGCTGAGGAATTATCACAATAAATTTTTAGCGGCTTGGCAATACTGTCGACTAGTCCAAGTCCCGAAACAAAGTTCCTCAACCACTTAGCATGAACTGCGGCCTCAAAGCATGCCACAAACTCAGCTTCCATGGTAGATCCAGCTGTGATAGACTGCTTTGCACTCTTCCACGATATTGCTCCTTTAGCCAACAGGAACAAATAACCAAATGTGGATTTTCTTGTATCCTCACAACCACCATAATCTGAATCTGAGTATCCAACCACATCAAGGTGGTCAGATTTTCTATAAGTGAGCATATAATCTTTTGTTCCTTGCAAGTATCTCAACACTTTCTTTGCAACCCTCCAATGATCCATTCCTGGATTGCTTTGATATCTACCCAGCATTCCAACATAAAAAATGATGTCTGGTCTGGTGCATGTCTGGGAATACATGAGGCTCCCAACTATGGATGCATAAGGAATATCTTTCATTTTCTTACGTTCCAATTCATATTTTGGACATTGATTGAGACTGAATTTATCTCCCTTCTGAATTGAAACGGGACTTGATGAGCAATTTTGCATTCTGAACCTCTCTAGAACTTTATTAATATAGCCTTTTTGAGATAACCCCAACAATCCTTGTGATCCATCCCGGAATATTTCTATCCCGATCACATAGGTCGCTTCTCCCATATATTTCATTTTAAAGTTCTTAGAGAGAAATTTCTTGGTGTCATGCATCATACCAAGATCATTAGTAGCAAGCAAGATATCATCAACATACAAGACTAAAATTATAAACTTACTCCCACTGACCTTTAGATATATACATATGTCAACAATGTTTTCCTTGAATCCAAAGGCGACAACAGTTTCATGAAACTTAAGATACTGTTATCGGGAAGCTTGTTTAAGTCCGTATATTGATCTCTTTAGTTTACACACCATGTGTTCCTTTCCTTTAACCTCAAAACCCTCTGGTTGATTCATGTAAACTTCCAGTTTTCACATCCATTTGATGTAGCTCTAAGTCATAATGAGCCACCAGAGCCATTATAATTCTAAGTGAATTCTTTTTAGAGACAGGTGAAAATGTCTCTGTATAGTCAACACCATGTTTCTGAGTAAAACCTTTGGCAACAAGTCTGGCCTTGTGACGTTCAATATTACCATTTGAGTCGCGTTTGGTCTTAAAGACCCATTTACACCCGACTCTTTTGCAACCTTCTGGTAATTCGACAAGGTCCCAAACTTCATTCTGTTGCATGGATTTCAACTCATATTTCATAGCATCTAACCAATTCTCAGAATTATTACTTTCAATGGCCTGTGAAAATGAAACATGTTTATCATCGATTTCCAAGTCATCCAAATCAATTTCCATATCAGTTTCTGACTCGTGTAAATATACCAAAAAATCATCAGAAATAGCATGTCTCCTTTGTCTTTGAGATTTTCATAATGCTACTTCTTGCGGTACATCTACTGCAGGTTCAGCGATTATGTCTTCATTATGAATAGCAGGATCATTAATTTGTTGTTCTTGTTGGTTGTTAGGCGGTACAACAACATCAGGAATAAAAACTGTAGAAGAAGTATAGGGTAAAGGAATTTGCACCCTAACTTCACTAATTTCCACATTACGTGGTTCTTCACTCCCACTAACTTTACCATTCTCAATGAACCTAGTATTTCCAGTTTCAACAATTCTCATACTATTATTAGGACAGTAAAATCTATACCCCTTTGATTTTTCTGGATAACCAATGAAAAAACCACTGATTGTTCGTGGATCCAGTTTTTTTTATTGTGGATTATAAATTCTTACTTCTGTCGGGCAGCCCCAAACATGCGGGTGCCTTAAACTAGGTTTCCTACCAGTCCAAAGTTTAAAAGGTGTCTTTGGAACTGCCTTACTAGGAACCCTATTTAATAAGTACACGGCAGTTTTTAAAGCATACATCCTCAATGAAACGGGCAAAGATGAATTACTTAACATACTCCTAACCATTTTTATTAATGTACGATTTCGCCTTTCTGCCACACCATTTTGTTGTGGTGTGCCAGGCATTGTGTATTGAGAACATATGCCACGTCTTTCGAGGAATTTAGCAAATGGACCAGGGTGTTTTCCAGTTTCATCATATCTTCCATAATTCTCACTGCCTCTATCTGACCTAATTATTTTCACCTTTCTGTCTAATTGTCTTTCAACCTCATTAATAAATACCTCTAAGGCATTTACTGCCTGTGATTTTTCGTGCAACAAATAGACATAACTATAACGTGAAAAGTCATCAATAAAAGTGATAAAGTACTTTTCCTTACTGAAAGATGGAACATCAAAAGGACCACAGATATCAGTGTGTATAATTTCAAGAAGCTGTGTGCTTCTTGTGGCTCCTTTCTTTGTGTGTTTTATTTGTTTTCCTTTAAAACAATCCACACAAATTTTTAGGTCCGTAAAATCCAAATCTGGAAGGATTTCATTTTTAACTAATCTTTCCAGTCTTTCTTTGGATATGTGACCTAAACGTCTATGCCATAAGTAAACAGAGTGTTCATTCACCAAACTACGTTTGGTTCCAACATCATGATGCAGAGTTAAGAGGGTTTCAGCAAACAGATTATCAAGATTTAGTTTGTATAAACCATCACAAAGAATGCCAGAACTAATAAGATGATTATGCTTAAACAAACTAAAACATCCATTGCCGAAATTAAAAGAGTATCCAGTCTTGTCTAACTTAGACAAAGAAATAAAATTTCTAGAAATAGAAGGTACATAATAAGTTTCAAATAAGTCTAAGTAACGCCCAATATCTAAGATTAAACGATATGTCCCGATAGCTTGAACTGTAGCCTTCACTCTATTCCCCATGTACACAAATCTTTCATTCTGATTTATGGTTTGGGTTGTAAGAAATCCCTACATCGTATTAGAAACATGAACAGTACAACCAGAGTCAATCCACCAAGTATTATAAGGAACTTCAGTTAAATTTGATTCGAAACATGTAAAAGCACAAGGCTTACCTTTCTTCTCGAACCATGCCTTACGTTTCTGGCAGTCTTTCTGAAAGTGTCCAGGTTTTCCACAGAAACGACACTTGTCATTCTTGTGTTCCTTCTTACGTACTTGATGAGAGGACTCACTAATATTAGGGTTCTTCTGTCTACCCTTAACATGCTTCTTTCCCTTCTTTTCAGCTCCTCGATGGCTTACAAAGTTAATGGAGTGGGTTCCTTGATTCTTTAGCCTTGTTTCCTCCTGAACCAAAATTTCGTGCAATTCATGCACGTTCCATTTGTCTTTCATGGTATTATAGTTCATTTGGAAAGGACCATACTCAGACGGTAATGAGTTGATGATAAACTGTACAAGGAAATTTTTATCCACTTCCATTCCTAAAGTCTTAAGTCTTGCTGCAATGTTTGTCATTTCAATGACATGCTCATACATGGTACGTCAACCATCAAACTTCATGGTGGTCAAAGTACTCATTAGTGTCCCAGCAAGAGACTTGTCAGCAGTTTGAGAGCGTTCTTCTACAAGTTTTAGAAGCTCTTTGGCACTTTCAGTGTTGGAAAGAGTTGACTTAATATTGCTCGCAATACTTATTCGCATGAATATTAGGCTTAGTCTGTTAGACCTGTCCCATCGATTAAAATAGGACTTTTGTTCAGCAGTGCTAGTTGCAGTAATAGCAGCTGGCTTCTCAATGTAGAGTGCAACATCAAGATCTAAAACTCCGAGATGGAATTTGATTTGTTCGTACCACTCTGAGAAGTTCAGTCCGCTATAGGTAGTAACAGAAGCAGAGTGCGAATGAAGAGCAAGTGCTGCAAATAGAATATGCTCATTCGTTAACGCTTTGAGTTATAAACTAAACATACTATCAGATTCAGAAATAATTTTATATAGACTTTAAGTGTATCTTGATGTTCACCTTTGGGCAGAACGCCAAAATACTAACTTTAGACATTATGATGCTTAATATAACTTAACATAATTTGATAATTTTTATAATGTACCTATTAATAATATTTACTATCTTTGGACAATAAAGAAAACTAATGGCACATCTAAATTATCTCTTTAATGTTCAAAGATTATAAGGACAAACGATCAACCTTTGGGCTATCCATAAATGTCCTATAACAATGAACTTCAATTTATCCATTAATATTTTATCAATTATAAGCATAGAGATTTATGGGTAATTGAATATAAGTTCAATCATTTTGGAATTAATTATTCATAAAAGATTCGACCACTTTGATGATTAACGAATCGTATATAATAATTCCAAATAAGTCAGAAAAATAGTACTCTATCAAATCATATGTTCAGGTTTTTAAATTATGGAAGATATCATTTATGGATAAGTCAAAATACACATTATAGTGAATTCACATTTAAGCTTAAAGGTGTAATTAATACTTTGACTTATATTGCTCAAAGCTGACATTCTGACTGTTAAGGCATAAGAAGTTCAATCCTTATGAACTAAATCAATTCCCTTTGTCAAATTTACACAAAGTTTCCTTAGGCGAGAATTCAATAATTCAATCACATTAGCCTTATCATAAATATTTTGGAATTGAAATTCAAATCATTTGGAAGTCAACCGTATCCGTCATTGTATTGGGTTAAATCCATCGTCACCAAAATTGATGACTTGGCGTCCACGTAGGACGGCGCACAGACGACACGTGGCTGCGAATGGATATAAGGGCAATGGATAAGATCGAGGGTAAACAGTTACAACGGACAGATAAACAGTCGCTACGGCCAGAAAAGTCGCAGCCCATCAATCAAGACAGTTCAAAATAGGAATCTTATCCACAAACAACGCAACTGCTCGACTAAGGAGTTACAACTGCTTGTGAACGGATACGTAGCTGCCTATATATTGTAACCTAAGTCACGAGCATAGAATCTAATGCTTCTCTGAATCTACACTTGTATTAAAACTATTTACTAGCATTCAATTCTTTGTCTCCAGCAAATATTTATTACTATTGCTGATCGAAAGATCTTCTCTACTGTCTCGTTAACTGAATCTCATAAAGAGTACGAGGAAGGGAATTTAATCAAGTCTGAACGGCCTGAGCACGGTTCCTTTTTTCATTCGATTAGTCATTTATTGCATCGCATTAATTGCCTCTTTACTTTTGTCGATTTTTATTGCTATCATTTATATTTATATTCACTTCATTAAGGGCGTTTTAATCTCGATTATTGACCGTGACTCCGCTCTACAAATTTAATTGTAAATTAACCTACTAAAACGAAACTACGGTTAAACAATTTGGCGACCACAGTGGGAGCCGGTCAATAACTCCCGTAGGTTAAATCGCTCGTCGTATTTTGTTGTCTATTCGTTTTTCCTTCGATCGCTGGTTCTCCCCGTTTTCTCTTTGTTGAAATGGCAGATAACAACTCGCACAACAACGTTCTTATTGAAGAGCAACAAGACCTCAACGCTGCGGAGCAGGTAAACCAGAATCTGGCCGCAGACGGGCAGCAAGATGTTCCCCTTGTAGACGACGACGTGATCCCCATTGCAGAGGACGAGAATGTGCTCCCAGCGGAACAGGAGAACGAGCACAGCCAGCAAGGTAGCAGAAATAGCCGCAATCCTAGCCGAGTAAATGTCGATCAGGGAGCTGGAGGATCTAGAAGACCCAATGGCCCAAGAAATTCGAGGAACTCTCAAGATGCTATCCTCGAATTCATACGGCAACAGGCCGAGATCAACAGGCAGATACGGGAAGCTATCGACAGCCTGCGAGGACAGAACCTGCCAAACACGGGAAATCCACCCATGGGACGTCCAAGGGATGCTTCACCGTCTCATGCTTCGAGGCGAGCAGAAAATCAGAATGCGGGTTCAGCGGTGCCAACTGAGATGAGCGAAGTCATGGAGGCCCTTACCAAGCAGTTCAAGGAGAGTCAAGAGGCTCTGCAGTGCTCTCTTCATGAGAGGATCGACCAGATCCCTGGCGCACCACCCACTTTGAAGAAAGTTGACGTTCAGCGGTATACTCAAAGGCCTTGGAAGAAAGAAGCAGCACCAAAGGCCATCCCCAAGACATTCAAAATGCCAAACATACCAAGATATCGGGGAACAACTGACCCCAATGATCACTTGATGATGTTTAGCAATTTCATAAAAGCAAGCGACCTTACCGACGAGGAGATCGAGTCAGTGCAATTAAAGAAGTTCGTGGAAACATTGGCGGACGGCGCTCTACGGTGGTATTCCATGCTGCCACCAAATTCAATAGGATCTTTTGCCGAGATGGCGGAGTTATTCGTCAAAGCACACACAGGCGCTCAGAAGACAGAGACAAGAGTTGAGGATATCTTTGAGATCAAGCAGCTGCCTGGGGAGTCTCTCCGGAAGTATGTAGATCGCTTTCAGCGTGAGCGTATGTTGCTACCCAAGGTTCCAGATCGATGGGCAGCAATTGCATTCACCAACAGCTTGGACGTCAAGAGTTCTGAGGCGACCAGGCGACTGTACGAATCCCTGCGAGAATATCCTGCGGCAAGCTGGTCGGATGTCTACAACCGCTACAATTCCAAGGTACGTATAGACGAAGATAAACTAATTGGCACAGGTATCCGAGGATGGAGCCAAACTCGCACCAACGGTGCTGGGGGAAAGATCGAGACGGATAGGCCAGATGCACGGCACGTGCCATACCCCAGCCGGTCACGCAACAACTCAAACGGACGCGGTCGCAACAACAAAGGTCTGGCGAGGAGCACTGATTCTGCCTCAACTTCTAGTGGGATCCCAACCCTGCCCGTCTTCAACATCGGAGCAGTCGAGCTTGTAGCAGTGCTCGAGGAGATGAGCGAAAAGGTCAAATGGCCCAAGGATATGAAGGGTGACCCCAGCAAACGCAACAAGAACTTGTGGTGCGAATTCCATCGCGATCACGGCCACACGACGGATGACTGCAAGGCTCTAAGGTATGAAGTTGCTAATTTGTTGAAACAGGGCTATCTCAAGGAGTACTTGACAGAAAAAGGGAAGCAGACTCACGCGAAGGCCCAGCAAAACAAATCAGGACCTCCCCGAGTATCTTCTCCAAAAATGACGGTCAACGTCATCTCTGGCGGAATTGAGGTTGATGCAGTCACATACACAGCAAAGAAGTATGCCAAAGTCTCTATTACGAAGACCAAACGACCGCGACTTGAGGATACGATGACTTTTGAAGAAGCAGATGCAGATGGCTTGCAGTTTCCTCACATGGACGCTTTAGTGATAACGCTGCGAGTGGAGGAGTTCGACGTCAAGAGAGTGCTCGTTGATCCAGGCAGCTCAGCAAACATCATATTATCTCGGGTCGTGCAGCAGTTGAAGCTATACGATGGGATTGTACCAATTTCTCGCGTTCTCTCAGGATTTAACAATTCCATCGAGAAAACGTTGGGAGAAATTACACTGACGACCCTGGTCGAAGGTGTCATGAGACGGACAACATTTCATGTCATTGATGGAGACATGGCCTACAACATAATCCTTGGGAGGCCATGGATACACGACATGCAGGCAGTTCCGTCAACCTATCACCAAGTGATGAAATTCCCTTCAGAGTGGGGAATACGAGAAGTCCGAGGAGAGCAGCGTTGCGCTAGAGATTGCTACTCAGTCGCAGTCAAGCTCCCCGAGGAAGCAAAATAGCAATTAATGAATCCGGGATCGGAATCGAGCAATGGAACTTCAAACTACCAAATCCCGGAATTCATATCAAAATTGGATGCACGAGAAGAGTACGCGCCAACCATTGAAGCTCTGGAACCAGAAGAACTTTTCGACAACATGCCTGAAAGGAAGGTATATTTGGGAGCAGAGCTGAACAAAGACTTACGGAAAGATATCTTGCACTTCCTCAAGGGGCGGCACACCACCTTTGCGTGGTCACATGAGGACATGACGGGAATCTCCCCGAAGATTATCTCTCACAAGTTGAATGTGGATCCGTACTTCCGCCCAGTGAAGCAAAAGAAACGCCAGCAAGGAGCATTCAATAACCAAATCATAAACGACGAAGTTGACCGCTTGCTCAAGATTGGCTCTGTCCGAGAAGTCAAATATCCCGATTGGTTGGCCAATGTGGTCGTAGTGGCGAAGAAGAACGGCAAGTGGAGGGTCTGCATTGACTTTACTGATCTGAACAAAGCCTGCCCGAAAGATTCTTATCCACTACCTCAAATTGACCAACTAATCGACGCAACGGCCGGGCACGAGGTGCTCACATTCCTTGATGCATATTCAGGCTACAACCAAATCTTGATGAATCCCGACGACCAGGAGAAGACCTCTTTCATTACTTGCCGAGGTACGTATTGCTACAAAGTAATGCCTTTTGGACTTAAAAATGCAGGTGCAACCTACCAACGGTTAGTCAACCGGATGTTTCACGATCACATTGGCAAAACCATGGAGGTTTACATCGACGACATGCTGATCAAGTCCAAGCGAGCAGAGGACCACTTGGCTCATTTGGAGGAAGCCTTTCGAATCCTTGATCAATACAACATGAAGCTCAACCCGGAGAAATGCGCGTTTGGAGTGGGTTCAGGGAAGTTCCTTGGTTTCATTGTCTCCCAGCGAGGGATCGAGGTAAACCCCGCCCAGATAAAAGCAATAGAAGCCATCCCCGACGTACTTCACAACAGAAAGGATGTAATGCGGCTAACCGGGAGAGTAGCGGCGCTGAGGAGATTCATCTCCCGCTCGTCTGATCGGTGCAAAAGCTTCTTCGACGTGCTGAAACAAAACAAGGAGTTCGAATGGACCCCTGAATGTCAGCAAGCTCTTAAGGATTTGAAGCGGTACTTGTCAAGCCCGCCTTTACTTTCAACGCCACAACCAGGTGAACAACTATTACTCTACCTGGCCGTATCTGAGTCAGCGGTAAGTGCAGTCTTGGTGCGAGAAGACAAAGGTAAGCAACTACCAATTTATTACATCAGTAAATCTCTATTAGATGCTGAAACACGCTATCAACCTCTGGAGAAACTGGCACTAGCATTGGTAATCGCTGCCCGCAAATTAAGACCTTACTTCCAAAGTCATTCAATAGCTGTAGTCACTACCTTCCCCCTACGTAGTATCTTGCACAAACCTGAATTTTCGGGCAGACTAGTAAAATGGGCAGTAGAATTAAGTGAATTTGATATATCTTATCAACCCCGAGTAGCAATAAAGTCTCAAGCTCTAGCAGATTTTATCGCAGATTTTAGCGCCACCATGTACCCTGATGCTCAGCGTGAGGCGGTTCTCTTCGCCGGATCCGAGCCGGGGACTTGGACCTTGCACACCGATGGATCCTCGAGCGTGAAAGGGTCGGGGCTAGGCTTAGTCCTCACCACTCCCTCGGGTGAAACCATCAGACAGGCTATAAAATGTCCTTTTATTACTAACAATGAGGCCGAGTATGAGGCCGTAATTGCAGGATTGAAACTAGCTCGAGATTATGGGGCAGATAGGATTCATCTCAAGAGTGATTCCGCCCTGGTCGTCAACCAGATAACTGGAGGCTTCGTTGCAAGGGAGTCTCGTATGCAGAGGTATCTTGCCCGAGTTACTGGTTTGCTGGCACAATTCAACAATTGGGAAGCCACGCAGATCCCGCGAGAGGAGAATCATGAAGCCGATGCCTTGGCCAATTTGGGTTCAGTCGCAGAAATTGGAGCAGCAGGTTCAATAGCCGTAGCTCATCTCCTGTGCACAACAATCGATAAAGACGCAATGGAGGTTAACACGACCAGTCTAACTTGGGATTGGAGGAATGAGATAATCAATTATATATTGCATGGAACCTTGCCATCAGACGTTAAGGCCGCTCGAAAATTGAGGATAAAGGCTGCCAGATATACAATTATAGATGGCACCCTCTATCGAAAGACTTTCGCAGGTCCACTCGCCAAATGCATAGGCCCCAGCCAAACAGAGTATGTGATGAGAGAAGTTCATGAGGGGTGCTGTGGAAATCATTTGGGAGGAAAGGCGCTTGCGCGAAAACTCATACGAGCAGGTTATTATTGGGACAAGATGGAGAAAGATACTAACGAGTTTGTCAAAAAATGCGATAAGTGCCAAAGGTTTGCGCATCTCCTCCATCAACCAGCGGAGCCCTTGCATTCAATCATCTCCCCGTGGCCGTTTATGAAGTGGGGGATGGACATCGTTGGACCACTGCCCACTGCGCCTAGAGGGGTGCGTTTCTTGTTAATGATTACTGATTATTTTACAAAGTGGGTTGAGGCCGCAGCATATTCGAAGATACGTCAAACGGAAGTAATTGATTTCTTGTGGCGTTATGTCATTTGTCGATTCGGAGCACCCAAAGAAATTGTCATGGATAACGGTCCCCAGTTCGTGGGTCAGAAGGTCACAAAGTTCCTTGAAGATTTGCATATTAAAAGGATTACTTCCTCCCCATATCACCCAGTGGCAAACGGGCAGGCGGAATCAACCAACAAAATAATAGTGGATTCACTCAAAAAGCGCCTCGAGCAGGCCAAAGGATGTTGGGTGGAAGAACTCCCCGGGGTTCTTTGGGCATATAGAACAACCACGAAAATGAGCACCGGGGAGACGCCCTACTCTTTAGTATATGGTTCCGATGCATTGATCCCAGTCGAAATTGGCGAGCCAAGTCTACGATACGCCCATGCAACCGTAGAATCCAATTCAGTCAACCTCTCCGAGGAATTGGATTTTCTGGAAGAACGCAGGGAGTTAGCACTAATACGAGTAGTGGCTCAGAAAGAAAGGATAGAGCAATATTACAATCGGGGACTGAGACTACGTAACTTCGAAGTCGGGGACTTTGTATTGCGTAGAGTCTCCCAGAGTACGCAAGAGGCGAACGTCGGCAAACTTGGTCCGAACTGGGAGGGTCCGTATAAGGTGGTTGCATTAGCTGGTAAAGGTTCATACCGATTGGCACGTCCAGATGGATCGCTTCTACCCAGCAGCTGGAACGTGACTCACTTGAAGAGGTACTACTTCTAAGTGGTACAGGGGTTAGTGTTTCTGTCCATTTTTACATTGCTTACATGCGTTCGCTCTCTTTTAAGTTGCTCTGTTTTCTTATCTTTGTCTAAATGGTACTGACGGTCTTCAAAAGGCCAGATCCGTTTAGCTCAACTGGCAGAGCTCGAAGTCCTCGTGCTTCGCGGCTGTGGGTTCAAATCCCGCAACGGACACACTCCTCTTTTGGTTATATGTGTTCTCAGATGCAGCGCTTTACCCATTGTCTTTTCATGTCTGAAATTACGAAGTTTCAACATGAAAACAGGGGGGTGGCAAGGGCCCCAGTAGGCCAAAATCCCGGCTAACACAGGTGATCTTCGAGCAGAGCAAGGTCATTCGTTAAGAAGCACGGCTAAGCAAAATCAAGTAAGTTCAATAGAACTATTTTACTTGTGCTATATTATCTCCTACATCTTTTGCGACCAGCATCCGCTCAGGTCCCACGGCTTTACGAGCAGACAATATTGTGTTCTGATTTACGACCAAACAATCCTACGTTCTGGTCATTGGGTTACTTGTCCTTTTCAATAGAAGTAACAGGGCAATTTTAACCAAACCGAACCAAACTTTTTCGTTTCTCTGCAAAAACTTTCAACTGTCAAATATGATAAGCAAAGCTTATCGCAGAGCCGTCCTACACGGTCAAATTTCGGTCAGCCAGAACGACCTGATTTCGTTCAGCCTAGAAGGCCTGACTTCAGTCATCCTAACTAAGGGTAACTTAACCTGGTTATGATCATATTTTATTTCAAAACATCTGCGCAGATTAAACCAAAAGGGGTACTTAGACACTAAGGTTTGAAACATAACCTTGACCTCTGAAAACTCCACTAAGCAACAATCAGCTTTCATGTGAATAAGACTTGAGAGACTAAAGAAGGTCATCAAGCCTCGACCAGTCAAACAACAGAGGAAAACAGCCAAAAACATACATTCATAAAATTAACAAATATTCGAAGTTCACAACATCCAACAAATGTAACAGGAGGACTAGACAAAACATCAATCATCATGTTGACCAGGATCCCGACCTGATGCACTAGCTCCATCAGTCGGATCCCCGCCCAAGTCTTCATCTTCTTCATCTTCATTGTCCTCGCTGCCTTCATCGTCCCCTTCAACTCCATCATCATCAGCTCCCACTTCCATGCCCAGGACTTGCTTGACACTGATGATGGCTACTATGGTCTGATCGAGGACTAAGTCGACATTGATCTGGCCGCGCTGCATTTGGATAAGCAATTTCTTTTTGGCCTCCAGAGCTTCTAACTTGGATTCGATCGTATAACGATCCCGCAAGTTAGCCAAATCCTTCGTCAGTAGCTCTTGAACCTTTGCAGACTCCGCAACCCGATTTCTGGCCTCTTGTAGTTCTCCTCGAGCAGCTTGAGATTCAGCCTCAGCTTTGTTCATGTTCCTCAACATCAGGTCGGAAGCGTCGCGGATACTTGCCAGAGTAATTTCCTTCATATTGAGCTCAAGGGCAAGTTGGGAGATCTGACGACCTTGCTCGTCCATCTTTGCTTTTAGATCTTCAAAAGACAACACAAACCTGTCCTTCTCATCTAGAAGACGGTCCCTTTCCTCGAGGAGTACGCCTATCCTGTCGTTAGCTTCAGCGTTGGATTTCTCCAACCTATCTATCTTATCCTCAAAAAAGTCGCGTCTCCTCTCCAGGACCCGCTTCTCCCCGATCAGAACCTTTTTCTCCTCTTCCAAGGCCTGATTTGCCTGGAGAACCTCCAAAAGGTCTTTCTTCAAGCCAAGGACTTGATCTTGGTTGTTCAACCTGGAGCGAAGCATGAGCTCGGTAGCCATCATACTCGCCTGGCAACAAGTAGGAAATACACAGATAGTTAGGACTAAGGATTTTTGACAAATATAAGGAAAGTAAAAGAAGGAAACATTACCCGAGCAGTATCCTCAGCAATCGCATAAGCCAACTGCTCATCGTTCATGCTGCGCATGTTCCACTCTTCACGAGGGCCGATCAGGTTGGACGTTACCTTGACTAAGTGGTCAGGCTTCGTCAAAAAATCCGTGTCTGGGGGGATGATGAAGTCACACTCCCTCATGCACGGCCTGGGCTCTCTCGCCTGCTCCGAAGGGTAGTCGGGGCCAAATTTGTGGCGAATACCTTTAACAGAGTACGCACCAATCGTACCTCCCAAAGATACCCGCCTGGTGAGCCTAGTCCGAGAGACCTCGACGTCGCCTGTCTCGCCGAGGCCCAGGGTGTCGCACTCCTGCAAATAAACTGGCGCCACCCCGTCAGCGGCCAAGTTTATCATGTCTTTATAATAAAAGACCTGGGGTTCAGCCTCCCCCCCAGCCTTCTTCCGATCATCAACCTCCTCACCAGTCTCACCCTTCTCCTCACTCTTCTCCTCATCATCTCCTCCCATCGGCTCCTTGCCTGGGCGCCTGTTGCTGGCCTGCTCAGGCTCACTCTGTAAGCTTCCAGCCCGTTCAGGTTCGTTTGGTTCTGAGGCCTCAGGAAAGAATGTAAAACTTTCGTGCATTCTTCCCTCCCCCATTTCCTCAGCCTTCTCTCCCTCCCCATCACCAACTCGGGGACTTTCCTCGAAAGCATAAGAGGAAGTCTCTACGGCTCTCCTCTTATCACTCCGAAGATATGCCCTCCTCCTCTGAGTCAAGCCCTCATCAGGAACCTCTGAATCTGACAGGACAACCACCACGGGCTCAGCTGATTCAGGGGCAGCCGCCGAGCTTTTTATGCTTTCTTGCCCAGACTTGGGAGTCTCGGCAGCAGCTACAGTGGCCTCAACTGTCTTCTCAGAAGACTGAGGGGTCTTGCGAGCTGTCCTTTTCTTCTTCCTGGGTTTACTCTTTTCAGAGTCGGTTTGCTTTCTCTTCAGGCTCGCAAGAACCTTCTCACCACCCTCTCTAGCTTTGATAGCTGCTGCAGTTTGAAGGATAGCAGCCGCCTCCTCGTTGACCTCAGCCACGGGATCAACAACCACCTCCTCGGGATGAGGAGCAGGAAAGTAACTACCACCGGTACCTAGGCCTGAAAATAGAAGCGTATCAATGTCATAATAAGCTCTGCATAAGTTAGTAAGAGATTCAAGTAAGAATCCTACCATGGGTGCTGGGGTTAGACAAGTGCTTCAAGGAAGCATAGTGAGGCCATTGCCTCTGCTCGTGGGTGAACTCTGTCAGAATTGGTTCAACCCAGGCAGACAACTCCTCCTCAGTAATCAGGCCATCATAGGGAATCTTGTCAGCTAACCAACAAAGAATAGAAATTAGAAACTGCAGATACATAATTCGAAGAATATTCAACACAGATACTCGGGGACTTACGAGTCTTGTTCCAGGCCTCGCGGAGATTAGTTTTGTCGCCGCGTGTGAGGAGTCTGGACTGCACGTAAACATACCGATGCATCCAACCCCTATCCCCTGAGTCTTCGGACTTGCTCACTAGAGCTTTTCTCCCCCTCATGCGGGCATTAATGTACCCATCCCTGGCAACCTGAAGACTGTACAGAGCAATGAAATGCTTAAACTCAAAATCCTGCTCGGTCTCGTCGGCGAACCACTGCAGCAGGGTAACGATCCTATAAACGCTGGGACACAACTGCCCCGGGCAGATCAAATAGTATTTACAGATATCTTCTATGACAGGGTGCAGCGGGAACGTATAGCCTATCGTGAATGGGTATGTAGATATAGCCGTCCATCCAGGCCTCACTGAAGTAATATTTTCCGTTGGGAGGGGGCAAGAAATCATAAGGTCATCATCCCACCCGCAATCTGTCCTAACCTTGGGCAGAAGGTCAGGAGTGATTGAACTCTTGAAACGGCTTGAAGGCCATGACCTTATGTTGCCGTAATGACTAAACGAGCTGACTGAACAGTCATTCTCAAGATTTCCCCAAATTTTTGGGATCACATCGGCGACCGAAGTTGGATAACTCGTGGGTTGTCCAGCCGCTGCCGAAGAGGAACTAGCTGCGGCGTCCATATTCAGAACCCTCTTAGCTTTTGGAGACATTTTTAAAAAGGTTAAGAGAATTTGTCAAGTTTCAAATTTTTTGCTGGAAAGATGTTTAGAGCTCTGAAGGATAGTATGAAATTTGGAGTGAAGTAAAAGACTTTCAGCTGGGAAAAATCATATTTATAGGGTTCGCAAAACCCACACGTGGCGAACATCCACACAAAAGATGAATCGATCCAGCCGTTGAAGAAAATAATGAAATAAAAATCGGAATGATGGTTTTTCGTCTTGGGACGTGCAAGACGTGAGTAGGCGCAGTTCAATCATCACGCCTGCAGTCTCGGAACACGCAACAGTCACTTCTCCAGGGAAAAGTGGAGCGGAATGGACAGCTTGCACGTTTTGTCTTTAACAGAGCATTTAATGTGCACACTAAAAGGACGTCAATCAGTCAAAGCTTTTGAGAAAACATTTAATACTCGTACTGAAGGGATAACGATCAGTCCAACGAGCAGTACCTTGTAAGGACTCGCGCTTACTATGGAAGGAGAGGTCAAAAGAGTTCATTCCCACTCGCAGTTTGTTTTCCACTCCTCGACCAGATCCTCTGCTCGAGAAGTGCGGGGACTATCTGTATTGGGTTAAATCCATCGTCACCAAAATTGATGACTTGGCGTCCACGTAGGACGGCGCACAGACGACACGTGGCTGCGAATGGATATAAGGGCAATGGATAAGATCGAGGGTAAACAGTTACAACGGACAGATAAACAGTCGCGACGGCCAGAAAAGTCGCAGCCCATCAATCAAGACAGTTCAAAATAGGAATCTTATCCACAAACAACGCAACTGCTCGACTAAAGAGTTACAACTGCTTGTGAACGGATACGTAGCTGCCTATATATTGTAACCTAAGTCACGAGCATAGAATCTAATGCTTCTCTGAATCTACACTTGTATTAAAACTATTTACTAGCATTCAATTCTTTGTCTCCAGCAAATATTTATTACTATTGCTGATCGAAAGATCTTCTCTACTGTCTCGTTAACTGAATCTCATAAAGAGTACGAGGAAGGAAATTTAATCAAGTCTGAACGGCCTGAGCACGGTTCCTTTTTTCATTCGATTAGTCATTTATTGCATCGCATTAATTGCCTCTTTACTTTTGTCGATTTTTATTGCTATCATTTATATTTATATTCACTTCATTAAGGGCGTTTTAATCTCGATTATTGACCGTGACTCCGCTCTACAAATTTAATTGTAAATTAACCTAATAAAACGAAACTACGGTTAAACAGTCATTAACTAAGCACAATATCCAGAGTAAAATCTCTAATGAAACTAAGGTGAATTACACAATCCAACATAATAGTAGTGATCATGATCAAATAAGCAGTAAGGATTTCAGGCCATCATTGTAAGCTTCTTTATCACGTGGGCTTAAATCCCATAGACAACTTTGTGTCTCCATTAATTTTCATTAAATTATTATGGCCATAGCATACTGGAAATCACAACAATGAATACTCGGTACAGGCAAATTCATGATACCGAATCCATCATTAAGTTATATAAATTTCATAACTAGGGTTCACATAATAAGATGTCAACTTCAATTTTTTTTTTAATTGGAAAATCATTAGTTCCTAAACCTGGCTCGGATACCACATATAAGAGTTGTTCAATTCAAGACTATGATCATGAACAATCTAATGGAAAACTCAATCAATAATTCAGGATCATGAAACTTAATGATTTTCACAAAATAAAATAAATACTTCAATAAGAAAACTTACCCAAATCCATGTTGAGTTCTTGTTGAATTGTGCGGAATAATTTACTTCTTTATGAGAAACGATATCTTACAGAACAACTATTGATGGAAAAGCGTTCAATTTAGGTAGAGAGAGAGGACCCTATATAGAAGGGAGTTTCAGGAACTTTATTTACACGTTCCATCAACGTGTAAAAGTGGGGTAGTTTAAATAGGTTACAACTCCCACTTCTAAAAGAATTTAGTATTATTTAATAATTAAATTAATTAAACAAAAAATAATTGTATATGTGGGCCACACCTTACATTATTTTGTTAAATGACTCAAAATAAGTAATTAAATTAAGTATTTTAGTTAGACGATGTGGTTTCAGATTTAAGGGGATAAGTGAATCCTACATAGGTTAATAATGCATTCGAAGAGGTTTTCCTTTTTCTATCAATGCTGGCCTAGTCAAGGCTCGTCCATACCAACTGTTAGACCCTTGGTTTTGTGGGATGCGACTATGGCACGAGTTTGGGCATGTTGGCTCGGCCATGGGAAAAAATGGGTTGAAGACAACATGATTGACGAATGGTTGGACAAGTGCGGGCTGAAATGTGCTTGGTGGGATCAAGAACATGTGGGGCTGATTGTCTAACGTGATGGTGGCACAACGGCTAGGCAGCCTTGTGTCTTGTGGTTGTCTAAGTGTGGGCAATGATTGAACGGTCTCGGTTGTCGGGTGGCAAACGGAACGAGGCAGTGGACGAATGACGTTGTGGGCAACGGGGTGTCATGACATGGTGTTGTGATGCCAAGGCAAGCATTGGCTTGGCTAAGTGTAGTGCATGGCACTTGGCCAAAGTTGGGACGGATGGACCAAGACGTTGGCTAAGCGGCTGGACATGGCTAAGCCTTGGCCGCATGTGCCAGGCATGTGCCGACAGTGGCTGAGCAATGGCCGAGACATGGCCTTAGAACGTGGGCAACATGGCCGAGGAACGTGGGCTGCGTGGCCGAGAACGTGGGCAGTGTGGGCTGCCAAGTGTATTTCGTCCCTTATCCATTTGTAATGCCTTTTTGGCTGATCCCTTTGTATATATTAGTCCATTTATTCATTGTAAAGACTTAGACAGAAAAATGTAGACGAAAATAGAGAGCAAAGCCATAGAACGACTTGTGTTCTTGGCTTAGGACGAAGACGAAGTCGATCCTTTGTATTAGACTTGAGATATTAATACATTGGTTGGGAAATTGTTTCCCGTATGTCGTTGTGTTCCTATTTTACTTATCTTGCTGCCTATGTATGTTCCAAGACTTAAAATGAAATCAAACAACCCTATTTTAACAAAGTGTTGGAAGTCGGCTGAGCCAAGTGGGACTTGACTGCCGCGCAGGGGCAAACCTCGGCAGGTTGTATTGTCAAAATCCGCCCCTGTGACAACTGGTATCAGAGCGTGCAGGTTCGTTTGGTGGCTGTAACGGACTGATCAAGACATCAAGAGAGGGCTCGGGATGGCTTTGATTCAATGGGAGGCCGTCTAGTACTTGGAAATGGCAAAACAAGTAAGTAAACGTGATTTTTCTGTCTCAAGTGGGCTGATTTCGGGATAAATCAGTGTGGTTGCTCAATTTTTGAGCATGGCAACGTGTTGGACTTGCAAAACGAAGTAGACAAGATGAACAAATGGGAGAAACGTGTTGAATTTGTTGTGCACAAATTGGGGCTGCATTGGGAACGAATTTGACACTAGACTCAAGGTTGTTGGCTTGTGATTTCTTTGCAAGTAGCGGACGTATGTGGGCTGTTTGTGGTGAACGGCTTGGAGGGCTTGACAATGGCGCTGCAACAACATAAAACATGCAAGGGAAATGGGCAAAGGCAAGGTAAAAACGCTGCACATGGAGGAAAAATGTAGCAAATGGTTTTTGTGACTTTGATGGCGTTTCGTTGCATTTGTGGGTGTTGTTGAATCTGTTCGACGAGGGCGTCGAATTCAGGAGGTGCGGGTGGTTTGTTAGACCCTTGGTTTTGTGGGATGCGACTATGGCACGAGTTTGGGCATGTTGGCTCGGCCATGGGCAAAAACGGGTTGAAGACAACATGATTGACGAATGGTTGGACAAGTGCGGGCTGAAATGTGCTTGGTGGGATCAAGAACATGTGGGGCTGATTGTCTAACGTGATGGTGGCACAACGGCTAGGCAGCCTTGTGTCTTGTGGTTGTCTAAGTGTGGGCAATGATTGAACGGTCTCGGTTGTCGGGTGGCAAACGGAACGAGGCAGTGGACGAATGACGTTGTGGGCAACGGGGTGTCATGACATGGTGTTGTGATGCCAAGGCAAGCATTGGCTTGGCTAAGTGTAGTGCATGGCACTTGGCCAAAGTTGGGACGGATGGACCAAGACGTTGGCTAAGCGGCTGGACATTGGCTAAGCCTTGGCCGCATGTGCCAGGCATGTGCCGACAGTGGCTGAGCAATGGCCGAGACATGGCCTTAGAACGTGGGCAACATGGCCGAGGAACGTGGGCTGCGTGGCCGAGAACGTGAGCAGTGTGGGCTGCCAAGTGTATTTCGTCCCTTATCCATTTGTAATGCCTTTTTGGCTGATCCCTTTGTATATATTAGTCCATTTATTCATTGTAAAGACTTAGACAGAAAAATGTAGACGAAAATAGAGAGCAAAGCCATAGAACGACTTGTGTTCTTGGCTTAGGACGAAGACGAAGTCGATCCTTTGTATTAGACTTGAGATATTAATACATTGGTTGGGAAATTGTTTCCCGTATGTCGTTGTGTTCCTATTTTACTTATCTTGCTGCCTATGTATGTTCCAAGACTTAAAATGAAATCAAACAACCCTATTTTAACAAAGTGTTGGAAGTCGGCTGAGCCAAGTGGGACTTGACTGCCGCGCAGGGGCAAACCTCGGCAGGTTGTATTGTCAAAATCCGCCCCTGTGACACCAACCGTGGTGGACCAAGCATAGTGTATCCGTTTGGTTTTAGCATAGTAAACCATTATATACTGCTGAGGTTTCTACAGAGTTCCCCATATTGTATTGTTTGTAAAACACAAGGGAACATTTCCCACCTTCCAAATCTTGGGAGGTTCATGCTAATCTAATATAACTTTCGGTAATACATATGAAATGATACGAATAATGAGAGTGTTATTTCCCACTATAATGTGTGATAAAATGTACCAATTTCTAACCATGCGCTTGACAGCGAAAAAACACAGATAAGATAAATAACTAAGGACATCAATCCATTAACAATTCTAGCAATATGACATTCTTTTTTTTTTTTCCTTTGTTTTAACCCATGACTTACACAAGTATAATTTACATAGGGATTATTCTCATAATTTATGTCAGGTGAATTCAGCTTCCTGTCTCTTATTCTTTCACTAAGTAGCCTAAACCATCTTCGCGTGCATAGATATCTGCCAATTAATACAAGTATCTGAGTATGGAGCTTGATGTTTTCCGCATCATCAACTAGGACAACGTGGGGTTTATGTCTACTTCCCTTTGGTGAAAAAAATTTACATACTCCGAACCTCAAGCAACGACAGGGTAGGATGCGCAAGTTGCAATACCACACATGTTCTTACCCATCTCCATTTTGAAATATCCATTGTCACCCCAATCTGCTCCCCATGAGTTCTTGATGAGCCAAAAGGGAACACCATTTTCAACACCGTAACCCACAGCAAGAACAGCATGGTTTACATCCTGCCAATGCAACAGACAATGTTTGTAATATTGTCCATGAGTATAGCCATGTCCTTATATTTATCGAGTCAGTAACTAACTGATAGAGTGATAGTAGTATATAAATATTTTTACGTTGTATGGCTGTATATAACTTTTCTACTGTGGATATGCCGATTTAGCTATGTCATCACATATTTGCATCTCATGTTCCTCGGGACAAATGACTTACCATGGGAGTGGTTCCGCACTCGGTGCTGGTATAAACTCCGCTCTTGTACTGTTTGAAACCTTTAACTACCTCAAAAGCAACACTAACGGGCCTAACCAATGCAACAGCGTATTTTAATTCATCTTCAGCACCCTGTAATTACACATATGTTAGGAATCCACAATGAAGCAACTCAAGCAGAAGTTTATTGACAGAAGAATGGTTTGGATGAAGTGAAAAAGTCGACAAGTTAAAATGAACGGAACTTAGACTAAGGTATTACACAAATCCAATGGACTGAATAACACAATTATTTAAGGTTGGTTGCATCCATGAGGATTGAAGAGATATCTTACCAAGGTAATATTGACAGAATCAGTAACTTTGACACCAACATTTTGTGATGAGAATTTACATAAGCCGTTCTTGCCGGTGTATGGATATGCTTCTTCAGTTTCAAGACCACCATTGGATTTAATGTACTCAAAGGCTTGTGATGGGAGTCCACCGTTGCAGCCAAAGTTATTAAAAGCTCCAGCACAGTCTACAAGCTGCTGCTCGGATAGCGAGATTCCCTTCCCAAATTTTTGGGTATATGCTGCCTCCAATGCACCAGTGGTGCTGATAAAACAACACAATCCAACTCCATTAATTTAAGAGAGCTATCTCAAGACATACCATTTTAGGAGTCCAATGATGTGATTTTAAGTAGTTCTCACCTGAATGTCCAGCAAGAACCGCACTTGCCCTGATTCTTGACTGGGCTGACAATCCCAGCTTCCCTCCAGTCTTTCTATAATTACAAAAGTGGGATATTTGGAGTTAGGAAAGAAAAACTTATATTGGCATCCAATTAATAAGTTAACTCATTACATGCTCGTTAGATGCTTCTATGATTATATCATCTCAGAGAACTCCACCGTATATTTTGGAAATAATAAAGCAGCAAAGCAGTTTAACACTAATAGTAACTCCAGAAATAAATGTTGAGGGGTTCTGATTGCATATACCGTCTCTGGCAAAACAGCGTCAGTGAGCTTGAGATTGCCCTTTGTTGTAGCAGAACAGTTTTGAGCTGCCCCCAGCCTATCTCTCCGAAATTCATCCCATGTTAGGTCACTAAACTCTGTCATATAACGTAGTAATTTGCAAAAAATGAGGAGCACAATTCTACAACACTATAATCTGAAAATAACAAGCATAAAATGCACTCCTACTTAAAAGATAATTTATTTTTGTTCTTGAATTTGTACATTAAAATAATTTGCGAAGACTTATAGTCTTTGGGTGTGGTTTTCTGTTATCGCCAACAGATGAATGAGCAAAAGAAATAAGAACTCAATTAATTAAGAATTGCTTTTAAAGTGTCTTCAAGCAAGCCCAGTTATAAAGAAAAGCTTTCGAAACAAAACTAGTTGCACTCAATGGTGTACTACAGCGGTCAATAAAATTGATATACCCTGTGGAAGATCAGCATTCAAATGAAGTCGGAATATCTTATGGAAGACCATAATTCAAATATTAGCTAATGCTAGCTAGCTGACCCAAATATTATTGTTATAAATAAATGTATAAATAAAAGATTTAAAATTGAGACAGAGAAAGGGTACTCTCTAGTCACACAATATGGATGAGGTATCTACACATGATAAGCCACTTGACCAATTAATTAATAAAATATACAAACTACACATACAGTACCTCTTTGGGTTTTATCATGCTTCCTTTCGCTCATAAGCCATTACGCAGTGGAGAAATATGAATTATCTCATTATAATTTTGTCCACATCTCGCCAGAGGAAAATAGAGAGACAAATACAATTATACTTGCAAGTGTATTTTCCAATAAAGAATCACCAAACTAAAATATATTCTAAATTCTGAAACAGTTTCATTTCAACCTTCATATTTTATTTATTTTAGACGGTAAGGTTCAAAAGTTTATTTTTTTATTTTTTAAAATGTTTTGTAAAATGAAATTATGAATTGTAACTTAAAAGGAAGGAAGAGTATAGGAGAAGAAGGATTGGAGTTATTAAACTAAAAAGAGGAAAACAGAAAAGCAAAGAGCACCATTTAGCTTTAGGCCATAATATCATAGTACCATTGACACCGAGTTTGTATGACATTCCTTTGTTATTATGCGAATTAATCATCTCCAAATTGTCCAAAAATATGTCGAACCTTTGCTTGATCTCCTCAACTGAATCGTACCTCTTCCCATACCTTATTAGATATACATCAAAATAAACCAAACATTCCATTTTCAAACAGAGATCAATAATCATATATACGAAGGGAATAAGAATATATTACCTGCGAGCAAAGCGAGCGAAGGAGAAAGCATGACGAGTCTGGCCGACCACTTGGAGAATTCCGCTTTCCAGTTCATGGAGACTGTCCGAAACAACTTGCCTGATCGGATTCTCATCGGAAAAGTTAGCCGTTCGGGCGAATGCGACGGCGAAAAGACCGGCGACTAAAACCAATAGGAGTGATAGACGAGACATTGTAAACTCCATAGATAGAGAGAGCGAGTGAATATGGTAAGGCTGGTCGATTAGAATTTATTATCAAGTGTGTTTTGTCGGGTCCTTAAGTGGGTCCCGCAGAATATTTAACCCAAGGGCTGATATTTGCAACTCTTTTTTATCTTTTTGATATTTTACTATGAATTAGAGAGAGAATCTTACGGAAGAATCTTAAGTGGGCTATGGCCTGTGGGTGTCGAGTGCTGGCGTGCTCGCAAGGTAGAAAATTAATGGCGTAATAGCTGATGTTTATTTCCGTTTCAAGCATATCTTTTGTGATCGAATCTGTTTGGGAGTTTTAAATTTGTTACGGAATGTGGAAGTATTTTCTTCTTATTTTCTTTTTGTGAAAAAAAATCCAACACCTTCACTAAAAAAATCAATAATTAGAGGATAGGGTTCCGTCCCTTGGGGGACATCCCGTAAAAGAGGATATGGTCACCCACAATGAGGGATAATAAGATAAGTGCAATATAAAAATAACAACCCAACATTTAATCTCATTTCAAAATCTCATTTCAAGTAAAACTTTATCCACACGCGGTATTTATACCAAACCTGATAACAAGACATACTCTCTCCATTAGACACTTTTTTTTGGATCTATCCTAAAAAGAATGACACACTTTCTTATTTAACAACTATTTAATAATATTTGCTATATTCTTCCCTTGTTGGGCCTACTTACATTAAACGCAACCAACAACTTTTTAATTACTCCAACATTTTCTCTCTTACTTTTTCTCTACATCTTACAAGGGTAATTTTGAAATTTTATAAGGTCAATCTTTATTCCTTAAACTCCGTGAAAAGTCAAACTACGTCACATAAATTGGGACGGAGGGAGTATGTCTAATATACATAAATTTATTGTATGGATATACTTTGGCAATGACATGTGTCACACGGATACACTGTCATGAAAAGGTGTTATAAGGTCCAGCTTCACAAGGTCGACAGAGTGAAGGATCTAATGAAGAGTCTTGAAAAAAGTCTTGATGCAGTCCAATCTGAGCTAAGATGTCGTCCATCAAGACTCAAGCAAAAGGGATGCAAAGGCATGGGCTTCGGAGGAGAGTTCGGGGAAATGAATAAGCTTTGGTGCAGCTTTTGTGAAAGGTACAGAGCCCCTAAAGGAAGGTGGAGAGCAGCCTTGGAATCACCCAGGGGCGGAACGCCCATGAACAACCAGTTCACTAAGTGCCGGAATGACAACTCTCTTAACCTTGCCTAGGCGGAGCGCCCGAAGCCTAGGGCGGAGCACACTTGCCAAACTTCTGAAGAGAGCCTCTCTGAGGATGGCTTGAGGCGGAGCGCCTCCATCCAAGGGCGGACCGCCCCTATGTCCAGCAGTCTATTACGGGATTAATTTGGTTCTTAAAACATTAGTACTTTATTGACCCTGCGTGGTCTTTCATATTTAGCCTATTTGGGGGCTTTTGTTTGATACTTTAGGCGTGTAAGGAGTAACCTTTAAAAGTCTTACATTTAGGGTTTATTTCATTAGATTATTCAAAATATAGAAAAGCAGTAAAGAGAGGCGTTGTCGTCTTGGTAGAAGCTTGAAGCTTCCCTTTTATCTCTTAGACTGAGAACCCATGGATTTCACCACCAGTATGAATCCTTGACCGGTTCAGGTTTCTTTTCTTCCTTGGAATAACATTCATGTTTGATAGTTAATTCCATTCTTTCTCCTCTTTTTCCGTCCTTCCTAATCTATATTTCTTGTTGATTACTTGATTCCTATCTTTTATTGCTTCTGAGTATTTTTGCTTGCATCAGTTGATATCAGAGCAAGGAAAAGGTTTGTTTCAACGATCCCAATCCTGTTCTTCTTGCCTAGTATCTTAGGTTTTCTTATTTATCTCATTTTTTACCCAAAAAAAAAGTTGAAAAACGTGAATAAAAGGAGAAAAACGAATTGGATTTGGTTCCCCAAGTTGATATTGTCATTGGGGATTGTTTTGGTGAAGTTTTCAAGTCGATTGAATCCTTTGGAACTCAATTTGGTGTAGTGGGTGAAGTTCTTGGTTGATTAAAACCCTCCTTAAGAATCCTAATTGCAAAATTGATCAAAATTATGAAATTTAAGTGTTGTTGATTGATTAGGGTTGGGAATTAGTGGATATTGTTATAAACCATCAAGAACACCTTTACACATCATTAGTGAAGGAAACCAAGTGGAAAACGGCTGGAAAAGAAGTGAAAAATGGGGACAAACTAGGTTTGGATTGAAGTTGCAGGTTGCAGGAAATTGCAGGAAACTGCATAGGGTGGAGCGCCCCAATATCCCAGGGTGGAGCACCCCCATTGCAGGGTGGAGCACCCTAGGTAAAATCCTGTAATTGAGTACTCCATCCGTTCCATTTTATGTGTCATAGTTTGACTCGGCACGAAGTTTAAGAAATAAAGGAAGACTTTTGAAACTTGTGGTCTAAAATAAGACATAGATGTTTCTGTGGTTGTAAATCATTTCATTAATGGCAAAACTGTAATTTTAAAGTTAAATTGTTGCCAAATTTAAAATGCTGTCATTCTTTTTGAACAGACTAATAAGAAAATACTACCACATAAATTGAAACAGAGGGAGTAGTTTTCTTCTAGGCTTTTCTTTGGTTCCTTGTTTACATACTCCTAGTTAGTATTTCTTGAGTAATCTTCCTACTCAGTTAGTACTAACTCTTGAGCGTTTAGGTCTTCGTGCATGTTTAATAATTCCAGTATTCATAGAACTTTCTGGGCTTTAAGTGCATAAAGAGCCGTCCGTTTATAGAGTCACATAAACTCCATTCCCAGCTAATATTTGGATATACTAGCTGGTGATCTTAGCACCGTGGTTCTTAAGAGATAACGGAAAAACTTTGGGTGGGGTATTTGGAGTATGAACTCTAAAGAGTGTTGAGTTCCACCACTAAAAGTGAGGGAGGGCAAGTGAGGTTGTTTATACTAACCTTTTTCTTTGCTGTTTCTTGAGATGTCTTTTGCAGGTACACGGGGCAATAAGGGAGGCATAGTTGGCTATGGAGAAAAGTTGGATGGAAAGAGTTCTTACTACATTCCCGAGGTAGCTAAGACAGACCTCTTGGCCGAAAAGAGGAGAGTGAGGAATGAGCTAAAGGGAGTGGGAGATCGACTTGATAGTCTTGCTACTCATGATCATTAGAGTTCTTACTTGGGTGAAGTTAGGCGAAACCATAGACTGAGTAGGTTTGACATTGAGGTTGATGGGTTTAAGGGCTTGGTACTAAAGATTGATCGTACGGATGCCAATTGTATTGACCCGTCATTCATTGATATGCTAAGGATACAATGCTACAAATTGAAGCGTCTCTATGAATATAACAGACTGTGGATTTCTAAGGAAGCCAAAGTGCTCATCTATAAAAGAATTTATAAGGAGTTTGTGTAGTATGATGTATATCCTCTACGATCTTGTGATGTTTGGGTAGGTGACCCATGGTTTCACAATACGAAATTACTATATAGTGCTAAGAGTGATAAGTATTCTCTGAGCATGCGTCAAAGATATTATGACTTTGAGCCTAGGGGAAGAAAAGTTGGGGCATCTATTAGTGAGCACTCTAGGCCTAATCAAAGGGGAAGTGATGTGAGAACTACCGAGGAGGTGAACCCGAAACTGCATGACTCAAAGTCAAGTGGTTCACCTAAGAAGAAGAGGATGTCAAGTTATGGTTCTCTAACTCCCAGGTTTCAAATTGATGTTAAGAGTCCACCTACTCCAAGTAAGGGCATTCTTGGGACTCATCCCAATTTTCCTGAACATGTGAGACAAAATATTGAGAGAAGTAAGGGAGTGACTGGTGAAAACTCTCGAGTAGAAAAAGGAGAGGTTGTGTTGAGTAATGTGAGTGGGTTGTCACATCAATCTAAACTTGACCTTGAAAGCAAAATAAGGGAGAAGAGAGAGGGAAAAGAACAATTGAGAGCGAGAGCACCCCTTATTCTAACACTAACTCTTTATCTTCTTCTTCTACTTGTTTTATTTATTGTGTAGGAATTCTTGGAGGCAAGCCGATGGAGCCTCAATCATGTTCCAAGATGGAACGACAAAGAGATGAAGACTTTCGAGGTGAGCTACATGAAGAAGGAGCTTGGTGTAACACTTCAAGAGCTATGAGTAATCAAGGTAGCAACTCGCCTGTAAGTGATAGTTCTTCCTTACATGAGCATGTTGATCCCTTGTCTCGTGAGAGTGTTGTGAGAACTCAATGCTAGTTGATGATTGTACTGAATATAATGTGTTTACAACTAGTGTAGGGTCCAATAGTCAGCTTGTATGTGAACGTAAATACTACTCGAGGGGGTTTGTAAGCCGCATCATGATGGGAGCTCTGTATCCAATGAACATCTCTTTGGCGAAGAAGTTATAGTTGACCTGTTTGTGAGCTTTGTTATGACACACCACCCATATTTGATAAAGAGGACATTAAGTTGTTTGATCACCCTATCCTGTCCCTTGATGGTATAATTTATTTTGGTGGATTTATATGTCGTAGTGAGGATGATAGTGACCGTGATGAGTCTCTAGCAAATGAGATAGATATGGTTATATATGATGACTCCTTTGGGGATGATGAGCATGGTTTTGATACTTCACCTTTGTTAGGTGGTGAGATTAAGAAGCTTGCTTTAAGTAACCCCTTATTTGAGGATATTTTTAATAAAAGTGGTGATTTGTATCAAACTAGAGTAGAGTGTGATATTGAACCTCCATGGTGTAGAGAGTTTGATTCCCTAGATAATCCTTTGTTTGAAACTCCAAGTGAGGTGAGTGATTCTTTGAGTAGTCCTAACCTTCATTGTGTGGGTTGTGATGGTGAATAAGCCATTATTAATGCTTTTCTTGAGAGTTTGTCTATTGAGGAGGATTGTCTTAGAGGTGAATGTGTTACTGAGGAGCTATCTCTTGGTGTGAGTAAGAGTGACCCTAAGAAGGGGAGTGGAGTAGTTGATGTTAGTACTAGGTTGAACTGTTTTTTATACTCTATCCTATATGTTGATCACACCTTGGATATTATGTATGCCAAAACCATTGTGTCAAATTGTAAGAATCATACATTTAGGGTTTGGTGTATTAGTCAAGAACTTAGAGATAATAGGTTCTTTGCTTGTTTGAGTTTATATACTTAATCTCCTATTGATCTCTTTGGTTGTTGTTATGAGTGTTTTTCATTGATGGGCCAAGAACTTGTTGTTCCCTTTGGAGACATAAGCTTTCTCATTGTTATTTATGCTTGGCTCTATCATAAGAGTGTGTTTTCCACACAACTTGCACTAACCGTTGTTCAGCTAACCTACTTTCATAGTAGAAAGTTGTAGTGTTGGTGTTTATCTTTGTTTGCAAGACTTGATGGTGTGATTTCGAGGACGAAATCCTTTCAAGAAGGGGAAGATGATGCAGTCCAATCTGAGCGAAGATGCCGTCCATCAAGACACAAGCAAAATGGATGTAAATGCGTGAGCTTCGGAGGAGAGTTCGGGGAAGCGAATGAGCTTTGGTACAACTTCTGTAAAAGGTGGAGCGCCCCTGAAGGAAGGTGGAGCGCCCCACACATGTTGAGACGGGTAGAGTGCCCCTGAACGAATGAGCTTTTGTGTAGATTTGATGGCCTTGTTTTATTGGTCCACTGTTACCATTTTACTAGCTTATCCTTGAGGCTATCTATATAAACCCCTTAGTATAGTTCATTTTAGGTACCTAGTTTTTGAATATTGAATGATTAGAAAGTTTGCTATTGTGTCTCCGTTGTGAGCCGAACCCCGTCGTGGGATTGTATGGAACTTGTGTCAATTGGTGGATTCCGTTTGAGTATTTTCTTCTTCGATCATTCAATTTACAAGAAGCTTGTTAAGTCTTCTTCAGGATTGTTGCCTAGTTTTAGGTGATTCTTTGTTATTCAAACCGAGTGACCCCAAGACTGGTTTCTTAGGTTTGTTTGGATTGAAGCTTAGAACTATCTAGCTTCTATCTTTACCTTTTTCATCTTTTTTTTCCCGCTGTTGTTTGTTCGGTTGCTAAGCTTCGATTAGCTTGCACCACACACAGATACACTGTCACGGAATGGTGTTATAAGATCTAGCTTCACAAGGTCGACAAAGTGAAAGATCTAGCAGATAGTCTTGAAAGAAAGTCTCCAATGACTTGTGGCCGAATAATACCATCCGACAACATGGTCGATAGAGTACTCGTGAGGAAAAAAGTCTGAACCCTCCGAGTTTATAACTGCCCACGTCGTTCACTAAATGCACCACCAGAATGTGCGTCCCCCACAATCAGACGTTAGGGACATGGCCTCATAAGTGCGGTGAGTCAGCTCAGCTACTAATCACTATAAATACTCTCCTCACCCCATTTGTGAAGGCATCACAGATATATGCCAAAACCCTATCGAGTTGTAACCTCAATATTAAAGAAATAATATAGTCTTTTATTTTCGAGTTCATTTTATATCCATTTTCTTTCATATTCGTTAACCGCACTTTGATATAATTGATTACCTGTAACTGTAAGAGTATTGTTAATCTAAAGAGTCAATTTTGGGCCATATACTTATGCCTTAATAATGGTTAAATGATATGCACTTTCCCTTTTTTTAGCGGTAAATATTAGATTTCTTAGTTTGACGTAAACGTAAACACCGGTGCGGGTAAGTATTTATACTCATTTTATATTACTAGTATTATAATAGTAGGAGTAACTTTAAATCCGCTTCTCTATATCAGTAAAAGAAAAACTGCCTCTTACTAATATTAGAATTGAAATAGCATAATGTTTTCAAAAACGTTTCTCAAAAGGAAACTCCTCAAGCTCAAAGTTTTCTCCAAATAGAAATTGTTTTACAAAAAGCTTTTCAAATTCCTATATATCTAGCTTACTGAAAGCTAAACGTAAACTGGAATCATGAAATGCCACCAAAACGTGTGTAATGAATATTAAATTTTCTTATTCATGTAAGTAAAGTTGAAGAAGTGATATGTGGTGGACATTTTAGGAGAGTTAAGGCAACATTATCTAAGTTATACAATGAAAATTCAAGTATATGGAACAGCTTTGTTATTTGTTTGTCCTGTTAAACAAAAAGGACCATCATGACTAGAAACAATTAATAATAAGAGAGTCATGTCTTGAAAAATAATAAAAAATGAAGATTACTTTAGTATGCTAAGAATATATCAATTGTTTAAGCCTCCCTTTTACACGATTACTAGGTGACCCAAACCTAATGTATGACCAAAAGTAACCAATATGTTACATTGGTCATAAGAACATAAATGCGAATAACCCAAACAATAGATGTAAGACCTAAAAACCACCAGTTAACTCATTATTAATAATATGGTATTAATTATACCATGCTACATACAGGGTGGAGCCACCTTAGTGGAACGGTGGTCAGACGATCACCATTTATCGAAAAATTATATTGTGTCGATATATTAAATTTAACTATTTATAATTAAATATAATTTTTTGTATTTTTGATATAATTGATAGTGCTAGACTAGTGGTATATGGTGTTCAAAATTAGCTAAACAACTCAAAATCACGACCTAGATCATACATTTTTTTTTAAAAAAAAATTTCTTCTTTGAAGCTTGAACACCCTTAAAAAAATTTCCGACACAACATTGGCTACTTGGCCTGGGAGTGTCAAAGCATGATCAAGAAAGCTGCATGCAAAAGCTTACTAAGAAAACGACTTAAAGGATATTTTTTCTTAGCTTTTGACGATGGAAAGCACTTAGTGAGATTAATTAATAAAAATGACAGGTCGAGAGAGCACTTTGTTTCTTCACGCAATATGGAACATCATCATCAAAGCACCATTTTTCTAATACGTAAATAATCTAGCATTTTCTCTTGGTGGTTCACTAATAGACGTCACATATAGAAAAAGAAAAGAAACAGATGAAAAGAAGATGGGCCACTAATTTTGGGAAGATATTTTGTTTGCCAGACACCAATATGGAGTACTGAAGTAGTAACTAATTAAGGTCCATTTCACGTACTTTCTAGAGGAATGAGATTTTGGTTATTTGTTAATAACAGAAAAAATACGGAAGCAAAATAAATTGTATATATCATTTTTAATAACAGAAGAAGGTTACACTTAACCTCAGGTGTATTATTCATTGGATTATTTCATGACATGTAGAGTTTATCATAGAGGCCGATTGTTTAATGTGACATGTAATGTTTGTCTATACTTAAGGGGTTTATCGATCGGTTGTTAAAATTGCAAAACTTAATACAAATTGCTAATTACTTCTAAACTAGTCAATAGATTATCCGGCTGATGCAAGGGTGGAATTTGATTACAATCCAGGAGCTAAAATGGCTCGAGGAAAGGGAAAAGTTATCTCAGGGTTAGGCCGAGAGATTAGCTCGAGCGAATTTGTAGAGAGAAGAAATGTGTAACCCTATTCAATGAATCAACTAACTCAATAACAATGTATTTATACAAGAAATGGGATTGAATTGCTTAGCTGCTAATCAACTAACGCTATAACTAATTTGCCACTAGGCTAACTAACAGCCAGCTAAGCCTGCTGACTCAGCAAATCCCAACTTCCTCTTTAACTGTTTTGATGTCTGTATTTCTTAGCTCAATTCTTAGCTTCTTCAATCAAGTTTCATCAATACCGCTGGGTCAAGAACACACCCTTGCCCTCAAGGATGAAAAAAGGGAACTTAGTCTGCCCTTCACATAAAAACTCCCGAGTAGCTTGATCTTCACCAAGGTCGGTCCATTAAATCAACACCTGACACACAACTTTATTTCCTTTCTTAACCATTCTCCTAGCTAGAACCTTTTCTTGTAATGGACAATAGGAGCTAGTGACACGACCCAGAATCCGGCTAGGCCGTGTGGGTACCCGATATCCTCCCCTAGACCCGTCGGGCGAACTCCTTCCGCTTGCTGATTTGTCGTACGAGGGTTCACAATTACCACAAACAAATTAACGAAAATACTTTTGCATCCTAGACCGACGCACGATCAGAAATGAAGGAAGTGAAACTTCCTAAATGCCATCATAGCCTCTCGTAGATAAGTACGGACGTCTACGTACCCATCACCAAGACTCTACTTGACACTGTCTTAGTCTGGATAGACTCTAAAGTGGGCTCTGACACCAACTGACACGACCCAGAATCCGGCTAGGCCGTGCGGGTACCCGACAACCTCCCCTAGACCCGTCGGGCGAACCCTTACCAATTAAATTAGGAAAATAAATATAATAATTAATAAATAAGGACAAGACTTAAAAAAAATACAGAGATACTGATACCTCTAAGCTGTACAAAAGAAATTACAGCTGACTACCCAATATACTAGGTTTAAGGCTATCCAGACTAGACATCTAAGAGTACAAAAGAAGACAAATACCTCCTGAAGGGAGAAAAATACAACTGAAATAATAACCAATAAACTGGTGGCCATCCGGAATAAAAGCTGGCTAACCCTGACAGCTGAAGTCGCCTTCGCTCCTTCACAACGTGGCGAACTCAATCTTGGAGCGAACCTGCCGCAACGAAATAGATAGACAAGAAAAAAAAAACAAAAAAAAGGGTGAGTCAAAAGGACTCAATAAGTGGGGCAGACTAGCCACCTCAAGGAATAGGATAGCTAGCCAGGGAGAAAAGAAACAGATAGACCAAACTCCTCTTATTTAAGTTATAAAAAGGAAGAGCCAGATAATAACCGGAAACACGTATGAAACCATAAACTCAACCAGGAATACGAGCCATAAACATATCAACAAATAAACAATGCACGTATAAGCAGAACAGTAGTTATGTACCACAAGTCTATACAATGGTATGAAATAATTAAAATGAAATGAGATGAAATGAAATGAAATGAAATCTGATGCAAAGGGTCACATGTGCCCGTCATCCCATCTCGAAGCGGAATACTCCTGCATTCGAGGGGAATCCAATATGATAACCAACTGGAGCGGAATACTCCTGCTCCTGGGGCGGAATACTCCTGCACCCGATATAATATAAACCAGAGGCGGAATACTCCTGCACTCTCTTGGAGCGGAATACTCCTGCACCCGATATAATGTAAAGCTGAGGCGGAATACTCCTGCACTCTCCTGGGGCGTAATCCTCCTACCCTCAATATGATACAATGGAGCGGAATACTCCTGCTCCTGGGGCGGAATACTCCTGCACCCAATATGATATGCAATGTAATGCATATGAATAATATATAATGCATATGAATGCAATGTTATGCAATAATAACCCTTCACCGGCGCGGGACTCTCATCGACAGCCGGGAAGTAGATGCCAACTCACAGCCAGAGTACAATGCTCAGATCCTCAATGCAATACCAACAACAGGACATAACATGTAATATACAACGTAAATCCAAAGCTAAGACGTAAAGAGTACGCCTATCGGCAGCTACACACGCAAGGAACACGTGGTAGAAAATCCACGAGGCCAAGTGCCTCCAAAGAAATGGATATAAACACTTACCTTCTACAAAGTTAGCACAATTACTCAATAACCGCTTTGTCCTTTGGATTCATTGCCAAACGATCCCACTGTGTTCAATAACCAGAAAAATATATCACATAAGGCTAAAGGCTTCATTCCTCACATCTTAGGGCAATCCGGTTAGGAACCTGATACTCTATTCGCAAACGCAATACGCAGGCCAGACCTATATACAGGGTTTAAGGTCACATGACCAAACCCTAAATAAATTATATTTATATGTTGCCCATAACTCAGTGAGTACGACTATATAATCAATTTCGTTATCGGGGTCCATTTGACCTTTTAAACTATTAATTGAACTTATTAAAACGATGTATAATATTCCAAGTTTTACCGTTAAAACATATTCAAACACACGTAATAAACTCAAATAATATATTAGGATCATTACCTGAATGGTTCAGGGTGAAAATTCTACTTTTCTCCAGCCCCTTTTCTTATTTTCTGGCATTTTTTCCTCTACTGCGTCATTCTCGTTTCTCTGATCACGTTTCGTTTCTGTTATATGTTTCTTTGAATGTCTCCATAATCTCTTTTCTTTCTTTGTTTTGTCCTTTTTGTATTTTGACTTTTTCCTTTTTTTTTAATTTTCTTTTCGCGACGAAAATTAAAACGGAACCCTTTGATATTCGAAATAATTCAAAATTTTGTATAAAAGTTATACAAAATATATGTAACATACTCGCGAAGGCGGATCTCAAATCAGACTCTCGAAACTCAAGATGCGAATTTAAATGAAAAGAAGTCAAATTATTTAACTTCCGGCATTTTAGCGGAAACTAGTCGAACAACATCGAAATTCACTTTCGAAAAATTACAAAAGTCACAAATAATCATACGAACCTAACGGCGCTTTCAGATTTCGATTCGGAGCTCGTTCGCCAAAATCGAGCTCGAAAATCCCTTTTTAATGTTTATCGACAATAAAAACTGAAACCTTCTTCCGATGCCTACCAAACGAGGTCTGATTTAGCTCAAATTTTACAGACAGGTCCTAATGGACATTACGAATATTTTAAAATTATCGGCACACCAATCGGAGTCCTAACTTCCGAAACGACTGACCGAGGTCGTTTCATTCTCCTCCACTTAAACTCTCGTTCGTCCTCGAACGAGCCTAAATCTAAAGAAAAATTCGCACAGATAGCAAAAGAACTTGCATGACCTTCATGAGCTACTCCACGGGCATTATTTCCTGATTACAGGATCAGAATTATATTACGCGCATTGTACTTTTGGAATAAAATATATCTGGATAATATCATCACATCATTGCCCAAGTTATTCTGATTAAGCTGACCCTTCCTCGATCATGAGAGAAGAATTCTATATTTTCAAAACAAAGATATACGGAACATTTAATGGGTTAACATGATTCAGCCGATAATTACCTCCTTGATATACCTTTCGATATAGAACAGGTCGATGGAACTAAGAATTAGCCCACGCTTGATACAATAGGGTGAGCTTTTGAAATACTTTGTCACTACACACTATTGAAGATTTGATGCAAGCTATATTATTTTTACGAACGCACTATGCAACATCTCAGTTAATGTTAGTGTTGTTCCGCAAGCTCCTTGTAGGAATGTAGTTACTCATATCCTAATGTATGTCAAAGGTTCATCTTAACAGGGTCTATCGTATAAGGATAAGGATCATGCAACTACTACTGGATAGTATGATATAGACCAAGAATGATCTTCAGACTGAACATCTACCTCAGGGTATTGTCTTTGAATCGGAAGTATTATGACTTGAAAAAGTGAAAATAAAATAGACATACAGTTGGACCATGAGCTGAGGCAGAATACCAGCAACAACGTTGATTACATGAGCACTTATAACGCTAAAGTAACTTCTCAAAGAGTTGAGGTGTGAAGGAGATATGCCAATGATGGTTGGACGATAAGCTGCACTAGACCTTTAACTCTAAATTTTTATGAAGTAAAACAGCGTCAGTATGAGGATCCAGTTCTAGTTGAATACTGACAGATAGCCAGAGGAAAATCGGAGTCACCATACAGGGTTACTATTCACGGTGTTCTCATGTATAAAGATAAACTTTGTGTCTCTGATGTTACAAATTTGCGTGGACAGATTATGATAGAGGCACATTATTCCAAATACACTGTTTATCCAGGTTCGACTAAGATGTACCATGATCTTAAGCAAATTTATCGGTAGGACGGAATGAAGTGTGACATAGCAGAATTTGTGGCTCAGTGTTCTAATTGCCAGCAAGTTAAAGTCGTGTCATCTTCCCAGACTTTATACTTTCAGCCGATAGGTACGTATATATGATCAGGTTACAAGCTTATCTCTAGCATTAATAGATTACTAGTGGATTTAGCAATCGACGCTTATTGTAGGTTTCTGTCGTGGCCTTACTTTGGCTCGTGAGAAAAGTGGTATCAACACCTCAGAGATTTAATATTACCATTCAGTATTTGGAGGAAGACTCCTCCACTTAAAGCACAAACTCATGCAGCCGTTTGAATAGGAATAACCATCCTCGCACAGTCTGCTGGACTAAAGAAGATTTAGCTAAAAGCTGAACGTAAGCAGACCTAAGCTACCAACTACTCTTTCGAGTTGCCAAACAGCTGCAACTCTCAAGTTCACAACTCCATACCTTTGCCGTAAACACCACCGCCTGATGGATGGTACTTCTATATAAAAATTTCGGCAGAGTTTCCCCTGAAACTGGATGATCCGCAAAAACAAAACCAGTACTATACTATACATAGGAATGGATACCTGGATAAACCGATATCCAAAATAATAATATGCTTACCTAGCTACAATAACATGTACTCTGGCTCAACACAGGGAACGTCACAAGCGGCTACCAATCGCCCAAGCTCATTAGTGCTGGGCGAAGAAGAAATGGAAATAGATCGAGGATAGAAATAATTAGAGCTTCAGGAAGTTCGTCTTCTTATTTGCTTGACTACCAACGCTAGACTACTTCCGAGTCAGGCGAGCCAAAGAATCGCAATTGAAGAGATAGACATTAAATAAGCTTTATGGAAAAACATCCATACCAATTTAACCTTCCAATAAGAAGGAAACTCTGACAATTTACCAGAATACCCTTTTATAACTAAGACAAGCTCATAGAATAACATGACTCTACTAGAATCTCGAACCAAGAGGAGACACATAGATCGAGCATTACTTACCAGCCACTTTACACTGGAAGAAACAACGACACTCTGATTGTGATGAATAAGGATCTCATCATCCTACCAACACTGAATTCCAATGAGAGAGGTAAACTGACTCGACATAATACGAAAAGGTGGCACAACAAGATGCCAAGCAGACCATACCGATACTCACTCAAAATCTCTCATATTTAAACAAGATAACTAGTAAGGTCTCACAAATGCCAGGAATAAATCATACCAGAAGCTCGCCTCTTTACTGCAATCGATTCCTAATAGAAACAATATCCAAAGAGGCCATGGAAACATGGTAAAATAAACGAAGTCCAGACTGATCAGAAGAATGACATCTTACTCACATATAATGGAAGAAGAAATACATGGATGTACTACATCAGATACCTCAACATCCTGCCAGATTGTAGTTCTTAGAACTGCCTTTGCGGCTGAGCCGAGCTGCTACCCTGATAATTACTTCTAGAAGAACCACTACCACCACGCTCTCGACCTCTACTGGATGGTGGCACCTCTCTGGCTGATTAAGATTTAAATAAAATCCCCTGCGACCATGCAGGTTCCTGATAACGAGAGAAAGGACGACTGCCTGCTTGCCGGAGTAAGGAAAAACTCCTCAAAGGATAACCAGACTCACAACAATGATAACACCTTTTTGCTGAAAATAAAAGCTGGACAGATTGTAAAAAGCTACAAAGAGAAAGCTGAGCCTAATCTTAATGAACTACACGCACACTCTGAGAATTACGCTCTACAAGCTGAGATAACCCGGCAGGTGACCTCCCAAAATAATTAGAACTCTTACCTCCAAATGAGGTACCATGGTTGCCTACCAGGGCCACGGGACCTCTTGCTCTCCCGCTCTAACTTATGGTATGCTTAATACCTCTGAGCAATATCAATAACAACATCAAATGAAGTCCCAACCTCGATTTCTCGAGCCATCTGGGATCTCAAGAAAGGAGAAAGGTCAGCAATAAATCTTTGAACATTCTCGGAAGGTTCATGGACTCGTTTTAGTGCATATTCAGCCATTTTATAGAATTCAATCTCATATTCTGAAATACCAACAGGCTATCCGACAGACTACCCTGTCTAATCCCTTCAAACTAGCGACACTCTTTATCTCGCTTGCTACTCGAAAGGAACTTTTCCACGAATCTTGAAGAAAAATCGAACCAAGTTAGTTAATAAGAGAGAGAGGTCCATCAATTCAAGGCTGGACCTTAAAACTGGAAAGCAGAATAATCAACACCATACCGCTCGATATAATCAAGAGCCTGAAGGATACAAATACCCTGACATTATGTTTTTAAAAAAATTCACGGGGTTTATCTGATGCATTGCTTAAGAATATCGGAAGGTTCAACTGCGTAAAATAATGCAACCTCTTCGGACACTCGGACCGAACTGATACCTCGACTGGCTAACAAGTCAGAACAATTAGAGGTACAACACATACTACTTCCGAAATATAATTTACTGCAGCAATATTAAGAACAAGAAAAGGAGCTCCCTGAGATCGAACGTCTGCACATGTGGCAACCTGATAGGCTGCCCAGCGAATAATAGGTTCTTACGGTATCTGCGTCGCCAAGATTCTCATAAAGCATCGTAGAGAGCCAAGGGAACTACAAGGCACTGCTCCCTTGCCCATCGCGAGCTCGTACAGCTGGGACCTCCGTAACAAGATCGTCAGAACAATCAAAACTCTCGGGGCTTCGTCAGTGTTAGCCCAGGCTAGACTGTTTCGTCCTGAACTCCTTCCGTTTGCTGATTTGTCGTACGAGGGTTCACAATTACCACGAACAAATTAACGAAAATACTTTTGCATCCTAGACCGACGCACGTTTAGAAATGAAGGAAGTGAAACTTCCTAAATGCCATCATAGCCTCTCGTAGATAAGCACGGACGTCTACGTACCCATCACCAAGACTCTACTTGACACTGTCTTAGTCTGGATAGACTCTAAAGTGGGCTCTGACACCAACTGACACGACCCAGAATACGGCTAGGCCGTGCGGGCACCCGACAACCTCCCCTAAACCCGTCGGGCGAACCCTTACCAATTAAATTAGGAAAATAAATATAATAATTAATAAATAAGGACAAGACTTAAAAAAATACAGAGATACTGATACCTCTAAGCTGTATAAAAGAAATTACAGCTGACTACCCAATATACTAGGTTTAAGGCTATCCAGACTAGACATCTAAGAGTACAAAAGAAGACAAATACCTCTTGAAGGGAGAAAAATACAACTGAAATAATAACCAATAAACTGGTGGCCATCCGGAATAAAAGCTGGCTCCCCCTGACAGCTGAAGTCGCCTTCGCTCCTTCACAATATGGCAAACTCAATCCTGGAGCGAACCTGCCGCAATGAAATAGATAGACAAGAAACAAACAACAAACAAGGGTGAGTCAAAAGGACTCAATAAGTGGGGCAGAGTAGCCACCTCAAGGAATAGGATAGCTAGCCAGGGAGAAAGAAACAGATAGACCAAACTCCTCTTATTTAAGTTATAAAAAGGAAGAGCCAGATAATAGCCGGAAACACGTATGAAACCATAAACTCAACCAGGAATACGAGCCATAAACATGTCAACAAATAAACAATGCACGTATAAGCAGAACAGTAGTTATGTACCACAAGTCTATACAATGGTATGAAATAATTAAAATGAAATAAGATGAAATGAAATGAAATGAAATCTGATGCAAAGGGTCACATGTGCCCGTCATCCCATCTCGAAGTGGAATACTCCTGCATTCGAGGGGAATCTAATCTGATAACCAACTGGAGCGGAATACTCCTGCTCCTGGGGCGGAATACTTCTGCACCCGATATAATATAAACCAGAGGCGGAATACTTCGCACTCTCTTGGGGCGGAATACTCCTGCACCCGATATAATGTAAAGCTGAGACGGAATACTCCTGCACTCTCCTGGGGCGGAATCCTCCTACCCTCAATATGATACAATGGTGCGGAATACTCCTGCTCCTGGGGCGGAATACTCCTGCACCCAATATGATATGCAATGTAATGCATATGAATAATATATAATGCATATGAATGCAATGTTATGCAATAATAACCCTTCACCGGCGCGGGACTCTCATCGACAGCCGGGAAGTAGATGCCAACTCACAGCCAGAGTACGATGCTCAGATCCTCAATGCAATACCAACAACAGGACATAACATGTAATATACAACGTAAATCTAAAGCTAAGGCGTAAAGAGTACGCCTATCGGCAGCTACACACGCAAGAAACACGTGGTAGAAAATCCACGAGGCCAAGTGCCTCCAAAGAAATGGATATAAACACTTACCTTTCTACAAAGTTAGCACAATTACTCAATAACCGCTTTGTCCTTTGGATTCATTGCCAAACGATCCCACTGTGTTCAATAACCAGAAAAATATATCACATAAGGCTAAAGGCTTCATTCCTCACATCTTAGGGCAATCCGGTTAGGAACCTGATACTCTATTCGCAAACGCAATACGCAGGCCAGACCTATATACAGGGTTTAAGGTCACATGACCAAACCCTAAATAAATTATATTTATATGTTTCCCATAACTCAGTGAGTACGAATATATAATCAATTTCGTTATCGTGGTCCATTTGACCCTTTAAACTATTAATTGAACTTATTAAAACGATGTATAATATTCCAAGTTTTACCGTTAAAACATATTCAAACACACGTAATAAACTCAAATAATATATTAGGATCATTACCTGAATGGTTCAGGGTGAAAATTCTACTTTTCTCCGGCCCCTTTTTGTCACGACACAACCTAGGGTCGCAACGGATGACCAACACTAAGTGTCGATCATCACTAATCCTGCTGATAATCTGCTAACCATGAATATAACTAAATATATAGAATAAGCATAAACCTAACTGATAAGGATTTTGCAATGCAAAAAGCTGACAAGGCTAACATAAGCTGACATACATAACATACTGACAGAACCACACAGGAACATATCTACAGGCCTCTAAGAGTGCTGAACTGAATATACAAAGGACGGGACAAGGCCCCGCCATACCCAAACTGCTGACTGTATACATACCAAAAGATAAGTAACTCCGGGAGTAAGCGGAGTGACTCCAATAGCTGATAGATGGCCTACTAACGTGGTCCAAGCATTGATCTATCTGCACCTGCGCGGCATGAAACGCAGCGCCCCAGAAAAGGGCGTGAGTACGATATGTACCAAGTATGTAAGGCATGAGCATATAATATATCATAGCTGAATGAAACTGTAAGGCTGGAATATAAATATATAAATATGAGCTGGAGCATAGCAATGTAGCTGGAAATCTGAAAAACGTACTAAACATGATCTGAATTTAAACTGAAGTCTAGCTGAATCTGAAACTGAAGACTGAGCTGAACTATACTGATAAATAACTGTAATATGACTGATAACTGGTAACTAGAAACTGAAACTGATAGCCGTCAACTGATACTGATGCTAAGAACTGGTGGCTGATAACTGAGAACTGATAACTGGTACTGAGCTAAACTGAACTGTTATCTGAACTGGTACCTGTCTGGTGTTATGGGCTATATCCCCCCAAATCAGGTAACTGAACATCTGAACTAGTACCTGTCTGGTGTTATGGGCTGTATCCCCCCAAATCAGGTAGCTGAATATCTGAACTAGCCTCACATATAATCATGCAGTGCATACTGTGGCTATATACGCGTATATAACAAACCTGGTGGGTGTTATGGGCTATATCCCCCCCAGCCAGTAATATCTAGTCTCTCTGGTCAGAGTGTGTGAATGACACCCGGTCACACTAGGTGTTTCAACTCCCGCCTGAACCAGAGGGGCTGTATCCCCCAGACGGGTAGTATCACACGCGACCGGACTGTGTGTCCAATGTCCAGCCTCTATGGGGACTCCAAATCACACATTACATGATCACAATATAAGCATAAGCATGTATGAGGCATAACACATGTGGCAACAATAGATATAGACTCAAAGGAATGATAAGAAAACTCTGGATGGAATTATAGACACAGCCTGAAACTTAGAATTTGTCTAACTCTTTGACTTTCTATAAAAATTTCGGCAGAGTTTTCCCTGAAATTGGATGATCCGCAAAAACAGAACCAGCACTATACTATACACGGGAATGGATACCCGGATAAACTGATAATGTAAACATGTTAAACGGAGAACAAGATGAGACAACTGGATGACATAACAAATCTGCAGATAGAATGTCTGGACAGCACCAATGTCCTGACTTTCAACCTAATTTTCAGAGTGTAGATCAAAGTTATAGATTTCATAGTCTTCATGAAAGTTTTAGATATATGTCTTAGGGTTCTGGGGATTCTTAAAGAATCTAAATATCAATATTTTACAAGGAGTTATGATCAATATACTAACAACTGTCCAAAGATCAAAACAATTTTCCAGAATTTGAAACGTTTTGTCTTGCTGATTTGAACGTCTTTTACCTTGGATTTTAGTACCAAATTAAGTATATACAAAATTTCCTTGGTACCATACAAGTTTCTCAGAAGAAAACTAAGTTTAGAACTAAGAAAAGCTTCAAAAGCTAAAAGATACATGCCTTGCCAAAAGAAAGATTTAGTCTTACATACCTTTGATGTTTCTTGCTTCTAAACCTTGTTTTCCTTGAATTCAACACCTTCTAAAGCTTAAACAAGCTATAACATAGAATTTGGGAACTTTACTTAGCCATGAAGTAATTCTAAAACTCAAACTACAGACGAAATTGAAGGTAGCATAACGTTACCTTAATCGCGTTGAGCGTTTTGACGCAATCTGTCTTCAATTTCCAGTCAAGATTGAAGTTCTTCCTTCAAAAACTTGAAAATTGCTTCACTATTCATTAGAGCACTGTTTCTATCTTTAATTCTCTGTAAAATGACGAGTTAAGGGATGAAATTGTCTTTTAGAATCGAAATATTTCATTTCTAGCCCTCTTTTGCGCTTATGTCCCTTTTTCTGACCTGACTTCTGATGCTCATATCTTTTTATCTATACATTGTATGAACAAACCGTTAAAAGTGTTGGAAACTACACTCCAAGACCTTCAATTTGGTATATGATATGTCTCCAAAAGACTTCATATTACACATGAAATTAATTGCTGAAAAAGCTTCGTTACAAGGCAATTCCTTAGTCGGTTTTTCCGCAACTTAAATCCGATTTTTCCCAAACTTTATATTCAAAATATAAACATCATATATGGTCATTTTATGACTTTAAACTCACTTAAATCTTTCTTAACATGTCATTAGAATGATATACGTCACTTTAGACATACGGGGTGTAGCAATCTTCCCCCGTTAGGAACATTCGTCCTCGAATGTTAAATGAAGTATGTAGAAGCATTAAGCAACGATCTGTTACATACTTGAAGTAATGAAGAGATGTGGATATTTGGCTCTCATGTCATTTTTCAGCTTCCCAAGTTATTTCTTCTACATTAGTGCTTTGCTATAACATCTTAACTAAAGGAATGTCTTTCGTCCTTAGTCGATGAATCTGCCTATCTAAAATTGCAATTGGCACCTCTTCATAAGTTAATTGCTCCGTGATCTGTACATCATCTACTGGTACAACTCTAGAAGGATCTCCAACACATTCTCTGAGCATAGAAACATGGAATACTGGATGTACCTCCTGAAGGTCTGCTGGAAGGTCTAACTCATAGGCTACACGCCCAACTCGCCTGATAACCTGATATGGACCAATAAATCTAGGGCTAAGCTTCCCCTTCTTTCCAAATCTCATAAAGCCTTTCATAGGTGATACTTTCAGGAATACTCATTCGCCAATCTGAAATTCTAAATCTTGACGTCGGTTATCTGCATAGGACTTCTGTCTGCTCTGCGCTGCTAATAATTTTTCCCTAATCAACTTGACTTTATCAACTGCCTGTTGGATTAAATCTGGACCTATCAATTGAGACTTGCCAACCTCGAACCATCCTATGGGAGACCTGAATTTGCGCCCATACAAAGCCTCATATGGCGCCATCTGTGTTCTAGAATGATAGCTATTATTATATGCAAACTCTATCAACAGTAGATGATCACTCCAGCTGCCTCCAAAATTTAACACGTAAGCTCTAAGCATATCTTCTAATGTCTGAATGGTCCGCTCAGCCTGTCCGTCTGTCTGTGGATGAAATACTGTACTCAGATTCACCTGTGTCCCTATACCTGTCTGGAATGATCGCCACAAATTAGCTGTAAACTGTGCGCCCCTGTCTGAAATGATTGATACTGGAATACTTGTAGGCGCACTATCCCTCTGATGTAAAGTCTAGCATAATCCTCCGATGTATATGTAGTTCAAACAGGCAAGAAATGAGCCGATTTAGTAAGCCTGTCAACTATAACCCAAATAGAGTCATACTTGCTCCGCGTACGCGGTAAGACTGTAATGAAGTCCATATTCACTGCTTCCTATTTCCATGATGGAATCTCTATTTCCTGCAACAAGCCACTAGGTTTTTTATGCTCGACCTTAACTTGCTGGCAGTTAGGACACTGAGCCACAAATTCTGCTAGGTCATGCTTCATTCCGTCCCAACGATAAATCTGCTTAAGATCATGGTACATCTTAGTCGAACCCGGATGAATAGTGTACCTGGAATAATGTGCCTCAGTCATAATCTGTCCACGTGAATCTGCAACATCAGGAACACAAAGTCTATCTTTATACATAAGAACCCCGTCACTAGTAACCCTGTATGGTGACTCCTGTTTTCTTCTAGCTATTTGTCTGTATTCAACTTGATCTGGATCCTCATACTGACGTCGTTGTACTTCTGTAACTAGGCAAGTAGTGGCTGCGTTCCGAACTGTAACTCCTGCGTCTTCTGAATCTATTAATCTGATTCACATGCTGGCCAATTGGTGGAGCGCATGAGCCAACTCTCTTTTCTGTGGCTGTAAGCAAGATAGACTACCCATAGACTTACGACTAAGGGCATCAGCAACAACATTCGCTTTACCCATATGACAAAGAATGTCCACATCGTAGTCCTTCAGCAACTCTAGCCACCGCCTCTGTCGTAGGTTTAGCTCCTTTTGCTTAAATATGTACTGGAGGCTCTTGTGGTCTGTATAAATATCAACATGAACTCCGTACAAATAATGTCTCTAAATCTTTAATGCATGAATGACCGCTGCAAGCTCCAGATCATGGGTAGGGTAGTTCTGCTCGTGCTTTGCAGCTGCCTGGAAGCATAGGAAATTACTCTTCCGTGCTGCATCAAAACACAACCAAGACCAATTCGAGAATCGTCACAGTAAATGACATAGTCCTCAGATCCCTCTGGAAGTGTAAGTACTGGAGTTGTTATCAACCTGTTCTGTAGTTCTTGGAAGCTGTGCTCGCAAGAATCAGACCACTCAAATTTAGCTATTTTCTGTGTCAATTTGGTCAGTGGAGCTGCAATGGAGGAAAAACCCTCTACAAACCTTCTGTAATAACATGCCAAAACCAGAAAACTACGTACTTCAATTGACGTCGTAGGTCTGGGCCAATTCTTCAAAGCCTCAATCTTCTGGCCATCTACTTTAATTCCTTCTGCTGAAACTATGTGGCCAAGAAATGCCACTGAATCTAACCAGAATTCACAGTTTGAAAACTTACTATATAATTGTTGGTCTCAAAGAGTACCCAATACTATGCGTAGATGCTCCGCATGCTTTGATTCAAACTTTGAATAAACGAGAATATCATCCATAAATACAATTACAAATAAATCCAGATAAGGCTTGAATACGCTGTTCATCAGATCCATAAATATTGCAGGGGCATTAGTGAGTCCAAACGACATCACTAAAAACTCATAATGTCCATACCTAGTCCTGAATGCAGTCTTAGATATATCAGATTCTCTGACTCTAACCTGATGGTAGCCTGATCACAAATCTATCTTCGAGAAGTACTTGGTACCCTGGAGCTGGTCGAACAAGTCATCAATCCTGGGCAGAGGGTATTTATTCTTGATTGTGATTTTATTCAGCTGTCTGTAATCTATGTACATGCGTAGAGAGCCGTCTTTCTCTTTCACAAACAATACCGGGGCTCCCCACGGGGAAATGCTAGGTCTGATGAGACCTTTATCTAACAAATCCTTTAGTTGTTCCTTAAGTTCTTTCAGTTATGTAGGTGCTATTCTAAAGGACATGCCCCTAATGGCGTGCTGATGCTGAGGAAGCAACTACTAATCTAGCTGGTTAGACTGCACAACTACCACCCCTAGTTGGGCAACCTCTCATGAAATGACCTGCCTTTTGATAAATATAACGAGTATCAACTCCTAACTAACATGGGCCCAAGTGGCGTCTACCACAATCTGAACATCTGGGATATGTCTGACTGGCCGATATAGAAGTACCACGGCGCTGAAACTCTAAAGTCCGTGATGCCTAACTATCTCTGGACTGAGGAGGTCTATCAGATCTCAGGCCACGAGACTCTGGAGGTATACTAGCTGGTGGCTGTCTAAAACTCTGCTACCTACTCACTCCGGATGTCTCTCCGAATGAACCAAACAATCTATCCTTATTATGTAACCCTCTATCCCTGTCGGCTCTCTGTTTCTACTTCCTCTCCTCAAATGATAAAGCAAACGCCTGAATGTATGATATAAGACCTAGCTTCATAGCAACGATCATACACTCGTTCACCAAGTGTGGACCAAGTCCCACTACATACCTGTGAATTCTATACTCCATACTGGCTACCACAGTAGGGTCAAACCTTGCTAAGAATTAAAGCGATAATTATACTCTTCTACACTCAAACTTCCATGTCTCAAGGTCAGGAACTGTTCAGCACGTGCTCTCTGTGTCTCTATGGGCATATACTGATGAAGGAAGGCATTTGAGAATTCCTTCCAAGTCGTGGGAGTAGCATCTGGCCCTCTAGATAGCCCCCATGTCTGATATCACCCTGCTGCTAGGTCATGCAATCTGAATGCAGCCAACTCTACTAACTCTGTGTCTGACACATGCATGACCCTCAACGCCCTGGCTAACCTCACAAAAAAATCCTGAGGGTCCTCTCCTGTACGGGATCTAGTAAAGACTGGAGGCTCTAGTCGGATAAAATCCCTGATCCTAGATCCAGTATCTCCCTGGGCATCTGCACTATGCTGTCTAGTCTGAGCAACTACATCATTGGTCAATAATCTGATGGCATCCCTCACTTCTTGCCCCTGACTATCAGGCTGAGAAGCTGGAGGTATGGCAGCTGCAGTACCTCTAATATCGCCCTGAACTGAAGGGATCCGTGAGGCCTCAGATGGAGCCTCAGGTCTGAACTCCTCACTCTCATCCACCTCAGGTGGCACTCTATTAGTACCCTGGCCGGCAATAGCCTTGCCCTTCTGGGCAGCTGTTAGTTTCTTCGGTGGCATCAATTTGCTGAAAACACTATTGTTAGAGGGCTGAATTCTATAATCATGGCTCTATCGCACGATCTAGAGAAGAAAGAAATACAACTGTCCTAAAGTGCCTTGTAGCCTCATGTTCAAAGGTATGGCGCGCAACATACTCTTGAACAAGACTCTACTAGACACGGCCTGTAGACACCCTAGGATTGAACTGCTCTGATACCACTTTTGTCACGACCCAACCTAGGGTCGCAACGGATGACCAACACTAAGTGTCGATCATCACTAATCCTGCTGATAATCTGCTAACCATACATATAACTAATAAATAGAATAAGCATAAACCTAACTGATAAGGATTATGTAATGCAAAAAGCTGACAAGGCTAACATAAGCTGACATGCATAACATACTGACAAAACCACACAGGGACATATCTACAGGCCTCTAAGAGTGCTGAACTGAATATACAAAGGACGGGACAAGGCCCCGCCATACCCAAACTGCTGACTGTATACATACCAAAAGATAAGTAACTCCGGGAGCAAGCGGAGTGACTCCAATAGCTGATAGATGGCCTACTAACGTGGTCCAAGCATTGATCTATCTGCACCTGCGCGGCATGAAACGCAGCGCCCCAGAAAAGGGCGTGAGTACGATATGTACCAAGTATGTAAGGCATGAGCATATAATATATCATAGCTGAATGAAACTGTAAGGCTGGAATATAAATATATAAATATGAGCTGGAGCATAGCAATGTAGCTGGAAATCTGAAAAACGTACTAAACATGATCTGAATTTAAACTGAAGACTAGCTGAATCTGAAACTGAAGACTGAGCTGAACTATACTGATAAATAACTGTAATATGACTGATAACTGGTAACTAGAAACTGAAACTGATAGCCGTCAACTGATACTGATGCTAAGAACTGGTGGCTGATAACTGAGAACTGATAACTGGTACTGAGCTAAACTGAACTGTTATCTGAACTGGTACCTGTCTGGTGTTATGGGCTATATCCCCCCAAATCAGGTAACTGAACATCTGAACTAGTACCTGTCTGGTGTTATGGGCTGTATCCCCCCAAATCAGGTAGCTGAATATCTGAACTAGCCTCACATATAATCATGCAGTGCATACTGTGGCTATATACGCGTATATAACAAACCTGGTGGGTGTTATGGGCTATATCCCCCCACGCCAGTAATATCTAGTCTCTCTGGTCAGAGTGTGTGAATGACACCCGGTCACACTAGGTGTTTCAACTCCCGCCTGAACCAGAGGGGCTGTATCCCCCAGACGGGTAGTATCACACGCGACCGGACTGTGTGTCCAATGTCCAGCCTCTATGGGGACTCCAAATCACACATTACATGATCACAATATAAGCATAAGCATGTATGAGGCATAACACATGTGGCAACAATAGATATAGACTCAAAGGAATGATAAGAAAACTCTGGATGGAATTATAGACACAACCTGAAACTTAGAATTTGTCTAACTCTTTGACTTTCTATAAAAATTTCGGCAGAGTTTCCCCTGAAACTGGATGATCCGCAAAAACAGAACCAGCACTATACTATACACGGGAATGGATACCCGGATAAACTGATAACGTAAACATGTTAAACGGAGAACAAGATGAGACAACTGGATGACATAAAAAATCCGCAGATAGAATGTCTGGACAGCACCACTGTCCTGACTTTCAACCTAATTTTCAGAGTATAGATCAAAGTTATAGATTTCATAGTCTTCATGAAAGTTTTAGATATATGTCTTAGGGTTCTGGGGATTCTTAAAGAATCTAAATATCAATATTTTACAAGGAGTTATGATCAATATACTAACAACTGTCCAAAGATAAAAACAATTTTTCAGAATTTGAAACGTTTTGTCTTGCTGATTTGAACGTCTTTTACCTTGGATTTTAGTACCAAATTAAGTATATACAAGATTTCCTTGGTACCATACAAGTTTCTCAGAAGAAACACTAAGTTTAGAACTAAGAAAAGCTTCAAAAGCTAAAAGATACATGCCTTGCCAAAAGAAAGATTTAGTCTTACATACCTTTGATGTTTCTTGCTTCTAAACCTTGTTTTCCTTGAATTCAACACCTTCTAAAGCTTAAACAAGCTATAACATAGAATTTGGGTACTTTACTTAGCCATGAAGTAATTCTAAAACTCAAACTACAGACGAAATTGAAGGTAGCATAACGTTACCTTAATCGCGTAGAGCGTTTTGACGCAATCTGTCTTCAATTTCGAGTTAAGATTGAAGTTCTTCCTTCAAAAACTTGAAAATTGCTTCACTATTCATTAGAGCACTGTTTCTATCTTTAATTCTCTGTAAAATGACGAGTTAAGGGATGAAATTGTCTTTTATAATCGAAATATTTCATTTCTAGCCCTATTTTGCGCTTATGTCCCTTTTTCTGACCTGACTTCTGATGCTCATATCTTTTTATCTATACATTGTATGAACAAACCGTTAAAAGTGTTGGAAACTACACTCCAAGAACTTCAATTTGGTATATGATATGTCTCCAAAAGACTTCATATAACACACGAAATTAATTGCTGAAAAAGCTTCGTTACAAGGCAATTCCTTTGTCGGTTTTTCCGCAACTTAAATCCGATTTTTCCCAAACTTAATATTCAACATATAAACATCATATATGGTAATTTTATGAATTTAAACTCACTTAAATCATTTTTAACATGTCATTAGAATTATATACGTCACTTTAGACATACGGGGTGTAACACTTTTCTTATTTTCTGGCATTTTTTCCTCTACTGCGTCATTCTCGTTTCTCTGATCACATTTCGTTTCTGTTATATGTTTCTTTGAATGTCTCCATAATCTCTTTTCTTTATTTGTTTTGTCTTTTTTGTATTTTGTCTTTTTTCCTTTTTTTTTAAATTTTTTTTTTCGCAACGAAAATTAAAACGGAACCTTACGATATTCGAAATAATTCCAAATTTTGCATACAAGTTAAACAAAATATATGTAACATACTCGCGAAGGCGGATCTCAAATCAGACTCCCGAAACTCAAGATGCGAATTTAAATGAAAAGAAGTCGAATTATTTAACTTTCGGCATTTTAGCGGAAACTAGCCGAACAACATCGAAATTCACTTTCGAAAAATTACAAAAGTCACAAATAATCATACGAACCTAACGGCGCTTTCGGATTTTGATTCGGAGTTCGTTCGCCAAAACCGAGCTCGAAAATCCCTTTTTAATGTTTATCGACAATAAAAACTGAAACCTTCTTCCGATGCCTACCAAACGAGGTCTGATTTAGCTCAAATTTTACAGACAGGTCCTAATTGACATTACGAATATTTTAAAATTATCGACACGCCAATCGAAGTCCTAACTTCCGAAACGACTGACCGAGGTCGTTTCAGCTAGATAGCTGAAGAACAGGTGAATATGACCATCCTCCTAGCTACTGGCCCCACCTTAGCAAGAATAGAATATGACCCAAAATATTTGGCAGCTATTTTGTTAAATAGCCTCAAAGCAATAAAAAAATTTCTGTAAGGTTGCAGCTTAAAATAAACCCACTGTCAAACTTCAAAATTCCTGTCACTTATGTATTTGTAAGCTAGATCCTTCATTCTTTCATGTGCTCTAGCTAAATACAACTTCAGTAGCTGATGTTTGGCTTCTCTAGCAGCTAAAGTTCTATCCATTACTTCAGACTAGATTCACCACACAAATAGGGAAGATGTATATGAGGCTTCTGGCCATGTTATGTCATAAGGGCTGCACTTGATAGTTGTGTGATAGGTAGTAATATGATTCTAAAATCTAAGAATAGGAAATCAAGCAACAATCGATAAAATAAACGATACAAAGTAAAAGATAGAAGGGAAGCGGGGAAAAGATAGAAGAAAGAAAGGAATCAATCCCAAAATTATAAATAAATTATAATAACACAAATAAATTGTAATACCCTAATTAATACGAATACAATCAAACACAAATATCCGAGGGGGAAGAGACTTGAACTCATGCAATGGATCTCTCACACAAGATAATCCAAGAGAGATTCCAGAAGAAGATAAGGGATACAACCCATACACAAACTCTCACAAGAGTATTCTCAATCATCTAAAATTTCTAACTAATGACTAAACCCTAGAATTAGGCTATTTATAATAGCTAGTTAATTACAAGAATAAACAGATTAAAAAGCCCCCAATGCTGATTCTGAAAATCTGGTCCATCGCCCTTAAGCGTGATCGCGTGCTTATCCTCACGACCGCGTTCAATAATTCCCTGATGTCCTCGCGGCCGTGCCTGAAGACTCGCGATCACGAAAGGTAGTCTGGAGCTTCTTCATCGCGACCGCGTGGCATCTTTCGCGTTCCCATAGAATACGCAGACTCCAGAATTCTAGTAAGCTTGCATTTGTCCATTTGGCTACCTTTTGACTTGAGTTTTGCTTTCCATGCCCACTTATAGCACTCTAAGCTCTTGATGTCGAGCATGAACCCTCCACAGCTTTGAGTGCCAATCCGGATCGCATCATTCATTCCTTCTTTAAAGGAATTCATCCTCGAATTTGTACCTTGCAAAACCATGACGCGAATAAGTACCAACTTAATAACTTCCCAAGCACTACACAACAAAGAGAAGGGAACAAAACTCATATACTTATGCTCAAAGTGCACACTCTTATGATATAGCCAAGCATCAAAATGATCCATAAAGAATATTTTTCCAATTCCACCATTAAAAGCTCGGCTAGAAAAGCAACCACCATCAAATTCATTCACATAACAATCTTCATTTTTAAGCTCATCCGACTCATGCCAAGCCTCCATTGACAATTTATCACTCTTAACCTTGGAAGCTCTAGCAAAGTCTACTCTAAATGTATGCTCAAAACTAGGAATAGTGCAAGTAAAGAAATTGACACTAAAGCTAGCATCTATCAATTTACCACTACTATCACTAGTGCCTCCCTCCCTCTTTAAGGAACAATCTTCACTTTTGGAGGACTTCCAAACATCAGACAAGCTTTCAACAAACAAGCTAACCCCCACACAATTATCACACTTAAGCAAGTCACAAGAATCGTTTTCAATAAATAGTGAGTTGGCAATACTAATATCACCCACAAAACCTTGGAATGAGGAGTCGGCCCCCATCTTGAATGTTAGCCCTTATCCTTGTCTTTCAAACTCATCAAAGTATTCCGGGACCTCTTTGCTTCCTTGCCTCAAGTTGTAGAACATCTCGAGCAATTCTTCATCATATTTCTTGGGTAAGAATCGATCTTCCATCATTGCTTTCATGGCTATCCATCCACCATCCGCAAGTAGCCTATGAGTCTCCTTTTGCCTATGCTTGGATTCCCACCAAGTAGAAGCATAGCCTTCAAATTGATTGATGGCATACTTGAATTTTGTTGCTTCTGGCACATTGTTGGTTTGGAAGATCCTTTGCATTTTGAAAACCCATTCTAGATAATCTTCGGGATCACTGCCTCCTTAAAAAGTAGGAAAATTGATCTTGATGGTATTCAACCCCCGATCCTCATCATAATGCCTTCAATTTCCACCATGACCACCATAGTCATAGTAGTCCTCTACTCCTCTTCACGGTCCACTCTCCCTTGGTAACCTCTCCCAAATCGACCATCTCGACCCCTATGTCCCCCTCGCCCTGCTTCCCCTGGGTAGAGATATAGATCAACATCATCATAGTCATCAAGTGCATGGTAAGATTCTTCATCATATTGACGTCCATTTTGTAGACGCACCATACCTTCACGCCTTGGAGCTTCATGTCTTGGAGGTTCATTTCTTGGAGGGTCATGCCTTAGAGGATCATGAATAGGATCCTTTGCTTGTGGAGTGTTGTTTGGAGAGTAGATGTCTTGGGATATCATATAAGAATAACGGTCATTAGCACGAGAAAGCCTACTCGGACCATCACTACGCACCCCCACGGTTGGAGGTATCTCCACCACTTGCTTTCCCGATTCTTGAAGTCTAGACTTGCGGGATAGGTCATCAACGATTTCCGGAAATTGATATTCTATGCGATCGCGTGAGCTGTGACACGGTCGTGCTGCAGTAGCTCCCAGTTACGCGCGATCGTGTGAGATAGGTCGCGAACGCATAGAGCAATAAATGCACGCTACCACGCTGGCTGGTGCGTTGGGTTCCTGGAGATTGTGCAGAACCCATTTTTCCAGCTAACTTTTTCACTTGAATCTTTACAAATCAGCTTGTTTTTGCTCCAAATTTGAGATATATCATCCTTGTTAGTCCGCTAACAAACTCCAATGGTCGATTCTTCAAAAGCAACACCCAAAATACAAAAGTCCTAAATCACTAGTTGATGAACTTGAAGAACCCTAATTTTTAATTCTTCTAATTGATGCTCCAATCGTTGTTTGTTGCTCAATTCCTTCAAGGTACAACTTCTAGAATCAACTATTAACGATTGGTAACAAAGATTTCATCCAAAGGAACCCTAAATCTATGACTCATTTTTTTTTTGGGATTTTTGAATTTTTGATTTTTTGATTTTTTTGTGATTTTTCAGATTTTGATAATCAATAACCTAGATAGTATTTGTAGGAACAAACACCAATACGAACACTCATACCAAATGATATGAACCAAACTAGGAAATGGATAAGAATAAGAAATAAAAAGGAAATAAAACAAGACTCAAATTGATTAATTTAGAATTAAGGAAATTAATTAGGAGGTAAGGCCTAATCACCCCCTTAAAACAATAACCACTAAGAACATATACTAGTTTATCCTCAATTGAATCAAACATTCAATTGCAAATCAAGGATTAAGATGCTTAAGCAACACGCTTAGCCAAGTTTCTCACAAAATCAATATTCATTAAGTCTAACCCTAGCAAATGAGGCTAAGAAGGCTTAAATAATGGTTTCTAAAAATGGCATAACATTGCCTTAATTGCCCCTAAAGTGGGCTGAAATAAAAGTCATTAACTTGAAGTAGGCTTCTGATCATCATCTCAGTGCTATTGCGATAGAATGGCGCGATCGCGATGACCAAGCCAGCAGTGCTTCACGAACGCGCCAAAGGCCACGCGTCCGCGAAGGGAAACTTCCTCAGCCTTTCTCATCCACCTGCGCGATCGCGTATGTGGACTCGCGATCGCGCTGCTCAATGGTTTGTCCTTTCGCGATCGCGTCCGTTGACTCGCGATCGCGCTGAGTTAATTCTGGAGTTGAGGCAGTAAGCTTGTAAACAGGCCCTACAGCCTCCAATAATTGCCCCAACAGTTCCAGCTTTGAGAATACAGCTTGCAGCTCTTGCAATTCCCTCGCTTGGCTTCTTCTGAACGGCTTACTTACGAGTCGGGTTGCATCAATTACCCATTAATCTTGATTCTTATAAATAATAAAATAAGTATGGGTAAATTGAAGTTCATGGTTATAGAACATTTGTGGATCTTTGTTCTCATAATCTTCGAATGTTAATGCGATAATTTAGATGAGCTGTTAGTTTTGTTTATTATCCAAAGATAGTAAATATTATTGATTGATGCATTAAAAAGAAAATCAAATAATGTAGAAATCATATCAAGCATCATTATGTTTAAAGTTAGTATTTTGATGTTGTTCCCAAAGGTGAACATCAAGATACACTTAAGTATAAACCAATTCTTAATCTGTTATTATGTGTAAATTTTCAAGTTAAAGCATAAATGAATGAGCTTATTCAATTTGAAATATTTGTTCTTCATTCACACTCTACTATTGTTAAGACTTTTAACAGGCTTAACTTTCAAGAGTGATGCAAACAGATCAAATTTCATTTCAGAGTTTTAGATCTTGATGTTTTAGTCTACACTAAAAAGCCAGCTATTATTATTGAAACAAGTAGTGTTCAAGAAAATTCTTATTTTAAGAAGTGGGATAAGTCTAATAGATTAAGCTTATTGTTCATGTAAATGTGTATTGGGGGCAACATTAATACTATTCTTCCCAACACCGAAAGTGCCAAAGAACTTTTAAGACTTGCAGAAGAATGCTCCCAAACAACTGATGACTCTCTTGCTGGGACACTAATGGGTACTTTGACAAAGGTCGAACATGCCCAACGCAAGTAAGAAGAAATGAACTTGATGGACACGTCTTTTACCACGCATGAGCATGTCATTGAAATGACAAACATAGAAGCAATACTTAAGACTTTGGGAATTGAAGTGGATGAAACTTTCCTTGTACAGTTCATCATCAATTCATTATCGTCTGAGTATTGTCTTTCCAAATGAACTTCAATACTATGAAATACAAATGGAACGTGGATGAATTGCACGGAATAATAGCTCAGGAAGAAATAAGGCTAAAGAATCTGGGAACCCACACAATTCACTTTGTAAGCCATCAAGGAGCTAGAAAGAAAGGAAAGAAGCATGTTAAGGGTAAACAGAGGAACCATAATGTTAATGAGTCCTCTCATCAACTACGTAAGAAGGAACACAAGAATGAGTAGTGTTATTTCTGCAGAAAAATCTGGACACTTTTAGAAAGATTGTATGAAACATAAAGAATGGTTCAAGAAGAAAGGTAAGCCTTGTGCTTTTACGGGTCTCGAATCAAATTTAACTGAAGTTCCTTATAATACTTGGTGATTGACTTTGATTGTACTATTCATGTTTCTAATACGATGAAAGGATTCCTTACAACCCAAACTATAATCAGAATGAAAGATTAGTGTAGATGGGGAATAGAGTGAAGGCTCCAGTTGAAGCTATCAAAACTTATCGTTTAATCCTAGATACTGGGTGCCACTTAGACTTATTCGAATCTTATTATGTACCTTATATTTCAAGAAATTTAGGTCTTTATCGAAGTTGGACAAGACTGGATACTTTTTTAATTTCGGAAATGGATGTTTTAGTATGTTTAAGAATAATCATCTCATTGGTTTCGGTATTCTTTGTGATGGTTTATACAAACTGAATGTTGATAATCTGTTTGCTGAAACCCTCTTAACTCTCCATCATAATCTTAGAACCAAATGTAGTGGTGAATGAACACTCTGCATCATAAATGTTTAGGTCACAAATCAAAAGAAATTCTGGAAAGATTAGTTAAGAATGAAATCTTTCTAGATTTAGATATTAGAAACCTAAATATTTGTGTGGATTACATTAAAGGAAAAAAAATAAAAACACACAAAGAAAGGAGACCCAAGAAGCACATAACTTCTTGACATTATACACACTAATATATGTGGTCCTTCTGATGTTCCTACTTTCAGTAAGGAAAAGTACTTTATCACTTTTTTTGATGACTTTTCACGTTATGATTATATCTATTTGTTGCATGAAAAATATCAAGCAGTAAATGCCTTAGAGGTATTTGTTAATGAGGTTGAAAGACAATTAGAGAGAAATGTGAAAATAATCAGGTCAGATAGAGGTGATGAGTATTATGGAAGATATGATAAAACTAGACAATGCACTGGTCGATTTACAAATTCCTTGAAAAGCGTGGCATAGGTGCACAATAGACAATGCATGGCACACCACAACTAATCGGTGTGGCAGAAAGGCGTAATTATACATTCATGGAAATATTGAGGAGTATGTTACGTAATTCATCTTTACCTTCTTCGTTGTTGATGTATGCTTTAAAGACTGTCATGTACTTATTAAATAGGATTCCTAGTAAGGAAGTCCCAAAGATACCTTTTGAACTTTGGGGTGGTATGAAACCTAGTTTAAGGCATCTGCATGTTAGGGGATACCCGGTTGGTGCAAACGAACTAGGCTAAACACGAACACATATGCGGAAGATAAAACAAATAGAAAATAAAGGATAAAAGTGAGACGTAATCTCAAGTCAATCTAGCAAAACCAAGGAACTAGTCTTGGAGCCGCTGGATTAGAATGAAGAAAAGACACCTACACTAACCAACAATCCTCAAGAAAACATTGCCTCTTACAGATCGAATGATCGTAGAGAAAATGTTCAATCAGAGTTCTACCAAAAGCCACAAGTCCATAACAAGGTTCCCACGACGGGGTTCAGCTCATGACAGAGACTCAATAACAAAAAACTAATATCAATATTCAACAACTGGTGTCCTAAAATAAAATAACGAAGGGGTTTATATAGATATCCCCAAGGGTAAACTAGGAAAATGATCACAATCGACCAATAAAACAAGGCCACACAGAGCCAAAGTAAACATTGTGCTCGGGCGCTCTCTTGGCTTCAATGCTCGGTTGTTCAGCTTCGGCACAATTGACAGCGGGCGCTTTCTGCCTCGGGCACATTTGTAGCCTTCGTTCACTTTAGTTCTCGACATCATGGATCAGTGTTCTGGCACTACTAGCCTCGGGCTCGAGCTGACAAGTGTAGCTTTCATATCTTGAGTTTGGCCACTCATTCTCCGAATGGTTGCTCTCTCTCGGCCATGTTAAGTGAATGTGCACAATCTTGGCTTGGCTTCGTGTGACCAGTCTCGATGGCTCAAACACAGGCTATGGCTCGGTTGCTTGATCAGTATGGACACATACTGCATCATCTTCTCCTTCTTGAGAAGATTTTGTCCTCAAAATCGTGCCCTTTTCAGTCTCCGGTGCTCGGCCTACATCACAAAGAGTTAAGTCAGCAACATTAAAGGTATTGGACACATTATACTTACCTGGGAGGTCGATCATATAAGCATTATTGTTGATCTTGCTCAGCACTTTGAACGAACCATCCCCTCTCTGAGCCAACTTTCCTTTCCTTTGGTTCGGGAACCTATATTTTCTGAAGTGCACCCAAACCCAATCTCTTCTCTTCAACTCGTACTTCTTTCGCACCTTGTTCTTTTTTGAGGCCACTTTGGCATAGGCTTCCACAAGATTCTTTCTTACTTTGGCATGTAGCTTGAGCAAAGCAGTAGCTCGACGTGTACCTTCAAAATCAATAACAACATCTCGAGGCAACGAGGTTAAATCTATTTGAATCAAAGGGTTAAAACCATACATACACTCAAACGGAGTCATTCCAATCGTTTGATGCACAATACGGTTATAAGCAAATTCCATCACGGGCAAATGATTAGTCTAGTTTCCAGCCTTACCTTTGGTCATAGCTCGAAGCAGAGCTCACAAAGTTCAGTTGACTACCTCGGTCTATCCATCAGTATGAGGATGGTGAGACGTCAAGAATAGTAGTTTGGTGCCAAGGGCACCCCATAGACATTTCCAAAAATGACTCAAGAATTTAGACTCTCAGTCACTCACAATAGTACGAGGCACACCATGCAATTTCAACACATGAGAAGTAAACAAAGTAGCAACATGTTGTGCATCATCACATTTCTTGCACGGGATAAATTGAGCCATTTTGAAAAAATAGTCAACCATGACAAAGATGCTATCATGCCCACCCCTCAACCTCGGTAACCCCATCAAAAAATCCATGGATATATCAACCCAAGGGCAGCTAGGAACGAGCAAGGGAGTATACAAACAATGAGGGTTGGACCTCGATTTAACTTTCTTGCAATCTAAACAAGCATTGTAAAGCTTTTCCACATCTCTTCGCATCTTGGGCTAGTAAAACTGCTCGGTTAAGATACCAAGAGTTTTATTGATGCCGAAGTGTCCCATTAAACCCCCCGGAGTGAGCTTCTCGAACCAAAAACTCTCTCCAAGATGGCACGGGCACACAAATTCTTCCATTCTTAAAGAGATAGCCATTATGCCACTGATACTTCTCCACCATTTGGCCACTCAAGATAGCGTCACGGACGCTCTTAAGCTTGGGGTCGTGTTCATACATCAGCTTGATGCTCTCGAATCCCATTAGTCTTGAAGCGAAAGTGGTCACTAAGGAAAATTTCCTCGACAGTGCATCGGCCACTACATTGTTTTTACCCTTTTTGTAATGAATTATATAAGGAAAGCTCTCACTGAATTCTACCCACTTGGTATGCCGCCGGTTCAACTTCTCTTGGCCTCGGAGATGTTTCAATGATTCATGATCACTTCTAATCACAAACTCTGGGGGCCATAGATAATGTTGCCAATGAGCGAGTGCTCGAACGAGGGCATACAATTCCTTGTCATACGTAGAGTAGTTCAATGTTGCACCCTTAAGGTTTTTGCTAAAGTAAGCGATCGGCTTCGATTCTTGCATAAGCACTCCTTCGATCCTGACTCCGGACGCATCACATTCAACCTCGAACGCTTTGCAAAATTTAGAGAGTTGTAACAATGGTGCAGAACTTAGCCTCCGTTTCAACTCTTGGAAGGCCCTCTCTTGGGACTCTTCCTACACCAACGGTTGGTCGTTTTTGACCAGCTCGGTTAAAGGAGCTGCCACGGTACTAAAGTCATGGACAAACCTCCTATAAAAGCTAGCTAACCTATGTAAACTTTGAACTTGAGACACCGAAGTAGGGGTCGGCAAATTTTTAATAGCCTCTACTTTTAAGTCATCGACTTCAACACCATTAGCACTCATAATAAAACTAAGGAAGTTGACACGCTCAACACAAAAGACACATTTTTTGAAGTTACCATATAACTTCTCAGCTCTCAAAGTATCAAGTACAAGCCTTAGGTGTTCGACATGTTCAGCTATGGATTTACTATAAACAAGTATGTCATCGAAATACACAACAACAAACTTATTTATAAAAGGTTTAAACACATGGTTCATCAATCTCATGAAATTTCTCGGGGCGTTAGAGAGGCCAAACGGCATCACTAACCATTCATAGAGACCAAATTTGGTCTTGAATGCAGTTTTTCACTCATCACCCAGTTTCATTCAGATTTGGTGGTAACCGGACGTGAGGTCAATTTTTGAAAAATAAAAAGAACCACCCAATTCATCAAGCATGTCATCTAATTGAGGAATAGGATGACAATACTTTACCGTACTTTTGTTGACTGCTCGGTAATCAACACACATTTACCATGTTCCATCTTTCTTTGGGACAAGGATAACGGGAATGACACACTGACTCAAGCTCTCTCGAACCAGTCCTTTGTTCAGCAATTCATCCACCTGCCGCGGGAGCTCTTTGGTGTATTTGGGATTACACCGGTAAGCTGGCTTGTTTAGGATTTGAGACCCTGGGATGAAGTCAATTTGGTGCTCGATTCCTCGTAATGGAGGTAATCCACCTGGCATTTCTTCAGGGAATATGTCCTCAAAGACCTGAAAACACTTTGAACAACACTAGGCAAAGGCTTATCATTAGTGAAATCATCATTAGAGTTCAAGAGGATACCCTTATGCACGAGGCAAATCATCAGCTTGCTTCGATCATTGCCTCGGAGGCACTCACCCGGTTGCATAATTGCATAAAGGTTACCTACCTCGGGCAGTGTCTCTTTGTCCTCGGCCACAATTTATGTCCCCACGAGAGACTTAGCTTTGGCCGCTTCTTTCAGCTCCTTCATTCGTTTATAGTCCTCACTGACTTGTTTTGGAGAAAAAGGTTTCAGTATGAAACTCTCACCTCCGAGCTTAGCAGTGTAAGTGTTGGTTCAGCCATTATGGATTACAGACCTATCATGTTTCCATGGTCACCAAGTAGCAAATGACAAGCTTGCATTGGAACCACATTAAACATCAACTCATCTTGATAAGTCCCAACTCTGTATTTGATCAACACTTGCTTAGCAACTCTCAGTTGTCCATATTTATTCAACCATTGCAATCGATATGGTTGGGGGCATTTCAAGGTAGGTAGCCCCAATTGTGAAACCAATGATTGGCTCGCCACATTAGCACAACTGCCCAAATCAATGATCATCGAACACACTTTTCCCCTCACTCTACACCTCGCATGGAAGATATTTTCCCTTTGATTATCATCCTCTCTTCCATGTTCATAGTGCTCAAGTTCCTACGAACCACAAGGAACATATCCAGATGGTCAGCTTCGGTTGCCTTCGACTGACTTCATCAAGATCAGCCTCGGTTCCTACTCCTTTCTCCTCCTCGGAGTCACTCGCTTGCTTGTGGACGGTTCTATCTTCGAGCAACATCATAACTTTGCGAGTGGGACACTCTTTTTCCATGTGACCATAACCCCTTGCATTTGTGACACTGAATATTTGAAGCACTAGTGTTGAGTTGAGTTTTTCGTCCCAACTCCTTGGAGTTATTAACGGTCACTCCTTTCTCGAAGGGTCTCTTTTGATCACGGCCAGTGTTGGTGTTGACAAAGTTCAGACTCTTCCAATCATTGCGCTGGTTCAAAGGAGTAGTTGTAGTAACCCCTTGGTACCGACTTGCTCGATCGTCCTTCACCCACTTCTCAACATCGATTGCTGCATGGAAAACTTCATCCAAAGTATGGAACACATGCAGTCTCAGTTGAAATGATATATCTCGATTCAGCTCATTTTTTAACCGAATGATCGCTTGCTCATCATCTTCTTCCATATCAAGAGCCAAACGAATCTTTTCAAACTCGTCAAAGTACTCTTGGATTAGTTTGGACCCTTGCTTTAAATCATAGAGCTTCTGAAGTTGCTCTTGTCGATGTTGAGCTGTCATATACTTAGCATCCATCACTCTTTTCAGTTGAACCTAAGTAAGGTGCTCGGATAAATCATGCCTTCTTCTCATTCTCTTCTCAGCTTCCCATCAAGTAGAAGCATATGCCTCGAACAAAGCAATATCATAGGGAGCTTTTCTTTCATCGGTCCTCTCATTTGTTTCAATGATTTGTTCCAATCGAAACTTCCAATTAAGATATTGATCCAGATCACTAGTCCCTCTGATTGGTGGAATAGTGATCTTGACACTGTTCAAGTTTGTATCTACCACCTCGGGCTTGTTCTGAATAATCATCATAATAATAATCATCAGCCTCACGTTCAAGATGTCTATCAATATATGCTCACTGTCCTCGACCTCGATGGTTCCCACGGCCTCAGTGATTGAACGATTGCTCATACTCAGCTTCAATATACTCTTCATCTCGAACATCACCCTCTTCAGCAATGGCTACTAAATTCCTTTGGGGGTCTTTGAGGAGGTGGTAAGTCAGCTTGGGGAATGCCCAAGTTTTGTTGCTCAGCTTGGGGAATGCCTAAGTTTTGCTCATTTCGAGCAGCTTCAGCTCTTATTTTTTGGCGTCGGGCCAACTCAGCAAATTGCATCGGTCGCATAGGAGTGGAATTGCTTGTTCCAGCCCCAGACCCTGGCAAGGCCTCGGAGGCTCAATCGTGTTTGAGATTTGCAACTCGAACGTTCACTCCTCTTAGCTCGGCACTGAGGCCTTGTATCACAGCCATGAGATTAACTAACGACACCTCGGGCGCATCCACACCCTTCTATCTGTTTTCAGCCATTGTACTCGCACAGATCAAAGAAGTGTTCGGTTAGAAATCACCTTACTCACTCCCTTACTTTTATTGGGTAGCACTCGGGTCCACTCAATTTGTAGGGTCAGTCACTCAAGAACTTGTAACCAATGGCTTCGCCGGATCGAACAGTCCCTCTAAGATCCTCCGAGTTCGACCAGACTCACTGCCTCTTCGGGAAGAGTGAATTGATGTTCGACTGGACGGATCAGACACTATTTAACTGCGCACGGGAGGTCAAAGAATTTTTTTACAAAATTTGGAACTTCAGTCACCTCTCGCACGAGTTCCTATAAGCTCAAACAAGTGAGTAGTACCTCGAGTAGAAGAATTTACTCCAGAGATCTACTAACGAGAATTCATGAACACAAAGAAAGAAAACCAAGGAGAATATACCCTCCGTTTCCTCTTTTGGAAACCTCAAACATGTCACCCTTGTATTGAAAAAAGTGGTCCCTCCTTTGGTACGGATTAGGGTTTAACCTTATCTACTTTCTTCTTTTCTACCAATAATTTTTTTCATCTGGGGTTTTAGGCAACGATGCATTCTCCCTTTCTTCTTCAATGGAACAGTGAACCTTCAAAAATCCGACGTACGGACAACTTTCAACTTGTTCACAGTCTAGAAACCACGGTAAGGATTAAGGTCGCCTCTCCATTTAATTTAACAACGAATGGAGGAATACGTAAGCTCCAAGCAATGCCAACAGCTTCGGCGTCGTCCGTACACTGTTATAATGTAACAATTTTTTGGCGTACGGACGATTGCTTAACAATGGAACTTTGGTTTTGAACACTAGAACTCGACCAAAATCAACCAATAACCACCAGTTTCAAACCAAAACAACCAAAATTCAACTGGGCTTTCAAACTCAAGAACTTCTGACGTCTAATAGTTTCAAACTCGAAAAACCCTTGTCGTCAAATGGTGTACGACGAGTACTTTTTGGAATCACCAGACGAAGATAAACACAAATCTATGGTTTTTTACTCCAAACAACCTACAATCAAACCAATTTTTGAATTTTCTTCTTTTACTATTTTTTTGTAATAAGAACACAAACAACAACACAAGAAAAAGAACTCGAAATTGAAATAGAAAACACAAACGCGCGAAAGAAAAGATAAAGAACAGGATTGGGTTTGTAAGAAAAAATCCAAATCGTGCTCTGATACCAAGATGGTGCAAGCCAACTGGGCTAAACACGAAGACACACACGGAAGATAAAACAAACGGAAAATAAAGGATAAAAGTGAGACGTAATCTCAAATAGCAAAACCAAGGAATTATTCTTGGAGCCTCTAGATTAGAAAGAAGAAAAGACACCTGCACTAAGCAACAATCCTCAAGAGAATATTGCCTCTTGCAAATCGAATGATCATAGAGGAAATGTTCAATCGGAGTTCCACCAAAAGCCACAAGTCCATAACAAGGTTCCTACGATGGGGTTCGGCTCACGATGGAGACTTAATTGCGAATATCTAATATCAATATTCAACAACTGGTGTCCTAAAATGAAATAATGAAGGGGTTTATATAGATAGCCCCAAGGGTAAAGTAGGAAAATGGTCATAGTCGACCAATAAAATAAGGCCACATAGGGCCGAAGTAAACATTGTGCTTGGGCGCTCTCTTGACTTTAAAGCTTGGTTGTTCATCGTCGGCACAATTGACAACAAACACTCTCCTTCCTTGGGCACATTTGTAGCCTTCGGTCACTTTAGTATTCGGCGTCATGGATCAGTGTTCGGGCACTACTAGCCTCGGGCTTGAGGTGAAAATTGTAGCTTTCATATCTTGAGTTCGGCTACTTATTCTCTGAACAGTTGCTTTCTCCCGGCCAAACTAAGCGAATATTCATGTCGTGCATTGAAACAACCTCAGGCAGTCGTTTCAAGAGTTAGATCTTCGATTAGCATGTAGACAATCTTAAAAGCTTCGTAAGGTTCATTAGGACCTGTCTGTAAAATTTGAGCTAATTCAGACCTCGTTTAGTAGAATTTTTGAGAAGGTTTTCGTTTCAGTTGTCGGTAAAGCTTAAAAGAGGTTTTCGAGCTCGATTTGAGAAAATGAGCTTCGATTATAAATCCAAAAGTTGTGTTAGGTTCGTATGGTTATTTATGACCTGTAGGAACTTTCAGAAGTAAATTCTGAGGTCGTTAAGATAAATTTTCTAAAATCCCTAAAGTTAAGAAATCGACCTCTTTCCGTCAAGCCGTATCTTGTGTTCTAGAGATCCGAGTCGAATTCCGTCTTTGCGAACATGTCTCACAAGTCTTGTATGACTTTTGTGCAAAATTTGGGGTCATTTAAAGCTTTGTAGGATCCTGTTTGGACCCAAAAATAGCACAGCAGTTGCTGGTGCGAAAGCTGCCTAATAAGCTGCTTAATTTCAATATAACAGCTGATTTTTCAGCTCATTTCGGGAAAATTCATTTTCAGTTCATTGAAGTCAGTTCCAAGGTAGAATTTAAGCTTCAAGTGGTTAGAAGTCATCAGGTATCCACCCTATAACATTCAATCGCGTTAATTCATGATTCTTGCGCTAAAATCTCTTTAAATTGAATTGGAAAATTGGGTTAGGACCTTAAAAATTATGATATTAGGAAATTTGGTGAAACTGAATTCAAATATGACTCGTGGGACTATGAGGAGTGCAGAAATATATATTTTATGGGTTTTCGGCTAAGCCCGGGCTAGGGGTATTTTGGTAATTTTTCTTGTTTCATTGTCTAAAGGCTAAATACTCTTTTTTCGGGCACTTATAAGTGCGAATATATTTTTTTTCTCAGAAAGGAGTTATTTTGAGGGACATCGCACAGGACAGGAAGTTATTCAGCAGCTATCCTGACCCAGGACTCGAGATAGGTGATTTTATCCGCTTCTTTGATGACCTTTGGCCTTTTGGACACGTGTTCTTCACGTGAATAGCTGCCGATAGGGCGTACTTATTACGCCAAAACCTTGTTATATATTTTCTAGTTATGTTTTTTGATTTCTGGAATGTTATGTCATCTGAGAGCAGGAGGATTCTGCCCTAGGTGCAGGAGAATTCCGCTCCTTGTATCATATTAACGGTAGGAGGATTCCGCCCCGGAGTAGGAGGATTCAACTCCATTCATTGGGCACAGGTGACCTCTGTACATTACGATTGCATTCATTTCATATCCTTATGAATGTTGTATATAACTGCTACTTGCCTATCTGTACATTTTTATCTGTTATATACTGTTACTTACCATTTCCCTGGCTAAATTAACTATTTTTTAGTTAAGTAGTTATTTCTCACCTATTGAGTACTTATGACTCACTCCCTACCTGTTTCTTGTGTTGTATTTTGTTTCGGCAGATTCCGCTCACATACCTAGTCAGCCGCATCGCGATTGAGGAGCAGGGTCCCCTTTCTAGCTGTCTACGGTGAGCCAGCTTGTTCATTGAGGCCACCAGTTGTACATATTCTAGTTTTATCTTATTTTACTCCCTTCGGGAGATGTACGTATCTTTTGGACTTCTTAGATGTCATATCTGGAAATCTCTAGACTTATGTATTTTGGGTAGTAGCTGTATTTATTCAGGCAACTTATAAATATGTCGGTTTATATATAATATACGTTTCATACGCATTTATATATTATTTAGATTGATTCTATAATATTTTCAAGTAAAATTTGTGTTATCTAAATTGTTTCAAATCGAATGTCTTGGCTTAAGCCTATAGGGTTCGCCCAACGGGTCTAGGGAGGTAGTCGGGTGCCCGCACGGCCTAACCAAAAATCCGGGTCGTGTCATGCATGATCTTGACTTGGCTTCATTTGACTGGTCTTGATGGCTCGAACACAAGCTCTGGCTCGGTTGCTTTATCAGTACAGACACAGACTGCATCACCGGTCGAAGTAAGAATTTATAAGTCACATAAAAGAAACTGGATCCACAGAAATCAATGGTTGCTACATTGGTTATGCAGAAATATCAAAGCGGTATATATTTTACTGTTATAACCATAGTACGAGAATTCTTGAAATTAAAAATGCTAGGTTCATTCAGAATGGTGAAGTTAGTGGGAGTGAAGAACCATTCAATGTAGAAATTAGAGAAGCTAGGGTGAAAATTCCTTTACCCTGTACTTCTGACACGACCCAAAATCTGGCTAGGCCGTGCGGGCACCCGACCACCTCCCCTAAATCCTTCGGGTGAACCCTTATCAACTGAATTCGGTAAATGAATATAAATTCAACTCATCAATAAGAAGAAGATAGACAAGGAAAAACAACAAACAAGGGTGAGTCAAAAGGACTCAATAAAGGGGACAGACTAGCCACCTCAAAGAATAGGATAGCTAGCCAGAGAGAAGAAAAACAGATAAACTAAATTCCTCTAATTTAAATTATAAAAAGGCAGAGCCAGACAATAACTGGAAACACGTATGGGATCATAAACTCATAAACAATCAGGGACATAAGATAGACAGAACATAGAGGTTTTTAAGTATTTCGAAGATAATACTGTCACAGCGTGCAATCCGATCCACATGTTCATACTGTCACGGCGTGCAACCCGATCCATATAACTAAGCATATAAACCAATTAACGACACTAAATAGCCAGAATCGTATAGCAAAACTGAAATATGTCCACAACATGGTATACATGCCGCATACACAAAATACAGCACAATAGTCACACACTAGTTAGTATACGGTGCAATGAGATGGGATGAATGCGATATGATGCAATGCAGTCACATGTGCCTGATACCTTCACCGGCTCAGGACACTCATCGATTACCAGGATGTATATGCAATAATGACCCTTCACCGGCGCGGGACTCTCATCGCCAACCTGGAAGTATATGCAATAATGACCCTTCACCGGCTCGGGACTCTTATCGATTACCGGGAAGTATATGCAATGATGACCCTTCACCGAATCGGGACTCTCATCGATTACCTGGAAGTATATACAATGATGACCCTTCACCGGCTCGGGACTCTCAACGATTACCAGAAAGTATATGCAATGCTCAAAACCAGAGTACAATGCTCATATGCTCAATGCAATACCAACAACAGGGTATAACATATAATATAAAATGTATATTTAAAGCTAAGGCATAATGAGTATACCTATCGGCAGCTACACACGTAAGGAACACGTAATAGAACATCCACAAGGCCAAGGGCCTCCATAGAAATGGATACAAACACTTATCTTATTTCAAAGTGCTACTCAGCAACCACTTTATCCTTCGGATTCACTGCCAAATGATCATGCTTATTCAATAAGCAGAAAATATATCAAATTAGGCTAAAGGCTTCATTCCCTACATCTTAGGGCAATCTGGTTAGGAACCTGATACCCTATTCGCATACGCTATACGCAAGCCAGGCCTATGTACAGGTTTTAAGGTCACATAACCAAATCCTAAATAAATTATATTTATATCTTGCCCATAACTCACTGAGTACGAATATATTATCAATTCCAGTATCGAGGTCAAATTCACTCCTTTAAACTATTAGTTGAACTTATTAAAAACGATGTCTAATATCCCAATTTTTACCATCAAAATATATTCAAACACACGTAATAAACTAAAATAATGTATTAAGATCATTACCTGAACTTTTCGGGAGTGAAATTTTGATCTTTCTCCGGCTCTTTTCTCATTTTCTAGCATTTTTTCGTTCATTTCTTGCGTTCCTTTCCTGTTTCTGTCTTTGCTGCGATCCACTTTGATATTAGCTAAGGGATTAATATAATCCCTTTAGCCACCGCCAACTCTCTTTTTCATTTTTCCTTTTTCTTTTCTCTTTTCTTTTATTTTATTTTCTTTTCTTTTCTTTTCTTTTCTCGACAAAAATTAAAACGGAACTCTACGAATTTCGAAATGATCCCCAATTTCTCAAGTAAATTATACAAAATATATGTAACACGCTTGTTAAGGTGGATCTCAAATCGAACTCCCGAAACTCAATATGCAAATTAAATGGAAAAAGGTCAAATTATTTAACTTTCGGTATTTTAGCGGAAACTAGCGAACAACCTCGAAATTCACTTTCGAAAGTTCATAAAAGTCACAAATAATCATACGAACCTAACAGCGCTTTCGAATTTCGAATCAGAGTTCATTCGCCAAAATCGAGCTCGAAAATCTCTTTTTAATATTTATCGACAAAAAAACTGAAATCTTCTTTCGATATGTACCAAACGAGGTCTGATTTAGCTCAAATTTTACAGAAAGGTCCTAATAAACCTTAAGAAGATTTTCAAATTATCGGCACGCCCATCGGGGTCCTAATTTCCGAAACGACTACCTAAGGTCGTTTCATTCTCCTCCACTTATACTCTCGTTCGTCCTCGAACGAGCCCACGTTTAAAGAAAAATTTACACAGATAACAAAAGAACTTGAACAACCTTCACCAACTACTCCATGGACATTATCTCATGATTGCAGAATCAGAATTATAACACGCACACCGAACTCTTGGAAATAAGCATATCTGGGTAATATCATAACGCCATTGCCTAGCTTATTCTGACTAAGCTGATCCTTCCTCGGCCACGAGAGGAGAGCTCTACATTTTCGAAATAAAGATACATGGAACTCTCGATGGATTAACATGCCGCAGACGAATCACCTCGTCGATATACTTTACGATATAGAACAGTTTGATGGAACTAAGAGTTAGCTTACGCTTCAGCAACGCCCTAGAGACTTAGTATTACCATTCAGTATTTGGAGGAAGACTCCTCCACTTAAAGCACAAACTCATGTAGCTATTTGAATAGGAATAACCATCCTCGCACAGTCTGCTGGACTAAAGAAGATTTAGCTAAAGGTAGAACGTAGGCAGACCTAAGCTACCAAACTATCCTTTCGAGTTGCCAAACAGCTGCAACTCTCGAGTTACAACTCCATACATTTTCCATAAGCACCACCGCCTGATGGATAAATCAAAGGAAAAATGACGCCTCTCATTACCCTTAGTAGCCTTAAAATGCAATGTGCTTACCCGGCTACCTTGACATGCACTGTCTCAACACAGGAAACATTACAAGCGGCTACTAACCGCCTAAGCTCACCAGTGCCGGACAAAGAAGAGAAGGCAACGGAATGAGGATTGAAATAATTAGAGCTTTAGGAAGCTCATCTTCTTATTTCCTTGCCTACCAGAGCTAGACTACATTCGAGCCATGCTATCCAAAGAATCGCAATTGAAGAAATAGATATTAATACAACATTTATGCCCATTTAACCTTCTCATAAGAAGAAAACTCCAATAATTTATCAGAAAACCCTTTTATAACCCAGATAAGCTCATAGGATAACATGACTATACTAGCGTTTTGAACCAAGAGGAGATACGTAGATCAAATATTACTTACTAATCACTTTGCATCGGAAGAAATGACACTTTCTGATGGTGATGAATAAGAATCCCACCATCCTATCAATATTGAATTCCAAAGAGAGACAGAGTGACTTGACATAATAAGAGAATGTGGTACAACAGGATGCGAAGCCGACAATACCGATACTCTCTCTCAAATTTCTCACATTTAAACCAAATCAACTAGGAGGATCTCAAAAATGCCAGGAATAAATCATACAAGAAGCTCACCCCTCTACCGCAACCGGTTCTTAAAAAAAACGACATCCAAGAAAACCATGGAAACATGATAAGACAAACCATTTCTAGATCGATCAGAAAAATCAAATCTTACTCACATATGAGGGAGGACGAAATACTTGGGTCTACTACATCGGATGCCTCGGCATCCTGCCAGACTAGCAGTTCATAGAACTACCTCTGTAGCTGAGCTGAGCCACTACCCTGATAATCACCTTCTGAAAACAATACCAGCATGCTCTCGGCCTTTATTAGATCGTGGCATTTCTCTAGCAGATTAAGATCTAAATGAAATCCCCTGCGACTGATCAGGTGCCTGATGACGGGAGAAAGGACGACTGCCTACTTTTTGGAGTAAGGAAAACTCCTCAAAGGATAACCAGACTCACGACAATGATAACACCTTTTCGCTGAAAGTGGAAGCTGGACCTATTGCTGAGAGCTACCAAGAGAAAGATGAGTCTAATCTTGATAAACTACTCGCGCACTCTGAGAATCACACTCTACAAGCTGAGATAACTTGGCAAGTAACCTCCCAAAATAATCAGAATTCTTACCTCCAAAGGAGGTATGGTGCCCACCAGGGCCATGGGATCTCTTGCTCTCCCACTCTAACTTATGGTATGCCTAATACCTCTGAGCAATATCAATAAGGACATCAAATGAAGTCCCAACCTCAATTTATCGAGCCATCTAGGGTCTCAAGGAAGGAGAAAAGCCATCAATAAATCTTTGAACATTCTCGGAAGGTTCATGGATTAGTTCTAGTGCATCTCCAGCCATCTTAAAGAATTTAATCTCATATTCTAAAATCCGACAAGTTACCCTATCCAATCCACTCAAATTGGCGACTCCTTTCATCTCGCTCGCTGTGCGAAAGGAACTTTTCACGAATCTAAAAAAAAAAATCGAACCAAGTTAGCTAATAAGAGAGCGGTCCACTAATTCAAGGCTGGACCCCTGAAACTGGGAAGCAGAATAATACACAACATACTACTCGAGATAACCAACAGCCTGAAGGATATGCTGACATCATTTTATTTTAAAAAGAACCACGAGGTTTATCTGATGCATTGCTTAAGAATATCGGAAGGTTCAACCGCGTAAAATAATGCAACCTCTTTGGGCACTCGAACCGAACTGTTACCTCGGCTGGCTAACCAGCCAGAACAATTAGTGACGCAACACATGCTGCCTTTGGAACATAATTTACTGGGGCAACATCAGGAACTGGAACAAGAGATTTCTAAGTCCGAACATCTGCATATGTGGCGACTTGATAAGCTGCCTAGCGAATAATAGGTTCTTGTGGTATCTGTGTCGCCAAAATTCTCATAGAAGCATCATAGAGAGCCAAGGGAACCACAAGGCCCTGCTCCCTTGCCAATCGCGAGCTCGTACAGCTGGGACCTCCGTAACTAGATCGTCAGCTCGATCAGAACTCTCGGGACTTCGTCAGTGCTAGCCTCAGGCTAGACTGCTTCGTCTTGAACTAGTACCGTCTGTTGATTTGTCGCACGAGGGTTCACAATTACCGCAAAGGAATACGAAAATCCTTTTGCATCCTAGACCGACGCACGATCAGAAAAGAAGGAAGTGAAACTTCCTAAATGCCATCATAGCCTCTCGTAGATAAGTACGGACGTCTACGTACTCATCAGCGAGACTCTACTAGACACTGTCTTAGTCTGGGCAGACTCTAAACCGGGCTCTGATACCAACTGACACGACCCAAAATCTAGCTACGCCGTGCGGGTGCCCGACCACCTCCCCTAAACCCATCGGGTGAACCCCTATCAACTGTATTCGGTAAATGAATATAAATTCAACTCATAAATAAGAAGAAGACTTAGAAAAAGGCACAGACATACTGATACGTCTAAGCTGTACAAAAGAAATTACAGCTGACTACCCAACATACTAGGTTTAGGGCTATCAAGACTAGACATCTAAGAGTACGAAAGAAGACAGATACCTCCTAAAGGGAGCAAAATGATACTGAAATAATAAACATGAAATTGTGGCCATCCTGAATAAAAGCTAGCTCACCCTAACAGCTGAAGTCGTCTTCGCTCCTTCATAACGTGGCGAACTCAATCCTGGAGCGAACTTATAGACAAGCACAAACAACAAATAAGGGTGAGTCAAAAGGACTCAATAAGGGGGCAGACTAGCCACCTCAAAGAATAGGATAGCTAGCCAGGGAGAAGAAAAATAGATAAACCAAATTCCTCTAATTTAAATTATAAAAAGGCAGAGCCAGACAATAACTGGAAACACATATGGGATCATAAACTCATAAACAATCAGGGACATAAGATAGACAGAACATATATGGTTTTAAGTATCCCGAACATAATACTGTCACAGCGTGCAACCTGATCCACATGTTCATACTTTCGCGGCGTGCAACCCGATCCATATATTCATATTGTCGCGGCATGCAACCCGACCCATATATTCATATTGTTGCGGTGTGCAACCCGATCTATATATTCATACTGTCGCGGCGTGCAACACGATCCATATACTCATACTGTCGCGGCGTGCAATTCGATCCATATAACTAAAGCATATAAACCAATTAAGGACACTAAATAGCCAGAAACGTATAGCCAAACTGAAATATGTCCACAACATGGTATAAATGCCGCATACACAAAACACAATACAATAGTCACAGACTAGTCAATATACGGTGCAATGAGATGGGATGAATGCGATATGATGCAATGCAGTCACATGTGCCTGATACCTTCACCGGCTCCGGACTCTCATCGATTACTGGGAAGTATATGCAATAATGACCCTTCACTGGCTCGAGACTCTCATCGATTACCGGGAAGTATATGCAATAATGACCCTTCACCGGTGCGGGACTCTCATCGCCAACCCGGAAGTATATGCAATAATGACCCTTACTGGCTAGGGACTCTCATCGATTACCGGGAAGTATATGCAATGATGACCCTTCACCGGCTCGGGACTCTCATCGATTACCGGAAAGTATATGCAATGCTCAAAACCAGAGCGCAATGCTCATATGCTCAATGCAATACCAACAACAGGGCATAACATATAATATACAATGTAAATTTAAAGCTAAGGCGTAATGAGTATACCTATCGGCAGCTACACACGTAAGGAACACGTAGTAGAATATCCACAAGGCCAAGGGCCTCCATAGAAATAGATACAAACACTTATCTTATTTCAAAGTGCTACTCAGCAACCACTTTATCCTTCGGATTCACTGCCAAATGATCCTGCTTATTCAATAAGCAGAAAATATATCAAATTAGGCTAAAGGCTTCATTCCCTACATCTTAGGGCAATCTGGTTAGGAACCAGATACCCTATTCGCATACGGAATACGCAAGCCAGGCCTATGTACAGGTTTTAAGGTCACATAACCAAACCCTAAATAAATTATATTTATATGTTGCCCATAACTCACTGAGTACGAATATATAATCAATTCCAGTATCGAGGTCCAATTAGCCCTTTAAACTATTAATTGAACTTATTAAAATGATGTCTAATATCCCAATTTTTACCATCAAAATATATTCAAACACACGTAATAAACTAAAATAATGTATTAAGATCATTACCGAACTTTTCGGGGGTGAAAGTTTTATCTTTCTCCGGCTCTTTTCTCATTTTCTAGCATTTTTTCGTTCATTTCTTGCGTTCCTTTCCTGTTTCTGTCTTTGCTGCTATCCAGTTTGATATTAGCTAAGGGATTAATATAATCCCTTTAGCCACTGCCAACTCTCTTTGTCCTTTTTCCTTTTTATTTTCTCTTTTCTTTTATTTTCTTTTCTTTTCTTTTCTCGACAAAAATTAAAACGGAACTTTACGAAATTCGAAATGATCCCAAATTTCTCAAGTAAATTATACAAAATATATGTAACATGCTAGCTAAGACGGATCTCAAATCGGACTCCCGAAACTTAATATGCAAATTAAATGGAAAAAGGTCAAATTATTTAACTTTCGGCATTTTAGCGGAAACTAGTCGAACAACCTCGAAATTCACTTTCGAAAGTTCAAAAAAGTCACATATAATCAGACGAATCTAACGAAGCTTTCGGATTTCGAATTGGAGTTCATTCGCCAAAATCGAGTTCGAAAAATCTCTTTTTAATATTTATCGACAATAAAAACTGAAATCTTCTTCCGATATGTGCCAAACGAGGTCTGATTTCGCTTAAATTTTACAGACAGGTCGTAACTGACCTTAAGAAGATTTTCAAATTATTGGCACGCCCATCGGGGTCCTAATTCCCGAAACGATTACTTAAGGTCGTTTCAACTTCTTCTAAAGTTGTTGTTCTTGAAGTTTTTGTGCCGCCTAACAACCAACACGAACAACAAATAAATGATCCTGCTATTCATATTAAAGATATAATTGATGAACGCGCAGTAGATGTACAGCGAGAAGTAGCATTAAAAAAGTCTCAAAGATAAAGAAGGTCTGCTATTTCTGATGATTATTTGGTATATCTACACGAGTCAGAAATTGATTCGGAAATTGACTTGAAAATTAATGATGATCCAATATCATTGTCACATGCAATTTAAAGTAATAATTCTGATAAGGGATTACTATGAAAGACGAGCTGAAGTCTGTGGAACGTAATAAAGTTTAGGACCTTATCGAATTACCAAAAAGTTGCAAAAGAGTCGGGTGTACATAAGTCTTTAGGACCAAACGCGACTCAAATGGTATTATCGAACTTCACAAAGCCAGACTTGTTGCCAAAAGTTTTACTCAGAAACATGATTATAAGAGACTTTTTCACCTGTCTCTAGTAAAAATTTGCTAAGAATTATAATGGCTTTAGTGGCTCATTATGACTTAGAGCTATCAAATGGATGTGAAAACCAAATTTATGAATGGAAATTTAGAGGAAGAAGTTATATGGATCAACCAAAGGGGTTTCAAGTTGAATGAAAGGAACACATAGCGTGTAAACTGAAGAAATCAATATACAGGCTTAAACAAGCTTTCCAACAATGGTATCTTAAGTTTTATGAAACTATTGTCGCCTTTGGATTTAAGAAAAACATCATTGATTGGTGTATATATCTGAAGGCCAGTGGGAATAAAAGCCTGTTTGGCCAAGCTTCTGGGAAGCCAAAAGTGCTTATTTTTCACCAGAAGTACTTATTTTGAAAAATTGTGGTGTTTGGCCAAGCTTCTAGGGAAAAAATAAGTTCTTTTAAGTGGCAGCAGAAGCTGTTTTTCTGTTGTGGGGAAGAAGCAGGAAAAAGTAACTTTTCCCCAGAAGTGCTTTTGAGGAGAAGTAGAAGCTGTTTTTAATTTCTATCATTCCAAAAATTTTCTTACCATAAATACTTATATACGTAATTACTCTTATTTATTTTAGCGTAAAGATTATAATATCTAAATAGTACATAATTTTTTTTCTTATTTTTTCTAAGTATACCTACATCACTATTGATAGAAATTTTTAATCAAATAACATCTTTTTTAAGGTATAGATCTAGAATAATCAATTCTGTGTAATGTATTTTGAAATTATTTTAATAAATAATAAAATTAAATATAGTATTTAAGAATAAATATTTAAAATTATTAATCTAGTTAAAATATCTGTAAAATGAATCTTTAAATGTCCTTACTCGTAATTTAACACTTAAAAGTACTTTTTTAAATGTTTGGCCAAACATAAATTACTACTCAACTATTGACAAAAGTGCTTCTCAAATGAGTTGGCCAAATACAAACTGCTTTTCTCCAAAAGTACTTTTATAAAATTCACTTCTCAAAATAAGCAGTTTCTAAAAGCTTGGCTAAACAGGCTCTAATTTTATAATTTTAGTCTTGTATGTTGATGACATCTTTCTTGCTACTAATGATCTTGGAATGATGTCATCACGACCAAGAGTTAACCCCTAAGGGTAACCGGTCAGATGCAATACCGGGTCGAGATCTACATGAAACTAGTGAAGTGTCAAATGAGAGTATCACAAATCTCTAATCAAGTGGTGTAGATCATGGTCCTCGGAATAAGGGTTTCTATTTGAATTAACTGTAAAGTCTAAAGTAAGTAACAATTAAGTGAACTAATTACGAGTTGTTTGAATAATAAAAGAAGCCTAGGGATGTAAACAGCTATAGTAGTTTTCATCCAATGGGTAGTATTGTTTCACTTACTTATAATGTGCATGAATATGGTCGAGTCAATCAGGTATACCCTCTAGAAATCACCAGGTATAGTCGAGGTCTACATTACTACGCTCGCCAGAGCCATAGCCAGGCGCATTGAGTACTAACACATTGACCCAAGGAAAGAGAACCTATCCCTAGTGGACTATTTTAGATGGGTCAGGATATTTTAGCTAACATGACCCAAATCCTTACTAATCTCTACAAACCTAAGTCGATTAAATTTGTCAAAGTCAATGACCAATTAAGTAGGCATGTAACTCTAGTGTCCTGAGCACCAAAGTTAAGAAATTAAAGCAATAGAGACTAGATAATCAAACCCAAGGTAAAACAAGTAAAACTAATAAATACCCATTGAATTTCAACTATTAAAGCATGTTTGCACCCCTAATTATGAGTTTAGCTACTCGTACTAAGAGTTGGAATCATAGTCATACAATGAAAAAGAATAAGAATCAAGTATCGGAATAATAAAAATAAATTTGGATTGCCTACAATGGAGAAAAATTTTGTTACTTGTTTCCCAAGTTTTCCCAAAGTGGCTAAAACTATAATAAGGAATGGAATAATAATAAAATCCTATACTTTTCTATTTATACTAGCTATTTTCTAAAATAACAAGACTGCCATTTTCGGGCGGGGCAATTTCTTAAATACATGGGGTGGTCGCGCTTCATAACGTTGGTTGGCTTCATCTTTTGTCCTTGCAGGTGAGGTGGGATGCATCTTCATGGGAGGCGGCCGCCTTTTCTTCATTTTCTAGATTTGGATAGTCCGTCTATTGGAGAAGGTGGTCGCCTAATTGCGGGAACTCAAGAATAGGCGACCATGCTTTACACGAGGCGGTCGCTTGTTCATCCCAAGGCATGCCATCTTGGAAGTGGTGTGGGCTACCCTTCTCGAGCCTCAGAATTGCTAGCTCTTAGTTTCTTTGATTAGGCAACCACCCCTGAGCTGGGGGTCGGGCGCCCTGTACTGTTCTACTGAAAGTCATCTCAGCTTGTTTTTGCTCTTTTTTTGTTCCTTTCTCTCTCATTCACCCTTAAAACCTAAAACCAAGCAAAATCTAACATTATACACACCAAACAATGCTTTCAGACTTAAAAAGAAAAAGTAAAATATAGTCTAAAGTTCGCAAAATACCAACTTATCATGATGCATGACACCAAGAAATTTCTCTCTAAGAACTTTGAAATAAAGATATAAGAGACGCAACCAATATGATCATGATAGAAATATTTAGAGATAGATCACAAGGATTGTCGGGGTTGTCTCAAAAGGCCTATATTAACAAAATTCTAGAGAGATTCAAAATGAAAAATTGCTCATCAAGTCCCGTTTCAATTCAAAAGGGAGATAAATCTAGTCGCAATGAATGGCCAAAGAATGAATTGGAACATAAGCAAATGAAAGATATTCCTTATGCATCTATTATTGGGAGCTTAATGTATGCAACCAGACATTAGTTTTGCTCGGCAGATATCAAAGCAATGCAGGAATGGATCATTGAAGGGCTGCAAGAAAGAGGTGAGATACTTGCAAGGAACAAAAGATTATATGCTCACTTACAGAAAATCTGACCATCTTGATGTGGTTAGATATTCGGATTCAGATTTTGGTGGTTGTGAGGATACAAGAAAAACTACATTTGATTATTTATTCATGTTAACTAAAGGAAAACTATCATGGAAGAGCGCGAAGCAGTATATTTCTAAGCCGCTGAAAATTTATTGTGATAATTCCCAAGCAGCCTTCTTCTCTAAGAATGATAAGTATACAAAGGGTGGTAAGCCTATATACTTGAAATACCTTAAACTTAAGGAAGAAGTTCAGGAACTTAGAGTGTTAACTGAAGATATTAGCACCTGAACTATGACTGCTGATCCTTTGATGAAAGTATTACCACCCAAAGTATTTATCAAACATGTTGAAAGAATGGGCATTATTTATAGTAATTCATAACTTTATGTAAAGACTTTTATCATATTTATGGAATTGATACTTTGAACTCATTTATGAGCATGCTTCTGTTACTGCCAGTTTTCTTTTTGTATACATAACGTTGAGAATGACGATGACATATTTTGGCTTAGATATCATATTATAAGCATTATTGTTGGACCCATGATGTATTAAAGGATGTGTTTGGGTAATAGATTAATATTATAGTACATGGAAGGGATTATGTCGAAGGTGATGTATGACTGCCATGACTTGTATTAATTGATTTTAATAACAATAAATAATACTGGATTTAGCTTTAATTGAGCACATAAAGACACAAGCATTTATTAAACCATTAAGTGAATTAACGTGTGCCAAGTGGGATAATGTAAATTGTGGCTTACATGGCATATTTGGTTTAATAAATTAATATAAATAAAACCTAAACTACTGACACGACCCGAAATCCGGTTAGGCCGTGGGGGACCCGACATCTTCCCCTAGACCCGTCGGGCGAACCCTTACTAATTAAATTAGGAAAATAAATATAATAATTCATAAATAAGGACAAGACTTTAAAAAAAAATACCGAGATACTGATACCTCTAAGCTGTACAAAAGAAATTACAGCTGACTACCCAGTATACTAGGTTTAGGACTATCCAGACCAGACATCTAAGAGTACAAAAGAAGACAAATACCTCCTAAAGGGAGCAAACTGCAACTGAAATGATAACCAATAAACTGGTGGCCATCCGAAATAAAAGCTGGCTCACCCTGACAGCTGAAGTCGTCTACGCTCCTGCGCAACGTGGCGAACTCAATCCTAGAGCGAACCTGCCGAAACGAAATAGATAGACAAGAAACAACAACAAACAAGGGTGAGTCAAAAGGACTCAATAAGTGGGGCAGACTAGCCACCTCAAAGAATAGGATAGCTAGCCAGGGAGAAAAGAAACAAATAAACCAGATTTCTCTTATTTAAATTATGAAAAGGCAGAGCCAGATAATAATTAGAAACACGTATGGAATCGCAAACTATTCAATAACCAGGAACGTAATACAGCCAGAACATATAGGTATCCTGAACACATCAACAATCAGAAATACATCTTGTTGCGGCGTGCAACCTGATCCATATATTCATCCTGTTGCGGCGTGCAACCTGATCCCCGCAACTTAGATTACGAGCCAGAAATATATAGGCAAACTGTAATATGTCCACAACATGGTGTACATACCGCATACATAAAACACAATATAATAAACACAATAGTCAGTATGCGGTGCAATGAGATGGGATGAATGCGGCATGCTGCAATGCAGTCAGATACTCTTGATACCTATCTCCGGCGCGGGGCTCTCATCGTCTACCATGAGATATATGCAATAATAACCCTTCACTGGCTCGGGATTCTCATAGATTACCGGGAAGTATATGTAATGATGACCCTTCACCAGTGCGGGACTCTCATCGCCAACCTGAAAGTGTATGCAATAATGACCCTTCGCCGGTGCGGGACTCTCATCGCCAACCGGGAAGTATATGCAATAATGACCCTTCGCCCGTGCGGGACTCTCATCGCCAACCGGGAAGTATATGCAATACTCAAAACCAGAGTGCAATGCTCATATGCTCAATGCAATACCAACAACAGGGCATAACATATAATATACAATGTAAATCCAAAGCTAAGGCGTAATGAGTACGCCTATCGGCAGCTACACACGTAAGGAACACGTGGTAGAACATCCACAAGGCCAAGGGCCTCCAAAGAAATGGATATAAACACTTACCTCTTCCAAAAGTTAGCTCTGCTAATCAATAACCGCTTTATCCTTTGGTTTCATTGCCAAACGATCCCACTCTATTCAATAAGCAGAAAAATATATCAAATTAGGCTAAAGGCTTCATTCCTCACATCTTAGGGTAATCCAGGTAGGAACCTGATACCCTATTTGCATACGCAATATGCAGGCCAGGCCTATATAGAGGATTTAAGGTCTCATAGCCAAACCCCAAATAATTTACATTTATATGTTGCCTATAGCTCACTGAGTACGAATATATAATCAATTTCATTATCAGGGTCCATTTGACCCTTCAAACTATTAATTGAACTTGTTAAAACGATGTTTAATATTCTAAGTTTTACCGTTAAAATATATTTAAACACACGTAATAAACTCAAATAGTATATTAGGATCATTACCTGAATGTTTCAGGGTGAAAATTCTACTTTTTCCCGGCCCCTTTTCTTATTTTCTGGCATTTTCCACTGCGTATTTCCTATTTTATTTCTCTGTTTCTAGTCAAGTCAATCCTCTGTTTTGCTATCAATTTGAACTTGTAAATGAGCTTTAAGCTCATCAGCCGCCTCCATTCTTTGTTTCTTTCCTTTTTGTCGTTTTCCTTTTTCATTTTTTTTATTTTCTTTTCTTTTCACGATGAAAATTAAAACGGTACCTTACAATATTCGAAATAATTCCAACTTTTGCATACCAGTTATACAAAATATATGTAACATACTCGCGAAGGCGGATCTCAAATTGGACTCCCGAAACTCAAGATGCGAATTTAAATGGAAAAGAAGTCAAATTATTTAACTTTCCGCATTTTAGCGGAAACTAGCCGAACAACATCGAAATTCACTTTCGAAAGTTCACAAAGGTCATAAATAATCATACGAACCCAACGGCGCTTTCGGATTTCAAATCAGAGCTCATTCGGCAAAAACCGAGCTCAAAAATCTCTTTTTAATATTTATCGCCAATAAAAACTGAAATCTTCTTCCGATGCCTACCAAACGAGGTCTGATTTAGCTCAAATTTTACAAACATGTCTTAATGGACATTACAAATATTTTAAAGTTATCGGCACGCCAATCGGAGTCCTAACTTCCGAAACGACTAACCGAGGTCGTTTCATTATTCCTTCACTTAAACTCTCGTTCGTCCTCGAACGAGCCTAAGTCTAAAGCAAGATTCACGCAGATAACAAGAGAACTTGCACGACCTTCATGAGCTACTCCACGGACATTATTTTCTGATTACAGAATCAGAATTATAACACATTTATTGGACTCTTGGATAAAAACATAGCTGGATAATATCATAACGCCATTGCCTAGTTTATTCTGACTATACTGATCCTTCCTCGATCACGAGAGGAGAATTCTACATTTTCGAAACAAAAATACACGAAACTTTGAATGGGTTAACATGATTCAGCCGATAATTACCTCTTCGATATACCTTTCAATATAAAATAGGTCGATGGAACTAAGAATTAGCTTACGCTTCAGCAACGCCTTAGAGATTTAATATTATGATTCGGTATCAATTGAAGGAAGACTCCTCCACTTAAAGCATAAACTCATACAACTAATTTGAATAGAAATGGTCATCCTCGCACAACCTGCTGGATTAAAGAAGACTTAGCTAAAAGCTGAATATAGGCAAACCTAAACTACCAAACTACCCTTTCGAGTTGCCAACTAGCTGCAACTCTCGAATTCACAACTCCAGACCTTTTCCGTAAACACCACCGCCCGATGGATGGTACTTCTATATAAAAATTTCGGCGGAGTTTCCCCCGAAACTGGATGATCCGCAAAAACAGAACCAACACTATACTATACATGGGAATGGATATCCGGATAAACTGATAACATAAACATGTTAAACGGATAACAAGATGAGACAACTGGACCAAAACAATAATATGCTTCCAAAACAATAATATGCTTACCCGGCAACAATAACACGTACTCTGGCTCAACACAGGGAACGCCACAAGCGGCTACCAATTGCCCACGCTCACTAGTGCCGGACGAAGAAGAAATGGAAATAGATGGAGGATAGACATAATTAGAGCTTCAGGAAATTCATCTTCTTATTTGCTTGACTACCAAAGCTGGACTACTTCCGCGTCAGGCGAGCCAAAAAATCGCAATTGAAGAGATAGACATTAAATAAGCTTTATGGAAAAACATCCATACCAATTTTAACCTTCCAATAAGAAGGAAATTCTGACAATTTACCATAAACCCTTTTATAACTAAGACAAGCTCATAGAATAACAGGACTCTACTAGAATCTCGAACCAAGAGGAGACACATAGATCGAGCATTACTTACTAGCCACTTTACACCGGAAGAAACAACGACACTTCCTGATGGTGATGAATAAGAATCCCATCATCCTACCAATACTGATTTCCGATGACAGAGGTAAAATGACTTGACATAATAACTCAATGTGGCATAACAGGATGCCAAGCAGGCAATAACAATACTCACCGTCAAATCTCTCATATTTAGATCAGATAAACTAGTAGGGTCTCATAAATGCCAGGAATAAATCGTATCAGAAACTCACCCCTCTACCGCAACCGATTCTTAACTATGACAATATCCAAGAAAACCGTCGAAACATGATAAGACACACCATTTCCAGATCGATCGAAAAGATAAATCTTACTTACAGATAAGGGAAAAAGAAACACACGGGTCTACTACATCGGATGCCTCAGCATCCCGCCAGACAAGCAATTCATAGAACTACCTCTACAGCTGAGCTGAGCCACTACCCTGACAATCACTTTCTGGAGAACCACTGCCACCACACTCTCAACCTCTACTGGATGGTGGCATATCTCTGCTTGATTAAGATCTAAATGAAATTCCCTGCGACTGTGCAGGTACCTGATGACAAGAGAAAGGACGGCTGCTAACTTATCGGAATAAGGAAAAATCCTCAAAGAATAGCCAGACTCACGACAATGATAACAGGAAAACTCCTCAAAGGATAATCAGACTCACGACAATGATAACACCTTTTCACTGACTATAGGAGCTGGACAGATTGTTGATAGCTACAAAGAGAAAGCTAAGTCTAATCTTGATGAACTACCCGCACACTCTGAGAATCGCGCTCTACAAGCTGAGATAACCTGGAAGGTGACCTCCTAAAATAATCATAACTCTTACCTCCAAATGAGGTACCATGGTTACCCACTATGGCCACGGGATCTCTTGCTCTCCCGCTCTAACTTATGGTATGCCTCGTACCTCTGAGCAATATTAATAACAACATCAACTGAAATCTCGACCTCAATCTCTCGAGTCACCTGGGATCTCAAGGAAAAAGAAAGGTCATCAATAAATCTTTGAATCTCTCGAAAGGCTCATGGACTAGTTCTAATGCATATTCAGTCATTCTATAGAATTCAATCTCATATTCTGAAACACCAACAGGCTAACCGACAGGCTACCCTGTCCAATCCACTCGAACTGGCAACATTTCTCATCTTGTTCGTTACTCGAAAGGAACTTTTCCACGAATCTAGAAGAAAAATCGAACAAAGTTGGCTAATAAAGAGTGGTCCACCAATTCAACACTGGACCTCTGAAACTGGAAAATAGAATAATCGACACCATACCGCCCGATATAACAAGAGCCTGAAGGATATGTTGACATCATTTTATTTTAAAAAGAATCACGAGGTTTATCTGATGCATTGCTTAAGATTATCGGAGGGTTCAACCGCGTAAAATAATGCAACCTCTTCAGACACTCGGACCGAACTGATACCTCGGCTGGCTAACCAGCCAGAACAATTAGAGGTACAACACATACTACTTCTGGAATATAATTTACTGCAGCAATATTAAGAACTAGAAAGGAACTCCCTGAGATCGAGCGTCTGCACATGCGACAACCTGATAGGCGGCCCAGCGGATAATAGGTTTTTGCGGTATCTGCGTCGCCAAGATTCTCGTAAAGCATCGTAGAGAGCCAAGGAAACCACAAGGCCCTGCTCTCTTGCTCATCGCGAGCCCGTACATCCGTAACTAGATCGTCAGCACGATCAAAAACTCTCGGGGGCTTCGTTAGTGCAAGCCCCAGGCTAGACTGCTTCATCTTGAACTCGTACGGTTTGCCGATTTGTCGCACGAAGGTTCACAATTACCACAAAGGAATTAACGAAAATACTTTTGCATCCTAGACTGACGCATGATCAGAAAAGAAGGAAGTGAAACTTCCTAAATGCCATCATAGCCTCTCGTAGATAAGTACGGACGTCTACGTACCCATCAGCGAGACTCTACTAGACACTGTCTTAGTCTGGATAGACCCTAAATCGGGCTCTGATACCAACTGACACGACCCAAAATCCGGTTAGGCCGTGGGGCACCCGACATCTTCCCCTAGACCCGTCGGGCGAACCCTTACCAATTAAATTAGGAAAATAAATATAATAATTCATAAATAAGGACAAGACTTTAAAAAAAATACCGAGATACTGATACCTCTAAGCTGTACAAAAGAAATTACAGCTGACTACCCAGTATACTATGTTTAGGACTATCCAGACCAGACATCTAAGAGTACAAAAGAAGACAAATACCTTTTGAAGGGAGCAAACTGCAACTGAAATGATAACCAATAAACTGGTGGCCATCCGAAATAAAAGCTGGCTCACCCTGACAGCTAAAGTCGTCTACGCTCCTTCACAGCGTGGCGACCTCAATCCTAGAGCGAACCTGCCGAAACGAAATAGATAGACAAGAAACAACAACAAACAAGGGTGAGTCAAAAGGACTCAATAAGTGGGGCAGACTAGCCACCTCAAAGAATAGGATAGCTAGCTAGGGAGAAAAGAAACAAACAAACCAGATTTCTCTAATTTAAATTATGAAAAGGCAGAGCCAGATAATAATTAGAAACACGTATGGAATCGCAAACTATTCAATAACCAGGAACGTAATACAGCCAGAACATATAGGTATCCTGAACACATCAACAATCAGAAATACATCATGTTGCGGCGTGCAACCTGATCCCCGCAACTTAGATTACGAGCCAGAAATATATAGGCAAACTGTAATATGTCCACAACATGGTGTACATACCGCATACATAAAACACAATATAATACACACAATAGTCAGTATGCGGTGCAATGAGATGGGATGAATGCGGCATGATGCAATGCAGTCACATACTCTTGATACCTATCTCTGGCGCGGGACTCTCATCGTCTACCAGGAGATATATGCAATAATGACCCTTCACCGGCTCGGGACTCTCATAGATTACCGGGAAGTATATGTAATGATGACCCTTCACCGGTGCGGGACTCTCATCACCAACCGGAAAGTATATGCAATAATGACCCTTCGCCGGTGCGGGACTCTCATCGCCAACCGGGAAGTATATGCAATAATGACCCTTCGCCGGTGCGGGACTCTCATCGCCAACCGGGAAGTATATGCAATACTCAAAACCAGAGTGCAATGCTCATATGTTTAATGCAATACCAACAACAGGGCATAACATATAATATACAATGTAAATCCAAAGCTAAGGCGTAATGAGTACGCCTATCGGCAGCTACACACGTAAGGAACACGTGGTAGAACATCCACAAGGCCAAGGGCCTCCAAAGAAATGGATATAAACACTTACCTCTTCCAAAAGTTAGCTCTGCTAATCAATAACCGCTTTATCCTTTGGTTTCATTGCCAAACGATCCCATTCTATTCAATAAGCAGAAAAATATATCAAATTAGGCTAAAGGCTTCATTCCTCACATCTTAGGGTAATCCAGGTAGGAACCTGATACCCTATTTGCATACGCAATACGCAGGTCTGGCCTATATACAGGGTTTAAGGTCTCATAGCCAAACCCCAAATAATTTACATTTATATGTTGCCTATAGCTCACTAAGTACGAATATATAATCAATTTCATTATCAGGGTCCATTTGACCCTTCAAACTATTAATTGAACTTGTTAAAACGATGTTTAATATTCTAAGTTTTACCGTTAAAATATATTTAAACACACGTAATGAACTCAAATAGTATATTAGGATCATTACCTGAATGTTTCAGGGTGAAAATTCTACTTTTTCCCTGCCCCTTTTCTTATTTTCTGGCATTTTCCACTGCGTATTTCCTATTTTATTTCTCTGTTTCTAGTCAAGTCAATCCTCTGTTTTGCTATCAATTTGAACTTGTAAATGAGCTTTAAGCTCATCAGCCGCCTCCATTCTTTGTTTCTTTCCTTTTTGTCGTTTTCCTTTTTCATTTTTTTTTATTTTCTTTTCTTTTCACGATGAAAATTAAAACGGTACCTTACAATATTCGAAATAATTCCAACTTTTGCATACCAGTTATACAAAATATATGTAACATACTCGCGAAGGCGGATCTCAAATTGGACTCCCGAAACTCAAGATGCGAATTTAAATGGAAAAGAAGTCAAATTATTTAACTTTCGGCATTTTAGCGGAAACTAGCCGAACAACATCGAAATTCACTTTCGAAAGTTCACAAAGGTCATAAATAATCATACGAACCCAACGGCGCTTTCGGATTTCAAATCAGAGCTCATTCGGCAAAAACCGAGCTCAAAAATCTCTTTTTAATATTTATCGCCAATAAAAACTGAAATCTTCTTCCGATGCCTACCAAACGAGGTCTGATTTAGCTCAAATTTTACAAACATGTCCTAATGGACATTACAAATATTTTAAAGTTATCGGCACGCCAATCGGAGTCCTAACTTCCGAAACGACTAACCAAGGTCGTTTCAACTATTCTTATTGGATATTTAGATAAAGGGGAAGTTACCTATTGTTGTTCAAACTTCTCACTTCTACACGTGATGGAACATGCAGGTAACCTTTCAGAAGTTCTTAAACATATGACGGTTCTGAAATGACCTCGGTCAGTCGTTTCAGAAGTTAGGACTCCGATTGACGTGCCGATAATTTTAAAATATTCGTAAGGTCCATTAGGACCTGTCTGTAAAATTTGAGCTAAATCAAAACTCGTTTGGTAGGCATCGGAAAAAGGTGTCAGTTTTTATTGTCGATAAATATTAAAAAGAGATTTTCGAGCTCGGTTTTGGCAACTGAGCTCCGATTTGAAATTCGACAGTGCCGTTAGGTTCGTATGATTATTTATGATTTCTGTGAACTTTCGAAAATGAATTTCGAGGTTGTTCGGCTAGTTTCCGCTAAAATGCCGAAAGTTAAATAATTTGACTTTTTTCATTTAAATTCGCATCTTGAGTTACGGGAACCCGATTTGAGATCCGCCTTAGCGAGTATGTTATATATATTTTGTATAACTTGTATGCAAAAGTTGGAATTATTTCGAATATCGCAGGGTACTATTTTAATTTTTGTCGCGAAAAGAAAAGTAAAAGAAATAAAAGAAAAAGAAAATGAAAAGAAAGAAAGAAACGAAAAAAGTTAGGCGGTGGGGATATAAATCCCCCAACTTATCAATTCAAGTACAGAAACATGAGAACAAAACAGAAACGCGAGAAAGAGAAACAAAACGGAGACGGGAAAGCCGAAAAGCAACGGAAAAATGCCAGAAAATGAGAAAAGAGCCGGGAAAATAGTAGAATTTTTACCCCGAAACATTCAGGTAATGATCTTAATGCATTATTTAATTTTATTACGTGTGTTTGAATATATTTTAACGGTAAAAATTGGGATATTAGGCATCGTTTTAATAAGTTCAATTAATAGTTTAAAGGGTCAATTGGACCCCGATAATGAAATTGCTTATATATTCGTACTCAGTGAGTTATGGACAACATATAAATTTAATTTATTTAGGGTTTGGTTATGTGACCTTAAACTCTGTACATAGGCCTGGCCTGCGTATTGCGTATGCGAATAGGGTATCAGGTTCCTACCTGGATTGCCCTAAGATGTGAGGAATGACGCCTTTAGCCTAATTTGATATATTTTTCTGCTTATTGAATAGAGTGGGATCGTTCGGCAATGAAACCAAAGGACAAAGCGGTTATTGAGTGGATGTACTAACTTTGTAACAAGGTAAGTGTTTATATCCATTTCTTTGGAGGCACTTGGCCTCATGGATTTTCTACCAGGTGTTCCTTAAGTGTGTAGCTGCCGATAGGCGTACTCATTATGCCTTTGCTTTGAATTTACATTGTATATTATATGTTAAGCCCTGTTGTTGGTATTGCATTGAGCATATGAGCATTGTACTCTGATTTTGAGCATTGCATATACTTCCTGATTGGAGATGAGAGTCCCGCACCGGTGAAGGGTCATTATTGCATATACTTTCCGGTTGGCGGTGAGAGTCCCGCACCGGTGTAGGGTCAGTATTGCATATACTTCTCGGTAATCGATGAGAGTCCCGAGCCGGTGAAGGGTAATTATTACATATACTTCCCTATAATCGATGAGAGTGCCGAGCCGGTGAAGGGTCATTATTGTATATATCTCCTGGTACACTATGAGAGTCCCGCGCCGGAGATAGGTATCAGGCATATGTGACTGCATGGCATCATATTGCTTTCATACGTATTACATTGCACATATTGAGGGGTAGGAAGATTCCACCCTCGAGTAGGAGGATTCCGCTCCATTCATTTGACACATGTGACCCTTTGCATAATATTTCATTGCATTTCATTTAACACCATTGTGTATACTTGTGGTACATAACTACTGTTCTACTAATACGTGCATTGCTTATTTGTCTATATATCTCTGGCTCGTATTCTAGGTTGCGGGGATCGGGTTGCACGCCGCAACGGTATAAATATATGGATCGGGTTGCACGCTGCAACGGTATAAATATATGGATCGGGTTGCACGTCGCAGCGGTATAAATGAAAATATATGGATCGGGTTGCAAGCCGCGACAGTATGAATGTATCGATCGGGTTGCACGCCACAACAGGATGAATATATGGATCGGGTTGTAAGCCGCACCAGGATGTATTTCTGATTGTTGATATGTTCGTGATACCTATATGTTCTGGCTATCTTACGTTCCTGGTTGTTGATGAGTTTGAGATTCCATACGTGTTTCTAGTTATTATCTGGCTCTGTCTTTTCATAATTTAAATAAGAGGAATTTGGTTTATCTGTTTCTTTTCTCCCTGGCTAGCTATCCTATTCTTTGAGGTGGCTAGTCTGCCCCACTTATTGAGTCCTTTTGACTCACCCTTGTTTGTTGTTTGTTTCTTGTCTATCTATTTCATTTCGGCAGGTTCGCTCCAGGAATGAGTTCGCCACGTTGTGAAGGAGCGAAGACGACTTCAGCTGTCAGGGTGAGCCAGCTTTTATTCCGGGTGGCCACCAGTCTATTGGTTATCATTTCAGTTGAATTTTGCTCCATTCAGGAGGTATCTGTCTTCTTTTGTACTCTTAGATGTCTAGTCTGGATAGCCCTAAACCTAGTATATGGGTAGTCAGCTGTAGTTTCTTTTTTTTTACAGCTTAGAGGTATCATTATGTTTCTACTTTTTCTAAGTCTTATTATTATTTATGAATTGAATTATATTTATTTTCCTAATTTAATTGATAAAGGTTCGCCCAACGGGTCTAGGGAAGGATGTCGGGTGCCCGCACGGCCTAACCGAATTCCGGGTCGTGTCAGTTGGTATCAGAGCCTGGTTTAGAGTCTATCCAGACTAAGACAGTGTCTAGTAGAGTCTCGTTGACGGGTACGTAGACGTCCGTACTTATCTACGAGAGGCTATGATGGCATTTAGGAAGTTTCACTTCCTTCTTTTCTGATCGTGCGTCGGTTTAGGATGCAAAAGTATTTTCGTTAGTTCCTTTGTGGTCAAGCGTGGGGCTAGCACTGACGAAGCCCCGAGAGTTTTGATCGTGCTGACGATCTAGTTATGGAGGTCCCAGCTGTACGAGATCGCGATGGGCAAGGGAGCAGGGCCTTGTGGTTCCCTTGGCTCTCTATGATGCTTTCACGAGAATCTTGGCAACGCAGATACCGCAAGAATCTATTATTCGCTAGGCAGCTTATCAGTTTGCCGCATATGCAGATGTTCAGACTTAGAGAGTTCCTATTTCAGTTCTTAATATTGCCGCAGTAAAGTATGTTCCGGAGGCAGCATGTGTTGTGCCTCCAGTTGTTCTGGCTGGTTAGGTAACTGAGGTAATTATTTGGTCCGAGTGCTCAAAGAGGTTGCATTATTTTACGCGGTTGAACATTTCGATATTCCCAAGCAATGCATTAGATAATCCCTGTGTAAGTTTTTTTTTAAAAATAAAATGATGTCAGCATATCCTTCAGGCTCTTGATTATATCGAGCGATATGGTGTTGATTATTCTACTTTCCGATTTCAGTGTCCAGCCTTGAATTGGTGGGCCGCTCTCTTATTAGCTAACTTGGTTCGATTTTTCTTCTAGATTTGTGGAAAAAAAATTCCTTTTGAGTAGCGAGCGAGATGAAAAGTGTTGCCAGTTTAGTGGATTAGACAGGGTAGCCTGTCGGTTAGTCTATTGGTTTCAGAATATGAGATTGAATTCTATAAAATGGCTGAATAAACATTAGAACTAGTCTCTAAGCTTTTCGAGAGATTCAGAGATTTATTGTTGACTTTTCTCCTTCCTAGAGATCCCAGATGGCTCGAAAAATTGAGGTTGGGACTTCATTTGATGTCGTTGTTGATATTGCTCAAAGGTATTAGGCATACCATAAGTTAGGGGGGGAAGAGTTAGAGTGGGAGATCAAGAGATCCCGTGGCCCTAGTGTGTAACCATGGTACCTCATTTGGAGGTTGGAGTTCTAATTATTTTGGGAGGTCACTTTCCAGGTTATCTCATCTTGTGACATGTGATTCTTAGAGTGCGCCAGTAGCTCGTCAAGATCAGATTCAATCTTTTCTTTACAGCTATCAACAATCTTTCCAGCTTCCATTTTTCAGCGAAAAGGTGGTATCATTGTCGTGAGTCTGGCTATTCTTTGAGGAGTTTTTCCTTACTCCGACAAGTAGGCAGTTGTCTTTTCTCTCGTCATCAGGCATCTGCGCAGACGCAGGGGATTTCATTTAGATCTCAATCAGCCAGAGAAATGCCACCATCCAGTAAAGGTCGAGAGCGTGGTGGCAGTAGTTCTTTTAGAAGTGATTATCAGGGTAGTGGCTCTGCTCAGCTGCAGAGGCAGTTCTATGAACTGCTAGTCTGGTAGGATGCTGAGGCATCCGATATAGTAGATCCCTGTATTTCCTCTTCCTTTATATGTGAGTAAGATTTGATTTTTCGATCGATCTGGAATTCGTTTATCTTATCATGTTTCCTTGGTTTCTTTGGGTGTTGTCTATTAAGAATCGGTTGTGGTAGAGGGGTGAAATTCTGGTATGCTTTATTCCTGGCATTTGTGAGACCCTACTAGTTGATCTGGTTTAAATGTGAGAAATTTGGGAGAGAGTGTCGGTATGGTCTGCTTGGCATCTTTTTGTGCCACCTTCTATTATTTTGTCAAATCAGTTTACCTCTCTCGTCGGAATTCAATGTTGGTAGGATAATGGGATCCTAATTCGTCACCTTCAGAAAGTGTTATTATTTCTTCCGATGTAAAGTGGTTAGTAAGTAATATTCGATCTACGTATCTCCTCTTGGTTCAAGACGCTAGTACAGTCATGTTATCCCATGAGCTTATCTGGATTATAAAAGGGTTTTCTGGTAAATTGTCAGAGTTTTCTTCTTATTGGAAGGTTAAATTGATACGGATGTTGCTCCATAGAGCTCATTTAATGTCTATTTCTTCAATTGCGATTCTTTGGTTAGCCTGACTCGGAAATAGTCTAGCTCTGGTAGCCAAGCAAATAAGAATATGAGCTTCCTGAAGCTCTAATTATTTCTATCCTCAGTCCATTTCCATTTCTTCTTCTTCCGGCACTAGTGAGCTTGGGCGGTGGGTAGCCGCTCGTGATGTTCCCTGTTGAGCCAGAGTACGTGTTATTGTAGCCGGGTAAGCATATTATTATTTTTAAAGGCTTCTAAGGGTAATAAAAGTACCATCCATCAGGCGGTGGTGTTTATGGCAAAGGTATGGAGTTATGACTCGAGTGTTGCAGCTGTTTGGCAACTCAAAAGGGTAGTTTGGTAGCTTAGGTCTGCCTATGTTCAGCTTTTAGCTAAATCTTCTTTAGTCCAGCAGACTGTGCGAGGATAGTTATTTCTATTCAAATAGCTGCATGAGTTTGTGCTTTAAGTGGAGGAGTCTTTTTCCAAATACTGAATGGTAATACTAAATCTCTAAGGTGTTAATACCCTTTTATCACGACCCAACCTAGGACTACGACAGAAACCTACAATGAGTTTCGATCATTGCTAAACCCACTAAAAATCTTTTAACGATAGAGATAAGCTGGAAACCGAATCATATATACGTACCTATCTGCTGAACGCATAAAGTCTGGAAAGATGACACGACTTTAACTTGCTGGCAATTAGAACACTGAGCCACAAATTCTGCTATGTCACACTTCATTCCGTCCCACCAATAAATGTGCTAAAGATCATGGTACATCTTAGTCGAACGTGGATGAATAGTGTATTTGGAATAATATGTTTCTATCATAAACTAAATCTGCAACATCAGGAACACAAAGTCTATCTTTATACATAAGAACACCGTCAGTAGTAACCCTGTATGGTGACTCCGGTTTCTTCTGGCTATCTGTCTGTATTCAACTAGAACTGGATTCTCATACTGACGCTGTTTTACTTCATGAAAATTTAGAGATAAAGGTCTAGTACAGCTGGTCGTCCATCCATCATTGGCATATCTCCTTTACACCTCAACTCTTTGAGAAGTTACTTAGCATTATAAGTGCGCATGTAATCAACTTTGTTGCTGGTATTCTGCCTCAGCTGAAGGTCCAACTACATGTCTCTTTTATATTTACTTTTCAAGTCATAATAATTCCAATTCAAAGACAATACCCTGAATTAGATGTTCAGTCTGAATATCATTCCTGGTCTGCATCATACTATCCAGTAGTATTTGCATGATCCTTATCCTTATATGATAGACCCCGTTCAGATGAATCTTTAACATACATTAGGATGTGAGTAACTACATTCCCACAAGGAGCTTGCGGAAAAACCCTAACATCAACTGAGGCGTTGCATACGGCGTTCGTAAAAATAATATAGCTTGCATCAAATCTTCTATAGTCTGTAGTGACAAGGTACTTCAAAAGCTCCCCCTTATTGCATCAAGCGTGAGCTAATTCTTAGTTCCATCGACCTGTTCTATATCGAAAGGTATATTGAAGAGGGATTATCGGCGGAATCATGTTAACCCATTCAAAGTTCTGTGTATCTTTGCTTCGAAAATGTAGAACTCTCCTCTCGTGAACAAGGAAGGATCAGTGTAGTCAGAATAAGCTGGACAACGGCGTTATTGTATTATCCAGCTATGTTTTTATCCAAGAGTTCGATATGCATGTTATAATTCTGATCCTGTAATCAGGAAATAATGCCCGTGGAGTAGCTCATGAAGGTCGTGCAAGTTCTATTGTTATCTGCATGAATCTTGCTTTAGATTTAGGCTCGTTCGAGGACGAACGAGCGTATAAGTGGAGGAGAATGAAACGACCTCGGTAGTCGTTTCAGAAGTTAGGACTCCAATTGACGTGCTGATAATTTTAAAATATTCGTAAGTTCCATTAGGACCTGTCTGTAAAATTTGAGCTAAATCAGAACTCGTTTGGTAGGCATCGGAAAAAGTTGTCAGTTTTTATTGTCGATAAATATTAAAAAGAGATTTTCGAGCTCGATTTTGGCGAATGAGCTCCGATTCGAAATCCGAAAGCGCTGTTAGGTTCGTATGACTATTTATGATTTCTGTAAACTTTCAAAAATGAATTTTGAGGTTGTTCGGCTAGTTTCCGCTAAAATTCCGAAAGTTAAATAATTTGACTTTTTTCTATTTAAATTCGCATCTTGAGTTTCGGGAACCCGATTTCAGATCCGCCTTAGCGAGTATGTTATATATATTTTGTATAACTTGTGCACAAAAGTTGGAATTATTTTGAATATCGTAGGGTATTATTTTAATTTTTGTCGCGAAAAGAAAAGTAAAAGAAATAAAAGAAAAAGAAAATGAAAAGAAAGAAAGAAAAGAAAAAAGTTAGGCGGTCGGGATATAAATCCCCCAACTTATCAATTCAAGTACAGAAACATGAGAACAAAGCAGAAACGTGAGACAGAGAAACAAAACGGAGACGGGAAAGCCGAAAAGCAACGGAAAAATGCCAGAAAATGAGAAAAGAGCCGGGAAAATAATAGAATTTTTACCCCGAAACATTCAGGTAATGATCTTACTGCATTATTTAATTTTATTACGTGTGTTTGAATATATTTTAACGGTAAAAATTGGGATATTAGACATCGTTTTAATAAGTTCAATTAATAGTTTAAAGGGTCAATTGGACCCGATAATGAAATTGATTATATATTCGTACTCAGTGAGTTATGGGCAACATATAAATGTAATTTAGTTAGGGTTTGGTTATGTGACCTTAAACCCTGTACATAGGCCTGGCCTGCGTATTGCGTATGCGAATAGGGTATCAGGTTCCTACCTGGATTGCCCTAAGATGTAAGGAATGAAGCCTTTAGCCTAATTTGATATATTTTTCGGCTTATTGAATAGAGTGGGATCGCTCGGCAATGAAACCAAAGGACAAAGCGGTTATTGAGTGGATGTACTAACTTTGTAACAAGGTAAGTGTTTATATCCATTTCTTTGGAGGCACTTGGCCTCATGGATTTTCTACCAGGTGTTCCTTAAGTGTGTAGCTGCCGATAGGCGTACTCATTATTCCTTCGCTTTGAATTTACATTGTATATTATATGTTAAGCCCTGTTGTTGGTATTGCATTGAGCATATGAGCATTGTACTCTGGTTTTGAGCATTGCATATACTTCCCGATTGGAGATGAGAGTCCCGCACCGGTGAAGGGTCATTATTGCATATACTTCCCGGTTGGCGATGAGAGTCCCGCTCCGGTGTAGGGTCAGTATTGCATATACTTCCCGGTAATTGATGAGAGTCCCGAGCTGGTGAAGGGTCATTATTACATATACTTCCCTATAATTGATGAGAGTGCCGAGCCGGTGAAGGGTCATTATTGTATATATCTCCTGGTACACTATGAGAGTCCCGCGCCGGAGATAGGTATCAGGCATATGTGACTGCATGGCATCATATTACATTCATACGTATTACATTGCACATATTGAGGGGTAGGAGGATTCCACCCTCGAGTAGGAGGATTCCGCTCCATTCATTTGACACATGTGACCCTTTGCATAATATTTCATTGCATTTCATTTAACACCATTGTGTATACTTGTGGTACATAACTACTGTTCTACTAATACGTGCATTGCTTATTTGTCTATATATCTCTGGCTCGTATTCTAGGTTGCGGGGATCGGGTGGCACGCCGCAACGGTATAAATATATGGATCGGGTTGCACGCCGCAACGGTATAAATATATGGATCGGGTTGCTCGTCACAGCGGTATAAATGAAAATATATGGATCGGGTTGCAAGCCGCGACAGTATGAATGTATGGATCGGGTTGCACGCCACAACAGGATGAATATATGGATCGGGTTGCACGCCGCAACAGGATGTATTTCTGATTGTTGATATGTTCGTGATACCTACATGTTCTGGCTATCTTACGTTCCTGGGTGTTGATGAGTTTGAGATGCAACAGGATGTATTTCTGATTGTTGATATGTTCGTGATACCTATATGTTCTGGCTATCTTACGTTCCTGGTTGTTGATGAGTTTGAGATTCCATACGTGTTTCTAGTTATTATCTGGCTCTGTCTTTTCATAATTTAAATAAGAGAAATTTGGTTTATCTCTTTCTTTTCTCCCTGGCTAGCTATCCTATTCTTTGAGGTGGCTAGTCTGCCCCACTTATTGAGTCCTTTTGACTCACCCTTGTTTGTTGTTTGTTTCTTGTCTATCTATTTCATTTCGGCAAGTTCGCTCCAGGAATGAGTTCGCCACGTTGTGAAAGAGCGAAGACGACTTCAGCTGTCAGGGTGAGCCAGCTTTTATTCCGGGTGGCCACCAGTCTATTGGTTATCATTTCAGTTGCATTTTGCTCCCTTCAGGAGGTATCTGTCTTTTTTTGTACTCTTAGATGTCTAGTCTGGATAGCCCTAAACCTAGTATGTGGGTAGTCAGCTGTAATTTCTTTTTTTTACAGCTTAGAGGTATCATTATGTTTCTACTTTTTCTAAGTCTTATTATTATTTATAAATTGAATTATATTTATTTTTCTAATTTAATTGATAAAGGTTCGCCCGACGGGTCTAGGGAAGGATGTTGGTTGCCCGCACGGCCTAACCGGATTCCGGGTCGTGTCAGTTGGTAGCAGAGACTGGTTTAGAGACTATCCAGACTAAGACAGTGTCTAGTAGAGTCTCGTTGACCGGTACGTAGACGTCCGTACTTATCTACGAGAGGCTATGATGGCATTTAGGAAGTTTCACTTCCTTCTTTTCTGATCGTGTGTCGGTTTAGGATGCAAAAGTATTTTCGTTAGTTCCTTTGTGGTAATCGTGAACCCTCGTGTAACAAATCAGCAAACGGTATGAGTTCAAGACAAAGCAGTCAAGCGTGGGGCTAGCACTGACGAAGCCCCGAGAGTTTTGATCGTGCTGACGATCTAGTTATGGAGGTCCCAGCTGTACGAGTTCGCGATGGGCAAGGGAGCAGGGCCTTGTGGTTCCCTTGGCTCTCTATGATGCTTTCACGAGAATCTTGGCAACGCAGATACCGCAAGAATCTATTATTCGCTAGGCAGCTTATCAGTTTGCCGCATATGCAGATGTTCAGACTTAGAGAGTTCCTATTTCAGTTCTTAATATTGCCGCAGTAAAGTATGTTCCGGAGGCAGCATGTGTTGTGCCTCCAGTTGTTTTGGCTGGTTAGGTAACTGAGGTAATTATTTGGTCTGAGTGCTCAAAGAGGTTGCATTATTTTACGCGGTTGAACATCTCGATATTCCCAAGCAATGCATTAGATAATCCCTGTGTAAGTTTTCTTTTAAAAAATAAAATGATGTCAGCGTATCCTTCAGGCTCTTGATTATATCGAGCGATATGGTGTTGATTATTCTACTTTCCGATTTCAGTGTCCAGCCTTGAATTGGTGGGCCGCTCTCTTATTAGCTAACTTGGTTCGGTTTTTCTTCTAGATTTGTGGAAAAAAAAATTCCATTTGAGTAGCGAGCGAGATGAAAAGTGTTGCCAGTTTAGTGGATTAGACAGGGTAGCCTGTCGGTTAGTCTATTGGTTTCAGAATATGAGATTGAATTCTATAAAATGGCTGAATAAAAATTAGAACTAGTCTCTAAGCCTTTCGAGAGATTCAGAGATCTATTGATGACTTTTCTCCTTCCTTGAGATCCCAGATGGCTCGAAAAATTGAGGTTGGGACTTCATTTGATGTCGTTGTTGATATTGTTCAAAGGTATTAGGCATACCATAAGTTGGGGGGGAAGAGTTAGAGTGGGAGATCAAGAGATCCCGTGGCCCTAGTGTGTAACCATGGTACCTCATTTGGAGGTTGGAGTTCTGATTATTTTGGGAGGTCACTTTCGAGGTTATCTCAGCTTGTGACATGTGATTCTTAGAGTGCGCCAGTAGCTCGTCAAGATCAGATTCAGTCTTTTCTTTACAGCTATTAACAATCTTTCCAGCTTCCATTTTTCAGCGAAAAGGTGGTATCATTGTCGTGAGTCTGGCTATTCTTTGAGGAGTTTTTCCTTACTCCGACAAGTAGGCAGTTGTCTTTTCTCTCGTCATCAGGCATCTGCGCAGATGCAGGGGATTTCATTTAGATCTCAATCAGCCAGAGAAATGCCAACATCCAGTAAAGGTCGAGAGCGTGGTGGCAGTAGTTCTTTTAGAAGTGATTATCAAGGTAGTGGCTCTGCTCAACTGCAGAGGCAGTTCTATGAACTGCTAGTCTGGTAGGATGCTGAGGCATCCGATATAGTAGATCCCTGTATTTCCTCTTCCTTTATATGTGAGTAAGATTTGATTTTTTTGATCGATCTGGAATTCGTTTATCTTATCATGTTTCCTTGGTTTCTTTGGGTGTTGTCTATTAAGAATCGGTTGTGGTAGAGGGGTGAAATTCTGGTATGATTTATTCCTGGCATTTGTGAGACCCTACTAGTTGATCTGGTTTAAATGTGAGAAATTTGGGAGAGAGTGTCGGTATGGTCTGCTTGGCATCTTTTTGTGCCACCTTCTATTATTTTGTCAAATCAGTTTACCTCTCTCGTCGGAATTCAATGTTGGTAGGATAATGGGATCCTAATTCGTCACCTTCAGAAAGTGTTATTATTTCTTCCGATGTAAAGTGGTTAGTAAGTAATATTCGATCTACGTATCTCCTCTTGGTTCAAGACGCTAGTACAGTCATGTTATCCCATGAGCTTATCTGGATTATAAAAGGGTTTTCTGGTAAATTGTCAGAGTTTTCGTCTTATTGGAAGGTTAAATTGATATGGATGTTGCTCCATAGAGCTCATTTAATGTCTATTTCTTCAATTGCGATTCTTTGGTTAGCCTGACTCGGAAATAGTCTAGCTCTGGTAGCCAAGCAAATAAGAATATGAGCTTCCTGAAGCTCTAATTATTTCTATCCTCAGTCCATTTCCATTTCTTCTTCGTCCAGCACTAGTGAGCTTGGGCGGTGGGTAGCCGCTCGTGATGTTCCCTGTGTTGAGCCAGAGTACGTGTTATTGTAGCCGGGTAAGCATATTATTATTTTTCAAGGCTTCTAAGGGTAATAGAAGTACCATCCATCAGGCGGTGGTGTTTATGGCAAAGGTATGGAGTTATGACTCGAGTGTTGCAGCTGTTTGGCAACTCGAAAGGGTAGTTTGGTAGCTTAGGTCTGCCTATGTTCAGCTTTTAGCTAAATCTTCTTTAGTCCAGCAGACTGTGCGAGGATGGTTATTTCTATTCAAATAGCTGCATGAGTTTGTGCTTTAAGTGGAGGAGTCTTTTTCCAAATACTGAATGGTAATACTAAATCTCTAAGGTGTTAATACCCTTTTATCACGACCCAACCTAGGACTACGACAGAAACCTACAATGAGTTTCGATCATTGCTAAACCCACTAAAAATCTATTAATGATAGAGATAAGCTGGAAACCGGTTCATATATACGTACCTATCTTCTGAACGCATAAAGTCTGGAAAGCTGACACGACTTTAACTTGCTGGCAATTAGAACACTGAGCCACAAATTCTGCTATGTCACACTTCATTCCGTCCCACCAATAAATGTGCTTAAGATCATGGTACATCTTAGTCGAACGTGGATGAACAGTGTATTTGGAATAATATGCTTCTATCATAAACTAAATCTGCAACATCAGGAACACAAAGTCTATCTTTATACATAAGAACACCGTCAGTAGTAACCCTGTAAGGTGACTCCGGTTTCTTCTGGCTATCTGTCTGTATTCAACTAGAACTAGATTCTCATACTGACGCTGTATTACTTCATGAAAATTTAGAGATAAAGGTCTAGTGCAGCTGGTCGTCCATCCATCATTGGCATATCTCCTTTACACCTCAACTCTTTGAGAAGTTACTTAGCATTATAAGTGCGCATGTAATCAACTTTGTTGCTGGTATTCTGCCTCAGCTGAAGGTCCAACTACATGTCTCTTTTATATTTACTTTTCAAGTCATAATAATTCCAATTCAAAGACAATACCCTGAAGTAGATGTTCAATCTGAATATCATTCCTGGTCTGCATCATACTATCCAGTAGTATTTGCATGATCCTTATCCTTATATGATAGACCCCGTTCAGATGAATCTTTAACATACATTAGGATGTGAGTAACTACATTCCCACAAGGAGCTTGCGGAACAATCCTAACATCAACTGAGGCGTTGCATACGGCGTTCGTAAAAATAATATAGCTTGCATCAAATCTTCTATAGTCTGTAGTGACAAGGTACTTCAAAAGCTCCCCCTATTGCATCAAGCGTGAGCTAATTCTTAGTTCCATCGACCTGTTCTATATCGAAAGGTATATTGAAGAGGGATTATCGGCGGAATCATGTTAACCTATTCAAAGTTCTGTGTATCTTTGCTTCGAAAATGTAGAACTCTCCTCTCGTGAACAAGGAAGGATCAGTGTAGTCAGAATAAGCTGGACAACGGCGTTATGATATTATCCAGCTATGTTTTTATCCAAGAGTTCGATATGCATGTTATAATTCTGATCCTGTAATCAGGAAATAATGCCCGTGGAGTAGCTCATGAAGGTCGTACAAGTTCTCTTATTATCTGCGTGAATCTTGCTTTAGATTTAGGCTCGTTCGAGGACGAACGAGCGTATAAATGGAGGAGAATGAAACGACCTCGGTAGTCGTTTCAGAAGTTAGGACTCCGATTGACGTGCTGATAATTTTAAAATATTCGTAAGGTCCATTAGGACCTGTCTGTAAAATTTGAGCTAAATCAGAACTCGTTTGGTAGGCATCGGAAAAAGGTGTCGGTTTTTATTGTCGATAAATATTAAAAAGAGATTTTCGAGCTCGATTTTGGCGAGTGAGCTCCGATTCGAAATCCGAAAGCGCCGTTAGGTTCGTATGATTATTTATGATTTCTGTAAACTTTCGAAAATGAATTTTGAGGTTGTTCGGCTAGTCTCCGCTAAAATGCCGAAAGTTAAATAATTTGACTTTTTTCCATTTAAATTCGCATCTTGAGTTTCGGGAACTCGATTTGAGATCCGCCTTAGCGAGTATGTTATATATATTTTGTATAACTTGTGTGCAAAAGTTGGAATAATTTTGAATATCGTAGGGTATTATTTTAATTTTTGTCGCAAAAAGAAAAGTAAAAGAAATAAAAGAAAAAGAAAATGAAAAGAAAGAAGGAAAAGACAAAAGTTAGGCGGTCGGGATATAAATCCCCCAACTTATCAATTCAAGTACAGAAACATGAGAACAAAACAGAAACGTGAGATAGAGAAACAAAACGGAGACGAGAAAGCCGAAAAGCAACGGAAAAATGCCAGAAAATGAGAAAAGAGCCGGGAAAATAGTAGAATTTTTACCCCGAAACATTCAGGTAATGATCTTAATGCATTCTTTAATTTTATTACGTGTGTTTGAATATATTTTAACGGTAAAAATTGGGATATTAGACATCGTTTTAATAAGTTCAATTAATAGTTTAAAGGGTCAATTGGACCCGATAATGAAATTGATTATATATTCGTACTCAGTGAGTTATGGGCAACATATAAATGTAATTTAGTTAGGGTTTGGTTATGTGACCTTAAACCCTGTACATAGGCCTGGCCTGCGTTTTGTGTTTGCGAATAGGGTATCAGGTTCCTACCTGGATTGCCCTAAGATGTGAGGAATGAAGCCTTTAGCCTAATTTGATATATTTTTCTGCTTATTGAATAGAGTGGGATCGTTCGGCAATGAAACCAAAGGACATAGCAGTTATTGAGTGGATGTACTAACTTTGTAACAAGGTAAGTGTTTATATCCAGTTCTTTGGAGGCACTTGGCCTCATGGATTTTCTACCACGTGTTCCTTACGTGTATAGCTACCGATAGGCGTACTCATTACACCTTAGCTTTGAATTTACATTGTATATTATATGTTAAGCCTTGTTGTTGGTATTGCATTGAGCATATGAGCATTGTACTCTGGTTTTGAGCATTGCATATACTTCCCGGTTGGCGATGAGAGTTCTGCACCGGTGAAGGGTGTTATTGCATATACTTCCTGATTGGCGATGAGAGTCCCGCACCGGTGAAGGATCAGTATTGCATATACTTCCCGGTAATTGATGAGAGTCCCGAGCCGGTGAAGGGTCATTATTACATATACTTTCCGGTAATCGATGAGAGTCCCGAGCCGGTGAAGGGTCATTATTGCATATATCTCCTGGTAGACGATAAGAGTCCCACGCCGGAGATAGGTATCAGGCATATGTGACTGCATGGCATCATATTGCATTCATATGTATGACATTGCAGATATTGAGGGGTAGGAGGATTCCACCCTGGAGTAGGAAGATTCCGCTCCATTCATTTGACACATGTGACCCTTTGCATCATATTACATTTCATCTCATTTCATTTCATTTCACACCATCGTGTAGACTTGTGGTACATAACTACTGTTCTGCTTATACGTGCATTGCTTATTTGTCTATATATCTCTGGCTCGTATTCTGGGGCGGGGATCGGGTTGCACGCCGCAACGGTATAAATATATGGATCGGGTTGCACGCCGCAGCAGTATAAATGAAAATATATGGATCGGGTTGCACGCCGCGACAGTAGGAATGTATGGATCGGGTTGCACGCCATAACAGGATGAATATATGGATCGGGTTGCACGCCGCAATAGGATGTATTTCTGATTGTTGATGTGTTCGGGATACCTATATGTTCTGGCTATCTTACGTTCCTGGTTGATGATAAGTTTGAGATTCCATATGTGTTTCTAGTTATTATCTGGCTCTGCCTTTTCATAATTTAAATAAGAGAAATTTGGTTTATCTGTTTCTTTTCTCCCTGGCTAGCTATCCTATTCTTTGAGGTAGCTAGTCTGCCCCACTTATTGAGTCCTTTTGACTCACCCTTGTTTGTTGTTTGTTTCTTGTCTATCTATTTCGTTTCGGTAGGTTCGCTCAAGGATTGAGTTCGCCACGTTGTGAAGGAGCGAAGACGACTTCAGCTGTCAGGGTGAGCCAGCTTTTATTCCGGGTGGCCACCAGTTTATTGGTTATCATTTCAGTTGCATTTTGCTCCCTTCAGGAGGTATCTGTCTTCTTTTGTACTCTTAGATGTCTAGTCTGGATAGCCCTAAACCTAGTATGTGGGTAGTCAGCTGTAATTTCTTTTGTTTTTACAGCTTAGAGGTATCATTATGTTTATACTTTTTCTAAGTCTTATTATTATTTATAAATTGAATTATATTTATTTTCCTAATTTAATTGATAAGGGTTCATCCGACGGGTCTAGGGAAGGATGTCGGGTGCCCGCACGGCCTAACCGGGTTCCGGATCGTGTCAGGTTCTCTCTCTGCCATTTTTTGAAAAAGGTTTTCCATTACAATTGTTCAACAAAGTAAAGGGAGATAACTACTTTTCTAAAAGAAAGAAGAATACTTTTGCAGAAGAAATCTAGTATGAATTTTTAACGAGTAAATTTACTAGAACTCGACTTTTCTCTATGTTTGATTTGACTTCTGTGTTGGCCTAAATCGGGATAAGACAACAAATAAAATTTGTTTTGGGGTTGATCAATAATTTGCTTATATCAAAGTTATGATCGAACTAAGACTAAATATAAACGAGGCAAATGCTTGATGAAATAAACGAAGCGAGTAATAAACGAGCTGATAAAACGAGACAAAGCTTTAAAAGAAAGAATGTAAAGTCCAGTATTGTATTTCTGGATGCCTTTCTTAGTTACAAATGAGTCCTATTTATAGTTTACAAAAAGAATTACATTATAGGTATAATAACTATGTTTTTATGGCCATTTACTCTGTATTTGATCGTAGTCAGCTCATGATCTTCTTCTTAAATGCCTGGGCAATAGTCGACAGTTACGAAGATCAGGTCTCGTTCCGACGAGATGTTATGCTTGCTCGGGGACGTTGTTCCGTGGAGATCATCCCGAGCTCTGTACCTTGGGCTCGATTTAACTTCTTCCCCGAGGTGGTATTTCGAGGCAAAGGGTTATGCCATCTCCCCTCGTGGGCTCACCCCTTAAGGTCGACTTAGGCCAAGTCTTTCACCCTTGCTCAAGGCCTCGGTGGTTTTTTTACCCAATATAGATAGTCCCCCCATTCCTCGAGCAGTTGTCAGATCTATCGAGGAGTGGAATGAGATTAGACGGGAGATCGACGTGGCCGTTCATGCGCCGTGAAATTCAAAAACGGCGGTTGTCACTCTATATTCCAATCAATCACGCATGGCCATCACTGATTGGCGTGATTTCTTGCTTTGCCATCCCCAAGCAATTGCAATCATGGCGCTTTAAACTATATATAGCCGTGCCCCTTCTTCTTCTTCTTCTTCTTCACATATTTCCTTGTTCTTAACAGTAAAAGCTTCTTGAATTTTTTCTTTTTCCGCTGTCCAGGAACCCCTTTCTGAGAAATGTCAAAGCTAAATTCACCAAATTCTTCACCCTCTTTTGTCAACACCATGATCATTGGTGGCGAGTTGGTGAATGTTCCCGAGCCATTGAGTGTTATTGTTCCTCCTGATTTTAATATGGATGATTTACCTCAATCAGGTGGTTTGGGCCAAGAACAAGTTCCAGCCACGGCTGGAGCTACCGAGGCAATTGTGGTTGATGACGAAAATGTTACCATGAATGATATTGGTAATGACGAACCTTTTTCAGATGACCTTGAGCTTGAACCTCACCATGTTATCCCTTCCAAAATTGACCCCTCGAAAGACTTCGTTATGCAGCTTCAGACCGAGTCGGATATCAGGAGGAAGAGAAATATCCCTGTTAAAAATACGCCAAGTTTGATTACTCAGGTGAACATACATTTGGCTTGGTCTGATTGCAATTGGGGCCTCGAGGTTAAGGTTGGTATTCCTGCCCCTGATAGCCGAGTATGTGATAGGGTCGATGGGCACTCTTTTGTTTTTACCTACCCCTTCACAATAGGGTTTTCTCTTCCTATCCCTGAGGTGTTGGACTCTTTTTTCCGCACCTATCAGTTATGCATAGCCCAAATTGGCGTCGGGATGTGGAGGCATGTTCAATGCCTTGAATTTTTAGTAAGTTAGCCGGGGTCACCTTTACCCTTGACCATATTTTGTACCTCTTCTACCCTTCCCTTCACAACGATGGAATCGTCCAGCTTAACAAGTGAGGCTTGTACTCGCTGATTACAAAGAGCGAGGATACCGATGATAGTGGATGGAATGAGCCCTTCGTTGTTCTGCCCACTGAGCTTTTGTCCTCGAGGCCTAATTTTCCCGTCCAATGGAATCGAGCACGAAGGATTTGACCCAATGGGTCCAAGCTATTATCGATGCCAAACCCTGATCAGAAAGGTCATGGATGGTTTTGGCCACCTTGGACGAGAATCGGTGGGCATGCAAACAGCATGGTAAGTTGTCCTCAACAAAATCAATGTCCTTCATATTTTCCTCGAGTCGTCTTTTCTTGGAAAATCATCATCTTTCTTTGTTGTAGGTTTCTCGAAGAGGGCGATCACTGCGCCGAAGGAGAAGAAACGAAAGAAAGACAAGAAGGAAGAAGTCCCAGAGGCGGGAGATACTTTAAGTGCCTTCAACGTTTGATTGGAAACATCTCGAAGGGAAAAGAAAAAGACGGAAAGGAAGATGGAGAGAAAGGAACAGTCCCCGAGGGGTCGGCCGACCTTGGGGCTAAGACAGGTTGAGTGTTCGTCCCTTTGGTTTTCGTTTTCCCTTTTGCTTCGTTTTTTCTGCTAATTATTCTTTTCCCTTTTCTTTTAGTTTTGAAAAGGAAGAAATCATCTTCGGAGAAAATCCCGGAAATGAAACGAGCCAGAATGGAGCCTGTCCCTTTCCCCGAACTCACTCCTGCCGAGGAGATGGAAAAGGACCAAGAAAAGGTTGTAGCTTTCCCTCCTCGCGAGCCAGAGCTGATTCAGGTTGCTGATAATGGTAAAAAGGTAGCTCAGCCTTCAGCTGTAGTGGATATAGACGACGTTCAACCACCTCAAGTGGGAGACAAGACTCCTCGAGCTGCTTCCGAGCCTGCTCCTGACTCAGCTTCTTGGAAACATTTTCGCTATATTGAAATCCCCTCCGATCTTTGCCCCTAAGAATGCGATATTCAGATCTCGATCAGTCTTCGTGGACATTTCGGTCCGTTGGTACGTGACCACCTCGAGAAGGCTCATATTGCTGATTTGATTGCTGATGCTGCTCAACACGCTATTCACGTATGCTTTTTCACTCTTAACTTTTCCTTTCGGCTTTTGTTTTTGTTTCCTTTTTGATTTTCTGAGCTTTCTTTTGCAGTGTTACATCAATTCCATCAGGGCTGCCAAGATCGAGTACCGTTGAGATGAAAATCTCAGGCAAATGAAGGCAGGATAGTGGCGAGAGTGGGCAAGCCTCGAGTCTCAAATGAAGGGTCTCGAAAAAGAGTTGTTGAGCACAAGGCTTGAGCTTGACCAAGCAAAGAAAGCTGCTGACAAATCTGACCTCGAGATGTTCAAGGCCCTTGAGGCTAAGTCCGCCATTGAGGAGAAGATGGCTCATTTGAAAGAGCTCTGTGATGCCGAGCTGAAGAGAGTGAGAGTCGAGGCCCAGTCAGTTCTTAATGAACGCGCTAAGAAGTTCCATGCTAATTTGAGATAGAAGTTGCTCAAAATGAATGAGTTGGCCAGAGAGAAAGATCAGCTGGCTGGGAAGAAAGAGCGGCTCGAAAACGAGGTTAAGGCTCTGCAGAGCAAAGTTGATTCTTTCTCCTCGAGGCATGGAATGAGGAGGACCCGGGTCAAGGTTGACAAGAACCGGGCTGTTATTCAAACGAGGCTAAAAACTCTGAGGGAGTGTCATAGCGGGGCTAACCTTGATGAAGAGATCACTAAGGCTGAGAGTGATGCTACCATGGCTCAAAAGTTAATGGAAAGTCTTCCTTCGAGCAGCGGGAGCTCGGATATTGAGGAAGATGATTCCAAGGCAGAAGCTTAGAGTAGTATTTCTTTTTTGTTGTCATTTTCCGTTATGGCCTTCGAGCCACTTGTTTTGTAGTTACTTTGGCCTTTGAGCCGTTTTATGAATGGAACTTCTCTTTTTGAGAATACTGAGTTTGGTTGCAAGGCTTTTATATTGGGTATAAACCCCCATCACCTCGTTGTAAATGCTCAAACCACGAGACAATCACGTTTTACCGAGGACAGCTTCCCAAACAGATGGTTTCCATCTCCACCTAAGATAAGATCAAGCCAAGTATAAGATCCGAACTCGGAAGAATTGAAGAATGATCAATATGGCAACCCCCTCGAGGGATTATATAACCTCGGCCAACGACTATCTCTAATTATAACTGTCGACTGTTGTGCGACCGTTGCCCAGGCATTTAAGAATAAGATTACGAACTGACCACAATCAAATACGGAGTAATGGCCATAAAACATAAATATTACGATTGTAACGACACTTCTCGTGTCAACTATAAATAGGATTCGTTTGTCACGAGGAAAGGCATCAAGAAATACAACACTGGACTTTACATTCTTTCTTTTAAAGCTTTGTCTCGTTTTATCAGCTCGTTTATTACTCGCTTCATTTATTTCATCAAGCATTTGCCTTGTTTATATTTAGTCTTAGTTCGATTATAACTTTGATACAAGTAAATTATTGATCAACCCCAAAACAAATTCGATTTGTTGTCCTATCCCGATTTAGGCCAACACAAATTGGCGCCATCTGTGGAGAGATCGGTAATAATGTTTGTTCCAAAGTTGGAACTTTTTCTAGATCTTAGCAAGATGTTGATTATCTCAATGTCACGAAAATCTGTGAACGTCATAACTGGTGTATGGAAGTAAACGATGTCAACTTCCCCTCGGTAAGAAACTCTATGAAATTCTCAATCGGTACAGAAAGAAGAATCCAAATTGAAGAAAGTGACAATGATATCATTTTTGACGAGGGGTATTGCAACAAAATGATGATCCCACATCACGATGCCCTGGTTATTACCTTAAGGATCAACACTCAGACGTAAAACGAGTCTTGATAGATCCTGGGAGTTCTGTGAATATCATCAATCATAGAGCCATCAAACAAATGTGGTTAAAGGATCTCATCGTCTCGAAAACAACCATTTTAGTAGGGTTCAACAACTCTGTAGAAAGAATCCTAGGGGAAATCACCCTTGTAACCACTGCCGAGGGGGTTGACAAGAAAACAACTTTCCAAGTAATGAATAAGGATATGACTTATAACGTCATCCTTGAAAGGCCTTGGATTCATGAAATAGAGGCCGTATCGCCAACCCTCCACAGGTGATTAAGTTTCCCACCCCGTGGGGGATTCGTGTAATCCGAAGTGACCAGCTAACAACTCGGAAATGCTATTCAGTCACCGTAAAAAACACCCCAATCAGGCACTTGAAATCACAACCCAGCAGCTCGGAGCCCCATAAAAAGGAGAGCTCGATCCAGGAAGTGGCTCATCCGAAGCAAGAAGAAAGGATCCCAACTTTCATCCAAGAACCTCGAAAGAAAAAGGCCGAAGACTCAACGGTGGAAGAGTTAGAAGCTTATGCCCTGTCGGAAGAGTTTCCAGACAAAAAAATATTCGTGGGCTCGGAGCAGGATGCTGAGTCTAAGAAAGCTCTGATCAAATTATTAAAAGCCAACGATGATTGCTTTTCTTGGTCTTATGCAGACATGGTGGGGATCGATCCCGAGATCATGACACACAAGTTGAATGTAGATCCCAACCATCGCCCAATGAAACAAAAGAAAAGACCTCACGCTGGAGTACAGAAGAAGGTGATTCAAGACAAGACCAAGAGATTGCTCGACAATGGGATCATAAGAGAAGTCAAGTACCCAGATTGGCTTGCTAATGTGGTAGTGGTACACAAGAAAAATGGCAAGTGGAGAATGTGTGTCGACTACACCGACTTGAATAAAGCTTGCCCCAAAGACTCCTACCCTTTATCCCAAATAGATAGGTTAATAGACTCCACGGCTGGACACAAACTCTTAACCTTTTTGGATGCATATTCAGGGTACAATCAGATCCTGATGGACCCCGGCGATGAAGAAAAAACTTCTTTCATCACAGATGAAGGAACCTATTGCTACAAGGTTGACACGACCCGGAATCCGGTTAGGCCGTGCAGGCACCCGACATCCTCCCCTGGACCCGTCGGGCGAACCCTTACCAATTAAATCAGGAAAATAAATATAACAAATCAAAAATAGGGACAAGAATTAAAAAAACACAGACATACTGATACCTCTAGGCTGTACAAAAGAATTTACAGCTGACTACCCAACATACTAAGTTTAGGGCTATCCAGACTAGACATCTAAGAGTACAAAGAAGATAGATACCTCCTGAAGGGAGCAAAATACAACTGAAATAATAACCATTAAATTGGTGGCCATCCGGAATAAAAGCTGGCTCACCCTGACAGCTGAAGTCGTCTTCGCTCCTTCACAACATTGCGAACTCAATCCTGGAGCGAACGTACCGAAATGAAATAGATAGACAAGAAACAAACAACAAACAAGGGTGAGTCAAAAGGACTCAATAAGTGGGGCAGACTAGCAACCTCAAAGAATAGGATAGCTAGCCAGGGAGAAAAGAAACAGATAGACCAAATTCCTTTTATTTAAATTATAAAAAGGCAGAGCTAGATAACAACCAGAAACACATAAGAAACTTATAAACTCAGCCAAGGATGCGTGCCAGAAACATATCAACAAATAAGCAATGCACATATAAGAAGAACAGTAGTCATGTACCACAAGTCTACACAATGGTATGAAATGAAATGAAATAAAATGAGATGAAATGAAATATGATGCAAAGGGTCACATGTGCCCGTAATCCCATCCCGAAGTGGAATACTCCTGAATTCGAAGGGAATCCAATCTGATAACCAACTGGAGCGGAATAATCCTGCTCCTGGGGCGGAATACTCCTGCACCCGATATAATATAAACTAGAGGCGGAATACTCCTGCACTCTCCTGGGGCGGAATACTCCTGCACCCGATATGATATGCAATGTAATGCATACGAATGACATATAATGCATATGAATGCAATGTGATGCAATAATAACCCTTCACCGGCGCGGGACTCTCATCGACAACTGGGAAGTAGATGCCAACTCACAGCCAGAGTACAATGCTCAGATTCTCAATGCAATACCAACAACAGGACATAACATATAATGTACAATGTAAATCCAAAGTTAAGGCGTAATGAGTGCGCCTATCGGCAGCTACACACATAAAGAACACGTGGTAGAAAATCCACGAGGCCAGGCGCCTCCAAAGAAATGGATATAAACACTTACCTTGTTACAAAGTTAGTACATCCACTCAATAACCGCTTGTCCTTTGGTTTCATTGCCAAACGATCCCACTCTATTCAATAAGCAGAAAAATATATCAAATTAGGCTAAAGGCTTCATTCCTCACATCTTAGGGCAATCCGGTTAGGAACCTGATACCCACACGACCGGACTGTGTGTCAAATGTCCAGCCTCTATGGGGGACTCAAAATCACACATAACATGATCACAATATAAGTATAAGCATGTATGAGGCATAACACATGTGGCAACAGTACATATGGACTCAAAGGAATGAAAGGAAAACTCTGGATAGAATTATAGACACAACCTAGAACTCCGAATTTGTCTAACTCTTTGAATTTCCATAAAATTTTCGGCAGAGTTTCCCCTGAAACTGGATTATCCGCAAAAACAGAACCAGCACTATACTACACACGGGAATGGATACCCAGATAAACTGATAACATAAACATGTTAAATGGATAAATAGATGAGACGACTGGATGACATAACAAATCCGCTGATAGAATGTCTGGACAGCACCACTGTCCTGCCTTTTGACCTAATTTTCAGGGTGTAGATTAAAGATATAGACTTCAGGGTCTTCATGAAAGTTGTAGATAAATGTCTTAGGATTCTAGGGATACTTAATGCATCTTAATATCAATTTTTTACAAGGAGTTATGATCAATATACTAACAGCTGTCCGAAGATAAAAAAAAATTTCCAGATTTTGAAACATTTTGTGCTACTGTTTTGGACATCTTTTTTCGTGGTTCATAGCACCTAATTGAGAACATATACGGTCACCTTTATGCCATATAAGTTACCCACAAGAATTATCAATTTTGGAACTAAGAAAAGCTTCAAAAGCTACAAGATATATGCCTTGCCAAAAGAAAGGTTTAGCCTTACATATTTTTGATGTTTCTTGCTGCTCAGCCTTGTTTCCCTTGAATTCAACACCTTTTAAAGCTTAAACAAGCTATAATACAGCATTTAGGTACTTTACTTAGCCATGAAGTAATTCTAAAACTCAAGCTATAGACGAAATTGAAGGTAGCATAACGTTACCTTAATCGCGTAGAGCGTTTTGACGCAATCTGTCTTCCATTTCGAGTTACGATTGGCATCCTTCCTTCAAAAACTTGAAAATTCCTTCACTATTCATTAGAGCACGAGAAAATGATGAATTTTCTCTGTTATACTTGAAACATTTCAGTTTTAGTCCTCTTTGCGCTTATGTCCCTTTTTCTGGCCTGATTTCTGATACTCATATCTTTTTATCCAGACATTGTATGAATAAACCGTCAAAAGTGTTGGAAACTACACTCCAAGATCTTCAATTTGGTATATGATATGTCCCTAAAAGACCTCATATAATATACGAAATTAATTGCTGAAAAGGCTCCGTTACAAGGCAATTCCTTAGTCGGTTTTTCCGCAACTTAAATCTGATTTTTTCCAAAATTTATATTCAAAATATAAACATCATATATGGTCATATTATGACTTTAAACTCACTTAAATTATTCTTATCATGTCATTAGAATGATATGCGTCACTTTGTACATACGGGGTGCAATAATCTTCCCCTGTTAGGAATATTCGTCCTCGAATGTTAAATGAATTACGTAGAAGCATTAAGCAATGATTTGTTACATACTTGTAGTAGTGAAGAGATGTGAAAGGTCAACTTATTTAATTTTCGGCATTTTAGCGGAAGCTAGCCGAACAACCTCGAAATTCACTTTCGAAAAAGCACAAAAGTCACAAATAATCATACGAATCTAACGGCGCTTTCGGATTTCGAATCAGAGCTCATTCGCCAAAACCGAGCTCGAAAATCTCTTTTTAATATTTGTCGACGATAAAAACTGAAACCTTCTTCCGATGCCTACCAAACGAGGTCTGATTTAGCTCAAATTTTACAGACAGGTCCTAATGGATATTACGAATATTTTAAAATTATCGGCACGCCAATCAGAGCTCTAACTTTCGAAACGACTGACCGAGGTCGTTTCATTCTCCTCCACTTATACTCTCGTTCGTCCTCGAACGAGCTTAAGTTTAAAGAAAATTCTGCATAGATAACAAAAGAACTTTCACGACCTTCATAAGCTACTCCATGGACATTATCTCATGATTGCAGAATCAGAATTATAACACGAACACCGAACTCTTGGAATAAAACATATCTGGATAATATGATAACAACATTACCCAACTTATTCGGACTAAGCTGACCCTTTCTCAATCATAAGAGAAGAGTTCTATATTTTTGAAATGAAGATACACGCAACTCTTGATGGGCTAACATGATTCCACCAACGAATCACCTCGTCGATATACTTTCGATATAGAACAGGTCGATGAAACAAAGAATTAGCTTACGCTTCAGCAACGCCTTAGAGATTTAATATTATGATTCGGCATCAATTGGAGGAAGACTCCTCCACTTAGAGCATAAACTCATACAAATAATTTGAATAGAAATAGTCATCCTCGCACAACCTGCTGGATTAAGGAAGACTTAGCTAAATAGAGAACGCGGCTCAGACCTGAGCTACCAAATTACTCTTTCGAGTTGCCAAACAGCTGCAACCTTCGAGTTCACAACTCCATACATTTTCTATAAGCACCACCGCCTGATGGATCAAATCAAACGTCAAATGACGCCTCTCATTACCCTTAGTAGCTTTAAAACACAACAATGTGCTTACCCGGCCACCTTGACACGCACTTTGGCTCAACATAAGGAACATCACAAGAGGCTACTGACCGCCCAAGCTCACTAGTGCCGGACGAAGAAGAAATAGAAATGAACCGAGGATAGAAATAATTAGAGCTTCAGGAAGCTCATCTTCTTATTTGCTTGGCTATCAAAGCTAGACTACTTACGAGTCAAAGTAGCGCAAGAATCGCAATTGAAGAAACATATATTAAATGAGCTTTATGGAACAATATCCATGCCAATTTGACCTCCCAATAATAAGGAAACTCTGACAATTTACCAGAAACCCTATTATAACCCAGACAAGCTCATAGGATAACATGACTTTACTAGCGTTTTGAACCAAGAGGAGATACGTAGATCGAATGTTACTTACTAATCACTTTGCACCGGAAGAAACGATAACACTTTCTGATGGTGACGAATTAGGATCCCATTATACTACCAATATTGAATTTCGAGGAGAGAGGTAAACTGAATTGACATAATAACGGAAAGTGGCGTAACAAGATGCCAAGCAGACAATACCGACACTCACTCCCAAATCTCTCACATTTAAACCAGATAAACTAGTAGGGTCATCATAAATGCCAGGAATAAATCATATCAGAAACTCACCCCTCCACCGCAATCGATTCTTAATAAAAACGACATCCAAGGAAACCATCGAAACATGATAAGACACACCATTTCCAGATCGATCGAAAGAATCAAATCTTACTCACATTTAAGAGAAGAAGAAATCTCAGGGTCTACTATATCGGATACCTCAGCATCCTGCCAGACAAGCAGTTCATAGAACTGCCTCTGCATCTGAGCGGAGCCACTACCCTGACAATCACTTTCTGAAAAACCAATGCCACCACACTCTCAACCTCTACTGGATGGTGGCATTTCTTTTGCTGATTGAGATCTAAATGAAATCCCCTGCGACTGCGCAGATGCCTGATGACGAGAGAAAAGACGACTGCCTACTTGTCGGAGTAAGGGAAAGCTCCTCAAAGGATAGCCAGACTCACGACAATGATACCACCTTTTCGCAAAAAAATGGAAGCTAGAAAGATTGTTGATAGCTGTAAAGAAAAGACTGAATCTGATCTTAACAAGCTACTGGCGTACTCTAAGAATCACGTGACACACGCTGAGATAACCTGGAAGGTGACCTCCCAAAATAAACAGAACTCTTACCTCCAAATGAGGTACCATGATTGCCCACTAGGGCCACAGGATCTCTTGCTCTCCCGCTCTAACTCTTCCTGCTCTAACTTATGGTATGCCTAATACCTTTGAGCAATATCAACAACGACATCAAATGAAGTCTCAACCTCAATTTTTCGAGCCATCTGAGATCTCAAGGAAAAAAAAATGTCATCGATAAATCTTTGAATCTCTCAAAAGGCTCATGGATTAGTTCTAATGCATATTCAGCCATTCTATAGAATTCAATCTCATATTCTGAAACAGCAACAGGCTATCCGGCAGGCTACCCTGTCCAATCCACTCAAACTTGCAACACTTTTCATCCTGCTCGCTACTCAAAAGGAAATTTTCCACAAATCTAGAAGAAAAATCGAACCAAATTAGCTAATAAGAGAGCGGCCCACCAATTCAAGGCTGGGCCCTGAAACTGGAAAGAAGAATAATCAACACCATACCGCTCGATATAATCAAGAGCCTGAAGGATATGCTGACATCATTTTATTTTTTTAAAAAAAAAAACTTACACAGGGATTATCTGATGCATGGCTTGAGAATATCGGAAGGTTCAACCAGATAAAATAATACAACATCTTCGGACACTCGGATCGAGCTATTACTTGGGCTAGCTAACCAACCAGAATAATTAGTGGTGCAACACATGCTGCCTGTGGAACATAATTTACTGGGCAATATTAAGAACTGGAATAAAAGCTCCCTGAGACCGAGCATCTGCATCTGCGGCAACGTGATAAGCTGCCTAGCGAATAATAGGTTTTTGCGGTATCTGCGCCACCAAGATTCTCGTGAAAGCATCGTAGAGAGCCAAGGGAACCACAAGGCCCTGCTCCCTTGCCCATTGCGAGCTCGTACAGCTGGGACCTCTGTAACTAGATCGTCAGCACGATAAAAAACTCTCGGGGCTTCGTCAGTGCTAACCCCAGGCTAGACTGCTTCTTCTTGAACTCATACCGTTTGCTGATTCGTCACACGAGGGTTCACAATTACCACAAAGGAATTAACGAATTAACAAAAATACTTTTGAATCCTAGACCAACGCACGATCAGAAATGAAGGAAGTGAAACTTCCTAAATGCCATCATAGCCTCTCGTAGATAAGTACGGACGTCTACGTACCCATCAGCGAGACTCTACAAGACATTGTCTTAGTCTGGATAGACTCTAAACCGGGCTCTAATACCAACTGACACGACCCGAAATCCGGTTAGACCGTGCGGGCACCCGACATCCTCCCCTAGACCCGTCAGGCGAACCCTTACCAATTAAATCAGGAAAATAAATATAACAATTCACAAATAGGGACAAGAATTAAAAAACACAGACATACTAATACCTCTAGGCTGTACAAAAGAATTTACAGCTGACTACCTAACATACTAAGTTTAGGGTTATCCAGACTAGACATCTAAGAGTACAAAGAAGACAGATACCTCCTGAAGGGAGCAAAATGCAACTGAAATAATAACCAATAAACTGGTGGCCATCCGAAATAAAAGCTGGCTCACCCTGACAGCTGAAGTCGTCTTCGCTCCTTCACAACATTGCGAACTCAATCCTGGAGCGAACGTACCGAAACGAAATAGATAGACAAGAAACAAACAACAAACAAGGGTGAGTCAAAAGGACTCAATAAGTGGGGGCAGACTAGCCACCTCAAAGAATAGGATAGCTAGCCAGGGAGAAAAGAAACAGATAGACCAAATTCCTTTTATTTAAATTATAAAAAGGCAGAGCCAGATAACAACCTGAAACACGTAAGAAACTTATAAACTCAGCCAAGGATGCGTGCCAGAAATATATCAACAAATAAGCAATGCACATATAAGCAGAACAGTAGTCATGTACCACAAGTCTACATAATGGTATGAAATGAAATGAAATAAAATGAGATGAAATGAAATATGATGCAAAGGGTCACATGTGCACGTAATCCCATCCCGAAGCGGAATACTCCTGCATTCGAGGGGAATCCAATCTGATAACCAACTGGAGCGGAATACTCCTGCTCCTGGGGCGGAATACTCCTGCACCCGATATAATATAAACCAGAGGCGGAATACTCCTGCACTCTCCTGGGGCGGAATACTCCTGCACCCGATATGATATGCAATATAATGCATACGAATGACATATAATGCATATGAATGCAATGTGATGCAATAATAACCCTTCACCGGCGCAGGACTCTCATCGACAGCTGGGAAGTAGATGCCAACTCACAGCCAGAGTACAATGCTCAGATTCTCAATGCAACACCAACAACAGGACATAACATATAATATACAATGTAAATCTAAAGCTAAGGCGTAATGAGTACGCCTATCGGCAGCTACACACATAAGGAACACCTGGTAGAAAATCCACGAGGCCAGGCGCCTCCAAAGAAATGGATATAAACACTTACCTTGTTACAAAGTTAGTACATCAACTCTCAATAACCGCTTGTTCTTTGGTTTCATTGCCAAACGATCCCACTCTATTCAATAAGCAGAAAAATTTATCAAATTAGGCTAAAGGCTTAATTCATCATATCTTAGGGCAATCCGGTTAGGAACCTGATACCCACACGACCGGACTGTGCGTCCGATGTCTAGCCTCTATGGGGGACTCCAAATCACACATAACATGATCACAATATAAGTATAAGCATGTATGAGGCATAACACATGTGGCAACAGTAGATATGGACTCAAAGGAATGAAAGGTAAACTCTGGATAGAATTACAGACACAACCTAGAACTCCAAATTTGTCCAACTCTTTGAATTTCCATAAAATTTTCGGTAGAGTTTCCCCTGAAACTGGATGATCCACAAAAACAGAACCAGCACTATACTACACACGGGAATGGATACCCGGATAAACTGATAACATAAACATGTTAAATGGATAACAAGATGAGACGACTGGATGACATAACAAATCTGCTGATAGAATGTCTGGACAGCACCATTGTCCTGCCTTTTGACCTAATTTTCAGGGTGTAGATTAAAGATATAGACTTCAGGGTCTTCATGAAAGTTGTAGATAAATGTCTTATAATTCTAGCGATTCTAAAGCATCTTAATATCAATTTTTTACAAGGAGTTATGATCAATATACTAACAGATGTCCGAAGATAAAAACAATTTTCCAGATTTTGAAACATTTTGTGCTACTGTTTTGGACATCTTTTGCCGTAGTTCATAGCACCTAATTAAGCACATATACGGTCACCTTTATACCATACAAGTTACCCACGAGAATAATCAATTTTGGAACTAAGAAAATCTTCAAAAGCTACAAGATACATGTCTTGCCAAAAGAAAGCTTTAGCCTTACATACCTTTGATGTTTCTTGCTTCTCAACCTTGTTTCCCTTGAATTCAATACCTTCTAAAGCTTAAAAAAGCTATAATACAGCATTTAGGTACTTTACTTAGCCATGAAGTAATTCTAAAACTCAAGCTATAGACGAAATTGAAGGTACCATAACGTTACCTTAATCGCGTAGAGCGTTTTGACGCAATCTATCTTCCATTTCGAGTTACGATTGGCGTCCTTCCTTCAAAAACTTGAAAATTCCTTCACTATTCATTAGAGCACTGTTTCTATCTTGAAGTTGCTGGAAAATGACGAGAAAATGATGAATTTTCTCTTTTATACTTGAAACATTTCAGTTTTAGTCATCTTTGCGCTTATGTCTCTTTTTCTGGCCTGACTTCTAATACTCATATCTTTTTATCCAGATATTGTATGAACAAACCGTCAAAAGTGTTGGAAACTACACTCTAAGAACTTCAATTTGATATATGATATGTCCCCAAAAGACCTCATATAATATACGAAATTAATTGCTGAATAGGCTCCGTTACAAGGCAATTCCATAGTCGGTTTTTCCGCAACTTAAATCTGATTTTTTCCAAACTCTATATTCAAAATATAAACATCATATATGGTCATATTATGACTTTAAACTCACTTAAATCATTCTTAACATGTCATTAGAATGATATGCGTCACTTTGGACATACGGGATGTAACAAAGGTGATGCCCTTCGGTATCAATAATGCCGGAGCAACTTATCAAAGGTTGGTATGTCAAATACTCAAGGATTACATCGGAAAAATGATGGAAGCATATATCGATGATATGTTTGTGAAATCCGTCCGACTGGAAGATCATTTGAAACAACTAAAGGAGGCTTTTGCAATTTTGAGACAATATTTCATGAAGCTTAACCCCAAAAAGTGTGCTTTTTGGGTCAGCTCAGGCAAATTCCGAGGATTTATTGTCTCAGAGAGAGGCATCGAGGCAAATCCCAACAAGATCAAAGCTATAATGATCTTTTAGTCATATTAAGGAAGACATATATGTTAATCGAATTAATACACAACTTTTACAAAACGCTATTTTCTTTCGACAAAAAACTCTTGATTTGTTCGCGACTCTAAAAAAGAGGAGACAATAGTTTCTATTAAAAAGATAAAAACTTTAAGATGTGTCACATTTGCAAACATAGGCAACGTTGCTCACATTCACTTTAAATTATGTATTGTTGAGATATAAAAGAAAATGTATTGATATCAAGCTAAATACTTGATATATTATAAAATTAGCATGATTAAAATCGTTCAATATTATTGGCCTTCAAACAATAGTAATTTCAGTACAATTATGTATTGCAAAAATAAAAAGTATCGATCGAATAGGATTTGATATATCAGTACTTTGAATTTATATTTGTTCCTTTAGTTTAAGAGAAAAGAGTATATTCAGTTTCATCTTCATATAATAATAATAAGATCAAATCAATTCCTATCCGAAACTCAACACATGCTTATTACAAAATATTTATAACTTTATACTAATTATTAGAAATACATGTGTAATACACGAGTTAGAAAACTAGTACAATTATAATCCTAGGCTCAAGAAAAGTGATGTGGCACCTCTCTTTGGCCAAGGATTTTATTTATCTTTTTTGTCGTTGTTGTCTTAAAAAGATGTAGATAGTTATAATACTCATAATAATCATCACAAAAGTTAGTATAGTAATTAAATTTACTAATTGTTACTCTTATTTATTGGAGAGTACTGGTATTAGTAGTAACGGATATTGGCAAAGATGAAACGACTTGCTTGAATTTACCCATAAAGAGGTCTCTCTATTCATGCCTCACCTTATTCCACAAGCTTGCATATATCTCCCTAAGTAAACCATTTCCCCCAACCCCAGTTCTGCATAACTTCTCTTCGTTTTTTTGAATAGATTCTTATTTGGAGTTTAGCAAATTATCTGGGAAGCTTTCTTTTTTTCCCATTAGAATTTTGTAAGGTTTTGGGTTGGCTTACCGCTTACATTTAGGTATGGTTTTGCAGCACTGTTGTGGTATCACGTTGGTTGATTTCATTATTTTTTTGGTTAATTGTAGGAAAAAGACTTCAGTATGCCCATACACATATTAGCATATGTACGGAGTAATTTCTTCTATTAATTTCAAATCAACCGAATATTATATGCAAGCTTATATAGTCAAAGCTAAAGGGTTTTTTTCCTGACCAAACGAAGAAACTTTTGAGGTACAATTCTTTGCTTTATAAGCTTTAAATGTAATCTCGTATCCAGATAATTCATTTTCCTCTTTCCGCTGTGAACATTTACGTATAGCTATTGATGTATCCAATACATTTTTGGGTTTAATTTATTGGAGTTTAGCTAAATTTGCATATGTCACTGTTTTTTCATTGATTTGCTTCTGATGTATATATGTGGTTTCATAATTGGCATGGACTTTAACATTTTCTTATGGGTTTTTTATACTATATAACCATGAAATTGAAAGTATTTACAAGTCATGCCCATTAAAAATTACACTATCTATGAAATTCAAAGTATTTATCCAACCTACCCATTTATTACTGTATACCTTTGTTATACCTTATGGGTGTATACCTTTAAGGTATACTGCTAAATAATAGTATGCAAGTCTAGATATGTGTGTATACCTTTAAGGTATACTGCATAAATAATAGTATATAAGTGTATATGTGTAGAGCATGTAAATAGTTTATGGGTAGGACTTGTAAATATGAAACTTATGGGTAGAGGTGGGTAAATATTTTGATTTTGATGGGTATTTTTGTAAACCTCCCTTTTTTTATTGTTTGGGAGGTTTACGAAAATACCCAGTAATATCAAAATATTTACACACCTCTACCCATAAGTTTCATATTTACAAGTCATAACCATAAACTATTTACATGTCCTACACATCTCATATCTAGACTTATATACTATTATTTATGCAGTATACCTTAAAGGTATACACCCATAAGGTATAACAAAGGTATACAATAATAAATTGGTAGGTTGAGTAAATACTTTTAATTTCATGAGTAGTGTAACTTTTAATGAATAGGGCTTGTAAATACTTTGAATTTCATGGGTACATAGTGTAAAAAAACTCTTGTTTGGACCATCCGCTAGACATTTACTAAAAACACAAATTATAATTTTGGGTCTGACAGGGCGTAGAATCAAATTAAAGACGGACTCTTTTATAATTCTTAAGAATTGAGAATGTTGTGCATGATACTCCACTTTACCCATCTTATTCTTTCTAAGCATTTCACAGTGAACACTCAAGACTAGTATCCTTTTGATTGGATCGAATAAATAAATTTACATTGCGGCGATGACAAAATGATAAGATCTATTCGTGTTGATGACAAATTATATTACAAGGATAACAAGCCATCAACTTGATTTTATGGTTTCATTAGCAAAATAAATACTCTCTCTCTCTCTCTTTTTATTGCTAATTTACTTCAAGCTGACTTTTTTTTTCCTTGTGCTGAGATTGTGAAGGTTTCGTATTGTTAAAGCTGAATTGAAAGAGGTTAGCATTTATTTTACATAAACTAGTATAATAACAACATAAATTGATCGTAGCAAATTGTATATATTAAAGTAAAATTATAAAATTTTGATATGAGTTTATTTAGCATTGCGGTTCCCTAATATTATTATATATTTTTTTCTTTTGATTGAAATCCACCCACTAAACGATGCCATAAGAAGAAATTTTGAGATCTTAATGGTAAATTCATTTAAAAAAACAAAATCTGAAACACAAACTAATCATAGAGTTTGTGATGCAAGTAATTTATTGACTATACAGTCTGGTTTTTGAACCCTAAAAAATTCATACATTCATTCATAGTGACCTATAATTCATACTTGTCAGCGTAATAGTACACATGTAGGTTAGTATCCCATACAAAAGATAAAGCAGACAGAGTGATATTATACAAATTAAATTTTTACTTGAGCTAGTGATCAACAATAAAAGGAGGAGAGGAAATCCTGTTTATTGATTTATTCAGGTATATGTATCTAATAGGTGATAAGATTCAACTACTAACTCAACTACTAACTTAACCACACGGGAGTGCCATTATTATGTTTTCATGCTTTTTCTTTCTGTCATTCTTCTTTCTATGCCACCTTTTTATTTTGTGCTACACACATTTGTCACCACGAAGAGAAGTGTATTATTTATTTTCATGGTAGTAAACAAATAAAGAGTTTTTGAAAAGGTGTAGCATTAGAGGTGAGCAGCTACTTAAGAACTTTCTTTTGAGTTCAAGTAACTTTCTCTTCTCAATTTCTCTATCTCTAAACCCTAAACCAACCGGACTACTGAAAGGCAACTTAAGTGAATTGAGTGTTTAATTTAATAAATTAATTTTCAGTTACCATAATATGAAAACTATAAAGAAAAATGATAAAACAAAGAAAAATTTCACTAAAGAGATTTTTTTATTTACAATATATAATCATTCATGATCTATCTCAACAAAGACTCAAAATATATATATAACCAAAATAAGTACACTATCTCTATTTTTTTTATAAATAAGTTATAACATATATAAAAGCAAATTGAAAACAGTACCCTAAGTTTGTCGGCTTATTGTACTAAAATATATTTATGAACACACGATATAATTTTTTAGTATTTGGGCGAATGGTAGGCTTAATTATGACCAAATATCTCACGCATCCAGGGAAAAAGTTATTTAGTCAGAATGTACATACAATCTGCAAAACATATTGCTATGCTAGAAGCAGAAGTACTATACATTTTTCATGCTTAAGTCTCTGCATTATCACCATTATTGTAACAAATACATTAATTTTATCAGTAACTATGAAGTCAAGATCAATCATCATTATTGTAACAAATACATTAATTTTATTTGCCATATAAGATTATTTTAATAAGGAATGACCCAACTCTTAACCTCTAACCTATTTCTCCTGCCCATAACTCATTTCTCTTGCTCATAACCCATTTCTCCTTCATATATTAATACCTGTAAAGTCATCATAAGTTGCAAATTAGACATAACGTTAACTTCAACCAATGAGATTTTCCATATATAGGACTTTTAGCTTGCCACTTAATTTCATTTGCTTTCCCACTATTTTAATTACTTGTGATGCACTCGTATCCCGTTTATTAATTTAAATGATGAGCTTTATCTTTTAGGTTGACCAGACCATGAAATCATATCTTCGTTCTTTTCAAACTTCAAATCTATTTAATCATAATAACTATGCCAAACGGGAAGAACTGTAGCCAAATTAATGAGCTAAACATACCTTCTCCACAACCAGCATGTGATGTCATGTCTAACTTGGTGATCTCATAGAAACCATTTCGCAGAATCTAGCAATAGTTAGGAAAAAAAAAAACAGTTAAGAGGGACTTAGATTACATAACAAAATTCGAAAGTTTAAAAGTCATCAGAACATAGACAGGAGGAAAATAGGAGATTCAAAAATTTCATAACATTAAATTTCCAAAGTGTTTCGATCATTTTCAAGCTATGCAACACACTCAAAGTCCATATAAATGGAGTGGATTAAGTAACTGGAAGAATGTCTAATCTCTGTACCAATCAATAGGATATCTAAAAACTAAATTACAATAACGTTCCAGCCTTTCAACTGTGATTTCTTTAGCTTTGATGTTATTTTAGGTTTGAATGCACTAACAATGTTTACTCATAACGAAATACACAACTCATAACACTCACACAAACTCCTTGACCACTAAATCTTCCTACAAAGGTACCTGGAAAAACATCATGATAGGCCTCAACCTCCGTAAATCTGCTACCTCTTGGCAAATAGGCAATGGCAAATCCATTAACTTCTGGCATACTGAATGGATTAAATGCACTCCTATTCGATCCTTGATCCAAGGTCCCCTAACAAGGGAAGAAGAAAACCTTTCTATTGATGACATGAACCTTAATGGAAAGTGGAACCTCAACCGAATATCTTTCAACTTTCCGGAAGACATAAGGAAAACTATTTTAAGTTCCCATTTACCCACACTCTCTACTACCAAAGATCAACCTCATTGGAATCTTACTAGCAATGGCTTGTTCTCCACAAAATCCATTAGAGCTGTCATTGATGACAACCATACAGGTCCGGATAAAGACTTCACTTGGATCTGGACTCTCAAAACCCTTAACAAAATTAAATTCTTTCTATGGTTATGTTACCACGATAGACTTCCTTCTAGAACCTATCTTCATCATATAGGCATCAATATAGATCCCAAATGTCCCTCCTGCCCTAATGAAGATGAAAATCTTTCTCATATCTTCTTCTTCTGTAAACATGTTAAGGATATATGGTCCAATCTTCACATTAATCCGAACAACTACCTTAACCAAACATCTCACTGGCTAGACTGGATCTATAATTCCCACGCTTTCTTTACTCATCACTACTACGATTGGAACACTTTCTTTCCTTTCCTTCTTTGGAATATTTGGATCAATCGTAACAATAATCATCACAACAACCTCTCTAACGCAGTCTCGCTTACTTTAATCCACAAGCGTACCATGGAATATAACCTCATTACTCAAAAACCCCCATTCCAAACCCTTTACATTACTATGAATATAAAATGGCACCCTCCCCCTAGAGGTTTCTTTAAATTAAATATTGATGGAGCTAGTAAAAGGAATAAGGGAGGAACTGGTGGTGTTGTTCGTAACCACAATGGTGATTGGGTGTTAGGTTTTCATAATCATATTCACTCTACCCAAGCTGTTCATGCAGAATTCCTGGCTCTTTGGCATGGCTTAAATATTATCAAGGAACATCAGCTCTATCCCATCATAATAGAGACTGATTCCTCGGAAATTGTTGCTACTCTGAAAGAAACTAACACTAATTCTTGTGCTTTACTTGGTGACTGCAAAAAGCTGATGGAAACAATGGACATGGTGGAGCTTAGACACTGCTTCAGAGAGGGAAACAAGGTGGCTGATCAGCTAGCTAAGATGGGACTTGATCATAGCCAATCCACTTCTCAATTTGTTTTTGCTGTTCCTACAACTTCTAATCTATTATCTCTATGTTTAAATGACTCTAAAGGGTGCATGTACCCTAGACAAATTTCTCTAGAGGCATGTAATATTTTGGCCACTCTTGGCAACTATGACGCTCAACAGGTGGTTATGCCTGTTGCTAGCCTATCGTAATATATAATATATTCGTATTTACACCAAAAAAAAAACAATGTCTAGTCCATTGGATAATTGAAATGATAAAAATTATTACTTAAAAAAGAATATCTAAGTCTAAATTCATAATAGAATTGTCCAGTTCTGGGCCTGGCTTTGTTACACTTATGTATGTTGTTCATTCTTCATATTCTAGATGGGATAAATTGATCGTAGTAGTTAGCAATATAAAGAGGTTCTTGATATTATATAAATCTGTCGGGACTAAGAAATACTATCTATGCATAATCACAACAAAGGGATTGAATAATAAAAAATATAGTACGTCACGTAAATATTCAAAACCATTTTGAAATATGAAGGAAAACGACAAACATAAGGATGAAGATATCAACTCTGTAAAGATTTCTAATATCATCTTCATGAATCGGTGGAAAACCTAACAATCCATCAATTTATATTGAAGATAAAAGAAATCAGATTTACCTCTGAAACACTCCACCCACCAACTGTTCCTCCTCTCCCATCACCAACACTCCTGATAAAAAAATAAATGATGAGAATAACACAGTCACAATGAAGAACGAATGCAATACAACATACTATGAGAAATCCCCAGAATTTTGATTCTGCAATTGAAGGACATGGTAGCGTAAAGGAATTAGAGAAGACCAAGAAAAAGTTACAAATATAATCATAAAAATAAAGATCTTATGACTAACCTTACGTGAATAGCATTAAAAATCTTGTTATTCATCTTTCATTCGTTGGATCGTTTTCGCACCCATTTCAATAGGGTTGGTCAGCAAACTTCAGAGCATGATAATTGATATAACATTATGACATCACAAAGTATGTATACATATTATAAAGATGTCATTATGGAGATTTGCCGTAATAAAGTCACGTAGAGAATTATTTAAATTCACTTGAGAGAATTTAAAGGAGAAGATTTAGGAGGACACCATAATGGAGCAAACTGATTCATGGTAAAACTGAAGTAGTTTCCAGATTTTACAAACAACTACCCACGTTCTTACCCATTATCCACGTTCTTTAATTAACTTCATGCACAAAAGCAAATAACCACCCTTTCATCCACTTTATGTTACCAAAGTAGTGATAATTTTCTGAAGAAACATAAGATTTACAAAATTGGAATATTTCAAGATAAGGTATAGTTGTAAAAGGAAAATATCTAAATAATAACTGTTGAGATAATATTATCATGCACAGTTAAATTCACATAAGCTACTTTTTAGAGGACTCCATTATGGATGAAACTCCTCCATCGTCCAATATATTAAAAGGGACATGCAGCAGTTTATCTTTCAGTTACTTTATTTTAAAAAAAATCAACTTTAAAAACTTATCTTTAAATATTAAATATTAAAATATTTTTGTATTATATATCATGGCATCTCAGATTTATAAAAAGACGAGTTTTTATTATAATTATTGAAATAGACTACACATATATTACATTGTTTTTCTTTGGCTTTCATTACTATTTTATTATTCATTATTAAACTATACAAAAACGCTCTCCCAAGAAAGCTGCTTCTTCCACAATGTGATATTTGATTTTAGAAAGGACGTGGATCAAAGATTTCTTCCTCCGCCGGCTCTTTCTTATTTAAATTCAGAACTTTTAAACTTTAAAACTCAAATTCTTCCCACTAAGCAATTAACCATTTAAATAATTAACCATAAACTAACTAATTAGTTAATTGTCCTAAAAATCAATACATGGCTTTTTCTTGACATGCCACTTGGCTACTTTTCAAAGGCTACTACATTCCTTTTAATATACTAGTTTTGTGTACGTGCGTTGCACGTGTATTCCACGTTAATTAAAAAAAAACTATAGTTAATGGGAAAAAGAATGTGTATTGCAGGAATTGGCATTGACATATATGTAACAATCTTTATTTGAAAAAATAAATATTTTTAACTTGCCATTCAATAAAAAAAATTTGGATTAAAAAAAAAAAAGAATTACGTATTCTAGCAATTCATGTCCAAATGAACGCAACAATTATTTACATGAAAATAAGCAATGTTTCACACCAACCAAATTGTTATATTTAAAATAACATTAGTAGTTAATAGAATATTCATGTTGTTATATCTTAGCTACTGATATTTAACTCTCACCGATTTTAACTCATATTTCTTTGCCTTTTAAATGAAATAGTAATTGAATTAGCTGCTAGAAGCAATGAAACTCACTGCTAAGCTCGAAAGAAAATTGATAAAACGGAAGCTTCACTCATCTAGAGCTTGGAAAAATCTTATTAATATTGAGGCAAATGAGAACGTCACAAGAATTTAAAAGTACAAAACTAACTGAAAAAATTTATGTGCATTACCTTTTCTCATACTGTTCTGTTTCGAAGATGCAACTGAAACACTTGCCTTATAACTGCAATTCAAACTAACTTTACAAATCTAATTTCATAGTTTACTCTGTGAAGTCCATGAATGATTGTGATTAAATTAAGAAGTTCATAAATGGTCATTGATAATGTAAGTTATTATTCAAAATAGTATATTAAATGGTGGCCTTTGAAGTTTTCAATAAAGATAAATAAATAGAAAAAACAACAAAAAATCTTACATAAATAAATAGAAAAAATAACTGAAAAACTTGCGTGTATTACCTTTCCTCATAATATCTGGGTAAACACAATGCACATGTATCATGTGTCAATATTCAATAAGTATGAAATTATAGAAAATAACATAAATATTATTTATGATAGTGTTTGTGTTATAAAGTAAAGACTAAAGAGAAGTTTAAGTTCTTGTAAACAATGAAATTTAAAGATATCATAGTACCTTGAACTTACCTTGAACTTACCTTATGACTAAAAAGAACTTTTCAATATTATTTATCATAATTAATGAAGATGTTAACTAACTCAAGCTTACCTTTTGTTCATCTATACTATCTTTATGTTTCCTTTTCCCTTCTTCAATAGAAGCCTTTACTTTCACAATAATTTCAAATATGTCTACTAAGAATATTTTTAAAAAAGTCCATATAAAATAACTAAGAAATTAAGTCATTAAAACTAAAATAAAAAGACTTGGATTATGACTTAATTTCTTATTGTGCTGGCTTTTCTCATTTTTTAAAATGTTTGAGTATTCCACTTCCAATCAGTAAGACTTTATTATCCGTCGAGGATATGATCAACCTAAGTTGTTGATAGGAACATATTGATTTGTCGCTTCAGCTTTAGTTGCCATTGTTAGTATACCTATAACAAAGTTTGAGTATTTGAGACAAAGGGGAGAAAAAACTGGTTATAATATAGCATAATATCGAAGTTATTATATGATGATAATTGTGTGAGATATGGAGAATGGTTTACCTCAATATGTCGAAAATCGGCTAGATGCATGGCAGGCAATTGTTTATACTTAAATAAGACAATTTTACACTCAAAAAATTGAAGGAGACAATATAAACAAAAAACATTTAGATAAGATATTTGAGTTGGCATAGCAATTAGTCGTGATACAATAAAATAACATATTGCAAAAATTTAAAATTAGTACATGGTTTGTTTGTTACTTAGGAATTGTAAGTATAGCACATTTATTCAAGGATATCAACAAATCTTGCAAGTCAATAAAGTCTAAAGTTGAAAGAAACTTTTTAAAAGCTTCTATCTACTTGTATTATTGGAACATGCAAATTGGTCCATCGCCATTAACCCAAAAAAAAGAAGAAAAAAGGCTTAATGAAAAATTGATAATACCTTTGACAAAATTTTCTAATTTTGTCGCCTCCACATTATCAATATATATAAAGAAATGATTGTCATCAACTGGGCAAAAGCACAAAAACAAAACGTTAATAATGAATTAACATAAGCATCATAAAATTAATGGAGAACTTATAATACCTTCAACAAAATTTTCTAATTCTCTCCACGCCGAAACTATCGGTTACAAAATCCCTTGCCAACAATTTCAGATTAAAGGTATACAATTTGATGCATTATATAGGTAAAACAAACGTAAAAAGATTAGATTTTAAAAAAAAAATACTCGTTTACCGTGGTAATGAATCAAAATAATATTTGGCTGCAGGGATTTAATTAAACATTTGGTCAAAAAAATTATATCTAATATCATCTCTAATCCCATATTACCGTAGCTGAAACATTGGAACACGCAAATTGGTCCGTCGACATTAAAAAAAAAAGTAAGAATTGACTTTAAAGATGGAAAAAAAATAATATTGACAAAGTTTTCTAATTTTGTCGCCTCCATATTATCAATGTATATAAAGAAGCTCGTCAACAACTGGGCAAAAGCCAAAAGCAAAATGTTGCTAATAGATTAATATAAGCATCGTAAAGTTAATGGAAAACTTATAATACCTTTGACAAAATTTTTTAATTATCTCCCTGACGAAACTATCGTCTACAAAATCTCTTGCCAACAATTTTAGATTAAAGGTATATAGTTTGATGCATCATATAGGTAATGTAAAGGTAAAAAGATAAGATTTTAAAAGTATATTCAGTTTACTGTGATAATGAGTCAAAACAATATTTAATTTGGCTGCAAGGATTTAATTAATTTTGTATTCAAATATTTGGTCAAAAATATCGTATCTAATATCATCTCCATCGATCTTCTAATCCCCATACGATAGTCAAATACCTGAAAAATAAATTAAAAGATTCATTATTAGTGACAGTAAAAGATCTTCAAATTAAACAACAACCAACATATATATCTAAAACAAAGAAAACTATCATTCTTTGATTTTAAATTGTTGTAAAAGCATATCAATAAAAGACTCCTATTATTAAGTATATTTTGATGTCTTTAACAATAGACTCCAATTTTGAACACAAATTCACGTAAGAAACATATATTATCTTTAAAAGTAGGGTTTGGTGCCCGTAAGACTCCTTAGTTGAATCTGAAACTCCAAGCAGCCTATCCAACGTACACATATAGGAAAATAATTAGTAGTCAGGCTATTCCTAATGTATCTAAAAGAGGAAACAATATATCATATAATCTTGACTACAAACTCCTAAAAATTAGGTAAAATTTGAAGAAAATACAGAGTATAAATTTATAATTAAGTCAATATTTATAAAGTTAAATAAAAAATAATTGAATATATCAAATTTACAAAATTGTCAAACTTAAAGCCACCTACAAAGGGTAAAAAAGTCGAGTGACATTTCACTAAGGCCTTCGTGCTTTTATAATAGTATATATAGATATATAGATATGTATGCTTATGTTTATTTTCATTTTTTGTTGTTAGTATAGGTACGTGATATACAAGTTAGAACTTTGCTCAACATCATGCGGCAGGTTTCCAATCCTCGAAGGATTACGATAGAGAAGGATTAAGCGATTTGTACGGGCATATTCTAATGTCAAAGATCAAAAGTATGTATTGATGAATAAAAACTGCATTTACATTCAAGCCCACTTTTTTTGGATTGACAAAGATCATTATTATAAAACTTAAGAATAGGTGTGCAATATCTATATTTGGATTGTTTGGTTCAAATTTTTTCACTCACTTTTTGCCTATACATCTGATTTCCAAAACTTAGGTTGAGTACATATTATTTATACACACACACACACACACACACACACACACACATATATATATATATATATATATATATATATATATATACTAGTTTTCTAACACTTGCATTGCACGTGCAATTGATACTAATAAGTAAATACTTTTAAATCTTAAGGTGAGAACACAACATTTGATAATATCATATTTTAAATAACTGTAATCACCTAATTTTGGCACGAATACAGATAAAATTTCTCAAAATAGTCGTGTTAGATTCTTAGGACGTTTCGTCAAATTTTTCTGAACTTCTAGTATTTGTTCTAACTAAATTTTGTCTTTAATTAGGATGTAAAATTTGGAAATTAACAAAAATTACTTGTTATGTGTTTAACTATGATCCTATGTTCAATTGTGATAGCATTGTAGATTTATGTGATTTTTGTTTGTAGTTAATTGTGTTAACGGTTTAATAAGTACAGACTATTAATGGCCATATATGCAAAATACATAGCCCATTCAGCCCACCACCTTAGCCCATTCTTCATCCAAGTCCAAACCCACACTATAAAACCCCTAAATCTTCACAAAACTTCTCCATACACCCTAAGCCTCTTTGGCTTGGCGCCATGTTGGCGAAATTTCAGCAGCCACCGGAAAAACTCCCTCCACCGGATCTCCACCGTGCCTCCGCCGCTGCGCCGCCGCCGGCCACCACCTCCGGTGGCCGGAAAAATATGAAAAATACACCAATTGAAAGATCTTGGCCCCCTCTTTCCATTTCCGCTATTGGTTTCTTCAAAGAGTGGACCGTTTAGCGTAGATCGAGAGTCAAAGTTTGAAATCCGGCCACCCTTTGATTTTTCCGGTAAGTTTTTTAGTCCTCCTTTTCCCCTTACTCCCCTCTTCCACCCTCATACCCCATTTTTCCAAAAAAAACCCGTCCCCAGTCCCTTTTTTTTAAGCCCGTTTCTGTTTTCTTTTCTTCCTTTCGTCTTCTTATTTTTTCCATTTCCTTTTCTTTGTTATGGTGCTGCCGCTGCTATGTTTTATGCTTGGAAATAGTGGGGGCTTGCTTTTGTTCATATGTCTGTTGGTGGGATGATTTTGATGGCTGGAGCTTGGTGTTGTGATTGATTCAGGAGGGGGGGCTGTTTTGTAGAGAGTATGGTGGCGTTTGGTTTCGATTATAGGGGCTGTGATGATAATTGTTGTTGATGATGCGAGACGAGGCAGCCATGGCAGTGACGAGGTGTACTCGCGAAGGTGATGCCATGGTGATGATCCAAGTGTCCGAACAGTGCTTGTGATGCAATGGAATTGATTTGTTGTGATGGATCCGTGACTGCGATTAGGATGACCGATACAGAGCAGCGGCGACAACGCTGCATTGGAGCGGCTACTGTGGGAATACATCGAATTGGAGGTCACTTTTTGGTTGTATGATGACACCATGGCATTGACGTAACAATGGTGACACAGTGATTGGCCTTGGCGAGGCAGCGAAATAGGGGTGATGGCGCATATTTGACAAAGCTTTGGTTGTTTTGGTTCGTCAATGGGTTAGAAAGCAGTACCCTACATTTCTCTTTTTCTGTCAATCTTTCTCTGTTAGTTTTTATGTTGTTCTTATGAGTTGTTACTGATTATTGTTTGGATGTGAGAAATGTTCAAGTCATAGTTCTTTGTTAACTTGTGGAATCGTAGATATTGTATCCGTATATACTTGTTGTCACTATGTAAAGGTTTTTCGAACCATGTTTGTTAATGAAGTACTTATTTTTTAGCAAGGAAATGAAGGTCGTGCGAGAATGTTAATTCATGTTTATTGTGTCCATAGTTTGCTCTCAGTTTCATTAAGATGAAGATTGAATTCAACTGTGTGTGTGTTTATCCCAATGTCTATTTTGTTTAAGTGAAAGTTTGTTTGTTTAATGTCTATCTAGGTGAGCAGAGTAGTCCACTATTTATACAATAGGAGTTAGTCATGAGATTGTGTGAAGTTCATGTTCATAGTTGTCGTTTAGTATGTAAGGTTTGCTTATGCAAGTCTATTTAGTGTCTAAGCCTGAAAATTATATGATCAGGACTGTTTGTCTGGTTTGTTTAATTATGAATTTGGTCTAATTAGTTGTTTTTGTTATAGACTTGGTCCATTCTGGTGTCTTGGTTCAGTCAACTGATTTTTGGGACTATGTTAGCTTAACTGAGAACCTGGTTGTATTTTAGTTTAGTTTTAAGTCTAGTTTGGGGCTGATTTAGTTGGTCTAGTTTGGTCCTAGTCCTTAGTTAGTATAATGAGTGTTTGGGTGTCCTTTTAAAGGACACAATTTCAGCTTTTTGGGACTGTTTGGCTGCTGAATAATGGTCCTTTATAGCGGTTGTAGTTGCTGAAAATAGGACTAAAAACACTCAAGTGTAGGGGTGTGGGCTTGTACTTTTGTACAAGTCCATACCCTACCTTTTGGCTCTCATTTTTCAGCATTAAATAGAGCTTTTTACTCCTCATTTTAAACACAACAACCAGCTTGAAAACACATTGAATGAGAGCTGAAAAAATACTTGAAAAAAGGGTTATGTTTTTAGAGTAGGATTTAGAACCAAAAGCCTTTACACTAAGGGACTTTTGTGGCATAAATCTAAAGCTTTTAAGGGTTAAATAGAGGTTAAAGGGGCTGTCCTAGTGGTTGATTTTGGAGTACTAAGTTGCTGCTTTTGGTTTGGTTTTGCTATTTGCTTTGCTCCCTGACTTGGAAATTTTCTACGCAAGGTAAATACCCTCTTAACCTTGTATTTATTTTGAGTCATTTGGCTATGAAATGGATATAAATTAGCATGTTTGAATGGTCTAAAATTCTATTTAATATGTTGATTAGTTAGTCTTATTAAATTTTTAATGATGTGTGTTAAAACATAAAATAATAGGAACTAGTTTTAAGTCATTATTGTATAAGTTGTATTACCCTTCATTAGCTTATATATGTTCTGGAGCAAGTGTGTATGTGGAAAGTGAAATAGGTAATGGAAAATGAAATGAGCAGGTTTAACTTTGGAGAACATTTTCACATATGTTGTTCTTTTTAAGTTTTTAGGATACAATCTGGACGTTTTTTTTTTTTTTTTGAAAAAACTGCTTCATATGTCATGTACAGAATCTGACAAAATAAATAGGCAAAATTAGGACCGTTTTTTTTAGATTTGAAAACCAGCCATGTAGTGAGCTTAATTTGGGTAAAATAATAAGGATTTCTCGATAATGAAGCGCAATTAGGTACGTGTGCTGATTCATCAATTTTTATATAAAGTTAGTGCTTCAATTTAGCCAAAATTTGAACAAAAGCAAAATCAAACTTCAATGCAATTGGTAAAAATGTTTTCTTCTTTTTGGGACATTTCAAAGCGATGTAATAAAAGAGGCTGTAAGTGCAAACTAGCCCTTTAGAAATGGCATGTTTCGTTGCTCTCATATTGGCAGTCAACACTAATCATAAGTTAGACTTGTTTAAGTAGTTTTCGCCAAATTGTGATCCGTTTTTATAGTCTTAAAATATATTTGCAACATTTTTTTTAAAACCATTTGAAGGCTGGTAAATCTTTTGTCATTTCATAATTTTTAAAATTAAAGTTATTGAATAATGAAATGTAATACGATTAGGCAAATTGATAATAATAAATGTGATTCGTGGTCCACTTATTATGAAAGAAAAAAAATAAAAAAATTAAATTGAGATTAAGACAATTCGAAATTAATTTATTTTGAAGTCAATTAAATTCTTTTAAAATAGATCAGTCCTTTGTGAGGCTGGAAATGCGTGATATATTTTATCTATTATGAATTAAAGTGTAAATTCGTCCGATCCTCTGTGAGGTTGGATAAGAATAGCACTTTTAAATTTTTCTGAATCAAAGTTTAAATTCAAATTAACAGCATTAATATAACAATCATATTTAATAAATTAAAATTGCGACAATAAAGCAACTGTGCTTGGCACAGGACTCGAGGGTGCCTAATACCTTCCCGAGAGTCAACTGAGAACCTTACCCGAATCTCTAACGCAGACCATTAGACGAGTCAGAGGTGTTCCAAGGTACCTTTTGGTGACTTGGCATACCTTAAACTATGTCAAGTGGCGACTCCGAGTTTCTCCAAATAATTTTTGTACCTTTTAGAACACCAGTCACGAGCCTTTAAATAATAAAACTCGCAGCAGTTAGCGATTATTTTTTTTAGGGCGTGACAATAACACGACATTTGATAATGTAAATAAGAGTAACAACGACTATAATATCAAACGCTTCATATTTAGAGTTTCCAACTCGTTTTTATGATACCGTAGTCTCTTACTTTTTAAGGGCCACACATATCAAGAAATTATTGTTGAATAAAAATATTATTTTGTAGAAATTGTCCGAAATTCGATCAACACATATCTTCCTTAGAATGACTAAGATATCATTATCAATTCATGATGTACGCCTGCAAAGAATAAAATTGTAGCTTTTGTGATAGAGATACTTAATGGTGAGTCACATCAGATTTTTTTATGCATATAAATTATAATATTCACGTGAAATTGTAATACAACTATTATCAAAGATAATTACCATTTGACGAATATAATAATAAGTATAATTCTCTAATCACGATGTTTTTAGCATTATTTGAAAGAACACAATATTTTATGTAAAATGACAAAAGAAACATAAAAGAAGAAAATCAAAACAATACTATCGTATTAATGGAGAATAAGAACATCAAACTTAAATATAATTCATAAATATAAATAATCCTTCTTTAAGATGAACTAATAAATTTAAGAAAACGAGATGCACTTATAAATATAACAACACATTGTTTAGTTGTATTTAATATCAGTGAGAGATTATTTCATGCAAGGAATAGATGACATGAATATAAAAAATAATATGATCTAAATTATTTTTTAAACATTTTGAGATAGTAAATTTTGGTTGCGATAGATGAACAAATAATCCTAGTGTACAATAATTTTAATTTACGGGAGGTAGAATGTTTAAAATTATATAAATGTCCACTTAATAAAAGAAGAATATGATGAGAATTCAACAAAGTATTTGATGGTTTATTGGCTTTCTTCCTCAGTTGAGATAATATATGACCATTTCAAATGTCTAATAATTTGTATTTTGTAGAAGAAGCCGATTTATACTATTAAATTAGTCAAATAAATTTATCCTAAATTGGATTACCAAATGCAATTTTTTATTGTCTCCAAAATTTTTGTATCAATCCGCTTAGATGCATGTTTTATAATTTAATCTTTTATTTTATATTTTATTTATTTGGATGTGTATTACCTTTTTGTACACAACTATATTTAGAGCAATACTTGATTAAAAGGGTAATATGGTCTTTTGACTTTGCTACTAATGGGACTTCCCACTTATAGAGTAGTAGTAGATATATATATATATTGAATATAAATAAAAAAAGAATATTGGACGGCGCGAAGGCGGGCAATTTGACTAGTAAACAATAAGGCAAAACCAAAGCTTACAACTTTATTTATTCGATTGAGAACACGATGCAAATAACTAGGCCAAGAGGAAACTAAAAGAGAATAATAGCTTTACTAGCGTATGCTCAAGTTAATTACCAGGTCCTCCAAAAAGGACCAAATGCTCAAAAGCCTTGGTGCCAGTACGTCGTGAAGTAACCTTGTACAGAGCTGGGGCATCTTCAAAACTTGATAACTCACCGGCATCTACTTTTTTGCCAACTGAATCGTGAATAAAAACTTTACTTAAATATGCATCTTTATCAGTATCCAATTTAGGGAAAATGCCAGAACCCATTGGAGGGGAAGAAGATGTGGAACTAAATGCCTCTCCTCCCCATGATGCCTGTGTTGCATAACCTTTTAATGCCGTAAATATCTCCGGAGGCCAGTAACCTACTTGTATAGCAGGATCACGACCATAATGAAGCCACCATGCTCTAGTTTTCAGATTCTACATCAAAAATTGTAGATAATTTGTTAAAAGAATTATTAGATGTAAAAAGGGGTTGAATAAATATGGCATTTATCTACCTTGTGTATGTAAAACGCGTCCTCGGCTATGAGTCCCGGGTGTGAAACACCTCCGAATACATGGTCCAAAAGAAAATTCTTATCGACAAGAACGAATCCAGGACAACGTGTGTTATAGCATTGAGTTGTGCCTGCCTGTGCGATGCAATTACGGAACAGTATGATTGACATGAGCTCGGAAAAGCTTAAAGAACAACTTACTGGAGTGAAAAGAAGGCTTACTTTGAATGACACGAAAAATCGTGTACGAATATCACCATAAAGAATTGGATCCACCTACATTATCATGAATTAACATTCAGCCAATTCAGTCATCAACTATTGGTATTCATGTGTATAAGCAAGAAAGGGCCGGAATGGAGTTTCACTTACTCGCCAACCAGCCTGTATTTGGTCGCGACCATTTTGCACCCTTATTGTAGATGCACTCCATTGGTTAAATTGAACCTTTGGATTGTAAATGGACACGGTCGCTCCAGCTCCCGAGATGATACTCTCCCTTGTTTGCGCTAGAGCAAACTATGGCCAAAGCAAAATAAGTTACAAGATTTTAATCCACATCATTCATGAACATATAATTAAAATTAATACTGAGAAAATTAATGATGATAAAACAGTGAGGTGCTCATTTAAAACATGTTTATTGCTATTATAGTTCCCATCCTGGTAAACTTTAACGTAGAGAAGTTTTAGTTTACTTCAAGGTTGCATCTGCTACAATGATTAAGCCTACGGAACCCTTCTCACTCCATATGAATTTCGTATAGGTTTCTTGACTACAGACATACTAGCTAGCATGCATTGTGACTTTATTACTTAATAGATTGCCAAACGTATACTGTGACACTAATAAGCTAATGGCGACGTGTGTTCACAAAGTGGCTAGGTTAAATAAAGAAATTTATATTTATGGAGGAGAAAACTTACGTGGAAGACACCACCAGCATAACTAGCATTAAATCGGTTCACGTAATTCCTTTCTCGAATGAGATCTTCTTTCATAGTTCTTCTTATAGGAACCGTTCCCGTCGGACAACCTCCATCTCCCAATCCGAATTTAGAGGACATTCTGAATGTTGAGGATTCCATATCTCTTTTTGTTAGAGAGAAAGATGTCTACATCACAATTTTCAAGGAGTCGTCTTTACTTTCACGAAACAGGTTTAAAGTAACAAAAAGGCTCGTATAAATTGACTAGACATACCTGAGGATGGTAAGTATGATTTTTCAGTAAAGGATGATCAAATGCAGGTTGTTGATAAAAATTCACACAATCATAAATATCTCCATGTTCGGTCTAAAAAATAAAAAGTAGTTTGTCATTTGTTTTAAGAATCAATAATAACTAATCATTGTGAACCACAACAAAAAACAAGTATATACCTTAATAGTTTTGACAGCGGGCTTATTCAAGAGTTTTAGTTGCCTCTCTAGTTCTTCATCTTCCTTATTTGATAAGCCCTCAACTTCATCATAGCTCCAGAAAATCATAATTGCAATCAAAAGTGGTACAACTCTTGGATGCATTAGTGCGATCTTCATCCTATCACAATATTCAAAAGAAATTATGGATAAAATTTCCAGGAATTGTTAGTCGAAAATCCCACGTATAACAAAAAGTAGAACATATAAAGACAAGTTCACTTTTACTATTTCACGCTCTCAACATTGTCTGTTACTAGAAATATCTCGAATAACGCCGGTTCAAGGCTTTTAATCAATAATAGCATCAAACACATTATAAACCAAATAAAAGACCTGTGATATATATGAGTTTGGGCAAATAGTTCATTGCAAATTATTAGCGAAGCTGCAAGGAAAATCCAAGATGTATGAACTATTGCGATTAAACATACACAATCAGCAAGATTTACTTGCACTTAAATAATGCCTTTTTTTTTTGGGTTGACATTCTCGTATTGAAAAGAATGCTTTTTAAGAATTTGAAATAGCAAAATTAGTCGGTCACTTCAAGAATGCAAATGAAGGTTAAGAAACGACTGATATGAAGTTGTACCTGATTTGTTTTTATGCACTGGAATAGTAAATGGGGAATATATTATACATGAATAACACACTCGAAGGAGCTTTTATATAGGAACCGCTAACTCATTGTTTGCTTTAACTATAATATACTGTTGTCATTGATTTACATTCTAATCATCCGATCCATAAATTATGGGATATTCTCCTTAATTCTTACTACATATTTACGGCAATTTTAGATCTTTGCTACTATATCATAGAGAATAATCTATCTTATTCTTAGGTATATTTGAACATTGATTTGTTTCGATATTCTTATTTAAATTTGATTGAGCAAGAATCATATTTATTATTTTCTACATATTTTACTGATTTTTTGCCAACTTTCTTCTCTTCTTTCTTGACTTATTATCTGTTCTTTCATTTACTGAAGAACAATTCATTATTTGTAATGACTCAGCATATACTAATACTATTTTCATTACCATTTATTTTGCTTATTATTACCAATTGCATTGTATTATCTTTTCTTACAATTTTTCGGTTTCACCTCTCTTTTGTCCAGAAGCCACTCTACTGATTCTGGTTAGGGATGGCAAATGGTGCGGGGCGGGTTTTCTTTAAACCCACAAAATTTAAACCCGCCCCGCCCCGCCCCGCCCCGCATATAATTTATACCCGCGCAGACCCGCACCCGTGAAGACCCGCGCATACCTGCCCCGCCCCCCAGCTCGCTAACTTTTTTTTCAATTTTTTTGTTTGTTTTATATATTTTTTTAAGTAAGAGCGTCATTGTGTTTGTAGTTGAAAGTTGGAACAACCTAAATTTACATTAAAAATTGGGACAATTACATTGAGAGACACCCCACTCATGAAAATTACCAAAAAAGATCCCTATTTTGCTACCTTACATGACATAGCACGCCCTCCCTTTTTTTAAATTTTTCTTTCACTCCATAGCACCCCTATTTAAAGAAAAAAACCCTAGCTCCCATTTTTCCTCTCTTATCCTTCCCTCCTTCCCATTTTTCTCTCTTCTCTTCCCCATTACACCTAACCCCGCCGCCGCCACCCCCCAACCCTTCCACCACTGTCCCACCGTCATCTCCTCTCCTCCAAGCCAGTGATGTTGTCGCCGCCGTGGTCACCAAATTCAAGACCGCCGCTGCTTCTTCTTTTTTTTTTTTCCTTTTTGAATAGCAATATTGATTTTCGTTGTATATTCCGATCAAAACTCCGGTGAGGAATTTATTTATCAAGTTTCTTCTTGTTCTTCACTTTTTTCATAAAAATTTGTTGAGATCTACTAGTTTTTTTTTAAAAAAAACTTTTGTTTAATGTTTAGATCTAGTGTTTTTCTTGTATAAAACTGTATAGATCTTGGATTTTTGTTAAGGTTTTGTGTAAAATCTGCCCGAGGCACTGTTTAACATTATTTTGGTGAGTTTATACTCTTTTATACATATTTATACAAGTTTATACAATTCTGTAAACGTGTATAAAAATATATAAATCTGTATATGTACGTATTGACAGTGTATAAAATACATTCTATGCATTGTAAAATTGTATAACGCTGTATATACGTGTATGAACAATGAATAAAATTGTATAAATTTCAGATTTGTGCACTTTTTATGGATGTTTTGTATAAAACTTATGTTTTTTGTGTATATTTTTGTATTTCTCTTCTTGCATACACATTTTTCTATATATTTACATGTATAATTTATTATTTTGATAGATTTAGGTGTATAAATTTATCAAAAAATAATTATTTAAACAAATCCACAAATAAAATAAGCAAATCCGGTGAAATTTTCATTTTCCGGCCACCAGCCACCGCCGGCCGGCGGCGGCAGCGGTGGCAGCTCGATTTCTGGTGGTGCGGCAGTGGTGGGGGAGGGTGAGGGAGTGGCTCCTAGGGTTTTTAGTTTAAATGGGTGCTATGTTGTGTAATTTTGAAAATAAGGGGGTGATATGTTGTGTAATGTAAAAATAAAGGGGTGCTATGGATGAAATGTGGCCCCCTCATTTGTAATTTTGTGTTATGGGCTACCTAGTTTTGAAAATTCCCCTTAAAAATTTACTTCTTTGGACCAAAAGAACTTTCATTTGGATAATATTTGATACTATTATGTATTTGAATAATATTTGATGTAAAACCCGCATAAACCCGCAAAAACCCGCAACCCACCCCGCACCGCATTAAGTTTTAAAATATTGGTTGAAACCCGCCCCGCCCCGCACCGCACCCACATAAACCCGCACCTGCACATGCCCACATAGGTCCAAACCCACACCGCCCCGCACCCGCCCCGTCCCACCTGCCATCCCTAATTCTGGTAATCCAATTTTTGACCATACCAAAATTGAAGATTTTGTTGACACTTATTTTAAAACTTTGTTCCACACAGGCCACCAATCCTCCCCAAAAACAATTCCTCTTATGGATCATCCATCTATTTAAAACATCTCTAAATCTTCTATTGGCAGAGACCTAAGCGATCTAGAAGTGATTGAAGCCCTGAGTTTTAAGCCTTTTAAGGCTCCTGATTAAGATGGTCTTCACCATTTTTTTAATAAAAAATATTGGTCTATTATTGGTCCTAGTGTGCTTGCTTAGTGTCACAAGGTTTTTTTATCTAGGTTACATCCCTCCTGCCATTAATAAAACTTTCGTATTTCTCATTCCCAAATTTGACTATGCTAACTGTATTACCAATTTTCGTCCTATTGGATTATGTAATACTATTTATAAAATTATTACTAAGGTCATTATCAATAGAATCAAGCCATCCTTAAACGATCTCATTAGTCCTTGTCAATCTAGTTTCCTTAAGGGTAGAAGAACTTGTAATAGTGCTATTAGTCCTTGTCAATCTAGTTTCCTTAAGGGTAGAAGAACTTGTGATAGTGCTATCATTATCCAGGAAAATTCTTATCCATTTTAAAAAGAAAAAATGAAATAATGCCCCCATGACTATTACACTTGATTGTGAAAAAGTATTTGATCGTTTAAAATGGTCCTTTTATCTAACATTATTATTTTCTCTTAATTTTCCTAGCAACATTACCAATCTAATTATGTCCTGCATAATTACATCACCTATCTCAATTCTTATCAATGGTAAATTTATAAAATCTTTTGAATCATCTTGTGGTATTAGGCAAGGGGTCTGATATGATTATGTAATAGGATTATGTAATACTATTTATAAAATTATTAATAAGGTCATTGTCAATAGGATCAAGCCATCCTTAAACGACCTCACTTTTTTTTTTTTTTTTTTTTTTTTTGTAAATAAATGGAATTTTATTACCAAGGGACTCATTTCAGACATATATAGCAATACCTCTAGAGCTGGACATCAAGCCTCAGCTTCTAGCAACTCCTAATCTATTATATTACTGATTATCTTTCCCCTCCTCAGCCTATGGATAATAGTTCATATTACTTAGCTTACGAGCCACAACTTTATTCCTAGTTCCTCTAATATGGACATTTTTCCCAATCATCCTAACTACATGCTCAAAAATTCTGCTCTTATCCTGGAATACTCGTTTGTTTCTCTCCTGCCACAACTGGTAAGTAGTTGCAGCTAGCACCATGCGATACAGTTCTGCTCTAGCACTCTTCCCTTTTGCCCACTGTTCAGCCCATGTTAGCTCTCTTTCCCAGTTCATTGCTCGCCTATTTATTCCTTGCCAGCTCAGCATCTTATTACACACTACATTTAAAAATGTACAAGCAAAGAATAGGTGGTCAGTCATTTCATCCTCAACTTCACATAAGGGGAAAATTGCATTGGTAATGACACCCCATGTTGCATAGGTGGTCAGTCGTTTCCCACTTTAGGTATCTAGCATTGTTGCACACCAGTCTTCTCCAACTCACTTTGTTGAACATACCTCCTAATTCCAGTGAAAATTTAGGCATCTCCAGTATGTCTTCATAGATTAGTCCAGCTTCTTAAAAGTATTTCTTAGACTTCATAATTTTCCTAATTACCCAGGATGCTTGATTAGGTTAACAATCCCATATTGCCTCCCCTTTATATAATAGCAGTGCACCCATTGGGTCCACATCCTGTCCTTCTTCTTGCACAGGTTCCAGAAGTGCTTACTCACTACAGCTTTGTTCCAGGTAAGTATGTCAATAGCATTCAGACCACCAGCTGACTTTGGCCAGCAAACCTGATCCCATGCTAGAGGAGCTTTCCTGCTCGCCTCATTCTCCCCTGTCCATAAGAATCTTTTGCATATAGTTTCAATTTGCTTTATCACTTTTTTTGGTAGTATGAAGATCTGAGCCCTAAATAAGTTTGTATGGGAAATAGGACACTTTTGACTAGCTGTAGTCTTCATGCATAGGATAGGAATTTAGTTGTCCACTGGGTTACTTTGCTTGATATTCTTTCAACTAGCACTTGATACTGCATGTTAGAAATTTTTTTAGTGTTCAAAGGAACTCCTAGATATTTGACAGGCAACTCTCCCTGAGAAATTCCTAGTAGTTGTTTTCCTTGCTCCTTATCTCCCCTTGTCATTCCTCCTTAGTAAAAGGAGCTTTTCTGTTTATTCAGCTATAACCCTGATGCCTTTGAAAACTTCATGAAGCATTCAAACAGTAAAGTCACTGAAGTGACATCACCTTTCCAAAATAGCATTATATCATCTGCAAATCCCAACTATACTATTTTCAGCTTGTCACGCCTTGGGTGATAGTTGATAAAATCAAGTTTGTCACTTAGTGTTTTAAAATATCTGTTCAAGTACTCCATGGCTAACACAAACAAAAATGATGACAATTGATCCCCTTGTCTGATTCCCTTTCTTGCATGAAATGGTTTAGCTGGAATGCCATTGATAAGTATAGAGTATGACACAGTCTCCACACTGCATAAGCCATCTTATGTATGTTCCAGGGAAAGCCAAACCTTCTAAGACCTACTGTAGAAAGTCCCACTCAATGGAGTCATAAGCTTTCTGCATGTCCAACTTTAGCATACATTTAGGAGACAACCCTTTCCTTCCATACCCCTTCACAAGTTCATGAGTGAGGATGATATTATCAAAGATTGCTCTTCCTGGTACAAAGGCTGATTGGCATGAGTCTATTAAACAATCAATTACTAGCTGCAACCTCTTTGTTAGTATCTTAAATATGATCTTGTACAAAGTAGTGTATCATGATATAAGTCTATACTCTTTAATACTAGTTGGGTGCTTGACCTATGGTACCAATGTTACTGCAGTACAGATGACAACTTTATTCATCTCAGATGTTTCAAAAAATTGCAGTATGGCTTCAGATACCTCACTTCCTATGACTGACCAGGCTAGTTTAAAGAAATGTGCATTAAGCCCATCACACCCTGGGGCTTTGAGGTCACTGATGCTACTTAGAGCTTGAGCTATCTCTTTATGTGTCACTGGCTTTATCAACTATAGCTGTTGGGCTCTGGTTACCAAAGGACCATATTTTATGATTACAAAGTCTATTGCTTGAATGGAGGTAGCAGCTGTGCCTAGTAACTCTTTATAGTAATTAGTGATTTCTTTTTCTATCCCTTTTTCACTCTGTATAGCATTTCCTATTACATCATTTAGAATGTGGATATGGTCTTGAGAGTATCTGCTCTTCATATTTGCAAAGAAGTACCTAGTGTTAGAGTCGCCCTCTTTCAGCCATTGAACTCTGGATTTCTGTTTGTAGATACTCTCTTCTATTTGGCTCCACTTTTCCAACTGAAGTCTAAGTGCTTTCTCTGGACTTCTATTTGTTCTTGCACATCTCTTAGCTCATCTCTTGTCTGCTTAATTTTCCTATCAACCCCTTGATAGTGCTCAATATTCAACAATTTTAGTCCTTTCTTTACTTCTTTTAACTTCTCCCAGACACTTCTCATAGTGCTTCTCACTCCTCCAGATCTGCTCCAGTAGTGGCTAACCAGCTCCAGGAAATGAGGATGAGAGGCTAGGCAGTTAAAAAACTTGAAAGGTGCAGCTTTTCTTCTTCTCACATCAGCAAAGGTGAGGCATAGAGGAGAGTGGTATGAGAAACTAGGCTCTAGCACTTGAGCTTGCAGCACTTCCATTGTGGTCATCCATTCAGCATTAACTAGTGCCCTGTCAATTCTGCTATATGTATGATTATTGGTCCATGTAAATATCCTCCCTGATGTCTGCAGTTCCACCATACCTGTATCAAACATAAACTCTTTGAAGTCTTTAACTTCACTCTCTAGCACAGTAGAGCCTATTTGTCTGTCTTCAGGTTGGCATATAGCATTATAGTCTCCCATTGCAATCCAGGCTCCTTGTTGTATAGATGCCAGCTACCTAACCTTGTCCCACAATGGCTTCCTATCCTGCACTGTATGCAGGCCATAGATAGCTGTGAAACAAAACACCATAGCCAGTGATTGTATTCTGACTTGTCCATGTATATACGGTGCTCCTGCATCAACACAATTGAATTGAATAGCTCTAGGATCCCATAGTATCAAAATTCTCCCTTTTTGTTTACTAATAGCACTTGAAGCCCACTCCCAGTTAGGACTAAGTTTCTTTATTACTCTTTTTTCTGATTTTTCCTCTACTCTATGCTCAAAAACAACAAGTAGTACTACTTTATTTTCCCTAAAAGCTACTCCTAACTCCTTTTGCTTGTAAGCTCATTCATCCCCCTAAAATTCCAGGCTGCTATGTTCATTAATGACAGGGTTGAGTGGTTCCTACTTTCCCTCCTCCTGCGCCCCCCATCTCAATTGCATGTGGTCAGGCCCTCCTTATTCCTACAGTAAGCTGACTTAACTCAGATGACTTAAACCATTCCTTGTTCCACACCCAGGCTGCTCAGCTGTTGCTATTTTGCCACTTCTCCTGGCTGGTTTTCCCCTTGCATCAACCCACCCTTGTTCTGCTAAAGCTTCTGCTACAGTTTTAGTAGTTGCTAAGCTTGGTTCATGCATACTTTGCACACTCTGTTGAGCATTCTTCTCCGCTTGCTCACTTTGAGTATTAATGCTATCAGCTTCATTCTGGTGTTCTGTTGTTTCATCTTTTTTTATTAGGAACCCAAAGCTGTTTGATCACCTTTCCTCTACCCCTTTGGAGAGCTTTATCATGCACTTCATGTTGTTGTATCTGTTCCTCAGCTGGCTTGGCTTGCACCTGTTCATGGCCTGGTTTACATTTCTGCCGTGCCTGCATGCATTCTTCACAATATTGAGGCTCCCAGTCATAAGTAACCTTTTGTGTAAACCCATTTCCAGATGGTTCTAAGAGTTTAATTTACTTTGGCAGAGGTTTAGTAACATCCATCTCAATCAGTAGCCTAGAATATGAGATTCTAGCCACTTAGGTAGTGCATTCATGTGCATATGTCGCACCCCCCTTTTCACCCAACTCAGAGCAAGTCAAGGCTTGGGTTTGACTAGGTAACTCGATTGAGTTGAATTTGGATTCGCCACCTAATATACGTCTTCTAAGGTGTATTAGGCCACCTAAATATCTAAGGTCGGGTTTCACGTAAATAATTGCATTTTCAGAGATTCGAGGGTAAGTAGTCCAAATGACTCGAGGAAGAAGGTGTTAGGCACTTCCCCAAGTCCCACGAAAGGTGGTTCCCCGCCGAGATTTTATGTTTTTCGGATGTTAAGAAATAATTATGCAATAAACAATTTAAGTATAAAAATCATGCTTTAATTCTAAGGTCATTTTCTAAGAATAAGCCCAAAATCTCAATCATTCATGCTAGCAGGGACATTTACGCAACAACTTAAACATGGGCAGTGAAGTTTAGGTTATGGGCTTTAATAATTTTCAGAAACGGCCGAAGCCCTATGCCTAATCACATTTTTGTCCCGCAGTTCGACAACTTCAATTTTAACAGAGGCTAGATTCGCAAGAAATGTCAGAAATCAATTTATTTATGCAAATTCCATAACTGGGCCAGTTTATAAAAACAGACAAATTTTGAAAATGGTTTTGATTTTTGACACAAAACAAAATTATGGTTATTTTTGTCAAAGAATATTAGCAATTCCGGGTCGGTGTATTTTGACATTAATTGTCAAATACAAACCTTAATGGCTTTTTACTTTTTGGGATCAGTTTTGAAAAGATATATGTAATGGAGCTGTTTTTGAAAATAGGTTCACGAAGCACACAAATGCACACACACAGACACACACAGACACACACACACACACACACACACACATACACACACACACACACACACACACATATATATATATATATATATATATATATATATATATATATATATATATATATATATATATATATATATATATATATATATATATATATATATATATATATATATATATAAAAGCACGCAAAATACATGATGAAAAGACAATAATCTTTAAAAAATATGTATAGCTTTTGTATAATTGACCCCAAAAACTTACTCCCCTATACACTATTAGATTAGTGCATAGGAGATTAAAGCTGGTCAAAAATCAGTTTTAACACATAGAGGGCCAAGTTTTAAAATTAGTTTTGGGCCAGAGTCAGTTATGCAAAAGAGGGCAACTTTAACTTTGCAAAAACAGTCTTAATTGTAGCAATCATTACACATATAACCCCTATTTTAGTAAAATGGTCAGATTTCACAATTCAAGCACTTAACTGTTTAGTTCTTCACTTAAAACTGCTGGGCACAATCAATTATCAAGTTTTATCCACTAAAACAGGTAGCAACCCTTCTTTTAAACCATGATGCAAGTACACAAAGAGTAAGGAGTTTAGAGGAGGCCCCTATATGGCCATTGGCACAACTGCCAAACACAGGCAGGGTGGTCCTAACAAATACATAAGCAAGTAAGGGGGGTTTCTACACTGTAATAGGGTCCCTGAAACCCATTAAAACAATGTACAAGTAGGCCAGGCTAAGCCACTGTCTTGGCTCAACCTAGGGACTCTTAAAAATTACTCCCTACACAAAATAGGTTAGCAACATACAACCTCATACCTTTTCCTTTAAGCTTAACACCCCTACAATAAAAAAATAGGGTATGGTCCTTAGAACTTGTCACGACCCAATTTCCAAGGGCTCGTGATGGCACCTAAACAACATTTGCCTAGGCGAACCAATGAAACAAGATGCGGAAAAGAACAATAATGTGAAAAGATCATAAATGGATATATAAATATAAAAGTGTGAAGTCCAAAAGAATATATCCACAAAAGAATTGGAGCATTCTAAGAGTGACTCAATAAAGTATGAATATACATCAAAGAAATCTGAGTCCTATCTCTAAGTGACTCCGGCGGTATGCCACCACGGTCTGTGTGGTCGGCTTACCTCAATCAAAAGTCTCAGAAGCCTCGGGAACCGCTAACATCCGGGCTGCTGACTGGATGAAGGACCTGTGCACGTAGCAGAGTAAGTTATGAGCCGAAGCCCAGTAAGATCACCGACAGGCCCCCTAAGGTACCCTTGCGGGACAAGTCGCTACATGCATCATAAGCAACAACATACTATAGTAATCATACAATAAAGTAGTGAAATCACAAATAGATGTAACACATTCCATACACACAAGTAGTAACCAGAAGTCTCAAGGATTATGCCCATCCAACGTAAGGCATAGGTCAACTCAGCGGCGGTTTGGAGGTCCAATCTCTACTCCCGTGCCGACTAACCTAGACCTACGATGGACTAGCAACACCACTACTAAGTATCAACCATATACCGTGACCCGAAGTCACTATCACAATCATAAATAAGTAGACCAATGACCCGTAGTCGTTGGCTCATCTCAAATCTGTCTACGATCGCACCACACCCCCTGTCAAGTGCGTCGTATCTCAATAAATCAAGTGACCACACCACACCCCCTGTCAAGTGTGTCACATCTCAAAGATCAAGTGTCCACACCACACCCCCTGCCAAGTGTGACACATCTCATAGTATAGGCGACACCACACCCCCTGTCAAGCGTCCCTCTAACAGTATTAATATCCACGACATTAATAACAATAACAGAAATAATAACAGAAATATTAATAACGATAATATTTCACAGTCACCGTAACCCAGGTTGGTTATGCTAGCTGAACGTAAGGCGAAGGTTAACTCGACCACAGTTTGGGGGTACAATCCCTACTTCCATGTCGTCCAACCCAAGGTTACGTATAGACAGCACTACCCAACCCGACACGTGAACAAATCAAGTACCAATATCATACAAAAGCCGGCAAAATCCTCGGCAAGACATTTATCATGACATGCCGGCAACATCCTCGGCCATGTCCCAAGTTCTTGCTATCTAAGCATGGCGTAGCAAGCGTTACTACGATATAAATTTAAGCTACCTCGACGTAGCGTTTAGACCGGCACATACCTCGGTCGAGTCACAATCTCGCTATTTATAACAAACAATAATAGCAAGTAATTCACATCATTAATCCTAACCATTGTTAGGTATATATATGCCTACATGAAGCATACTAGCATGAAGGAAGAGTCCACAAGCACAATAGAGGTCAAGTCTCACTTACCTCGAAATTCGGGCTCAAATGCCGGGAAGAATCTCCTTTCCCGCTCACCTTGTCCGCGAAGGACTCTCCACTAGGTCTATTAAGACAAGATATAGCACATATGAGTGCTCAATTATAGCTATTTAAGCCTATAGGCATCCTAGGGTAAAAATTACCAAAATGCCCCCGGGTAGGGCCGAGCCCTAAATTTACAAAATGTACTTTTCCGGACTCCCCATGCTCCCGTGAGTCCAAAAGTACACTTAGATTCCACATGCGAGCCTTGCTCGATGTCTTTCCCCAATTCTTAAGAATCTAGGGTTCTAACCCATTTCCAAGAATCAACCCTTTGATTCTTGTGTTAATCAACATAAAGATGGATTGAAAGGGCTTACCTTAAGTGTAAGTATGATTGGGTCTTCAAGAAATACCCAAAAATCGCCTCAAGAGCTCACCAAATGATTTTTATAAGTTATGAACCGAAATGGCCCGAAATGGCCTTTTTATAGCAGTTTTTTTGCCTCTGTGACAGCTTCTTTTGAAAAAATCATAACTTTTGATAGGAATGTCCAAATGACCTGAAACCAGTGCCATTAGAACCACAACTCAAAGGGATACAACTTTTATGTTTTGATTTTTTCCTAATTTCTTACGGATTGGCGGGAAAATCAGATTTTATCTGGCTATTTGCGCCAAAACAGAACAGAAATGTCGCAGCAGATTTTCTACAGTTTTAGGGGCAAAACGGGACCCTACGAAGCTCGGAATGATGTCAAATTTTGCACACAAGTCGTAAAATACTTGGGTGACATGCTCGTCAAGACGGAACTCAATTCGGAACTCCAGAACTTAAAAAGTGGGTCCCACGGTAAAGGTTCAATTTTCGACTTTCGCCAAAATAGCGAAATTTAACCAAACGACCTCGGAATCCAATTCCGAAAGTTGCTACAAGTCACAAATGACTATACGAACCTAACGGAACTTTCGGATCTCTCATCGGAGCTAATTTGCTCAAATCGAGCTCGGAAACCTCTTTTAACTCTTTTAAACTTCCGAAACGGGGACTTTATCAAAAGTCCTATCAAACGAGGTCCGTTTTCAATTTTGAAGGTTGCTACATATCATAAATGATGATACGGACCTAACGATGCGCTCGGATTTTCCATCGGGGTTCGTTTACTCAAAACGACCTATCGAAACCCCAAATTCCTTTCCGGAATTTCATAAACGGATCCTTTTCTCGAAAACCTATCAAACGGACTCCGTTTCGACTCAGATTTCACAGACGGGTCATAAATGACCTAACAGAGCTTTTGGGACTGTCGACACGCAAATCGAGGTCCCGGATCCCGTAACGACTATTTGAGGGTCGTTACATTCTCCCCCACTTAGACTCTCGGCCGTCCTCGGACGAGCCTAAGTCTAAGGTAGGATCCACACACTAGCCACGGAGCTGGAACGGATTTCGAGGACCCCTCGGTACCACCCGAAATCAATAAAACTTAAAAATGCAAATTCAGGCTTAGAAAATACAAGGATTTCATACCTGAATCATCGAACAAGCGCGGATGCCTCTCACGCATCTCGGACTCAAGCTCCCAAGTGGCCTCGGCAATGGAGTGATGCCCCCACTGAACTCTCACAAGCGGGATCACCTTCGATCTCATCTTACGGACCTCTCTAGCCACAATAGCAATAGGCTCCTCCGAATAAGCTAAGTCGCCATCTACCTCCACGGAAGCCATATCGATCACATGAGACAGATCGTGAACATACTTCCGGAGCATGGACACATGGAACACCGGATGAACAGACAAAGAGGGAGGCAAAGCCAGTCTATAAGCAACGGCGCCAACGCGCTCCAATATCTCAAAAGGCCCAATGAACCTAGGACTGAGCTTGCCTTTCTTCCCAAATCTCATAACACCCTTCATGGGCGACACTCTGAGGAATACCCGGTCCCCAACCATGAACTCAAGATCTCTCCGCCTCCGATCTGCATACGATATCTGCCGGCTCTGAGCCGTGCGGAGTCGATCCTGAATAACCCGGACCTTATCTAAGGTCTGCTGCACCAAATCGGGCCCCAACAACTGGACCTCACCAGACTCGAACCAACCGATAGGCGAGCGACATCTCCGACCATACAATGCCTCAAACGGAGCCATCTGGATAGAAGCCTGATAGCTATTATTATACGCAAACTCTGCTAGCGGCAAATGCCTATCCCAATGGCCTCCAAAATCAATAGCACACGCCCTCAACATATCCTCGAGGATCTGAATGGTCCGCTCAGACTGGCCATCAGTCTGCGGGTGAAATGCAGTGCTGAGATCGACCCGAGTACCCAGCTCTCTCTGAAAAGATCTCCAAAACTGAGCTGTGAACTGAGCACCTCGGTCAGAAATGATAGAAACAGGAGCACCATGCAATCTCACAATCTGCTCAATGAAGATACGAGCCAGACGCTCCGAGGTATAAGTAGTCCTCACTGGAATGAAGTGAGCCGACTTCGTCAGTCGATCAACTACTACCCACACCGAATCATGCTTACCCACGGTCAGCGGCAAACCAACTACGAAATCCATAGTGATCTGCTCCCACTTCCACTCGGGAATGGGCATAAACTGGGTCACCCCGGCTGGCCTCCGGTGCTCATACTTCACCTGCTGGCAATTCAAACACCGAGATACATAATCAGCAACATCCCTCTTCATCCCTTTCCACCAATACAGCTCTCGAAGATCATGATACATCTTCGCAGTACCAGGATAAATGGAATATCTCGAACTGTGAGCCTCTGCCAAAATCATCTGCCTCAGCTCCACAATGGCTGGAACACATACCCGGCCGTTAAGCCGCAAAGCACCATCATCACCAATCACGAACGAGAACACTCCCCCACTCAGGACCCTGTCCCGGAGATCTCTCAGATAAGGATCCTCGAACTGTCTTTCCCGAATCTGGGAAGCTAAAGACGACTGAGACCCCACATATGCAAGCACCTGGCCTGGAACAGAATCATCAAACCGAACCCCACTAATGGACAAAGCCTGCAACTCACGGGCCAACGGCCTCATATCAGCATCAAGATAGGCGAGGCTACCCATGGACTTCCTACTCAAGGCATCGGCTACAACATTAGCCTTTCCGCGATGATACGGGATAGAAAGATCATAATCCTTCAGCAGCTCTAACCAGCGGCGCTGTCTCCCGTTCAAGTCCTTCTGAGTGAACAAGTACTGGAGACTCTTATGATCGGTGAATATCTCACATGGCTCGCCATAAAGATAGTGCCTCCACAACTTCAGTGCAAACACGACAGCTAACAGCTCCAAATCATGGACAGGATAATTCTTCTCATGGACCTTCAGCTGTCTCGAGGCATAAGCTATCACCTTACCCTCCTGCATCAGAACGCTACCCAGGCCAACACCCGAAGCATCACAATATACGGTGAATCCCCCGGATCCACTAGGCAAGGCCAACACTGGCGCTGAAGTCAACAGAGTCTTAAGCTTCTGAAAGCTAGACTCACAGGCATCGGACCACAGGAAAGGAACATTCTTCTGGGTCAACTTCGTCAGAGGTGCTGAAATAGAAGAAAACCCCTCGACGAACCGCCGATAATAACCTGCCAAGCCTAAGAAACTCCGAATCTCTGTAGGAGAAGTAGGCCTAGGCCAACTCTGAACGGCCTCTATCTTCTTCGGATCAACACACACCCCATCCTTGGTCACCACGTGACCTAGGAAAGATACAGAACTGAGCCAAAATTCACACTTGGAGAATTTGGCATACAACTGCTGATCCCTCAGAGTCCGAAGAACAACTCTCAAATGCTGCTCATGCTCCTCCCTGCTCCTCGAATAAACCAAGATATCATCGATAAACACAATGACGAAGGAGTCAAGGTAGGGCTTGAACACTCGGTTCATCAGATCCATGAAAGCAGCTGGGGCATTCGTAAGCCCGAAAGACATCACCAGAAACTCATAGTGGCCATATCGGGTACGAAAAGCAGTCTTGGAAACGTCCTCGGACCGAATCCTCAACTGATGATACCCCGACCTCAAATCAATCTTCGAGAAGAAGGTAGCACCCTGAAGCTGATCAAACAAATCATCAATACGCGGCAAAGGATACCTATTCTTGATAGTAACCTTATTCAGCTGCCGGTAATCAATACACATCCGCATAGAGCCATCCTTCTTCTTCACAAATAATACCGGGGCACCCCATGGAGACACACTGGGCCTAATGAAGCCCTTATCGAGCAAATCCTGAATCTGCTCCTTCAGCTCCCTCAACTCAACAGGAGCCATACGATACGGGGGAATAGATTTAGGCTGAGTGCCTGGCAATAGATCAATGCAAAACTCTATCTCCCGCATAGGCGGCAAACCCGGCAAATCATCAGGAAACACATCCGGATACTCACAAACAACCGGAACTCTATCAAGGGATAACTCCTCTGCCCGGACATCCCGAACTGAAGCAATATATCCCTCGCACCCACTAGATATCATCCTCTGCGCCTCCAAGAAAAAATGATCCTACTCTTCGGAGAAGGCCTGGAACCTCTCCATACAACCCGAGACTCACCCTCTGCCCCGATCGTCACGGACTTGGCATGGCAATCCAACGTCGCATGACAGGAAGCCAGCCAATCCATGCCCATAATGACATCGAAATCAGACATATCGAGCAGCATCAGGTCCACTAAGGACTCTACATCACAGATGGAGATCATACACTGCCGATAGCCCCTATCTACACATATAGAAAACCCGACAGGGGTGGTAACCATAAAGGGATCATCTAAGAAGACCAGATCCCTGCCTAAGCAAGGGGCAAATCCCGGCGACACATACGAATAGGTAGAGCCCGGATCAATAAGAGCATAAGCATCGCGGCCACAGACAGAAATAATACCTGTGATGACATCATTGGATGCCTCAGCATCCTGACGAGTCATAGCATAGACCTGCGCCGAGCCTCCTGAACCCGGAGCTCTCTGAGACTGCTGTCTAGGAGGAATCTGAGAAACGGGCCTGGCGGCCTGAGGACCAGATGGTACCATAGCTGCGGATCCCTGGCGACCTGATGAAACATAAGGGCAACTCCTGACATAGTGCTCTGGAGACCCACACTCAAAACATCCATCACCTCAACCTCCTCTACCGCCTCTACCACCTCTGCCACGACCACCTCCAGACGAACACCTCCCATGATGCCTCTGATGGCACCTCCCGCACTGCGGCGGACCAGACTGCGAAGAGCCACCCTGCCTCTGGGATGACTGAGGCCTCGGGGTCTCTGAAGAAAAATCCTGGGCAGGCAAAGCAGCAGCCTGGGGCCTAGACTGAGAACGGCCCTGATGACCCTGACCCCTCTGAGCGGATCCACTATACCCACCAGACTGACGCGACCTCTTGGCCGCCCTCTCCGCGTTAGCCCTGGCGAAGATATCCTCCATCCGCCGCGCCACATCAACTATCTCAAAATATGACTTGTTGCCCATATCAGGGGCAACAGCTACCTGCAAGCGGGGATGAAGACCCTCAACAAACCGGAGGACCTTGTCCCTCTCCTGAGCCACCATAGCCGGCGCAAACTGAGACAACCACAAGAACCAGGTGTCATACTCTGAAACAGACAGGTTTCCCTGCCTCAACCCCTCAAACTCGCGCCTCTGAGCATCGTGCTGACTCTGGGGCACGAAGCTGCTCATGAACATAGACACGAACTCAGCCCAAGACAAAGGAGGGAGGTCACTAGACCTCTGCCGCATCATGGAGACCCACCATGTCTCCGCATCTCCCGATAATCTGAAAGAAGCACACTGCACCCCTAAGGTGTCTCTAGTACCAAGAACTGTCAAAATCTTCTCACACTTCTGAATGTACCTCTGGGCAGTACATGTAGCTGAGGTACCGTCGAACTCTGGAGGCTGAAGCTTCATGAATGACTCTATCCTCCTGGAAACCTCCTCAGTGCCCAACGGTGCACCTCTGGGCAGTACAACGGTGCCTGGCACAACAGCAGGCACAGGGGGAATAGATGCTGACAGAGTCGCTGCGGACACCGCAGGGATAGCTGTGTCCTGCCTAGTGGCTGACGGGCGACCTGCCCGAGTCTTCTTAGCAGCTGGCGGCTGCGTAGGTGCTGATGGCTCTCCCGCAGACGCGGGTGTAGAAGATGCAGCCCTCCTGGCTGAGGATGCTCGCGTCCTCGCCATCTGATACAATACACGAAAAAGGGTCAGCACCTATATAAGCTACTCAGCACGAATAGAGATGAAACGAAGGGAAAACATTTCCTAACATGCCCTTGTAGCCTCTCGCTCATAAGTATGGTCGACAACATACCCATAAGCAAGCCTCTACTCAGACACTGCTCCAAGACTCCTAGGACTCGAATTAGAACCTAGGGCTCTGATACCAAACTGTCAGGACCCAATTTCCAAGGGCTCGTGATGGCACCTAAACAATATTTGCCTAGGCGAACCAATGAAACAAGATGCGGAAAAGAACAATAATGTGAAAAGATCATAAATGGATATATAAATATAAAAGTGTGAAGTCCAAAAGAATATATCCACAAAAGAATTGGAGCATTCTAAGAGTGACTCAATAAAGTATGAATATACATCAAAGAAATCTGAGTCCTATCTCTAAGTGACTCCGGCGGTATGCCACCACGGTCTGTGTGGTCGGCTCACCTCAATCAAAAGTCTCAGAAGCCTCGGGAACCGCTAACATCCGGGCTGCTGACTGGATGAAGGACTTGTGCACGTAGTAGAGTAAGTTATGAGCCGAAGCCCAGTAAGATCACCGACAGGCCCGCTAAGGTACCCTTGCGGGACAAGTCGCTACATGCATCATAAGCAACAACATGCTATAGTAATCATACAATAAAGTAGTGAAATCACAAATAGATGTAACACATTCCATACACACAAGTAGTAACCAGAAGTCTCAAGGATTATGCCCATCCAACGTAAGGCATAGGCCAACTCAGCGGCGGTTTGGAAGTCCAATCTCTACTCCCGTGCCGACTAACCAAGACCTACGATGGACTAGCAACACCACTACTAAGTATCAACCATATACCGTGACCCAAAGTAACTATCACAATCATGAATAAGTAGACCAACGACCCATAGTCGTTGGCTCATCTCAAATCTGTCTACGATCGCACCACACCCCCTGTCAAGTGCGTCGTATCTCAATAAATCAAGTGACCACACCACACCCTCTGTCAAGTGTGTCACATCTCAAAGATCAAGTGTCCACACCACACCCCCTGTCAAGTGTGACACATCTCATAGTATAGGCGACACCACACCCCCTGTCAAGTGTCCCTCTAACAGTATTAATATCCACGACATTAATAACAATAATAGAAATAATAACAGAAATATTAATAACGATAATATTTCACAGTCACCGTAACCCAGGTTGGTTATGCTAGCTGAACGTAAGGCGAAGGTTAACCCGACCACAGTTTGGGGGTACAATCCCTACTCCCATGTCGTCCAACCCAAGGTTACGTATAGACAGCACTACCCAACCCGGCACGTGAACAAATCAAGTACCAATATCATACAAAAGCCGGCAAAATCCTCGGCAAGACATTTATCATGACATGCCGGCAACATCCTCGGCCATGTCCCAAGTTCTTGCTATCTAAGCATGGCGTAGCAAGCGTTACTACGATATAAATTTAAGCTACCTCGACGTAGCGTTTAGACCGGCACATACCTCGGTCGAGTCACAATCTCGCTATTTATAACAAACAATAATAGCAAGTAATTCACATCATTAATCCTAACCATTGTTAGGTATATATATGCGTACATGAAGCATACTAGCATGAAGGAAGAGTCCACAAGCACAATAGAGGTCAACTCTCACTTACCTCGAAATTCGGGCTCAAATGCCGGGAAGAATCTCCTTTCCCGCTCACCTTGTCCGCGAAGGACTCTCCACTAGGTCTATTAAGACAAGATATAGCACATATGAGTGCTCAATTATAGCTATTTAAGCCTATAGGCATCCTAGGATAAAAATTACCAAAATGCCCCCGGGTAGGGCCGAGCCCTAAATTTACAAAATGTACTTTTCCGGACTCCCCACGCTCCCGTGAGTCCAAAAGTACACTTAGATTCCACATGCGAGCCTTGCTCGATGTCTTTCCCCAATTCTTAAGAATCTAGGGTTCTAACCCATTTCCAAGAATCAACCCTTTGATTCTTGTGTTAATCAACATAAAGATGGATTGAAAGGGCTTACCTTAAGTGTAAGTATGATTGGGTCTTCAAGAAATACCCAAAAATCGCCTCAAGAGCTCACCAAATGATTTTTATAAGTTATGAACCGAAATGGCCCGAAATGGCCTTTTTATAGCAGTTTTTTTGCCTCTGTGACAGCTTCTTTTGAAAAAATCATAACTTTTGATAGGAATGACCAAATGATCTGAAACCGGTACCATTAGAACCACAACTCAAAGGGCTACAACTTTCATGTTTTGAGTTGTTCCTAATTCCTTACGGATTGGCCGGAAAATCAGATTTTATCCGGCTGTTTGCGCCAAAACAGAACAGAAAAGTCGCACCAATTTTTCTACTGTTTTAGGGGCAAAACGGGACCCTACGAAGCTCGGAATGATCCCAAATTTTGCACACAAGTCATAAAATACTTGGGTGACATGCTCGTCAAGACGGAACTCAATTCGAACCTCCAGAACTCAAAAAGTGGGTCCCACGACAAAGGTTCAATTTTCGACTTTCGCCAAAATAGCGAAATTTAACCTAACGACCTCGGAATCCAATTTTGAAAGTTGCTACAAGTCACAAATGACTATACGAACCTAACGGAACTTTCGGATCTCTCATCGAAGCTCATTTGCTCAAATCGAGCTCGGAAACCTCTTTTAAACTTCCGAAACGGGGACTTTATCAAAAGTCCTATCAAACGAGGTCCGTTTTCAATTTTGAAGGTTGCTACATATCATAAATGACGAGACGGACCTAACGATGCGCTCGGATTTTCCATCGGGGCTCGTTTACTCAAAACGACCTATCGAAACCCCAAATTCCTTTCCGGAATTTCATAAACGGATCCTTTTCTCGAAAACCTATCAAACGGACTCCGTTTCGACTCAGATTTCACAGACGGGTCATAAATGACCTAACGGAGCTTTTGGGACTGTCGACACGCAAATTGAGGTCTCAGATCCCGTAACGACTATTTGAGGGTCGTTATAGAACTATCCCAAAAGAACCTGCATACACACTGTTAATGGCCAAAAGGAGGCCAGAAGGATAACACACAGCATCACATAATATGCTTGCTATACAGAAAGAGAGACTACCTTTTGTAGCTATTATGAGCAAGCAAACAGAGTAACATTAAGAGCAGTGTAGCAAACTAGAAAGCCTTTTCAGATTTTAGTATCAAAAGCTCTTCTATCCAGTAGTGAGATCAAAGGAAAAAAAAAGAGCAATAAGTAGTTCAGAGTAGAGGAGAAAGATGATTTTTGTGTACTCAGTGTATGAAGGTCAAAAACTGTGTGTGCAGTAAAAAAGAAGGCCAGTTTATATGTGTGGGGGTGGGAGTTCAAATTCAAACGGGTAACACATAAAAGGCAGGGAAATATTTTCTTCCAAACTTAAGAAGGACTCAATTAGGTGGACCTTCTAAATATAGGCCAATCAGTCTCCCAATTTTAAGGAATATAGAATCCTAACCAATTATTCTTTCTTCCCCTTAACCTTGTCAAATGTTTAGGTTCAAAACCATCTACACAAACATATTTTTAGGCTCGAAATTATCCCTTGGAGATTAAAAAGATTCCAATTGATACTAGGTTAAACAAATAACCAATTTCCATACTATTACAAATTCACATTATACCTAGTCAAAATTCCTTAAATCATGTTCAAATCACCTTACTATTTCAGTTTTCATCCTAAAGAAGCCATATGATCATGTAAATCAATGTATTTCGACAAAATAGAAGGGCAACCACACTGCAAAGTATGAACGGCTAGAATCAGTTCACAAATTATCACGAAGTTAATAGGAACAGCCTAGGGCACTAGAGTATGAAAAACTCGAAGTAACACTCAATTAAATCATTGAACTAAATTGAGATTAAAAATCACATGAGTTTCAACTAATCGAGTAGCAAACAAACATGTTAACACATATAAGAACTAGGCAAGCTTTAGGCATGACTATCACGAAGTGCAGGGATCATCGAAGAAGAAAAAGGGTTACCCGCTTAAGGTCGGAGTTGGATCAGGCTTGAACCCATTATGATTACCCATGCGTAGGGATTTTCCCCTTTTTCTGGTAGTGACGCTTTAGGCTTTGCTTAGCCATGACCGGAGTTCTTTTTCGGCGGCAGAGACATGAATCAAACGAGAGGTCAATTTTGTCTCTTGTCGAATAGGAGAATTGACATAGGAGTTTTGTCGCGGATATTAAGGGGGTCATGGGATGTAATTTATTTTAGGTTTCAACGGTGGAAATGGCTGGAAAACGGCTCGACAAGGGTGGAGCTAGGGTTTCACCGAGAGAGAGAGAATCAGGGGGAAGGGCGACATGAACATTGGGGAAATGAGAAGGGGATTAGGGTTTCGGGGGATGACTGGATAATTAAAAATGGAAAGTTAGGCTTCAACTGTTGGATCAAACCTACGAACGGATGAGATTTTGCCACGTGTGCCTATGTGGATATAATGTGGGTATACGTGGCATGGTGATGTATATAAATAGGAAGGGTGTAAGGTGTATAAATGAGGTGTAAATTTGGGTGTACAAATGACGTGTATATTTGTGCGTATAAATGGTATAAAATACGTACAAAGGTGTATAAAATATGTATAAAATTGCAGAAAAAATTAGAAAATTAATTAAAAATGCTATAACGACTAAGGGAATGTATAATAATGCAATTTCGAGGTTTAAAATGATCTGAGTAATTTTATCGAAAAAATAGAGGAAGTTGCGGAATTTATAATTGGACAGGCACGATATTGTAAAATAGCAGCGATTTGTAAGGGCGTCTTTAAAAATAGCCAAATGGGAGTACTTGTGTTAGATAGGAATTTTGTGTAAAGATAACTGTAGAGTTATCAGTGCAATTTTTTCTGAAAAAGCAACTATCGAAACAAGAGGGACAAAATTGGGTGTCAACAGTTGCCCCTATTTGCCCGGGAATGATGAAAGAGTCTTCGGGCAAAGACGCTGACAGAATTGTCAATTTTTTTGTGACCCTTGGAAGATGTATTTAGAGATTGTGAGTGTTTGTGTGGTGTCAGATTGTAGTGTCTTTGCATCGTCAAATTGTATGTCCTGCAAGAGAAGTGAGTTTTGCAAAGCAGTGCGTATGTAAATGCGTAAATAGACTTTCGTGTTCGTTGAATCGTCTTGTCAATGTTTCTTGTCATTTGAATGTGTGCTCGTCATGTTGGGTTGTATACCTCTTTGTTATGCCAAGTTTTCCACCACATACTATGTCATTGTTTTCCTCGGGCTGTCAACCTTTCGCCATGCTATTCTTTTCAAATGGCTCTCTACCCTCTGGGCTGTCTACCCCATATCATGCCATTCCTTTCACCAGGCTATCTACCCTCCAGGCTTTCTACCTTTTGCCATATCATCAATTTTTTATCGGGTTGTTTACCCTCCGGGCTATCTACCTTTTGTCATGCGAATCTTTCTTATCGGGCTGTCTACCCTCCGGGCTGTCTACCCTTTGTTATGCCAATCTTTCTTATCGGGCTGTCTACGCTTTGTCATGCCAATCTTTCTTATCGAGCTGTCTACCCTCTGGGTTGTCTACCATTTGTCATGCCAATCTTTCTACTACTCTTTTCATCAGGATGTCTACCCTTCGGGCTGTCTACCCTTTGTCATACCAATCTTTTTATCAGGTTGTGTACCCTTTGGGCTGTCTACCCTGCAAAATAAAAGCATAGTGAAGAAAATCTGAATACCTCTCGTCGGGAGAAGTTCGCCTGTCGTATCGAGCTGTGTACCCCCTATGCCTACGTTCAAAGAACGATTTGTGTGTTGTGCGGGGGGATGGTTTAGTTTGTGCATTCTTGACTTGATTTGCGCCTTCTCCTCTTGAATGTCGGGACCTCGGCCAAGCTAGTGGGGATATATAAAGAAATAAAGAAAATAGTTCAAATATTTTGAAAAAGCTTTTATAAGAAGAAAAGTATTTTATTCCATTCAATCGCAAACTGCATTGCGTAAAATCGTGGCCATTGTTCCTCGGGCCGTTCTACGATTTTGTATTGAATGAATTTTGAGGGGACCTAAAAATTCTGCCCCAATGCCAATTCTAGACTATCCTTTTGGAACTTTTTAGAGTTCCTCAAAAATTCTATTCCAGTGTCTACTTCGTGGGGAAAATAATTTTTTTGTACTTATGCGACCGAACCTTGGGTAGGTTTTCTACGTATCCCACTTGGGGAATCAGGTTGTAACGTAGTTCCAAATTACATGATATGTTGCAAAACAATAAAGCAATTGGTTAATGCAAGTTCTTAAACAAAGTATCTTTTGACAGCGTCTACATTGATCGGCTTCGGCCAAACTTTGCCGTCCATCAATTCCAATATTAGTGCTCTTCCGGTCAGAACTCGGTGAACCATGTATAGCCCTTGCCAATTTGGTGTGAACTTGCCTTTTGCCTCTTCTTGATTAGGGATAATTTTCTTTAATACCAACTGCCCAGGTTTGGAAAGCCTCTCTCGAACTTTCTTGTTAAATGCTTTGGCCATTCTTCTCTGATATAATTGCCCATGACATATTGCGTTCATCCTTTTGCCATCAATGAGCGCTAATTGCTCCATCCTCTCTCTGATCCATTCAGCATCTTTCAACTGTGCTTCTTGAATGATTCTTAAAGATGGTATCTCGACCTCTGCTGGTATGACTGCTTATGTTGCCAAAGACTAACAGGTAAGGAGTGGTTCCCGTTGATGTTCTCACTCTGGTGCGGTACCCTAAAAATGCATATGGTAGGTTCTCATGCCATTGCCTCGAATTGTCAGTCCTACTTGCGCAGTATTTTCTTGATGTTCTTGTTGGCTGCCTCTACTGCGCCATTCATCTGAGGTCTGTGTGCAGTGGAATTACGGTGCTTGATTTTGAAAACTTCACAAGTTGCTTTCATCAAGTCACTATTGAGATTGGACCCGTTGTCAGTGATGACTGACTCAGGAATGCTGAATCTACAGATCATTTTGTCACGAACGAAGTTTGCTACCACTTTTTTTGTCACTGACTTGTACGATGCAGCTTCCACCCATTTGGTAAAGTAATCAATGGCTACCAATATGAAATGGTGTCCATTTTATGCGGAATATTTAATAGGTCCTATGACATCCATTCCCTAGGCGGCAAAGCGCCAAGGTGATCCCATAACATTCAACTTGCTTGGAGGTTCTCGAATCATGTCTCCGTGGATTTGGCATTGATGACACTTCTTTGTGTGCTTTATGCAATCATGCTCCATTGTCATCCAAAAATATCCAGCCCTTAAGATCTTCTTTGCGAGGACGAAGTCATTCATGTGCGGGCCACACATCCAAGAGTGTATGTCTTCTAACAGTCTCACAGCTTCTTTAGCATCTACACATCTCAGCAAACCTAAATCAGGTGTTTTTTGTATAAGACTTCGCTATTAAAAAAGAAACCACTTGCCAATCTCCTCAACGTCTTCTATTAAAGGCTCGTTGCGTCTTTTGGGTAAGTGCCATCTTTGAGAAATCTCTTAATATCGTAGAACCACGGTTGTCCATCTAATTCTTCCTTCACATGATAATAATATGTTGGTTGTTTCCTTGCCAACACAGGTATTTAATCGATGTAGTTCTTGTCAGGATGCTGGATCATGGAGGATATGTTGGCCAAAGCGTCTGCAAATTCATTTTGCAGCCTAGGTACATGCCGGAACTCTATCTTGATGAACCTTTGCTTCAGATCTTTTATGCACTCAAGGTACGACAATATTTTAGAATTCTTTGTCGTCCATTCTCCTCGGACTTGGTGAATTAACAAATCAGAGTCTCCTATCGCCCACAGCTCTTGTATGTTCATGTCTACCCCCATTCTAAGACCCAAGAAGCAAGCTTTGTATTCTGCCATGTTATTGGTGCAAGGAAATGTCAGTTTGGCTGTGATAGGATAATGTTGACCAGTCTCTGAGACCAGTACTGCTCTAATGCCGACTCCTTTGAAGTTTATCGCTTCATCAAAGAATAATCTCCAACCGTCATATTCTTCCATGATATCTTTCCCCATGAACATGACTTCTTCGTCAGGGAAATAGGTGTGCAAAGGCTCATAATCATCATCTATGGGATTCTCGACCATGTGGTCCGTTAAGGCTTGAACTTTCACCGCCTTTTGAGTTACAAAAGTGATGTCGAACTCGCTGAGTAGCATTTGCCATTTGGCCAACTTCCCGGTAGGCATTGGCTTTTGGAAGATATACTTGAGAGGATCCATCGTTGATATCAGCAAGGTTGCATAGGATGTCAGGTAGTGTCTCAACTTTTGCGCTACCCAATTCGTAAGGAGTGAACTTCTTACTCAAATAATATATTGCTTGATCTTTCCTCCCAGTTGAGTCATGTTGTCCCAATACATATCCAAATGCTGAATCTACAAGATATATGTACAAGATCAAAGGTCGCCTACGTTCCAGTGGAACCAGCACGGGTGGGCAAGATATGTACTTCTTTATCCGATCGAATGTCTTTTGGCAATCCTCTGTCCACTCGGTCGCTGCATCTTTCTTCAATAACTTGATAATTGGTTCACAGATAACCATGTATTGAGTTATGAACCGACTGTTGTAATTGAGTCGTCCTAAAAAGCTCATTCTTACTCTTCGGTGGTGGCAATTTCTTGATGGCTTTGATCTTGGATGGGTCTAACTCAATGCCTCTTCTGCTAAGAATGAAACCCAAAAGCTTCCCCGCTGGAACACCAAAAGCACACTTTGTTGGATTCAGTTTCAAATTGTATCTACGCAAGCGATTGAAAAACTTGCGCAAATTGTCCAGATGTTCTGAGCTTTTCTTTTATTTAATGTTCACATCATCCACATATATTTTGATTTTTTTTGTGCATCAAATCATGGAACATCGTAGTCATTGCCCTCATGTAAGTTGCTCCCGCATTCTTCAAACCAAACAGCATCACCTTATAGCACTAAGTCCCCCAAGATGTAGTGAAAGCTGTCTTCTCGGCATCCTTCTCATCCATGAGTACCTGATGGTAGCCTGCGAAGCAATCCACAAAAGGTTGCAGTTCATGCTTCGCGCAATTGTCAATTAAGATGTGTATATTCGGCAAAGGAAAGTCGTCTTTCGGACTTGCTCTAATTAGATCCCTGTAATCTACACAAACTCTGATTTTCCATCTTTCTTTGGCATGGGAACAATGTTTGCTAACCATGTCGGGTATTTGACTGCTTTCAAGATCCCCCCATTGAGCTATTTGGTCACTTCTTCTCCGATTTTTACCAAGGTCGATGACTTAAAAGTTCGGGCCTTTTGTTTGACTGGCAGAAAGCCTGGATTGATGGACAATTTGTGGGCCACCACATCCGTGCTTATGCCGGTCATGTCATCATACGACCATGCGAACACATCCTCATATTATTTAAGAAATTCGACATATTGCTTTCTATCTTCTGCGGTGAGATGCACACTGATCCTTATTTCTTTTACTGTTTTATCATCTCCCAGATTTATCACCTCAGTCTCTTCTAGATTTGGTTTAGGCGTATTTTCAAATCTTTCAATTTCCTCTTGTGTTGCCTCATCAAACTCATCATAGTCAAAATCAGGTTCCTCAGGCTTTGTAGTTTCGTTACACGTTACAGTCATGGACGCAATGGAATTATTATTTTGAATGTTGAAAAGTGAAATATTGTGTAATTAAAAGATTAAGAACGGAATAAGAAAGAAACAGAGCAATGCTTTATTTATGAATCCTTGTAAAACAAATTTTATAGGGAGACATTTCAAAAAAAAAAAAAAAAGGAAAATGCAAGTTCCACAACTCGGGGTCGGGTTTTATTTTAGAAAGCATAAAAAATAAGCTCTATCCCTTATCTCTACCAAGGTCAACAATAAGCTCGGGCCAGGTTGTTGGTCTTTTCAGTGCAGCTTCGGATTCAGCTTTTGCAAGGCCAGGAGGTTCAACATTCTCTTCTAGGATCACACAGCAGTCTTCGTCAGATAGAAACAGCTTTTGCATGCCTGCCAGCAAATCCTCTTCAGCTTCAACAATCTTCGGCTCAACATCTTCTGCTGCAGATACCTCCCCCTTGCGACCATCCAAGTAGCCAGACGAGACAAAAATATGTAGGAGAGATTTGAAACTTCTTATGTAGTATTTGAAGTCGAGCGAAACTTCTTCCATGCTCTTCTCATAAGTCACAATGTACCCTATGCCGACTTTTTCGTTGTCGGGCCTCATCATAATTTGAATCTGTTCAGCCATGCCATCTAAGTTCTTGCCCAAACCTTTCCCAGGTTCGTAGCCTTGCCTTATTATAATGCATATAACCCAATCTCCAGGCCACTTCGCAGGATGTGAAGGTACGTAGGGCTCCTCAATCATCACCTCCATAGGTTCAGGCTCGGGTATTTTAGGAAGCTATACTTTCCTTCCCCTTGTTTCTTCAGAAATGCACTTCCAGTCAGGATGGGGATTGGGTGAGTACACATGTCGCTTCTCTGTTATGGCAGGTATGGTCTCACAAAATTTCCGTAAAGGCACAGCCGAGTCAGATATCACGGGCTCCCAAACCAAGTTTCTCCCTTCATAGCTTTTGCCTTGGCCATCCCAATAGGCACTGTAAAAGTTTTTCCTTTTCTCCTCAATCCTAAAACGACCTCGGTTAGTCGTTTCGGAAGTTAGGACTCCGATTGGTGTGCCGATAATTTTAAAATATTCGTAATATCCATCGGGACTTATCTGTAAAATTTGAGCAAAATCAGACATCGTTTGGTAGGCATCGGAAGAAGGTTTCAGTTTTTATTGGCGATAAATATTAAAAAGAGATTTTCGAGCTCGGTTTTGCCGAATGAGCTCCGATTCGAAATCCGAAAGCGCCTTTAGGTTCGTATGATTATTTATAACCTTTGTGAACTTTCGAAAGTGAATTTCGATGTTGTTCGGCTAGTTTCCGCTAAAATGCCGAAAGTTAAATAATTTGAGCTTTTTCATTTAAATTCGCATCTTGAGTTTCGGGAGTCCAATTTGAGATCCATCTTCGCGAGTATGTTACATATATTTTGTATAACTTGTATGCAAAATTTGAAATTATTTGGAATATTGTAGGGTACCATTTTAATTTTTACCGTAGAAGAAAACAAAAAAAAAGAGAGAAAAAGACAAAATTGGAAAGAAAGCTAAAGGAGTTGGGCGGTGGGGGATATAAATCCCCCTAATCAACTTCGACAAACAGAGATAGCTACAACCACAGAAACGAAAAAACAAGAAACGCGAAACAGAGAAAATGGAAAACACGCAGTGGAAAAATGCCAGAAAATAAGAAAAGGGGCCGGAGAAAAGTAGAATTTTTACCCTGAAACATTCAGGTAATGATCCTAATATATTATTTGAGTTTATTACGTGTGTTTGAATCTGTTTTAACGGTAAAATTTGGAATATTAGACACCGTTTTAATAAGTTCAATTAATAGTTAAAGGGCCAAATGGACCCCGATAACGAAATTGATTATATATTCATACTCAGTGATTTATGGGCAACATATAAATGTAAATTATTTGGGGTTTGGTTATGTGACCTTAAACCCCGTACATAGGCCTGGCCTGCGTATTGCGTATGCAAATAGGGTATCAGGTTCCTAACCAGATTGCCCTAAGATGTGAGGAATGAAGCCTTTAGCCTAATTTGATATATTTTTCTGCTTATTGAATAGAGTGAGATCGTTTGGCAATGAAACCAAAGGACAAGCGGTTATTGAGTGGATGTACTAACTTTGTAACAAGGTAAGTGTTTATATCCATTTCTTTGGAGGCACCTGGCCTCGTGGATTTTCTACCACGTGTTCCTTACGTGAGTAGCTGCCGATAGGCGTACTCATTACGCCTTAGCTTTGGATTTATATTCTATATTATATGTTATGTCCTGTTATTGGTATTGCATTGAGAATCTGAGTATTGTACTTTGGCTGTGAGTTGGTATATACTTTCCAGCTGTCGATGAGAGTCCCGCGCTGGTGATGGGTGATTATTGCATCATGTTGCACTCGTATGCACATTGCATCATATTGAGGGTAGGAGGATGCCGCCCTCGGAGCAGGAGGATTCCGCTCCATCGCATCATATTGAGGGTAGGAGGATTCCGCCCTCGGAGCAGGAGGATTCCGCTCCATTCATTTGGCACATGTGACCCTTTGCATCACTTTTCATTTCATTTCATCTCATTTCATACCATTGTGTAGACTTACGTTACATGACTACTGTCCGGCTTATATATGCATTGCTTATTTGTTGATATGTTTCTGGATCGTATCCCTAGTTGAATTTATGGTTTCATACGTGTTTCCGGTTGTCATGTGGCTCTGTCTTTTATAATTTAAATAAGAGGAATTTGGTTTATCTGTTTCTTCTCCCTGGCTAGCTATCCTATTCTTTGAGGTGGCTAGTCTGCCCCACTTATTGAGTCCTTTCGACTCACCCTTGTTTGTTGTTTGTTCTTGTCTATCTATTTTGTTTCGGCAGGTTCGCTCCAGGATTGAGTTCGCCACGTTGTAAAGGAGCGAAGGCGACTTCAGCTGTCAGGGTGAGCCAGCTTTTATTCCGAATGGCCACCAGTTTATTGGTTGTTATTTCAGTTGCATTTTGCTCCCTTCAGGAGGTATTTGTCTTCTTTTGTACTCTTAGATGTCTAGTCTGGATAGCCCTAAACCTAGTATGTTGGGTAGTCAGCTGTAATTTTCTTTCGTACAACTTAGAGGTGTCAATATGTCTGTGTAATTTTATTTAGTCCTGTCTTTATTTATGAATTGTTATATTTATTTTCCTAATTTAATTGGTAAGGGTCTGCCCGACGGGTCTAGGGGAGGATGTCGGGTGCCCGCACGGCCTAAACGGATTATGGGTCGTGTCAAGTCCCTTGTGGTGCGTTGATGAGTTTAGGAGTGAAGTGTGCAGTATATCCTCTTTGGACTGTGTCAATGTTATTCTTCTACCCATTGGGATTCCAACTCTTATTGTAGTTCTTGCGGTATCCTCCTCAGCTACCCTGCACTGCTCCCATAAGCTCCACATTATAGAAGGTCTGTGCGTCAGGAGTGTTCCCCCTCAATTGCTGGTATGGTTTGTTCATTGAAAATGGAGTTGCTCCCTTCGCCAAACACTACCACCTCTTTTTTGTCCCACTCGAACTTCACTGTCTGGTGCAAGGTAGAAGGGACTGCCCCAGCCATGTGAATCCAGGGTCTTCCCAGCAGCAGGTTATATGAAGCAGAGATGCCCATGACATGAAACTCAGCAGTGAATTCGACGGGACCGACCATGATGGTTTAGTCTATCTCCCCAACGGTGCTTCTTTGTGAACCATCGAATGTCTTTACCTTCATGTCACTTTCTCTAATCTTGCTTTGATCAATCTCAATTCTCTTCAGAGTGATGAACGGGCATATGTTCAAGCCAGAACCCCCATCGATCAGAACTCTCCCTACAAACAGTCTTTGCATTTGATGGTGACATGCAAGGCCTTGTTATGACTCAACCCCTCTGGTGGTATCTCATCTTCATGGAAGGCGATTTGAATGGATTCCATGACTTGCCCAATCATGCTAGCCAAGTTCTTGACTGTGGTGCCCACCGGGACATGTGCTTCATCCAACACTTTCTGATTTGAGAAGTAGAGCTAGAACAGAGATTTGTGCAGGAGTCTTGCCCAAATGTTCAACCACGGAGTATTCTTTCGCTTGAACTTTCTTCCACAATTCTTCGGACTCCTCCTTGCTGGTACCTTGTCTACCTTGAACAAGACGCTCTAGAGTGTAGATCCTCTCACTTCTAGTCATCCCTTGTGATGCAACGCTCTCGACTACCGACATGCCTTTTTTCTCTGCTTCATAGTCCCATGGCACTTCTTTGTCATTGTAGGGAGGGACTATATCAACGTAAAACTTTGGGGCCACCTCTACTTTGATGGGCTCTGATGTTTAAGCGGCCTGGGCAACAGAAGCAAATGCTGGTGTAGCTTTTTTTGCCTTGACAATAGTTCATTCTAAGTTACATTCCTCATCTAACTCGATCAAGTTCACCCTATTATCTCTGTGATCGGGCAAAGGGTTATTGTGCACATTTGGTGCCTTCAAGTGTATCACCGTTTGATCGATTAGATCTTTTATTTTGTCTCTTAGGGTGTAGCACTTTTTGGTGTCATGACCAAGTCCCTCGGAATAGTAGGCACAAGTTTTTCTTTGGTCGAAGAAGGATGAGATTCTATCAGGTATTTTGAATGGGACAGGTTGTATGCGGCCTGCTACTTTGAGTCTTTCAAATAGATGGGTGCAGGATTCGGCCAATAGGGTGTAGTTTCTTTTGGGTCTTGGGTTGTTGTCTGTGCGAGGTCTTGGCGGGTAGATGTTAGTATTTCTATTTTTTGGGCTTTGTGTATATGGTGGTCTTTGTGGGGGTGGATTTTGGAAGATGGGTTGTGTGTTGTGGACTGGGTAAGCGGGCGATGGTGGAGGTGGTGTTTGGTAGTAGTTCTTATGGGTAGGACAATGGTCAAGTGATGCAGCAACGAAAGAAATATCGTCATTCTTCTTCTTCGATATCCCTGTGCTACCAGTTTACAATGCCTTGTTAGTGGCTTATAGTGCGGATAAGCTAACAATCTTGCCAGTTTTCAATCCATTTTCAACAATGTCACCAATCTTGATCAACTTCCCAAACTTCTTCTATTTCATATTCAGCATCTTGTCAAAATAGACATCTTCTTGTATGCGGATGAAAGTCGCTACTATCTCTGTGTCGTCCATAGAAGGTTGGACCTTAGCAGCTTCAGCTCTCCATCTAGTTGCAAACTCCCTAAAGGTTTCGGTAGGCTTCTTCTTCAGCTTCTCTAGATAGAATCTATCAGGCATGGCGTCAGTGTTGTGCTCGAAGCTGTCAACAAAGTCTCCAGCCATTGCTTCCCAGCTCATCCACTTCTTTGTTTTTTGTTTTGAGTACCACACTAGTGCATTGCCTGTCAAGCTACGGTTGAACAACTGCATTCGAATCTTCTCATCATGCCCAACCCCGACCAGTTTGTCACAGTAAGACCTTAATTAGATGAGCCATCGAATCTCCATTGTCATCGAACATGTTAAACTTGGGTGTCTTGTAACCATCAGGCAGCTTCAAGTTAGGATATATGTAGAGGTCTTCATAAGCCAGGCCTCTAGTTTCTTTGGTACCTTGGAATTGTTTGAACTTTTCCACCAGTCACTTGACTTACTCTTTAGTGCCATCTGAGTCTTCCCCTGTCCATGCATACATGTCATGATCTTTGGTGGGTGAGGAAACAGTTTTAGTCTCAACAGCAAAGGTAGGGAGGTTGTTTTTGTGGTGCTTTTGATAGTGCGATATAGGTAGGGTATGGGATGTCTTTCTCAGGGAACAATGGATCTTTGCCGTGAGGGCGGGATGTTTTGTTTGGGTCGGTGGTTCCATCAGCCTGAACAAGAGAAACTCTATTCTCCAACTCAAACAACATTTGCTCCAGCTTAGCATACTCCTTGTATGCAACCAAACCTTGCTTTCCAGTAGTTCCTCCAGCATTATCAACTTTGTCAAACTCAGCCATGATATTTTGCCTCGTCCTTGTCCTTGTAGGTAAAGGGTGAGGTGTTGGGATTGACACTCTGGATCTCAACCGGTACTGCGGTGCAGCCAGAATGCACAAACCAACTTTCAGGGATTTGGGATTAAAATAACCTTTAAAACAAGCAAAGAAAACAATATTAGAGAATTAATATCGTAAATTCGCATCCTACTATGCAGGGGACCTCTTTTTATGCTAGAGATAGGCCTATCGATGATTTGAAGTAATGTTTGTGCCGAATACGTCGTTTCGTTTGCTTGAGCATAATCAAAACAAGTCTAAAAATCCAAAATAACGAAATTTTATTTGATTTGCTTGGCTTTATTACAATCAGTAGTTTTGAAAAGGACAAGACAACGACTCGACTAAAGAAAATGGACAACTTGAAAGGAAAAACGACTCGACTAAGGACGATTGGACTATGTGCCAAGCAAAGAGGCTCTCGGATCAAGCATCAACTTTAACATCTTCTTCCTCCTTCTTTTTCTCAATTTTTTCTTTTGGTTCATTTACTATGTTTCCCGGTGGAGGGACAATAAATATCTCCATAAGGTCCTTCCCAGCTTGCATGTCACCTAAAGCTTTTGCGAATAACTCGCAGATTTCCACCCCCATTGTCTCTTTCTCTGCCAACGACACCGCTTTGAAATATTCTCCCCATCCTTTGAGTAGATCTTGCAAACTTCCGGCGACTTGTCTGGCCGCCATTGTCTTGCTTATCCAGTACTTGAGTTCATCTCCTTTGATTTTTTCTCTATATTGCCTTCTCATCTCCCTTTTTTGTGTTATTCTTAACTCCTTCTTCTTTTGCTCGAACTTGTGTCGCATTCTCTTGTACTTCGCAACAATACTTGGAGCTTCAGCTTTCCTTTTCAATGTGGTTTTTGATCGGAATTTCTCTCTATCTTCATTGAGCCATTGAGGAAAGGTCAATGTGGTTTCAGGATTCACCCTATTGTCTTGATCATGGCAAAACTGCATAGTTGCCCTCCCTTCCCACATTGTCAATATTGTACCAATCATCGGGTGTTCAATGTCTTTTATGTCGACATTGAAACTCCTTCCTTTTATCAGCTGGGGGGTTTGCTGCGTCATTCCCACTTGTTGGAGGATCCTATGGGGAACGTAGTGGTGAGTTCCTCGGAATCCAATCAATGTCAAGAAGGTAGTGTCTTGACCTTGCACAGAAACGGTGAAGCAAGCACAATCCTCTATTACCCATTGCACATCTTGTAACTCTTCCCACCAGAGCCTGATCAAATGAGGAGGTCAGGAAACAATCTCAAACTGAAGTGCACCTCTTGCAGCCATTGTCTGCAAGATAAAAGAAACGGTAAAGACAAAAACATTCTAATAGTCTTGATCATGTTTGAGCAGACAATCAATATTTTGCGCAAACATTTCTTCGAATCCATGCAGGGATGCAATTTTTCATTTTTTGGGTTAAGAACCCTTTTTGACGTTTGGACAAGGTTTCCTAATAGACCTTAACGTGCCATGGACGTAGGGCCTTTCTATGTTCAAATGATATGAGAAAAATAAACATGCATTGCCAATTGTTCTCAAAATTTCCCCAAAACTTCATTGTATAACTTAAAGTCTATTACATGAAAACTTAAAATAAAAAGATAAAAGATGACTAGACATTGGGTTCCTCCTCTAGCCTGGCTTTCTTTGCTTCTCTTACTATCTGTTGAGCTTCTTCTAAAGCCTCCGCTAAATGACCTTTGGCTACGAACAAATGAAGTATGTCTATGGCGCTGCATTCGGCGTTCCTATGTCTGAGATTTTCCATCAATCCCTCTATTTTTCCTTCTAAGTCAAGTGCACGTTTCTTCCATGTCTCTGTCCTTCTTTGGTGCTCCGTTTCCGATTCAGATACCCTTCGCATTAGCCGTTTGTACTTGATTTGTGCCTCTACTTCTTTGTCTTCGATAGTGTCGCTCTTGTTTGGCCCCGGCGTAATTGTCCCTCTTAACTCTACTTGCAACCAGTCTGCGTAGTGTGGTTCACAGCCTGCTCTACACCGATCTCGTTCTATAGATTTCGGACCCATCATACGACGATTTTTCCGACTATCGATGATTTCCCCAGCCAAAGTAATATTTTCTTCAGTGTAATCAAGTTGATATCGTCCAGTGAAAGCCATTTGAATTATGCATTGTTTCCTACCCGCTTGCCTCATGACTCTTCCAGGGATGGATGGTTGAAGGCTTCGCAGCCCCATTAGAGTCAAGAAAGGAGTGGCATTAGCTCGGATTGTGAATTCATTTGTCGGAAACCAAGTGAACATCCATTGCACTGTGTCGTCTGTTATGCTGTTAAAAAGTTTCAACCAACCTTCAGCGCTACTTGCTTGCTTCAAAGTCCTAACTCCATAACGTGGTGTAGTTATGCGATTAATGCCTGATGGTTTGAGTATCTCCGTGCTTCCTCTCACTATTTCCAAATGCTCCTTAGACCAAAGTTGTAGTAACAAGTTGCATCCCTCGAAATATTTAGCCCCCTTCTTGCAAAGCCCCAAAGCTCTACAAATGTCGGCCAAAATCATAGTTACCAAAGTGCACTCTCGCTTATCAACCCCGTTCATCACAGCTTCTACTACCTTGATCAACCGTACCCCAATGCAATGCTTTGAATTTTCAGGAAACACCATAACGCCCAAAAAGCTAACTATGAAGGCGAAGATCTTTTCTTTATTCCAATCATCGTAGGAAATAAAATCTTCACGCCTTTGGTCAAAAGCACCATCATGCCCAAACTTTTCATACAGAAAAGACAAAGGTATACCGCCTTTTTGTATGAATGTCACCGCATCGTTTCCAGCAAGGCCAAGCAACTTGCGAAAGTCACTCAAAATAGGAAACTTTGGGATAATAATTGCCGCCTCTTGCCATATACGCTTTTCTCTGATCATACCCGAATCTTCTATAAAACTACCTATCTCTTCTAACAACAGTGTCAACTCTACGCCATTGAACCTAAAGACATTCCTTTGCTCATCCCAAAATGTAACTGCCGCCTCGATAACACCGCGACATGGTTCCACTTCCATTAGTAAAGGTAGATGCCCCAAGTACTTATGAATCCGCAAACGGCCATGACTTCCTAAATTACTCCACCATCGTGCCAGTAGAGGAGGAACACCCATAACCATACCAAACCTTGAATATTTTTGAGCCATAACGACCTACAAATAAACAAGAAAGTAAAAATAAACACCCCACCCCTATTTTGAGAACAATATGACCGTTACATGTTTATTTTACATGAATGAAAATAATCATGTCCAAACGCTCTTTGGGGTTGAAAACCCGTTTAGAATGTTGGACAAGTTGGCCTATTCGGACTTGGAAACAAGTCAACTAACAAGATATCATGATGAATGGGTTCCTATCGTCTCCACTAAGATTTGGTTTAGACGCGGTTCCCCCAAACGGACAATTTGGAGGTGGAAAAGTTTTGGGACCGTCGGCTGTACCACAGACTCGACCTATCCCAAACTTTTCCGAAGGGTGTTTTGTAGGAGTGAGAACGGCCGTCAAACCGACGCAACCGTTTTGTTTTTCCAAGTATATCGCACGAGTGAACGTTGATAGGGAAGTATGTCAAATAAAATGTATTACAAAATTGAAAAGATATTACAACCAAAATTAAAATAAAACAAAAGAAAACAAAAAAAAAAAGAGAAAGAAGTTAGTTCTGGATGATAATAATAAATAACAAGATAATAAACAATAAAAATCTCAAAATAAAGACTCGTTGTGGTTAGGACTTTAAAATCCCCAGGGGAGTCGCCATTCTGTCGTACCCAATTTTGGACTCAACTCGAGGCGAGTCGGGTTTCGGATTTGACTGGGTAACTCGTTTGAGTTTGGAGTGTTGGAGTCGCCACCTAATATAGTTTTCTAAGGTGTATTAGGCCACCTAAGTGTCTAAGGTCAAGTTTAATAGTCGCACTAGTCTATTTCAGAGATTCGAAAGGGTAAGAAGTCCAGATGACTCGGGGGAGAAGGTGTTAGGTACTCCCTCGAGTCCCACAAAAAGTAGTTCCCGTCCGAGTCTATATTTTGGGATAAACTGGTGAATATTATCATATGTTACTAACTTGGAACGTCCTTCTAGCATTTAATTCAAGAGGGTAATATACCTATGCAATTCAATTCACATACATACGAACAAGTTTTATATATGTGCCCTATATTTAAGCCTAATCGTATTTTAGGACCTCTAATATAAATATCTAATCGTAAACATAGTTCAAACATGCAAAGGTGCTCAAATTCAGCTTAGTTATACAATTCTAGTATTTAACATAATTTTGCGTAAATAGGCAATTTTGCAAATAAATTTCAGATTTTGTACCAAAACAAAATGGGTGTTATTTTTAAAACAAAATGTTGGCCATTTAGGGTTGGTGTGACTCGTCATTAATTGTCGAGCCCTAACCTTAATGGCCTTTTTGTTTAGGGGTCAGTTTTTTGGAAATATATATAGGCGAAAGGGGTGTTTTTTGAAAATAGGTGTCACAGAAGCACGCAAATGCAAATAAAAGGGCTGCCACACATAAAATATATACATATATATATATATATATATATATATATATATATATATATATATATATATATATAAATTCAAATATATGACCAAGTAATAGTTTTAGCTTTAGGAAAATATATATAAGCGTATAAATGACCCCTAATACTTTATACACCCCTATACACTATTAGATTAGTGTATAGGAGCATTTTGAGTAATGAAAATAGTTCAAACACATATAAAGGCCACGTTTTAAAATAGTTCTGGGACTGGATCATTTGCGCAAATAGGGGCAGTCTTTAGTTTTGCGGAAATAGTTCAGATTATGCAAATAGTACACATTTAAGCCCCTATCAAACGAAATTTTAGACTCAAACACTCAGAAGGTATGTTCTCATAATATTTTAATTCTAACACCTGCGTTGAGTGATTAAGACAGTGTTATCATTCAGATTCTACCCAGAACATGCAGTTTTAGAAAAAAACATGGGACTTTCAGTTTTAAAACAAAGAATGTTGTGCAGATATCATGATTTTCTGGATAATGCAACATATAGGAGTGAAAGGCCGAGAGAAGAGCCCCTGGATGGCTATATGCACAACATAATAACTGTGTGCCCCTGTTTTAAAGCATACAGACAGGAAGCCTTAATAAATATACAGATTAGGGACAGTTTCTAAGGGGAAAAGCACAAGGGAAGGGTAATGGTCAAAGGAAAGTGCCATGTTTCTTAAAGACCAAAGGTACCATTATAATAGTCAAAAGTTTATAATTTCAGAACCATCAGAACCAGCTTAGGGGGTCTAATCATTGACCCTATTGAGCTTTAGGGTTCTCCTGTAATCAATGAAACATAGCATGGTCTGTATGAGACCAAACAAGCTGCAAGCAACAAGGTTAGCAGATGAGTTAGTTCATTTTTCCTAGCTCACTTTCTCTTTCTAAGCTGATGAGTTTCTCTCTCTGGTTCATGTAAACCTATCTTTAATTCATTAAAGTGACTTAAGTTCCACGCAAAGTAATACTTCACGCTTTAAAAATATAGAAGTCTCTCCGTACAAAATAGATAACTGAGAAAATATTACCGTTACAGAGCTTGGCGCACACGCGCCTTCAATATGGCCATGCCGGACGGCCAACATCAGGCGCGTCTAACTGTGATACATGATACTCAAGCTGGGGTAACAACACCTTGTGAAGCAAGTCCACCAACATATGCGAATACTCTCTCCTACCCAATTCTGACAAGCCCTAGAGTCGATGTCAATGGGGCAAATTCAGTTCAAGGTAGAACCACAACCCATAACGGGATGACGACCGTGATTTTTAAAGCTAAAGATTACAATGGAATCATGGCGGAAGAATGCTGACTAACTATTATTGGAAAATTTCTCAGATCAAGGCCTAAAATTGAGGTTGTCCGAGCAACTTTTTGCAGAGAAAGTCTCTGTTAAAGAGTCTATAAGGATCGGAACCTTTGATTATCGGACCGTGTTCTTGGATTTCACCTACAAAGAAGATTTTAACAATGTCTACTTCAAGCGAGTAATTGAAATAGAAGGAATGCTGATGTGGTTAGAAAAATGGACCCCCAATTTCAAACCAAATGAAGATACCCCTTTCGCACCAGTTTGGGTCTTACTTCCAGGTTTGCCTTATCACCTTCATACATGGCACTACATAAAACAAATTTTGGAACCAGTTGGTACTCCTCTTATTATGGATGTTGCTACGAAATCTCGAACTAGACCAAGTATGGCTAAAGTTAGAGTCGAAATCGACTTAACCAAGCCACGGCTGGATCACATTTGGATTGGTCAAGAGGACGAAGATAGTCCCTTGAAGGGTTTTGTGCAGAAACTTGATTATGAAAGTGTACCCAAATATTGCAAGCATTGTAAATTATTGTGTCACTCATTAGTCCAGTGTAGAAGGGCTGAGCAAAAGAAAAAAGAAGAGAAAGAAAATGTAGCTCAAACAGATCATGGTGACCAAAATAATGATAAAGGAGAATCCAGCAACACCATAAAAAGCAATGATACAGTAGAAGACAATCAGGGTAAAAGCAACAATGTCAAAATTAATGAGGATATGGGTGATGGAAACTTAGTTCAAGGGACAAAGGAACCTATCAACAATGTGAAACAAAATTTACAGCAGACTGAAAAAAAGAAGAAGAACAACAAAAAAAGGAAGGAACTAAGAAGGTTTCATCTGAAGAGTAAAGTTAAGGTCAAATCTGTTTTTGTACAAAAGATGACTAGTGTTGAGAACAATATTTGCGATAGGGATAATTTTGAGCAGGTTAGGCCAGATTCTCATGTCTTACCTACGGATGACAACCAGCAGGAATATCAATAAGATGAGATCCCTAAGGATGTTCAAGAAGAAAGCCTACATGATTCTACCAAGTTTGAGCCTATTGTCAATGAGACTGATAATAGGAAAGCTCAAACTGATAATAGGAAAGCTCAAACTGAACAAGCATCTAATTTTAATGATATTCTACTTTCTGAAGAGGAAAATGATCTTAATGACCAATCATCTTCTAATGCTAAGCTTGGCAATGATGATATTGGTATGTGTGTCGAGTGTAGCAGTGACAACCAAGTCTTACAACCTCATATAGGGGGTCATATCTCTATACAATTGCATGTGGAAAAAATGGACGATGCAACAAATAACAAGGGTAATAATTCTCAATCTGAGTCCCTATCAACAGAAGATGATCACATGGATAGGACTCAAGTTCCTTCATCAGATGACTTTGAAAAATACGAGACAACTACAGCTTTGATGGAAACTTTTTCTTTCTATACTAATGACAAAGGAGATGCTGTCGCAAATGCATTTGAAGAAATTACACAAAAAGGTGGTCTCTCACCAAGGGGCAGACCTAAAGCTAAACAAGTTAGACATTCTACTAGAGCCTCATCTACAGGTAGAGTCAGGAAAAGGAGAAATATCACTTAAACTCCCCTTTAATCCTTTTCCATGATTAATAAGATTATAAGGAATATTAGGGGGGTTAAATCAAAAGGAGCCTTTAAAAGATTGAAATAGCTTGTGAACAACCATAAGGTTCAGTTCGTATCGATTCAAGAACCTTTTGTCGATTCATCTAAGCTGGAAAATTATAGAAGAAGAATTGGTCTCAATAATGCTATATCTAACATCAGTGGTAAGATATGGTGTTTTTGGAGTAACCAACTTGATGCTTCTGTTTATTCTAACAGTGCCCAACAAATCACTCTTAGAATGAAGTACTTGCCTAACAACACCTCTTTTTGGTTGATTGTGGTTTACGCTAAATCAACTGTAAATAAAAAAAAATAATTATGGAGGAAATTGAGACATATTAGCAATCAAGTGCAAGGTCCTTGGACAGTCGCTGGTGATTTTAATTCTATTATTTTTCCTGATGAAAAACAGGGTGGCAGACCTCACAGGGTCAGACAAAGTATTGATTTCATCAAGTGTATTAATGATTGTTCTATTATAGAAGCGGGCTATAGCGGTAATACCTTCACATGGACCAATGGTAGGAAAAAAAAGAAAAAGAGTATGCAAAAGGCTCGATAGAGTATTGTTTAATGAAGAATGGGCTGATTTGTTTGGGAAAATGTTGTTACTCATTTGGCCAGGACTGGCTCCGAGCACAATCTTCTTTTGGTTAAGTACAATTCCCACCCTAATGCCACTATCAAATATTTTAAATTTCTTAATTTTTGGACTTTACAACCAGATTTTATGGAGATTGTTAGCACTGTTTCGGATCAAAATGTGGAAGGCAATCCTATGAGGAAATTGCAGGAAAAACTCAAAAGGCTTTCAAAACATCTTAGCAGCTGGTCTATAAACAATATTGGTGATGTTTTTGATAATGTCAAGAAATATGAAGAATTGGTGAAACATCAGGAAACAAAGATGGATAATGATGCAAGTGGTTACAACAGAGAAGAGCTAAATAGACTGAATGCTGAATACACTAGATGGCTCAGTATACAAGACAACCTTCTACAACAGAAAGCTAATATTCAATGGAAAGAGGAAGGTGACTTATGTACAAAATATTTTTTTAGTATCATTAAGCAGAAAAGAAGAATATCTTATCTTCATAAGATCAAAGCGGATGACGGTACATGGTTAGTGGGCAATGATAATATTGGGGAGGCAGCTGTTCATCACTTTCAGAAGTTATTCACAGACTCTAGAACCATTCCTGATATGGGAGTCCTTCAGCTTATAGATAGGATGGTGATCGAGGAAGATAATAGGGATCTTAATAAAGTCCCTGAAGAGGAAGAAATTAGAAAAGCCATCATGGAACTAAGTCCCCATAGTGCTGCAGGTCCAGATGGTTTCAATGGTTTCTTCTTCCGGACTTGTTGGCACATCATCAAAAACGATATGGTAGACTTTGTTCAGGACTTCTTATGTGGCAAGAGACTTGTAAATTCTTTACTCATACTTGCCTGGTCCTCATTCCAAAGGTTGAATCACCAAATACTTTCACTGATTTGAGACCCATTAGTCTCAGTAACTTCTCTAACAAAATCATCTCTAAAATTGTGGCTTCTAGGATCACCAAGTTACTTCCTAGATTAATTTTTGAGAATCAGACCGGCTTTATTGGTGGCAGGCTTAATATCCTACTCACTCAAGAGATTATTCATAATATTAATAAGGGCAAGGTTCATGGAAACAGTGTCATCAAACTCGATATGGAAAAGGCATATGATAGAGTGTCATGGCTTTTCTTGACTGCTATCTTAAGGAGGTTTGGCTTTTCCGAATTCATTATTGATGTCATATGGAGGCTATTATCAGATATATGGTATTCCATTATCATTAATGGAGAAAGAAAAGGTTTTTTTCACTCTACCAGAGGATTGAAACAAGGGGACCCTTTATCCCCGGCATTATTAATTTTTGTCAGCTGAGCTTCTTTCTAAAATGCTGAACAATTTGATTGAAAGGCAAAAATATATCGGGTTCAATATGAGTCCCAAAGGACCACAAATAAATCATCTAGCATATGCTGACGATGTTATTATTTTCTCTTCATGCCACAGAAAATCGTTGAAACTTATTATGAGGCAGTTGAGAAGATATGAGATGGTATCTGGTCAAAAAATCAATGAGCATAAGAGTTTTTTTCTTACTGCTCCTCATACTGAAAAGGAAGTTCGAAAAAATATCAAGAAAATCACTGGTTACAAGTGCAAAAGGTTTCCTTTTACAAACCTTGGGTGTCCTATTTATGTGGGAAGGAAAAAAATTTGTTATTTTTTAGACATAGCTACAAATATTCTGACGAAAGCTGCTGGTTGGCAAGGTAACCTCCTTTCTTATGGAGGTAGAGCCATTATTATTCGACAGATTCTTCAGTCTCAAACACTTCACCTTATGGCAGCTATTTCTCCTCCTCAGTCTATCATAAGTACTATGGAAAAATATTTTGCAGACTTCTTTTGGGGATATAATGAAGGGAAAAAAAATATCATTGGAGTTCATGGGCTAATTTATGCTATCCAAAAGAGGAAGGAGGTGTTGGTTTCAAGAGCCTCTCAGATATAAATAATGCTTTTACTATGAAGAGGTGGTGGAGACTTAGAACACAAAACAACTTATGGACCAATTTTATGAAAGGCAAATATTGTAAGAGAGTGAATATGGCTGCTAGGAAAAATGCCTCTAGAAGCTCACAAAGTTGGAGGGATCTTCTCAAAATTAAAAAACATGTTGAACCTCACCTATTTTGGAAGATTAATAAAGGTAATAGCATGTTCTGGTGGGATAATTGGACAGGAATAAGCCCGCTTGCTCTGTACTTTCAAGCTGACAGAACTCCAGGGAAGCGACAAGTGAAACATTACCTGAATGGTAATATTTGGGACACTGGTAAACTTAGTGAGGTTGTTCCTACCAATCTCCTCATTCCTATATCTAAAATCAATATTTTTGATAGAGGTAAAGATGATGAATGTTTCTGGGACCTGACTAATGATGGGGATTTCTCTTGTTCTTCTGCACGAGAAATTATTAGACAAAGAAGGAACAAGAATGATACTTATGCTAACATTTGGCATAAAAATATCCCATTCAAAGTTTCTTTTCTTTGCTGGAGAATTCTTAAAAATAAATTACCTCTGGACGATAACTTGGCTAGATTCAATCAACAAATTATCTCCAAATGCACATGTTGTAAAACTCCTCAAGCTGAAACATTGGGTCATGTGTTCATCAATAGTCAGGCTGCCCAAACTGTGTGGAATTACTTCGCCAATACATTGGGAATCAAGTATGACCCTAGTCATATTAAGATTCTTTTATGGAGTTGGTGGGGTAAATATTCTGAAAATGATTTTCAATCTCTTATCCAACATATCCTTCCTGTATTTATATGTTGGGAATTGTGGAAAAAGAGATGTAAAGTTAGGTATGGTCAGACTAATACTTCTATCTCGAGAGTCATTCATGAGGTAATCTTCAATATTAAGACTGCCATTCATAAGAGCTGGAACATCAATCTAGATACCTCTTGGAAAGAAATTCGTATTCTTGCTGAGAAATACAAACCAAAATTGAATACTATCCCTGTTACTTGGCTTAGACCTCCTCTCTCTTATGTTAAAGTGAATATAGATGGTAGCTCTATGGAGAATGCGAGGAAAGCTGGTGCAGGAATTGTTATTAGAGATAATAATGTTGACCTCATTCTAGCCTTATCAGAACCTCTCATTTATTGCACGAACAATGACGCTGAAATTCAAGCTGCAATTTTGGGACTTCAGGCTTGCATTAACAAAGGTCTTGACAAAGTCATTCTTGAAATGGATTCGAAAATTATAGCAGAGATGATACAAGGGAAATCTAAACCTTCATGGAAGATGAAGCATTGGATTTTTCAAATAAGAAATATGCTTGAAGGACTTCATGGGAGGGTATCACATTGCTTCAAAGAGGCGAATTCTATTGCTGATACACTTGCCAAACAAGGTGCTGTATATGGAAGACACCAGGAATACTATTCAACTCAAGACTTGCCTAATGAGGCTAGAGGAGCCTTTAGAATGGAAAGACTTGGACTCGCCAACTTTAGAATTAAGAAGAGGAAGAAAGGTATTGGTTAGTTAGGTGTGAACAAATGAGAAATCAGGGTATTTTGATTCCACATTTGTTCACTAATCTTTTTTGGTGTGCTTATATGTTCAAAGGCAACCCTCTTTTTTCTTTCTTCCTCCTTTTTTTGTACAGGAATGAGCATGTTCATTCCTTCCCCATAGGAAATAACTGTAATCTTGTACTTTCTTTTGCTTATATCTACAGGTAGGGGTCTAGGCCAAACCCCCCCTCCACTTCAAGGAGGTTTATTTATATAAAAAAAAACAAAAAAAAAAAACAAGGTTAGCAGGGGAATAGAGGGGAAAAAAGGGGAAGCCTGGATCAGGGCCTTGCCCAGATCAAGAAGAACTGCAAGGAACCTTATCAATAAGGTGCAGCCAGTGCCCCTTCACTTAGCAAAAACTAGTATGATCCTATTGGATCCCCTAAGTCACTGGACAAAATTAACATGGACTAAAAACACAGTCTGAGCATGCAATATTCAAGCATAGGAAGTTTAATTAAACCAAACTAGATGAGAGGAAATAAACAAATTATCCAGGCATTGACAAATATAGAATCATATGCAGTAAGTAGTCAGGAAGAAAAGGAAGTACCTTTTGACAGTAAAAGAAACAAAGAAACAGTGTGTAGATTGATCAGAACTTGCAAGACAGAATCCAACAACTAAGTGAAGCAATTGTTTCCCAGAAAGTTAGAGAAAGAGATAAAGCTTTAGAAAAAGTGTTCTGCAGCCTTTTGTTTTTTATGCACGAGCTATGTTTTTCTGTGTGTATGTTGTAAAGCTCTGTCCAAAGTGAAGAATGCAACCGTTTTCGAATCGAAGTCGGGTCAAATCGACCCGTCTCAAATTGGGGTTGCATGGAGAAATTCTTACCCATTTCTCAACGATAATACCGTTCAACACAGCCTGAACCCCACCGGAGGTGTTTCCCGGTGGTGGTGACTCAGTCAACAAGGGTCGAGATTTGTGTCACGCCCTAAAAAATTAATTATTTAACTACGAGTGTTTATTATTTAAAGGCTCGTGACTAGTGTTCAAAAAAGGTACAAAATTATTTAGAGAAACTCGGAGTCGCCACTTGACATAGTTTCAGATGTGCCAAGTCACCAAAAGGTATCTTGGAACACCTCTGACTCGTCTAGTGGTCTGCGTTAGAGATTCGGGTAAGGTTCTCAGTTGACTCTCGGGAAGGTATTAGGCACCCTCGAGTCCTGTGCCAAACACAGTTGCTTTATTGTCTCAATTTTAATTTATTAAATATGGTTGTTATATTAATGCCGTTAATTTGAATTTGTACTTTGATTTAAGAAAATTAAAAAGCGTTATTCTTATCCAACCTCACGGAGGAATGGACAAATTTACACTTTGATTCAGAAAAAATTTAAAAGCGTTATTCTTATCCAGCCTCATGGAGGACTGGACGAATTTACACTTTGATTCATAGCAAATAAATAAATGAATAGATAAATAGATAAATTACGTATTTCCAACCTTACAAAGGACTTTTCTATTTTAGAAGAGTTTAATTAAACTTCAATAAGACTATTTTTAAAAAAAATGAGTTGTATATTGCCCTTATATGTTACGTTTTGATTGTTTGAACTAAAAATTATTTCAAGTAACCCGCCGGGTGTACTTTGAAATAAATTAACTTGTTTTCAATTTAATAACTTTATTTTATCTAATAAGCAGATCATAGATCATACTTATCAATGCCTAATCGAGTGAAATTTACGATACATTGAGTTAGTCAATTTTTCTCGCATCCTGTTAGAATTGCTTAATCGTCTGTCAAACTTAATACTTCATTTCATGTTACAACCATTTTTAATCTTAAGTAACCATGTTACAACCATTTTTTAATCTTACTTTTCTTTGTTTCACATATTTGCCACACTGATTTGCTTCTTAAATGGTGTTTTGCACTATGCCTCCTTTTTTGCTCTTCTTTTAATTCTGTCCCTAGGTTTGCAATTTATCTTATTGCTTCAATGCCTACTTTGCCTAACTATTTACATAAAGAGACATTAAAACAACAAAAAGCACAACGGATTTATTTTTTAAAGCCCACAGATCGGGACAAAAAGATTAACTCTCCAACTCCATCGTTTTGCTCTTTTCATACTTTCCATTTTTTAATCTTTCTCATGACAACAAAATATATATAGACAATTATGCAAACATAAATAAAGAAATAAAAGTACTTTCTTTCTTAATAGCAAGAGCTAGCATGTGATAGTAATAGGAAAAATTAAACAAAAAGAGAACTTTAAGTATGATTGACTGTTTGTATTTCAAGACCTTAACAAGCAATTTTACAAGTTCAAAGCCCCAAAATAGGCTACAATTCATACTTAACACACAAGGCAGTTTAAGGAAAAATACCTAGTGTAGTAAATTCCCTAGCAATACAGGATGAATCCGACAAGCTAACCCCAAACCCAGCAACTAAAGACTCTTTTTATATCTCTTGCTCTTACTAATTTTTTCAAGTTTTTTGCTCTCTTTTTCTGTGAAATTCAGCATGTTCTTGTATATTTTAAAGAGGAGTAAATGCTCCTATATATAGCTAAAAGTGAAGGCTAAAAGGTGGGGTGTGGACTTGTACAAAAGTACAAGCCCACACCCCTATACTTGAGTGTACTTAGTCCTTATTTTTCAGCAAAAGTACACCAGCTATAGCCACTGTTTCAGCCCCTGCTTCAGTCCCCTAAAAGCTGAAAATGTGTCCTTTAAAAGGACATCCAAACACTCATTATATTAACTAAAGGACTAGGACCAAACTAGAGAAACTAAATCAGCCCCAAACTAACTAAATGGACCAAACTAACTTAGAATTAAACTAAAAAGTAACCAGACCTTACTTTATGACTAAATAAGCCAATACACAGTCCAAAACAAGAGCAAACAAACTAAAACTAGCAAAACTCATCCCATGGTTGAGTTCCAACTCAATTGAGTCTAAAGTTGCCAAACAATGACTACTTAAACTCTCAGATCCCATCTACTAGACTCAAAGCTAAGCAAAGGTGTTCTTTAAAGCATTATAATCCTAAATTACCAAGTCCAGACTAAGTGTTCATGCCAAATCACCTGAATTTCAGCTTTTCTAATTTCAAAACAACCACAATTTATAAACACCCGGGCAGCGACGAAGCCGAACAAACTCCCATAAAATTTACAAACACACACACTGGATATGCAAAAAAAAAAAACTAAAGAGCAGGCAGTACATGAAGCTTCATTGTTAGCACAAACTATATAATACCAAACTGCACTTAACTTCAACAGTCTAGACAAACAGAGATTAAGCCGCTAAGCAAGTACAGGTCATTGAAACAAACTGCCATAGCAAATCAGTTTTGCACTTAACACTTACCACCTTCTCATGTTTCTTACTTTCTTAAATACATGCCTGATAGGAGCTGAAGTCAATAAACTAAAAAGATAAACATGCTAGACAAAATCACAAAAACTTTATGGCTTAACAAGTGAGGAAGAAACAAGTCTTGACCGAATCCACGCTTACGTAGATGATGACAACGGATTCTGATGTATTAATCACAAACAAATTCTCACAGGCTTTCAAAAACTAATATCCAAAGCACGATTCTACATATCTAATACAACTTCACTATCCAAAACTAGCCATACAGTACTCTAGTCCAATTAAGATTAATAAGGTAAGACAATGACAATGTTAGGACATGTAATTTCATGGCTCTTTCATGCTAAACATTTATTTATTTTCAATGCCAATTGTACTCATACATACATAGGTAGAACTATCTCCGAAACAAAACTAACAAAAAAATTGTGCTATTCATTCGGGTAAAAGCCCTGAAAATGACACACACGTACATGACAACTTATGGATGAAGTTCAAACAAAGCCATACTAGACAACTAAACCAGCAGGAAAGAGAGACTAACAAAGGGTTCTCTTGCTAACCCGTTAAAGCCAATGCGTCAATGACGCTGTGCTCGCTGCCTGGATCGTATCAACATCACCATCATCGTTGCCTCACCACGGCTTCCCCACCACCAATACACAACACCTCCACAGACTCAAAACAGCCCCTACAATCATCCTCGTCACAGCTGCCCATTTGCACCATTGCCTAATCAACAAACATCACCACAACCCCTATATCAATCATCACAGCCCCGAAAAAAGTCTCATCACAGCACCCAAATCATCCTACATCATCCTCACCACTCCCTCATTCAATGTCCATACACACGCCAACATCCAAACAAACTCCCATAATAAAAAATGAAAGAGAAAAATGAGAAGAAGAAGAAAGAAAATAAAACGATGATCAGTAACGGGAAAGGGAACGGGAAAAAAAAGGGGACGGGGTATTGGGAGATGGGGTGAAACAGGTGAGGGGAAAGGGTAAGGGAAGAGAAAGAAACGAAAACTCACCGGAAAAAATGGAGATGACCGAACTTCGGGTTTGACCGGAACTTTGACCGTTGATCTACTCCAAACTGTTGGGATTTTGAAAAAACTAAGTTGAGAAATGGAATGGGGGGGTCGAGATCTTTCCAATGGTGTATTTTTTGTATTTTTCCGGCCACCAGAGGTGGTGGTCGGCGGGGGCACAGTGGCGGAGGAGCGGTGGTGGGCGAATTCCGGCGGCTGAGGGATTTTTCGGCAGGGCTTCGCCAGCTTTAGAGCTAAAGGGGTGTGAAGAATGAAAATGTGAGCTTTTAGGGTGTATATAGTGTGGATTTGGGCTCGGTTATGAATGGGCTGACGGGCCACTGTTTTGGACTATAATTTTTTACAAATAGCCATTAAAATGGTTGGTACACACACAACTAACTAAAAATTAAACCACATACTTTACAATACTATCCCAATCAAACTATAGAATCAAAAATTAAACACATAACAAGTAATTTTGGCAATTTTCAAATTTTACATCCTAATTAATGACAATTTTAGTTAACATAAACACTAGAAGTCCAAAAGAATTTGACGAAACATCCTAAGAATCTAATACGACTATTTTGAGCAATTTTATGAATTTTGGTGCTAAAATTAGGTGATTACAGCTGCCCCTCTTTGTTCGGGAACACGAAGAGTTTTCGGACAAAGAAGTTATCGACAACTAATTTTGACTTTTCGGTTCTAGCCGAGAGCATGCTTTCCAAAATGGTGACCGTACCTTGAATTTCGGTTCTAACCGAGAACAAAATTACCTACATATCCCCGGACTAAGGAATCAGGTCAGTATAGTTCCTTACGTGCGGTAGCTGGGACTACCGCATTCAAACAGACACCAGACTCTTCTAGACTCATTAACACAAAACCAGACACTCTAGACTACTTAAGACAAACTAGAGACTCTTCTAGACACACTTGGGGCTGATACTAGACACTCTTAGGCACACAAAGGCTGTCGTTGCTGATTACTGGTCGCTTACTGGTGGTCGATGCTTTACAAGAAATGGAAATACAAGGAAAATGTAGAATTACAATCCCTAGTCTAAATCTTCATGCTTCCTTGAGGTAAATCTTGGCTTGAAAGAAAAACTCCATTGCCCATTGTATGGGCAAGCACTATCTGAAACTTTAAAAGGCCGCGTCTGTTTCAAGCGGGTCTTGACTTGAAGCTGGGGATGGCATGGCCCCTGCGCAAGGAAGATTAGCATGGCCCCTGCGCAAGGATGACACGCACAAATCGAGAAATGGTTCTGTAACAGCCCAAGCCCGCTAGTGATATTGTCCGCTCTGGGCCTAGGCCCGCACGGGTTTAAAACGCGTCATTAGGGTCTAAGGCCAGTTAACTTATATACCCAGCATCTCTCCTGTGTTATGCCGATGTGGGACACTTAACCCTTAGCTGGGGTGTTACATACACCCCCTCTTATGGACTCAGCGTCCTCGCTGAGGTTTGCCCCGCGTACCGGGATTCGCCTAGACTCACCACGGAGGTTTGCCCCGCGTACCGGGATTCGCCTAAACTCAGCCCTGAACTTTGACCCACATCGACAAGGCTGACACGGAGTGGCTCTGATACCATCTGTAACAGCCCAAGCCCGCTAGTGATATTGTCCGCTCTGGGCCTAGGCCCGCACGGGTTTAAAACGCGTCACTAGGGTCTAAGGCCAGTTAACTTATACACCCAGCATCTCTCCTGTGTTATGCCGATGTGGGACACTTAACCCTTAGCTGGGGTGTTACACTATCTTTGAGCGGGAGTAACTTGAAAAGGAAGTGGTTGCTATCTTCTAGCGAAACTGACTCAAAAGGAAATGGGCTCTATCTTTTAGCAGGACTGACTCGAAAAGGAAGTTGTTGCTTTTTAGTGAAACCGACTCGAAAAGAAATGATCACTATTTTTTAGCGAAACTGACTCAAAAAGGAAATGGTTGCTATCTTTTAGCAGAAATTGACTTAGAAAAGAAATGATCGCTATCTTTTAGCAGATCTTGACATGGAAATGAAATGATTGCTATCTTTTATCGAAACTAGCTCGAAAAGGAAATGATTGCTATCTTTTAGCGGAAACTGACTTTAAAAGGAAACTGACACTATCTTTGAGCAAAACTGATACAAAAAGAAAATGGGTGCTATTTTTTAGCGGGACTGACTCGAAAAGGAAATGGGCGCTATCTTTTAGCGAAACTGACTCGAAAAGGAAATGGGCGCTATCTTTTAGCGGGGCTGACTCGAAAAGGAAATGGGCGCTATCTTTTAGTGAAACTGACTCGAAAAAGAAGTTGTCGCTTTTTAGTGAAACCGAGTCGAAAAGAAATGATCGCTATCTTTTAGTGAAACTGACTCAAAAAGAAAATGGTTGATATCTTTTAGCAGAAATTGACTCAGAAATGAAACGATCGCTATCTTTTACCAGATCTTGACATGGAAAGGAAATGACGCTATCTTTGAGCGAAATTGACTCGAAAAGGAAATGATCGCTATCTTTTAGCGGAAACTGACGCTATCTTTGAGCGGAACTGACTCGAAAAGGAAAGTTGTGGCTTTTTTTTTTAGCGAAACCGACTCGAAAAGAAATGATCGCTATCTTTTAGCGAAACTGACTCAAAAAGGAAATGGTCGCCATCTTTTAGTAGATCTTGACATGGAAAGGAAATGGCACTGTCTTTTAGCGGAAACTGAATCAAAAAGAAAGTGGGCGCTATCTTGTAGCGGGACTGACTTGAAAGTTAAAATTGACGCTTTGACGGGATTTGACTTGAATGTGTAAATTGCCGCTTTGACGGGCTTTGACTTGAATGCTAAAATTGCCGATTTGACGGGCTTTGACTTCAAAGTTGGAATTGCGGAAAACTTGAAATTTCCACTTGGGCGGGCTTGGACTTGAAAGTTAAAATTGCCGCTTTGACGGGTTTTGACTTCAAAGTTGGAATTGCCGCTTTGACGGGCTTTGACTTGAAAATTGAAATTGTTGAAACTTGAAATTGCCGCTTGGGCGGGCTTTGTCTGAAGACATGGAAACATAATAACAAACGGGCTTTGGCTTGAAAGTTGAAATTGCCGCTTTGACTTGAAAGTAGAAGTTGCCACTTTAACGGGCTTTGACTTGAAAGCTGGAATTGCCGATTTGACGGGCTTCGCCTTGAATGTTGAAACTGCCGTTTTGACGGGCTTTGACTGGAATGCTGAAATTGTTGAAACTTGAAATTGCCGCTCAGGCGGGCTTTGACTGTTGAAAGCTTGAAATTACTGCTTGGCAGGCTTTGATTTGAAATTTTAACTGCATCTTGAAATCTGCATATCCTTTGATGATCTCTTTTATGGTACACTCCTTGGTGTGTTATTCTTTGTGCCTATGTGAACATTGGGCTCCAATTATCAAGGTTGGTCCTGACTTGCTTTAGTGACACGATCCGGAATCCGGTTAGGCCGTGCGGGCACCCGAAATCCTCCCTTAGACCCGTCGGGCGAACCCTTACCAATTAAATCAAGAAAATAAAATAACAATTTACAAATAAGGACAAGACTTAAAATAAAAATACGGACATACTGATACCTCTAGGCTGTACAAAAGAAATTACAGCTGACTACCCAACATGCTAGGTTTAGGGCTATCCAGACCAGACATCTAAGAGTACAAAAGAAGACAAATACCTCCTGAAGGGAGCAAAATACAACTGAGATAATGAACAATAAACTGGTGGCCATCCGGAATAAAAGCTGGCTCACCCTGACAGCTGAAGTCGTCTTCGCTCCTTAACAACGCGGCGAACTCAATCCTGGAGTGAACCTGCCGAAACGAAATAGATAGACAAGAAACGAACAACAAACAAGGGTGAGTCAAAGGACTCAATAAGTGGGGCAGACTAGCCACCTCAAAGAATAGGATAGCTAGCCAGGGAGAAAAGAAACAGATAACCAAAATTCCTCTTATTTAAATTATGAAAAGGCAGAGCCAAATAATAACTAGAAACACGTATGGAATCACAAATTCATTAAAACCAGGAACGTAAGATAGCCAGAACATATAGGTATCTCGAACATATAAATAATCAGAAATACATCCTGTTGCGGCGTGCAACCCGATCCATATATTCATCCTGTTGCGGCGTGCAACCCGATCCATATATTCATACTGTCGCGGCGCGCAACCCTATCCCTATATTTATACCGTTGCGTGCAACCCGATCCCCGCAACTTAGAATACGAGCCAAAAATACATAGGCAGACTGAAATATGTCCACAATATGGTATACATACCGCATACACAAAACAGAGCATGATAGTCACACAATAGTCAGCACGCGGTGCAATGAAATGGGATGAATGCAGTATGATGCAATGGTGTCACATGTGCCAAATAGATGGAGTGGAATCCTCCTGCTCCGAGGGCACAATCCTCCTACCCTCAATATGATGCAATGGAGCAGAATCCTCCTGCTCCGAGGGCGGAATCCTCCTACCCTCAATATGATGCAATGGAGCGGAATCCTCCTGCTCCGAGGGCGGAATCCTCCTACCCTCAATATGATGCAATGGAGCGGAATCCTCCTGCTCCGAGGGCGGAATCCTCCTACCCTCAATATGATGCAATGGACCACATATGAATGACATACAATACATATGAATGCAATGTGATGCAATAATAACCCTTCACCGGCACGGGACTCTCATCGACAGCCGGGAAGTAGATGCCAATTCACAGCCAGGGTACAATGCTCAGATCCTCAATGCAATACCAACAATAGGACATAACATATAATATACAATGTAAATCCAAAGCTAAGGCGTAATGAGTACGCCTATCGGCAACTACACACGTAAGGAATACGTGGTAGACAATCCATGAGGTCAGGTGCCTCCAAAGAAATGGATATAAACACTTACCTCTTCTAAGAGTTAGCATTGCTAATCAATAACCGCTTTTATCCTTTGGTTCCATTGCCAAACGATCCCACTGTGTTCAATAAGCAGAAAAATATATCACATTAGGCTAAAGGCTTCATTCCTCACATCTGAGGGCAATCCAGGTAGGAACCTGATACCCTATTCACATACGCAATACGCAGGCCAGGCCAATATACAGGGTTTAAGGCCACATAACCAAACCCCAAATAAATTACATTTATAAGTTGCCCATAACTCACTGAGTACGAATATATAATCAATTTCATTATCGGGGTCCATTTGACCCTTTAAACTATCAATTTACGTCATTAGGGCGATGTCTAAGATCCCTATTTTTACCGTAAAAATATATTCAAACACACGTAATAAACTCAAATAATATATTAGGATCATTACCTGAATGTTTCAGGGTAAAAATTCTACTTTTCTCGGCCCCTTTTCTCATTTTCTGGCATTTTCTCTGATAATTTTCTCTGCTTCTCCTCCTTGCTCATGTTTCTGTTCATTTTTTGGCGTTCAAATGACTCTGCACGTCCTTAAGGACCACCGCCTAACATTTTTATGTTTTGTCATTTTCCTTTTTTTTTTTTTTAATTTTGTTTTCTTTTCTTAACGAAAATTAAAATAGTACCCTACGATATTCGAAATAATTCCAACTTTTGCATACAAGTTATACAAAATATATGTAACATACTCGCGAAGGCGGATTTCAAATCGGACTCCCGAAACTCAAGATGCGAATTTAGATGAAAAGAAGTCAAATTATTTAACCTTCGGCATTTTAGCGGAAACTAGCCGAACAACATCAAAATTCACTTTCGAAAGTTTACAAAAATCAAAAATAATCATACGAACCTAACGGCACTTTCAGATTTCGAATCGGAGCTCATTCGGCAAAACCGAGCTCGAAAATCTCTTTTTAATATTTATCGCCAATAAAAACTGAAACCTTCTTCCGATGCCTACCAAACGAGGTCTGATTTAGCTCAAATTTTACAGACAGGTTCTAATGGACATTACGAATATTTTAAAATTATCGACACGCCAATCGGAGTCCTAACTTCCGAAACGACTGACCGAGGTCATTTCATTTGATAGTGCCCTTTCAGGTTTTCACCGACAAGACTTCATTTTTTCTTTTCTTTTTTTTTTTGTCTTTTTTTTCGCTCTTTCCCAATCGACCTCCAATCTTTCCTTGCTGCTCGACCCCGTCTTTTCTTTCTTTCTTCAATTTTGGCATTTATCTTGATTCCCCGGAGAATTTCTCCTTTAATGACCTTGGTGCTCCCAGCTCCTAAATGCGATTGTCGGCTTATAAGAATGCGATTTTACAACGTAGAACTTATCCCTTAATACCCTACTCGGCTTGACATTCTCAATGATCGGTCAGAAGGGTCTTTATTTGGACTATAACATTGGATTTGGTTAGGCTATGAAGAAAATGATTCAGCATAAAAGCTCAAAAACTTCTCATAAGACGACTAGAATGAGCATTACAGGATTTGAAATCACCGTTTTTGAAAAATAAACCAAACTTTTTCCCCAGTTTAGGCAAATTGGGGATTCATTTTTTTTCTTCTCTTTTTCTATTTTTTTTTTTTTTTGGTTTGAAGAGCGGTATGAAAGCATCTCATGAAACGACTTGGTAAAATATTACAACCCTTGGAATCATTTCTTTTAAAATAATAACTAACCGAGGCCCCAATTTATTGAAAAACCGCGGAATTATCTTTGAATTTTCTGATATGCAAATATAGGAGATATTGAGACTTTCCTCCGAGATGAACACAAAGAACGCAAAGGAATTAACTTTCTCCTTTTCTTTTAAAAATAAACTAAACTTCTGCCCCAGTTTAGGATAAACTGGAGCGCTTTTAGTTTTTTCCTCGATTTCGAGACTGATATCTCATGAAACATATGAATATATGGTACAACAACATAGAAGTTTGTTTTTATTTTATTTCATTTTTTAAAAATAAAATAAAAACAAACTTTTGCCCCAGTTATGCATAGAATGGAGAACAGAATTTCTATTGACATTGGCCGCAAACTTGGAGGCAAGTTTTGCGTCAATATGAACAGGGAAAAAAAATAAACTTTTTTCTGTTATGACCGCACCCGAATGGTTGCCTACGTATCATTTTGAGAGGAATCAGGTCAGACGTAGCTCTACCGCTGAGGTAGATTTTGTTTTTTGTATTCTGTTTTTTTTTTCATTCTTTTCCTCTTCTTTTTTTCTTTTCTTTAGTCATATCAAATTGATTCCAAGGGAGGGTAGGACAAAGAAAACACAGAACAAGGCTAAAAAAAGGACTAACAAAAGGACATAGTGTTTGGGTAGAAAAAATGAAAGCCGTTAGTCATCCTGACCCGAGAATGCCTCGCACAAATAATGGTTCAATGAATTGACCTGGATTGATCCACACGTGTCCTCGACTTCTGCTTCAAAGATGGTTCTCAAAATTGGTATTTCAAATTCGGTCGAAGCGACCGTGCACGATTTTGAAATTCTCACCGATCTCCTTTATCGGACGACTATAGATTAATTTCCAACTTATTTCGCTCCCTCTTTTATCCCTCTTTACTACTCAAATAGCTCACAATGTCAGAGCGTGTGTTTAGATCAAGACGTAAATTCCGCCCGCATGTCATGTTATTAAGGTCGACAAAACATAAAATAGAAAACTAAGGAGGTAAGAACATGAAACACAAAAGACCGAATATTAGGACGAGATGGATCTCTCTTTCATTGAATTGAAGATATAAGGGTTTGAACAAACAAAACAAGCAAAATAATGCACTTGGGTTACAACCCTTGAATAACCAAGTACACAGAAAGATTAGCAAAACAAGCTATAATATTTCACAGCCACTCAATTGCAAGTCAGGGCTAGTTTTCTTGTGTTAGGCATTGTTGAGTCCTTCACCAAGATGTACCATGCTGATACCAAAGAAATCCCCTGAATCTGGCAACATCTTCTGCTGTTCCTCATTTTCTCCAACTCCCATCAGGGTAGACTTCACTTCTTTAGGATTGTTTAATGTCCCGGTAAGACATGGAATTGGCTTCTCAAGAGACATGTTCGTCTTCTTCATTTCATCACCCCTTACTCTGTCTACTATCCCAAGCACAATTTCAGGAACACAGTTTACTGTCACAGGTATCTGATAGCCCTAATTGACACATCACCAACATGTACTATCGGCATTGCAGATTCAGCTCTCAAATCTTCTCCACATACCATTTCCACCATATACACATCATCATGGACGGGCAATGAGTTCTGGTTGACATCCGGCACATCTGAGCCCTCGACTTGGATCTGACCATTATCTATCAGAGCTTGGATCGCCTTCTTGAGACTACGAAAATCATCTGTATCGTGCCCTGGCATGTCTGAGTGGTAAGCATATTGACGAGTATGGTCTACCTTCGCCATTGGGAGGACATTTCCAGCAATTGGCTTCAGCATATTCAAGTCCTTCAGCTTTTGGAAAAGGCTGGAGTAAGATTTTCTTATTGGCGTGAACCTGTTCTTTTCTTCCTTACGCAGCTTCTGATGATAAACACTTGGGCGGATAACAGGAGGCCCCTCTGGCCGGTAAGGAAGATTTGATGGAGCTTGAAAATGATTATACGGAGCTTGGTGAGTGGGATAGAAAGGTGCTGGAGCATACGGTCGTGCTAGATGGACTGAGTATTGTGGTGGAAGAGTGGAGTATTGTGGATTATGTGGAGGTTGGTAGGGTTGTGGAGGATGTATTTGTGGAGCTTGGTATGAGTGGGTTTGATTGTATCTTTTCTCGCTCCTTTTTTGTAAACCCGAACCTACCATGGCAACATCATCTTGATTCTTCTTCCCCAAAGCTTCTGCCTCGACCTGTACCACTTGGGTAGTTCCTCTTAATTCTGTTTGGCTCACAATCTTGCCAGTCTTGATTCCTCTCTCAATCATCTCCCCAATTCTCACTGCTTCAGTGAAGTGCTTCCCAATGGCAGAGGCCATCGCATGGTAGTATGTTTCATCGAGCACTTCAACGAACTCTTCAACCATCTTATCATCTGGGATCAAAGGGCTCACACGTGCCGCTTGTTCGCGCCACCTGTAGGCATACTCTCTGAAACTTTCACTTGGTTTCTTTATGATCGTCTTCAAGGAAGAACGATCAGGAGCAGCCTCCATTTTGTAACCATAATGGTTTAGGAAAGCGCTGGCCATGTCATCAAAGGTGACCCACTTCGAAATATCTTGTTGTACAAACCATTCTGTTGCCGGTCCTCCCAAACTGTCAGCAAAGTATGCCATCAACAATTCATCCTTCTCAATGCCCCTCATTTTGTTAAGGTAGATCTTCATGTGGATCCTTGGATCACTTTGTCCAGTGAACGGATCGAATTTGGGCACAACAAAACCTTCAGGCAATGGCACATGAGGGAACAAACACATGTCTTTGTATGAAATATTGGTTTTACCCCCTTGCCCTTGTATGTTTTTCACAGTTTGCTCCAAACTTTTCAATTTTCGAGCAAAATCATTCTCTTCTGTTTTTCCCAACCTCTCGATATCAGCATGTGATTCTGGGACGTGTCCCTGATCATACGACTCGGTTCGGCGGCACACATTACCCTGAGCTTGGTCAAATTGTCGATCACGGACCTTTAGCTGTGGGTCACTGTTCGATCTTTGCAAAGTGTGTCCTGCCAGAACAGTGAATGCTGTGGCAGGAACTTGGGGTTGACCATGTTGTCCATGATGTGGGAATTGTGCCCCAGTTTGTACAGTAGAAGGTCTGGTTGCATTGTCAGTTTTCGGATGTGGACCAAATCCCGGAGGGTAACGGGGGTCTTCTACCACTGTGGATTGCCCTTGCCCTGGTGGCTGAGTATTTGCCATGAAACCAGCAGCACCTGGTGGAACAGGAGGTGCCTGAACTGCTGCTAAGTTACGAACCAGCTGCGTCATCATTTCTTTCATAGTTGCGAAGTCCTCGGCCATCTTAGCCTGTTGCTCAGCTAAACGATCCAGCTCAGTGTTCTCAGTTTCCTCGGCCATCGTTGTTGGAGTGTTTTCCTGAAGAGGTGCTTCAACCACTTCTAGAACAGGCAGTGGTCCCTTGATTCTGGTGGAATAAGAATGTAGGGCCAGCACGGCAGTTACTCAAGGTAGTGAACCAAACAGGTTAGCACTAAAGAAGCACAGATTGCAGCCTAAGGTTGTTATGCGTCATTCCGAAACGGTTAACGACGTAAGTCGAGTGTACCGACCGTATCCCCCAAAGAAAAATCAGAACAAAATTGTAACCGACACGTAATTAGAACAAGGACAAACTTTGATGATTTATTTTTGATTTTTTTTACCTCTTTTTCTAACACAAAACCATAATTTAGACAAACGACACGAGACAGACTCAAAATAAACTGCTTAATGTGATACACGAGTCAAAACATATATACAAGCTGACACATTGGGTGGGTACACCCCAACGGTGAAAATAAAGAGACTCGACATTTTAGCGGAGTCAGATTATTCCACGAGGAACGACGCAAAATACAACTTAGCTAATTGCAATTTAACGTTTGTACCCTGTCTTGACCTTGAAAAAATACAATATAAAGTAAAGTGGGACCCTAAAATAACATTTTTTTTTTGAAAATTTAAGACTTAACCCGAGGGAGGTTCTAACGGAACTTAGGAACAGATTATGAAACAATTAATTTTTATTTTTTTATCCAAAAGGTGATTCCAAAATAAGACACTATGACAACACAAAGACGGACACAATTTTTTGAAACAAACTCTTTGATCTAATTCGAAAAAGAATCTTAGAGTATTTACAAAATTTGGCCATTATGACGACTCAAAGACACAAAATATTACACGAATTAGATGCAAAATTGGTTTACCAAAATTGGCCATTATGACGGCGTAAAACCCCGATAAATTACTTTTCAAAAATATGGACTTGACTTGGACACAGACTCAAAGACAAAAAGGGTCCCAAAATTTCGCCATTATACCGGCACAAAACTATAACGGTGCAAAACTATGACAAATTATTTTCTAATACTTGAGACCAAAACCGGACACAAAATTAGACTCTAAAAGTTCTTTAAAAAAAAAAATAATTCGCCGTTATAACGGCGTAAAATGACAACTAAAAATATTTTGAGACATGGGAATAAACCCATTTTTTCATTTTTCTCTCTTTTTTTTTCAAAAATTTTAAAACCCACCCCCTAGTGATCGGTCAGCATAACAACCCTCTTTCTACAACAAATGTAACACATAAGATGCTAATAGTGTGTCTTTTCGGGACACGAGCCCATCTTGACACAAAGGGGTCAGCCTAGACAAGTGCAATACCGGTATACGTACTTCATTAAGTCAAATATGATGCAGATAATTGGGCCTAAAGGTTTAACTCTAGGTGGCACAATTGACTCAGTGTCTAGACTGGCTGAAAAACCCGATAGACAAACCGGGCGGAAAGCGCATCAGGGCCATCCGGAGACAGTGTGTCCTGCCTAAAACCCCGTCATGCCTTCCTCCTAAATCATGGGCAATTTAGTAAGAAAGTCCCAGATGCCACAAGCAATCTGGTAAGTGCATGTGTGCATGTATTTCAGAGACTCAGAAGGTTCCGGAGGAAGACAATTTATATACAGTTCAATAATATCAAAGCAGTAACATTCAACTTTCCATGTGATAACGGCAAGATTATAACAACCAAATATCTAATAAATTAAAACATGCGACAATCTTATCAAAACCGGAGATTCTAGTTTTCACTAATTTCCCCAGCGGAGTCGCCAAGCTGTCACACCCTAAAAAATTAATTATTTAACTGCGAGTGTTTATTATTTAAAGGCTCGTGACTGGTGTTCAAAAAAGGTACAAAATTATTTAGAGAAACTCGGAGTCGCCATTTGACATAGTTTAAGGTGTGCCAAGTCACCAAAAGGTACCTTGGAACACCTCTGACTTGTCTAATGGTCTACGTTAGAGATTCGGATAAGGTTCTCAGTTGACTCTCGGGAAGGTATTAGGCACCCTCGAGTCCTGTACCAAGCGCAGTTGCTTTATTGTCGCAATTTTAATTTATTAAATATGGTTGTTATATTAATGCCGTTAATTTGAATTTGTACTTTGATTTAAGAAAATTAAAAGTGTTATTCTTATCCAACTTCACGGAGGACTGGACAAATTTACACTTTGATTCAGAAAAAATTTAAACGCGTTATTCTTATCCAGCCTCACGGAGGACTGGACGGATTTACACTTTGATTCATAGCAAATAAATAAATGAATAGATAAATAGATAAATTACGTATTTCCAACCTTACAAAGGACTTGTCTATTTTAGAAGAGTTTAATTAAACTTCAATGAGACTATTTTTAAAAAAAAAATGAGTTGTATATTGCCCTTATTTGTTACGTTTTGATTGTTTGAACTAAAAATTATGTCAAGTAACCCGCCGGGTGTACTTTGAAATAAATTAACTTGTTTTCAATTTAATAACTTTATTTTATCTAATAAGCAGACCACAGATCATACTTATCAATGCCTAATTGAGTGAAATTTACGATACATTGAGTTAGTCAATTTTTCTCGCATCCTGTTAGAATTGCCTAATCGTCTGTCAAACTTAATAGTTCATTAAAATGAAGTAGCCATGTTACAACCATTTTTAATCTTAAGTAACCATGTTACAACCATTTTTTAATCTTACTTTTCTTTGTTTCACATATTTGCCACACTGATTTGCTTCTTAAATGGTGTTTTGCACTATGCCTCCTTTTTTGCTCTTCTTTTAATTCTGTCCCTAGGTTTTCAATTTATCTTATTGCTTCAATCCCTACTTTGCCTAACTATTTACATAAAGAGACATTAAAACAACAAAAAGCACAACAGATTTATTTTTTAAAAGCCCACTGATCGGGAAAAAAAGATTAACTCTCCAACTCCATCGTTTTGCTCTTTTCATACTTTCTATTTTTGAATCTTTCTCATGACAACAAAATATATATACAATTATGCAAACATAAATAAAGAAATAAAAGTACTTTCTTTCTTAATAGCGAGAGCTAGCATGTGATAGTAATAGGAAAAATTAAATAAAAAGAAAACTTTAAGTATGATTGACTGTTTGTATTTCAAGACCTTAACAAGCCATTTTACAAGTTCAAAGCCCCAAAATAGGCTACAATTCATACATAACACACAAGGGAGTTTAAGGAAAAATACCTAGTGTAGTAAATTCCCTAGCTATACAGGATGAATCCGACAAGCTAACCCCAAACCCAGCAACTAGAACCACCAGGAACAGCCCTGAACAGCCCCGAAATAGCCCAGAAAACAGCTTCTAACTTTGACTTAAACATAAGAACTCATGACCTTAAAGACTCTTTTTATCTCTCTTGCTCTCACTAATTTTTTCAAGTTTTTTGCCCTTTTTTTCTGTGAAATTCAGCATGTTCTTGTATATTTTAAAGAGGAGTAAATGCTCCTATATATAGCTAAAAGTGAAGGCTAAAAGGTGGGGTGTGCACTTGTACAAAAGTACAAGCCCACACTCCTATACTTGAGTGTACTTAGTCCTTATTTTTCAGCAAAAGTACAACAGCTATAGCCACTGTTTCAGCCCCTGTTTGGCCCCCTAAAAACTGAAAATGTGTTCTTTAAAAGGACATCCAAACACTCATTATATTAACTAAAGGACTAGGACCAAACTAGAGAAACTAAATCAGCCCCAAACTAACTAAATGGACCAAACTAACTTAGAATTAAACTAAAAATTAACCAGACCTTACTTTATGACTAAATAAGCCAATACATAGTCCAAAACAAGAGCAAACAAACTAAAACTAGCAAAACTCATCCCATAGTTGAGTTCCAACTCAATTGAGTCTAAAGTTTCCAAACAATGACTACTTGAACTCTCATATCCCATCTACTAGACTCAAAGCTAAGCAAAGGTGTTCTTTAAAGCATTATAATCCTAAATTACCAAGTCCAGACTAAGTGTTCATGCCAAATCACCTGAATTTCAGCTTTTCTAATTTCAAAACAACCACAATTTATGAACACCCGGGCAGCGACGAAGCCGAACAATCTCCCATAAATTCACAAACACACACACTAGATATGCAAAAAAAAAAAAAAAAAAAAAAAAAAAAAAAAAAACACTAAAGAACAGGCAGTACAAGAAGTTTAATTGTTAGCACAAACTATATATACCAAACTGCACTTAACTTCAACAGTCTAGACAAACAGAGATTAAGCTGCTAAGCAAGTACAGGTCATTGAAACAAACTGCCATAACAAATCAGTTTTGCACTTAACACTTACCACCTTCTCAGGTTTCTTACTTTCCTATTTACATGCCTGATAGGAGCTGAAGTAAATAAACTAAACAAATAAACATGCTAGACAGAATCACAAAAACTTCATAGCTTAACAAGTGATGAAGAAACAAGTCTTGACCGAATCCACGCTTAAGCAGATGATGACAACGGATTCTGATGTATTAATCGCAAACAAATGCTCACAGGCTTTCAAAAACTAATATACAAAGCACGATTCTATATATCTAATACAACTTCACTATCCAAAACCAGCCATACAGTACTCTAGTCCAATTAAGATTAATAAGCTAAGACAATGACAATGTTAGGACATGTAATTTCATGGCTCTTTCATGCTAAACATTTATTTATTTTCAATGCCAATTGTACTCATACATACATATGTAGAACTATTTCCGAAACAAAACTAACAAAAAAATTGTGCTATTCATTCGGGTAAAAGCCCTGAAAATGACACACACGTACATGACAACTTATGGATGAAGTTCAAACAAAGCCATACTAGACAACTAAACCAGCAGGAAAGAGAGACTAACAAAGGGTTCTCTTGCTAACCCGTTAAAGACAAAGCGTCAATGACGCTGTGCTCGCTGCCTGGATCGTATCAACATCACCATCATCGTTGCCTCACCACGGCTTCCCCACCACCAATACACAGTACCTCCACGGAGTCAAAACAGCCCCTACAATCATCCTCGTCACAGCTGCCCGTTTGCACCATTGCCTAATCAACAAACATCACTACAGCCCCTATATCAATCATCACAGCCCCGAAAATAGTCTCATCACAGCGCACAAATCATCCTACATCGTCCTCACCACTCCCTCATTTCAATGTCCATACACACGCCAATATCCAGACAAACTCCCACAATAAAAAATGAAAGAGAAAAACGAGAATAAGAAGAAGAAAGAAAATAAAACGATGATCAGTAATGGGAAAGGGAACGGGGAAAAAAAAGGGGACAGGGTATTGGGAGATGGGGGTGAAACAGGTGAGGGGAAAGGTTAAGGAAAGAGAAAGAAACGAAAACTCACCGGGAAAAATGGAAATGGCCGGACTTCAGGTTTGACCGGAACTTTGACCGTCGATCTACTCCAAACCGTTGGAATTTTGTAAAAACTAAGTTGAGAAATGGAATGGGGGTGGCGGAGGAGCGGTGGTAGGCGAATTCTGACGGCTGAGGGATTTTTCGCCAGGCTTTAGAGCTAAAGGGGTGTAAAGAATGAAAATGTGAGCTTTTGGGGTTTATATAGTGTGGATTTGGGCTCGGTTATGAATGGGCTGTCGGACCACTATTTTGGACTATAATTTTTTACAAATGGCCATTAAAATGGTTGGTACACACACAGCTAACTAAAAATTAAACCACATACTTTACAATACTATCCCAATCAAACTATAGAATAAAAAATGAAACACATAACAAGTAATTTTGGCAATTTTCAAATTTTACATCCTAATTAATGACAATTTTAGTTAACATAAACACTAGAAGTCCAGAAAAATTTGACGAAACGTCCTAAGAATCTAATATGACTATTTTGAGCAATTTTATGAATTTTTGTGCCAAAATTAGGTGATTATAATTTGCCCTTGTCCAAATGCCATCAAAAGTATACAGGTTTTGTAGCGGAAGACAAGGAGAGTCTAATAATACCGTTTTCCCCAATTTTCACCGGCCAAATCGACCGGAAAAGGCCACGACAGTGGTGGCTCTTCATTTCGCCGGAGAGAGAGAGAGAGAGAAAGAGAGAGATAATTATCGGGGGGTGGGGAGAGAAAATGGAAAGGCTGAGGGAGTTTCGGGGTTGTGTAGGTGAGAGTAGGAGTTTTAATCTCGACCGTTGGATCATAGAAATGAAGGGCCAAGATGAGGCCGCGTCGACGCTGAGGTGTAAAAATATGTGTGATATGTATAAAATGTGACGTGTAATGTGTATATATATGTATTTACGAATATATAGTGTATAAATAACGTATATTAGGCATAATTTGATATAAAATAGGTATAGAAATGGTATAAAATATGTGTAAATATAGAAAAATTAGGGAATAAATTTTAAAGCAATAAAATGGTTAGGGAAGCGTATAAAAATGTATTTTGGGATTTTAAAATGAATTGGGTAATTTTATAAAAAATAATGGTAATTGCAGAAACTTAAAATGGAAGCGTACATCTTGTAAAAATGGCTATGGTTCGAGACGATGCTTTAAAAAATAGCCTCGATTGTCAGGCTATTATGAGAAGACAATTTGAAATAATGGGCGGGGCAAGAATAAATGCACGACTGCGTGTAAAATTTGAAAACTATTGCTTTTAAAATAGGAGGGACAAAATTGGGTGTCAACACTAGGTTAAACAAATAACCAATTTCCATACTAGTACAAATTCACATTATGCCTTGTCAAAATTCCTTAAATCATGTTCAAATCACCTTACTATTTCATTTTTAATCCTAAAGAAGCCATATGATCATGTAAATCAATGTATTTCGACAAAATAGAAGGGCAAACACACTGCAAAGTATAAACGACTAGAATCAGTTCACAAATTATCACGAAGCTAATAGGAACAGCCTACGACACTAGAGTATGCAAAACTCGAAGCAACACTCAATTAAATCGTTGAACTAAACTGAGATTAAAAATCACATGAGTTTCAACTAATCGAGTAGCATACAAACATGTTACACATATAAAAACTAGGCAAGTTTTAGGCATGACTATCACGAAGTTCATGGATCATCGAAGAAGAACAAGGGTTACCCATTTAAGGTCGGAGTCGGGTCAGGCTTGAACCCACTAAGATTTGCCTATGCGTGGGGATTTTCCCCTTTTTTCTGGTAGTGACACTTTAGGCTTTGCTTAGCCATGACCGAAGTTTTTTTTCGGCGGCAGAGACACGGATCAAACGAGAGGTCGATTTTGTCTCTTGTCGAATAGGAGAATTGACATAGGGGTTTTGTCGCGGAGATCAAGGGGGTCATGGGGGTGTAATTTATTTTAGGTTTCAACGGCAGAAATGGCCAAAAAATGGCTCAACAGGGGTGGAGCTAGGGTTTCGTCGTGAGAGAGAATGAGGGGGAAGGGCAGCGTGAACATTGGGGAAATGAGAAGGGGATTAGGGTTTCAGAGGATGACTGGATAAAAAAAAATGGAAAGTTAGGCCTCAATTGTTGGATCAAACCTACGAACGACTGAGATTTTGCCACGTATGCCCACGTGGATCTGATGTGAGTATAGATGGCATAGTGATGTGTATAAATTGGAAGGTTGTAAGGTGTATAAATGAGGTGTATATTTGTGTATATAAATTGTATAAAATGCATACAAAGGTGTATAAAATGTGTATAAAATTACAGAAAAAATAAGAAAATTAATTAAAAATGCTACAATGACTAAGGGAATATATAATAATGCAATTTCGAGATTTAAAATGATATGAGTAATTTTATAAAAAAATAGAGGAAGTTGTGGAATTTGTAGTTGGACAGGCACGATATTTTAAAATAGCAGCGATTTGTGAGGGCGTCTTTAATAATAGCCAAATGGGAGTACTTGTGTGAGATAGGAATTTGGTATGAAGATAACTGTAGAGTTATCAGTGCAATTTTGTCTGAAAAAGTAGCTATTGAAACAAGAGGGACAAAATTGGGTGTCAACAGCATAGAGGGGATTCCCCAATGCACTACCTATTCTACTCAAAGTTCTCATTCCCCAGCAATTCAAAGGCAATTTAGGCAGTTTAATGAATAGTGGAATAGTGTTAAGCATTTCTTCATGGAAATTGAAATCTGAAATCTAATGCTTCATAATCACTGGTCTATTGTTCAAGTTTTGTGGCCCAGAATACAAGATCTAATTTCTATCCTCCCCATCTATGAATCTATTTACAAAATAATCATCATTGTGATATAGGATATGAAGCTTACCATTTAATTTTCATTGAGATGCCAGGAACCTATCCACATTTGCAATTGTTGGGAACAACCAATAACATACAGAATTAGAGCATTTTTCCACTTCAAATTTTCCAGTTCAATTTCATCTTGGTTCAATTGCACCACTCTTACTCCCTCTTTCACTTCAGGGTTAATAAATTTTAGGTTCATTCCTTTAGCTGCAAGTTTGTTTCCCATTACTACCCTTGACCATGTCTTCTCCTTAATTTCTTCAGCTGGTACACTGTCCGTTTTAGCACCTGATGAGCTTGCACTTGTTCCACAGGCATCATTCACCATCATGTTTACTTTTTCGCCACTCTCCTATCTTATATATTTATCTGATTGGGACTGGTTGCTTGTTCCACCATTGTTGCTAGGTCTAGTTCTGTTAGCTGCCATTTCAGCTAGAGATATAATATCATTTAACCCTTTCATCATTTGCCCTTTAGGAGTGTTCACAGGTCCTTTTCCATGTGACGATTCTAGTTGTATCTAGCTCCGGAGTTCATCTTTATCTTTACAGTGTTTCTTTGCTTTCCTCTCACCATTTCCGGCCACCGGTGCACATTAGCAGCTCACACTATCGTGTGCCCAAAGCAGTTATAGAGAGAGAATACTTTTCAATATCTATAAAATGACCTCATTAGTCCTTTTCAATTTAGTTTCCTTGAGGGTAGAAGAACTTGTGATAGTGCTATCATTATCCAGGAAATTCTTACCCATTTTAAAAAGAAAAAATGCAAAAAAATTCACCTAGTGCCCTCAATAAGCCATGGTCTTACCTAATTGCCCCCACTTACAAATGTTTTAAGTAAATGCTCTCCACATCATACCCCCTTATGAAAGGACTATTTTGCCCCCCAACTTGTGTTAATTCACGCTGAAGGTTTCCTTCTCTCTTTCCCCATTCCTGGCCTCCTTCTTTCTTCTTTATGTGGCCCCCAACTTATTTAATTCACGCTGAAAGATTTCCTTCTCTTTTTCCCCATTCCTGGCCTCCTTCTTTCTTCTTTGTGTGCTAGAAATTTTGGATTTTTTTTCTTGTGTTTGCTTGATTCCAGTGATTTGAAGGTTTTTATTGCCCATGGCTATTAGATATTCATGTTTTGCATAGAGCTTAAAATTTGGGATGATCGTTGAATTATGTTTGAGCTTCGCTTGATTTTGGTTGATTACGGTGATTTGAAGGTTTTTACTGGTTAAAGCTATTAGATTTTGTTGTTGCTTATTGTTTAGAGCTTAAAGTCTTGGCCATGGCCAAGAGTTGCATATAATTTTTCTTCAAGTTGGTTATTGCATTAACTTTTAAAGTCTTGGCTATTGCCAATATTTGCAGAGATGTTCCGTGTAAGTTGTCGCTTCCAGCAGCACTTAGAGTCTTGGCTATTGCCAAGAGTTGCAAAGACTTTGTCTGCAAGTTGTTCACTGCAGTAGAGGTAAAAGTCTTGGCAATTGCCAATACTTTTAGAGATTTTCAGTGTAAGGTCCCCCTTGCACCAGAACTTAAAATCTTGGCTATTGCCAAGAGTTTCTGCAAGTTTGTCACTGCAGTATAGGTAAAAGTGTTGGCAATTGCCAATAATTGTAGAGACTAGTTCTACAAGTTGGCCCTCCCACTAGAGTTTAAAGTGTTGGCTATTGTCAATAGTTGTAGAGACTTTTTTCTGTAGTTTGCTTTTTTCATCAGTCATGCATTCTGTAGTTGTTGTTGTGTTTTCAGTTTTCTTTGCTTTTGGCCTGTTGACTTTGAATTATGGTAATGACATAGGAATTTTTCTGCATATTAATCATGAGTTCATGATGGCACTTCGTGATGTATGTTTCCTTGTCTTTACTTGTTGTTTTGTTATCATACTATTTTTGTAATTTTATTTGTTGAATATGCATATTTTTATCTTTTGTTCCTATAGGAAGGAGATCAAAATTTTTAAGTTTGAGCACTGGTTTGATTCCAAAAGTTCTTGGGGTGGTGATGTGAAGTATATGGCCTTTTCATTATTATTTCATTGTTTTGTTATTATGTGTTGTCATTGTTGTTTTTTAAAATTTTGCAGGTAATGGATATTGAATCTTCAATCTCCTGATCATGCACATTTTGATGTGGTGGATGATTTTATAAGTCAGCCCAGATCTTCTGATGAATCTTGGCTAATCAAAATTGTAGGTATTCTATGAAGGAAAAGGTATTCTATGGTTGGTACACACACAGCTAACTAAAAATTAAACCACATACTTTACAATACTATCCCAATCAAACTATAGAATAAAAAATGAAACACATAACAAGTAATTTTGGCAATTTTCAAATTTTACATCCTAATTAATGACAATTTTAGTTAACATAAACACTAGAAGTCCAGAAAAATTTGACGAAACGTCCTAAGAATCTAATATGACTATTTTGAGCAATTTTATGAATTTTTGTGCCAAAATTAGGTGATTATAATTTGCCCTTGTCCAAATGCCATCAAAAGTATACAGGTTTTGTAGCGGAAGACAAGGAGAGTCTAATAATACCGTTTTCCCCAATTTTCACCGGCCAAATCGACCGGAAAAGGCCACGACAGTGGTGGCTCTTCATTTCGCCGGAGAGAGAGAGAGAGAGAAAGAGAGAGATAATTATCGGGGGGTGGGGAGAGAAAATGGAAAGGCTGAGGGAGTTTCGGGGTTGTGTAGGTGAGAGTAGGAGTTTTAATCTCGACCGTTGGATCATAGAAATGAAGGGCCAAGATGAGGCCGCGTCGACGCTGAGGTGTAAAAATATGTGTGATATGTATAAAATGTGACGTGTAATGTGTATATATATGTATTTACGAATATATAGTGTATAAATAACGTATATTAGGCATAATTTGATATAAAATAGGTATAGAAATGGTATAAAATATGTGTAAATATAGAAAAATTAGGGAATAAATTTTAAAGCAATAAAATGGTTAGGGAAGCGTATAAAAATGTATTTTGGGATTTTAAAATGAATTGGGTAATTTTATAAAAAATAATGGTAATTGCAGAAACTTAAAATGGAAGCGTACATCTTGTAAAAATGGCTATGGTTCGAGACGATGCTTTAAAAAATAGCCTCGATTGTCAGGCTATTATGAGAAGACAATTTGAAATAATGGGCGGGGCAAGAATAAATGCACGACTGCGTGTAAAATTTGAAAACTATTGCTTTTAAAATAGGAGGGACAAAATTGGGTGTCAACACTAGGTTAAACAAATAACCAATTTCCATACTAGTACAAATTCACATTATGCCTTGTCAAAATTCCTTAAATCATGTTCAAATCACCTTACTATTTCATTTTTAATCCTAAAGAAGCCATATGATCATGTAAATCAATGTATTTCGACAAAATAGAAGGGCAAACACACTGCAAAGTATAAACGACTAGAATCAGTTCACAAATTATCACGAAGCTAATAGGAACAGCCTACGACACTAGAGTATGCAAAACTCGAAGCAACACTCAATTAAATCGTTGAACTAAACTGAGATTAAAAATCACATGAGTTTCAACTAATCGAGTAGCATACAAACATGTTACACATATAAAAACTAGGCAAGTTTTAGGCATGACTATCACGAAGTTCATGGATCATCGAAGAAGAACAAGGGTTACCCATTTAAGGTCGGAGTCGGGTCAGGCTTGAACCCACTAAGATTTGCCTATGCGTGGGGATTTTCCCCTTTTTTCTGGTAGTGACACTTTAGGCTTTGCTTAGCCATGACCGAAGTTTTTTTTCGGCGGCAGAGACACGGATCAAACGAGAGGTCGATTTTGTCTCTTGTCGAATAGGAGAATTGACATAGGGGTTTTGTCGCGGAGATCAAGGGGGTCATGGGGGTGTAATTTATTTTAGGTTTCAACGGCAGAAATGGCCAAAAAATGGCTCAACAGGGGTGGAGCTAGGGTTTCGTCGTGAGAGAGAATGAGGGGGAAGGGCAGCGTGAACATTGGGGAAATGAGAAGGGGATTAGGGTTTCAGAGGATGACTGGATAAAAAAAAATGGAAAGTTAGGCCTCAATTGTTGGATCAAACCTACGAACGACTGAGATTTTGCCACGTATGCCCACGTGGATCTGATGTGAGTATAGATGGCATAGTGATGTGTATAAATTGGAAGGTTGTAAGGTGTATAAATGAGGTGTATATTTGTGTATATAAATTGTATAAAATGCATACAAAGGTGTATAAAATGTGTATAAAATTACAGAAAAAATAAGAAAATTAATTAAAAATGCTACAATGACTAAGGGAATATATAATAATGCAATTTCGAGATTTAAAATGATATGAGTAATTTTATAAAAAAATAGAGGAAGTTGTGGAATTTGTAGTTGGACAGGCACGATATTTTAAAATAGCAGCGATTTGTGAGGGCGTCTTTAATAATAGCCAAATGGGAGTACTTGTGTGAGATAGGAATTTGGTATGAAGATAACTGTAGAGTTATCAGTGCAATTTTGTCTGAAAAAGTAGCTATTGAAACAAGAGGGACAAAATTGGGTGTCAACAGCATAGAGGGGATTCCCCAATGCACTACCTATTCTACTCAAAGTTCTCATTCCCCAGCAATTCAAAGGCAATTTAGGCAGTTTAATGAATAGTGGAATAGTGTTAAGCATTTCTTCATGGAAATTGAAATCTGAAATCTAATGCTTCATAATCACTGGTCTATTGTTCAAGTTTTGTGGCCCAGAATACAAGATCTAATTTCTATCCTCCCCATCTATGAATCTATTTACAAAATAATCATCATTGTGATATAGGATATGAAGCTTACCATTTAATTTTCATTGAGATGCCAGGAACCTATCCACATTTGCAATTGTTGGGAACAACCAATAACATACAGAATTAGAGCATTTTTCCACTTCAAATTTTCCAGTTCAATTTCATCTTGGTTCAATTGCACCACTCTTACTCCCTCTTTCACTTCAGGGTTAATAAATTTTAGGTTCATTCCTTTAGCTGCAAGTTTGTTTCCCATTACTACCCTTGACCATGTCTTCTCCTTAATTTCTTCAGCTGGTACACTGTCCGTTTTAGCACCTGATGAGCTTGCACTTGTTCCACAGGCATCATTCACCATCATGTTTACTTTTTCGCCACTCTCCTATCTTATATATTTATCTGATTGGGACTGGTTGCTTGTTCCACCATTGTTGCTAGGTCTAGTTCTGTTAGCTGCCATTTCAGCTAGAGATATAATATCATTTAACCCTTTCATCATTTGCCCTTTAGGAGTGTTCACAGGTCCTTTTCCATGTGACGATTCTAGTTGTATCTAGCTCCGGAGTTCATCTTTATCTTTACAGTGTTTCTTTGCTTTCCTCTCACCATTTCCGGCCACCGGTGCACATTAGCAGCTCACACTATCGTGTGCCCAAAGCAGTTATAGAGAGAGAATACTTTTCAATATCTATAAAATGACCTCATTAGTCCTTTTCAATTTAGTTTCCTTGAGGGTAGAAGAACTTGTGATAGTGCTATCATTATCCAGGAAATTCTTACCCATTTTAAAAAGAAAAAATGCAAAAAAATTCACCTAGTGCCCTCAATAAGCCATGGTCTTACCTAATTGCCCCCACTTACAAATGTTTTAAGTAAATGCTCTCCACATCATACCCCCTTATGAAAGGACTATTTTGCCCCCCAACTTGTGTTAATTCACGCTGAAGGTTTCCTTCTCTCTTTCCCCATTCCTGGCCTCCTTCTTTCTTCTTTATGTGGCCCCCAACTTATTTAATTCACGCTGAAAGATTTCCTTCTCTTTTTCCCCATTCCTGGCCTCCTTCTTTCTTCTTTGTGTGCTAGAAATTTTGGATTTTTTTTCTTGTGTTTGCTTGATTCCAGTGATTTGAAGGTTTTTATTGCCCATGGCTATTAGATATTCATGTTTTGCATAGAGCTTAAAATTTGGGATGATCGTTGAATTATGTTTGAGCTTCGCTTGATTTTGGTTGATTACGGTGATTTGAAGGTTTTTACTGGTTAAAGCTATTAGATTTTGTTGTTGCTTATTGTTTAGAGCTTAAAGTCTTGGCCATGGCCAAGAGTTGCATATAATTTTTCTTCAAGTTGGTTATTGCATTAACTTTTAAAGTCTTGGCTATTGCCAATATTTGCAGAGATGTTCCGTGTAAGTTGTCGCTTCCAGCAGCACTTAGAGTCTTGGCTATTGCCAAGAGTTGCAAAGACTTTGTCTGCAAGTTGTTCACTGCAGTAGAGGTAAAAGTCTTGGCAATTGCCAATACTTTTAGAGATTTTCAGTGTAAGGTCCCCCTTGCACCAGAACTTAAAATCTTGGCTATTGCCAAGAGTTTCTGCAAGTTTGTCACTGCAGTATAGGTAAAAGTGTTGGCAATTGCCAATAATTGTAGAGACTAGTTCTACAAGTTGGCCCTCCCACTAGAGTTTAAAGTGTTGGCTATTGTCAATAGTTGTAGAGACTTTTTTCTGTAGTTTGCTTTTTTCATCAGTCATGCATTCTGTAGTTGTTGTTGTGTTTTCAGTTTTCTTTGCTTTTGGCCTGTTGACTTTGAATTATGGTAATGACATAGGAATTTTTCTGCATATTAATCATGAGTTCATGATGGCACTTCGTGATGTATGTTTCCTTGTCTTTACTTGTTGTTTTGTTATCATACTATTTTTGTAATTTTATTTGTTGAATATGCATATTTTTATCTTTTGTTCCTATAGGAAGGAGATCAAAATTTTTAAGTTTGAGCACTGGTTTGATTCCAAAAGTTCTTGGGGTGGTGATGTGAAGTATATGGCCTTTTCATTATTATTTCATTGTTTTGTTATTATGTGTTGTCATTGTTGTTTTTTAAAATTTTGCAGGTAATGGATATTGAATCTTCAATCTCCTGATCATGCACATTTTGATGTGGTGGATGATTTTATAAGTCAGCCCAGATCTTCTGATGAATTTCAAGGCAAAAATGTGATGTGGGCGATGAATTTCCAAATTTTCGTTTGTTATCTATGTCGCAAGATGATCCGTGTAGTAGTCCAAATGAGACTTTTAGTACTACAAAAGAGTTAGAGAAAGTTGTTGAGTAGTTTTTAATTACATGTATTTCGTATTTACCGTATTTATTGTGTTTATGTAAACAAGTACACTTGGATATTTGATATTTTTTTTATTTTAAAGACTGAAGTTGCTTTGAATCGGATGAACTGGAAGTGTTGGCAATTGCAGGACTTCAAGGCATTTTAGTTGCTGTGGGGTGAACACATTTAGATGGAAAGTCTTGCCAATGGGCAAGACTTGAATTCTAGTTAATTAATTCCAACTCTAATATTATATAATTAATTTAAAATTGATAAATAATTCATGGAGGGTTGTGCTAGTAATGTGTTGCCAAGACTTTGTGTCAATTTAGTTGTCAATATTATTGCCTATGACAAGACATCAAGGCAAGTTAACTATTTCTAATATTAAAGTCGATAAATAAGTTTTGGTAGGAAATATCTTACTCTTTGCCAAGACTTTACGTCAAGTTAAATTGAATTGGTTATCTCTATGAGTGTAAAGTCTTGGCTATTGCCAATAGTTTAGTTTATTGATAATATTAACTTTCCAATCACATTTGATTTTTAAAAATATTTATAATCAATAAGTGTCATTCCTTTTGATGCAACACCATGCCATGGTCAGCTTCATTCACAAAGAAGCAAGATTTTCTGACATGTCAGTCCTTTTAATAACTTCTACTATGAAGCAGCATTTTCTGAAATTCTCATCATTTTTCAGCAGAAACATGCAAGTCGTAAGTTCTTGATCATTTGCTACCATCACCTCTGCACCTTTCGAGATTTGTGTCAAACATTATCTTTACTTCAGTTTCAGCAGTGTTGATGGTTAGAGCATTACAAATTTCTTTTCTAAATGTGTGGTAGCTTATACCGTCTTCGACAAGTATCAACTTTATATCATGGTTGATGTATTTGCTGTTTGCATCCCAATTCCCATTATAAGCTATATAAATGCAGCGAGTCACCATAGTGGTAATCCTACACATAATCAAGACAAATAATATGCTTTAATAGAAGCAGGATCCTGAGTAAAAGTGTGGCCCTTTTCTAGGCTTAAGGTCTTGTAAAGAAGTCTCTCTTAGGTACCTATTGCACCAGAGCTGCAACTCTTGGCAATAGCCAAGACTTGGAGAGACTTTCTCTGCGAGGCCCCCATAGTAACAGTCTTTAAGTGTTGGCAATAGGCAAGAAGTCTCTCCTAGGTGCATGTTGCACCAGAGCTACAACTCTTGGCAATAGCCAAGACTTGCAGAGATTTTGTATGCATGCCCCTCATAGCAACAGTCTGAAAGTCTTAGCAATAGCCAAGAAGTTTCTCCTAGGTGCTTATTCCACCAGTGTTGCAACTCTTGGCAATAGCCAAGACTTGCAGAGACTTTGTCTGCAAGTCCCCCATAGCAACAGGTCTGAAAGTCTTGGAAATAGCCAAGAAGTGATCTCTGCCAAGAAGTTTCTCCTAGGTGCTTATTCCACCAGTGTTGCAACTCTTGGCAATAGCCAAGACTTGCAGAGACTTTGTCTGCAAGTCCCCCATAGCAACAGGTCTGAAAGTCTTGGAAATAGCCAAGAAGTGATCTCTGCTTTGTGCTTATTGCACCAGAGCTACAAGTCTTGGCTATAGCCAAGACTTGCAGAGAATTTGTCTGCAAGTACCCTATTGCAACAGGTCTGTAAGTCTTGGCAATAGGGAAGAAGTGTCTACAAGGACCCCATTGCATCAGAGCTGCAAGTCTTGGCTATAGCCCCTCATTGCAATAGGGTTGAAAGTCTTGGCAATAGGCAATAACTTTGTACAAGCCTCCCATTGCACCAGAGCTTATACTATTATCAATAAGCCAAGACTTTTTCAGAATTGATAGATTTTTTTTTAATGAAAGTGCATATTACAATTACTGTAATCAATCTAATGTCATGTGTTTTTTTATTATTATGGATAAAAACCATATCTCGTTTGGTTTATATAGAATTTTAACCAAAGTTAAGCATAATATAAATAAAATTATAAAAAAATTAATCAAACTGTTAGTAAAATTCAATAGCAATTTGAAGAAATCTTACAGTGAACCTTTGCTTGAACGGAGCAATCTCTGAAAGGAATGGGTCTTTAGGGTTGCTGTGATCGCGTGAATAGTGAAAAGGAAGGGGATGGACTGTGCGCGTCTTTTTATTGGTTTGTAGGGGTATTTTGGTCCGAAAAAAGTTTCATTAAACTAATGAGAGCATTTTTGCTAAACATCTGTTAGTGAGGGCAATTTGGCAAACCATTGCTTCCGGTAGCATATTTTTGCAATTCGCCCGAAAAAATGAAATAATGCCCTCATGACTATTAAACTTGATTGTGAAAAAGCTTTTGATCATTTAAAATGGTCTTTTTATCTATCATTATCTATGTTCTGTTAATTTTCCTAGCTACATCATCAATCCAATTATCTCCTGCCTCACTACATCATCTATCTCAATTTTTATATATCAATGGTAAATTTACAAAATCTTTTTAATCATCTCGTGGTATTAGACAAAGGGGTCTGATACGAAGCTAGATGTTACTATATTTTCTATACTTTCACCTCGTATTAACTAGATTAACTTGCACTAAAATAATGCCTTTTGTTTTGGGTCGACATTCTCGTACCGAAAAGAACGCTTTTTAAGAATTTGAAATAGCATAAGTTATTCGGCCACTTCAAGAATGCAAATGAAGGTTAAGAAACAACTGATATTAAGTACGTGATTTGTTATTATGCACTGGAATGGTAAATGTGGGAATATAATATACAAGAATAATACACTCGAAGGCGCTTTTATATAGGAACCGCCAACGTATTGATAACTACAATATATTGTTGGCATTGATTTACTTTAACTTTCTTGATTCTTCTTATCATTCGATCCATAAAATTATGAGATGTTCTCCTTAATTCTTACTACATATTTATGGTAATATTAGATCTTTGCTACAATATCATAGAGAATATAATCTATTTTATTCTTAGAAAGATATTTTTACAATGATTTGTTTCGTATTATTTTTTGAACTTGGCACCTCTAGTTTGAGCAAATATCATATTTATTATTTTCTATATATTTAACTTATTTTTTGCCAACTTTCTTCTCTTCTTTCTTGACTTATCTGTTCTTTCATTTCCTGGAGAACAATCCACTATTTGTAATGACTCAGCATATACTTAATACTATTTTCATTACCATTTATTTTTCTTATTATTACCAATTACATTTTTTTTATCTTTTCTTATAGTTTTGTAGTAAACACTTCCCGCAGTCAGTGTTTACACCAAACCAATAAACCAAGCCATATATACTGCATACATTAATTTAATATATCATCATAATTAAATAATATAAATATATACTTTAAATATTAACTACCATAATTGATTTATATGATTTGATGTAAACACCAGGTGTTAATAAGTATTAATTCAATTTTACCGTTTTAGCTTTCATTTGTCCAGAAGACTCTAATTTAGTGGACTTTACAAATTCCATAATACATCGGGAAGGGTGAATGACTTTGTATTTAAAGCATGTTAAGGCCTCAATTCAAAATTTAGGGTCGTTTGGTAGGAATTCAGAGAGAGCTAATACATGCATTGGATCATGTATAACTTAATACTCCCTCCGTCTTGTTTTATTTGTCCTCCTTACTATAAATAGTCGTCTCAAATTATTTGTCCATTTAAGAGATCAAGACAAAATTAAATATCTTTTTACCACTTTGCCCATAGTATTAAGTGATCTTGAAAGTAGAAAGAGTTAACATTTATTGAAGAGAGAATAATATGGTGGGCTAACTGTAAAAAATACCTCCTTATTAATATTTTCTTAAGGGATGTGTAAAAATAAATGGGACAAATATAAGGAGATGGAGAGAGTACACCGTTTGGGTAAAAACTTACCCGCACTAGGTGTTTACACCCACCCAATAAACAAATGCCACATATCCCTTTATTTAACTACAATTACTAATATTTAACCATAGTTAACACCATATATAATTTATAATATAATTTAATTAATAGTCTAATTAGCTTTCCACTCCATCAAATCCTTAACATTACTCATGTTAGATTGACGGACTCTGGTGTCCACCAACAACATTCTGATTAAAGGTTTTCCTAGCCACCATGAGTTTTTGCTCTAACATAGCAATATTAACATTTTTTCATGTTAGCCAAATAAACTTAGGTACTTTTCCAGTTCTTCTATGTTTGTAACTTTTCCTTCAGATACACATTTCCTTCTTCTTTGTCATATAATATTACACTCTTCTCCGGTAAAGAGGAATTTTATGTTACTTTTACTTCTCAGTCAATGTTACAGGGCTTTTCTTTTTTTCTTTTTTAAAGATAAACAGAGAATTATACATTTACAATTTTGTGCAACACTTGTCTCCCACACTATACTATTAGTTGAGTTTATGACAGAAAGCTATGCATTAGTTTGTATACTCATACTATTAAACATAGCATAATACCTGTATCTAATTTTGTGAAAAATCTTTGTACATGCAGAAAGCAAAAAGTAACCTATCTTTTATATGGCTTTCAATAGTAAAAACAGCGTTATAGAGTGGAAAAACAAAATTCAACTTAGTACTAATTAAGAGCACGAGCAGCAAGAAATAAGAGATAGATGAGTAAAAGGAAACCGAAGTTAAGTTATTTTTTTATTAATAATTAATAATTGGACCCCTAACTAATTAATGATCATTAATTTATCTTTCATGGTTAACTTAATTATAGTGGGTGTAAACACCCGGTGCGGGTAAGTTTTTACCCACCGTTTGATTGCTTATTTGCTGTCTCGCATAGAACGCATAAACCATGTTTCGTTTGATTTTTTTTTTTTTGGGTATACAATACATGCATAAGTTAGGTAGGAATTCATATACTTTTATGCAGAATAAGAATATGAGGCATTACTAGTGCCGATTGCTAATCTCTGCATTGCAAAAAGTTATATAAATTGTGTTTCAACGAAACGGCCCCTTAAACATGTCTAAAATTGGACGTTTAGGTTAAACAATTAAATTTAGGATGGGGTCACAAGCAATACAGTAAATACGATAGAAAAATAAGTAAATAGAGAGAGACATAATGAGCGAGAAAGTAAATAGTATTATTCCTTGAGAATAGTCGGATTCAGTGTGAATCACTTCATGTGCAATACAATGTAAGAGGTATTTATAGTAGAGAATTACCCAGTCCAAATTATGGCAAAATATAAAGACTAATAAGGCTATGGGCCTACAAACTCAAGGCGGTGGTATATATGAAACCATATCTAGGAGACTATAAGCCCTTAGGCGGCGGGATGTATGCCTTGCGTCCTACAGCCGTGCCGTTTGAACGGTCGTTAGCTCGAGGAGCAGGCGTGTATCCTCTGTGCCTGGTGACATGTAGGATAAGTCTAGTCTTGCCAGCTGGACTTGTATTCCCGTAATAGCAGGTGGCGTATTTTTGCCCACACGTCTGTCCCCCCAATTGCTGAGTGCTGACATAAGCAATCAGGAAGTGAAAGCGATGTACAAGATGAATGTGAAAAGATATCTCACTTACTCCTTGAGACTCTCAGTCTCTTTGACAAAGAAAGATGCTAATTCTTTGAGAACTTCGCGTGCTTTCATCTAATTGACTGATGTTGATTCCATCCACCTTTCAAGGAATTGCTTTAACTGCGCCGAATAGTTTCGTATCTCCAGCCATAATTACATTTGACCGTTTCATGCTTCATTCTTATCTCTCTTCAGACTATAAAGAGAGGCTTGGTGCTAGTGGCGAAATGACAAACTTTCTTGAGAAAAACACTCCATCGCTTCAAAATTTCCTTGTGAAAGCAAAAAATCTTCTTTCTTAAAAAATATTTGCCTTTGATCCTGGTTTGATGTTTCTTTATTCTGAATGGGTGGTGCATGGAAAACTGTAAGAAAGAGATCATATGCGACTTTCTTCTTCTTTTTCTCCACCCATAAAGGAATGAACGGAGTCCCCCCACCCCCCGAGTTATGAAATTTGATCAGGATTCCAGTGATATTCTCCGAAATGTCTTTATTGTGGCATGTGCACTGATTACAGTATGCTCAACTTCTAACACAACGGTTGCTGTGATATTCCTCTTGTCATGCGGGGTCAGGAAGCTTTACCCTGTCAGCTGCCATGGGGCTTCTCCGCTAGGATACTTTTTATATTCGAGTAGCTCCTTCAATAGTATCAGGCTGATGATCCCCTGTCTGGCTCCATTTCGTGGCAGGCAAGAGGATATGGCTTTGTTCCATCAGGTGATTAAGGTGTCACCAAGTTTTGGATCCCCTCGTGATTCATGGCTTTCATCTTGGCTATCTGCTTCAGCTGGATCGTCATTGCAATGCCTCTTCGGCTGCTGACTGCAGAATACTCGAGGGAAGAGGCTCCATTGTGGTAGGGTCCCAGCTCAAGCCTCTTCGTCCGTGGTGAGCTTCTAGTTGTGCTTGAAGATCTACGGGGTCGTACACTCCCGTTTGACCACTTGAGGTTAAAGCAGATTTTCAAGTTTTCTTTCTAAGCTCAGCGGATCTGATGGGGGAAGGCCTACGCTCAGACGCTTTCAAGTTTTCTTTGGTTGGACCAACGGCCATGTATCTCGAAGAAATTCTCGGGCAGACATATCTCTGGCAGCCAGGAAAAACTCCGGACTGCTTTACTGCTTGTAGCTACAATCCAGATGAAGGATCTTCAGCCGTGCAGATCCTGAGGAGCTTATAGTTTTGCCTTTTAGATTTATTTTAGAATACATGTAGTGAACAATGTTGTATTCGAAAAGGGATTAATTGTATATTATGAGCCTATTGGTTGTTTGTTATTAATGAAACAGTCATTCATCAATACTTGTACGCACACTTGTATAGTTAAGCAGAATGTTTTGTGTGCCTTTTTGGGCTAATGTCTTTAAAATACGGGCGTGCGTACTGAGGGGTGCTTCATTTGCGTCAGTAGATGACAGCTTCTGTTGCACCCACAATGGGATGTCTTGAGCCCATGCGTATAACGGGGCATTTTTGCATCCAACTTTGAACGTCTTTGCTTAGTCACTCGAGTATTTAAGACTTTCTGGCACTATGCGGGCAAGCGTCCCATCGGCATGTAGGTGCAATTTGTTGAATTGACGAGTTCAACTTACGAATAATACCTGGTGGCGTCTAGCTCTAAGCGAGTAGTGTACGTACCCTACTTTTTGTGGAGAAAAGTGAGTGTATTACTTCAACTTAGGTCTGGCTGGGGCTATGAATAGTTTGATAGTAGGTAGATCTGAATTGTAAAACTGACTAAGTAAAATATTAGTTTTAGTGATAAAAATGGGCGCAAGGCCTAAGCTGTTGTAGGTGAGAACCCGTAACATAGCTGATGAGTATGAAAATATTGCGATCAAAATTAAAAAAAACTAGACTTAATTAAAATAAATATTGAGAAAGAATTATACTTCCAAAGTCAAACGGTGGTCACTTCCTCCGTATTGTCAGGACACTCATGCTTAATCTTCGAAAGGTTCAGAGGTATCCACCAGGGCTTCCTCGCTGGAGGGTACTGAGCCTCGAGATGTGACCTATGGGCTACTGACAACCAATTGGTATAACTCTCTGCCAATCAAACAATAATGAACTGCCTGCTTCAGTATCTGTCTGCTTTCTGACTTGTCTTGGGGGAGTATTTCCTTGTCTAAATAGTCAATTAGCATGCGGCGCTGCTCTGAGGCGGATCCTATTCTTGGAACTTCGAGGTTCATTAGGTCCGCTGGGGTTAACTCAACCACTACTTGCTGGTCATCTGGATTAACGCATGGTTCCACAGACGCTTCGTCCTCATCTGAGCTTTCTTCTTGATAGACAAACTCCCACTTATGAAAGTTTTTCTAAAGAGATTTTATTTTCTTCTGCTGACTTGGCATATAGATGTCTTCTGTAGTAAAAACTTCATTCGCTCGACAGACCACCAACTGGGAACTGCTGAAGAGACAAACCTCCTTAGTCCCCAATATGTAGGCTAAGTCAAGAGCTTGAATTATGGCTTCATATTTAGCTTTGACGCTTAGAACTTTCACAGCTTTGCAGATGACCTTCCCGATGGGTGCCTTGATCCATAGAGCGAGGTTGGCTTCTTCTCCTTCAAGATCCATATCGATACGGATTCCCTAGTATCTGGGCTCAATCTTCTCAGCATCCCTGATTGATTCCTCCGCCTTTATCTCCAATTCCTTCACAAAGTCTGAGGTGAAAACTTCTAGAACCTTTGACTTAATGTCCGTTCGTGGTCGATAAATAATATCATACTCTCCTAGTTCCTCAACACATTCTGCCAACCCTTTTGAAAGCCTGGGTCTTGATAAAATGGTCTGTACTGGTACAAAGGTGATCACATTGACCGTATGGCTGAGAAAATATGAACGCAACTCCCGAGTCGCCATGACCTCAGCCGCAACAAACTGGACGGAAAAGGGAAAAAGCCTATCCGGATGCAAGAGTCCTTTGTTGGCATATTTCACGGGAAAATTTCTCCCGTCTTTCTCTTGTACGAGCACTGCATTCCATTCTACTTTTGAGATTGATACATACAGAAACAGGTGTTGTCCCGGTATTGGCTCGGTTATCATCGGAAGTTGTAAGAGTTGCACCTTTACCTTCGCTAATACTAGATAACGTATCATCCACAAAGGTCCTTCGTGCTTTGCCAGTACCTCGGTAAGCTGGTACCACAGTTCCGCTGCCTTGGGAACTAATTGACTCATCTCCGACAACCACTCCCTTAACTCGCCGACCTCTATTCTGGCCTTATGATCCACGGACTCATACCAGAAGGATTCTTCATCGATCATATTCACTTCGGCTATCGGCTCAACGCCGAGGTTATTGTCATATTCAGGATAATTTCAAGGTGAAGACTGCACGCTCAGTAAGTCTCTCACCCCGTGTAAGGTCAGGTATCTAAAGACTTGATGGAGTGTTGAGGGTACTCCTTTTACATTATGTATCCATGGCCGTCACATGATGATGTATACAAGTTAGCACCTGAAAAGAGGTTATGCTCATCACGCCCGGTATATGGACCGGTCGAGCTAGTTCTCCGACAGGCTCTTCACAAAACAAAAGTTTAAGTTTGCAGGTGTGATTGGCTTTTACCAACTTATCTAGCTCTTTTACAAGAGATTTAGTATATTTTAATATAAATTAAAGCTAAGTCGTATGTAATTTGCTTACTTTGAGGATATGAAGTAATTCTAATAAAGAAAAGTCCAAAAGGCCAAAAAAATAGAAAAGAAATACAATTTGGATAAGTTTAGGACTAAAAAAAAGCATGAAGAAAAAGTGTCAGAGGTAAAAAATTAATGGGTGGCCGCCTAAAATTCAGTTGGACCGCCATTCGAGGTAGAAAATTCAAGTTTGGGGCAAAAACATTAAAAGGCAAAGTGCTGGCTGCAATTTTAATGACGGCTGCCTATCTAACTGTGCGTTTAAAGGAGTAAATGCCATTTCTGAAAGGTAGTCTAGCTCAAGGGACATTTCGGTCAAAAGCTTCGCAACAAAAATGGCTTGTGGGTAAACGTTTTTCATCCGGGTGGTTATGCGTCAAAAAACATACTTTTCTTTGTTTTAATTTGGGAATAATTTTGAAAATGCATTGTATTCATTTTAGGGACCTTTAAATAGTTAATTAATCATATTTTTCACATTTTTGGCTATTTTTCAAGCTTAGGGAGCAATAACCCACTTCCAAACAACAAGAGAGTGAAGATTTGATTATCTAATTCTTAGTAATTTTTTGCTTAGTGAAAAATCCCAGAAACTTAAGATAGATAATTCAGGGTTCACTCGACAGGTAACCAGGTCGGGTTTCAATTACGTCCTACCCTAATTTTAGGCATGATAGAAAATAATAAGTTACACATAATAAGTTTATGCTTACGATCACATGTATAAAATTTTGAATGTTTCTTATCTATTTTTAGAGCGAATTTCATATTACACAGCAAGAATATTAACTATCCTTAAATCTTCATTTTAATTTGAATACAACAAGGCAATTGGCAATATTGCGGATAACACAAATATCGAGTAAAGGAAATCTGAATTATTCTATTTATACATAGTTTTATGTTTTTATATTTTTAATTAATGGATCATATCCTAAATAGTTAATAATCTATTCTTATTGTAGGAACAGGCCCCTACGCGACGCGAATCCGGATTAGTCGGGGCTCCAATGAGGGTACCGGACACCGGGTGGGAAACCAAAAAAAAAAAAAGTAAAAGAAGAATGCTTAAAGCAGACATCATTCAATTAAGACACTTATGGAGCTCAAATCCCACGAGACATTTATTATTGATCATCAGTTAGGATACTTGTAAACTTTATAGTTCTGGGAAAGAATCGTCGAAACTCTTGTATTCTAAGATGATGAAGTATTTACAATCATACGCTATTTATACGCTTGTATACATGATGGACGAGGAGTACCTAAGATAAGGTCTAACTTAATGAAACTTATCTCTCTAGTCTCCTTTCTTATGTAAAATACAAATATGTATAAGATGATAAGCACAAATGAAATATAAGTTAATCTTGCTAACTAATGTAATATGCTTATACACCCTCTCAAGTTGGAGCATATACATTGTATGTAACCAACTTGCTCGAAATTTCTTGAAACTGCTTTTTACCCAAAGCTTTGATAAAAATATCAGCCTTCTGCTATTTAGTAAGAATATAACTCGTGCAAATTACGCCATTCAGAATTTTCTCCCTAATGAAATGACAATCAACTTCTATATGTTTCGTTCGCCCATGAAAGACTAGATTGGGTGCTACAAGAAATGCCGCGGGATTGTCACTACTTAATCCTATGGTACAATTTTTTTTACCAAGGTTGTACAGCAAGCTTCTTAACTATGTGATCTTACTAGTTGGATTTTTCATGGCTTGATACTCAGCTTCAGCTGATGATCTAGCTGCTGGCTTGATACTCAACTTCAGCTGATGATCTAGCTATAGTCAATTGCTTCTTTGTTATCCTTGAGATTTGGGCCTTTCCTAATGATATGAAAAACCCGGTTATTGATCTTTTACTTATAGGACATGATGCGTCGGAGTCTTAAAACCTTCAAGTATCAGCTGGCAAAGTATCCCTTGACCTGGACTTAGGATAATTGGTGACAGCTGGACTAGTTTAGTATTAGCTGGATTAGTTTAGCATTAGTTAAACAATCATTATTTAGTTGTAAATGATAGCAAATTAGTTAGAGTCGGTTAACTAGTAATATAAATAGGTAGTTGGTGTAATAGGTAAGTTATTAGTTCTATTCCCTAATTAACAGAAGGTAGTTATTCTTTCTCTCTCTATCTTTGCTCAATTCCTTTACTCACAATAGCAGAGATCTCGCTAGTTGCTCCAGATTACAACTTCTAATATAGTATCTGTTATAATCTAAGCACCTCCTAAGGACACTAGAAGAGGGGGAGGGGGTTGAATAGTGTCTACCAATTTTTCTTCTCAAGGACCCGATTCTTGTGAGTCAAGAACCTTGACTTAACAGTTTGCACTTTGACACCACAACACACACAAACAAAAGGCACAGGGAACACGGTGTTTTTACGTGGAAAACTCCTTGCTCAAGGGAGAAAAACCACGATCCACACTCTGGAATTTTAGAACTCAATCCACTAACACAATGAGCAAGTTTCTGATTACAAAACTCTGTAACCAAGGGGCTACACTCTAGACCCTAATCACTCAACAAAGCTAAACTCTAGCTTTACAAAGTAATCTCTCAAAAGTTCACCTAACACAATTGCTACTAAGATAAGCTAATAGGTAAAGATAATGATCGCTCAAAAGAAGATAACTTACAGACCAAGAACCTAAACAGAATATCTAGACTCAATCTCTTTAACTCCACCAGTTGCCTTCTTTAGTTATCTCACGGTGAAAGTTGCTGGATCGCCTTTGTATGCTCTCAACTCTCTATTTGTGAATAATTGCGTTTCGGCTGCATCAACTACTTGTATTTACATGGGATACAGAACCCTAGTTGAGTTCCACAAGGAAACCTTGTAATTATAGTAAGACAAGATTCTTTGTAACTCTTTTCTTGTTTAAGTCCAACTCTTATTCGTACTTCGAAGACACAGCCTGGGCACCGCCTCTTTTAGTCTGACTAGGATGCATACTCGTTCACGTGCCACTACTCTTAGTTCTGCAGGGATTTGCATTCAACAATCTTTTCGATCAGTCGTGCCCTTCTATACAAGGACCAGGTTCTCCTCCGGAACCACTGGGTCCTTCTCGTTTGTCATTCTTCAAAACCTTTCCTCAACAAATTCCCCCTTTTTGATGATGACAAACAAAATGTTGCCAAGGAACCTGATAGCTGACAAAATTTCCGAAACACAAGAACAAAAGATAACAGTTTGAAAATTTGAAAACATATGAGTTAGGTCACAAACACCCCAACATTTCCTTCTTCCCCCTTTTGGCATCATAGAAAAGATTCAAACACCTGCAGGAACCAGTTAGTACTATCCAGTCTAGAGCACAAGGCAACAAGTCAGCTAAAATTTAAACACACAGAAATAAGACTAAGGGCCCAAATAGAACCAGATATAATAGAACAGACCTAAAGCAAGCAAAAGAAATTTAAGACCATTCATCTAGGGTGTGACAACCGCACAACCCTATTAAGTACATAACATAAAAAGGCTTGTCTTAAAGTCACATATCAAGGAAGGACAAGGATAGATAATAGAGGGTATTTAACAAGGACGGAGAGGAAGAAAGGTAGGACTCAGGGCTTTAATTTGAAGTGATTGACAAGTGCCTCAAGGTTCTTCGTATTCTTGGCCCTCTCTATCACCAGCTCGGCCTCATACTTGTGGCACTCTATTTTCAATCGATCAATCTCTTGATCCATCAACTCAAGCTTCCTCTGCAGCTCAGCATTTTCAATATTGATTTCAAGAACATGATGTTCCAGTTCTTTGACTGCTGCTATTGCTTCCTCTGGTCCATAGTCCTCACATTCTTCTGACTGCTCCTGCTTAACCTGCACTGGATTTCTTGGAAGCTCTCTGCTCTTTGAAGAAATCACAGTTTTTCAGTACATTATGCCCAAACATTTGATGAATGGTGGGCTTTTCCCCTGCTTCCAAAGGAGCCCAAAAATGCTCAAGAACCCACTGTAGGATGTAGGAATGCACCAAGGAATGTGGCTTCTGATCAGTGGCTGCAATCCTTTTGATGTGTCTAATTATTAGATCAGGTAGATTAATTTTCATTCCTCTGTCCAGCAGGTCCATGTAGGTTAAGTCAAGAGCACTAGCCTCACTGTTCTTTTCTCCCCTTGGCAACAAGAACCTATGCACAAACTCAAACAATAACTGATGAGCCGGCTCCATTTCCTTCTTGTCAACCTTCCTTTCCTTCCTGAGTTTTGGTTTCCCTGAGAACTTTTTCACAACACTCAGAGGGGTCACTCCATCTGTTCTTTTTGGCCATATTAACTTGACATACCTGCAATAACCCTCAGCAGGCACATCAAGTATCACTCCCAGCTCAGTTCTTCCAAACTCAATCTCAACTCCCCTCACAGCAGAAAATACTTTCCTAGCAGCAACCCTGCAATTTGTGTAGAACTCACTGATTTCATCAGAATACAGCAGCCTGTCTTTGTTTGAAAATAGACCTAACCACCCTTGATCCCCTACCTTCCTGAGTAAGGGCTTCATATGGTGCTCCTTCACATCACCCAGGATGCTCTCAGCCAATACCTGGGGTTTGCAAAGAAGGCTGTTTTGTCTACCTCCTCAGAGTCTTTTCTCTTCTTTTTGTTTTCCAACTCACTGTCTGTATCTGAGTCACTGGGTTCCACATAGCTACCAGCTTCATCACTTTCTTCTTTGGTTTCATCCTCCTTTTTCTCATGCTTCTGCTCTTCCTCCAGTTTTCCAGCCTTCACATTCTTGACTGTTTTTTTCCAGCTTATCAACCTTTGCTAACTGCTGCTTCAAGGCTGACCTTGTTGCCACCCTTCTTGAGAAAGAGGCTGGTTGTGCAGCAGTTTTATCATCACTCTCAGTCCTCTCCTCCTGAGAGTCCTCACTAGATTCATCCACCAGTCTGCTCTTGGGCACAGACTTTCCCCCTTTAAACAACCTTCTTCTCTTGTCAGGCTCCACTCTGGTCTCACTTACAAACACCACTTCCTCTTCTTCACCCTCCTCCAACAACTTCTCATCTTCCACCCCAAATTTTATTTTTACACTCTTTCTTTTTGTTTCCTCAACTTTCTCTGCAACTTTCTCACTTTCTCCATTGCTTTCTAAAGTTTCCTCATCCTTTTCCTCATCAGAATCTGTCTACTTGAGTTCTGCATCATCAGCCACAATAGGATCTGAGCGAGAACCAGGTTCTTCACGCAAGTCCTTTGCAGCCTCAGTAGAACTTGGTCCTCCAACAACTGGACCTTCAAGTACAGATATCCCTTGAACTCTCTCAATAGAAGCAGCCCGCAAACAAGGTTCACTGACATGTTTCTTTTGGGATTCAGCAGAATCCTCTTCTCTCAGTCTATCTAGTACTTTTTCAACTACATCAACTTCCAGCACACTCTCAGTTACTAAGGGCACATGCAAACTAGACTTAGTTTCCTCCTGAACAACCTGTTTATTCTTCTCAACTACCTTCCCCCTATCAGATACTCCACTGGGCTCTACCTTTTCCACTATTTCATCCAGTCCTTTCACCAATGTTTCAGTACTCAATTTTCCATGACTTTTGACAACTTCTAAAGCAGTAGAATCAGATAAAGTAGAGTCAAGCGTTACCTCAACCCGTCTTTCAGATGAAACTGGTTCTGCCAGCGTAGGAGACGAGGATCTGGCAACCATCTTCTTGACTCCTTTCTTCCCTCCCTTTTCGAGGAATTTTGCCGTAGCTTTGAAAATTCTTTCTGCGAGAGTAGATGGAAGAGGTTTTGGAGTAGATTTCTCGTATGTGTGCGTTTCTGAAGTCTTAGTAGGAGATGCTGATGTAGATTGTGCTTGAGACATGGTGATTGAGGTTAGGGTTTTGAAAGTAAGATGAAGGGGATTTTTCGATTTTTAGTGAGAGAGAATAGACAGAGTAGAGAGAAATTATTTGCAAGTATGTTTGTTTCGTTTATGTCAAATGAGAAGTGAGAAGAAGTAATGGTGGTGGAGGTTTTACTAGGGAACTGATGCTAATGATGGCTAAAAAGGTGAAAAGCAGCTTTTTGAAGTTTTGAAAACTGGGAAAATGGTATTGATTTGATGGTTACAAGACTTACCCAAATAAGGCCTTTTTATTGAAGTGGGGTCCGGTAAAGTCTGGAGGAAGTCTAACCAAAAAGGAATTTATTCCTATAATTAAGGGCGGTTACAAGAACATGGGAAGACTTCCTTGACACACGTATAATTGACAATAAATTTCAGTTATGACACTTAACATAAATTGCTTGTGTAGCTGTACCTGGACATGGTTCCTCATGCTTTCCTTGGTTCCTTCTACGTACCTTGTAGGTTCTTTCATGGGAACACATTAGCCCAACCTGGTGCTAATCAGCTAAACAAATATACTTAGTAAAGTACAAAATTTAGACTGGACAATAATAACAATAGTTACAAACAGGATGGTGAACACTTAGCTAACCAATCATTTGGGAACAAATGCTGAGTCATCCGTGTATTTTGGTCATCCCTAACTCCAACTTGTTCCTCTCAAACTGAACTTTGTTCAATGCTTTGGTAAATATGTCAGCAATTTGATCTTCAGTCCTGCACGAATTCATAGTGATCAGACCCTTTTATACATTATCTCTAAGAAAATGGTGTCTAATATCAATGTGCTTTGTTCTTTTATGTTGGACTAGGTTCTTGGCAATATTCACTGCACTTGTGTTATTACAGAAAATGGGTACAGCTCCACATTTAATTCCAAAGTCCTCCAACTACTGTTTGATCCACAGCAATTGTGAGCAGCATGATGCAGCTGCTACATACTCAGCAGTAGATAAGGCTACTGAGTTTTGCTTTTTTGTTTCCCAAGAAACTAAGCAGGGACCAAGAAAGTGTGTCATTCCTGAAGTGCTCTTCCTGTCCACCAAGTGACCTGCATAATCTGCATCAGCAAAGCCAGTTAGTTCAAAAGTACCTCCCCTTGAGTACCATAGACATAGATCCCGAGTTCCCTTCAAGTATCTCAAGATCCTCTTCACAGCTGTCAAATGTGACTCCTTAGGCTTGGACTGAAACCTAGCACACAGTCCCACACTGTATACAATATCAGGTCGACTGGCTGTTAGATAGAGGAGTGAACCTATGATTCCTCTATATTTTGTCTCATTTGTAGAAGGGCCTAGTTCATCCATAAGCAATAGGAGTAGTCATTTCTTTTGCTCCCTCCATGTCAAATTTCTTCAGAAGTTCCTTGACATATTTTTGTTGATGAATCATGGTTCCTTCAGGCGTCTGTTTTATCTGCAATCCTAGGAAGAAGTTGAGTTCTCCCATCATGCTCATTTCAAATTCACTGCCCATTAAATCAGCAAATCCTTTGCATAGCTCCTCATCCGTGGCTCCAAAATGATATCATCAACATATACCTGAACCACCAATAGATCATTTCCTTTCTTCTTCAAGAATAGTCTGTTATCAATCTTTCCTCTTGTGAAACCATTCTTCAATAGGAATCCAGATAGTCTTTCATGCCAGGCTCTTGGAGCTTGCTTCAGACCATAGAGTGCCTTATCCAGTTTGTAAACATGATCAGGAAATTCACTGTTCACAAAACCTGGTGGTTGTATTACATAGACTTCTTCATTCAGATACCCATTCAAGAAGGCACTCTTCACATCCATCTGATACAGTGTGAACTCCATGTATATAGCAAAAGCAATCAACATTCCAATGGCCTCCATTCTTGCCACTGGTGCAAAAGTTTCATCATAGTCAATTCCTTCTTACTGACTGTAACCTTGGACCACCAATCTAGCCTTGTTCCTTGTTACTATACCATGCTCATCCAGTTTATTTCTGAACACCTACTTTGTTCCAATTATTTATCTGTCCTTTGGCTTAGGAACCAGGTGCCACACTTTGCTTCTTTCAAACTGATGAAGTTCATCCTACATGGCTAGAACCCAATCTGGGTCTTCTAGAGCTTCTTTTACATTTTTTTGTTCCAGGGATGACAGAAAAGCAAAGAATGCACAAAAGTTCTTCGAGGCCGATCTGGTCATGATTCCAGTATCCAATTCTAATAATACATTCTCCAAAGGATGAGAACTTTGGTGCTTCCATGGCCTGGGTTGGATATGACGAGAAGGACCTCCAGCATCACTTTGGGTAGGTTCTTTCTGTCTTGTTGAATCGTCAACTTCATTTGATGTTCCCCCTGTCATATTGACTCCTTGTTCTCGTGAAGTTGAATCCTCACATGATCTTCCTTGTCTTCTGGATCTTCAGAGTCAACTGCACCATCTTCTCGAGTAAGGCCAATTTCCTGATCATCTACTTCAGTTTCATCTACTGCCTTATCGGATTCATCAAATACCACATGCATACTTTCCTCAACTGTTTGTGTTCTTTTATTAAACACCTTGTATGCTTTGCTTTGAGTAGAATAACCAAGGAATATTGCCCCATCACTGCTAGCATTAAATTTTCCCAATGGTTCCTTTCCGTTGTTGTGGACAAAATATTTACAACCAAAGGGTCTCAGGTGTGCAATATTTGGTTTCCTTCCTCTGAGTAGCTCATATGGGGTCTTGTCAAGAATGGCTCTTATGGAGCATATGTTTAGCAAATAGCATGCCGTGTTTATTGCTTCAGCCCAGAAGTTTCTTGCAAGACCACTTGACAGCAGCATAGTCCTTGCCATATCCTCCAGTGACCTGTTCTTCCTTTCAACTACTCCATTCTGCTGTGGAGTTCTTGTTACAGAGAAGTTATGATCAATGCTGTATTTTGCACAATAATCAGAAAATTTTGAGTTTTGAAACTCTGTTCCATGATCAGATCTAATGCTGACAAGTTCCAGGCTCAACCTTTTCTACGCAACACTAGCCCAATCTTTGAAGCTATCAAAGGCTTCATCTTTGGACGCCAAGAACAGAGTCCATGTATACCTAGAGTAGTCATCAACAATTATGAATACGAACCTCTTTCCTCCTCTGCTCTTGATTCTCATAGGTCCACACAGATCCATATGTATCAATTCCAGTGGTTTTGATGTACTCACCACCTTCTTTGATTTAAAGGTTGATCTCACATGCTTCCCTCTCACACAAGCATCACACATTTTTATGTTTTCAAATCTCTTACTAAGCAGTCCACGAACCAGCTCCTTTGATACAAGCTTGTTAAGTTGTGAGAGACTTGCATGATCCATTCTTTTGTGCCACAACTGAGTATCACTTTCTTGCACATTCAAGCATGTTAAGATGTTTTCAGGCAGTGATTCAGTGATGCTTTGTACACGTTGTTCATCCTTTTTCCTTCCATAACAATTTCTCCGCTCTGTAGGTTATTCACAATACACCCTACAGAGGAGAAACTCCCATCATTTCTCTGTCACACAGTTGAGAGATACTCAGCAGGTTGTGTCTGAGACCTTCGACACAGTATACGTTTTCAATTGCATGATCCAGAGTTCTCCCAACTTTTCCAATTCCTACGATTTGACCACTTTTTCCTCCTCCGAAGGCTACACTGCCTCCTTGAAATACTGCGAGTGAGAGAAAGTTTCTTTTGTCTCCTGTCATGTGCCTTGAACAACCGCTATCAAGAATCCAGCTTGGGTTGTTCTCCCTCACTCCAGCCTGCAAAACAGATTAAGGATTAGCTTTAGGAACCCAGACAAGCTTGGGTCCCTTCTTATGAAAAAATGGATAAATCAAATCCTTTTTAGCCCCATTTAGGTAGAACACTTCTTTTATTCTTTGCCTTTGCGTTTGCCTTGCTTGCATTCATGCACCTTTGTCTGTAATGACCAGTTTCACCACAGAAGGTACACAACATGTTACAAGGCAATCCCACATAATTGCTTTTAGAATTATATGGAGGCAGTGGTTTCTTGAATCCTAGCCCTTGTTTTCCCTTGTTTTGATTTTCAAGAACCTAGTTCATTGCCTCAGAAGACTTATTCCATTTTGTTAATCTGGTAAGCTCATATTCAGATTTTTCAACCTTTTGATTTAAAATCCTGTTCTTTTCAGTTTCCTGATACAGGATCTCATTTGTTCTTTTAAGTACATTTTCAAGAAAGGTTTGAACTTCACTTATTACTTGCTTACCATTGACACTCTCCTTTAACCGATTGAGTTCCAATTCCAGTTATGTGATCTTAGAGTTTGACACAAGAGTCTGCCCTTTTAAAATGGCATTGATTTCTTCCAGTTCAATGTTTTGTTCTTGAAGACTCTTGTGCTTAGTTCTGAGATCACTTATATCTTCAATTAATTTATCTTTCTCAATTTTCCCTTTTTCATAACCCTCAATCAAAGTGGCAGTGATTAAGATCAAATTTTCAGTAGAGTATGTAAATTTTCTTTGAGATCAGATAGACATACCTCTGCTGAATGAGCAGCTTCCTCTCCATCAGTTACCATAAGAGCTGAGTCCTTCTTTTGGTCACCTTCTGTGTACATTTCCTTTAGCTTTTCCCACACTTCTTTAGCAGACTTGTATTCATGTATCCTTGCTAACACATCAGTAGTCAGCCCTCTCCTCAGGTACAATTCAGCTTTGGAAACTGCCTGTAACCAGTCTAGGTCTTGAGGATCTAGTTCTTCTACCATCTTTAGGACCAGAACCCCGTTTGCTGCTCTCTTTACAGGAACATGAGGTCCTCTTTTTACAATCAACCAGAGACTGTAATCTGTTGCTTGAATAATTTTTTCATCTGTTTCTTTCAGCACTTGTAGTTAGTCCCATTAAACACATGTGGCTTTGAGGGATCTCTTCCTCCTCTGAACTCCCGAGGATCTTCCTCATCTGAACTGACATCCGTCAACCCCATCAGTGCTAGTGGAGATTCATCTCCAGATTCCTTTTCATGATCAGATTCACTGTCAGTAGGTCCCCATGTAACATAGAAAGCTTCATTTCTCTTTCTTCTTTCTGCTCTGAAGTTTGGAGGTCGTCTCACCTTCTTCTTATCTTTGGCATTCTCCTTTGACGCCTCCTTTTCCTTTTCCTTTGTTGCTCTGTTTTTCATCCATTCTGCTTCCCACATAAGATAATCCATGACAGCATGATCCTTCTTGAAGCAGTTGAAGCATCCTGAATAATCAGGGCTGTCAACTATGTTCTTCCTTCCAGAGTTCTCCTTGTTATTTCTTTTGAAACCTTTGAACTTTCCCAAGTTAAACTTCTATCTCAAGGCACTAACCATTGCTGCTTCAACTGATTGCAAATCAACATAGTCCTCAGTTTCATCAGTTGCTTCGAGTGCAAGGGTCTTGTCCTTCCTGAGAGCTGGTTTAGGTTTTAAATCTTTCATCATCTCATGTGTTTTCAAACTTCCAACCAGTTCTTCAAGTTTGATGGATCTTAGAGGTTTAGACTCAATGATAGCAGTGATCTTGGGTTCCCAAACCTCAGGTAACACATTCAGAACCTTATCCACCATCTCTACTTCCGGCAACTCCATATCCAGGGACCTCATCTCATTAGTGATAATTGTCAGCCTGGTCATCATATCCTGGATTGATTCCTTTTCTCCCATAGAGAACAACTCAAATTGTTTCTTCAGCATTCTTCTCTTGGAGTCCTTCACTTCAGTGGTTCCTTCATGTGCAACTTGCAGGGCATCCCAGATTTCCTTGGCAGTCTTTTAAGATGATACTCTGTTAAACTCCTCAGGGCCAAGACCACAAATTACCAACCGTTTGGCTATGTGGTTCTTTTCAATCATCTTATAATCCGCCTCATTGAACTCCTCTTTCGAATTAGGTTCTTCTTTGGCAGTGGCTCATTCACCAACTATTTTTGTAGTGGTTAAATTTTCTTCAGATACTATAAGCCATAGTTGGTAGTCTTCAGCACATATGTAATTTTCCATCATGTTCTTCCACCAAGCATAGTACTGCCCATTAAACTGTGGGGGCCTTAGAACTGACTGTCCTTCAGTGATGGTAGGTGGTTCACTCATGATTCTGATCCTTCTCAAGGTGTTAACCTAGCACGAGAAGACCTGCTCTGATACCACTTGTTATAAGCTAAGTACCTCCTAAGGACACTAGAAGGGGGGTTGAATAGTGTCTACCGATTTTTCTTCTCAAGGACCTGATTCTTGTGCTTGTTCTTGACTTAACAGTTTGCACTTTGACACCACAACACACACAAACAAAAGGCATAGGGAACACGGTATTTTTATGTGGAAAACTCCTTGCTCAAGGGAGAAAAACCACGACCCACACTCTGCGATTTTAGAACTCAATCCACTAACACAAAGAGCAAGTTTCTGATTACAAAACTCTGTAACCAAGAGGCTACACTCTAGACCCTAATCTCTCAACAAAGCTAAACTCTAGCTTTACAAAGTAATCTCTCAAAAGTTCACCTAACACAATTGCTTCTAAGATAAGCTAATAGGTAAAGACAATGATCGCTTAAAACAAGACAACTTACAGACCAAGAACCTATATAGAATATCTAGATTCAATCTTTTTAACTCCACCAGTTGTCTTTTTTAGTTATCTCACGTTGAAAGTTGCTGGATCGCCTTTGTATGCTCTCAACTCTCTATTTGTGAATAACTGCGTTTTGGCTGCATCAACTACTTGTAATATGGGATACAGAACCCTTGTTGAGTTCCACAAGGAAACCTTGTAATTATGGTAAGACAAGATTCCTTGTAACTCTTTCCTTGTTTAAGTCCAATTCTTATTCGTACTTCGAAGACACAGCCTGGGCACCGCCTCTTTTAGTCTGACTAGGATGCATACTCGTTCACGCGCCACTACTTCTCGTTCTGCAGGGATTTGCAACCCACAATCTTTTCGATCAGTCGTGTCCTTCTATACAAGGACCAGGTTCTCCTCCGGAACCACTGGGTCCTTCTCGTTTGTCATTCTTCAAAACCTTTCCTCAATAGTATCAGATCCAAGTTAGTAGATAAAGGCTACAGTCAAAGGAAAGAACTTGACTAACAAGAAACATCCTCATCAGTGGCCAAGATGGTCACTATAAGATGTGTAGTAGCACTTGCAGCATCTCAAGGGTGGAAACTATTTCAAATAGATGTGTATAATGTGTTTTTTGCAATGAGACTTGATTGAAGATGTGTACATGACAATACCACAGGGTTATCCCAGCCAGGGGGAAAATATAGTCTGCAAGCTGGAGAAGTTCCTGTATGGGCTTAAACAAGCCTCAAGACAGTGAAACATCAAGCTCACCCTAATACTAATTGGTTTAAGGTTTATTCAAAGTCATTATGACTATTCTATGTTTTCCAAGGAGAGTATGTAAGAACATTGTTGTGATTTTGGATTATGTAGATGATCTCTTGATCACCGGAAACAATGAGAAGTTAATTCTTGAAGGAAAGGCAACATTGCAGCAAATTTCAAGATCAAAGATCTGTGTGGGAAAAAAATATGCCACCTACTATTACGGAGATTTGAGTCCAGCTAGCGAGACTAGACTTTTCCTACAAGTCTCCAGGCGCTAAGGATACATGCCCGTTCTATGAGTTACGACCGTTCAGGCGGTACGGGCGTAGGACAAAAGGCATAGATCCTTCCACCTTAGGGTTAAAGTCTCATAGCTAGGGTTTCGTATATACCACTGCCTTGAGTTATAAGCTCATAGCCTTATTAGTCTTTGTATTTTACCTTAATTAGGATAGGGATCCACTATTATAAATGGCCCTTCTTACATTGTATTATACATCATCACGATTCACCACAGAATCTGGCTATTCTCAAGGAATAAGACTACTTTACCTTTGTTGCTCATTATTTCTCTCTTTTATTTATTTACTTTTCCATTATATTTTCTACATTGCTTGTGACCTCGTTCTTAATCAATTGTTTAACCTAGACGACTCATTTTAGGAATAAACAGTTTGGCGCTTGCCGTGGGGCCCAGGCAATTGTAGGTATTCTATGAAGGAAAAGGCGCAATCATGTCTGTTGATAGTAGCAACGTTCCGAAGAAAATTATAGACACAGTAGATGAATCCGTAAAGGATCCCAATGATCCCAGCGTTAAGCCTAAGGATCCCGTTGTGCAATCGAAGGACCGTTCGCAAAAGCCAATCCATATCCCCAGCGATAGGGAAGGCAACCAACCGCAGGAGGGTAATACTTAATTCCGAGGTTTTCTTGTTAATCTCCTCAACACTATGTCAGAGCAACAGTAGAGGAACTAGAATAATGTGGTCAAGGGGATGTCTCAGAATTTAGGGGCGATGTTTGATGGATCGTCTCAGACCAGCATCCCCACGAGGACCAGCGGCCACGAACCATTCACCAGCATCCGTCCCTAACCACAGACTAAACATGGATGCCACCCCTAAAAGATCATCAACAATCGACAATCTAGACCTTCAGGGAGCGCCTGTCATCCAATACCTTATAAAGGAGATGAAGGCCATCTATAACCAAATTGGTAATGTGCCGGGTGCTCCACCCCAGATCACCACGGTAGATGAGCAGAAGTTTTACAAGCGTGCCTACAAAGCAACCGCTACACCGGTCCGCATACCAAAGCACTTTCGTGTGGTTTATAACGTGAAGCATGACATAACAATTGATTCGGCTGAGCATACTGCTGCGTATTACTGTTGACACCCAATTTTGTCCCTCCTTTTCCTACAATTGGCTATGTTTAATCTAAATGTGCAATATTGACTATTTGTGCATAATTTGCATTAGAAGGCATGTATTTACGTGTATTATCCTCTACTTATATATTACATACTTAATTGTGGCTATATTACATAATTTTATATTATTTAGGCTATTTATCAAAATGTGGTTGTTCGAGCAATTTAGTGCATTTAATAAATATTTGTGGCTATTTATACTTAGGTAATTAATTCTGACTTCGGTTGTTCTATATGTGCATCTTTCATATGTGTATATAAAGTATATATTATATTTATTTAGCACCTTTAGTTAAATATCTGTTCAATTAAAATAATATTCCTTACAATCCTACACCCACTTTCAAATTCAAAATCTTTTAAATAATTTCTCGATCTATTTTCCTATTTATTCATTTTCCTTCTTCTTTTGTTAAAATCTCCCATCTTGAACCTGGACAAAATATAGTCTAGGTACATTCTTGAATCTCCCATATTGATTCACCCACCTTCACCCGTACATTTTTATTTTTTCATAAAATAACATATCCATTTTTATTTCTTGATTTGTCATATTTATTTAAATTTAAGTTCGTTTTGAATTTAGATATATATGCAAATCTTCCTTTTTAAAAACGCTTATTTTGAAATCTTTCCTACGAACCTGGACAAGAGTTTATCTAGATACATTCATTCTGTTAGGGAGTAGTTGTAATTTTCTTCCAATCACTTTGAATAAAGTCCAAAATTACTCAATTTTCCTTTTTTCCTCAAATCTTCAAATTATTTCCATAATCCCCAAAGGTGATTCTCAAAATCATTCCAACATCACTCCAACGTCCCTACCCCACTTTTAATACCAAGTACATCAACACTCATATCGTTCAAATCACCCTCAAATCTTTCACATATCTTTCCCTAATCTCTCCTAACCAAAACCCCAAAATCCCACTCCATATTCCTCTCTTTGATTTATTACCTTTTCCATTTTCTTCAAAAGAGAAAATCATAATCAAATCGCCTTTTTTAAGACATTTCTTTTAAAATTCCCTTTTAAACCTAGACAAGTATTCATCTAGATACGTTCGTTTTGCACCATGCATCTTCCTTTTTCTTCTATTTACTTTTAAATAAAATAGAATCCCCAAAATCACTCCATTTTTTCTATTTTTGGCCGAGATTCCAATTTTCTCCAATATTCTCACAAATCACTCAAATCCCCTTCAATTACTCCTTCACCCCAACGGCTCTCTTGACAATTTTTAGTTATATATATTATCATGTCTTTGACATTGAAGGAGGGGGGTCAACTGCAGATTATACACACCCGCTATATACAGCCCCATCTCCTCTCTTTCAATTAGATCACCACAACAAATACGAAAAAATAGACCCCTCTCATACCCTTCTTCTCTTTTTATACACAACACCATTTTTATACAGTATAATACACACAGAGAGGAGTAGCAACATTACAACACCATCACCGGACACACACATACCAATACCACACGCGCATAAAAACCAATACACACAAACACACTCACAGATCCGAAACAGAGATGGGGATAAGGGAATATCAGCAGTGGTACAAAAACAGAGGGAGGTCGCGATAGGGGATTAACGGTGGACACATCTGATTTTTAGCCGGAGAAGCCCCATTGCTGTATTGGGTGAAATCCATCGTCACCAAAGTTGATGACTCGGCATCCACATAGGACGGCACACAAACGACACGTGGCAACGAATGGATATGAGGGCAATGGATAAGATCGAAGATAAACAGTTGCAACGGACAGATGAACAGTCACTACGGCCAGAAAAGTCGCAGCCCATCAATCAAGACAATTCAAAGTAGGAACCTTATCCACAAACAACACAACTGCTCGTCTAAGGAGTTACAACTGCTTGCGAACGGGCACATAAGCTGCCTATATATTGTAATTTAAGTCACTAGCATACAATCTAATGCTTCTCTGAAATCTACACCTGTATTCTAAACAATTTACTAGCATTCAATACTTTATCTCCGGCGAACATTTATTACTATTGCTGATTACTGTTTCATTAATTGAATCCCTAAAAGAGTACGAGGAAAGGAATTTAATCAAGTCTGAACGGCCTGAGCACGGTTCCTTCTTTGTCTGATTATTTATTCATTATATCGCATTAATTGTCTCTTTACTTTTCCGCATTTATTACTGGCATTCATATTTACTTCATTAAGAGCATTTTAATCTCGATTATTGACCGTGACCCCACTCTACAAATTTAATTGTGAATTAACCTGATAAAACTAAATTACGGTTGAACAATTTGGCGACCACAGTGGGAGCCGGTTAATAACGTCCGTAGGTTAAAATCGCTCGTCGTATTTTATTGTCTATTCGTTTTTCCTTCGATCGCTGGTTCTCCCCGCTTTTTCTTTGTTGAAATGGCAGATAACAACTCGCACAACAACGCTCTTATTGAAGAGCAACAGGACCTCAACGCTGCGGAGCAGATAAACCAGAATCTGGCCGGAGATGGGCAGCAAGATGTTCCCCTTGCAGACGACGACGTGATCCCCATCGCAGAGGACGAGAACGTGCTTCCAGCGGAACAGGAGAACGAGCACAGCCAGCAAGGCAGCAGAAATAGTCGCAACCCTAGCCGAGTGAATGTCGATCAGGAAGCCGGAGGATCTAGAAGACCCAATGGCCCAAGGAATTCGAGGAACTCTCAGGATGCTATCCTCGAATTCATACGACAGCAGGTCGAGATCAACAGGCAGATACGGGAAGCTATCGACGGCCTACGAGGACAGAACACGCCAAACACGAGAAATCCACCCGTGGGGGGTCCAAGGGATGCTTCACCATCTCGTGCTTCGAGGCGAGCAGAAAATCAGAATGCGGGTTCAGCGGTGCCGACTGAGATGAGCGAAGTCATGGAGGCTCTCACCAAGCAGTTCAAGGAGAGTCAAGAGGCTTTGCAACGCTCCCTTCACGAGAGGATCGACCAGATCCCAGGCGCACCACCCACTCTGAAGAAGGTTGACGTTCAGCGGTATTCTCAAAGGCCTTGGAAGAAGGAAGCAGCACCAAAGGCCATCCCCAAGACATTCAAAATGCCAAACATACCAAGATATCGGGGAACAACTGACCCCAATGATCACTTGATGATGTTTAGCAACTTCATAAAAGCAAGCGACCTGACCGACGAGGAAATCGAGTCGGTGCAATTAAAGAAATTCGTGGAAACATTGGCGGACGGAGCTCTACGGTGGTATTCCATGCTGCCACCAAATTCAATAGGATCTTTTGCCGAGATGGCGGAGTTATTCGTCAAAGCACACACAGGCACCCAGAAGACGGAGACAAGAGTTGAAGATATTTTTGAAATCAAGCAGCTGCCTGGGGAGTCTCTCCGAAAGTATGTAGATCGCTTTCAGCGAGAGCGTATGTTGCTACCCAAGGTTCCAGATCGATGGGCAGCAATTGCATTCACTAACAGCTTGGACGTCAAGAGCTCCGAGGCGACCAGACGGCTGTACGAATCCCTGCGAGAATATCCTGCGGCCAACTGATGGATCCTCGAGCGTGAAAGGGTCAGGGCTGGGTTTAGTCCTCACCACTCCCTCGGGTGAAACCATCAGGCAGGCTATAAAGTGTCCTTTTCTTACTAACAATGAGGCCGAGTATGAGGCCGTAATTGCAGGATTGAAACTAGCTCGAGATTATGGGGCAGACAGGATTCACCTCAAAAGTGATTCCGCCCTGGTCATCAACCAGATAAATGGAGGCTTCGTTGCAAGAGAATCTCGTATGCAGAGGTACCTTGCCCGAGTCACTGGTTTACTGGCACAACTCAGCAACTGGGAAGCTACGCAGATCCCGCGGGAGGAGAATCATGAAGCCGATGCCTTGGCCAATTTGGGCTCAGTCGCAGAAATTGGAGCAGCAGGTTCAATGGCCGTGGCTCATCTCCTATGCACAACAATCGATAAGGACGCGATGGAGGTCAACACAACCAGCCTAACTTGGGATTGGAGGAATGAGATAATCAACTATATATTGCATGGGACCTTGCCATCAGACGTTAAGGCCGCTCGGAAATTGAGGATAAAGGCCGCCAGATATACAATCATAGATGGCACCCTCTATCGAAAGACTTTTGCAGGTCCACTCGCTAAATGCCTAGGCCCCAGCCAAACGGAGTATGTGATGAGAGAAGTTCATGAGGGGTGCTGTGGAAATCACTTGGGAGGAAAGGCGCTTGCGCGGAAACTCATACGAGCAGGTTATTATTGGGACAAGATGGAGAAAGATACCAACGAGTTTGTCAAAAAATGCGATAAGTGCCAGAGGTTTGCGCATCTCCTCCATCAACCGGCGGAGCCCTTGCATTCGATCATTTCCCCGTGGCCGTTTATGAAATGGGGGATGGACATCGTTGGGCCACTACCAACTACGCCTAGGGGGGTGCGTTTCTTGTTAATAATTACTGACTACTTTACAAAGTGGGTTGAGGCCGCAGCGTATTCGAAGATACGTCAAACGGAAGTAATTGATTTCCTGTGGCGTTATGTCATTTGTCGGTTTGGAGCACCCAAAGAAATTGTTATGGACAACGGCCCCCAGTTCGTTGGTCAGAAGGTCACGAAGTTCCTTGAAGATCTGCATATTAAAAGGATTACTTCCTCCCCATATCACCCAGTGGCAAACGGGCAGGCGGAATCAACCAACAAAATAATAGTGGATTCACTCAAGAAGCGCCTCGAGCAGGCCAAAGGATGTTGGGTGGAAGAACTCCCCGGGGTTCTTTGGGCATATAGAACAACCACGAAAATGAGCACCGGGGAGACACCTTACTCGTTAGTGTATGGCTCCGATGCATTAATCCCAGTCGAGATTGGCGAGCCAAGTCTCAGATATGCCCATGCAACCGTAGAATCTAATTCAGTCAACCTCTCTGAGGAATTGGATTTTCTGGAAGAACGCAGGGAGTTAGCATTGATACGAGTGGTGGCTCAGAAAGAAAGGATAGAGCAATATTACAATCGGGGACTGAGGCTACGCAACTTCGAAGTCGGGGACTTTGTATTGCGTAGAGTCTCCCAGAGCACGCAAGAGGTGAACGCCGGCAAACTTGGTCCAAACTGGGAGGGTCCCTACAAGGTGGTTGCATCAGCTGGTAGAGGTTCATACCGTTTGGCACGACCAGATGGATCGCTTTTACCCAGCAGTTGGAACGTGGCTCACTTGAAAAAGTACCACTTCTAAGTGGTACAGGGGTTAGTATTTCTATCCATTTTTACATTGCTTACATGCCTTCGTTTTCTTTTTCAGTTGCTCTATTTTCTTATCTTTGTCTAAATGGTACTAACGGTCTTCGAAAGGCCAGATCCGTTTAGCTCAACTGGTAGAGCTCGAAGTCTTCGTGCTTCGCGGCTGTGGGTTCAAATCCCGCAACGGACACACTCCTCTTTTGGTTATATGTGTTCTCAGACTCAGCGCTTTACCCATTGTCTTTTCATGTCTGAAATTACGAAATTTCAACATAAAAACAGGGGGGTGGCGAGGGCCCCAGTAGGCCAAAATCCCGGCTAACACAGGTGATCTTCGAGCAGAGCAAGGTCATTCGTTGAGAGCACGGCTAAGCAAAATCAAGTAAGTTCAATAGAACTATTTTACTTGAGCTATATTGTCTTCTACATCTTTGCGGCCAGCACCCGCCTGAGTCCAACAACTTTACGACCAGAGAATCTTGTATTTTGATTTACGACCAAAACAATCCTACATTCTGGTCATTGGGTTGCTTGCCCTTTTTCAATAGAAATAACGGGGAAGTCTCAACCAAACCAAATCAAATTTTTTCCATTTCCCTGCGAAAACTCTCAACTATCAAATATGATAAGCAAAGTTTATCGCAAAACCGTCTTACACGGTCGAATTTCAGTCAGCCTGAACGACCCGATTTCGTTCAGAAGGGCCTGGCTTCGGTTATCCTAACTAAAGATAACTTAACCTGGCCACGGTCAGTTTTTATTTCAAAAACATCTGCGCAGATTAAACCAAAAAGGGAACTCAGACACTAAGGTTTGAAACATAACCTTGACCTCTGAAAACCCCACTAAGCAACAATCAACATTCATATGAGTAAGACTTGAAAGACTAAAAATGGTCGTCAAACCTCGACCAGACAAACGAAAGAAGGGAAATAGCCAAAAACATACATTCATAAAGTTAACAAATATTCAAAAGTTAACAAACATCCAACAAATTAACAGAGGGGCGAGACAAACATCAATCGTCATGTTGACCAGGGTCCCGACCTGATGCACTAGCTCCATCAGTCGGATCCCCGCCTAAATCTTCATCTTCTTCATCTTCGTTGTCCTCACTACCCTCATCGTCCCCTTCAACTCCATCGTCATCAGTTCCCACTTCCATGCCCAGGCCTTGCTTGACACTGATGATGGCTGCAATGGTCTGATCGAGGACTATATCAACATTAATCTGGCCGCGCTGCATTTGGATGAGCAATTTCTTTTTGGCCTCCAGAGCTTCTAACTTGGATTCGATCGTATAACGATCTCGCAAGTTAGCCAAATCCTTCGTCAGCAGCTCTTGAACCTTTGCAGACTCCGCAACCCGATGTATAGCCTCTTGCAGTTCTCCACGAGCAGCCTGGGATTCAGCCTCAGCTTTGTTCATATTCCTCAGCATCAGGTCAGAAGCGTCGCGGATACTTGCCAAAGTAATCTCCTTCATATTGAGCTCGTGGGCAAGTTGGGAGATCTGACGGCCTTGCTCGTCCATCTTTGCTTTTAGATCTTCGAAGGACAATACGAACCTGTCCTTCTCATCTAAAAGACGGTCCTTTTCCTCGAGGAGCGCGCTTATCTTGTCATTGGCTTCAGCGTTGGATTTCTCCAACCTTTCTATCTTATCCTCGAAGAAGTCGCGCCTCCCCTCCAGCACCCGCTTCTCCCCGATCAGGACATTTTTCTCCTCTTCCAAGGCATGATTTGCCCGGAGAACCTCCAAAAGATCTTTTTTCAAACCAAGGACTTGGTCTTGGTTATTCAACCTGGAGCGAAGCATGAGCTCGGTAGCCATCATACTCGCCTGGCAACAAGTAGAAACACATAGATAATCAGGACTAAGGGTTTTTTGACGGATATAAGGAAAATGAAGGAAGAAGACATTACCCGAGCAGTATCCTCAGCAATCGCATAAGCCAACTGCTCATCGTTCATGCTGCGCATGTTCCACTCTTCACGAGGGCCGATCAGGTTGGATGTTACCTTGACTAAGTGGCCAGGCTTCGTCAAAAAATCCGTGTCTGGGGGGATGATGAAGTCACATTCCCTCATGCACGGCCTAGGCTCTCTCGCCTGCTCCGAAGGGTAGTCAGGGCCAAATTTATGGCGAATACCTTTAACGGAGTACGCACCAATCGTACCTCCCAAAGATACTCGCCTGGTGAGCCTAGTCCGGGAAACTTCAACGTCACCTGACTCGCCGAGGCCCAGGGTGTCGCACTCCTGTAAATAAACTGGCGCTACCCCGTCAGCAGCCAAGTTTATCATATCTTTGTAGTAGAAGACCTGGGGTTCAGCCTCCCCCCCCAGCCTTCTTCCCGCCGTCAATCTCCTCGCCTGTCTCACCTTTCTCTTCACGTTCCTTTTCCCCCTTCTCCTCGTCATCTTCCATCATCGGCTCCTTGCCTGGACGCCTACTGCTAGCCTGCTCGGGCTCGCCTTGTTGACTTCGAGCCCGTTCAGGCTCGCTCGGCTCTGAAGCCTCAGGAAAAAATGCAAAACTCCCTTGCATTCTTTCCTCCCCCATTTCTTCAGCTCTCTCCTCCTCCCCGTCACCAACTCGGGGACTTTGCTCAAAGGCATAAGAAGAAGTTTCTGCAGCTCTCCCCTTATCACTCCGAAGATACGCTCTCCTCCTCTGATTCAAGCCCTCATCAGGGACCTCTGAATCTGACAAAACAACCACCACAGGCTCAGCTGATTCAGGGGCAGCCGCCGAACTCTTTATACTTTCTTGCCCAGACTTGGGAGTTTCGGCAGCCCCCACGGTGGCCTCAACTGTCTTCTCAGAAGACTGAGGGGTCTTGCGAGCTGTCCTTTTCTTCTTCTTAGGCTTACTCTTTTCAGAGTCTGTTTGTTTTCTCTTCAGGCTCGCAAGAACCTCCTCGCCGCCCTCTCTAGCTTTAATAGCCGCAGCAGTTTGAAGGATAGCAGCCGCCTCCTCGTTGACATCGGCCACAGGATCGACAGCCACCTCCTCGGGAGGAGGGGCAGGAAAGTAACTGCCACCAGTACCCAGGCCTGAAATAAGAAGCGCATTTATGTCATAATAAGTTCTGCATGAGTCAAGTGAAGGGTGCAAGTAGGGATCCTACCATAGGTGCTGGGGTTAGACAAATGCTTCAAGGAAGCATAGTGAGGCCATTGTCTCTGCTCGTGGGTGAACTCCGTCAAAATTGGTTCGACCCAGGCAGACAATTCCACCTCAGTAATCAGGCCATCATAAGGAATCTTGTCAGCTAACCAACAAAGAATAGAAATTAGAAACTGCAGAATACACAATCCAAAGAATATTCAACACAAATACTCGGGGACTTACGAGTCTTATTCCAAGCCTCGCGGAGGTTAGTTTTGTCGCCGCGTGTGAGGAGTCTGGACTGCACGTAAACGTACCGGTGCATCCAACCCCTATCCCCTGAGTCCTCAGACTTGCTCACTAGAGCCTTTCTCCCCCTCATGCGGGCATTTATATACCCGTCCCTGGCAACCTGAAGGCTGTACAGAGCAATGAAGTGTTTGAACTCAAAATCCTGCTCGGTCTCATCGGCGAACCATTGCAGCAGGGTGACGATCCTATAAACGCTAGGGCACAGCTGCCCCGGGCAGATCAAATAATATTTACAGATATCTTCTATGACAGGGTGCAGCGGGAACGTATAGCCTATCGTGAATGGGTATGTGGATATAGCCGTCCACCCAGGCCTCACTGAAGTAATATTTTCCGTTGGGAGGGGGCAAGAAATCATAAGGTCATCATCCCACCCGCAGTCTGTCCTGACCTTAGGCAGAAGGTCAGGGGTGATTGAACTCTTGAAACGGCTTGAAGGCCATGACCTTATGTTGCCGTAATGGCTAAACGAGTTGACTGAACAGTCGTTCTCAAGATTTCCCCAAATTTTTGGAATCACGTCGGCAACGGAAGTTGGAGAACTCGTAGGTTGTCCAGCTGCTGCCGAAGAAGAACTAGCTGCAGCATCCATATTCAGAACCCTCTTAGCTTTTGGAGACATTTTTAAAGCGGATTTGTCACGTTTTGAGTTTTTGCTGGAAAATGGTGTAAGGCTCTGAAAGATAGTATGAAATTTGAAGCAAAGTAAAAGACCTTCAGCTGGGAAAAATTATATTTATAGGGTTCGCAAAACCTACACGTGGCAAACATCCGCATAAAAGGTGAATCGATCTAGCCGTTGAAGAAAATAATGAGATAAAAGTCGGAATGACGGTTTTTTTTTTATCTTGGGACGTGCAAGACATGAGTAGGCACAGTTCAATCATCACGCCTGCAGTCTCGGAACGCGCAACAGTCACTTCTTCAGGGAAAAGTGGAACGGAATAGACAGCTTGCACGTCTCGTCTCCAACAGAGCATTTAATGCGTACACTAAAAGGACGCCAATCAGTCAAAACTTTTGAGGAAGCATTTAAATACTTGTACTAAAGGGAAAACGATCAAGTCCAACGAGCAGAACCATGTGGAAACTCGTGCTTACTATGAAAGGAGAGATCAAAAAGTTCATTCCCACTCGTAGTTGGTTCTCCACTCCTCGACCAGATCCTCTACCCGAGAAGTGCGGGGACTATCTGTATTGGGTGAAATCCATCGTCACCAAAGTTGATGACTCGGCATCCACATAGGACGGCACACAAACGACACGTGGCAACGAATGGATATGAGGGCAATGGATAAGATCGAAGATAAACAGTTGCAACGGACAGATGAACAGTCACTACGGCCAGAAAAGTCGCAGCCCATCAATCAAGACAATTCAAAGTAGGAACCTTATCCACAAACAACACAACTGCTCGTCTAAGGAGTTACAACTGCTTGCGAACGGGCACATAAGCTGCCTATATATTGTAATTTAAGTCACTAGCATACAATCTAATGCTTCTCTGAAATCTACACCTGTATTCTAAACAATTTACTAGCATTCAATACTTTATCTCCGGCGAACATTTATTACTATTGCTGATTACTGTTTCATTAATTGAATCCCTAAAAGAGTACGAGGAAAGGAATTTAATCAAGTCTGAACGGCCTGAGCACGGTTCCTTCTTTGTCTGATTATTTATTCATTATATCGCATTAATTGTCTCTTTACTTTTCCGCATTTATTACTGGCATTCATATTTACTTCATTAAGAGCATTTTAATCTCGATTATTGACCGTGACCCCGCTCTACAAATTTAATTGTGAATTAACCTGATAAAACTAAATTACGGTTGAACAATTGCCAGCGGTCGTTTCTCTATTTTTGTGCTTCTTGCTGAATTTGGAAAAGGGGTTCGAGTTGCAGCGACGTCGCCGCTGGAAAGCTTGGCTGGCGTCGCTCCTCCTTCTCTCCTTGCTGGTTCACTTCACTCATTGTTATCTCCTCTCTGTACTGCTGTGTTTTAAAACGAAATCTGATCGGCATCTCGACCAGTGATGGTCACTGACTGATTTTGTTTAGTTTCCATTGGACTGTTATATCTACTGCTACACCATTGTTCCACCGGAGGACTGTTATCCTGGCATAATTGTTTCCTCGTTCCTTTATTTTATTCAGATGTATCTCACTGTGGATTTAGGTTTGTCCAGGTCTCTCATAAGTTTTTCCTTGTTTGCCTCACCCGCTTCCCGGTGACATAAGATTTTGATTAAGACTATGGCTGGCTTCCTTGTGCTCGTTGACAGATATTAAACGAATCAGCTGTACATGGCTCTTGAAATATATGTATCTATTGACAACCATTGTCGCTAGATTGAGCCTATTCTACCGTGTCACTGGCCTATGAAAAATCTTAATTTTGAGGCCTACGTGTCGATTTGAACTGACACTATACCGTTCGGCCAATGATATTTTGGAGGCCAAAGAAGTCACGTTCCTTCCCGTTACGTATACAATGTCCCTTATGTATCCCTCAGAAAATAAAATAGGCGATGATAATAATATACATACATTATTGCAAAAAGAAACTGGATAGACAATGGGAGCCACACTTGGCATGGCAACACGACCGGCCGGCGTGTTTGCAGCTGTCACAGTATCCTTAATCTATCACCTAATCTGAGCCTAAAACTTTCAAAAATTCCTTTTCTCCTTTTATTTTTCCTTTATTATTATTATTATTATTATTATTATTATTATTTTTATTATTATTACTATTATTATTATACTTTTATAATATCTATTCATTTTCATATTTTTTGCGAGGTGCTTTCGGGCGAAATTCGTTAATGACGACCCAATTGAAGAGGACAGAATATTTCAAAACTCTTACATTTTTACTCTATTTTATTTTGTTTACGATCCTTATTAATTCATTTTTATTTTGCAAGGTATCTTTGGTTGAAGATTGCTAAGGAATGAGCAATTAACGAATCTGATCCTTTTATTAATTTTGATTATGTATCTAACTTGTATATTATAGTAGACATTGTTTAGTTAGATTTAGTTTAAATTATTCTTTTTGCATCCCAATATTCAGTATGGCCGGTAACCTCATTTGGTAGAACCCGAGAGGTGCCAAACACCTTACTTTCGGATTAATTTGAACCCTTACCTAGAATTTTTAGTTCACAAGACCATATTTCAGAGTTAACTATAAAAGTTGGCTAGACACGAAAGTAGGTGCCCTAATACGCCTAGTTAAAAAATATGTTAGGTGGCAACTCCAAGTCTTACCCGTGAGTTCTAATAAGTCGAGCCATGTTTTGAACTCTAACCGGTTCGGGAAAAAATCAGTGTTGACAGAATTTCGACTCCTCAGGAATATTTAGGTTCTGACTATAACAGACGTCTATTGGGATTCTTTGCTTTTATTTTATTATCATTTTCTCAAGACTAACTTTTTCCTTTCCTTTTTACAGGATGGAAGCTTAGTCTTCTTGGTGCATCTTTTAACTTTTGTTGGGTTGTTTCTCTTTATATTTCCTTCACTCTTGGAGATTACACTTGCACACACCATGAAAAATTTTTGTGGATCCCACAGACGTTCCACTCTCAAAACACCCTTTAGAGGAAATGATTTGGAGTCTAGTTGGTCTGTGGTACAACCAACAATTCTAAACGTTCCCACCCATTGGTTGTCCGCCTGGGGAAACCATGCTTTTGTCTAGAAACCAACTCATAGAAGTTCCTATTAGGAGAATGCGTCGCACGTGACACTTCAACGGTTTTCAAATCCTCCACAAGTTTATTAAATCCTTTATTCAACGGTTTCACTTTATGATTCCTTTTTGCATTTTTAATATTCCTATTATCCTATTTTTCAAAACTAACTTATTTGTTTTGTTTTTCTTTTTACTCCTTTTTTAAAAAAAAAAAATATTTTGTGAATTACTTCAACATGTGCATCATTTTCCAATTCTTACACATTTGTAGAAAATATGTGCATTTTCTTTAAAACTTGTACATTTTTAAACTTGTGCATACCACTCATATTTCCCGCCACTTCTGGCAGTTTCAAATCGTGCGTCGAAAAACACGGTGGTTACGACCACCTCTCCCTCACAAAAAATTCCTTTAGGGGGAATGACTTGTGTTAGCTTGGATAAGCTTGAAGTTTTGACTGATGACTAAGGAACAGATCCAAGGACATGTTCCTTTGAATCACTGCAGCTAAATAGATAATTCATGCAAAATCATTTAAGCTGAAATATAATTTATTATCCTAAGTCTGATGTTTATCTTGATAATTATGCAGGACTAAACGTCATATGAAAAGATTGCATAAGAATGGATAAGGGCTAAAGAATTTTGGTTAACCTAGGGAAGAGTTCAATTAGGACTCAAACTCTTGGAAAGCTTTGGAGTTCTAATTACTCAAGACTTCTTAGATTCTGAAGCTATAAAAATAGGAGGATTTTAGCTATTGAAGTGTGCACAAATACAGAGAGAATCGATCATAGCATTGAAAGAGTCTTTATCTTATTTGTGTAATCTTTAAACTACAGGGAACTAGGTAAGAACCTGTTCCTTAGATTGAGTCTTGTCAAAGTTCAGTCTTAGTTCAATTGTAGTAGGTACTATCGAGTTGTATCATTTCAATTCAAGTCGTGTACTTGAAGAAACTTCACTGATCGTGAAAGGAGTCATTAGAGGATTAGAGTTAGTGCTAGGTTAGTAAGAAGGTAGTCTTGTAACCAAGTGAGTTTTTTATATAGTAAAGTTGAAATCTTACTTGGAAGAGTAGGTCGTGGATTTTTGATCCCTAGTTAAAGGGGGTTTTTCCAAGCTAATATTGGGTGTACATTTACTTACAGTTTTAATTCTGCATATAGTACAGTAAAGGAACACATTGAAGAAACTGGTCCTTAAAACAGTAAGTGGTGTGTCTTGGGAAATAACAATTGGTATCAGAGCAGGTTATCCTTGAAAAGGTTAACACCTAGGATTAGAATGAGTACATCACAGGAAAATGGTGAGGGTCAGTCAACTATTAGGGCACCTTTGTTCAATGGAAAATACTACTCATGGTGGAAGGAAAGGATGAGAGATCATCTTCAAGCTGAGGACTATGAGTTATGGGACATAGTTACTGAAGGTCCCATGATTCCAATGAAAAAGGATGCTGAGGGAAATGATGTTCCCAAAACCAGAAGGGAATGCAATGCTGAAGACTTAAGGCAGTGGGAGAAGAATGCCAAAGCAAGGAAGTGGCTTGTCTGTGGACTCAATCCTGATGAGTGCACTAGAATTAGAGGGTATACCACTGCAACAGAAATTTGGGATGCTCTACAGGTTGCACATGAAGGAACAAGTCAGGTCAAAAAATCTAGAGGTACACTTCTTTTTGCTGAATATGAAAGTTTTAAAATGAAAGAAGGAGAATCAATTTCTGAAATGTACACTAGATTTAATGCTATTTCATCTGAACTTATTTCGTTGGGAAGGGTTCTAACTGTTGAAGATAGAATTGAGAAAATCCTAACTAGGGTTCTTCCTGATTCTTGGGAGATTAAGGCTTGTGCTATCATAGAAAGCAAGGATCTTACCACCTTATCCTTAGATGAGCTTATAGGTAATTTGAAAACTTATGAACTAAGGAAAAAAGTTAAGAACATAGGCGAACCATTGGAAACTAAACCTAACTTAGCCTTGACTGCTGCTGATAAGCCTGTTGATGATAAGGAACTGGTCCTTATAGCTAAAAGTGTTCAAAGATATTTAAATAAGAAAAAAGGGGCTAGTGGACAGGGTAGGTCTTCTAACATGAAACAGGCTAGAGAATGCTTCAAGTGCGGAAGCATGAAGCACTACATCAGCAAATGTCCAGTTATGGAAGGAGAATGGAGGAAAAGATATGTTGAGGAAAGAAGAAAGGCTTGGGAACAGGTCCGGAAGAAAAGTGGAAATCCCAATGCAATGGTAGCTGGTTGGCAAGATAGTGAGGATGAACAATCTGATGATGATCTAGATGATGATCTTGCTCAAATGGCTCTTGAAGACTCAGACAATGAAGAAGATGTTGAGGTATTTGTTTCTAAACATAAACAAGATGTGAAAAGCATGCCTAGGGAGAAACTAGTTAAGGTATTTCATACTGTGCTAAATGAATTTAAATCTCTAAGGGATGGCAAAAATCAACTGCATGATGAAATTGAAAGTTTAGGAACAAATATAAAAAGGCAGTAATTAAAAATGACTCTCTGAAAAGGAAAATTAGCATGCTAGAGGAACAGGTCCTGATGCGGGGCAACTCGAGCAATCATCCAAAAGCACCATCCAAGGCCAAGGAAGGGCACTTCAAGGTCATGCATTGGGACGCCATGGAAAGAAGAGCATCCGAGACACATTGACTCGAGGGTAGTTGCATAGCGTAGGCTATTTTCGACACCGATACGAGGGTATCATGGAACAAGTTCTCCGTGGTTACCTTGTAGGGAGTTCGAGACGCGTCTCGTTCCCTTTATCGTTACTTTTATCGTCTTTTTCGTTTTGATCCTTATCATCTTGGTATCAGAGCAAGGCTCGGGTTTTGTTTTTACAAAACCCCGACCCTTGATTCTTCGTGCCTAGGTTAGTTAAAACTTTAGGTTCTTGTTTATTGTTGTTGAAGAAAGTAGAAAAACACAAAAAAAATTGAAAAATTGAAAACACCAAAAATTTGGCCTATCTTGTTCGTTGGATTGATTCGTGTTGTGATTGATATTGGGGTTTGTTCCTTATTGGAAACCCGTTATTTTGGTACCCTAAACACATGATTTGGAGTTGTATTCCATGAGTTGAAGATTTGAAACCCTTGAAAAATTGAAAAGGTTGAAACCCTAGTTTTGAAGAAGATGAACATGGTGAATTCGTTGTTTTTTATTGGGCTTTGTTACAAATCATTGGGGTTTGATCTTTGTGATTGAAACAACATTTGGGTACCTTCGGATTGCTAAAACATCGTGTGATTTGTTGGATTTTTGGGTGATAAAGTCGAAAAACACGTTGTTGAACTGTGCTGAAAATTGCAGGAGGCGGAGCGCCTAAACAAAGAGGCGGAGCGCCTCCAACTGGTGAGCTCTCTGGATTTTCTGAGGCGGAGCGCCTCCCCTAAAGAGGCGGGCGCCTCCCCACTGGTACTTTGCCTGGGCGGCCGCCTACTCTGCTGAGGCGGAGCACCTACTTCCTGAAGGTTGGGAATTGGGTAGTTTCTTCTAGGACCCCTTGTTTGGTTGTTTGCATTGCTTCTAATTAGTACTATTAGAGTATAATCCTACTTGATTAGTACTAATTACTTTGAGCTTTTAGGATCAACGTGCCTTAGAAAGGAGACTAGAATTCAAAGAAGATCCGTAGTATCTTTTGATTCAAGTCCTCACTTAAAGTGCTTATCGTTCCAATCGAGTCCCATTAACTCCACTCACCCCGGAGTGCATTGGACTTGAGAAGTTGAGTGATTGAGTTGTGGTTCGTTGATCAACTACTTGAAGCTTTTAGACTCAAACTTGTGTGAAATATCCACCACCACTAAACGAGTGAACCAAGTGAAACACTTGTGAGGGAGAGGGTGAGGTTTTTTACTAACGTTTGTTGCTTTTTGGAGGTACAATGGAGAATGATGGAGAAGATCCCAGGAAGAACTTCATGGCTACCATTATGGTCAAGTTGGAGGACATATCTTTGAGACTTGAGACCGTTGAAAGGAATCAAGTTGAGACCGGTGAGAGCAGGACCCCGAGTGTCCAAATTGAATCTGGAGAGGGCACAAGTCATAGCACTCCTATGACTTCCGGACACTTTGTGGAGCTAACCAAGAAGTATGAACGAAGCAAAGTTTAAGCTCTACGAGAGCGTGGGTTGGGAAATCCCCAACAAGAGGGCAATCTCCTCAACTTGGGCAATCCCCAAGGAAATGCTCCACTTCGAAGATCCGTTAGGTTTGTCCCACCTCTTGAGCAAGTTGTTGAGGCTCAAGAAGAGGAGGAAGCCGAGTATGGTGATGAAGCCTATGGGTATGATGCTCTTTATCAACCTAGGAGGCCAATGAATTGGGGTCGAAATATGGATAGGGGTAGAGGCCGAGGTCGAGGGCCACCCATGGGATATGGAGGGAGGAATGCTAGGAGGGACTATGTTGCTTATGATGATCATTATGGAGGCCAACCGGAGCCTAACCATGGGTTACGTGACAACAACAACCTCAATAGTGTTAAGCTCAATCTTCCATCCTTTAAAAGAACTTGTGATCCGGAGGCATACATGGAATGGGTACTACTCATGGAGAGGGTATTTGATACCAATGAGATGATCGAGGAGAGAAAGGGCACCTATGCTATTTCTACCTTTGAGGCCTATGCTTCTACTTGGTGGGAGTCCATGAAGAGGTCAAGAAGAAGGATGAATATGCAAGTAAATGTGACTTGGGATGAATTGAAAGTTCTTATGAATACCAAGTACATAACTCCAAGGTATCGGCAAGAGCAACTCAAGAAGCTCTATGATCTAAAACAAGGTGTCAAATCGGTGCATGAGTACTATGATGAATTTGAGAAGATCCGGATGGCATTGGATATGGATACCGAGTGTGTAGAGCAAGCAATGATCCTCTTCAAGAATGGTTTGAGCTATGGTATAGCTTCTCAATTGAGGTTGCATACTTATCTTTCACTTCAAGATCTACTTGAAGCCGCCATTGAAGCCGAGAGTTGGCTTAAGGGAGAGAGGTCCAAAAACAACACTCCTACTACTACAACCAAGCCAAAAGAGTGGAAGACTCCAAGTGCAAATGCTAGCAAAGAAGTGAAGAAGCCTTATGAGAAGACTACTCCACCCTTGGAAGGTACTTCTAAAACTCGCTTGAGTAATCCTACTTCTACTTCTACTTCTACTCAATGCTTTAAGTGCAAGGGCTATGGTCATATTGCTAGGGATTGCTCTACAAAAAGAACCATGGTTGTGGTTGGTGATTTGGTGTATGAGCAAGAAAGTGAGTCCAAAAATGAGGGAGTGGAGGAGGATGAGGAAGTTGAATGTGAAGTGGCCGTAGAAGAGGATGTTGGTCCTCATATATTCTTAGTGGTTAGGAGAAGCTTGAGTACCATTTTTATGGAAGAGGAGGTGGAAAATGATCAAAGGGAAAACCTTTTTCATGCTAGGTGCCGAGTAATGGGCCAAGTATGTTCAATCGTTGTTGATTCGGGGAGTTGTACCAACATAGTGAGCCAAACCTTGATTTCCCAATTGAAGTTACCCACTTTAAAGCATCCAAACCCATATCGATTACAATGGCTTAGCGAGTATGGTGAACTTAAGGTGGTGAAACAAGTGTTGCTTGAGTTTAGCATTGGGAACTATAAAGATAAGGTCTTGTTCCATGTTTTCCCGGTGCAAGTGTGTCATCTATTATTTGGGAGACCATGGCAATATGATAGATGTGTTGTGCATGATGGTCGGACCAACTCCTACACGGTCAAGCAAGATGGGAGGAAGTATGTGCTTAGACCTTTGACTCCAAGGCAAGTAAGGGAAGACTACAAGCGAATGAAGGAGTTGAGGGAAGCGGCTAAAGCAAAGTCACGCATTGTACTTGAGCCCGAGGCAAACAATCTTATTGTTTTGCCATTGCATGAAGAAAATGAGAGTCACTCCGCTTCAAATGAGAGAGAAAAGATAGAGAGAAGTGAGGGAGTGACCGGTGACAATCCAAGAGAGGAAAAAGGAGAGGATTTGAGGAGTGATGTGAGGGGGTTGTCACCACAAACTACACTTGACCATGAGGTAAAATTGAGAGAGATGAGAGGTGAGGAAGGAAAAATTGAGAGTGAGAACACCCATTGTTCTAACCCTTCTTTATCTTCTACCTTTTCTTGTGAAAGTTCTTGTGTAGGTACATTTAAAGACAAGCCATTGGAGCCTCAATGTGAGCTTCATGAAGGAGGAGTTGCATATGACACTTCAAGCCTTGTGAGTGACCAAGGAAGTACTACAAATGTAAGTGTTGCTTCACCTTTTCATGAACCTACTAGCTACTTGTCTTGTGATGACTCAACACTAGTTGGAGCTTGTGATGCATCTAGTGAATATGTCACTAGTGAAGAGTCTAGTTGTCAACTTGAGTTTGTTTGTGAAACACTAGTTGGGAGGAGCACTATGCCACATCATGATGTAAGCCCATTGTTTATTGAACACCTCCCTAGTGTAGATTTGATGGTTGACCATGATTGTGACCTTTGCTATGACACACCACCAACCTTTGACAAATGGGAAGATGAGATAGTTGATCATTCCCTTATTGATATGCTCCTATTTGGTGGATCAATGTGTTGTGGTGAGGATGGTCTTGACCTTGAGGAGTCCAAATTGCATGAATTGGACAAGGTTGTCTAATTGTCTATGATGACTCCTCAAGTGAACCTAGTCTTGACAACTTGTCTATGCTTAATCATGATATAGAGATGCATGTTTTCACCAATCCATTGTTTGAAGTCATTCTCATTAGTGGACATGACTTGTATCGGACTAGGGTGGGTGGTCAAATGGAACCCCCATGGTGTGAAGGGTTTGACCCCTTAGGCAACCCATTGTTTGAGAATTTGGGTGAGGTAGATGGTTCTTTGAGTGGCCTTACTATTGCTTGTTGGGGTTGTGATGAAGAAGAATCCATCATCAATACCTTCCTTGAGAGTTTGTCTATTGAGAAGGGTTGCTTAGGTGATGAAATTGGAGGGGGAGAGGAATCTCTTGGTGTGAGTAAGTATGCTCTAAAGAAGGGGAGTGGAGTACTTGATCCTACTTGTAGGTTGAGTTATTTGACTCACTCCACCCCACTTGTTGATCACACCTTGAGAATTGATTGGTGTGTTGATCTTGAGCTTAAGGTTCAAGGGGATTTTGATAGCTTGATCTTGCAATTTTCATGCCCCCGTGACCTATTTTCTCATTATCGTGTTGAGTGCATGCTTTTAGTGAACCAAGTACTTATTGTTCTCTTTGGAGATTTGCTATTTGTGCTTCTTATTGATGCTTGGTTATACAAAAAAAGTGTGTTTTCCACACTTCTTGCACTAACCTACTTCCAAAGTAGGAAGTTTGCTTGTGTTTGCTTGACGTTGCTTGTAGGTTCTAAGCTCCATGCTAAGGCGGGGGAGATCTTGGAAGAAGCCTATGTCAAAGTGATGATCAAGAAGGAAAAAGGAGAGTTTTGGCCACCCCGAGAAGTTGATGATGCCATGAGAGACCAAGCCTTGATTTCGAGGGCGAAATCTTCTCAAGAAGGGGAGGATGATGCGGGGCAACTCGAGCAACCATCCAAAAGCACCATCCAAGGCCAAGGAAGGGCACTTCAAGGTCATGCATTGGGACGCCATGGAAAGAAGAGCATCCGAGACACATTTCGAGGTGTTTCAAGAAGCTTCAGGAAGAGGCGGATCGCCCACAGAAGGAGGCGGACCGCCTAGTGGATGCTTGCTCTCGGGACTTTTGGAGGCAGACCAAAGAGGCGGGCGCCTAGGGGTGCTGAGGCGGGCGCCTAGGCTGTGGAGGCGGGCGCCTACACCCTATTATGTTTGACGGGAATTTGACTTAAGTTGCTAAGTAATTCCTATTCTAGTCCCTGCGTGGCCTATGACTTTTAAAACCACTTTGGGGGTACTTTAGGGCTTTCATTATGTCTAGATGAAGCCTATAAATACTTCATTAGCCTTTCATTTTACTTAGATAGCCATTATGATGAATGATTGAATGAACAATGTTCAAGAGTGGATTCTCTTTGAATGAAATCCCTTTGAGACGGTTTGAGTTTACTAGTGGATTCTAGTTGAACCCCAAACCCCCCCGATCATTCTACTTGCGAGTTCTTTGTTGACTCGAGGGTAGTTACATAGCGTAGGCTCTTTTCGACACCGATACGAGGGTATCACGGAACAAGTTCTCCGTGGTTACCTTGTAGGGAGTTCGAGACGCGTCTCGTTCCCTTTATCGTTACTTTTATCGTCTTTTTCGTTTTGATCCTTATCAGGTCCTCACACTTGAATCAACTATTCAGGAACTAGAAAATGTAAAATCAAAAGTTAAAACAGTTGAAAATGGTAACGACATTGCTAATTCTCATCAGATCATTGCTGAAGAGAAATTGAATGTCACAGTTGATGAACTGTGCAAGAAAGATGAAAAGATAAGATCTTTGGAAGAGGACTTAGTCAAAACAAAAATGGAGTTAGGAGAAACTGTAAAAATGGAACAAGTCCTCTGAAGCACTAGAATGGTTACAAGAAAATCATAGTAGTAACAGGAACAGTATTAGATTCATGAAATCACAGTCTTCACCCAAATGGGATCCAAAGATTAAGTACCTATCACTTCCTGAAAATTGGCTATGCACTCATTGTGGGAATACTGATCACTTGAAAGAAAATTACCAATCTCTAAAAATGGCTGCACAGAGGAACAGGTCCTATAAACCAGTTCAAAACTCTGTGACAAAGAAAACCGTTCACATAAAGAAACCATTACCACTTTGGGCTAAGAGAGATTTGATTCATCCTTTTTCTCAAGGAAAGGAACCCAAACTAGTTTGGGTTCTTAAAATTAACCCCTAGTTTTTTTTTTTGCAGGCTAGAGTGAAGGAGAGGAACCACAAATGGTACATGGACAGTGGTTGCTCAAGGCATATGACAGGACATAAGGATCTGTTCCTTTCACTCTCAGCTTTTCAAGGAGGAAGTGTTTCCTTCGGTAATGTTAAGAAAGGGGAAATTATTGGCATTGGAAAGGTAGGTAGGTCTGATTCACACAGTATAGACAATGTGTTTCTAGTAGATGGGCTGAAGCATTGCTTATTGAGTATATCTCAATTGTGTGACAAAGGTAACAATGTTAATTTTTCATCTACTGGGTGCACTGAGACTAACCAAACCTCTGGAGAGATTATTTTGCAGGGAAATAGACATGGAAACATCTACAAGGTAGATCTGTTGACATTATCTGATTGAAGCATGAGTTGTCTAAGTGTTGTGCAAAATGATCCCCTCCTATGGCACAAAAGACTTGGCCATGCCAGTCTTTCACAATTGAACAAGTTTGTTTCCAAGGATTTGGTGATAGGTTTTCCTAACATCAAATTCAAGGATGAAAAGGTATGTGAAGCTTGTGCCAGAGGGAAGCAGGTAAAATCCTCCTTCAAACCAAAGAAACAGGTAAGTACTACCAAACTTTTGGAACTGGTCCATATAGATCTGTGTGGGCCAATGAGATCTGAAGGATGCAGATTGGATCAATGCTATGCAGGAGGAATTGAATCAGTTCCAAAGAAGTCAAGTGTGGCATCTGGAACCCAAGCCAAGGAACAGGTCCATTATAGAAACAAAATGGATTTTTAGGAACAAACTTGATGAAAATGGTATGGTAACCAGAAATAAGGCTAGATTAGTTTTTCAGGGGTATAGTCAAGAGGAGGGCATTGACTATGATGAGACTTTTGCTCCAGTTGCAAGATTGGAAGCAATAAGACTTCTTATAGCCTTTGCTACATTCATGGAATTTACTCTACATCAAATGGATGTTAAGAGTGCTTTTCTGAATGGTTACTTAAAGGAAGAAGTTTATGTCAAGCAACCTCCAGGTTTTAAGAATGAATAGTTCCCTGAACATGTGTACAAGTTAGACAAGGCCTTGTATGGACTCAAGCAGGCACTAAGACCATGGTATGAAGGTCTATCAAAATTTCTACTTCAGCATCGGTATAAAAGAGGTAAAATTGATAGCACACTGTTTTTGAAAGAAAAGGGTAAGCATCTCTTAATTGTTCAAATTTATGTAGATGATATAATCTTTGGTGCTACTTGTGAAAATCTAAGTAAGGTATTTGTAAATTTGATGGGGAGTGAGTTTGAGATGAGCATGATGGGTGAACTCAATTTTTTTTTGGTTTACAAACTAAGCAAACCTGAAATGGAACTATGATCCATCAACAAAAATATGTTAAGGAATTACTTAAAAGGTTTGATATGGACAATACTAAGGAAATTGATACACCTATTTCAATTGCCACTAAACTAGATCTTGATGAACATGGAACTTCAGTTGATCAAAAATTGTATAGGGGCATGATTGGTTCCTTACTTTACTTAACTGCTAGTAGACCTGATATTGTGTTTACTGTTGGTTTGTGTGCTAGATTTCAGTCAGATCCTAAGGAATCTCATTTGAAAACTGTTAAAAGAATATTGAGATACTTGAAAGGAACAAGTTCCTTGGGACTTTGGTATCCAAAAGGTGGTAATTTTAATCTTGTTGGATATACTGATGCTGACTATGCAGGTTTCCTTGTTGATAGAAAAAGTACCTCAGGTATGGCACATTTTCTTGGTGAGAGTTTGGTTTCTTGGGGAACCAAGAAACAAAATTCAGTGGCACTTTCCACTGCTGAGGCTGAATATGTGGCAGCTGCCTCATGTTGTTCACAATTGTTATGGATTAAATAGCAATTACAAGATTTTGGTGTTGATGTAGGAACTGTTCCTATCTTCTGTGATAACACTAGTGCTATAAACATGACAAAAAATCCAATGCATCACAAAAGGACCAAACACATTGATATAAGACACCATTTCTTGAGAGACAGTTATGAAAAGGGTTTGATCACTATAACATTTTGCCCTACTGAAAAGCAGATTGCTGAAATTTTTACAAAAGCTTTAGGAAGAGATCATTTTGAAAGGAATAGGTTGGAATTAGGGATGATTAAATTCACCTAAATTCACCAATGCTTTACTTCAAAATTGGCTAGAAAAATTGTACTTAAAATGAATTTTATCCAAGTCAATTTGAAATATTCAGTCCAGTTTCATACTTTATTGTATACTCTTGTGCCATGATTTCTTTTTAAGGTTGCTAAAATTTCATGATGTTACCCTTATGTTCTTAGAATTTTAGATTGAGCAAAATTGATTAAATTGGGAAGGACACTGATTTTGGTGATAAATTCAAGTATGTACTCTTTATTATTCATGTATATTAGAAGTTTAAGGCTATAGGTAACTTGAAATTAGGATAAATCCCACTAGGAATCCTAATCATATCCGATATGTATAAGAGTCCCATCGGAGGAACCAGTTCCCAATCAAATCAGGTAACCTCAATCATAACGGCTCTTTTTTCGGGAGACTCCCAAGAGTCCTTTAACGGCTGAAATTCATTCAATGAGGTCATAGAAATCATTTTGCACTCAATCTCCACTACCTATTTCACTCTATATATATACACTTCTACCTCTTCATGATTTTTTTCACATTGCTCACAATTGAATTCTCAAAATTTCAGAAAAAGTAGTGAATTATCTCTTGAAAGGAATTCTTACAATGTCTCTCTCACCTGAAAATTCATCATCTCTTCCCACTTCTGATCCACCACAAATCCCAAACCCATCTTCACCCATGGACACCATAACACCAAACCCTTAAGTTCATGAAAATAATCCTGAAGTTCCTGAGCAAGAAATTCAGGGGGAAGGACCAGTTCCCACTGCTCAGTCGATTGTAGAACAGGTTGAGGACTTGTCAAGGGCTATGATTATCTACCAGTATCAGGTAAACTATGCCTTTCCTTTAAATGTAGTACAGGATGAAGGGGATAATGTCGAGGGGTCTGGAACTGTTCCTGAGGGGGAAGGTGAAAATGTGAAACGTTTGGAGGCTCCCATGCATGGGTCACCAGGGTCTCCAGAGGTTGCTTTTAGAGCACCCATGGAGGATGTGATAAATGTGGATGATGCTATAAGTGATAGTGATAGGCCAATTATTGATCTTATTAACATAAGAAGTTTAAAAAGAAAACTTGCTAGGAAGGGACCAATTGATGATAAGATGTCTGCTGAGATTGCGGCAGAGTTGAAAAAGATTAGTGACAGTTATAAGCCAGGAATTAAGAAAAAGGGTGAAAGTTCTTCTAAGGCAAAAGGACATGTTCCTTCTGTCTCTACCCCGGCTAGTGGGGTTAGGAGAACAAGAAGTGCAGTCAAGGCTGCGGATGAGAATCTGGCTGCTGCAATGGCAAGAAGCAAAAAAGGACATGGAAAACAGGTTGTTGATCCTGTTGTTGAAGAAGAAACTGAGTTTATAGAAAAAGAGAGAGAGATTGTGGATGATGAAGATGATGTGATGGAGGAGGTTGAGGAAGTTGTTCCTCAGTCTAAAAAGAGAAAAGTTGGCTAAGGGCGTGTGACAAGGAGTTCTGTGAAAGCTGCTGCTGGAAAATCTTCCAAGAGGACCAGGTCCTCAAAAAGAACTTTGATTGATGAGAGTTCTGATTCTAGTTCTGATGAGTCAGTTGTTGGTGAGGATAGTGAGAGTGAGGATGAGGGAGATGAGGTTCAACACTGTGTTCATGATGATATCATGCCTAGCAAAGTTCTGAAAGGAAGGGTACTCTCTAATGTTGAGGAGGAGGGCATGATGTGGTTGTTGCAAAAGCTGCAGGTGCAAGGCTGGAGGGACATGGTCCTTCAGATAAAGGGTAAATGTGCAAAAGTGATGGTTCAGGAATTCTACAAGAATTGCTCCATAAAAAGGGACAGGATCACCACCTCAGTCCATGACCAAGGAATTACTTTTGACACTAAGGAATTGGGTGAACTGCTGGGTATTCCATCTGTGGGGTATGAAAGTTACGTCAAAAAGGTGTGGCCTGATTTGACAAATTTGCCTACTGGGTTGGAAATCACTAGGAAGTTTGCTGAAAATGATGAGGAGGAGAAGCCTAGGGCTGTACAGAAGAGTGAAATGCACCCTCAACACCAGGTGCTGTTTGAATTTGTGAACAAGATTATGCTGCCAAGGCAGGAGAAGAGAGGGATTGCCAGTTTTATGGACCTGGTCCTTATGAAACTGCTGGATAGTGATAAGCAGATTAATTGACCCAGGTTCACGATTCATTTGATTAAGAGGGTTGTTACTGGGAAGAAAAAACACTCATTGCCCTTTGGGTTTATCCTAACTGATCTGTTTGCTAAACTGGGAATTCCTTTAGAGGGGGTAGTCAATGCTACAAAGAAGGAGAAATTTTGCTTTACTACCCTGATCAGCTGTGATATGCCTGTTCAAGCTGATCCTCCACTGGCTGGTGTTGGCAAACAGCCTTTGAACAACAAGGTGAGGGCATTGAGGCAACAAGTTGCCATACAAGCTGCTGAAATAGCAAGGTTGGAGGAGGAGAGGAACTACTGGAAAGCAGAGGCTACCAAAGCAAAGGAGACAAATGAGGGAATGCTTAAACAAATGTTTGAGTTGCTGCAGGACAAGTCTCAGGGACCTGGTCCTTCTACATCCTGAACACCTTAGCCATAAGCCATCTTTTGTCCAGTGGGATTTAGTCTAGTTTTAGTACCTTAGCCTTTTCTTTTTCTAGTTTTTGAATAATTTAGCAGTACTTGCTTGTATCCCCTGGCTTAACCTTTTGTTAATGATGACTTATCTTCGATGGCTAATATCACTGCCTTGCAGTTGCTTTAGTTTGAATTATGCTTGCTTTTTTAAGTTGCCTCAATGGGCATGAGCTGATTATTCTAACACTTGATATATTCTAACTTATGCAACCTTTTCAATGATGCCAAAAGGGGGAAGAGTAAGTTCTGATTTTGCGTGAAATTAATAACCTAATTGAAAATCTGATTCTTAGTGATGAAATAAGTTTCTACTTATGTTGCTTTTGAGTTCCAATTTGTACTTCAGGACATTAAGGATACGCAGCGACGCTTATGAGTTTGTCATCATCAAAAAGGGGGAAAATGTTAGCTTGGATAAGCTTGAAGTTTTGACTGATGACTAAGGAACAGATCCAAGGACATGTTCCTTTGAATCACTGCAGCTAAATAGATAATTCATGCAAAATCATTTAAGTTGAAATATTATTTATTATCCTAAGTCTAATGTTTATCTTGATAATTATGCAGGACTAAACGAGATATGAAAAGATTGCATAAGAATGGATAAGGGCTAAAGGATTTCGGGTAACCTAGGGAAGAGTTCAATTAGGACTCAAACTTTTGGAAAGCTTTGGAGTTCTAATTGCTCAAGACTTCTTGGATTCTGAAGCTATAAAACTAAAGGATTCCAGCTATTGAAGTGTGCACAAATACAGAGAAAATCGAGCATAGCATTGAAAGAGTCTTTATCTTATTTGTGTAATCTTTAAACTACAAGGGAACTAAATAAGAACATGTTCCTTAGATTGAGTCTTGTCAAAGTTCAGTCTTAGTTCAACTGCAGTAGGTACTATCGAGTTGTATCATTTCAATTCAAGTCGTGTACTTGAAGAAACTTCACTGATCGTGAAAGGGGTCACTAGAGGATTAGAGTTAGTCCTAGGTTAGTAAGAAGGTAGTCTTATAACCAAGTGAGTCTTTTACATAGTGAAGTTGAAATCCTACTTGGAAGACTAGGTCGTGGTTTTTTTATCCCTAATTAAAGGGATTTTTCCACGCTAATATTGAGTGTTCATTTACTTACAGTTTTAATTCCGCATATAATACAGTAAAGGAACACATTGAAAAAACTGGTCCTTAAAACAGTAAGTGGTGTGTCTTGGGAAATAACAACTTGGAATCTATTTGGTACGTGACGTTCCTGCTCCCGAGTTGTCCACTTGGGAGGATAATAAAACTCGGTCTATGTCAACCCAGCTCTTAGTGGTAACTCTAGGATCATGCATCATGACATATCATTCGTCGACTTGTTCTCAAGTCCAATAGGCCAACATGTTCAAACAATCGGAATGGGGTTTTAACCCCCAAAGAGTGTTGAACATGATTTATTTTCATTTACGTAAAGGATTAAACGTGCGATTGTGGACTGTTATTTTCAAGTAATCGAAATTATTCTGTATTCAATGTCATTCAAAGGCACAAAAGGCTACCAAAGAGGCATCAAAATCCCAAATTGAATCAGAAACAATTGTTTATTCCTAAAAAGTCAGAATTATTCTGTATTCAATATTATTCAAAGGCCCAAAGGGTAACCGAAAATCAAGAGCCCAAATTGAATCAGAAACGATTGTTTATTCCTAAACAGTTATATTTTGTATTCAATGACATTCAAAGGCACAAAGGTAACCTAAGAAGCATCAAAAGCCCAAATTAAATCAGAAACGTCTGTTTATTCCTAAACAATTGGAATCATTCTATATTCAGTGCCATTCAAAGGCACAAATGGTAACCGAAGAGGCATTTAAAGCTCAATTTGGAGCAGAAACGACCGCTTGATAGACGGAATGGCACATAATGCACATTTATCCTTAAGGCATTATATAAAGACTTGACATCCTTGGTATGTCAAAAGTCCATTAGAAAATTTCGTACAAAGGGTTCTCAACCCACAACGACGCATCTCTTCATACTCTATTATGCATTATTTTTTCAAAAATCTTGTGCCACACATTGATCATTTGCTCGCGATAAAGCAAATTTTAGGCATCTTTTCTCCCTTTTCCTATCGTCCTTCACCTTTTCCAAAAAAGACTATATGGCCACTAGAACATTAGACATAGTTGTTAAAATTCCTCAGTTACTCAAAGATTTTTAGAGAAACCTAAGAAGAGATAAACAAGACCGAGTCAAAGTAGTGCTGGGGAATTTGATTTCACTAATGGAGCACAATGTAGTTAAAGGAATAATATAAGCAGCAGTACACTATTGGGATGCAGATCGAGCAGTTTTTCACTTTGGAAGTGTAAAGTTGACACCGTTTCTAGAAGAAATAGGTGGATTGACACAACTTCCATTTGAAAGTGATGAGATATCGATGCCTAAGCACATTACACTCAAGGAATTCTTCGAAATGGTGGGACTCAAGCCTGAATTGTGCACAGATAATATAAGGCAGTCAGGAATTTCTTTAATTTCCCTCTATGTTAAGTTCGGGTATGGAGAAGCATTTCAAGAATTCCAAGATAATTTCAGTATTAGCAAGGCAGATTGGAAAGTGCGGAGGGTACTTGCTTTTGTCACCTGCTTTCTAGGGATTGTCGTGTTTCTAGAACATAAAGAACGGGTGTATTTTTGCATGGTACCAATTGTTGAGGCCCTACTAAAGCACTTTGACAAGAAATACACTTTGGTACCTATGATTGTTGCAGAACTTTACCGAGCTTTAGAAAGATGCAAGAAGGGTGCTCACTTTTTCGAAGGTTGCAATTTGCTTTTACTAATTTGGCTGACGGAGCATTTGCAAAAGATAAATAGCACATACCAAACTTTCCACTCCATACTAAGAGAAAACTACATCTTAACTCACACAGCCCGCATGGACAATGCTCTCGGAAAATGGGACCGGCCAACAACTGCCAAAGGCTGGCACTACATATTCTGTCAATTGACATCCAAAAATATGCAATGGATGTTTGACTACTTTCCCAGTATCACAGTGATCACACGGCCGAAAGGAGCTTCATTTCTTATCTTGGTTGGGTTTAAAGGAGTTTACCCATACACTCATTTAAGGGCACTTAGACAAGCAGGGAGAAAGCAGATTGTACCCCAAATTGCAGATATCAGAAGTGTCAAAGTAGATATTTTTAGAGGAATGATACCATTTAAAGACAAGATATTAGAACTTTTGGAAGAAAAGCATTGAATGGAATTTGAGACTATTGGACGAGGCAGGTTTGACACAGGCTATGATGAGGCTTACGGAGACTAGCTCAGGAAAGACATAGCAAGGACAGTTCAACCAAGAGCAACAACAAAAAGGAAAAGAAACGTTGATGAGTTAGAAATTGAGCACAAGAGGCTACGCAAACAACTGGCAAGGGCACGAGAGAAAATAACAAAAAAACAAAGTTTGGTCGAAGCAAAGGACAAAGAAAAAGACAAATGGTGCAATACGGCAGAACTCCTGACAAAACGCATAGAGTCTATATGTGTATGGACTAGCGAAGGAATAAACTATGACAAAGGAATAGAGGAGAAAGGAAGGAAGGCTTGGGAAATATTGAAGAATTTTACGTTTGACCTACCTCGGCTATTAATCGATGCAGACGATATCATCTTCCAAGGAGACTCATCAGAGGAAAGCTTTTCCGAGGGAGACTTGTCCGAAGAAGAAGAAGAATCTTCTGGTATGGATTAGCATGAAAGATGTTCGTTAGGCCATGATCTAATTCCCTAGCAAATGTTTAGTCTTTTCCTTCTCTTACATTGTTTCAATATCGGCCATTGTAATAAAGACAAATGTTCGATAAATGCAATATTCTCTTTTAAACTCCATATTTTGTTAGAAAACAAAATGATACATGTGGCACAAAGCGCTTTTCAAATCGTTGTGCATCAAACAGTCCTTTGCATTATAGGATGCAATCCTTATTTGTTATGTGTGCATTTATCTGTCGCTATAGGTCTCTTTCTACCTAAGTCAATCTCTTCCCAAATCTAATTTCCTACCAAAGCGCCTCCTCTCCCAATCCTATCCGAAATCTTTTGCAACTCAAAAACCGCTTATCCAAAAGTTGGCTCAAGTTGAATACCAAGACAAAAGATATGGTTAAGTAAAGTGCATTTGTCATTGATTTGTTAAAACAAGAAGAGTTTGTTACAGCAAGCAGTATGCACATGGAGCGTGAACAAGCAGCTCTGGTGTACATGAAAGCAATAACCTGAGTGGGTTTATCCCATTTTGATGTGCAAACTTTGAGGCGATATGTTGGTCAAACTCAAAGGCGCACCTGACTTATCGCGATACCTTTTGACACCGATGTCCGAGGATCATTTTGCTGCTTTAGTCGACACCGGGATACATTGAAGGCGACCCAAAACATTCTCAAACTTGCACCAGTACCTGGTCAAAAAGGCGGTCAAAAGGTTGTCAGAAGGCAATAAGAAAGTGAGAAACAGGGGGAACCCAATTGAGGTTACAAAGGTTCATGTATAACAACCGAAATTAGCAGGTTGATTCAACTTGGAAAGGAATGCAAAGATGCAGTGACAAAAGCTCCCATTACATGATTGGAAATAAAAATCCCATGGGTATTTAAAAGCATATCTTGACCGACTAAATTAAATCAAAACAATGAACTCAGGATAAAGTTATTTGAGACACTTACAAGGCTAGCATGGAATTAATACAGACACGGACAAATAGACTTCTTGGAGCAATTTTGGTCGAAGGCTTTAGTGGAGTGATACAAATTCTCATGACAACAACTATAATGTGAAGTAGCTATCTAAGAATATACATGATACATAGGCAACCTACATCAGGATCGGTCTCTTGGCAACAAATCTACCTGACAAGGAAAGTTGAGGCAAAGGTTGAATTGCAACAATTGGTTGACAAGTATGAAAGACATAGAGTATCTCTTTCAAAGTCGGACAAGCATCATGACACACAAATTTGCAAGAAAAGACGACAAATGCACTCAAGGTCTTGGTGTTCGATAAAAGCCAATCTCCCTTTCTTTCGCACAATACAACCTATTATTTACACAACATCTTTATCACTTTTCAATAACATTTAACTCCTCACCTCTGCTTAAACAAGCATCAGTCGTTTAACAAAAATCTTGTCTTGACTGCTGTATAAAGCACTCAAGGAATCTTTCAGAATCTCTATACAATTTGTCATAATCTCCAAATTCAAGTGCTAATCTATCATCCGCGGTCTAGGCATTCTCTTAAGCTTTATGTGTTGTTTTTGCATCAAATTTTGCTAATGTGCTCACACAGTTTTTCGCATTTTATCACTTTATTACGGTTGCTTTGCGCTTGAACACCGAAATTGGTCAAGAATCTGCATTAAGGAAAAGCCGAAGTAGCAGGCCGAGCTGAAAATATTTCTTTTAGAAAAAAAGTCTTTTGGACCACCAACTTGTGACACCGAGATAATCCAGACAATCCCAATTCCACTTCCGTACAACTTGTAGTATGGACGAACAAAATCAGCCAGCATTATATCCACACAAGAGTCAAATCCAATCACTATACAACCGAAACTGGCAAAACTCACAACTTCACACCTTACCCAACTTACACAATGAACAACCTCCCCTCTGTAAAGACTTTCAACAACAACCTTATCAGGCTCAACACAATCAAGGATAGAGAAAAAGACAAAACCTCACACCTTTATCCCTTTAGCTCAATCAAAAGATATTGCAACCAACAAACGGACTATTCCCTAGATACCCATTCCGAAATTCGATACAGCAAAGATCTATACTCATCATCCAAATATTCAATACCATGACACTGCAAAATACCTAGCACTGAAACGCGGAATTCGGAGTCTGATTGACCAAGGCAAGACAATAGTACAATTGGAACCAATAAATGGAAACCGAAACTCCTAAACTACAAATACATTTTCTATGCACACTAATCCATCAAAGTTAGCTCCTTGACTTTTGAAAAAAAAAAGCACGAAATATGAAGACACCCTAGCACAACCCAAGACAAATACAATTTTGGACAGCCTCCAAATCGGAAAAACCCAAACACCAAACCTTAGGCTGAGAATGGAAATATCCACATAATCAGAATCCCCGAGATAATCAGTTGTCACACTAAAGGACGAATGCAGATTCAAGCCAACACATTGGTGTTTAATGCAATGCAGCCGCTTTATTTCGACTAACGAATCTTTCTTTTGAGAGCAGATCTTCCAATACAAACACAAGTTTCACAGGCACTACCATAATAGGCAATAAAAACAACGCAAGCCGACACTAGGGCAGAACCTCAAAATTTATCAAAGGCCCAAAGACGCAATAAAAATGACAATCAGCGTGACAGTTCTCCAGGCGATCCTATATGCACGGTAACATTATTCAATATTTTTAGCACTTCACTTTTGCAGTAGGTTCTCTTTACGAGGAGGCAGTAGCAGTTTTTCTCTTTCTTGGAAAACAGTAGGTCCTCTTTACGAGGTGGCAGTTGCAGTGCTAATAAGTAGTAGATTTTCATTACGAAGAGGCAAACATCTCACGACGAGAGGCAGTAGCAGTGCTGACGAGCACATAGGTCACTTTACGAGAGGCACTAGCAAGACAATCCAATGATAGGAAAGTCTATTTTATATTTATAAATATTATTTGCAACAAGCTCACCTTTATTACAGGAAATAGCGTGATAGTATTCCAGGGTATACAGCTCAGCATAGCCAGCAATTATCTCCTGACAAGAGGCACTTAGCATCTCCAGATGAGCAAATTAATATCCCTAGAGGAGAGGTATATATTTCTTAGCACTCAAACCACCTGAAAACAGACTAGACAACTACATGACAAACAACTACTCAGCTCAATATGGAAGTTTACTTTATCTTTATCTTTATATATATTTACATTTAACTTGATTTTTCTGCAGGGCAATCTCTAATCTCTCGACAAACCCCTGCGCCATACTCTCACACTTGCTCCCCAAAATCACTACCCCACACGAAATTTTGCAACCACAAAACCTCAAATACATACTATGCACCATTCTGGAACACCATTTAAGAAGCCTAGTCCTTTCGATAATGTCTTTGCTATACCCACAAACTATCTATTCTGCCAAGTTCCAAAGCGCTCAAATCCACATTTCCCTACACGCACAAGTGATCTACCTAATCTTTCATTCCTGATCAGATGCCAGTTTGTGTTCCTTCGTGTTCAAGCTTATCTGTGTTAATCGTGCGTGTTACTTATGCTTAATCGTGCCCATCTGTTTAAATCGTGCGCATCTATAAAGCTCGCTCCTCAAGTGTTTCCCAGCTCACTCAAGGCAATATTGAAGGCAAGATGACTCATTTATCGAGTTGTAATGGAAACTATGTCCATGTAAACTCCTCTTTATGGGTGTGTCATGCACCACATCTTCATAACTAGGATGATTACAAGCCTTTTTCCCACGCTCGATCTATCGATGTTACCTCGTCTTCGATAATGCCTCTGTTATATCCAACAATCATACATCTCAGCAAATCTCAAAGTACATTCAAATGTAAACTTTGCATACTCTAGCAAGTTTACTCCTGATATCTAAAATTGTGCGTCATAAACATCTCACACAGGCAACATGCCATTATAGAACTTCACACGGCCTGATTGTCGTGAAACTCGAGATATGTAGACAACTTAGAAACCGGGGTTCGGCCAAAATACCCCCAAACTCACATTTTCCTTTCCAATATTCTACCCGTCGTCGTGATAAAATTGGCTACTCCGTCAACTATCTTTGCCCGAAGATTCTTTTCGCCATCCCCGGGCAAAGAGGGCCAGCTGTTGACACCCAACTTTGTCCCTCCTTTTCCTACAGTTGGCTATGTTTAACTTAAAAGTGCAATATTGACAATTTGTGCATAATTTATATTAGAAGGCATGCATTTATGTGTGTTATCATCTACTTATATATTAAATACTTAAATGTGGCTATATTACATAATTTTGCATCATTTAGGCTATTTATCAAAATATAGTTGTTTGTGCAATTTAGTGCATATATAGAATTTAATAAATATTTGTGGCTATTTAATTATACTTAGGTAATTAATTTTTGACTTCCCTTGTTTTATATGTGCATCTTTCATATGTGTATATAAAGTATATATTACATCCATTTAGCACCTTTAGTTAAATATCTGTCCAATTAAAATAATATTTGTTACTGTCCTAAAACCACTTTCAAATTCAAAATCTTTTAAATAATTTCTCGATCTATTTTTCTATTTCTTCATTTGTTAAAATCTCTTATCTTGGACCTAGACAAAACATGGTCTAGGTACATTCTTGAATCTCCCATGTTGATTCACCCACTTTCACCCGTGCATTTTTATTTTTTCATAAAATAATCAATCCATTTTTGTTTCTTGATTTATCATATTTATTTAAATTTAAGTTCTTTTTGAATTTAGATATATATGCAAATCTTCCTTTTAAAAACGCTTATTTTAAAATCTTTCCTGCGAACCTGGACAAGAGTTTGTCTAGATAGGTTAATTCTGCTAGGGAGTAGTTGCAATGTTCTTCCAATCACTTCTAATAAAGTCCAAAATTACTCAATTTTCCTTTTTTCTCAAATCTTCAAATTATTTCCATAATCCACAAAGGTGATTCTCAAAGTCATTCCAAAATCACTCCAACGTCCCTGCCCCACTTTTAATACCAAGTATATCAATACTCATATCATTCAAATCATCCTCAAATCTTTCACATATCTTCCCCTAGTCTCTCCTAATCAAAACCCCAAAATCCCACTCCATATTCCACTCCTTGATTTATTACCTTTTCCTTTTCTTCAAAAGAGAAAATCATAATCAGATCTCCATTTTTAAGTATTTCTTTTCAAATTCCCTTTTGAACCTAGACAAGTGTTCGTCTGGATATGTTTGTTTTGTACCATGCATCTTCCATTTTTCTTCTATTTGCTTTTAAATAAAATAGAATCCCAAAAATCACTCAATTTTTCCTGTTTTTGGCCGAGATCCCTATTTTCCCCAATATCCTCACAAATCACTCAAATCCCCTTCAATTACTTCTCAACCCCAATGGCTCTCTTAAAAATTTTTAGTTATATATATTATCGTGTCTTTGACATTGAAGGAGGGGGATCAACATACAGATTATACACACCCACTATATACTGCCCCCTTTCGTCTCTTTCAATTGGATCACCACAAAAAATATGCAATAACAAACCCCTCTGATACCCTTCTTCTCCTTTTATACACAACACCATTTTTATACTGTATAATACACACACACAGCATTAGCAACATTACAACACCATCACCGCATACACACATACCAATACTACACACGCACAAAAACCAATACACACACACACACACTCACAGATCTGAAATAGAGACGGGGATAAGGGAATACCAGCAGTGGTACAAAAACAGAGGGAGGTCGGGATATGGGATTAACGGTGGACACATCTGATTTTCAGCCGGAGATGCCCCATTGCGAGCGGTCGTTTATCTATTTTTGTGCTTCTTGCTGAATTTGGAAAAGGGGTCAGAGTTGCAGCGACGTCGCGCTGGAAAGCTTGGCTGGCGTCGCTCCTCCTTCTCTCCTTGTTGGTTCACTTCACTCGTTGTTATCTCCTCTCTGTACTGCTGTGTCTCTAACCGGAATCTGATCGGCATCTCGACCAGCGATGGTCACTCACTGTTTTTGTTTAGTTTTCCATTGGACTGTTATATTTACTTCTACACCGTTGTTCTACCGGAGGACTGTTGTCCTGGCATAATTGTTTCCTCGGTCCTTTATTTTATTCAGATGTATCTCACTGTGGATTTAGGTTTGTGCAGGTCTCTCACAAGTTTTTGCTTGTTTGCCTCACCCGCTTCCCGATAAGATCAAATTTTGATTAAGACTATGGTTGGTTTCCTTGTGCTCGTTGACAGATATTAAGAAAATCGGTTGTACTTAGCTCTTGAAATATATGTATCTATTGACAGCCATGGTCGCTGGATTGAGCCTATTCCACCGTGTCACTGGCCTATGAGAAATCTTAATTTTGAGGCCTACAGATAGATTTGAACGGACACTACACCGTTCGGCCAATGACATTTTGGAGGCCAAAGAAGTCCCGCCCCGTTACATATACAATGTCCCTTACGTGTCACTCTAAAAATAAAATAGGCGATGACGATAATATACATACATTGTTGCAAAAACTAACGGGATAGGCAACGAGACCCGTACTGGGCATAGCAACACGACCGGCCGGCGTGTTTGCAGCCGTAACGGTATCCTTAACCCCCTATCACCTGATCTGAGCCTAAAACTTTCAAAAATTCCTTTTCTCCTTTTGTTTTTCCTTTATTATTATTTTTATTGTTATTATTTTTATTACTATTATTTAATTTTTTAATATTAATTCATTTTTATATTTTTTACGAGGTTACATTCGGGCGAAATTCGTTAATGACGATCCAATCGGTGAGGACAAAATATTTCAAAACTATTACATTTTTACTTTATTTTATTTTATTTACGATTCTTACTAATTCGTTTTTATTTTGCAAGGTATCTTTAGTTGAAGATTGCTAAGGATTGAGCAATTAATTAATATGATCCTTTTATTAATTTTGATTATGTATCTAACTTGTTTATTATAGTAGACATTGTTTAGTTAGATTTAGTTTAAATTATTCTTTTTGAATCCCAATATTCAATCCGCCCAATAACCACATTTGGTGGAACCCGAGAGGTGCCTAACACCTTCCTTTCGAGTTAATTTGAACCCTTACCTAGAATTTTTAGTTCCCAAGACCATATTTCGGAGTTAACTATAAAAGTTGGCTAGAAATGAAAGTAGGTTCCCTAATACGCCTAGTTAAAAAATATGTTAGGTGGGACTCCAAGTCTTACCCGTGAGTTCCAATAAGTCGAGCCATGTTTCGAACTCTAACCGGTTTTGGAAAAAATGGGTGTCGACGATTACACGACTGTAAAGAGCAACGAGATCACCGAGGAAGAGATTCAATCTGCTCTGGTGAATGGGTTTGGCTCAATTTTGACCAAAGGCGCCCTTGCTTGGTACACGCAGCTACCAATGGGCTCCATGGAACATTCACTCAGATGCAAGATCTATTCAAGAAAGTGCATTCTGGTGCCCCCAAGCGGGAGAAGCGCATGGAGGACATCTTTGAGATCCGTAAACATGATGACGAACTGCTGAAGGACTTCCTTGACAGATTCCAGCGGGAATGCATGGAGCTTCCTCCGGTCCCCGATAATATTGTCGTGGTAGCTTTCGAAAAAAGTCTGAACTCAAAAGGGTCATTAGCTACCAGGGAATTGGAATAGAGTCTGACTTAACATCCTGTGACAACATAGAGCGCATCGCATCAAAGGTACACTGAGAAGCTTCGCTTGGAGCTACATCATTCCCAGAACTCTGAAGCTGAACGAAGAAAGAGAGCAAGGAGTCCCTCTTTGGAAAGTGAGGGGGATGGAAGAAGAACAAAAGCAAAGGTCCAGAACCAGGCAAGAAGCAGCAGACATAGCAGTTCACGGGGATCTGGATCCCAAGAAAAGCGGGCAGAGTCTCGTAGCTTTAGAGATTTTGGTTTGCGAGTCAATGTTGTAGATTTAGTTGCCAATCACATATAGGAAAACTAGGTCCAAGGGTCTGATGGCCGCCTACCATAAAAGGAGCAACAGGGAGAAATGCAACGCCCTATGGTGATTTTCAATGCACCGATGCCCATGCAACGGTCGACTGCAAAGCCCTAATGAGCAGGATCGAGCATCTATTGATAGAGGGACACCTCAAAGACTTGATTGAAGGATAACCACGGAATTTGAGAGCGCCAGAGATCCAGAGAACTTGAGGACCATCAATACAATCTTCATGATCCCAGAACCATCCACAACCTGGGGGACTACGGAGTCGGGGGACTTTCTCGGTCCAATCCTGCTCAGCCCTGAGGAAGAAGGAGAGTACCAGAACAACCTTGTCGTTTCTGTAGATGTGTCTGACCTGAGCATCTAGCAAGCTCTAGATCAATCCAGGAAGTTGCATGAACATGATTCGGATGGAGATGATGTAGGATTCACACTAACGCCATCAATTAACTTCATGTCCTTTGAACATAATTAGTTTCAACGGCTGTCGGGAAAAGCCTATCGGGAACTAGCTCTACTGGTCCATATACTTGGTGTGACGAGCATTACTCTTTTCCTACTGTTGGATTGTGCTTTGTCTTATGACGTCACCTTGGGAAGGCCTTGGATACATAGTGCTAAGGGAGTACCCTCAACATTCCATCAAGTCTTCAAATACACAACTTCTCATAGGGTTAACGACTTACCGGGCAAGCGGTTTTCACTTGGAAAACATTATCTTACTTATGGCGGGGATCTTGGTGTACGGCCTGTAGCCAAAGCAAATATTATTGAAGAAGACTATCGAGTTCGAGGCCATGGAATGGGAAGTCAGAGAAGAGATCAGCGAACTATGGGATCAGCTGGCGGTGATGGATCAACTACTCCCCAAAGCCGCAAAATTGTTATGTCAGCTTTCTTAGGTGCTGCAGAGACAAGGAGGGCCCCTATGGCTGATACAGAGTTACCTAACCGTAGCTCAGAAAAATATGAAACTCCTACAGCTTCCAATGATAACTGAGCCACAGGCAGGTGAACTTCCATTATTGTATGTCTTGATCTCAGAAATAGCCTGGAATGCAGTCATTGTACGAGAAGAGAATGGGAGGCAATTTCCCATGAAGTATGCCAGTAAAAGACCCTCACGTTGAGACAATTTTTTGCCTTTACTCTTTCAATTTATTGTGGTCGTGATCATCGCGACCGAGGAGCTGCGCTCGTATTTCCTTGACCATACAGTCAGCATGGTCTCCTCCACACAGGTACGGACCATATTGTCTAAATCCAGACTCTCAGAGGAGATGACAGAATAGGCTGAGATACTGGGAGAGCATGACATTATCTACCAACCCCGGACAGCTATCGAGTCACAGGAACTGGAGGGTTTTACCTCAGACTTCGTGGAGAAACTGAAGCCAAAGGAAGAGGAGTCAATCAGAAGCAAAGAAACGATCGAGCCCAGGCGTTAGGAGATTAGCATTGAAGTGGATCTGAAAGGGGAAGAAGCCGACAATCTATGGGTTAGGACACCCACTAGGATAGTATTTCATAAGACCGCTAGAGCCCAAAGCGACGAAGCAGAGTACGAAGCCATATCCAAGCTCTTGCCTTAGCCTACATACTAGGGGCCAGGAAGGTAACCCTCTTCAGCGGCTCCCAACTGATCGTCAATCAAGTCAAAGAAGTTTTACCACAGAAGGCAGGGGAGTTTATCCATCGGGAAGGAGGCTCAAGTGATGGCGAAGCGCCCAAGATTCAAATAATCAACAGATAGTGGTTGAGTTAACCCCCATGGACCTGATGAACCATGCAATTCCAAAGACAGGATTCATCATAGGGCAGCGTCACACGTTAATCAACTACCTAAGCAAAGGAATCCTCCCTGAAGATAAATTAGAAAGCATGCAACTACGAAAGCAAGCCATTCATTATTGTTTGATTGGCACATAGTTGTACCATCGGGTTATCAGCGGCCTAGAGGTAACATCCCCAGGCTTAACACTCTTGAATAGAGAAGCCCAAGCACATGCCTCCGAACCATTCGAGGATCGAGCATAAAGTATCTTAAAAGTATTTATTTTTATGTTTTAAGTTCTTTAATTTTGATCACAGTATTTTCATACTCATCAATCATGTTACGAATTTTCACCCGCAACATCTGAGGCCTAGCGCCCCTTTATCAATAAAACTATTATTTTTATTTAGTTTTACTTATTTATTCAAATCCATCTACGATCCAACTATTCATAGCCCCGGTCAGACCTAAGCTGAAGCAATACACTTATTTTTTGCTACAAAAAGTAGGGTAAACTACTCGGTTAGAGCTAGATCACGTCTAGCTCAGCCACCAGGCATTACTCGTACGTTGAACTCGTTAATTCAACAACCACACCTACATGTCGATGGGGACGCCTGTTCATGCCAGGAAGTCTTAAAATACTCGAGTAATTAAGCAGAGACGTTCGAAGTCAAATGCAAAAGTTCACGTTATCACACGTGCTAGAGTCGTCCCATTGTGGGCGCAAACAACCATCTCCTATATATGCAACCTAAGCTGCCAAACATTGGTGCATAACGGACGTAATAGCCCAAGCAAACTCAGTGATAAACGTTCTAAACATTAGGACATTCAGGATGACCAGAAGCCATCTAATCTTTAGGTGCAAAAACCATACTACTTGATTACACAACATGTAATTACACAAGTACGTATAAAATTGTTGATGAACGATTATTCTCTTAATAAAAACAGCCCGTAGGCTCTTAGTATATAGTTAGTTCTTCCTGAATACATCATTTATTTATAACAATTGTAGAAAAAAAAAAAGGAAGACTAACAACAAAGAGCTCATCAGGATTAACATGGCTGAAAATCCTTCATCTGGATTGTAGCAACAAGCCATAAACTGTCTGGAGTTCTTCTTTTCTTCTAGCAGCTCGAGATATGTTGGCCCGAGCATTCTTTCAAGGCATGCAGCCATTGGTGCAACCAAAGCCTGTCTGCTAGATCAAAGCAAAGGAGGTGCTTCGCTCAGGCATCCCACAGCCAATGGCCGATGGAGCGTTGCAATGCCGACACGACCGAACCAGCAGAACCAAGAGACAGCCCAGGGTCGTAAGCGGAGTTAGAGCTTGGCGACTCGCTAATCTGCCCATAACCTAGAGCTCCCTCCTCTTGCCTTCCACAAAACGGAGTAACACAAGTAGGCTTCAATCCTACTCCGTCAAAGAGGCAATCTAAACACTAGAGAAATCCTCACGGAAGCTGAAAGGGCTAAGCGGCCTGACCCCGCATGCTAAGAAGAATATCACAGCAACCGCTGTGTTAGAAGATGAACACACCACAATCAGTGCAAATGACACAATGAAGACATCCCAAATGACACCATTAGAATATCGATCAAACTTTATGACTTGTGGGACTTTATTCGTTTCCTCAAGGACGAAGAGAGAAAAGAAGGTAGCTACGGACGGATTTCCTCCTATAGTTTCCTAATGCATCATTCATTCGGAAGGAAAAAGGTTTTCGGGAAATATTAAACCAGGATCGAAGGCAAACATTTTTGAAGAAAAAGAAGTTTCTTGCTATCATATGAAATTATGAGAGGATTATTTTTCTGAAGAAGAGTTTGCGATTTTTCCATTGTCATGAAGTCCTTATTTATAGGCAGAAAAAAGATAAGGATTGTATATGAAACGGTCAAGCGTCATTATTGATAGAGATATGAAATGATTTGGAGCATTTAGTCGCAATCTTTGGAAAGGTGCATGGAATCGGTATTCACCAATCAGATGAAAGCACATGGAGTTCTTGAAGAAATCAGCATCATTCTTGGTTAAAGAGACTGTGAGTTTCAAGGAGTTAGTGAGATATCTTTTTGTATCCATCTTGTGCGCCGCTTTCACTTCCTGACTGCTTGCATCACTGTGTGGGCAAAAATATGGCATCTACTATTATGGGGATACGAGTCCAGCTAGCAAGACTAGACTTCTCCTACAAGCCTCTAGGCGCAAAGGATACACGTCCATTCTACGAGTTACGACCAATCAGGCGGTACGGACGGGCCTAGGATAAAAGGCATACATCCTGCCGCCTTAGGGTTACAGTCTCCTAGCTAAGGTTTCGTATATACCACCGCCTTGAGTTATAGGCTCATAGCCTTATTAGTCTTTGTATTTTACCTTAACTAGGACAGGGTATCCACTACTATAAATGCCCATCCTTATATTATTTTGTACATCATCACGATTCACCACAGAATCTGGCTATTCTCAAGGAATAAGACTACTATACCTTTCTTGCTCATTATTTCTCTCTTTTATTTATTTACTTTTCCATTGTATCAACTGTATTGCTTGTGACCTTGTTCTTAATCAATTGTTTAACCTAGACGACCGATTTTAGGCATAAACAGGATCTGGAAGAATTAAGATACTTTTTTGGTCTTGAAATTCCAAGATCGCAAGAAGGTATAATGATGTCCCAGAGGAAATACACACTAGAGTTGATTGCAGACATGGGACTGACAGGCGCTAAGCCTGCTAGTAAACCTTTAGAGCCTAATCAAAGATTGACATTACTGGAATATGACAGACACTTCAAGCTGAAAGGAGTTGCTGAACTCCAAGATGCAGGAAAATACCAAAGGTTGATAGGGAAGTTGTTGTATTTAACAATGACTGGACATGTTTATGCTGTGCAACACTCAGCCAATTCATGCAAAGTCCAAAGATTTCACACATGGAAGCTGTAATGAAAGTTGTGAGATATTTGAAAAATGCTCCTGGTTTGGGACTACTGATGTCATTGATAAGTTGGTATTTTACCAACTTAAAGGCTACTTTAAGCTTTCGTTTTTTAATCCAAAGGTAACATTTAGTATTATTTGTTTATGCTTAAATTTATACGTCTAGGTTAAACAATTAATTATGAATGAGGTCACAAGCAATATGGTAAATTACAATGGAAAAGTAAGTAAAATACGATAAAAATAAAGACAAGTAAATAAATAAGAAATAATGGAGAAAAGCAATGTAAATCTTATTCCTTGAGAGTAGCCGAAGTTGTTGGCGTATCCAGTGCTGTGTACAATACAATGTAAGGAGGGGTATTTACAGTAGTGATACCCAGTCCTAAATAAGGTAAAATAAAAGTACTAATAGGGCCATGAGTCTACAACTCAAGGCGGTGTTATACGAAACCTTAACTAGGAGACTGTCAACCCTAGGCGACGGGATGTGTACCCTGCGCCCTATGGCGAAACTGCCTAAACGGTCGCTGGCTCTAGGAGCGGGCCTATATCCTAAGTGATCGGTGACTTGTAGGATAAGTCTACTCTCGCTAGCTGGACTTGTATCCCCATAATAATAGGTGGAGTATTTTTTTCCACACAGTCAGTCCCCCAATTTGCTGAGTACTGATGCAAGCGGTCAGGAAGTTAAAGCGGCGTGATGTGAAAAGATATCTCACTGACTCCTTGAAAATCACAGTCAATTTGACCAAGAATGACAGTAAACTCTTCGAGAACTTCGCGTGCTTACTTCTGATTGGGTGATGTTGATCTCATGCACCTTTTCAGGAACTGCCATTAACTGCTCCAAATCGTTTCATATCTCTACCCATAATGACACGTGATCATTTTGTGCCTCATCAATATCCCTTTCTGTCTATAAATAATGGCTTCATAACATTGGGAAAATTACACCTCTTCTTCAGAAAACAATCGGTGTCTTCAATGATTTCTCATGATATCGAGAAACTATTTTCTCCTTAAAAATTCTCATCTTTGATCCTGGTTTTATATTCCCAGAAAACCTTCTTTGCTCCGAATGGATGTTGCTGTTGACACCCAATTTTGTCCCTCCTTTTTCTAAAATTGGGCATAATTCAACTTAAGGGTGCAATGTGACTATTTGTACAAAATGTGCATTAGAAATCATGCATTTACGTGCGTTATCATCTATTTATATATTATATACTTAAGTGTGGCTATATTACGTTCATCATTTAGGCTTTTTGTCAAAACTGTGACTATTTGTGAAATTAGTACATTTATAATATTAGTGGCTATATTATATAATTACGTCATTTAGGCTACATATCAAGTTTGTTTCAATTTGTGATTATTTGTGCAAATTCGTAATTATTTGGGATTATATATATTTGAGTTTATTTAATATTTATTTATGCATTTTATAATATATGTATATCTATATTTTATTTTTACACCTTTAAGTTAAATATTGGCCAATTAAAGTGTCCAAATTCCTTTTTATTATTAATTCTTCTATATTTCAAAATTACTACCAAAATTTTTTTATTTATTTTTATTTATTTACATTTTACTCTGAACCTAGCCAAATTTTCTAACCAAATACATCCTTATGATTTGAATTTTTAAAATCCCAAACCTTCTTCCTAATTCTACCTTGAATCTAGACCAAATAATAGTCTAGATATGTCTTCCTGTCCAAGTTCATCCCCTCAAATCTTCTCCTAAATCATTATCCTAATCCCAAAAATTATCCCCCCAAAATTTCCTATCCCTAAAATCGCTCCATCAAAATCCCCCTTATCTCTCCCAACGGCTAGGAAATCAAGATCCCTTGATTTTGGTTAAATCAAATTAACTCCTAGTTCCTATATACACACTTCCTCACTTACGCACTCGGCATCAGCAGTACAACACCTCCTTTTTCTTCTAGTTGTCTTCTTCATTTTCCAACACACAGACAATACCCACATAGTACTATTTCCATCAGTTGAAAATCACACCCACACCTACAGATCCCATTACCCCAATACCCCATTCGATACATACACCACCAAAGAAAATCCAGTAACGGGGATAAGGAGAAAAAAAAAGGGGACACGGGTAAAAATCCCTTTACATCCTATCAACGGGGAAAATCCCTTTACATCCTATCTTCCCTTTACAAACACCATAACAGATTTACATACAAGCAGAAACAGGGGAAATCGGGGTCACTGAAGAGGAACAGAGAGAGATCGGGGTTGGGGTCTAGAGGACATAAGCCACCGCCATCGGAAAACACCTAATTTGGTTCTGATATCCACTCATCGCTATTGTTTCCCTCTATTTCATTTGCTTACAGATTTTTGCTTGAATTTTCCCTCCCTTGATTGGTGGACTGATAATTGAAGTTGGAATGAGCCGTTGGGGTTGCAGCGACGCCACCTACCGGCGTCGCTCCTCCGCCTCCTGATTGACTGCGATTCAGTCTCGTTTATTGCTATTTCATTTTCCTTTTGACTGAATATTTTTGCTATCTTTACTAGTTTCCAGTGGCACTTGATCTTTTGTTTGATGTCGCAGATCATGAATCGTGGAGAGGGAGTTGCAGTGATGCCACCCTGCGTGTGTCGCTCCTCCTCCACCCGCTGCGTGTGTCGCTCCTCCTCCACCGTTGTTTCCATTATTTGTTTATTTTTCCAAATTGTTATGTTTGGACACTGTTAATAACGTATCACTAATTATTTCTGAGATTTTGCAGTTCTAGGAACTTACTACATCAATGGCCTATGAAAATATTGTAATTTGAGGCCTACACAAGGAATTGATGGAGACACACTGAATTGACGGATAATACATCAATCGGCCAAGGAAAATAATTGTTTATTTGAGGCCTACTGATTTGAACGGATAAACAATCCCATTCCCACGTCCCTAAAACGAAAAGGCTATGATGACGTGTATAAGCCGTGATTACAAACGAGCCGGTGATGGAGTGATGAGACCAGTACTTGGCATGGCAACACGTCCGGCCGGCGTGTTCGCAGCCGTATAGACGTCTCTAACCTCCACCCAATTCATACACACCTGAGCCGACACTTTTAAAAAATCTCCTTCCCCTTTATTTTAAAACTATTATTATTATTATTATTATTATTATTATTATTATTATTATTATTTTAAATTATTATTATTATTATTGTCACTATTTTCACTAACTTATTTCCTTTATATTTTACGAGGAAAGATTGGACAAGAGACGACGTCCTGTTTTTGAAAGAGAACAACGAGAGAAGAGCAATCCTTTTATTATTATTATCATCATTATTTTCATTATTATTATAATCTACTAATATTATTATCATTGCATTTTTATTACTTTCATTATTATTAATATTATTATTCAGCAACATATTTTCTTTATATTTTACGAGGTACATCGCGGTGAAATTACTAAAGACAACCCTTTCTCGAAAAGGGATTAAAAAAAATATCCAAACTCATTTACTTTATTTTATTAATTTTATCTATCAATTTTTACTAACTTATTTATTTGTTTTGCAAGGCACGAGACGAATATTTATTTACTTGTCTTTAAATCTGTATATCATGGCTTAAATATTTTATTGCTTAGTTAGTTTAATTAATTAATTACTTAGAATCTCAATTATAAAATCCGGCCGGTAACCACATTTGGTGGAGCTCGAGAGGTGTCTAACCCCTTCCTCTCGAGTTAACTTGAACCTCTTACCTATATTTTCTGGTTCGTAGACTAAGTTTCGGAGTTAATTGTAAAATTAGATGGAAACAATAGGTGCCCTAATACGCCTAGTTAAAAAATATGTTAGGTAGTGACTCCAACTCTTAAACTCAAATGAGTTACCCAGTCAAATCCGAAACTTGACTCGCCTCGAGTTGAGTCCAAAATCGGGTATGACAGAATGACGACTCCGCTGGGGATATCAAGGTTCAAATCATAACGGATTTTAAATTGGGATTCTTTACTTGCTTTCTTTTCTTATCATTTATTTCGATACTAACTTTTTTCTTTTTCTTTTGCAGGATTAAGGTTTACTTTTTTATTTATGTATTTTATTCTCAAATTGTGTGATTATATTTCATTATTTGTTCATGTCACTCACACTTCTCCCACTCCTAGAAAACGACACTTTACACACACACGGCGATTACGTGGATCCCACGGTCGCTTCACCACAAAAAACCTTTTAGGAGGAACATTTTGGAATATAGTTGGTCCGTGGTACAACCAACGATTTCAAATGGTCCCACTCCTTGGTCGTCCGCCTTGGGGAACCGTGTCTAGAATTACTCCACTCTTAGTCTAGAAATCCTGCATCATGTCATATTTAGAACTATTTTGACTTCGGCTCAGGTCTAAGTCTGTTAGTTCACCATATTTGAATGAACCGAACGGGTTTTCGACCCTAAGGGACATTTATATATGTTATGTGTGCATTTATTTAAAGTTGAACGTGTCTAATCTAGACCATTCGTTCACATAAAAGTGGGTTCTCATAACAAAATCAATTATTCAAACAAAACCAATTATTTTATAAAATTATTTTTTGGGTTATGAACGAAATTAATTTTTCTACTTTCATAAAAACAAAATCATAGATTTTAAATTAATTTCTTCTACCTTTAATATAGCAAGATCAATTCTTATTCCTATTTGTCTAAAACAAAAATGTTATTTCTACATTTATGAAATTAATTATTTTATAAAATTATTTTCTGTTAATTTTGGGTTATGAGAACAATTGGGATGATACAAAATACACGTTCAATTTTAAATATCATAATCAAATTAGGAAGGCTTAACATCCTTGGTATGTTAAAGTCCATTAGCCAACTTCTTCCAAAAGCATCTGACGCCTATCATGCATATTATGTGTATTGATCTGCTTTGCATATGAAATTATTATTTCTAACTTGTTGTTTCATGTATTAATTTTACTCACACTCCCGAGGTTGACTTGTACATTCGTTTCAAGACTTGTACATTCCTAAACTTGTGCATATCATGCATATCTTCCGCCACTCCTGGAAACTTTCTAAAATCGTGCATTGAAAACACGGTGGTTACAACCACATCTCCCCTCACATAAAAATTCCTTTAGGGGGAACGACTTGGAATCTATTGGGCCCGAGATGATCCCGCTCCCGAGCCGTCCGCCTGGGAGGATAATAATACCCGATCTAGCTAACTCCATTCCTTAGTAGTGGTGCTAGGAATCATGCATCATGGCATATCATTAGTCGACTTGTTCTCAAGTCCGATAGGCCAACTTGTTCAAACAATCTGAACGGGTTTTTAACCCCAAAAAGCGTTGAACATGATTTATTTTCATTTACTTGAAAGATTGAACGTGCAAAATGTGGATCGTTTATTGGCATTGTTCCGCATTCAGTGCTATTCAAAAGGTACACAGGTTACCCAATCGGCGTTAAAAGCCCAAATTTAATCAGAGATGATTGTTTATCCGTAAACAGTTGGTGTTATTCTGTATTCAATGTCATTCAAAGGCACAAAGGTTACTTAAGAGGTGTCAAAAGCCCGAATTGAATCAGAAATGATTGCTTAAACAATCAGAGTTATTCTGTATTCAATGCCATTCAAAGGCACGAAGGTAACCTAAGAGGCGTTAAAAGCCCAAATTGAATCAGAAACGACTATTTAATCCTAAAGGATTGGAATTATTCTGTATTCAATGATATTCAAAGGCTTAAAAGGTAACCGAAAAGGCATTAAAAGCCCATTTCGAAGCAGAAATGACTGTTCTATAGACGGGATGATACATAATGCACGTTTATCCTTTAAGTATTATATAAAGACTTGACATCCTTGGCATGTCACAGGTCCATTAGCAATTTCCTTCTAAAGTGTCTAAAGGGTTCTCAACTCACAACGACACATCTCCTCATATCCTCTGTCGCATTGTTTGCAAAAACTTGTGCCACATGTTGATCATTTTGCTCACAGTAAAGCGAATCTTAGTCATTTTTCTTCTCTCTTTTCCTATCATCCTTCGCCTTTTCCAAAAGATCATGGCCACTAGAACATTTGACATGATTGTTGAAACCCCTCAGTTGCTCAGAGATTGGTGGGGAAACCTAAGCATAGATCAACAAGACCGAGTTAAAGTGGTGTTAGGAAACCTGATTTCACTAATAGAATACACTGCAGTAGAAGGGATGATAGAAGCAGCAATACATTATTGGGATGCAGATCGAGTAGTTTTCCACTTTGGGAGTGTGGAGTTAACACCACTACTAGAGGAAATAGGTGGGTTAACTCAATTACCATTTGAAAGTGAAGAAGTCTTGATGCCTAAGAACATTACACCCGAGGAGTTCTTCGAAATAGTAGGGTTTAAGCCTGAGTTGTGCACACACAGTATACGACAATTGGGAATCTCTCTAACTTCCCTCTACATCAAATTTGGGTATGGAGAGGCATTTCAAGAATCTGGAGACTATTTCAGCATTAACCACGTAGATTGGCAAAACCGGAGGGTACTTGCTTTTGTCACCAGCTTTCTAGGGATTGTCGTCTTTCCACAAAACAAAGCACGAGTTGATGTTCGCATGGTCACAATTGCTGATGCCTTAATCAAAGACACTAACAAGAACTACACTTTGGTACCGATGATTGTTGCAGAAATGTACCGAGCTTTAGAAAGATGCAAGAAGGGCGCTGGTTTCTTTGAATATTGCAATTTGCTTTTACAAATTTGGCTGATGGAGCATTTGCAAAGGATGGATAACACAGACCAAGCTTTCTATTCCATACCAAAAGAAAACTACATCCTGACTCATACTGCCCGCATGGACAATGCTTTTGGGAAATAGGACCAACCAACAACCGCCAACGGTTGGCACCATATGTTCTGTCAACTGACACCTGAAAACATTCAGTAGATGTTTGATTACTTTCCCAGCAGAACAGTAATTACACGATCCAAAAAAGACTCATTTCTCATCTTAGTGGGCTTTAGAGGAGTTTATCCATATACTCCTTTAAGGACACTTAGAAAAGCAGGGAGAAAGCAAACTGTACCCCAAATTGCAGACTTCAGAAGTTTCAAGGCAAATATTCTCAGAGGAGTGATCCCGTTTAAAGACAAGATAATAGAACTGTGGAGAGAAAGACAACGAATGCGAATCGAGACTATTGGACGAGACAGGTTCGACGCTGGCTATGATGAAGATTATCCAGACTGGCTTAGGAAAGACAGAGCAAGGGCAATTCAACCAATTGCAACAGCAAAAAGGAAAAAGGAATGCTGATGAGTTGAAATCTGAGTACAAAAGGTTACGCAGACAACTGGCAAGGGCACAGGAAAAAATAGCAAAGAAGCAAAGTTTGGTCGAAGCAAAGAATTAAGAAAAAAGTAAATGGCGCAGTAAGGAAGAACTCCTAACAAAATGCATAGAGTCTATCGGCGTATGGGCTGGCGAGGGGATGAACTCTGTGGCAAACAAAGGAATAGAGGAGAAAGGAAGAAAGGCTTGGAAAATGTTGAAGAACTTCACATTTGACATATCCCGGCTCTTAAATGATGTAGCCAATATCATCTTCCAAGGATACTCATCAGAGGCAGGCTTGTCCGAGGAAGACTCGACCGAGGAAGAAGAAGAAGAATCTTCTGGGGAAGGATCAGCATAAAAGATGTTCACCTGGCCATGATCTAACCCTCTAGCAATGTTTTCTTTCTCTTACACTATTTTAATATCAGCCAATGTAACAAAAGTCCAATAAATGCAATATTATCTTTAGACTTCGTATTGTGTTAGCAAGTGAAATGATACATGTCGCACAAAACGCTTTTCAAATCATCGTGCGTAAAACGGTCCTTCATATTATAGAATGCATTTCTTATTTGATATGTGTGCATTGCATGAATTTTTCTACTGTTTTAGGTCTCTAAAGAAATCCTTTCTCCAAATTCAATCTCCTACCGAGGTACCTCCTCTTCTCACTCTATGCCCAAATCCTGATATCTAAATCTTTCGTATGTCCAAACTGTCCCTAGATTCACCTACCAAACTCAAAGTCTATTACCAAAAGGTTGGCTCGAGTTGAGTACCAAGGCAAAGGACACGGTTAAGCGAGTGCACTTGTCAGGGATTTTCTGAAATAAGGAAGCTTTCACAGCAGTTCCCACCAACCCTCTCCTATCTCTACATTACCTCCACTGCACTACAAACTACCAATAAGGTTTGCCAGCCTGGAAATGTGAGCATTTTCAAGAAGAAAGATGAAGTCTCTTTTGTCGCAACCATTCAAGACCCTACCTTCAACCACTACTATCAAACATCGCTACCATTTTAACCCTACCCTAACATATCACCTAAATATCCCGCTCAGCCCACTCGACATATATTCCACATCCCAACACCAAATCATCCGACATACCAGCAAAACACTAAAGTCAACTACCGAAAATACACTACCATACCCTCCTAAGACCTCGCCTTGATGCAAACCCAAAATCAAAAAGAACCTACACTCCACTAGCCGAATCCCATACTCAATTGTTCAAGAGACTGGAAACTGCCTGGCTTATTGTCCAAGTACCTCAAATTGTTCCAGCAAGCACTACGAACATGGATAAAATTTACAAAGCAAGGAAAATGTTGGTCAAACTCGAAGGCATACATGACTCGCCTTAAGACCTTTTGACACCAATATCCAAGGATCATATTCGTTGCACCTGTCTACACAGTCACACCAGTTACAATACATGATTGTGACCCAAAGTACTTTCCAACTCGCTCCAAGCATTCGAAGGGTCACTGAAAGATAACATTGGAAAGACAGAGGTGCGGCAAATACTTGTGCACAACAACCAAAAAAAACAAGCCGATTCAACTTGCAAATGAGAGACAAAAATACGACAAAGCCATCATTATATGACCAACCTGGAGACCCCTGGAGCATTTGGAAGTGTTGAACCCCTAAAAAAAATTAACCCCGAAGGGCTAAATTTAGGAATATCGACAGGATGGACTAACTCTTTTGGAGTTTTTGGAGTCGCCACCCAATTTAAGGAAAACAGGGAACCAAATAAACAAATGCGTGCAAAACTCCGTTTTTGGAATACGACAGTCTTTCAGAGATTCTAACTAAGAGGTTTTTCTAATTTCGAAAGAAGATTTTTAAGGCACTTTCGAAATTCCGTTAGAAAACGGTTACTCCGACAGGTTTCCAAGTTAATTTGCAAGTGCTATTTATGCGCTCTTCTAAAAATAATTAATTCAACTAATTAAATTTAGCAAGTTTTCAAAAGATTTACCATTTATTTAAAAGCTTTAATTATTTTTAAAATAAAATAAAATAAAAGCGCATTTTCTTTTTGAAAAGGAACGATTTGATCGTCCTAATTTCTTTGTCAACTCGTATGTAATAGCGCGTAAATGGCACTTGCTTAATTTCAACTTTAAAATCTGAGTATCTCACCATAAGATGGAACTTAGATTTCAAGTCGCTTTTTGCAAAGTTGTTTCGGGACATTTAGAAGTTAATTAAAACTTCTTTATGAATTTTGACTTTTTAAAGAAACTACTTCATATCAATAAGATAGAAGTCCTTTCTTATTTTCACTTATTGATTGGTTTTGAAAATTTACAAAATTTTTCCCGCATTTGCTTATATGGCTTGATTTGCAATAAATTAAATAGCGACTTCAAAATAAAGGATAATGAACATAAAAGTAAAACAATCGTTCAGACAAATCAAATATATATTAATAAATAAAGTATTTTACAAATTTATTTACATAAATATCCTAAAGAAAAGGAAGACAAAGTTAAAGATAGAACCCGGGGATGCAACTCATAATTTGAGCCTTGATAGCAATGCATTTTAACTTGAGACTCGAACTCGACCCCAAAATGACTCCAAGCCAATGAGTCAATCCCAGTGTGCGAGTTTACCAACTCGTGCCAAGATGGTTCATGTCAAAGAAAATAGGGAGGTAAAGATTAGTTAGCAAATCGTAGATAAATTTACCAATTAAATGGATGATAAATTTATCACAAACAACCAAACTTAATTAAAAGAAGAAGAAAAAGCACAAATAGTCTAGTACTAATATCGTAAAGGAAAAAACGCATCAGAGTCATAAACTTGGGAAACATCCATGGAAACATTCATTTTTGACTCTTTATTAACCAAGATAAACTTTGCCTAAAGGGTAAATATCATGTCAATCCGCTACAGACCCTAGAAGTGCATTCATGTTTCAATGTAGCAAGCTAACTTAAAATTAGCTAATCAACCAATAAGTAGTCTCTAGCAAAATACTAATCTCAATCAAAAACTCTCTCTTTGTCACATAAGCAGGTTGTAAGTTATTACTTCCCAAAAAAAAATATGAACAAGTATCAAAATTCGGATTGCGATTATGCCTCACAATTCAATAAAAGATCTCACTTTATACTGTCTTGCCTACTTGATAAAGAAAAATGCAAGAAGGATGTACAAACTTGTTGTTCAATGAAAAATGCTCTTTATTACTAACAGTGAGGGAAACAAACAACTGAGCAATAACCACAGGTTGAATGAGATAGGATCTTAATCTACAAGAATTCACCCTCAATCCCACAATGAACATGATGCTAGCGAGAATAGATCTAAAGCAGACTAAACTTAGTGACCAAAAAAAAAAGGTTTTAACAGGAGAGAAAAACAACTTTATACTTAATAAAAGTACTTGACCATATCTCAGAGTTATACATATGACAAATTAAAGATGACAGCATCTTTTTGCCATTATTAATTATGTTACTTTCTTACGTTTTACCTAAAACACATGTCACAAAATCTATAACAAATTAGGCAACCAAACCATCATACAAGCAAATGGAAGATCTGTTATCTGTACTAATAAAATAGAGCATTACCCATCCAGAATGTTCAAACTAGCATATTTAACTATCACAAAATGTTATTACTTCCCTACATAAAAAGTCCAGGTTTTAAAACTTAAACATTAACAAAATCCAGTAGGTGAGCAAAACAGGAAAAGACTCAAGCTTTAACACTGACTTGATAGGCAAAAAATAAGACCAAAGTACTGCAGCTTGATGCTTGAGAACTATCATAACCCACAAAATCAAATATTTAGCTATTTCCGGATAGGAATTAATAGAACCTAATCTTTGGAAACTGAACAAACTTCAACTCTTCTACAAATTTCCTCACTACCCTAAACCACTTCAACCAACTTCAAATCCACCAGAAACAACTCCTCACCTGCGACCTAACAGAAACAGCCCCCTTCACTATGCCCCTGGAACTCCTCACCTCCCAGAATAACTAACAGAACCTGCTCTTCTACACTCCTGAAACTACTAAACGTTGTACAAGCCCTGGAACATCTTTAGACTACTAGCAACCAACTACCAGGCAGCTATACAACCAACACAGCCTTCCCATACTCCTCTCCTCATACCAGAAAGTCGCACACCCCTGCAGACCCTCTCTTAATCCTGCAAAAGACCAGAACCACTAGAACTCCTATCAAAGCTACCAGAAATTGCTTCCTAAAGCCTGCAGCAACATAACTCTCTCCAAAAACATCTGCAAACAGAGAGCCCCTCTCCATAACAATTTCACCTCTTGAACTACCTCTGCACATACACTAACTCCTGCTAATTTTACATCTAAACTGCCTAACACCCTGCCCTAAGCTCCTCTATCCTGAACTCCTTCAACAGAACAACTCTGGAAACTCCTAGACAAACACCTGCAGCATACCAAAATTCCCACAACAAAACAGACCTATGCATTCTCCTACTTCCTGAACAGCCAACCAAATAAGAACCTCCATGACAAACTACACATAATCAGGACCCTCTGTTATCACCTTTCAATATCCAGGAAACTCCAACAGCTTCAGAACTCTCTGAACAATAACTAGACCAGACACCCCACACCAGATATTCAAACTGATTCGCAAGGCCCCAAATACTTATAGAAATCAGTTTTTAAGCTTCAGGGTTACAACTTTATTAATCTAAACCTCATATATTGCTTAAGCGATTAACAAGTTAACTATTAAACGGATTTCAATCAATATCATGATTAAACAATTCAGAACAGAACAACCAGTAGGACTATATATTCACATTATTTTCAGCTAATCATCATAAAGCAGATTCTATAACTTATCAAACATCGAGAAAAACTGAAATGTAAAGAAGAGAGGTTCGTTACCTGTTGCGACGCAGCGAGCTGGGGCGAGGATCGAAAGAAATCACGCTTGAACAAACGACTTGAGAACCTCGGATTTGAGTACTCAAACAACTAAAGCAAGAGAAGGGATGCCAAGAAATATTGCTAGTTTCCTTTCTATTCCTTCAAACTCGATAAGAAAATCCCAATTTTTTTGAACTCCGGACCAGACCCCAAAGCTGCGCTATACATCACTATTTATAGGATGAAATTAAGGTTCAAGGACTACAGTGAAAAGACTAAACGACCCCCTAACGGATCTAATCGGATAAGGTTGCACAACCTCGTGAGCTGGAATTTTGGACTGATTCACATTTCAAATTTTTAGGGGAATCGGGGTTAGGATCGGGTCAGGGAAACTTGAAAAACGGGTTAGGGAAAGTTCATGTCTGATTTAGGGATTGAGTAGTATATAATGGTTTTTCACATATAGGCTGATTTTAAGGTCGAGGAACGAAATTCGCCTCATTTTGGTTTTAGATTGGAAAAAGGGAAGGGTTACCCAAATAGGCTGGATTTTAAAGTATAAATTGTGATTTTAGCCCATTTTGATCATAATTCAATTGCTTTTGTTTTTCCCATTCAAATTTTAATCTTAATTATAACGTTTCCACACTAAGTTATTAGTTTTAACAATTCTGGAACAAAATTGAGTGTCAACAGCTGCCCCTCTTTACCCGAAAAGGATGAAAGAGTTTTAAGGGTAAAGAAGTTGACGGAAAACCAATTTTGTCCCGACGAAGCCAAGACTTTGATTCCAAGAATCAAAATGCGAGGCTTATGGATATGGCCGAAGTCCGGTTTCTGAGTTGCCTACATATCTCGGGCTGAAAGAGAATCAGGCTATATGTAGTTCAACGACACTTAGATACGAAGACTCGCACGATTGACAGAAAAGGACGCACGAATAAGAAAGAATTCAAACTGACGTCCTAAAAGATTAAGATAGAATTTTCTTGTTCGAGTGCGATTCTTCAGATCCTCGTTGACGAGTCTAGCTCATATCAACAATTGCCCCAGTTCACTGTTAAGAAAAAGTTCCACGTTATGCTCCAAATGCTGCTACGGTGTTGCTAAAATCCTGTAATAAACTTAACAAACGGTAAGCGGACAACTGCTAATAAACTTTGTCAATTGGGATAAGAAAGAGAATAAAGGGATAAAATCGTAAATGCTGGTTGCGATGTCGTCAACAAGTTCTTCCTTCAATCAACTGACGAGGCGCTCCGCCCGGAGAACCTCTAGGTTGATCATTATTCTGAAACAGTAAAGTAAGACAATAAGTAAAGTGAGGATGAATGGTAGAATGCAATGCTTTCCTACGGTAAGTCGACTAACGAGACATGATGTCCCAAGTCAAATTGCCTATTCTTTATCATCTACTTCAAATATAACATGCCAATGTTGCAAGACAACCGACATCGCGAAATACTCCGAACTTGGTGCTCCAGCCGACTTGTCATAGACTATCAATCTTCTTTAAATATATCATGCCAATATTACAAGACAACCGACATCGCGAAACACTCCGAAAGCGGTGCTTCAGCCGACTTGTCTTAGACTATCAATCTACTTTAAATATAACATGCAAATATTGCAAGACAACCGACATCGCGAAACACTCCGAAAGCGGTGCTTCAGCCGACTTGTCTTATACTATCATCTACTTGAAAGAAATCTGCATATCTTTTTTGTGGGTGGAAGGACCCGAGATATCCTATTCGTGGGTGGAAGGACCCGAGATATCCTATTTGAGGGTGGAAGAACCCGAAGTATCCTATTTGTGGGTGGAAAAACCCGAGATATCCTATTTATGGGTGAAAAGACCCAACGATATCCTATTTGTGGGTGGAAGGACCCGAGATATCCTATTTGTAGGTGGAAGGACCCCAAATATCCTATTTGTGGGTGGAAGGACCCGAAGATATCCTATTTGTGGGTGGAAGGACCCGACATATCCTATTTGTGGGTGGATAAACCCCGAGATATCCTATTTGTGGGTGGAAGGACCCGAAGTATCCTATTTGTGGGTGGAAGGATCCAAGATATCCTATTTATGGGCGGAAGGACCCGAGCTATATGTGGGTGGAAGGACCCGAGATATCCTATTTGTGGGTGGAAGGACCCACGATATCCTATTTATGGGTGGAAGGACCCGAGATATCCTATTTATGGGTGGAAGGACCCGAAGATATCCTATTTGTGGGTGGAGGAACCCGAAGATATCCTATTTGTGGGCAGATAAACCCTGTATCTTGCAAAATCTGAAATCGTCTGGCTTGTGCTGGTGATGCGATAATCGAGCAAAAGCTTAAATTACAAAGAGAGAGATAGAGTTGTTCTGCATATGCGATACGGAAAATGTTCTTCAAGGAACTAATAGTTGCGAGTTCTTCTCGTTTTGCTGCTTGAGATTTCTGCATTCAAAGAAAATTGTAAGTACTATAAAATTTCTAGGAAGTCGCGACACTCTGCATTGCTCCTTGCACCTTGATGCTGAACTTAGAGTAAATGCAAAATTTGCCCCTGTTTAATCAAAGAAAAATTGTTATTTTTTGATCAAATAATGGTTGACTTGATTGAACACCTAATTTGGCTTCAAATCTGCATTTTCCTTGCATGGCAATCAGATGTGTTGTTGCTGCAAAAATCTGACATTTTTGAAACTCTCCCTTTTGCACAAGAGAAACCATCTAAAACTGCTTTGGCTTGGCTTATTTGGGAAAAATGAAATTTCATTGATTTTGGGACTAAACCCAATAAGGGTAGCAAAACATAACGTAGTTCATTACAACTAGGATGAATTAAATTGCGACAGAGTAGTTAAAACATAGGATAGTTGGGCAATGAAATGCCATTTCAAGCTGCAAAAATGCGGTCTTTTCAGTCTTCTTAGCTTGCAAACCGCTTTTTCTTTGAATATTTTGGGGCTGATGCCGCGCCTCTAACAAAAATTGTGCCAGCGGGAGGAATGTTGCAATTACCACTGAATGGATCTTCTTGCACTGTTATTTTGCCATTATCAATCAAGCTTTGAATTTTGTATCTCAAGCCACTACATTCTTCAGTATCATGACCTTGGATATTTGAATGATAAGCACAATGCTTTGACGGATCAAAGTGTGGAGGCAAGTACTTAGGAATTGTTCCTTTCCTTGGTTGCAAAAGTCCTTCAGCTTGCAATTTTTCAAATATGCTCGTCACAGACTCTTCTAGAGGAGTGAATGTATTCGACTTCCTCTTCTTTGACACCGGATTATCGGAATATGATTGTGTAAACTGACTTTGAGAGCCTTGCAAATTTGAGGGTTTTTCTGATTGAGTGGTGTACCCAAATAAACCAGAAGGAATTTTTCCTGTTGCTATGCCTTCTTCTATCATTTTCCCCAGTTGGATCAATTCAGAGAAATTGCTTGCATTATTGACAACTATTTTGGCATAGTATATGCCTTCTTGCATGTCAATGAAAGCAGCTATTAACTTCTTCTCAGACAAGGGAGGGTGCATCTTAGAAGCCTCTAACCTCCACCTCATAGCATATTCTGCAAAAGACCCATGAGACATCCTCTTAATGTTGCGCATATCAAACACATCAGGATCTTCTACTATGTTGAACTTGTATTGTTCCACAAAGTCATGAGCCATATCCTCCCATGTGTGCCATTTGGCAAAATCTTGTTTGGTATACCATGCAAGTGCCATTCCTGATAAACTTTGAATGAACAATCTCATCCGCAAAGCTTCATTCTTGCAAATTCCAATCAATCTGCTGCAAAAATCATTCAAATGAGCGTAGGGGTTTCCCTTTCCATCGAAAGTGTTGAATTTTGGTATCTTATACCCATGTGGAAGCTCAATGTCCGGGTGAATGCATAAGTCTTCATAACATAAACTCTGAATGTTCCTAGAGCGCAACTCATCTCTAATGACCTTGTGCAAATTGCGGATTTGTCTCTTCATGCTATGTGAATCAGTTGTCTCAACATCTTTTCTAGGCAATTCTTGTGGGCGCACTATCACTTGATTTGATTGACTCCCCACAGCAGGCGTAGTGCTAAAAGGTGGTTGGCATAAAGTTGCAGCTGGCCAAGCATTTGGATTGGTAAGATATTCTTGTGAGTTTTGTGGATATATGGTATGTATAGGCATTGGGTAATTAGGCATTGTTAAGTAAGGTAGATTGGAGGTAAGGCTTGTATTTGGCAAATATTTGCTAGTGTTGACAAAGCTGACGATCCTATTCCTTTGGACCACATGTTCCTCAACATCATCGTTCTGAGCTTGCAAGATACCCATACCAGAACTGGTTGCCTGAAGCTGCTTTGCCGTGTTGTTTCGTCCTTGATGCAGATTCTCAGCCATTTCAGTGTTCAATGCTAGCCAACCAATAACAAATGAATTCTACACATTGAACAAAAGCAAGTTAATACGTAAAATGATAATGCATGCACAAAATTTCAAGTGCAAAATAGGCCATTAGGCTGAATGGATGGGACCAAAATCCTGACTCAACAAAGGAGTAAAATATTTAAGAGTGCGAAACTTGATAATCCCTAAAATTTGATTTTTGAAGACGCGAGTTGAGGAAAACAACTTTGAAAGTTTTTACTAAATCAGTATGCGTGCTAGACCATTTTGGCACAATTTGCTAAAATGGTCGGCTTATTTTGAACATCAATGCTTTGCTCGACTATCGATTCTTGTTTGTAGAATAACAATCTGCACCAATTCATAGAAAAGCTGCTTCTGATAATTATAAAATCAACTCAATATCTTCAATTTGCCTTTGCACAATTTTGCCCCAGTTATGACTTCAACATCTCAACTTGCTTTGCAAAACTGCCCCAGTTATGAATTCTGATTCTTCAAATTGTTTTGCAAAACTGGCCCAGTTACGATTTTCAATACTTTAAACTGCTTAACAAAAGCTGCCCCAGTTGTAATCTCTCACGACTTCTACTTGCTTTGCATAATTCGCCCTACCTTCTATCTTGGGAAAACTAAAATTTAAATACTAAAGGGTCAAGCCTGATGGAAGAGCCTACGTATCCCTCCTTGGGAATCAGATTGTGCGTAGTTCTGCTTTTCCAAGCTTGCTAAGGTTGCTTCGAGCCTGTCAACCTTGTCTTGGTTGGATTCATCACTTTCAGTCGAGTCAATCACAGCAGTTTGACGAGCCATAGGTCCTCTTTTGATGTTCAAAACAATTAGCCCTTTAGCAACACATACCGAATTCAATAAAAAGCTGAAACTGATAGGTCAACTTATTTAAAAATGGAAAAATTGAGACCGTACTGGAAAAGACCCGAAATTTAAACAAGACACTCATTTTGTTACAGCAGACCAGATGCGAAACGCTTGTTTAATTCTGAAGTTATTTTCAAAAAGGATAACTTGTGAATACTTTAACATTTGACGCTAAATGATATTTTGCAAAATAACGAGATTGGAAGTAAAAGAAACGAAAGAAAATTTTGAAAGGCGCTTTGAAATAATAGTATGCATGAATTTAGATAATAGATGAATAAACAACTTCATAAAAGTGGTTAACTTTTACGAAAAATAGATTGAAGTGACATAGCACCAATATTACCATACCATCAAACAACTTTAGTCACGAAGCAATCAGTGCCAACGAATTTCACGCGAGTAGCACATATTTAACAAGTAATTGCATATTGGCAGATTATTTGACATGTGGCAACCACAAGTAATTGAGCGTAAATAAAATGCATATGCGTCCTACCCTGTAAGGTGCCTCTTTTGTGCCAGAGGTAGGCCTAATCGTCAAATTGTACACACATGTAGTTATTATAACGATACAAGCCGTTTGTCAATACAACATCCGAGATATAAATAAACCAACATAATTGTCAACTTCTCAATTTTGACATGGCAAATGGTTTGGGATTCGTTATAATATCCACACGATCACATAATATGCAGTGCTGTTAGATTTCAATAACCCATCAACAAAAGGGCGGTTTCTTAATTCCTGAAAACAGTACCAAGGACCGGGTCCAAACTAAGGTGTATATGCATGCATGTCCTAAAATCTCATTCTAAGAGTGGGCTAATGGTTGAGGCTGACTCGACCTATGCGGGATAGACCTGGCCTCACAACGCAGTAGAACTGGCCATGACAAAACCAGGCAATCTCAATATCCCGAACTAACTTTTGGTGACACGAAAGAAGTTTCAAAGAGTGAGGTAAGGGCAATGCCCTTCCTGCGTAACTACCCGTCAAGCGGGTGCCCCGTGATGAAATCGAGGAGGTGAAAGAGAATTGACAGGCTCCATGAGGGAGGAAATATGAACGGAATGCCGACTATGCAAAAATAAAAACATGCTTCAATACATTCATTCACAACAATAAATTCTACACATACTAGTTTAGGCATGCAAACAATAATGAGTTAAGCTACGCATACATACAATCAACACATATATAAATAAAGCAAATTCGTGAAATCTTTTGGTTAGAACCATTTGCGTATCCCCAGCGGAGTCGCCATGTTGTTGAACCCCTAACAAAAATTAACCCCGAAGGGCTAAATTTAGGAATATCGACAGGATGGACTAACTCTTTTGGAGTTTTTGGAGTCGCCACCCAATTTAAGGAAAACAGGGAACGAAATAAATAAATGCGTGCAAAACTCCATTTTTGGAATACGACAGTCTTTTAGAAATCTAAGTAAGAGGTTTATAATTTCGAAAGAAGGTTTTTAAGGCACTTTCGAAATTCCGTTAAAAAACGGTTAATCCGACAGGTTTCCAAATTAATTTGCAAGTGCTATTTATACGCTTTTCCAAAAATAATTAATTGAACCATTAATTAATTCAACTAATTAAATTTAGTAAGTTTTCAAAAGATTTACCATTTATTTAAAAGCTTTATTATTTTTAAAATAAAATAAAATAAAATAAAAGCGCATTTTCTTTTTGAAAATGAACGATTTGATCGTCCTAATTTCTTTGTCAACTCGTATGTAATAGCGCGTAAATGGCACTTGCTTAATTTCAACTTTAAAATCTGAGTATCTCACCATAAGATGGAACTTAGATTTCAAGTCGCTTTTTGCAAAGTTGTTTCGGGACATTTAGAAGTTAATTAAAACTTCTTTATGAATTTTGAATTTTTAAAGAAACTACTTCGTATCAATAAGATAGAAGTCCTTTCTTATTGTCACTTATTAATTGGTTTTGAAAATTTACAAAATTTTGCCCGCATTTGCTTAAATGGCCTGATTTGCAATAAATTAAATAGCGACTTCAAAATAAAGGATAATGAACATAAAAGTAAAACAATCGTTCAGACAAATAAAATATATATTAATAAATAAAGTATTTTACAAATTTATTTACATAAATATCCTAAAGAAAAGGAAGGCAAAGTTAAAGATAGAACCCGGGAATGCAACTCATAATTTGAGCCTTGATAGCAATGCATTTTAACTTGAGACTCGAACTCGACCCCAAAATGACTCCAAGCCAATGAGTCAATCCCAGTGTGCGAGTTTACCAACTCGTGCCAAGATGGTTCATGTCAAAGAAAATAGGGAGGTAAAGATTAGTAAGCAAATCGTAGATAATTCACCAGCTTGATTTACCAATTAAATGGATGATAAATTTATCACAAACAACCAAACTTAATTAAAAGAAGAAGAAAAAGCAAAAATAGTCCAGTACTACTAATATCGTAAAGGAAAAAACGCAGCAGAGTCATAAACATGGGAAACATCCATGGAAACAATCATTTTTGACTCTTTTCTAACCAAGATAAACTTTGCCTAAAGGGTAAATATCATGTCAATCCGCTACAGACCCTAGAAGTGCATTCATGTTTCAATGTTGCAAGCTAACTTAAAATTAGCTAATCAACCAATAAGTAGTCTCTAGCAAAATACTAATCTCAATCAAAAACTCTCTCTTTGTCACATAAGCAGGTTGTAAGTTATTACTTCCCACAAAAAATTATGAACAAGTATAAAAATTCGGATTGCGATTAGGCCTCACAATTCAATAAAAGATCTCACTTCATACTGTCTTGCCTACTTGATAAAGAAAAATGCAAGAAAGATGTTGACACGACCCGAAATCCGGTTAGGCCGTGCGGGCACCCAACATCCTCCCCTAGACCCGTCGGGCGAACCCTTACCAATTAAATTAGGAAAATAAATATAATAATTCATAAATAAGGACAAGACTAAAAAAAAAAACACAGACATACTTATACCTCTAAGCTGTACAAAAAAAATTACAGCTGACTACCTAACATACTAGGTTTAGGGCTATCCAGACTAGACATCTAAGAGTACAAAAGAAGAGAAATACCTCCTGAAGGGAGCAAAATGCAACTGAAATAACAATCAATAAACTGGTGGCCATCCGGAATAAAAGCTGGCTCACCCTGACAGCTGAAGTCGTCTTCGTTCCTTCACAACGTGGCGAACTCAATTCTGGAGCGAACCTGCCGAAATGAAATAGATAGACAAGAAACAAAAAACAAACAAGGGTGAGTCAAAAGGACTAAATAAGTGGGGCAGAGTAGCCACCTCAAAGAATAGGATAGCTAGCCTGGGAGAAAAGAAACAGATAAACAAAATTTCTCTTATTTAAATTATGAAAAGGCAGAGCCAAATAATAACTAGAAACACGTATGGAATCACAAATTCATTAAATCCAAGAACGTAAGATAGCCAGAACATATAGGTTTTCTGAACATATCAACAATCAGAAATACATCCTATTGCGGCGTGCAACCCGATCCATATATTCATCCGGTCGCAGTGTGCAACTCGATCCATATATTCATACTGTCGCGGCGTGCAACCCTATCCATATATTTATACCGTTGTAGTGTGCAACCCGATCCATATATTTATACCGTTGCGGCGTGCAACCCGATCCCCACAACTCAGAATACGAGCCAAAAATACATAGACAAACTGAAATATGTCCACAATATGGTATACATACCGCATACACAAAACACAGCATGATAGTCACACAATAGTCAGCACGCGGTGCAATGAAATGGGATGAATGCAGTATGATGCAATGGTGTCACATGTGCAAAATAGATGGAGCGGAATCCTCCTGCTCCGAGGACGGAATCCTCCTACCCTCAATATGATGCAATGGAGCGGAATCCTCCTGCTCCGAGGGCGGAATCCTCCTACCCTCAATATGATGCAATGGAGCGGAATCCTCCTGCTCCGAGGGCGGATTCCTCCTACCCTCAATATGATGCAATGTAATGCATATGAATGCAATATGATGTAATAATAACCCTTCACCGGCGCGGGACTCTCGTCGACAGCCGGGAAGTGTATGCCAACTCACAGCCAAAGTATCATGCTCAGATCCTCAATGCAATACCAATAACAGGACATAACATATAGTATACAATGTAAATCCAAAGATAAGGCGTAATGAGTACGCCTATCGGCAGCTACACACGTAAGGAACACGTGGTAGAAAATCCACGAGGCCAGGTGCCTCCAAAGAAATTGATATAAACACTTACCTCTTCCAAAAGTTAGCTCTGCTAATCAACAACCGCTTTATCTTTTAGTTTCATTGCCAAACGATCCCACTCTATTCAATAAGCAGAAAAATATATCAAATTAGACTAAAGGCTTCATTCCTCACATCTTAGGGCAATCCGGTTAGGAACCTGATACCCTATTTGGATACGCAATACGCAGGCCAGGCCTATATACATGGTATATGGTCACATAACCAAATCCAAAATAAATTACATTTATATGTTGCCCATAACTCACTCAGTAAGAATATATAATTAATTCCATTATCGGGGTCCATTTGACCCTTTAAACTATTAATTGAACTTATTAAAACGATGTCTAATCTTCCAAGTTTTACCGTTAAAATATATTCAAACACACGTAATAAACTCAAATAATATATTATGATCATTACCTGAATGTTTCGGGGTGAAAATTCTACTTTTCTCATTTTCTGGTATTTTTTTCGGCTGTGTTTTCTCCTGTTTCGTCCCATCTCTCTTTCTGCTTTTGACTTTGCTTCTTCTATTCGTTGTTCTGTTCATTTGAGCTTATAAAGCTCAAACAATTCCACCGCCTAACTTTTTATATTGTTTTGTCCTTTTCCTTTTTTTTCTTTTTCTTTTAAAATTCTCTGTTACGGTAAAAATTAAAACGGTACCCTACGATATTAGAAATAATTCCAACTTTTGCATACAAGTTATACAAAATATATGTAATATACTCGCGTAGGTGGATCTCAAATCGGGTTCCCGAAACTCAAGATGCGAATTTAAATAGAAAAAGTCAAATTATTTAACTTTCGGCATGTTAGCGGAAACTAGCCGAACAACATCAAAATTTACTTTCGAAAGTTCACAAAAGTCATAAATAATCATATGAACCTAATGGCGCTTTTGGATTTCGAATCGGAGCTCATTCGCCAAAACCGAGCTCGAAAATTTCTTTTTAATTTTTATCGACAATAAAAACTGACACTTTTTTCCGATGCCTACCAAACGAGTTCTGATTTAGCTCAAATTTTACAGACAGGTCATAATGGATATTACGAATATTTTAAAATTATTGGCACGCCAATCGGAGTCCTAACTTCTGAAATGATAAACCGAGGTCGTTTCATTCTCTTCCACTTAAACTCTCGTTCGCCCTCGAACGAGCCTAAGTCTAAAGAAAAAAATCGCGCGGGTAACAAGAGAACTTGCACGACCTTCATAAGCTACTCCACTGGCATTATCTCCTGATTGCAGGATCAGAATTATAACACGCATATTGAACTCTTGGATAAAAACAAAGCTGGATAATATCATAACGCCATTGCCCAGCTTATTCTGACTAAGTTGATCCTTCCTCGACACGAGAGGAGAGTTCTACATTTTCGAAATGAAGATACACACAACTCTTGATGGGCTAACATGATTCCACCAATGAATCACCTCGTCGATATACTTTCGATATAGAACAGGTCAATGAAATAAAGAATTAGCTTACGCTTCAGCACCGCCTTAGAGATTTAATATTATGATTTGGCATCAATTGGAGGAAGACTCCTCCACTTAGAGCATAAACTCATACACATACACATAATTTGAATAGAAATAGTCATCCTCGCACAACCTGCTGGATTAAGGAAGACTTAGCTAAATAGAGAACGCGGCTCAGACCTGAGCTACCAAATTACTCTCTCGAGTTGCCAAACAGCTGCAACTCTCGAGTTCACAACTCCATACATTTTCTATAAGCACCACCGCCTGATGGATCAAATCAAAGGTCAAATGATGCCACTCATTACCATTAGTAGCCTTAAAAAACAACAATGTGCTTATCCGGCCACCTTGACGCACTCTGGCTCAACACAGGGAACATCACAAGAGGCTACTGACCGCCTAAGCTCACCAGTGCCGAAAAAAGAAGAGATGGAAATGAACCGAGGATAGAAATAATTAGAGCTTCAGGAAGCTCATCTTCTTATTTGCTTGGCTATCAAAGCTTGACTACTTACGAGTCAAAGTAGCGCAAGAATCGCAATTGAAGAAACATATATTAAATGAGCTTTGTGGAACAATATCCATGCCAATTTGACCTCCCAATAATAAGAAAACTCTGACAATTTACCAGAAATCCTTTTATAACCCAGACAAACTCATAGGATAACATAACTTTACTAGCGCCTTGAACCATAAGGAGATACGTAGATCGAATATTACTTACTAATCACTTTACACCGAAAGAAACCATGACACTCCCTTATGATGATGAACTAGAATCCCATAATCCAACCAACACGGAATTTCGAGAAGAGAGGTAAACTAATTTGACATAATAACAGAAGGTGGAACAACAAGATGCCAGGCAGACAACACCGACACTTACTGCCAAATCTCTCACATTTAAACCAGATCAACTAGGAGGATCTCAGAAATGCCAGGAATAAATCATACAAGAAGCTCACCACTCTACCGCAACCGATTTTTAATAGAAACAACATCCAAGGAAACCATCGAAATATGATAAGACACACCATTTCCAGATCGATCGAAAGAATCAAATCTTACTCACATTTAAGAGAAGAAAAAATCGCAGGGTCTACTATATTGGATACCTCAGCATCCCGCCAGACAAGCAGTTCATAGAACTGCCTCTGTAGCTGAGCCGAGCCACTACCCTGACAATCACTTTCTGAAGAACCACTGCCACCACGTTCTCAACCCCTACTGGATGGTGGCATTTCTCTGGCTGATTGAGATCTAAATGAAATCTCCTGCGACTGTGCAAGTGCCTGATGACAAGAGAAAGGACGACGGCCTACTTGCCGGAGTAAGGGAGAACTCCACCAAAGATGACATGCTCGCGACAATGATAATACCTTCTCAGTGAAAATGGAAGCTGGACAGATTATTGATAGCTACAAAGAGAAAAATTGGGTCTGATATTGACGAACTACTGGCGCACTCTAAGAATCACGTGACACACACTGAGATAACCTGGAAGGTGACCTCTCAAAATAATAAGAACTCTTACCTCCAAATGAGGTACCATGGTTACCCACTAGGGCAACGGGGTCTCTTGCTCTCCCGCTCTAACTCTTCCCGCTCTAACTTATGGTATGCCTAATACCTTTGAGCAATATCAACAACGACATCAAATAAAATCCCGACCTCAATCTCTCGAGCCATCTGGGATCTCAAGGAAAAAGAAAGGTCATCAATAAATCTTTGAACATTCTCGGAAGGTTCATGGACTAGCTATAGAGCATATCCAGTCATCCTGGAAAAATTCAATCTCATATTCTTAAACCGATAGGCTACCCTATCTAATCCACTCAAACTGGCAACACACTTCATCTCGCTCGCTGCTCGAAAGAAACTTTTCCACGAATCTAAAAGAAAACTGAACCAAGTTAGCTAATAAGAGAGCGGCCCACCAATTCAAGGCTGGACCCTGAAACTGGAAAGAAGAATAATCAACATCATACCGCTCGATATAACAAGAGCCTGAAGGATATGCTGACATCATTTTATTTTAAAAAGAATCACGAGTTTTATCTGATGCATTGCTTAAGAATATCGGAGGGTTCAACCGCGCAAAATAATGCAACCTCTTTGGGCACTCGGACCGAACTGTTACCTCGGCTAGCTAACCAGCCAGAACAATTGGTGGCGCAGCACATGCTGCATTTGGAACATATTTTACTACGGCAATATTAAGAACTAGAATAGGAGCTCCCTGAGAGCGAACATATGCATCTGTGGCAACCTGATAAGCTGCCTAACGAATAAAAGATTATTGCGGTATCTGCGTCGCCAAAATTCTCGTAAAAGCATCGTTGACACGACCAAGAATCAGGTTAGGCCGTGCGGGCACCCGACATCCTCCCCTAGACCCGTCGGGCGAACCCTTACCAATTAAATTAGGAAAATAAATATAATAATTCATAAATAAGGACAAGACTTAAAACAAAACACACAGACATATTGACACCTTTAAGCTGTACGAAAGAAAATTACAGCTGACTACCCAACATACTAGGTTTAGGGCTATCCAGACTAGACATCTAAGAGTACGAAAGAAGACAGATACCTCCTGAAGGGAGCAAAATGCAACTGAATTGGTAACCAATAAACTGGTGGCCATCCGGAATAAAAGCTGGCTCACCCTGACAGCTGAAGTTGTCTTTGCTCCTTCACAACCTGGCGAACTCAATCCTGGAGCGAACCTGCCGAAACGAAATAGATAGACGAGAAACAAACAACAAACAAGGGTAAGTCAAAAGGACTCAATAAGTGGGGCAGACTAGCCACCTCAAAGAAAAGGATAGCTAGCCAGGGAGAAGAAAAAACAGACAAACCAAATTCTCCTTATTTAAATTATAAAAAGGCAGAGCCAGATAATAACTGGAAACCCGTATGGAATCATAATCTCATTAACAACCAGGAATGTAAGATAGCCAGAACATACAGGTATCTCGAACATATCAACAATCAGAAATACATCATACCGTTGCGGCGTGCAACCCGATCCATATATTTATACTGTTGCGGCGTGCAACCCGATCCATATATTTATATCGTCGCGGCGTGCAACCCGATCCATATATTTATACCGTTGCGGCGTGTAGCCCGATCCCCGCAACCCAGAATACGAGCCAGAAATATATAGGCAAACTGAGATATGTCTACGACAACCGCAACCCTGAATACGAGCCAGAAATATATAGGCAAACTGAGATATGTCTACGACATAGTATACATACCGCATACATAAAACACAACACAATACACACAATATTCATTATGCGGTGCGATGAGATGGGATGAATGCGGTACGATGCAATGCAGTCACATATGAATGAGATGGGATGAATGCGGTACGATGCAATGCAGTCACATATGAATGAGATGGGATGAATGCGGTACGATGCAATGCAGTCACATATGCCTGATACCTATCTCCGGCGCGGGACTCTGATCGTCTACCAGGAGATATATGCAATAATGATCCTTCATCGGCTCAGGACTCTCATCGATTACCGGGAAGTATATGCATTAATGACCCTTCACCGGTGCGGGACTCTCATCGCCAACCGGGAAGTATATGTAATAATGACCCTTCACCGGTGCGGGACTCTCATCGCCAACCGGGAAGTATATGCAATAATGACCCTTGTCGCCAACCGGGAAGTATATGCAATAATGAAAATCAAACTGCAATGCTCATATGCTCAATGCAATGCCAACAACAGGGCATAACATATAATATACAATGTAAATTCAAAGTTAAGGCGTAATGAGTACGCCCATCGGCAGCTACACACGTAAAGAACACGTGGTAGAAAATCCACGAGGCCAAATGCATTCAAAGAAATGGATATAATCATTTACTTCTTCCAAAAGTTAGCATTGCTAATCAACAACCGCTTTATCCTTTGGTTTCATTGCCAAACGATCCCACTCTATTCAATAAGCAGAAAAATATCTCAAATTAGGCTAAAAGCTCCATTCCTTACGTCTTAGGGTAATCCAGTTAGGAACTTGATACTCTATTCGCATACGCAATACGCAGGCCAGGCCTATGTACAGGGTTCAAAGTCACATAACCAAACCCTGAATAAATTACATTTATATGTTGCCCATAACTCACTGAGTACGAATATATAATCAATTTCATTATCGGGGTCCATTAGCCCTTTAAACTATTAATTGAACTTATTAAAACGATGTATAATATTCCAATTTTTACCGTAAAAATATATTCAAACATACGTAATAAACTCAAATAATGAATTAACATCATTACCTGGATGTTTCGGGGTAAAAATCCTATCTTTTCTCCGGCTCTTTTTCTTATTTTCTGGCATTTTTTTCCTTTCTCAGCGTTTGTTTGCGTTTCTGTTCTGTTGTTGTAAAACAGATATGGGACACTGCCCATGGACATCTACTCAACTTTCCTTTTCTTTCCTTTTCGTCTTTTTTTCTGTATTTTGTCTTTTCTCTTTTTTTTTCTTTTTCTTTTAAAATTTGCAGTTACGGTAAAAATTAAAACGGTACCCTACGATATTCGAAATAATCCCAACTTTTGCATACAAGTTATAAATATATATGTAATATACTCGCGAAGGCGGATCTCAAATTGGACACCCGAAACTCAAGATGCGAATTTAAATAGAAAAAGTCAAATTATTTAACTTTCGGCATTTTAGCGGAAACTAGCCGAACAACATCGAAATTCACTTTCGAAAGTTCACAAAAGTCACAAATAATCATACGAATCTAACGGCGCTTTCGCAGTTCGTTCGCCAAAACCGAGCTCAAAAATCTCTTTTTAATATTTATCGACAATAAAAACTGACACCTTTTTCCGATGCCTACCAAACGAGTTCTGATTTAGCTCAAATTTTACCGACAGGTCCTAATGGACCTTACGAATATTTTAAATTATCGACACGCCAATCGAAGTCCAAACTTCCGAAACGACTGACCGAGGTCGTTTCAATCGTAGAGAGCCAAGGGAACCACAAGGCAAGCCCATCGCGAGCTCGTACAGCTGGGGCCTGCGCGTCTGGATCGTCAGCACGGCAACTCTCGGGGCTTGAGCAGCTTTAGCCCATGCTAGACTGCTTCGTCTTAAACTCATACCATTTGCTGATTTGTTGCGCGAGGGTTCACAATTGCCATGAATGAATTAACGAAAATACTTTTGCATCCTAGACCGACGCACGATCAGAAAAGAAGGAAGTGAAACTTCCTAAATGCCATCATAGCCTCTCGTAGATAAGTACAGACGTCTACGTACCCATCAGCGAGACTCTACTAGACACTGTCTTAGTCTGGATAGACTCTAAACTTAGCTCTGATACCAACTGACACGACCCAAAATCCGGTTAGGCCGTGCGGGCACCCGACATCCTCCCCTAGACCCGTCGGGCGAACCCTTACCAATTAAATTAGGAAAATAAATATAATAATTCATAAATAAGGACAAGACTAAAAAAAAACACAGACATACTGATACCTCTAAGCTGTACAAAAGAAATTACAGCTGACTACCCAACATACTAGGTTTAGGGCTATCCAGACTAGACATCTAAGAGTACAAAAGAAGAGAAATACCTCCTGAAGGGAGCAAAATGCAACTGAAATAACAATCAATAAACTGGTGGCCATCCGGAATAAAAGCTGGCTCACCCTGACAGCTGAAGTCGTCTTCGCTCCTTCACAACGTGGCGAACTCAATCCTGGAGCGAACCTGCCGAAACGAAATAGATAGACAAGAAACAAACAACAAACAAGGGTGAGTCAAAAGGACTCAATAAGTGGGGCAGACTAGCCACCTCAAAGAATAGGATAGCTAGCCAGGGAGAAAAGAAACAGATAAACCAAATTCCTCTTATTTAAATTATGAAAAGGCAGAGCCAGATAATAACTAGAAATACGAATGGAATCACAAACTCATTAACAACCAGAAACGTAAGATAGCCAGAACATATAGGTATCCCGAACATATCAACAATCAGAAATACATCCTATTGCGGCGTGCAACCCGATCTATATATTCATCCTGTCGCAGCGTGCAACCCGATTCATATATTCATACTGTCGCGGCGTGCAACCCTATCCATATATTTATACCTTTGCGGCGTGCAACCAGATCCATATATTTATACTGTTGCGGCGTGCAACCCAATCCTGCAACTCAGAATACGAGCAAAATATACATAGGCAAACTGAAATATGTCCACAATATGGTATACATATCGCATACACAAAACACAGCATGATAGTCTTACAATAGTCAGCATGCGGTGCAATGAAATGGGATGAATGCAGTATGATGCAATCGTGTCACATGTGCCAAATAGATGGAGCGGAATCCTCCTGCTCCGAGGGTGGAATCCTCCTACCCTCAATAAGATGCAATGGAGCGGAATCCTCCTGCTCCGAGGGCGGAATCCTCCTACCCTCAATATGATGCAATGGAGCGGAATCCTCCTGCTCCGAGGGCGGAATCCTCCTACCCTCAATATGATGCAATGTAATACATATGAATGCAATATGATACAATAATAACCCTTCACCGGCACGGGACTCTCGTCGACAGCCGGGAAGTGTATGTCAACTCACAGCCAAAGTACCATGCTCAGATCCTCAATGCAATACCAATAACAGGACATAACATATAGTATACAATGTAAATCCAAAGATAAGGCGTAATGAGTACGCCTATCGGCAGCTACACACGTAAGGAACACGTGGTAGAAAATCCACGAGGCCAGGTGCCTCCAAAGAAATGGATATAAATACTTACCTCTTCCAAAAGTTAGCTCTGCTAATCAACAACCACTTTATCTTTTGGTTTCATTGCCAAACGATCCCACTCTATTCAATAAGCAGAAAAATATATCAAATTAGGCTAAAGGCTTCATTCCTCACATCTTAGGGCAATCCGGTTAGGAACCTGATACCCTATTTGCATACGCAATACGCAGGCCAGGCCTATATACAAGGTTTATGGTCACATAACCAAATTCCAAATAAATTATATTTATATGTTGCCCATAACTCACTGAGTATGAATATATAATCAATGCCATTATCGGGGTCCATTTGACCCTTTAAACTATTAATTGAACTTATTAAAACGATGTCTAATCTTCCAAGTTTTACTGTTAAAATATATTCAAACACAGGTAATAAACTCAAATAATATATTATGATCATTACCTGAATGTTTCGGGGTGAAAATTCTACTTTTCTCCGGCTCTTTTCTCATTTTCTGGTATTTTTTTCGGCTATGTTTTCTCCTGTTTCGTCTCATCTCTCTTTCTGCTTTTGACTTTGCTTCATCTGTTCGTTGCTCTGTTCATTTGAGCTAATAAAGCTCAAACAATTCGACCGGCTAACTTTTTATATTGTTTTGTCCTTTTCCCTTTTTTTCTTTTTCTTTTAAAATTCGCTGTTACGGTAAAAATTAAAACAGTACCCTACGATATTCGAAATAATTCCAACTTTTGCATACAAGTTATACAAAATATATGTAACATACTCGCTAAGGTGGATTACAAATCGGGTTCCCGAAACTCAAGATGCGAATTTAAATAGAAAAAGTCAAATTATTTAACTTTCGGCATTTTAGCAGAAACTAGCCGAACAATATCGAAATTCACTTTCGAACGTTCACAAAAGTCATAAATAATCATATGAACCTAATGACGCTTTTGGATTTCGAATCGGAGTTCATTCGCCAAAACCGAGCTCGAAAATTTCTTTTTAATATTTATCGACAATAAAAACTGACACCTTTTTCCGATGCCTACCAAACGAGTTCTGATTTAGCTCAAATTTTACAGACAGGTCCTAATGGACATTACGAATATTTTAAAATTATTGACACGCCAATCGGAGTCCTGATTTCCGAAACGACTAATCGAGGTCGTTTCAAATATATAAAAAAACTTTTTGTTCAATGAAAAATGCTCTTTATTACTAACAGTGAGGGATACAAATAACTGAGCAATAACTACAGGTTGAATGAGATAGGATCTTAATCTACAAGAATTCACCCTCAATCCCACAATGATCATGATGCTAGCGAGAATGGATCTAAAGCAGACTAAACTTAGTGACAAAAAAAAAAGATTTTAACAGGAGAGAAAAACAACTTTATACTTAATAAAAGTACTTGACCATATCTCAGAGTTATACATATGACAAATTAAAGATGGCAGCATCTTTTTACCATTATTAATTATGTTACTTGCTTACGTTTTACCCAAAACACGTCACAAAATCTATAACAAATTTGGCAACCAAACCATCGTACAAGTAAATGGAAGATTTGTTATCTGTACTAACAAAATAGAGCATTACCTATCCAGAATGTTCAAACTAGCATATTTAAGTATCACAAAATGGTATTATTTCCCTACATAAAAAGTCCAGGCTTTAAAACTTAAAAATTAACAAAATCCAGTAGATGAGCAAAAAAGGAAAAGACTCAAGCTTTAACACTAACTTGATAGGCAAAAAATAAGACCAAAGTACTGCAGCTTGATGCTTGAGAACTATCATAACCCACAAAATCAAATATTTAGCTATTTCGGGATAGGAATTAATAGAACCTAATCTTTGGAAACTGAACAAACTTCAACTCTTCTACAAATTTCCTCACTACCCTAAACCACTTCAACCAACTTCAAATCAACCTGAAACAACTCCTCACCCGCGACCTAACAGAAACAGCCCCTTTCACTATGCCCCTGGAACTCCTACACCTCCTAGAATAACTAACAGAACCTGCTCTTCTACACTCCTGAAACTACTAAACGTTGTACAAGCCCTGGAACATCTTCAGACTACTAGCAACCAACTACCAGGCAGCTATACAACCAACACAGACTTCCCATACTCCTCTCCTCATACCAAAAAGTCGCACACCCCTGCAGACCCTCTCTTAATCCTGCAAAAGACCAGAACCACTAGAACTCCTATCAAAGCTACCAGAAATTGCTTCCTAAAGCCTGCAGCAACATAACTCTCTCCAAAAACATCTGCAAACAGAGAGCCCCTCTCCATAACAATTTCACCTCTTGAACTACCTCTGCACCTACACTAACTCCTGCTAATTTTACATCTAAACTGCCTAACACCCTGCCCTAAGCTCCTCTATCCTGAACTCCTTCAACAGAACAACTCTGGAAACTCCTAGACAAACACCTGCAGCATACCAAAATTCCCACAACAAAACAGACCTATGCATTCTCCTACTTCCTGAACAGCCAACCAAATCAGAACCTCCATGACAAACTACACATAATCAGGACCCTCTGCTATCACCTTTCAATATCCAGGAAACTCCAACAGCATCAGAACTCTCTGAACAATAACTAGACCAGACACCCCACACCAGATATTCAAACTGACCCGCAAGGCTCCAAATACTTATAGAAATCAATTTTTAAGCTTCAGGGTTACAACTTTATTAATCTAAACCTCATATATTGCTTAAGCGATTAACAAGTTAACTATTAAACGGATTTCAATCAATATCATGATTAAACAATTCAGAAAAGAACAACCAGTAGGACTATATATTCATATTATTTTCAGCTAATCATCATAAAGCAGATTCTATAACTTATCAAACACCGAGAAAAATTGAAATGTAAAGAAGAGAGGTTCATTACCTGTTGCGACGCAGCGAGCTGGGGCGAGGATCGAAAGAAATCACGCTTGAACAAACGACTTGAGAACCTCGGATTTGAATACTCAAACAACTAAAGCAAGAGAAGGGATGCCAAGAAATACTGCTAGTTTCCTTTCTATTCCTTCAAACTCGATAAGAAAATCCCAATTTGTTTGAACTCCGGACCAGACCCCAAAGCTGCGCTATACATCACTATTTATAGGATGAAATTAGGGTTCTAGGACTAGAGTGAAAAGACTAAACGACCCCCTAACGGATCTAATCGGATAAGGTTGCACAACCTCGTGAGCTGGAATTTTGGACTGATTCACATTTCAAATTTTTGGGGGAATCGGGTTTAGGATCGGGTCAGGGAAACTTGAAAAATGGGTTAGGGAAAGTTCATATCTGATTTAGGGATTGAGTAGTATATAATGGTTTTTCACATATAGGCTGATTTTAAGGTAAAGGAACGAAATTCGCCTCATTTTGGTTTTAGATTGGAAAAAGGGAAGGGTTACCCAAATAGGCTGGATTTTAAAGTATAAATTGTGATTTTAGCCCTTTTTAATCATAATTCAATTGCTTTTGTTTTTCCCATTCAAATTTTAACCTTAATTATAACGTTTCCACACTAAGTTATTAGTTTTAACAATTCTGGGACAAAATTGAGTGTCAGCAGGAAGTATATCTTTACCCACTAGCAATGATGAAGCAAGCCGGTGAAGTTATTGCCATAGCAAGGGTTGAGCTGATATAAAAGCACAGGCGAATAGACTTTCTGGAGCAATTTTGGTCGAAGGCTTTTATTGGGGTGATGTGAATTCTCATGACGATGACCACAATAAGATACAACAATCTAAGAATGAACACGATACATAGCCAACCTACATCGAGTTCAACGGCTCAGCAATAAGACATTATCCAATAAGGAAAGTTGTTACAAGGACTATATTGCAGTAATTAGTTGACAAGTACGAAAGGCGTTAAGTATCTCTTTGAGGATACATAGCCATCATTCGCAAGGAAGGATGACAAATACACTCAAGGTCATGGTATTCGACAAAAGTCAACATCCTTTTTCTATTACACAACACAATATTCCTTACGCAACATCTTTACAACTTTCCATGGATATTCAACTCCTCATCTCCCGCTTAAACAAGCGTCGGTCGTTTGGCCAAAATCCTTGCCTTGACTGCTACATAAAGCACTTAGGCAATCTCTTGTGATATCTATACGATCTATCACAACCTTTAAATTCAAGCGCTAATCTGTCACTCGCAGTCTAGACTCTCTCTTAAGCTCATGTGTCATTTTTGCTTCAAGTCTTTGCTAACATGCCCACATTCTTTTATGCATTTCACCACTGTGCTAGGGTTACCTTGTGCTTGAACACTGAAATCGGTCAAGAATCTGCATTTAGAAAAGCCGAAACGGCAAGCCAGGCTGAAAACATTTTCTCCTACTACAAAGTCCTTAAACCATCAGTATATGACACCAAGAGTATTCAGACAATCACAATACCGTACAACCTGCATTACCCTCACACGAGAACCACAATAAAGAAATCTGATCACTATACGATCGAGCTCACCACCTTACACTACACCCAACTTACATAATAAACAACCTCCTCTTTGTCAAGACTTTCAACTACAACCTTTAGCTCAGTAAAAAAACATTGCAACCAGCAGACAAACTACTCCCTAGATGCCCATTCCTAAATTTGATCCAACAAGACCTACACTCAAACATTCCATACCATGACACCGCAAGACATCCAGCACTGAAACACAAAGTTCAAAGTCTGACTGACCCAAATCAAAATGGTGGTACAACAAAAAACCAACAAAGGGAAACTCCAACTCCCAAACCACAAACACACTTTTTACAAAGGCCTATCTATCAAAGTTAGCTCCCTCACTTTCGAAATAACAACCTAAGACAAATACAATTTTGGGCAATCTCCAAATCCAGCAAAATCCAAATATCAAACCCCAGTCTGAGAATGCAAAATATCCACATACTCATAGTCATCAATACATCTATTCATCACACAAAAGGATGAATGCAGACTCTAGCCAATACCTTGGTGTTCGGTGCAATACAACCACCCTCACTCGGTGATCTGTTATAAACAATAAACTGGGGCAGAATTTTTAAGGATCCCCTCAAAAATTTCGAAAGACGCAAACTTGACACTAGGGTAGAAAGTTTTTAGATCCCCTCAAAAATTTCAAGGAAAGTCCCAACAACAGCAACATGATAGTCTCCTTAGCACATCGCATGACATACAATAGCACTTTACTTGTTGCACTTTACTTTACTCTTGATGCATCGACGGAGGGTACACAGCTCTGCGTCGAATTTTATACTTTAATTAGCTGAGGGTACACAGCCCGAAGCATCAACTGAGGGTACACAGCCCGATATCGATTTGTCATTTAAATTAGCTGAGGGTATACAGCCGGAAGTGTCGACTGAGGGTACACAGCCCGATGTCGATTTGTTATTTAAATTAGCTGAGGGTACACAGCCTGAGGCGTCAGTTGAGGGTACACAGCCCGATATTGATTTGTCATTTAAGTTAGATGAGTGTACACAGCCTGAAGCATCGACTGAGGGTACACAGCCCGATGTCGATTTGTCATTTAAATTAGCTGAGGGTACACAGCCCGAGGGGTCGGTAGAGGGTACACAGCCGGATATCGATTTGTCATTTAAATTAGCTGAGGGTACACAGCCTGAAGCGTTGACTGAGGGTACACATCCCGATGTCGATTTGTTATTTAAATTAGCTGAGGGTACACAGCCCGAGGCGTCGGTTGAGGGTACACAGCCCGATATCGATTTGCATTTTAAATTAGCTGAGGGTACACAGCCCGAGGTGTCGACTGAGGGTACACAGTCCGATGTCGATTTATCATTTAAATTAGCTGAGGGTACACAGCCTGAGGCGTCGGTTGAGGGTACACAGCCCGATATCGATTTGGCATTTTAAATTAGCTGAGGGTACACAGCCCGAGGCATCGGTTGAGGGTACACAGCCCCATATCGATTCGCATTTTAAATTAGCTGAGGGTACATAGCCCAAGGCGTCGGCTGAGGGTACACATCCCGATATTGATTTGCATTTTAAATTAGTTGAGGGTACACAGCCCAAAGCGTCAGTTGAGGGTATACAGCCCAATATCGATTTGCATTTAATTTTGCCAAGGGTACACAGCCCGAAGCACCGACAGAGGGTGCACAGCCCGATGTCAAAACTGACACCGCGGAGGGTATACAGCCCGATGTAATTTTTGACATTGTAACAGGAAGACAACCTGGAGGGTAGACAGCCCGTTGAAAGGACAACATGACAAAAGGGTATACAGCCCGACGTGACAAGCACACATTTAAAGGACGAAAAGCAATGGACATACAATCCGGCATCACACAGGCAAGATGATCCAACAACAACCCGGCACGACAAAGCAATTACCTCCTGACGAGAAGAACTTAGCAAATGGATATCCCCCAGAGGAGAGGCACACATTCCCTAGCACTGAGTCACCTGAAAGCGGACCAGACAAAGGAGAGCTCAACTCAATAGGGCAGTTTACTTTATCTTTATCTCAATTTGCATTTTGTCTTGATTTTGCTATAGTGACTCATCGATCTCTCGACAAACCCCTGCATCCCGCTCTCACACTTGCTCCTAAAATCACTACCAATTATGCAACCGCGAAAGCCTGAAATACACACAAAGCATCATCCCAAGACCCAATTCAAAAGCTTAATCCTAAAGACAATGCTTTTGCTACACCCACAAGCTACCCATTTTAGCGAGTTCCAAAGCGTTCAAAGCCACAATTCTGTACCCGCACCAGCAATCTTTCCCCGTCAATTGGGTACCAGCTCCGTATTCCTTCTTATTCGTGCCTATCTGCTTGAATCATGCATGTTCATCATGCTTTACTCCTCAATATTCCTCAGTTCATTCAAGACAATGTTGAGGCCAAGATGACTCCTCTATCGAATTATAGTGGAAAATGTGCCCATGTAAACTCCTCTTTATGGGTGTGTCGTGCACCACATCTTCATAACTGGGACGTTTATAAGCTTATTTCACCACCTCGGTCTATCGATGGTATCTCGACTTCGACAACGCCTTTGTCCTACCTGCAAAATTCCTATTCTGTCGAATTCTGACATGCCCAAAAGCCGATCATTTCATGCCCTCACAAGCAATCTACCTAATCCTCCATTGCGAATTAGGATGTCATTTTGCATTTCCTTCCAACTGATGCCTACTTTGCCTACCCAAGCCTATCTGCGTCAATCGTGCGTGTTTTCGTGCTTAATCGTGCCCATCTATTTGAGTCGTGCACATTTATAAAAATCGCTCCTCAAATTCCTCCCAACTCAATCAAGGCAATATTGGAGGCGAGTTTACTCATTTATCGAGATGAAGTGGAAACTATGTACATGTAAACTCCTCTTTATGGGTGTGTAGCGCGCCACATCTTCATAACTAGGACGATTATAATCCTCTTTTCCCACGCTCGATCTATTGATGTTATCTCATCTTCGCTAGCGCCTTTTCCCCATTCATTATTTTTCTCGCCAAAAGGCAAAGCATACACAAATCTAAACTTTACATACTGGCATAAGTTTAATCTTTAATCCAAAATCGTGCGCCATAAACATCTCACACAGGCAACATGCCATTCTAGAACTATACACGGCCTGATTCTCGTGAAACCCAAGATATGTAGGCAACTCAGAGACCGAGGTTTGGCCAAAATACGCCCCCACAACTCCCCTTCTCCCCGTTCAATAATTTTGCCCACCAGTCGTGACAAAATTGGCTACTCCGTCAACTATCTTTGCCCGAAGACTCTTTCATCATCCCCGGGCAAAGAGGGGCAGGTGTTGACACCCAATTTTGTCCCTTCTTTTTCTAAAATTGGCCATAATTCAACTTAAGGGTGCAATGTGACTATTTGTGCAAAATGCGCATTAGAAATCATGCATTTACGTGCGTTATCCTCTATTTATATATTATATACTTAAGTGTGGCTATATTACGTAACTTTTGTATCATTTAGGTAGTACATTTATAATATTAGTGGCTATATTATATAATTACGTCATTTAGGCTACATGTCAAGTTTGTTTCGATTTGTGATTATTTGTGCAAATTAATAATTATTTGTGATAATATATATCTAAATAATTTTATTTGAGTTTATTTAATATTTATTTGTGCAATTTATAATATATGTATATCTATATTTTATTTTTACATATTTAAGTTAAATATTGACCAATTAAAGTGTCCAAATTCCTTTTTATTATTAATTCTTCCATATTTCAAAATTACTACCCAAAATTCTTTATTTATCTTTATTATTTTTATTTATTTACATTTTACTCTGAGCCTAGCCAAATTTCCTAACCAAATACATCCTTATTATTTGAATTTTTAAAATTCCAAACCTTCTTCCTAATTCTACCTTGAATCTAGACCAAATAATAGTCTAGATATGTCTTCCTGTCCGAGTACATCCCCCCAAATCTTCTCCTAAATCATTATCCTAATCCCTAAAATTATCCCCCCAAAATTCCCTATCCCTAAAATCACTCCATCAAAATCCCCCTTATCTCTCCCAACGGCTAGGAAATCAAGATCCCTTGATTTTGGCTCAATCAAATTAACTCCTAGTTCCTGTATACACACTTCCTCACTTACACACTCGGCATCAGCAGTACACCACCTCTTTTTTCTTTTAGTCGTCTTCTTCATTTTCCAACACACAGACAATACCCACATAGTACCATTTCCATCAGTTGAAAATCACACACACCCCTACAGATCCCATTACCCCAATACCCATTTGATACATACACCACCAAGAAAATCCTGTAACGGGGATAAGGATAAAAAAAAGGGGACACGGGGAAAATGCCTTTACATCCTATCTTCCCTTTACAAACATCATAACAGATTTACATACAAGCAGAAATAGGGGAAATCGGGGCCACTGGAGAGGAACAGAGGGAGATCGGGGTTGGGGTCTAGAGGACATAAGCCACCGCCATCGGAAAACACTTAATTTGGTTCCGATATCCACTCGTCGCTGTTGTTTCCCTCTGTTTCATTTGCTTACAGATTTTTGCTTGAATTTTCCCTTCGTTGATTGGTGGACTGATAATTGAAGTTGGAAGGAGCCGTTGGAGTTGCAGCGACGCCGCCCACCGGCGTCGCTCCTCCACCTCCTGATTGACTGCGATTCAGTCTCGTTTATTGCTATTTCGTTTTCCATTTGACTGAATATTTTTGCTATCTTTACTAGTTTCCAGTGGCACTTGATCTTTTATTTGATGTCGCAGATCATGAATCGTGGAGAGGGAGTTGTAGTGACGCCACCCGCTACTGGTGTCATTCCTCCTCCACCGTTGTTTCCACTGCACAATTCACTGGGTCTCGCCTGACTTGTTACAGATCCCCCATCGCTTGATTATTGGAACTGAGGGTGACTGGTTTGTTGCGTCGTTTCGCTTTGTCGACGATGTTGTTGTTGCCATCTGCTTTCCGAAGATATGTTTGACTGGTTTTTGCGTTGCACCATTATTTGTTTATTTTTCCAAATTGTTATGTTTGGACACTGTTAATAACGTATCACTAATTATTTCTGAGATTTTGCAGTTCCAGGCACTTACTACGTCAATGGCCTATGAAAATATTATAATTTGAGGCCTACACAAGGAATTGATGGACACACACTGAATTGATGGATAATACATCAATCTGCCAAGGAAAATAATTATTTATTTGAGGCCTACTGATTTAAACGGATAAACAATCCCATTCCCACGTCCCTAAAACAAAAAGGCTATGATGACGTGTATAAGCCGTGATTACAAACGAGCCGGTGATGGAGTGATGAGACCGGTACTTGGCATGGCAACACGATCGGCCGACGTGATCGCAGCCGTGTTGACATCTCTAACCTCCACCCAATTCATACACACCTGAGCCGACACTTTTAAAAAATCCCCCTCCCCTTTATTTTAAAACTATTATTATTATTATTATCATTATTATTAGTATTATTTTAAATTATTATTATTATTATTATTATTATTACTATTATTATTATTATTATTATTATTATTATTATTATTATTATTATTATTAATATTGTCACTATTTTCACTAACTTATTTCCTTTATATTTTACGAGGGAAAATTGGACAAGAGAAGTCGTCCTGTTTTTGAAAGAGAACAACGAGAGAAGAGAAATCCTTTTATTATTATCATCATTATTTTCATTATTATTATTATTATCTACTAATATTATTATCATTGCATTTTTATTACTTTCATTATTATTAATATTATTATTCACTAACTTATTTTCTTTATATTTTGCAAGGTACATCGCGGTGAAATTACTAAAGACAACCATTTCTCCAAAAGGGATAAAAATATCCTAACTCATTTACTTTATTTTATTAATTTTGTCTAACAATTTTTACTAACTTATTTATTTGTTTTGCAAGGCACGAGATGAATATTTATTTACTTGTCTTTAAATCTGTATATCATGGCTTAAATGTTTTATTGCTTAGTTAGTTTATTTAATTAATTACTTAGAATCCCAATTATAAAGTCCGGCCAGTAACCACATTTGGTGAGCTCGAGAGGTGCCTAACCCCTTCCTCTCAAGTTAACTTGAACCTCTTACCTATATTTTCTGGTTTGTAGACTAAGTGTCGGAGTTAATTGTAAAATTAGCTACAAACAAAATAGGTGCCCTAATACGCCTAGTTAAAAAATATGTTAGGTGGCGACTCCAACTCTTAAACTCAAACGAGTTATCCAGTCAAATCCGAAACCCGACTCGCCTCGAGTTGAGTCCAAAATCGGGTATGACAGTTGCATGAAGGAAAAAACTCAGGTGCAGTTACCTTCTCTTTTCTCCTCATCCATGAGGGAATGAATAAAGTCCCCCGAGTCATGAAATTTGATCGGGACTCTAATGATGTCCTTCGGGATGTCTCCATCATTACCCTTGCACTAATTACGGTGTACTCTTCATCTAACACAGCGGTTGTTGTGATATTCTTCTTGTCATGTGGGGTCAAGACGCTTAGCCTTTTCAGGTGTCATGAGGCTTCTCCGCCAGGTTTTCTCATGTGTTTTGGTTGCTTCTTTTACAGAGTAGGGTTGAAACCGACTTATATGACTCTGTTTCATGGCAGGCAAGAGGATATCGCTTTAGGTTATGAGCAGATTAACGAGTCATCAAGTTCTAACTCCACTTGTGACTCAAGGTTGTCTCTTGGTTCTGCTGGTATGGCCTTGTCGGTGTTGCAATGCCTCGTCGGTCGTTAGCTATGGGACACCCGAGGGAAGAGGCTCCCTTGTGATAGGTTCCCAGCTCAAGCATTCCTGCCTTCGGTGAACTCCTATTAGCGCTTGAAGATCTGGGGGGCTGTGCACTCCGGTTTGGCCAATTGAGGTTGAAGCAGATGGTCAAGCTTCGCTGCTAGTCTTCTAGTTTCTCTTCGAGATCAATGGACGAAATGGGGGAAAGTCAGGCCTATACTCAGGTTCTTCGAGGATCCCTTGCTTTGATCAAGCAGACAGGCTTTGGTTGCACCAGTGGCCGTATACTTTGAAAGAATGCTCGGGCCGACATATCTCGGGCTGTCAAAAGAAAAGAAGAACTCCGGACTGTTTACGGCGTATAGCAACAATCCAGATGAAAGATTTTTCAGCCATGCTAATCTTGAGGAGCTCTTTGATTTTAGTCTTCCCTTTTTTTCTACAATTATTATAAACAAATGTTGTAATCAAGAAGAACTAAATGTATATTATGAGCCTACAGGCTGTTTGTTATTAATGAAACGAATGTTCATCAATATTTCATGCGTACTAACGTTATTACGTGTTTCGTAATGTGTAACCAAGCAGTATGTTCGTGCACCTAGATATTAGATGGCTTCCAGTTGTCCTGACTGCTCTATTTTAAGAACGTGTTTCACTGTGCCTGCCTTGAGCAATTACGTCTGTTGTACACTGATAAACGGCAGCTAGGTTGCGTCCGTAGTAGATGGCTGTTTGCGCCAACAATGGGACGACTTTAGCCCGTGTGGAAACAATCTTTTTGCATTTTGAGACAAAATGTCTTCGCTTAGTACTTGAGTATTTAAGACTTTCTTGCACTACGCAGACAGCGTCCCTATCGGCATGTAGGTGCAATTGTTGATTTAACGAGATCAATGCTCGATTAATGCCTGGTGGCTGAGTTAGACGTGGTCTAACTCTAAGCGAGTAGTATACTTTGCTTTTAGCGAAAAATGAGTGTATTACTTCAACTTAGGTCTGGTTGGGGCTATGAATAGTTGGATTGCAGATGGATCTAAATAAATGAGTACAACTGACTAAGTAAAATAGTAGTTTTATTGATAGAAGAAGCGCGGGGCTTGTGATGTTGTGGGTGAAAACCCGTAACATGTCTGATAAATATCAAAAGGAAATAAAAACAAAGTAAATACTTTCTCAAGCAAAGGTACTTTATGTTTGATCCTTGAAAGGTTTGGGTTCATTCAGCTGGGCTTCCCTGTTTGAGGGTGCTGAGCCTTAAAAGTCATCTCTGGGGTCGTTGACAACCCTGTGCCAGTGCTGCTCACCAATCAAGCAATAATGAACCGCCTGTTTCCGCAAGTAACTGCTTTCTGTCTTGTTTTCGGGAAGATCTCCTTTCCGCAATGAACCAGAGCATCACGCTACCCTGCGAAGGATCTGGTATTTAGAACTTCAAGGTTCATCAGGCCTACGGGGGTCAGCTCAACTATCGTTTGCCAAACGTCTAGGTCTTCAGATGCTTCGACGTCTCCTGAGATTTCTTTTTGGTGGATGAATTCCCACGCATGAAATTTTTTCAAGATTGCCCTCATTTTCCTCTTTCGATCCGGCTTATGAACGTCCTTAGCTACGAAGATTTTCCTTAGTTGATTAACCATCAGCTGAGATTTATTGGACAAGCTAATCTCCTTGGCCCCCAAGTGTGTAAGGCAAAGTCAAGAGCTTGAGTTATGGCTTCACACTCTGCTTCGTGGTTATCAGCCTTCATGGCCTACTGATAGACCATCCCAGACGGCGTTCTGATCTAGAGATCGATGTTCTCCCTGTTGGGATTCATTCGCGTGCAAATTTCCCAACGGCCGTACTGAATTGCTGCTTCATTCCAGAGTGATTCTTCAACCTTCCATTCAAATTCTTCTGCAAAATTTGAGGTAAAACCTTCCAAAGCCTGTGTATTGATGTCTCTACAAGATTGATAGATGATGACATACTCTCCCAACTCTTCAGTCCACTTTGTCATATCTTTCGACAGACCGGGCTTAGACAGAATGGCTCACACTGATGTCGAAGAGATTAACCTAACAGAGTGTTCCTGAAAGTATGAACGCAACTCTTGTGTGGCCTATGAACTGGAGCTGTAAGGGCAGGAATTTGTCTATGCGTTAGTCCATCTTGCTTACATACCTCACGTAAAACTGCTGCCAGTCTTTTTGACACGACCCAAAATCTGGCTAGGCCGTGCGGGCACCCGACATCCTCCCCTAGACCCGTCAGGCGAACCCTTACCAATTAAATTAGGAAAATAAATATAATTCAATTCATAAATAAGAACAAGACTTAGAAAAAGAAGCACAGACATACTGATACCTCTAAGTTGTACAAAGAAATTACAGCTGACTACCCAACATACTAGGTTTAGGGCTATCCAGACTAGACATCTAAGAGTACAAAGGAAGACAGATACCTCCTGAAGGGAGCAAAATACAACTGAAATAGTAAACATAAAACTGGTGGCCATTCGGAATAAAAGCTGGCTCACCCTGACAGCTGAAGTCGTCTTCGCTCCTTCACAACGTGGCGAACTCAATCCTGGAGCGAACCTGCCGAAACGAATTAGATAGACAAAAACAAACAACAAACAAGGGTGATTCAAAAGGACTCAATAAGTGGGGCAGACTAGCCACCTCAAAGAATAGGATAGCTAGCCAGGGAGAAAAGAAACAGATAAACCAAATTCCTCTTATTTAAATTATGAAAAGGCAGAGCCAGATAATAACTAGAAATACAAATGGAATCACAAACTCATTAACAACCAGAAACGTAAGATAGCCGGAACATATAGGTATCCCCAACATATCAACAATTAGAAATACATCCCGTTGCGGCGTGCAACCCGATCCATATATTCATATTATCGCGGTGTGCAATCCGATCCATATATTCATACTGTCGTGGCGTGCAACCCGATCCATATATTTATAACGTTGCGACATGCAATCCGATCCATATATTTATACCGCTGCGACTTGCAACCCAATCCATATATTTATACCGTTGCGGCGTGCAACCCGATCCATATATTTATACCATTGCGGCATACAACCTGATCCCTGCAACCCAGAATACGAGCCAGAAATATATAGACAAATAAGCAATGCATATATAAGCAGAACAGTAGTTATGCACCACAAGTCTACACAATGGTATGAAATGAAATGAAATGAGATAAAATGAAATATGATGCAAAGCGTCACATGTGTCAAATGAATGGAGCGGAATCCTCCTACTCCCGGGCGGAATCCTCCTACCCTCAATATGATGCAATGGAGCGGAATACTCCTGCTCCTAGGGCGGAATCCTCCTACCCTCAATATGATGCAATGGAGCGGAATCCTCCTGCTCCTGGGGCGGAATCCTCCTACCCCTCAATATATGCAATGGAATGCGTATGAATGCAATATGATGCCATGCAGTCACATATGCCTGATACCTATCTCCGGCGCGGGACTCTCTTCGTTTACCAGGAGATATATGCAATAATGACCCTTCACCGGCTCGGGACTCTCATCGATTACCGGGAAGTATATGTAATAATGACCCTTCACCGGCTCAGGACTCTCATCGACTACCGGGAAGTATATGCAATAATGACCCTTCACCGGTGCGGGACTCTCATCGCCAACCGGGAAGTATATGCAATAATGACCCTTCACCGGCTCGGGACTCTCATCGATTACCGGGAAGTATATACAATGCTCAAAACCAGAGTGCAATGCTCATATGCTCAATGCAATACCAACAACAGGGCTTAACATATAATATACAATATAAATCCAAAGCTAAGGCGTAATGACTACGCCTATCGGCAGCTACACACGTAAGGAACACGTGGTAGAAAATCCACGAAGCCAGGTGCCTCCAAAGAAATGGGTATAAACACTTACCTTGTGACAAAGTTAGTACAACCACTCAATAACCGCTTTGTCCTTTGGATTCATCGCCAAACGATCCCACTGTGTTCAATAAGCAGAAAAATATATCAAATTAGGCTAAAGGCTTCATTCCTTACGTCTTAGGGTAATTCGGTTAGGAACCTGATACCCTATTCGCATACGCAATACGCAGGCCAGGCCTATGTACAGAGTTTAAGGTCACATAACCAAACCCTAAATAAATTACATTTATATGTTGCCCATAACTCACTGAGTACGAATATATAATCAATTTCATTATCGGGGTCCAATTGACCCTTTAAACTATCAGTTGAACTTATTAAAACGATGTCTAATATCCCAATTTTTACCGTTAAAATATATGTAAACACACGTAATAAAGTAAAATAACGCATTAAGATCATTACCTGGATGTTTCGGGGTAAAAATTCTACTTTTCTCCGGCTCGTTTTTCATTTTTTGGTATTTTTTTCCTCCTTCGTTTCTGCTCATTTCTCGTTCTGTTTCTGTTTTGCATATCTAACTTTCCACCGTTTCTATATATATTTTTTTTGTTTTTCTTATATTTTATTTTCTTTTCTCGACGAAAATTAAAACGGTACCCTACGATATTCGAAATAATTCCAACTTTTGCATACAAGTAACACAAAATATATGTAACATACTCGTGAAGGCGGATCTCAAATAGGACTTCCGAAACTCAATATGCAAATTAAATGGAAAAAGATCAAATTATTTAACTTTCGGCATTTTAGCGGAAATTAGCCGAACAACATCGAAATTCACTTTCGAAAGTTCATAAAAGTCACAAATAATCATACGAACCTAACGGCGCTTTCATATTTCGAATCGGAGCTCATTCGCCAAAACCGAGCTCAAAAATCTCTTTTTAATATTTATCGACAATAAAAACTGAAACCTTCTTCCGATGCCTACCAAACGCGATCTAATTTAGCTCAAATTTTACAGACAGGTCCTAATGGACATTACGAATATTTTAAAATTATCAGCACGCCAATCGGAGTCCTAACATCTGAAACGACTGACCCTTCACCGACTCAGGACTCTCATCGACTACCGGGAAGTATATGCAATAATGACCCTTCACCGGTGCGGGACTCTCATCGCCAACCGGGAAGTATATGCAATAATGACCCTTCACCGGTGCGGGACTCTCATCGCCAACCGGGAAGTACATGCAATAATAACCCTTCACCGGCTCGGGACTCTCATCGATTACCGGGAAGTATATGCAATGCTCAAAACCAGATTGCAATGCTCATATGCTCAATGCAATACCAACAACAAGGCTTAACTTATAATATACAATGTAAATCCAAAGCTAAGGCGTAATGACTACGCCTATCGGCAGCTACACACGTAAGGAACACGTGGTAGAAAATCCACGAGGCCAGGTGCCTCCAAAGAAATGGGTATAAACACTTACCTTGTGACAAAGTTAGTACAACCACTCAATAACCGCTTTGTCCTTTGGATTCATCGCCAAACGATCCCACTGTGTTCAATAAGCAGAAAAATATATCAAATTAGGCTAAAGGCTTCATTCCTTACATCTTAGGGTAATCCGGTTAGGAACCTGATGCCCTATTCGCATACGCAATACGCAGGCCAGGCCTATGTACAGGGTTTAAGGTCATATAACCAAACCCTAAATAAATTACATTTATACGTTGCCCATAACTCACTGAGTACGAATATATAATCAATTTCATTATCGGGGTCCAATTGACCCTTTAATCTATCAGTTGAACTTATTAAAACGATGTCTAATATCCCAATTTTTACCGTTAAAATATATGTAAACACACGTAATAAAGTAAAATAACGCATTAAGATCATTACCTGGATGTTTCGGGATAAAAATTCTACTTTTCTCCGGCTCGTTTCTCATTTTTTGGTATTTTTTTCCTCCTTCGTTTCTGCTCATTTCTCGTTCTGTTTCTGTTTTGCATATCTAACTTTCCACCGTTTCTATATATATTTTTTTTGTTTTTCTTATATTTTATTTTCTTTTCTCGACGAAAATTAAAACGGTACCCTACGATATTCGAAATAATTCCAACTTTTGCATACAAGTAACACAAAATATATGTAACATACTCGTGAAGGCGGATCTCAAATAGGACTTCCGAAACTCAATATGCAAATTAAATGGAAAAAGATCAAATTATTTAACTTTCGGCATTTTAGCGGAAATTAGCCGAACAACATCGAAATTCACTTTCGAAAGTTCATAAAAGTCACAAATAATCATACGAACCTAACGGCGCTTTCGAATTTCGAATCGGAGCTCATTCGCCAAAACCGAGCTCAAAAATCTCTTTTTAATATTTATCGACAATAAAAACTGAAACCTTCTTCCGATGCCTACCAAACGCGATCTAATTTAGCTCAAATTTTACAGACAGGTCCTAATAGACATTACGAATATTTTAAAATTATCGGCACGCCAATCGGAGTCCTAACTTCCGAAACGACTGACCCTTCACCGACTCAGGACTCTCATCGACTACCGGGAAGTATATGCAATAATGACCCTTCACCGGTGCGGGACTCTCATCGCCAACCGGGAAGTATATGCAATAATGACCCTTCACCGGTGCGGGACTCTCATCGCCAACCGGGAAGTATATGCAATAATAACCCTTCACCGGCTCGGGACTCTCATCGATTACCGGGAAGTATATGCAATGCTCAAAACCAGATTGCAATGCTCATATGCTCAATGCAATACCAACAACAAGGCTTAACATATAATATACAATGTAAATCCAAAGCTAAGGCGTAATGACTACGCCTATCGGCAGCTACACACGTAAGGAACACGTGGTAGAAAATCCACGAGGCCAGGTGCCTCCAAAGAAATGGATATAAATATTTACCTTGTTACAAAGTTAGTACAACCACTCAATAACCGCTTTGTCCTTTGGATACATTGCAAAACGATCCCACTGTGTTCAATAAGCAGAAAAATATATCAGATTAGGCTAAAGGCTTCATTCCTTACGTCTTAGGGTAATTCGGTTAGGAACCTGATACCCTATTCGCATACGCAATACGCAGGCCAGGCCTATGTACAGAGTTTAAGGTCACATAACCAAACCCTAAATAAATTACATTTATATGTTGCCCATAACTCACTGAGTACGAATATATAATCAATTTCATCATCGGGGTCCAATTGACCCTTTAAACTATCAGTTGAACTTATTAAAACGATGTCTAATATCCCAATTTTTACCGTTAAAATATATGTAAACACACGTAATAAAGTAAAATAATGCATTAAGATCATTACCTGGATGTTTTGGGGTGAAAATTCTACTTTTCTCCGGCTCTTTTCTCATTTTCTGGTATTTTTTTCTCCTTCGTTTCTGCTTCTCATTTCTCGTTCTGTTTCTGTTTTGCATATCTAACTTTCCACCGTTTCTATATATATATATATATTTTTTTTTTCTTATATTTTCTTTTCTTTTCTCGACGAAAATTAAAACGGTACCCTACGATATTCGAAATAATTCCAACATTTGCATAAAAGTTATACAAAATATATGTAACATACTTGTGAAGGCGGATCTCAAATCGGACTCCCGAAACTGAATATGCAAATTAAATTGAAAAAGATCAAATTATTTAACTTTCGGCATTTTAGCGGAAACTAGTCGAACAACATCGAAATTCACTTTCGAAAGTTCATAAAAGTCACAAATAATCATACGAACCTAACGGCGCTTTCGGATTTCGAATCGGAGCTCATTCGCCAAAACCGAGCTCAAAAATCATTTTTTAATATTTATCGACAATAAAAACTGAAACCTTCTTCCGATGCCTACCAAACGAGGTCTAATTTAGCTCAAATTTTACAGACAGGTCCTAATGGACATTATGAATATTTTAAAATTATCGGCACGCCAATCGGAGTCCTAACTTCCGAAACGACTGACCGAGGTCGTTTCACTTTTCTCGTATAAAAACTGCATTCCAAGCTATCTCAAATCTTGAAACGTATAAAAATGAGGGCTCTCCTGTGTCTGGCTCGGTTATGACTGGAATCTGCAGGAGTTGGATGTTCGTCTTGTTGAACCCCAAAAATTAACCCGAAAAGGATAAATTCCGGAATATCAACAGGATGGACAAACTCTTTTGGAGTTTTTGGAGTCGCCACCCAATTTAAGGAAAACAGGAAACCAAATAAGCAAATGCATGCAAAACTCCATTTTCATAAAAAGACGGTCTTTCTTTCAGAGATTCTAAAGGTAAGACGTTTTGTTAATTTCGAAAGAAGGTTTTTAAGGCACTTTCGAAATTCCGTTAACAACGGTTAATCCTACAGGTTTCCAAAATATTTGCAGAATATATTTTTCTAGAAAATTTATCTAAAAATAATAAATGAAAATAAAACTTATTTATGAAAAATATTTACTTTGCACGCATTTGCTAAATGGCCCCAGTTTGCAATAAATAAAATAGCAGCTTCAGGATTAAAGGTAATGAACATAAAGTAAATAGATAACTCAAACAATCAATATTTATTCATAAATAATTATTTTACAAATAAATTGTCTAAGTACAAATTATCGATCTATTAAATTAAGTAATGAAATGAGTGAGAATAGTAGAACCCGAAATGCAAACTCGTAAACGAGCTTTGAAAATAATTTTCTCAACTTTAGTCCCGATCTCGACACCAAGTGACTCCAATGTAATGTATATCCACATTTGTAAGTTAGCCAAACGCGTCCCCAAGTTATTCGTGCCAAAATGTACCTCGCAAAAAATATGAAAATGAAATTGGATTAATACGATAATAAAATGTAAACTAATGAAAATAAAATAATAATAAAGTAATAAAATAATAATAATAATAATATGTATATAATATTATTAATAATAATAATAATAATAATAATAATAGTAATAAAATAATAATAATAGTAATGGAGTTTTATTTTTGTAAAATTTAGGCTCAGGTTTGTATGGCGTGTCGAGTAGAGGCTCGGGATTTTGGTACGGCTGCAAACACGGAGCCCGGGCCGGTTGCCAAGCCAAGTACCAAACCCACCACTCCATTCGACTTGCTTTGCATTAAATTCATACATTCATCATCGCCTATTTGCTTTAGGGACACGGGGACGGGACTGTTCAAGTGTAGTATTATGTTCAAATCAATCCCGAGGCCTCAATACATGTATATGTATTTTTCATTGGCCTATATGTAGTATCCGTTCAAATCAGTTTTTTAGGCCTCAAATGAATTACTTTGCCTATCAAAGCAGCACAATGTTTGCTAAACATCCCCACTTGTATAGTATCAAATGTAATATCTGTCCAAAATCAACAACTCGTCGGCAGCAATAAACTTACGAAATAACCAACTTATGAGTCAAGAGGGATCCAAGTAAGCAATTAACCAGTCAAACATAATGACCATGTAGCTCAAGATTTGTTAAAGAGACAGAATAACATAGCACTTAGCAATGCCCAAGCAAACGGCAAAGGATCTTTGGACCAAAGCCAACTACAAACGGGGCAAGGGAGGAGCGACACCAGCCGCCTGGTGGCGTCGCTACCAACTCCATCAACCCCTTTTAATTCCAGACGCTGCAACTCCGCCACCACCATTTCAATTCAACTCCACTACCACCGTTTCAATTCAATCACAAACCAACAGGGAGGAAAGTGATTCCACTGAGGCAACGGGAGAACCAATAACATCAAAGGGTAAAACACAGGACAGAAAACCATCGAGGGCACCGCCGGTCAAAATTCGACCGGATTCTGGTGAACAAAGCAACAGAAAACATCAGAAAATCATCCAAGCAGTGATAATGGTCCAAGACAACAAATCCCAGTAACAAGGAACCACGAGTCAACATCGTAGAGAAACAAATAGACCCAGAACAATTTTGCCACACACGTAGCAGCATAAATCATAGAAACAGAGAGATAAACATCCAGCAGCGGCAGTGGAGAAATGACTCCGTCAAAGCGGCGAGAGAACCAAATAGCGATAACCAGTAAAGCAACAGGGCCAAGAGATCAGGGGCGAGGGGCGATTGCCGGCCTATTTCTAGGCGGCGTCGCTGCAACTCACCTTCGTCATCTCTTTTCTTTTTATTTTATTTTATCGATAACAAGCCGCAAAAACATAGAAAAGAGACCACCAACGACAGATTTTCCGGCCAGTTGCTCCGATGGCTTTGTGTGTCTTAGCCTCTGTTTCCTTTTCTGCCTCAGCTTGTGTATTTCCCTAATCCCTTTTTCCCTATCTGTTTTTGCTCACGTGTGTGTATGTAAAATAGGTTTTGGGTGTTTTTTGTGTTTTTAGGAAGATGATGATGATATCGATATGATTGTCCTTTTGTGTTGTGGGAGAGATGATAAAATAGTTAGGGGTGGGGGTTTGGTGTATGTGTCTTATGTAGAAGAAGATGGTGGGTTCTATGATTTTGTGTATGTTCAAAAAGGGGAGAGGAATGTGTGTGGCTATATCTGATTTTTGTGTTTTTTGAGAGTAAGGGAGCTAGGGCTTTTTCGAAGAAGATGATGAATAGTGTGTGTAGAGGCTAGAGTTTTGTGGATGTAGTGTATATATATGTGTAGGTATTGCAAAGGTAGGCTGTGTTTAGGTCGAATAACTCATATAGCATCCAATTAAATTAAACAAAGAATTGCATAGCAGGCCGCAAATGAAGTGATGACTTGCGATTTTGGCCATATCTCTTTTAAAATTAGCTATTTACTTACAATTTTCAAAAATTGAACTTAATTAAAAATAATTATACATTTAACTAAAATCCGGGACAAAATTGGGTGTCAACAGCTGCCCCTCTTTACCCGAAAAGGATGAAAGAGTTTTCAGGGTAAAGAAAGTTGACGTGAACGCCAGTTTTGTCACGGTAAAGCTAAGACTCTGATTCCTGGGATCAAAATGCGAGGCTTATGGACATGGCCGAGCTCCAGTTTCCGAGTTGCCTACATATCTCGGGCTGAAAGAGAATCAGGCCATAAGTAGTTCGACGCGATTTGAAAATCAAAGACGAGATAGTAACGACTACTCAAGCGCGGGAAAAGGGGCTTGTAATCACCCAAGTTATGAAAATGTGGTCGACGACACATCCATAAGGAGGGGTTTACACGGACATAGCTTCCGCTGCATCTCGATAATCGAGCCATCTTGTCTCCAATCTCAAACCTCAGACTCAGGGTTAACAAGAGACTTACCTCTAGGGTAGATGACTTATGCGGGTGCAATTCTTCAGGTCTTTGTTGACGAGTCTAGCTCATATCAACGATTGCCCAGTTCACCGCTAGGGGAAAAAAATCCATGTTATGCTCCAAACACTGTTGCGGTGCTGCTAAAAATCCTGTAATAATCTCAACAAACGGTAAGCGTGCAACTGCTAATAAACTGTAATAATTGGAATAAGAAATAGATAAAGTGATAACATAAAATTGTAAATGCGGGTTGCGGTATCATCGATAAGTTCTTCCTTCGATCAACTGACAAGGTACTCCACCCAGAGAACCTCTAAGCTGATCCTTATTCTGAAACAGTAAAGCAAGACAATAAGTAAAGCGAGAACGAATCGTAAAATGCAAGGCTTTCATAAGATAAGTTGACTAACGAGACATAATATCTCAAGTTGACTTGTCCAATCTATAGTCTATGCAGGTAACATAACGTTCATTTATAAGGCGAACGAGCCCAAAACATTCAATTATAAGGCGGATGAGCCTAAAACGTTCAATTATAAGGCGAACGAGCCTAAAACGTTCAATTATAAGACAAACGAGCCTAAATTTGATAGCAGCCTGCGAAACAAAGTTGCAAATTGGATTACTTAAGGCAAGATAATGCAAAATAAATAAGCAAAGTTGGGTCGTGTTGCTTGTATTGATAGTGCTGCAAAGCGTTGAATGCTGCCTTCAGTTCATATTGAATCTGATGTTCAATTCCTGCAAATTTAAAGTAAATGTTTTAGAAAACGAGTGAATAATAAAGCAAAAGCTATAATGAAAAAAGGAAGAAATAGATTTGCGCTGCATATGCGACAAGGTGAATAATCTTTGAGAAAATGATGGTTGACCTGAAAAAGTAAAGCAAGGCATTAATTTAAAGCAAATATAAAGGCAGAATTTAAAGCAAATGCAAAGCAAAGCAGTGCGGAAATGTAATCGGTGCAATAGCCATTTGATAAATCAATTGGCGAGACAATCGGGCAATGATGGCCTTGAGTGGATTGTCAATTAAAAATAAGGCAATGCTTATTTTGGCGTGATTTGAAAACATAACGCATGCCTCAGCCTCATTGCTTATTTGGGAATGAAAATTATAGAGGTAGAAATGCCGCCTGTTCGGCAATAACTCATGGCAAAGCATAACGCTTTAAGTCATGAAAAAGGCAATGCGACGCAATCTGCAAGGCAACTTTGAATGCGCGTTCGATAAATTGTTCATCCATAGTGCGAATGATCCTTTCATTACAAGCTTTCATGTTCCTGCTCTCAAAAAAAACTTGTTAGATTTAGGGAGGAAGGGAGAAGCATTTGATTTGTGCTGGCTTGATCTTGATCTTGATCTTGTTGCTGCTGCTACTGTTTCCTTGCCTTCCTCGGGCTTGCATTTGCGCATCATGTTTAGAAACGTGGCTCATGAACTTAATAGCATAGGAGTTTTTTGAAAAAATAGAGGCAAGGGTAAATTAATTTAATGCAATATAGTAAGCAAAGCAAGCATGCAAATGAAGTCATGCATTTTGAAAATTTTTGCCTTGACTTAAACTTGTAACATATTTTAAAACAAACTGAACGTCCTTTGTCTTAGACTTTGCACTGTTTGGTTAACCAATTTTAAAATTCTTGCCAACTCATCTTTAATACCCAACGCCGCTTCTTGCAAAATTCTGCCCTGGTTATTATCTTCCGCATCTCTAACTCGTTTTGCAAAAATTGCCCCAGTTGTCCTTCTTAGGGGGACAAATGAAAATTTAAATGCTAAAGGGTCGAGCCCGATGGGGAGCTTACGTATCCCTCCTTGGGAATCAGACCGTGCGTAGTTCTGCATAACTGCTTCAACGTCATATACCAACAAATAAAAGCTGCCCCAGTTGAAGTTCTAACAGATAGTGCGATATCCAAAGAGTGCAGACAATAACTTTTCAGTGCGTCGCTTTCAAACTGTTCAGTTGCTTTGCCATACATCACAAGCAAAGCTTTGGCAGGTTTATCAATTTTAATTTTGAAGCATAAACAAATGTAAATGCAAGCGTAAATAATATAATAAGAATGCGATGCATTTTATTTCAATTTTAATAATTCAAAATGAGTTGATTCAGATTAACATAAGCTTTAAAGTACAATGTAATTCACTCAATCTGAATTAAAATTGAAAATAATGCTACTAAGTTCAATCGCCAAGTTCTTTCAAACAATGTCATTAGCTTCTGGTACTGTATCGTTCACGAGCTAGAGCGTCTACCATCAATCAGATCTTGAGTCTTGCGTGATTTGCATGGTCAACCACTTTACAAATCAAATTTCTGCTAGAGAAATAAACAAAACAAAGAAACCTCAAAGGGTAACTATGTAAGTTTGCATGTCATCCATAAGATTGCACACAAGCCAGCAACACCTAGTATTTAACGCATTTTGAGCAAATAAAGCAAGGCATGCAATTAACATGTGACAATCACAAGTAGTTGAGCGTAAATTTATGTGCAAACGATTCTTACCCTGTAAAGTGCCTCTTTGTGCCAGAGGTAGGCCTAATCGCCAAGTTGCACGCACATGTGGTTATTATAACGACACAAGCCATTTGTCAATACAACATCTGAGATAAAAATAAACCGACATAATTGTCAACTTCTCAAATTTGACATGGCAAATGGTTTGGGATTCGTTATAATATCCACACGATCACATAATATGCAGTGTCGTTGGGATTCAATAACCCGTCAACAAAAGGGCGGTTTCTTAATTCCTGGAAACGGTACCAAGGACCGGGTCCAAACTAAGGTGTATATGCATGCATGTCCTAAAATCTCCTTCTAAGAGTGGACTAACGGTTGAGGCTGATTCGACTTATGCGGGATAAACTTGGCCTCATAAACCAGTAAAACCGGCCATGACCATACCCCAACTAACTTTGGTGACACGAAAGAAATTCAAAGAGTTAGGAAGGACAATGCCCTTCCTGTATAATTGCCCGTCAAGCGGGCCCCCCGTGATGAAATCGAGGAGATGAAAGAGAATTGACAGGCTCCATGAGGGAGGAAATATGAACGGAATGCGGACTATGCACAAATAAAATCTAATACATGCTTTATATACAAACCAAACAAACAGATATAATAAAGCATATAAATTAGGCATGCTAGTTGCAAATAATTGGAAACCTTTATGGTCAAAACCTTTATTTCTCCCCAGCAGAGTCGCCATGCTGTTGAACCCCAAAAATTAACCTGAAAAGGATAAATTCTGGAATATCAACAGGATAGACTAACTCTTTTGGAGTTTTTGGAGTCGCCACCCAATTTAAGGAAAACAGGGAACCAAATAAGCAAATGCGTGCAAAACTCCATTTTCATAAAAAGACGGTCTTTCTTTCAGAGATTCTAAAGGTAAGAGGTTTTGTTAATTTCGAAAGAAGGTTTTTAAGGCACTTTCGAAATTCCGTTAACAACGGTTAATCCTACAGGTTTCCAAAATATTTGCAAAATATGCTTTTCTAGAAAATTTATCTAAAAATAATTAATTGAAATAAAACTTGTTTAATTAAAATATTTACTTTGCACGCATTTGCTAAATGGCCCCAGTTTGCAATAAATAAAATAGCAATTTCAGGATTAAAGGTAATGAACATAAAGTAAATAGATAACTCAAACAATCAATATTTATTCATAAATAATTATTTTACAAATAAATTGTCTAAGTACAAATTATCTATCTATTAAATTAAGTAATGAAATGAGTGAAAATAGTAGAACCCGAAATGCAAACTCGTAAACGAGCCTTGAAAATAATCTTCTCAACTTGAGTCCTGATCTCGACACCAAGTGACTCCAATGCAATGTATATCCACATTTGTAAGTTAGCCAAACGCGTCCCCAAGTTATTCGTGCCAAAATGTACCTCGCAAAAGATATGAAAATGAAATTGGATTAGTACGATAATAAAATGTAATAACTAATGAAAATAAAATAATAATAATAAAGTAATAAAAAAATAATAATAATAGTAATAAAATAATAATAATAATAGTTATGGGGTTTTATTTTTGTAAAATTTAGGCTCAGGTTTGTATGGCGTGTCGAGTAGAGGCTCGGGATTTTGGTACGGCTGCAAACGAGGAGCCCGGGCCAGTTGCCATGCCAAGTACCAAACCCACCACTGTATTCGACTTGCTTTGCATTAAATTCATACATTCATCATCGCCTATTTGCTTTAGGGACACGGGGACGGGACTATTCAAGTGTAGTATCATGTTCAAATCAATCCCGAGACCTCAATACATGTATATGTATTTTTTCATTGGCCTATATGTGGTATCCGTTCAAATCAGTTTTTTAGGCCTCAAATGAATTACTTTGCCTATCAAAGCAGCACAATGTTTGCTAAACATCCCCACTTGTATAGTATCAAATGTAATATCTGTCCAAAATCAACAACTCGTCGGCAGCATTAAACTTACGAAATAACCAACTTATGAGTCAAGTGGATCCAAGTAAGCAATTAACCAGTCAAACATAATGACCATGTAGCTCAAGATTTGTTAAAGAGACAAAATAACATAGCATTTAGCAATGCCCAAGCAAACGGCAAAGGATCTTTGGACCAAAGCCAACTACAAACGGGGCAAGGGAGGAGCGACACCAGCCGCCTGGTGGCGTCGCTACCAACTCCATCAACCCCTTTTAATTCCAGACGCTGCAACTCCGCCACCACCATTTCAATTCAACTCCACTACCACCGTTTCAATTCAATCACAAACCAACAGGGAGGAAAGTGATTCCACTGAGGCAACGGGAGAACCAATAACATCAAAGGGTAAAACACAGGACAGAAAACCATCGAGGGCACCGCCGGTCAAAATTCGACCGGATTCTGGTGAACAAAGCAACAGAAAACATCAGAAAATCATCCAAGCAGTGATAATGGTCCAAGACAACAAATCCCAGTAACAAGGAACCACGAGTCAACATCGTAGAGAAACAAATAGACCCAGAACAATTTTGCCACACACGTAGCAGCATAAATCATAGAAACAGAGAGATAAACATCCAGCAGCGGCAGTGGAGAAATGACTCCATCAAAGCGGCGAGAGAACCAAATCGCGATAACCAGTAAATCAACAGGGCCAAGAGATCAGGGGCGAGGGGCGATTGCCGGCCTATTTCTAGGCGGCGTCGCTGCAACTCGCCTTCGTCATCTCTTTTCTTTTTATTTTATTTTATCGATAACAGGCCGCAAAAACATAGAAAAGAGACCACCAACGACAGATTTTCCGGCCAGTTGCTCCGATGGCTTTGTGTGTCTTAGCCTCTGTTTCCTTTTCTGCCTCAGCTTGTGTATTTCCCTAATCCCTTTTTCCCTATCTGTTTTTGCTCGCGTGTGTGTATGTAAAATAGGTTTTGGGTGTTTTTTGTGTTTTTAGGAAGATGATGATGATATCGATATGATTGTCCTTTTGTGTTGTGGGAGAGATGATAAAATAGTTAGGGGTGGGGGTTTGGTGTATGTGTCTTATGTAGAAGAAGATGGTGGGTTCTATGATTTTGTGTATGTTCAAAAAGGGGAGAGGAATGTGTGTGGCTATATCTGATTTTTGTGTTTTTTGAGAGTAAGGGAGCTAGGGCTTTTTCGAAGAAGATGATGAATAGTGTGTGTAGAGGCTAGAGTTTTGTGGATGTAGTGTATATATATGTGTAGGTATTGCAAAGGTAGGCTGTGTTTAGGTCGAATAACTCATATAGCATCCAATTAAATTAAACAAAGAATTGCATAGCAGGCCGCAAATGAAGTGATGACTTGCGATTTTGGCCATATCTCTTTTAAAATTAGCTATTTACTTACAATTTTAAAAAATTGAACTTAATTAAAAATAATTATACATTTAACTAAAATCCGGGATAAAATTGGGTGTCAACACGTCTAAGCCATCGTCAAATAACATTGTATCAGCCAAAGGGGTCCTCTTTGCTTCCGTAGTACCTCGAAGAGACGACACACCAATTCAGTTGATCCATTAGCGCCAATCGATCCCGTAACTCACTGAGTTCCTCCCTAACCTCTCGCACTAATGCTTCAATAAATTTCGACTCGGAAGATGTAATCTTATCTGGAGTAAGGCAACATTCCTCGGGGAGAGGCCGTTCACCTTGTATGTCGGCGACCCCGTGCAGGGTCGGGTACTTGAAGAACTGATAAAGTGTTGAGTTCACTCCCCTGACGTGTCTTGTATCCATGGCCGTCCTAGGATTATGCTGTACATGAGATTGCAATTCATCACCTCGAAAGTTGTTGTGCTCATCATGCCCGGTATATGGATCGGTAGAGCTAGTTCCCCACTGGATGCTTCCCGGATTCCGTTGAAACCCATTATGTTTCGAGTGCTCGAGGATATTTGAGGACAATGGTTGAACTTGCGTAACATCTCCCCCCGATAATATTAGCACTGCTCCCCAGATCGATAAGAGCGTGCTGGACATGTACACCAGATATTTCCACAGGTACAACGAGATCACCTTGGCGGTCTAATTGCTCCTCCAAGTCGAATGTGATGGATTCAAATGTTATCCCAGTTATTGTAGTCCCCTGGGCCATGTTTCGTTCGTCCATAAAGATGGCACTGATGGTTTTCAGGTTGTCATACTCTGGGCCTTTATATCGGCGGGAACCCTACTTCGAGCAGCTCCTTGAGATGGCCTTCCATTAGCAATTATTCTATCTCGATCATCAAGGCGTTGCAATCAGCCGTTGCATGGCCCCCGCTGCGATAAAAGTCACAATAGGGTATTGTGTTTCTCCATGTAGATCCCTTCGTGTTAAGTGGCCATCGGACCCTGGGACCCAGTTTACCAAGGTGGTTGGTGACTAGGTCCACAGAATTGATGCGAAGATCAATGTCCCTAAAATTTCGGGGCTCAGTTCGTTTTTCCTGGGACCTGAGCGCTCGAGAATTCTGCCGCCCGGCGCCCGCTTGATTTTGGACCTTTGGCTTCATCCTTCTACCATCCCCCTCACATTCTAGGGACGGGTTTTTTGGTCTCTTCCTTCGTTTGTTCTTGGGGTTATGAGAGTGGTCAGGTTCCAAAAAAAGTTTCTCAGTATACCTCTGATGTAGTATCTCCATGTGGATACCAGGTGTTAGGTTAAACTCCACTGCAATTTTCGGGTAGCTAAAGATCCCTTTGAATTCAATCTCTGCTGAAGGCTACCACAACGATATTATTAGGGACTGGAGGGAGCTCCATGATTTCCTTCTGAAATCTATCGAGGTAATCCTTCAGCAATTCGTTGTCGCGTTGTCGTATCTCGAAGATGTTTTTCGTGTGCTTCTCCCACTTGCGAGCACCAGAATGCACTTTCTTGAACAGGTCTTGCATATGAGTAAATGGTTCAATGGATCCCATTGGTAACTGAGTGTACCAAGCAAGGATTTCTTTAGTTAAGGTGGAGCCGAACCTCTTCAATAGAGAAGATTGGATTTCTTCTTCAGTAATCTCGTTACTCTTCACAGCTGTATAGTACGCAGCAAAATGCTCGTCCAGATCCGTCGTTCTGTCATACTTCAGGTTATCCGGCAGACGAAAGTGCTTTAGTATGCAGACCAATGCGGCACTTGCCTTGTAAGCATGCTTGTAAAACTTCGGCTCATCTATCATGGTAACTTGGGGTGGAGCACCCGACACATTACCAATCCGGTCATGGATGGCCTTCATCTCCTTTATGAGATCCTGAATGACAGGGGCTCCCATGAGGTCTTGATTATTGATTGTTGATGAGCCTCTTGGAGTAGCATCCATGTTAATCCTTCAGTTAGGCACAGATGCTGGTGAATCGCTTATAGGCATTGGTCCTCGTGGAGATGCGGGCCTTTGAAATTATCCTGTAAACATCGTGCCTAGTTTACGGGATACCCCCTCGATCACGTTTTTGAAATTTTGTTCCTCCTGTTCCATCATAGTTTTGAGGAGATCAGTAATGAAAATTTGGAACTCAAGGTTACTTTCCAATGGGCGGTTAATCCCTTCATTACTGGCGACAAGGGTCGGCTCTTTAGAAAGATCCTTCGGCTGTTCGGCTGGATCCTTTTGTTGGGCGCTGGGATCGTCAAGATCCTTTGCTGATTCCGTCATAGAATACCTACAATTGCCTGGGCCCCACAGTGGGCACCAAACTGTTTATGCCTAAATTTGTATGTCTAGGTTAAACAATTAATTATGAATGAGGTCACAAGCAATACAGTAAATTACGATGGAAAAGTAAGTAAAACACGATAAAAATAGAGATAAGTAAATAAACAAGAAATAATGGAGAAAAGCAATGTAAATCTTATTCCTTAAGAGTATCCGAAGTTGTTGGCGTATCCAGTGTTGTGTACAATACAATGTAAGGGGGGATATTTATTGTAGTGATACCCAGTTCTAAATAAGGTAAAATACAAGTACTAATAGGGCCATGGGCCTACAACTCAAGGTGGTGTTATACCAAACCCTAACTAGGAGACTATAAACCCTAGGCGACAGGATGTGTGCCCTGCGCCCTGTGGCCAAACCGCCTAAATGATCGCTGGCTCTAGGAGCGGGCTATATCCTCAGTGCTCAATGACTTGTGGATAAGTCTAGTCTCGCCAGCTGGACTCGTTTCCCCGTAATAATAGGTGACTTATTTTTTCCCACACATTGTTAATATCGTAAATTCCTTAGTTTCAGGTTGTAATGAGTTCGCATGAGCATTGGTTGAAGATTACAGCTAAAGAGCAAGAATTGAAGCCAAAGTGTGAAGATCATGATGCCACAGATGAGGCGCCCCGCCTCAAGTCTAGGAGCCCTGCCTAAGGAAAAAGCAGAGAGTGGAAAGTTGAGACACGGCTTGAGGCGCCCTGCCTAGAAGGCCAGGTGGACCGCCTGGAGATAAAGCCTGCAGGGAGGACCACCTTGACTCAAGGGCAGAGTGCCCGGCAAACTTCAGAGAGTGTGGATTTTTAAGCCCAGAAAGAAGCGGACCACCTCAGCTACCTCCAATTTTAGCTTAGTATAAATAGCTAAAGCCAGGGTTTTAACATTATTACATTCCATATTACAAACTCTACTCATAGGAGGCGATTTTGAGAGCCAAGTAGAAGTCTTTTCATCTATTTGTAAGCTTCTTAACTTGTATCTTTGAATCATGATTCATATATCAATTCAAAATCTATGTGTAGAATCATTTCATTACATATTTATTGCTTTGATTCAAACCCCTAGTATGAGTGGCTAAACTTATAATTAGGGGTCTAAATATGCGATAAGTAACAGAAAATCAATGGGTGTTGTTCAATTTCACTATCCATAACACAAGTGGCAATTATCCAACTCCCCATTACAATAGCATCAAAATTTCAATATCCATGATATTTGGGATTTCTTGTCTACTTAGCTAATTAAAGACTCGGGAGAGATAGTTAGCGTAGAATAGTGGAGTTTGCGAGGATTTGGGTTGATAGGCTATTTCATAGACTAACCCATCTAAAAGGAGTTACGCTCGGAAGAGGTCTCCTTTCCTCAGGTCCTTGAGTAGTGCTTTATGCGCTCATCTAAGGCTTTGACGAGCAGGATGAGATAAATCATTCTTAGGCTGGGAGGATTCTAGAGATTGCATTAGAATGAATCGACCAAAATTATACTTATGTTGGAAAGGTAAAGTGAATACACCCGTCGATCGGATATTACTATTAGTCGTTTACACCTATAGCATCGTAATATAGAATCAATTATTTGCTTAAATTTGTATGCATTGTTGTTTAACATAGAAGCATATAAAACAACCCCATTTCTATGACTCAATACTAAGCTTCATTTGAATTTCTATTTGCAACTCTCTTGTCAAGCTAGTTTCCTTGGAAAATCGACCCCGACTCACATCAGGTATTATACTCTGATGACCGCCCCTCACCTTTAATGGTATAGGATTGAGCGTGGATCAAATTTTGGCGCAGTTGCTGGGGACTATGGCTTCAATATTGAGTTGCATTAGTTGATCAAAAGTTGTTTAGTTCGTAATTCCTAGCAGTTTACTTTTGTTTTTGGTTTACCTTGTGTAGTTGAAACATGGCTTATAGGAGAAATCCTAATTGGAACTTGTGGAATCCCAATTACAACCATTATTATAATCAACAATATGGGGATCCACAAGGTTATGAAGAAGAATATGAGGAAGATTTACATGTAGAGCTCAACCAAGAGGGTTATCCATTTCATGTTGAGCAAGTAGATGATGATGATCCTCAAGAGGAAGCTAATGATCCTCCAGTTGAAAATGTGGCACCTCAAGGTGACATTCCTTTTGCTCAACCAAATGTGGGTGCTCAAGCAAATGCGGGAGTGCAAGAGGATGGAGAAGGAAATCTTGGGGAAAATGATGGTGTTGTAGGTAATGCTAATCGAAATGGAAACAATGCAAACCGAGGTGGCCGAGATTAGTTATGCCTAAATTTTTACGTCTAGGTTAAACAATTAATTATGAATGAGGACCCAAGCGATACGGTAAATTACAACGGAAAAGTAAGTAAATATGATGAAAATAAAGACAAGTAAATAAGCAAGAAATAATGGAGAAAGCAAAGTAGTAAATCTTATTCCTTGAGAGTAGCCAAAGTTGATGGCGAATTGTCTTGTGCACAATACAATGTAAGGAGGGGTATTTATAGTAGTGATATCCAGTCCTAAATAAGGTAAAATACAAGTACTAATAGGGCCATGGGCCTACAACTCAAGGCAGTGGTATACTAAATCCTAACTAGGAGACTGTAAACCCTAGGCGACGGGATGTGTGCGCTCTGTGACCAAACCGCCTAAACGATCATTGGCTCTAGGAGCGGGCATATACTCTCAGTGCTTGGTGAATTGTAGGATAGGTCTAGTCTCGCCACCTGGACTCGTATCCCAGTAACAATAAGTGGCATATCTTTGCCCACACAGCTAGTCCCCCCACTTACTGAGTGCTGACGCAAGCAGTCAAGAAGTGAAAGCGGCATGATGTGAAAAGATATCTCACTGACTTTTTAAGACTCGCAGTCTCTTTGACCAAGAATGATATTGAACTCTTCAAGAACTTTGTGTGCTTCCTTCTGATTGGCTGATACCAATCTCTCACACTTTTTCAGGAACTGCCATTAACTGCTTCAAATCATTTCGTATCTCTAGCCAAAATGACATGTGACTGCTTCGTGCTTCATCCTTATCCCCTTCTGCCTATAAATAGTGACTTCATGATAGTAGGAAAATCACAACTCTTCTTCACAAAAAGAATCAGTTCTTCAACAATTTCATATGATAGTGAGAAGCTGTTCTTTAAGAATATTTGCCTTTGATCCTGGTTCGATATTCCCAGAAAACCTTCTTTGTTTCGAATGGATGTTGCATGAAGGAGGAAACTCATCTGTAGTTATCTTCTCTTTTCTCTACATCCCTGAGGGAACAAATGAAGTCCCCTAAGTCATGAAGTTTGATGGGGATTCTAATGATGTCGTTCGGGATATTTTCATTGTTTTACGTGTACTGATTACGGTGACCCCATGCAGGGTCAGGTACTTGAAGACCTGATGAAGTGTTGAGGGAACTCCCCTGATGTCGTGTATCCATGGATGTCCCAACATTACAATGTATGGGAGATTGCAATTCATCACCTGGAAAATGGTTGTGCTCATCATGCCCGGTACATGGACCGGTAGAGCTATTTCTCCAGTGGATGCTTCCCGGAATCCGTTGAAACCCATTATATTTCGAGTACTCGAGATTATTTGAGCACAATTGTTGAATTTGTGTAACATCTCCCCTTGGATAATATTAGCATTGCTCCCCGGGTCGATAAGAGCACGTTGGATATGTACATCGGATACTGCTACAGGTACAACAAGGTCTTCTTGTTGTTCTGCCTGCTCCTCCAGGTAGAATCGGATGGATTTGAATGTTATCTCGGGTCGTTGCAGTCCCCCGGGCCGTATCCGGTCGTTCGTCCACAAAGATTGCGTGGATGGTCTTCAGGTTCTCAGACTCTGAACCTTTAAAACGGTGGGGCATTTCTTCTAGCAGCTCCTTGAGATGCCCCATCTTGATGTATATACACTTACTTAAGATACAAATTTATGTTATGTTCCGACATTTTAGTTTTCAAATAAGCTTCCGGTTTTCTTCGCCTGGTTCTTTCCGGAGGTTTTTTTTTAACCATGTACATGAAATCTTTCAAAAATGTATTAATGAATCATGTGCTACCTACCTTATGTTACATAGCTTTTTATGGCATTTTTGATAAACAGATGTGTATTTTGATTGACATGGCATAAGTTGTAGACCGTGAGGGTCTTTTGTTGGCTTAATTGAGTTGTTGCCATGGTCCAATCTTAGACCATTGTGTGCTTCGTGAGTGAGTGTCCTTAGTGTGTGTTTGGATTTTGTACTTGGAAGATCACTTGCATGTATGATGAGTTTTTGAATAATAAAGCTTCTGTGTGTGACTTGATAGTTTGAAACTTGCCCTTAGTATACTTTGAGACAAAATCCTAGGTGAAACTTAGCTTGAGACATGATTTTAGGCTTTCCTAGGACCGCTAGAATTCTACATGGCCTACCCTTGCATATTTATCTTAGTCAACCCCTCTGAGCTTTTAACCAATCATTTGGCAACCACAAATTGAAATCCGAACCAATTCTTGTGTGCTAAGGCACCAACACTTTTTTGGCCTAAACCTCCTTATTTCATTAAAAAACGTGCAACCAAGGCTAACATCTAAGTTTTGGGGAGATGGTAGAAAGTTTTGGAAACCATTTGTGAATGTCACTTGAAATAAAAAGAAAAAAAAAAAGAAAAGAAAAGAAAATCAAAGAAGAAAACAAAAAGAGAAAAGCAAAAGAAAAAAAGGAAAAAAAGAACAGTGATGAATAAAAGAAGGGATGACTAATACCATCTTCACGAAAAGGTAGAATGAGCTGAAATGAAAAGAAAAGGAAAGGTGCACTTAAAAGATCAAGATGATGTAGTGTTAAGGAGGTGTAAGTCACTAATTAGCCAAATATATCACACCTAGGACCAAAAGCCTACATTACAATCTTATCAAGTCCTAATTGATCTCTAGTCAAGTATCCCTACATAAGTGAAGAAGTACAAGAAGGGCAAGTTTTCAAAGTTTTGGGAAACATGCATGAGCATTTCCTTGCAAGTGTGAGAGTTGAATTATTGGAATCCAATTTTTGTTCTAAAAAAAGTATTTTGAGAGTGAAGGACTCCATTCTTTTTCGTGAGGATAGCAAGTGACTTTTGAGTGTAGAATTTAAGTACATAGTGAGGTACATGAGCAAGTGAAGCGAGCCAATGACCTTGAGGCAACTCTGGAGTCTCATGTGTTTCTTTTTGTCATGGTTCGATTAGGATACATAGTTGTTTGTCAAGTGTTCATATGGATAAGTGTAACTAGTTGGTACTAACTGTTTCATTAATGCAAAATGATTTTGTAATGGTAAATGTGGAACATGACTTGATATTGAACTTAAATGTAAAAACACTTTGGTATCCTTGATTTTGAGTTGCTTGAGGACAAACAAAGACTTAAGTTTTGGGGAGTTGGTAAGTTGGTATTTTACCAATTCAAAGGCTACTTTAGGCTTTCGTTTTTTTAATTCAAAGATAACATTTGGTATTGTTATGTCATAAATTGCTTAGTTTCAGGTTGTAATGAGTTCGCATGAGCATTGGTTGAAGATTAAAGCTAAAGAGCAAGAATTGGAGCAAAAGTGTAAAGATCATGATGCCACAAATGAGGCGCCCCGCCTAAGGAAGAAGCAGAGAATGGAAAGTTGAGACACGGCTTGAGGCGCCTCCACCTAGAAGGCGATTAGCCTGCAGGGCGGACTGCCCTGACTTAGGGGTAGAGCGCCCGACAAACTTCAGAGAGTGTGGATTTTTAAGCCCAGAAAGAGGCGGACCGCCTCCCTCTGTGGGCGGACCACCTCAGCTACTGTGTCTGCAATTTTAGCTTAGTATTAATAGCTAAAGCTAGGGTTTAAATATTATTACATTCCATATTATAAACTCTACTCATATGAGGCGATTTTGAGAGCCAAGTAGAAGTCTTTTCATCAATTTGTAAGCTTCTTAACTTGTATCTTTGAATCTTAATTCATATATCAATTCAAGATCTATGTGTGAAATCATTTCATCATTTCATTAAATATTTATTGCTTTGATTCAAACCCCTAGTATAAGTGGCTAAACTCATAACTAGGGGTATAAATATGCTATAAGTGATAAAAAAAATCAATGGGTTGTTGTTCAATTTCACTACCCATAACACAAGTAGCAATTATCCAACTTCCCATTACAATAACATCAAAATTTCAATATCCATGATATTTGGGGTTTCTTGTCTACTTTGCTAATTAAAGACTCGGGAGAGATTAGTTAGCGTAGAATAGTGGAGTTGGTGAGGATTTGGGTTGATAGGCTATTTCATAGACTAACCTATCTAAAATGAGTTACGCTCGGAAGAGGTCTCCTTTCCTCGGGTCCTTGAGCTTTATGCGCTCATCTAAGGTTTTGGTGAGCTGGGTGATATAAATCTCTCTAGGCTGGGAGGATTCTAGAGATTACATTAGAATGACTTGACCATAAGTATACTTGTGTTGGGAAGGTGAAGTGAATACACCTGTTGATTGGATATTACTATTAGTCGTTTATACCTCTAGCGTCGTAATATAGATATTCACCTATTGATTGGATATTACTATTAGTCGTTTATACCTCTAGCGTCGTAATATAGAATCAATTACTTGCTTAAATTTGTATGCGTTGTAGTTTAACAAAGAAGTATATCAAATAACCCCATTTCTAGGACACAATATTAAGCTTCATTTGAATTTCTATTTGCAACTCTCTTACTTGACAAGCTAGTTCCCTTGGGAAATCGACCCCGACTCACATCGGATATTATACTTTGACGATCGCCCCTCACCTTTAAGGGTTTAGGATTGAACGTGGATCAGTCATCCAAAGGTTCAAAAACTTTAACTACGTGCTTATTGTGATGCTGACTAGGCACCATGCCCAATGCCAAGGAGATCAATCACTTGTTACTTAGTAAAGCTGGGAGGTTTAATGATTTCTTGGAGACCGAGGAAGTAAAGCACAGTGTCAAAGAGCTCTGCTGAATTAGAGTATAGGAGTATGGCTAACATAGTAGCAGAGCTCACTTGGTTGTCAGGGCTATTAAAGAAACTAGGGGTAGAGTTGAGATTACCAGTTGAACTACATTGTGACAGCAAAGTAGCACTTGGAATAGCAGCAAATCTTATGTATCACGAGATGACAAAATTGACACGACCCGAAATCCGGCTAGGCCGTGCGGGCACCCGACATCCTCCCCTAGACCCGTCGAGCGAACCCTTACCAATTAAATTAGAAAAATATATATAATTCAATTTATAAATAAGAACAATACTTAGAAAAAAAACACAGACATACTGATACCTCTAAGCTGTACAAAAGAAATTACAGCTGACTACCCAACATACTAGGTTTAGGGCTATCCAGACTAGACATCTAAGAGTACAAAAGAAGACAGATACCTCCTGGAGGGAGCAAAATGCAACTGAAATAATAAACAATAAACGGGTGGCCATTCGAAATAAAGCTGGCTCACCCTGACAGCTGAAGTCATCCTCGCTCCTGAACAACGCGGCGAACTCAATCCTGGAGCGAACCTACCGAAACGAAATAGATAGATAAGAAACAAACAACAAAAAAAGGGTGAGTCAAAAATACTCAGTAAGTGGGGCAGACTAGCCACCTCAAAGAATAGGATAGCTAGTAAGGGAGAAGAAACAGATAAACCAAACTCCTATTATTTAAATTACAAAAAGGCAGAGCAAGATAATAACCGGAAATACGTATGAAGCCATAAACTCAACCAGGAATCCGAGCCAGAAACATATCAACAAATAAGCAATGCATGTATAAGTAGAATAGTAGTTATGTACCACAAGTCTAAACAATGGTATGAAATGAAATGAAATGAAATGAAATGAAATATGATGCAATGGGTCACATGTGCCAAATGAATGGAGCGGAATCCTCTTGCTCCGAGGGCGGAATCATCCTACCCTCAATATGATGCAATGGAGCGGAATCCTCCTGCCCCAAGGGCGGAATCCTCCTACCCTCATTATGATGCAATGGAGCGGAATCCTCCTGCTCCGAGGGCGGAATCCTCCTACCCTCAATATGATGCAATAGAGCGGAATCCTCCTGCTCCGAGGGCGGAATCCTCCTACCCTCAATATGATGCAATGATAACCCTTCACCGGCGCGGGACTCTCAACGACTGCCGGGAAGTATATGTCAACTCACAGCTAGAATACAATGCTCAGATCCTCAATGAAATACAACCAACAGGACATAACATATAATGTATAATATAAATCCAAAGCTAAGGCGTAATGAGTACGCCTATCGGCAGCTACACACGTAAGGAACACGTGGTAGAAAATCCACGAGGCCAGGTGCCCCCTAAAGAAATAGATATACACACTTACCTCTTCCAAAAGTTAGTACGGCTAATCAACAACCGCTTTATCCTTTGGTTTTCTTGCCTCGCGATCCCACTCTATTCAATAACCAGAAAAATATATCAATTTAGGCTAAAGGCTTCATTCCTCACATCTTAGGGCAATCCGTTTAGGAACCTAATACCCTATTCGCATACGCAATACGCAGGCCAGGCCTATGTACAGGGTTTAAGGTCACATAACCAAACCCAAAATAAATTACATTTATATGTTGCCCATAACTCACTGAGTACGAATATATAATCAATTCCATTATCGGGGTCCATTTGACCCTTTAAACTATTAATTGAACTTATTAAAACGATGTCTAATATTCCAAGTTTTACCGTCAAAATATATTCAAACACACGTAATAAACTCAAATAATATATTAGGATCATTACCAGAATGTTTCAGAGTGAAAATTCTACTTTTCTCAGGCCCCTTTTCGCATTTTCTGGAATTTTTCCTCTGCTACGTTTTCTGTTTTTCGTTTCTGTGCTTGTTTCTATTTCTGTTCTCGAAATTGATAAGTAAGGGGATTTATATCCCCCACCACCTAACTTTCAATTACATTCTTTTCCTTTTTTTTTTTTTAGATTTGCTGCTACGGTAAAAATTAAAACGGCACCCTACGATATTCGAAATAATTCTGACTTTTGCATACCAGTTATACAAAATATATGTAGCATACTCGCGAAGGCGGATCTCAAATCGGACTCCCGAAACTCAATATGCAAATTAAATCGAAAAAGGTCAAAATATTTAACTTTCGGCATTTTAGCGGATACAAGCCGAACTACATCGATATTTACTTTCGAAAGTTCACAAAAGTTACAAATAATCAGACGAACCTAACGGCGCTTTCGGATTTTGAATCGGAGCTCATTCGCCAAAACCGAGCTCGAAAATCTCTTTTTAATATTTATCGACAATAAAAACTGAAACCTTCTTCCGATGCCTACCATACGAGGTCTGATTCAGCTCAAATTTTACAGATAGGTCCTAATAGGTATTATGAATATTTTAAAATTATCTGCACGCCAATCGGAGTCCTAACTTCTGGATGGATTAACATGATTCAGCCGATAATCACCTCTTCGACATACCTTTCGATATAGAACAGGTCGATGGAACTCAGAATTAGCTCACGCTTGATGCAATAGGGGGAGCTTTTAAAGTACCTTGTCAGTACACATTATAGAAGATTTGATGCAAGCTATATTATTTTTACAAACACACTATGCAACATCTCAGTTGATGTTAGTGTTGTTCCGCAAGCTCTTTGTGGGAATGTAGTTACTCATATCCTAATGTATGTCAAAGGTTCATCTGTACAGGGTCTATCATATAAGGATAAGGATCATGCAAATATTACTGGATAGTATGATGCAAACCGGGAATGATCTTCAGACTAAACATCTACTTCAGGGTATTGTCTTTGAATTGGAAATATCATGACTTGAAAAAGTGAAAATAAAAGAGACGTGTAGTTGGACCATGAGCTGAGGCAGAATACCAGCAACAAAATTGATTACATGTGCACTTATAACGCTAAAGTAACTTCTCAAAGAGTTGGGGTGTAAAGGAGATATGCCAATGATGGATGGACGACAAGCTGCACTAGATCTTTAACTCTACATTTTCATGAAGTAAAACAGCGTCAGTATGAGGGTCCAGTTCTAGGTGAATACAGACAGATAGCCAGAAGAAAACCGGAGTCACAATACAGGGTTACTACTAACAATGTTCTCATGTATAAAGATAGACTTTGTGTTCCTGATGTTGCAGATTTACGTGGACAGATTATAATAGAGGCACATTATTCCAAATATATTGTTCATCCAGGTTCGACTAAGATGTACTATGATGTTAAGCATATTAATTGGTGGTACCGAATGAAGTGTGACATAGCAGAACTTGCGGCTCAGTGTTCTAATTGCCAGCAAGTTAAAGTCGTGTCATCTTTCCAGACTTTATGCTTTCAGCAGATAGGTACGTATATACGATCAGATCGCCAGCTTATCTCTAGCATTAATAGATCATTAGTGGGTTTAGCAATGATCGACACTCATTGTAGGTTTCTGTCGTGGCCTTAGGTTGGGTCGTGACAAAAGTGGTATCAACGCCTTAGAGATTTAGTACTACTATTCAGTATATGGAGGAAGACTCCTCCACTTAAAGCACAAACTCATGCAGCTATTTGAATAGGAATAACCATCCCCGCATAGTCTGCTGGACTAAAGAAGATTTAGCTAAAGGTTAACATAGGCAGACCTAAGCTACCAACTACCCTTTCGAGTTGCCAAACAGCTGCAACCCTCGAGTTCACAACTCCATACCTTTGCCATAAGCACCATCGCCTGATAGATCAAATCAGAGGTCAAATGATGCCTCTCATTACCCTTAGTAGCCTTGAAAAACAACAATGTGCTGCTTACCCAGCTACCTTGACACACACTCTGGCTCAACACAGGGAGCATCACAAGTGGCTACCAACCGCCTAAGCTCACCAGTGCCGAATCAAGAAGAGATGGCAATGGACTGAGAATAGAAATAATTAGAGCTTTAGGAAGCTCATCTTCTTATTCACTTGGCTACCTGAGCTAGACTGCTCACGAGTCAAGCTAGCCAAAGAATCGCAATTGAAGAAATAGATATTAAATAAGCTCTATGGAACAACATCCATATCAATTTAACCTTCCTATAAAAAGAAAACTCCGACAATTTACCAGAAAAACCTTTTATAACCCAGATAAGCTCAGGGGATAACATGACTTTACTAGCGTTTCGAACCAAGAGGAGACACATAGATCGAATATTACTTACTAATCACTGTGCACCGGAAGAAACGATAACACTTTCTGATGGTGACGAATTAGGATCCCATTATCCTACCAATATTGAATTTCGATGAGTGAGGTAAACTGAATTGACATAATAACATAAGGTGGCGTAACAAGATGCCAAGCAGACAATACCGACACTCACTGTAAAATCTCTCATATTTAGTCCAGATAAAATAGTAGGGTCGCACAAATGCCCTGAATAAGTCATACTAGATGCTCACCACTCTATCGCAATCGATTCTTAATTGAAACCATATCCAAGGAAACCATAGAAACATGATATGACAAACCATTTCCAAATCGATCGAAAGAATCAAATCTTACTCACATTTAAGCGAGGAAGAAATCTCAGGGTCTACTATATCGGATACCTCAGCATCCTGCCGACTGGTAGTTCATAAAACTGCCTCTGCAGCTGAGTCGAGCCACTACCCTAATAATCATCTTGTGAAGAACCACTGCCACCACACTCTCGACCTCTACTGGATGGTGGCATTTCTCTGGCTGATTGAGATCTAAATGAAATTCCCTGCGACTGTGCAGGTGCCTGATGACAGGAGAAAGGACGACTGCCTACTTGCCGGAGTAAGAGAAAAACTACTCAAAGGATAACCAGACTCACAACAATGATAACACCTTTTCACTGAAAATGGAAGCTGGAAAGAATGTTGATAGCTATAAAGAGAAAAACTGGGTCTGATCTTGACAAACTACTGGCGCATTTTAATAATCACGGGACACAAGCTGAGATAACCTAGAAGGTGACTTCCAAAAATAATCAGAACTCTTACCCCCAAATGAGGTACCATGGTGCCCACTAGGGCCATGGGATCTTTTGCTCTCCCACTCTAACTCTTCCCTCTCTAACTTATGGTATGCGGAATACCTCTGAGAAATATCAACAACGACATCAAATGAAATCCCGACCTCAGTCTCTCGAGCCATCTGGGATCTCAAGGAAAAAGAAAGGTCATCAATAAATCTTTGAATCTCTCGAAAGGCTCATGGACTAGTTCTAATGCATATTCAGCCATTCTATAGAATTCAATCTCATATTTTGAAACACCAAAAGGCTAACCGACAGGCTACCCTGTCCAATCCACTCAAACTGGCAACACTTTTCATCTCGCTCGCTACTCGAAAGAAACTTTTCCACGATCTAGAAGAAAACCGAACCAAGTTATCCAATAAAAGAGCGGTCCACCAATTCAAGGCTTGACCCCTGAAATTGGAAAGCAAAATAATCAACACCATACCGCTCGATGTAATTAAGAGCCTGAAGGATATGCTGACATCATTTTATTTAAAAAAATTACACGGGGATTATCTGATGCATGGCTTGAGAATATCGGAAGGTTCAACCAGATAAAATAATGCAACATCTTCGGACACTCGGACCGAGCTATTACTTGGGCTAGCTAACAACCCAGAATAATTAGTGACGCAACACATGCTGCCTCCGTAACATAATTCACTGCAGCAATATTAAGAACCGGAAAAGAGCTCTCTGAGATCGAGCGTCTGCACATACGGCAACCTGATAGGCTGTCCAGCAAATAATAGGTTCTTACGGTATCTGCATCGCCAAGATTCTCGTAAAAGCATCGTAGAGAGCCAAGGGAACCACAAGGCCCTGCTCCCTTGCCCATCGCGAGCTCGTACAGCTGGGACCTCCGTAACTAGATCGTCAGCACGATCAAAACTCTCGGGGCTTCGTCAGTGCTAGCCCCAGGCTAGACTGCTTCGTCTTGAACTCATACCGTCTACTGATTTGTCGCATGATTGTTCACAATTACCACGAAGCAATTAACAAATAAATGAAAATACTTTTGCATCCTAGACCGACGCACGATCAGGAAAGAAGGAAGTGAAACTTCCTAAATGCCATCATAGCCTCTCGTAGATAAGTACGGACGTCTACGCACCCATCAGCGAGACTCTACTAGACACTGTCTTAGTCTGGATAGACTCTAACTCGGGCTCTGATACCAACTGATACAACCCGAAATCCGGCTAAGCCGTGCGGGCACCCGACATCCTCCCCTAGACCCGTCGGGCGAACCCTTACCAATTAACTTAGGAAAATATATATAATTCAATTTATAAATAAGAACAATACTTAGAAAAAAAAAACACAGACATACTGATACCTCTAATCTGTACAAAAGAAATTACAGGTGACTACCCAACATACTAGGTTTAGGGCTATCCAGACTAAACATCTAAGAGTACAATAGAAGACAGATACTTCCTGGAGGGAGCAAAATGCAACTGAAATAATAAACAATAAACTGGTGGCCATCCGGAATAAAGCTGGCTCACCCTAACAACTGAAGGCGTCTTCGTTCCTGAACAACGCGGCGAACTCAATCCTGGAGCAAACCTACCGAAACGAAATAGATAGACAAAAAACAAACAACAAAAAAAGGGTGAGTCAAAAGGACTCAATAAGTGGGGCAGACTAGCCACCTCAAAGAATAGGATAGCTAGCCAGGGAGAAGAAACAGATAAACCAAACTCCTCTTATTTAAATTACAAAAAGGCAGAGCCAGATAATAACCGGAAACACGTATGAAGCCATAAACTCAACCAGGAATCCGAGCCAGAAACATATCAACAAATAAGCAATTCACGTATAAGCAGAACAGTAGTTATGTACCACAACTCTACGCAATGGTATGAAATGAAATGAAATGAAACGAAATGAAATATGATGCAATGGGTCACATGTGCCAAATGAATGGAGCGGAATCCTCCTGCTCCGAAGGCGGAATCCTCCTACCCTCAATATGATGCAATGAAGCAGAATCCTCCTACTCCGAGGGCGGAATCCTCCTACCCTTAATATGATGCAATGGAGCGGAATCCTCCTTCTCCGAGAGCGGAATCCCCCTACCCTCAATATGATGCAATGGAGCGGAATCCTCCTGCTCCGAGGGCGGAATCCTCCTACCCTCAATATGATGCAATGATAACCCTTCACCGGCGCGGGACTCTCAACGACTGCCGGGAAGTATATGTCAACTCACAGCCAGAATACAATGGTCAGATCCTCAATGAAATACCAACAACAGGACATAACATATAATGTATAATATAAATCCAAAGCTAAGGCGTAATGAGTACGCCTATCGGCAGCTACACACGTAAGGAACACGTGGCAGAAAATCCACGAGGCCAGGTGCCCCCCAAAGAAATGGATATACACACTTACCTCTTCCAAAAGTTAGTACGGCTAATCAGCAACTGTTTTATCCTTTGGTTTCCTTGCCACATGATCCCCCACTATTCAACAAGCAGAAAAATATATCAATTTAGGCTAAAGGCTTTATTTCTCACATCTTAGGGCAATCCGGTTATGAACCTGATACCCTATTCGCATACGCAATACGCAAACCAGGCCTACATATAGGGTTTAAGGTCATATAACCAAACCCTAAATAAATTACATTTATATGTTGCCCATAACTCACTGAGTACGAATATATAATCAATTCCATTATTGGGGTCCATTTGACCCTTTAAACTATTAATTGAACTTATTAAAACGATGTCTAATATTCAAAGTTTTACCGTCAAAATATATTTAAACACACGTAATAAACTCAAATAATATATTAGGATCATTACCTGAATGTTTCAGAGTGAAAATTCTACTTTTCCCCGGCCTCTTTTCGCATTTTCTGGAATTTTTCCTCTGCTACGTTTTATGTTTTTCGTTTCTGTGCTTGTTTCTATTTCTGTTCTCGAAATTGATAAGTAGGGGGATTTATATCCCCCACCGCCTAACTTTCAATTACATTCTTTTTCCCTTTTTTTTTTTTAAATTCGCTGCGACGGTAAAAATTAAAACGGCACCCTACGGTATTCGAAATAATTCCAACTTTTGCATACCAGTTATACAAAAAATATATAGCATTATCGAAGGCGGATCTCAAATCGGACTCCCGAAACTCAATATGCAAATTAAATGGAAAAAGGTCAAAATATTTAACTTTCGGCATTTTACCGGAAACTAGCCGAACTACATCGAAATTTACTTTCGAAAGTTCACAAAAGTCACAAATAATTATACGAACCTAACGGCGCTTTCGGATTTTGAATCGGAGCTCATTCGCCAAAACTGAGCTCGAAAATCTCTTTTTAATATTTATCGACAATAAAAACTGAAACCTTCTTTCGATGCCTATCAAACGAGGTCTGATTTAGCTCAAATTTTACAGACAGGTCCTAATGGATATTAAGAATATTTTAAAATTATCTGCACGCCAATCGGAGTCCTAACTTCCGAAACGACTAACCGAGGTCGTTTCAAAAATACATAGATATCGACTTGTATTGGGTGCAAATTAACCGAGGCCTAGACGATAGGGCTCGAAGCATGGTGAGATTGAATCCTTTGGCAAGGAGCTCTCAAGATCTCGCTCAACTCTTGAAGCTAATTGCCTCGGGCAAAAAATGAATCTTGGCCACAAGTTGTCCCTCGAAGCGATTAGAAGATAACTATCACGAGGCGTGCAACCCACCCCTTGGTGAAGATTCACTCTTCGATAACACCACCTGGATTAACGCCACCTGGTATAACACCACCTGCCTCAACGCCACCTGGTTCGACACCGCCTGGCTTAACGCCACCTAGTTTAACACCGCCCGCTGGTTTGACTCCTTTAACTGGTTTAAGCCTCCCAATTGGGGTTACCCCCACCACTGCCAACCAATCCCTCATCATCAAGTGCAAACGACCCTTTTCAGTTGTATGTGATGGCAACTTTGCAACGTCTTTAAGAGCAATTGCTGCTTTCTCCGAAAAAAGGAAAAATGTAACAAATCCCACCGAGCCCATACTCAATTAAGCATCCCAAACATTGTTCCTATGGGCGCAACAACAGGGGGACTTCCAAATAGGGCCGCATCTGGTAGCTCGAGGTCTGCACCATTGGGGAATCAACCTTTCGGGGTAGCTCCAACAGTGGCTGAAACTAGCTTCCCGTAGGACTTTGAGAAATGGAAGAAAGAATTTGAGGCCAGCATGGAAAAATGGCTTGAAAATGTCCCTGGGGTTAGGAAACCTCCGCGAGCTTTAGATATTGAGAAATGCAAACAACAACCTTTTAAGCCCGAGGCTGCTACATCTCTTATTCCCAAGCATTTCAAGCTGCAAATTCTGAAGAAGTACGATAGGACAAGTGACCCTGTTGATCACATAGCTGAATACATGACCATGGTCAAGAGAAACGACTTGACCCCGGTGGAAAGGGATTCAATGTTTCTCAAAAAGGTTGCCGATACCCTTGAGAAAGGAGTGTTGCACTAGTACATGCACCTCCCCTCCGAGTTAATATCAAATTTTGAATAATTGGCCGACATGTTCATCAAGACCCATACTGGGGCTCAGAAGATCCTCAAGTGAAAGGAGGATATCTTCGAAGTTAAACAAAAATACCTTAAGCCCATCAAGGACTTCCTCGAGCGCTTTCAAGCCGAGAAGATATGGACTTGCCTAAAATGGATGATACTCTGGCAATCATGGCTTTCGAAAGGAATTTGAATGTGAGTAACTTCGAGGCTGCTGCCGAACTAAAGAAAGAGCTCCAGCAGTATCAGACCCAGACTTGGAGTGAACTGCACGACAGAGCTTCTGCAAAAATCAAACTTGAAGAGGCCGAATGGAGGATGGTAGGTCGGTATAATTCATACCGAGGCCACGCAAAGTCCTCCAAATGCGCCGATATGCAACGAGGAAACTCAAAAGGGATGTACGAGTCTTATAATTCGTAGAGGCAACATGTAAGTCAAAGCCTTAGAGAATAGCAGCATGTAAGTCAAAGGCTAGGGGAGAAGTTTAGCACAGCTAGTCAAAAGAAATCCTCAGGACCATCCTTGGTATCCAAGGATAAAGATTTGCCCCGAATCTCTGATTGTAATTTCAACATTTCCACTTCCGAGCTGGTAAACGTCATAAAAGGGATAAAAAATCAAGGTGTGAGATTAGCGAGGGATATGAGAACGCCCCCGGGGAAAAGAGATCACTCAGCATTGCGAGTTTCATATGGATTATAGGCATACCACCGAGGATTACAAGGCATTGTGGCTTGAGATGGCTCATTTTCTCAAGAAGGGTGTGTTAGCTGAGTATCTTACCAACAAGGGGAAGCAAAATTTCTCCAAGAATAGGGGATGGGGACAGCCGCCGAAGGTGGAGTCTCCAAAAAGAGTGGTGAATGCTATAACTGAGGGATCGAAGGTAAATGGCGTCAACTTTGCCGCTGTGAAAAAATTCGCAAAGCTTTTGATCACTGTGGAGAAAAGGATCCGATCTGGTGGGTCGAAGAATGATATTGTCTTTGATGCAGAAAACTGTGATGGAATGATGTTTCCCCATCATGATGTTTCGGTGATCATGTTAAGAATCAATGACTGCGATGTCAAGCGGGTTTTAGGTGATCCTGGCAGCTCGGTGAACATCATCAACTATGGAGCGGTTAAGAAAATGTGGTTGAAGGACCTCATCGTCCCGAAAGCAACCATATTGATAGGATTCAACAATTCAACTGAAAAGACGCTTGGAGAAATCACTCTTACTACAACTGCCGAAGGAGTAGATAAGAAGATTGTTTTCCAAGTAATGGCAGAGGGTAGTGGCCTATAATATTATCCTCGGGAGGCCTTGGATCTATGAGATGAAAGTTTTTCCATCTACCCTACACCATGTAATTAAGTTCCCAACACCACGAGGAATTTGCGCTATCCGAGGAGAGCAACGAATAGCTCGTGAGTGCTACTCGATTGCAATAAAGAGTGGAGTTGTTTCAACCAAGTTATCTAAATAGCGATTACTCGGCTCGGGGCCCGATGGAGAAGAGATCTCGGTTCTTGAAAAAGGCTCTCAAAGAGGGAATAGATACGGGCCTTGTTCTCTGACATTGGGGTACACTACCCCTCATTAAAAACAATCTTATACGTACAGCATCAAGTTGTCAACGCCCCAACATTAGGGTCATATGATGCTTAACTCTCGTTCTTCTTTGCTTGTCCTTTTCAGGAGGCAGAGCGAACGGGTGCAAGAGGAGTGGGTTCAGTCAGTATTCGACTAAACAACTAGGGACTTCAAAAAAACTCGAAGATCGTCAATCCGAACACCGGGGACTGTTCCCTTAGGAGTTAGTCTTATTGTTTACTGTAATCGTTCGAGGAGGCTGTTGCAATAAGAATTTGATTAAGTTTTGCCAAAGTCTTGTTATGACTAAAACTTATGTAAATTGACTCGAATTTCATCGATAAAATTTGATTCAGCTTCTTTTTTATTCGATGTTTAAAGCCACTTTTATGCCTCGGCTCGTGAACGAGACGTTGTTCTAAGCTAGCTTCATCTTTTCTATCTAAGTCTTGCAAGCAAAACACTCAAGTGATATGAAATAGATGCTTTCAATATAGGGTGAAAGATATAACATTTTGAATATTCATTAAATGCCTCGGAGGCCAATGCAAAGAAATTTACAAAATAGTGGCTCGAAAGCTTAAGGCTTGAAGTCTAAACAAAAAACAAAAGAGGGAGTGCAGACAAAGCTCACTCAAACGAGGCTTCAGAACCCTCACTTTCCTCATCGCTCGAGCTTTCACTGCTCGAAGGAAGATTGTTCATCAATAGCTGAGCTTTGGCGACATCTTCTTTAGCCTTAGCTATTTCTTCATCCAAATCTGCTCCAGCTTTGCACTGCTCGAGAGTCTTCAGCTTGGTCTGGATAATGGCCAGTTTCTGTCAACTCGGGCTCTAGTATCACGAGACTTCAGCTTAGTCTTGATCTTGGACTTAAGCTTGGATGAAAACATAGCTCCCTCACTCTGAAGGGTCTCAACGCTTGCCTCGAGGGTCTGCGATTGAACATCAAGCTCATTCACCTTCGATGAGAGCTCCTTCCATTGGCTCTGAAGCTGCTCGTTCAAATCATTGATCTTCGCATTTGCTGCTTCAATCTCATCCCATAGAATTTCCTCCTAAGCTTTCTTTTCAGCTTCAAGCTTGGCAATGGTTTCTCGAGATTTATCTAGCTCCAAGGTTGGACTCCTCGGCTGCTTTGCAAGCTCGATCCAAGTCAATCTTAGAGTCGAGCAAATTCTTCTCAAGGTCGACAACCTTGGCCTGAAGTTTAGCCATTAAATGATCCCAACGACCCCCAATCTTCCTCGCCTCTGCCGCTCGGTTAGCCTCCATCTCAGCTGCCTCCATAGTATAAACAAAACCCTGCAAGAAGAAGGGGTTATGGAGGTGCAAATAAAAGTGAGGAAGAAAGAATTTGAAGTAGAAGAAGAAGGTTACATAAATCGCTTGTTGAGATGCAAAAGCCACCAGATCATCAATTGGCAAGCCCTCGACGCGCTCTTGTTCTGCTAGGCCAAGCAAATCCCTAAGGCTGATGGAAACAGCCACTGTGTCATCCAACATACACAGTTCAGGAGTGATGCTTATCATCCTAGGATTTGCATTAGAAGACGAGGGATGATCAGCCCGAGTGTAACCTTCATCCGCCCTATCTTCATCTTGAGCAGGGTTGTCAGTCGCCCTATCCTCGGCAAGAAAATTTTCGGCCACTTTGGCTTTGCCCTTGGCTTTCTCCACAGCTCGATTCTCTTCAGAGTCAACCACTTCATCATCATTGTGGGCCTTGCCACTTGCAGGCTCAACAACTTCGTCACACTGAGGAGCTTCAAGTGAGTTGGCCCGAGGGTGTTTAGCTTTGGAGGGGTTGGGTTTTGCGCCTTTCCTCTTCTTTGAAGCCTTAGCATTGAGGAATCCCAACAAGTCCTCTAAGTCCCTCAGGCTATCCCCAGCCTCGGGGACTTCAACTTCTCTCTTTTCTTTTTTCTTCTCCTTTTTTTTCTCTTCCTTCTCTTTTTTTTCTTCCTTTTCCGGCTCGGTAGCCGCTTTATTGAGGAAACCTGCAAAAGAGGAGGTAAAAATAAGGACAAGTCTTCGAACTAAGAAGAGGGCGTAATTCACACTTACCGTGCCGTTTGCACGACCATTGGTTCTCCCTCAACGCCGCTAAGATCATCCACGATCTCTCTGGCCTCAGCTTGGCGTCAATGAGTGCTTGATCCCAATCAGTCAAAACCTCCGGGAGATTGAGGGGAAGTTTCTCCGCTTAAAAAACAACAAAGAGTTGATTAAAACTCGGGGAGTTGTGCAAATAAAGAAGAAGTCGAGGTTTGGCAACTTATGAGTTCTGCTCCACACTTCGGGGAACTCAGCCTCGGAAGAAAGAAGAATGGTGGGAATAAGAATGAACCGATCGCACCAACCACGATCCTCGGTGTTGTCACCCTTTGTGATTATGGAAAATTTGCCTTGTTTGCTCAACTGGACAACCCCATCATTATGCATGGTGTGGCGAAAAAGGGAAATGAAGTGGTCAAAAGTAAAAGGGACTTTTGTTCATTGGTGCAGAAAGCCAAGGCATTGAATGACCCTCCAAATGCCAAGACCGAGTTGAGCCAAGCATAAGTTGTATGTTCGGCAGAAAGTGTCGGCTATATGGTGAATTGGGAGTGAAAAACCTATCATAAAAGGATAGGTGTAAACGAATGAGAGCCCGGGGACTCTATCGCAGGTGCGATACTCTTTGGCAGGGACCACAATCTGAACCTCGGGGCCCCAACTGCAATCTTCTCAAGCTTGATCTACGTGAGCTCATTTGATTAGGCTCGATGACTGTTGAATAGGCACTTTTCTATTTTTCTCAAGGTCGGAGGCTGTTTGTTTTTTTATTTTAAAATCCTTACTGTGGTCAAACTTCGAGGGTATCACCTGATGGGGTTTAAGCTCTCCGGTGAAAGATTTTTTTATGGGCTGTGAAGCTTCAGCGGCTTTAGCTTCATTATTATCAACATTGGTGGTTTCCTCAGCCACGGCTCCATCATCGTCGACCGATACTTCTTCTTGGTTAGTAGTGTCGCGATAGTCGGAGGTGTTCTCTTTATCACATTCCTCTGGTGAGATGACCCTTAATGGAACTGGTACATCAGCTAATTCACCACTCGTTGTCGTGGTGTTATCATCCATTTTTCTTATTTTTGGAGATCCTGAAGAATCTTTGGTAAAAGACATGATAGCAAGATTTTAACAGACGGAAGATTTGCAGAAAAGTTGGTTACTGTTGATTAAAGGTTTGAGGAACAATGCAAGTAGTGAACAAGTTGGTGGATTTATAGGAAAGATGATGCTCAAGTGCTTCGAAGAGTCGTCATTATTACTTTTACATTGGGAAGGTATAACGAAGGATTGTAACTGATCAGAAATGCCGCGTGTAGCAGATGAGATATTGAAGGGACGGCTAACTTTTTGAATTCCTTGGCAGAGGGTTTGCCACGTTGCTCTCCCTCCGATTTTGTTCCATCCCTCGGACAATTCTGACTATTATCTGAGGGGTGGGGGAGACTATCTGTATAAGGTGAAAATTCACCGAAGCCTAGACGATAGGGCTCGAAGCATGGTGAGATTGAATCCTTTGGCAACGAGCTCTCAAGATCTCGCTCAGCTCTTGAAGCTAATTGCCTCGGGCAAAAAATAAATCTTGGCCACAAATTGTCCCTCGAGGCGATTAGAAGATAACTATCACGAAGCATGCAACCCACCCCTCGGTGAAGATTCGCTCTTCGATAAACGAGCTCGTATTTTCTGTAACTGACGACCGTTGCTCGTGCATTTAAGGAGGAGATCATGGTTATACCACGACAGAACGTGGAATAATGGGCCATTAAGCGCAGTAATTGCTGCCTTCACTCCTGTATATTATTCTCATTCTTGTAGGCTATAAAGGGCCATGAAAATATTATGTAAAGCATCAAGAAATATATCAAATACATTTATCTTCTGTCTTCAATCTTTTGCCTACGTTTCTCTGTCAAATTTCTTGTCTTTTACAGCTTTGATACGAATAATTGCTAGTTAACCCAAAATAAATTCGATTTTTTGTTCTAATCGGATTTAGACCAACACACGACTGTCATTTCACTAGAGAAAAAATACATGAAGGGCTGGTCATAACAGAGCATGTTTCAACTAAGGAGCAACAGGCAGACATATTGACAAAGGCTTTAGGGAAGACGCAACACTATGAATTGATTGCTAGAACGGGATTAAAGAACTTGTTTACAATGCACAGCTTGAGGGGAGTGTTGAGAGTACAAGTTGTTAGCTGCACGATTGTCACAAACCAATCAGAGAGGAGGTGATTTAGGATAGTTGGTGACAACTGGACTAGTTTAGTATTAGCTAGATTAGTTTAGCATTAATTAAACTGTCATTATTTAATTGTAAATGATAGCAAATTAGTTATAGTCGGTTAACTAGTAGTATAAATAGGTAGTTGGTGTAATAGGTTAGTTATCAGTTTTATTTCTCCAACTAACAGAAGGCATTTATTCTTTCTCTCTCTATCTTGGCTCAATTTCTTTACTCACAATAGGAGATCTCACTAGTTGCTCCCGATTACAACGTCTAATAGATGCATTAATAATAAATCTCTATTATTAACAAAACATCCAGCAGTTTTACAACTAAAAAAGGGATATGCAACAATGCCTCAAAGAACGGTAAAGCAAAATCGTTACAATAGACTGTCTATTGCGAGGGTTTCTTGCATAGAGCATATGTTTTGGAGCGTTCCTATAGGACTATCTATTGCTTTCACACGTGAAAATCATGTGCGTTTTATAAAGTATCATAAGGTGCATTGCAAGTTATGTGCATAAAAATGAACCATACAACGACAAGAGAAATTTTATTATGTATCTCACATACTATGTCATACTTTTGTGAGGCTCCTAGTTATTTGACAAGTGGATTCATGAATCCTATATTACTTAAGGATAAAAAAAATAGTAACCTTTTAATCCACATTTATTGCTTTTAGGATTCTTAATGGAAAAATTAAAACTACTAATATAATGAAAGAATAATGACAAGAACATATCATTGAGAGAAATTGAAATTCTCAATTTTATTACTGATCGAGAATTTGATCAAAATGTCCCATTAAAAGGCATATGTGCTTCATTTTTCAATTGTCATGGTTCTAATAATATATATTAATGAGCTCTTTCAATATAATATGTCTATTGAAAATGTTAAATTTCGTAAACACAGTGATCTAATTTGTCTCAAACATCCAAATGCAAACGAAAGAAGTTATCAAAATGCATGAATATGATATAAAAATGAAGGTTCGCAAATTGGGATGTCTGCAACGAACTAATCAAACTCTTATTTAAAAAAACAAAAAAAAAAAAGGAACTTACAGAGTAAGAATTATACAACAAGGAAAAATGATATAAAAATTTTCTAACAAAGTAAGGATTAAACAAAAGAAAAAGTTACATAAAATGAAGAAATACATTTATATTGACTCATTAAAATATTCATACTACAAATTAAATGCACGTTTACGTTGAGCATGAGATTTTCTTATCATATATTCTTCTATTACTTTTCTATTTTGATCTTTCCATTAAGAATCCTAAAATCAATAAATGTGGACTAAAAGGTTATCCTTTTTATTTTTTAACGTTAAGTAATATGGGACTCATAAATCCACTTGTCAAATAACTAAGAGCCTCATACAAGTATGACGTGACGTGTAAGACATATAATAAAATTTCTCGAAGGGGACAAAACCAACATGTACGTTTTTATTTATCCAATTGAGAACATGATGCACTACAACAACGGCAACAGGAAAATATAATAACCGCTTTACTAGCGTAGGCTTAAGTTAATTAATTGTTAGAACCAGGTCCCCCGTAAACGACCAGATGCCCGAAAGCGTTGGTGTGAGTTTGTATTGCATCGGCACGGTACAAATCACGGGCATCTGCAGAAAAATGAAACCTACCGGTATCTAATGTTTCTCCAGCTGAATTCATAATAAAAACATTACTTAAATATGCATCTTCAGTGGTATCCAGTTTTGGGAAAATGCCAGAACCCATTGGAGGGAAAGTAGTTCCGAAACTAAATGCCTCTCCTCCCCATGATGCCTCTGTTGCAAAATCTTTTAATTCTGAAAATATCTCCGGAAGCCAAAAACCAACTTGTGTAGCAGGCTCACGACCATAAAAGAGCCACCATCGACCATTTATCAGATCCTGCATCCAAAATTGTTGATTATTTTATTTTGAAATTAGATGTAAAAAGAGGTTGAATAAATATGGCATTTATCTACCTTTTGTATGTAAAACGCGTCCTCGACTATGAGTCCAGGGTGTGAAACACCTCCGAATGCATGGTCCAAAGGAACATCCGTATTCACAATTACGAATCCAGGACAACGTGTATTAAAGCATTGCGTTGTGCCTGCCTGTGCGATGCAATTACGGAACTCATATAATTGAGATCAAGTAAGGATAAGCTTGTAAATGAATGACTTACTGAATGAAAAGAAGACTTACTTTGAATAACACGAAGAAACGCGTACGATTATCACCATAAAGAATTGGATCCACCTAACATCCGACCAGTTCAATTATCAACTATTGGTAATCATATCGTGTATAAGTAAGAAAATGCCGGATTGGAATTTCACTTACACGCCAACCAGCTTGTATTTGGTCACGCCCTTTTTGAACCTTTACTACAGATGCACTCCATTGGTTACTTTGAACCTTTGGATTATAAATGGACACGGTAGCTCCAGCTGCCGAGATCTGCGGCCCTGGCTTTGTTTGTGCTAGAGCAAACTATGGCCAAAAGCAAAATAAGTACAAGATTTTAATCCACATTGGATGTTGGATTTATCTGAATAAAGAGTCCACCCATAAAGGGGTGCTCTTAATATCTATCCAGGTAAAAAGACAAGTTACCTGATAGAGTCCTACAAGAGGACAACTACTGTATTTTACAGTTATAAATACAGTAGTATTAGGCTCAGATAAACACACTGAAATTTCTACTACTCTTCCTATCTCTCTCTCAAATAAACTAGTGTTTAGACTGTGGATAAAGGGGTTGATCCGTCAAGCACGTGACAACCACCGACGGCCAGTAATTCCAGCCACGGTTAAAGATCCTTCCGTTTCCGCTTACGAGAACAACAAGTAAGTTCTCGGTTTATGTTTTAACAATCTATTTAGTATAGATTATTGTGATATATACATGTTTATATCCTTCAGGTCCAATATCAATAAACTTTTTTCCCGATAATACTAAATCTTACGTACTAAAAGAAATGATGAGTTAAGACGGAAATCTTGAGTTTCAAATTACCATAAGCGCTCCAGTTTAATTCCACGTGCATTACATCATTCATGAACAACAAATTAGAATAATAATGAGAAATTAATGATTATAACACCAGTAAAGTGCTAATTTAGAACACGTTTATTGCTATTATAGTTCCTATCTTAGTAAACTTTAACGTAAAGAAGTTTTATTTTACTTCAATTTGGCATCTGCTACAAGGATAAGTCTAAGGAACCCTAGTTATACTCCATTTGAGTGTCGTAAAGGTTTTCAATTTTTTGAAAAAATATGTAATTCTTAATTTCTGAAATGAAAAAAGAAACATTTAATGGCATACTAGCTAGCATGCAGTATGTCTTTATTACCTACTGTAATATATTTGCCAAACGTAGAGTCTGACACTAATAGATTAATGTCGAGATGTGTTCTCCATATGACTAGGTTGAATATAGAAATTTATAGAGGAGCAAACTTACATGGTAGATACCAGTAGCATAACTAGCATTAAATCGGTTCAGGTATTTCTTTTCTCTAATGAGATCTTCTTTGGTAGTTCTTCTTATTGGAACTGTACCCATCGGACAACCTCCATCTCTCAATCTAATAGAGGAGGTTCTCAATGTTGAGGATTCCTCGTCTCTTATTGTTAGAGAGAAAGTCGGTTTCATCTGCATCACAATTTTCAGCGAGCCATCTTTACTTTCACTATACAAGTTTTACAGTAACAAAAAGATGTATTAATCGTATACACATACTTGAGGATGGTAAGTATGATTCTTGAGTAAAGGATGATCAAATGCACGTTGTTGATAAAAATCCACACAATCATAAATATCTCCATAGTCAGTCTGAAAAATAAAAAATACATAATTTGTCATTTATTTTTAGTATAGTTATAGCTAATCATTGTGAACCGAAGCAAAAAATGCCTTAATAGTTTTGACAGCTGGCTTATTCAAGAGCTTCAATTGCCTCTCCAATTCTTCATCATCCTTATTTGATAAGCCCTCAACTTTATCATAATTCCGGAATATCATAATTATTGCAATCAAAAGTGGTACAACTCTGAGATGCATTCGTGTGATCTTCATCCTATCATAAGATTCAAAAGCTATTATTAGATACAAATTTTCAGGAATTGTTAGTCGATACTCCCCTTAAAATATAAATAAAGGACAACATATAGACAAGTTCAAAGTTCACTTTTGTCCTTTGATTTAATTTCACGCTCTCAACATTGTGCGTTACCAAGAACATCTCGAATAATGCCAATTCAAAGCTTTTAATCATAAAAACACATCAATAAAAGCATCAAACGTATTATAAGCTAAATAAAAGAAATGTGCCTTTTGCTCAAATATTTCATTGCACGTTATTAGCGACGCTGTAGGAAAAATTCAAGATGTATGCGATTAATCATGCACAATCAGTTAGATTAACGTGCACTTAAATAATGCCCTTTTTTTTTTGTTGACACTCTCGTATTGAAAAGAAAGCTTTTTTAGAATTTGAAATAGCAAAAGTTATCGGTCACTTCAATAATCAAAATGAAGGTTAAGAAACAAGTGGCAGTGCTATGAAGTACCTGATTTGCTGTAATGGACTGGAATAGTAAATGGGGAATATTATCTACAAGTATATAACACTCGAGGGAGCTTTTATATAGGAACCGCCAAAGCATTGATTTACTTAAATTTCCTTGATTCTTCTAATCATACGATCCATAAGTTATGAGATTTCCTCCTTAATTCTTACTACATATTTATGGCAATATTAGATCTTCTCTACAATACTATATAGAAATATATTTCAAAATTGATATGTTTCGATTTTCTTATTTGAATTTCCAACTCTAATTGAGAAAGAATCATATTTATTATTTTTCTACATCTTTCTGAATTTTTGCCAGCTTCGTTCTCTTCATTCTTGAATTATTTGCTTACTCATTTCCTCAAGAATAATTCATTAATTGTAATGACTCATCATACACTTAAATCTTAATATACATTACTTTCTTTGGTCTACTTTATTTGTTGTGCTATTTTTAATTACATTAAAGAATTACTCCCTCTGTCCCAATTTATGTGTCACACTTTCCTTTTTGGTCTGTCCCAAAAAGAATGTCACATTTTCTTATTTGTCAACTATTTAATGCACTATCTCTATTTTACCCCTATTGGGTCCTACTGACTTTAAAAGCCACAAACAACTTTTTGATTACTACAATCTTCTCTCTCTTACTTTTTCAAGGGTAAATTTGAACATTTACAAAGTCAACTTCTATTTCTTAAACTCCGTGCTAAGTCAAACACCGCCACATAAATTGGGACGGAGGTAGTACCTTTTTAGTATTAATTAACAATATAATTAACCATATTAACTTTTTGTCCAAAAATACTTTTACCTAAAAATTATTTTAAGTAATTTATTAGAAAAAGTAACATTGAAAAAAATATACTTTCTTGGATTCGGAAAAATCAAATGATGTGGAAAAAAAAGGCCAAAACATCTATCATTTACTCTACTTATTACTAATTACATTGTTTTATCTTTTCTTACAATTTCGCTGTAGCAGCTCTCATTTGTTCGGAAGCCTCACTAATTTGGCATGAGTTCTTTTTATTTACAAGGGACACAATTTAACATGAGTACTGCTTTACACTCTTTCCCCAACCGTTTGAGCTTCTTATACCAAAATGCAGCTATAGACCACAAAAAATATAAAGGTCATTACTATAAACGGATCGAATTCCGAGGAAGGGTGCCAATGGCCCGCCCTCGGTGAAGTTTTACCGAGGGACTTCCCTCAATGAATTTAAGTAAAAAAGTAAATTATTAATTTATTCATGGCTACCGAGGGACACCCCTCGGTGAAATTAAGGATAAAAGAAAATGAAAAACTATTGATAAGCTATCGAGGCACTTCCCACGATGAAATTAAAGACAAAAAAAAATAAAAAAAAAAATGATAAGTCACGGAGGGACTTCCTTGGTAAAATTTTCAAAAAAAAAATATGCAAAAGTAAAAAAATTCTATTGAGGGCAGTCCCCCAATAATTTTTATGAATAAAATAAAATCAAAAAAAGTGAATAAATATACCGAGGGCGGTCCCTTGGTGAGTTTTATGAACTAAAATATGAAAAATAATTAAAAATTCCACTGAAGAACAGTCCTCGGTAACATAAATAAGAAAAATAAAATTATTAAAAATTTGATTGGTTATTAAATAACACAGCTACCTCTCACTTCCATTTTATTAAATTACTTTTTCTTAGGGGACCATCTTCAAAAACTTTGTCTACGAGTTCTCAAAATTTTTCACTTTCAGTTTAATAACTTTGTAGTATGGCTTCTTTTAAATTTCTCAATTTTATTTTCTGTTTATGGCCTATCCTTAATTTCATTGCCTCGCCTCCCCCCTCCCCCCACCTCACCCTCTTATTATTGTAGAAACGTTTGCAATTTGTTTTGTTTCAGGTAACCAAAATGAATAGCAGGTAATCATTTTTTTAAGAGATTAAAGCAACATGTGAGGTGAGAACCTCTTGAAATAAAGAAATATTTATTTTTTTAGAATACTACTCATATTGATTATATTTTGTCTGATTTTCTGTTATTGGTTAGGCTCCTTCTTACAAAGTGCATGAGAGGCTTTGGTAGGAGTTGTTGGTTCATCGTTATTGTAGTTGATTCTGTAAATTTAGATTCTCAAGATGCTGTTTTATTTTTATTTTTGTGATGTTTGCTTTTGTTATTTAGTATAGAGGATCAGCTAGAGATGGAGCTGATGTACGTGATTCATTGTTTACAGGTATGTGAATAATTTGTATGAGTATTCTCAGAGATTAGATTGGCTACTTCACAATTGTATCTTTTTACCTTCAATTAATTCAATCAATAAATTTTAAAAAAAAAATTACTTAATTCTTACATAAGAACGTCCCTCTGTAAAATATTATATATTGTAATATATTTTTATTACCGAGGAAAATTCCTCAATAAGAATTTAAATTCCATCATTTATGTAAATTGTTGATCGAGGGACCACCGAGGTAAATCCTTTGATAGTACAGAGGGACATCCCTCGGTAGTATGCACAGCGAAGAGCATTTTTCGAAGATTGAGTGCCGAATGAAATCCCTCGTTATGACGTATTTTTCGAGAGATTTTCCTCGAAATCGTCACTCGAAAAACGTATGTTTTCTACTAGTGGGTGAACCACAATGAATATCATACTTGCCTCATTACCGTACTTTTAACAGGAACAACAAACCCCCTTCAACATCTCTCATAATGTGTTTTACCGATTTTACAAATTCCATAATATATAAGAAAATAGGAGTGACATTTATTTGTCTTTAAAGCTTGTTAAGGCCTCTAGTTAGAATTTAGAACATGAGCTTAGTTTGGTAACTGTGGACCAACGAATTAACAGACGAGCAAAGAGACGCAAATAGAGATTCCAGTATGAGGTTCTGCAGTGTGGTTGGTATCCTTCCACACATTGACGAATAAAAAGTATTACGAACTAAACACAATAGTGGACTAAAAACTCTATAATTTCTGGATAATTGTAGTGTGTCATCAGGTCTCATGAATATAATGTGTACCTTAATAAAAATTAATTGGGAACGATCAAATAATCACAATTCATTACTAACAACGCATATTATTATGATAATGAAAGAAAAAAGGATAAACTTTAATAGTTAATATTATATATATCACATTTTAAGTAAATCAGTAACAAAATCCATGAAAAAAATAAAAAAGAGTATAATAAGAAAAGTGATAACATAAAATGAAAAATATGATTTCGGGTTTTCTTTCTGATACCGTAAAATTTTTAAAAAATGAGTCAATTCCCCTTCGCAGAGTTTAACAACTGTTATTGCTACAACTAACTATACTCTCCAATCACCATACGGAAAACTAGGGAACTCGTGAACTGAACTTTGTATTCATCTATTTTTGAGCCAATGCATGTGGAGTCAAAGAGATGGGCTATAGTAAATTTTCATGCGTAAAATTGGCTCAAACACTTGGTCAACGCACAGATGGAGAAATCATTTCAATACAAATGTGACAGGAGCATTTATTGTCCAGAATCACGACTCTGACTGGAGGTTTTGAAAGATTGTACCTTCTTCGCACTGAAAGTGTAATAGAAAGAATATACTATGAGAATCTATTTATTAAAATATGTGATTAATAATCCAAAATATATAAGTTAATGGACAGATTACTGGTTACCCCTTATGATTCAATATTAAAGACAGTGGCGTACGCAGAAATTTTTGTTAGTGGTGTCGGAATATAGCTTTAAAAAAAAAGTATGGCTCTACCAATCTTGAGATTTGAACCCTGGACTCTGCAATTTAAATGCATGTAGTTATACCAACTCAACTACTATTCCTATTATTGCATTAATGTCATTCTCTATTTTTATAGGTAATTTTCTGCTTTAGCTTAATATTATATATACATATTTAACAAAAAAAATTGGATTCAGCGGTGTCGGATGACACCCGTAAGGCATGAGTGGATACGCCCCTGATTAAAGAGCAAAGCTAGCACACCCTGGTGGGTCGTCCAAACACTACCTAAGTGGTGATAGATTATTGATTACTTCAAATTGAAATACATTAATGTTACTAACGCTAAGGAAAAATTTGTCTGATTCTCAAATCCAGACCTAGCCACATAAATCAGGACATATAGAGTAATAAAATTATTTACAGTAACATTTTTTTCTTTAATGGGATATCAAGTAAAGACGTGCAGAAGAGCGGGAGCAGGAAATACTTTAAATAGACAATTACAAGCTATTATGATGATGGTGACAACAAAAAATTGAAAAGAAAACAAAAGAGCCTAGTTAAAGAGAACACAGTGATAACAAATTAAAGTTACGAAACAGCTTCCTATTTGGAAAAGTAATTCACGTGTTCATCAGGAGACAAATATGTACAAATCACTTCCTCTGGAAACTCTAGGCTAACGGACCTTTAACAAGTTGTAAATTCTACTATTCATGAACCATACATAAATTTTGTAGATTTTGTCGAAGACTCTGTCATTGGTAACTTCACAAAATAAAATAATTGGACGGAAAATGCAATTTGAAGATTAACAGGGATATATCAAGAAAAAGCCTGCAGTGTGATTGGTGTCGGCTGATTTGCAGAAATATACCAGGGGAATAAATGGTTAGCTTTTTTGCTCGCGCTAATAGATGTTTTGTAAAAATACCTCCGTTAAGATTTACTAAAAAAAATTCGGACGGAAACACCCCTGTCAAGTTTTTTGGTCGGGGGCAAAACATGTCTTTATATCTCTCCGCTTTTCAACACTTATCCCTTCAAGTGTTGGCAAAAGGCAATATTTGCCGCACTTGATCGTAAGTCTTGGCAAAGACCAAGACTTGCCTTTGACCCCTCTATATTTGCCAACACTTACCCTTAAAGTGTTGGCAAAAGGCAACACTTGCCGCACTTGGTCGTAAGTCTTGACAATTGTCAAAACTTGCCCCTTCCAGTCTTTCCTTGTATTCTCGCCATATAACTTGAAGTATTGGCAAAACAGTACTTGCCTTTGAAATTTCGGTACTTGCCTTTAAAATTTCGGCAATTGCCAAGACTTATAAGATTTTTGCCTTGAAGTCTTGCATCCGGGCAAAAAAAAGGTATTTTGCTAAAACATTCCTTAGCGTGGGAATTTTTGCAAAACCACTCCTTACAGAGGGCACGCGGTGAAATTTTTTGGTTGGTGTCCACTTCGATCCGATATTTATAGCTTTTTATACCAGTTATACAAGAAATACGTGTGTGTGTGTGTGTGTGTGTGTGTGTGTGTATATATATATATAGGGTTTTGCTAACCTACTACATTAGTGTAGTAGGTTAGCATTGTATCTATTTTTGATTTACCTAAATTACCCCTAAAATTTCCTTGCAATAAATTAGTAGAATTGGTATTTTGGTCTTTCCATTGCAAAATCTAAACCCTTCTCATCTTAATTCCATTCGTCTCGCATTGTAGTAGGTTAGCATTGTATACATCTTTTGATTGTAGGTTAGCATTGTATACATCTTTTGATTCACCAAAATGTCCTTATTATCTTCTGTCAACACATTAAAAACAAGGATAATTTAGTCTTTTACCAATAGTCCTTTTCTTTTAGACAATCTCTCTCACGCCCCCAATTCATTCTCATATCTGCAATTTTCAATTAAGAGAGACCTCTTAGGAGTCCCTTTTAACTTTTTTTTATTTGAATTCTACTGTAAATAAATTAGTTCCTTAATCTTTGTTTTACGGGGTGGAGAAAGAGAGAGGTAATAGAGAAAGGTCAAAGGTGGGTAAGTAATGGGGGAAATCTTGCATTAAATATAGCAATGTCAGTATCTAAATCTATGTTGACACTATGCAACAGTTTCTATTTGAAGGATTCATATACGCATATGCATAAATCTATACTAAATAGATTAATCAAATATTATAAATCCGAGAACTTACTTGTTCTCTTTATAAGCGGAAGCGGTAGGATCTTTAACCGTGGCTGGAATTACTGGTCGTCGGTGGTTGTCACAGTAATGGAGCAACCCCTTTATCCACAGTCTAAACCCTACTTATTTGGTAGAGAGAAAGAGGAAGAGCAGTAAAGAAAGTACGTATATTTTTATCTGAGTCTTTTACTGTATATAAAACTAAATAATACAATACTTGTCCTCTTATAGGACTCTATCAGGTAACTTATCTTTTTACCTGGATAGTCTTTAAGAGCACCCCTTTATGGGTGGACTCTTTATCAGATAAACCCAACATCTCCCACTCACACATAATGGGAGTGCTCTTATAATGTGAGAAACATATTGTCATCTCTTCTCTACAAATATTCATACAGTGAAATAGATCGTGCGACCAGCATACTGTGAGAGCTACGTGCTATACATCTGTTAGGAGTATATAGCCGCTCGTCGAGTACAAACCTGCAAGTAGATTATAAAGTATGCAATACCCTAGATCATATGAATTACATTTTGATATTCTCTCAAAATCTCAAATATTATTATTCCTTGTATTCACAATTATAACTCATAAATTATAATTGGTGTACCTGTGAACACAAATTAATGAGATTCCATTAATGATCTTCCTCTTCTCACGATTTTTTTAACATTAGCTCAACTGCTTTTCTAGATATGTCCCGCCAGACCGCATCCATTTTCATGGTCTATTGGAAACACACTAAGATAGCTAACATTAGACTAAGTCTCAAGTATCTTATCGGAGTCACTAAGGGCACACATTTTTTAGCCATCATAATGCTCTGGGTCTCACGCAACAGTAAGTTGAGATAAAACTTATGTTAACCCATGATCGGCATTAGCACACATGGTAGGAAACACGTGCTACAACATTTTTCTCCTTTCCTTAAGGAGCGTATGTCTTTATAAATAATGTTGTATAGATGAAATTCAGACACCATACATATCTAAATTCGAGTTCCTTAAACTCACATCTAGCTCACTAAGTAGACTAGGTGAACATCCTTTCACCTAAATAACCTTATGTCATTATTTAAGCGACTCTATTGATTTTAAGCATATAGCTCTCAAATTATCCATTTGATAATTTTTTTCTTAAAATCAAGTCTCATCTCCACTTATCACTAAGATAAGGAGGCGGTTGCCTGTGTGAGAAGGCCAACCTCTTGTCTACTCGACATACTAAAATATAATTGAAGAATGTACTAAACACTCAATAAATCATGAATGTGTATGTAAGTAAATCAACTTTATTGATTATCAAAAAACATAGTTTTGTGGACAACTGGAAAAATAAAGAATAATACAAAATCACTCAAAGTCTACGTAAGCCTTGAGACCTAGTGTATCTCACAAATGAATCTCTAGCTAAAGGCTTGGTCAGTGGGTTTGCAACCATATCTTCTGTAGATATTTTCACCAGGTTCAACCTCTTGCATTTATACATGTCTCTTGCATAGTTATACTTGATATCTATGTGCTTAGTATCACAATGATGCTTAGGATTTTTTGTTGCATCAACTGCAGCCTTACTATCACAGTAGACCAACACTGGTTCATCATCAGTATTACCCAACAAGCTTTTCAAGAGCCTATTCAACCAAACAGCTTCTTGTGTTGCTTTTGACAGAGCCACATATTCTGCTTCCATCGTGGATAGTGCTACACATGATTGCTTCTTACTCTTCCATGATATGGCACCATTACTAAGTAAGATGACATATCCTGAGGTAGACTTCCTCTCGTCTAAATCTCCTCCATGATCAGCATCAGTGTATCCAACTAATCGCAAATCTTTACCGCTTTGATAACAATGTGCGTAGTCAGTTGTTCCTCTCAGATATCTCATGATCCTCTTTACTGCTTGCCAATGTGATGGACCTGGATCGGATTGATATCTACTTACCAAGCCAACTGCTTGACAAATATCAGGTCTAGTACACACCATAGCATACATTAGACATCCAACTGCGCTTCTATAAGGCACTCACTTCATCTGTTCTGTCTCTTCAGGAGTCTGAGGACTCAAATAATTCCCCAAGTTATGGCCTTTTCTGATAGGAGTGTCAATTGGGTTGCTATTTTTCATATTAAATCGTTCAAGAATTTTCTTTAATGTAATTCTCTTGAGAGAGATACAATAGTTTCTTAGGACGATCTCTTGAAATCTTGATTCCAAGAATATATGCAGCTTCACCCATATCTTTCATCTCAAATTGAGACGACAACCAGGCCTTTACCTCGTTTAATAACTCCTTATCATTTCCAGCTATAAGTATATCATCGACATACAATATCAGAATTACAAGCTTATTTCTTGATCTCTTGGTATAAACACAATGGTCTTCATCAACTATAGTAAAACCATTGGATATCATCACATTTTGAAAGTGTATATACCACTGCCTTGAAGATTGTTTGAGGCCATAAATAGACTTCAAAAGTCTACAAACCTTTTGTTCGTGGCCTTTTTCAATAAAACATTCGGGTTGTTCCATATAAATTTCTTCATCTAATTCTCCATTGATAAAGGCAGTCTTTACATCCATCTGATGTAATTCAAGATCTAAACTTGCTACTATAGCTAGAATCAGGCGAATTGAGTTAAATCGCATAACAGGTGAGAAAGTCTCTTCATAGTCTATTCCTTCCTGTTGTGTATAACCTTTCGCCATTAGTCGAGCCTTATATCTCTCAACTGTGCCATCAGTCTTGAGCTTAATCTTGAGAACCCATTTGCTCCCAATAGCTCTGCGCTCTTTCGGGAGATCAACTAGTTCTCAGACTTGTTGACTCTCATTGATTCCATTTCATCTTCCATTGCTTTTATCCATTTTTCCTTAGAAGAGCATGAGAGAGAGCCTCTTTTGCATTTTTAGGCTCATTTTCTACTTATAAGAACAACATAAAAAGTTCAGCACCTTCGACATCAAATCGTCGGCAGGGAATCTTTTTACATAAACCACGTCCTTTTTGTGATTCTTCTTCGTTGTTCCCATTTGGATCAACGTTGCTCCCACTTGGATCAAGAACATCTATCATGCTCCCATTTGGAACAAGATCAGTGACCATCTCGCTCTCACTTGGAACAAGATCCACGTGGTCACTGTTTGATGTCAAATGATTACTTACATTCGCATTCGATGATGAAGGAGGTTGTTGATGTGAAACTAATTCATCATCTGTTAAATTTCTCTCACTCGAATGAAGTGATCTTTGTTGATCTTGATCCTCTATCTCAAACAATGATAGATCTTGACCTACCTCTCCCTTTTTAGGAAACTCATCCTCTAAGAATGTGACATCCCGTGATTCAAATTCAGTTATGCTCCCACTCTCTTGCTGACCTATAAACACATAACCCTTAGAGGTTTCTGAGTATCTTATGAAAATACTTTTCTTTCCTCTCGGGCCTAATTTGCCATGTTTGTGAGAAGAATCATGTGTATAGGCAGCGCAACTCCAAGGTCTTAATACACTGAGGTTGGGTGCTCTTCCAGTCCATAACTCATATGGAGTGGTTGCAACTGACTTTGTAGGCACTCGGTTAAGTACATAGGTAGCAGTAAGCAATGCATCACCCCCAATAACTAATTGGAAGGTTAGCTTGTGCCATCATTGACCTAACCATTTCTAGAAGCGTCCTGTTTCTTCCCTCCGTAATACTATTTTGTTGTGGAGTATTTGGGATAGTCAACTGATGAACTATTCCCTTTTCATCACATAATTCATTAAATTGGGTTGACAAATACTCTCGACCTCAGTCAGTTCGAAGAACTTTTATCTTCTTGTCTAATTGATTTTCCACTAAGCTTATATAGCATTGGAAACAACTTATTGCTTCTGATTTGAGGGAAATTAAATAGACATAACCGAAACGAGTGTAATCATCTATAAATATGATGAAATAGTACGCTCCATGCCTAGCCCTGACATTCATAGGCCCACAGATGTCCGAATGGACTAATTGCAAGGGATATTCAGCTCTAGTCGCTTTACCGAAGGGTTTTCTTGCAGATTTTCCTGCTAGTCGACTTTCACAAGTGGACAATTCCACATGTCCAATGCCAGTAAGCAAAACTTATTTTGCCAACCTTTGCATTCTTTCTTGGCCAGTATGACCAAGTCTAGCATGCCATATGTTTACATCACTATCATATTTATGTGAGGAAGCAAACATAGAAAAACTAGCATTATTATTAAATGAATCATAATCCAAATCCACAATAATAAAACCTCCGGTTACATGACCAAAACCAAATAAAGTTGAACCTAAAGTCAATTTGACAGAATTTTCATGGAAAGACAAGCTAAATCCAAGCCTAAGCAAAACAATAACAGAAATAATATTCCGATGAACTCCTGGAGCATAGAGTACATCATGTAGTAGTAGGTGTCGACCACCACGCAAGACTAACTTGCATGTACCGATCCCTTCAACAACAACCTTATTGTTGTTGCCCACATAAATCCACTTTGTTCCACGTGAAATACGCCAAAACTCCACAATAGAATTGCGTTCCCTCGTTATGTGGTTTGTTGCTCCCGAGTCTACAATCCATAAAGGATTAGATTCAGTCAAAAACACTGAACTAGAAACACAAAGTTCACTAGTTTGAGTTTTGTGAAATACCTTTCTAGGAGGCTCAGAGCAATCCTACGTTAAAGCATAGTGACATTGACACTTTCTAGGAGGCTCAGAAAAACATAGTGACCCTTTTTGTCACAGTTAAAGCATTTCACCTTTGCAACATTGACACGTTTGGGACGTTTGTTATTGCCTTGTTGTTCTGCCCTTGCTCTTTTAGAAGGCTGAGACTGAGTTGGTCCTCTTTTCTTAACCCAATTCTTTTTCTTTGAGCCACCTTTGGCATTAGAGGATGTTGTCATATGCAACTCAGCTGTTGGCTTGGCAGCCTCAAGCCGATCCTCTTCTAGCTCAAGAGATCTCCGGACATCTTCCAGAGCCGTGATTAGCTGATTGTGGGTCAAATGTATCTTCATATGATCCCAAGAATTAGGTAAGGACCTAATGACAGCTTGAACTTGTTGCTCATCGGTCAACACATAACCAGCATCTTTTAACTCCCCAATCATGTTTTTCATAAGCCTCAGATGAGTTCTCACTGAATGTTCTGGGTGCTTTTTGTATGAGTCAAACTTGATTGTTAAGGATCGTAGCCTTTCAATAGAACAGGTATAAAACCTATTCTTCAAAGCAACCCAAAGACCCATAGCTCTTTGGTGATCCTTAAATTCCCTTAAGATATCATCATCTAAGGTGCTTAGCAACGTAACGCGAGCCAAGGAGTCTTTTTTTTTTTTCAAACATCATAAGCCGCATGGTCACGCCTATGCTGTGTTGTGGTGCCTTCCTCAGGCTCATCCATGACGATGTAAATTGCCTCCAGAGCCTCTTGCTCTTCAAGCACATATTGAACTTTTAAGCTCCAGGTCTCATAGTTGTCACCATTGAGTTTCAACCCTTTGTTGAGCTCAGCAACAATGTTCTTAGCAGTAGTAGACATTCTTTTAACAAAATAAAAAAATATATAGTGAGGATCTAAAGAAGGAATTTCTAAACGCAAGTACTATGTTTAACATACATATTCGGACAATAAACACTAAGTTGATTAAGTTAATAAACACATATATTAATAATGGAGTCGAAAGTTCACTATGTTCCCAGTCATCGTCCAAAAATTAAACACATGTAAATTAACCTAGTCAACTACTTAGCTTAATGTCTAATCATACTAAAACAAAATTTTATTTTTCATGATCTTATAATCCCATATGGATCTAAGTTAAACAAATTAACTTGGATTAATTTTAAATTTTATTTAACATATTAAATAAAATAAGTCAAATATTAAACTAATTAATATTTGTAAACATGTTAAACAAATTAACACACACACACACACACACACACACACACACACACACATATATATATATATATAGTAATATTAAACTAATTAATATTTCTAACATGTCAAACAACTTAAATAATATTTAATTAATGTTAAACTAATTAACATTTTAGGCATGTTAAACTAATCAACATTTCATGCAACTGTTAAACTAATTAAAACTAATATTAGAACCAGAAAACCAACCTAATGACATCTGATACCAATGAAGGATTCATATACGCATATACATAAATCTATACTAAATAGATTAATCAAACATTATAAAAACGAGAACTTACTTGTTCTCCTTATAAGCGGAAGCGGTAGGATCATTGAACCGTGGCTGGAATTACTGGTCGTCGGTGGTTGTCACAGTAATGGAGCAACCCCTTTATCCACAGTCTAAACACTACTTATTTGGTAGAGAGAAAGAGGAAAAGCAGTAAAGAAAGTACGTATATTTTTATCTGAGCCTTTTACTATATATATAACTAAATAATACAGTAGTTGTCCTCTTATAGGACTCTATCAGGTAACTTATCTTTTTACCTGGATAGTCTTTAAGAGCACCCCTTTATGGGTGGACTCTTTATCAGATAAACCAACACTATTGAATAAGAATCTTTTGATTCATATTCATAACAATGTTACTTAAAAATCTGGATTTCATTATGTTAAATAAAAAAATTGGGTTTCATTACTCTCTTCAATAGACTTATGAAGAGTAGCAAGCGAACTGCAAAAATCTATTGATAATACCCACATAGCTATTGTAATTTCCGTAGGCATCGTGCTTCTCTGAAGCCCCGTTCTTTCCACGCTACTATAGGGAACTCTGTTAGATCCTTTGAATTGAGGAGGAAGAGAAATAGTAAAAGTATAAAGAGGAGAATTTCTCAATGGAAAGCTCGTTGATCAGTAGGAAAAAATTAGCTAAGAACTTAATCGACGTGATTTTGAGATTGAGATTCATGATGTGTTGTTTTGGGGGAGGAAGGAGTAGGAAATTTGTCTTTGGGCATAGACGAAAAAGAGGAAGATAATTGTAGATTTTAGTAAAAGACTAAATTATCCTCATTTTTAATGTGTTGACAAAAGGTAGTAAGGGCATTTTGGTAAATTAAAAGATGTACATAATACTAACCAGTGTTTTGGACAGCGTAAGGCGCCAAAAAGCGACAAGGAAAAATTTCACCGAGGCGAGAGGCGAGGTGCTCGCATTTTTTAAAGTGAGGCGCCAAATAATGCCAAAAAATAAAAATATAACGCATATAGAAATAACCAAAATCTCAAGCAATAGCATAATAATAGCAAATATTTCAATTTAAAAACTAAAAATAGATAGTCTAGAACTTGAATGACTCAATAATTCATTAGATCGGGGTCTTTATTTCTGTCATTCTTTTTACTACCACTACCCCCTGAAGCCAGTTTATTATTTTTTTTATAAAAAAAAATACTGTGAGAAGCAAGAACAGGAAAGAAGGGAAGAAGGAAAAGAAAAGGAAAAATTTGTTTGAGAGAAGAGAGAAGTTTAACTGTTTAAGAAGAAGAAAGAAGAAAGAAGAAGTAAATAACAGTAAGAAGGAAGAAAGAGGAACGTACCTTTCTGGAAAAGGAAAGAAGAAAGAAGCGCAACTTTTTTGTGGTTTTAATGAAACCCTAATTTCAGTTTTTATGTTTATACTTTATAGCAGCCTTTTTAAAAAAAAAATACAAAGGCAGCGCCTTTTTTGCATCGCCTCGTCGCCTATGGCATCGACTCGTCGCCTTTTCAAGCCCTGCTCGCCTCACTAATGAAAGGCGAGAAGCCCTCGCCTCGCCTTAGTGCATTTGGCGAGAGGCGCTCGCCTTTCAAAATACTGAAATACCTAATAGAGTAATAAAGTATTAGTATTTATATCTTTAAGTATAAGTATCAGTATTTATATCTTTAAGTATAAGAGTGATGATTACTAAGAGCCTGTTTGGGATTGCTGCCAAAAACTGCTTATTTTGAAAAATACTTTTGATATGATCCTAACTAGGATTAGGAAAATAACAAGAAAATTAAATGATAGAAGCAAGACCCAATTTGAATTGATTTGGAATTAAGGAAACAAATTAGGAGGAGAGGCCTAATCACCCCCTTAAAACAATAATAAAAAAGAACCTATACTAATTAGTCCTCAATTGAATTAACATTCAATTGCAAACCAAGGAAAGAGAGTGCTCAAGCAACATGCTTAGCCAATGTTTACTCACATCATTCATCATCAAAGTCTAACTAATGAATAAACCCCTCTATTAGCCTATTTATAGTAGATACTAAATACAATGAAGGAATGGACTAAAAAGTCCTTAATTGCTGATTTTGTCAAGCTGCCCAGACGTCCTTCATCGTCATCGCACCTTGGGTGTCACGATCGCGTTGGACTCTACGCGACCGCGCATTGGCATGCATCGCTTCTTCGCGATCGCGCTCCTATGCTCACGATCGTGCAGTTGAGCTAACTGTCTCTGCGCGATCGCGACTCTTGCTTCGCGATAGCGCTGGAGTAAATTCCAGTAGGCTCTCATTTGCTTGATTCTTGGATTCCAAGCCCTTTTGAAGCATTCCATGCTCCAGATATTCAGCGTGAACCCTCCCTGGCTTCAAGTACTCATCCGGATCGCATCATTCCCTCCTTCTTTAAAGGAATTCATCCTCGAATTTGTACCTTGCAAAACCATGATGCGAATAAGTACCAACTCACTAACTTTCCGAGCACTACACAACCAAGTGGATGAAATAAAACTAACACTCATGCTCAGAGTGTACACTCTTATGATATAACCAAGTATCAAGATCAACCATAAAGAACATTTTTCCAATCCCAACATCAAAAACTTGGCTATAAAAGCAACAATAAGCAAGCTCATTTACAAAACAATCTTCATTTTTAGACTCATTCAACTCATGCCAAGCCTCCATTGACACTTATCACTCTTAACATTGGAGGCTCTAGCAAAATATATTTTAAATGTATGCTCAAGACTAGGAATAGAGAAAGTAAAGAAATTGACACTAAAACTAGCATCTATTACTTTACCACTACAATCACTAGTGCATCCCTCCTTCTTTAAGGAGCAATCTTCACCTTTGGAGGACTTCCAAACATTGGAAAAGCTTTCAACAAATATTTTGGGAGTTAGTTTGCTAACATCCATACAATTATCACTCTCAAGCAAGTCACAAGAATCATTTTGAGCAAATAATGGATTGTTAATACTAAAATCACCTTCCAACACTTCATCTTGCTCATTACAAACAATGGATTTTCAAATAGTTTAAAACCTTGACACAAACCACCACCACAATCAAGATTGCTATTAAATGCTATCACATCAAGATCAAGTGACTCATTGGCACATTTTTCAAACAAAGGTGGGGTGTTATAGCACATTATCTTTTCACAAGTGTGCCCAACTAGTGCATGCTCACAACTTTCACTTTGACTATTAGCAATGCAAGATAAAGAATCATTAATTTTGCAAAAAGTAAAGCTACCAACCATACTCAAGTGTCTATCAAACTCACCCAAAGAAATACAAGAGTTAGAATTAGCTTTGTTACCTTGTAGCATACCTAAAGATTCTTCTTTACCTTGTCTTTTCAAATTTTAGCTCACTTGTTCATTTGGAGACTTCACATTGGTCTCTTCTTTTTCTTCCAAGCATGAAACCACTTCCGAAGAAGGATTCCCAATTTTAGCTTCTTCAAGAGTACCTTCAAGAGACACCAAACAACTAGAGACACAAGAAAGGTTAGAATTGTTAGAATAAGGAAAATCCTCACCATCACTCTTTTGTTTTCTTTCTTTCTTTTCTCTCATTTTATTTTCAAACTCCTCTCTCTTTTCTTGTGACAACTCACTCACTTCACTCAACTCAAGCTCTCATTTTTTCTCTCTTGAGTTGTCACTTGTCACTCCCTTACTCCTCTCAATCTTTTCTCTCTCAAGTTCATTTGAATAAGGATATGTGCCAAGAATCCCTTTGGAAAGAGTAGGGGTACTCTTGACCTCATCTTTCAATTTTTCTCCTTAAAAATCTTCATCCAACCTTTGCTTCACCCTTTTGCCTTTGTCTATCTTGCCTTTTCTAGCATTATAAAATAAAATTCTTTGACTTTCATTTGAGGGGTGGCGCCAAGAATAAACTTTTGGTCCCGTAAAGTGAGAGCATGCTTTCCAAACTTCTCGCTATACTTGGCATTTCTAGCAAGCTTCTATGGTTTTCCCAACAACAAATGACAGCCTTTTATGGGCATCACATCACATAGTACTTCATCACAATAATCGCCAATTTTGAACTTTACCCACACTTGTTGTGTAATGTTCACAAACCCATCACCATTCAACCAAGGCCACCTATAGGGGAAGGGATGACTACAAGTTTCCAACTTTAATTGCTCAACCAAAGAAACACTTGCAACATTAGTATGACTCTTATAATCAATGATCATAGCACAAGTAAGCCCTCCAACCTTACAAATTGCGTGGAAGAAGTTCCTTCTTTCTTCCAAAAATTGCTCCACATAAACTTCATCACACTTATGATTGTCTACAAAATAATTCCGTTTAAACATAATTCTCAAAGCATTGTTAGTCCAAGACAAATCACTTGTAGTACATGTAGCACATTTTCTCACTCTAGGCCTCAAGTTGCCTTTCACATAAGAATTAGAGACATTAAACCTTTTAGCACAATTACAAGATGTAGACTCATGGAGTAATTACCACTTCTCCTCAAACTGATAGAAAGACCACTACTACTCTCTCATTTATTTTTAGGAACACAAAGAGAAGATACAAATGAACAATCTCTATAATAAGCTTCATCATCAATTCTCTCTATGTCACTATCTATATTTTCATGTTCATCACAAGAAGAGTAAGTAGGAACATTGTACCTTGAAGCGTCACTATCATCATCTCCAAGACTAGGAGCATAGGAGTTTTCATGGTCACGTTCATCCTCATAAGCCTCATAGCCTCCACGAGCTTCATGATCACCATAGTGACTCGCTTCATCTTCATAAGAGCCATAGTTCCCCGAATCATCATAGTAACTCCCACCATCATCATAGGAACCATAGTCTCTAGAATCATCGTAGCAATCCCCATCATCTCCATAGGAGTCATAACCTCCACAATCATCATCCGAGGACATATTTGCAACAATAATAACAAAAGGACCTCACAAATTCACTCCCTCACGTGTATCACTCGATATATGTTCACTCAATTTTATTTCCACTCGTGTATACACTCAAGGTCAATGGCTTTTGTGACCACACTTTAATATTCTCACCACTCTTGCCTTTTACCTCTCGTTGGCAAAGTCAAGTTTCTTTTCGCACTCAATTCCGATTTGACAATCGAACTAAAACCAATTCGGGATGGGAAGGAATTGTTGTGACGAGAAATGGACAATTAAAGCTAATAGACGGAATTTAGAAAAATTCAAAGAAAGGAAAAAAAAAGGCTCGAATCGAATTGGCACGAAACGAATTTGGATTTGGATGAAATTTTGTGTGTGATCTAGAAACTTATTGTGTTAGATGATATAAAAGGGATTTGGGTGATCTGAAACAGTTTCGGGGCTGTTCCGAGCAATCTGTAAAGTGGCTGATTTTTTGTTCAGCGATATCGCGTGATGTTGGGTGCTATCGCGAAGAAGAATAAATCTTGTTCTGCGCTATCGCGACAGTAGGCGCGCGATCGCGAAGAGGAAATATTAACCCTGTGCTGTCACTTCGCGATCGCGAAGAGCAATAATAAATAAGCCTGCGCGATCGCGACACTTCTCGCGCGATCGCGAAGAGCAAATTCTGGGTCTGGTGCAAAACTTGAAACCTGAATTTCTGGAAATTTTCTTCACTTGAATCTTCACAAACCAACTTTTTTTTGCTCCAAATTTGAGATATAAGCTACTTATATGTCCGTGAACAAACCCCAATGATCAATTCTTCAAGAACAACACCCAAAATGCAAAAGCCCCAAATCTTTGTTGAAGAACCCTAGATTTTGATTCTTCAAATTAACACCTCAAATATTGTTTGTTATTCAATTCCTTTGAGAATCAGCTTCTAGAATCACCAAGCAACAACTGGTAACAAATATTTCATCCAAAGAAAACCTAAACCTATGACTCAATTTTTTCAATTTTTGGATTTTTTATTTTTTTATGATTTTTCAGATTTGATAAACAAATTTAGGTTAGTGATTGTAAGAACATACACTAATCCAGCTCTGATACCAAATGATATGATCCTAACTAGGATTAAGAAAATAATAAGAAAATTAAATGATAGAAGCAAGACCCAATTTGAATTGATTTGGAATTAAGGAAACAAATTAGGAGGTGAGGCCTAATCACCCCCTTAAAACAACAATAAAAAAGAACCTATACTAATTAGTCCTTAATTGAATTAACATTCAATTACAAACCAAGGAAAGAGAGTGCTCAAGCAACATGCTTAGCCAATGTTTACTCACATCATTCATCATCAAAGTCTAACTAATGAATAAACCCCTCTATTAGCCTATTTATAGTAGATACTAAATACAATGAAGGAATGGACTAAAAAGCCCTTAATTGCTGATTCTGCCAAGCTGCCCAGACATCCTCCATCGCGATCGTGTCTTGGGTGTCGCGATCGCGTTGGACTCTACGCGACCGCGCACTGGCATGCATCGCTTCTTCGCGATCGCGCTCCTATGCTCGCGATCACGCAGTTGAGCTAACTGTCTCTGCGCGATCGCGACTCTTGCTTCGCAAAGTGCTGGAGCAAATTTCAGTAGGCACTCATTTGCTTGATTCTTGGCTTCCAAGCCTTTTGAAGCATTCCAAGCTCCGGATGTTCGGCATGAACCCTCCCTGGCTTCGAGTACTCATCCGGATCGCATCAACTTTTATCAAAAGTACCTTTCAAAAAAGTATTTTTTGGATAATAAGCAGTTTGTATTTGGACAACTCATTGGAGAAGTACTTTTGATAAATAATTTGTGTTTGGTTAATCTTTACGAAAAAGTACTTTTGAGCGTCAAATTACGAAAAGGACATTCAAATTCATTTTATATTTGGATTATTAGAAATAAAAAAATAATATTAAATATTTATGATGAAAGACTTAAATATTAAAAACAAAAACATTTAGTTAAAATATAAAACATGAAATAAAAGGTAGAAATTTAAGTTTTTAAACCATAAAAACATTAAATCTCTCCTCCAAACACAATGACTTAAGAAACATTAAATCTACACAACAAATTCTTGTAACTTTCGAGGAAGTCAATGCATGTATCTGGTTTACAACTAACAGAACACTTGTTAAATATCTGCAGCCACACTGAAATGAAAAGAAGCTTCTTTATTTTCACGATCATATCAAAATTTGAAGTAGGCAAAATTAACCATCACTTGTATTTTCAGTAAAAGATTTAAATAAATACAATCTTAAAATTATATTTGAAGCAAACTGAAAAGATTACATACCTTAAGAAATTGTTAACTGACTTAACGAATTTGTTATTGTAATTGTAGCTTTGGTAAAGAGAAAGGTTGTATACGGTTAAGAGAAATATCAAGAAATAAAAACTAGTCCTAGAGAGAGAAAGAGGATCTGTAAAAGTACGTAGAAAGAAAAAAAAATAAAAAAAGAGAAATATAATTCTATTTTGAGATAGATGTGGTTAATTAATGAGGGATAATTTGGTAAATAAAATTTTTTTGTAAGGACATTTTTGTTTTGAAAAAATTAATAAACTGCTTCTGCTTCTGCTTTTTGGGAGAAGCTACAAATATCTGCTTCTCCCTAAAAGCAGAAAAACTGCTTCAGCTTCAGCCAAAAGTACTTTTTTATCTATTGTCAAACACCATAGAAATCCAATTCTTTTTAAAAAAAAAAAAAAAAAAAAAAAATCAATTTTGACTTTGGAGAAGCAGTGCCAAACATACTATAAATTCTTCTTATTATCAGTAAAGTAAAAAGTAACTTTGTTTTATTTATGAATAATTATCTATATTTATACTTGAGTCATATGATTGTTTAATTGTTTGCTTCCAATCAAACTTCCAAATAAGTCGACAGTGCTTTCGGTGAGAGTGGAAAAACCAAGATATTTGGATGTTGATTCATTATAAAGATTAGCTATTAATTACTCCTATGTTGGAGTCAAACAATATGAGTAGCCAAGAGTTTCACAATTCAAACTACAGTCGCATTCACACAGATTCTCTTTAATTTTCATGTTGTTAAAACTATATTTAGTGATATGTTGGAATAATTATTTACTTAGTTTAAATTTTAAATATTTGTTAGACTTGTTAGGTAGTTGAGCTATTGTAGCTCTTTTGAATGTTTAGATGCAGGTTTTTTAGTTGAAGATTGGCTATAAATAGCCCCAAGTTGAATAAGAAAAGTAGAGACTATTTCAATCCTATTTTCAATCTTATTTTTGTTGCTCCATATTTTTAACAAAAACCAACAATTGGTATCAGAGCTGATGGTCCGATGAGCCGGGTTGAGCGATGTCGAAGATTGGTTCAAGGTGGTTCAGTTCTAACCGCAACTCATATGACGATAATGAAGATTTTTTATCCAAAAAAAAAGTAAGTAATTGATATGATACTACATGTGGAGACAAACTTTTAACCACATTATTTTCAATATCCCTACTGCTGCAACCATATATTCAAAATCTATTTTTAACCCATGTTTGGGCTACTTTTAACCAACCTCAGTTTTAACCCATGCTTATTGTAACGCTTGGGCTCCCTTTTAACCCATTATTGGGCTTATTTTTAACCCATTATCGGGCTTATTTGAACAAAAATAATATTTTTTAACATGACAGGCAGCAGTGTGAAGATTGTATGTAGAAGAAGATCAAGTTTATATTGTCAGAAAATTCAGGTCAAGGGGAGAATTGTTAGGGTTTTGCCCTGAATTTGTAACCTGTTAAGACTCTTCTTTCTTGAAGAGATGAAAAAGAGTTTTAAGAGAATTATAACTCCTTCAAGCCTATCCTTTTCTTGGAGGAGAAGTTATTAAACTCCTATAAATAGAAGATCTTCTTCTCACAATATCAACACTAAAACTCCACAATGTAGTAATTAAAGAAAATCATGTTTATGGGGAGACTTTATGTTTTGATATTTTCTTTTATAGTAGTAGTAGTTTTTAATCTCCTCCCTATGTAGGTCAATTCATGACCAAACTACTTTCAATAAAAACCCACTAGATATATGCCCTTTTATATTTGATTCATTGTCAATGTTTGATGTGTTCGCTTCCGCATGCACCTTATTGTTTCGATCCCAACAATTGGTATCAAGAGCCTCAACTGATCTTACGGGATCTGTGAGACGAACAAATAGTTTTAACCGTTTTTAACCCATATCTAGTTTTAACCTTATTTTCAACGATGGCAAGCATCAGTCTCTCTTCCAATGCCCCACAAATTTTCACTGATAAAAATTCTCTAATATGGTCAGTGAAGATAAAATCTTACTTTAAAACCTACCCCTTTGTCCAAGTCACCAATAATGAATTCTCCAATGGTGAAATAAATAAGATTTACAGCCAAATCAATATGTATTTGGCTACTTTCAATCAACAACACAACAAAAGTTTGTCTATGAAATACTTGAAGTATGTGATGAAAAAAACAAGAAAATTGAGTTCAAGAAAAAGAAGAAGAAGAAGAAGAAGAAGAAGAATAAAGTGTCAAACTCAAATTGGATATACCAACTTGAGTTTGAGGGGGAATGTTAAAACTATATTTAGTGATATGTTGGAATAATTAGTTACTTAGTTTAAATTTTAAATATTTGTTAGAGTTGTTAGGTGGTTGAGCTATTATAGCTCTTTTGAATGTTTAGATGCAGATTTTTTAATTGAAGATTGGCTATAAATAGCCCCAAGTTGAATAAAAAAATAGAGACTATTTCAATCCTATTTTCAATCTTATTTTTGTTGCTCCATATTTTTAACAAAAACCAACACTTGCTAACATTTCTTTCCCCACATGTTCCATCAATTTACAGGTGTATCCTTTCTTCCATTTTTTTGTTTTTAGATGTTCTATGTTGGCTCTCCAACCCGATTAATACAAATTCGAAGATTCAATTCTAAAAGATGGAACGTTGCTTAGTTATTTAAAATAAATTCATTCTCGATGGATAAACTTAAGAGTCCTCTAGTTAGGAATGGTATTCTTTGTTCCTCTGAATGGCCTAAATGTTAACGACGAAATGCAAAATAGGGACAAAAATTTGTAATGCCATTAATAGTTTCCAAAAGATGAAACCAATATGTCTTTCCGTGCTGTTCTGAGGCTATTTCGTAGTCGTAATTGAATCTTTTTAATTTTAATGAAGTATCTAATTTTTTTAGTTAGTACTCTAGTGGAAAATTAAGTTGACTTTGTAAAATTAATGGAAGAATTAAGTTTTTGAATATTTATTTAGAGGTAAGTAATATATTGGATCATGTGTGATGTGTTGATGACCGAAATAGAACAAGAATGCCAACAAAATCATAGCTAGTAAACTTGCCTGTATTGGGTTTTCAGTGGTGACTGGCGAGCGAGTTCCGCAACTGACATTTCTATGAAGAAAACAATTGCTATGTTTGTGTTGGAAGTTGTAACATTTCTTATATTCTTTTGTGATTTCACATTCTTTAATTTCAAATGATAGTCTTGCAAGTTAAAAAATTGTGCAGACTTGCAAACGTACTTAAGATTAGTACTTTATTTTAAGGATATCTTACCTTCAACACTTACTTTTTTATCTTAAATTTCAAAGGGCAAAGAACATAGTTAACCAATCTTGAAACTTAAATTGCATTTATCTGAACCTAACATCTCATAGCCGTAATGTATACACCTATTCACTAATTAAAAGGAGGAAAAAAAGATTCCTTCCTAATCCGTTACCATTTATTTCGGATTCTCATGCCAGCTATACAGCACCATGGCCTCCAACGCAGTAAGGGTAAGTTTCACCATGCTTGAAATCAAAGAACTCAATTTCTATCTTTACCTTCGGGTTGTTTCTGACCTCGGTTTGCTTGATTTTTGCTCAGAGCTTCATCCTCTCATTGAAGGCTATCGAGGTTGAGTCCTCGAGGACTGCCGAGGTTCGGCGCGTGGCCCGCCTTTGGGATCAGCAAAAGGACAAGTTCAACGCCCAGATAGCTTCGCTGAAGGCTGACTTGGCCAAGTCTCAGGCCGATCTACGCGAAGCCGAGGCGAATTCTGAGGCCAAGATTAAGATCCTCAGCGACGATTTTCAAGCTGAGAGCTCGAGGCTAGGAGAGGAGGTCGCGAGGCTGGATGGTGAGCTGTCTCGAACCAAGACCGAGGCCGTGAACATGGGCAAAAAGCATCACGAGCAGTTGAAGAGTCATCTGCTCCACATCAAGAAGCTGGAGAGTGAGAACTCCAAGCTTTCAACCAAGGATGCTCAGATCGCCGCCCTTCAAGACGAGATCACCGATCGGAAGAGTAGGGCGGCACTCAAGGTCAAGAGGGCCGAGCTCGACAAGCGGTGGGCCATCATCAAGTCTCGGCTAAGGCTGCTTAAACGATGCCGCGCCGGGGAGATCAACTTAGATGAGGAAATTGAAAAGGCCGAGGTCAAAGCGGCCGAAGCTCAAGCTATCATTGACAAACTCCCATCAAGTGAGGCCTCGAGCGGTGATGATGAGGAAGAAGAAGATGAAGAGGCCGAAGGGGGCTCCGAGGACGGAGGTGATTCTCCCGAGGCATGAACTGCTTTTAGCACTTCTTTTGTAAGCCTTCGGGCTTTTAAGTTTGTATTTTGGACCTTCGGGTCTTTTTTGAATGTAAATATTCAGCCTTCGGGCTTTTAATGAAAGTACTTGCATCTTTATTTCGTGTGATGGCCTTTTAAATATACCGAACACTTTGATGCAAACTTTAATTAAATCTCGCAAGATTTAAACAGAATTTGACCGATGCAAACCTAGGACGACGTCTCGCCCTCGGGTCGACGCATTGCGCGGCTTCAAAATGTAAGATTCACACAGATAAAATGAGTGCAACCGAAGTCATTTTTATTGATATTGACGAGCCAAAAGTCGGCTATGTACATAAAACCAAGCCGAAACGGGCCTTGGGTAAAAAACGAATTTTCAAATAAAGGTAAACTAACATCATGCCGCTTCCGGGCTAATTTACAATGCACTAAATCTAATCCTCGGGCGTAAGTCCCCGGTTGTCGGATAGATAAGCTTCGGTTGGGAGGCTCGATGTCGACCTCGGTATCAACCCTTCTCACTCCCCCCAGTGTTCGGTTGTGAATCTTGATGAAGATCCGAGCACTGGAATCGGTTCGGTTCGCTTCCTGAAAAGGTCAAGCAAAAAGATGGAACGAGGAGTAAGTTAGCACATTTTCTATTGATGCCATGGGAGCTTCGTTCGGCTCGGGGCTGTTTAATTGAAAGAGAATTGAGAGATATTTACCTCGGCTAAAAGTAGTATCGCTTCAGATGGGAGATATTCCAATTCAGAGGTTCGAGTTTGCCTTGAAGAGACTCGATTTGGTAAGAGCCTTTTCCAACAATTGCTTTGACCCTGTAGGGTCCTTCCCAATTTGCAATAAGCTTCCCCCCGTTGTCCTCCTTTGTTGATTGGTTCACAGTTTTCAACACATAATCTCCCACCTTGAAGTCTCTAAATTTAGCTTTCCTGTTGAGGTAAGCCTCGATCTGTCTTTTTTGGGCAACGAGCCGAACCAAAGCTAATTCCCTCTTCTCTTCGAGCAAGTCTAGCTCAATGCGCATCGCCTCTTGATTGGCGTCTTCGGTTGTGTGAGCATGCCGAAGACTTGGTTCGCCCACTTCTACCGGGATGAGAGAGTCCATGCCATAAGCCAGTGAAAAAGGAGTCTCCCCGGTGCTATTCTTCTCGGTTGTTCGCATGGCCCACAAGACCCCATGCAACTCCTCGGGCCAAGGTCCTTTTTTCTCGTCGAGTCTTTTCTTGAGATTCTCAATTATGATCCTGTTTGAAGACTCAGCTTGGCCATTGGCACTTGGGTGATAAGGAGTCGAAGCTATTCTTTTGATCCCCCACTGCTTGAAGAAATCGGTGGTAGTTGCCCCTATGAATTGTTTGCAGTTGTCACAAGCAATTTCCTTTGGGACGCCGAACCTGTAGATGATGTTCTTTTTGATGAAATCAATTACTTGTCTTTGCTTTACCTCGGTGAGAGCCACTGCTTCCACCCATTTGGTGAAGTAATCGGTCAACACTAAGATAAAACGAACACCACCTTTTCCCTTGGGTAATGGTCCAACAACATCCATTCCCCATTTCATGAAAGGCCATGGTGATACCACCGAATGTAGAGGCTCGGCCTGTTGGTGGATCATCCGTCCATGGCGTTGGCACTTGTCACACTTTTGCACGAAGGCTCTCACATCGGCACTGATCGTGGGCCAATAATACCCAGCTCTTAATAACTTACGCACCAATGCCTTTGCCCCCGAGTGGTTGCCGCACTCGCCCTCGTGCACTTCAGCCATCACGTACCTTGCCTCGTCGGGGCCCAAGCATTTGGCCATCGGGCCGCAATATAACCTTTTGTATAGATTTCCCTCGATCATGTGATACGAGGCCGCTTGGGTCCTTAGCTTCTTTGCTTCTTTCATATCTTGGGGGACAGTCCCCGAGTCGAAGTAGGAGATGAACTTACTCCTCCAATCCCATCGGTTATCCACTGAATTTACTTGCAACTTCATCTCTCTCATTTGCGCGGACAACAACCGAACCACCGAGTCAGTCCCCGAGTGAGCTTCATCGATAGCCGAGCCAAGATTTGCCAAAGCATCAGCCTCGGTATTTTCCTCCCGAGGTACTTGTTTAATTTGCCATTCCTTGAATTGGGCCAAGACCCTTTGTGCCCGATCCAAGTATAATTGCATTCTGGGCTCACGAGCCGTATAGTCACCGAGGACCTGGTTCACCACCAACTGTGAATCGCACCTTAATTCGATTCTTTCAACCCCCATTTCCTTGGCCAGCTCTAAACCTGCTAAAGCTGCCTCATATTCTGCCTCGTTGTTGGTTACTTTCTTGAACCGAACCGAGTGCCTGATTTTCTCCCCGGTGGGTGCTCTCAAGACTAAGCCTAACCCCGAACCTTTGGAGTTTGTCGCCCCATCGGTGTTGAGTATCCATAAGCCCAGGGTTATTCCTTTAACCGCGGCGTTCTCCTTTTCGGCCTTTGGTAAGATTCCAATACTAAAATCGGCCACGAAGTCTGCCAGGACTTGAGACTTAATGGCGGTCCGAGGCTGATAGGTTATGTCGTATTCACTTAACTCTACCGCCCATTTTGATAACCTCCCCGACAACTCTGGTTTGTGCAAAATATTTCTCAAAGGGAAGGTTGAAACTACGGCTATTGGATGACATTGAAAATAGGGTCGTAGCTTCCGAGCAGTAACAAGTAAAGCAAGAGCTAGTTTTTCCAAGTGTGGATACCTGGTTTCGGCGTCGAGGAGTGTCTTGCTCACATAGTAGATGGGCTGTTGTTTGCCATCCTCTTCCCGAACCAGCACAGCGCTGACCGACACCTCGGACACCGCCAAATAAACTAGCAATGTCTCACCTTCTTTTGGCTTGGCAAGCAACGGTGCGTTAGCCAAGTACTGCTTCAAATCTTTCAATGCTTGTTTACACTCCGGTGTCCATTCGAAGTGATTGTTCTTCCTCAAAACGGAGAAGAACTTGTGGCATCGCTCCGAGGACCTTGAGATGAATCGACTCAAGGCAGCGACTCGGCCAGTCAAGCGTTGAACATCTTTCACCCCGGTAAGATCCTCGGGGATTTCTTCAATGGCTCTGATTTTGTCAGGGTTAGCTTCGATGCCTCGTTCAGAGACAATGAATCCCAAGAATTTGCCAGATCCGACACCGAAGGCGCACTTCTCAGGATTCAACTTCATGCCATATTGTCTCAACACAGCAAAGGCTTCCCTCAGATGATTCAAGTGATCCTCCATTCGGATCGACTTGATGAGCATGTCGTCTATGTAGACCTCCATAGAATTTCCAATATATTCTTTAAACATGCGACATACCAGCCTTTGGTAGGTCGCCCCGGCGTTCTTCAACCCGAAGGGCATCACTTTGTAACAGAAGGTACCTCGGTCAGTGATGAACGAGGTTTTTTCTTCATCCTTCGGGTCCATGAGGATCTGATTATAGCCCGAATACGCATCCAAGAAGGTTAAAAGTTTGTGTCCAGCCGTGGAGTCTATTAACCTATCTATTTGTGGCAATGGATAAGAATCTTTGGGGCAAGCTTTGTTCAAATCAGTGTAATCAACACACATTCTCCACTTGCCATTCTTCTTCGGCACGACCACAACATTGGCTAGCCACTCGGGGTATTTCACCTCTCTAATGAAACCATTCTCCTGCAGCTTGGCGGTTTCGTCCTCGATCGCCTTCTTTTTGACCCCGGCGTGTGGCCTTTTCTTCTATTTTACCGGGGTGAATTTTGGGTCCACATTCAGTTTGTGGGTCATGATCTCCGGATCGATGCCCGTCATGTCTGAATGGGCCCAAGCAAAACAGTCATGGTTGGACCTCAAAACTTCCATAATCGCCTCTTTCGACTTCGGGTCCAACTCCGAGCCGATGTGTACTTTCCTCTCTGGGAACTCTTTCAATAGAGTGAAAGAGTCCAGCTCCTCGATGGTAGAGTCCTCGGCTTTTTGCTTCCGAGGCTCTTGCACGCATGCCGGGATCTTTTCAATTTCATTTTGGAGGCTCGCCTCGTTCGACCCCGGTTGCGTTGGTTGCTATTTTTTTGGCCCGCTCGGGACGACTCCACTTTTTAGTGCGATTGAGTAGCATTCCCTCGCTACTCGCTGTTCCCCCTTAATTGATCGAACTCCCCAAGGCGTTGGGAATTTGATCACCTGATGTAAGGTGGAAGGAACAGCTTCCATGGAGTGGATCCATGGCCTACCAAGGATCACATTGTAAGCTAGATCCTCGGGCATAACTTGGAACAGTGTCTCTTTGGTGACTCCCTCGGCGAACGTCTTCAACGTGATCTCACCCAACGTTTTCTCCGTTGAGTTGTTAAAGCCAGCCAACACTGTCGATTTGGGAACGATCTCCCCTTTTAGCCACATTTTTTTAACGGCCCCGTAGCTGATGATATTCACTGAGCTGCTGGGGGTCGATCAAGACTCTTTTAATGTCAGAGTCGTTGATTCTTAGCATGATGACTAGAGCGTCGTGATGGGGAAACATCATCCCATCGCAGTCATCCTCAACAAACACAATATCTTTGCCCGAGCCTCCAACTCGGGTCCTCTTCTCCATGGTGATGGAGAGCTTAGCAAACTTCTTGGCCGCGGCGAAGTTTACGCCGTTCACCTCTGACCCCCCGGTGATGACGTTCACTACCCTCTCCGGGGGTGGGGCTCGAGGTGGTTGTCCATCACCCCGATTTTTGGAGAAATTGTCTTTCCCCTTGTCAGTGAGGAACTCAGCTAAGACTCCTTTCTTTAGTAGGTGGGCTCCCTCGAGGCGCAAAGCTTTGCAGTCCTCGGTTTTGTGGCCATAATCTGCGTGGAATTGACAATGAAGATTGTGGTCCCTCTTGTCAGCCGGGGTCCTCATATCTTTGGGAATCCTTACCCCGTCTGTCCCCTTGACGATATCGACCAGCTCCGAAGTCGATATGTTGAAGTTATAATCTTGGATCCGAGGGAGATCCTTTCTTGGGACCGAAGCGGAACTCGAGGGGTTTCTTTGATTCATGCTTGGTTGAACCTTCCCCCCGAGCCTTTGGCTTACGTGAGAGGCGGGGTATGACTTTCCGAGGGTGTTACCCAATCTTTGGCTAACATGTTGCCTCGTTGGGGTATAAGGTTCATACCTCCCCTTCGAATTACTTCGTGGCGCCTCGGCGCGATTTGAAGGCTCACTTCGGTTGTGCTGCTGATACCCTCGGTTCTTAAACTCAGCCTCCTCCAATCTGATTATGGAGTACGTGCGTCTATGCAGATCCTCCCACGTCAGGACCTGATATTGTTGTAATTCTTTGCGCAATTCAGCAGCGGTGCCAGAATTGCGACTAATGATACCCTTTTCAAATGCCATGATGGCCAAGGTATCATCCATCCGAGGCAATTCCATGCGCTCGGCGTGGAATCGCTCAAGAAATTCTTTAAGCGGCTCACCGGGCAGCTGCTTCACTTCACATATATCCTCCTTCCTTTGGAGGATCTTTTGTGCCCCGGTGTGGGCTTTGACAAATGCGCTAAACATTTCTTTAAACGAGGAGATCGACCCCGCTGGTAGGCACAAATACCACCGAAGCGCCCCTTTCTCTAACGATTGACCAAACTTCTTTAAGAACATCGACTCGAGCTGCGTAGCCGATAAGTCGTTGCTCTTCACCATGGCCATGTATTCCCTTATGTGTTCTTTGGGATCGGTTGTCCTATCATATTTCTTCAAGAATGTAAGTTTGAAACCCGGGGGAGTTGGAGCTGGGGCCGCTTCGAGCTTATAGGGCTGCTCCCTGTACTGATCGATGTCGAGGTCGTCTTCCGCCTTCGTTATCACAGGCACGCCCTCGAGGCGCTTTTCCACGCGCGCCTCGATGAGAGCTTCGATTTCTCTACTCATTCTTTCAACGTCTACCGAGGACGTTGTCTCTGCCACGGTGGGAACCGTCCCGAAGTGTGGCGTGGAAGATGGGTTACTCCCCGAGCCCCCAGACGTGGCTCCATTGCGAGGTCCCCCTGTTATCGCGCCCGGAGGAACGAAGGGCGGGATGCCTCCACCAGGAGCCGCGGGCTGGGTGCCGTTAGGGGCGGCACTGTTCCTCGCCTCTAACGAGGCGCGAAGCTCGGCGTTGATGCTTGCTTGCTCATCCTGCTTACTTTGGAGAGCCCTTAGTGTGGTCACGACGTACATTTGGAATTCTTCAGTCGTTATTGGGGCGATAGGCTGTTGGTTCGACGAAACGCCAGCTCGATCGCCGTTATTGCCACTGTTATCATTATCAGCCATAACGTTGAATCGAAAATTTTGACAAAAACGAATGCGGAACTTTGGAACAAAGCGTTACTGCTTATATCCCCACAGACGGCGCCAATTTGTATGGGCCTAAATCAGTTCTAGGTACACAAATCGAATTTGGATTCGAATATAAGCAAATCTCTGTATCAAAGTTTAAGTAATGCGTGAAAACGATATGTAATGCGAGAAAATAAACGATATTTCAATATATGGATGTTGAGTACAAATTTGGGCAGAGTTTCAGTATGTATTTCTGGATGCCCGTTATACAAAATGAACTACTATTTATAGGCCTAAGCCTTGCCCACGATCTCCACTGTCAGCTGCCATGTTGTCCCACGATCTTGGTGTGTAGTGGCTGAGTTAGTGGGGCGAAGTAGTGGGCTGCAAAGCCGGTTGAACCGAGGGGAATCCACCGAGGTGAGAGTTTGACGACCTCGGTGGCTTGGCGCTGTTGCTTGACCGAGGTGATAGTTACCGAAGCTCAGCTCACGGCTCGCCTTCGGTGACGCATCTTCGGTTTCAAGGCCTCGGCGACTTGCTCAATCGCTTCGGCGATTGCTTAGTCGGGACGTGTTCGGTCGTTAAGATTTGTATGACCGGGGCGGATCACCGCTGGTCGATTTTTACCCAATACAGTGTGTTTATTGAATATATATATATATATATATATATATATATATATATATATATATATATATATATATATATATATATATATATATATATCTCTTTCAAGTGTTTATGTGGGGTAAAAATCCCAATTTCAAAATTTGTAGAAAATCCTGAAAAATAAAAGCCAGCACTATAAAACATGAACCACCCCGTTCTGGCACATTAGCTTACCCTTGGACCGCCTCCAATCCATTAAGCCTCAACCTGCTAGACCCGGGCAGGTGGCCCATGTCCCATCTCTTAGCACGGCCTGCCCACTTTGACATGTAGAGTTTGCTTTCGCTGGTCAGGCTGCCATAAAGAGGGACCTCATAAATATTTGGTCAAATACATAGATAGGACCTCAAATTTGACACCAAGTTTCATTTTGGCACCTCATCTAACTCCTTTTCTTTTTTAGCACTTAAACTCAATTTCATCTGTACCTCTTAAGTACCTTTTGCTGACCTGAGATAAAAGCTTTACTGCGTGTGTACAATTGCTGCTTACATGTGATATATGACAAATAACAATTCGCCACGTGTAATGTTTATCCACCTAATTTTAATATGGGTTAATATTTTTTTTTATTTTACCACTTAACCAACATCCAAATCTGATTTCTTATTCTCGCCTGCACTGATGCCATCCCTAAATCGATACTTGTTCCATTCTTATTCCATTAATTAGCAGTGAGAAAAGTCATTTTTTGTGGCTGAGATTCAAATACTTATTCTATTCTTGGTGTATTTTCCAAAGTAGTTGTTTTAGATTTGACATTTAATCATTGTTGGTAGATTGTTCAATTTCGTGGTTCAACACAAAGACAATTAAAGGTTTATGAACTGATAAGATCGACTATCTAAAAATTTTTATTCCATGATTTCTTCACTTTAGCATTAAACTCACAAGAATAAGTATACGAATTCCATTATTTTTGGACGCTATTGACTTGAAACTTCAAACTTTAGATAATGATCTTGTTTTCAAGCTTTGAACCTCTAATGGAGCAAGCTTAATCGAACGAACTGAAATTTTTAGAAATTAGTCTTATTTTTTATTTGGGTATGGAAGATGGGTTGTAAAATAAGGCATTTATAATGCATATTCTACTTTTTTAAAACAATAAAAATAAAAAGTTCCCTTAAAAACTTCCATGCCAGGAGAAAAGCTCTCACGCGCAGTAAAGAAGTTCACCCAAACTGTCAGGTCAGCAAAAGGTGCTTGAGAGGTACAAATGGGAAGGAATTCAAGTGCTCAAAAGAGAAAAGGATTAAATGAGGTGCCAAACTAAAACTTGCTACCAATTTTAAGGGCTTATCTATGTATTTGGCCTAAATATTTCAAGAATAATTTCATTAATAATCAGTTGAAGAAAAGAAAAATATAATTTTATTATAATTTATTTCAAAAACATATATGTTAATTGTTTGAATATGTAAATTACTCGACTTGAACTTTTTATTTTATTTTAATGAGAAAATTTTACCTTTTTGACATATGTTTGAGATCAAATGTTTCAAAAGTTATATAATCACCCTGACTTAGTCTAAACCATAAAAGGGTAAATACATATACACCCCCTTGTTTCAGTTGCTTAAACTTTGCTAAGATCCTATAACCCTCTTACAGTTGGTCAAGCAAGAACAACAATATACTCAGTATTATTTTACATTTGGATTATATGGAGGATAAGATGTATACAGACCTTAACCCCACCAAAGTGGAGAGGCTGTTCCCGATAGAACCTCGGCTAAAGAATTCTTTTTCTAAAAAACTTGAATGGAAAAACAAGATGAAAATATCATGGTACATGGGATAATAAAACAAAAGAACATAAAGGTAAGCAAAAAATACCAACATATACAATGACGAACACTAAGAAATATTCTGTACATGCATACTACTACTGCTACTAAGACAAAATCGTTCGACTTTATCTAACATTCTACCATAATCCTCGATCTCCATGTCTTCCTATCTATGATCATGTCCTCGATAATATGGAGGTGAGCGTGTCCTGTTTAATCATCTCGGCCTAGTTCTTCTTTAGTCTACTTCTATCTTTTCGTAGACCCAGAGCTAACCCTCGCACCTCTTCACTGAAATATCTGTACTCCTCCTTTTGCTACTTCCACCATCACGATTTATGTAACATTCTTTGCTTTTTGTGTGTTCCAAAAACAGAATAACACATATCCCTTTTTTAAAATGAATTAGTTTAAACTTCTAATTTTGCTCTCATTTAAATGATTTGGACAGTACAAATATAGCATCACTTGTTTTGATTACAAGTTTTAAAATATTTAAAAATGTAGAAATGATGGGCTAGTAAGAGAAAGTCTAACTTCTCTCTAGATTTCAGTGCATCGTTCCACTTTCCCAGTCGGTCATCAAGGCCCACATCCTTCGCTTCCACTTCCCAAGTCAGACTCCTTTAATCAATTACACCGGTCCAATGACTTCAGAGGAAACTAAAGAGTCAGATCATATCCCACCAAAACCTCCTGATACTATCAGTGATACTCCAATGTCTTTCAAAGAAAAACTCCTTCTCTATGAAAAAATCACAGATCATGATATGACCTCTGTACCAGAAAATTCTCATGAACACCCACACGCAAATGATTTATATGATGGGCTTGTTCAGGATATAGATGAAATCAAATTATCCGATGAGGATAAACATAGAATTTATGCACCTTGGCGTTTCTCCTTGATTATAAAGGTTTTGGGGAAAAAGATTATGCACGAGTATTTGAAGCCAAAGCTAATACTACTTTGGAAACCAACTGAATCCTTTCCTCTGATTGACTTGGGTAATGAGTATTACATCGTCAAGTTTACAAAAGAGGAGAATCTCATAAAGGCTCTTAACGATGGTCCCTGGTTCATTAATGGACATTTTCTCACGGTTCGTCGTTGGGAACCCAATTTTGTACCTAGCATGGCTAAGGAATTGAGATCTGCTATTTGGGTACGTCTACCACACCTACCGACTGAATTTTACGACACCACAGTTTTAACAAAGGTGGGGAACGCAATAGGTAAGTTACGAAAGGTTGATACCTGTACGAGTGCTGCCTTACGTGGTAGGTATGCAAGACTCTGCGTCGAGGTGTCCTTGCAGAAACCAGTCAAGAAATCTATTACAATTGGATCTCATAAACAAGATATTGTTTATGAAGGATCTAAGATACTTTGTACTTTATGTGGTTTTATTGGACATACTAACAGTTCGTGTCCAAGCCCTGTTTTGCAGCGTTCTTCTAATGGCGATACAGCATCACCCTCTCAGGAGACTACAACTTTTCACATTGGAGAGGCTAGTTTAACAACTACGAGTAAGACTGACCAATGGAGCACTGTAAGTTTCCCAAAGAAGAAATTAATACCTAAATAGCATTTGCCAAAGTATGTTACACATTCAGGTACGCATGCTACTGTTACGGATTTTAATTCTACTACTCCTACTGATTTTAAATCATATAATCATATTAGTAAGCGTAATTCTAGATATCAGCCAAAAGATTTGCCACCCACTTCAAATGCAAAAGTACCTTTTCCACTAGGAAAAAGTTCCACCAAAGTTTCCAATCAATTTGCTGCTTTAGATTTTGCTCAATCTTTTAATGATAACAATAATATTATAATAAACCACAACCAATCTAATAATTTGGCCCAGATGCACGTGTCAACTCATAAAGTGGGCCCCTGCCACCAATCATTGGCAGACAATGCCACGCCAAAAATTAATACAACAAAAGTTAAAATTCACACTCCTGACACCTCATCTGCACATGCAGAGACATTCCCTCTGGACATAGACATGTCATCAAAAAATAATACTTCCACCGTCCACTTGTCTATCCCTATTGGCCAATCCGCCATGCAGATTGAACAAAGTAGCAACCCTAATGATGATAAATTGTGCACAGCCAATCCAGAGAGTTGCATGCACCAAAGTTTACACTCAAAAAATTTTCCTCAACTCCAAGACACTCCTTCTTCTTCTTCAAATAACCCTCCTGTGCAACATGTTTCCATCTCATCAACGATTATACCGCAGGAGAATAGTACTTGTCCCAATCTTACGCAGGATCCCTCCTCGAATGGCAAACTTTCCACCACCTCCACCACAAAACTTCCCTCCTCAACAACCCATAATCTTTGCAACACCTCCATTACACCCAAATCACCAGCCTCAGTCGTGGCTGGAACATGGTCTAGCGGGTCAAGCAATCTCTTTCAACATAGATCTAAATGGCCAAGAAATAGTAATACTCATTCAGAATCAAGCACTGCTTGCAAACTTAACAACCCAGGCAATGCAACTGGCAATGGACAACTTAATCAACCACCTCTGGATGACAAACGTTTTAAACCCTCTAGCTCCTCAAATGGGCCCTGCTCTATTTCAAAATTTTCCCCTCAACTGGAATCTTCCACAGCACTTCAATCCTCTTCCAAATGTCATCCCGATCAACAACCTTCCTTTCTTTCCTCCACAGGACCTACATGCACCACCACTACTTTTTCCGTGGCAACCACAACCAGTGAATGCCAACAACCCTCCTCCACAGAATCCCATGAACAATCCTGGGAATATGGATCCTGTGAACCTACCCAATCAGGAACCACAACCTCCAGTGAACCAGCAAATGAATCTGATAGTCCACCAACAGGAGGAACACCCTATGGAATTCAACAATCAAGAAGATGCTCCTCCACCGGAGCAGGAACCCGAAGGAATGGACGAAGTGGTTCAGGAGGAGCCAATCCCACAGGGATCGTTCACAGAAGTTTCAAGTCTAAGAGTAGCAACTTGCATGCTATTCCCAGAACTAGAAGACAGGAAATACATCCAGATCTTACCTCCAGTGCTCTTCAAATGTTCACTGGATATAAGGCCAACAGTGAACAAGGATGCTGGGAAATACGCAGTAGTTCTGAACCCATCCCTGGCCAGGACACATGTTCTAGCCAAGGAGGAGGGGATTCATCTAAACAAACATCTGACCAATCCTTTAACAATGAATAACCCAACAAGTTTCATAATATGGAACATCAGGGGAGGGAACAGTGATGCGTTTAGAAGGAGCTTGGATGACCTTCTGAGGACTCATAAACCATGCCTAGTTGCTTTACTTGAAACTAAGATGTACACTCATGTTGCTCTTAGGAACTACTATCATTTTGACCGTATGATTGAAGTTCCAGCTGTGGGAAGATCCGGTGCAATTGTGGTTCTGTGGAAAACAAACTTCATCTCTCTTTATGATATTAAGGTTAAAAATCAAGAGGTTCATGCTATGGTAAAGGTACTACCCAATCACCCCCCTTGGTTATTTTCTACAGTCTATGCAAGTCCTAGGTTTGCTAATAGATTAACTCTTTGGAAAAATCTTACTGATATCTATGATGGCTATAAAGGACCTTGGTTTATGGGAGGGGATTTTAATGATATTTTAGGACAAGATGAAAAATGTGGGGGGCGGCCAATTAACACCTATAGACAATCCTGCTTTGCAAAATGCCTTAACTATTGTAATTTGATAGATTTAGGGTTTAAGGGTGCCAAGTTTACTTGGTCAAACCATAGGAGACAAAATAGAGGTCTTATACTAGAAAGATTAGATAGATGTGTTACCAATGAAGATTGGCTCCAATTATATCCGGATGTCTCCATTGTTCATTTGCCTAAAACACACTCAGATCATACTCCCATTCTGATAAACCTTTCAAAATCATACTCAACTCCTTCACAAAAGCCTTTTCGTTTAGAAAAATATTGGTGTCAGCATCCTGATTTTCCTACCAAGGTTCACCATAGCTGGTCCCATTATCCCCTAAAGGATGCCATCCCCCATTTCACTGATGCCATCAAGACTTGGAGTCATGAAGTGTTTGGCAACCTCAACCACAAAAAGAAAAAACTTCTGGCTAGAATTGGTGGTATTCAGAATTCAATCCATTATCCCACTAGTTCTTTCCTCCAAAACCTTGAAAAAGAGCTTGTTAAGGAATACCAAAATATACTTTCAAATGAGGAAGATTATTGGAAAATGCGCTCCCGTATACTTTGGCTAAATGATGGTGATGCTAACACAAAATTCTACCATCTTAGCACCATCAATAGAAGAAGGACAAATCGCATTCACTTCTTTAAGGATGTAAATAATAATTGGATAGATCATCCTGATAAAATTTTAGATCATACTGCCATCTATTTCCAAAATATTTTCACCACTGATCATACCTCAACTGATCTCAATAATATACTTTCCTCCACTGTTAGTTTTCACACTATTGATATGTCCCCATTAGATAAGCCCCTTTTAAATCATGAGATCACCAAAGCAGTTTTTTCTTTCAAACCTTACAAAGCTCCGGGCCCTGATGGTTTACACCCATTCTTTTATCAAAACTATTGGAATACAGTGGGCCCTACAGTTATTTCTTTTTGCAAAGAAGTCTTCACAAATTTTACATTGCCTCAACATATCAACCAGACATATCTTTGTCTAATTCCCAAAATTCCAAATGCAAACAATCTTACAAATTTTAGACCTATTGGTCTTTGCAATACTATCTATAAAATTATTACTAAGATAATTGTCAATCGTATTAAGCCTTTACTCTCACAACTTATAAGTCCCTACCAGAGTAGTTTTTTGAAAGGTAGACGCACTTCAGATAATGCTGTCATCATTCAAGAAATTATGCATCACTTTCAGAAATCTAAAAGCTCGAAAGCTAAAATGATCCTTAAAATTGATCTTGAGAAAGCTTTTGACAGATTAGAGTGGTCCTTCATTTATCATACTTTAAATTTCTTTAAATTTCCACCCAAAATTACAAAGCTTATTATGTCATGTGTCTCTACCAGTACTATTGCTGTAATGGTCAATGGTACAATAACACCATATTTTTCACCCACCAGAGGAATTAGACAGGGGGATCCCATGTCCCCTTATCTATTTATCCTCTCTATGGAACTTCTTTCAAATCTCATAAATCACTATGTCGACTACGCTCTTTGGGACCCAATCCAAGTATGTCCTAATGGCCCCTCTCTTACTCATTTATTTTATGCGGATGATCTTACTATAATGTCCCAAGCTAATATCAAATCTGCTACTTCCATAAACCAATGTCTTTCTACTTTCTGTCTATTATCAGGTCAAAAGGTCAACTCTAATAAGTCAAGACTAATATTTTCAAATCTCTGTCCAGATTCTCAGAGTCAATCAATTGCTAGGATTTTAAATTACACCGTTACACCCACCTTTGGGAAATACTTAGGGTTCCCAATTCTAAATTCCAAACCCAAAGCATCGGATTTCCAATTCATCCTTGATAACATGACTACTAGATTAGCCAATTGGAAGTCAAAATTTCTAACCTTTGCGGGTAGAGTTACCCTAGCAAAAGCTACTCTAAATGCCATTCCAAATCACGTGATGCAATATCATCTTCTTCCTACAAAAGTCCTTCATATACTTGATAAAATTCAGAGAGACTTCATTTGGGGATCCACCCAATCCCAAAGAAAGTTGCATTATGTAAACTGGGATACCATTACACAACCTAAGCACTGTGGTGGACTTGGCCTAACAAAGTCAAAGCACAAGAACCTTACACTACTTGCGAGTCTTTCTTGGAGAATGTTAGTTAATCCAACAGCCCCATGGTCAGCACTCCTACTCCAAAAATACAAATTTAATCGACGTCCCTCCTCTCCATCATACATCTGGAAAAATATCCAAGCGGGCTGGGCAATTGCTAGAGATGGTGTTGCGTGGGTTTTAGGCAAAGGGGATTCCATAAATTTTTGGAATGATAAATGGATTCCCCATGTTCCACCATTACGGACTTCAATCTATGGTCCTCTCCAAAAGCATGAAGACCATCTTACTGTTTCCCAGCTTAGGAATACAAATAACACTTGGAATTTCCCATTACTTTCGATGACCCTACCTTTCTCAGTCATCTCTGATATCCAATCTCTGCCTTTACCTCACAATGAGGCGATGTCAGATACACCGTACTGGTTTCTAAACAAAAATGGTATTTTCACCACTAAATCTTTATATTCTCTTCTACGCCCCTGCCCCTCTCCTACGATTAACTTTGATTGGATCTGGCAATTGCGTACCCTTCCTAAAATAAAATTTCTATTATGGTTAATTCTCCATAATCGTTTACCTACCAAGTCCTATCTTTGTAAATTAGGAATTGCAACTGATCCTTTTTGCTATTATTGTCAGAATGAAGAAACCATTGAGCATATATTTATCACATGTCCAGTTGCTTCTACTATTTGGACATCTTTGGGTTATCCCTTGGATGGTTTTTTAGCCTCCACTCATTGGTTAATCGACCTCTGGACTAGTTTGGAAAATAATAATGGAAATGTCCTTCATTACCTTATATCCTGGGTAGATATTTTCCCCTTCATAATCTGGCACTTGTGGATTCATAGGAATCATAATGTTTACCATCCCGATACACGCATATTGAATATGAACCATATCATAGCTCGTGCTTTGGAATATAAACACTCCATCAATCCCACTACCCCCTCTCCAAACAAGGATACTATCACCTTTACGTGGCTTCCTCCATCTTCTTCTACTTTCAAACTTAATATTGATGGTTCCTTCACCACTGCTGATAATACAGGTAGCATTGGTGGTGTGTTTCGAGATTCTACTGGTGCTTGGGTGTGTGGTTTTTATATGAAAACTGCAGCTCCCACCCACACATATATGGAGCTCTTGGCCCTTAGTAAGGGTCTTGAAATAGCTCAACAACATGGCTTTCACAGCCTAGACATTGAGACAGATTCTACCGAAATTCTACAACTTCTTGAGCATCCCCAACCTTTGTATTCACACCTTGTTTCTCTTTGCAGATCTGCACTCAGGAGCTTGGGGAATCCAGTCGTGCGCCACTGCTTTCGTGAAGCTAATGAGGTCGCACATCTTTTGGCAAGACATGGACTCACTACATCTACAAGCAATAACTTGATCCTTTTATCACAACCTACTGCGCTAATATGCAAAGCAATCCAACGAGATCAAAATGCTACTATCTATTCTAGAAATATTAATCTTAGTACTTGTAATATTCTAGTATCTTTTGGTAACCAGGCTGTGCTTTCAAATGTATTGGCTAATGGAACGACCCCAGCCGATGTAGCTACTACTGATGTACTAATGCCCTAGTATTAATATAAATCTTCCAGTTTACCAAAAAAAAAAAAAGTTTTAAAATATTTTCTTTTATATTTCTCAAGTTCACACGCTTACATTTATTGCAACAGGAGGAGTATATTTCATTTTCATTAGCTGTCAATCTCACAAGAAGGGGCTTTATCGTAGTTTCTTCAAAACTCAAGGGCAAATAAATCGAGCTATCGTCACATAAATACACCAAAACGAGTCAATTCTCCTTTCTCACCGTGAGTTCAACTATTACTGCCACTACTCCTACCACTCCAATCACAATATACGCAACAGTATCAGTACCGGAAAATGTGCTCCACTAAGCAAAAACAAAAGCAAAACCACCATCGCTCCACCGCTCCAATCTCCACTTCCACCGCCCACGGCGGCGTTGACTGGCGGGAAGAATCCATAAACGGCGGATCACTAAAACACGTGGATTTAGAAACCGGTAAAAACGGGTGGGCATCACCGCCAGGAGACTTATTCAATCTCCGAGGTCCAAATTACTTCACGAGGAGAGTCAAAGTACCATCGGGCGCGTGGCTACTACAGCCAGCAGGAGTCGACTGGCTCCGATCCAATTCCAAACTCGAGCACGTCCTCGCGCGTCATGACAACCGCGTGATGAACGCGTTAAAAAAAATTCAACCCAATGGTCTCCCCCTCAAAACCTTCGTCGTAGCAGTGAATCTACAAGTTCCAGGACGGGACCACCACAGCGCGGTGTTTTACTTCTCCACGCGCGACGACGCGCCATTAGAACCCGGTTCGTTACTCTACAAATTCGTCAACGGCGATGACTCGTACCGGAACAGCCGGTTCAAGATAGTGAACCGGATTGTTAAAGGACCCTGGATTGTAAAAACAGCGGTGGGGAACTACTCGGCTTGTATACTTGGTAAAGCATTGGTCTGTCGTTATCATAGAGGACCTAATTACTTGGAAATTGATGTTGATATTGGGAGTTCGGCAATTGCTAGTGCTATTTTGCATTTAGCGTTAGGATATGTTACGTCGGTGGTGATCGATATGGGATTTTTGGTGGAATCGCAAGCGGAAGAAGAGTTGCCGGAGAAGTTGTTTGGTGCAGTTAGGGTGTGTCAAATGGAGATGAGTTCAGCTACATTTGTTGATAATACGACGTCGTCGTCTAGAAAGGTATTGCCTACTGCTAATAATAGTTTAATTAATAGTAGTAAGGTTCAAGCGGAGGAGAATAGTGAAAATGAGGATTAAAAATAAAGGAATGAATGATTGTTTAATTTTGGGGAGAAATTGTTGGGGAATCCATGTAGATAGATTGTCTAATTTTATGATTAAGCTTTTTTTAACCTTTGTCTAAATAAAACTCCATTTCTTCCTCGCATTATTTTGTTTTCTTTAGTCCTGCTTCATTATTTATTTTAGTTCTTGCAAATTTGATTACTTTAATAGGCGAAGCATTTTGTTGGAGTAGTTCCTTGTATTATTGACTTACTGTTGATTGTAAACACCGATTATGATTAGATACTCCCTCCGATCCGCATTATTTGATGTTTTAGGTGTTTTCAGGCATATTAAGAAAATCATCTTTTTAGTATTAATTAGAAATGTAATTGACTATATTAGTTATTATTCAAGCTATTATTACTTAGTATTTTGTTTAAAGTCATTTATTAGCAAGTGGTGACATTGTAAAATTTCATCTTCATTTCCGAAAAGATTAAATATTGTGGAAAAAAAAGGTTAAAACATCAAATAAAGTGGACCGAAGGAAGTAGTATTTAACAAAATAAAAGACACTTAAATTTGGTGGACAGAATTATCGTGATTAGTGGAGGTGCCAAAAGGCACTTAAATGTGGTGGATAAAATTACCGGTGATTAGTCGGGGTACTGCAAGTTAGTCCGGACATTATAATTATCTCTAATGCTCTGATTTAATGGTAAAGTTAGTCCGGACATTATAATTATCTCTAATGCTCTGATTTAATGGTTAACACACACTTTGTGGTCTGTGCATTAAGCACAGTACAATTTGAATTTAAGTGGAAAAAGTAGAAAAGTGGAATCATTATTCTCTGAATTTCGAAACTGTATCAACAAAAGTTTGACCTGTAATGTCTTTAATAAATGCCTTTTCTTAGTAATATGTGCATTTTTCTGCTCAATAATAGTAGTACTCCATTAGAAAAGGAAAGGGAAGAAAATACTGACATTTTATAAAAAAATGCAAGGTATAGGAGTATATGTGTGCGCGTGCGAGTGATCTTGCCAACTGCGAAAGATATGTTGCTTTGTTTATATCGTAACAAATTGGTGTCCATATAGAAACAAAAAGCAATGAAAAAGAAATCGGGTACAATGACTCCTTTCTTGTTTGCATTCGATTAGTTTATTTCTCTTCGTATTGCAAATGCTATTATTGCCTGATTAACTAACAAGTACTGGCTTTGCCCTGTGCCGGCATATATGGATTTGGTATTTGTACTTCCGTTAACTAAATGAGATCATTTTTTGTTTTTGTCTCATGTTAATTATTGTTTTTAGTTTGTAGTAGTATTGAAACAATCAATGTCCATATGTGTGCACGATTCCATAGTTAGTTGTCCCATTTTGCTTATTATAGGCCAAATGGATCTTACTAGTTTGATGGAGAAGTAATTTATAACTACGCGTTTTCTGGTCTATTGATTTTTAATTAGTAAGCTCGAGTGGGGGTAAATGACAAATTACCTTGGGATAAAGAATTGTTTGCTTCTCTAACTTTGTCTTGAAAATTACAGTCTCTCTCAGAATTTAGCTGTAAACATTTTTGCTCTTATGTGACTTTTTTGTTCATTGACCGTTAAATTTGAGGGAAAAAAGATTCCCCAATATTAAAGCAAAGTATCTAAGATTTCCCACTATATTCTTCTTGCATCTTTTTCTAAGTTCCTTAGTTGAGGAGAAAGGCAAAGGCCGGCTATCCTTGTGTGTACAATAGGCAAAGCTGCTAAAGAAAAAGAGCAGCTTGTGGAGTAATTCTTCTGCAGCATTTGCACATGTATCAAGCAAATGGAATACCCATCTAAGATTTCCACTTTCCACCACCATTTCTCTCCTTAAACAAGCTTGATTATGAAAGTTAATATCAACAGATAAAGAATAAATCAAATGATCTCAAGAACCACCGTAGCTCTAACAATTTTTAGTTTATCGCTAGAGAAAAGTTGGATGAGAGACTTGTCTGTTTGTTTTTACAATTAGTACTTGGTTAAAAACCACAATAATATTTACATCAGTCCATAAAGTGATTTAATTGATTTATTATAAAGAAATTATAGTAGTACAATATTCATTAATAACTGCAAATGCACAAATATGTGCAGCATACAATCACTTCACATAATGTGAAGAATGGTCAATCAATCTACTTTCCATTTGGTTAAGCATCTCAACTAATTCTATGGATACATGATAAATTACATCAGTATAAATATTGAGTAATTCTGTCCATTGAAACTTGGATAGATTGGAAAAATTCACCTAATATTTTTGCCGGGATTTGACAATGTTTTTATGGAGATTATCTCATTTGCATACGTACGTACATATTATTTGAGTTAATAGAACTATATCACATAGGTTTGGCCAAAGAGCGAGGTTCTTAAAGACTTCACTTTGCCTATTAGATTTTTGATGCTAGGTTAGGCAGAAACAACCATATAATCAATTTTATTAGGAAAATGTGAGCACGGAAAATTGACTTCTGAGACAGAATCAATTTGCAACTCGAAGTCAACAATTCGAACGAACATAAACGACTTCTCTGTCTAATAAAGGAGATCCTTTTGAATTCAAGAAAGAAATTCATTGGCTTTATAGAGTATTATTCTATATTGAAATTGTAGATCATCTTGAATAGGTTTGAACAATTTTGTGTTTTCCTTGTCTTTCTTTAACTTCTTCGCTGAACTAAAAGTTTTGCCAATATTCTAAAATTTATATCTCCCGATTTCCTATAATACAAGTTCAAGAAAATTGTGAAAAGGAATGTTCAGTCGAAGTTTCACCAAGTTTGGAACTGGCTTTTTCAACCTTTCGCTAGTAAGATTATACCCAAAAAAGGAAGAAAGAAAAAAATAAGATGCAATCTTTCAAAGCTGATTTTCTAAAGGAGATGCTAAGATATACTCATCTTATACGGTATAAGCTTGATCCCAACTCGTCTAACCAAGTAACCATATGAGGCTAGTTTTAAATATTTCTTCGCACTCATAGTTACATCAAATTACACTAATTTACCTTAATTAAGTAAGAAATTGAGGTAAACATTGCATAGATTAACTTTAGTCTAGCGACAGTCATGTATATAAAGACAAATATTATACATTCATTAAGTAGTCTAAACATCGTGTGTGAACAATCTTCATTATTTTATAAATCTATCTTACCTACTCCAATTTCGTAGAAACTATTTCCTTCTTCATTGCTTATTAATAACGTTTTCCTTCTTCGTTGCTTATTAAGCTTGGAAAGTTGCAATTAACATATAACATGTTATCAAAACTTGAATGGACAAATATGGAATTTTATTAATTAGTCAAATAGTATGACTTTTTTAAATAAAGCTAGGTGATCGAATAGAAGAAATTAAATTATAATTCATGATTTTTAGAAGTCAAACCTCATGTTGCATGTTATCCGTAGATCTTTTACTGCACCAAGCCGGAATTATTCCAAACAGGTGGACTTAAGATGTAAGATATTTTTCATGCCACTATACACAAACGGTATATTGTCGTTCTTTTTGAGCTAAAACTTTTTGCAATGTAGAAACAAGTTGAAGAAGAAAAGTTTAGTTTGTCTAGAGGAAATCTTTGGGTTGGTTTACCTATATTTCACTTGTTGTCTTGTCATCTATTTGCTTTTTGGGAAGAAAGTGCTGTTTTTGGTTGTAAATCGTTGGAACAGGATTTGATTGATCACTGATATTTGGCTGGCCCCCATGGAGACGATTCTGAGAATGTAAAGTTGCAATTAGATCCTTACGTTTTGACCTAACTGCTTAATTGGTGCACTTCCTTTTATTTATATGAATCTTATGTATCCTCGATCTTTGATATTCATACTGATATGGTCAGCAAAATAAGGCTTGACCCTCCTTACTAGCACTTTTTGTTTTGAGGTTTTACTTGTCATTATTTGTGATACTCCACACATGTATTGTGCCTTTAGTTTATTTAGGGAAAAAAAAAAAGAATAAGAAGCTATTAATCATGAAGAAATTTTGTTGGTGCTGGAAAGTGCCATGGTGTTTTACAAGAAAATGAAAGAAGCAAAGAGAATGACGAAGAAGAGCAGTCAAACAGTCAAAGCAAAAATGATAAGAACAAGAAGTTGTTTGATGGAAATAGAAAAGAAAAAGTCTTCAGATCTGGACCATACATACAAGATGAGTTGGACAAATCCAAGCTGTGTAATTTGCAAAGCTGGCACAAGTCTAAAAGCAAAGAAGAATATTCTAGAAAATATGTATAGGCAACACACATGTATTATTTCATTTTGTTTTATTTCTCTTTTATTCTTTAGTTAGTTACACATAGACAAATAAGAATAGGACACCTATACAGACTTGGTAGTGACAGTGTTGTATATATACAGACAATGTACAGTGTATTGGATCAATGAAAAATCGGAAAATTCTCTAAATCCAACATGGGTAGCAGAGCTTTAGGAGCTTTTCCACCAAGTTTCCTTCAACCTATTTGTTCTTTTTTCATTCATCACTTTTCATTGTCTCCTTCATGGATATAGATTCTTCTACTCCCAAATCTACCATGGAAACCCCCATCACCAAAGGTCTTAATGAAGATCCAGCTTCCTCCAAAACTGTAACAACCCTAGATCCATCTCACTCCTTTTACCTCCACACATCTGATTCTCCTGGTATGCTGCTAGTTAACTCTGTTTTTTATGGAAAGGGATATAGGGGGATGGCGCAGAGCTATGTATATTGCTCTGTCGGCTAAAAACAAGATTGATTTTATGGATGGTTCCCAGGTTGAACCATCTATCTCTTCACCTCTTTATGCTTCCTGGTCTCGTTGTAATGACATGGTGATTTCCTGGTTATTGAACTTTTTGTCCAAAGAGATTGCTGAGAGTGTCTTGTACTCCAAGACTGCTCGTGAACTTTGGAATGAACTTTCTGATCGCTTTGGACAGTGCAATGGTGCACAAATTTACCACCTAGATATGTAAAGGTTTGGACAGTATCTCAATGTTAAATAGAGAAGAATAATCATAGGTCATATGCCCTGAAGCCCCTGAATCAATGATCCAGGACTTAGAGTCTAAATATGAAAATCAAGATACACAGTTTAAAATGGGCTTAGGTATACCAGCACAATGACCAGAGATATTGGCTTCAGAACTTGGGCCTTGCTGATTAATCTGCATCTGATGAATTAATTGACAAATGTGGTTATACTGATCCTGGGTAGTAGTCTTTTGACCCTGATTGAAATCATTTTGAACTGTGGAATGTGAATCTGATGTGTAGGATGGTTGAGACTTAACATCATCTCCTGTAACTGCTGCATTACCATGAACTGAGGACTGATATTGCTTGTTAGATTTGGTAAATTTGAAGTCTGCTGGGAAACCCTTTTTTCTATAGCACCTTTGTGTATAGTGATTATCCTTTTGACAGTAACTGTACCACAATTTCCTTTTACCCTCATAATTTTCTTTGTTCTGTCCAGATATGTAATCAGAATTGTGATTCAGCTGTTGTTGAGGTGCAGCTAAAAGGGAAAATTCAGCTGGATGAAAAGCTACATGAGTCTCTCTTTGCCTTTCATCTTGCATAAGGAGAGAATATGCCTGCGTGATACTAGGAAGTAGTGTAATCATCAGAATATTGCTACGAGCACCAGAGTAAGCTTCATTTAGCCCCATGAGAAATTTTATCAAACGATTGTCCTGAAGGGTTTTACTCTTTCCCCCACAGGTACAATCACAAGAGCATAGAACACAAGTATTAAGAGAATCTAGCTCATCCCAAATACTTTTCATTTTAGTGTAATAACCAGAAATATCAGAAGTACCCTGACTGATCTCACTTAGTTTATTTTGAAGGTGGTAAAGTTGTGTGTGCATCCTACCAGGCCTCATCCTAACTCATGTCCTTTATGTCCCAGATTTTAAATTCAATCTTTTCTCTGTACATAGATTGACCAATCAATTAGCATGTTCTCCAACCTTCACTTCTACTTCTGCTGTATTGCAGGGCTTTTCAAAGAAGAGGCTACTGGTTCTTGGTGAACTCAAGGATGGTCTTTATCTTTTAAATCCAGTTTTTCAGAATACTTCATTACCTCAATCTAGTGGTTTTTGTAATAATTCTAGTGAAGTTGTTCTTTCAAATTCAGTTTCTTGTTTAGTATCTTCTAATAATGTAAGCCTATGACACAAACGTTTAGGACATATGCCTATTTCTAATATGAAAAAGATTTCATCTCTGCCTTTCAATTCATTATCATCTCTCTCTGCACCTTGTGAAATTTGTGCTAAAGCTAGGCAATCTAAATTGAGTTTTTCTTCTAGTACTATTTCCACTAAATCTGTGTTTGAGCTTATTCACATTGATACTTGGGGACCCTACAAAGATTCTACTTATGATGGTCTTAGGTATTTTCTGACCATAGTAGATGATTTTAGTGGGGCATCCTGGATATTTCTTTTGAAAACCAAGAGCAATACATTTCCTATCCTTAAATATTTTTTATCCACGGTGGAAAGACAGTTTAACACCAAGGTTAAAATTATTAGATCAGATAATGCTCTTGAGTTGGGTACAGGTTTGTCTACCTCTTCTTTTCTTTCCTCTCTTGGCATAATTCATCAAACTGCTTGTGTAGCCACACCACAATAAAATGGTGTGGTCGAACGCAAGCATAGGCACCTTTTAAAAACATGTAGAGCTCTTCTCTACCAATCTAAGTTGCCTACTAATTTCTGGGGGAATTATTTACTCACCGCTACTTACTTACTCAACAGATTCCCTTCTAAAGTCCTTCATTTCAAGTCCCCTATGAAGTTTTGTTTGGATCAGTTCCCTCTTATCATTCTTTAAAGTGCTTTGGGTGTTTATGTTTTTGCTTCTACATTATTTAATCATAGATCCAATCTTGATCCTAGATCAATGAAATGTGTCTATCTTGGATACCCTTCCAACAAAAAAAGGTATAAGCTTTTGAATTTTCTTACTATGTCAGTTTTTATTTCAAGAGGTGATTTTTTATGAAGATATCTTCCCTTATTCTGACCCTATTCCTAGGCCCATTTTTCCTTCCAATATCTCTCTTCCTAGTGAACTTTACTCACCTTGCTCTAGTCAGCCTACAACCTCATCTTCTCCACATTCCCCTATGGTGCACTCACCTCACCTACCTGCTTTTTCAGCCTCTTCTACTCCTGATATCAGTTCCTTTCCTCCCTCATCCAGGCTGTCTCTTTCCCCTATTTCTAGTCCTCTCACTACTCCTCCTATTTCCTTAAGGAAAGAAACTAGAATCACTCATGCACCTGCTTATCTTAATGATTTTGTATGCAATGCAATCTATCTGACTGATGTTACTACTACCTGTTTTGATGCACATGTAACACCCTCCACCATTTCTTTTTCTACCCTTCCCCATTCAACCCAAAACCTTGTCACTGCCATCTCTCATGTTACTGAGCCTACCAGCTACTCTCAAGCAGCACTACATCCCTGTTGGCAGCAGGCTATGGCTAAAGAATTTGAGGCCTTGCAAACCAATAACACCTGGAAGGTGGTACCTTTGCCTAAGGGAAAGAAGACTCAACCTTGTAAATGGGTCTACAAGGTCAAATACAAGTCTGATAGTCTCATTAAACATTTCAAAGCAAGGTTGGTAATCGGAGGTGACATTCAAAGGAAGTGTATCGATTACACTGAGACCTTTTCTCCAGTGGTCAAAATGACTACTGTTCGCTGTCTCATTGCTATTGCAGTTAAAGAGGTTGGAACTTATATCAGTTAGATGTTAACAACGCTTTTCTTCATGGTGATTTACAGGAAGAGGTTTATATGAAATTTCCTACTGGGATGCCTTCCCCAGGTCCTAATTATGTCTGTAAATTGCAAAAGTCCCTTTATGGGCTCAAGCAAGCCTCCCGACAATGGTATGCCAGGCTTACTGCAGCTCTTAATTTCAAGTGATACTCTCACTCGTTGTATGATTATTCCCTCTTTTTTTAAAGGACTGACACTCATATTACCATAGTAGTTGTTTATGTGGACGACATCTTATTAACAGGTGATGATCCTAATGAGATTACTCAACTAAAGCAGTTTTTGGATTCAGAGTTTCAAATTAAAGATCTTGGGCTTGCTCATTATTTTTTGGGCATGGAATTGTTAAAAGTAAACCAAGAGATCATCATCAGTCAAAGGAAATTTACCTTAGACTTGCTCGCAGAGTTTGACTGTTTACATTCCCGTCCAACCAAGTCTCCTATTGAGCCTTCTTCCAAACTCAATGTTGATTCAGGGCCTCTCTTCTCAGATCCCACTCTTTATCATCGTCTTGTGGGAAAGTTAAACTTTTTAACCCACGCTCGACCAGATCTAAGTTTTTCCGTCCAGCACCTTAGTCAATATATGTCCCAGCCTCGTCAGGCCCATTTTGATGTTGCTGTCCATTGTCTTCACTATCTACTTTCTGACCCTGGGCTTGGAATATTCATGAACTCAGATCCAGTCTCTTGATCTTCTCGCTTTTTGCGACACTGATTGGGCATCTTGTTTGGACTCTCGTCGTTCAGTCAGTGGTTTTTACATCACCATTGGTGGTTCCCCAATCTCTTGGAAGTCAAAGAAGCAATGTTTGATTTCCCTCTCTTCCGCCGAAGCCGAATATAGATCTATGCAGCGTGTCACTGCAGAACTCACTTGGTTGGTTCGCATTCTCTCCGATCTTGGGGTTTCGCTTTCTCTTCCTGTACCACTTCATTCCAATAGTCAACCCGCGATCCATATCGCGAACAACCCTGCTTTTCACGAACGAACCCAAACACTTTGATTTGGATTGTCATTTCGTTCGTCAGTAGTATCTCGCGGGTTTGATTTCTTTGTCATTTGTTCCCTCTCATTCTCAAATCGCAGATATTTTTACGAAATCTCTCCCAGGGCCTCTTCATAATTCTATTTTGGGCAACTTGGGTGTGGTTTCCACCCCCTTCAACTTGAGGGGGGTGTTGGTGCTGGAAAGTGCCATGGTGTTTTACAAGAAAATGAAAGAAGCAAAGAGAATGACGAAGAAGAGCAGTCAAACAGTCAAAGCAAAAACGATAAGAACAAGAAGTTGTTTAATGGAAATAGAAAAGGAAAAGTCTTCAGATCTGGACCATACATATAAGATGAGTTGGACAAATTCAAGTCGTGTAATTTGCAAAGCTGGCACAAGTCTAAAAGCTGAGAAGAATATTCTAGAAAATATGTATAGGCAACACACATGTATTATTCATTTTGTTTTATTTCTCTTTTATTCTTTAGTTAGTTACACATAGACAAATAGGACTATGACACCTATACAGGCTTGGTAGTGAGAGTTTCGTATATATACAGACAATGTACAGTGTATTGGATCAATGGAAAATTAAAAAATTCTCTGAATCCAACAACTTTTAACATTTTCTTTGTTAAAATGACTACTCCCTTCGTCCCAAAAGTAGTATCTACATTTCTTTTTTAGTTTCTCCCAAAAAAGTATTTTTTTTTTCATTTTTGGTAGCTCTTTAATTCCAAGATTTGTTTTGGGACCACAAGATTTAAAGATACAGGCCAACATTACATACAACTTTGATTTTAAACCATAGGATTCAAAAGTCTTTTCTATTTTTTTAATCTCCACACCAAGTCAAACTCAGACACTCATTTTAGAACGGAGGAAGTACTTTTTATCATGCTGATCAACACTTCTTTTTATATTGAATGCTTTATATTTTCTCACGCGAGATGTATTTTCCTTTTTTCACAACTGATTCAAATGGGGTATCATAAAATTGCAAAGGAAACCCCTACCAGTTACAAGATTCATTTCAAAGAATAATAGTCGAAACAATCTATATCTATATCTATATCTATATCTATATCTATATCTATATCTATATCTATATCTAAATCTATATCTATATCTATATATCTACTAATTGAGAACTATAAACAAGTGATGTAACATAGCTCTATAGCCAAGGATCACCTCTATCTTTTTTCTCCTTTTTTCTGTTTTTTTTCCCTCTTATTCCTTGCTTTCAACGAATTCTAAAACTCTCCAAATTAAATCAACCAACATAAATAAAAAGGGTAGCTTTCAATGTCGTCAAATGCACATTATCTAACATAGTAAAAAGGGTATGCATTATGGTTGCAACGCTCAACGAGAATGTCTACAGTTTCTGTCAACTTTTAGTATCCCAAATTAAATTCATTTAATGAATTAAAATTTTCATACGTTAAAACATTACTTCTGCCGTTCAAAACACATGGGTGTATATACATTCTTTATGTTCCAATACAGACATGGATAAAGGAAAATTTCGCAAAGTTGTTCATCTTTAGGACAGGGAGTGGTTTGGCTAGCAGGTTATGGCTAGAAGAGAAGAACTTGAGGCAAAGAAAGAACATAATCCTTGGTTGATTTGTGCCACTAAGAACACTGAGTAAAATTCTTCGGCTTTCTACTTTAGTTACACATATAGTTCACCATTCCCTTTTGAGTTTTTAGATGATTTTTTTGTAAGACAAGTTTCTAAGGACTTTTATGTAGGATGATGGCTGTTGTTTTCCATGAAAGGGAGGAAACTGATGGAACTGTACTTTTCATTTGTGATTTTAACTTGCTCATCATAACTTGACATATCCTTGAATTTTTTTTATACGCACTAATAGATCTCAGAGTGCAGCAATGAATATTGTATGTATTATCGATCTTTCTTTTAGCATTTGTGAATATATGCCTCCAACCTTAGCTTTCATGATAGTGTGTATGTCTCTAAATGGTACCCTGAGTTCTCACATACACGTGAAGGAACACTTTGTTTTGCTTGAAGAAGCTTATTTTCTTTGCATTGGCTATTGATCATATGTTGAATTTTGTTATTATTCTTTCATGGTGTATGAAGGAAAAGGAACATATAATCTGCTTAATGATGCTTGAAAAATTAGAATTGTGGTATTGATTATTTTTCCTACTTTTACTTTTTTTTAATACTTTTTTGTTGATCTTATTTCAACAATGCTTTAAATGTCTAAATATTATACTTAATGATTATTACTGCTAAAACGTGTAGATTTTGGTGCAAAAATAAGTATTATAAAGCATCTTGATCGTTGTTCAAAACATAACCAAGCTGCTCTAGGTCATGAATAAAATAAGTGATTTGCATTTTCTTAAATACTTTTAACTTTCAATTTATGTGCCATTGTCACAAGTTACTTAAACGATGTTTTGGTTCGACTTTTGATCAATTATTAAAAATTTCGTTATCTTTGGTTGATTCTATATGAAAGACTAAGTATTTTAAACTTCCTTTTTAGTTATTTATAATATTCAAGTGGTAAGAGAATATTAATTTTTAAATATAACAAGATTTTATGACCGCGCAAAGCGTGGGCATCTACTAATTGAGAACTATAGTCAAGTGATGTGGCATGCTTCTATAGCCTAGGATTCATCATTTTTTGTTATTTTTGGCTCCTTTCTGTTTTCCTCTTTTCTTGGCTTTTTTCTAAGTATAAAATGACATTTCACAACTAAATTGTATCCGTTTCTCTTTCCCTATTAATTATGGTCTGTGGTACTTTGTTTTCTATAGTAAATGCATGGTAATTGAGAAACTGAAAATATACAATCAGCTCAAATACGTATTATGTAGTAATAATTGCACACTAATGGAGAAATTGAATAGGCATAATTAACTTAAGAAAAGTCACCTAAAAAGACTATATATCCTCAATGCCTCAAGTCTTCATCTTTATTTTCCTTAGCAGATTCTCTTTTATCCATTCCCTTTTAGTTTTCAAAACTCGCTTAATAAATATCATTTGTACGTTCTTTTTTCTCCCTCTTTGCAAAAAGCATAGTTGTTCCCATTAATTAAATTTCTAAGTGCTGTGGCATTCTTCAAGTGCATGCTAGGATTCCTATTTATCTCTTTCTCATTTTTTTGGTGTTTCCTATTATTTTTTCCCTAATAGCTTTGCAGTAAAATGAAAAAACCTTATCTCTTCCTTAAATGTATTCCATTTGTGTCTTTAATTCCTCATTACTTTGGGCAGTAAATATAGTAACGTCAAAACAAAGAGGAGAGTGAGACATATAATTATGATAATAGGGTGGTTATGTCTGATGTTTTTTTGCAGATATTTAAAATATAATTGTAGATTGATAGACGAGCATTGTTTAAGGATAAAGAAGAATTGAAGGAGCAGATCATGAGTTAATTAGTAATGTTTGTTTGTTCCATTTCTTGAAAATCCGAGTTCATGATAGGATTTGAAAGTCCAAAAAAGTTGAAAGTTTTTACTGCACTTGACATGACTACAGATGGATGCAGAACTTATCATCTTCCTAATAGTAAAGAACCAAGTGTATCACCTACAGATGAATAAAGATTTTTATAGATGGTACTCCTAACAGTATTTTTTTATATTCATCATGTCATAGAATAAAATGAAGATGTGTGTGCATAAGGAAGGGGAGAAATATATATATTTTTATATTTTTTGAGTAATAATATTTTCATATTTCAACCACAAACATCTTAGGTATGAATATATAAATGAAATGGAGAACGAGTAGAATGAACGATATAGAACAAGAAAAGATCATTGGAAAAGGAAAAAGTGAATAGGCAAAGAAACAAAAATAAAAAAATACAATTATATTTCACTTATTAATTTGTCTGTATTTTTAGTTTTTTTTTTAAAAAACTTTTTATTTCATGTATTTTTAAATAATGCAAGGAAATTCTAACTATATAATAAATTAGATAAAACAATGTACACATGTTTTTAATAGATATACACACATATGTGCATGTGTATGTATATGTATAGAACTAAAAATTCCTTGAAGCGTTATTTTGTAAGGGAAATAAAATGATGAAAAGACATTTATTTTTTATTGACCGCGCGAGCGCGGTCCATTTCACTAGTCTATATCTATATCTATATCTATATATCTACTAATTGAAAAATATAGACAAGTGATGTAGCATAGTTCTTTGACAAGGATTCTCACTTTTTTGGCCTTTTTCCCTACCTTTATGCTCTTCTCATATTTTGGTATTGGTCCTGCCTTGGTACTCTTCATCGCAAGAATGATTTTAAGTTTATGTCTCATTTATGTCCATTACGTAAGTTATTATGAGGAGAAGAGCATTATACATACGTTTCATTTCCCCTCTTTATTTGATTATTTATTACACATTTATTATTATGGCGTTAAAAAATCAAAGGACATGAGCATCTTCAAATTTGTTATTTAAAGGAAACTATTTTTATGGTCTCATTTCATCAGCATCCCCAAATTAGGTTTTCATAAGATTACTTCTGGGTAAGTGCCACACATGTTACTGCTCTTAATTTTTTGGTTCAATTTAATATATTTAATAGCATAAATCTTCGAATTCCCTTTCAAATGAGATACAATAACTAATATCTTCTGATGTCATACTTATTGTTTTCATTTCATCCACATGATACTTCTCAAAAAAATATATACTAGAACTTAGTACCTTCTTTATGCCTACTTTCATATCAAGGTTTTGCACTATCTAAAGTAAGATTTCCTCAAAAGGGAAAAAAGGAGAAATCAAGAAGTGCAGTAAGCCCGTAAGATAATTTTTTTGTTGGTGTGATCTAGCATCTGCTTAATGACGTAAGATTACATTTACTAATAAATGTATTTATTCCATTTGTTGTTACATTCACTTAGGTTCATTTTTTTCAATTATAGTGAAGATTCTAACATTGCATATTTTATGTCTTGGTAATGAATCTCATGAACTATGAGACACTTTGATAATTTTGCCAACAAACGCATTGTCTTTATGGTGACCATGTCCAAGTCTTAGTTCTTCTTAACCATATTCTTTTCTCTTGCTTCGTTTGACTCTTGCTTTATAGTACAATTTAAGTTCACCAAAAGCAGAGTCAGTAATGAGTCAATTCTAAGTTTTTACACCATTACACATTTGATTCAGCAGATTATAACTGTATTTTCATGATTTTACGGTGCTAATTTTTGGGGGATTAGATCATAGGTTTGGATAGAAGATAAAAAAGGAAAGGAAAAAGAACAAAAAGAATTTAGATTTCTGGCTTATTGTACATATAATATGGAGAAAATAATAAGGGAGATGAATTTTCTAATACTAGGTCACTCAGTCATATTTTTAAAGTATGCAAGAAATATGCTCATGTAAATCAAATCAACAAATAACGTATTTTTTCATGGAACTCTTTTAATCATTTTCGCAGTGAAACTTGATTTGTTTGTAACTGGTCCAGCGAGGCTTCTTTAAAATAATTAAGTTAAACTGGTGGAGTATCTCAGCATAATTGACATTTTATAAAATTAAAAATGTGATAAAGTTTTGTAGTAGAAGTTTACTTGATTAGTTATCGATATATTCGTTAGATAAGCTAAATGCACCAAAATAAGTCGAACGAGGATAAATTAATTCATTACCCAGGAGTATATGGTTTGTTCATTCATAGTTGCTTCCTCTTATTGACCAAACGCACAAAGTTGATTTTGACGCCGAAAATGTACGAGACCTTTTTTTTAGGTTTACTTTTGTTATTGAAAAAAAAAATGAACCTAACTGAATAGGCTAAATGGATAAACTTATAAGTTTAAAAGAAAAATAAATGAAAACATTTGATTTCATAAAATAATTACTTTCAATATTATTATATTAAAATATTTAAAATAATGAGGTCTAACGTCCGCGCGAGCGCGGACAAATTCACTAATATCTTCTAATTGAGAAACATAGAAGAGTGAGGTGGCATGCCTCAATGACCACCATTCACTAAAGTTGGTAAAGAATTGCACACTTTATTTTTCCTCTAATAATACTCCTCATTCAGTTTAACGTACTATTAGTTTTAATAATTTAAATAAAAAAATGCCTTCTATCTATAAGTCTAAACGGTTCCCAAGACCTTATTGTGTGTTAATGTCTACGGTGTCTTAATGTGCATTGAATATTACGAATTGCACTAAATTCACTATGATTAAAAACAAAACTGATCATGGCACTAATGAGCATGAAAAACTAATGCCCACTACCATAAAATAGTACATATTTGCACGGACCTATTAAGTATATCAATGTCTATGCTTTTCATTTACAAGAACCGCCTATCTACAATGAGAATTCATCATTTTGGTAAGATCTTAGCAAATAAGAAATGAATGCTCATCACAAACACCTTTCTGTGAGCGAGTTATTCTACACGTTGGTTAGAAATGCTCTTCATTTCAATCATTTTTTCATTAGATGAAGTATTTGCTGCTTATAATTTTTAAAATTTTGATGCTAAAAGTGTAGGTATGAATTTTATTTAGTTTTCCAAATTTTACTCCATTCTGCTTCAGTCTTATTTCTTAACGTTCCTTTGCTTGCATTTTGTTGAATTTTGCAGCTTATCAATTGGATCAAGGTATGATATTTTAATTACTTTAACAAAAAAATTCTCTATAGTGCTTCAATCTGATTTTTTATAATTTAATTTGTTTTCTTTTTCTCTGTGTTGGTCCTTTGCTTTTCTTATATTAAAGTTGTAGCTAATTATTATGTCCTAAGATTTTGTTATCTTTTTCTCTCCATTTTGTTCCTTTGCTTTCCTTTTATTAAATTTTGCAACTAATTAGTGATAAAAAAACTCTTTGCAGGTTTGGCCTCTCTTCTCTTCTTTTATCATGACAAAAGCAAGATCAATTTTCACTCCTAACAATTTGCCTGTAAACATTAGTAATTTGTTTATGCTAATTTATTTTCTTTTCATTTTATTCTATCATAAGATAGTTAATTCATTTCTTTTTACTGCACAATGACATTTATGAAAAAATAATTTTAACATTTTGAGAATACCATAATATCTTTGAAGAGAGCAGTTGCCAGAAAAGTTAATTAGTGAACGGAGATTAACTATAAACTATGGAATAACTCAAAGATTGAAGCGTTGTTTCCTTAATTGTGAAAAATATGATGTATTGCTTGAATTGTTGAACCGTCGGAGATTTTTTCGCTTTCTCAATGAAGTGAGTTGTTGGTTTATATAAAAATACTTGAATTGGTATGATAAGAAAAATTATTCCTTAGTATTTTGCTTTATTCTCTTCCCTTTTGATTTTTATTTTTGTGCCCTTTTCGTTCTTAACTAAACGAAATATGCTTTGTGGATTTGCAAACTTTTGGATATTCATATTCTGCTTCTTAATATTTCAAAATTGTTGAGAAGAACAAGGCCAAGATTGAAGAACTCGGTTTATGGTATACATATTGTTTGGTCATGTATTGAAATTCGACTTCTGAATTTTCACGGAAAATAAATTAAGCGGTTCAGAAATTATATGTAAGTGTGTATGAAGAAAAAAAAGGTATATACATTTTATTGTTTTATGACTATTCTGTATTCATCTTTCCTTTAAATATCATTATATTTATTTTGATTAGTTTTATGTTTAGTGGTTGGAAAAGTATAAGTGGTAAATTCTTCAGTCGGGAACTTTGGTGAAATATACGTAGTTATACTAAAAAATAAATCAAATGTGACTCAAATTAATGTTTAGATCTCCAACTTATCTATACTTACCATTATTCTTAATCAAGATTAATTTTCTAAAATCTTCTAATCGATATGAGATTTCCTTAGAATGAAACTTAAATGTTTTATACTCTTATTCAAAAAGAATTGAAAGAAAGATGCTTAATTATGATTAAAAAATCAATCAACAATGTAAATTTTTATTATTATAGAATATAGAATATAGAATATCAAAAGACACTATCATTCAAATAATGATGAGGTACCCACATATTTTTTTTAGTCTTTTACCCGAATGATGAATCTTCTTTGTTATTTTAATATTTGATATTAGGAAATAGTCATTTTGTAAGATCACAAAAGGGGTTTCAAGACCGCGCAAGTTACCTAGTATCTACTAATTGAGAAACATAAGAAAATGATATGGCATAGCTCAATGGCCAAGCATCATACTTATCTTTTTTCTCAATTTTTTGCATTTTTACCCTCATTCTTCCATTTATCTTTTTTAAGAAAGCCCAAAAAATGTCTAAGTACAACTTAATTAACCATTCTTAACCTATAATTATTTATTTATTACTTAGATATCTTAATGTGTGTATTTATGTGGTTTTATACGTTTTCAGATGTTTTTTTTCCCTCCCACAATAATTGCATATTTATTGCATTTATTCACTACTTGCTAATATTTATCATTTAGAGAAGAACATTCCATCATATGAAGATTGCGCGGAACATGAAAGTTTTGCATAAACACTATTGAAGATCTCCTTGCAAGAGATTTGAATAGCAATACAGATATGGTTCTTACTGGGATTTCAGTAGCTATGATTCTAAAATCCTTGATTTAATCCTCTACTTTTCCATGATTCCTCCTTAATTGGATCAAAGAGTTTTATTTGTTCATCTAAGATTTAGTTATATCTCTTAGCTTCTTATATATATATATATATATATATATATATATATATATATATATATATATTTTTTTTTTTGTTCAATACTTGAATAATAGTAGTAACTAAATGTCTAGCTATTTTATGTGGATCCCATCGCATATGTTTAGCTTTCTGAGTTTGCTATTTTCGTTTTTTTTTTTAATTTTTATTCTTAAATAAATTTTCTTCCAAGTGGATGTCTTTTTTATCAATTGTGTATTTTTTTTCCTTCTTTGATGATTCTAATATGATATCCTCTTCACGTGATAAGTGAACGTGAAAAGAAAAACTTGTAGGCAGATGGCTAAACTTGAGTTGATCCTAAAAATGAGAAAATAGGCGGTGACAAAGACAAGAACAATATTTTCGGTAAGTAGCAATTTTTTTTTTTTGTCTATAATTGGTATACTTTATATTTCCGCAGTGAATTTTAATGCTAATCATTCAAAATTTGATTGTACTCTAAACCTGGAAAAATCACTGCCATATTTTTAACTTGGTAGTATTATTTTTCTTTTATTTCCAAATTTTGTTCATGTTATTCTTCCTATCATTCATTCACTCTTGGTTAGAAAGTAGTAAATATTATATGAGTTGTTAACTGATTAAGTGAAGATAAAAAAACAGTCTATGCCGCCAACAACTGCATATTCAATTGATGTTGTGAATTTCTAATGTTGGGACTTCAACTCTTTTGGATCTTTTTCTTCAATCAGACATGAAGATTGCTAGAAAATCTTACATCTCAAAATGATTAGAGAAGCATGGTAATAAAGGAGAAAGTTAAAGCATCCATTTGGAAGTATTCTCTGATTCAATTAAAGTATTTCTTTTTATTTTCATTTTCAACGTATTTTTTTCACCCTATATTAGCATGTATATTACATATATAAGTAATGCATAAAGACAACATACAAAAGATGCCCGTGAAATAAAGTATAGCAGTCTCACAAATCATATAGCAATAAAAGAAAGATATGTTTAAATACGCATCATCTTCTCAAGAATTTTTATTCAAATTTTTAAAATTTAAAATGCATAACATAATATGCAACCAATCTCGAATTGAAACTGCATATTAAAAATAAAAATTGAAACAATATAATCTATCTCCGAATGTAATAATCCAGCGGTGAGCGAGTTAGTAGAGAAAAAAAATAAATAATATATCTTCTTTTTGGTTTAGAGCTGCATGTCCTAAGCATTTATGGTGGAAGAGTTGTACTTCTAAAGCAGTCTTCCTACGAAGCTTGAAAAATCATACAAGAAGTTTCTATATTAACATTGCCCAAAAAATATAAATAGAGAAAAAGATGCAAACGAAGCAATCTTGATAGATTGCACCTCATACCTTCATGTAATTGTTTTTTTAGGACTTTTCCCAATTTTTTTTTGCCATCTAGAGAGAGAGTCTCCCTCTTCTTTCCTCCCTTTCCCCACTCAAACTCTAACTCATCTTCTTAATTAAGCTTCGTTAATCAATGCACTCTATTTCTAAAAACCCTATCCTTCATGATCCTACCCCGACTTACAAATCCCACCTAAGCCACCGGATCCGACTATAAATGATATTAATTACCTAGACTCCACACAAAAAACCTACCAAGAAAAGTTATTACAATGTCCAACTAAACACTCTTCCTCACCTTTACTCACACCTCCTTTTACTTCACTCCAACCTACCTTGCAGACAACGCCAATCGCTGGAGACGACAAAGCTGACCATATCGCCTTATCACAAGAGGAAAAATTGCGCATTTGTTCACCTTGGTTGAACTCAGTCATTATCAAATTGCATGGCAAGAGACTACATCACCAATATCTTTATGAGAAACTCAAAGTCTTATGGCATCTTGCTGAGGAGTTTCCCTTAATTGATTTAGGGGAAGACTTTTTTATAGCAAAATTTTATCATAATGAAAGCCTTCAGAGAATTTTAATGGAAGGTCCTTGGTTTGTAAATGATTTTTTCCTTTCAACAAGATGTTGGGAGCCTAATTTTGTTGCTACTGATGTCAAAATACAAACTACGGCCATTTGGATTCGTTTACCAAATTTACCAATAGAGTTCTTTGACGAAGGTGTTTTAAAAAAAATTGGTAACAAGCTTGGTAAACTATTAAGGGTCGATTTCAAAACCTCAAATGCGTTGAGAGCAAGATATGCAAGAATGTACATCGAGGTGCCAATTGACATTCCTGTTAAGCGATATATTCACATTGATTATCACAAACAGGATGTAATCTATGAGGGCGAGAATTTATTGTGCAACGCATGCGGAAGGCTAAGTCATCTCCAAGAGAGGTGTTGCTCGTGGCTACACCATCAAATCCTTATGACCCTATCTCCCTAGCTATGATTCAACAAAAACAAAAAACTAAGGAGAGCAAGAGTGGCAGACTGTTTCTTTCAAGAAAAAGAATAATAATAGCATTAACAATAAAACTCCTTCTACTTTTCAGGTGGCCTCCAGTAGTAGTGGTGCTATGCATAAAGCAACTAGCTTCATGGCTCAAGGTAATGCAGCAGGTAAGTTTTTAAAATATATGGTTTACAAACCTATTATGAAAATTAATACTAATCTAATTAGTGATAATAAGCAACACGTTAATAATAAATTTAATGTTTTAAGTTTTGCTGATGATGAAAACAAAGAATTGAATTTATCTTTGCATGAGTCAAAAGTACCCCACTCCAATTCACCAAAATTCATGCAAAATTCGACACAACCTAGGCAAAATTCTAACACACCAAATGACGTGTCTGCCAAAGTGGACGACACGATGGATTTCCAATTGCCCACCTTAACTCCTTCTGACACCAACTCTCACACACAAACTCCATCTTCCTTAGCCACGTTGGAATTACAATTCACAAACTCCCATACTCCTACATTCCTAAGCTCTACACAATCTATGCACATCTACCCACCGCCCATTGTATCCCAATCAATGTTAGAACTGAGTCATCATGAGAATGTTCGAAATGCTGAACAATTTCCCTCCTCTCACACGCAAGCTACCATGCAAAATCTATCTATTTCTTCACTAGCTGCTACCACTAAAAATTCCACTACTAAAGGCATTATAAATCTGCATGGACAAACTCAAACTTACACACACAAGGAGGATATCCCGACTCCAAGTATGACAATTACTACAACAACACAAGAAAAAAAAGCAAGACATCCAAAATGAATCAAAATCAAAACAATCCACTTCCTTTCAACAACATGGCTGTCCCTCCACCAATGATTCAAAATGTTCCTCAAGCATTTGCATTGCCAGCACCAACAATAAGGATTCCACAGTCATGGATCGAGTCAACCCTATGGGGGCAAGCATTGACAATTCCAGTAATGATAAATGGTCAACAGGCACTAGCAACAATTCAGGACCCTCAATATCTAGCACTAATTGTCAGCGAGGGCATGCACTTGACCATGCAAAATTATATCAACAACATGTGGCCCCAGTTCATGATGCAATAGGAAATTCAACTCATGGATCTTCCATTCTTTCCACCAAGGGTACTACCTCCTCAGAATCCAATATTTACCCCTTGGGATTTAACTATGAACAGGCCACTACATGCACCAATGGAAATGAATCCAGTGTACCAAAATGGGAACCCCTTGAATGTGCAGGTGATACCCCCTCCTTTCATAAATGTGCCACCACCACCTCCTCCTCAATCACCTCCAAGGAACAATCCCAATCTACCAGAACAAGGGGAAAACAGGAGAAGGGTTCCAGAACAAGTCGTGTTAAGAGGGAGGGAGAGTCACATGGAATTTGCAAACCTAAAAGAAATCACAATCCTCCTCTACAAAGAAAGACCAGACAGGAAATGCATTTTGACTTGCCATCCGACACTCTACAAGTGTTCCCTGGATGTGAGAGCTCCAGCCAACAAGGCTGTGAGGAAATACGCAGTGGTTCTTAATCCCACATTGATTACTGACCTTGAAATGGATATTGTCGATAACCCTAACCCTAATATTGCTATGAATAAAGAAACTAATATTATAATTTGGAATGTTAGAGGTGCTAATAGTCCAGACTTTCGTAGGCACTTTGGAGCTATTTTAGAAACTTATAAACCTGTGGTTGTTGCTCTTCTTGAGACAAAGATGGATGACCATCATGACCTGCGTGCCAAATTTGTTTTTACTGATTATGCTGAGATTCTAGCTGAGGGTCGATCAGGAGGTATTGTCCTACTTTGGAAAAATGATTTGGTGAGTGTCAATGATATTCAGATTAGGGGTAATGAACTGCATGCAATGATCAAGGTGAGCCTCCCTACTCTTAATTATTCTTGGCTTTTATCGATTGTTTATGCTAGTACTTCTAATATTAATAGACAATTGTTATGGGAAGACTTAGCTACAATGTTTGATAATTATAAAGCCCCCTGGATGGTGGGAGGGGGGGGGGGACTTTAATCAAGTTTTGGAGCAAGATGAAAAATGGGATGGTCGTCAAATTAGTCAATTAAATGCTAAAAATTTTAGGAATTGTATAAATTATTGTAATTTAATTGATCTTGAATTTAAAGGTCCTAAATTTACATGGTCTAATCATAGGTTTAAAAGAAAATGAGCTATTATTCTTGAAAGGTTAGATAGGTGTTTAGCCAATGAAAATTGGATCACCTTGTTTAAAAATGCTTCGATTGTCCATCTGCCTAAGACTTATTCCGATCATCACCCAATGCTTGTTAATTTAGATAGGAATTTATGTTCTCACAATGCTAAACCCTTTAGGTTAGAGACAATGTGGTTATCTCACCCCGATTTTGCTAACATTGTTAAGCATGCATGGACAAATCGTAATCTGCACGATGCTACTGAATTTTTTGCTCAAGAAGTCACTGTTTGGAATAGAAATGTATTTGGTAACATTTTTAAGAAGAAGAAGGAAACCCTAGCACGCCTAAGTGGTATTCAAAATTCATATCACTATGCAACGAATAGTTTTCTTCAAAGATTAGAAAAGCAGTTAATTGTGGATAATGATAATATTTTAAAACAAGAAGAAGAATTTTGGAGGCTTAAATCTAGAATAAATTGGCTTCAATTTTGGAGATGCTAACATAAAATTCTTTCATATTACTACTCTAAATCGTAGGAGACGTAATAGAATTACGCATTTTCAAGATGAGACAGGGAATTTAATCTTTGATCCTCGTAATATTATTGACCATGTCCAAAACTACTTTGTAAATTTATACTCTACAAGTCATGTGTCTAGTAATTTATTACCATTAGATGACAATGCAAGGTGGTACAATGGTCCCGATCTTGCAAATCTGGATAGCCCCCTTCTTGATATTGAGATTACTAATGCAATATTTTCTTTTAAGCCATTTAAGGCTCCTGGACCAGATGGGTTACACCCTATTTTCTTTCAAAAACATTGGAACATAGTAGGGGAGTCGGTAAAATCTTTTTGTCATCATGTCTTCTCTACTTGTACTATTCCTAGTCATGCAAACACTACTTATTTATGCCTTATTCCTAAGATGAAAAATGCTGTGAATCTTAAGAACTTTAGACCTATTGGATTATGTAATACTATCTATAAGGTTATTACTAAGATTATTGCTAATCGTATAAAACCTCACTTAGATACCCTAATCCACCCCACTCAGGGTAGTTTTATTAAAACTAGAAGGGCTTGTGATAATGCTATTATAATTCAGGAAATCTTGAATAAATTTAACAAGATGAAGGGTTCTAAAGCTGAAATGGTCATTAAAATAGACCTAGAAAAGGCTTTCGATAGGATTGAATGGGATTTTATTCGTACCATGTTAGTCTTTTTTAAATTCCCTCATAATATATCAAGGCTAATTCTTTCTTGTATTACTTCATCTACAATATCTGTATTAGTTAATAGTTCCAAGACTCCTTACTTTTCTCCTTCTAGAGGAATTAGGCAAGGAGATCCTATGTCCCCTTACATCTTTATTTTGTGCCTCGAGCTTCTTTCTATTTACATAGATAGTAGGGTTGAAGCAAACCTTTGGGAGCCTTTAAAAATCTCTCCCCTAGGCCCTGAACTTTCCCATGTGTTCTTTGCAGACGACATTACTCTTTTTGCTAAAGCTAGTGAGAAATCTGCTAATACTATTCAAGCTTCTATTGCCTTGTTTTGTGACATGTCGGGAGAGAAGGTCAATGTACTAAAATCTAAAATTATCTATTCCTCTAATGTCAAGCCCCAGAATGCCTTTAATATTAGTAATATTCTGAATATCCCCATAGGAAGATCCTTTGGAAAATACTTAGGATTTCCTATCCTCAATCATAAGCCTAGGCACACCGATTATAATTTCATTATTGAAAACCTCAATTCAAGGCTAGCAAACTGGAAACTAAATTTTCTCAATATAGCTGGTCGTACAACATTGATAAAGTCCACTCTAAACGCAATTCCCAACCACATAATGCAATTTCATCATCTGCCTGCCAAAACTATCAATGCTATTGATAGAATTCAAAGGAATTTCTTGTGGGGCACGATGGAACATAAAAAAAAACTGCACCTTGTATCGTGGGAAAATGTGACTAAGCCAAAACACTTAGGGGGACATAGCATCACCAAGGCAGCTAATAAAAACATGGCCATGCTTACCAGCATGACATGGAGATTACTTACGAGCCCTAATGCCTTATGGTCTAAAGTGATTAGTAATAAATATATTAATAAGAACCCTACAAAGTCCACTTCTTTTATTTGGAAGAGCATCCAAAAGGGTCTTACTCTTTGTCTTAATAATACTCACTGGATAGTAGGCAATGGTCATAAGGCTCCCTAATAGACTAAGTTTGAGAAGTCAGATTCAAGGACCCCTCACTTTAAATGATTTTAGCTTGAAAGTGTCTGACTTGTATGGTAATCAGCAATGGGATTTTTCTAAACTCTCTTTTGATTTCCCTAATAATAGTAAGGAGCTTTTTACTAATGCAAACTCCATGCTGAGTGAAAATAATTTGGATCACCCTATATGGGGTCCTTGCTCGAATGGGTCCTTCTCTACTAGGTCTACTTATGCTTTAATGGAGAATCCAGCTAATAGTGGTCAGGATTTTAAGTGGATTTGGGACATAGACACACTTAGTAAAGTTAAATTCTTCTTTTGGCAGTGTCTTCATAATCGACTCCTAACTAGGAGTTACCTTAGTAGAATTAGTATTAGTATAGATCCTATATACCCTACTTGTAAAAATATTATAGAGGATCAACTCCATATATTCATAACATGCCCCCTTGCTGTTAATTTTTGGAGGGAGGGAAGTATAAACATAACCACCATTGATAACCAAAACTGGCTCTAAAGCTTAAGAGACATGTCAAATACTCCTTTTAATCGCTATTCATGTCATTTGCCCTATGGAACCTATGGCTAAATCGTAACAATAATAATGTGAATAATCTGGAGAATGCTCTTTCTTTCAATAAAGTTCATGCTCGAACCCTACAGTACAAACTTTTGACCACAAATGAACCTCGTAGGAGTATACGTAAGACAATCAAGGTTCGATGGTTTCCCCCACCTCAAAGTATTATCAAACTAAACATTGATGATGCCTTTAACCCTAGCAATCTGAAAGCTAGTATTGGGGAGGGGGGGGGGGGGGGGAAGGGGGTATTTCGCAATTTCAACGGGGATTGGATAGTTGGTTTCAACAAACAAGTCCCAGGTCTTAGTCCCACGCATGTTGAACTTCTTAGTCTCCAGCAAGGCCTCCAAATAGCAATTGACCAACAATTCACGATGTTAGAAATAGAGACTGACTCAACAGATGTAATTCAATTATTACAAAATCCTACTCCTATTTATACTTCTTTTGTTCATTCTTGTAGGTCGCTGATGTCCAGGCTCCAAATGCCGCTAATCCGACATAGCTTTCGACAAAGCAACAAGGTTGCGCACCTTATGGAAAAAGGAGCTCCTACAATGTCCAATCCAAATTCAATCCCTCACTATGCAGTGCCACCTTACTTTCTCTACAAGCACTTTATGGAAGACAAGGAGGGCACAAGTTTTGCAATCACCACGTCGGATAGTATTTGTCGTCATCTAGCATCTCTAGGAAATTTGAATGCGCTTAATGCCATTTCATTGTTTTATGTTAATTCCGTTAATCATGTCATTGATCCCCTGGGGATCCGTATGAATACTTTATGTAATCCTCTGTAACTGCTATTAGTAATATAATATCGTGTTTGCACCCAAAAAAAATTATTTGTAGGTTAAAAAGTAGTAAATAGGGAGAGTCCTTGAGTAACTTCCATCCGGGCTAATTCTTCTTGTGAATCCAAAGTAACTAGAAATAAATTTAATTAGGATAAATTAATAAGATTAATTAGAAAGTTGTATAGGATTGTTGAATTTACTTCTCAGTACATATGTTTTAGTGTAACCTCCCTCTGTTACACTTCTTTTGAATCCAAAGTAATCAGAAAAGAAATATAAGGAAAAAATAAATGAGACTTAGAGCCTGTTTGGGATTGATGCCAAAAACTGCTTATTTTGAAAATTACTTTTGGGAAAAATACTTTTTAAAAAATTACTTTTGGATAGTAAGCAACTATATTTGGGCAACTCATTGGAGAAGTACTTTTGATAAATAATTTGTGTTTGGTTAATCTTTACGAAAAAAATACTTTTGAGTAGCAAATTACAAAAATGACATCCAAGTTCATTTTACATTTGGATTATTAGAAAAAAAATTAAATATTTATCATAAAAGACTTTAGTTTAAAAAAAAACATTTAGTTAAAATATAAAACAAAAAGTAAAAGGTAGAAATTTAAGTTTTCGAATCACAAAAAAAATAGTTAAATCAAAGTGATAACGTAAAACGTACGGAATTGTTATTGTAGTTGTAGCTTTGGCAGAGAAAAAGTCTGTATAGAATTAACTCTTATTAAAATAATAGCCTATTTGGCATTGCTTCTCCAAAGCCAAAACTGATTTTCTTTTTTCAAAAAGAAATACATTTTTTTGGATTTCTGAGATGTTTGGCAAAAAAAAAAAAAAAGTACTTCTGGCAGAAGCAATTTTTCTGCGCCTAACGACAATGGCGTTTTCTGCACATTTTATAAGCAAGAATAGCCATCTATCTTAGTTCTCATGTTTTTTCCTTTTTTCTCAATTACTTCTATTAAATATATGTTCCTCTATCAAAAAGAATGATGTAATTGTTGTAATAATGGTGATAGACAATTAAGTACCATAGATATATTTGCAATATATTCCACACCGTCCATTTCTTCTGTGTTGAATTGTTATACGCAATAAGTTTGATTCAAGTTAATGATTCTTTAACACGAGTTTTGTTCTCAATAATACCGATTTTATATGGTAACATATTCATGTTTCTCTATAACACGATTTTCTCACGTTCCATTCCATTTTCAGCCTTAGTTGAAATTGTAGTTATGTTACATAGAAAGCCAACTTTTCATGTATGAAATTTTCGCTCTAAATTTTAATTATTTATAGCATTAAATAGATTTCTTTGTATGTAGCTCAAAATATCTTATGTAATACTATAGGTAATAAAAGAGTTGTGAAAAGATGATAGAATTGTGAAAAGATGCTCGATTTGTAAAGATAAATATTTTTATACAAATTATGACATTGATAATTAATGTTGTAAATTTACTATAGAATCGGGAATTGCGCACATGTGCCCACGCGAGCCAGGCCTGTTCCCTAGTTTATGCTAATTCTGAAACTCTGAATGAAAATTAAGCTTTTTATTAAAGGAAAATGCAACTTTCGACTCTTAATAGATCTCCTCCTTTTCTAATAAAGATTCGCACATAAAAGTCAATTTACACGGGCAAGTGAGAGGCGAATTAATTAGGCTAAAATTAAAGGTGCAATCAACACCATTAAAATATTTAGGGCCGACAATGACTATTACTTAAACCTAAACCGGAGGCAGATGTACACTTATAATCACGGTTCACGAGAACCCATGGTACTCCCACAAAAGAGTCCATTACCTAAATGGTCACTCAACTATTGGAAATAAATCAAGAAAGTCATTCTTTTTGTAATGTTCCTAAATGGTCACTCAGTTTTGGATAATTAACTCAAATGGTCATTCTCACATGAAAAGTTGTTATCTCCAATGATACATGCTGACGTAATTTTTTTTTTAAATATAAAGAAATTTAACTCCCACTGTCCCCACCCATTTAACATAATTATTTGACCCATACGCGACCCAAATAACTTAATCGGTCAACTATTAAAAAAGCCAGTGCAACTTTAATTCTAAGATACTATACAATGTTTCCTTTAGGGAGAACCAAAATTTTACTTTCAATCGATTTCTTCCCCTATAAAACAATTGCAATTAAACTAAAATTTTCGTAAAATACCATAAGCTCATAACATAATACATGAGAAAACTTCAACTTTCCATTCAAGATTTTACAATATTAATAGTTTTAACAAAACACGACACCTTATATAAAAGTGTTATACTAACTTTTAGTTATTTACTCCTAGAAACTAGAAGAAGAAAATAAAGTATGTTACTCCTAAAACTTACTCCTAAAAACTGTTTGTAGGTTAGTAAACTGTTAGTAAGTTATTCCTAAAAACTAACTCCTAAAAAATGTTAGTAAGTTAGTAAATTGTTAGTAAATTATAATTGTTAGTAAGTTACTCCTACAAACTAAAAGAAGAAAATAAAGTAAATTATTAAGCTATTAGTCATCAATTGGTAAACCAGAAAATTATTCTCACCAGTTATTAATGCATGCTACTTACACCAAATATTTAATTCATGTCAGTACCATTCATGATGAGTAAAAGATAAGTAATCGTTGCTTTAGTCATATCCAGTATCATTCTCATGTATTGTGTTATGAACTTATGCTATTTTACGAGAATTTTAATTTAATTGCGATGGTTTTATTGGGAAAGAAATCGATTGAAAATAAAATTTTGGTTCTTCCTATATAACCCTAAAAAAAAGAGGAGGAGGAAAACATCGTATAGTATCTTAGGATTAAAGTTGAACTAACTTTTTTAATAGTTGACGTATTAAGTTATTTGGGTCGGGTATGAGTCAAATAATTATGTTAAATGGGTGGGGACGGTGGGATTTAAATTTATTTTTATTTTAAATTTTAAATAAAAAAATTTCACGTCAGCATGTATCATCGGAGATAGCAACTTTTCAGGTGAGAATGACCATTTGAGTTAATTATCCAAAGCTGAGTGACCATTTAGGAACATTACAAAGAAGAGTGACTTTCTTGGTTTATTTCCAATAGTTTAGTGACCATTTAGGTAATGAACTCCCCCACAAAATTAGAAATATTATGTATATATTTCTTAAACTATGTCTACTATGATGTTCGGGAACCTATGTTTAAAAGTTTAAATAATTCACTTGTTCAAGTGATGGTTCACTAACACTCAAGAGTAGGGATTGTTCTCCATTTAAACATTCTTTAATATTTTTTTCCTCAATATATTACCGTGTAAAATGAAATTTGACCTATATACGCAATATAATTTTTTAGAAAAGGTTATTCGCGGACCACTCTTGGAGAGCTGTAACTTCGCTTCTATGATGAACCCATCCTTTTGAAATCTTAGATCCGCCTCCGACCTAAACAACAACTTTCACTCAGTTGCCCTGGTGATTGCTAGTGGAGAATTTTCACTCTTATGGCGATCCTAGATTTTTTCAATTGAATCTTGATGATCCGTCGTGAGGAGCTAAAAGCTAAGTGATTTTTGAAACGGTCTTAGAAAATTAAATATTAGCACTATAATATCCTGTTTTCTGACACAGGAGTTTTGATTTTTCGATGAATTGTATTTTTTGTAAAACTAATACGTACATAGTTAGTGATTTTATTGTTAGTTAGTTACAAAAGGAAGTCTTGTAACTTTAGCATTATTATAGGTATAGTTTAGTAATTATACATCAAATTAACCTCTTACTATGGCTAAAGAGCGCAGTTGATAGATTATATGCAGTGATGGCCTTACCCTAAGGCAAGGCTAAGGCTTTAGGCCTCACTTTTTATAGGGCCCCATTTTTTTAATTACTTATCTAAATTAATTTTTAAAAATAAAAATTTGAGTAATGAAAATAAATATTTGAGTTATCACTCTAAACATTCAGGCACACCTTAGCTTTTGAAAATTTTTAAAAAGTACTTCAGACATCCAATACATGTGAAGATGTTTGAGTGTGCATGAAATTTTGAAATAAAGAACTTCAAAATTTCTGACAGTTGTATAGAAGAAGTTGTAAAAATTTATGCGGCTAGTAATAACTCCCTAATGTAAATGAGAAATTTAAAATTAAATTATTAATTAATATATAAAGGGGTCGTTCTTTTTTAAACTAAATAAAAAAGAAATAGCATCACAGGAATTATATTGTGGCAGAAAGATTATCTATGTGCGAATCATTCCCCTATGTATTACATATATGCTTATAGTAAACTTCTTTTTCTTAGGGTATTTTCGACAAGTGACAAGTAAAGTAACACCCGCTTTATTTTACTTGTCTTATTCCTATTCAGAAGATCAAGTATTACAATATTGCTCCCCTTATACATAGGCGTCTGGACATAAATTTTGATAGAATTTGATAAGAGGATTTTAAAAATTATTATATTTTACATTTATATTATGTCTTTACTTAAATAACTTTGGATCTTAAAAAAAAACACATAAGTTTTAATTAAAATTATATATAGCAATAAATTTTTTTCAAAAGTAAAAATTCAGATCTCCTATCAAAATTTTATTTTAGACCATCAAATTTGTTGGCCGCCCTGATTATATGCGACACGCATCTCTCGTGAAAGAAATTCTCGAAAAGACTTTGGGACAACAATATTTAGGTGACTAGATTTGCTTTTGTTTAAACTAGAGGATAGCCATTAGCCACTTGGGGACGGAGGTGGACCCGGCTGCGTCATCCTTTTTCATATCCCAGGCCGGAAGATAAATGTGTCAATTTCAAAGCATCACACCTTTTCTTTTATAGATTCTTTTTGACCCGTACAAAAGATATTGTACTTTAAACATTATATTACAAAGTATATTGGACTACTTCAACATGGTTAACTTTTCACAATTGTTTTAATAGAAACTTTGTGCTAGTATTTGTAACTTTTTTGGGGATAAATTACACCCAGTGATATTTTAAGGTATTTTTTTAAAAAAATAGCAACATTTAATCACTTTACGAAACGTAGCAGTACTTTTAAAAATGCTACCAAAACATGTCACAAGAAACTGTAAATCTCTTTCTCTCTTCTCACTCTTTTCTTTCTTTCCCTAACTGATTTTCCGGCACCGTTTTCACCCTTGCCGTCGTCTCCGCCACCACACCCTCGCCAGTGGTTGCTGTCTCTTCCCCCTCCTCCCGTCGTCGTTCCTCACAGCTCAGTCATGTTTTTTCGTTTGTTATTTCTTTCTTTTGTTATCTGCAGCGGAGCTCCGACGAGTGCTGCGGTGGAGCTCCATTACGTTGATGAAACCGTCGTCTTCCTCCCTCCCCACCCTTCCCCCGTCGTGGTTTCGCGAGGGTATATTGTTGCTGCTGTGTTTCTATCTGTTTGTGCCCGGATCTGAGGACCCGCTGGCGCTGCTACTTTTTTTTTTTTTTTTTTGAATTTTTCGGTGGGACACGGCGGAACCACGGTGGTTGTGGTATCTGTTTGATGTTTGTGGACTGTATGGAATGTATGTCATGCGTATTTTCATTGTATGCACGGTGTATGCACTGTATATAATGAATATACACTTGTCATACAATAAATATAAAACACGTATCAATTTGTTTATGGTGTGTGTGTCCGGTGAATGAACATACATACACTGTACATACAGTACCCACACATAGAATATACAAACATACAATAATTGTATGTGTGTATCTACTATATTTTCACTGTGTGCACAATGTATCATTGTTCATACACTGTCCATACAGTGAAAATACACACAGATCTACCAAAAAAATTTTAAAAATATTTCCGGCGACTGGCGGACAACTGCTGATGGCCGGCGGCGGTGGTATTGATGGTGGGTGGCGGCTGGGGGTGGTAGGAGGTTGATCTAGGATTTTATCACCCTTTTGTATGTATTTTGCTATGTTTTGAAAAAAAAATATTTCTATGTTTTGAAAATTGGATAATATTGATATTTTAGTGTAAAAAAGAGTGTGACAAGTGAGAGTTGCTCAGATGGTAAGCACCTCCACCTACATTCAAGAGGTTGTGGATTCGAGTCACTGCAAGAGCAAAAAGTGGGAGGACCACTATTTATTCCGAGAGAGGAGGAGGGGTTGGATTTAAAAAATTATAAAAAAAAAAGGTGTAAAAAAGAGAGAGAGAGATTGTATAGTTTTGTAAATTGCCTTCTTCTTTCTTCTTTTTTTTTTTTTTTTTTTTTTTTTCGGGTGGAAACATTGATTTCTCAATACCATAACAGAGGGGGAGCTCCATAGCTTTGAATTTTTAGCCAAATCACATATACAGAGTATCTGTCTTGAAAAATTTATTTAATAGCAGTTTTAGGATACGTGCGTTGTACGTGTATTCCAACGAAAAAATAAAAGTTATAGCAGAGAAATTATATTTAAGTAAAAAGATTGTATTATTCTTATTAACATCAAGATAGTATCTTTAAGTTTTAACATTAAAATCAGACAGAAGAAAATAAGTTCCTAAAAACAATAGATGTTAACCTTCTTTAGCTTGCCGAGTTCTGCTACGCATATAAGTATTTGAATTCCTTATAGTAATTTCTCGCTTTGCCTCCTAGTGTCTAATTGTATCCTTTTTCATTTAGAATTAATTAGCAAAATATACTTGATAAAAAAATAAATGATAAGGCTCTAATACAAATGCTTCTTTGGAGTTTTACAAATCCTTATACTTTTTAGTGGAAAAGTTTGTTAAACTTGGACCATACATACCGAGTTAATCTTTCTATACACATATCTCAAATATCTAAAGAGCCACAATAATACTCTCCATGAAATGATGCCTTTATAAGTTGTTTAACCTAGATCCGATTTTAGGTTAATTAATAATTAAATTTGTATTTGTGGGGTCACGATCAATAGTTGAGATTAAGAGTTTATACGGTGAACTGTGATGATGACAATATGCACGTATGAGCTAGTAAAAGTAATGCACAAAATGTAAACAAGGAGAAGTAACCGTATCGTATCACTCGTCCTCGGAGAGTGTTCTTCGATATCAGTCGCTCTTCAGTAGACCAAAGTAGTGAACTCAACAAGAACAAAAGAAAAACAACTGAGCAAGAGCGAGAGAGTAGTCTTATTGATAGTGTAGACAGGAAGTAAAGTTGTTTTACAATCGATCAAGGCGAATGCTATTTATAAGCCTGATAGGCACCCGTTGGGATTTTTTGTAACCGCTGGGCGTGGATATGTCTGGATAAGTAACTGCCGGTCGCCTATCCTTTGGAGTCATAACCGCTGGGCTGTAATGATTGCCTTAATGACCATTAATAGATTTGTTCGTGGATGATCGTATTATTAACTGCTCATTTAGACCGTGTTGACCGTTGAAGTGTTTCATAACTCCTTCAGGTCTGCTCGTGATGAATGTCTGTTCGTTGGATGTCTGTTAGTTGGATGTCTGTCCGTTGAAATGTCTGTCTGTGCCACGTGAAAGACACGTGTCACCTTTCCAAGTCTAGTCAGCTTATATCCAATACAGATAGTCCTCGCACTTCTCGAGCAGAGTATCTGATCAAGGAGTGGATACGATTTTTGGCGGGAATTTTTTGTGAACTTTTGTCTTCGTGTGATGTATCTTGATGACGTACGATTCTTATCAGCTAAGTGACAAGTCCTCATGACGTGCGCATTTAATGCACCGTAACAAAAAATAACTGCAGCTGGCATGCCTGCGAGACTGCAGGTCATTCTGAAATGACTATTGCGTGCCCCAAGGGTAAAAGTAACAATTTTAACCGCTTCAGTCACGTGCGCACGTCGTCTGTTGATCGCGAGGTGACCGCTACTTTCCAGAATAACGATGATACTATAAAGTTTTGGTGAACCCTATTCTCCTTTTCAACGGCCAGATCTGATCGAGGTTTCTCTGATGGCCTCCACGTGTCTTGAAGGAAGTTGGTGGGGCTGGATTTTCACTCCTATAAATAGAGGTTTGCTTGATGAGAAACTTTTTACTTGCCTTTATTCCTTCTCCGCTGTTCTTTGAAAATATTTTGAACTAGCTTTGAATTCTCCCTAATAACTTCATACTTTTCTTGTAACCATGACTTCACGATTTAGGAAAAACCAGAGTACTGATGTTGCTGGTAGTTCCTCGGCGGCCACTCCCAGGTCCCAGGCTACACAAGCCACTGCTGTAGAGATAATCCCCAAGAAGTGGGGTGAACTTGAGGCGGTCTGTAATGTCAAGTCCTTCCATAATAGGGAGGGAGATACGCGGAACTGGCCGGCGTATAGGTATAAGTCTGGGATCACGAAAGAGGTGATTCCACGAGTAAGGATGGACTGCCACTGGGGAGATGAGGTTCCCCTCTTGCCGGTCTCCGAGGAGGAGAGTATTACTTCTCATAGGGCTGGGTGGACAGCTATGTGTACCTACCCTTTCACCGTGGGAAGTAGATTACCCCTGTATCCTGTGCTGGAGAGGCTCTGCAGGGAGTACCTCCTCTGTCCGGGGCAACTGAGCTCTAGTATGTATAGAATAGTTACTCTTTTGGATTGGTTCGCGGCAGGAACCGATCAATCTTTTGGTTATGAACATTTTATTTCTTTGTATAGTATACAAATTTTCAAAGACGGCTATGTAAATGCCAGAATGCGCGGAAGCAAGGGCTTGGTGCGCAGTTCTGAGGATACTGGTGACCGAGGCTGGGCACACCGGTATCTGTTTGTGCGCTCCTCGGCCTTGACTTTTGATGACAAGGCCTACCTTCCAGAAGTTTGGAATAAGAGGCGTAAGTCCCCGAGTATTTTTGAAGTTCTTCGTGTTTATCCTTCTCCCCGTCTTCTAACTCCGTTCAATTTTTGTAGTGGCCAAGCAACCCTACGACGGACTCATTTCTATTGAAGATTTGACCGCGTGGGTTGAGCCAATTTTGAAGGAGTTTACTCCTGAGAAGAGAGAGTGGATGTATTTCGACACTCAGAAGAGTTTGATTGTACAAAATCATGGTGAGAACATTTCTTTTTCATGATCATTCTTCTTCTTTGAACCTTCTTCATATCTGACCGTTTTACCTTTTTATAGGTTTGGGCACTTCAGGAGATTTCTTTCCTGCTCCTTCTCAAGATGGGCCTCCCGAGCCTGTAGCTGACCCAGAAGCTGAAGCTGAGGCTATGCTAGCTTCAGTGGGTGCTATGCGCAGCAGGGAGGGCGGCGAAGAGCTCCTGTCCGGTGGACTGGGCTCCTTGAAGAGGAAAAAGAGGAGCCAAGGCGAGGGCGGAGCACGGAAGAAGTCTGCTCGTAATACTTCCATGGCTGCCGAGCAAACCTCGTCGGCTAGCGGTGATCCTTCTTCTAGGGCCAGTGTACCGGAGCCCGTAGAAGAGAATGCCGGTGCTGCTGCTGAAGTCCTCGAGTCTGTACGGGGAGAGGGCGTAGCCAAGGAGGTTATCACTCTTTCGAACACTGAGGTCGAAACTGATGTTCCTCTTAGGCGAAGGCCTCATCTCCGTAGTGACAGGAGAAGGGCCGAGGTGGAAGCTGTCCGTACTCCGTAGAGGAGTCCCCGAGTTAGTGACGGGGCAGAGACAGGTCCTTTTCGTGTTGACAAGGGGAAAAGAAAAGTAGGTGAAGAAGAAGAAGAGGTGAAAGAAGAAGTAAGAGAAGAAGCTTCCCAAGAGGGTAGCCAGGGTCCTCGTGTTTATCGTTCGAGGACCTAGAGAATGTGGCTACTGAGGGGGGGCGGCTCCCGTTGTTCTTCGTGTTTTTGAAACAATAGATCCTGGAGTGGAAGGTGAGTCTAACCTTTCCTCGTGAAGATTTGTTTGGCAGTCAGCCATTGATGGCCGGACAGAGCTGAGTGACATCAGGGGAGTACGTTACAAGTTCGGGCCAAACTATCCCTCTGAACAGGCTTGGGAGCCTAAGTTCTGCGAGAGGAAGCACACTTTGAAACTTGCCCCTGATGTTAACTTTGTAACTAGGCCGCTGCAGCTTGGCTAAGGCGATTTCCTCGCTCATCGGTCCCCGTGAAGAATGGGCGCTAAGGGAACTGACCGATGAGGAGTTAGCCTTCCAAATTGCTTCCGACTCTGCTCGGGTAAGTTTTTTCCACTTTGTTTTGGGAATAACTTCTAGCCTCAGTCTTCTAACTCTGACTTACTTTGCTTTTTTCAGTCGAGTATGCTGGCTGCCGAGCTCATGTTTTGCTCCAGGCTTAACAACGCCAATCAAGTGGTTGAAGTGAAAAGAGAGTTGCTGGAAGCTCTGAAGGATAACAAGACTCTGATAGAGCATTGTGGTCTCCTTGGTGGTGAGGTTAACCGGTTGATTGGTGTCAACAACGAACGTGTTAAGCAAATCAACGTACTCACCAGGGAGAAGGACCTCCTTCTCGAAGAGAGAGAAGGGTTCGCACACTCTGTTCAGGGCTTGGAGAGACTGCTTGAAGAATGTCGAAATTCTTTGAACGGTGCTATCGAAGATCGTACATCTCTTGAGATGGATCTGCAGAGAGCTAATGAAGAATCAGTTAAAGCCAGGGCTGACCTCCAGGCTGCCAAAGATCAGGTCGCTCAGTTAATGAGTGCTCAGACCGCATTAACCAAGGACTTGGCAAACCTGCGTGACCAGTCTGAAATCAAAACCAAGCTTGTAGCTCTTGAGGCCAAGCAAACATTGCTCGTGCAGATTCAGGCTGGACAAGTTAATGTCGAGGAGATGCTGCAGACAACAAAGAACGTTGTTCGAAGAATAAATCAAGCATTGGGTCTCTCCCCTGAAGAGTCTGAAGGTGATGATGATGATGAAGACGAAGACGACGGTGAGAATTCAGGGAACGACGGCAGGACTGACGGAGCTAGTGCGCCGAGTTCTGGTCGTAGCCCTAAATGTTAACGCCCTTTTTCTCAATCTATGATTGATGTATTTTTTATTGTCTGGCGAAAGCTGGACTTGTTTGTTGGTGGGCAGAAGTCTAGCAAAGACTTTCTGGTCCTTGGCCTGTTTGTTTGGCCTTTTGAACACTCTGCAAATTTCTATCAGCCGTATTCGGTATTTTATCAATTTACAGTTGAATGTATATATGCTACTTTAGATCTTGTTCAGTGACTATATTTAGTTTGAACTCTTGACCTTTTTGTTTGCATGTGTTTGTGGCGTTCGTGCCTTGGGAGCTTTTTGAAGTTTGAACTTTATTAAGTTCGTATCTCCAAGAGTCTGCCCGAATATTTTTAACTTAGCCTTTCGTTAGGAAGAGGTCGTACGTTGTAGGCAGCCTGACCGAATCGTGGTTATTTAGAGTTTTGTCCGAATCGTTGCTCTGTGCGTATAACTTTGCTTATCGTTTCGATAGTTGAAAGTTGTTGCATGGCTTTGCAGATTGACTCTGGCCGAGTCGTTGGCCTTGTGAACGACTTCTCTTATTTTCGTGGAAGCCTTGTCACATGAAAGTTTTTGTATTGTGAATGACTCCTCTTATTTGCCGTGGAAGTCTTATCACGCAAAAGTTATTGTATTGTGAATGACTCCTTTTATTTGCCGTGGAAGTCTTATCACGTAAAAGTTTTTTGAAAAACTTTGAAAATTCGCCTTTTGGTAAGGTCTTTTGCCTTTATGAAGGTCTTATCTGGCCTACAGGGGCCTCTCACCACCCTCCTTGTTTTTTATGTTGGAGCACGTAGAGTGATAACATGAAAAGAGTTTTCGGTGAGTTACAAATAGAACACATATAACCAAACGAGGAGTGTGTCCATTGTGGGATTCGAACCCACAGCCGCAAAGTTGAAGAACTTCGAGCTCTACTAGTTGAGCTAAACGGATCTGACCTTGCTCAGGTCGTTAGTACCATTTTGAAAGAATATATAATATAAGTAAGAACTTTTCATAAAGATAAAAGGTAAGTGTAAGATAACTAACCGTTTTACCACTTAAAAGTGATACCTTTTGAGGTGAACCACATTCCAACTGTTCGGGACAGTAAAGCCGTCTGGTCGTGCGAAACGATAAGACCCTTTGCCGACCGAAGCAATTACTTTGTAGGGGCCTTCCCAGTTAGGACCAAGCTTCCCTGAATTTGTTTCTTGTGTGCTCTGGGAGACTTTTCTGAGTACAAAGTCCCCAACTTGAAAACTTCGTACGCGCAGTCCCCGATTGTAGTATTGCTCGATTCGTTCTTTTTGAGCGACTACTCGTACAAGCGCTAGCTCTCTGCATTCTTCGAGGAGGTCCAGCTCTTCGGATAGGTTGACTGAGTTTGATTCCTCAGTGGCATGTGCGTATCGCAAGCTGGGCTCTCCGATTTCAACTGGGATTAGAGCGTCTGCACCATACACTAATGAGTAAGGAGTTTCTCCGGTACTCATTTTTATAGTTGTGTGATAAGCCCATAATACTCCAGGTAACTCCTCTACCCAACATCCCTTTGCCTGCTCGAGGAGCTTTTTAAGGGATTCAACGATAATTTTGTTGGTAGATTCCGCCTGTCCATTTGCAACAGGATGATATGGAGAGGAAGTGATCCTCTTAATGTGCAGATCACCGAGGAACCTAGTCATTTTCTGGCCGATGAACTGCGGGCCGTTGTCCATGACTATTTCCTTAGGTGCTCCAAAGCGACATACGACAAAACGCCAGAGGAAGTCGACGACTTCCGTTTGTCGTATCCTTGAATATACTGCCGCTTCGACCCACTTTGTGAAGTAGTCAGTGATTTCGACCCACGCACGCGATCGCGCTGAACAACAATTTCCAGAAAAACAGTTTCTTAGACAGATTGTTCGCAACGGCCCTGTAACAGTTTTCAATCAACCGGAACCCAATTTCATCATTAAGAACAGTAAGTTTCTAGATCACAAACAAAATTTCATCCAATTCTGAATCTGATTCAAGCCAATTCGATTCGCGCCTTTCTTTCTTCCCTTTCTTTAAACTTTCCTAAAGTCCGTCCGTTAGTTTCAACTGTTCGTTTCTTGTCAGAATAATTCCTTTCGATCCCGAATTAGCTTGATTTTGATTGCCAAGTTAATAAGACTACTCTCTCGCTCTTGCTCAGTTGTTTTTCTTTTGTTCTTATTGAGTTCACTACTTTGGTCTGCTGAAGAGCGACTGATATCGAAGAACTCGCTCTGAGGACGAGTGATACGATACGGTTACTTCTCCTTGTTTACATTTTGTGCATTACTTTTACTAGCTCATACGTGCATATTGTCATCATAACAGTTCACCGTATAAACTCTTAATCTCAACTATTGATCGTGACCCCGCAAATACAAATTTAATTGTTAATTGGCCTAAAATCGGATCTAGGTTAAATAATTTGGCGACCACAGTGGAAGCCGGTCAATAGCCTTCATAGGTTAATAGTTTATCTTTGCTATTATATCTATTTTCGTCTATCTTTTTTCTCTACAACTAACATGGCAGAAAGCAACTCCCAACGAACTATCGCAAGAGGATGTCAGGTGCGAATATTTTCGAAGTGAAGCAGAAGCCCGGTGGATCTCTTCGCCAGTATATAAATCGCTTCCAGGAAGAGCGAGCAGTACTCCCTGAAATGCCAGATAAGTGGGCGATAATCGCGTTTACTTACGGTCTGGATATGGGAAGCTCCATAGTTACACGTCGATTGTACGAATCTCTCCGCGAATCCCCAGCAGTCAGCTGGACGGACGTTTCTGGTCGTTACACTTCAAGGGTAAATGTTAACGAGCCCGAATGAGAAGACTCTCGGGGAGGTTACCCTCACGACGCTTGCTGAAGGGGTAGCAAAGGAAACAACTTTCCATGTTGTCGATGTAGATCTAGCCTACAATATCATATTGGGCAGACCTTGGATCCACGACATGCAAGCTGTTCCTTCTACTTATCATCAGGTATTGAAGTTCCCATCCGAATGGGGAGTACGTGAGGTTCGAGGAGAGCAACGCTCTGCCCGAGATTGCTATTCTGTGGCTCTCAAACTGCCCGAAGAGAACAAATAGCAATTACAGCGACCGGGACCAGACATACCACCCGAAGCGGCTGAGTACGAAGTCCCGGAATTTATTGCGAAGATAGATGAAAGAGAAAGCCACATGCCAACCGTAGAGGCTTTGGAACCCGAAGAACTGTTCGCCGACAAGCCAGAGCGGAAGGTATATATAGGGACCGAGATGAACGAGCGCCTACGAGGAGATATCCTCCAGTTTCTCAAGGAGCGGCATACAACCTTCACCTGGTCTCACGTAGATATGACAGGTATTTCTCCTGACATCATTACTCAAAGGTTGAACGTTGATCCGTATCACCGCCCGGTGAAACAAAAGACGCGCCAGCAAGGAGCTTTTCGGAACCAGGTCATCAACGACGAAGTCGACCGGCTGTTGAAAATCGGTTCAGTACGTGAAGTCAAATACCTAGACTGGTTAGCCAACGTGGTTGTCGTACCTAAAAAGAACGGCAAGTGGCGAGTCTGCATTGACTTCACAGATCTAAACAAAGCCTGCCCAAAGGATTCATATCCTCTTCTCAGGATAGATCAACTGATCGATGCAACAACCGGACACGAGGTGTTAACCTTCCTCGACCGCATACTCCGGGTATAACCAGATATTGATGGATCCCGAAGACCAGGAGAAAACAGTATTCATCACCTGTCGAGGTACGTACTGTTACAAAGTTATGTCTTTTGGACTGAAAAATGCAGGTGCAACCTATCAGCGTCTAGTCAATCAAATGTTCCACGACCATATCGGGAAGACTATGGAAGTATACATCAATGACATGCTAATAAAATCCAAATGAGCAGAGGATCATCTGGCACATTTGAAGGAAGCTTTCCAAATCCTGGATCCGTATAACATGAAGCTGAATCCAGAGAAATGCGTTTTCGGAGTCGGATCGGGGAAGTTTCTTGGATTCATTGTTTCTCAGCGTGGCATTGAAGTCAATCCCGCTCAGATTAAAGCCATTGAATCTATCCCAGATGTACTTCACAATAGGAAAGATGTCATGAAACTAACAGGGAGAGTGGCAGCTCTACGCAGGTTCATCTCCCGGTCATCTAACCATTGCAAAAGTTTCTTCGATGTCCTAAAATAAAACAAAGAGTTCGAATGGACTCCCGAATGCCAGCAAGCATTGAGGGATTTGAAAAAATATCTATCCAATCCTCCACTGCTCTCCACGCCTCAGGAAGGTGAACAGTTGCTAATTTATTTGGCAGTCTCAGAGTCTTCGGTAAACGCTGTGTTGGTTCGGGAAGACAAAGGTAAGCAGCTTCCTATCTATTACATTAGCAAAGCTCTAACTGATGCAGAGACACGCTATCAACCTTTAGAAAAATTAGCACTGGCACTAGTAACTGCTGCTCGTAAGTTACGCCCTTATTTTCAAAGTCATTCGATAGCTGTGGTTATAACTTTTCCTTTGTGAAATGTTCTGCACAAACCTGAATTTTCAGGGAGGCTGGTGAAATGGGCTATAGAGTTATCTGAATTTGATATCACCTATCAGCCTAGAGTAGCGATAAAATCACAAGTCCTAGCAGACTTCAGCACTAACATATACCCTGAGGCAGAAAGGGAATTTATTCTTTATGCAGGGCGGGCTCCCGGCACATGGACCCTTCACACAGACGGCTCCTCGAGCGTCAAAGGGTCCGGCCTTGGACTGGTTCTTGTTGCTCCATCCGGCGAAACGGTAAGGCAGGCTATCAAGTGCCCATTTATTACTAACAATGAGGCCGAATATGAGGCCGTTATTGCAGCAGGATTGGAACTAGCCCGAAGTTATGGAGCAACCATCGTCAAGCTAAAACGCGACTCTCAGCTCATGGTCAATCAAATCAATGGAGGTTTCATTGCACGAGAATCCAGGATGCAAGTATACCTCGCCCGAGTGAAAGAGCTCCTAGCACAGTTTGGCGAATGGGAAGCAGTCCAGATTCCACGGGAAGAGAACCATGAAGCTGATGCTCTTGCAAACATGGGATCAGTGGCAGAGATAGGGGCAGCCAGTTCTTCAGCTGTTGTCCAACTTCTCTACACGACCATTGATAGAGAAAAGTTCGAAGTCAACACCATCAACGCTACCTGGGACTGGCGGAATGAGATAACATATTATCTTATCCATGGAACTCTACCTGCAGACGCAAAAGCTGCATGCAAACTCCGAGTGAAAGCTGCCCGATATACGATTCTCAACGGTGAGCTTTACCGGAGAATGTTCACAGGGCCTCTCGCAAAATGCCTTGGACCTAATCAGATCAATTACGTGATGAGAGAAGTCCACGAAGGTTGTTGCGGAAATCATTCCGGAGGTAAGGCGCTAACTCGGAAGTTGATTCGTGCAAGCTATTATTGGGACAAGATGGAGAAAGATACGAACGAGTTTGTCAAGAAATGTGACAAATGCCAGAGGTTCGCTCATCTTCTCCATCAGCCAGCAGAGCCACTCCATTCAATAATCTCCCCGTGGCCCTTCATGAAATGGGGGATGGACATCGTTGGACCTCTTCCCACAGTACCAAAAGGAGGCTTCTCTGGTGGTACTGGTACAATCGCGTAGGACTGTGACAATCGCGTAGGCCTTTTAATTATTAGCCAGCACGATAGCGCTGGATGTTGCGCGATCGCGTAAGCTTCTGAGCTTGAAGCAGAACCTAATTTTCAAACCCACTTTTCAACTTGAATCTTCACAAACCACCGTGTTTTTGCTCCAAATTAGAGATTTACACTCCTTGTTGGTCCGTGAACAAACTCCAGTAGCTGAATCTTCAAAATCAACAACCAATTGCAAAAGCCTCAATTTCTTGATGAAGAACCCCAATTTTTCAATCTTCAAATCAGCACCCCAATTGTTGTTGTTTGTCCAATTCCTTTTTGGAGTAGTTTCTAGATACTAATATCTTCAATTGGTAACAAAAATTTCAACCAAAAGAAACCTAAACCTAAGACTCATATTTTTGGATTTTTTTTTTTTTTTTGAAATTTGATGAACAAATTTGGGTTTGGGATTGTAAGAACAAACACTAATCTAGCTCTGATACCAAATGATACGAAAATTAAAAATACAAAATTAAAAGAACAAGAATTAAAGAAAGATCCAACTTGATTAAAGAAAGATTAAGGAAGTGAATTATGGAAATTAGCCTAATTACCCCCTTAATGACCTAAACAGAGAACCAATTCTAATTGATCTTCAATTAGTTAAGACTAATTGCAAATCAAGGATTATAAGTGTGCTTAAGAAAACAAGCTTAGCCAAATTCCTCACTTTGTCAAATGTCATCAAAATCTAGGTAAAATAATGACATTAGGAGCATATATAGTGTGATACATTTGCCTTAATTACCCCTTAACAATGGGCTTTCAAGTCATTAGCTGAAAATGGTCTTTCTAATCCTCGCCTCAGCGCGTTCGCACAGGAAGGGGCGCTATTGCGCTGAGCATTAAATCATAGCCTCGCGATCGTGAGACGAGTCTTCAACTAGCCTCTTGCGATCGCGCTGCTATGCTTTCTCAACTTTTGCGATCACGTTTGGCTGGTCGGGATCGCGCAGGTCTTCTTTTTGGCTTTCCGCGATCGCGTCTGTGCACGCGCGATCGCGATGAACAACTCCAGTTTCTGAGGCAGAATGTAGGTAGAACTGCCCTGAAGCTTCCAGCAGTTGCCCTAGCAGCTCAAACTGTGCAAACATAGATTGTAGCTGCTGCAACTCCCGTGCTTGGCTCCTTGTAAATGGTTTGGACGAGCATCGGGTTGTATCAGTGACCGGTGATAATTCTAGAGTCAAAAAAAGAGAGGACGTGATGAGTGATGTGAGTGGGTTGTCACCACCTAAATCTACACTTGGCCTTGAAAGAAAAATGAGGGAAAAGAAAGAGGGAAAACAAACCATTGAGAGTGAGGGCACCCTTATTCTAATACTAACTCTTTATCTTCTTCTTCTACTTGTTTCAGCTTATGTGTATGTAGTCTTGGAGGCAAGCTAATGGAGCCTCAACCATATGCTTTGAAAGGAAGGCAAGGTGATTCAGATCTTCATTGTGAGCTTCATGAAGGGGAAGTTGAATATGATTCTTCAAGTGCTATGAGTGCTCAAGGAAGCAACTCAAGTGTAAGTGTTAATTCACCTTTTCATGAGCATGTCAGCTCCTTGTCTTGTGAGGACTCAATGCTAGTTGTTTCTTATAATGCATCTATTGAACTTGCAACTAGTGAAGAGTCTAATGATCAACTTGTGTGTGCATGTGAACCACTAGTTGAGAGGATTGATAAGCCACATCATGATGTGAGCCCGATATTCAATGAACTTCTCTTTAGTGAAGAAGTGGTAGTTGACCTTGCTTGTGAACCTTGTTATGACACACCACCAATTTTTGATAAATGGGAAGATGAGTTGTTTGATCATACCCTTGTTGATGTAATTGCCTTTGGTGGACCTATGTGTTGTAGTGAGGAAGGTAGTGACCTTGAGGAGTCTCTATTGCATGAGATGTATAGGTTATCTATGATGACTCCTCAAGTGTGAGTAATGAACCTAGTTTTGATACTTCACCTATGCTTAAAAATAAAGTTAAGATGTCTACTTTTACTAATCTTTTATTTGATGGCATCTTTATTTGTGGTGGTTATTTGTATCGAACTAGAGTTGCGAATGAGTTGGAACCTCCATGGTGTAAGGGATTTGACTCCACAGACAGCTCTTTGTTTGAAGATTCGGGTGAGGTAGATGATTCTTCTAGTGACCCTACTCTTGTTGGTTTGGGTTATGATGATGAAGAAACCATTATTAATTCCTTCCTTGAGAGTTTACCTTATGAGGAGGGTTGTCTTAGGAATGAAAATAAAGGTGTGGAGGTACCTCTTGGTGTGAGTATGAGTGCTTTTAAGAAGGGAAGTGGAGTAATTGATGTTAGTTGTAGGTTGAGCAATTTTTCTTACTCCATTCCATATCTTGATCACATGTTGAGAGTTGAACATACCAAAACCAATGTGCCACATTACGAAAACATTGCATTGAAGGTTGGGTATGATGATCATAAACTTAGAGGCAGTAGGATCTTTGACTATTTGATCTTGCATGTTCCATGTCCTAATGACCTCTTTGTTTGTTCTTGTGTTGGGTGCACTTCTTTAGGAATGACATATGAGATGCATGTTCGAGAGCTTCAAGAGCTTAGGAGGAGGGGAAGATGATACAATTCAAGTTGCCTCAACATCATTTGCTCGGAGTCAAGCTAATGAGATTCAAAGTGCTCACATACACTTGGTTTGGAAGAGCTTTGAAGATGGAGGCTTCAGAGATAATTGAAAGAGCTTCCACTTGAGCACATGTGAAGTCTCAGCAACGGGCAGACCGCCCGCTGCACCAGGCGGACCGCCTCCTTGAAGTGCAACTCTCTGGACTTTGGACTAGGCGGACCACCCACTTTGAACATGAAACTTTGGGCACTTGACAACATGTAAAAGCCTCCCTTAGGACATTTATTTCATTTATTCTACTTTGAACATGAAACTTGAAACTTGAAACTTGAAAGCTTAATAGCTCTTCAATGAAGAGACCCTTTGGGGCTTGATTTTAGTTGGTGAATCCAAATGAACATCGATCCATTTTTATCAAACTTGATTGCAAGAGCCAAGCGTCTCTTGAGGTTAGTGTGCTTAGCGTTGGTGTCTCTTGACTTCGCCAAAGGTGTATCGAGACTAGTTCCTCGGTGCTACTTGGGCTTTTGTTCGAGTTACGTCTCGTTCCTATCTCTTTTCTCCCTACTTTCTATCTCTTTGTATCGTGTTTGCTTCCGCATATATCCTTTATTGCTTCCGCCTATTTTGCCCTGCATCACCCATTCTTGTTGGATTGCCTGAATTAACCAAATAATATTTCCTTACAACAAGTTAGAAAAATAAAATTAATTAGTTAATATTAAAACAATATTTACATAACAAAATTGACAAGGCATACCTTAATAAATTATTAATAGATTCAATGAATTTGTTATTGTCGTTGTAGCTTTGGCAGAAAGAAAGGAAAAACGAATAGGAGATCCTATTTAGGGTTGAGAGAAATACGTAGAAATAAAAACTAGTTCTAAGAGGAAGATGATTCGTAAAAGTACATAGAAGGAAAAGAAAAAAGAAAAAAGAGAAATATAAGTTTACTTTGAGAGAGATATGGTTAATTAATAAGAAATAACTTGGTAAATATGGATTTTTGGTAAGGATATTCTGTCTTGAAAAAATTTAAAACTGTTTCTGCTTCTTGGAAGAAGCAGATTTTTGTAGCTTCATCCCAACAGCAGAAAAACTGCTTCTGCTGCTCCCTAAAAGTATTTTTTTTTTGTTAGCCAAACACCTCAAATTTTCAAAAAAGTTCTTCTTTTTGAAAAAAAAAAAATACTTTTATCTTTGGAGAAGCAATGCCAAACAGGTAATGTTGGTAACATTGAATTTTACTGGTATTCGTTTCCTAATACTACATGAGTAATTTATTATATGTGGTACCACTAATTATATGATATTATGGATGACATCAAGGTATCTTGCCCTAATACTACATGAATAATTTATTATATTTGGTACCACTGATTATATGATATTATGGATGACATCAAGGTATCTCGCTTGGCAGGAGATCCGGTGAGGGAAGATATGTTGAAGTGATCAAATACTGAAAGCATCATCTTACTACAAAATGACATAAGTAGCGATGCACTACTCAAATTCAATCGAAAAATCAAACCGAATCGAATTATTATTATTTTTTTAATTTGGTTTGATTTTTTAAATAATTGATTTGAATTGAATTGAGAATTAAAAAACTTTGATTTTTTTGTTTGGTTTTGGATTTCAAAACATAGAAGCTGAAAAATCGAAAAAATCGAATATATATATATATATATTAAAAAACTTTGATTTTTTTGTTTGGTTTTGGATTTCAAAACATAGAAGCTGAGATATAAACCTGTTTAAGGTTTTAGAGTTTTAAATATTTCAATACTTTTTGCCTTCAATACTTTTCGAATAATCACATCTCTTTGTATTATGGTATAACACGTGTGAAGCTCTCATCAAAAGTTTCAAGATAAACTTCCATCAATTTCTACTTCTTGAAATGTAAGTTTTTATTTACCTAGGATTAAGCTTCTTTCTTTATCTAGGATTGTGATTTAGATTTTATGTTTAATGTTTTGGACATTTGTTTATATGCTTTTATGCATTGTGTTTTAAAGTTTTCTCTTACGTGACATAACTGATAAGACTGAATAACCAAACCGGAAAAAACGAACCGAAAAAAAGAAAATCGAACCAATCCAAACTTATTTCAGTTCGGATTAGATTGAATTTTTTACAACCAGAAAACGAAAACCAAAGAGTTAAAAACTAAACTGGAAAACCGAATGCACACAGTGCTGGATATAAAGCATCATTCAACACTTTTGTCTTTTTACTAGTGTATTTCCCAAAAAATATATCAGGTTTTACAATTAAATTTATATTTAGTTGAGTCTAAGGCGACCGTTTTATATCTCAATTTGATCACTTGATAGATAGTTTACGTGAACGAGTTAATCGACCTCAAGAGTTTGATGCAGAAGTAATTCCAAAATCGATGTCAAGTAGATTCGATATCAAGCAAATTCGATGTCAATTAAATCCGATGTCAAGCAAGGGTATAAATGCTATCAAACAAATTCGAACTAAGTGAAAGGATAGTGATATACGATGAAATGACTTCGTTTTATCAAGATGCGCAATTATCCGAACACGGTTATGATACTCGAATCGATGAAAATAATAGCAATACGATGACAACCAAGTGAAATGAATAAACGTAAAACAATGGCTAACGAACAAATGTAATCGAACAATGGATCCGATGAACAAATCGATTAGTTGCCAAATGAGTGACGATAACAGATTGTTCAAATTAAACACAGGTTAGCAGGCAAAAGATGTTACGATCAAGATAAATGCAGATCTAAACGAAGCAAGCAACAAGTAAATAATCAAAGCAGTAAAGGCTTATTGTATTTGATGGATCGATGGATGTTGCTTCAATGGAAAGAACAGGTCTCCCTCCACGTTTGAACCAAATCACGATCGAAGCTTTAAATACAATGATGATCTTTGACGTAACAAATTGACAAAGGTAAACGACACTGTTGAATATTTTCTTGACAAGAGAATAGTGGTTTTGAAGAATAGAGTAATATTTGCTCAGATGAACGTGCCCCAAAATAGAAGATGAAGACAGTATTTATAGGCTGACAATGAGCCTTTTCCAACCCTAGAAGGATTCTTCCTTTTCCACGTCTCTTTCTCCACAACTGCCCACGTCCCTTCAAATACGCTAAGTCGGTTCCGATAAAAGTGGGATAAGTTCATTAAAGCTTATCCGCTAAAGCCAGCGCCTTCGTGGTCATCTGATCAAGTTGTTGAAGCTAATCAACCGGCAAATGTCATCGGAAGCAATAACCAAATCCGAACACACCATCCTCGTTTGAAGAACGAAAATCGACCAATACAGATAGTCCCCCCACTTGCGAAGTCCTGTGATCGTAACACTTCGCAAGTGGCTTGAAAGTTAAAGCGGGAAAACACGTGGCTCGCTCGTGTCCCTTCATTTTGAAACGCCAACTGTCGCTTCAACTTCAAATCACTGCGCGTGTCAGAGATCGTGCGGACGGCGGTTTTCGCCAATTCCCAAGATCATGATGACTTCCCCTCTATAAATACCAGCTCCATTTTGATTTCGCGATTCTTACATCTCTTGCAACTTTTAATCTCTCAAACTTTCTTCAAACCCTTCAAAACATTTTTAGTACCTTGCGTTGATCAATCTTGGTTACCCACTTTGTTTTGCTCACTCATCTTAACTTATCAATGTCTTCTCACAACATGACTGATGTTTAAAATGCTCCCTCCGCCGCCGTTGCCGCCACGGCACCCGCCATAGTGCCACCGCAGGCCATGGCAGTTACAGACAAAAGAGGGAAGAAAAGGGAGAGGAAGCCCAAAGATTTTGGGCCAGAAAAACTCTACACCGATATTCTCCCGAAGAAGTTCACTTACGATGATGACTGCAAGGTTAGTACTCAAAACGACGTTCAACTGGCCAAAAAGAAAAATATTCCCGTAGACTCAGTTTTTTGTGCCGTTACCGAGGAGTCAATACCACGGATTAGGGAAGATTGTGGTTGGAAAGAGGGTGAGATCGACGTAGTGTGCCCTCCAAGGAGATCGACTCTGACCACCTTTTACGGGGGTCACTCTGCCGTTTTGACATACCCCTTTACGATCGGGTTTACTTTGCCGATCGACCCAATGATCGAGGAATTCTGTCGCATGTACAAGGTGTGTTTGGCGCAGATTTCTCCGATGGTATGGCGCTTGGTCGCCATGTATCGATGGATTGGCAAGAAAGTGGGGGTGGAGGTGACACTCAGGCATATCCTTCACTTGTATTCCCCTCGAGTTTATAAGGCGGGCATCATTACCGTGCAAAAGCGAGGTAGTCGAGCCTTAATTTCCGACAACGACGATGACCTTAGGGCGTGGGATCAACGCTTCGTTTACATCCCCACGGAGCAGCTTGTGGCCCCAGGGGCTGAACGCCTTCCGGTTGGGTGGAACCGAACACGTAATTTTGTAATTTCGATTGGCTTTATGTTCTTCCACGTTCTTACTCTCTTGTATGTGCAGCCAGCAAAGTTTTGTTCGAACTGGTTCCCGACATCGTTGACTGGCTAAAGAAGGTTTTGAAGGAGACCACCAACGATCAAAGGGCATGGAAGCCGATCGCGGCTCTTTTGCAAGTGAAGGCAAAAAATCATGGTAAGTTTAGTTTTGCCCTTGATCATACCGTGCCTTTTGTTATATTTTAACGGATCGCCATCGACAGGTATCACTGGTGCTGGTGCTGGGCCGGTTGAAGATGTGATTGTCGAGGAGGAGGAGGAGGTTAGGGAGGAGAACGTAAGTGGAACTCCTCCAAAAAAGAAAAAGAAAACCTCTTATCAAGACCTTAGGGCAAGGCTGCTTGTTAAGAGCGCTCCGCAGGGAGCTGGCTCGTCGGCTGATCCCAAGCCGATCGAGCAGATTGTTAAGGGGGCCGTTTCAGCGGTCGAAGCGGCAAAAGCCTCCGAAGGGGGAACTCTCGTTCGGATTCCCTCCGGGGAAGATGAGGAATCTGGGTCTGAGTAACCGTTGGAACGGCCGAAAAGGCCAATGAAAGAGAGAATGCTTGAAGTGGCTGAGCAGCTCAAGGCGGCCGAGGAGTACGACCGGGTTAATGTTGGCGATTTCAGTGGTGATGGGCGGCCCATCCTTCCTCCGATAGCGGAGGAGGACTTGATCGACGTCACTTCTGGTTCGGGGGGGAAAGAGATGATCACTACCCCAACCCTTGGGATGTTGTCTGCCGGGGGCGTCGATGGTGCCCCTTCGAGCGATATACCGAGGGAAAGGGATCCCAGAAAGGGTAAGCTCCCCCTTGATCGTCCTACGACAACGACGAGGTCGAGGCACACGGAAAGCTCTGGCTCGTCTTTCTACGCATCGGACCATGAAGAGCCTATCGTTCGCCTTCCTCGATACGAGGAAGCTGCTGCGTTTGCAGCTTACAAAAGAGCCAAGGCTGCGGGGGAAGCTAACACCCGATCACTGGCTATAACCGTCCCCGGAGAAGTTGATCTGCTCAGATGCCCAAAGCATCTTGCCAACTACTTTTTTGATGTGATGGGGCCGATGGAAAAGACTCGATTGAATTGTTACAGCGATGTGAGCTTGTCCTCCCAAATCGCTTTTAGTGCTTTTCGGGTAACGTTTCCTTCCAGTTTCTGTTAGTTTGAACCTTTTCTACTTTTTACCTTATGGGATCGTTTTGTTTCTTATTTTCAGAACACAATCATGGCCATCGAGTCAGCCGATCGGATTCGCCAGCTCGAAGCCGAAATAGCTCATCTGAACGAGAGAGTTGCTCTCCTTGCTTCTGCCGGTGATGGGTGGCATAACAACTTGAAGATCTTGAAAGTAAAGTATTCTGAGCTTGAAGCTGAATCAGCTAAAAAGGCCACTGCCCATGCTCTTCGAGAATCAGAGCTGGAGTCCCAAGTTCGAGCTTTGAACGACCAGCTCGGTCAGCTTGAGAGTAGCATGGGTGACAAGTGTGCCAAACTGGAAGCTGAGTCGAAGACCAAAGAGTCGGAAATAATTCGTTTGAACGAAGAGCTTCGTACTCTAAGAGGTTCTTACGACGATCTGATGGCTCAGAACAATGCTTGGTCGGAGAGAAACTCGCTTCTTCAGAAGGAGTTGATTACTCAAAGGCATTCGATGGAGAGTGACTTCGAAGACAGGAGGGAGCTCATTTTAGCGGAGTCGAGGCGGGACTTGTTGAGGGAGATGACTGAGCGTGAAGTCGATGTGGCTAAGGAGCTTGAAGAGGCGATACAAGTTGTGAGGATGACTCGTGAGGCACTTGGCCTCTCTCCAGATTCTTCCGATGAGGGATCAGATGGAGATGAGTGAACTCGTTTTCAACTTTTTGTTTTTGACATATTGTAATGAAGTCATGTACATATTTCTATCAATGGAAAGTTCGTTGTTTTTATCGTTGTATTGCTTTCCGAAGATAGTTTGATGTATCTGTTCGAAAATTTTGAAGTTATAACGATATTCGTCAAATGAAATGATTGGGGCCCAATGTCTTTAGCGCGTAGCAAGGAATGACGTCTCATTCTTACGTAATGCACTCTTCGAACATTTTCATGAGTTCGGAATGAAACTTAACCTTTGGTGAATAAAATGTAAATACGATCGATTAAACTGAACACAACGTAAAGGTATACCAAAGTGTTGTATATTATTGAAATAAACCGCTAATGGGCCTTTGATACATTTCAGATCGTATGGTTTGACCGATTACAAGATACAGCCGTAGGGCATAGACGTTCAACCGCTATCGGGTCATTTACATGAGTTAAAAGTCGATAACATTTGCACTCGGACAATATTATCGAGTGGGCGTTATGACTCCTACCGAATTTCGAACGAGTCACTAGTTTGAATGAACGTTGGAACTTCTGTCGAATATTGAACGAGTCCCCAGTTCGAGTGAACGTTGGAACTTCTGTCGAACTTTGAACGAGTCCCCAGTTCGAGTGAACGTTGGAACTTCTGTCGAATTTTGAACGAGTCCCCAGTATCTGCCGATGACCCTCATGCTACCTTCATCCCCCCCAGTGTTTGGGTGCGAAGAATGAGTAGGCGAACACTGGTTCTTCGACTTCGTTACCTGAAACAGAATCATTGGGAGACCAAAACCAGGAAATTCGTTATAGATGAAGACCACGTTAGAGTGTTCGTCAGATTTATCGACCCCGATCGGAGCGTTTTGAGGTCGAGTGTTCGCGGGTGATGTTTGTCATCATTCGACTCCAACTATGCCTATCATTTAAAAATGTTAGTACCAAATAATAAAAGCATCTTCCGATGGAGGAATAATAAAAATTGCGAAGTGGAAGTAAAGGGTGAAGATTGATACCACAGAACCTCAAAAATAGTATTTCTTCAGTTGTGTGACATTCCAATTGAAGTCCACCGGTTTGGAGTCCATTGTTTCGAGTTGGTATGAACCTTTTCCGATCACTGCCTTGACGCGGAAAGGTCCCTCCCAATTTGCTCCTAGCTTCCCTTCGTTGGGTTCGTCCTTCTTTGGTCTTTTGATTTTTAGCACATAATCACCTACATTAAAAGATCGATACCTGAGTTTTTTGTTGACGTAGTTTTCTGCCCTTTGCTTTTGTGCTTGTATCCAAACAAATGCCATATCCCTTTTTGCTTCGACCAGGTTCAGATCTACCAGCATGGCCTCTGTGTTAGCTTCTTCGGTGGAGTGGGCGAACCGAAGGCTGGGTTCTCCCACTTCCACCGGTATCAGCGCTTCTGTTCCATAGACAAGTGAGAACGGTGTCTCCCCGGTACTGTGTTTTATCGTTGTCCGATGAGCCCACAGTGCTCCGGGGAGTTCGTTCGGCCAGTTGCCCTTTGAATCATCCATTCTTTTCTTCAGGTACTCGAGTATTGTTTTGTTGGAAGATTCTGCCTGTCCATTTGCGCTGGGGTGATAAGGTGTTGATGCAATTCGCTTGATCCCCCACTTTTCGAAGAAGGCTGTGATTCGTCTCCCCACGAACTGCTTACCATTGTCGCATGTGATCTCTTTCGGGATCCCAAAACGACAAATGATATTCTGATGAATGAATTTGATAATTTCCTGCTCACGAATTTTAGCCAAGGCAATAGCTTCCACCCATTTAGAAAAATAATCTGTGAGAATTAAGATAAATTTTACCCCACCGGGCGCTGTTGGAAGCGGCCCGACCAAGTCCATTCCCCACTTCATGAATGGCCACGGTGACGTGACCGAATGAAGTGGTTCTGCCTGTTGATGTATGAGATTTCCAAATCGTTGGCACTTGTCACATTTGCGGACGAATTCCTTGGCATCATCTGCGATCGTTGGCCAATAGTACCCAGCTCTTATGATCTTTCGAACCAATGACTTGCTGCCGGAATGATTGCCGCATTCGCCTTCGTGAACCTCTTTCAGCACATAATTTGTTCCATCTGGCCCAACACATTTCGCCAAAGGGCCGCCAAACATTCTCCTGTAGAGCTGATTTTCAAGGAGGCAATATCTTGCTGCTTTGGCTTTAAGCGATCGGGCAGACTTCTTATCATCGGGAACAGTACCTGCCTGCAAGTAGGACAAATATTTGTTTCTCCAATCCCAAGTTCGATTAACATTGTTTACCTCTTTAATGCTTCGACATAATGGAGATTCGAACAAGTGAACCACAGTCTCATCGAGTTTTTCATCGATGGCTGCTGCCGATGCAAGGTTTGCTAAAGCGTCTGCTTCGATGTTCTCCTCCCTTGGTATCTGGGCTATTTTCCACTCCTGAAAAGAAGTTAGAAAATTTTGTACCTTTTCGAGCAGTTGTTGCATCCTTGGATCTTGAACACAGAAATCGCCTTGGATTTGATTTACCACCAGTTGGGAATCACTTTTGATATCTATTCGTTCGATTTTCAAATCCTTTGCGATCTTTAAGCCTGCAGCGAGGGCCTCATATTCGGCCTCGTTGTTAGTTTTTGCGTGTAATTTGATCGCGTACCTGAGCTTTTCACCCGAAGGCGCAATCAATAGAATTCCGAGGCCAGTTCCTTTGACGTTGGAAGCTCCATCGGTATACATTACCCAGGTTCCGGGGTCTGGATCTCTCATCATCAATTCTTCCTTCTTTGCCTCCGGTAAAATATTAGCGCTGAAGTCCGCTACAAAATCAGCTAAAACTTGAGATTTTATGGCGGTACGAGGTTGGTAAGTGATATCGTACTCACTCAGCTCGACCGCCCATTTCATTAATCGACCAGAGAGATCTGGCCGATGTAAAATATTTCGCAATGGGAACGTAGTTATCACAGATATTGAATGACATTGGAAATAAGGCCTTAATTTGCGTGCAGCAGTGACTAGTGCAAGTGCTAGTTTTTCTAGATGTGGGTACCTTGTTTCGGCATCTAACAGTGTTTTGCTAACATAGTAGATAGGAAATTGGTTACCTCCATCTTCGCGAACGAGGACAGCACTTACAGCGACATCGGAAACAGCCAAATAGACCAGCAGCATTTCTCCTTCAATTGGTTTTGACAGAAGCGGTGGATTGGAAAGGTACTGCTTCAGTTCTCGAAGGGCTCTTTTGTATTCTGGTGTCCATTCGAAACCTTTGCTCTTTCTCAATACTGAAAAGAACTTGTGACACCGTTCAGATGACCTCGAGATGAACCTGCTGAGATAGGCTACTCGACCGGTCAGCTGTTGAACTTCTTTCTCCGTTGTCAGGTTCTCAGGGATGTTTTCGATCGCCTTGATCTTGTCTGGATTTGCTTCGATTCCTCTTTGCGATACGATGAACCCCAAGAACTTACCGGATCCAACCCCGAACGCACATTTCTCTGGATTCAATCTCATGTTGAATTGCCTTAGTATTGTAAAAGTTTCTTCCAAATGACTCAGATGATTTCCCTTCTCAAGAGATTTGACCAACATGTCATCGATATAGACTTCCATGGTTTTCCCGATCAAATTTTTGAACATAGTAGTGACCAGACGCTGATAAGTAGCGCCGGCATTCTTTAGACCAAAAGGCATGACCGTGTAGCAATAAGTCCCCATGTCTGTAATAAACGATGTCTTCTCCTGATCTGATGGATCCATCGATATTTGATTATAACCTGAATAGGCATCCAAAAAACTCAGCATCTCGTGACCTGCCGTCGAATCGATCAATCTATCGATGTGAGGCAGTGGGAACGAATCTTTTGGGCAAGCTTTGTTGAGATCGGTATAGTCGACGCATACCCTCCATTTGCCATTTTTCTTAGGTACTAGGACCGTGTTCGCAAGCCATTCTGGATATTTTACTTCTTTAATGAACCCATTTGCTAACAGCCTTTCCACCTCATCATTGATCACCTTCCTTCGGAATCCTCCATTTGGTCGTTTCTTTTGCTTCACCGGTCGATGTTTCGGGTCGACATTTAACTTGTGCGTGGCGACTTTTGGATCGATTCCCACCATATCTGCATGGGACCAAGCAAAACAATCAGAGTTGTCCTTGAGGAAGGATACGATTTTTGCTTTTACGTCGATGTCCAGTTCAGCTCCAACATAAACTTTCCGATCAGGATTATCATCGAACAATGTTACTTCCTCAAGTTCTTCTATCGTAGAGTCTCCAGCTTCTTGTCTATGCGGTTCTCTCACACATGGTGGAACCTGTGCGAAGTCGCCTTCGACTTCGGATTCCGGTAGCTGCGTTTGATCGCACAACAGAACCGAAGTGAAGCTTTCGTTCACGGGTCCCACTAGCTTACATGGTGAAACCTGTGCGAAGTCGCCTTCGACTTCGGATTCCGGTAGCTGCGTTTGATCGCACGACGGAACCGAAGTGAAGCTTCCGACCACAGGTTCCACTAGCTGTGATTGCTACAATCGGAAGCCTTCCTTGACAGCTACTGAGTAACAGTCTCGTGAAGCCTGTTGCTCGCCTCTGATTTCGCGAATTCCCCATGGGGTAGGGAACTTCACAACTTGATGTAAAGTCGATGGAACTGCTCCCATAGCATGGATCCATGGTCGACCCAAAATCACGTTATATGCCATTTCGCCCTTCATCACCTGAAACGACGTCTCACTCTCCACTCCTTCTGCATAGGTTTTGATTGTAATCTCCCCAACGGTCACCTCACTTGAATTATTGAAACCTGACAGGACCGTTGAGCGAGGCACAATCTTATCGCTCAACTGCAATTGCTCAACCACCCTTGCATGTATGATGTTAACCGAACTGCCAGCATCGATTAGCACCCTTTTCACATCGGCGTCATCGATCCTTGTTGTTACTACAAGTGCATCATGATGGGGATGAATCCTTCCATCGAAATCGGAATCCCCGAACACGATCTCATCGGTCATGTCGTCGCGTGTTCGTTTGTCTCGTGTGAAAGAGACCTTTGCATATTTCTTCGTAGTGTAGGTTACCCCACAAACACCATCTCCTCCGGTAATGACATTCACCGTTTTCCTGGGAGCAGGAGGTTTTGGTGGTTCATCATCTTTCTTCCTATTGAAATTGTTTCGTCCTCTCTCAGTCAAAAATTCGACCAAGTGACCCTTTTCCAGCAGGCTGGCCACTTCATACCTCAGCGCCTTACATTCTTCCGTTATATGGCCGAAATCATGGTGAAATGCACACCACAGAGTTTCATCCCTAGTATTTGGACTTGACTTTATGCGACCTGGGAATTTTACAACTTTGTCACCCATCCCTTTCAAGTGATTCACCAGATTTGGTGTCGATATGCAAAAATTGTATTCCGTTACTTTTGGAGGCAGTGGTCGATCTTTTGGAGCCGAGGATGTGTTTGGCTGGGCTTTCTTTGATTGATTTTTGGAGCTACCAGCTTCGTGGTTGTTGCTCCCCATCCGATGGAAACTGTAGGGCCCCCATCGTTGGTCCCTGTAGTCTCTTCTGTCATTATCAACTCTCCTTGCCGGCCGATCATAATGATAATTATTTCGGGCTAGCTGCAATTCTTCCTCTTCCGCCCTGATCCTTGTCTCGCACTCGAGGTACAATACATCTAAAGTCCATGCATCAATCTCCCTAAGACGATCTTTCAGTTTCCATGCCTCAATTGAATCAGTGCGCAAGTTGTTAGCAAAGGTCAAACATGCCCACCTTTCTTCGAGATTTGGTATATGAATTTTCTCATCGTTAAATCTTTTTAGAAACTGCTTGATAGTTTCCCCGGGTCGTTGCCTTACGTTCAAGATGTCTTCGACCCTTGGTGCTATCTTTTTTGCTCCCGTATGTGAACGAATGAATTTCGCCGACATGTCATCGAAACTCAGTATTTCGTTTTCGGGCAGCTGTAAATACCATTTCAGCGCTGCCCCCTTCAATGTCTCACAAAACTTCTTAAGGCTGACCGAATTGATCTCCTCCGAGGTCAAGTCGTTTGCCTGAACCGCAACCGAAAACATATCAATGTGATCCCTTGGATCTGTGGTTCCATCGTATCTCAAGCTTTCCGGTAATTTGAAAGTCTTTGGTATAGGTAGTGGGGCTGCACTTGCTGGAAAAGGACGTTTTGAGATCGATTGTGTAATGCCTTTGTCAGCCAATTTCGGAACGCCTGGCAATTTCTCCATAAATGACTTGATTTCGTTGAACTTCTTATCGATATTATCATTCAACATGGTCTGCATCGTTGCCATCATTCTTACTTCTGCTGTGACCGAGGCCGGAGCTCCCATGGCTTCGGCGGCTGTACCCGATCCCCCTGATCCGACCCCCGCTGCAAGTCCCCCTGTTACGGCGCCCTGAGGAACCGAAGTCGGAATGCTTGCTGGGGGTGTGATCGGAGAGGTAGGTGCTTTACTTCCGATAGAATTAGATAGTGCCTTCAACTGCTCTTGTATCATTTCGAACTGAGCATCATGCCGCTTCAGATACGCAAACAGTGCCGCGTTTGCGCTTTCAGAATCAGTTTCGACTGCGGGCTCTTCGCCTGAACGCCGCGCTTGGCGTGCGTTCAACTGTGAACCAGCAGGAATGTTGTCGTGAGTTGGATCCTGCTCGTTGTTGGTAGATTCATCGACCGCTTCAGCACGGGCCGGAACATGAACCCCGTCATTGGGATTGAGCTGCTGTTGACCGTTCAAAGCGTCAATGTTACGTTCATCTGCCATTTCAAGACAAGAAAGCAAACGTAAGTAGTATCAAGCGGTTCAAATTTCGGAATAAATCGATTGCCTAGGCCCCACGGTGGGCGCCAAACTGTATTTCCCAAAAAATATATCAGGTTTTACAATTAAATTTATATTTAGTTGAGTCTAAGGCGACCGTTTTATATCTCAATTTGATCGCTTGATAGATAGTTTACGTGAACGAGTTAATCGACCTCAAGAGTTTGATGCAGAAGTAATTCCAAAATCGATGTCAAGTAGATTCGATATCAAGCAAATTCGATGTCAATTAAATCCAATGTCAAGCAAGGGTATAAATGCTATCAAACAAATTCGAACTAAGTGAAAGGATAGTGATATACGATGAAATGACTTCGTTTTATCAAGATGCGCAATTATCCGAACACGGTTATGATACTCGAATCGATGAAAATAATAGCAATACGATGACAACCAAGTGAAATGAATAAACGTAAAACAATGGCTAACGAACAAATGTAATCGAACAATGGATCCGATGAACAAATCGATTAGTTGCCAAATGAGTGACGATAACAGATTGTTCAAATTAAACACAGGTTAGCAGGCAAAAGATGTTACGATCAAGATAAATGCAGATCTAAACGAAGCAAGCAACAAGTAAATAATCAAAGCAGTAAAGGCTTATTGTATTTGATGGATCGATGGATGTTGCTTCAATGGAAAGAACAGGTCTCCCTCCACGTTTGAACCAAATCACGATCGAAGCTTTAAATACAATGATGATCTTTGACGTAACAAATTGACAAAGGTAAACGACACTGTTGAATATTTTCTTGACAAGAGAATAGTGGTTTTGAAGAATAGAGTAATATTTGCTCAGATGAACGTGCCCCAAAATAGAAGATGAAGACAGTATTTATAGGCTGACAATGAGCCTTTTCCAACCCTAGAAGGATTCTTCCTTTTCCACGTCTCTTTCTCCACAACTGCCCACGTCCCTTCAAATACGCTAAGTCGGTTCCGATAAAAGTGGGATAAGTTCATTAAAGCTTATCCGCTAAAGCCAGCGCCTTCGTGGTCATCTGATCAAGTTGTTGAAGCTAATCAACCGGCAAATGTCATCGGAAGCAATAACCAAATCCGAACACACCATCCTCGTTTGAAGAACGAAAATCGACCAATACAACTAGTATAGTTCATTAATTTTTAAAGTAATATAATTTTCAGTATAGTGCGTCCTGGAATTTCAATTATAAAGTGTGAAACTCGAGGGAACTATTATTAAGTTGAAGGTTCTAAACCGGAGGGTCCAGATAGTGTCCTTGAGTTAGTGGTTCTACAAACGAAATTCAACGACAAGCTTCTTGAGATCGAGAAGGAGAATGAAGGAAGAAGCAATTTTGGATGAAGAAGAAGCGGTAGATCTTGGAGCAGTATCATTGTTAAATATTATTTACATACTGTTGCATCCTATTTTTTACTCGAACCGGTTAAGGCTTGAAATAGGACTCGACTTATTGGGTAACTCACGGGTAAAGAGTTAGAGTCGCCACCTAACATATTTTTTAAACTAGGCGTATTAGGGCACCTATTTTGTTTCTAGCTAATTTTACAATTAACTCCGAAACTTAGTCTACGAACCAGAAATCTATGTAAGGGTTCAAGTTAACCCGACAGGAAGGGATTAGGCACATCTCGGGCTCCACCACATGTGGTTACCGACCGAACTTTATATTGGGATTCAAACTAAAACTAAGCAATGTACAAGTTAAATTAAATTTAAACAAGAAAGACTCTTTTCTACTAATTTTCCTTCCTTAGAGAATTGCACCTAGTAAAATACAACAAATTAGTTAGTATGAAATAATAATGATTAAATAAATAAAAATAATATAATTAAAAAAGGTGTTCTCGTGGGTGTCGTCTTTGAGACTTACTCATCCAAAAGTGTCTCGCAAAGAATATAAAAATAAGTTAGTAAAAATAATAATAAAGAAGTAAGTTATAATAATAATAATGTTAATATTAATAATGAAAACTGTCACGCCCCCAACTAGGAGAGGACGTGATTGGGACCCAACCTGAACTACCGTTGAGTGAACCCTAAATTAACTATAAGATCAAGGCCAATGAGACATAATTAAGATACTGCAAAATGACATTTAACTTAGTATACTGGTATGAGGATTAAAGTACGGAAAAGGGTCAAATCTACCCCTCCACTATGATTTATAGTATACTCCCATCCCCCGTTATAGTATAGGGCATATTATACCCTCACCGTCTAACTCTTACAATATATTACCCTCCACTTAACGGGAGGGACACGTGGCCTGCGATGATTCTCCATTCCACTTAATTAAACCCCAAACCCCTTTACTTAACTACCCAACCCGACCCACAAAGAAATTACCCGATACCCGCCCACCTAATTAAACTCACTCTTCCCCTCAAAACAAACAGTAAGTACTCCATCACCTCTCTTACTCCTCTTAGTTCCATTGTAGGATTTCTTAAAAAATTCCCAATATTATCAATTACTCTTCATAACCTCAAACTTCTTTGTATTCGAATCTATTTCTCCATTGCTCAATTATTATTGCTAAAAGAAATGTCGGATTGCAGCCATTCATCGAAAAGGAAATGTTTTTGTGGGGAATTTGCACTACATTTAACTGCTTGGACTCATGGTAACGCTGGCCGGAGATTCTACAAATGTTGTAAACCAGATGTAAGTTCTCATAATGGCTTCTTTGATTTTGTCGCAAAGTAATCAATTTAGTTCAACCCTTAAAATAATTTTCTTGTTAATTTTAGAACATATCATGTGGTTATTGGGAGTGGGACGACAAACCTTTACCAGATAGAGCTATGATTGTAATCAAAAGCTTGAAGACATCATTGGATGAGGCACGGCTAGAGAAGAGTAAATTCAATGAAAAAATGGAAGAAATGAAGGCTTTCAATCTGTCCCAAGTGATGAAAAATAAAAAATTAGAAGAGCAGGTGTTGAAGATGAAGATCATCATTATGGTTTCATGGGCTCTTTTTGTTGGCTTTGCATTTGCGTCTATTGTAGGAAAATAGGAGTCCACTAAGTGAGTAGTATTGAATTGTGTAAGGACTTATGAAATATGTAATTTGTTAGAATCATTTTGAACCCTTGTGTTGTTGAATTTATGTAAGGAATTAAGTTGTTGAATCATTTTGGATTGAAGGTATTATGTAAGGAATTACGTTGTTGAATCATTTTGGAAGGAAATAAGTTGTTGAATCATTTTGGCGTGAAGGTATTATGTGCCATCATTAAGTTGTTGAATCATTTTGGATTATAGGTATTATGTGAGGAATTAAGTTTTTGAGTCATTTTGGATTGAAGGTATTGTGTTCGAGTTGTTGTAATGAATGTGTTCATTAGTAGTTTGTGTACTCATTAGCATGCATCTTTGAATTGAAATCTAAAAGCAAAAAAATGGTTGAAGAAGCTGCAATACAAGACAGTGAAAGGAACAAAGGCAAAGACAAAAAAACAGTGAAAGGAACAAAGGCTGAATAACATTAAACCATTACAAGACATGGTTGGTACAAGGTCTTAAATAAGCCAACTACCATACACTTAAATGATGGTCGGATGTAACATTATAACCACAAAAAATATTTCCAACTAGGTCATAATGTGACATCCAACACCAAATGAAGATCAACCAATACCAAGTTACCAAAACAAGTTCACAAAACATAAGAGTTTGACATAAAGTCACTAATGCAGCCACATATAAGTCTTAAACATAACCTAAGATACTAAACCAACACCAGACTTCACTTTCCATTTCCCCTTCTTGCTGCCAGCTTCCCAATTCTTTCATAGACTCATACAGTCCCTACAATTTGCAGCATTAAAACAACATAGACATAAATATTTAGCTAAGTAAAGAACAAATCAGAACATAACATAATAAAAAGAGTAGAGAGGAAAGAACCTTCTGCATATCTGACATGAATGTTATGCCTTCACCCATGTTCAGGCCAAGTGAGTGCTGCAGCAGCTTCAAGAACCACTCCCAGGTTCTTTTAGTCTCCTTATCAACAATTGCCCATGCTATGGGGTAGAAGTGGTTCATACTGTCTTGCCCAACAGCAACCAGCACTTGCCCCATAGCTTTTCCTCTTAAGAAAGTACCATCAAGTCCAATGTATGGCCTTAACCCATTCTTGAATCCCATCTTCAAAGCATTAAAACAGACATACATTCTAAGGAACCTTCTCTTGCCTTCAGCAAGAGCATCCTTAGAAATGTTGATGATCACATCAGATCCAGGGTTACTTACCCTTAATTCCTCAGCATAAGCCTCAAGTTTATTGTATTCATCTTTGAAACTCCCCTCCAAAGTCTCCAATATCATCCTCTTAGCTAACTTAACCTTACCAGTCTTAACATTAACCTCAAATGCTTCCTTCAAATCTGCCTTCATTTCCCTAACCTTATACTTAGGATCATTTTGCAATTTTTTCTTAAAATAATGTGCAATTGTGGCAGAATCCACCCTAGGATTGTCATAAGCAGTGTTACAAAAGTGCTCAGATTTTAATGTTTTCACCTTAACACCTGCATCCCCTTCTTTTGATATTAAACAAACAAATGAACACCCCACCTCACACTCATATCTTACCCTAGTTCTGTCACTTTTCTTTAGCTTTAATGCTTTCTTATTGGCAAGAGCATACAGATTCATAAATCTCCTAGCTTCTGGTATGTCATTAAAAGTCATATCAGGCCTTATCTCTTTGTAGTCATTAAGTTCAGCAGTTATGTCTCTTTTCTTTTGTAATTTAAGTGACTCTAACCTATCATCTTCATCACTAGAAGAGTCACTGTCAGAAGAAGACATAAAGTCACTAATGCTGCTACAATCAGTAGCTGCATCATCAGGGTATTCATCAATTTCAACATGGTTCTCAATGCTAGGAATACCATAGACAGGCAACTCACTTTCACACACAGCAAATAAATCCAGAATCTTAAATTTTTCAGATACAAAACCCAACAGTACCCTAATGCCATTATCCCCTACCAACTCATACAATTTACCAGAAGGTGCAACAACTATCAACTGTTGTACATTCGTAAACCCTAGCTTATTTGTAAATTCATTGACAATATCTATAAAGGAAAGGCAATCTGAATCATACCCTAGCCATGTGTGGATATCTTTCTTTGCATACTTGGCTTTTGGGCTTCTGATCCAATCCCCATTGTAATTAAATACTAAGTCAACTAAAACCATCTGCAAAAGTAAAAGTACATAAAAAATTCAGAAAGGAACAAGCTGTAGTGTTCATGTGAGACAATGTGTCCCCTTTTTTACTAAAGAAATCATAAAAGAAGAAAGAGGACTGAACATTTTCAATTAAATATAGAAGGGACCACATCTACCCAAATAAAGCCAACATTTTGACAATTAAAAAAGAAAACCCTAATCGGGTCCACAAACAAATTACCACATCAAACCCGTAAAACAACAAACCACTTATATTCACAAACCCTAAAAATGATAATCCCAATTTAATTGATAACCGGGTCCAAACATAAAACAACACATGCACACAATTAAACGGTTCGATTATTACTGTAAAACAACTAAATACAACAAAGAAACAAAATATCTAGCATGAAACCCTAAAATAAAAGCGATCAACACACTTGCAAACTAACCAAGAAATTTATCATGTAACAAAAATATAAACTAAGTACTGTTACAATAATCAGTAATTGAAAGCAAAAAACTTACCTTTAAATCGCAGTTTGATCGACGATACTCAGTTCATGGACAAGTCGCCTCTTTTTTACCAGGTTAACTTTTAGGGTAAATGAAAAAAGAGGGAGGGGAAAAGTTGTTTTAATTAGGTGGGCGGGTGTCGGTTAATTTCTTTGTGGGTCGGGTTGGGAAGTTAAGTAAAGGGGTTTGGGGTTAATTAAGTGGAATGGAGAATCATCGCAGGCCACGTGTCCCTCCCGTTAAGTGGAGGGTAATATATTGTAAGAGTTAGACGGTGAGGGTATAATATGCCCTATACTATAACGGGGGATGGGAGTATACTATAAACAAAAGTAGAGGGGTAGATTTGACCCTTTTCCGATTAAAGTATTATCATGATTTAAAATTCTTGTCAATCTGAATATCTGAAAAAAAGAATCTGCTAGCTAAGTCATGAGCCTCTAAAAGAATGGACTGAGAATGTAAATGATAAGGATCAATACGACAAAACAAAGAACGATAGGAGAGCGAGACACTTCTCGAACTCCCTTCGAAGTAACCCCGGGGAACTTGTCCCGAGATACCCTCGAATCGGCGTCTAGAAGGACCTACACTATGCAACCACCCTCGAGTCGCACCCGGGACTCGCAAGTAGAATGATCGGGTTTTGGTTCAAGACTCAACTAGGATCCGCTAGTGAATTCAAGCAACTAAGAAAGGGTTTCTTCATAAAAAAGATAAACTCTATTCTTCATTCATAAGATTCAAAGGTAAGCTAATGTTTGAGGAGGCTAAGTGAAGTATTTATAGGCTTCACTTAGTCATAATAAAAGGTTTAAAGTACCCCCAAAGTGGGTTAAAACAAATAAGGCCACGCAGGGCTATAGTTGAAAGTTCATGCAAAAAGTAGTAAAATATCCCGCATGCTGTCATAGGGGGAGGCGCTCTGCCTCCATGCTGAGGCGCTCCGCCTCCTCTGCTGAGGCGCTCCGCCTCCCTTCTGAGGCGCTCCGCCTTCTCCTGATCAACTCTCTGCCTTTTGGTAGGCGCTCCGCCTCATTCTGGAGCTTGTGCAAGAGGCTCAAAGTAAGCTTGGGGTGGATCCCCTTGGAGCCCAAGTGGTCCTCCATCCATGGTGCTCAAAAGCATGATCTTCGAGCTACTCTCGGAGCCTCCTTCCATGTCCCTCCAAGTCAAGTGAAGATGGGTGTCTTGAATCAACTTAGCTTGACTTCTAATGAACGGCCTTGAAGTCATATGCCCCGCATCATCCTCCTCTTCTTGGGAAGGTTTCGTCCTCGAAACCATGGCTTCCTCCTCTCCGGCATCACCATCCTCTACATCAAAAGGGGTCAAGTCAGTCATATTAAAAGTATTAGACACATTGTACTTACCGGGTAGATCAATCACATAGGCATTGTTGTTGATCTTGAAAAGCACTTGAAAAGGACCATCTCCACGGGGTGCCAACTTCCTTTTCCTAAGGTTTGGAAACCTTTCTTTGCGGAAGTGCACCCACACCCAATCTCTCTTTTTGAGCTCAAGCTTCTTCCTTCCCTTGTTCTTCTTGGAAGCAACCTTGGCATAGGCTTCCTCCAAGTTCATCTTGGCTTTAGCATGGAGCTCAATCATAGCCTTTGCTCGGCTTTTCCCTTCAAAATTAGCAACCATGTCCCTTGGCAAAGGGGTTAGATCAAGGGGAATCAAGGGGTTAAAACCATACACACATTCAAAAGGGGTCATGCCAATCAAGCTATGCAAAGTACGATTATAGGCAAACTCAATAAGGGGCAATTTATCAACCCATGTCCCGGCCTTACCTCGGGTCATGGCCCTAAGAAGAGCACCCAAAGTCCGGTTTACCACCTCGGTTTGCCCATCCGTTTGTGGGTGGTGGGACGTAGAAAACAAGAGCTTGGTGCCAAGAGCACCCCACAAACTCCTCCAAAAGTGGCTTAGGAACTTGGTGTCCCTATCAGTTACAATGGTTTGAGGCACACCATGCAACTTTAAGACATTGTCAATGAACAAAGAGGCAACATGTTGTGCATCATCACACTTCTTACATGGAATGAAGTGAGCCATTTTGGAGAACCTATCCACGACAACATAAATGCTATCATGGCCCCCCCTAGACCGTGGCAAGCCCATCACAAAATCCATTGATATATCGACCCACTAACTAGTAGGCACGGGGAGAGGAGTATACAAACCATGGGGGTTAGCTTTAGATTTCGCATGCTTGCACTCAAGGCAATTTTTGCAAAGCTTTTCAACTTGAACCCCCATCTTTGGCCAATGGTATTGCTCCATTAGGATGGCCAAGGTCTTGTTCCTCCCAAAGTGTCCCATCAAGCCTCCACAATGAGCCTCACGAATCAACAATTCCCTCCAAGAGGACTCGGGAACACACACTTTACCATTTTTAAAGATATATCCATTAACCCATTGGTATTTTTCAACCCTTTCCCCCTTTTCAAGAGCTTCATGAATGCTCTTTAACTTAGGGTCATGAGCATACATCAATTTAATTCTCTCAAAACCCATGAGCTTGGAGGCTAGGGTGGTGGCTAGAGCAAACTTCCGAGAAAGCGCATCCGCCTGTCTTTCCCTTTCTTGTATTGGATAACATAGGGAAAAGACTCAATGAATTCAACCCACTTGGCATGCCTCTTATTTAGCTTCTTTTGGCCTCTTAGATGCTTGAGTGACTCATGGTCACTCTTGATTAAAAATTCTCGAGGCCAAATGTAGTGTTGCCAATGGGCAAGGGCTCTCACAAGGGCATACAACTCCTTGTCATACGTAGAGTAATTCAAGGAGGCCCCTTTCAATTTCTCACTAAAGTAGGCGATGGGTTTGCTATCTTGCATTAAAACACCACCAATTCCCACCCCCGAGGCATCACATTCAACCTCAAATGCCTTTCTGAAGTCGGGCAATTGCAATAGAGGGGCGGTACTCAACCTACTTTTCAACTCTTGGAAGGCCTTCTCTTGAGGCTCTCCCCAAACAAAAGGTTGGTCCTTCTTCACCAATTCGGTGAGTGGAGCGGCAATGGAGCTAAAGTCTTTCACAAATCATCTATAAAAGCTAGCAAGACCATGAAAACTCCTCACTTGAGTCATGGTAGTAGGAGTAGGCCAATCACATATGGCCTCTACCTTAGACTCATCCACCTCCACTCCTTGGGCACTCACAACAAACCCAAGGAAGACTACCTTCTCAACACCAAAGGCACACTTTTTAAAATTAGCATAGAGCTTTTCGGCTCTCAACCTTTCAAGCACTTGCCTAAGGTGATCAACATGGTCGTCTATTGATTTGCTATAGATCAATATATCGTCAAAGTAGACGACCACAAACTTGTTGATGAATTAGAACGTGGCTCATTAGCCTCATGAAAGTACTAGGTGCATTGGAGAGCCCAAAGGGCATCACCAACCATTCATAGAGACAAAACTTGGTCTTGAATGCAGTTTTCCATTCATCACCGGGTTTCATCCGGATTTGATGGTAGCCGGACCTAAGGTCAATTTTGCTAAACACACATGAACCACTTAATTCATCTAACATATCATCAAGTCGGGGAATGGAATGACGGTACTTTACCGTTATTTTGTTCACGGCCCGACAATGAACGCACATCCTCCAAGTGCCATCCTTTTTGGGAACAAGGATCACGGGTACGGCACAAGGACTCAAGCTCTCCCTCACCAAGCCCTTAGTGAGCAATTCATCAACTTGCTTTTGCAATTCTCTTGTATCCTCTGGATTGCTCCTATAAGCCGGCTTGTTTGGGATTTGGGATCCCGGGACAAAGTCGATTTGGTGTTCAATACCCCTCAAAGGAGGTAATCCATCCGGCATCTCATCCGGGAACATGTCCCCAAAATCCTTCAAGACATTCTCAAACACACTAGGCAAAGGATTAGTCGAAAAATCACAATTAGAGTTAAGGATCATACCTTTGTGCACTAGGCATAGGAGAAACTTTGTGCCATAATTTCCTCTTAGGACCTCGCCCGATTGCATCATGGCACATATGCCATCGGTAGAAGAAGAAGGTGGGATTGCCACCATGTTTTTGGACAAAGGGCTAGTCTCAATGATTGACTTGGCCTTTGCCGCCTCCCTCAACTCCCTCATCCGATTGTAGTCATCACTCACTTGTTTGGGAGTTAGGGGCTTCAACACAAATTTCCTTCCTTCATGTTGGAGCGTGTAAGTGTTGACACGTCCGTCATGAACCGCTTGTCGATCAAATTGCCAAGGCCTTCCAAAGAGAAGGTGGCAAGCTTGCATAGGCACCACGTCGAACAAGTGTTCATCCACATAACTACCCATTTTAAACTTGATCATTGCTTGCTTCACTACCTTTAGCTCCCCACATTCACTAAGCCATTGCAATCGATATGGCTTGGGGTGTTTCACGGTAGGCAATTTCAATTGGGCTATAAGTGATTGACTCACAACATTAGCACAACTTCCGAGTCAATGATCATAGAGCATACAACACCCTTGACACGACACCTAGCATGGAAAAGATTTTCTCTTTGCAAGGTTTCGCTATCCTCCACAATCATAGCTCCTAAGCTCCTCCTCACAACTAGAAAAGTATGAGGTTCCTCATCCTCCACCGTGTCATCTTGACCATCCTCCTCTACTCCCTTATCTTCCTCCGGTTCACTCTCTTGTTCATAAGCATTTTCACCAACAACAACCATGGTCCTTTTCGTAGGACACTCCTTAGCAAAGTGTCCATACCCCTTGCATTTGTGACATTGGATTGAAGAAGAAGTAGGAGTATTCAATTGGGTTTTCGAATTACCTCCAACATTGGGTGTGTACTTCTCAAACGGCTTCTTCACATCTTTGCTAGCACTTGCTCCGCTAGGGCCACTTGCATTTGTGAATCTTGCATTGGGAGTAGGATTTTTTCAATCCTTTGGCTTGTTCATGGAAGTAGAAGTGTTGCTCTTGTAACGGTTGGACTTTTCTTTATCAAGCCATTGCTCGGCTTGAATAGCGGCATCAAGGACTTCTTGAAGCGAAAGATAAGCATGCAATCTCAATTGAGAAGCTATACCATAGCTCAAACTATTCATAAAACGGATCACGGCTTGCTCCTCATCTTCGGTGTCCATATCCAAGGCCATTCGAGTTCTTTCAAACTCATCATAATATCCATGCACCGTCTTGACACCTTGCTTCAACTCATAAAGTTTCTTGAGTTGCTCTTGACGATATCTAGGAGTGATGTACTTGATACTCATGATACCCTTCAAGTCATTCCAACCCACATTCACGGGGATTTCCGCTCTTCTCCTTGATCTCTTGACGGATTCCCACAAAGTAGATGCATAGGACTCAAAGGATGAAATAGCATAAGTACCCTTCTTGTCATCGGTCATGTCATTTGTGTCAAACATCCTTTCCATGAGTAGTACCCATTCAATGTAGGCTCCCGGATCACAATTCCCTTTAAAGATTGGGAGATTAAGCTTCACACTATTGAGGTTGGTGTTGTCACGACCCCCATGGAAAGGCTCCGGTTGGCCCCCATAGTGATCTTCATTCACACCATACTCCCTCCTCGCATTCCCTCCAACATACCCCATAGGTGGCCCTCGACCTCGGCCCCTACCTCGATCTACATTTCGACCCCAATTCATACCTCGCCTCTGTTGAAAGTGATCATCAAACCCAAACATATCATCACCATAATCGGCTTCCTCCCCTTCTTGAGCTTCATCGACTTGCTCAAGAGGTTGCACATTTCGGATGGGTCTTGGTAGTGGAATGTTTCTTGGGGGGTTATCCAAGAGACGGGGAATGCCCGTTCGTTGCGTATTGCCCAACACTTGATCAATTCTCTCTCGATCATCATTTACCCATTGTTGATTGAGCAATTCAATAACATGGCTAACTTGCTCCGGGGTAAAGTTAGGACTACTTGAGACTTCAACTTGGACACTCGGGGTCCCTTTCTCAACTTGGACACTCGGGGTCCCTTTCTCAACTTGGACACTCGGGGTCCCTTTCTCCGATTGGACATTGGAAGTCCCTTGCTCAACTAGGCCACTAGAGTTCACCCTCTCAAGGCTTTCAATCCTCAAGTTCATACTGTCCAATTTGGCAAGGATAGTAGCAAGGGAACTCTTAGCAAAATCTTCTCCTTCGGTAGACATTGTACCTACACAAGAAACAAACGTTAGCAAAACAACCTCGCTCACTCCTCATAAGTGTTTCACTCGGATCACTCGTTTAGTGGTGGTAGCTATTTCACTCTAGCTTGAATCCAATGCTTCACTAAGTTGTATAGTAAACCTCAACTTAATCACTCACTCAAAAGCCAAATGCTCTCCGGGGTGAGTGGAGTTGATATGACTCTATTCGAACGATAAGCTCTTTAAGTGCGGACTTGAGCCAAATGAGACTACGAGTCTTCTTTGAATTCTAGTCTCCGGTCTAGGCTTGAGTTTCCTAACAGCTTAGAAGGGCTAGCACACTTCAAGTAGGAAATATTACTCAAAGAAGTACTAGCTAGATGCGATGCAATCAAAGAAACAAGAGATCCTACGAACTACCCAAAGCAACAACTCCCAGAAGTAGGCGCCCCGCCTCAGCAGAGTAGGCGCTCCGCCTCTGTGGGAGGCGCTCCGCCTCTTTGGAGGAGGCGCTCCGCCTCAGCAAATTCCAGAGAGGTCACAATCCTTAGGCGGTCCGCCTCAGATTCTAGGCGCTCAGCCTCCTGCAACCTTCAGCACAGTTTCACTTCGGGTTTTCTTGATTTTGCACCCAAAAATCCAACAATTCTCACGTTGTTTTAGCAATTCAAAGGTACCCCAACGGTGTTTCAATCACAAAGAACAAACCCCAACAACTTTTATCAAACCCTAATAAAAAACAAACAATCCACCATGTTCATCATCTTCAAAACTAGAGTTTCAAAATTTTCAAATTTTCAAAGGGTTTCAAATTTTCAAATCTTGTGTTTCAACTTCAAATCTTGTGTTTAGGTACCAAAAGAATGGGTTTCCAATAAGGAACAAACCCTAATAACATTCACACAACGGGTCCAACAAACCAAGAATCCATGATCAAATTTTTTTTTTTGTGTTTTTCAACTTTTTCTATTTTTTTGTGTTTTCTTCTTTTTCTTCAACAACAAATAAGAACCTAACGTAGAAACTAACCTAGGTACGAAGAATCAAGGGTCGGGGGTTTTTAGAAACAAAACCAGAGCCTTGCTCTGATACCAAGATGATAAGGATCAATACGACAAAACAAAGAACGATAGGAGAGCGAGACACTTCTCGAACTCCCTTCGAAGTAACCCCGGGGAACTTGTCCCGAGATACCCTCGAATCGGCGTCTAGAAGGACCTACACTATGCAACCACCCTCGAGTCGTACCCGGGACTCGCAAGTAGAATGATCGGGTTTTGGTTCAAGACTCAACTAGGATCCGCTAGTGAATTCAAGCAACTAAGAAAGGGTTTCTTCATAAAAAAGATAAACTCTATTCTTCATTCATAAGATTCAAAGGTAAGCTAATGTTTGAGGAGGCTAAGTGAAGTATTTATAGGCTTCACTTAGTCATAATAAAAGGTTTAAAGTACCCCCAAAGTGGGTTAAAACAAATAAGGCCACGCAGGGCTATAGTTGAAAGTTCATGCAAAAAGTAGTAAAATATCCCGCATGCTGTCATAGGGGGAGGCGCTCTGCCTCCATGCTGAGGCGCTCCGCCTCCTCTGCTGAGGCGCTCCGCCTTCTCCTGATCAACTCTCTGCCTTTTGGTAGGCGCTCCGCCTCATCTTTGAGGCGCTCCGCCTCATTCTGGAGCTTGTGCAAGAGGCTCAAAGTAAGCTTGGGGTGGATCCCCTTGGAGCCCAAGTGGTCCTCCATCCATGGTGCTCAAAAGCATGATCTTCGAGCTACTCTCGGAGCCTCCTTCCATGTCCCTCCAAGTCAAGTGAAGATGGGTGTCTTGAATCAACTTAGCTTGACTTCTAATGAACGGCCTTGAAGTCATATGCCCCGCATCAGTAAAGACATAAGCTACGGGGCATTCCCCGAGAATCCAATAGTGGATAAAATAAATATTGTCTGAATACTGGCTGCCGCTGGAAAGAAAACGACGCTCACAAACTGAACTACGAATGAGCCTGACACTAGCCTTGAACTGCGTCACCTGCTGCCTCAACACCTGCTACATAAAAGTAAGCAGGCCCTCACGGGCTAAGCATCTCCAGGATACTCAGTAAATCTCATAGACTTCCTACTAAAAGGGTGAAAAAAATATTCATAAATATGTAATTAATCTATGGTCTGAGAATTTATACTATCTTGATATTTAAGCAACTAAACTATTAACTTATGCTAAAATAAACTGAGCTATTCAAAGAAGTAAAATTTACTGAAAAGAACATGATTTCACACTGTGTACGTGAGATCTGGCAACAAGTAATGGCCCCGCATAGGGGAGTGTCGGTCTCTCTCCCCAACAAGTAATGGCCCCGCATACGTGTAACTACTGACACATATGTGGGAGTGTCGACCAATCTCCCAAAACAAACTGTGGCCCTGCATACGTGAGATCTGGCAACATGCACGGGGAAATGTCGGCCTATCTCCCCAACGAGTAATGTGATCTCTGAATATTGTATTTCTATTACTAAAATCATAGGAACACATCACATGTTCACACAAGCAAGAACAAAGTCAACCAAGTCATATACTACTAAACTGGATGAATCATAAATAAGTCATATGAAACTATATTCAGCACTGTACTATTTGTTCAGTCCCAATTAGAAAGGTTGTCTCAACTTACCTCAAGGTCTTACCTCAAATTTGCCACCTCAGTATCCCGGGGCATTCAACAAATCTCAATCTACAATATTAAGACTCAAGTTGTCAAAATATACTCCTATTCTATTATTTGTAACTAAACTAGAACATAGCTCACTATTGGCTTTCACTGCTACCTTAATGGAAAGGGGTTGAAAATAAAAAATTTAAGTGAAGCTGAATAATACATTTTATGAACCATCACTAATGACCTTATACTAAAGGGATAAATGCAAACCACCTGATGGTTATGGAGAAAGGTAGATATCTTCTCTTTACTAACACATAAATTATATTTCATTACCACTTTGATCAATGAGAAATACGGCTGGCATTCAACTAATGACTTTATATTTTTTTTTCACTGACGTTATCTTTTCATGGATTATACCCTCACCAAGTTTTATCTATTACTTAAGTTCCAAAATAGATGATTGTTGCTTGATAAAATAAGGACTAAGCTACTTGTCTTAAAAGAATATAGTCACTATAACTACTTTAGTACAACAATATACATAAAGTTGTACACTTTTTTTTATAGCCATACAGTAACACACCGACTACCCTTAATTCATAACAATCTATACCAAGAATCTCATAAGTTTCTATGACTCAACTTGGTGTTTGAAACTAGCAATTTTTTTCCTCAATTATCACAATTCTAATTCGGTAATAAATTATAAATTCTATGTATATGTATTCATCTAAAGATACGTGTATCATGAGGAAATTACCTTTAAAGTTGCTAATCCTCTGTTTCACTACTCTGCCGCTGAGGTGAGATCAAACTCCTTCCGCTTGCTAGGGATTACCAGCAAGATTACGCTTGTGATTGCTTAGGTCTAGATTTGCTATAAAAAAAAGTAACGAAACTTTTGTTCTAAATGGCGAAAAGAATCCCTGCTTCGTCCAATTACGCTGCTACTACAACTCCAAGAAGGGTTTATTTTAATTATAGTCTTATGGCCCTAAAAATAATCACCCTTTTAAGAAGTGACCACTTATAATAATTTCGTCACTTTAACATGTGCACTTTTGTCTAGCACAGAACAATAGAAGCTTTCATCTTTACTTATCAAACGAAATCATCTCTTTTCTTGTCATGTACTGAATCATTTACAATTCACTTTCTTCCATGACATTTTTCTTTTCAAATATAAATACACAAATTCGTATAAACCCCATATCAATAATTTATCCTTTTGTTGAGATGGCCATAACTAAAAGATAACAGGGCATTACATTCTTCCCCCCTTAAATGACATTCGTCCTCGAATGGCTACTATGATCTATTTCTTAATAGGTTGTTGAACTTAGGCTTGTATCACTCCTTCCTTCACTTAAGTCCCAAAAATTTGACTAACTCCCAAATTTCTAAAAAGAAATTCGGCGGAGTTTCCTCTGTAACTGGAGCTATCCCAAAAATTTTAACCTGCTCAACATCAACCACAACAACATAATACATCCTACTAATCATCTCAACACACCATATGTTACACAAGTATTCATCTCCACACATTATACACAAACAGTAACATAATATTCAGAGGCTCATCATAATTAATATGGATATACTAAGTACAAGATAAACTACTTATAGTAAACTTTAAACCACGAGTAACAAGGGTAATGTATAGGCTTTATAGGAGAACATTCCACGGCTATAATAATTATATTGGAATAATATAACATATCAGTTGTAAGACTATGTAGTTTATGCTTCAGTATTGAAAGATATGACCTTAACAATATTGGCTACAATAAGAAGTTTCAGGCGGGAACCTATCTGGTCTAGATTAATTCTCTGTAAATCTCTAGCTAAAGGGATTGTCTATACTATATAGGCCATGAAAGGAGGAAAGTTTCTTTCTAGCCTGCGATGAATTTTTTGTTTACTAAATATGAGTACTAATTAAGTAATTGGTTTAAGTTTTATCCTATTGCTAGGTTCTGGAAATCTCTCAACCAATAAAATTTACTCTGACGACTTTTTTTTTTCAAATAAGTTAAATACTTGAATCCTGAAATAACTGCAGATACTTGGCCATCATGGAATGCGCTACTTCCCAAGTTGCTTCTTCTTCAGAGTGATTCACCCACAACACTTTAACTGAAACAATTTCTTTATTTCGCAACCTTCGGACTTGTCTGTCTAAAATAGCTACAGGCACCTCCTCATAGGACAAAGTATCATCCACCTCTACCTCCTGAACTCGAACCACATGACTTGGATCATAGAGATATTTTCTCAACATGGAAACATGAAACACTGGATGTACCACTGATAACTCTGGCGGCAAAGTAAGTTCATAAGCTACCTGTCCAATTTTCTTAAGAATCTCATAAGGACCAATATACCTCAGGCTAAGTTTTCCTTTCTTGCCAAAATGCATCAAACCTTCATAGGAGACACTTTCAAAATATGACTTCTGACGACTCTGAGCTGTCTTTAGTCGTTCTTGGATCAACTTTACCTTCTTCAAGGAGTCTTGAATAAACTCTGGACCTATGAGTTTCGTTTCACCCACCCCAAACCAACCAATAGGTGAACGACATCGCCTACCATATAGAGCTTCAAATGGGGCCATCTGAATGCTTGCCTGATAACTGTTGTTATAGGCGAACTCAATTAAAGGTAAATGGTCATCCCAATTTCCCTTAAACTCGAGAACGCATGCCCTTAACATATCTTGCAATGTCTGAATAGTTCTCTCAGCTTGCCCATCTGTCTGAGGATAAAACGTCGTACTCAAATTGACCCAAGTGCCTAGACCCCCTTGAAAGCTCTGCCAAAACTGGGCAGTGAATTGTGTGCCCCTATCTGAAATAATAGAGACAGGTGAGCCATGAAGTCGGACTATCTCTTTAATATAAATTTCTACATATTGCTTAGCTGAGTAAGTCGTCTTGACGGGCAAAAAGTGGGCCGACTTGGTGAGTTGATCCACAATGACCCAGATGGAATCGTGCTTCTTGAAGATCCGGGGTAGGCCAACCATAAAATCCATGTTAATTCTTTCACATTTCCACTCTGGTATCTCAATCTCCTGAGCATACCCGTCGAGCCTCTGATGTTCAGCCTTTACCTACTGACAATTTAAGCAATAGGACACGAAGTCTGCAATGTCTCGCTTCATGTTACTCCACCAATAAATATCCTTCAATTCATGCTACATTTTTGTAGCACCTGGATGTACTGAATATCTAGAACTATGTGCTTCTTCCATTATTTCCCTACGCAAGCCATCTGCATTTGGTACGCATAGTCGAGTGCCATACCTCAAAACACCATCCTCTGAAATAATGAAGTCTTTTATTTGGCCATTCAGGACATCTTCCTTAATATTCATCAACTGCTTGTCTTCCCGCTGTTTGGACTTTACTCTCTCAACTAAAGCTGACATTGACACTCTACAGGCTGTTAGTTCACCAACATTAGTTTCATCAAAATGGATTCCTTGGTTTGCCAAGCTCTAAATTTCCTTAGCTATCGGCCTCCTGTGAACCTGCAAATGAGCTAAACTACCCATAGATGTCCTGCTGAGGGCATCAGCAACTACATTCGCCTTACCAGGGTGATATAAAATATTCAGATGATAATCTTTTAATAGCTCTAACCACCTTCGTTGCCTCTGATTCAACTCTTTCTACTTGAAGATATGCTGCAAACTCTTGTGATCGTATAGATATCACAATGTTCACCATATAAATAGTGACGCCATATTCTCAAGGCAAACACCACTGCTGCTAATTCAAGATCGTGAGTAGGATAGTTCTTCTAATTGTTCTTAAGTTATCTGGAAGCATAAGCAACTACCTTGTCATCTTGCATAAGAACGCATCCTAACCCAACTCTGGAGGCATCACAATATACAACAAATCTGCCAGAACCTGTAGGTAAAGTCAAAATTGGAGCTGATGTCAACCTGTCCTTGAGTTCCTGAAAACTCTTCTCACAAGCCTCTGACCACTGGAACTTAACATTCTTTTGGGTTAATTTTGTTAAAGGAGCTGATATCAAAGAGAATCCCTCTACAAAGCGTCGATAATACCCAGCTAACCCCAAGAAACTTCTGATCTCTGTAGGCGTCGTCGGTCTAGGCCAACTTTTGACTACATCTATCTTCTGTGGGTCTACCATGATTCCCTCACTTGAGACAACATGTCCCAAGAAAGCAACTTTGTCAAGCCAGAATTCACACTTGGAAAATTTAGCGTACAATTGATGTTTCTTTAAAGTCTGCAACACCGCCTTTAGGTGGTTTTCATGTTCTTCCTGGCTACGAGAATAAACCAAAATATCATCAATGAAGACAAAAACAAAAGTATCCAAGAATGGCCGGAAAACTCTGTTCATTAAGTCCATTAAAGCAGCTGGCGCATTGGTCAGCCCGAAGGACATCACTAAGAACTCATAATGCCCATAGTGAGTCCTGAAGGCTGTCTTTAGGATGTCTACTTCTCTGATCTTCAACTGATGGTAGGGGTGCCCGTGGTACGGTACGGTACGGTATTTCACATTTCGGTTCGGTAATTTCAGTTTTTGGTTTTTAAAAATATCATACCATTACCATACCAAACTAATTTGGTATGGTTCGGTATTTTCATGTTCGGTTTCGGTAATTTCGGTACGGTAAGTCGGTAACCATAGTTTGTTCAACTTCGATTTACATATAATATATACACATATATATATATATATATATATATATATATTGCAAAGAAATGCGAAAGAAACTAAGAAACTTTATCTGGTAATTAGCAATAAACCTTCATAGTGCATTAGCGCAAAACAAAAAAATACCACAAAATATGTAGCAAAGCTCTAATGTACAAATAATACTAGTCGGCATCTAATTAAACCAACTTTACTACACAAGCTTACACAAAAAATTTCACTGTTGAAATTTTAGTTCTACTAATGATAAACTAATATATTTTTTACACAAAAAACAACAAGCTTTTAAGTTTTGACGGTGCTTGAAAGACAACTCTCTAGTAAAGAATTAAAGTACATTTGATGGTATTGATACTATTTTATTTATTTTATTTATAAATATTTATAAATTTTAATTAAATATATAATCATATCACAAGTTTTAGATATTCTATTTAGAATTTTTATTAGCTCATATTTAGATTAATTAAGTTATTATGATTTATATAAATATAATATATATAATTTATATATGTTATTAAGTATTTCGGTATTTTTGGTATTTCGGTATTTTCTTTGTAGATACCGAATACCGTACCAAATACCAAAATTTTTAAAATTTCATACCAAATACCGCACCAAATACCAAAATACCGTTACCAAAATAAAAAATATTTCGGTTCGGTTCGGTTCGGTACGGTAATTCAGTATTTACCATACTATTGGCAGCCCTAACTGATGGTATCCTGATCTCAGATCTATTTTGGAGAAATGCTTAGCACCCTGTAACTGATCAAATAGATCATCAATTCTAGGCAATGGATATTTGTTCTTGATTGTTACCTTATTCAGCTGGCGGTAATAAATGCACATTCAAAAAGTACCATCTTTCTTCTTAACGAATAACACTGGGGCACCCCACGGCGACACACTCAGTCGAATAAACCCTTTGTCAAGCAGGCCTTTCAACTGATTCTTTAGTTCATTTAATTCTGTCGGTGCCATTCTGTAAGGTGGGATTGAGATAGGTTGAGTCCCAGGCAATATGTCAATATCAAACTCAATCTCTCTATCTGGTGGCACTCCTGGAAGATCATCTGGAAATACTTCTGGAAATTCAATCACCACAAGTGCTGACTCAAGTGTAGGCGTCTCAGCCTTGGTATCCCGCACATGGGCTAGATATGCTAAGCACCCTCTATTTATCAACTTCCGGGCCTTAAGGTAGGAAATAAACTTACCCACAGGCATACCCACTTCACCTCTGACTACAACTGGATCTTCTCCAAGGAAAGAAAATTTCACTGTCTTGGCATGACAGTCCACTGTGGCATGACAAGATGATAACCAATCCATGCCAGCTATGACGTCAAAATCAACCATATCAAGCAAGTGTAAATCTACGAAAGTCTCACGATCTTTGACTGAGATAACACAATCTTTATAAACACTAGAAACAGGTACTGAGTCACCAACAGGCGTGGAAACTTCAAATGGATTATCTAACTTTTCTGGTTCCTTCCCAAACCCCGCAGCAAAGTAATGTGAAACGTAGGAAAAGGTAGAACCATGATCAATCAAAACATATGCCAAACGTCCATAAACAGACAAGATACCTGTGATAACTATGTTGGACGCTGCTGCATTCTGTCTATCTAATGCGAGTCTAGTTGGTCCACCTCTGGTCTGAGTTCCACCTCTGTCTATACCACGTCCTGACTGATTATTAGTTGTCTGAGCTGGAGGTGCTGCAAAAGTAGAAGTTGTGGAATGGGCTTGGGCAGCTGGAGCCTTCCCTGTAGCCTGAGTGAGTAACGGACAATTTTTCATATGGTGGTTTAGATCATTGTAGTGGAAACAACCCTTCTGATCATAACGGCACGGCCCAAGATGTCTTCTCTGGCATGTAGAACATAGAGGATAAAATTGCATAGTGCGACTCTGACTAGCTGAACTGTTCCCCTGATGTTTCTGACCTCGACCCTGCTGTCTTTGTTTTTGGTTCCCACCGTGTTGCCCATATCTGACTGGAGCCTGGTAAGGAGATGAATATGCCACTGATTGACTCTGTGTTGCTTGATTCCTGTTTCTTCCTCCATTTACTTGCCCGCTGAAATTACCTGAAGGTTTTGCCTTTTTGCTTGCTTCCCTGGACTCTTTGATAACTCTGTCAAAACTCTCTTTCTGCTTAGCTATATCAACAATATCAAGGTAACTCTTGTCATCTATGTGAGAAGCCAGGTCCCTAGCCACGTACGGATTCAAACCTTCTACGAACCTTCTGACTTGTTCCCTAACTGTAGGAATTAAAAGGGGTGCATGCTCTGCCATTCTGTTGAACTCATTCTCATATTCTGTCACTGACATGGTTCCCTGTTTAAGCTGCTCAAATTGTCGTCGCATGTCATCTTTTTTGCTACTAGGAAGAAACTTTTTCATAAAAATCTCCTTGAACCGTGGCCATGAGATTGGTGGCAAGTTCGGACCTCTGCCTTTTCTATAATTCCTCCACCAAGCACCTGCTACATTTTTCAACACGAACCCAATCAACTGCGTAGCTTGAGTCCGAAGACAACCCAAAGCTATAAATAACTCTTCCACTTCTTCTAAGAACAACATTGGCCCAGCTGAAGGATCTATACCGGTGAAAGTAGGAGGCTTTAGCTTCAAAAAATCATATGGTTGGACCCTTGTTGCTGGAGCCTGCACTGGTCTGTCAACATTAGTTGGGGCATTTGGTTGTGGTACCCCATATTGTGGATCCAAAAAGTCAACCGGATCGTCATCTAAGTCATAAGGGTCCTGGGCTAGAGCATGATTAGGTGCAGCTTGACCTGTAGTGGAAGGAACTAAAGATTCCAAAACATTCAGAATTCTATCAATCTTCTCAGCCTGCTGCTGATTTTGGTCAGGTCTGAGTGGACTAGGAGGAGGTGTAGCATGTACTTCTTCTGCAGCCTGCTGGGGTGGAGCCTGTGCCTGTCTAGCAGCTCTAACCTGACCCTTATTACCTCCAGCATTGCCGCCTCTACCTCTAACACTTTGGCCTCTGCTTGCTCCTCCTTTTCCGCTGCCTCTGCCACGACCTTTGGCAGCAACTTGAGCTACTGGTGCAGCTGGCACCACTGGTGGTGCTTCCTGGTTTGCAGCTGCAGAAGAGGAAGTTGATCTTGTTCTAACCATTTTTATCAACAACTGGAACGAGAGATAAGAAACTGTTAATATCATAAAACTTTAGGTCTAACGCACGACATAAGAAACAAAGAAGGGAAACTTTCCTAACATGTCCCGCAGCCTCCTAATTATAAGTGTGGCGCGCTTCACACCCATAAGTAGGACTCTACTGGACACGGCTCATGACTCCCTAGGACAACTAAACCTAGGCTCTGATACCAAGTTTTCACGCCCCCAACTAGGAGAGGACGTGATTGGCACCCAACCTAAACTACCGTTGAGTGAACCCTAAATTAACTATTAGATCAAGGCCAATGAGACATAACTAAGATGCTGCAAGATGACATTTAACTTAGTATACTGGTATGAGGATTAAATTATTATCACGATTTAAAATTCTTGTCAATCTGAATATCTGAAAAAAAGAATCTGCTAGCTAAGTCATGAGCTTCTAAAAGAATGGACTGAGAATGTAAAGACATAAGCTACGGGGCATTCCCCGAGAATCAAATAGTGGATAAAATAAATATTGTCTGAATACTAGCTGCCGCTGGAAAGAAAACGGCGCTCACCAACTGAACTACGAACGAGCCTGACACTAGCCTTGAACTGCGTCACCTGCTGCCTCAACGCCTGCCACATAAAAGTAAGTAGGCCCTCACGGGCTAGCATCTCCAGGATACTCAATAAATCTCATAGACTTCCTACTAAAAGGGTGAAAAAAATATTCATAAATTGTAATTAATCTATGGTCTGAGAATTTATACTATCTTGATAGTTAAGCAACTAAACTATTAACTGATGCTAAAATAAACTGAGCTATTCAAAGAATTAGAATTTACTGAAAAGAACATGATTTCACACTTTGACCCTGCGTACGTGAGATATGGCAACAAGCGCGGGGGAGTGTCGGTATCTCTCCCCAACAAGTAATGCCCTGCATACGTGTAAATACTGACACATATGTGGGAGTGTCAACCAATCTCCCAAAACAAACTGTGGCCCTGCGTGCGTGAGATGTGGCAACATGCACGGGGGAGTGTCGGTCTATCTCCCCAACGAGTAATGTGATCTCTGAATATTGTATTTCTATTACTAAAATAATAGGAACACATCACATGTTCACACAAAAGAACAAAGTCAACCAAGTCATATACTACTAAACTGGGTGAATCATAAATAAGTCATATATTACTATATTCATCACTATACTATTTGTTCAGTCCCAATTAGAAAGGTTGTCTCAACTTACCTCAAGGTCTTAGCTCAAATTTGCCTCCTTAGTATCCCGGGGCATTCAACAAATCTCAATCTACAATATTAAGACTCAAGTCGTCAAAATATACTCCTATTCTATTATTTGTAACTAAACTAGACCACAGCTCACTATTGGCTTCCACTGCTACTTTAATGGAAAGGGGTTGAAAATAAAAAATTTAAGTGAAGCTGAATGATACATTTTATGAACCATCATTAATGACTTTATACTAAAGGGATAAAGGCAAACCACCTGATGGTTATGGAGAAAGGTAGATATCTTCTCTTTACTAACCCATAAATTATATTTCATTACCACTTTGAACAATGAGAAATACGGATGGCATTCAACTAATGACTTTATATTTTTCTTTCACTGACGTTATCTTTTCATGGATTATGGTGACTAACGGTCCGGTTTTGACCGGACCGGACCGGATTCGGGCCGAAAATCAGCTCGGACCGGTCCGGACCAGTTGAGACCGGACCGTTGGTCCCTAACGGGCCCCGGACCCGGTCCCGAAACGGTTCCACGAAAATAAACTGGATGGACCGGTATAAATTTGGGCCGGAACCGGCCGGACCGGACCGGTCCAAAAAATTTAAAAAAAAAAAGAAAAATCCTGTTGGATTCTAGCCGTTTCTAGCCGTTGGGAAACGACTCTTTTGAACCCCTAGCCGTTGTCCAACGGCAAAAAACGGCCAATTTCACCCCCTCTACCACCCCATAACCACCCCTAACTATTTTTTTTTTTATAAATACCCCATTATTTCATCATATTTTTCACACAAATCTTCCAATTCCCTCTAATTCTCTCAAATTTTCTACAATATTGCTATTATTCAACATTCACTATTTGTTAAAAATTTATAATTTGGCTACTTTATCAAGTTCTATTTGGAGTTTCTATCAAAGTTATATTTGGCTACTTGGTGAAGTTTATAAATATCAAGTATTGGGTCAATTGGAGGCGCTACGTGGTTGAAATATCAATTTGGCTATTTTTGCAATTTTTCGATTATCAAGTATTCAACTAATTAATTGAAGTGGAGGCTCAAGTTTCAACTTTACCTCAATTATACAGTTATATTTGGTTGGTCGTTTCTACTTCTACTCTTTTATTATTTTTTTGTCATATATATTTATTTTATTTGCTATTATTATGTCTCAAAGAGGTTCAATTGGAACTAGTAGTGGGGTGCGGGCACGTGGTCGTAGGGGAAATAGGGGCAAAGAAATTACTGGTAGTTCTAATCAGTTCACCCGCATAGATGATTCTCAATATTATCATAATGTTAGCGCTGGTAACATACTTGATCACGAAATGTTAGAAACACAATATGGGAATCGAAGCGGGGTTAATTTAGAAGAAACACCTGAATTTCAAGCTAGTCCACCCGAAGTTCAGTCTGACTTCCCTCCTGAACCTCCTACTAAGCTAAACGTAAGGAAAGATCTGATGTGTGGGAATTTGAATCAAAGAATGTTGCAGCGCAGACGGCCAAATGCGGAATTTGTGATAAGGTGTGGGTTTTTAGAACTGGGGGTAATGAGGGTGGGATGGGTAAACTTAGGCAGCACTTACAAAAGAAACATCCTAAAGAATGGTCAACGCGGGCGGGTGGTATATATTTAGGGACTGAACATGGGGGAGTAGCGCATGATCAATCTTCGGGTACCCAAACAAGAATTAACCAAACAACAGGAAGGCTTCTTACTTATGATAAACAAAAGGATAGGGAAGCTATTGCTAAACTAGTTGCCCTCGAGGGTTTACCTTATAGTTTTTCTTCTTCTACTGGTTTTGTTCGTTATGTTCAGTCTATATATAATCCCTCTTTTCATGGTTTTCCAAGAACTACTGTTAAAAATGATATTATTAAATTTAAGAACGAATATCAGGATTATTTGCGATATATGTTTGATAACTTTGACACTAGAATATGTCTTACTACGGATTTGGGTCGTTCTACTAATGGATGTGATTATATTACTGTTACTGTTCATTGGATAGATCCTGATTGGGTATTTCAAAAACGTATTATTGTTTATAAAGTTGTTGATGAACCACACACGGAAAATTATATTTGTAATAAAGTTTCATCAATTTGTCGTACATACTTTTTATCTAACAAAGTTTTTAGTATTACGGTAGATAATGCTACAAACAACACAGATGCACTTAGGAACTTGATACCTATTTTGAACCCTCCTTTTCCTGAATTTTTTCATGTTAGGTGTGCATGTCATATTTACAACTTAGTAGTAAGAGATGGTCTTGTCTTGTTTAACGACATTATCGCAAAGGTGCAAATAGCTATTACTTATATTTTTAGAAATAAAAACCAAGAAAGAAGACGAGAATGGGAAAGAAAATGTGTAGAATTAGGAATGCCAATTAGGAGAGTCCCAAAGGAAGTTTGTACTAGGTGGAACACTTTATATGATGCATTGAAAGTCGCTTATGAATATAGAGTGCCTATTTCTCAAATGTATAATAAACATTTTATGCAAATCTATCACCTTAAAGATGAGGATTGGCAACTTGTTCAACATCTTCTTCAGTTTTTACAAAAATTTTATCAAGCTACTTTAGAATTTTCCGGTCAATATTATCCAACTACTCCTACCATGTTATATTATATAGCTGGAATATCGGAATTATTGAAAATGTATAAGCAATATGAAGTTTACAATGAGGCTGTAGAGTTAATGATTGAAAAATTTAGAAAATATTTTTTTCCAATTCCTCCTCTTTTTTACATTGCTTCTGTGTTGCATCCTGCTTTTAGAACGACTTGTTAGAGAAGTATATGCAAATTTAGAAATTACTCCATATGAAATTGCTACTAATGGGTATCCAAGTGTAGACGAGGCTGTTGCTAAAGTTTATGCAGATACCGTGGCTGTTTTTGCAAAGTATAGAGCTTGAGCAGACACTGCTACACCAACGGAACCAATACTATCCACCGGGCAAAGTTCTTCACATACGGGGATGAGCACTTTTGGGGGACTTGACGAAAAGTTGCTTTCAGAACAGGACGAGTACGGGGAGGAATACAGCGAGTTCCAAGTGTATTTAATTCAATATCCAAAGAAACTTAACAACTTTGGAGCTAAGAATTTGTTGGATTATTGGAAGAATCAAGAATCGCAATTTCCAATTCTTGCAAAAATGGCCCGGGATATATTAACAATTCAAGCTTCATAAGTTGCATCGGAAAGCGCTTTTAGCCAAAGGAAAATTTCAAATTGGAGATCACAGATATTCGTTGAGGGAGGAGGCAATGGAGACATGAGTTTTATTCAGGGATTGGATCAGAGCAGAGCGAAGAAACTTTGGTCTACCAGAACTTACTAAGGAAAAGGGCAAAGCATGTCTCGATCAAATTTTGAGCGACGGAACAAGTGAAGGGTGTCAAACCGACAGTGAAGAAGAAGAAGAAGAAGAAGAAGAAGAAGAAGAAGAAGAAGACGAAGAACCAGAAGGAGATGATGAACAAGATCAACAACGGTCAGTTCCAAAAGAAAAGCCTACAACTATCCTCAAAAACTAGCTAATATATTTAAAAGAATGTAATTTTCTAAATAAGAATTTTGAATTTACAAGTTTGAAGTTTAGATGTAATTTGCACTACTTATGTCTTAAACAATTCAATAAAATTGCTCCAAGTCTTGGAATTCAATCACAACTATTGTCTTCATACTTTTTATTTTTAATTTATAGTTTGCGCAAAAAATACTACAATTAATTACTAGTTTGTAAATTAGTTCAAAGTTTGAATTTTGAACTTAACAAATTAATTCAACATTTGAATTTACTAAAATTAATTCAAAGTTTGAATTTCGAACTTAACAAATTAATTCAAAAGTTTGAACTTTGAATCATCACTTCAAAAATTTCATTACTTCAAAGTTCAAAGTATAAAAAAATACTACCAGTTTTTTAATTCTAAGTTTAAACTTTAAACATTGAAATAAACTAAACATTCCAAACATATGTTATATGTACAAGTAAAAACTTAATAATATTTTGTTGTAATATTTTTCAAAGTTTCCACCACTTTAAATAAAACACAATGAAAAAACAAAAAAAAAAAACATATTTGGGCCGAACTGCCGGAACCGGGCCGGAACCGGACCTGACCGGACGACAGTTTGGGCCAACGGCTCTCTTTCAAATATAGCCGTTGGCCAACGGTCAAAAACGACTATATTTGCCTATCACCCCCCCCCCCCAAACGCCCCCCATACCCCCCAACCCATCTTTATCAATATATACTCTAATATTTCATCATTATATCACACAATTTAGCACTATCTATCAATTTATCTCTCAGATTACTCTCAAAGGCTATTTTCTAAATTTCTTCCAAAATCCAAACAATTATAATGGCTGAAAATCAAGCTCCCGCTGCTCCCGGTCCTACTGAAACAAGAATTGCGGAACGAAGACGTCGTTCTATAGTGTGGGAACTTATTATGAAAGATACTGAAACTCAGAAAGCTAAATATAGCCTCTGTAACAAAGAGTGGCAAATTTACACGGGCCCCAACAATGGAGGGACGGGAAAGTTTAGGCAACACTTAGAAAAAAAAAAAACACAAAACCGAATGGGATAGAATAAATGGCTTTATTCTGCGTGATTGAAAATTTGAAGAGATGGCTAAGGGAATATCTATGTCATTTCAATTATGTATTTTCGAATTTCTAGTTTATTTAGTATCTTGGTAATTTTTCGATTTCTAGTTTGTTTTGTCATTTCAATTATGTATTTCCCATTCAATAAACGTTTGTTTTGTGTTTATTTATTTACTTTACTTTAATAAATTTTAAAATATAATTTACATAAATATTTTGTTTCATTAAAAAATATAAATTTACATGATTATCACAAATGATGTTTAAATAAATTGTTAAGTTTTTCAAATTTTAACTTTATTTGCCTAAAAAAAAAACTAAAAAAAATTTAAAAAAACCGTTAAACCAGCCGGACCGGTACCGACCGGCTTAACGGTCGCCGGAACCGGTTCCGATCCCGCGCCAATTTTTAAAACCGGCACTGACCGGCCCGGTAGTCCGGTTTTACTCCGGTTTTGAATTTTTTTTGGCCCGGTCCCGGACCGGACCGGGCCGTTAGCCACCCTAAGATTACACCCTCACCAAGTTTTATCTATTAATTAAGTTCCAAGATAGATGACTGTTGTTTGATAAAATATGGACTAAGCTACTTGTCTTAAAAGAATATAGTCACTGTAACTACTTTAGTACAACAATATACATAAAGTTGTACACTTTTAGTACAGCCATACAGTAACACACCGACTACCCTTAATTCATAACAATCTCTACCAAGAATCTCATAAGTTTCTATGACTCAACTTGGTGTTTGAAACTAGCAATTTTTTTCCTCAATTATCACAATTCTAATTCGGTAATAAATTATAAATTCTATGTATATGTATTCATCTAAAGATACGTGTATATTTCACTACTCTGCCGCTGAGGTGAGATCAAACTCCTTCCGCTTGTTAGAGATTACCAGCAAGATTACGCTTGTGATAGCCTAGGTCTAGATTTGCTATAACAAAAAGTAACGAAGCTTTTGTTCTAAATGGGGAAAAGAATCCCTGCTTCGTACAATTACGCTGCTACTACAACTCCAAGAAGGGTTTGTTTTAATTATAGTCTTATGGCCCTAAAAATAATCACCCTTTTAAGAAGTGACCACTTATAATACTTTCGTCACTTTAACATGTGCACTTTTGTCTAGCACAGACCAATAGAAGCTTTCATCTTTACTTATCAAACCAAATCATCTCTTTTCTTGTCATGTACTGAATCATTTAAAATTCACTTTCTTCCATGATATTTTTCTTTTCAAATATAAATACACTAATTCGTATAAACCCCATATCAATAATTTATCCTTTTGTTGAGATGGCCATAACTAAAAGATAACAGGGGCATTACAATAATAATAATAATAATAATAATAATAATAATAATAATAATAATAATAATAATAATAATAATAATAATAATAATAATAAAAGGGAAAGAGATTTTTATAAAAGTGTAGGCTCAGATATGTATGATTCGACTAGAGGTTAGGGACGTCGGTACGGCTGCGAACACGCCGGCCGGTCTTGTTGCCTTGCCAAGTGCCGGTCCCACCACTCCATCGCCGGCTCGTCTTGTAATTACGACTCATACAAGTCATCATAGCCGAATTGTTTTAGGGACACGGAGACGTGACTGTTCAAGTGTAGTATCCAGTCTATAGGCCTCAAATAAATGTGCATAATTATTCTCCTTGGCCGTATTTGGTCCGTCAATTCATTGTATTTCCGTCAAATCATTGTGTAGGCCTTAAATTAAAATATTTTCATAGGCCTTGCAAATATTGTAGCATAGGCTTGATATCAGTAGAGTCTCATTGTGTAATATCTATGCAATTTCAGTGGTCCCGCAACGTATAGCATTCGTCCAAGGGTCCTGCAAGAAACAACATAAACCACACCAGTACTACTTCTGGATAAACATAATGTTGACCCAAATAAAGTCAACAAAATCGAGTCAAACAGACATATAAGGGAAACACATATAACCAATGCATTAAAGTAAAGGCAAGAGGAATGAATAACAAATTTCTGATTGAAACCAACGGTGGGATACCGAGCGGAAACAACAGTAACAACAGCAATTCGTCGGCAAGGTCACTGGGGAAAGCAAACGAATCAAGGAACTAACACCTGAGAACGCAACAGCAGTCATGCATGGTGGAGGAGCGACCGCCAGCTTGCTTTTTTTCCGGCGAGGAAAAGCAGCGGCATCGCTGCAGTTCCACGATTCCTACTTCAGTTCCTGTCAATGATACTCAGCAACAAAATATCATAACCAAATAGAAATCAAATAAAATCAAAAATAAAAAGATTTGGTGTTCCGGCTAAAAACAAACGATGTTATCACTGTCGCCGACGATGGTGGCTATGTAAAACTATGGCTTCATTTTTCCAGATCTCTCCAGTCCCGATCTTTCCTGTTTTCTTTGATTTTAACTCCCTCCGTCTTTATTAGATCTGTGTGCGTGGGCATGTGTGCACGTTGATATGTATATGTTTCTGGTAAGAATTGGAGGAAGGAGACGAGACCTTGATAATGGCGAGTATATATATGCTCTGTATTGTGGACGAGGGATTTGTGTATGAATGTAAATCAGTGTATGTGTTGTGTATATGTGTTTTGGTAATGGCGGAGAGGATCAAGACGAAAGAGGTGTGGGGTCGAGCTGATTTAGGGAAGATGGGGTGTCTACGTCAGTGATTTGTGTGTCCTCCTATGTACTGATGATAAGAAAATATATCCCCAAAAATACCAAAGAGCTGTTGGTTTCTTACCATAAATGGAGGATAGGGATATTAGGATAATGAGAGTGATTGGAGGAATTGGTGATTCTGATTAGGGAGTGAATTTTGGTAATGGGAGATTTTGAAAAGAGAATAAATCAAGGAGAAGATTTGGGAAATGTTTCTTCCAAAATTCAAATGACAAGAGTGTACTTGGTTAAGAAACTTGGCTAGGTTCAAAATACCTTAAAAGTGAGATTTAAACTAATTTAAATTTAAATGGGTAGGGAAAATTATAATGAAAAGGGATGAGATGAAATGGATGGCATAGAAATTAGACTGGATATTTAATCTGACTGATATTTTAACTTCAAGGGTGCTGATATATATATATATATATATATATATATATATATATATATATATATATATATATATGGATGAGATGAAATGGATGGCATAGAAATTAGACTGGATATTTAATCTGACTGATATTTTAACTTCAAGGGTGCTGATATATATATATATATATATATATATATATATATATATATATATATATATATATATAAGAGTGTGTGTGTGTGTGTGTGTGTGTGTGTGTGTGTGTGTGTGTGTGTGTGTGTGTATATATGTATATATGACAAATAAAATTAGATAACTGCAAATAATAACTAAATGCTATTTATACAGTAAGTTGTATAATTAACTACAATTTAACAAATAGCCTAAATGATGCAAATTTCATAATATAATCACAATTAGATATATATTGTATAAGTGGGAGATAACACGCGTAAAATGCACATATAAAGGAAATTGGGATGAAAATTATATCAATTAAATATGAATAGCCAAACTTAAGTATATAATATGTAAATAGAGAATAACGCACGTAAATACATGATTTCTAATGCACATTTTGTACAAATAGTAAAATTGCACCCTTAAGTTGATTATAGCCAATTTTTAGAAAAAGGAGGGACAAAATTGGGTGTCAACAGCTGCCCCTCTTTGTCCAGGGATGATGAAAGAGTATTCGGGCAAAGATAGTTGACGGAGTAACCAATTTTGTCACAACTGGTAGGCAAAAATGCTTGAAAAGAGAAAATGAGAGTTTTGGGGTGTTTTTGGCCGAACCCCGGTCTCTGAGTTGCCTACATATCTCGGGTTTCATGAGAATCAGGTCGTGTGTAGTTCTAGAATGACATTTTGCCCGTGTGAGAGACTTATGACGCACGATTTTAGATGTAAAGACTAAACTTATCCAAGTATGTAAAGTTTAGATTCGTGTATGCTTTGCTTTTTGGAGAGATAGATAAAGAATGAAGCGAAGGAACTAGCGAAGATGAGATAACCTCTATAGATCGAGCATGGGAAAAAAGACTTATAATCATCCTAGTTATGAAGATGTGGCGCGCTACACACCCATAAAAAGGAGTTTATATGTACATAGTTTCCACTTCGTCTCGACTAATGAGTAATCTTGTCTTCAATATTGCCTTGGCTGAACTGGGAAACTTTGAGGAGCGAGTTTTATAAATGCGCACGACTCAAATAGATAGGCACGAACATGAAAGAATACGGAGCTGGTACCAATCGGCGAGGAATGATTAGGTAGATCACTGGTGCGAGTATACGATTGTGGCTTTGAGCATTTTGGAACTCAGCAAAATAAGTAGCTTGTGGGTGTTGCAAAAGCATTTGTCTTTAGGATTAGGCCTTTTGAATTGGGTCTTGGGATGATGCTTTGTGTGTATTTGAAGTTTTGCGGTTGCATAATTGGTAGTGATTTTGGGAGTAGGTGTGGGAGTAGGGCACATGGGTTTGCTGAGAGATCGGAGAGTCCTTATAGCAAAATCGAGACAAATGCAAATTGAGATAAAAGTAAAGATAAAGTAAACTTCCCTGTTAACTTGAGCTCTCTTTTATCTGGTCCGCTTTTAGGTGCTCAGTGCTAGGGAATGTGTGCCTCTCCTCTGGGGGGTATCCATTTGCTAATTGTTTATCGTCAGAAGGTAGTCGGTTTGTCGTGCTGAACTGTTGTTGGATCATCTTGCCAGTGTGACGCCGTATTGTATGTCCATTGCTTTTCATCCTTTAAATGTGTACTTATTATGTCGGGCTGTACTCCTTTCGTATTGAGTTATGTATCTCTTCATGCAGGGTTGCCTATCATTCTTTCATCTTGGTTGCACACCCTTTGTCATGTGGTCCTTTCACCGGGTTGTCTACCCTTTATCATGTTGTCCTTTCAATGGGCTGTCTACCTCCCAGGCTGTCTTCTTGTTACAATGTCAAAATTTGCATCGGGCTGTGTATCCTCCACAATGTCAGTTTCGATATCGGGCTGTGTACCCTCAATCGATGCTTCAGGCTGTGTACCCTAAGCAAATTTAAATGCAAATCGATATCGGGTTGTGTACCCTCAATCGATGCTTCGGGTTGTGTACCCTCAGAAAATTTAAATGACAAATTGATATCGGGCTGTGTACCCTCAATCGACGCTTCAGGCTGTGTACCCTCAGCAAATTTAAATGATAAATTGATATCGGGCTGTGTACCCTCAGCAAATTTAAATGACAAATTGATATCGGGCTGTGTACCCTCAATCGACGCTTCAGGCTGTGTACCCTCAGCAAATTTAAATGCAAATCGATATCGGGCTTTGTACTCTCAATCGACGCTTCGGGCTGTGTACCCTCAGCAAATTTAAATGCAAATCGATATCGGGCTGTGTACCCTCAATCCACGCTTCGGGCTGTGTACCCTTAGCAAATTTAAATGACAAATCGATATCGGGCTGTGTACCCTTAATTGATGCTTCGGGCTGTGTAGGCTCAACAAATTTAAATGACAAATCGATATCGGGCTGTGTACCCTCAATCGACGCTTCGGAATGTGTACCCTCGATAAATTTAAATGCAAATCAATATCGGGCTGTGTACCCTCAATCAACGCTTTGGGCTATGTACCCTCAGCAAATTTAAATAAAAAATCGATATCGAGCTGTGTACCCTCAATCAACGCTTCGGGCTGTGTACCCTCAGCAAATTTAAATGCAAATCGATATCGGGCTGTGTACCCTCAATCGATGCTTCGGGATGTGTACCCTCAGCAAATTTAAATGCAAATCGATATCGGGCTGTGTACCCTCAATCGACGCTTCGGGTTGTGCACCCTCAGCAAATGAAAGTGCAAAATTTGACATCGGGATGTGTACCCTCAGTCGATGCATCAAGAGTAAAGTGCAACAAGTAGAATGCCATTGTTATGTCATGCGATGTGCTAAGGAGACTATCATGTTGCTGTTGTAAGGACTTTTCTTGAAATTTTTGAGGGGACCTCAAAAATTTCTGCCCCCAGTGTCAAGTTTGCATTTTTTGGAATTTTTGAGGAGATCCTCAAAAATTCTGCCCCAGTTTATTGTTATGACAGATCAACGAGAGGAGGTGGTTGCATTGCACTGAACACCAATGTATTGGCTAAAATCTGCATTCGTCATTTAGTATGGCGATTGGATCTATTGATGACTATGAGTATGTGGATATTTCCAGACTGAGGGTTTGATATTTGGATTTTGCTGGATTTCGAGATTGTCTAGAATTGTATTTTTCTTGGGTTGTGATGGGGTGCCTTCATGTTTCGTGCTTTTCTATTCGACAGTCATGGGGCTAACTTTGATGGATTAGCCTTTGTAGAAAGTGTGTTTGTAGTTTGGGGGTTAGAGTTTCCCTTTGTTGGTTTTTGTTGTACCGTTGTCTTGCTTTGGTCAATCAGACTCTGAACTTTGTGTTTCAGTGTTGGATGTCTTGCGGTGTTATAGTATGGGAATGTTTGAGTGATGAGTGCAGATCTTGTTGGATCGAATTTAGGAATGGGTATCCAGGGAGTAGTTTGTTTGTAGATGCAATATCTTTTGACTGAGCTAAAGGAATAAGGCATGCGTTTTTGTCTTTTTGTATGTCTTCCATAGTGTTGAGCCTGATCAGATTGTAGTTGGAAGTCTTGACGGAGGGAGATTGTTTATTGTGTAAGTTGGGCGCGGTGTCTTTTGACTGAGCCAAAGGAATAAAGATGTGAGGTTTGTGAGCTTGGTCGTATAGTGATCAGATTTCTTTGTTGTGACTTTCGTGCGAGGGTAATGTAGGTTGTACGGTATTGGGATTGTCTGAATACTCTTGGTGTCATATGCTGATGGTTCAAAGGAATTCATAGTAGGAGAAAGTGTTTTCAGCTTGGCTTGCCGTTTCGGCTTTTCGAATGCAGATTCTTGATCGATTTCAGTGTTCAAGCGCAAGGAAACCTTAACAAAGTGATGAAATGCTCAAAATAGTGTGAGCATGTTAGCAGAGACTTGAAGCAAAAATGACACATGAGCTTCAGAGAATGCCTAGACCATGGATGATGGATTAGCGCTTGAATTTGGAGGTTGTGATAGATCGTATAGATATCACAAGAGATTACCTAAGTGCTTTATGTAGCATTCAAGGCAAGGATTTTGGCCAAACAATCGACGCTTGTTTAAGAGGGAGGTGAGGAGTTGAATGTCAATGGAAATGTGGTATAGATGTTTGTGTAAGGAATAAATTGTGTTGTGTAACAGAAAGGGGTGTTGGCTTTTGTTGAACACCAAGACCTTGAGTGCATTTGTCATCCTTCCTTGCAAATTTGTCTGTTATGACGGCTATGTGTCCTTGAAGAGATACTTAGCGTCTTTCAATACTTATTAACCAATGGCTGCAATATAGTCCTGGCACCAACTTTCCATGTTGGGTAATATCTTATTGCTGAGCCGTTGAATTCAATGCAGGTTGCTTATGCATCATGTGTACTCTTAGATTGCTACGTCCTTTTGTAGTGGTCATCATGAGACTTCATATTACCCCAATAAAGCCTTCGACAAAAATTGCTCCAAGAAGTCTATTCGCCTGTGCTTTTACATCAACTTGACCCTTGCTATTGTATGTGTCTCAAACAACTTCACCATCTTGCTTTTATCTTTGCTAGTGGATAGAGATATGCTTCCAAATGCTCCAGAGGGTCTCCAGGTTGGTCATATAACGATGGCTTTGTCATTGTGTTTTTATCTCTCCTTTGCAAGTTGAATTGGCTTGTTTATTTTGGTTGTTGTGCACAAGTATTTGCTACACCTCTGTCTTTCCAATATTATCTTTCACTAGCCCTTTGAATGCTTGGAGCGAGTTGGAAAGTACTTTGGGTCACATCAGTGTATTGTAAATGGTGCGACCGTGTAGACTGGTGCAATAAAAAAAATGATCCTTGGATGTTGGTGTCAAAAAGTCTTAAGGTTCCTTTGAGTTTGACCAACATTTTCCTTGCCTTGTCAATTTTCCATATTGCTCTATGGAACAATTGAGGTGCTTGGGACAATAAGCCCGACAGTTTCCAATTTCTCGAACAATTGAGTGTGGGATTTGGCTAGTGGAGTGTAGTTTCTTTTCGGTCCTTGGTTGGACGGGGATTAGAATGTAGTGGTCAATTGAAATATATACTACTTGAAGTGGTAAAAAAAATCAGGATTTATAGCTTTAGCGCAGCTGTGAATTAATTCGACTTATTATTATAAATGGATATTCTGTTAGAAATAAATAAAATAAAATAAGAATAATTTAGTTTTTTGATAAATATAGCGTTGAACTTTCAAATGATCTTCCAAAGAAATCCCTCCACTGCTCACCTTGACAATGAATGAAAGTTGGTCAATAAAGATCACTAAAGCTGAAAAGGATTCTTAAAAGAAAACGAATTGCAAAGACTTCAAGTCGTCGTCGTCCTGTAGAAGACTTCTTGTCCTTTTAATTAAATGTGACTCAAACTTAAGATATAAATTGTGGGTTGATCCTAATAGTATTATGAACAAATTAAAGAAGCCAAGAATCAGAGCACACATAACGAAAACAAAATTCTGTTTTAAGTTTCTTTCTATGGCTTGTATCAACAAACATATTTCCACATGTTTCTTTTTACTATCCTTTGGTTACTACTTAGCACTGCCTATTCATGGAGAAACACTCTCAGCACCACCTCACTATCAGGTGGTTAATGTCAGCTCCTTGTTGCCAAAACCCTACTGCCAAGGGTCGACTTCAGGTAAAATATTGTTGTAATTAAGTATCATAATTTATTTACCCGTGAAATTTTGTTTGTCCCGTTTGCATCCCCTCGTTTCAATTTTATATGAACTTATTATTTTCAGTCCATGCCAAAAAAATTACCTCTTTCTAATGGTGGAAATAGTTTAATCCCAGACTTTTCATTTTATTTTTAATATGATATTTTATAGCCACACAAACACCAATAACTTATTTTAGACCATAATTTTTAAAAAAAATTATTTTTTTAAAACTATGTGTCAAGTCAAACATGTTCACATCAATTAAAATGAATGGAGTATTTATGATTTGACTCTTGCGGCTTTTACTAATTGCTACTTCACGCCTCTTCGGTACTTATGTGTAATTTTTGTTAGAGAAATACAACTGCGTGTAATTTTTGTTAGAGAATACAACTGTGTCTCATCAATTGTGTAAAAGTTTCAAAAGGAATTCACGATATTATGGGTAACTTCACTCATTGTTTAAGATTTTGCGTTGGATATTTAGATTCTTCATATGGTATTCGAGTCAAATTCCAGTGAGCTTAGGAGACGTTTGGTTTGAGGGATTGGGTATATCAATCCATGTATTAATTTGATTGGTATTTTGAAAGAGGTATAACTAATGCATGCATTAAATAATATACCAATTGGTGTATTATTTTATCCCTCCACCAAGGCGGTATAACTAATTATACATGGATAAAGGAACAAAAGGACAACAATATCCTTCACATTTCCCTAAAAGCCAATAAAAATCAATCATCAAAGGATATAATTGTAAATTCATTACTTTTTAGTTTAAAAATAAATAAAATATATTAAATGATAACTTTTATCTCCAATGAACCAAACACTGGATAAAATTTAATCCTCGTATTATTAATCTCTACAATATTAATCTTTATATTATTAATCCTTGTATTACAATCCCTATATAACTAGTCCATCACACCAAACCACCCCTTACTGTACAAGCACTTCCTTTTATTCCGTCTCTCATGCCAGCAAATGAAGCTGCTCTAGGCTTCTCTTTATCTCTCTTAATTGTACCTATCGAGCCATTAACATTGCTCCAAGCCCACTCAATGGCTTGTTGAGCATAATTTGTCTCATATTACTTCAATGTCACTCTTGTTGAGCCTCTTTTCTCTCTACTTCAAAAAGAAAAAAAGAAAAAAAAATCACTTGTAAATTCTAGAATGGAGTTACAAGTGCAGCTGGGTGATAAAGAAATACAATTGCTCCTCATCAGTTACTACAAGGATTTACAAATCAGTTTACATGACCACTCTGCCATTACGTTAACATTTTAAGTGGATGCTCAGATTCTTTCGTTTTTTAGTTTATTTATACATTGAATTTGTTTTGATCGTACTAATGAAATAAGTGTTTCGTATAGGTCCAACAATTGGATCACAGAAATTGAAAATCATATCTAGATTCGGACCATGCAATTCAAAATCTAGTCGAACGAAAATTCCATCGTCTGACCAACTTCTTAATTGGGATCAAACAAGAGTTCGTTCAATCAATAAAAGGGTGAATGGCCATTACAGTAACAGTCTTTCAGAAGATGAACATAAAGGGTTTAATCCCATTCCCATTTATGAAGGTAATGATCATGGGGAATATGTTGTAACGATAGGTCTTGGCACACCACAACAAAACTATAACTTAATTATGGATACGGGTAGCCACTTGACTTGGGTACGTTGTCAATCCTGCAGCAAAGGTTGCAAATCAGAAGATCCTCTGTATGATCCTTTAAAATCTTCGACGTATACAAATAGTACTTCGTGTAATGGTCCGTTTAATAGCCAGTACGGCGATGGCTCGTATACAAATGCCATTTGGGGATGTGATACTCTCACTATTGATGGCTTTGGTGCAATAAAAAACTTTCGATTTGGTTGCGGCCAAAAAAATATTGATAAAATTAGTAACTTTGAAGGTGCAGCTGGAATACTTGGACTTGGTAAAGGTGACTTCTCTTTGCAATCTCAAAGTAATGCTTCAAATTTGACATCAATGCAAGTATTTAGCTATTGTTTCCCAGTGACTAGTAGCCATGTGGGAAATCTATATCTTGGGGATGAAGCAAAAAGAAAATCTTACAATTCTCCAATCCAATCTATACCATTGGTAAAAGGCGATAAAAAAGAATTATACTATGTTGACCTAGTTGGAATCAGTGTAGCCGGAAAGAAACTCAACATCTTAACAACAAGATTCACTCGTCAAGGAACAATTATAGATAGTGGAACAGTAATCACTCGATTGCCACAAGTGGTTTACGCGGCACTTCGTGATGCTTTTAGAAAGTCCATGTCAAACTATACATTATCAGAAAATGCTGATGATAAATTGGACACATGCTACAACAAAGAGGAACAAGTTATTTTACCAGAGATAACATTCCATTTTGGAAAAAGAACTAAAGTGACTTTGTCAAAGTATGGAAGTTTATGGATTCGACGTGATGAAAAAGTAATGTGTTTGGCTTTTGCTCCAACAGAAGATTCTGAGGGTCCTAGCATAATTGGGAATGTTCAACAGCGTGGATTGAATGTAGTTTATGATTTGAAAGGGGGGAAAATTGGATTTGGCATCAGTAATTGTGATGGTTGATCAAAGAGACGGAGCCAAATTTTTGTTTTTCATGTTTCTTCTCCGTTAGCATAATTACTTGTGTAATCCTTTTAATTGTTATTTATGCCTGCAATTTCAATTGCTGAAAATAAACAAGTAAATAATGTGTTACATATATTACTCCTTTATTTCAATTTATATGGGTTTTTTGTGGATTTTACTCTAATGAGAGGTTTGTTTAGCCTCACAAATGTCGTGACATATTTAAGATAATATATTTCAAACGTTTTATAGGTGACCACACAAATGATATGACTTATAGTCTGTTTGGCCAAGCTTCACAGAAGCCAAAAGTATTTTTTTTTTCAGAAAAAAAGCATTTTTGAAGAATTTTGATGTGTTTGGCCAAAAGAACAAAGTACTTTTGAAAAGAAGCAGAAGCAGTTTTTCTGCTTTTGAGGAGAAGCTACAAATTTCTGCTTTAAGCAGTTTATTAATTTTTTAAGACAAAAATATCCTTACTAAAAATATTTATTTACCATACTATATTTAATTATTTTAACCAATATATCTCTTAAATATAAAAAAAAACTTTGTTTTCTGCTTTCCCCTTTTGGTTTAACCTTATTTCTATGGATTAAAAATCATAATATATATTTCTTTTATATTTTATATTAAAACTAAATAAAAAATAAATATTAAATTAACTATTTTATTGAAAAAATATTTAAATTTTTATACGTTTAAATAATATTAGTCGCATAATAAATCTTAGTAATGCACTTTTTCGTAATTTGATACTCAAAAGTACTTTTTGTAAATATTATCTAAATACAAATTGTTTAGAAAAGCATTTCTCAAATGAGTTGGCCAAATACAAACTGCTTATTCTTCAAAAGTACTTATCTGAAAAGTACTTTTCAAAATAAGCAGTTTTTGGCAGCTTAGCCAAACAGGTTCTTAATTAAAATCACAAATTTCAAAATCTAAAAACGTTATTGAAGCACAAGTCCATAAATTGTTACCTACCATATCATTTTACAATATTTTTGGATTGGGTTCATTTGGACAAATATAGTTAGGATAGAGTTATTTGAATAAAGGTGATTAGAACTACGGGTGGGCATAAAATCGAAAAAATCAAAATACCGAACCGAACCGAACTAATTCGGTATTTCGGGTTCGGTACTTCAATTTTTCGATTCGGGCTCGCTCCAATAAATTTTTAAATTTCGGTCTTCGGTTTCGGACAATGCGGAATTTCGGGACCTGAAAAAACCGAAGGATTTTTTTTTAAAAAAAAATTGTTAATACCACTAACAAAAAAACATCCACCATTACATATTACATATATTTTCTAAATCCCTAAGTTACCCTTCCCTTAGTCCCTTACCCAAATATGAAATATCCTATTGCACTCTTATTCCCTCCAGGCTCCAACTCCGCCGCTAACAGTAACAGTCCTACTTTTATTCCCTCCAGTCCTGCACGCTTCCCTTTTCTTTCGGATCGAGTCATCGAGTGATCGAGATATGATCTGTACTCTTCCCTTTTCTTTCTTTTAGAGATCGATTTGAAAATATAAAAATGGCAGGGGTGCTGCTGGAGGATTTATAACTCGAGCATTGGCAAGGGGTATGTACTTTGTCTTTACTTTCCCTTTCTTGTTCGGCCTTTTCTTTTTGGCTATAAACTTTGGTTTAAACCGAAATACCGATGTACCGAACCGAAGTACCGAACTAAAAAACTGAACCGAAGTATAAAAATTATGGGTTTTTCTGCACTTCAAACCGAACCGAAGACTGAAGTACCGAACCAAAGTTTCAAAAAATCGAACCGAAGTACCGAGCGCCCACCCCTAATTAGAGCTAGATTAGCTTGGTTGAATAAGTCTTCCTTATCATGAAGCCCTAGCAACATAGTTACATTCAAATTACATGGCATAGACATTTATAAGAGTCCTAAATATAAATTAAATATATTCTTCCTTTATTATGATTTCTAGACATTTATTCTTAGGTATTCCACATATAATAGTTATTTATTTAATGAAACACTTATCCCATCATGTATCTATTTTTAGGAAAATGATGGGACATGATAGATAAGGATATCTCTCCTCATTAATTCGGATATTTACTAACACAATCTCTAGTCATTTTTTATTTTAATTTTTGTATTATTTTGGTTCTTAGTAGAATATAACGACTTTAATTATTTTTCTTTTTTTGGTGTTTTGGTTTTTTTTCCAGCAAGTATGCATATAGCTATGCAGAATATATATATCAAAAAATATGCAAAAAGTATACACATAGTTATGCAGAATATACATCTAAAATATGCAAAAGGTATACCCAAAGTGTGTGCATAATGAATACCAAAATTAAATGGAGAATGAATCCAAAAAAAAAAGTGAAATGTATAACAAAGATATGCATATAATGTACACGAAAAATGTATGCAAAATGTATACCTAAAATATATGCAAAAGATATATATTTTGCCATTTTTGGATATCAAACACATGAAGAATAAGTGGACAGTGTGGATATGTAAAATATATATTGACGTTATATCAAATTTTTGAAGCAAAATGTAAAAATTAGAGTGTTTTTGTTTTAGATAATATAGGAGATATAAACGTGGGTATATGCGATAGCTATCTAGGTTTTTTTTCTTACCATAGAAGTGTTGAGAATGGGTTATGTTTTACTTTTCTTTTACTTTTACCGTGTAGAGGATTGATAATAGCTAATTGTTAGGTAATAATTATGTGATAAAAGTTAATAGGAAAAAAATAATGTTGTTGATGATTGATATCCCAAAAAAGTAGGCACAAAACGTGTTTAGAAAATATCAGTTAAACTTGTTAACTGTACTTCCACTATTTTAGAAAAAAGAAATTGTAAACATATTAATATAGGGTAAATTTTGGCTAGCCATTGTTCAAGTGTCCTTATGTCTATTTGAATGTAGGGCCTAACTTAATTTTGGCTAAATATATTATTTTCTGCCATGGCCTAGTGAAAAGTATTAAAGCCCTAGATATTAGGTATATAATTCATTTGCCTTGCTTGAGTACGTTTATGGTATCAAAGCCTAAAAATTATTTCAATTGTATCTCACAAAGAAATTGAATGACTTATTTATAACCACACAAAATAAAAATAACTTTGTTCTTGTGGAAGGCTTAGATTCATTAAACAAGTGACTGCACTACTATATCAAAATAGTCGCAAGTTTCTGTTTTTACTATCGTCATGATAGCAAACACTACGATTACCATGTGCAGCACGGTATCAAAAAACTAAAGAAAACTGAAGAATATATTGACTAACTTGGCGTGAGGGCCAAGTGCAAGCTATTAAAAATTGCTTCTTAACAACTACTCAAGGCCATAATGGCATCATTTTAATTCACTTGAAGAACTTTTCTGTCTTTCGTTCTTCCTTCAAAGCGATGTCATCAACTCCTCAAGTCATCACTAACCAAGAAGTGAAAAACAGAATTGAAGAAGCAACAAGATTGATTTGCTTGGAAAACCAAGATCGAGCTCAAATTATTGAAAATTTAGCAGAAAAGAAGGCAAGATAACACACCCCCTTCTTCTTGTTTTAGTTTCTCCCATCTAACATTTTCTGTTTTAGTCTAACTTGCTAGATTTCTCTCATTTACGGATTGTCCCAAGAAAATTATTTGAAAAATGATGCAATAGGAGTATTTCCATTCTATCCCTGAAAAGTTGACTTTTTGTTTTTTTAGAAGTCCACATTTGTGGGTGGGTTAAGGCATAGACCCTCTATCTGTGTATTAAAATCCAAAAAGTGAAGATATGGATCAGGGGACATAATGCCTTACCTGTCCAAATACAAAATATATGTTCGGCCTTTCAAACCTGTTTCCTATGTCAGCTTCCAAAAAAGGTATCATACAGATACAATTAGGAGATTTAACACTATCTACCATTGATCCATTCCAGAGAAAAGATAGAAGGGAATTAGAAAGGCTTAAGTATCCATACATAACTAAATAACTTGATTTCCCTCATTCAATGTTGACAAAGATGAGCTGCATTTTGTTTGCCTAAATCAAAAGTCGGCATCTGTAGAATATCCATTCTCTAAGCACCCTTTGCATTTGTAGGTAATTGTTGCCCAGTATTTATCACTTGATAACAATCCCTATTAGTACTTCCATTCTTAGTAAGTCCATTTGCTACTGAATGAAGCAATGAGAAATGTTGTACCTCCACCTTTCCATAAGCTGTCTTAGGTCAAGAACCTTTTCTTCTAACTCCCATGGAATTGAACACTGTCCCTTGATCATATCCACGATAATTTTAGAGTCCATCTCCAATGTGACATTCAAGCAGTGATGAGCTACTCATAAGTTTAGGTTTTAAGTTTAGGCATGAAAAGTTAACTTTTATTTTCTCTCTTTTAAGTTTAGGCCTTTTTTATTTCCTCTTTGTTTGTGTACATAGGAGTCTCTCCATTCTGTTAATTGTTTTCCTTTGTAAATTTATGTTTATTTAAAGTGTCACAGTGAGCATGTGCAAATGAACCTAGCTAATTCACAAGTGAAATCAAATAATTTTTTTTTTAAAGAAGAGTCTCATGATATATTGTTAAGAAACTAAGCCCATGAGCTAAGAACAAAGTTAGTTATAGAGAGAGAAAAATGTAGAGAGAGAAAGAGAGCTGAAAATATCTATTCAATTTATTAGTATGGCAACTCTACTCTTAGCTAAGAGTACAACTACTATTTATAGAGCTACTTCTAATTTCTAAGATTACTTGCTCTCTAAGCTACTTACTTAACTAACTTAGCTCAACTTCTAACTACCTCAACTAACTACACTAATTAGAACTAATTACAATGCTTCTCAACACTCCCCCTCAAGCTAGAGGGTGCAAACAAATTCAGCACTCCTAGCTTGTGTAAAAGATACTCATGCTGAGCCTTTCCCAGAGCCTTGGTGAACAGATCTGCTTCTTGCTCCTTTGTCCCTATGAACTGAGTTCTGATGATTCCTTGTTGTATCCTTTCCCTGATGAAATGCAAGTCTATTTCTATGTGCTTGGTGCGTTCATGAAATATTGGATTAGCAGCTATCTGAATAGCTGATTTACTGTCACTCATTAGTTCCACTGGCAACTGGACTTCTGCTCCCAGTTCCTTGCACAGACCAACTAGCCATAGAACCTCTGACACTCCAGCTGCAATACTTCTGTACTCTGCCTCTGCAGAGCTTCTTGACACAGTAGACTGCTTCTTTGATTTCCAAGAAATCAAAGAATTCCCAAACTTCATCACATATCCTGTCGTTGACCTCCTTGTGACTAAGCAGGATGCCCAATCTGCATCACAGAATGCAGTGAGAATTGGCTTATGTTCTGCACTCAGCAAAATTTCCAGGCCTGGTGCCTGCTTCAGATATCTAACAACTCTCACAGCTGCATCCATATGTGACTTCTTTGGACAATGCATAAACTGACTCAACAAGTGCACTGCAAAAGAGATATCTGGTCTTGTCATTGTCAAATACAGGAGTTTTCCTACCAGCCTCTGATATGAACTTGGGTTCCTGAGTCTCACATCACCTTTGTACCCAACATACTCATCATATTCAACTGATGTAAGCCTGTGATTACACTCCATGGGTGTGATGGCTGGTCTTGCACCTGACAGGCCTAACTCAGTAATCAACTCTAGGACAAATTTCCTTTGATTCATTAAGATTCCTCTTCTTGATCTTGCTATTTCAATCCCCAGGAAATACTTCATCTCACCCAGGTCTTTGATTTTGAAGTGGTGCTGCAGAGTCTTCTTTGCCTCTTCTATTAAGACCAAATCATTCCCAGTTATAAGCAAATCATCCACATATACTAGGATGATTACTCTGCTCTGTCCTCTTTGTTTGGTGAACAATGAGTAGTCAAAAAAACTCTGTTTGAACCCTGATCTCTTCAAAGCAGTGGTCAGCTTTAGATTCCACTGTCTAGAGGCTTGTTTCAAGCCATACAGGGATTTATGCAGCCTGCAGACTGTGGTACTCTCCCCCTGGCTGTGAAATCCCAGTGGTAGGTGCATATAGACCTCCTCTTCTAGATCACCTTGCAAAAAAGCATTATAAACATCCATCTGGTGCAAGGGCCATTTGTATGCAGCAGCCAAAGTCAGGACCACCCTCACTGTGACCATTTTAACAACAGGAGAGAAGGTTTCCTGATAATCCAAGCCTTCTTTCTGGTTGTATCCTTTAGCCACCAGGCGTGCCTTGTATCTTTCAACATCTCCATTTGCTTTGTACTTCACTTTGAAGACCCATTTACAACCAATGGGTGACTTCCCTCTGGGTAGAGGCACCAGAGTCCATGTTCTGTTGTCCTTCAGGGCCTGAAGTTCCAGCTGCATTGCCTTTACCCATTTAGGGTCTTTAGCTGCTTCCTCATAGGAGTGAGGTTCCCTGATGGCAGTGATCTTGGATAAGAAAGCCTGATAGCCGGGGGCAACACTTGCATGAGACAAGTAGTCCTGCATTGGATATAAAGGCTGAGCTGCACTGCCTGCTTGAGCATCTGTCTCTGAGGATGACTTCCTGGTACAAACATAGTCATTTAGCCAGGCTGGTGTCTTACTGACCCTGGAGGATCTCCTCCCTGTATCAGCAGGTGCAGTATGTTGTACCTCAGGAGGAAGTGGTTCATGGTCTGCATCTGAAACATCAGAATTTGGCAAAACTTGACCTTCTTCAGGCTCTAAATTGGGTTGAGGGGAACTGTCTGTGGAAGCAGGTGTATTAAGCTGATCTTCTGGCATATCATGTGTTGGAGTAAGAACTCCATTGGGAAATATCTTGAGCTTGCCTTCCTTCAACAGCTGAAAGGGAAAAATATGTTCCCTAAACCTTACATCCCTACTAACAAAAAAGGAATGTGTAAGGAGGTTGTATAGCAAATAGCCTTTCTGAGTGGGTGAGTACCCCATCAAGACAGCTCCTACTGACTTAGGTTCCATTTTGTCTCCCCCTGAAACCTTACTTGCAAACACCAAACAACCAATAGTTCTTAAGTGAGTCAGTATTGGTGCTCTCCCAAAAACCATTTCAAAAGAAGATTTTCCTTGTAATGCTGACAAGGGCAGTCTATTGATGATATACACTGCAGCCTGTACACACTCTCCCCAGAACCTTAGGGGCAGATGTCCTTGTAGTCTTATTGCCCTAGCTACTTACATTATATGTCTTTGCTTTCTTTCCACCACTCCATTCTGCTGTGGAGTGTGAACACAAGAGCTTTGGTGGATGATCCCAAGTGAATGAAACAAGTCATTGCATGCTGAATTAAAGAACTCAGTCCCATTGTCACTTCTGAATGTTTGAACATTTTGAGCAAATTGATTCTTTATTAACAAGAAAAACTGTTTGAGTACTACAATTACATCACTCTTATGTCTCAACAGGAAAATCCAGGTCATCCTACTGTAATCATCTACTAAAGTGAGAAAGAATCTATGACCATCATGAGTTGCTACTTTGTATGGACCCCAAACATCTGCATGCAACAGCTGAAACATCTTATTTGATCTATTTACATTCTTAGGAAATGGCAGTCTGCTCTGCCTAGCCAAAGGACATATCAGACACTCTTGTAATACACTAGTGCCCTGTCTGAACTGTATATTAGGTATCATCCTCAACACTTTTTCTGGTGGATGGCCCATTCTTCTATGCCATACTTCTAGATCATCTGCTTCCTTACTCAACTTTGCTGATAAAACTGTACCTTCTGTTGTGTTGTCATTTGTATTTGTTTGATGCTTTGCTGTCTACTGTAGGTGATATAGTCCATGGAATTCCTTACCAATCCCCTTCACCTTCCCACTGTGAAGGTCCTGCATTATGAAGAAATCAGGATAGAAGATGACACAACATTGCAACTCCTTGGTCAATTTTGCTACAGACAACAGATCATGCTTAAATCCAGAAACATAAAGCACATTGTCAACATTTTCTCCATTAGTCAGCTGACAGGACCCTGTGCATTCAATCTCTAATCCCTGTCCATCAGGCATGAACACCTTTCTTCTTTTATGTGATAATGAACTAGTAATGCTGTTTAATAGAGATCTATCATGAACCATGTGGTTAGTTGCCCCTGAGTCAACAATCCATGTACCACTATTTTGGTTTACACTGGCATGGTGAGTCTGAATCATACCTGTCATGTCATAACAAGGATCACTGTCCTTTCCTTTGTTGAGCATCCCGAGTATCTGTTCATATTGTTCTTGTGTGAACATTGCCCCAGCTGTGTTGGTCGACTGTTGAGGCTTCACTCCTGGTTGTCCACAGCTTTGAGTTGGTACTGGTGAGTGCTTCATCTCCTGTGCTGTCATATTGGCTGTGTGATAATTGTCATATCCTGAATTGTGTCCCTGTGATGTGGTCCTATCTGATTCATCCGGATACCCATTGAGTTTGTAGCATGTCTCTCTAGTGTGTCCTCTCCAATTGCAGTAATCACAGTACAAATTGTTCTTTCTTCCTCTGCCATTTCCTCTTCCTGAATAGCCACCTCTACTGCTTGAGTTCCCTCTAGCATTTGAATTCCTCCTATTATTGCCTCCTCTCTGATTGTATGCATTATTCTGTTGGTAGCTTCCCTTAGAATAGTTTCCTGCAGTGTATAATGCAGTCCCTTCTGCTGATTCTGAACCAACATTCATTTTGCCTAAGGTTCTCTGACTCTCCTCTGTTACAATCATAGAGTATGCCTTGTTTACATTTGGAGTAGGAGTCATCATCAAGATTTGGCTTCTACACTGTGCATAGGACTCATTCAGTCCCATTAAAAACTGCAGCATTCTCTGACATTCAAAATGTTCCATGTGTTTCCTTGACTCAGGACAGTTACACCCAGGGCATGGCATTAGGGCATCAAATTCATCCCAGAGTTCCTTTAACCTTGAGAAATAGGTCGAAACTGAGCTTGTCCCCTGTGACATGGTGGCTATTTCTTTGTGCAAGAAGAAAATTCGAGATCCATCAACCTTATCAAAGCGTTCCTTTAAATCTGTCCAGACTCTATATGCACTAGTCGCATACACAATGCTACTCAGTAACTCTTTGCTCACTGCACTCATAATCCATGAAAGCACTATAGCATTGCATTTCTCCCACAGGTCATGATGATTAGGATCGAAATTCTCTTTTGTGCATGTCCCATTGACAAATCCTAATTTACTTTTTCCTAACAGACCTATGCGCATGGATCGACTCCACAGAGCATAGTTTTCAGGACCAGTCAGTTGAATGGAAATTAGGGAACTACCTGGTGTATCTGAAGGCTGGAGGTAGAGTGGATGGTTATGATCGATGATGTTCCAAGCTCTGCTGCTACTTGCTCCTCCAGCTGCAACCGTGGCTCCATTGAATCCAGTATTAGGGTTTGCCATTGAAATTGGACAATACCTTGATTGAAAACTACAAATTAAAAAAAAAAAAAAATTGACAGAGAAGAGCAGCTACGAGCTGCTAAGATCTAACTGATGATCTTCCGGTGATTGAGGTGTTCTCCGGCGTGGTATTCCGGCAGCTCTGATACCATGTTAAGAAACTAAGCCCATGAGCTAAGAACAAAGTTAGTTATAGAGAGAGAAAAATGTAGAGAGAGAAAGAGAGCTGAAAATATCTATTCAATTTATTAGTATGGCAACTCTACTCTTAGCTAAGAGTACAACTACTATTTATAGAGCTACTTCTAATTTCTAAGATTACTTGCTCTCTAAGCTACTTACTTAACTAACTTAGCTCAACTTCTAACTACCTCAACTAACTACACTAATTAGAACTAATTACAATGCTTCTCAACATATATGAATTACGTGAGACAACTAATGAATATGGTCCATCCATTCACCTTTAATCAAAGATGTTGGGTCAAGAAAATGCATGATAAAAGAAATTCTCTCTTTAATGTGTCTAACATAAGACGAATTTGAATTAAACGGTTTGGTGGATTTGGATATCACAAGGTTATAAAAAAATTACATGAGACTGATTTACTTTTGAATTTCTTCATATCAACTAATTTTTACCTTGTATTATATTTTATACTATTTTTGTTTTCATATCTGTGACATTCTGAAGAAATTCATGTAATCATCATTATGATTATTGTGATTAATCCCTTCGTTATGTTGTCTATATGCCCTCTCTTTCTCTCTACATGCAGTTGGACAGAGATTTTTTACTTAGAAGATTGGCGGAGCTACTACCTCACGAATATAGAGCAAGGCGAAAACAGAGGAAAAATGCATACAAGTCACAAGCTTTTATCTACGAAATGTTTCCGAATTCAGAAGTAGAAGAACGGTTTGATGAACCTTTATCTGTAAGATATCTTTTCTTTTTCTTCTTATTTTTGTATCCATTTTCCATTTAAGTCAAAGGTTTGGTTAAATATATTTTATGAAATTACTATTAATTAATTCTCTGTTGATGACAGATTACGACTTTGTGTTACAAGACACAACATGGGAGTAAAACTTTGGCTGATGAAAAGAGGATTTTCAAGGAAATGAGAAAAGTAAAGAAAACAGGAAAAGAAGTGGTTTGTGATGAAAACACAAAAATCGATCAAAATCAGGTAACAACATTACTACAAGAAAAACATAAATAAAATATAAGAATTTTATGGAGAGCTTCTACAGAAATATGACAAATTTAAATGAAAGTTGTTTTATGATTCATTTGGAAATTAACGCCTAGACTCGGATTGTTACAGGTCACGTTTGCTGAAATACAGGAAATAAGGAAGCAAAAGAAAACTGTCAATCTCACTGTGGAGAAGCTCAAGGAAGAGCTGGAATCTACAAAAAATGAAATTAAAACATTGGAGAAAAGTTTAGATGGAATAAATCAAAAGAAAGGAGAAATATATGAAAGTATTCTTGAGCTCAAAAGGCAAAACTCTACATATGTTAATTAACAAAATATTTTTTTACGTGTTCATTTTCAAGTTATATGTCAATTTTTGTAATGTGTGCTATTCTTTCTGCAAATATTTGGTTCTGGGAACGTTTAGAAAGTGTTATCTTTAATAAGACTGAAAAGTAAAATAACCTTGATAATCATCTTGCAGATAGATACACAATATTTTTCCACCATTCATGTCTGATTGGAGTTAAGACATCTATAATGAAGTATCGTTGAATTTGGCATTATGTCCAGTCCACTATCGTTATGTCTATTTTGTTTTCTCTTAGTGACTTTCTTTAACACTTAAATGAAATTGAGTGATTCTTTGGTACAAATATTTCTAGTGACTTTCTATAATATTTAGGTAGAAATGAGTAATTTTTCATTAAAAAAAAGTTAGCTTCGTATCTTTGGTATAATAGTAATAAAGTAAAAATTGCATGACCGTTCATAAATTTGGCTCTTGTTTATTTCAGAAACTTGTTTCATAGAAAATGTAGATTAAAATTGTCATAACATTAAGAAAGACATTTGTTGAAAAAGTTTGAGGAGAAACAAAAAACTGAAAATGAAATCATTTTGCTTCATGCATATATATGAAAGTAAATAGAAAGTAGCAAAGAAACCATTTTCTTTTATTTGCCCAATGTCTTTTTCTCTCTTTCATGGTTTCAATTACAGAAAAATTCGCCGAGTGTCCTCAAATTTGACTGATTTTGAGTATTTATCCATATATTTCATGATTTTACATAAATAACCTCTGATTTGGTATGTTGTCCATCAAAACTTCAAGGCAATTTAGTTGACAGAGAAGGTGAAGGAGTAGTGCAAGGATTACCTATTTGCAAAGATTTCAAAGCAATTTAGTTGGAAGTACGAGGTAAAGGGGTTGAGAGGCAATTCAGATGGGTTAAGGAGGTGAAAGGGTCGAGTACAAGTGTTGCCTATTTGCCAAGATTTAATGACAATTTAATTGGAGAGCGAACGCGGTCGAGGGCAAGTATTGACTGCCAGGAATTCAAGGTTTGTTATTCGTCAATATTTCAAGGCAATTTAGTTGGACACGTAAAAAATGATCCATGACAAATATTACCCTGCCAAAATTTCAAAATAATTTAGCTAGATAGGGAGAGAGAAGGTACGCACGTGATTAATTAGGTTAAGGGACATTTCATCCAAATATTAGTTAGCGGCGCATATTTTTTGTAATCATGTTAAACGGTCAAAAATACAAATAGCTGCCTCCGATGCCATTGTTTTTTATAATTCTCCACGTTTTAATGGGTAATTTACAAAACTATGACAGTATAGGTAGTGTTTTGCATTATTGACCCTATTTAAAATAGTTTTGCAAGAATGATCTACGTTAGCTTTAATGAATAAATTCCGGACAGAAATACCTTAACGATATCTTACAATGATGCCCGCGTCCCTTCCCTCCTTTTCTCGTAAGTGTTGCAACACTTGCCCTTGAACATTTGCCCTTTTATCTCTTCCCACATTCTCCTAGATAACTTGATGTGTTGCCTGGGCAACACTTGCATCTCTTCGCAGGCAACACTTGTCTTTTGATATTTCCCGAAAAGGCAACACTTGTCGATTTATAACTTGAAGTGTTGCCTCCGAAGCCATTTGACTAAACCATTCTTTAATGAGCACAAAAAGACATAACCAAAGATAAGGAGTGCACATAGCGAAATTTTTTGGATTTTAATAGGGAAATTTTGATGCGTAGCCATTTTTGAACGCACTCAAAAAGTTTTATCCATCGTTTCAAAATTAATTAAGAAATTGCCAAAATTTCACGCGCACACTTACGCTCCACTAGCGTTGGAAAAACACCCCAGACTAGGCCCATAACAAAATACTGGAGCTTTATACTTGTTCAGAGCCCAAGTATTTTGTTATGGGACTGAAGCTTTATACAAAGTCCCATAACAAAATAATTCCATAACAAAATAATGAGACCTTGAACTAACATGTTCAAAGGTCCCATTATTTTGTTATGTGACTTTATCCCATAACAAATAATGAGATTTATCCCATAACAAAGGTTCCATCAAAGAGATAAAACAAAGGTCTCATCAAAGGAATAAATCACATTGTTTTGTTATGAGACTTTATATATAAAGCTTCAGTCCCATAATAAAATGCTGGGGACTGAAGCTTTATACAAAGTCTCATAAGAAAATAATGGGACTTTGAATAAAACTTGTTCAAAGCCCTAGTATTTTATATTGGGGTTAGTTTACTGAAGCTTCCCAGTATAAATACTAGGACTTTGAACAAAACTTGTTCAAAGCCCCAGTATTTATACTGGAACTTGTCCGGAGGTGGCTATTTCTCAATAAATTTATTTTTGACGGCTACAATTAATTAGCGCACGCCAAACATGCCCCTACGCTAAATTTTTACATTTTAATAGGAATGGAAGGGCCAGGAAGAAAAGGGAGGAGTGCATTAAAAGTCGTTTCCTGCACTGCTATTTAGAGAACAACCGAAATTTACAAAAAATTATAGCCATCTTTTCAATCCAAGGTTTGCATTCAGTTTTTACGATTTGGTTTCACTTGATTTCATTTTGGTTTTTCAATTTTTGATTTTTATACTATTGGAGCAAAAGTAGACACCAGCTTAAGCTAATTTCGACCCTTTTGATATGAACTTCAAATTTGATATATTTTTTCTTTGTTCAACTTCAAATAAAAGATTTTAACTAGATTTTAAGTAGCGTCCAACTACATCCTATTAGCTCAATTTCAACTTTAAAAATAACATTTCTGAACTCCAGGCTATAAGATTTACCTAATGGCCAGAACTTGATTGGTCATTTTTGCAATAGTATTTTAAATTGATCGAAAAATTTGGCCTGTATGCAAAATTTTTATGGCCAAAGTGCACGAATAACCACTTTTATCAGTAGCCTTGGATTTGAGGCCACTTTTTTTTATTGGTTTTGCATGAGATACCACTTTTTAGAACTTCAATCCTGTGGGCTGAAGTTCAAACCTTGTGGGCTGAAGTTCAATCTTTGTGGGTAAAAATTAGTCACGTAGCCTGTTTTGACCGCGTTAAATGAATACTAGCCAGCGATGCAAAACTGTTTGAAGACTAGCTATTTTCGGACAAATCACAGTATAAATACTGAGGCTTTAGACAAATACTTATACTGGAAAGCTTCAGTAAACTAACCCCAGTATAAAATACTGAGGCTTTGAACAAGTTTTGTTCAAAGTCCCATTATTTTGTTATGGGACTTGGTATAAAGTTTCAGTCCCATAACAAAATGTTGGGGCTGTGAACAAAAGGGACTGAAGCTTTATATATATAGTCCCATAACAAAATAATGAGATTTATCCCTTTGATGGGACCTTTGTTATGGGAATAAATCCCATTATTCTGTTATGGGATAAAGTCCCATAACAAAATAATGGGACCTTCGAACATGTTAGTTCAAGGTCTCATTATTTTGTTATGGGATTATTTTGTTATGGGACTGTTCTTCAGTCCCATAACAAAATACTTGGGCTTTGAACAAGTTCAGTATTTTATTATGGGACTAGTCTGGGGTGTTTTTACAACGCTAAAGGAGCTTAAGTGCGCGCGCGAATTTTTGGCTATTCTTTAATGAATTTTGAAACGATGGATAGTCCCCAATGAGCGCGTCCAAAAATGGCTACTGATCAAAATTACCCTCTTTGTGGGCTGAACTTCATGCCTAAGGTATGAAGTTCAACTTCAACCCGCAAAGGCTGAACTTTTAGGCATAAATGCGTTAACTTCAACCCTTGTGGTATGAAATTCAGCCCACAAAGATTGAAGTTTCAAAAAGTGGTCTCTCATGCGAAATCAATAAAAAAAAGGAGTCTCAAATCCAAGATCACTGGTAAAAATGGCCTCTATACGAAATTTTTACAATTTTTACTGATTTTAATTTGAAACAGTAAACAGGCTAGTTTCCGGTTCGGGTTGACCCGATTTTAAATAGAGGCAAAGTCGGCGAAACGCTTTGTACCTGTTATTCTATAAATAACCCAATGATTCAAAAAGCATTATAACAGCAATGAGGACACCTTCCCATATTGTCAAAGAAACTAAACAAAGTGTATGTTTTCATGCAAAGTTCCCTTATTATTGCATTATTACACTCTCTCATTAATATTTTTCTTGTTTATATTTTCTAATAATGTTGTTGAACCACTTAAAGGTTACTCCCACCTATCGTAAATCTTGATACACATAGTTACGTGATACATGTGCTGGTAGAAGGTAAAACACACTTTGTTAGATAGTCGAGGTGCGTGCAAGATGGCCGTAAACACGACCGTCGTTTGAGAATAGTGGTTTGTAGCCATTGATTATGTTAAACAGCAGTATAAATATACTTCTTAGATAGAAGGGGAAAAAAGTTACAAGGTTAGAGATGACTAGTGTTTGTCTAATAATTTTGATTTATGTTATACAATAATATCATTGAGATTAAAAATAAAATTCTTTAAAATGATAATATAATAATACTACAAAGAATGGTTTACCTAGAAAAGCAATTGCCTTGTCATTCTGTCTAAAACGTATCATATGGTTGAGCATAAGGTGTTCACTGTTCACTATGTACCATATATTTTTATCAGCTTGAGTTTGGTTAGAATGTGCCTCTTGTATTATACGTGCCCTCCGAATTCTGTACCATACTCTATTGATTCATAAGCAGAAACGAGAGATTTTTTATTATTAGTATCTTTTGAGTCTTCTATTGTAGGATATGTGACTCAAGTTTTAAGTATTAGCTATATGTGCCTTTTTTAAGATTAGTGCTAATAACAAATATATTAAAACCCCAATATTTTCATATTTACACATGGCCCCCTGCCTCCTCACCTCCCCTTCCCCCTCATCCCCCTCCTCTTCCTCTACCACCATCCTCCTCATTTTTCATCTCCACCTCCTCCATATCCACTTCTTTGTCCCATCTCCGCCTCCTCATCTACCTCTCTCTATCCTCCACCTTCCCCACCTCCTCCTCACCCATCTCCGCCTCTTTCTTCGCCCCCTTCACCTTCTCCTCTTTCTCAACTACAAAAATTCTTCCTAAAATAAAATAAGAAACAAAAGCAGATTCCGTTGTTGCAACAACTGCGACAGTTGTTCAACAACTTTGATGATTGCTGCAATTTGTTGCAACAATTACAGAAGTTGTTGCAATAAATTCGATAAATTGTTGCAACAAATACAATAAATTGTTGCAACAACTTTTCAAAATTGTTGCTCAAATAAGAACTTGTGCAGCAATTTTGAATTTGTTGCAACAACTTTGAAAATTTGCTGCAACAAATTAGAATTTGTGCAACAATTTTAGAATTTGTTGGATCGATGTCAGAATTTTCTCCAATGGTTAAAAGTTTATTATTTCTCAAATCTTCTCCACAGATCTTCATGATCAAACTAAAAACATACTTTACATTAAGAAGGAGGAGAAGAAGAAGACGACGATGACTGTAAATTTAAAAGAAGAAAGAGATAGGAGAAGAAGATGATGATAAAGAAGAAGAGGAGGAGGAGGAGTAAGAAAAAAAGAAGAAAATGTGGAAGAGAAAAAAAAAAGGAACAAGGAACAAGAGAAATGAAGATAAGATTTGAAATTTGAAAATTAAAAATATAATATTTGGGAAGGGAGGGGTCTTTAAATTTTAAAATTTTCAGATTTTTCATATTACCCTAAAGTTTTAATAATTTTAATTGAACTCCAAAATTACTTAATTAGTACTAGTTATGTTTGACCAAGTCAAAAACACCTTTTCTTAAATGAAGACTTGAAGGGTACCTTCCCCTAAATCTTCTCCCGAAACTTGGGATGGTAGTAGCTAGTTGGGATTGGAGACTTGCATATCTGATCATAATGGGATTACAAACTCCTAATAAAGAAATGAAATGTATGTTCTATTTGTTCTTAATTATTAGGAACAGGTCCTCAATTAGAATTCCTTAGTATAACAAAGGATCTTTGTTAGTGATTTTTGGTTTGTTATAGTAGAAAAATATAGTTGAGTTAGGATGTGTTCCCATGACTCTATTAACGGGACAATGTCTTTTTTGTTTTTTAGGTGGTGGAAGTGTCCAAAGTCAAAAATAATTTGGCTGCAAAAGGAGTCCTGCTTCTGAAAAACTTCAACGGTAGTATCATATCTTATCCTAGTTGAATTGTTCAATAAGTGACATCGTTTACACATTGATGTATAAGGCTTAACTTCCTTTCAAACTATTTCTTGGTGAGTCAGGTTGTAGGACCAAATTTCAGAATATTGTTCAGAGAGAACATAAAGCTGCTGATGATGCAGAAAATCTTTCCGACATTGATGATTCTGAGGTACTTCCAATGTCCAATGGCAGTTTAACTCAATATCCGTGATAGTTTTGTGGTTATGGACATTTTTAGGGTAATGATACACACCATTCCATTTTGCCGTCCAAATTGCCACACCCAACGTGGCCCACATGCGAAAAGTCTTAAATGCACTTGGGCTTCCAACTTCACTTCCACTCGCCGAGAGTGGGCAATGTTTTGATTTTGGCTGAGTTGGCTTCTGGCCCACACGAATTAATTAGGCCTTTTCGAGTTTGCCTTTGGTTGATGGGTCAACCAATACTACACTACAAAAAAGACTATTGTTGTTGTTTGATGGGTCAACCAAGACCTTTTTTTCCACTTTTATTAAAGATAAACAAAATTTATTTTTTAATTCACTCATAATTCTTGTTATATTAATATTTATTAGATACACGATATATGTATGATATTTTAATATTATTTATATATTACATATTGTATATTTAATATTTAATCACTTAATATTTTAACATATGTATGTAATATTGTAATTAATATTTTATAGATTAATATTTATTAGATACACGATATATGTATGGCATTAATATTTATTAGATATACGATATATGCATGATATTTTAATATTATTTATTTGATATATATATATATATATATATATATATATATATATATATATATATATATATATATATATATATATATATTTTATTAATATATTTTTTAAATCCCTATAATAACGTTAACAAATATGAGATCAACATTAATTAAATTCTTAAATTAAAGGATAAAAATACAATGTTTATTAATTTATAAAATGAGTGAAGTAATTATAAATTACCTAATGGCTAGAGAAAGAAAGGGAGTGAAGAATGGGGCTAGGAAAAGTAAATTTGAAAAGTCGGACATCTTTTCTAAGGTTGTATTAAATTTGAATTTGGTCTTGAAATATTATAAAAAAATCGTATTTGATTAAATATAGTAGAAATAGATTTTATTAACCAATACCAGTAATATAGAATTATGCATGAATTAAAAAAAGAAAATAAATTTGTTATGGAACTATTATATATAAGACAATATATTATCAAGAATATATATATATATATATATATATATATATATATATATATATATATATATATATAACCAAACCATTATTTGGACATGCTTTGTATAAGATCAACAAAAGTAGGATTAAGAGAAGTTGTTAGCGTCTTTCCACTCTTTGTGTTCATACTCAGAATAATATTTGATTGTACCATCAACCATTTTAGCCCCTACTTTCCGAGTTTGCCTTTGGTTGATGGGTCAACCAATACTACACTACAAAAAAGACTATTGTTGTTGTTTGATGGGTCAACCAAGATTTTTTTTTCCACTTTTATTAAAGATGAACAAAATTTATTTTTTTAATTCACTCATAATTCTTGTTATATTAATATTTATTAGATACACGATATATGTATGGTATTTTAATATTATTTATATATTACATATTGTATATTTAATATTTAATCACTTAATATTTTAACATATGTATGTAATATTGTAATTAATATTTTATAGATTAATATTTATTAGATACACGATATATATGTATGGCATTAATATTTATTTTATATAGTAATATTTATTAGCTATACGATATATGTATGATATTTTAATATTATTTATTTGATATACAATATAAATAAGTATTAATCATGTGTTTATGGGGTAATTTTCTCTTTAGTTAATATTGATCTCATATTTGTTAACTTTATTTTAGTGATTTAAAAAATATAATAATAAAAAATATTAAATATCTAATAAATAAATTTTAATACCCTTTTAATACAATATATCACTCTTTGAATCTATTGTGTATTTAATATTTTTTTTTTTATTATTTGTTATTCTTATTTTTAGGTGATATGTATTTCATTTATGAAATATTAAACATGGCAATTAAAAGGAAAACGAAAAAGAAAAAGAAAAAAATCGTCTAAAAATCGTTCTTAAAACATGAGTGTCTGTTGGTATATACCAAATTTATCTCATGGCATATTATTTTGAATTGAATAATATCCCTTAAATTTAAGAAAAAAATAAATATTAAATATCAATACAAGTATTTAATATTATATATCTTTTATTTAAGAAAAATTATATTGAATAATTATTAACACTAAGAACTTTTTTTCATTATTTTAGTGCAATGTTGTGGTTACAAAAAGTAAGGACAAAAGGATAGCAAATATTTTCATATGCACTGCTATTTAGGTAAAAAAACCTTTAACTAAATTCTTAAATTAAATGATAAAAATATAGTGTTTATTGACTTTATAAAATGGGTGACTTAATTATAAATTACCTAATGGCTAGAGAAAGAAAAGGAGTGAAAAGTTGGGCTAGGAAAAGTAAATTTAAAAAGTCGAACATCTTTTCTAAGGTTGTATTAAATTTGAATTTGGTCTTGAAATATTATAAAAAAAATCATATTTGATTAAATATAGTAGAAATAGATTTTATTAACCAATACCAGTAATATAGAATTATGCATAATTAAAAAAAGGAAATAAATTTATTATAGAACTATTATATATAAAACAGTATATTATCAAGAATATATACATATGTGATATAATTAACCAAACCATTATTTGGACATGCTTTGTATAAGATCAACAAAAGTAGGATTAAGAGAAGTTGTTAGCGTCTTTCCACTCTTTGTGTTCATACTCAGAATAATATTTGATTGTACCATCAACCATTTTAGCCCCTACTTTCCGAGTTTGCCTTTGGTTGATGGGTCAACCAATACTACACTACAAAAAAGACTATTGTTGTTGTTTGATGGGTCAACCAAGACTTTTTTTTCCACTTTTATTAAAGATGAACAAAATTTATTTTTTTAATTCACTCATAATTCTTGTTATATTAATATTTATTAAATACACGACATATGTATGGTATTTTAATATTATTTATATATTACATATTGTATATTTAATATTTAATCACTTAATATTTTAACATATGTATGTAATATTGTAATTAATATTTTATAGATTAATATTTATTAGATACACGATATATGTATGGCATTAATATTTATTTTATATAGTAATATTTATTAGCTATACGATATATGTATGATATTTTAATATTATTTATTTGATATACAATATAAATAAGTATTAATCATGTGTTTATGTGGTAATTTTCTCTTTAGTTAATCTTGATCTCATATTTGTTAACTTTATTTTAGGGATTTAAAAACTATAATAATAAATAATATTAAATATCTAATAAATAAATTTTAATACCCTTTTAATACAATATATCACTCTTTGAATCTATTGTGTATTTAATATTTATTTATTTTATTATTTATTATTCTTATTTTTAGGTGATATGTATTTCATTTATGAAATATTAAACATGGCAATTAAAAGGAAAACGAAAAAGAAAAAGAAAAAAATCGCCTAAAAATCGTTCTTAAAACATGAGTGTCTGTTGGTATATACCAAATTTATCTCATGGAATATTATTTTGAATTGAATAATATCCCTTAAATTTAAGAAAAAAATAAATATTAAATATCAATACAAGTATTTAATATTATATATCTTTTATTTAAGAAAAATTGTATTGAATAATTATTAACACTAAGAAATTTTTTTCATTATTTTAGTGCAATGTTGTGGCTACAAAAAGTAAGGACAAAAGGATAGTAAATATTTTCATATGCACTGCTATTTAGGTAAAAAACCTTTAACTAAATTCTTAAATTAAATGATAAAAATATAGTGTTTATTGATTTTATAAAATGGGTGAATTAATTATAAATTACCTAATGGCTAGAGAAAGAAAAGGAGTGAAAAGTTGGGCTAGGAAAAGTAAATTTAAAAAGTCGAACATCTTTTCTAAGGTTGTATTAAATTTGAATTTGGTCTTGAAATATTATAAAAAATCATATTTGATTAAATATAGTAGAAATAGATTTTATTAACCAATACCAGTAATATAGAATTATGCAGAATTAAAAAAAGGAAATAAATTTATTATAGAACTATTATATATAAAACAGTATATTATCAAGAATATATACATATGTGATATAATTAACCAAACCATCATTTGGACATGCTTTGTATAAGATCATCAAAAGTAGGATTAGGAGAAGTTGTTAGCGTCTTTTCACTCTTTGTGTTCATACTCAGAATAATATTTAATTGTACCATCAACCATTTTAGCCCCTACTTTCCGAATTTGCCTTTGGTTGATAGATCAACCAATACTATACAACAAAAAAGACTATTATTGTTGTTTGATGGGTCAACCAAGACCTTTTTTCCTACTTTTATTAAAGATAAACAAAATTTATTTTTTAATTCACTCATATATCTTGTTATATAAATATTTACTAGTTTAGTACCCGCACGATGCGCAGATAATATTAGAAAAAATAATTTTATAATGTTGTGATCTTACTACTCTTATAAATTAGAGAAAACAAATCTAATATTCTTAGTAAGAATGGGTGAGGGTATTCTTAGATACACGATATATGTATGATATTATATATATATATATATATATATATATATTGATATTTATATTTATATTTTTTATTATTATATTTTTTAAATTCCTAAAATAACGTTAACAAATATGAGATCAACATTAACTAAATTCTTAAATTAAAGGATAAAAATACAATGTTTATTAATTTATAAAATGGGTGAATTAATTATAAATTACCTAATGGCTAGAGAAAGAAATGAAGTTAAAAGTGGGGCCAGGATAAGTTGTTAGCTTAACATTTGGTTGAACCATCAACCAAAGCCATTTTGGCATCCACTTCTTGATTTTGCCTTTGGTTGATGAATCAACCAATACTATAATACAAAAAGAAGCTATCTTGAAGCACGCGCTGAAAAAACAAAATATGAATTCGAGGGTATTTTTGTCATTATATATGCAGGCCACGTTGGGTGTGGCAATTTGTGCGGCAATTTGGTAGGGTACGTTTGTTTTCCGCATTTTTTAATCACATTTTTTTTTTTTAAATTTGGATGTGATAAAGGTTGTTGGATATCTCAATAACACGAAGGAGATGAATTACAAGATGATCATACGGGAAAAAATGAATCGGGAGTTTGCAAAGGTGACACGACCCGGAATCCGGTTGGGCCGTGCGGGCACCCAACATCCTCCCCTAGACCCGTCGGGCGAACCCTTACCAATTAAATCAGGAAAATAAATATAACAATTTACAATTAAGGACAAGACTTACAATAAAAACACAGACATACTGATACCTCTGAGCTGTACAAAAGAAATTACAGCTGACTACCCAACATGCTAGGTTTAGGGCTATCCAGACTAGACATCTAAGAGTACAAAAGAAGACTGATACCTCCTGAAGGGAGCAAAATGCAGCTGAAATAATAAACAATAAACTGGTGGCCATCCGGAATAAAAGCTGGCTCACCCTAACAGCTGAAGTCGTCTTCGCTCCTGAACAACGCGGCGAACTCAATCCTGGAGCGAACCTGCCGAAACGAAATAGATAGACAAGAAACAAACAACAAACAAGGGTGAGTCAAAAGGACTCAATAAGTGGGGCAGACTAGCCACCTCAAATAATAGGATAGCTAGCCAGGGAAAAGAAACAGATAAACAAAATTCCTCTTATTTAAATTAGGAAAAGGCAGGGCCAATTAATAACTAGAAACACGTATGGAATCACAAACTCATTAAAACCAGGAACGTAAGATAGCCAGAACATATAGGTATCCCGAACATATCAACAATCAGAAATACTTCCTGTTGCGGCGTGCAACCCGATCCATATATTCATCCTGTCGCGGCGTGCAACCCGATCCATATATTTATACCGTTGCGGCGTACAACTTGATCCCCGCAACCCAGAATACAAACCAGAAATATATAGGAAAACTGATATATGTCCACAATATGGTATACATACCGCATACACAAAACACAGCATGATAGTCACACAATAGTCAGCACGCGATGCAATGAAATGGGATGAATGCAGTATGATGCAATGGTGTCACATGTGCCAAATAGATGGAGCGGAATCCTCCTGCTCCGAGGGCGGAATCCTCCTACCCTCAATATGATGCGATGGAGCGGAATCCTCCTGCTCCGAGGGCGGAATCCTCCTACCCTCAATATGATGCAATGGAGCGGAATCCTCCTGCTCCGAGGGCGGAATCCTCCTACCCTCAATATGATGCAATGGAGCGGAATCCTCCTGCTCCGAGGGCGGAATCCTCCTACCCTCAATATGATGCAATGGAGCGGAATCCTCCTGCTCCGAGGGCGGAATCCTCCTACCCTCAATATGATGCAATGGAGCGGAATCCTCCTGCTCCGAGGGCGGAATCCTCCTACCCTCAATATGATGCAATGGGCATACGAATGCAACATGATGCAATAATAACCCATCACCAGCGCGGGACTCTCATCGACAGCTAGAAAGTATATACCAACTCACAACCAAAGTACAATACTCAGATTCTCAATGCAATACCAATAACAGGACATAATATATAATATAGAATATAAATCCAAAGCTAAGGCGTAATAAGTACGCCCATCGGCAGCTACACACGTAAGGAACATGTGGTAGAAAATCCACGAGGCCAGGTGCCTCCAAAGAAATGGATATAAACACTTACCTTGTTACTAAGTTAGCACAGCAACTCAATAACCGCTTTGTCCTTTGGTTTCATTGCCAAACGATCCCACTCTATTCAATAAATAGAAAAATATATCAAATTAGGCTAAAGGCTTTATTCCTTATATTTTAGAACAATCCAGGTAGGAACCTGACACCCTATTCGCATACGCAATACGCAGGTCAGGCCTATATACAGGGTTTAAGGCCACATAACCAAATCCCAAATAAATTACATTTATAAGTTGCCCATAACTCACTGAGTACGAATACATAGTCAATTTCATTATCGGGGTCCATTTGACCCTTTAAACTATCAATTTACGTCATTAGAGCGATGTCTAATATTTCTATTTTTACCGCAAAAATATATTTAAACACACGTAATAAACTCAAATACTATATTAGGATCATTACCTGAATGTTTCAGGGTAAAAATTCTACTTTTCTCCGGCCCCTTTTCCCATTTTCTGGCATTTTTTCCACCGCGTATTCTCGTTTCTCTAATTCTGTTTCATTTCGTTCATTGCTTCTGTTTTCATACTACTCCTACTACTGCCTGGTCCTTAGCTTTAAGCTAAGGACCCACCGCCTAACTTTAGTAATTCTTGTCTTTTTTCTCTTTTTTTTTTTTTTTTTTGTTTTCTTTTATTTTTTTTTTGCGCGACGAAAATTAAAACGGTACCCTGCGATATTCGAAATAATTCCAACTTTTGCATACAAGTTATACAAAATATATGTAACATACTCGCGAAGACGGATCTCAAATTGGACTCCCGAAACTCAAGATGCGAATTTAAATGAAAAGAAGTCAAATTATTTAACTTTCGGCATTTTAGCGGAAACTAGCCGAACAACATCGAAATTCACTTTCGAAAGCTTACAAAAATCACAAATAATCATACGAACCTAACGGCGCTTTCGGATTTCGAATCGGAGCTCATTCGGCAAAAACCGAGCTCGAAAATCTCTTTTTAATATTTATCGCCAATAAAAACTGAAACCTTCTTCCGATGCCTGCCAAACGAGGTCTGATTTAGCTCAAATTTTACAGACAGGTACTAATGGACATTACGAATATTTTAAAATTATCAGCACGCCAATCGGAGTCCTAGCTTCCGAAACGACTGACCGAGGTCGTTTCATTCTCCTCCACTTAAACTCTCGTTCGTCCTCGAACGAGCCTAAATCTAAAGCAATATTTACACAGATAACAAGAGAACTTGCACAACCTTCATAAACTACTCCACGGACATGATCTCATAATTACGGAATCAGAGTTATGACATGCACATCAAACCCTTGGATAAAAACATATTTGGATAATATGATAACATCATAGCCCAACTTATTCGGACTAAGCCGACCCTTTCTCAATCATGAGAGAGGAGTTTTACTTTTTCGAAATAAAGATACATGAAACCTTGAATGGGTTAACACGATTCCACCAACGAATCACCTCGTCGATATACTTTCGATATAGAACAGGTCGATGGAACTAAGAATTAGCTTACGCTTCAGCAACGCCTTAGAGATTTAATATTATGATTCGGTATCAATTGGAGGAAGACTCCTCCACTTAAAGTATAAACTCATACAACTAATTTGAATAGAAAGTCATCCTCGCACAACCTGCTGGATTAAAGAAGATTTAGCTAAAAGCTGAATGTAGGCAGACCTAAGCTATCAACTACACTTTCGAGTTGCCAAACAGCTGCAACTCTCAAGTTCACAACTCCATACCTTTGCCGTAAACACCACCGCCCGAATGATGGTACTTCTATATAAAAATTTCGGCAGAGTTTCCCCTGAAACTGGATGATCCGCAAAAACAGAACCAGCACTATACTATACATGGAAATGGATACCCGGATAAACTGATATCCAAAATAATAATATGCTTACCCGGCTACAATAACACGTACTCTGGCTCAACACAGGGAACGTCACAAGCGGCTACCAATCGCCCAAGCTCACTAGTACCGGACGAAGAAGAAATGGAAATGGATCGATGATAGAAATAATTAGAGCTTCAGGAAGCTCATCTTTTTATTTGCTTGGCTCCCAGAGCTACACTACTTCCGAGTCAGGCTAACCCAAAAATCGCAATTGAAGAAATAGACATTAAATGAGCTTTATGGAAAAACAACCATGCCAATTTAACCTCCCAATAAGAAGGAAACTCTGATAATTTACCAGAAAATCTTTTTTATAACCCAGATAAGCTCATAGGATAACATGACTTTACTAGCGTCTCGAACCGAAAGGAGATACGTAGATCAAGCATTACTTATCAGCCACTTTACGCCGGAAGAAACAACGACATATCCTGATGGTGACGAATAAAAATCTCATCATCTTACCAACACTGAATTCCAAAGAGAGAGGTAGACTGACTTGACATAATAACAGAATGTGGCACAATAAGATGCCAAGCAGAAAATACCGCCACTCACTCCCAATCTCTCACATTTAAACCTAGTAGGTCTCACAAATACCAGAAATAAATCATATCAGAAGCTCACCCCTCTACCGCAACCGATTCTTAATAGAAACAACATCCAAGAAAACCATCAAAACATTATAAGACACACCATTTCCAGATCGATCGGAAGAATCAAATCTTACTCACATTTAAGAGAAGAAAAAATACATGGGTGTACTACATCAGATACCTCAACATCCTGCCAGACTAGCAGTTCATAGAACTGCCTCTGCAGCCGAGTCGAGCCACTACCCTGATAATTACTTCTAGAAGAACCAGTACCACTACGCTCTCGACCTCTACTGGGTGGTGGCATTTCTCTGATTGATTAACATTTAAATGAAATTCCTGCAACTGTGCAGGTGTCTGAGGGCAAGAAGAAGGACGATTATCTACTTGCTGGAGTAAGGAAAAACTCCTCAAAGGATAACCAGACTTATGGCAATGATAACAGATTTTCATTGAAAATGGAAGTTGGACATATTGTCAATAGCTATAAAGAGAAAAACTGGGTCTAATCTGGATAAACTACTCGCGCACTCTGAGAATCACGCTCTACAAGCTGAGATAACCTGGAAGGTGACCTCCCAAAATAATCAGAACTCTTACCTCCAAATGAGGTACCATGGTTACCCACCAGGGCCGTGGGATCTCTTACTTTCCCGCTCTAACTTATGATATGCCTAATGTCTTTGAGCAATATCAACAACGATATCAAATGAAATCCCAGCCTCAATTTTTTTCGAGCCATCTGGGATCTCAAGGAAAAAAGAAAGGTCATCAATTAATCTTTAAATCTCTCAAAAGGTTCATGGACTAGTTCAAATGCATATTCGGCCATTTTATAGAATTTAATCTCATATTCTGAAACACCAACAGGCTAGTCGACAGGTTACCCTGTCTAATCCACTCAAACTGGCAATACTCTCCATTTCGCTCGCTACTCGAAAGGAATTTTTTTTTTTCACAAATCTAGATAAAAAAAATCGAACCAAGTTAGCTAATAAAAGAGCGGCCCACCAATTCAAGGCTGGACCTTGAAACTGGAAAGCAGAATAATCAACAACATACCGCTCGATATAATCAAGAGCATGAAGGATACGCTGATATCATTTTACTTTTAAAAAAAAACTTACACAAGGATTATATGATGCATGGCTTGAGAATATCGGAAGATTCAACCGCGTAAAATAATGCAACCACTTTGGGCACTCGGACCGAGCTGTTACCTCGGCTAGTTAACCAGCCAGAATAATTAGAGGTACAACACATGCTACCTCCGGAACATACTTTACTGCGGCAATATTAAGAACTGAAATAGGAGCTCCTTGAGACCGAACATCTACATATGCGGCAATCTGATAAGCTGCCTAGCGAATAATAGGTTCTTGCAGTATCTGCGTCGCCAAGATTCTCGTAAAAGCATCGTAGAGAGCCAAGGGAACTACAAGGCCCTGCTCCCTTGCCCATCGCGAGCTTGTACAACTGGGACTTCCGTAACTAGATCGTCAGCACGATCAAAACACTCGGACTTCGTCAGTACCAACCCCAGGCTAGATTGCTTCATCTAGAACTCATACTGTTTGCTGATTTATCGTGCGAGGGTTCGCAATTACCACGAATAAATTAACGAAAATACTTTTTCATCCCAGACCGACGCACGATCAGAAAAGAAGGAAGTGAAACTTCCTAAATGCCATCATAGCCTCTCGTAGATAAGTACGGACGTCTACGTACCCATCAGCGAGACTCTACTAGACACTGTCTTAGTCTGGATAGACTCTAAATATGGCTCTGATACCAACTGACACGACCCGGAATCCGGTTGGGCCGTGCGGGCACCCAACATCCTCCCCTAGACCCGTCGGGCGAACCCTTACCAATTAAATCAGGAAAATAAATATAACAATTTACAATTAAGGACAAGACTTACAATAAAAACACAGACATACTGATACCTCTGAGCTGTACAAAAGAAATTACAGCTGACTACCCAACATGCTAGGTTTAGGGCTATCCAGACTAGACATCTAAGAGTACAAAAGAAGACTGATACCTCCTGAAGGGAGCAAAATGCAGCTGAAATAATAAACAATAAACTGGTGGCCATCCGGAATAAAAGCTGGCTCACCCTAACAGCTGAAGTCGTCTTCGCTCCTGAACAACGCGGCGAACTCAATCCTGGAGCGAACCTGCCGAAACGAAATAGATAGACAAGAAACAAACAACAAACAAGGGTGAGTCAAAAGGACTCAATAAGTGGGGCAGACTAGCCACCTCAAATAATAGGATAGCTAGCCAGGGAAAAGAAACAGATAAACAAAATTCCTCTTATTTAAATTAGGAAAAGGCAGAGCCAATTAATAACTAGAAACACGTATGGAATCACAAACTCATTAAAACCAGGAACGTAAGATAGCCAGAACATATAGGTATCCCGAACATATCAACAATCAGAAATACTTCCTGTTGCGGCGTGCAACCCGATCCATATATTCATCCTGTCGCGGCGTGCAACCCGATCCATATATTTATACCGTTGCGGCGTACAACTTGATCCCCGCAACCCAGAATACAAACCAGAAATATATAGGAAAACTGATATATGTCCACAATATGGTATACATACCGCATACACAAAACACAGCATGATAGTCACACAATAGTCAGCACGCGATGCAATGAAATGGGATGAATGCAGTATGATGCAATGGTGTCACATGTGCCAAATAGATGGAGCGGAATCCTCCTGCTCCGAGGGCGGAATCCTCCTACCCTCAATATGATGCGATGGAGCGGAATCCTCCTGCTCCGAGGGCGGAATCCTCCTACCCTCAATATGATGCAATGGAGCGGAATCCTCCTGCTCCGAGGGCGGAATCCTCCTACCCTCAATATGATGCAATGGAGCGGAATCCTCCTGCTCCGAGGGCGGAATCCTCCTACCCTCAATATGATGCAATGGAGCGGAATCCTCCTGCTCCGAGGGCGGAATCCTCCTACCCTCAATATGATGCAATGGAGCGGAATCCTCCTGCTCCGAGGGCGGAATCCTCCTACCCTCAATATGATGCAATGGGCATACGAATGCAACATGATGCAATAATAACCCATCACCAGCGCGGGACTCTCATCGACAGCTAGAAAGTATATACCAACTCACAACCAAAGTACAATACTCAGATTCTCAATGCAATACCAATAACAGGACATAATATATAATATAGAATATAAATCCAAAGCTAAGGCGTAATAAGTACGCCCATCGGCAGCTACACACGTAAGGAACATGTGGTAGAAAATCCACGAGGCCAGGTGCCTCCAAAGAAATGGATATAAACACTTACCTTGTTACTAAGTTAGCACAGCAACTCAATAACCGCTTTGTCCTTTGGTTTCATTGCCAAACGATCCCACTCTATTCAATAAATAGAAAAATATATCAAATTAGGCTAAAGGCTTTATTCCTTATATTTTAGAACAATCCAGGTAGGAACCTGACACCCTATTCGCATACGCAATACGCAGGTCAGGCCTATATACAGGGTTTAAGGCCACATAACCAAATCCCAAATAAATTACATTTATAAGTTGCCCATAACTCACTGAGTACGAATACATAGTCAATTTCATTATCGGGGTCCATTTGACCCTTTAAACTATCAATTTACGTCATTAGAGCGATGTCTAATATTTCTATTTTTACCGCAAAAATATATTTAAACACACGTAATAAACTCAAATACTATATTAGGATCATTACCTGAATGTTTCAGGGTAAAAATTCTACTTTTCTCCGGCCCCTTTTCCCATTTTCTGGCATTTTTTCCACCGCGTATTCTCGTTTCTCTAATTCTGTTTCATTTCGTTCATTGCTTCTGTTTTCATACTACTCCTACTACTGCCTGGTCCTTAGCTTTAAGCTAAGGACCCACCGCCTAACTTTAGTAATTCTTGTCTTTTTTCTCTTTTTTTTTTTTTTTTTGTTTTCTTTTATTTTTTTTTTGCGCGACGAAAATTAAAACGGTACCCTGCGATATTCGAAATAATTCCAACTTTTGCATACAAGTTATACAAAATATATGTAACATACTCGCGAAGACGGATCTCAAATTGGACTCCCGAAACTCAAGATGCGAATTTAAATGAAAAGAAGTCAAATTATTTAACTTTCGGCATTTTAGCGGAAACTAGCCGAACAACATCGAAATTCACTTTCGAAAGCTTACAAAAATCACAAATAATCATACGAACCTAACGGCGCTTTCGGATTTCGAATCGGAGCTCATTCGGCAAAAACCGAGCTCGAAAATCTCTTTTTAATATTTATCGCCAATAAAAACTGAAACCTTCTTCCGATGCCTGCCAAACGAGGTCTGATTTAGCTCAAATTTTACAGACAGGTACTAATGGACATTACGAATATTTTAAAATTATCAGCACGCCAATCGGAGTCCTAGCTTCCGAAACGACTGACCGAGGTCGTTTCAAAAGGTATTGACTTTCTTCAGTTTACTCTTCTACATGTTGTTGAACCCTCCCAAAAAAATGCACACAAGTATGCATCGGGATTTAATTTCAACAAAATGGGACTCCAAATGGCTTCTTTGGAGTCGCCACCTAATTTAAGGATTATTAGGAACCAACATTAATTAATGAGTGCATTTTATTCCTTTATTTAAAGGAAAATAAGTTTCAGAGATTCTAGGTAGGTGGTTCTTTTAAATTCGAAAGAAGATCCCTATGGGAGCACTTTCGAAAATCCGCTAAAAGAGCGGTTAATCCGGCGGTTTTCACGAATTTTAGCAATTTATAGATTATTTAGAAAATATAAAGTAAATAGATAAGGAATAATAAATAAGGATAAATAAATAAGGGATAATAAACAGATAAGGTATAATAAATGAATAATAATAAAATAAATAAAAAAATAAAATTGAATAAGGATATTACCAATGATAGATAGATAATTAGGCAATGAGTGATTAGAAATTAATTAAATGAAATAGATAAATGAAAATAATTGATTAATTAATAAATAAAATAATTAATTAAAATTGATTAAATAAATAAATAAATAATTATAACTAATCAATTAATTAACTAATTTAATTAGATTAGGTAAATAAATAAATAATGAATTAAAATTAAATAAATAAATAAATTAGATTAAATAATTAATTGAATATTTAATATAATAAATAAATAAGAAATTCAAATGCAAATTATGATGAAGGTACGATTTTAATTGAATTTTTGATTGCACTAATTAATTGACAAATGATTCTAAACATCCATAAATTAATTGACGATTCGCAAAGAAATGATGCAAAGCATTCATATAAAATTAATTTAAGTAATTTACAATAATTATTCACAATTCAAATACCATTTCTATCCTACAGGGCTCCAAATCCAGTCTACGGGGATCCTGTATATGGATTCTGAAGGAAAGGGGAGAGAATGAGTAAAAAAATAGAAACCGGGAGCGCAACTAATAATTGAGCCTTGATTAGCAACTTGTTGACTTGAGACCCGAACAAGACCCCAAAATGACTCCAACACCAATGAGTCGAATTCCAATTCGCGAGTTTTCAACCAAACTTATTCCAAGTATGTCATGCAAGAGAAACAAGGATAAGGATTAGTGAAATTCAATAGCAGATTCCATAAGTGAACCTAAGAATCTAAGAATAACTTAACATGGATTATGCAGAAAGGTAAAGCGATAGAAAACATTCACACGAATCCCTACTGTGTCATTTAAACCAAAAGACATGGATAATTATTATTACTCAAAGTAAATTTAAACCAATACTCATTAATATATAGTTAATAAAGATAAAAGCAGAGAGAAGATTGGACTCGGATTTTATACTTCAATTTAAGAAGTGATTATTCGCGAATCTGAACAACTTGATTATGATAGAAACAAATAAATGATCCTAAAGACTATACATTTCTTAAATAACTTTGATACTTTTAAGCTTAAATTGACTACTAAACAGGTTAAGCTCCAAACGACTTAAAACAAGTTATTGACTCGATTGAAGCAACCAAAGAGATATAGGAACACGACATAAGCAGCGCATACTTGAACACACACGCGCACGAAGAACAGACAAGCTGGAAGAAACAACTCTGGAATTGCAGAAACTAGAAGCAGAAATCAAACATACCCCTTCTTCTACAGACCTTGCTTTCTAATTCCTCTTTTAACAGATAAGAAACAGACCCCATATAAATTTAAGCTTCATTACCCAGACCCCCTAGATCCAAACTTAACACCTGCACACCTCTCCCACTATACCACCAGGACCAACCAGAAACCAAGCTATACTCCCTTAGACACCTTGCATCCCACCAAGACCCCTGCTACCCCACATCAGATACTAACCCACCTGCACATCCTTCTTGAACATTCACACACACACACCCCCCTTTCATTCATTCATTTCACAAACCCCCAGCATATACAACAATACTCTTCCTGGCCCTCCTTCATACTCCCCTTAGACCTGAACAAGAACACAAAGAACAACATACATACATAGGCTGCATACAGAACTAGAGCACACACACCACCTCTGCATCTCACAAGCTCCCTCACTGCCTTCTAAAAATTTCCCTGAACCTGCAACAACCAGAGCAACAATCCTATCACTCCTCTACAACCTACACCACACAAACTCACAGGAACACCAGAACACCTGCAAATATCCATGAACTAACCCCTGCTATGGCTCCTTCCTGAATAACTCCATTTCAACAGAACACCCTTCACCCTTTCAGAATTACCAGAACAAGAAAATAAGCCCCCTATGCCCTCTAAAACCTGAAACCATGGCAAACAACATAACCCTTACCCTGAAACTCTTACTGCCATCCCTGAACTCGAAGAACAATTAGGAAAAATTAAGAGGAACAAACCCCTCATTTACCAGGAACAAAACCTATGAACACCTAAATTCATGCATACAGCAACAACAACAATGAACGGCCCCCTAGCTTCCAGAACATCCCTTCCTTATCATTTGAAAACTATCAGAAAATAGCTTATGCTAACAGTCTTTAAGCTTCACATAAGGTTATTGACTTGAGCTTTAAATACAGTTTTACTACAACTAAACAATGGCCTGAACTTTAAAGCAGCTTCGTTTCCAAACATAAGCAATAAAGCAATACCCTTTTAATGATAAGATTCAAAATTTCATGCTGAACTGATACCTCATATTAACTACCATTGCACCAGATTAAAACCTTGGAAACATGCTTTAGTTCAATCAGTTCACATATACAATGAAGAATGAATGTAGTTTAGGTCTTGACAGATAAAGATCACAATTTTACTGAACATGTTTAATACACTATTACAATCTCATCTTCAGATCAAGAAACAGTTTCAAAATAACAAAGAAGTGCAGGAACAGAAAGAAAAGAGTATTACCTTTCTAGGTGCAGTGAAAAAGAGCAGGGATTTGAAGCAAGCACGACTCGACTAAGCGACTTGAGCGAGGTCGACGATGCGAACGACGACGCGATGTAACCAAGAATCAACAGAATAGTAGTAATACTATATATCAATTTTAAACTGAACTAAAAGAACTTATATATATATTTTATTTATTTTTTCACTCTATCTCTGCCTCTCTTTTTTTTTTTTTTTTTGGAACCCCCCCCCCACCCAAAATGAACTGAAAACCGAGCTTAAATACCTACATTTAGGGTTTTGGACGGTGCGATATATTCTTCAAATTTAGCTCTAAATCGGACATTTTACTTCAAATATAGGGGTGAAAATCGTCAATCCCCTCAAGGATGTACGATTTTCCTCCTTATCCTTTTAGAAAATGCCCGTTGGAATGATTCACGACTCGGATCGAACTCGCGTTTGAAATGGACGATAGGATGATTCGTTGCTTGTACTGGAGAGAGGGTAGTGACAAAACAAAGGGGGACCAGTGTGACGCCATTTTGGACTGATTCAGGGTTTGAAATTGGGGGGGGGGGGGGGATTGGGTTTAGGGCTCCAAGCGGATAAGATTTTAGGGGAAAATGGGTTTTTGAATTGGGGTCGGGCCGAGTTTGGGGTATTGGGCTGGTGGGCTGTGGGACAAATGATGTTGTGCATGTATATGTATATAGGCTTTACGCAGGTAAACTGAAATTGGGAACTATTGAAAATTTAGCCCTCCTTTTGAATAAGTTAAAAGTAATTAAGGGGTTGCTCAAAATGGGCCTGATTTTAGCTTAGGAACAATTTTGGTCTCTACTTCGAAATTAATTAATGATCCTTAACTTAATTTTAATCAATTAATTTTAATTTTAAATTTATTCTAATAATTGATTTTCACTTAAATAATTAGTCGCTAGTTAAATCTAGGGACGAAATTGGGTGTCAACCGCTGCCCCTCTTTACCCGAAAAAGGATGAAAGAGTTTTCAGGGTAAAGAAGTTGACGGGAAACCAATTTTGTCACGATAAAGCCAAGAACTTCGATTCTAAGGATCAAAGAGCGAGGCTTATGGACATGGATATGGCCGAACTCCGGTTTTCGAGTTGCCTACATATCTCGGGCTAAAAGAGAATCAGGCCATATATAGTTCAACGACACTTAGACACGAAAACTTGCACGATTGACAGAAAATGACGCATGAATAGGAAAGAATTCAAACTGACGTCCTAATCTGAAATGAAAGATTAGGTAAGACTTGCTTGTTCGAGTGCGATTCTTCAGATCCTCGCTGACGAGTCTAGCTCATATCAACGATTGCCCCAGTTCACTGCTAAGAAAGAGTTCCACGTTATGCTCCAAATACTGTTGCGGTGCTACTAAAATCCTGTAATAAACTTGACAAACGGTAAGCGAGCAACTGCTAATAAGACTTTGATAATTGGAAATAAAGAATAAAATAAAACGATAACATAAAACTGTAAATGCGGGTTGTGATATCATCAATAAGTTCTTCTATCGATCAACTGACGAGGTGCTCCACCCGTGGAACCTCTAGGCTGATCGTTATTCTGAAACAGTAAAGCAAAACAATAAGTAAAGCGGGTACGAATTGCAGAATACAAGGCTATTACAAAATAAATCGACTAACGAGACATAATGTCTCAAGTCAATTTGTCTATCTCTAATCTATGCAGGCTTCAACATAATGTTTATTTTGAAATAAGAATCATAAAGATAGAAATGCCGCCTATTCGGCAATAAACCATGATAAGCGTAATGCTTTTAATCATGATGAGGTAGTTTGTAACGCGATCTTGAATTGTGCTCCAATCACTTGATAAAACAAATGAGACATCCGCTCCTGAAGTATCCAATGTCTCAATGCAACTTGGAATAAACCTGCATATCCTATTTACGGGTGGATGGATCCCGATTGCTCATTTTTAAGGCGAACGGACCCAAAACATTCATTTATAAGGTGAACGAGCCCAAAACGTTCAATTATAAGGCGAACGAGCCCAAAACGTTCAATCATAAGATGAACGAGCACAAATCATAAGATAAAGCAAAAGACACAAAATTCATTAATGCATGTGCTTCTTCAAACTTAGCAATATCTGCAAATCACAACAATGGAAATTTAGTAAATATTCTCATAGCGAAATAGAAATGAAACGGATATGTTTAACAACTTGCAAGAATTATAGGAGATAGAAATGCCGCTTTTCGGCAATAAACCATGACAAAGCATAATGCTTTAAATCATGAATGGGTAGTCTACAATGCAATCTCGGAATGTGCTCCATTCAATTGATAACGCAATGAGGCGTCGGGTCAGGAAGCATCCAACATCCTAGCGCAACTTGGAAAATCCCGCATATCCTATTTACAGGTGGATGAACCCAATTTTTTTATTTATAAGGCGAACGGGCCCAAAACGTTCCTTTATAAGGCGAACGAGCCCAAAACGTTCAATTATAAGATGAACGAGCCCAAATCATAAGATAAAGCAAAAGACACAAAATTCATTAGTGCATGTGCTTCTTCAAACTTAGCAATATCTGCAAATCACAACAATAGAATTTTAGTAAATTTTCTCATAGCAGAATAGAAATGAAACTGATATTTTAACAAGTGCAAGAATTATAGGAAAGCAAAATGCCGCCTTTCGGCAATAAACCATGATTAAGCGTAATGCTTTAATTATCTAATGGCAATCTACAATGTGATCTTGAACTGTGCTCCAATCATTTGATAAAGCAAATAAGAAATCCAGTCTTGAAGCATCCAATGTTCCAAAATGACTTGAAGTAAATCTGCATATCCGATTTACGGGTGGATGAACCCGGATTGTTCATTTTTAAGGCGAACGGGCCCAAAACATTCATTTATAAGGCGAACGAGCCCAAAACGTTCGAATATAAGGTGAATGAGCCTAAATTTGATAACAGCCTGCGAAACAAAGTTGCAAATTGGATTAATTAAGGCAAGATAATACAAAACCAATAAGCAAAGCTGGGTCGTGTTGCTTGTATTGATAGTGCTGCAAAGCGTTGAATGCTGCCTCCAGTTTATATTGAATATGATGTTCGATTCCTGTAAATTTAAAGTAAATGCATTGGAAAACGAGTGAATAATAAAGCAAAGGCTATAATGAAAAAGAAAGAAATAGATTTGCGCTATATATGCGACAAGGAGAATAATCTTCGAGAAACCGATGGTTGCTAGTTCTCCTCATTCTTCCATTTTTGTGGAATTCCTGCAATAAAAAAAAGCCGTGAGTTCTAAAAACTGTACGAAGCCTTAGCAATTTGCTTTGATCCTCTTGTCTTGATGCTGAATTCTTCGGTAGCATGCAAACACATTTTGCCCCTGTTTCCAAATAAAAAGTTGTTAGTTTTTGGATAAATAGTGGCTGGCTTGATTGAACACCTAATGCGGCTTCAAATCTGCATCTTCTTGTATGACGCTCAGATGCGCTATTGCTGCGAGAGTTTGATGTTCTCGAAATTCTTCTTTTGCACAAAAGGATATCATCTAAAATTGCTTTGGCTGGGCTTATTTTGGGGAAAATGAATTTTCATTGATTTCGGGATTAAAAGCCCAATAAGGGTACAAGATAGTTCATTACATAAAACTTCAAAAGAGTGGGCAAACATAAGATAGTTAGGCAGGGAAATTCCATTTTCAAAAAAAAAAAAAAAAACAAAGTGTTGTCATTTAATCTTCTTGCTAAGCTTCACGCTTCCTTTTCAAATGCCTTGGTGCCAATTTTGATGAATCACCTGTGATGATAATTGCATTTGCTGCTGAATGACCATAATTGCTTGTTTGCTCTTGCTTCACCCTTATTTTGCCTTTTTCAATCATATTCTGGATTTTATGCTTAAGTGCCGAACATTCTTCTGTATCATGGCCTTGAATTTTTGAATGATATGCATACCTCTTTGATAAATCAAATCCTTGAGGCGGATTCTCTGGGATCCATCCCTTCTTTGCTTGTAATATCCCTTCTACTTTCAATCTCTCAAATATGCCTGACAATAATTCATATAGAGGAGTGAAAGTACGGGGTCTAAACTTCTTTGTGCTTTGATGACCAGATGGTGCCTGATAAGATCGATGCCGATGGCTTAAATTCTGCATATCATGATTGTAGTGCACTTGCGAAGGCTGGGAGTCTTGAATATTTTCAGGTGCATCAGAACAATTGAAAAATGGCATTGTAGTGTCATAGTCAATCAACCTTCCGGTTTGATACTTTTCTTCCAAAATCTTTGCATACCGGATTAAACTGGAAAAATCCTTTAAATTGGCAAAAAGTAGCTTTTCAAAAAAATATGCCTTCTTGAAGATCAATGAAAGTTTCAATCAGCTCATCTTCAGGTAATGGAGGATGTATCTTAGAAGCCTCTAGCCTCCATCTCACAGCAAATTCTGCAACAGACTCATGCGGCATCTTCTTGTTTCTACACATATCAATTAGATAAGGATCTCTTTTTATGTTGAACTTGTATTGTTCCACAAAGTCTCGAGCCATGTCTTCCCATGTGTGCCATTTGGTAAAATCCTGCTTAGTATACCATGCAAGTGCCATTCCTGACAAACTCTGACTAAATAGTTGATGCAGCCCGAACACGTGCTGATCAAGTGTTCGATCCACCGAGGAGACCGATGACACGAAGTCAAGCCAAGCTGCTGCACGATGTGCACATTCACTTAGCTTGGCCGAAGGAAAGAAAATGCTCCGAAGCTGAGTGGCGGGGCTCAAGAACCGAAGGCGTTATCGTCAGATTTGAGCCCGAAGACAAAGTGACCGAGGACAATGAGTCCGAAGACAAAGTGACCGAGGACAATGAGTTCAAAGACAAATGAGCGTCCGAGGACAATGAGTTCGAGCAAGCAACCATGCACCGAAGTCAAGGCTGCCGAACACACACATTTAGCTCAGCCCTGCGTGGCTTGTTTTTATTAGTCACTTGCGACTATTTACTATTCTGTCCTTAGTATAGCCTATAAATACTTTACTTCATTTCATTGTAAAAGATACCCAGTTTTTAGTATATGAAAAACATAGCAAGTGCTATTGTGAGTCTCCGATGGAGCCGAACCCCGACGTGGGCTTTTAAAGAACTTGTGTCAACCGGTGTGATTTGTTTGAACAATTTCTTCTTGATCATTCAATTTGCAAGAAGCGGGTCTTTCTTGAGGATTGTTGCATAGTATAGGTGCGTCTTGGTTTCCCTTCAATCGAGCTTTGAGACAGGTTCCTCACTGTTCTTTTGAATCGAAGCAAAATTTGTCTTGCTTCTATCTTTTATTTTATTGTCAATTACTTCCGCGTTCGTGTTTAACATTTCCTTCGGGTTTGCTTGCACCATCTTGGTATCAGAGCAAGGTTTGAGTTTGTTCTTACAACCTCAAACCCTGTTCACTTAAATCGTGCTTGTGTCTCCAGTTTCAGCTTTCTTCTGTGTGTTTGATTGTTGTTGCTGGGCGTTTACCAAAAAAAAAAAAAGTAGAAAAACAAAAAAATTCAAAAATTGTGTTTGATTGTTGGTTGTTTGGATTAAACAACCATTGATTCTTGTTCACCATTGTTTCCTGATTCCAACAAGTACCCGACGTACAACTTTCGTGACTAGGGTTTCTTGGTGAAATTTTGGACTGTTTTGAGTAATGGTGGTGACCGACATCGAACCCCAGCTTGTATTGGTTGAAACCGATGAAGATTGGTGGTTCTTGAGTGATTTGGGTTTGTTTTGTGCTTAAATTCGAAGTTCTGTGTTTAAATTCGTTGTCCGTATGCCGAAAAATTGTTACAAATTCGTAACAGTGTACGACACGAACGAGCTGGTTCTTAGATCGAAGAACTTAAATTGATTTCCTCCGTTGTTGTTGGAACCGGAGTTGAAGAATCAACCCAGGTCTGTTGAAATTCGTGGTCAGTGAACCGAAGCTAAATTTGTCCGTACGCCGGAGCAAAGCTTCACTGTACCATTAAAGAAGAAAGGGGTAAAGTGTAAAGATCAAAACCCCAGGTGAAAAATTGTCAGCTGAAAAGAGGAAGCGGATAAGGTAAAACCCTATCCGTACCAAAGTAGGGACCACTCTTGTTCGGATAAGAATTGGTGTGTTCGCAAAAAATTCCAAAAGGGAATCAAATGGTAGATTCTCCTAGGTTCTCACTTTCCTTCTGTCCGAAATTCTAGTTAGTGGATCTTTTGAGTAATTGTCCTACTCGAGGTCGTACTAACTTATTTGAGCTTATAGGAACTCGTGCGTGGAGTGATCGAAGTCCAACTTCGTAGAAAATTTCTTTTGACTTCCCAACGCGCAAGAGTAAATAGGTGTCCGTTCCAGCGAGTCAAATCAATTCACTCTTCCCGAAGTAGACATTGTAACTTGTCAAATTCGAAGGAATTGAGAGAAGTTGATCAACCGAGGAAGCCATTGGCTGCAAGTTCTTGAGTAACCAAAAAAAACCGAACCTATAAATTGAGTGGAACCGAGTGCCACCCATCAAAGGTGAGGGAGTGTGTGAGGTGATTTCTAACCTTAACATTTGCTTGGTCTTTGATTTGTGCAGGTACCATGGCTGGGAATGGAGGCGATGGCAAAGGCATTGAGAAGCCCGAAGTGTCGTTAGCCGATCTCATGGCTGCGATACAAGGCGTCAGTGCCGAAGTAAGAGGAGTGTGTGCTCGAGTAGCTCACCTCGAGCAAGGAAGCGCGTCCGTGGCCATGCATGGGTCCGGCGCTGGAACTAGCAACTCCACTCCAATGAAACCTAAGCTGTATGATGAGCTTGTTCGACAACATCAGTTGATGAGTGAAGCAATTCGAAGAGAACTCAACTTGGGCAATCCCCAAGCACAACCAAACTTGGGCGATCCCCAGGCACAACTTAACTTGGGCAATCCCCAAGCTAACTATCGAAACTTGGGCATTCCCCGAGGAGAGAGGATACCACTTCCAAAGGCCCAAAGAGATCTTGGAGCCGTTGTCAAAGAGGTTGATGAAGAGGAATTTTCCGAGGACGAATATGAGCAAGAGCCGTCATTCGCTCAACGAAGGCCAGCTCACCGAGGTCGTGGAAATTTCCGAGGTTGAGGTCGAGGCGCAAATGTTGAACGACATATTGAGCGTGAGGCTGATGATCGATTTGATGAGTATCCCAAACAAGTTCGTGGTGTTCGAGACTCAAATTTGAACAGTGTCAAGATCACTATTCCACCATTTAAAGGAACTAGTGATCCAAATGAATGTCTTGAATGGAAGCTTAAAATGGAGCGCATCTTTGAAACCAATGAGATGACCGATGAGAGAAAAGCTGCCCATGCCATTGCTTCGTTCGAAGCGTATGCATCTACATGGTGGGAGACTGATAAAAGGCATAGACGAAGGAATGCCTATCCCGAAGTCAATACTTGGCCACAGTTGACGAGAGCAATGGATGCTAAGTATTTGAGTGCCAAGTACAGGCAAACTCAATTGCAAAAGCTCTATGAGCTAAAGCAAGGGTCCAAGTCAGTCCAAGAGTATCATGATGAGTTCGAAAAAGTTCGACTGAATCTTGATCTGGCCGAAGACGAAGAAAAAGCCATTATCCGATTCAAAAATGGCTTGGCTCGGGATGTGTCATCTCAATTGAGACTACACGTGTATCACACGTTGGAAGATCTGTTCGAAGCTGCCACCGAAGCTGAAAAATTGGTGAAGGACGATAAGGCAAACCAGTACAGAGGAGTCACTACTTCTACTCCTTTGAACCGAGGTAAAGATTGGAAAAGTCCAAACCAAACAAGTGCCAATACTGTTCGAGATTCGAAGAGACCCTTCGAAAGAGGTGTGACCATTAACCAACCGAGAGAAGTGGGAGGTAAAGTTCAACTCAACTCTCCTAGTGCTTCAAATATTCAATGCCACAAATGCAAAGGTTATGGTCACATGGCAAAAGAGTGTCCAACTCGCAAAGTTATGCTTCTGCTCGAAGATGGAACCGTCCATGAGCAAGCGAGTGACACCGAGGAGGAATTTATCGAGGAGGCTGACCGAGCTGAAGGTGATGATGATCATGAAGCTGCCGAAGCTGATCATCCGGAAATGTTTCTTGTGGTTCGAAGGAATTTGAGCTGCATGACTCTTGAAGAAGGTGACAACCAAAGAGAAAATCTCTTCCATGCCCGATGTCGAGTGAGGGGAAAGGTGTGTTCGATGATCATTGACTCTGGTAGTTGTGCCAATGTAGTGAGCCAAACTTTGGTTTCACAAATGGGACTATCTACGTTGAAGCATCCCCACCCTTACAAATTACAATGGCTGAATGAGTGTGGAGAATTGAGAGTTGTCAAACAAGTGTGGATCAAGTTTAGAATTGGTGAATATCAAGATGAAATAATATTCGATGTGGTACCGATGCAAGCTTGTCATTTGCTATTGGGAAGACCGTGGCAGTATGACCGGTCGGTTGTTCACAATGGGAGATCCAACACTTACACTGTAAAGCTCGAAGGGAAGAGTTTCATACTCAAACCTTTGTCTCCAAAACTAGTCACCGAGGACTATAAACGGATGAAAGAATTGAAAGAAGCGGCCAAAGCTAAGCTTCCGATGGGAGCAAAATTGGGGGCCGAAGACACAAACTCACTACCCGAAGTAAAAGGAATCTGTGCAATCATGCAACCGGGTGAGTTTCTACGAGGCAACGACAACGGTCAGATGATGATTTGCCTCGTGCACAAGGGTATCTTTCTAAACTCTAATGATGATTTTTCTAATGATAACCCTTTGCCTAGTGTTGTACAAAGTGTTTTGCAGGACTTCAGAGACATGTTCCCTGAAGAAATGCCAGGTGGATTACCTCCGTTGAGAGGAATCGAGCACCAAATTGACTTCGTACCAGGTTCTCAAATCCCCAACAAACCTGCATACTGGTGTAATCCCGAAGACACCAAAGAGCTCCAAAGGCAGGTTGAGGAGTTGTTGAACAAGGGCCTTGTTCGAGAGAGCTTGAGTCCTTGCGCCGTTCCCGTTATACTTGTCCCAAAGAAAGATGGAACATGGAGAATGTGTGTTGATTGCCGAGCAGTCAATAAAATAATGATAAAGTATCGTCATCCTATCCCTCGATTAGATGACATGCTAGACGAGTTAAGTGGTTCTTCATGCTTTACGAAGATAGACCTCAGGTCCGGTTACCACCAAATCCGAATGAAACCCGGAGACGAGTGAAAAACCGCATTCAAGACCAAATTCGGTCTCTATGAATGGTTGGTGATGCCTTTTGGCTTATCCAATCCACCGAGCACATTTATGCGACTGATGAACCATGTGCTCAAACCGTTCATAAATAAGTTTGTTGTCGTTTACTTCGGTGACATACTTGTTTATAGTAAATCTGTGGATGAACATGTTGAACACCTAAGGCTAGTGCTTGATAAACTTAGAGAAGAGAAGTTATACGCTAACTTCAAGAAATGTGCCTTTTGTGTCGAGCGTGTAGTCTTTCTTGGATTCGTTGTCAGTGCTAATGGTGTAGAAGTCGACGAGTCAAAAGTCGAAGCCATCAAAGATTGGCCAACTCCAACCTCGGTATCACAAGTTCGTAGCTTCCATGGCTTAGCTAGCTTTTACCGAAGGTTTGTTCGTGACTTTAGCACCGTGGCAGCTCCTTTAACCGAGCTGGTTAAGAAAGACCATCCATTTGTGCGGGGAGAGTCCCAAGAAAGGGCTTTCCAAGAGTTGAAACGGAGGCTTTGCTATGCCCCGTTATTGAAACTCCCTGACTTCGGCAAAGCATTCGAAGTCGAGTGTGATGCATCTGGAGCTGGGATCAGAGGAGTGCTGATGCAAGAATCAAAGCCGATCGCTTACTTTAGCGAAAAGCTTAAGGGTGCAACCTTGAACTACTCAACGTATGACAAAGAGTTGTATGTCCTCGTTCGAGCACTCGCCCATTGGCAACATTATTTGTGGCCTCGAGAGTTTGTGATCAAAAGTGATCATGAGTCCTTGAAGCATCTCCGAGGACAGGAGAAGTTGAACCGAAGACATGCCAAGTGGGTTGAATTCATTGAGAGATTTCCCTATGTAATTCATTACAAAAAGGGAAAAGACAATGTTGTGGCCGACGTGCTATCAAGAAAATTTGCCTTAGCGACCACTCTCGCCTCTAGGCTCATGGGATTTGAAAGCATCAAGTCGATGTATGAAGACGATCCCAAGCTGAAATGCGTTCGTGACGCAATCTTGAGTGGCTGAAGGGTTGAGAAATATCAGTGGCACGATGGCTACCTCTTCAAGAATGGGAGGGTTTGTGTGCCAGTGTCATCGTGGAGAGAGCTCTTAGTTCGAGAAGCTCACTCCGGAGGTCTGATGGGACACTTCGGTGTCGACAAAACTCTTGGTATCTTGACCGAGCAGTTCCATTGGCCCAAAATACGATGAGATGTGGAAAAGCTTTGCAACGCTTGTCTCGTTTGCAAGAAAGCTAAATCGAAGTCCAACCCACATGGTTTGTATACCCCGTTGCCTGTGCCTGATCGACCTTGGGTTGATATATCCATGGACTTTGTGTTGGGGTTACCGAGGTCGGGGGGAGGACATGATAGCATCTTTGTTGTTGTTGACCGTTTTTCAAAAATGGCTCACTTTATTCCTTGCAAAAAGTGTGATGATGCACAACATGTAGCTACCTTGTTTGTTACTAATGTGTTGAAATTGCATGGTGTACCTCGTACTATTGTGAGTGATCGAGACTCAAAATTCTTGAGTCATTTTTGGAAGTGTTTGTGGGGTGCCCTCGGCACCAAGTTACTATTCTCGACGTCTCACCATTCTCAGACTGATGGACAGACCGAGGTAGTTAACCGAACCTTGGGATCTTTGCTTCGAGCAATGACCAAAGGCAAGGTTGGGAACTGGGCTGATCGTTTGCCCATGATGGAGTTTGCATACAATCGAACGGTGCATAGAATGATCCATATGACCCCGTTTGAATGTGTGTATGGTTTTAATCCTTTGATTCCACTTGATTTAACCCCATTGCCTCGAGATTCTGTTCTTGATTTTGAAGGTACTCGACGAGCAGCTGCCTTGATCGAATTGCATGCAAAGGTGAAAAAGAACCTCGAGGAAGCTTATGCAAAAGTTGCATTAAAGAAAAACAAGGGGCGTAAAAAGCTGGAATTAAAGAAGGAGGATTGGTTTTGGGTTCATTTTCGAAAGGAACGCTTCCCGAACCAAAGGAAAGGAAAGTTGGCTCCTCGAGGGGATGGTCCATTTCAAGTGTTGACCAAGATCAACAACAATGCTTACGTGATCGACCTCCCTGGTGAGTATAACGTGGGCAACACCTTTAATGTTGCTGACTTAGTTCCTTGTGTTGCAGGTCAAACTTCGGAGGACGAGGAGGGCTCGATTTCGAGGACGAAATCTTCTCAAGAAGGTGAGGATGATGCAGCTCGAACACGTGTTGATCAAGTGTTCGATCCACCGAGGAGACCGATGACACGAAGTCAAGCCAAGCTGCTGCACGATGTGCACATTCACTTAGCTTGGCCGAAGGAAAGCAAATGCTCCGAGGCTGAGTGGCCGGGCTCAAGAACCGAAGGCGTTATCGTCAGATTTGAGCCCGAAGACAAAGTGAACGAGGACAATGAGTCCGAAAACAAAGTGACCGAGGACAATGAGTTCGAAGACAAGTGAGCGTCCGAGGACAATGAGTTCGAGCAAGCAACCACGCACCGAAGTCAAGGCTTCCAAACACACACATTTAGCTCAGCCCTGCGTGGCTTGTTTTTATTATTCACTTGCGACTATTTACTATTCTGTCCTTAGTATAGCCTATAAATACTTTACTTCATTTCATTGTAAAGGATACCCAGTTTTTAGTATATGAAAAATATAGCAAGTTCTATTGTGAGTCTCCGATGGAGCCGAACCCCGATGTGGGCTTTTAAAGAACTTGTGTCAACCGGTGTGATTCGTTTGAACAATTTCTTCTTGATCATTCAATTTGCAAGAAGCGGGTCTTTCTTGAGTATTGTTGCATAGTATAGGTGCGTCTTGGTTTCCCTTCAATCGAGCTTTGAGACAGGTTCCTCACTGTTCTTTTGAATCGAAGCAAGATTTGTCTTGCTTATATCTTTTATTTTATTGTCATTTACTTCCGCGTTCGTGTTTAGCATTTCCTTCGGGTTTGCTTGCACCAATAGTCTCATCAGCAAAGCTTCATTCTTCCCAATTCCGAATCTGCCGCAATAATCTTTCAAATGAATGTAGGGATTTCCCTTTCCATAAAAAATGTTGAGTTTTTGTATGTTGTACCCACGTGGAAGCTCAATATCCGGATGAATGCACAAGTCTTCATAACATAAACTCTGAATGTTCCTAGAGCGCAATTATTTTCCCATGATCTTTCTCAAAATCTGTTCATCCACATTGTGACGATAAGTTGTCTCAACTTCTTTCTCAGGCAATTCTGGTGAACGCATTATCAATTGATTTGATTGACTCTCCACAACAGGCATAGTGATAAAAGGCGGTTGGTATAAAGTTGCAGCTGGCCAAGCATTTGGATTTGTAAGATATTCTTGTGGGATTTGTGGATATATGGTATGTATAGGCATTGGGTCATTAGGCATTGTTAAGTAAGGTGGATTGGAGGTAAAGCTTGTATTTGGCAAAGGACTTGCTATTGTTGACAAAGTTGACAATCCTATTTCTTTGGACCACATGTCCTTCAACATCATCATTCTGCGCTTGCAAGATACCCATACCAGAACTGGTTGCCTGAAGCTGCTTTGCCATGTTGTTTTGTCCTTGATGCAGATTTTCAGCCATTTCAGTGTTCAATGCTAGCCAACCTTTAACAAATGAATTCTTCACATTGAACAAAAGCAAGTCAATACGTAAAATAGCAATGCATGCATAAAATTTCAAGTATAAAATAGGCCATTGGGCCGAATGGATGGGACCAAAATCCCGACTCAACAAAGGAGTAAAATACTTAAGAGTTCGAAACTCAATGATCAATAAAATTTGATTTTTCAAGACGCGAATTGAGAAAAGAAACAAATTTAAAAGTTTTTACTAAATTAGTATGCGTGCTAGACCATTTTGACACAAATTGCTAAAATGGTCGGCTTATTTTGAACATCAATGCTTTGCTCGATTATCGACTCTTCCTCGCAAAATAACAGTCTTCACCAATCCTTGAAAACTGCTTGTAATAACGACCAAACCAACGCAATGTCTTCAACTTGTTTTTTGCAAAATTCTGCCCCAGTTATCAACATTTCAACTTGTTTTGCAAAAACTGCCCCAGTTATGACTTTCAAAACTTCAAACTACTTAACAAAAGCTGCCACAGTTGCAATCTCCCACGTCTTCTACTTGCTTTGCAAAATTTGCCCCAGTTTCTATCTTTGGAAAAATTAAAATTTAAATACTAAAGGGTCGAGCCCGATGGAGGAGCCTACATATCCCTCCTTGGTAATCAGACCACGCGTAGTTCTGCTTACACAAAAGAGAATTTTCAAATGCTGGTGTAACCGAAACTCGATATGAGTTGCCTACGCTTCCCGCCTTGAAAAACTGGTTACAGTAGTTTGCTTACATAGAAATAGATTCAGACATTCATAACTTGATATTTTTTCTTTTCTTTCAACAAAACTAACAAAAGAAAATTACAATAGTTACTTCTTAATAATGCAAATAAACTAACTTCTGCTTCTGAAACTCTACTGCTTTTCTGGAACTTGATAGGTTCCTAAATACCCTTCTTCGAGGAACCTCCCTTTGCATATGGAAAGATTGCGACAAAAGATTCGCCAGTGCCATTTGTAGGTAGAATTTTGACCTGGCCAGAGTTAATCAAGCTTTCAATTTTCTGCTTAAATAAAGTGCATTCCTCAATACTATGCCCCTGCATCCCTGAATGGTAAGCACAAAATTTTCCCAAATTGTCAGGCATATGTGACCAATACGGCTTTGATTCTATCGGATGTACCAAATTGAATCCCTTGAGCCTTTCAAATAATCTTGTGTAAGATTCTGGGAGCCGTGTGAATGCGAAAGCAGATTGATGTTTGGCGTTTTATGCCTATATTTCCTTAATATTTCCTCACATTTTAGTACCTTATTCGCTTGTTTTATAGTTTGTGACTGTGGTTTTACACTGATTTTATGTCGTGCGTGTGTAGGTTGTTACGCAGTGTATTTGGAGCTTTTTGGAGCATGATTGAGCAAGAAAAGATTTGATTTTGATTGAGGATTGGATCGAGCACACGAGGGCACAACACGAAACGAGAAAAGGAGAAACGAAACAGAAAAATAGCCTGCCGCTGCAGGAGGCGCGCCGCGCCGCCCACCGCGCCCAGCCTCCTGCGCGTTTTTCCATGCGGCGCGGGCTTGTAGCGGCCAACTTTTGACGTCTTCTGTCCAACCTCACGCGTTCCGAGGCGCGGGGCGCCCGTTATAGCGCCCCTTGTGCGCGTTTTTATGTCCTATTTCGTCTAGGCTTGGGTCTAACTTATTGCTAGGTGTTTGTAAACTCTATAAATACTCTTTTACTTCGTTTTTCATGGGGAGTTCAGACTTTGGAGCAAGTTTTGGAGAAGAGGGGAGGAGCCCTAGATGTCTTCTAACCAAGTTCTTTCTCTCTTTCTCTTATTCTTCTCTTTAATTCTATAGTTTGTTCGTTCTAGGGTTAGAGTAAATACATGAAGGTTGATGTTTGAAAGTTGATTTCTTCCTATTGATTTACCATTATAGATTGTTTATTCTTTCTTGATCATAATTGTTTGATTATAACGGCCGTATAATTGAACACTATCTACGGTTCTTAGATTAAACTCGACAGAGGGAATTTATGAACGCAAATAAGAAAGAATAGAACTAGTTTGTGAACCCGGGCATCGGGGAACCAATTCGCGGGTAGGATAGACATATACTTGCTTGCCTAGTTTAACTCATTACAGGATCGTTAATGCGTGCACGTGATTCAACCCATAGACATATAGGGATTGGAGTAGCCTGCATAGACCGTGAAGAATCGAAAGGTTTTCACGGGTACAATTAACCTGTTAGTTAGCAATCTAGGAAATTAAGAAGTAGATTCAACTGGAAAACTCAACTGGATTGTTTGTAACTCTGACCCTGGACCGTTTCTCCATTATTGATAACAACCCATAAATTGCTCTATTACTTGACTTCAGTTAATTGTTTTAATTATTGCATTTAGTTAGTAAAATCTCAACCATTGGAAAAGATCCCTGAATAGTTTATATAAATTGTTTGATAGGATTCAGTCTGAATAGTCCTCGTGGGAACGATACTCGATTTATCACTTTATTACTTGTCGACCACGTATACTTGCGTGTGCGTTTGGGAGCAACATGTTTTTGGCGCCGTTGCCGGGGACTAAATTGACTGTTTTCTTTTTGAACAATTTATTATTTTCTATTCAGGTTTAATTTTTTTTTTTTTTTAGTTTATTATTGTATTACTAGTTTACATGGCATCTTTTAATGAAAGTGGGTCGAATGATGGTTGCTCAAGTTTTATTGATTGTTGTCTACTTTGCGGAGGAACTCACTTGTGGGAAAATTGTCCAACTCTTTCAACCCTGCGAGACTGGTTATGTGAATTTTCTACCACCTTTGATTGGAATTTTTGTAAATTGTGTGGTGGTCGGTGGAATGATTGTCCTAAGTGTCATGCTCCTTCCCCCAATAATTTTTGTGATGATTCTAATGATGTTTGTGAGTTTGATAGGAGCGATAAACCCATGTTGTTAGCGAAACTTGGCTAATGGAGCAAGCCAAACTCTTAGAAGCTTATGGGGATTTCAGGAGTGAACTTACAAATATGACGAGGCAATTTATGGAAGAAAGGGTTGTGCTCGGGCAAGAGATCGACGAATTTGGCTTGACTATTCACGACTTGGAGGAGAATTTGAGTGATATGGTTGAGGTGTCTGAAGCTCAATTATCAGTTGTCGTGCTTAGTAGATTTGAGATAGAAGAGCTTAGAAGCCAATTTGAGGAGCAAAAAGTAGAATTCCTACCACTCGACCAAATATTAGTTGATGATGCCAAGGTTGAAAAAATTACATTAGAGTCAAGTGAGGAAATAGAAAACATCATATTTAAGGACTCTATTGTTTGTGCAAGTGAGGATGTCGAAAGTAATGCAACTTTAGAATTGAAGCGCATTGGACCTCATTCCAATCATTTTTCAACATTGTGTTTGGATGGTGACATGAAGATTGAGCCACCCGAGCCTATGAAGAAACCAAGGGAGGAGGAACAAGGTGCCTATATTTTAGAGTTTGTGATGCAAAGGAGACAAAACGACATCCCTCATTTAAAGGCCAAGAAGTGCAAAATGCGACAATGGTTACTTGGTCCTTTTGTATTTTTGCCACCACGCCAATACCATAGTTGTAAACTTGAGGCAAAGTTGGGGATTCAATTCATTAGTTCAAGGTGGAGGAAAAAGTGATGAAGTTGTCTTCGTCGTGCCGCGACGTTAAATCAAGCGCTTCTTAGGAGGCAACCCAATTTGCTTGCTTTACTTTTATTTATTTTTATTATTATTTTTATGGTTGTATATTACTTTGGGTGATTCCTTGGATTGCAGGTTCATGTAATGTCGAGGCTGAGTGTGGGGTGTCCTCACCCTTGCCTAATATTGATGACCTGTTGGGGGAAGTCTGAGTACCTCATACTATATGGAAGCTTGGAGGATGCTAGAACCAAGGACTAGAATCTTCAAGGAAGTTTTCTTTACCTTGCACTTTCTTATTTTTAGCACTGAGGACAGTGCTTAGTTTAAGTGTGGGGTGGGGAACTACCCTTTTATTTATTTTTGAGGTTAGGGATGCATGTACCATAGGATTTTTCTTTTGTCACTTGACTTTATTTTTATTTGTTTCTTGCTTTAATACATGGAAAAAAAATTAGAAAGCCAATGAAAAATTGCAAAAAGATTTTCCTTTTAGTTTTATTAGTGGTACATGGCATCCACCCCGTGGTTTTTCTTATGGCCTCGGTTCTTTTCCACGGGGAGGCCTTTGAACCGGGTAGTTTTCATTTTTAGGATTAGGATAGTTAGTTGTAGATGACCCTAGGCTAAGGAAAAAGGTAGAATGCTAGGTGCCTTTGATTTGTTTGATACCGGTGGACTTGGACTTGATTGCATGTGCTATTTGTGGTGTCCTTGAGTTTTAATTTTGATGCATGCCTAGAGAAAAAGTGGAACGACCCCCTTGAGATGCTTGAGTCCGCTTGCTTGACTTGATTGCTATCCTTTGTGCATTAGTGCTTAATTTTCCACAAGTTGCATTCTAGATGCTTGAGTGAGAGTTGTTGATGGAACCTTTTTGTGTGGACCATGTGCAATGTGTGTTGTGAGGCATGTTCTTATTTACTCCATGTTGCATATTAATGTCTAGAACTTGCCCCGTGTGTGTGCAAAGCGAAATCCTAGGTTTGCTCTAGTCGGGAAATGATACAAGGCCTTCTCTTGATTTGCCTACCCTTACATATATACCTTGAAAAATTGTTGTTGTGATTTCTTTGACCCTTTTTGCTGGCACCCACACCCCGAGCCTACCCACTTGTTCTAAATTGTTCTTTTTTGGCCCTTTACTCCTTAAGCACTTTAGTTAATATTGTGTGGTTACTTTGGAGTTGTGGTTGGAATTGGGAGGTTTTTGGGTGGAACTAATAAAGAGGGATAATTGAAAAATTTGTGAAGTAGTGAAAAGCATTGGCAAGGTTGGATGAAATTGAAGATTGAAAAAATAGCAAAGTTGAAAAGAAAAGAAAAAGAAAAAAAATTGTGGAAAAAGAAATAAAAAGAGAAAAGAATATCCATTCCTTGCTAGTGTGTGCTTAAAAGAAAAGTTGCTACTTGTTGAGAAGGTGTGTGTGTGTGAAAAGTTGTTGATTGGATGGCTTTGATGAGATTTGTGCTTAAATTAATTGTGATGTATTAAAGTGCTTAGGGAGGTAGTCACTATTACCATATGTATCCTACCCGCCCCTTAGCCTACATTACGACCTTTTTAAAGTCCTAGTTAATCCCGATTAGAGTGAGCTTACATTAGTGGAGTCCTACACTACGGGCAAGCCTATGGTACATTGTGTGTGACATGTGAACTTTTCATGAGAGTGAGTGAATTCATTTGTTATTGCCCCCGTTCTATTCATGATAATTGTTGGTGTGTGTGATATTTGGGGGACACTCTCTTGCTTCATTTTGGTGAGGGCACGTGGTTTGCATGAAATAGGTAAAGTTGATGGCTCTTGGTTGAGTAGATAGGTGCGATTTTGTGGGAGCATGGTTGCATTAAGTTGAGTTTGTGCATTTGAGCTATTTTGGGGTGGTTGTTCTCATATTTTTGGTTTTGGTAAATTATTGGCATGTTGTGGATCCATAGTAGTCATGTGTGCATTGGTTCAATGGTCGGTATCAACCATGGTCATAGGCAGACCTGTTTTACCTAGGTTGGGAAGTGATTGGTGATTGCTCGAGGACGAGCAAAGGTTCAAGTGTGGGGTGGTGATGTTTGGCATTTTATGCCTATATTTCCTTAATATTTCCTCACGTTTTAGTACCTTATTCGCTTGTTTTATAGCTTGTGACTGTGGTTTTACACTGATTTTATGTCATGCGTGTGTAGGTTGTTAAAAACTTGTTGCTCCCAAACGCACACGCAAGTATACGTGGTCGACAAGTAATAAAGTGATAAATCGAGTATCGTTCCCACGAGGACTATTCAGACTGAATCCTATCAAACAATTTATATAAACTATTCAGGGATCTTTTCCAATGGTTGAGATTTTACTAACTAAATGCAATAATTAAAACAATTAACTGAAGTCAAGTAATAGAGCAATTTATGGGTTGTTATCAATAATGGAGAAACGGTCCAGGGTCAGAGTTACAAACAATCCAGTTGAGTTTTCCAGTTGAATCTACTTCTTGATTTCCTAGATTGCTAACTAACAGGTTAATTGTACCCGTGAAAACCTTTCGATTCTTCACGGTCTATGCAGGCTACTCCAATCCCTATATGTCTATGGGTTGAATCACGTGCACGCATTAACGATCCTGTAATGAGTTAAACTAGGCAAGCAAGTATATGTCTATCCTACCCGCGAATTGGTTCCCCGATGCCCGGGTTCACAAACTAGTTCTATTCTTTCTTATTTGCGTTCATAAATTCCCTCTGTCGAGTTCAATCTAAGAACCGTAGATAGTGTTCAATTATACGGCCGTTATAATCAAACAATTATGATCAAGAAAGAATAAACAATCTATAATGGTAAATCAATAGGATGAAATCAACTTTCAAACATCAACCTTCATGTATTTACTCTAACCCTAGAACGAACAAACTATAGAATTAAAGAGAAGAATAAGAGAAAGAGAGAAAGAACTTGGTTAGAAGACATCTAGGGCTCCTCCCCTCTTCTCCAAAACTTGCTCCAAAGTCTGAACTCCCCATGAAAAACAAAGTAAAAGAGTATTTATAGAGTTTACAAACACCTAGTAATAAGTTAGACCCAAGCCTAGACGAAATAGGACATAAAAACGCGCACAAGGGGCGCTATAACGGGCGCCCCGTGCCTCGAAACGCGTGAGGTTGGACAGAAGACGTCAAAAGTTGGCCGCTACAAGCCCGCACCGCATGGAAAAACGTGTAGGAGGCTGGGCGCGGTGGGCGGCGCGGCGCGCCTCCTGCAGCGCTAGGCTATTTTTCTGTTTCGTTTCTCCTTTTCTCGTTTCGTGTTGTGCCCTCGTGTGCTCGATCCAATCCTCAATCAAAATCAAATCTTTTCTTGCTTAATCATGCTCCTAAAAGCTCCAAATACACAGATCTTTTGGCGCGGTTTGACTGTGAACTTGAATTGATAATTACTTGCCCGTGTGCACTAGGTTCCCCTACTATGGCTGGCAAAGGTTTTGACATGACAACTTTTCCTTTGTCTTTGGATTGTGCCTCAACCAATTCACACTTTCTCTTGTCAGAAATTATTGCAAACGGCTCTTCTTGAAGTTCTACAGATTTTCTTTTCAGTAGATTGCCCCTTGCAAAGGTCAGGTTCGGGAGTTCGTACTGCTTGACAAAGTTACGAGCTAAGTCATCCCATGTGAGTCGCTTTCCAGGGTATTGTAGTGCAAACCACGTTAAAGCTGGCCCCGCTAGCGTCTTAACAAATAACCTCAGCTTGATTCCATTGCTTTTTCCAAATATTGCCACCCAATCAACAAATGCTTTCAAATGATCATGAAGATCTCATATCCCATCATACACTGGTGGATCAACCACGTCAAGAACATTCACATTTTCCTTTTCTGCTTTACCTAAGCCTGCTTGAGATGTTAGAGCATTCTCATCTATCATTGTGACATTGCTCTCTTCAACCCTAGGAAGCCCTTCCCCGTTGCTTTTCTCATTGCTCATCTTTGAGAAGCCACCAAATTCCTTTTCCAACAGGAATGCATGCAAATTAGGGAACTGTTGAGCATCACACTCAAATGCTGGAGCTACTTGCATTGTGGGAGGTGCAACAGTATAGATAGGAGCAACATGAGCACTTGGCCCTAGGCTTGGCACATTTCGCAATGGGTTGCGAGCGTCCATGAGCGCGACAACCAATTCAGTAAGGCTATCAAGTCTCTTTTTCAAACTTGCTACAGTTGCTTCAAGCTTGTTAACCTTGTCTGCACAAAATTCTAAACCCAAACGCCTAAAACCTGAAACAAACCTATATAACTTTTGCAAACATCAACGCTCCTCCAAGCACAACTCCCAATTATTTCACAACATTCAGGGGTGAGATTTCCAATTGCCTTCACAATACCAGACTGCAACTCATGAAAGGCGCCAATTGGCCGTTCAAAAATAAAACCTCACTGGTCCTCGGCTTTAGTCAAGCCTCTCATCTTCCTAGGTTTTGCAAGGCTCACAGACCTTGTTTATTGGGCTCCTCACTGGTCCTCAGCTTTAATCAAGCCTCTCAGTTTCCTAAGTAGCCAAGACCGCACTGGTCTTCAAGGAGGGACTCCATTGGTCGTTTATAGACATAGGGGCTTCACTCTCCTAGTATGCGACAAGCATACTTCATTCCATAAGAATTTGCAGCTGGTTAGTCAACATGGGCCTGTACACACGCAAAACCATTCACGAGAGGAACCCCACTGATCTTTTAAAGACACCAGGTGCTTCGCCTCTTAGATCTCACTACCCCATACCATCTCCAAAACACAAACCAATCAAATCTGCCTAACTTTTCCTGGACTGTAATTCTGCCTATGATCTCAAATTCTATGTGGACTGCTATGACCACATAAATTCTGCTAAATTCTTCCATTTTCTGCCCTAAAAGACAACATAGGAGACAAAATTCCAAATCTGATTTTGCTCAAAACATGGTTAGGACTGAGGATTCGTTATCACATAGCACATAATATGCATTGTCGTTGGGTTTTAAAAACCCGTTGACGTAAGGGAGGTTTCCTAACTATGGAGGCGGTATCAAGGACCGGGTCCAGACTAAGGTGTAAATGCATGCATGCTCCTAAAAGCTCCATCTAAGAGTGGGCTAACGGTTGAGGCTGACTCGACCTATGCGGGATAGACCTAGCGTCACAACGCAGTAAAATTGGCCATGAGAAAACCAGGCAATCTCAATATCCCAAACTAACTTTTGGTGACACGAAAGAAGTTTCAAAGAGTGAGGTAAGGGAAATGCCCTTCCTGCATAACTACCTGTCAAGCGAGTGCCCCGTGATGAAATCGAGGAGGTGAAAGAGAATTGACAGGCTCCATGAGGGAGGAAATATGAACGGAATGCGGACTATGCACAAATAAAAATATGCTTCAATACATTCATTTCCAACAATTAATTCTACGCATGCAAACAAAAAAAGAGTTAAGCTACGCATACATACAATCAACACATACATAAATAACGCACATTCGTGAAAATCTTTTGGTTAGAACCATATCCCCAGCGGAGTCGCCACGCTGTTGAACCCTCCAAAAAAAATGCACACAAGTATGCATCGGGATTTAATTTCAACAAAATGGGACTCCAAAGGGCTTCTTTGGAGTCGCCACCTAATTTAAGGATTATTAGGAACCAATGTTAATTAATGAGTGCATTTTATTCTTTTATTTAAAGAAAAATAAGTTTCAGAGATTCTAGGTAAGTGGTTCTTTTAAATTCGAAAGAAGGTCCCTTATGGGAGTACTTTCGAAAATCCGCAAAAAGAGCGGTTAATCCGGCGGTTTTCACGAATTTTAGCAATTTATAGATTATTTAGAAAATATAAAGCAAATAGATAAGGAATAATAAATAAGAATAAATAAATAAGGGATAATAAACAAATAAGGTATAATAAATGATAATAATAAAATAAATAAAAAATAAAATTGAATAAGGATATAACCAATGATAGATAGATAATTAGGCAATGAGTGATTAGAAATTAATTAAATGAAATAGATAAATGGAAATAATTGATTAATTAATAAATAAAATAATTAATTAAAATTGATTAAATTAATAAATGAATAATTATAACTAATCAATTAATTAACTAATTTAATTAGATTAGGTAAATAAATAAATAATGAATTAAAAATAAATAAATAAATAAATTAGATTAAATAAATAATTGAATATTTAATATAATAAATAAATAAGAAATTCAAATGCAAATTATAATGAAGGTACGATTTTAATTGAATTTTTGATTGCACTCATTAATTGAGAAATGATTCTAAACATCCATAAATTAATTGACGATTCGCAAAGAAATGATGCAAAACATTCATATAAAATTAATTTAAGTAATTTACAATAATTATTCACAATTCAAATACCATTTCTATCCTACAGGGCTCCTAATCCGGTCTACGGGGATCCTGTACATGGATTCTAAAGGAAAGGGGAGAGAATGAGTAAAAAAAATAGAACCCGGGAGCGCAACTCATAATTGAGCCTTGATTAGCAACTTGTTGACTTGAGACCCGAACAAGACCCCAAAATGACTCAAACACCAATGAGTCAAATCCCAATTCGCGAGTTTTCAACCAAACTCATTCCAAGTATGTCAAGCAAGAGAAACAAGGATAAGGATTAGTGATATTCAATAGCAGATTCCATAAGTGAACCTAAGAATCTAAGAATAACTTAACATGGATTATGCAGAAAGGTAAAGCGATAGAAAACATTCACACGAATCCCTACTGTGTCATTTAAACCAAAAGACATGGATAATTATCATTACTCAAAGTAAATTTAAACCAATACTCATTAATATATAGTTAATAAAGATAAAAGCAGAGAGAAGATTGGACTCGAATTTTATACTTCAACTTAAGTAGTGATTATTCGCGAATCTGAACAATTTGATAATGATAGAAACAAATAAATGATCCTAAAGACTATACATTTCTTAAATAACTTTGATACTTTTAAGCTTAAATTGACTACTAAACAGGTTAAGCTCCAAATGACTTAAAACAAGTTATTGACTCGATTGAAGCAACCAAAGAGATACAGGAACACGACATAAGCAGCGCATACTTGAACACACACGCACACGAAGAACAGACAAGCTGGAAGAAACAACTCTGGAATTGCAGAAATTAGAAGCAGAAATCAAACATACCCCTTCTTCTACAGACCTTGCTTTCTAATTCCTCTTTTAACAGATAAGAAACAGACCCCCATATAAATTTAAGCTTCATTACCCAGACCCCCTAGATCCAAACTTAACACCTGCACACCTCTCCCACTATACCACCAGGACCAACCAGAAACCAAGCTATACTCCCTAAGACACCTTGCATCCTACCAAGACCCCTGCTACCCCATATCAGACTACAAACCCACCTGCACATCCTTCTTGAACATTCACACATACACACACCCTTTCATTCATTCATTTCACAAACCCCCAGCATATACAACAATACTCTTCTTGGCCCTCCTTCATACTCTCCTCAGACCTGAACAAGAACACAAAGAACAGCATACATACATAGGCTGCATACAGAACTAGAGCACACACACCACCTCTGCATCTCACAAGCTCCCTCACTGCCTTCTAAAAATTTCCCTGAACCTGCAACAACCAGAGCAACAATCCTATCACTCATCCACAACCTACACCACACAAACTCACAGGAACACCAGAACACCTGCAATTATCCATGAACTAACCCCTGCTATGGCTCCTTCCTGAATAACCCCATTTCAACAGAACACCCTTCACCCTTTCAGAATTACCAGAACAAGAAAATAAGCCCCCTATGCCCTCTAAAACCTGAAACCATGGCAAACAACATAACCCTTACCCTGAAACTCTTACTGCCATCCCTGAACTCGAAGAACAATTAGGAAAAATTAAGAGGAACAAACCCCTCATTTACCAGGAACAAAACCTATGAACACCTAAATTCATGCATACAGCAACAACAACAATGAACAGCCCCCTAGCTTCCAGAACTTCCCTTCCTTATCATTTGAAAACTATCAGAAAATAGCTTATGCTAATAGTCTTTAAGCTTCACATAAGGTTATTGACTTGATCTTTAAATACAGTTTTACTACAACTAAACAATGGCCTGAACTTTAAAGCAGCTTCGTTTCCAAACATAAGCAATAAAACAATACCCTTTTTATCATAAGATTCCAACTTTCATGCTGAACTGATACCTCATATTAACTACCATTGCACCAGATTTAAACCTTGGAAACATGCTTTAGTTCAATCAGTTCACATATACACTGAAGAATGAATGTAGTTTAGGTCTTGACAGATAAAGATCACAATTTTATTGAACATGTTTCATACACTATTACAATATCATCTTCAAATCAAGAAACAGTTTCAAAATAACAAAGAAGTGCAGGAACAGAAAGAAAAGAGTATTACCTTTCTAGGTGCAGTGAAAAGGAGCAGGGATTTGAAGCAAGCGCGACTCGACTAAGCGACTCGAGCGAGGTCGATGATGCGAACGACGACGCGATGTAACCAAGAATCAACAGAAAAGCAGTAATACTATATATCAATTTTAAACTGAACTAAAAGAACTTATATATATATATATATTATTTAATTTTTTCACTCTATCTCTGCCTCTCTTTTTTTTTTTTTTTTTGGAACTCCCCCCCCCAAAATGAACTGAAAACCGAGCTTAAATACCTCCATTTAGGGTTTTGGACGGTGCGATATATTCTTCAAATTTAGCCCTAAATCGGACATTTTACTTCAAAGATAGGGATGAAAATCGTCAATCCCCAAAAGGATGTACGATTTTCCTCCTTATCCTTTTAGAAAATGCCCGTTGGAATGATCTACGGCTCGGATCGAACTCGCATTTGAAATGGACGATAGGATGATTTGTTGCTTGTACTGGAGAGAGGGTAGTGACAAAACAAAGGGGGACCAGCGTGACGCCATTTTGAACTGATTCGGGGTTTGAAATTGGGGGGGGGGGGGGAATTGGGGTTTAGGGCTCCAAGCGGTTAAGATTTTAGGGTAAAATGGGTTTTTGAATTTGGGTCGGGCCGGGTTTAGGGTATTGGGCTGGTGGGCTGTGGGACAAATGATGTTGTGCATGTATATGTATATAGGCTTTACGCAGGTAAATTGAAATTGGGAACTATTGAAAATTTAGCCCCCCTTTTGAATAAGTTAAAAGTAATTAAGGGGTTGCTCAAAATGGGCCTGATTTTAGCTTAGGAACGATTTTGGCCTCTATTTTGAAATTAATTAATGATTCTTAACTTAATTTTAATCAATTAATTTTAATTTTAAATTTATTCTAATAATTGGTTTTCACTTAAATAATTAGTCGCTAGTTAAATCTCGGGACGAAATTGGGTGTCAACACATATTAGTTTCAGTTTGGAGTTTTTTGGCTAAGTGATTGGAACTTCTCTTAAAGCTAATGCATTTCTGCTTGTTTAAGTGCTATATATAAGACGCCTGATAGAGTTCCCTTTTTTTGTTTTGGGGTATCTGTTTTGGTGCCACGACTTATCAGTTCATAGCTCCTTTCTGCTTGTCTTCCACCTTCACTATCAGTTAATTTATGTCCATACTGAAGACTGGAAGTTCTATCAATGAAATGCTTGTAAAGCCGGTTTTAGCTAGCTGTAGACAATAATATATGTGTGTGGCTCCTGATCAAACCACAGATGTGTGCGTGCTCTTCAAATAAGTGTAATTAATGTGCAGATGTTATACAAAAATTGGACAAAGGACCAAGAACCTCCCTCTTCCAGTGAGTGATGGGCTGAAAGGTGCTTAAGTAGCCTTAGGGTGTTCACAGTTTATTCATATGCAGTGATGCCATGTTTTGATCGGTGAGTTCATCCTCTCTCATTTTCATCAGACTAACAGAGACTCAAAGATCGGATTCTTATCTAATGAACTCAATGGTTCCAGTGTAAACGAAAGAAAAGGGAAATGGAATGACATTGCAACGAGATATTGCATACGTCGTGGTGCAATTTTTTATCAATGCCTTAAAACAGTCCTCTCCTTTTTTCATTAGATACACAGAAGTACTTTAGCCTCTCTCTTACTTCTTAAATGTACAACTCTTTTTGTGATCTACTAATCACTCACCTAAGTGAAGTTGTACCACAAAGTGACCAATTTGCTTCTTTCTCAGAGTGATGATAAATTAGAGGTGAAGAAACGAAAGCGGGAAAATGGAGGTAAAAAAGATGTCCATGCAAAGAGATCTGCTAAAACAACTGAAAGAGTTGAGAACAAGGTGCGCACATTCCAGCTAAATATCCTTGTTGGCCGTGTTATATATTTTAGGTGGTTGAGTGTGCTGGTTATACTAAATATGATTCAAATATTTGCAGAGAACAAGTTCGAGAATAAATTATGATGCTTTGCCGAAGCTGAGTGACGAATTGGTATGTCTTTCTACTGCTCTCTTCTTGAGCTTTAGCTACGAATTTCCAATGATGTTCTTAATCCACATATTTCCATGTGATAGGTCTGAAAGACGAATTAGCTTTACTTGGTAACTCCTTTTTTTTGTGTACCTCTACCCCCACCAATAGGAATAAAAAAGATGAATCCTGTTTCAGTTAGAATATTGATTTACTTGTCTATATATTGTTCCATTCGATCCTCAAATTATTTCAGGCTGTGGTTCAAATAGCTCTAATTAAGAATTATGAATACTTACTGGTAAAGAACATGTATGCTCGATATCAACTCCTTCTTACCGTGCCTGAACTGGACTTATTTGCTAATTTTCTTATGAACTTGTATGGTTCTTTGAATGGCGTGCAGAAGCCAGTTTCTGGAGAGGAAGAGCTAGGAGGATTTGAACCCAAGGCTTGCGGAAATGATGATTCGGTCTCTGAAGACGTGAATGAGATTGACCAGGAGAATGAGTATGGTGAAGATGATGACTCATATAGACACAACTATGATGATTCATACTATAGAGATGGAATGGGATACTATGATGGTGAAGATTTTGATACTGATTATCGAATCGTAAAATTTGAATAGCAATATCTCTTTTATCTGGATCTGTTTAACGTTATTTGTTGCTTAAAGTTATAGGATGCGAAGTAATGATAGAATACAAGGGTTAAACAATTTTATTGGGGTTGGATATACAACAATAACATGTATTTTACTCCACTCTTGAGGTCAAATCTGATAAATTTTCTTCACTTTGAGCAAGTGTTTTCCTGTACTCTTTTAAGTGTAACATACACTGGTGAAGTGAGAGTTTTTTCTCACAGAAACTAACCAATATAAATGCACATGAACATTCTTTTGGAGTCCCTTCGGGGACTTCCAGTAGAAAAACATCCTTTTAGAAGAGCGTTCTTTATCTGCCTTAGCAGGGTTCACTTGGAATCTAGATTAATCGAGCCAATGGGCCTTGAATACCGGATAGAAAAGAAAGATTCAGTTATCAAGGTAATGACTGTCTTTGACTCTTAATTTTGTTAGTCCCCTGAAAGCTGTTATTATGAAGAAAAAGATGAGGGGTGGACTCTGACACCATCTTTTTCCTAAGACGTCGCAATTGTGGAGGAAAGAAAAAGGTTCTTGCTAATCCAGTGAAACATGAGATGAAGAACTGAGGCAATTCTCTCCTTTAATGGGAACCTTTATCGTTTTATTTGCAGCAGAAAGAAGAGTCTTATTAACATTCTTTTGGCTGGTTCTTGGAATATTGTCGACTACAGTATCCTATATTAAAGCATTTGTTGGTCGCCTTTCTGTTCTCGGTGATTAAGTTTTGTTTGTTTGGACATTGGCTATTGATTATCTCCCATTACAGAAAGGGTTTCTTGGATTTGCTATTTACATGAGCTTCAGTTCCCAAAATAGCAGCAAAATTAGCTTCTTTTAATCTTTTGTTGTTCCTCAACAATTGATTTTAGTTTAGTGGATGTTACTCTGATGCAAATATCTCACCTGGTGATCTATTTGGAGCAAGATAGGAGAAGGTGACTGCTGTATTGTGCTATGTTACTCGGACTCTTCACTTTTGGTGCCGCACCCGTGTCGGACCCGTACCCGTGTGGGTATGGGTGTGGGATCCGTACCCAATTTGGTCAACTGATTTTGGGTATTTTGACCAAAATCAACGGAGAAATTCTGGACAGATTCAATGATTTCTTTAATCAAAACAAAAGTAAAGAAAATTGAAGGAAATAGTTGTATTATTGTATATAGAAATTTCTATGTCCTGACCAATATTTTTTCCTCAAGTTTTCCACATAATACCTCATAATTTAGGTTTTATAATTCTACTTTTAGATTATTGAATTTTTTTTAGCCGAATCCCCATGCGCGTATCCATAACTGGATCCATATCCTCGAATCTCAAAATATAGATCATGAAGGATCCGACCTCTAGATCCGCACCCGTATCAGAAATCTACACCGGAGTCCGAGTAACTTAGGTATTGTGTTGCGTTGTGTTGGCTCAAAAGCTAACACAACACAGTAGAAACTTATTAGTGCTATCTGCTTTAGTATGAGACTTAAGGTACTTAGTCATTTTAACTGTTAAAAAACAGAAAGTGTTGGAATAGAATAAACATGTTTTGTGGGTAATGATGTGATTGATAATAGTCTAATTGTATTGAGTAAAGACTTCATGCATGTAACTGTGCTTGAGTTTTGGTGAGCAATCTGTATCTTCTCTTGAAAGATTGTGAAGGGCTGTCCAAGCACATGTGTACACTTCCACAATGTCACAAGAATAAGAGGTTAGCCGGTTTGGAAAACAGGACTTCAATTTTTTTCCTAATACTTAAAGAAAATCGTCCAAGTCTCCAAGATTATGTATTTAACAGGGTGAGGTAGATTTCACTTACTGCAAATTTATATGTATGATACATTTGATTCCATTTATTTAAGTTTCCAGCACAGATCCTTCCCACTATGTGCACCACAGATGAAGGACTAGTTCAACAGGGGACCTGATGGACTGAATTTTAAAAATTTATTCTAACCCTTTAAATTAATCAGCTCATATGAAATGCAGCTAATGTGGACCTGATATGCATCTTGATGGATCCTTTCATGGAGAAATTGAAGCGAAGCTCTTTGAGCATCTCAACGCGTATGAATTACAGAGAATACTAAGGTTGCTGTGTAAAATACAGTAGCCAAGTTTCATGATTCTAATTCTAGTTTAGTTATGTATTTTGATATACAAGAAACTACATGAGGCAATAGTGCATGAAATTGAACCCCGAAAAGTGTGTTTTTGGGGTTGGCTCGGAAAAGTTTTTGGGATTCATTGTCTCCTAGTGTAGCATCGAGGCGAATCCTGACAAAATTTGAGCTATTCAAGAGATTCCCTAGGAGCTCTCGGGGCCAAAGCAAGTTCAACGCTTGACTGGACCGATCGCCGCCTTAACCAGATTTATCTCGAGGTCCTCCGAGCGGTACCACAAGTTTTTCTCTGTCTTGAAGAAGAATACTACCATCAAGTGGATCCCTGAATGCAGAGAAGCATTGAAAGAACTGAAACATTATTCGGTTAACGCACCGTTGCTTGCCAAGCCAAAATATGAGGAGACGCTGCTGGTTTATTTAATTGTGTCCGAGGTGGCGGTCAGTGGAGTTATGGTTCGAGAAGAGGATGGGAAGAAACAACCTATATTATGTAAGGCTCTTCTTGACACTGAAACAAGGTACCCCATTTAGAGAAATTAGTACTTTCTTTGGTTATGGCAGCTCGTAAATTTCGGCCTTATTTCTAATATCATCTCATAGCCGTAGTTACCACTTTTCCCTTGAGAACTATATTACATAAGCCCAAGTTGTCAGGGAGGCTATCTGTTGACACCCAATTTTGTCCCGAGTTATTTTAAAATTAATGATTTATCATAAAAGGTTTGAAATTAGAATAATTTTGCAATTGGAAGAGAAGCATTTGAAGTTCACAAAATGGGATAAATATGCACCGCGTACCTCCTTCAGCCTATTTACGCAAAATATACATATAATACATTACCCCATTTCAGTTCTTACCCGTTTTGTTTTCCCCCAACCCGATTTCAAAATCCCAGTCCATTTCCCTTTAACCCGCGCCCGTTTTTCCTAAAATTTTGAATCAAAAATGCCAAAAATCGCTGGCCCCCCTCTCCAGCTTGTCAAATTTGTACTAAAAGCTTATCTTTTAGAGCCTGTTGGAGGGTTCTTTTGGTATTTTTATTGAATTTGATAACCCTAAGGCTTTGATATAAATTGGTTGTTTCTGGTTCAGTAAGAAGAGAAAATGCATCAAGATATAACACATACACATTTCATTTTCCAGTTTGAAGATCATCTTCGTTTCATTGATTTCTGGTTTTTGAATTGTGTCGTCGTGTCGCCATTTTAGCCTTTGCTTGTGTTCGAGTCGTAGTCTTAGATCCTCGCCCCGGTTCGCTGCGTCGAAATAGGTAATACTCTTTTTTCTCTCATATTCTTATTTTGCTTTCCTCTTAATCTGCTTGTGTTCTAAACATATAGCGTGTGTTGCTTGTTTATGTTTCTTTAGCATGTAAAATGTAAAGTTTATTGTATATTCTTCATGACTAGTTTAGATTAAAAGAGGTTTAAGCATGAAATAAGTCCAGAGGTTCATTTTAATTCTGTTGTTTTCTCTTCAGCTTGTAGTATTAAAAATGGATCTGTTTCTTCTTATTACTTACTGGTTGTATTTGGAAACCATGTTTCTGTCTATGAGTTCTAATGTGAGTTATGTTTACAAATCATGAATAGAGGCTAAAAGTTTTGATCTTTGCTAATTCTGATGTCTTGTTTAAGCTGAAATCATGTCTTTATTACTCTCAATTCCTAGTTTGAGCTCATATCAGATCAGTCTTCACCCTCTTGTGTCCCTATTGTAAAATTGTAATGAAAATATGTCTGACTTATATCAAAGTCATGTCTGATTTTATCTTTGGTAATGTGTTCTTGGTCTTGCATCTGTTTGTGAGGGTTGGATGTTGTTTCTGGCAGTAGCATAGGCTGGAAGACTCAGTTAGTTTGCATGGGTTGTGAAACGACCTCGGTCAGTCGTTTCGGAAGTTAGGATTCCGATTGACGTGCCGATAATTTTAAAATATTCGTAATGTCCATTAGGACATGTCTGTAAAATTTGAGCTAAATCAGACCTCGTTTGGTAGGCATCGGAAGAAGGTTTCAGTTTTTATTCTCGATAAATATTAAAAAGAGATTTTCGAGCTTGGTTTTGGCGAATGAGCTCCGATTCAAAATCCAAAAGCGCCGTTAGGTTCGTATGATTATTTATGACTTTTGTGAACTTTCGAACGTGAATTTCGATGTGGTTCGGCTAGTTTCCGCTAAAATGCCGAAAGTTAAATAATTTGATTTTTTCTATTTAGATTCGCATCTTGAGTTTCGGGAACCCGATTTGAGATCCGCCTTCGCGAGTGCGTTACATATATTTTGTATAACTTGTATGCAAAAGATGAAATTATTTCGAATATCATAGGGTACCGTTTTAATTTTCGTCGAAAAAAGAAAAGAAAAGAAAATAAAATAAAAGAAAAACAAAAGAAAAAAGAAAAATCTGAAACGGTGGTCCACTGGTCCTTAGCTTAAAGTTAAGGACAAAGTTAGATATGGAAACGGAAACAGAACGAAAATTTAGAAGAGAAAACGCAGCATAAACAAAAAATACAAGAAAATGAGAAAAGAGCCGGAGAAAAGTAGAATTTTTACCCTGAAACATTCAGGTAAGGATCTTAATATATTTTTTGAGTTTGTTACGTGTGTTTGAATATATTTTGACGGTAAAAATTGGGATATTAGACATCGTTTTAATAAGTTCAATTAATAGTTTAAAGGGTCAAATGGACCCCGATAATGGAATTAATTATATATTCGTACTCAGTGAGTTATAAGCAACTTATAAATGTAATTTATTTAGGGTTTGGTTATGTGACCTTAAACCCTGTACATAGGCCTGGCCTGCGTATTGCGTATGCGAATAGGGTATCAGGTTCCTAACCGGATTGCCCTAAGATGTGAGGAATGAAGCCTTTAGTCTAAATTGATATATTTTTCTGCTTATTGAATAGAGTGGGATCGTTTGGCAAGGAAACCAAAGGATAAAGCGGTTGTTGATTAGCCGTACAAACTTTTGGAAGAGGTAAGTGTTTATATCCATTTCTTTGGAGGCAAAGTGCCTCATGGATTTTCTACCACGTGTTCTTTACGTATGTAGCTGCCGATAGGCGTACTCATTACGCCTTAGCTTTGAATTTACATTGTATATTATATGTTAAGCTCTGTTGTTGGTATTGCATTGAGGATTGCATATACTTCCCGGTTGGCGATGAGAGTCCCGCACCGGTGAAGGGTCATTATTGCATACACTTCCCGGTAATCGATGAGAGTCCCAAGCCGGTGAAAGTTCATCATTGCATAGACTTCCCGGTTGGCGAAGAGAGTCCCGCACCGGTGAAGGGTCATCATTGTATATACTTCCCGGTAATCGATGAGAGTCCCGAGCCGGTGAAGGTTCATCATTGCATATACTTCCCGGTTGGCGATGAGAGTCCCGCACCGGTGAAGGGTCATTATTGCATACACTTCCCGGTAATCGATGAGAGTCCCGAGTCGGTGAAGGTTCATCATTGCATATACTTCCCGGTTGGCGATGAGAGTCCCGCACCGGTGAAGGGTCATCATTGCATATACTTCCTGGTAATCGATGAGAGTCCCGAGCCGGTGAAGGGTCATTATTGCATATATCTCCTGGTAGACGATGAGAGTCCCGCGCCGGAGATAGGTATCAGGCATATGTGACTGCATTGCATTGAACCGTATTCATCCCATCACATTGCACCACATGCTGACTATCGGGTGTATTGTGTTGTGTTTTATGTATGCGGTATATATACAATATCGTGGACATATCTCAGTTTTCCTATATATTTCTGGCTCGTATTCTGGGTTGCGGGGATCAGGTTGCACGCCGCAACGATATAAATATATGGATCGAGTTGCACGTCTGCACGTCGTAACGGTATAAATATATGGATCGGGTTGCATGCCGCGATAGGATGAATATATGGATCGGGTTGCACGCCGCAACAGGATGTATTTCTGATTGTTGATATGTTCGGGATACCTATATGTTCTGGCTAGCTTACGTTCATGGTTGTTTATGAGTTTGTGATTCCATACGTGTTTCTAGTTATTATCTGGCTCTGCTTTTTCATGATTTAAATAAGAAGAATTTGGATTATCTGTTTCTTTTCTCCCTGGCTAGCTATCCTATTCTTTGAGGTGGCTAGTCTGCCCCACTTATTGAGTCCTTTTGACTCACCCTTGTTTGTTGTTTGTTTCTTGTCTATCTATTTCGTTTCGACAGGTTCGCTCCAGGATTTAGTTCACCACGTTGTGAAGGAGCGAAGACGACTTCAGCTGTCAGGGTGAGCCAGCTTTTATTCCGGATGGCCACCAGTTTATTGGTTATCATTTCAGTTGCATTTTTCTCCCTTCAGGAGATATCTGTCTTCTTGTGTACTCTTAGATGTCTATCTGTCTTCTTATGTACTCTTAGATGTCTAGTCTGGATAGCCCTAAACCTAGTATGTTGGGTAGTTAGCTGTAATTTCTTTTGTACAGCTTAGAGGTATCAGTATGTCAGTATTTTTTTAAAGTCTTATTCTTATTTTATGAATTTAATTATATTTATTTTCCTAATTTAATTGGTAAGGGTTCGCCCGACGGGTCTAGGGGAGGATGTCGGGTGCCGCACGGCCTAACCGGATTCCGGGTCGTGTCAGGTTGATCTGTTATAGGCGATGTAAGTGAGTGTAGGAGTATACATGGAGGCCTGTTTGATTTTGCAGGCTGATTGGGTACCTTGTAGTTGTTTGGTAGGTTGCAATAGGAGAGGGGATGTTCCAAGGTTGATTCCTAGTGTTAAAGAAGGATTCCAGGGACTGGGGATATGTTCCTAGTGTTAAAGAAGGGTTAGCTAATTGAGAGAGTGTTCAGTGGCTTGCAGTTGTTTTGAAGGGGTGGAGCAGGGGTTGTTTTTAGGTTGTTCATGTTCCTGTGTGAGTGATAGGAGTTTCAGGAGGCAGAGGGATGTGAGAGTCTAAAGGTTGTGTAGAGTACCCTGCTAACTGCTTTGTGTCTTGTTAAAAGGAAGTAGGTGCCTATAGGGAGTTCTGGTTAGTTTCAGATGTGAGTTTGTGAGTTGTTTTGGAGGCTGTGATGGTGTGTGCCCATCAGATATTGGTTCAGGGGTCTCTTTTGAGGTCTTGTGAGAAGTTCTCTGGTTGTAGAGAAGCCTCAGGTGGTGTGCAGATAGTTTTGATGTATGCAGGCAGGTCAGAAAGTTTGTGAGTTTGATGGATTTCAGGAGTTTGAAGGGTTCCTGGCTGGTGGTCTTAGAAGTAGGTGTGGTTTCAGGGTCTGTTGTAGTTAGTTTTGGGTCCTAGTGGGATGCAGATTGTAGAGGGATATTGGTGTGAGTTGCAGGTATTGATGGAGGTCTAGGTCTGTGAGTGTGCAATATGTCCTGTTTGCTGTAGCTGCATAGGGAGTTTGTAGGAGTGTGCAGGTAGTAGATAAGAAGCATGATTCAGGGTGTTTGTGTCTAGTTCTATAGGCTGAAAAGGGGAAGCTGTAGGTTATTGTTTGTTTTAGGGAGTAGTTCAGTGCGTGAGTGTCCAGATTGTGAGGGATGTTTCAAATATGTGGGTGTGTTCAAAATGAGTGTGTGCTAGCTGGAGTTCTAGAGGTTTAATGCAGGTTGTTGGCTTAGAGAATTTTGGTGGAGATAGCAGCCTGAGAGATGGTGTAGAAGTGTGGGGAGGCTTGTTTCTTTTTTTTTGGGGTTTGGTGCATTGTTGCATTTATCAGGTCTTGTTCAGTTTGTCTAAAGGTTCATATTATAGACTCTCCTATGTGTTTCCCTCCTGTTCAGTTTCTTTCCTCATAATGGTTCTGTTTTAGTGATAATCCCAATGCCCTTTTCAGTTCAAGTTTCAGTTATGGCTTTTCCCTTTGCTTAGGGTCTGCCCGGGAATTCATTTGAGTTGTAGTCTGTTCTGAAGTAATGTCTTTATGCTCGTTAAGTTGGCTTTCTACTGTTCATTGCTTGCATGAAATAACTGAGTTGATGTAAAATTTCAAGAAGGAAAGCTAGTGATCTTTGTGCTATGGGAAATTACTTTAACAGTAAACCATGAATGAAAATCATCCGATGTTACTTAAGCATAATCTGTTTGATGTCTAAATAATTGTATGTTTAGAGAGTCATTTTATGTGACCTTGAAATTATTTGCTAATCTTTATCCCTTTCTGTCTTCTTGCATGAGTGCGCTTGGGACGAGTTGGCTAAACTCACTAATTGGGATTGGCTCATTGGCTTGGAGTTCGCATTGGGGTCGAGATTCGGGCTCAAGTTTTCAAGACCTTTAGATAACTTTAGAAAATTCAAGACTCCCAAGAGTTTGTCCAATTCCCGGATTCTATTTTTTAACTCTTATCCTCCATTTCCTCTTTAGGATATTTATGTAGACTTTGTAGAATAGTTTATTATCAATTTATTTATGAATGAATATTTCATTGATTGAGTTATTTGTCTACTTTATGTCCATTTCCTTTATTTTGAAGTCGTTATTTGATTTATTGCAAATCAGGCCATTTAAGCAAATGCGTGCAAAATTTCATAAATTTTCAAAACCACGATTAATAATAGACTATAAGAAAAGAATTCTATCATATTGATACGAAGTAGTTTCTTTAAAATTCAAAATTTATAAAGAAGTTTTAATTAACTTCTAAATGTCCCGAAACGACTTTGCAAAAAGCAACTTGAAATCTAAGTTCCATCTTATGGTGAGACACTCGGATTTTTAAAGTTGAAATTTAGAAAGTGCTATTTATACGCTTCCCACATATGGGTTGGAAAATAAATTAGGACAATCAAATCGTTCTTTCTTAACAGAAAATGCGCTTATAGTTTATTTTATTTTATTTTATTTCTATTTTGAAAATAATTAAAGCTTCTAAATAAATTGTAATTTTTTTTCTTTTTTTTTGAAAAGTATCTAAATTTAATTAGTTGAATTAATTAATAGTTCAATTAATTATTTTTAGAAAAGTGCATAAAAAGCGCACTTGTAAATATTTGGAAACCTGTCGGATTAACCGTTGTTAATGGAATTTTGAAAGTGCCTTAAAAACCTTTTTTCGAAATTAACAAAACCTCTTACTTAGAATCTCTGAAAGACTGCCTTTTTCTAAAACGGAGTTTTGCACGCATTTGCTAATTTGGTTCCCTATTTTCCTTAAATTGGGTGGCGACTCCAAAACTCCAAAAGAGTTAGTCCATTCAGTTGATATTCCTAAATTTAGTCTTTCGGGGTTATTAGTTTTTGGGGGTTCAACACTATCTAAGTGGGCAGTCGAGTTAAGTGAGTATGACATTGTATATCAGCCCTGGATAGCCATAAAATCTCAAGTGCCGGCTGATTTTTGTGCCAGGATACTCCCCGAGGCAGAAATGGAGAATTTGGTTTCTAAAGGTCCAAGCCCCCGGGGTTTGGATACTTTACACTGATGGAGCAACTAATTCTAATGGCTCAGGGCTCGGAATAGTGCTTGTGACTCCTACGGGAAAAAAGTTGAGGCACTCTATGAAGTTTGAAAAGTTAACCAACAACGAAGATGAGTACAAGGCTACTATAGTAGGTCTGGAGCTGGCCAAGGAAATGGGGGCTTAAAGAATAGAGTTGAGTTGTGATTCACAATTGGTGGTGAATCAGGTCCTAAATAATTATACGGCTCTGGAGCCCAGAATGAAGCACTTTGCGGTTCAAACACAGCGAGCCTTAAGTGCCTTCAAAGAGTGGAATCTTAAACAAATTCCCCGAAAAGAAAACTCTGAACCCGATGCTTTGGCCAATTTAGATTCCGCTATTGAAGTGAAGGACTTGAAGAATTATTCAGTGGTTCGAATACTCACATCTGCGGTAGAAAAAATGAAGTTGGAGATAAATTCAGTAAATAAGTCTTGGGAGTGGTGGACCAAGTTTATTTCATACTTGGATTTTGATTCGGCCAGTAGATAAGAGGGAGGCTGAAAAGCTTAGGAGACAAGTAGTCCCTTACTTAATGGTTCGGAGGCAGTTATACAAGAGACTTTATTGTATTTCTCAAATCATATAATGTTAAATCATAGTCCAAATTGTTGGGCCCGTGTTGAGTACGGGCAACTATAATCTAGTACTATATAGAAAGGCCAAGATGGTCGTTCATGGGCAAAATGGTAAATTCACCTCAGAGCTGATTAATAATATCTCACTCCACGTGCCTTTTAATCACAATGCCAACCAAAATTCTAGAAAGTCATCGGAATAGTCTACCCCAATTTCAGTTCCATTCTCCCATGCAACTTCTGCCTAAATCTTCTTCCCAGATTCTTTCAACTCAAAAAGTTTCAACTTTCAACATCTCTGGAAAGGTAATGAAAGATTCAAACTTTGAGTTGAAAATAAAAAAATTAAATGAAGAAGGACCTTGATGCTCCACTAGCTCTGACTTAACAACACGGGCAGCTATCTCTTCATCTCTTTGTAACAGACTTCTTTAGTTTTTTCCTCTTTCTTTGAACAATTTGGACTGTGTTCATGAAGATATAAAAGATTTCATTTTTATCAATTAAGAAATTCTGAGTATGTGCGCCCAGCAATCAACAAAATACTGATACTTGGTTGCTATTTTTTTTTTTTTTAAAAATAAACTAATAACATCTCTACGAGACATACACTTACAATTCTAGGAAGCCTGAAGCGATTTTAGATTAGAATTGTAATTCTAGGAGAGTTGGAGCTCCTACGTTTATTCATTTAGGATAGAATTGTGCACTAGCTCTATGGATATATGTCTGCAAGATTTGTAGGCTTTCAGTTCTTTCTACAATATTTGGTTGAGAAAGATGGTCATTTATTTGAAATTTGAATTAATTTTTTAAGTTTACAAGTTTGGTATTGTTAGAAATTAATAACGGTAACAGGAACATGAATTGTGTACCTGTTAACACCACAGCGGAAGATTGTATTTATCACCTTGCAATTGCCCAAGTCTACTTTGAATCACTAGGAAACAAAGTTTAATTGTCACCAACTAAATGCCTTCCTTTTGTTTTGTGTCTTTTTGGTGGAATAATAAGAAGAGTGGAAAAGTTACTTCTTTTTTTCTTTTGTTTCTTCTTCTTATATATAATATAAAGAAGTTGGAAGATAATGTAACTTCCCACTATCTTCCCCACTCCCCCACTTCCCCACTCCCCCACCTTTGCATATTTCTTTAGTGGAGGAAGTATAGGAGATGTGGTGGAATATGTGGTAACTTCCTTTAACCACATATTCTTATTTCTCCTAACCGGGTCGGATCAGCCCAATTGGAGCGACCCATGACCCGTGATCCATATTCTTACATCTCCCACTTCGCTCATAGTGGGCTGGATCCACAACACAAAAACAAAAATCATACACGCAAATAGTTCGTGCGACCTGCGAGCATTAATAAGAGCTAAACCTGTTAAGGTTGTACAATAGCTCCATAAAGAAATCCAATCACATGCGGAAAAGGATTCACTACTAACATGAGGATCTTATTACTCGCAATACCCCAGACATCATTCGCTACTCTGGTAGCTACTTATCTGATCCCTCAACCTCGATTGAGGCGAACTCGGGTTCCTATTTAACTTAGTATCACAATTACACTTGAAACTCTCATGGCAAATGTAATGGTCGACCTGTGAATATAAGTTAATTTATAAATCATTCTAATTGTCTTCCCTTACTACTCGAATCTATTCATCCCAAATCAGCTGCTTTCCTAGACATGCACCGCATTGCCGAATCACTCGTGGCTATTAGTAACATGCTAAAGTAGCAACACAGATTTGTACTTCAAGAGACAGTAAAAGGTCAAAGGGTATTCTAATGAAAATCAAATTGATTTTTCTTAGGGTCTCACACAATGAAGAAGCAGGGATCCATTCTTCTATTACCCTATTGGTCGATCAGCACACATGGTATGAAACACGTGCTACGGTGTTCTTGCCTAATTTTGGCGCGTGTGTCTCATTTCTAAATATATAAACACCGTACAGATCTTGATCTAGACACTTCTGAATGTCTAACCTGAGTTTTTCTTCAAACAATCCTCAGATCCATTAATTTATGAAAAACTCACATCTGGCTTACGAAACAAGTCATATAGGATATACAAATCCATAAGTCTGAAATCTAATCAAGACCGACCATTTAAACTATTTATGACCTTGTACAATTCAAGGTTCCAATTGGTCTCATCCCTGCACGTTCCTCGACGTCAGAGGCAATTGCCCGTGTGAGAGAGCCGATCTCGCGACTTGTTCGACACACTTATCACAAATAAATTCCATCACATGCACATGAGATTTAATACAAACTCAATCATATATATAGATGAGTATAACATTCAAATTGTTCTACAATACATAAATTTAGTCATATCCTACGCAAACCTAGAGCCATTACATGTTTCTCAAACTGGTCTCTAGATATTGCCTTTGTAAAAGGATCAGCTACCATTTTTAGTGTAGGCATGTATTGTATTGGAACTTCACCACTTGCAACTATGTTTCTCAAGTACTTATACTTGGTATCAATGTGTTTGGTCTTTTCATGATGCTTAGGATCTTTTATAAAATCAATAGCCGCCTGACTATCACAATATAAAATTATCGATCCTTGAGGATTCTTTGCAATATCTAGATGCTCAAAGAATCTCTTCAACCAAACAGCTTCTTGTACTGCATATGTATAAGCTACAAACTCAGCTTCCATAGTTGAAAGAGCAATACAAGTTTGTTTCTTACTTTTCCATGAAATGGCCCCACCATTTAGTAAGAAAGCATATCCAGATGTTGACTTTCGTTCATCCAAGTCACCAGCCCAATCAGCATCTGTATAACCTCTCAACATCAAATCAGATCCACCATAGCACAGTGAATAATCTGCAGTTCCTTTCAGGTATCGAAATATCCTCTTCACTGCTTTCCAATGATCTCTTCCAGGATTGGATTGATACCTGCTAACTAGACCTACGGCATAACAGATATCAGGGCGAGTACACAACATAGCGTACATCAAGCTCCCGATAGCACTTGAGTATGGAACTCGAGACATTTCATCCTTCTCTCTTTGCGTCTGTGGACACATTTCAAGACATAAAGCTTCACCTTTCGCTACAGGAGTATCCATGGGTTTGCACTCACTCATCCGAAAGCGTTCCAGAATTTTCTTTATATATGTTTCTTGAGACAGACTCAATAATTTCTTGGAACGGTTTCTTTGGATCTTAACTCCTAGGATATAGTCTGCTTCACCCATATCTTTCATGTCAAATGACTTTGAAAGCCATGACTTGATAATCTTTAGATACTCCAAATTATTTCCAGCCATCAATATATCATCCACGTAAAGAGAAAGAATTACAAACATATCATTGGACCTTTTAACATAAATGCAATGGTCTTCATCAAACATAGTAAAATCATATGAGATCATTTCTTTATGAAATCTCAAGTACCATTGCCTTGAAGACTGCTTTAGACCATAAATAGATCTTTTCAATTTACAGACCTTATTTTCTTGGCCCTTAACGATGAAACCTACAGGTTGTTCCATGTAGATCTCCTCGTTCAATTCTCCATTGAGAAAAGCTGTCTTTACGTCCATTTGGTGTAATTCTAGATCCAAACGCGCAACAATAGCTAAAAGTAAGCGAATTGAGGTAAACTTCACAACTGGCGAAAAAGTATCCTCATAATCAATTCCTGCTTGCTGAGTCAAGCCTTTTGCTACCAGTCGTGCCTTGTATCTTTCTATCGATCCATCCGCTTTACGTTTAATTTTCAGAACCCATTTGTTCTTAATTGCTTTACGCTCAGGCGGAAGATCAACTAAGTCCCAGACTTTGTTGGTTCTCATGGACTCTAACTCTTCTTTCATTGCTTTCATCCACTCATCCTTTTCAGGGCTCGATAAAGCCTCGGCAATGGAATTTGGTTCATTCACTTCTGATGCCGATACCAGGAAAACATAATCCTCTATATTATAAGTACATTTAGGTACTCCTTTCCTGGTACTCTTTCTTAATTGAAACTCAGATTCACAAGAAGGATCTTGTATTGAAAAGCTCCCACTCGGATCAGCACCATACTCTTGATCAATTAGATCATCAAATGTGTCAGAAGACACTTGCTGACCATTTGAGTTCAACATTTCATAAAGAGGCTCTCCATCCTTTACTTCACCCTTCTTAGGAAAATCATTTTCTAAAAATGTGACATCTCGTGATTCAATTTCAGTAACACTTCCATCCTCCAATTCACCAATAAACACATACCCTTTGGAGTGTTCTGAGTATCTTATAAAGATACATTTCTTGCCTTTTGGACCTAGTTTACCAAACTTGTTAAAAGAATCTTTTATAAATGCAGCACAACCCCAAGGTCGTAAATAATCCAAGTTTGGTTTCTGGCCGGTCCATAGCTCATAAGGAGTGGAAGGAACTGACTTAGAAGGCACTCTATTCAATTTTAGTAGATTCACTTGGAGAACCTTTAGGTAGTATTTTAACTGATATTTATCACGAGGTTTGGCCAAGTGAACCTTTTTTGGGTTTATATTCTTAAATTTGAAGCCGAGTGGGAGAATCGTCTCTACAACTACTTGTAATTTAGTTTTTCAATTAATGAAACTTTGTCTTTTGTTTGCAAGATTAAATGTCATTTTATTTGTTTAATTTTTTTTTTATGTGTGGCAATTAAAAAAAAAAAATAAAAAATTAAGTATGACATGATATTGAAAATCTTAACGAGATACACACTATGAGAAATGATTTTATAAAATATTAGTTGAACATTTAGCTGTAGATGATGAATGGAAACTTAGTAACCTTTCGATTCTATACTAAGTGTAAAATTAATATTTTATTTAATTGATTTGCCTAAGTGTGCATATCACATGCGAGAATGATGAGTAATAAATACACTTGCATTATTGTTTCATTTAACAGACTATGGCATCAAAAACTATCATTGCTGACTTAAACAAGGGTGACAAACTAAACGGCGAAAATTATGATATTTGGAGCCGTAAGATGTGGTATGTGCTGGAAGAGCAAGATGCTTTAGAAGCTATTAACCATGTCATGGTTTGCCCAGAGGAGGGTAACACTGCCCAACATAGGAGGGATCTTGAGGCTTACAATTCTTGGATAAAGAAAGATGCCACTGCACGTGGAATCATTGTAAGCTCGGTTGTGGATGATTTCATTCACGAGTGTGAACAATTCCCTACTACTTATGCCATGTGGGCACATTTGAGAGAAACATATGGGGGTACTACAGTGACCCGCCTTAGACAGCTGACTATCAAATTTGACACTTACAAGAAGCGTCATGACCACAGTGTCAAACAACACCTTAGGGTGATGTCAAACATGATATCTCAACTCAAAAGTGCTGGTCATATTCTCTCTGATGAGCAGCAGGTTCAGGCAGTGATCCGGTCTCTTCCAAGTAATTGGGAACATCTGAAAGTAAACTTGACCCACAATGACAGCATCAAAACTTTTGGTGATGTTGCTCGCCATGTTGAACTTGAAGATGAGCGGCTTGGTGCTGCAAAAGCTATACCCACTGCCTATGTGGCAGAATCAAGTGGTAAAAAGGCTTCAGGATTCAAGCGTAAAAATGATTGGAAGAAAGGCGGAAAGGGCAAGGAGACTGGTGAGGGACCCTCAAAGAAGAGAAACAAACCAAACCCTAAGAAGGGAATATGGTTCTTTAAGAAGAAAGACAAGAGCAAGATGAAATGCTACAACTGCCAAGTGCCGGGACACTTTGCTCGTGAATGCACTGAGCCGAAAAAGGTAGCATTTCAAAACGCATCTCTAAGTGCTACATTTGTTTCTAGCACTGTTTTATTAACTGAATCTTATCCTGTGTGGATTGTAGACTCAGGGGCCACCGACCATGTGACCCGTGATCGAGAAGCGTTTGTGGAGTACCGTCGAGTTCCATCTGGATCAAGGTGGATATATGTAGGAAACAATGCGAAGGTTGAAGTCAAAGGTCTTGGCACTTGCAGGATTGACTTGCGTGGTGGCCGTACTTTGATGTTGCATGACGTCCTATATGCTCCAGAAATTCGACGGAACTTAATATCTGTGTCTGTCCTTCTTAATTTAGGTTTCTGTTTAAACTTTAGTCGCAATGTTGTGAGAATTACTCAAGACAATGTTTTTTATGGTTCTGGACATCTTTACGATGGTTTCTTTGTATTGAGTTGTAATCCTTCTACTTATGACTATTATGTGGACCGTTGTGTTATGGCATGTTCTTCTAGTAATAGAGATGTTGACATTATTACATGGCATGCTAGATTAGGTCACATTGGGCAAGATAGAATGAATAGATTGGCGAAGGAAGGACACTTGAGTTCTTTCTCGAAAATTGAAATGCCAACTCGTGAACAATGTCTTGCCGGAAAGATTACACGTAAACCTTTTGGGAAGGCTAAGAGAGCTGACTTTCTATTGCAATTAATCCATTCAGATATCTGTGGTCCAATGAACGTGAAGGCAAGATCTGGTGCCTTGTACTTCATTACGTTTGTTGATGATTTCACGCGTTTTGGTTATGTTTATTTGATTTCTCATAAATCCGAAGCACTTGAGTGCTTCAAACGATACATGAATGAGGTTGAGAATCAATTAGACAAGAGTATAAAAACTCTAAGAACTGATAGAGGGCGTGAATATCTTTCAAGACAATTTATTGACTTGTGTAGTGAAAAAGGAATCACCAGACAATTAACTATTCCTTATACACCTCAGCAAAATGGTGTAGCAGAAAGGAGGAATAGAACTCTATTGGATATGACAAGATCAATGATGGCGCAAGCTAATTTACCTATCTCTTTTTGAGGAGATGCGTTATTAACTGCAGCCTATATATTGAATAGAGTGCCTTCTAAGTCAGTTCCTTCCACTCCTTATGAGCTATGGACCGGCCAGAAACCAAACTTGGATTATTTACGACCTTGGGGTTGTGCTGCATTTATAAAAGATTCTTTTAACAAGTTTGGTAAACTAGGTCCAAAAGGCAAGAAATGTATCTTTATAAGATACTCAGAACACTCCAAAGGGTATGTGTTTATTGGTGAATTGGAGGATGGAAGTGTTACTGAAATTGAATCACGAGATGTCACATTTTTAGAAAATGATTTTCCTAAGAAGGGTGAAGTAAAGGATGGAGAGCCTCTTTATGAAATGTTGAACTCAAATGGTCAGCAAGTGTCTTCTGACACATTTGATGATCTAATTGATCAAGAGTATGGTGCTGATCCGAGTGAATCTACTAAAATTGCTAAGGCTTCCCAATCATAAAGTTCAATTATGCCAATAGCATCAATTAGTGCATCTCGGGTAAATTGATAATGTTCAATTTGATCAGCCAGTGAAGCCCTAAGCTCTCTAAATTTCTTTTCTCTTTCCCTTCGCATAGCCCTTGCATCCCTTAGCACATTTTGCATCGTCCTGGAAACATCATTCCTTATGACTTCACGTCTTCGAGAATATGTCATACGACGACGTACTCTTCTACCTTGTCCTCTTGCTCGATTTTCAACACCACTCCCACTTGGAGCAAGTCGAGCTTGTCCCCGTTCAGCCATGTCTGAAATAGGAACAATGAAACAATAAGAATGGACATACCATTCGATGTGACAACATATGCCACATTTACTTGTAGAAGATTGCAAATAAGGGTCCTATACCATTATAACAGTGTGGCTATTAGGAAGTCATTCGAAGAGAAATAAATTTATAGGCTTAACTTCAACACTTCATATCTCACTCATTTTAAATCCGTTTATCATCATATGATATATCAACGGAAAGCTTGTGACGAGTAGATTATGAAAATATATAACCCATATTTTAATTCTAAACCAGTAATTTGCAGAAATCAAATTACAGAACGCAGTTTTTTATAAAACTGTCCAATTTTCAGCATAACTTCAAAAATTCATATCTTACTCGTTTTAAATCCATTTTTGATGTATAATATATCAACGGAAAGCCCAAACGAGTACAATCTAAGAAAAAATATGTATCATGTCGAAAATTTTTTATGGGCTAGACTAATTTTAATTTTCAGACATTATATTATGCTGTTAACATTCAATATTTTCATCAACCACTATGAAACTTTTGTCTATTATTTTCTTTTCATGTTTTGTACACATACAAAAAGAAAAAATAAAACATCGGCATTAAGTTGGAACAATTAACCTGGCTCTGATACCAATTGTTAGAAATTAATAACGGTAACAGGAACATGAATTGTGTACCTGTTAACACCACAGCGGAAGATTGTATTTATCACCTTGCAATTGCCCAAGTCTACTTTGAATCACTAGGAAACAAAGTTTAATTGTCACCAACTAAATGCCTTCCTTTTGTTTTGTGTCTTTTTGGTGGAATAATAAGAAGAGTGGAAAAGTTACTTCTTTTTTTCTTTTGTTTCTTCTTCTTATATATAATATAAAGAAGTTGGAAGATAATGTAACTTCCCACTATCTTCCCCACTCCCCCACTTCCCCACTCCCCCACCTTTGCATATTCCTTTAGTGCAGGAAGTATAGGAGATGTGGTGGAATATGTGGTAACTTCCTTTAACCACATATTCTTATTTCTCCTAACCGGGTCGGATCAGCCCAATTGGAGCGACCCATGACCCGTGATCCATATTCTTACAGGTTAGATATACTGAATGTTGCTAACTTATCTGGTATTACTTCTTTTTGCATATTTATTTGTTCTCATAAGTGTTGTGTTCCACCTAAAATGATCATTACTAATGAATACCGGGTTATATGGAGTTCAAAAGATTAACGATAAAATAAATTGGGTGAAATTAACAAACAAAACTATGTGGAATTAGCTTAATTATGATTTGAATTTAGTAGATTAATAAATGGTGCGTATATTTCAAGAACAAGAATGAGTTGTGTAGTACAAGAAAGAGATGGCAACAACATTGGAACTTGGAAGAGGCTCATTCATTGAGCAATAAGAAGTTACTTTTGGTCGTCTGGATTAGCAAGGATACATATCTCAAGTTCTAACATATGTTTTTATCTGGTGCAATAGTTATCAAATTGGATTCGCTTGATTTTGCAAAGCTAGAAGAAAATTTTTGCTGCAAGGATGTAAGATCAGTAATGATAAAGCAAAAATATGTACTATAATTTTTGTCTCCTTTATCTATATCATATTATGATATTTGCAATGTCTAACCCATTCCTTACTGATTAAAGCTTTGATATCACATGGAAGTATGTGCAAATTTAAGAATTATCACTCTATGAGAGTTTGACAGTATGTTGTGGCAATATGAGACTTCAAGAACGTAATCTACAAAAGATCCCCATATATGATGATCAATGAATTATTCTCGAGATGCTTTAAGCTTTCTTTCATAATTGAGACATCGAGAACTTCCATTATTGCAAATCTGGCTACATTCATACTGCAACTATAGATCTAATGAACATGGTCTTTGAAGACTGATGGACATTTCACAATATGCCTAGGAGATTGTTTCTTCAGAACTTAAGCTAACAGAGTGTACTCTATTGTCCATGGAATTTTATTTATTTATAGAGGTAATATTCTTGAGATACTGGAGAGGCATAGATAATACAATATATTTCCCTAGAAGCTTTTTGAAGTTTTGTTTTGTTTGCGTTTCATATAGTAAGTTTTTTTCCTGAAATCCTAGGTTATGTTAATATTTTACAAGTATTCTTGATATAAGATGGTGTCGTTTCAAACTTGTGATCTGATTTGGTGGACTTTTCATTGCTCAAAAAATGAATCATCCATTGTACTACTTTCTATATCAGCAACTGTCTGCGTCAGAGCCCCAGTTTAAAAGGGTATGTCCATAGTATTTTGAGTTTCTAACAATTATCCTATAGTTTCACAAGACTTGTTGCACTTCAGTCATCAACATCATCTTTGTCTTTGATTTGAAATATGATATAACTTCAACCATAAGTTCCTCAGAGACAAACTTAGATAATCAACACATTGATATGTATCTATTTTCTTTGTATGATGATTGCAGTGCTCAAGAGCAATATTGAAAAGATACTGCAAAGAGAAGCTTCATTGCTGCTTGCTACCCATTACCTACCCGTTGGTGCTATATAAAAAGAAAATGTTGGCAGCCTCATTTTGATTCCTAAGCTCTCATTACATAAAAGTTTTTACGGATTGCAATCTTCACTTCATTGTTTACAGACTCTGCAAATGATTTGTCTCATTGTTTAAGTACTCGCATAGGACTTTTTTATGGTATCTAGCTACTACTCCTAAGATGATGCGAACTCTTATTTGATGTGTAAATGGTTCATTCTCAAAAGAAAAAAAAAACATTCTCAAAAAAATGATGATCAGTGTTGCAATTACTAATAATCAATTGGTTTTGTCTATGTGAGCACAACTAATAAAAGTCCTCAAAAGCTATTTCGCATGTTGGGCCCGTGCTGAGCACTAATTTCACTTAAAATTATTTTTGTTTTTCAACTCCCAAAGCTATTTTTTCAGTTTTGCTTTTCATTTCAATTAAAATCATTTTTGTTTTTTGCAACTCCCAAAGCTAATCTTTTGATTTTGCTTTTCATTTCACTGCACATAAGTGGTAACTTCCAGAATCTTTTTTTTTTTTTTTTTACATTTTTTTTACTCCACTTTATTATTGTTAGATAGATTGTACTCCTTTTTTTTTTCATCTCCAATTCTTTGCCACTATGAAGTTTCAATATAGCTATGGATTGTTGCAAAAGTCTATGAAGAGTTTGTCAGAACTTTGAAAATGCAATTTTCTATCCAGCATTTTCTGCAAATCAGACGAATTCAAAGCAATACTAATTGCGTTCTCCTTCTTTCCGCATGTGAGGTAGCCTTCTAGGACTGCCCTGTTAGTAAAAGTATTCCAAAGAATATAATTTCTTCTAAAGGAGATACTCCGGATGTTCTGATTTATACGACGTACTTTGACTTTACACAAAATATAAGAAATAAAGATTGATATTATAAAGTTTTAAAATTTTTCTTGTAAGATGTAAAAAAAAGCAAAAGAGATTATAGTAATTAAAAAGTTGTTGATAACTTTCAAGGTAAGTGTGCCCAACAAAGATTGAATAGACATAATATTATTAATTAATTATCAAATAAGTAATTGTGTCATTCTTTATGGGACATACAAAAAATAAAAGTATGTCACATAAATTAAGATGGACGGAGTATTTATTGGCATTAAATGAAAAAAAGATTAAAGTTTTAGCATGAGCAGAACTCTAAAATGTATCTATTGTAAGTAAAGCTAATTGTATACTATATGTTTAAGAATATTCGTGCTTTTATGTGTGGAAGTAATGAATAAGGGAGGAAAATTGTTGTGCTTAAATGTACAGATTCTGAAAATTGATTGTTCCTTCGTTATAATTTATACCCTTCTTCCACTATTTTGAAGTTGATTCTTTCTTTGGCGTAATTTAATTTATCCTTGATAACAATTTCAATTGTATATCTCAGTTTGGTGTAGCAAAAATAAAATTGACACAACTAAATATGTATCAACATTCAATTGTTGAGTTCAAATTGATGACTCCTGTCCTCGCCTTACTTATCATAACAAACAATAGTAATATTGTTAGCAACAATTTTCTTACTCAAGTGATGCGATGAATTGCCAATGCTATGGTTATGCTCTATTGTTGCACATTAAACCATTTCAAATATGTGTTAGCTAAAAAAATGTAAGCAATCATTCATGAGCGCAATTAATCTTTCATATCTTATCATTGGTCACCTTTGTTGGGAAGAAACCAAGCAATACACAATATTGCACGACGAGGTAAAGCGGAAGAATACCCAAGTCAAAATACTTCCCACACTATTTGAATAAGAGGAGCAAACCAAACCAAGCACAAATGAAATATGGGGCAGCCACCAACAACAATAATAGGCTAGGCAAGTAAGCAAAGTAATCAAACGACAAGAGACACCAATTTTACGTGGAGAACCCCTTCAATGTGAAGAGGTAAAAAACCACGGGACCAAAGTCCACAAAAGCTCCACTAATCAATCAACAAGAGTACAAAGTTCTCCAAATAGGCTACACAACAAGTGCCAAACACGGAGCAACAATACATATACCAAAAGCACCAAAACTAGAGAAGAAAGGAGTAAAATCACCAAACACGCAGCTACTGTTCACGAGCTGAATCCTGATGCTACAGAGCTCCAAATCGATCCCTTCTAGTTCCCAATTAAAGATCAAGATGAGAGGAACGTGCTGTCTAAAAATCAGCTTAATCGGACTAGGAACGAAGCGGAAATCGCCTTTTAAAGTCAGCTGCACTGTGCTGAATTGTGCAGAAAATTCTGGTCGTTTTCTCTCTCCTTTTCACTCACTATGGCTGCTGAATTCTCTCTTGTATATCTCCAAAATAGGACCTAAGTTGGTCTTTTATATGTGGTAATATTAGTGGGCTTAGGGCATGTAGTGGGCTGGTCCAAAAGGGTGTTTATTATCCACATAAGAAGGGAAGAGCCCAAAAAACCCCAACAATTCTCCCCCTCCCGACTATGTGGAGGAGACCGCCATCCCGGCGATCAAACATCATTCTTCAAACTTCCCTCTTGGCAAAGATTTAGTAAGCATGTCTGAACTATTGTCATTAGTGTGGATCTTCTCAAGTGAAAGGAGTTTAGCATCCAACACATCCTGAATCCAATGGTACCTCACATCAATATGCTTCGACCTACCATGAAATGTAGAATTCTTGCCAAGATGAATAGCACTCTGACTGTCACAATAAAGCACATATTTCTTCTGAGCAAAGCCAATTTCCTTCAAAAAACGCTTCATCCAAAGCAACTCTTTACAGCCTTCAACAGCAGCAATAAGCTCAGCTTCTGTAGTAGATAGAGCAACACATTTCTGCAACCTAGATTGCCAAGACACAGCTCCCCCTGCATAAGTAATCAAGTAGCCTGAAGTAGACTTACGAGTATCAATATCACCAGCCATGTCTGAATCAGTGTAACCACAAAGAACAGGTTTCCCTGTACCAAAACACAAACTCTGACTAGTAGTGCCACAAAGATATCTCATTATCCACTTCACTGCATTCCAATGCTCTCTTCCTGGATTAGAAAGATAACGGCTAACAATACCAACAGCATGAGCAATATCAGGTCTTGTGCAAATCATTGCATACATCAAACTGTCAACGGCTGAAGCATAAGGAACTTTCTTCATATCTTCCTTCTCAACAACACTAGAAGGACACTGCTTTCTGCTCAACTTGAAGTGCATAGCTAACGGTGTACTGACAGCCTTTGCTTTATCCATGCTGAATCTGCGAAGTACCTTCTGAATGTACTTCTCCTGTGATAACCACAATTTCTTGGCCTCTCTGTCACGGACAATCTGAATGCCAAGAATCTGCTTCGCTGGTCCTAAGTCTTTCATAGCAAAAGACTTGTTCAACTCTTGCTTCAACTTCTGAATCCTGCAGGCATTTTGACCAACAACAAGCATGTCATCAACATAAAGCAATAAAATAATAAAGTCATTATCAGAGAATTTCTGCACAAAAACACAATGGTCTGAAGAAGTCTTCTTGAAACCCTGCTGCTGCATGAAAGACCCAAACTTCCTGTACCACTGCCTGGGAGCTTGCTTCAAGCCATACAAGCTCTTCTTCAATATGCAAACATAATTCTCTTTTCCCTTGACTTCAAAGCCTTCAGGCTGCTCCATATAAATCTCTTCATCTAAATCACCATGGAGAAAAGCAGTTTTAACATCCATTTGCTCAACCTCTAAATCTAGACTTGCAGCTAAGCCTAGAACAACACGAATGGAAGACATCTTCACAACAGGAGCAAATATCTTACTAAAATCAACTCCCTTTTTCTGTTTAAAGCCCTTGACGACCAGTCTAGCCTTGTACCGTGGAACTGGGTTACCATCTTCATGTTTCACCCTGAAAACCCACCTGTTTTTCAAAGCTTTTCTGTCTTTAGGAAGCTTAACCAAATCAAAGGTATGATTATCATGCAAGGAATTCATCTCATCTTGCATAGCATCTAACCACTTTTCTTTTTCTTCACTTTCCATGGCCTCTTCAAAGCATTCAGGTTCTCCCCCGTCAGTTAATAGTACCCATTCACCGGGAAGATACCGAGATGAAGGTACACTCACTCTAGAAGATCTTCTGAGTGAACTCTTTGGAGCATCAACAGTGATTGGTTGCCGGCCAACCACATTATCATCAACTGGAGCATCAACAATATCATCAACCTGCTGGTCATTCTGAACATGATCATCAACATGGTCATCAACCTAAATTTCAATATTTTCTTCAGGTGCAACAGTCACAGGAACTGGATCAACATCAACTAAGCTCTCATTGCTCTGAGAATCAACTTTCTCAGCCTTGTCAAAATCTTCAATTGTTTGGTCTTCAAAGAACACAACATCACGGCTTCTAACAAATTTCTTCTCAACTGGATCATAGAAACGATAGCCGAATTCATCCTGACCATAACCAATGAAGATACACTGCCTAGTTTTAACATCCAGCTTTGACCTTTCATCTTTAGGAACATGTACAAAAGCTCTACAGCCAAAGACTCTTAAATGATCATAAGAAACATTCTTACCAAACCAAACTCTATCAGGGACATCACCATCCAAAGCAACAGTAGGAGACAAATTGATAACATAAGCCGCAGTATTAAGTGCTTCTGCCCAAAAGGAATCTGGCAGCTTAGCCTCTGAAAGCAAACATCTAACCCTCTCAACAAGTGTTCTGTTCATCATCTCTGCTAAACCATTTAGCTGAGGAGTCTTAGGAGGAGTCTTCTGATGCCGAATACCCTGCGCTCTACAATAGTTATCAAAAGGACCAATATATTCACCACCATTGTCTGTGCGGATGCATTTCAATTTCTTCCCTGTCTGTCTCTCAACCAAGGCTTGAAAATCCTTGAACACATCAAGTACCTGATCCTTGGTCTTCAAAGGAAACACCCACAGCTTGCGAGAATGATCATCAATAAAAGTCACAAAATAAAGTGCACCACCTTTAGATCTTTCTTTAAAAGGACCACACAAATCAGAACGTACCAACTCCAGCAAATCAAGTTTCCTCGAAGGCGGATGACTCTGAAAAGAAACCCTTTTCTGTTTACCGGCTAAGCAATGAACACATTTCTTCAATTTTGCTTGCTTTACACCCGAAAGCAAACTCTTCTTAGCCAAACAATCAATCCCCTTCTCACTCATATGACTCAGCCTTCTATGCCATAACTCTGATGATGCATCACTCTCCACCACATTTACTGAGTCACTAGAAATAGAGCCCTGCATAGAATACACGTTACTAGACTTGTTACCTCGAGCAACGATCAGAGAACCTTTAGTCAGCTTCCACTGGCCATTACAAAATGTGCTACAATAGCCATCATCATCAAGCTTTCCTGCAGAAATCAAATTCAGGCGGATATCTGGAACATGTTTGACATTTTTAAGAACTAACCTCGAACCATTGTTAGTTTCCAAGCAAACAGTACCAATTCCAATAACCTCAGTTTCACCATCATTACCCATTTTCAATACCCCAAAATTACCAGGAGTATAAGAAGAAAAGAACTCTTTCTTCGGCGTGACGTGATAAGAAGCACCTGTATCCACCACCCAGCTAGTCTCATGGCAAACAAAATTAATGACATCTTCATCATCACCGGCAAAAAGAAGATCAGCTTTAACAACAGTAGCAACACGATTATCATCGTCGCCCTCTTTCTTTTGTTGTCTCAATTCTTTCTTATATTTGAAACAAAACTTCTTAATATGCCCTCGAATGCCACAATGATCACATGTAAGATTTTTATACCTGGACCTCGACTTGCTTCTACTTTTATCTCTGTTGTTCTGACCTCTGGACTTGTTGATGTTCGGCATTTTATGCCTACTTTTCCTTAATATTTCCGCACATTTGAGCTTGTTTTGCACTTGTTTGGTGGCTTGTGAATGTGGTTTTACGCTGATGTTGTGTTGTTCGTGTGTAGGTCGTTACACGATGCATTTGGAGTGTTTCGGAGCTTGATTGAGCATGAATTGGTTGAAGGATGTTTGAAGATTGGATCGAGCACACAAAGGCACGACACAAGCCGAGTTTTGGAGCGAAAGAAGGGCATTTTGGCCTGGCGCTGCAGCCCCCGCGCCGCGCAGCCTACCGCGCGCAGAGGCTGGCGCGTTTGGCATGCGCCGCAGGCCTATGGCACGAAGGCTGGTGGCGTCTTCTGTTTGGTGGCACGCTTTTCGGGGCGCGGGGCGCCCGTTGTAGCGCCCCTTGTGCGCGATTTTACTCCCTATTCCTTCTAGTTTTGGGTCTAACTTATTACCAAGGGTTTGGAAACATTATAAATAGTTTATTACTTAGTTTTTGTAAAGAGTTCTTGACTTGGGAGCAATATTGAGAGCTACACACTTCATTGAACAAGGGTTATTCCCAAATCTTTTATCTATTACATCAAGTATTCATTATTACACCAAATCTTTGCCTTGTGATTATGAATATGTGTGGCTAATTTCCTAACGTTCTGGGGTTAGAGTTTACATGAAAGTTGATTGTTGAAGATTGATTTCCATTGATTGAATCCCATAATGGGTTACTTATTCTTCCTTGATTTAACTTGTATAATTGTTAGAGCTCGATAGTTATACATCATCTATGGTTTTTGGGTTGAACTTGAAAGAGAGAACCTAATTACGTAATAAGGAAGAATAGAACTAGTTTGTGAACCCGGGCATCGGGGAATCAATTCGTGGGTAGGATAGACATATACTTGCTTGCCTAGTTTAACTAATTACAGGATCGTTAATGCGTGCATGTGATTTAACCCGTAGACATACAGGGATTAAAGTAGCTTACATAGATGTAAAGAACTGAAAGGTTTTCATAATTACAATTAACCTGTCAGTTAGTAACCCGGGATTTAAGAAGTGAAATCAATTGAATACATCAACTGGATTGTTCGTAACTCCGACCCTGGATCGCTCCCTTGATATTGTTAACAACTAAAGTTTGACCCATTGCTTGATTACATCTTTAGCACTTTAATTACTGCATTTTAGTATAAAAACTCTTACAACCATTGGAAAAAGACCCCTGGATAGCTTGTTCAGGAATTGTTTATTAAGCACTAGTTTGCATAGTCCTCGTGGGAACGATACTCGACTTTGTCACTTTATTACTTGGCGACCGCGTATACTTGCGTGTGCGTTTGGGAGCAACAAGTTTTTGGCGCCGTTGCCGAGGACTAATTACGGACTAATTACTTTTGAACAATTACTTAATTGCTATTCAGGTTTAATTTTTTTTTGTTGAGTTTCTTGTGCTGTTTCAGGCAATAGGTTTTGAATGCAAAGGAACAAAAAGGACGAATCACTCGCACCTTTTGATCCCGAGCCTGAAAGAACCTTGAGGAAGACAAGGAAAGAAGCGAGAGATCGAGAAGCATTAGCAATCGTACTTGCATCCCTTCCTGTTGAAATGGCTGAAGAACAAACAGTAGCAGTGCGAGATGTGGCTCTTCCTAGTCTGAAAGGAGTAGAGTCAAGTATTGTGAAGCCTGCTATTACTGGAAACTTTGAGATCAAGCCCGGCATGATTCAGTTGCTGCATGTGACGGGGCAATATGGTGGATTCCTGCATGAAGATCCGCAGCAACACTTGCAGAACTTTCTGGAGATCAGTGATACTTATACACCGACAGGTGTGCCTACTGATTATGTGCGAATGACTTTGTTCCCATTTTCATTGATTGGGACAGCAAGGAAGTGGTTAAAGGCTGAAAAGCCTGGGTCTATCACTACTTGGGAGGATTTAGCTAAGAAATTCTTGGCTATGTTTTATCCGTCGGCTAAGACGGCCAGGTTGAGGAGTGCAATTTTGTCCTTCAGGCAGTTTGAAGGCGAATCATTATATGCAGCCTGGGAGAGATTTAAAGCGTTATTGAGAGATTGTCCTCACCACAATCAAACTAATGAGGTTATTGCATACACTTTTGTTGAGGGATTGAACCAACATACTAAGATTGTGGTTGATGCTGCTGCTGGAGGCCAAGTGCTGGCCTTAAATTTTGAACAGATCTATGACTTACTTGATAAGTTTTCACAGAGCAATCCTGATTGGCAGGGTGATGGCAGAGCTAATATACTTAGTGAGGGGGCTAGCAGAGCGGCTACGCAGAAAGCTGCTGGGGTACTTCAACTAGATGGAATCACAGAGTTGCGAGCGAAGATGGATGCGATTTCCAATCAAATCAGCAAGCTGGCTCTCCAAGCAAAGCCACAACCAGCTCCAGTGCAGCAAGTTCAGGCCTTTTGTGAGGTATGTGGTGAGGATCATAGCACTGAGGTTTGTCCCTCTAACCCAGAATCAGTGTATTATGTGGGTAATCAGAACAGATCACAGGGCCAAAACCGAAATCAGTATGGTAATAATTATAACACGGGTTGGCGTAATCACCCAAATTTTTCTTGGAGGGATACCCGTGAGCAGTTTCAGGGTAATGAGAGAGCCCAATTTACTCAAAACAATGCACCACAGCAGGGATCGCAGTCTCAGGCTCAACCACAGCAGTCAAATACTATGGAGGATATGCTCAAGAAAATTCTTGCAGGGCAGCAAAAGCTTATTGATGAGTCAGCATCTCAGGCACAAACAATTAAAGATTTGAGCAATGCACAGAAAGATCTTGAAAGACAATTGGGGCAGCTTGCTGGAGCACAAAATAATAGACCTCGAGGTGCTTTACCGAGTGATACAGAGAAGAATCCTAGAGAATTTGTGCAAGCAGTGACTTTGAGGAATGGAAGAGCACTGGAGGAAGTTCCCCCAAAGCCAAAGAAGCCTGTTGGTGAGTTAGAGCCAAATGTTGATAGGGAAGTGGAAAAAGAAGCAGAAAAGGTAACCGAAAAGCAGCCCGAGTCTGCTATTGTGAGACCACCACCACCTTTCCCGCAGAGACTTCAGAAGCAGAAAGTTGATGCAGCATGCAAGAAATTTTGGGAGATATTGAGTCAAATTCAGGTAAATATTCCTTTGGTGGAGCTTTTGCGGGATGTTCCCAAATATGCTAAATACATCAAGGATATTGTTGCTAACAAGAGAAGATTGACTGAGTTTGAGACAGTTGCACTTACTGAGGAGTGCAGTTCCAGAGTTAGAAGCAAGCTTCCGCAGAAATTGAAGGACCCGGGCAGTTTTACCATCCCTTTGAAAATTGGGGAACATGAGGTTGGTCGTGCTTTATGTGATTTGGGTGCTAGTGTGAATTTGATGCCTTCTTTAGTTTTTAGGAAGCTAGGCCTGGGTGAGCCACGACCCACTACTGTGACCCTGCAGCTTGCTGATAGATCTTTGACATGCCCTGAGGGGATTATTGAGGATGTGCTTGTACAAGTGGGTCAGTTCATATTACCCGTTGATTTTATTATTCTTGATTATGAAGCTGATCCTGAGGTTCCTCTCATCTTGGGAAGAGGATTTTTGGCTACTGCGGATGCTGTTATTAGAGTCAGAGCTGGCAAGATGATCATGAAGGTAAATGGGGAAGAAGCTGTGTTTAATGTGTTCACAGCTACCCAGCTTCCTTCTCATTATGAAGAGTTGTCCATGGTAAAAGTAATAGATGATGAGTTGACTGCTGATGAGAGGTCATTCTTGGCTTCTAATGTTGATTCTTTGGAAAGGGCACTCTTATGTGATGATGATGATATCCTGAAGGATGAAGATACTGAAGAATTTGTGGAGGTTCTTAATATGCAGAGTAGATTCATCCCAGGGTGGAAGAAATTTGAGGAGCTTGATAGACCGTTGACCTTAGCTCCTGCTAAACCGTCTATTGAGAAAGCTCCTAATCTTGAGCTCAAACCTTTACCCGCACATTTACGTTATGCTTATTTGGGTGAAGGTAATACTTTGCCCGTGATCCTTTCTTCTTTGTTGTCTGATGTGCAGGTTGAGAAGGTGTTGCGGGTATTGCGAGAGCGCAAGAGAGCTATTGGCTGGACTATTGCTGATATTAGAGGGATTAGTCCTTCCTTCTGCATGCATAAAATTCTCTTGGAAGAAGATCATAAGCCATCCATAGAGCAGCAGAGGAGGCTAAATCCAATTATGAAGGAGGTGGTGAAGAAAGAAGTCATCAAGTGGCTGGATGCTGGTATTATTTTTCCTATCTCTGACAGCAAGTGGGTGAGTCCGGTGCAGTGTGTTCCTAAGAAAGGGGGCATGACAGTGGTGAAGAATGAGAACAATGAGTTGATTCCTACAAGAACGGTTACAGGGTGGCGAATTTGCATTGATTATAGGAAGCTGAACAAGGCCACCAGGAAAGATCACTTCCCACTCCCTTTTATTGATCAGATGTTGGATAGACTAGCAGGCCATGAGTATTATTGTTTCTTGGATGGTTATTCGGGCTACAATCAAATTGTGATAGCCCCTGAAGACCAAGAGAAGACCACTTTCACTTGTCCATATGGCACCTATGCATTTAGGAGGATGCCATTTGGGTTGTGTAATGCCCCGGGGACTTTTCAGCGGTGCATGATGGCTATTTTCACTGACATGGTGGAAAAATTTGTGGAGGTATTTATGGATGATTTCTCAGTGGTTGGTGACTCTTTTGATGAATGCTTGAAGAATCTTGATGCTGTGCTGAGCCGTTGTGAAGAAACAAATCTGGTGCTGAATTGGGAAAAATGTCACTTTATGGTTCAAGAAGGCATAGTACTTGGGCACAAGGTGTCAAAGCAAGGGATTGAGGTTGACAAGGCAAAGATAGAGGCTATTGAGAAATTACCACCACCTATCTCTGTTAAGGGGGTGCGTAGTTTCTTGGGACATGCAGGGTTCTATAGACGGTTCATAAAGGACTTCTCCAAAATTTCCACTCCCTTGTGCAAATTGTTGGAGAAGGATGTGAAATTTGTGTTTGATGATGCTTGTATTAAGGCGTTTGAAGAGTTGAAGAAAAGGTTGGTGACCGCACCAATCATCATTGCTCCTGACTGGTCTTTGCCATTTGAATTGATGTGTGATGCGAGTGATAATGCTATTGGGGCTGTTCTAGGCCAAAGAATAGGAAGAATTTTTCACTCCATCTATTATGCAAGCAAGACGCTTGATGCAGCCCAGTCCAATTATACTACCACTGAGAAGGAGTTGCTAGCCGTGGTTTATACTTTTGATAAATTCAGATCTTATTTGGTTGGCACTCGTGTTGTCGTCTACACTGATCATGCCGCAATCCGGTATTTGTTTGAAAAGAAGGACTCCAAGCCGAGACTTATTCGATGGGTTCTCCTATTGCAAGAGTTTGATGTTGAAATTCGAGATCGCAAGGGGACTGAGAATCAAGTAGCTGATCATTTGTCAAGGCTGGAGAATAGAGATCATGTAGATGAGGGGCCTGAGATTAAAGAGGTATTCCCTGATGAGCAACTTTTTGCTCTAGAAGAAGCTGAAACACCATGGTATGCTGACATGGTAAATTTTCTTGTGAGTGATGTGTATCCCCCTGGGGCAACTGCTGAGCAGAAGCGTAAACTCCTTCATGAGAGCAGATTTTATGTGTGGGATGAGCCCTATTTGTACAAGATAGGTGTTGATCAACTAGCTAGGAGATGTGTTCCAAGGGAAGAAGTAGAGCCGATTCTACAGAGCTGCCATTCCTCTCCTTATGGTGGCCACCTTGGTGGAGATCGAACAGCTGCAAAGGTACTTCAATCTGGTTTCTTTTGGCCTACTTTATTTAAAGATGCTCATGCATTAGTGAAGCAATGTGATCGTTGCCAAAGAACGGGTACCATTACTAGGCGTCACGAGATGCCTTTGAACAATATTTTGGAGATTGAGCTGTTTGATTGTTGGGGTATTGATTTTATGGGTCCATTCCCACCTTCTATGGGCAATAAATATATCCTTGTAGCAGTTGATTATGTATCTAAATGGGTGGAGGCCATTGCACTTCCTACAAATGATGCGAGTGTGGTGGTGAAGTTCGTGAAGAAGAATATTTTCACTCGTTTTGGGACACCGCGGGCTATCATTAGTGATGAAGGTACGCATTTCTGTAACCGGTTGTTCAATAAATTATTGGCTAAGTATGGGGTTCGCCACAAGGTGGCTACTGCTTATCATCCCCAAACTAGTGGCCAAGTGGAAGTGTCTAACAGAGAGATCAAGCAAATCCTTGAGAAGACTGTGAATGCCTCGAGGAAGGATTGGGCTATGAAGTTAGATGATGCTCTCTGGGCCTATCGAACTGCATTCAAAACGCCTATTGGAACCTCTCCATATAGGCTTGTTTATGGGAAGGCTTGTCACTTGCCGGTTGAATTAGAGCATAAGGCGTATTGGGCTATTCAAAAGCTCAACTTTGATATGGCTTTAGCGGGTGAGAAGAGGATGCTCCAACTGCATGAACTTGAAGAGTTCCGTTTCCATGCGTATGAAAATGCGAAATTATATAAGGAACGGACAAAGAAGTGGCATGATAAGCACATTGAGCATCGCTCTTATGAGCCCGGGCAGCGTGTATTGTTGTTCAACTCGAGGTTGAAATTGTTTCCGGGCAAGTTGAAGTCGAGATGGTCGGGGCCCTTTGAAGTTGTTCGGGTTACCGCACATGGAGCAGTTGCATTGAGAGCCCCGGGTTCTGAAAGCACATTTTTGGTTAATGGTCAACGGGTGAAACACTATTGGGGAGGTATGGTGAATCACCGCACTTCAATCACTTTGAGGGACCCTTGATTTATACCCGTCGTGCCACGACGTTAAATAAGGCGCTTCTCGGGAGGCAACCCGAGTTTGTACTTGTAATAGTTTAGTTTTCTTTTGTTTTTATAGTGTCACGTTTTTGTTGTTTTTGTGTGTCGTTTTTGCAGGAATCGGGTGAGCTAAATAAGGTGAAATGAATGCGTTGAGGGGTATGGGACATCTCGAGACATGTCCCACGCTTGGGTTTGTACTTGGAAGCGAAATTCGGTGCGAAAAAATGTGTTTAGGCGCGTTCGGGAGTGCCCCGCGCATCCAAACGCGCAAGAAAAAGAGTGAAGCAAGAAGCTTGGCGCGGTTGGGAGCGCCCCGCGCCTCCCACCGCGCTGAGCTAGGCAGAAAGTCAAAAACCAGGCGCGCTATTGGCCTGCGGCGCGAGCCCAAACGCGGAGGGCTTGGCAGAGAGCAAAAATTCTTGCCCGCGATGGGCCTGCGGCGCGGAACTAAACGCGGAGGGCCAATTTTTGGTTTGAAAAATGGGTCAACGGGTTTGACCCGAAATTCTTTAATTCCCCACCCCTATAACCCCGATTCCTAACACTATTTCTCCCTTATTTTCACTACAAACACTCTCTACACACACACTAATTCACTTGCAACAATTGAACTCATCCCAAATCTTGTGCAATCACTTCTAACACCATCAAGTAAGTACATTACTACTCTTCCTTCTCAATAACATGTAAGTTGTCTTCATAATTGCTCATGGGTGATTCTCTTAACTAGTTACAAGCTTCTTCATAAGAATTCAATCTTGATATGCTTAATTATCTATGATGCTTAGTATAGACCTTGTGACTTGTAAAAAGAGATCTCCCAACAATTTGGGAGGGTTGGCACATTACAAAATCCATTGAAATTGCTTAGTTTAAGTGTGGGGTGGGGTACTGCCCTTTATCTAGTTTTTATTTTGAGGTTTAGGATGCATGTACCTTAGGACTTTTTATTTTGTCACTTGACTTTGTTTTGATTTATTTCTTGCTTTACTATATGCAAAAATGGAAAAAAAATTAGAAAACCAATGAAAAATTCCAAAAAGATTTTCCTTTTAGTTTTATTAGTGGTACATGTCATCCGCCCCGTGGTTTTTCTTATGGCCGCGGTTCTTTTCCACGGGGTGACCTTTGAACCGGGTAGTTTTTCATTTTTAGGATTAGGATAGTTAGTTGTAGATGACCCTAGGCTAAGGAAAAAGGTAGAATGCTAGGTGCCTTTGATTTGTTTGATACCGGTGGACTTGGACTTGATTGCATGTGCTATTTGTGGTGTCCTTGGTTTTAATTTGATGCATGCCTAGAAAAGAAAAGAAAAAATGGAACAACCCCCTTGAGATGCTTGAGTCCGCTTGCTTGACTTGATTGCTAACTTTTGTGCATGAGTGCTTAAATTTTCACAAGTTGCATTCTAGAAGCTTGGTTGAGAGTTGTTGATTGAGCCTTTTTGTGTGGATTACGTGCAATGTGTGTTGTGAGGCATGTTTTTATTTGCTCCATGTTGCATATTAATGTCTAGAACTTGCCCCGTGTGTGTGCAAAGCGAAATCCTAGGTTTGCTCTAGTCGGGAGATGATACAAGGCCTTCTTTTACTTGCCTACCCCTACATATATACCTTGAAAAATTGTTGTTGTGATTTCATTGACCCTTTTTGATTGGCACCCACACCCCGAGCCTACCCATTTGTTCTTAATTGACTCTTTTGGCCCTTACTCCTTAAGCACTTTATTGACATTGTGTAGATGATTGGAGTTGTGGTTGGATGTTGGGAGACTTTTGAGTGGAGCTAAAAAAAGGGAAATACTTATGAAAATTGTGAAGTAGTGGAAAACATTGGCAAGGATGGAAGTTAATGAAATTGAAGAAAAAAAAATGAAATGATAAGAAAAGAAACAATAGCAAAGTTGAAAAAAATTGTGGAAAAGAAAAAAAAAAGAGAAAGATATCCCATCCTTGCTAGTGTGTGATTGAAAAGAAAATATGCTACTTATTGAGAAGGTATGTGTGATACTTGTGATTGGGTGGTTTGATGAGGATTGTGCTTGAAATTAAATGTGATGTATTAAAGTGCTTAGGGAGGTAGTCACTATTACCATATGTATCCTACCCGCCCCTTAGCCTACATTACGACCTTTCTAAAGTCCTAGTTAATCCCGATTGGAGTGAGTCTACATTAGTGGAGTCCTACACTACGGGCAAGCCTATGGTACGTTGTGTGTGACATGTGAGCTTTCATGAGAGTGAGAGAATTCATTTGTTATTGCCCCCGTTCTATTCATGATATTTGTTTTTGTGTGTGATCTTTGGGGGGCACTCTCTTTCATATTGGTGAGGGCACGTGGTTTGCATGAAGTAGGTAAAGTTGATGGCTTTTGATTGAGTAGATAGGTGTAATTTTGTGGGAGCATGGTTGCATTGAGTTGAGTTTGTGCATTTGAGCTATTTTGGGGTGGTTGTTCTCATATTTTTGAGTTTGGTAAATTGTTGGCAAGTTGTGGATCCATGGTAGTCATGTGCGCATTGGTTCAATGGTCGGTATCAACCATAGTCATAGGCAGACCTGTTTTACCTAGGTTGGGGAGTTAGTTTTGACTTGCTCGAGGGCGAGCAAAGGTTCAAGTGTGGGGTGGTGATGTTCGGCATTTTATGCCTACTTTTCCTTAATATTTCCACACATTTGAGCTTGTTTTGCACTTGTTTGGTGGCTTGTGAATGTGGTTTTATGCTGATGTTGTGTTGTTCGTGTGTAGGTCGTTACGCGATGCATTTGGAGTGTTTCGGAGCTTGATTGAGCATGAATTGGTTGAAGGATGTTTGAAGATTGGATCGAGCACACAAAGGCACGACACAAGCCGAGTTTTTGAGCGAAAGAAGGGAATTTTGGCCTGGCGCTGCAGCCCCCGCGCCGTGCAGCCTACCGCGCGCAGAGGCTGGCGCGTTTGGCATGCGCCGCAGGCCTATGGCACGAAGGCTGGTGGCGTCTTCTGTTTGGTGGCACGCTTTTCGGGGCGTGGGGCGCCCGTTGTAGCGCCCCTTGTGCGCGATTTTACTCCCTATTCCTTCTAGTTTTGGGTCTAACTTATTACCAAGGGTTTGGAAACATTATAAATAGTTTATTACTTAGTTTTTGTAAAGAGTTCTTGACTTGGGAGCAATATTGAGAGCTACACACTTCATTGAACAAGAGTTATTCCCAAATCTTTCATCTATTACATCAAGTATTCATTATTACACCAAATCTTTGCCTTGTGATTATGAATATGTGTGGCTAATTTCCTAACGTTCTGGGGTTAGAGTTTACATGAAAGTTGATTGTTGAAGATTGATTTCCATTGATTGAATCCCATAACGGGTTACTTATTCTTCCTTGATTTAACTTGTATAATTGTTAGAGCTCGATAGTTATACATCATCTATGGTTTTTGGGTTGAACTTGAAAGAGAGAACCTAATTACGTAATAAGGAAGAATAGAACTAGTTTGTGAACCCGGGCATCGGGGAATCAATTCGTGGGTAGGATAGACATATACTTGCTTGCCTAGTTTAACTAATTACAGGATCGTTAATGCGTGCATGTGATTTAACCCGTAGACATACAGGGATTAAAGTAGCTTGCATAGATTGTGAAGAACTGAAAGGTTTTCATAATTACAATTAACCTGTCAGTTAGTAACCCGGGATTTAAGAAGTGAAATCAATTGAATACATCAACTGGATTGTTCGTAACTCCGACCCTGGATCGCTCCCTTGATATTGTTAACAACCAAAGTTTGACCCATTGCTTGATTACATCTTTAGCACTTTAATTACTGTATTTTAGTATAAAAACTCTTACAACCATTGGAAAAAGACCCCTGGATAGCTTGTTCAGGAATTGTTTATTAAGCACTAGTCTGCATAGTCCTCGTGGGAACGATACTCGACTTTGTCACTTTATTACTTGGCGACCGCGTATACTTGCGTGTGCGTTTGGGAGAAACACTTGTTTCTCCCCTATCTTCAGTAACCAAAACATCGGAGTGTGAAGCTGAAGAAGATGAGCCTTGAGATTTTCTTCTCATTTCTTCATTTAGAACACCTCTCTTAGCATATTCCATAGTTACAACACCACTGGGAGCAGAATTAGTCAATGAAACTCGAAGAGTTTCCCATGAGTCAGGAAGAGTATTCAAAAGCCAAAGTCCCTGAATTTCTTCATCAAATCTCACACCCATACCGGACAGCTAGTCAAGGACACCCTGAAAATCATTAATATGATCAGAAATAGGTATGCCCTCTTTATATCTAATATTCATCAATTGATTCAGCAGGAACAACTTATTATTGCCAGTCTTCGAAGCATAAAGTGTCTCGAGCTTCTCCCACAAACTTCTAGCATGTGTCTCATTCACAATATGATTACGAACATTGTCTTCAACCCATTGTCTAATATAACCACAAACCTGTAAGTGCTCAAATTCCCAATCCTCATCAGACATAGTCTCGGGTTTATTAGAAGCGAACACAGGCAAATGCATTTTCTTGACAAATAGAAGATCTTTCATCTTGCCTTTCCAAATATGGTAATTACTGCCATTTAAACAAACCATCTTGCTCATATTTGCCTCCATCATTCAAATAGATAAACCACAATCAAATAGAACCAGTAGCTCTGATACCAATATGTTGGGAAGAAACCAAGCAATACACAATATTGCACGACGAGGTAAAGCGGAAGAATACCCAAGTCAAAATACTTCCCACACTATTTGAATAAGAGGAGCAAACCAAACCAAGCACAAATGAAATATGGGGCAGCCACCAACAATAATAATAGGCTAGGCAAGTAAGCAAAGTAATCAAATGACTTAGCAAGTATGTTACATATATTTTGTATAAATGGTATGCAAAAGTTAGAATTATTTCGAATATCGTAGGGTACAGTTTTAATTTTGACACGACCCGAAATCCGGTTAGGCCGTGCGGGCACCCGACATCCTCCCCTAGACCCGTCGGGCGAACTCTTACCAATTAAATTAGGAAAATAAATATAACAATTCATAAATAAAGACAAGACTTAAAAAAAATACACAGACATATTGACACTTCTAAGCTGTACAAAAAAAAATTACAGCTGACTACCCAACATACTAGGTTTAAGGCTATCCAGACTAGACATCTAAGAGTACAAAAGAAGACAAATACCTCCTGAAGGGAGAAAAATGCAACTGAAATAATAACCAATAAACTGGTGGCCATCCGGAATAAAAGCTGGCTCACCCTGACAGCTGAAGTCGTCTTCACTCCTGAACAACGTGGCGAACTCAATCCTGGAGCGAACCTGCCGAAACAAAATAAATAGACAAGAACAAACAACAAACAAGGGTGAGTCAAAAGGACTCAATAAGTGGGGCAGACTAGCCACCTTAAAGAATAGGATAGCTAGCCAGGGAGAAAAGAAATAAATAGCCAAAATTCCTCTTATTTAAATTATGAAAAGGCAGTGCCAGATAATAACTAGAAACACGTATGGAATCACAAACTCATCAACAACCAGGAACGTAAGATAGCCAGAACATATAGGTATCCCGAACATATCAATAATCCGAAATACATCCTGTTGCGGCGTGCAACCCGATCCATATATTTATACCGTTGCGACGTGCAACCCGATCCCCGCAACTCAGAATACGAGCCAAAAATACATAGGCAAACTGAAATATGTCCACAATATGGTATACATACCGCATATACAAAACACAGCATGATAGTCACACGATAGTCAGCACGCGGTGCAATGAAATGGGATGAATGCAGTATGATGCAATGGTGTCACATGTGCCAAATAGATGGAGCGGAATCCTCCTGCTCCGAGGGCGGAATCCTCCTACCCTCAATATGATGCAATGGAGCGGAATCCTCCTGCTCCGAGGGCGGAATCCTCCTACCCTCAATATGATGCAATGGAGCGAAATCCTCCTGCTCCGAGGGCGGAATCCTCCTACCCTCAATATGATGCAATGGAGCGGAATCCTCCTGCTCCTGGGGCGGAATACTCCTGCACCCGATATAATGTAAAGCTGAGGCGGAATACTCCTGCACTCAGTATGATATGCAATGTAATGCATATGAATGCAATGTGATGCAATAATAACCCTTCACCGGCACAGGACTCTCATCGACAGCCGGGAAGCAGATGCCAACTCCAAGCCAAAGTACAATACTCAGATTTCCAATGCAATAGCAATAACATGACGTAATATATAATATAGAATGTAAATCCAAAGCTAAGGCGTAATGAGTACGCCTTTCGGCAGCTACACACATAAGGAACACGTGGTACAAAATCCACGAGGCCAAGTGCCTCCAAAGAAAAGGATATAAACACTTACCTCGTTCCAAAGTTAACACTGCTACCCAACAACCGCTTTATTCTTTGAATTCATTGCCAAACGATCTCACTGTGTTCAATAAGCAGAAAACTATATCAAATAAGGCTAAAGGCTTCATTCCCCACATCTTAGGGTAATCCAGGTAGGAACCTGATACCCTATTCGCATACGCAATACGCAGGCCAGTCCTATATACAGGGTTTATGGTCACATAACCAAACCCCAAATAAATTACATTTATAAGTTGCCCATAACTCACTGAGTATGAATATATAATCAATTTCATTATCGGGGTCCATTTGACCCTTCAAACCATTAATTGAACTTGTTAAAACGATGTCTAATATTCCAAGTTTTACCATTAAAATATATTTAAACACACGTAATAAACTCAAATAATATATTAGGATCATTACCTGAATGTTTCAGGGTGAAAATTCTACTTTTCTCCGGCCCCTTTTCTCATTTTCTGGCATTTTTTCCTTGCTTCATTTCCGCTTCTTATTCTGTATCTTTTTTTTTGCATGAATTCTCTGTTTCTGCTTATTAGTACTACTTAAATGTATAAGGGATTAGATCCCTTGACCATGACCACCGCCTACCTTATTTCCTTTTTGTCTTTTCCTCTTTTTTTTTGTTTTATTTTATTTTCTTTTCTTTTCCTAACGAAAATTAAAATAGTATCCTACGATATTCAAAATAATTCCAACTTTTGCATACGAGTTATACAAAATATATGTATCATACTCACGAAGGCGGATCTCAAATCAGACTCCCGAAACTCAAGATGCGAATTTAAATGAAAAAGATCAAATTATTTAACTTTCAGCATTTTAGCGGAAACTAGCCGAACAACATCGAAATTCGCTTTCGAAAGTTCATAAAAATCACAAATAATTATACGAACCTAATGGCGCTTGCGGATTCTGAATCGGAGCTTATTCGGCAAAACCGAGCTCGAAAATCTCTTTTTAATATTTATTGCCAATAAAAACTGAAACCTTCTTCCGATGCCTACCAAACGAGGTCTGATTTAGCTCAAATTTTACAGACAGGTCCTAATGGACATTACGAATATTTTAAAATTAATCGCACGCCAATCGGAGTCCTAACTTCTGAAACGACTTACCGAGGTCGTTTCAAATTTTTACCGTAGCAACGAATATTAAAGGAAAAAGAAAAAAAGGGAAAAAGGACAAAATAAAACCAAGGCGGTGGCTAAAGGGGATTTATCCCTTAGCCTATGCATAAATCAGAAGGTTTCATGTTGTATATAGGCAAGTGAACAGAAACATCAATTGGAAATGGAAGCATAAACATACTGAAACATAAAAACCTAGAAACAAACAGGAAAATGCCAGAAAATGGAAAAAAAGAGCCAAAAAAAGATAGAATTTTTATCCCAAAATATTCAGGTAATGATCCTAATATATTATTTGAGTTTATTATGTGTGTTTGAATATATTTTAACGGTAAAAATTGAGATATTAGACACCGTTTTAATAAGTTCAATTAATAGTTTAAAGGGTCAAATAGATCCCGATAATGAAATTGATTATATATTCGTACTCAGCGAGTTATGGGAAACATATAAATGTAATTTATTTGGGGTTTGGTTATGTGGCTTTGAACCCTGTACATAGGCATGACCTGCGTAATGCGTATGCGAATAGGGTATCAGGTTCCTTACCGGATTACTCTAAGATGTGGGGAATGAAGCCTTTAGCCTTATTTGATATAGTTTTCTGCTTATTGAATACAGCAGGATCGTTTGGCAGTGAATCCAAAGGATAAAGCGGTTGTTGGGTAACTGTGCTAACTTTGTAACAAGGTAAGTGTTTGTATCCATTTCTTTGGAGGCACCTGGCCTCGTGGATTTTCTACCACGTGTTCCTACGTGTGTAGCTGCCGATAGGCGTACTCATTACGCCTTAGCCTTAGATTTACATTGTATATTATATGTTATGTCCTCCTGTTGTTATTGCATTGAGGATCTGAGCATTGTACTCTGGCTGTGAGTTGGCATCTATTTCTCCGCTGTCGATGAGAGTCCCGCACCGGTGAAGGGTTATTATTGCATCAGATTGCATTCATATGCATTATATGTCATTCATATGCATTACATTGCATATCCTATTGGGTGCAGGAGTATTCCGCCCCAGGAGCAGGAGGATTCCGCTCCATTGTATCATATTGAGGGTAGGAGGATTCTGCCTCAAGAGCCGGAGTATTCCGCTCTTATGTCAAATATTGAGTGCAGGAGTATTCCGCCTCAGGTTTACATTATATCAGGTGCAGGAGTATTCCGCCTCTGGTTTATATTATATCGGGTGCAGGAGTATTCCGCCCCAGGAGCAGGAGTATTCCGCTCCAGTTGGTTATCAGATTGGATTCCCCTCGAATACAGGAGTATTCCGTTTGGGATGGGATTACGGGCACATGTGACCCTTTGTATCATATTTATTTCATCTCACTTCATTTCATTTCATCTCAATTCATACCATTGTGTAGACTTGCGGTACATGACTACTGTTCTGCTTATATGTGCGTTGCTTATTTGTTGATATGTTTCTGGCGCATCCTTGGTTGAGTTTATAAGTTTCATACATGTTTCTAGTTATTATCTGGCTCTGCCTTTTCATAATTTAAATAAGAGGAATTTGGTTTATCTGTTTTTCTTCTCCCTAGCTAGCTATCCTATTCTTTGAGGTGGCTAGTCTGCCCCACTTATTGAGTCCTTTTGACTCACCCTTGTTTGTTGTTTGTTTTTGTCTATCTATTTTGTTTCGGCAGGTTCGCTCTAGGATTGAGTTCACCACGTTGTGAAGGAGCGAAGACGACTTCAGCTGTCAGGGTGAGCCAACTTTTATTCCGGATGGCCACCGAATTTATGTCTATTATTTTAGTTGCATTTTGCCCCTTCTGGAGGTATCTATCTTCTTTTGTACTCTTAGATGTCTAGTCTGGATAGTCCTAAACCTAGTATGTTGGGTAGTCAGCTGTAATTTCTTTTGTACAGCTTAGAGGTATGAGTAGGTATGTGTTTTTTTAAGTCTTGTCCTTATTTATGAATTGTTATATTTATTTTCCTAATTTAATTGGTAAGGGTTGGCCCGACGGGTCTAGGGGAGGATGTCGGGTGCCCACACGGCCTAACCGGATTCCGGGTCATGTCACAATTTCCATACAACAACTATACAATACACATTCTATAGCTATACGCATACAACAAACATACATCGATATATGTAAAACAAAAGAATTAAAAAATAGCACAATACTAATGAAAATACAACGATTTTGCAGACATAGCTTCTATGTAGCAACTTGGTAAATTATAGAAGTAAAATAATATAGCTAAACAATGGTGTCACGGCCCAAAAATCGAGTACGTGATGGCATTTCAAAGCTTCTACCATTAAGCGAACCAATTTATTAAAAATATTCTCAGTTAAGTTTATTTTCAAGAAATCAAGGTTTCCAAATGAAACCGGACAAAGAAAAGTAAAACGGAATATTATGAAATCACTAACAGTGTCATAAATCTGATAATTTGAATAAAATACGTTTATACCAACCCAAAACTCAATAGCTAGTCATGAAACATCGATGAGTATAAGATATGTAACAATGGGTTCAAACTCAACTAAAATATCATAAGAAAGAACTAGACACTACCACGAACTATGCAGCAGCATCAATGCACAACGCTGGAAGATAATCCTGAACAGGACCAAGAACTCCAGAGGTGCCTCAACTAATGAACCTTCACACAAAAACTATAATGGAGTGAGTCACCTTGACCCAGTAAGATCCTCGACGAGCCCTCCTGTCCTTACTAGTTTTGAAAGCTGATGTAATAATAATATATAGTTAAGTCTGTGCAGTTGTCCTAAGATAGGATATAAATTTTTCACTACATTTATAAAGTACAATCAGAGATCTAAGGAGAACCTAGCTCAACAAAAATATCAACCAAGGGATCTCAACTTAACCACAATAAAAAACCAACTCAGTAGCATAGGCTCTCACCATAAAAAGGCTAGATCAGTGGCTATATCTTCTCAATAGTATAGGCCGTCATCATAATAGGATAGACTAGTGGCTATATCAACTCAGTAGCATAGGCCCTCACCATAATAGGCTAGACCAGTGGCTATATCAACTCAGTAGTATAAGCCCTCGCCATAATAGGATAGACCACTTGTTATATCAACTCAGTAGCATAGGCCCTCACCATAATAGGTTAGACCAGTGGCTATATCAATATAGCGGCATAGGCCCTCACCCTAATAGGCTAGACTATTGGCCCAACGATCTAGATACCAATAAGGCAACAATATCAACTAAGGGATAATGCTAACATAAAAGAAATATAGTCCAAAACATAACTCCACGCCAAATGGATAATAATATAACTCGGGTAATGCATGCTAAATAGGCATATTGTGATACCATACACGATATTAATCGTAATATAGCAGATCATGATAAGATATCTCAACTATATAATTTCTAAGCTTTGAAAAGTAATAACAGTACCTTCATAAAATGAACACTGTCATAATACGGTTAAACTCGAAATATTCATAATAGATTGTATATTATGCTCTCTTTACCAAATTAAGTGCAAGTCATACTTTTGATATTCCAAGTATCTCAAATTAGACCTCGAGAATGTATCATAATCATTGCATAGATAATACATCACAACAACCAAACGTTACTTCAACTAGTGAACTCATATCAATAGCTTTAAACCTTTGGATACCATAAATATAGTTTTAACGAGATACATATTATGCTTATATAGGAAATTAAGCAAGTATAAGTTCAAGTATCCCTTACCTCGTATGCGCTTTCCACAAGTACTACGAACTGAATGTAGCCAAAAGTCCACAAATGAAGTCTCGGATGGTTCCAAACTATCAAAAATATGATTCACCACATCGAATTAGGCTAGGAAGAATTATTTATAAAATTTCACAAAAGTCAACGCTGGACCGGGTCAAATCCAAAAGTCAACCCCAAGCCCACAAGCCCGAATCCTAGAATAAAATATATTTTTGGACTCCCCAAGACACCACGAGTGCAAATATGTAGTTAGTTTGCAAATCAGAACTCGATTGAGTCACCAAAACCCCCAAAAACTCACTATCCGAAGTGGGTCGGGGCCTCAAAGTCCGAAAACAGAAATCGACCTAAAGTCATATTACCCATTTGAATACTAGTTCACACATATAAAGTTTGTCAAAAATGGAATCCATTTACCCCTTCAAATCATCAAAATACTCCATTTTAGGCTTAGGGCAAAACTCCAAACATTAGGCATGAAAACTCAAGATTTAACGGATAAAATCGCACCAAAATCGAGTATAAAAATCCTTATATAATAGAGAATCATTACCTTAAAAATCACAAAACAGTTCCACTCGAAAATCCGGTTCCAACGAGTGGAGCAAAAATGATATAAATAAAAGCTAAAATCAGCCTTATAAGGCGGGCGAAGTGCACCAAAGGCCACTTTGGGCAGTGGTCTTCGATTTGAGGCCACTTTTTTTTTATTGGTTTTACATGAATGATCACTTTTTGGTACTTCAATTCTTTTGAGTTGAACTTCACACAAGTTCAACCCACAAGGATTGAAGTTCAACTTCAGCCCACCACAACGATTGAAGTTCAAATTCAGCTCACAAGGGTTGAAGTTTACGCATCTATACCTAAAATTTCAGCCCTTACAGATTGAAGTTGAAACTTCATAATTTAGGCATGAAGTTCAACCCACAAGGTTTGAACTTCAGCCCACAAAGATTGAAGTTCCAAAAAGTGGCTTCTCATGTAAGACCAATAAAAAAAGTAGCTTCAAACTAAATACCAATGACAAAAGTGGCATGTGAGTGAAAATTTTACACCGGATCCACGGGTCCGAGTTGGGTCCCGCTGGGTCGGCTCCGCGGACCAACAACTACCCGCTTCACTATTTTGGCTCTAAAAACCTCATACAACATCCGATTTGAGCGATTCCAGTTGCGTTAGTTTCTAAATTTCGATACGCATCTATCCCAAGAATAAAAACTAAATTCCAACATCAAATTAGTATAATGAGATACAAAAACACCAAAGATGCTACACTTTTGCCACATGCTGAAATACCAAACATGACCAAACGAACTCGAAATCCGTTTCCGAAAGTTCCTACGAGTTGAAAATAATCATATGAAGCTATTGAAACCAACTAATTTACAAATAGAGCTTGATTACTCAATAGGACAAGTTTTCACCATTTTCTAGTCAGTGAAAAACCTAAAGTTGAAACATTTACCAAAACCGAACCAAACGAATTTTAAATCAAACAAAATTTAGCACCATGCTCAAATATGACTTAACTGAGCTAATAATGCCAATAAAATGCATATCGAAGATTAGGTTCACCAAAATGACCGAGCGGGTCGTTACAATCTTCCCTACTTAGACTCGTTCGTCCACGAACGAACCAAGCACAAAGCCAATGACACATTCTCTGTTCGAAGACCACCAATCGACCTCAAAAAATTTCTTAGTCTTAAAATTCTTAGAAATTTCGACAGCACCTCCCCTAAAACTAAAGGATCGCTGGAAATATCAAACAATCACACCAACTACAACAACCACACGGTACAACCGTAACACCGATAATAACTAAATAACAATATAAATGCCCTACATGGTAACAATATCAAAGTTGAACATAAGGATTCCACGATGAGATGAAACGAGAGAAAACCTGCAATCCCAATAGCAATACCGACCATACACAATGCCATAATTCCCTCTAACGCACAAGATTTGCGAAAATTTCGGCAACACCTCCCCTAAAATTGGGCGACCACCTAACTACTAATAGCTACAACAATCCAAGGCATAACAATCCAACCAAAAGAAAATAGCAACATCATATAAATATCTAGAATCAATTCAATATCATGGGACCCCAGACGGCCACCAACACGACCAAAATTATACAGTAACAACAAATTGACAAGGAAAAAGGGCAAACCTGAACCGACCAACAGCTGAGATATTCCATCTGCACACTCAAGCCTAACCATCTAAGAATTTTCTTTGGCCAACAATCTGACACGGAGTAATATGAATCTCACATACCTCAACACAGAACCAGATGGCACAAAACCAAATTAGTACAAGAAGGATTAATAACCAATTTGAATCCACATATCCGATACAAACCTCGATCGACCGAATGGTACCGACAGAGCGCACAAGGCCTAGAAGCAACATAGCAACTAATCCTCCATCACAAACTACCGATGGAAACCTCAAATCAGATGACCAAAAGCACGACAAGGATCACCAATGAACAAAACTCACATAACCGGGGTCAGCCCAACCAGATGCTCGAAACATGGCTTTCCAAACCAACGACGAACAGAAGAACAGATACCCAACTCTATCAATGAAGAAACATAACCATGCCTAAGAAAACCACAACATGGCCTGATCCAACATTGACCGAGACTCTTTAAAAAATAGAGGTAACCTAAAGACACAATGGTAAACCACCAATACCAACATTATAAAGCCTAACACACTCTATAACCGGCAACTATCAAAATCATCCCCGAATATTTATCAGCTGCTAAGATGAACCAATCCTAACTAAAAAATACCCCACAACACTAAACAAGATGCCTCAACCCAAAACGAGATACTGCCTCAAATTTCAGGTGAAATCACCAGTCTCAAAACACACCGATCCTGACAAACCAACTTGCTTCACGAGAAAACTGAAACTAATTCCCGCCTACAACTGACATACATCAACACCATCACTAGATCTCAGGATACAACTAAAAGCACAAAACATACTGCATAACACAACCTCCAACACTAAGAGACAAGAAATTAGAACCATCTATTGTGTAGCATACCTCAGTATCCACAAGGATCAGTCACAACAAGCCCAAAGATAATTTACCACGGTCGACGCACCAAAAATTATGACTCAAGGCATAAAACCAACTATTTCCAGGAGTAGCTGATCCCCCACTTAGGATTCGCACCAGGAAATCCAATGCGAGAGCACAAGTATAACCATCCCAACTTGGAAAGACCACATATTCAATCACCACAATCTAACTCTCAAGCTAAACAAAGGTCGAACATTTATAGCGAAAAAAATATTAGAACACAATTAACGATCCATCAACAACTGCAACAGATCAAGTGCTTGAACCACAACAGCTCCCTAGTGAAGCCAAAACAACGAAAATAACTACGACCATCTCAATCTAGCCCGACGGCCACAAACCGCAACCTTAAATCCACACATGGTTCTGCACACAAAAGCATAGCTTCAACATCATTCGACACAACACGGTCTCCAAAAAAAACCACGGAAAATTCATACACCCAAGTGTTGACCTAGTGCAAATATTAAGAATACACCACCGATTTGAAGCAACAAAATAAAAACACAGCCTCGCCAAGTCACACCTGCTAAAAGAACTCCGCTACTTGTTCCAAACAAGCAGCCAAAATATCAATGACTTGCCACAAATATTCCCGCACAAACTTAGCTCCCTCACTACCTGATCACAAGATCGCAAGTCGCAGAAGCCTTACGGACCGACCAATGTAACCACGCAAAGAGTCCTGTGACCGCACTCTTAGTCATACAAAGCGATGCGCCTGCGATAACTCCCTCGTAACTGCACATCTCAAAGTCTGTACCCTACACAAAAACCCAACCACACATGTACGACTTGGCCCCACGAGCCCTACACACGACTCTCAAACTAATAACACACTTGGGACTGCTTCCTGACAACTCGCATAACTAACCATCACGGTCATGACGAAACACGCAAATCGACAACACAAATATCGGTCCGAGTTCTGAAGTCCAACACTCTAAGAAGACGAGACACCGGACTTATAACATCTAAACAAAACTCAGAACTCATCGATTCTACTTGAGCCAACCACCACGATAAAAGAAAAAAAGGTTCAACTTTTATTGATAAGAAGTCTCAACAAGACGATTCCAACAACCACAAGTGTCGCGCAATCTACCATAGACTCCCCCACTTGGGTTTCGGCCAAGATTGAGTCATCAAAGGAATTCTAGGGTCCACGACCGATAGGAAATACCACAAATCCAATGTTACCACTTTCAGTTTCCAAAACCCAAGGTGCTATCACCTTGCACGAATTAGGGAAAAATATTGAAAACCAATAAAGCCTCAAGTCACGAAAATTTCTAAGCACTCGGCCCAGCCGAAAGAAATCCTATCCAACAACGGGGAACGATAATAGAAAGAGTTAGCACGATTTTTGATTTCACTATAATATGCTTGACATGATTAACTTAACACTCTCAAGAAGCAAGCATGCAAGGAATGAGTGTTAGTTTAAAACATGTAGTCGTACCGCATATCTGACTGCGTCGGCCCTTGGCCCGACGTTTTCTAAAACTTTACAATAGAACGCCAACCCGCAGCTGGTCGTCTTACAAATAGATATGGTGTGTCGAGATCGATCCCATTCATCTCACGCCAACAATGCATAAAAGAAGAAACTATCAATTATAATGCAAAGACAAGCAACGTTGTATCGGACTCCGCTCTGAAAGTCTAACGCCACCAAAACCTCTCACAAAAGGGTAGCAACTTACCTTACAAATCCCGCTCTTGGTCGTTACACATGCTCTGATCAAGAAGAGATAGAGATTCAAAAGATTACCACATTAAAAGGTTAGCAACTAACAAAACTCTACTAACAATCGGTTGAAACTTAAAAGGCCAATTAAAACATACGTCCACACTGACGTATCTGATGCAAGGAGATATTATTTGAATGAAATGCAAAGCACGAACTTCGATTAGAAGGAGGGAAACGACACTTTCCTAAATGCCTCCATAGCCTTCGATTAGAAGGAGGGAAACAAGACTCTACTAAGAAATTGCTCCATGACTACCGAGAACTCGACTTAGAACCTACGGCACTCTGATACCAATTTGTCACGACCCAAAAATCGAGTACGTGATGGCACTTAAGAGCTTCTACCCTTAAGCGAACTAATTCACAAAAAATATTCTCAGTTAAGTTTATTTTCAAGAAATCAAGGTTTCCAAAAGAAACCGGATAAAGAAAAGTAAAGCAGAATATTATGAAATCACTAACAATGTCATAAATCTGATAATTTGAATAAAATACTAAAATAGTTTATACCAACCCAAAACCGAATAGATCGTCATGGAGCATTGATGAGTATAAGATATGTATCAATGGGTTCAAACCCAACCAAAATATTATAAGAAAGAACTAGACACTACCACGAACTATGCGGTAGCATCCATACACAATGCTGGAAGATAATCCCGAACAGGACCAAGAACTCCGAGGTGCCTCAACAAATGAACCTGCACACAAAAACTATAAGGGAGTAAGTCACCGTGACCCAGTAAGATCCTCGACGAGCTCTCCTGTCCTTACTATTTTTGAAAGCTGATATGATAATAATATATAGATAAGTCTGTGCAGCTGTCCTAAGATAGGATATAACTTCTTCACTACATTTATAAAGTACAATCAGAGATCTAATGAGAATCAAGCTCAACCAAAATATCAACCAAGGGATCTCAACTAAACCACATTAAAAAACCAACTCAGTAGCGTAGGCCCTTACCATAAAAAGGCTAGACCAGTGGCTATATCTTCTCAGTAGCATAGGCCCTCACCATAATAGGCTAGAGCAGCGGTTATATCAACTCAGTAGCATAGGCCCTCACCATAATAGACTAGACCAGTGGCTATATCAACTCAGTAGCATAGGCCTTCGCCACAATAGGCTAGACCACTGGTTATATCAACTCAGTAGCATAGGCCTTCACCATAATAGGCTAGACCAGTGGCTATACCAACTCATTGGCATAGGCCCTCACCCTAATAGGCTAGACTAGTGGCCCAACGATCTAGCTACCAATAAGGCAACAATATCAACTAAGGGATAATGCAAACATAAAAGACATTTAGTCGTAAACATAACTCCACGTCAAATGGATAATAATACAACTCGGGTAATGCATGCTAAATATGCATATTGTGATACCATACACGATATTAATCGTAATATAGTAGATCATGATAAGATATATCAACTAAATAATTTCTAAGCTTTGATAACTAACAACAGTACCTTCATAAAAGGAACACTGTCACAATACGGTTAAACTTGAAATATTCATAATAGATTGTTTATTATGCTTTCTTTACCTTAGTCCCGTGACCGCACTCTTAGTCATACAAAGCAATGCGCCAGCGATAACTCCCTCGTAACTGCACAGGTCAAAGTCTGTACCCTACACAAAAACCCAACCACACATGTACGACTTGGCCCCACAAGGCCTACACAGGACTCTTCCACACAATAACACACTTGGGACTGCTTCCTGACAACTCGCATAACTAACCATCACGGTCATTGCGAAACACGCAAATCAAAAGCACAAATACCGGTCTGAGCTTGTAACGACCCTCAAATAGCCGTTACGGGATCTGGGACCTTGATTTGCGTGTCGACAGTCCCAAAAGCTCCGTTAGGTCATTTATGACCCGTCTGTGAAATCTGAGTCGAAACGGAGTCCGTTTGATAGGTTTTCGAGAAAAGGATCCGTTTATAAAATTCCAGAAAGGAATTTGGGGTTTCGATAGGTCGTTTTGAGTAAACGAACCCTGATGGAAAATCTGAGCGCACCGTTAGGTCCGTCTCGTCATTTATGATATGTAGCAACCTTCAAAATTGAAAACGGACCTCGTTTGATAGGACTTTTGATAAAGTCCCCGTTTCGGAAGTTTAAAAGAGTTAAAAGAGGTTTTCGAGCTCGATTTGAGCAAATGAGCTCCGATGAGAGATCCGAAAGTTCCGTTAGGTTCGTATAGTCATTTGTGACTTGTAGCAACTTTCGGAATTGGATTCCGAGGTCGTTTGGTTAAATTTCTCTATTTTGGCGAAAGTCAAAAATTGAACCTTTGCCGTGGGACCCACTTTTTGAGTTCTGGAGGTCGGAATTGAGTTCCGTCTTTACGAGCATGTCACCCAAGTATTTTATGGCTTGTGTACAAAATTTTGGATCATTCCGAGCTTCGTAGGGTCCCGTTTTACCCCTAAAACAATAGAAAATCTGGTGCGACTTTTCTGTTCTGTTTTGGCGCAAACAGCCGGATAAAAGCTGATTTTCCGGCCAATCCGTAAGGAATTAGGAAAAACTCAAAACATGAAAGTTGTAGCCCTTTGAGTTGTGGTTCTCATGGCATCGGTTTCAGGTAATTTTCGCATTCCTATCAAACGTTATGATTTTTTCAAAAGATGCTGTCACAGAGGCAAAAAAACTGCTATAAAAAGGCCATTTCGGGCCATTTCGGTTCATAACTTATAAAAATCATTTGGTGAGCTCTTGAGGCGATTTTTGGGTATTTCTTGAAGACCCAATCATACTTACACTTAAGGTAAGCCCTTTCAATCCATCTTTATGTTGATTAACACAAGAATCAAAGGGTTGATTCTTGGAAATGGGTTAGAACCGTAGATTCTTAAGAATTGGGGAAAGACATCGAGCAAGGCTCGCATGTGGAATCTAAGTGTACTTTTGGACTCACGGGAGCGTGGGGAGTCCGGAAAAGTACATTTTGTAAATTTAGGGCTCGGCCCTATCCGGGGGCATTTTGGTAATTTTTACCCTAGGATGCCTATAGGCTTAAATAGCTACAATTGAGCACTCATATGTGCTATATCTTGTCTTAATATACCTAGTGGAGAGTCCTTCGCAGACAAGGCGAGCGGGAAAGGAGATTCTTCCCGGCATTTGAGCTCGAATTTCGAGGTAAGTGAGACTTGACCTCTATTGTGCTTGTGGACTCTTCCTTCATGTTAGTATGCTTCATGTACGCATATATATACCTAACAATGGTTAGGATTAATGATGTGAATTACTTGCTATTATTGTTTGTTATAAATAGCGAGATTGTGACTCGACCGAGGTATGTGCCGGTCTAAACGCTACGTCGAGGTAGCTTAAATTTATATCGTAGTAACGCTTGCTACGCCATGCTTAGATAGCAAGAACATGGGACATGGCCGAGGATGTTGCCGGCATGTCATGATAAATGTCTTGCCGAGGATTTTGCCGGCTTTTGTATGATATTGGTACTTGATTTGTTCACGTGCCGGGTTGGGTAGTGCTGTCCATACGTAACCTTAGGTTGGACGACATGGGAGTAGGGATTGTACCCCCAAACTGTGGTCGGGTTAACCTTCGCCTTACGTTCAGCTAGCATAACCAACCTGGGTTACGGTGACTGTGAAATAATATCGTTATTAATATTTCTGTTATTATTTCTGTTATTGTTATTAATGTCGTGGATATTAATACTGTTTGAGGGACACTTGACAGGGGGTGTGGTGTCGCCTATACTATGAGATGTGTCACACTTGACAGGGGGTGTGGTGTGGACACTTGATCTTTGAGATGTGACACACTTGACAGGGGGTGTGGTGTGGTCACTTGATTTATTGAGATACGACGCACTTGACAGGGGGTGTGGTGTGATCGTAGACAGATTTGAGATGAGCCAACGACTACGGGTCGTTGGTCTACTTATTCATGATTGTGATAGTGACTTCGGGTCACGGTATATGGTTGATACTTAGTAGTGGTGTTGCTAGTCCATCGTAGGTCTAGGTTAGTCGGCACGGGAGTAGAGATTGGACCTCCAAACCGCCGCTGAGTTGACCTATGCCTTACGTTGGATGGGCATAATCCTTGAGACTTCTGGTTACTACTTGTGTGTATGGAATGTGTTACATCTATTTGTGATTTCACTACTTTATTGAATGATTACTATAGTACGTTGTTGCTTATGATGCATGTAGCGACTTGTCCCGCAAGGGTACCTTAGCGGGCCTGTCGGTGATCTTACTGGGCTTCGGCTCATAACTTACTCTGCTACGTGCGCAGGTCCTTCATCCAGTCAGCAGCCCGGACGTTAGCGGTTCCCGAGGCTTCTGAGACTTTTGATTGAGGTGAGCCGACCACACAGACCGTGGTGGCATACCGCCGGAGTCACTTAGAGATAGGACTCAGATTTCTTTGATGTATATTCATACTTTATTGAGTCACTCTTAGAATGCTCCAATTCTTTTGTGGATATATTCTTTTGGACTTCACCCTTTTATATTTATATATCCATTTATGATCTTTTCACATTATTGTTCTTTTCCGCATCTTGTTTCATTGGTTCGCCTAGGCAAATGTTGTTTAGGTGCCATCACGAGCCCTTGGAAATTGGGTCGTGACAGTTTGGTATCAGAGCCCTAGGTTCTAATTCGAGTCCTAGGAGTCTTGGAGCAGTGTCTGAGTAGAGTCTTGCTTATGGGTATGTTGTCGACCATACTTATGAGCGAGAGGATAAAAGGGCATGTTAGGAAATGTTTTCCCTTCGTTTCATCTCTATTCGTGCTGAGTAGCTTATATAGGTGCTGACCCTTTTTCGTGTATTGTATCAGATGGCGAGGACGCGAGCATCCTCAGCTAGGAGGGCTGCATCTTCTACACCCGCGTCTGCGGGAGAGCCATCACCACCTACGCAGCCGCCAACTGCTAAGAAGACTCGGGCAGGTCGCCCGTCAGCCACTAGGCAGGACACAGCTATCCCTGCGGTGTCCGCAGCGACTCTGTCAGCATCTATTCCCCCTGTGCCTGCTGTTGTGCCAGGCACCGTTGTGATCTCTTCAGAGGAGTATATGAGACTGATGGCCTTGTCTAGCCATCAGGTCCCTGTCAGAGATGATGTTGCAGCTCCTGTTTCGACTCCTCAGCCGACCACACCTGTTATGAGCACGCCTACTTCTGAGGCTGCTCCTGATCATATTGCCCAGCCTTCTGCTTCTGCTCCTCAGGCAGGTCCTGTTATTTCTACTCCTCCTATGGGCACTGAGGAGGTTGCCAAGAGGATAGAGTCATTCATGAAGCTTCAGCCTCCAGAGTTCGACGGTACCTCAGCTACATGTACTGCCCAGAGGTACATTCAGAAGTGTGAGAAGATTTTGACTTGGTACTAGAGACACCTTAGGGGTGCAGTGTGCTTCTTTCAGATTATCGGGAGATGCGGAGACATGGTGGGTCTCCATGATGCGGCAGAGGTCAAGTGACCTCCCTCCTTTATCTTGGGCTGAGTTCGTGTCTATGTTCATGAGCAGGTTCGTGCCCCAGAGTCAGCACGATGCTCAGAGGCGCGAGTTTGAGGGGTTGAGGCAGGGAAACCTGTCTGTTTCAGAGTATGACACCAGGTTCTTGTGGTTGTCTCAGTTTGCGCCGGCTATGGTGGCTCAGTAGAGGGACAAGGTCCTCCGGTTTGTTGAGGGTCTTCATCCCCGCTTGCAGGTAGCTGTTGCCCCTGATATGGGCAACAAGTCATATTTTGAGATAGTTGATGTGGCGCGGCGGATGGAGGATATCTTCGCCAGGACTGACGCGGAGAGGGCGGCCAAGAGATCGCGTCAGTCTGGTGGGTATAGTGGATCCGCTCAGAGGGGTCAGGGTCATCAGGGCCGTTCTCAGTCTAGGCCCCAGGCTGCTGCTTTGCCTGCCCAGGATTTTTCTTCAGAGACCCCGAGGCCTCAGTCATCCCAGAGGCGGGGTGGCTCTTCGCAGTCTGGTCTGCCGCAGTGCGGGAGGTGCCATCAGAGGCATCATGGGAGGTGTTCGTCTGGAGGTGGTCATGGCAGAGGTGGTAGAGGCGGTAGAGGAGGTAGAGGTGATGGATGTTTTGAGTGTGGGTCTCCAGAGCACTATGTCAGGAGTTGCCCTTATGTTTCATCAGGTCGCCAGGGATCCGCAGCTATGGTACCATCTGGTCCTCAGGCCGCCAGGCCCGTTTCTCAGATTCCTCCTAGACAGTAGTCTCAGAGAGCTCCGGGTTCAGGAGGCTCGGCGCAGGTCTATGCTATGACTCGTCAGGATGCTGAGGCATCCAATGATGTTATCACAGGTATTATTTATGTCTGTGGCCGCGATGCTTATGCTCTTATTGATCCGGGGTCTACCTATTCGTATGTGTCGCCGGGATTTGCCCCTTGCTTGGGCAGGGATCTGGTCTTCTTAGATGATCCCTTTATGGTTGCCACCCCTGTCGGGTCTTCTATATGTGTAGATAGGGGTTATCGGCAGTGTATGATCTCCATCTGTGGTGTAGAGTCCTTAGTGGACCTGATGCTGCTCGATATGTCTGATTTCGATGTCATTATGGGCATGGATTGGCTGGCCTCCTGTCATGCGACTTTGGATTGCCATGCCAAGTCCGTGACGATCGGGGCAGAGGGTGAGTCTCGGGTTGTATGGGGAGGTTCCAGGCCTTCTCCGAAGAGTAGGATCATTTCTTTCTTGGAGGCGCAGAGGATGATATCTAGTGGGTGCGAGGGATATATTGCTTCAGTTCGGGATGTCCGGGCAGAGGAGTTATCCCTTGATAGAGTTCTGGTTGTTTGTGAGTATCCAGATGTGTTTCCTGATGATTTGCCGGGTTTGCCGCCTATGCGGGAGATAGAGTTTTGCATTGATCTATTGCCAGGCACTCAGCCTAAATCTATTCCCCCGTATCGTATGGCTCCTGTTGAGTTGAGGGAGCTGAAGGAGCAGATTCAGGATTTGCTCGATAAGGGCTTCATTAGGCCCAGTGTGTCTCCATGGGGTGCCCCGGTATTATTTGTGAAGAAGAAGGATGGCTCTATGCGGATGTGTATTGATTACCGGCACCTGAATAAGGTTACTATCAAGAATAGGTATCCTTTGCCGCGTATTGATGATTTGTTTGATCAGCTTCAGGGTGCTACCTTCTTCTCGAAGATTGATTTGAGGTCGGGGTATCATCAGTTGAGGATTCGGTCCGAGGACGTTTCCAAGACTGCTTTTCGTACCCGATATGGCCACTATGAGTTTCTGGTGATGTCTTTCGGGCTTACGAATACCCCAACTGCTTTCATGGATCTGATGAACCGAGTGTTCAAGGCCTACCTTGACTCCTTCGTCATTGTGTTTATCGATGATATCTTGGTTTATTCGAGGAGCAGGGAGGAGCATGAGCAGCATTTGAGAGTTGTTCTTCGGACTCTGAGGGATCAGCAGTTGTATGCCAAATTCTCCAAGTGTGAATTTTGGCTCAGTTCTGTATCTTTCCTAGGTCACGTGGTGACCAAGGATGGGGTGTGTGTTAATCCGAAGAAGATAGAGGCCGTTCAGAGTTGGCCTAGGCCTACTTCTCCTATAGAGATTCGGAGTTTCTTAGGCTTGGCAGGTTATTATCGGCGGTTCGTCGAGGGGTTTTCTTCTATTTCAGCACCTCTGACGAAGTTGACCCAGAAGAATGTTCCTTTCCTGTGGTCCGATGCCTGTGAGTCTAGCTTTCAGAAGCTTAAGACTCTGTTGACTTCAGCGCCAGTGTTGGCCTTGCCTAGTGGATCCGGGGGATTCACTGTATATTGTGATGCTTCGGGTGTTGGCCTGGGTAGCGTTCTGATGCAGGAGGGTAAGGTGATAGCTTATGCCTCGAGACAGCTGAAGGTCCATGAGAAGAATTATCCTGTCCATGATTTGGAGCTGTTAGCTGTCGTGTTTGCACTGAAGTTGTGGAGGCACTATCTTTATGGCGAGCCATGTGAGATATTCACCGATCATAAGAGTCTCCAGTACTTGTTCACTCAGAAGGACTTGAACGGGAGACAGCGCCGCTGGTTAGAGCTGCTGAAGGATTATGATCTTTCTATCCGGTATCATCCCGGAAAGGCTAATGTTGTAGCCGATGCCTTGAGTAGGAAGTCCATGGGTAGCCTCGCCTATCTTGATGCTGATATGAGGCCGTTGGCCCGTGAGTTGCACGCTTTGTCCATTAGTGGGGTTCGGTTTGATGATTCTGTTTCAGGCCGGGTGCTTGCATATGTGGGGTCTCAGTCGTCTTTAGCTTCCCAGATTCGGGAAAGGCAGTTCGAGGATCCTTATCTGAGAGATCTCCGGGACAGGGTCCTGAGTGGGGGAGTGTCCTCGTTCGTGATTGGTGATGATGGTGCTTTGCGGCTTAACGGCCGGGTATGTGTTCCAGCCATTGTGGAGCTGAGGTAGATGATTTTGGTAGAGGCTCACAGTTCGAGATATTCCATTCATCCGGGTACTGCGAAGATGTATCATGATCTTCGAGAGCTGTATTGGTGGAAAGGGATGAAGAGGGATGTTGCTGATTATGTATCTCGGTGTTTGAATTGCCAGCAGGTGAAGTATGAGCACCGGAGGCCAGCCGGGGTGACCCAGTCTATGTCCATTCCCGAGTGGAAGTGAGAGCAGATCACTATGGATTTCGTAGTTGGTTTGCCGCTGACCGTGGGTAAGCATGATTCGGTGTGGGTAGTAGTTGATCGACTGACGAAGTCGGCTCACTTCATTCCAGTGAGGACTACTTATACCTCGGAGCGTCTGGCTCGTATCTTCATTGAGCAGATTGTGAGATTGCATGGTGCTCCTGTTTCTATCATTTCTGACCGAGGTGCTCAGTTCACAGCTCAGTTTTGGAGATCTTTTCAGAGAGAGCTGGGTACTCGGGTCGATCTCAGCACTGCATTTCACCCGCAGACTGATGGCCAGTCTGAGCGGACCATTCAGATCCTCGAGGATATGTTGAGGGCGTGTGCTATTGATTTTGGAGGCCATTGGGATAGCCATTTGCCGCTAGCAGAGTTTGCGTATAATAATAGCTATCAGGCTTCTATCCAGATGGCTCCGTTTGAGACATTGTATGGTCGGAGATGTCGCTCGCCTCGGTTGGTTCGAGTCTGGTGAGGTCCAGGTGTTGGGGCACGATTTGGTGCAGCAGACCTTAGATAAGGTCCGGGTTATTCAGGATCGACTCCGCACGGCTCAGAGCCGGCAGATATCGTATGCAGATCGGAGGCGGAGAGATCTTGAGTTCATGGTTGGGGACCGGGTATTCCTCAGAGTGTCGCCCATGAAGGGTGTTATGAGATTTGGGAAGAAAGGCAAGCTCAGTCCTAGGTTCATTGGGCCTTTTGAGATATTGGAGCGCGTTGGCGCCGTTGCTTATAGACTGGCTTTGCCTCCCTCTCTGTCTGTTCATCCGGTGTTCCATGTGTCCATGCTCCGGAAGTATGTTCACGATCTGTCTCATGTGATCGATATGGCTTCCGTGGAGGTAGATGGCGACTTAGCTTATTCGGAGGAGCCTATTGCTATTGTGGTTAGAGAGGTCCGTAAGATGAGATCGAAGGTGATCCCGCTTGTGAGAGTTCAGTGGGGGCATCACTCCATTGCCGAGGCCACTTGGGAGCTTGAGTCCGAGATGCGTGAGAGGCATCCGCGCTTGTTCGATGATTCAGGTATGAAATCCTTGTATTTTCTAAGCCTGAATTTGCATTTTTAAGTTTTATTGATTTCGGGTGGTACCGAGGGGTCCTCGAAATCCGTGCCAGCTCCGTGGCTAGTGTGTGGATCCTACCTTAGACTTAGGCTCGTCCGAGGACGGCCGAGAGTATAAGTGGGGGAGAATGTAACGACCCTCAAATAGTCGTTACGGGATCCGGGACCTCGATTTGCGTGTCGACAGTCCCAAAAGCTCCATTAGGTCATTTATGACCCGTCTGTGAAATCTGAGTCGAAACGGAGTCCGTTTGATAGGTTTTCGAGAAAAGGATCCGTTTATGAAATTCCGGAAAGGAATTTGGGGTTTCGATAGGTCGTTTTGAGTAAACGAACCCTGATGGAAAATCTGAGCGCACCGTTAGGTCCGTCTCGTCATTTATGATATGTAGCAACCTTCAAAATTGAAAACGGACCTCGTTTGATAGGACTTTTGATAAAGTCCCCGTTTCGGAAGTTTAAAAGAGTTAAAAGAGGTTTCCGAGCTCGATTTGAGCAAATGAGCTCCGATGAGAGATCCGAAAGTTCCGTTAGGTTCGTATAGTCATTTGTGACTTGTAGCAACTTTCAGAATTGGATTCCGAGGTCGTTTGGTTACATTTCTCTATTTTGGCGAAAGTCGAAAATTGAACCTTTGCCGTGGGACCCACTTTTTGAGTTCTGGAGGTCCGAATTGAGTTCCGTCTTGACGAGCATGTCACCCAAGTATTTTATGGCTTGTGTGCAAAATTTGGGATCATTCCGAGCTTCGTAGGGTCCCATTTTCCGGCCAATCCGTAAGGAATTAGGAAAAACTCAAAACATGAAAGTTGTAGCCCTTTGAGTTGTGGTTCTAATGGCACCGGTTTCAGATCATTTGCGCATTCCTATCAAACTTTATGATTTTTTCAAAAGAAGCTGTCACAGAGGCAAAAAAACTGCTATAAAAAGGCCATTTCGGGCCATTTCGGTTCATAACTTATGAAAAATCATTTGGTGAGCTCTTGAGGCGATTTTTGGGTATTTCTTGAAGACCCAATCATACTTGCACTTAAGGTAAGCCCTTTCAATCCATCTTTATGTTGATTAACACAAGAATCAAAGGGTTGATTCTTGGAAATGGGTTAGATCCCTAGATTCTTAAGAATTGGGGAAAGACATCGAGCAAGGCTCGCATGTGGAATCTAAGTGTACTTTTAATCTCACGGGAGCGTGGGGAGTCCGAAAAAATACATTTTGTAAATTTAGGGCTCGGCCCTACCCGGGGGCATTTTGGTAATTTTATCCTAGGATGCCTATAGGCTAAAATAGCTGCAATTGAGCACTCATATGTGCTATATCTTGTCTTAATAGACCTAGTTGAGAGTCCTTCGCGGATAAGGCGAGCGGGAAAGGAGATTCTTCCCGGCATTTGAGCCCGAATTTCGAGGTAAGTGAGACTTGACCTCTATTGTGCTTGTGGACTCTTCCTTCATGCTAGTATGCTTCATGTACGCATATATATACCTAACAATGGTTAGGATTAATGATGTGAATTACTTGCTATTATTGTTTGTTATAAATAGCGAGATTGTAACTCGACCGAGGTATGTGCCGGTCTAAACGCTACGTCGAGGTAGCTTAAATTTATATCGTAGTAACGCTTGCTACGCCATGCTTAGATAGCAAGAACATGGGACATGGCCGAGGATGTTGCCGGCATGTCATGATAAATGTCTTGCCGAGGATTTTGCCGGCTTTTGTATGATATTGGTACTTGATTTGTTCACGTGCCGGGTTGGGTAGTGCTGTCTATACGTTTCCTTGGGTTGGACGACATGGGAGTAGGGATTGTACCCCCAAACTGTGGTCGGGTTAACCTTCGCCTTACGTTCAGCTAGCATAACCAACCTGGGTTACGGTGACTGTGAAATATTATCGTTATTAATATTTCTGTTATTATTTCTGTTATTGTTATTAATGTCGTGGATATTAATACTGTTTGAGGGACACTTGACAGGGGGTGTGGTGTTGCCTATACTATGAGATGTGTCACACTTGACAGGGGGTGTGGTGTGGACACTTGATCTTTGAGATGTGACACACTTGACAGGGGGTGTGGTGTGGTCACTTGATTTATTGAGATACGACGCACTTGACAGGGGGTGTGGTGTGATCGTAGACATATTTGAGATGAGCCAACGACTACGGGTCGTTGGTCTACTTATTCATGATTGTGATAGTGACTTCGGGTCATGGTATATGGTTGATACTTAGTAGTGGTGTTGCTAGTCCATCGTAGGTCTAGGTTAGTCGGCACGGGAGTAGAGATTGGACCTCCAAACCGCCGCTGAGTTGACCTATGCCTTACGTTGGATGGGCATAATCCTTGAGACTTCTGGTTACTACTTGTGTGTATGGAATGTGTTACATCTATTTGTGATTTCACTACTTTATTATATGATTACTATAGTATGTTGTTGCTTATGATGCATGTAGCGACTTGTCCCGCAAGGGTACCTTAGCGGGCCTGTCGGTGATCTTACTGGGCTTCGGCTCATAACTTACTCTGCTACGTGTGCAGGTCCTTCATCCAGTCAGCAGCCCGGACGTTAGCGGTTCCCGAGGCTTCTGAGACTTTTAATTGAGGTGAGCCGACCACACAGACCGTGGTGGCATACCGCCGGAGTCACTTAGAGATAGGACTCAGATTTCTTTGATGTATATTCATACTTTATTGAGTCACTCTTAGAATGCTCCAATTCTTTTGTGGATATATTCTTTTGGACTTCACCCTTTTATATTTATATATCCATTTATGATCTTTTCACATTATTGTTCTTTTCCGCATCTTCTTTCATTGGTTCGCCTAGGCAAATGTTGTTTAGGTGCCATCACGAGCCCTTGGAAATTGGGTCGTGACAGAGCTCCATAGTCCAACACTCCAAGAAGACGAGACACCGGACTTATAACATCTAAACGAAACTCATAACTCATCGATTCTACTAGAGCCAACCACCATGATAAAAGAAAAAAAGTTTCAACTTTTATTGATAAGAAGTCTCAACAAGACGATTCCAACAACCACAAGTGTCTCACAATCTACCATAGACTCCCCCACATGGATTTCACCTAAGAATGAGTCATCAAAGGAATTCTAGGGTCCACGACTGATAGGAAATACAACAAATCTAATGTTACCACTTTCAGTTTACAAATACCAAGGTGCTATCACCTCGCACGAATTAGGGAAAAATATTGAAAACCAATGAAGCCTCAAGTCACAAAAAAATTCTAAGCACTCAGCCAAGCCGAAAGAAATCTTATCCAACAACGGGGAACGATAATAGAAAGAGCTAGCACGATTTTAGATTTCACAATAACATGCTAGACATGATTAACTTAACACTCTCAAGAAGCAAGCACGCAAGGAATGAGTGTTTGTTACATTTAGCCGTACCGCATATCTGATTGCGCCGGCCCTCGGCCCGACGTCTTCAAAAACTTCACAATGGAACGTCAATACGCAGCTGGTCGTTTTAAAAATAGATATGGTGTGTCGAGATCGATCCCATTCATCTCACACCAACAATGCATAAAGGAAGCAACTATCAATTATAATGCAAAGACAAGCAACGTTGCACCGGACTACGCTCCAAAAGTCTAACCCACCAAAACCTCTCATAAAAAGGTAGCAACTTACCTTATCAATCCCGCTCTCGGTCGTTACACATACTCTGATCAGAGAAGAGATAGAGATACAAAAGATTACCACATTAAAAGGTTAGCAACTCACAAAACTATACTAACAATCGGTTGAAACTTAAAAGGCCAATTAAAACATACGTCCACACTGACGTATCTGATGCAAGGAGAAATTATTTGAATGAAATGCATAGCACGAACTTCGATTAGAAGAAGGGAAACAATACTTTCCTAAATGTCTCCATAGCCTCCTGTTTTATCAGTATGGTGCACAACATACCCATAAACAAGACTTTACTAAGACATTGCTCCATGACTACCGAGGACTCGAATTAGAACCTAGGGCGCTCTGATACCAATTTGTCACGACCCAAAAATCGAGTACATGATGGCACTTAAGAGCTTCTACCCTTAAGCGAACCAATTCACAAAAAACATTCTCAGTTAAGTTTATTTTCAAGAAATCAAGATTTCCAGAAGAAACCGGACAAAGAAAAGTAAAGTAGAATATTATGAAATCACTAACAATGTCATAAATCTGATAATTTGAATAAAATACAAAAATAGTTTATACCAACCCAAAACCCAATAGCTAGTCATGGAGCATTGATGAGTATAAGATATGTAACAATGGGTTCAAACCCAACCAAAATATTATAAGAAAGAACTAGACACTACCACGAACTATGCGGTAGCATCCATACACAATGCTGGAAGATAATCCCGAACAGGACCAAGAACTCCAGAGGTGCCTCAACAAATGAACCTGCACACAAAAACTATAAGGGAGTAAGTCACCGTGACCCAGTAAGATCCTCGACGAGCTCTCCTGTCCTTACCATTTTTGAAAGCTGATATCATAATAATATATAGATAAGTCTGTGCAGTTGTCCTAATATAGGATATAACTTCTTCACTACATTTATAATGTACAATCAGAAATCTAATGAGAATCTAGCTCAACCAAAATATCAACCAAGGGATCTCAACTCAACCACAATAAAAAACCAACTCAGTAGCATAGGTCCTCACCATAAAAATGCTAGACCAGTGGCTATATCTTCTCAGTAGCATAGGCCCTCACCATAATAGGCTAGACCAGCGGCTATATAAACTCAGTAGCATAGGCCCTCACCATAATAGGCTAGACCAGTGGCTATATCAACTAAGTAGCATAGGCCCTCACAACAATAGGCTAGACCACTGGTTATATCAACTCAGTAGCATAGGCTCTCACCATAATAGGCTAGACCAGTGGCTATACCAACTCAACGGCATAGGCCCTCACCCTAATAGGCTAGACCAGTGGCCTAGCGATCTAGATACCAATAAGGCAACAATATCAACTAAGGGATAATGCTAACATAAAAGAATTTTAGTTAAAAACATAACTCCACGTCAAATGGATAATAATATAACTCAGGTAATGCATGCTAAATAGGCATATTGTGATACCATACACGATATTAATCGTAATATAGTAGATCATGATAAGATATTTCAACTAAATAATTTCTAAGCTTTGCAAAGTAATAATAGTACCTTCATAAAAGGAACACTGTCACAATACAGTTAAACTTGCAATATTCATAATAGATTATATATTATACTCTCTTTACCAAATTAAGTATAAGTTAAACTTTTTGTGAAAAGTTGTGAGAATATTATTGATCATTGAAAAGAGTGTACACAATAAGTCCTATTTATAATTACTATACAGGTTATACTACAAAGCCTTTCCCGATATGGAACGGACTGCTCCGCTAACCTAGTTATATACAACATAGATTTCTAACACTCCCCCTTAAGCCGGTGAAAACAAGTCATACGAACCTAGCTTGCTACAAATATAACTGATACGCGGACCAGTAAGCGACTTAGTGAAAACATCTGCTAGCTGATCACTTGACTTCACAAATCTTGTAACAATGTCTCCTGACAGTATTTTCTCTCTGACAAAGTGACAGTCAATCTCAATGTGCTTAGTCCTCTCATGAAACACTGGATTTGATGCAATATGAAGAGCAGCTTAATTATCACACACAAGTTCCAGAAGACTTGTTACTTAAAACCTCAATTCCCTCAGTAACTGTTTGATCCAAATCAGTTCTTAAGTAGCTACAGCCATTACTCGATATTCTGCCTCTACGCTAGATCGGGCAACCACATTTTGCTTCTTGCTTTTCCAGGACACCAGATTACCCCTTACTAGAACACAATAACCAGATGTAGAACACCTATCATATGGACATCCTGCCCAATCAGCATCTGTATACCCAACAATTTGTTCATGGCCTCTACTCTCGAAGAGCAATCCTTTGCCTGAAGATGACTTAATATATCGAAGAATGCGAACAACTGCATCCCAATGACTCTCACATGGAGAGTTCATAAATTGACTTACAACACTCTGAGAAAAAGAAATATCAGGCCGAGTCACAATGAGATAGTTCAACTGACCAACCAACCGTCTTTACCTTGCAGGATCACTAAGAGGCTCCCCCTATCCTGGCATAAGCTTAACATTCGGATCCATAGGAGTATCAACTGGTCTACAGCCTTTCATTCTTTCCTCTTCAAGAATGTCTAGGGCATACTTCCACTGGGAGATAACAATGCCTGACTTAGATTGAGCAACCTCGATGCCTAGAAAGTACTTCAATCTGCCCAGATCCTTAGTCTTGAAGTGCCGAAAAAGATGTTTCAATTTAATGATACCATCATGGTCATTCCCAATGATAACAATATCATCAACATAAACCACCAAACAAATACACAGGTTTGAAGCAGAATGCCGATAGAAGATGGAGTAATCAGCTTTACTGCGAGTCATGCCAAACTTTTGAACAACTGTGCTAAACTTACCAAATCAGGCGCGAGGAGACTGTTTCAAACCATAGAGTGACTGACGTAATCGACATACCATACTACTTGACTCCCCCTGAGCAACAAAACCAGGTGGTTGCTCCATATAAACTTCCTCCTTAAGATCACCATGCAGAAAAGCATTCTTAATGTCCAGCTGATATAGAGGCCAATAACGAACAACTGCCATGGATAGAAAAAGACGAACAGAGGCCATCTTAGCAACTGGAGAGAAAGTGTCACTGTAACCAAACGAGCCTTTAGTCAATCAATTTGGCCACTCTGACCAACTTTGACTGCATAAACTCATCAACAACCAACAGTAGATTTACCTAGAGGAAGTGGGACAAGCTCTCAAGTACCACTAGCACGTAGAGCAGACATCTCATCGATAATAGCATGTCGCCATCCTGGATGAGAAAGTGCTTCACCTGTAGACTTAGGTAGAGAAATAGAGGACAATGACGACACAAAGGCTTGATGATGTGATGATAAGCGATGATAGCTCAAGCCAACATAATGAAGATTAGAATTGGCTGTGGATCGCATACCTTTTCGAAGTGCAATCGGTACACTGAGAGGAGGCAGGTCCACAGTAGGTGGAGACTCTGGCGCTGGACGTGAATCATCTGGTTCCAATTCTGGACGTGGACAACGATGATAAGTGATAAGTGGTGGCTCTAGAGCTGTCGTAACGATGTGAGGAGCAGGAGGAGTAACTGTAGGAGGAGCAGGAGGAATAACGGTAGGAGGAGAAACTGTAAGAGGGGCAATTACATGAGGGACAACTACGGGCTCCTCAAAAGTCGGCAAAGGTAAGACCTCAAGGATATCAGAATGGTTAGAAGAAGACGCAAAGTAAGGTCGACTCTCAAAGAACGTAACATCTGCTGACATAAGATAACGACGAAGATCGGATGAGTAGCACTAATATCCCTTTTGAACACGAGAATAACCAAGGAATACACACTTGAGTGCACGGGGAGCTAACTTATCTCTCTCAGGAGTAAAATTATGGACGAAACATGTGCTCCCAAAAATACGCGGGGGAAGAGAGTACAAAGGTGACTCAGGAAACAATATGGAGTGAGGAATTGATTCTGGATGGAAGAAGAGGGCATTCGATTAATTAAATAACAAGATGTGAGAACTTCATCACCCCAAATATGCAGTGGAACATGAGATTGAATAAGAAGAGTGCGAGCAGTCTCAATGAGATGCCTATTCTTTCTCTCAGCTACCCCATTTTGCTAAGGAGTATATGAACAAGATGTTTGATGAATAATGCCCTGAGAAGCCATAAACTGCTTAAATTGAGAAGATAAGTATTCTAAAGCATTATCACTACGAAAAGTGCGAATAGAAACACCAAATTGATTTTGTATTTCAGCACAAAAGTTTTGGAATATAGAAAACAACTCGGAACGATCTTTCATTAAAAATATCCAAGTACATCTTGAATAATCATCTAAGAAACTAACAAAGTAATGAAAACCCAAGGTTGAAGTGACTCTACTAGGACCCCAAATATCAGAATGAACTAAAGAAAAAATAGACTCTGCACGACCCTCACTACGACGCGTAAAAGTAGAGCGAGTATGTTTCCCAAGTTGACACGACTTATAATCTAATATGGATAAACTAGATAGACTAGGCACCATCTTCTGAAGCTTGAATAAACTAGGATATTCCAAACGTCTGTGAAGTAACTCTGGAGAATCTATGACTGGACATGCGGTAGAGGAGTTAGGAGAGGTAAGATGGTAAAGACCATGTGATTCACGCCCTGCGCCAATCATCCGTCCCATACGGCGGTCCTGTATAACAATAGAACCATTAGAAAATGTTATGGAACAATTAAGGGTACGAGAGAGACAACTGACAGATATGAGATTAAAGGGACAACCAGGGACATAAAGTACATATTTCAAAGGTAAATAGGATAAAGGACTAGATTGTCCATTTCCTATTGCTTTTGCTTGGGAACCATTCGCTAAGGTAATAGTGGGAAGGGACGGTGAATAAACAATTCTAGAGAAAAGAAATTTATTATCAGAAATATGATCAGAAGCACCTGATTTAGTGACCCATGGTCCAAGAGTACTAGACTATGAGACACAAGCAACCTGATTACCAGTCTGAGCAACAGAAGCTACTTGAGATGGTGTCTGTTTATTTGCCTGATACTGAAGGAACTCATTATATTCTACTTCAGATAACTTAATACCCTGATTACCTGCAGTGTCAGTTTGGGCAACATTAGCATTTTATTCACGTAAAATAGTATCACGCAGAGTGTAACATGCTTCACGAGTGTATCCAAGTCTGGAACAGTAACTACACTTGGGTCGAACTCTCCAGAACGACCTCCACCTTGATTCCTAGTTGAAACTCCACCTCGACCTCGATTCCCCATATTATAAGATGTCTGATTGCCCATTGTCTGAGGTGCTCGATTCTGTCTAGTTTGTGAAGCTAGAACAGAGGAGACGGCCGGTGATGAAACCACTGTGTGACTGGGTGGCGCAGCAAGTCGAAGTAATCGAGAAAATAAATCATCTACGGTAGGGACCGCAGGACTGGCCAAAATCTGATCACGCACCGGATCAAGGTCAGTTGGAAGGCCAGCAAGTGTAAGAACTAGAAACATCTTCTGTCGCTGCCCTTGTTGTTTGTATACACTAGCCGTGATCGGCATCAGCATCTCAAATTCTTCCATTACTGCCTGTACCTGTCCCAAATAAGTGGACATATCTAGTTCTTGTTTCTTCAAATTAGTCATCCGAGAAATCATATCTTAGAAACAAGATATGTCATTAGTATATAGGGTGCGGGCCTTTTCCCAAACTGACTAACATATCTGGAATGGACGAAATAGAGGCATTAATTTAGGATCAATGGATCGCCATAAAAGACTGCAGTTTGAATAGAGGCATTAATTTAGGATCAATGGATCGCCATAAAAGACTGCATAACTGCACATCAATCTTCTCCCAATTTGCCTTCACTTTCTCATCAACCTCGCCAGCCTTCTTAATCAAGTGATCTTGGATGCCCTGACCCTTGCACCATAGCTCAACTGATGAAGCCCAAGATAAATAGTTCGAACTTCCAAGCAAGGGTTCAAAAGTAAGCATAAGACACGCGTTACTATCTCTAGAATTTTAGAACCAAAAGTATCAAATCCGAGAGACATCGTTTGATTGAAACCTTGAAACTAATAAAATTCACCCAATCTGAGTGTTAAAGTGCAGAAACTTATCTCCAAGCTGAAAGTGTAACAAGTTGCAGCAGAATCTCCGAAAGAAAAGGAACTGGTACACCGGAACCCTAAATCTGACCGCCGAAAAATTCAGAAAATAGATTGGGTAGTCTCGGAATAGCTCGACGACCCCCAAGGCGTGAAAATCTGACTCAAAAGTTGCCAGAAAAACGTTCATGTGCCGGCGCGTGAGTCAGACGCGTCGCCAGAGACAAAGAATCTAGCAGAGCATGAAGGCGCGTGGGTTACCTGTTGCCAGAGGGACTGACTGGGGTTTGGTTGAAAAACTGTCAGGGACCATGTGGTGGTGTTGGATTTTGCAGAACACCACTAGAGAGAGAATCCGATGCTGGCTGACCTAACAGTCACCAGAAATTTCACAGTGACAGCGTAAAAACCTTTTTTTTCCTCACCAATGCTCTGATACCATATGAAAAGCTGTGAGAATATTATTGATCATTGAAAAGAGTGTACACAATCAGTCCTATTTATAAATACTATACAGGTTATACTACAAAGCATTTCCCGATATAGAACGGACTGCTACGCTAACCTAGTTATATACAACCTAGGTTTCTAACACTTTTGATATTTCAAGTATCTCAAATTAGACCTCGAGAATGTATCTTAATCACTGCATAGAAAATGCATCATAACAACCAGACATTACTTCAACTAGTGAGCTCATATCAATAGCTTTAAACCTTTGGATGCCATAAATATAGTTTTAATGAGATATATATTATGGTTATATAGGAAATCAAGCGAGTAGAAGTTCAAGTATACCTTACCTCGTATGCACTTTCCACAAATACTACGACCTGAATGTAGCCAAAATTCCACAAATGAAGTCTCAGATGGTTCCAAACTATCAAAAATATTATTCACCACGTCGAATTAGGCTAGGAACAACTATTTATAAAATTTCACAAAACTCAAACCCGGACCGGGTCAAACCCAAAAGTCAACTCCAAGCCCACAAACCCAAATCCCAGAACTAAATATATTTTTGGACTCCCCAAGACACCACGAGTCCAAATATGTAATTAGTTTGCAAATCAGAACTCGATTGAGTCACCAAAAACCCAAAATGCTTACTACCCGAAGTGGGTCGGGGCCTCAAAGTCCGAAAACAGAAATTGATCTCAAAATCATATTACCTATTCGAATACGAGTTCACACATATAAAATTTGTCAAAAGCAGAGTCCGTTTACCCCTTTAAATCATCAAAATACTCCATTTTAGCTTTAGGGCAAAAATCCAAAATTAGGCATGAAAACTCAAGCTTTAACGGGCAAAATCGCACCAAAATTGAGTATAAAAATCCTTATATGATAGAGAATCATTACCTTAAAATCACATAGCAATTCTACTCGAAAATCCGGTTCCAACGAGCTCTCATATGCCAAAAAATAGAGAAAAAATGATAACACTAAACCCTAAAACCCCAATACCACGTTTTCTCTCAAGGAGAGGGCGATTTCTGGCGATTATTCTCAACTCAAAACAGCCACTCCTTCACAGCTTCCATGGCCGATCAGGCCACTGGGCAGCCCCCCTACTGGGGTTGCTCAGCCTTCCCCAACACCCCCCTATAACTTCTTACGCAGCTGTGGTAGTCCCACCATCCCAAAATATCGAGAACAAATATGCCCAAGCTCAACAGCTTCCAGTTCAACACCCACAGCGTGTGAATGTCGTCCAACGATGTTTTGGAATAAGAGAGAAATTCAACAGTTGATAGCCTCAACAAAATTGAGTTATGGAATCATTGGCAAGTTCACATATGGGGCTCCAGACCTAAATGAGTTACGTAAATTGATTCCCTCTCAATACGAAGTCAAAGGACATTGTGCGATTGGATCGTTGGATTATAGAAGCATATTAATTCGATGTTCTTTGTTTGAAGATTACGTTAATTTATTATCCAAGGGACATTGGTTAAAGGTTGGAAGAGATTCTTTTCTCATGAGGACATTGAAGTGGGATCCTTGGTGTGATGCTAGAAAAGAAACGTCGATTGCAGTAAGGTGGATTTCATTCCCCAACCTTCCTTCTAATTTTTTTTGTTAAAGAATGCATCTTCTCGTTGGCTCTGGCAGTTGGCAAACCGTTGCACTTGGATGCAGCTACAATTAACCACACTCGGCCAAGTTGTGCACGAGTCAAGGTGGAAATAGATTTATTGGGAGATTTACCACAGAAGATTGACATTGTGGAAGTCGATGATGATACGGGCATTAAACACTCCAAGTGCATTAAAATTATGTATGATTACTTGCCAAAATACTGCTCATCTTGTTGTTTACAAAGACATGATGATAATGAGTGTCGTGTGTTACACCCAAACCTTTATGAGGATAGGAATGATCAAGTGCGAAGGCAAGATGACAATGGTGCTGCTCCTCCAGTTTCTAGGGTGTTAAAAAGTGGCAAAGTTGTAGGTGAAGCAGGCCCTAGTAAGGCTAATAATATTACAATGAATGAAGGGAAGAATATGAAGAGTTCAGGTCACGTGAATAGGCAATGGTAGGTGGTCAACAAAAAGAAAGGTGTTGCTTCTCAAAATCCAGGTGTAGGTGGATCAGTGCTCCAACATACTGTCAATCCTTTTGAAGCCTTGCAAGTTGAAGGTGATGAAGAGTATCGAATTCCCAATGATGTCTTAAAAATTGGAAATCCCACAGTTGCGTTGGAAACAGTAAACAAGAAAAACGAGGAGGTAGATAATACGGTTAAAAACCCTATTGATAGGGTACATGATTCTGAAAGTGGAAAGGAGTTAATGGGAGTACAAATTAAATCTGGGGGTGGTGTTGGTGCCCAGGACAAAGATTTGCATGGTAATCAAGGTGTAATAAATGCTGACAAGGAAGTAGAGCTGACAGAAAAGGAAGAACGAATTATTTCTTCAGGAACCAAGAACGGTATTAAAGCTGGGGGTGTGAATTTATTGAAACCTAAAGGGTCAGCTGCTGATATTAATGTTCAGGATTCTGCGTTGAATTTGAAGGGTGCAGTTAATGCTTCTGCTGAGACGCGTATTAAAGCTAAGGGCTTGAGTGTAACTCCACGTGTGGGAGTTCAATGCACGAAATTAATATCGGGAAAGGAGGTCATTCAATTGTCTCCTAAAATTTCAGGGAATGCATTTAATTCAGGGAGTAAAGCTAGACGTTTGGAGTTTGTTAATGAGGAGACAAAGATTCTAGTGAATAAAGCTGGGGGACCTTCTTTCTCTCCTATTCCAGATTTAATACCCCTAGCTACATTAAAACAACTCACTACAACTCCCAATACGAACCTGATTATGCCTAACATTGAAGTTCCTTTAATTCCTAATCCTACTCAAAACATTGCTCGTCCAGTTTTTAATGTGCCATTAAATACTTCTGTCAATACTGTTCCTTCGCAGCTGGTTCAACGTGAAATTTACCAAGGGAGTCATGGGATCTCACAAGAGTCATCCAAGGAGGAGTTTACACAGGAGGAGAAGGAGCTGATTAATTCTATGCAATTACAAGATAATAAAGCAATTTTATCTAGGCAAAGCAACCGTACACCAGTGAAGCAAGATGACCAGCATGTTGATGAGAATTTTGAGGCGGATTTCGAGGATGAAGATGAATTATCGACTGCTCATAATTTTCAACAAGTCGCGAGGGATGGTGATTTATCCCCTCGCGATATTGATGCTGCAAAAAAAAGGTGGACGACGAGCCAAAAAAGAACATGGCCCTATTACCAGGATACAACCTATTAGGAGTTCCAAATCCAAAGTTTAATGATGAATAAAGCTCTGATTTGGAATATACGATCAGTTAATACGCAGGAGGCATTTACAAGGTTGAATACATTGCATAGGCATCATCACTTTGATTTTATAGGGTTGCTTGAGCCTTTTCAAGAGCCTTGTAGAGTCCAGTATTATGGTATGAGGTTGGGAATGAACTGGTCTTTTACTAATGTTAATGGGAAGATTTGGGCTTTCATTGGAGATGATTATGGTGTGACTGTGGTTGATGACCAGGAGCAACAATTGACTTTGAAATTGCATCATATTGTTCAGAATCAGAAATTCTTCATTTCTTTAGTTTATGCCAAATGTGATAGAGCTGAAAGATTAGAATCTGGGATTCTTTGCAATTCTTGTCTTCTACTATGGTGAAGCCGTGGTTGATAGGAGGTGACTTTAATGTCATCCTCTCTGAAGAAGAAAAATATGGGGGTCTTCCAGTATTGACACCGGAAGTTGATGACTTTGCTTCTACCATTGCAGCTTGTGGGTTGACTGATTTAGGGCATACATGCTCTATTTATACTTGGTGGAATGGGAGAATAGAGAATCAATTTATTTTGAAGAGGATTGATATATGTTTAGCAAATCAAGAGTTCATGGATATCTTCCCTAAGATTGACATTGAACATCTTGCCAGGACTGGATCTCATCATTCTCCTTTGTTGATTAAGTGTTCTACTGATTCTTCTAACATTATTAAGTCCTTCAGGTTTCTTAATTTCTGGGTTGAGAATGAATCCGTTTTGCAGGTTGTGAAGAATAATTGGGTGTGTGATTGTGTAGGGGATCCATTCATTATTTTTCATAAGAAGCTGAAGAAAGTGAACCAGGCTTTGTCAAGATAGAGCAAGTCCACCTTTGGAAATATTTTTCAGAAAATTGCTTCACTTGAAGATATTATTAAAGCTCATGAACTTAAGCTTGAGGAGGCACCTGATGCATATCATAGAGAGCAATTGAAGAAAGCTGAGGCTGATCTAAAAAGGGTGTTGCATTTTGAAGAAGAATTTTGGAAGCAACAAACAGGTTTTCAGTGGTTTAAAGATGGTGACCGTAATACTAAATTTTTTCATGCTCAGGATACAAGGCAGGAGGAAGAAGCTTAAAATTCATAGAATCCAGGATAGGTTTGGCAATTGGCTTAATGATGAAGAAGATATGGCTACTGAAGCTTTGGAGTTTTTTCAACAACAATTTGCAAATGATGGTCAGGATTTGAATTTTGATTTGCTACTACGTGTACCCGAAATGGTAAGTGGGGAGCAGAACCTTTTTTTGAAGAAATTCCTTCCATGGAAGAGGTGAAGAAAGCAGTTTTTTGCTTGAATAGTGATAGTGCTTAAGGCCCTGATGGTTTTTCAGGGAAGTTTTATCAAGTGTGTTGGGATGTTATTGCTGCTGATCTTACTAGTATGGTGCAGGCCTTCTTTGTTGGCCATGATATCCCTAGATTTGTATCTCATACAAATTTAGTGCTCCTCCCTAAGAAGTCTAATATGTCCACTTTCTCTGATCTGAGGCCTATTAGTTTGAGTAACTTCTCAAACAAAGTGATTTTCAGGGTCTTGCATGACAGGTTAGTTGATCTGTTACCTGATTTGATATCTCCTACACAGGCTGGTTTTGTTAGGGGTAGAAGTATTGTTGAAAATGTGCTGCTAGTTCAGGAGATCATTCATGATATCAGAAAAAGAGCTAAAGATGCCAATGTTGTCATCAAACTTGATATGATGAAGGCATATGATCGTGTATCTTGGTTATTTTTGACCAAGGTGCTGAGGAAGATGGGCTTCAGTGAGAGATGCATTTATATGGGTTGGAGACTTTTATCTAACAATTGGTATTCAGTTCTTTTTAATGGGCAGCCACATGGTTTCTTTAATTCTTCCAGGGGTTTGAAGCAAGGGGATTCTTTGTCTCCTACTCTATTCATTCTTTCAGCTGAAGTGTTGTCCACGGCCCTAAATGCTTTACTGGAGAATACTATGTTCAAAGGATTTGCTATGCGTGGAGTCCTCCTATCAACCACTTAGCATATGCAGATGATACTATCTTATTTTCTTCATCAGATACTACTTCTCTAAGGCTTATTATGGGGGTGCTGGATGCCTATGAAGGTGCCAGTGGTCAGAAGATCAATAAAGAGAAGAGTGTTATTTATTTGTATCACCAGGTGGAGCAGGAGATTGTTGATAGGGTGGAACATATTTCTCAAATTCAAAGAGGTACTTTTCCTTTTACTTACTTAGGGTGTCCAGTTATACACAAAAGAAGAAATAAAGCTCAGTTTGATGACTTTGTTTCAAAGATAAGGCAGAAGTTGCAATCTTGGAAGGCAAAAATGTTATCTTATGGAGGTAGGGATGTTTTGATTAGGCATGTTCTTCAAAGTATGCCTATACATCTTTTGTCTGCAGTCAATCCTCCAGTTAGTGTTATTGATCAACTTCATAGGATTTTTGCTAATTTCTTTTGGAATAATTCTGAGGAGCATTCAAAGAGGCTTTGGGCCTCTTGGGACTCTTTGTGCAAGCCTCCAGCTGGGGGTGTGGGATTTAAATCCTTATATGATGTTTCAAATGCTCTATTTGCAAAATTGTGGTGGAACTTTAGGACAGAAACTTCTCTTTGGGGTACTTCTATGGCCAATAAGTATTGTAAGAAAATGCACTACTCTATTGTACTATACACTGCTGGTTCTCCTATTTGGCAAAAGATGTTACTTGTTAGGGAGATGGTAGATCATGAGATTATTTGGCATGTTAGGCAAGGATCGTCTCATTTTTGGTATGATAATTGGTCGCGTGTTGGTGCTTTGTATTTTGTTGTTCCTCGTAGGTTTTATGTTAGGGAAGAATTAAATGTGGTGAAGGATTTTTATGGTGTCAACGGTTGGAATCAACAGCTCTTGTTCGAGGCCCTACTTAATGATCTTGCTCAACATGTTATTGATAATATTCAACCGGGCCAAACTGCACGACCAAGGGACTTGCCATCGTGGGAGCTAACTTCACTTGGCCAATTCATAGTGAGTAGCGCTTTTCATTATGTAAGAAGCAAAGGCAAGGTAAAGGATGAGTTTAAGCTTATGTGGTTGAAAGATATTCCATTTAAAGACTCTTTTGTACTTTGTCGAGCGTGGAAGTGCAAGCTGCCATTAGATAATGAATTGAAACGAATTGGGTTCAATGTTCCCTCTAGATGTTGGTGTTGTGTGCAACCTGGAGAGGAAAATCGTGAGCACTTGTTTGTTACTAGCTTGTTTGCAAAGAATGTTTGGTCGTACTATGCGAATGCCGTGGGTTTTGTAATTTATGATTGGAGATTTCGTCAACTTATTGCAAGATGGTGGCAGATTAGGAAGCATCCTTGGTTGAGGTTAGTTTGTCAAGCAATGCCAGCATTTGTAGTGTGGGAACTTTGGAAAAGGAGGAATACGATTGCACATGGTGGTCGTGTCTCTTTTCAACGTGTAATTCATGAGATAAATTGGAACATACACAAGTTTTTCATGGTGCGTTACCCTCGTATGAATTCAGCTCCAGTTGAGTGGCCTTTGATGGTTAAATATCTGGAAGAATATCGTCCCACATTCAGGTATGTGAAGGTTTGTTGGAGTCCAGCATTGGGATGTATTAAATGTAATACGGATGGTTCAAGAAGAGTGAATCCGGGATTAAGCTCATATGGATTTTGTTTGCGCAATGAGGAGGGTGACTTGCTGTATGCTAAGGCTAAACTTATAGGAGAAAGTACGAATGTGAGGGCGGAGGCAATAGCCATTCGCGAGGCTATGAAGTATTGTCTTGCGTATGTCGCTTCTCCTATCGTTATAGAGACAGACTCCTTGCTTCTTAAGAGCATCATAGAAGGTGTGTGGGATGTTGTTTGGAGTGTGGGATGTTGTTTGGAGTGTCTCTGAAGTCGTGGATGAGATTATGGCAATGAGGAGCCGGGGTGAGTTTACTTTTGTTCATATCCTGTGTGAGGGGAATAGGATGGCGGATCACTTAGCAAACATGGCATATGATTTGGATGATCAAGAGTTTCGTAGTTTCAATGATTTAAATGTGCCTGGGAGGAGAATTTTGAACTGGGATAAGGCACAACTTCCTACTTATCGTCCTAAGCTTGTTAAATAAATCAGGCAGGCCATAAGGAGGATGGGGATTGGTTTTTTGCTAACGTTGTTTGCTCATTTTGCAGGTTATACAAGGCTTTTGTTCCATCTTATTCATTTGAGGTAGAAACCAAAGTGGATGAGTTGCAATTATGCTGTTTCGTCATGTGCGCAAGCCTCATTTATGCTTTGCAATTTCTATTTGTCTTTGGTCAGATTACATGGGCAGATTATAGCATGCTTCAGCTTTTTTGTCTTGTGTATAAGCGTCGCCTGGAGCATTGTTTGGGCTGTGAGCTTTGTGCGAAACTCAACTGTACTGTATGTGTAACGTGATGGCCGCTGTTTATAGTCGATGCGAGGAAGGTTGGGCTCATGTATTACACTACTTCAGCTTGGCCTTTTGTTCTTGGTCTTGATTATGCATTCAAATTACATGGTCAAGTTGTGAAGTTGAGGGCTCTCTTTTGTCCTACTTTCATAGTTCATTCCAGCTTGGAACAACTTTTGTGGAGTCGCGTGGAAGGCTATGACAATGTCTCGATTATGCTATACAATGGTACCATTTGTCTTTGGTAAAACTGACTCATTTTGCGATGTGATTGCTTTGGAAACAGCTTTGAGGATTTGTTGGTACCTGCTTCGCAACAATGGCAACGATTCTCTTGGGCAAATTTCAGCTGGCTCATTATGGTCAAATTGTGAATTTTCAATGGTGCAATACATTGCCAAAGCTTTCTACATGTTGATACAAATTGATAGCTCATCCAGCAAAGCACAATTACATTCAGTTTACAACGTCCTAAGGGCATTTAATTTATATGCATATTGTTACAAATTTTTAGATTTAGCTAGCACAAAGTTTGTTAAATGCATTGTTATTGAAGGAAATAACTTCACATTGGCGGTATTAGCATTTTCTGATGCTCAACCCAATTGGAAAAATATAATTCAATGGCATGTATATAGAGTGGTGTTAGCTATACTTTATATAGTTTCTACATGTCGTTTGTTTTATTTATTTCTTGTAAAGACTATGTTTTGGTTATTCATTATTAATAAAATTTGCCTTGAGCTTAGTGATATTCGCTTAAAAAAAATCAGCCTTATAAGGCACCAGACCCGCGGGTCCGAGTCAGGCCCCGCCGGATTGGCTCCGCGGAGCAGCAACTACCCGCTTCACTACTTTGGCTCTAAAAACACTACTAAAAATCAAGTCTTTTCCGACCGCCCATCTGGTCGGACAATGGTCGGCTAGGCGACCATTTTCCGACCCAACAAGGCGGTCGGCTAAATAGTCGTCGCCCACAGCTTTCCGACCACCGCGGTCGGACTCCGGACCGAAATTCGGTCGGACGGCGGTCGCCTACTTTCATAGGTGGAAAAAAATATGTTGAACTAGGCGACCGACGCGGTGGGAGATTGCAAAAAAATTGGAAAAGTTTCCCACCGCGGCGGTGGGCTGGCCAACGCATCGGTGGGCCCGCCGACCGACGCGGTGGGAAATTTCTATTTTCTGGGGAATGAAATAACCTAATTTCGGACCGCGGCGGTCGGAAGACAGTATAAAATCTGCAATAAAAAACCTGCAATTAGAGCTACACCACCTGTAAAAACAGCACCCAGAAGAAGATTAGGCTTCTCAAGCCTTAATAATAGTCTAAACAAGGCTTATTGCCTTTAAATTGGAAGTTTAACAATTTACATAACATTAATAATTCATAGCGATTCAAACAAGTTAAACTTAACAACAACAAGTCTAAAAATCAAAGAAGTTTATCAAAACCAACCACAAGTCTAACACGTCTAAAACATCAACTAAATCATCCATACATTAATAGTGGTATGGAAGAAATATGTCCAACATATTTTGTATTGATTTATTTTTTTCTTCAGCTTCTTCATCCAAGTCCAATTCCAGCAAATCAACATCTTCATCCAAGTCCAACTCCAGCAAATCAACATCTTCATCCAAGTCCGATTAGGGCAAATCAACATAGTGAGGAAGAAAAATACGTAGCATTGTGTCCGAAACTTTTTGTTTTGTTTTCTTTCCTTTTTCAACTTCTTCATCCAAATCCAATTCCAGTAAATCAACATAATCATCCAAGTCCGATTCTGGTACCATATCAATTGAATCTTCAATCGTATCTTGAACAATTTCAATTGAGTCTTCGATTGACTCTTGAATGCTATCAATTGAGTCTTTGAGGTTGATATCCATGATAGATCTTGACGGATGGGCTGCAAATTACACACCATTAACAACATTCAACAACAACAACAACACTACTAAAGGAACCCATTAACAACATTCAACAACAACCCATTCAAAGTGTACTCTTCTCCATGGAACACCAACTTGTTCACTACAACATTTCACTTTATTACTTTCCAATTTATTATCTTCTAAATTTGCATTCAATAACCCCATCACTTTTTGAACAACCCAATCTTCTAAATTTGCATTCAATAATCTAACTTTTACAATACCAACTAAAATGCCAAACTAGTTTAAACATTTCCCAAACCAAACAACAACAATATGTCAACTTGTTTACCACCAAATAAAAACTACTATGTCAACTTAATTTCATGAGCTAGAATTCAAAAATAGGAAAAAATTTAAAAAAAAAAAAAGAAAAAACGAGCTGAAAATTTAAAAAATAAAATAGTGTTTCACTGGAAAACTCACCTCACTGGCCGGATTTTTACTCCACCACCACTGATTTACTAATCCCTAACTTTGATAGATGGAAGAACTACAAAAAAATAGGTGAAAAAGTTAGGGTTTTCGGATTTGGGAAAAATAGGAAGAACGCAATGAAAAGTAAACTTACCAATTTGTAGAGGAATGGAATTGATATTAAACCTTGGTGATTTGAGATTAGTGAGTGTTTTTTTAGGAATTTGGGTGTGTGGGTCGGGTTGGGGAAGAGGGGAAATGAAAGAAGAAGAAAGAGAATAGAAGAAATAGGGTTATGCGGCTGCTGCCCGTTATTTTAATTTGACTGTCCGTCCGCAGCGGTCGGTTAGATTAAAAAAAAATTAATTAGTTTCCGACCGCTGCGGTCGGAAAGCGGTCGGATGATATAAAAAAATTATTTAATTTAAATTAGTTGAAATTTTCCGACCGATGCGGTCCGAACACGTAATCCGACCGACATCCAGTCCGAAATTTTCGGTGGAAAAACTCCTGATTTTTAGTAGTGAAATCTCATACTACATCCGATTTGAGCGATTCCAGTTGCGTCAGTTTCAAAATTTCGATATGCATCTATCCCAACAATAAAAAATCAATTCCAATATCAAATTAATATAATGAGATACCAAAATACCGAAGATGCTACACTTTTGCCACAGGCTCAAATACCAAAATATGACCAAATGAACTCGAAATCCGTTTCTGAAAGTTCCTACGAGTTGCAAATGATCATACAAAGCTATTGAAACAACTAATTTACAAACGAAGCTTGATTACTTAATATGATGGGTTTTCACCATTTTCTAGTCGGCGAAGAACCTAAAGTTGAAACATTTACCAAAACCTAACCAAACTGATTTCAAATCAAATCAAATTTTGCACCATGCTCAAATATGACTTAACTGAGCTAATGAGACCAACAAAATTCATATCGAAGATTAGGTTCACCAAAACGACCGAGCGGATCGTTACAAATGGGCATACAATAGAAACAACAGCCATACAATAGCCGTACAATAGCCATACAATAGAAGCAACATCCATACAATAGCCATATAATACACTTACAATAGTCCTACAAATGATAAACATATAGAAAATACCTAATACACATTGTTCTTGCCACCAAAATTTACTTTCTGGTGGTTATCATCTCCACAATTTTTGGCCTACAAAATAGGAAGCTTTTTACCATTTTTTTATTTATTTTTACTATATATTTTTTTACATTCGAAAAATTACAAATAAATTTAATTTCTTGCGGTTATTATCTCTATAATTTTCGGTCTACAAAATAGGAAGATTTTTACCATTTTTTATTTACTTTTACTATATATTTTTTACATTCTGCTATATTTTGTAGCATGTTCTACGAATGTTGCTATTTTTTGTAAGTTATTAAAAAATCTCTATATCTTGTAAACAATTCATAAAGCTATATTGTGTGTAATTTTTTCGTAAATAAAATATAAAGTAAATGATAATTTTGTCAATTGAAATAAAATTTAGAAGTAAATGATAATTTTGTCTATTGTGAAATCTTTTAATGAAGGGCAAAAGTTTAATCGATATTTCTAAGGGCTTTCGTGCTTATAATATAGTATAGATAGGTAGATAGATAAATTATGTGAAATCATTTTAGTTGTGATTAAATGCATTTATGCATATGCATCTACAATTGTTTTTTATTTTATATTATCAGTTTTTTAATTAAATACTAGCCAATTTTATTCTCCAACCAAATCTTATTATTTTTAGCCTTGAGAAAATATTCCTAGCCCAAAATTTAATCCAATGGCCCGTCCATAACCCATTACCTACTAATCAAACATATTTTTACTGCACCATGTCCATGTCACCATCTTTCGTCCACCTACAGACTATCTCAGCTCCACACAAGCCTCTATATCAATCAGAAATAATCATAAGACATGCCTGGCATGTCCCAACGTCACTCAAGTGTGTATTATCCCACTCCCAGTACATATTTAATATTGGTTTTTTTTTTTTTCAAAAATTAGCACCTCAATGTAAGTTATTTATAAATGAAAGGTTTTTTTTTTTTTTTTTTTTTTTTTTTTTTTTACATGGCATAGCACCCCCTTTATTTTAAAAATTACATGTCATAGCACTCCCTTTGAAATCTCCCTCAAAATGAAAAAAAATCCTAGGTACCACTCCCTCCCTCCTCCCCGCCACTGACCTGCCACCGGCGGTGTCTAAAAAATTGAATAATCGTTAGATCTTGTGGTGATTGCTTATTTTATGTCATCAGAGCTTTATTATTGCTGATTATGTTTAAATCCTTATTTTTTGATAATTTTAGACACATAAATCTATCAAAAAATAATACATTATACATGTATATATATAGAAAAATGTGTATGCAAGAAGAAAAATTCAAAAAATATACACAAAAAAAAAAATCTTTATACAAACATCCATACTAGTGCACATATATGAAATTTATACAACTTTATTCATTGTTCATACATGTGTATAGATATTTATACAGCTTTATACAAATTTATAGAAATGTTTAGAATATGTTCATTCATGGTATATATACGCATATACATATTAATATATTTTTATACACGTTTACGAAAGTGTATAAAATTGTAAAAACTCGTAAAAAAAATTATATACTAAACAGTAAAGCTTTTACACTAAAGCTTAACAAATATACAAGATATACACAATTTTCTACAAGAAAAACACTAGATCTAAACATTAGAAAAAAGTTTTAACAAAAACTAGCCGATCTCATAGAATTTTTATGAAAAAAGTGAAAAAAGAAAAAGAAACATAATAAATAAACCCTCATTGGAGTTTTGACCGGAATTTACAACGAAAAATTGACATCGTTATTCAAAAAGAAAAAAAAACAGAGAAGAAGAAAACACAATGGCGACGGCAGTGTAAAAGTGACGGCGGCGGAGAATATACAAAGCAGCACACATCCAGGAATACGTACACGGGTATACATGCACTTGCGTTGCAAATCTCAGTCTTTCATCCCATTTATTGGTTGAAATTAATTTTCCCTCCATATCTAAGGCACCCCTCCACATTAGAAATCCTAATCCCACTTCCCCTTTCCCTTTCCAAAATAAGCGTTGCCCACCTTTCACCCTCTCTCGCCCTTAACCCCTTTCGTCGTCCAAATCCACTACTGGTACCACCCCCTCCGTTAATCTCGATGGCGAACTCGACAATCCTCTATTAATTTTTTATCATCATCTCTCTCTCTCTCTCGCACACGAAAAAGGATGATAAATCATCTATTTCTCACTGTTATGCGAATCCAAAAAGGAAAACAAAATATTCAAACTTAATCTTGAATATACGTACCAACTACGAAGCAAGATTAGAATCGAGCGAATCCAACACATACAAAGTAAGGAACACAAGATTAAATTCAAACCTTTGCAAATGGGGTCTCGACAAGGAAAGCGGTAACTTCACACCGGATTTATACCACTCACATGCACGAAAGACGAAATGGAAGATTCAAACAATAATCTTCGCAAATCAAGTCTGGCAGAGGCAAAAGATGGGTAAAGGTGAAGACGTTTGACTCGACACGACCTGGATTTGATGTGTAAAACTGTCCTTTTTTCTATGTTTTTCCGTCAAAATCATAACAACACGTGTCTTTCTTCTTCTTCTTTCTTTGCAAAGCATATTAGTACCGATTAAAAAAAAATTAAGTGAAAAAACCTGGTCTATTTTATTTATCTACTAAAAAAGCATATCTAATTTTCATAGGTACTCGTTAGATCATATATTCATGCCTACTATTCGATTTGTTTGCTTAGAAGTGTATTGAAATTTCTTAAATATATTAGGTTGTGTTTGATAAAAAGGACCTTTTTTTTTTTTTTTTGGAAAATACCGTTTAGGATCTGACTTATTTTCTAGTGTTTGATAAAAAATAGTAAAAAGAACATTTTCTTTTCTATTATCCCATCACCAATTCACCCCCCTTCCACCCCCAAAATGAGTTACTTGAATCGAATTCAGATTGTTATTACCGTCGCCGTCGTGAACGGCCATTCTGATCACGACTAGAAAGTGAAGTCCGACATCAAATCGATACAGCATATAACATAGACTAAGGCTGTCCACCGGACCGGTCCGGTTCCGGTGCGCCTACGCCGGTGCAGTCCGGTCCGGTGTTTAGTTAAAAAAAAGTCGGTGCCGGTCCGGTCAAACGGTGCATTTGCACCAATGCCGGATCGGAACCGGCAAACGAAACCGTTCCGGTCCCGGTCCGGTCCGGTTTCGTTAATTTTTTTTTGTTTTTTAAATTATATTTTTTATTGTTTAAAATAGAAGAAAAAAAATATTGGTAGACTAAAATCTAAATAAACAACACAAAACACACATGTTATTCAACAATACGATTATACATAGTACATTAAGTTGGAAAATGGAAATGCATAATTAGAAAATAAAAACTAGAAATTAGAAAAATACATAAATCTTCAACTTCAGCGACTCAACACTCAATTATCACGTGGTTGCAGATATATGCCACCACCACGAGCTGCCCATTCGTAGGCATGATGATATTCCAAGTGGATCTTAAACCTCATTGTCCCTCCAGTATTTGATTCATCATCCCAATTCCAAACTTTCTGACAAAGAGTACATTGAGCTTTGCCGGTATCATTATTTTTTGTGATAAATTCCCAAACTTCGGATCTTTTAGGTCTGCTTGGACCACTAGACGGACCTGCTGTAGTAGCACCTTGAACTTGATTAGGATTATTTGCATTTGCAGCCATGTTGATAGAAAATTTATAAAAATAGCCTTTTGTTAGAAATTTTTTAAGAGAAATGAATAGAAAATATTGAATTGTGATTAATTTGATGAAATATGGGAGTATTTATAGGAAAAATAGGTAGGGGAGGGCTGTAGGGGCGTTTATGGGTGTGGGGGTGGGAAAAATAGCCGTTTATGGCCGTTGCCAACGACTATTTTTCAATTTTTTTTGTTTTTTGGTTATTTGTTTGTTTTTAATACCATTTGTAGTTTTTGTTTTTTGGACATCTATTTTTTATGTAATAACTTATATAATACTAGTAATCTAGTATTAAAGTATTAACTATTAAGTAATGTAGTATTTTAGTATTTAATATTTAAGTATTAAATTGTAAAAGTATAATTGAGAATATATAAAACAATGATTGATAACTTAGTAGCATGACATAACACTTGTTATTTTTTCAAACTTAATACTAAGTTAGTAGTATAATAGTATTTAGTAATTAGTATTTAGTATTTAGTATTTTAGTATTTAGTATTTAGTATTTAGTATTTACTCTTTAGTATTTAGTATTGAATTGCAGAGAGGTAACTTAATAGCAAAGGATAATTGAGAATATAACAAAGGATTATAATTTACTTAATAGCAAAGCGTAATGCATTTTATTGAACAATGGTTGATTTTTTTTTTTTTTTTTTTTTGCAAAGTACATAGATATTAAATTCCAAAAACTACATATTAATAAAAAAACTTCTCATTTTCTGAATAATTTCTTCTGGCACCTCTGGAGGAACCGGTGGCAAAGAGTCATCTTCTTCATAATCATTTTCATTGTCCACACTTCCATCTCCTGATAAAATTTCTGTTGTTGCTTCTACATCGGCTAGTTCATCTTCTGCAAATCCAAAATTTCTTCGCTCTGATCTAATCCAATCTCTGAATAATACGGCCGCCTCCATTGCTTCTTCCTTCAACGAATGTCTATGATCTCCAATTTGTAATCTTCCTTGGCTAAACGCACTTTCTGAAGCAACTGATGATGCTTGAATAGTTAGAATATCCCGCGCCATTTTTTGCTAAAACTGGAAACTGTGCTTGTTGATCCTTCCAAAATGGCAGTAGTTGCTCGCTTCCAAAATAATCAACTTCCTTGCAAGCATGAAGTAAATAAACATCAAGCTCGTTGAACCCTCCACTGCTACTCGAATGCCTGCTAGAAAGCCTTTGATTAAGGCTGGAAAAACCTCCCAATCCGGTTGCAGCTCTTTTACTCGCCTGCGTTGAACTTGATCCAGCTCCACTTGGAACACTTGGAACAACATTATCAGCTGCACTCCTATACCTTTCATAAATCCGTTGGCAATCTACAATAACCTGCGCACAAACTATTTCTACAGGTGTTTCTTCATCAGTAATTCTCAAAGTCCGATAAATTTCTCTAATTAGCATTTCCGTATTAGAACGTTTAAAACATGGATGTAATACAGAAATAATGCAATAAAGTGGTGGAATCGGAAAAAAATATTTTTTAAATTTTTCAATCATTGCTTCTACCGCAACTTCATAACCAGGCACTACTCTATAATCGTTAAGTAATTCTGCTATTCCAGCTATAAAATACAACATAGTAGTGATTGTAGGATAATATTGACCAAAAAATTCTTTAGTAGCATAAAAAAACTTTGCTAAAAAAAAGAAGAAGACGCTCAACATTTAGCCAATCAGATTCTTCTAGGTGATACTCTACAGCCACTTTGCGATTAAAATAATTCGTAATAGGCACTCGTAAAGTGTAAGCAACGGTCAAAGAGTCATATACAGTGTTCCACCTAGTTGAAACTTCCTTAGGAACTCTTCTAGGATTTAAACCTTCATTCACACACTCTACCTGAAAGTCCCTCCATCTATCCGGTTTTTTAGATTTAAAAATATAACTAATTGCGAGTCTAACCTTCATAATAGTAGGATCAAATAACTTAAGGCCATCTTTTACAACTAAATTATATATATGACATGCACATCTAACATGAAACAATTCTTCAAAAGGGGGATGCAATGCGGGTCTTAACTTACTAATAGCAAAATCATTGTTTGCAGCATTATCAAGAGTTATACTTAAAATTTTATCACTAAGAAAATACGCCTTACAAATATCAGTAACTTCTCTCTTAATAAATGCTCCCGTGTGTGGTTCATCGACAGCGCAATATGCTAAAATTCTTTTTTGCATTACCTAGTTAAGATCTATCCAATGACAAGTAACTGTTAAATACTCATACCCATTAACACCACGACCCAAGTCAGTAGTAAGACAAACTCTACAATCAAAGTGATAAAATATATATCGTAAATATTGTCTATATTCATTTTTAAATTTTATAATATCACTTCTAACCGTAGTTTTTGGAAGACCTTGAAAAGATGGATTATATACGGTTTGAATATAACGAATAAAACCTTGACAAGAAGCAAATGTAAAAGGTAAGCACTCCACCACAATCATTTTTGCCATTTGTTCCCTATTTTTCTTCTTGTCATAATGCATAAGCCCCTCCCTCACTGGGTTAATTTCCTGTTGGACTCCACTACTTTGCGATGGAGCCATTCTATTCCCTGAACGAGTGCCACCCGGCCTCCTTTCCCATTCATCCTTATGATGGTTTTCTAAGTGTGTTCTCAACTTTCCCGTCCCACTATTATGCCTGCCGGTTTTAAAATGCCAAACTTTTTTACAAAGATCACATTTAGCGGTCTGAGCCGGAACATTTTTAGTCATAAATTTCCACACATCCGATCTTTCGGGTCGTACCGCTGGTTCTCTACTAGGAGGGATAGGTGGTAATTCAGTTTCTTCAGGTTCACCTTGAAATTGACTAGTGGGTGTTTCATCATCTAAATTAGCCCCTTCGGTATTTTCTTCATATTGTGTCTCTAACATATCATTATCTAGTGGTTGATCAAAATCTATATCATGATAAAATTGCGTGTCATCTTCCTGAGTAAAATCATCTAGATGAGAAGGAGCGCTAGAAGTACCAATTGGTTTTTTACCTATAGCACGACTACTTCTATCATCCCCCCCCCATCGGTTAGAAGCACGTGATCTACGACCACTACCCGTACGCCCAGTAATTGATCTCCACAGTCCAGACATTTTTATAATTTATAAGTAAATCAAGCAAACAAATTACTAAAATATGCTTTAAAAAATAATACTGCACAAAAATAAAATAGATAATAAAAAGTAAGAACGAGTTTACTTGATATCGTGAACTTAGAATGTAGATTGTAGAACTTAGGAAGTGAAAGTTAAAACTTGACCGGAACCGCACCGAACAATTTTCCACTTCAGTCCAAATATTTTTTGTAATGCAATTTAGCACTTAGACCCTTTTTGCAAGAGCAACTTTGAATTATTTAGCAAATAGCATTTGTAGAAATAAGAGAGATTGAGAGAGATTTAGAGAGAATATTAGAGAAATTGTGAATAAATTGATGAAAAATGATGGTATTTATAGAAAAAATAGGTTGGGGGGGTATGGGGGCGCCTAGGGGGTGGGGGCAAAAAATAGCCGTTTTTGGCCGTTGGGCCAACGGCTGTGCGTGAAATAGCCGTTGCCCAATGGCTATTTTTTGCTAAGAAGCCCATCAGATTCCCGGTCCGGTCCGGACCGGTTCCGGTTCATTTTTTCCCGGTCCGTTCGGTGCATTTTGGGGGTGCCGGGTCGGGGAACGGGCCGATTTTCTTTTTAAATTTGGCCCGGCTTGCGCCGGTCTGTGCCGGTTCGGTCCGGTAGCCGGTCCGGTGCAAACCAGGCTATTAGATAGCCTTAACATAGACCACTCTCCTCCGACACTGACAATCTCTGACCATTCACTGTTGTTTTCGGATCTGACTTTTTAAAATTTTCCCCATCGTCATTTCTGGCATTGGAAACCATAGAAGTTTTCAATTAAGGGATGGTGTAAGGGTTAGGGACACAGGGTAATGGAGGGGTTTTGTATGATCAGGCAGCATAAGGGGTGGGGATTAGTGTTTGTGTGTGTAAGTGGGGAACTAGGATTCGGAGGAGGTGACAACTCTGAGTTTTACACCAGCAACGACGCCATCGATGATGTTGGAAATAAACAGTAGAGTCTGGAATTAAGGGTGAGGATTAGGGGTGGAGTTGGGGGTGAGGAGAGGGGGTGTTGCAGCAGGGAGGTTGGGTTGTATGGAGGTTGGGAGTTAGAGGGATTTGAGGGTAGGGATATTAGGGTTTGTGTCTGAATACTAAAAAAGTGTTTGAAAATTTTACACTGCATATAATTTTAAAACATTTGGTTACGAAATATGAAAATATTTTATATATTTAACAGAAAATTGCAACATTCTTATATATTGATAAAAAATAAAACAAAAAGGTAAAACAAAAAGGAAAAGGTAAAAAGCAGATATGGGGAACTAACTCTTATATTTTAGGTTTGTTTTTTGGTTCAGAGCTTTTCCCATTTTTAATCTTTAACACTTTCTATCTCCCATCAAAGATGTTATTTGTTGAGCAGTTTTTATATTTTATTTTCTTCCCCTTAAATAGAAAATCTTGTTTGCAATTTCACAATGATTTGCAAGTCATCTTCTTCGAGGAAATTCTTGTTTTTTCTTGCATTGATTAATCTCTTCTATCAGCGTCCTTTTACTCGCCAAGCCATTATTTGAAAGTTCATCACTTTTTTTTTCTTTGCTTTACTAATACTAATATAACCTTTTCAAAATTCTCAGATCTCAGATATTTCTTTTACTATGGAGCCTATGTGGAAATACGGTACGGTACGATCTCAAACTCGAACGAATTGTCAAACATGAAAATTCAACCAAAAAGAAAAGTGATGATACACGAGTTTGAGTGGATATTGTATGGCCGCTATGTATGTCCATATGCAGTGTATGTTAAATCACAACAAAAAAACAGGTACATAGCCGCGGTTAAAAAGGCAATTCAAAACTGCTGCAAAATGCAACTCCAGTTTACATAAATGAACCCTTGGAACAAACCGCCAGAGTTAACTAGTGGATTTTGCGGCGGTTCTTTAGTAAATAGTGGCGGTTTTAAGTTGTCAAATAATAAAACTTGAATCATTATTCTTGAACCCCCACCAACACCTCCCCCCTTCCCATACAGCTTCACATCGCCCCAGCCAATCGCCAAATGCGCAGGCTCGCACACTTTAGACATTGACGCGCGCCCATGTGGCACGTAATTGGCAGAACTCAAACCGTAACCCCGTTACCACAAGTTCATATCTCCTCCCAGCAAAATCATTACTTATAAAGTGGAAATATGTATTGTATTCACCGGTGTGGGACTATTCATCCGGCTCAAGATTTTCTTTTTACTGTCCATTATCAACATTTTTCTTTCTTTAGTTTTTGTTTCCCCATTATTATTTTTCTTTTTTTTTATTGAATTAAATGTGAGGTCACATTCCTAATAGTAATAAATACATATTTATTTTTATACCAGTATATGTCACTCTTTAATACTAGTAAGAATATATTTCTCAACTTGTTATTGTTACATTCTTAGAATAAAAAATTTATTTGTTTGTTTAATTTAATTTTACATATTTTACATACTAGCAAAATCATTATCAAGTGCCTCTCTAAAGTACAATAAATTAACTTTTCTAAACTGCCCCACAATATTATTTTAAAGCCTTATTTTTTTAAAAAGAAAAAAAATAATTGTTAAAAAAATTCAAAAACTGCTGGCAAAGGGTACAAAACCGCCGTTAAAACAAAAATATACCAAAACCGCCGCTAAGTACACCGTAACTGCCGCTAAATTCTTATCTTACAGACAATTTTCAATACTGCCGTAGAAACCGCCACGAAATTTATTTTAGCGACGGTTTCTAAACCGTCGTAGTTAAACCGCTGTTAATCACCTGTTTTCTTGTAGTGACTGGTTCTACTGTGTATGCTCACTGTTTACGTAGTGTATATGTTATAATCTATGCACCTCCTAAGGACACTAGAAGGGGAGTTGAATAGTGTCCACCGATTTTCGTTTTAAAAACTCGATTCTCCTGAGTCAAGAATTCTGTTCTTGCCTCTGCAATTCTGCTGTTTGAATACTGCAACACACACCAATCACATACACAAAAGACACGAGAATTTTACGTGGAAAACTCCTTGCTCAAGGGAGAAAAATCACGACCCACACTTTGGGATTTTAGAACTCAATCCACTAACACAAAGAACAAGTTTGTGATTACAAGACTCTGTAACCAAGGGGCTACACTCTAGACCCTAATCACTAAACAAAGCTAAACTCTAGCTTTACAAAGCAGTCTTTCACAAGTTCACCTAATACATATGCTTCTACAATAAGCCAATAGGTAAAAACAATGATCGCTCAAAATAAGACAACTTACAAAGTAATGAACCTAGACAGAATATCAAGACTCAATCAACTCAAGCACAACAGTTGTCTTCTTCAGTTATCTCACGTAGAAAGATGCTAGATCGCCTTTGTATGCTCTCAACTCTCTGTTTGTGAATAACTAAATTCGGCTGTATCAACTACTTATATTAATATGGGCTTTGCAACCCTAGTTGAGTCTTACAAGGAATCCTTGTAATTATGGTAAGACAAGATTCCTTGAAACTCTTTTCCATGTTAAAGTCCAACTCCAATTCGTACTCCGAAGACACAGCCTGGGCACCGCCTCTTTTAGTCTGACTAGGATCCATACTCATTCACGCGCCATTATTCCTAGTTCCGCAGGGATTTGCAACCCACAGATCGTTTCGATCAGTCGTGCCCTTCTATTCAAGGACTAGGTTCTTCTCCAAGACCACTGAGTCCTTCTCGTTTGTCATTCTTCAAAAGCAATGCTAAAAAAATTCTCCCTTTTTGATGATAACAAACAAATGTTGCCAAAGAACCTGAATAGACAAAATTTCCCAAAAACACAAAAACAAAAAGTAACAAGTTCAAGAAATTAAAACAGATGAATTAGGACACAAACACCCCAATATTTCCTTCTTCCCCCTTTTGGCATCATCGAAAAGATTCAAATATCTGTATGAACCAGTTAGTACTATCCAGTCTAGAGCACAAGGCAACAAGTCAGCTAAACTTTAAACACACAGAAATAAGGCTAAGGGCCCAACAAGAACCAAATACCATAGAGCAAACGACCATAAACATGAAAAAATTTAAAACCATTATTCAGGGTGTGACAGCAGCACAACGCTATCCAGTAGTACACAACTGAAAAGTAAATTGTTTGAAACAACATCACATGTGCAGGGAGAATGAAAGGAAATAACAGCAGTTAGGAGAAAGAACAGGAGGGTAGGACAGGAGGACTCAGGGCTGAAGGTTGAAGTGTTTGACAACTGCCTCAAGGTTCTTTGTATTTTTGGCCCTTTCCATCACCAGCTCGGCCTCATACTTGTGGCAGTCTATCTTCAAACGATCAATTTCTTGATCCTTCAACTTCAGCTGTCTGTGAAGCTCTGCATTCTCAGTATTCACTTCAAGAACATGAGTCTCCAGTTCCTTCACAGCAGTAATGGCCTCCTCAGATCCATAATCCTCACTCTTCTCAGCTAGCTCTGGCTTGACCTGCATGGGCTTCTTGGAAGCTCTCATCTCTTTGAAGAAGTCACAGCTTTTAAGCACATTGTACCCAAACATCTGATGAATAGTTGGCTTCTTCCCTGCTTCCAGTGGAACCCTAAAATGCTCTAGAACCTGCTGGAGGACATAGGAATGCCCTAAAGAATGTGGTTTTGATCAGTATCCGCAATCCTCTTAATATGTCTGATGATTAGCCTAGGCAAGTTTATTCTCACCACTCTATCTAGCAGGTCCATGTAGGTTAGGTCTAGAGCACTAGCTTCACTGTTTCTTTCTCCCCTAGGCAGAAGGAACCTGTGCACAAACTCAAACAACAACTGGTGTGCTGGTTCCATCTCCTTTTTGTCTACTTTCCTTTCTTTTCTGAGCTTGGGTTTCCCTGAGAATTTATTAACCACACTTAGAGGAGTTATTCCATCTGTCCTTTTGGGCCACTTCAGCTTAATATACCTGCAATAACCTTCAGCAGGTACATCAAGGATCACCCCTAGCTCATTTCTCCCAAACTCTATTTCCACTCCCTTCACAGTAGTGGACACTCTCCTGGCTGCCACCCTACAATTTATGTAAAATTCCTTGAATTCATCAGCAAATAACATTTTGTCTTTGTTACCAAACAAGCTTAGCCACCCCTGGTCACCAATCAACCTGAGTAGGGGTTTCATATGATGCTCCTTCTCATCATGCAGAATGCTACCAGGCAGCACCTGATGCTTTGCAAAGAAGGCCACTCGATCAACTTCTTCTTCATATCCCCTTCTTCTTTTCCTGTTCTCTGTTTCACTATCAGTCTCAGAATCACTTTGCTCCACATAACTTCCAGCCTCATCACTCTCATCCTCTGCCTCACCTGCTTGCTTCTCTTCCTCCTTCTTCTTTGCTTCTCTGTCTCTCACATTGGTAATTGTTCTTTCCAGCTTACCAACAGTCGCCAACTGTTGCTTCAAAGCAGATCTAGTTCCAACTCTCCTAGCCACTGGCTCAGCAACAGCCCTGTCACCAGTTTCTTCACTTGATTCATCACCACTCTCCTCCTCTTGTCAGGCTGTACTCTGTTTTCCCTCTCAAAAAATACTTCTTCTTCCTCTTCCTCACACACCAGCCTCTCATCCTCCTCACCAAACTTCCTTTTCAACCTCTTCCTCTTTGTTTCTTCTGCTTTCTTTGTAACCTTCTCACTCTCAACTTTTTCTTCTCCAACCTTCTCATCCTTTTCTTCTTCTGATTCTGTCCAATTGAGTCCTGCATCATCAGTCTCCATAGGATCTGGGCAAGAAGCAGGTTCTTGGCTCAAATCCTGTGAGGCCTCAGCAGATCCAGGTCCCCCAACTACTGGACCTTCAAGGACAGACACCCCTTGACTTACCTCAGCATCCACAGCACTAGAACTGGGTTCATTAACACGTTCCTTAAAGGACTCAGCAATATCATCCTCCCTCAGTTGTTCTATCACTCTTCCTGCTACATCAACCTCTAACACGTTCTTTTCTACTACAGGCACATGCACACTCACACTAGATTCTTCCTGAACATCCTTTTGCTTTGTTTCAACTACATTCCCCCTATCAGTTTTATCACAAGGCTTTACTACTCCTATGATTTCATCTAGTCCTTTTACAAGGGTTTCAGTACCCACTTTACCAGGGCTTTTTATTTCCTTCTAAATCAACAGGAATAGATGGGGTAGGATCAGGAGTTACCTCAGCAGATGGTTCAGATGAAATTTGTCCTGTAGGCGTAGTAGACACAGACCTTGCCATCATCTTCTTGACCAGTTTCTTATCTCCCTTTTGGAGAAACTTTGTTCTAGCCACAGCAAACCTTTCGACAAGGTAGATGGAGGGGGTTTTGAAGTTGATTTTTAAGAATCTTGGTGGGTGATGTTGATGAAGATTGTGCTTGAGACATGGTGTAATTGTTAGGGTTTTGACTGAGATTGCGAAGGTTTTCTGGCTTGAATTTTTTAGAGAGAAAGTAGGTTTGAGAGAAGGGGAAGTTGTTGCGTATGTGTATTCTGTTTTGATCAAAAGAGGGAAAGGGATTTTTTGGTGAAGAGACGGTGTCTAGGGAAGCCAAAGTAATGATGACATAAAAGGAGAAAGCAGCTTTTTGAAATTATTGAAAACCGGGAAGAGTAATGGATTTGAAGGTTATGGACTTACTCAATTAAAACCTTTTCAAGTAGTAGGGTCCATACAAGTCTAATAGAATTCTATCCCAAAAGGAATGTGTTCCTATAATTTAGGACAGTTATGAGAACATGGAAAGTCTCCCTTGACACACGTATAATTGACAATTTGATTTCAGTTATGACTTCTATCATGTAAGGTAGTGTGACGGTACCTGGACATGATTCCTCATGCTTCGGTCGGTTCTTCCTCAGTACATAGTAGGTTCTTCCTGGGATCACATTATCCTCACCTGGTGTTTAAAAGCTGAACAAGTATACTTAATAAAGTACAATGTTAGACCGAACAACACTAACAAATGTCACATACAGATTATTGAACACTTAACTAACCAATCATTGAGGGACAACCTGCTGGGTCATCCGTGTATTTTGGTCATCAATAAATCCAACCTATTCCTCTCAAACTGTACTTTATTCAATGCTTTGGTAAATATGTCAGCAATTTGATCTTCATTCCTGCAAGAATTTATAGTAATCAGACCCTTTTCTACATTATCTCTAAGGAAATGGTATCTAATATCAATATGCTTTGTTCTTTTGTGTTGGACTTGGTTCTTGGCAATATATACTGCACTTGTGTTATCACAAAAAATTCGCACTGCTCCACACTTGATTCCAAGGTCCTCCAACTTTTGTTTGTTCCATAGAAATTGTGAGCAGCATGATGTAGCTGCTACATACTCAGCTTCCGCAGTAGACAAGGCAATTAAGTTTTGCTTCTTAGTAGCCTAAGAGACCAAGCAAGGACCAAGAAAGTGTGCCATTCCTGAAGTGCTTTTCCTATCCACCAAATGACCTGCATAATCTGCATTAGCAAAACTAATTAGTTCAAAAGTACCTCCCCTTGGGTACCAAAGACAAAGATCATGAGTTCCTTTCAGGTATCCGAAGATCCTCTTCACAGCTGTCAGATGTGACTCCTTGGGATTGGACTGAAATCTAGCACACAGTCCCACACTGTATACTATATCAGGTCGACTAGCTGTGAGATAGAGGAGTGAACCTATGATTCCTCTATATTTTGTCTCATTTGTCAAAGGACCTAGTTCATCCATATCCAGCTTGGTTCCAGGAGCAATGGGCGTAGTCATTTCTTTTGCTCCTTCCATGTAAAATTTCTTCAGAAGTTTCTTGACATATTTTTGCTGATTGATCATACTTCCTTCAGGCATTTGCTTTATCTGCAGTCCTAGGAAGAAATTTAGTTCACCCATCATGCTCATTTCAAATTCACTTCCCATCAGATCAGCAAACCCCTTGCATAGCTCCTCATCAGTGGCTCCAAAAATAATATCATCAATGTATACTTGAACCACCAATAGATCTTTTCCTTTCTTCTTGAGGAATAATGTGTTGTCAATCTTTCCTCTTGAAAAACCATTCTTCAGCAGGAATCCTGAGAATCTTTCATACCAGGCTCTAGGGGATTGCTTCAATCCATAGAGTGCCTTGTCTAGTTTGTAAACATGATCAGGAAATTCATTGTTCACAAAGCCTGGTGACTGTATTACATATACCTCTTCATTCAAGTAGCCATTTAGAAAGGCACTCTTCACATCCATCTGATAGAGTGTGAACTCCATGTATGTAGCAAAGGCAATCAACATCCTAATAGCCTCCATTCTTGCCACTAGTGCAAAGGTTTCATCATAATCTATTCCTTCTTCCTGACTGTATCATTGAACTACTAGCCTTGCCTTGTTTTTTGTCACTATACCATGCTCATGTAATTTATTCCTGAACACCTATTTTGTTCCAATTATTGATCTGTCCTTCGGCTTGGGAACCAGGTGCCACACTTTGCTTCTCTCAAACTGATGAAGTTCATCCTGTATGGCTAAAATCCAATCTGGATCTTCTAGAGCTTCTTTTACATTCTTTGGTTCCAGAGATGAAAGGAAAGCAAAGAATGCACAGAAGTTCTTCAAGGCTGACCCAGTCATGATTCCAGTGTCCAGTTCTGATAAGACATTCTCCAATGGGTGAGAACTTTGGTGTTTCCATGGCCTGAGTTGAATATGACGGGAATAGTCTTCAGCATTATCTTGGGTAGGTTCTTCCTGACTTGCTGGATCATCAACTTCATCTGAAGTTCCCCCTGTCATGTTGACTCCTTATTCTAGTGAGGTTTGATTCTCACCAGATATCTCTTTGTCTTCTGAGTCTTCCAATTCATCTACATCATCTTCTCGACTTAGGCCAATCACTTGGTTATCTACCTCAGTTTCCCCCAATGCCTAATCGGATTCATCAAATACCACAGGCATACTTTCCTCCATTGTCTGTGTTCTTTTGTTAAACACTTTGTATGCTTTGCTTTGAGTGGAGTAACCAAGAAATATTGCCTCATCACTTCTAGCATCAAACTTCCCCAATGGTTCCTTGACGTTGTTGTGGACAAAGCATTTATATCCAAAGGGTTTCAGATGTGCAATATTTGGTTTTCTTCTTCTGAGTAGCTCATATGGAGTCTTGTCAAGAATAGCTCTGATGGAACATCTGTTTAACAAATAGCATGCAGTGTTTATTACTTCAGCCCAAAAGTTTCTTGCAAGGCCACTTGACAACAGCATAGTCCTTGCCATATCCTCCAAGGACCTGTTCTTTCTTTCAACCACTCCATTTTGCTGTGGAGTTCTTGGTGCAGAGAAATTATGATCAATGCTGTACTTTGCACAATACTCAGAAATTTGGAGTTTTCAAACTCCGTTCCATGGTCAGATCTGATACTGATGAGTTCTAGGCTTAACCTTTTCTGCACAACACCAGCCCAGTCTTTGAAGCTTTCAAAGGCTTCATCTTTAGATGCCAAGAACAAGGTCCATGTGTACTTAGAGTAGTCATCAACAATTACGAGCACGACCCTATTTCCTCCTCTGCTCCTAACTCTCATAGGTCCACACAGATCCATATGCAATAATTCCAGTGGCTTTGATGTACTTACCACCTTCTTGGACGGAAAGGATGATCTCACATGCTTCTCCCTTACACACGCATCACACATTTTTATGTTTTCAAATCTTTTGCTTGCCAATCCACGAACCAGCTCCTTAGATACGAGCTTATTCAGTTGTGAGAGACTTGCATGACCCATTCTTTTGTGCCAGTCACTTTCTTGCACGTTCAAGCATGTTAAGTTGATTTGAGGCAATGACTTCAGCGATGCTTTGTATACATTGTCCACCCTTTTTCCTTCCATAACAATTTCTCCACTCTGTAGATTCTTCACAATACATCTTACAGAGGAGAAACTCACTTCATTTCCTCTATCACACAGTTGGGAGATGCTCAGCAGGTTGAATCTGAGACCATCGACACAGTAAACATTTTCAATTGCATGATCCAGAGTTCTCCCAATATTTCCAATTCCCACGATTTGACCACTTTTTCCTCCTCCGAAGGCCACACTGCCTCCAGGAAATGCTGCAAGTGAGAGAAAGTTTCTTCTGTCCCCTGTCATGTGCCTTGAACAATCACGATCAAGAATCCAGCTTGGGTTGTTCTCCCTCACTCCAGCCTGCAAAACAGATTAAGGGTTATCTTTAGGAACCCAGACAAGCTTGGGTCCCTTCTTACGAGAGAATGGATAAATCAAATCATGCCTAGCTCATTTAGGTAGAACACTCTTTTTATTCTTGGCCTTTGCCTTGCTAACATTCATGCACCTTTGTTTGTAGTGTCCGGTTTCACCACAAAAGGTACACAACATGTTGCAAGGCAATTCCACATACTTGCTTTTAGGATTATATGGAGGCAACGGTTTCTTGAATCCTAGCCCTTGTTTTTCCTTATTTTGATTTTCAAGAAGCCATTTCATTGCCTCGGATGATTTATACTATTTTGTTAATCTGGTAAGCTCAAATTCAGATTTTTCAACCTTTTGATTTAATATCCTGTTCTTTTCAGTTTCCTTATACAGAATCTCATTATCTCTTCGCAGTTCATTTTCAAGAAAGGTTTGAACTTCACTTATTACTTGCTTACCATTTATACTCTCTCTTAACTGATTGAGTTTCAATTCCAGTTCAGTGATCTTAGAGTTTGACACAAGAGTCTGCCCTTTTAGGATAGCATTGATTTCTTCTAGTTCAATGTTTTGTTCTTGAAGGCTCTTGTGCTTGGTTCTGAGATCACTTAACTCTTCAGTTATTTTATCTTTTTCAATTTTCTCTTTCTCATAACCCTCAATCATTGTGGCTGTGATTAGAATCAAATTTTCAGTAGAGTATATGTGTAAATTATCCTTAAGATCAGATAGACATACCTCTGCTGAATGTGCAGTTTCAGCTCCATCAGTAGCCATAAGGGCAGAGTCCTTCTTTTGGTTGTCATCTGTGTACAACTCCTTCAGCTTTTCCCATACTTCCTTGGCAGACTTGTATTCAAGTATCCTTGCTAACACATCATTAGTTAGCCCTCTTCTCAGGTATAATTCCGCCTTGGAATTTGCCTGTAGCCAGTCTAGATCTTGAGGATCTAGTTCTTCTCCCTTCTTTGGCACCAGAACTCCATTGGCTGATCTCTTCATAGGAACTTGAGGTCCTCTCTTCACAATCAACCAAAGACTGTAATCAGTTGCTTGCAGGAAGTTCTTCATCTGTTTCTTCCAGCTCTTGTAGTTAGTCCCGTTGAACATAGGTGGCTTTGACGGATCTCTTCCTCCTCTGAACTCCCGATGGTCTTCTTCATCTGAATTGATGCCTGCCAGTCGCATCAGTGCTAGTTGTGATTCATCTCCAGATTCCTTTTCATGATCAGATTCACTGTCAGTTGGTCCCCATGTGGCATAGAAAGCTTCCTTTTTCTTTCTTCTTTCTGCTCTAAATTTTGGAGGTCGTCTTGTCTTTTTCTTATTTTTGTCATTTTCCTTTGACGTCTCCTTTTCCTTTTCCTTAGATGCTCTGCTTTTCATCCATTCTATTTCCCACATAGGACAATCCATAACGGCGTGATCCTTCTTGAAGCACTTAAAGCATCCTGAGTAGTCAGGACTGTTGACTATGTTCTTCCTTCCAGAATTTTCCTTGCCACTTCTTTGAAAGCCTTTAAACCTACACAAGTTAAGCTTCTGTCTTAAAGCACTAATCATTGCTGCTTCAACTGATTGCAGATCAACATATTCATCAGTTTCCTCAGTTGCTTCAAGTGCAAGGGTCTTGTCCTTCTTGAGAGCTGGTTTAGCTTTTGAGTCTTTCATCATCTCATGAGTTTTCAGGCTACCAACCAGTTCTTCAATAATGGATCTTAGAGGTTTAGACTCAATGATGGCAGTCATCTTGGGTTCCCAAGCTTCAGGAAGCACATTTAGAATGTTATCGACCATCTCCACTTCTGGTAATTCCATATCTAGGGATCTCATCTCATTAGTAATAATGGTCAACCTGGTAATCATATCCTGGATTGATTCCTTCTCTCCCATAGAAAACATCTCAAATTGTCTCTTAAGCATTCTTCTCTTTGAGTCCTTTACTTCAGTGGTTCCTTCATGCGCAACCTGCAGGGCATCCCAGATTTCCTTGGCAGTCTTGTAAGATGATACTCTGTTAAACTCCTCAGGATCAAGGCCACAAATGACCAGACATTTAGCTTTGTGATTCTTTTCAATCATCTTATAATCCGCCTCATTGAACTCCTCTTTCAACTTAGGTTCTTGTTTGGCAGTCGCTCCTTCACCAACTATTTTAGTGGGGATCAGGTTTCTTCAGATACTATCAGCCATAGTTGATAGTCTTCAGCACATATGTAATTTTCCATCCTGTTCTTCCACCATGCATAGTAATGCCCATTGAACTGTGGGGGCCTCTGAACTGATTGTCCTTCAGTAATGGTAGGTGGTGCACTCATGATTCTGATCCTTCTCAAGGTGCTAACCTCGTACGGAAAGACCCGCTCTGATACCACTTGTTATAATCTATGCACCTCCTAAGGACACTAGAAGGGGGGTTGAATAGTGTCCACCGATTTTCGTTTTAAGAACTCGATTCTCCTGAGTCAAGAACCCTGTTCTTGCCTCTGCAATTCTGCTGTTTGAATACTGCAACACACACCAATCACATACAAAAAAGACACGAGGATTTTACGTGAAAAACTCCTTGCTCAAGGGAGAAAAACCACGACCCACACTCTGGGATTTTAGAACTCAATCCACTAACACAAAGAGCAAGTTTCTGATTACAAAACTCTGTAACCAAGTGGCTACACTCTAGACCCTAATTACTAAACAAAGCTAAACTCTAGCTTTACAAAGCAGTCTTTCACAAGTTCACCTAATACATATGCTTCTACAATAAGCCAATAGGTAAAAACAATGATCGCTCAAAATAAGACAACTTACAAAGTAATGAACCTAGACACAATATCTAGACTCAATCAACTCAAGCACAACAGTTGTCTTCTTCAGTTATCTCACGTAGAAAGATGCTAGATCGCCTTTGTATGCTCTCAACTCTCTGTTTGTGAATAACTAATTTTGGCTATATCAACTACTTGTATTAATATGGGTTTTACAACCCTAGTCGAGTCTTACAAAGAATCCTTGTAATTATGGTAAGACAAGATTCCTTGTAACTCTTTTCCTTGTTAAAGTCCAACTCCAATTCGTACTCCGAAGACACAGCATGGGCACCGCCTCTTTTAGTCTGACTAGGATGCATACTCATTCACGCGCCACTATTCCTAGTTCTGCAGGGATTTGCAACCCACGGATCTTTTCGATCAGTCGTGCTCTTCTATTCAAGGACTAGGTTCTTCTCCAAGACCACTGAGTCCTTCTCGTTTGTCATTCTTCAAAACCAATGCTCAACAACATAAGAATAGGTTTAGAATTGTATGGCTACTGTATGTACATTATATTTGGCTACTATTAGTTGTCTATATATCTATTTTTAGTACTGTCATACCACTGCATACAACAGCCAGATGGTATAGAACATGTTATACTACAACTTTACAACTGTCGTGCAACTGCTATACAACAATCACACAATTTCTATACAACAATCAAACTATCGCTATACATATATAAAAAATTACCAGACTACATTTGGTGAGACATCTTTAATACATAAACAAAATTATAGATAAATTAGTACATCAATTTACATAGATTTCAAAAATCAACATCATAGATACAACTCAAGGAAGAGATAAACAATAGAAATAAATCTAAAATATAATACATATATACTGATATACAACAGTAATACCTATTGTAATGCAAGAGAATCATTATTATATCCTTTCAATTCATAAAGACAGCTTTTTTTCTAACCTTTTAATATTCCAAGTTTTGTTGGCTGCTTTAATGAGGATTCTCGTCAAATCCTATGAACAATGCATATACAACTTTCAGTCATGATTCTTGCTTTGATTTAATTCAATTTTTTCTTTTGTAGAATCTCTAATGATTTTTTTCCTTTAATGCAATAGTGAAGAAATGTATAATGTTGTTTATCGAATAGAGAAAGTTGAAGTTTCTGTAATAGTAGGAAACAGTTATGAGCTGTAACTAAATTCCAAAAAAGTAGGTCGTGTATATCTTCTATTTTAATATAGATATCTTTATTTTTATTGTTTGTATAGATAATATTAAAAAAAATATTGGTATTGTTGGAAAATGTTATAGTATCGCTATTTTATTGTAAAGTGAATTTTATATTTTTATAATTTAACCAAAATGTTTTTGCTTTAATTTATTAGGGAAACGATTGCTTTCTATTTGGAGAAATATAAAAGGGTACAAAAATTATTTTTCAAAGTCACATAAATAGCCAAACATGAGAACATGGGAAACGGTAAAAACTTATCCACACCGGGTGTATGTACCAAACCATATCAATTAACCATTAGTAAGTGATTTAATTAACCATGGGAAACACAACCTTAGTGATACTCAATATCTACTATTTTAAAATTTTTGAAAGTAACAATAGTATAAGCAAAATTTTTTAATTTCCCCACTGACGCAGATTCCTTATATACAAAAATCTCATATTTCCTTAAGTAAATTTTTTGCAACTACTAATCATATGTATAAGTATTTTATGATTTTCCATTTAATTTTAACCCAAGTTTATCTTGACAAGTTGTGACACTATTTTTCTTATTTTGTTTCAAAACACTAAATAATTTTCTTTCCTTTTATATTAATAAAAAAATTCATCTTTATTTTTTACAACAGAATTGAATAACTCTCTTTCATCAAAAGTATGGTACTACCTTGGCCTACTTTAATGATATAAATAAGAAACTTTTACATAAAAGTACACGTTTTAGAAGTTATTTACAAAATAAAGCAATATTTTAGAAAAATTACCCAGTATAGAAAAAAGGAAAAGTGAATTACAAAACATAGCAAAAACGTAGAAAATCCTTATATTCTTCCTCATATTTCCTCCAATTCACTTTTCCTTCCACCATTCTCCTCAATTTCACTTTTACTCTCATTTCCCCCCAACCCTTATATTTTGTACTATTTTGCTCCGTATCAAACTGTATCTCGTTGTATCACGTTGTTTCAGGTTGTTTCAGCACTGTTTCAGGTTATTCCAGCATTGTTTCAGGTTGTTTTTCCACCGTATCTAACTATTTATAGACTGTATCTAGTTGTTTCTAGACTGTTTCAACATAACTATTTCACATTTTTTGCGTTGTTTCACATTATTTTTTACATTTTATTTCAGACTTTTTCACTAGTTGTTTCAGACTGTATCATACTATAACACGATATCACACCAAAAAATAAAGAAAACATATTCGTCATTTTTTTCGATGATGTTAACAAAGTACAGATCAAAGATACAAAGAATAGAGACTATGGTGAAATGCCACCACCACCACCGCTTTGAAAAAAAAAAGATACAAAACCAATGAGAGGGGAGATCGGGGAAGGGATTCAAGGCAGAAACACTAGATACTGAGGTTTAGGATCATCGTCGACTAAATGATAGGATATTGCACTGGACTAGCATCTGAACAACACCAATTCCACCACCAGAGCCATTACTGTTGCTTGTACTAAAATTGCGGAGGAAAATTTCTCGGAGGGGGTCACAATTGTAGATCCGGAACCCCGCGATCTATAGTTCAGTTCCGGCAACAGATTAACCAAAATGGAGCGAAGACACAATGAGAATCCAAGGAGCTCTGGTAACGAAACCTAACTCCGATTATCGGAGAAACTCGTCAAGTTCAGTTCCTTCACATATCCGTTGGGGGGACACGAGATCAGAAATGGGAAAATCATCAAAAAGCAGAGTAAAGCGGAGATAGACACCACCATAGGAGGATGATAGCAGTAGCAACGGATGGTTGGTTGGTGGCGGCGGCATCAAATCCGTTGTTGTGCACCGGCAGAGCTCCGACCGCCGGTGGAAAATGGGGAAAGTTAGTTGTGGTGGGAGTGGGGTTGAGTGATTTCAATGGAAGGGAGTTGTAATGGAAAAATGAAATATGCTAGGAAAAATATTGCTATGTGATGTAATTTGTATAATATTTTTTTTATTTATAATATAGGGGTGTAGGTTTGTATATACTAGTGAACAAGACCGTTCGCGCAGTCAACAAAAATTTTAAAAATATAAAGCTAAATAATTATTGATATAACTTTTATAATAACATAACGAATATTTACTTTTAGATTATTTTATCTTCGATATATACTCTGACGTTAACATTCTTCATTGATAAGGCTGATTACTATTTTTAAATTTCATTTTGTATTTTTTTATTTTATATATATATGGGATTAGGGTCTCTCCACGGCCTGCATTATACTCTTCTTCAAGAACATCGTCAGCCGATATGAAGGTCTGGATTGGTGAGTAAAATCTTCTTGATTGTGGAAATAAAATTAATTAATTAAATAAGATAATATATGATTTAAAAAATGAATTATTAATTATAGAAGAAATTATTCAACATAAACCCAACAATCACCATTTTCTTAAGTGAAAGAAAACTCCTTTTTAAAAAATTTTTTTTTAATCAAGCCCATTCTTTCTAGTATGTTCGTATGGGAATTTCTAAAAGAAGAAAAATTAGCAATATTAAATAGAAAATAACAAAAAAGAAAATAAAAATTTGCAGCACAACATGAAATAATAACATAGATTTGTTTAATCACATATTCTAAAAATTTTCAAAAATGTCACTACAGACTTTCTATTTACATTATATATTTAAGGAATTTTTACACAAAAGTACAATTTTTAGAACTTAATTAACAAACATAGCAACATTTTAGCAAAATAACCCTATATTAAGGAAAACACAAGTTAATTACAAACATAGAAATATTTTCCCATGACATACCAAACCCTTACATTCTTCCTCCTATTTCCCCCACTATCACTTTTACTCCTTCCATTTCCCCCTATTTCACTTTTCCTCCCACCATTTCCCCCAATTTCACTTTTACTCCTCTCATTTCCCCCAATTTCACTTTTTCTCATCCCATCCTCACTGCATCTCGTTGTATCTCACCGTATCTTAATGTTTTTAGGTGTTTCTAGATTGTTTTAGCTTTTGTTTCATCCCGTTTGTGTGTTGTTTCTAAACAATTTCACCTTTTTTGCATTGTTTCACATTATATTTTATATATTATTTCGGACTTTTTCGTAGTTGTTTTAGACTGTTACAGCGCTATATTTTCACTATTTTTGCTCCGTATCCAACCGTATCTATCTGTTTCTGCACCGTTTCAACTGTTTCTGTACCGTTTCGGTTCATTTCAGCACTGTATCTAACTGTTTCTGCACCGTATCAATTGTTTCCGCAGCACTGTATCTAACTGTTTCTGCACTGTTTCAGTTCATTTCAGCACTGTATCTATGTGTTTCTGCACCGTATCAACTGTTTCTGCAGCACTGTATCAAACTTTTTCTTCACCGTTTCAGATTATTTTCAGCACTGTATCAAACTATTTCTGCATCATTTCAGCACTGTATATGCGCTTTTAGAAGCTGTTTTTGCATCGTTTCAGCACTGTATTTGCGATGTTTCAAACTATTTTTCACCGTATCTAACTATTTCTAGACTGTATCTTATTTTATATGCGTGGTCTCAAACTGTTTCAACGTTATTTCAGCACCATTTTCAAGAAAACATATGAAATGCATAAATAAAAAATTAAAAAATACTTATAAATTAAATGTATCTAACTATTTCTAGCACTATTTTTGCTATGTATCTAACTGTATCTTCGTTGTTTCTGTCACGACCCAAAATCCGAATAGGTCGTGAGGGCACCCAACTAACCCTGTCGGGCGAACCCACTTGATTAGGAATGAATAATATAAGCTTCTCAATGAAAAATACAGATATTTCGATACCGTAGAATAAAGTAGAAATAATACCAACAAAGAAAGGTATAGGTACTTCCCGAATCATGAACATCCAAGAGTGCCGAATAAGTTATACAACTCTAAAATATTGGGAATATATCAAAGGAAAATATAAACTATATAGGTGGCCACCACGGACGAAGGGTTGGCTCACCGCTAATAAAGAAATGCTCCACCTCGGTCAACCACGATGCTCACTAATAGATGGCGTCAAATCTGCAAGACATAAATAAACCAACAAAGAAAAAGGAGAGGGGTGAGTCGAGTGACTCAATAAGCGGGGACGGGGCTCCAAGTAAACTAGCAAACAAGGCAAAATAACTCAAAGATAATCAAAAGTAACGGGAAACCGTACAATTAACTATCAAATAATATTCATATTCCATCATCAGGTACCACGACACTTTCATTGTAACTCGGGGATAAATACATAACTACGTCATACTAAAACAATATGCACGGTACTACATCGTGCATGATAATACGTACGGAACTACATCGTACGTCAATAATATGTACGGAACTACATCGTACCACAATAATATACACGGAACTACATCGTGCCTCAATAATATGTACGGAACTACATCGTACCATAATAAGATGTATAGAAGGATATATTATACGTAGGGTGTGGAGCAAGTCCACCAAAAAAAGAGAAATGCACTTACCTCGGTTCGAAGCTCACTAGCTACTCAACAATAGTTTTCCCTTTTCAAATCTCCTCCAAATGTTCTTTCTCTATTAAAGGAACATAATGCAATCAATACCAAGGCTAACGATTAAACAATACAAACGTCAAGCTAAAGGGGTTAAGAAATCAACTTAAAAGTCAATCCCGAGCCCACATGGTCAAACCCCAAAGTTAATCTCATAATCGTGTTACCCATAACCACATGAGTCTAATGATATAATAAATCTCACATTTTGAAGTCATATACCCATTCAATTTTATGAAGTACTAATTTTTAGGTCTAAGCCCCAATCAATAACTGTCTTAAATTCAACATGGACATTCAATGGTGCATAATAAAACAGTGGCCGAACAAAATTAATTAAGGCGAAGCATACTGTAACCACCAAGCTTCATATACCAATTCTCATGTTTAATACTATACGGACATGAAGGAAACAGGGACATAGGAACATAATAAGTGGTTGAGCAAGTGATAACTGAGATTGGTAAAACTATTGAGATAAAGTTGCTTGCAAACCATGCTAATCAATGGAAGAAACACATCAGCCTTACTAATTGCACCCAACTCGCGAACTCATCATTATCTCTTACAATGGTCTCATCATTTTTTTGAAAACAAAAGTTGCTAATGGCAACAAGTTATATTTAATATATTATATCATACAAACTAACAAATCTGAGAGGTGGTCTTTTACCTGGTATTTGAATGAATCTCAGTGATTCACATGTCGCCGATGAGGTAATACCCTGATGCCATCTCTTTCAAATATTTTTTTTTTTCTTTTAATTTTCTATTAAGGGTTAAAGACTATGTGTTTTATATGACCTAAAATATAAAGAGCTAGCAAACATTTATGGGCTTACTCAATTAGTTTCCACTTAGCCCAATTGAATAACCATTTCATTCAATAGTCATTTTTCTTATAATCTTTCTATCTACCCTTATTAGCTTACTAGATAATTATACCATAAGTATAAATTATCGGATCGTTACATTCTCCTCCACTTAAACACACGTTCGACCTCGAACTTGATCTACCAAATACCAATCATCTATTTATATACATGTATCCAACACCAACTCATTTACCATTCACCACCAAACTCTATATATACTCAAAATTTGGCTAAGTCCCAAAATTTACAAAAATTTCGCCAGAGTTTCCTTTGTAAATTGGGCTATCCAAAAATAATACCTGTCTCAAATACCAACAACCACCATATACAATATATTAAACCGTACATAGGCACCAAACATAGCTCAATATAAGCTCTACCGCTCCGACAAGGAGGTAAATCTCAATAATAAATCAAACACACTCCGGCAAGGATCTAAATCACTCTAATGAATCAAATACTCCGGCAAGGAGATAAATTACTTTAACGAATATAAAACTCCGACTAGGAGGTAAACATGCTATAACTCACAATTAATAAGAGGAATTTAAATTCAAGGACTTTAAAATCTACTTACCTGACGCTTCAAACAAGTGGGGATATCTATCCCGCATGCTCGACTCAGTCTCCCAAGTATCCTCATCATGCGGACGGTTATGCCATCGCACTTTTACTAATGGAATCTCTTTAGACCTCAACTTTCGTGTGTCTCTTCCTACAATAGCAACTGGAGCTTCTTCATAAGCTAAGTTCACATCTAATTGAACTGGGTCCACCTCTATGACATGAGTGGGATCTCGAACACACTTCCGGAGCATAGAAACATGAAAAACGGGATGAACAGGCATAGACTCTGGCAATGCAAGTCGATAAGCAACCTCCCCAATACGCTTCATAATCTTAAAAGGACCAATGAACCTAGGACTCAACTTGCCCTTCTTCCCAAATCTCTTCACACCCCGCATTGGTGACACCTTACAAGAAAACCATATCACCTTCTTCAAATACCAACTCTCGGCTTCTCTTGTTCGAGTATGATATCTGCCTACTCTGAGCAGTTCGAAGACGATCCTGAATGATACGAACCGTATCCAAAGTCTGACGAACAATATCAGGACCCAACACCTCAACATCTCGAGACTCGAACCAACCAACTGGAGATCGACATCGGCGACCATATGATGCCTCGAATGGCGCCATCTGAATGGAAGACTGATAACTGTTATTATAAGCAAACTCTGCAAGAGCCAAATGATCATCCCAATGACCGCCAAAATCCAAGGCACATGCTCTCAACATATCCTCCAAGATCTGAATAGTCCGCTCAGACTGTCCATCAGTCTGCGGCTGAAATGCGGTACTAAGCTGGACTTGAGTACCCAACTCTCGCTGAAAAGCCTGCCAAAACTGAGAAGTGAACTGAGAGCCTCGATCAGAGATGATAGATAATGGAGTACCATGCAGCCGAACAATCTGCTCAATAAAGATCCGAGCCAACTTCTTTGATGTATCAGTTGTCTTCACCGGAATAAAATGGGCCGACTTGGTAAGTCTATCAACAATGACCCAAACTGAATCATGATGCCTCAATGTCTTCGGCAAGCCAACTACAAAATCCATGGTAATCCTCTCCCACTTCCACTCAGGAATAGGTAGTGCCTGGGCTAAACCTGCGGGTCTCCTATGCTCGCACTTGACTTGCTGACAGTTCAAACACCGAGATACATGATCAAAGACATCTTTCTTCATCCCCTTCCACCAATACAACTCCCGGAGGTCCTGGTACATCTTGGTGATACCGGGATGAATGGAATACCGCGAACTATGAGCCTCATCAAGAATCAACCGCCTCAAATCACCAACATTCGGAACACAAAGACGACCCCCAACCCGTAGAATACCATCACTATCCCACTCAATAGGAGGGGCTCCTCCAATTTGAATGCGCCCTCGCAACTCAAGAAAGTAAGGATCCTCGAACTGTCTTTCCTTAATCTGGCTAACTAAGGAAGACTGAGCCATCATACAAGCAAATACCCGATTCGAGTCCGAACTATCAAATCTCACCCTAGAATTATATAGAGTCAGCAACTCTCGAGCTAAAGGTCTCATCTCAATATCAAGAAATGCAAGACTACCCATAGACTTCCTACTCAATGCATCGGCCACCACATTTGCTTTCCCCGGATGATAATGAATAGTAAGATCATAATCTTTGATCAACTCAAGCCATCTACGTTGCCTACCATTTAAGTCCTTTTGAGTAAGCAGGTACTGCAAGCTCTTGTGATCGGTGAAGATCTCACAAGGCTCGCCATACAGGTAATGTCTCCAAATCTTTAAAGCAAATACCACAGCTGCTAACTCCAAATCATGAGTCGAATAGTTCTTCTCATTCACCTTCAACTGCCTAGAAGCATAGGCAATGACTTTACCATGTTGCATCAAGACATATCCCAATCCAACACGAGAAGCATCACAATAAAATACAAACCCTCCAGCTCCAGAAGGAAGAGATAACACTGGAGCGCTAGTCAACAATGACTTGAGCTTCTGAAAGCTCGCCTCACACTCTTCTGACCAACGAAATTGAACCGCTTTCTGAGTCAGGCGGGTCAATGGAGCAGCGATAGATGAAAACTTCTCCACAAATCGTCGATAATATCCAGCCAAACCAAGAAAACTACGAATCTCTGTCGGCGAAGTAGGTCGTGGCCAATTCTGAACAGCCTCAATCTTCTTAGGATCGACTTTAATACCCTCACTAGACACGACATGACCCAAGAAATCCACAGAGTCCAACCAGAACTCACACTTTGAGAACTTGGCATAAAGCTTACGTTCCCGAAGTGTCTGAAGAACCAATCTCAAATGATGCTCATGCTCCTCACGGTTATGCGAATAGACCAAGATGTCATCAATAAAGACAATGACAAACGAGTCTAGATAAGGCTTGAACACACGGTTCATCATATCCATAAAAGCTGCTGGAGCATTCGTAAGCCCAAAAGACATAACCAAGAATTCATAATGACCATAACGAGTCCTGAATGCTGTCTTCGGGATATCGGACTCACGAATCTTCAATTGATGATACCCAGACCTCAAGTCAATCTTGGAAAAGAACTTGGCTCCTTGCAACTGATCGAACAAGTCATCTATACGAGGCAAGGGATACTTATTCTTGATAGTGACCTTGTTCAACTGCCTATAATCAATGCACATACGCATAGAGCCATCTTTCTTCTTAACGAACAACACTGGAGCTCCCCAAGGCGACACACTAGGTCGAATGAACCCCTTATCCAATAAGTCTTGCAATTGATCCTTTAACTCATTCAGCTTGGCTGGAGCCATACGATACGGAGGAATAGATATAGGCTGAGTTCCGGGCACCAAATCAATACCGAACTCAATATCCCTATCTAGAGGAAGTCCAGGCAAATCATCGGGAAACACATCAGTAAACTCCCTCACAACGGGAACAGAATCAAGAGACGGAACCTCCATACTAGTATCTCGAATCATGGCCAGATAAGCATAACACCCCTTATTCACCATCCTCCTTGCTTTCATAAAAGAGATAACACGTCCGGTAGGTGGCAAACAAGAACCGTGCCACACTACCGGTACTGAGCCAGGAAAAGAAAGCCGAATAATCTTGGCATGACAATCGAGAGTGGCATAACATGATGCCAACCAATCCATACCAATAATCACATCAAAATCCACCATGTCCAGAACTAATAAATCAACTATGGTCTCACGTCCCCCAAAAGATACAGTACAACCAGGATACACCCGCTCCACCACAATAGACTCTCCAACAGGAGTAGAAACACAAAATGGATCACGAATACACATATAATCAACATTAAAACCCGAAGCAAAATAAGGCGACACATAAGAGTACGTGGAACCTGGATCAATCAAGGAATAAGCATCACGTCCACAAATAGAAAGTGTACCTGTAACCACTGCATTGGATGCCACAGCATCCTGTCTGGCTGGCAAAGCATAAAACTGCCTCTGAGGCTGAGCTGAACTAGTACTCTGATGACCACCCCTCGAAGGGCCACTACCACCACGCCCACGACCTCTGCCTGGCGGTGGTGCACTCCTAGCTGGCTGAGAACCTGATGTAGTACCATAAGTCTGCACAGATGCCTGGGGTCGAGGAAAAGACTGACTACCTCCCTGAAGTAGTCTAGGACAATCCTTTATATGATGACCAAGCTCACGACAATGATAGCACCCAGAATTGGGTCTGCGAGGTACGTGCTGCTGAGGTCGTGAAACAGACTGGCCTGACTGAGAAGGCTGAGAGAATCGACTCTGCTCATGACGGGGTACAAATGTGCTCCTCGAGCTCTGAGCCATAGACTGAGCTGGCCTATCAGAAGACCTCCCCTGAACCCCCTTGCCTCCAGATGAGGCAATAGGAAGTCCACCATATCCACGAGATCCCTTACTATCTCTCTCAAACTCTTCTTGCTCTAGAGCTCTATAAGACTCATATTGGCGAGCAATATCCACCGCTACATCAAATGAAGTACTAGCCTCTATCTCCCGAGCCATACTAGATCTCAAAGTAGCAGAAAGACCATCAATGAACCTCCTAACCTTCTCTGACTCCGGACGAACCAAATCAAGAGCATCACGAGACATGTCTAAGAATCGAACCTCATACTCAGATACAGTCATATGGCCCTTTCTCAACCTCTCGAACTGCCTACGCCTCTCATCCTGCTAGCTACGCAGGAGGAACTTATCCATAAACCTCTGAGAAAAGTCACTCCAAGACAGCTTCGGCAAGCCCTGCCTAGCTAGAGTAAGTGTATTCCACCAAATCAGAGCGGGACCCTCAAGCTGGAAAGCTGTATAATCAACTCCATGCTCCTCAAGATATCCCAAAGCAGCTAATATCCGCTGGCAACGATCCAGAAAGGCCCGTGGATCCTCGGATGGAAGTCCTCCAAATGTCGGGGGCAGTAACCTAGTGAAGTGAATAAGTCTGACTTGGTTCACCTCCGGAACCACAATCTGCCCTGGCTGACCTGCCTGAGCAACCTGGGGTACACTACCCACAGCTACTACCTCTGGAGTCTGCATAGCAGGAGTAACAAACTGAACTGGGGTCTGCATACCCCGCATCTAAGTACCCGCTGGTGGGCCAACATGAGAAGCTACCTGGGTCGCGGGAGATCCCTGTGGTGCAAGAGTCTGTAGGACACCCAAAACCTTCAACATAGTATCCTGAAGTACCTGAGTAGCAATAAATCCCTGATCAACCTGAACCTCTGGCTGATCCTCAATCTTTGTATCATCATGATCTACAACTCTCGTGGCCCTAGCAGCTCTAGCCCTAGGCTGGGCGGCAGTACGAATCTGAACTCCACATCTGCCTCGGCCACGTCCTCTGCCTCGACCTCTCACTCGGCCAACACCTCTAACTCCACCTCCTGCGGCAACTGGTGCATCAGGTGGTGCCTCCGGCTCCACCTCCACCTCCTGAGTTGAAGAACGAGTCCTCACCATCTGCTCGTTACATAGTGGAAAAAGATTAGTCTTGTTATGGAAATACTACGCACGATAAGGAGGGAAAGAAGGGAAGTTGCCTAAAGGTCACCATAGCCTCTCGTAGATAGGTACGGACGTCTCCGCCCGATCAGCAAGACTCTATTAGACACTGTTCATGATTCGTGAGGGCTCTAAACCTATGGCTCTGATACCAATTTGTCACGATCCAAAATCCGAATAGGTCGTGAGGGCACCCAACTAACCCTATCGGGCGAACCCACTTGATTAGGAATGAATAATATAAGCTTCTCAATGAAAAATACAGATATCTCGATACCGTAGAATAAAGTAGAAATAATACCAACAAAGAAAGGTTTAGGTACTTCCCGAATCATGAACATCCAAGAGTGCCGAATAAGTTATACAACTCTAAAATATTGGGAATATATCAAAGGAAAATATAAACTATATAGGTGGCCACCACGGACGAAGGGTTGGCTCACCGCTAATAAAGAAATGCTCCACCTCGGTCAACCACGATGCTCACTAATAGATGGCGTCGAATCTGCAAGACATAAATAAACCAACAAAGAAAAAGGAGAGGGGTGAGTCGAGTGACTCAATAAGCGGGGACGGGGCTCCAAGTAAACTAGCAAACAAGGCAAAATAACTCAAAGATAATCAAAAGTAACGGGAAACCGTACAATTAACTATCAAGTAATATTCATATTCCATCATCAGGTACCACGACACTTTCATTGTAACTCGGGGATAAATACATAACTACGTCATACTAAAACAATATGCACGGTACTACATCGTGCATGATAATACGTACGGAACTACATCGTACGTCAATAATATGTACGGAACTACATCGTACCACAATAATATACACGGAACTACATCGTGCCTCAATAATATGTACGGAACTACATCGTACCATAATAAGATGTATAGAAGGATATATTATACGTAGGGTGTGGAGCAAGTCCACCAAAAAAAGAGAAATACACTTACCTCGGTTCGAAGCTCACTAGCTACTCAACAATAGTTTTCCCTTTTCAAATTTCCTCCAAATGTTCTTTCTCTATTAAAGGAACATAATGCAATCAATACCAAGGCTAACGATTAAACAATACAAACGTCAAGCTAAAGGGGTTAAGAAATCAACTTAAAAGTCAATCCCGAGCCCACATGGTCAAACCCCAAAGTTAATCTCATAATCGTGTTACCCATAACCACATGAGTCTAATGATATAATCAATCTCACATTTTGAAGTCATATACCCATTCAATTTTATGAAGTACTAATTTTTAGGTCTAAACCCCAATCAATAACTGTCTTAAATTCAACTGAAGTAGCATGGACATTCAATGGTGCATAATAAAACAGTGGCCGAACAAAATTAATTAAGGCGAAGCATACTGTAACCACCAAGCTTCATATACCAATTCTCATGTTTAATACTATACGGACATGAAGGAAACAGCGACATAGGAACATAATAAGTGGTTGAGCAAGTGATAACTGTGATTGAAAAAACTATTGAGATAAAGTTGCTTGCAAACCATGCTAATCAATGGAAGAAACACATCAGCCTTATTAATTGCACCCCACTCACGAACTCATCATTATCTCTTACAATGGTCTCATAATTTTTTTGAAAACAAAAGTTGCTAATGGCAACAAGTTAAATTTAATATATTATATCATACAAACTAACAAATCTGAGAGGTGGTCTTTTACCTGGTATTTGAATGAATCTCAGTGATTCACATGTCGCCGATGAGGTAATACCCTGATGCCATCTCTTTCAAATATTTTTTTTTTCTTTTAATTTTTTATTAAGGGTTAAAGACTATGTGTTTTAAATGACCTAAAATATAAAGAGCTAGCAAACATTTATGGGCTTACTCAATTAGTTTCCACTTAGCCCAATTGAATAACCATTTCATTCAATAGTCATTTTTCTTATAATCTTTCTATCTACCCTTATTAGCTTACTAGATAATTATACAATAAGTATAAATTATCGGATCGTTACAGTTTCCAACTGTTCCAAAAAATGGCAGAACGCACAGCCACAATTCACTTGCGAAAAAACGAGCTAGGAACTAATCTCTGGTTAAAACACCATTTTGACTAGAAAAAATCAGTTCATTATTAAATAAACTAAAACAAGATTTAAATAAATAAGAATTTTAAAGAGGAAAAAAGGAAATAAGAGTGCAGATTCCCAATCTTTCAAATCCGATGAAAACATCATCGGCGCCACTAAAAATTCACAATTCATATACAAAAATATCTTCATAACACACATTCACTTCATTTCCGTGCAATAATCACAGGAACTTTGAAAAAAATGCCTACAAGCACCGCCAGCCATCGTTCACCACGTTTATCTGGTGTTAACACCGTCGTCTCCGATCAAATCGATGTCTCAAAACCTTCGAAATGTCGTCTCAGATCCAATTCCAATTCAATTCTTGCTAGTGAACCGGCGACGGCGACTGGGTTTCTCCGTTTCTATCTATTCCGCTCACCTCATTCCCCTCTTTCGATCTGTGTTTGCTTGGCGCTGGGGTGCTGTTGGTGGGGTGGGGGTGATGGTCTGCGTGGGGGGTGGGTGGCGGCTTTGTTTCTGTTTAGATCGGTGGTTGTGGTGGTGGAGTTGTATGTTTGGATCGGAGAGTGGGTGGTGGCTGATTTGGTTTGGAAAAAGTGGAGAAAGTGTTTTAAGGTTTTTAGGAGGGTGTGGTGCAAATGTAATTATAAGAAATGAAGATAATAAAAGTGTGCTAAAAAATATTGTTATGTCTTATAAATTGAAAAATATTGCTGCTTTTTTGTAATTTAGGGTGTAAATTTGTATATATACGTAAAAAAACTATATTTAACCCTTAATATTATTATCTTATCCGAAATGTCCTCTTGTAAGGATATCAATTCAAATCATTAAATCTTAAAAATTAAGCACGAAGGCCTTAATAAAATGTCACTCCACTTTTTTACTCTTTATAAATTTATCACATATTAGACAAAGTGGTAATTTTAAATATACAGAATAACTATTAAAAATATTTATTTCCCCAAATATGCGTAGGTTTCTGCGTCAAAGCCAAATTTAGACAATAATAATTTTGAGTTTGTTTCTAAGTCAAATTATAGAGTTATGTACTCACAGAATCTTTGAAATCCTAAACCTCACTAAACACTTTCGATTTACTTTATATATTTTACCCTTAATATTATTATCTTATCCGAAAAGTCCTCTTGTAAGGATATCAGTTCAAATCATCAAATCTTAAAAATTATGGATTGGTAAATTTTCAACTTTGTTTTTCTGCTCGAATGAATTTGATTGACAGTTATAGTTGCCTTTTATAGTTTAAATAAGGCGACTCTATTTTAAAGTCCAACTAGTATAGCACCCGCGCAATGTGCAGATAATATTAAAGTATGACTTTCATACCGAGTTGTGATATGATATATTTGAACATATTAAATCATTACAATATCTTGACTTTTTATCAACTTGCTACTTGAAATCGGATAAATTATTTCACACATCTTTGATTCTATTATTGTCTTTGAAAACATACAAGAGCTATACAAAATGCCATCAAATTCTTTAGCAAGTCAATTAGCAATTTAACTCGCCCTAAATATGCTTCAACTCTTCCTTAAATAAACATGACTTAGATCTGTATGTAGATATAGTGTTGACATCATAGTCCGTTTTGAGGTTCTCTTTTTTAATCTCTTGAAATAAGGCGTAGAAAAGCCAACTTTCGTTGTGCATATTATATTGAAAAAATGAATATACAATTTTGTTTTATTAATCCAAGTCAAAATATAACGAAACAATAAATCATCGCCCATTGTTTTATTGGTTGAAATTAATTTTCCCTCCATATCTAAGGCACCCCTCCACATTAGAAATCCTAATCCCACGTCCCCTCTCCCTTTCCAAAATAAGCGTTGCCCACCTTTCGTCGTCCAAATCCACTACTGGTACCACCCCCTCCGTTAATACTCGATGGCGATTGGCGAACTCGACAATCCTCTATTAATTTTTTATCATCATCTCTCTCTCTCTCTCTCGCACACGAAAAAGGATGATAAATCATCTATTTCTCACTGTTATGCGAATCCAAAAAGGAAAACAAAATATTCAAACTTAATCTTGAATATACGTACCAACTACGAAGCAAGATTAGAATCGAGCGAATCCAACACATACAAAGTAAGGAACACAAGATTAAATTCAAACCTTTGCAAATGGGGTCTCGACAAGGAAAGTGGTAACTTCACACCGGATTTATACCACTCACATGCACGAAAGACGAAATGGAAGATTCAAACAATAATCTTCGCAAATCAAGTCTGGCAGAGGCAAAAGATGGGTAAAGGTGAAGACGTTTGACTCGACACGACCTGGATTTGATATGTGTAAAACTGTCCTTTTTTCTATGTTTTTCCGTCAAAATCATAACAACACGTGTCTTTCTTCTTCTTCTTTTTTTGCACAGAATATTAGTACCTATTAAAAAAAAATTAAGTGAAAAAACCTGGTCTATTTTATTTATCAACTAAAACAGCATATCTATTTTTCATAGGTACTCGTTAGATCATATATTCATGCCTACTATTCGATTTGTTTGCTTAAAAGTGTACTGAAATTTCTTAAATATATTAGGGTGTGTTTGATAAAAAGGACTTTTTTTTTTTTTGAAAAATACCGTTTAGGATCTGACTTATTTTCTAGTGTTTGATAAAAAATAGTAAAAAGAACATTTTCTTTTCTATTATTCCATCACCAATTCACCCATTCCACCCCCAAAATGAGTTACTTGAATCGGATTCAGATTGTTATTACCGTCGCCGTCGTGAACGGTTATTCTGATCACGACTAGAAAGTGAAGTCCGACGTCAAATCGATACACCATATACTCCCTCCGTCTCAATTTATGTGGCACCATTTCCTTTTTTGTTTGTCCAAAAATAAGTGGCACCTTTCCTTATTTGACACCTATTTAACGCATCATCTCTATTTTACCCTTGTTGGGCCCTACATACTTTTAAACCTACCACCAATTTTTTTATTACTCAAATCTTCTCTCTCTTACTTTTTCAAGGGTAAAATTGATACTTAACAAGGTCAATCTCTATTTTCTTAAACTCCGTGTCCGGTCAAATGGTGCCACATAAATTGGGACGGAGGGAGTAACATAGACCACTCTCCTCCAACATTGACAATCTCTGACCATTCACTGTTGTTTTAGGATCTGACTTTTTAAAATTTTCCCCATCGTCATTTCTGGCATTCGAAACAAGAGAAGTTTTCAATTAAGGGATGGTGTTAGGGCTAGGGACACAGGGTAATGGAGGGGTTTTGTATGATCAGGCAGCATGAGGGGTGGGGATTAGTGTTTGTGTGTGTAAGTGGGAAACTAGGATTTGGAGGAGGTGACAACTCTGAGTTTTACACCAGCAACGACGCCATCGATGATGTTGGAAATAAACAGTAGAGTCTGGAATTAAGGGTGAGGATTAGGGGTGGAGTTGGGGGTGAGGAGAGGGGCTGTTGCAGCATGGAGGTTGGGTTGTGTGGAGGTTGGGAGTTAGAGGGATTTGGGGGTAGGGATATTAGGGTTTGTGTCTGAATACTAAAAAAAAATATTTGAAAATATTACACTATTTGGTTACGAAATATGAAAATATTTTATATATATAACAGAAAATTGCGACATTCTTATATATTGATAAAAAATAAAACAAAAAGGTAAAACAAAAAGCGAAAAGGTAAAAAGCAGATATAGGGAACTAACTCTTATATTTTAGGTTTGTTTTTTGGTTCAGACCTTTTCCCATTTTTAATCTTTTAATACTTTCTATCTTCCATCAAAGATGTCATTTGTGAAGCAGTTTTTATATTTTATTTTCTTCCCCTTAAATAGAAAATCTTGTTTGCAATTTCACAACGATTTGCAAGTCATCTTCTTCGAGGAAATTCTTGTTTTTTCTTGCATTGATTAATCTGTTCTATCAGCGTCCTTTTACTCGCCAAGCCATTGTTTGAAAGTTCATCACTTTTTTTTTTTATTTTCTTTGCTTTACTAATACTAATATAACCTTTTCAGAATTCTCAGATCTCGGATATTTCTTTTACTATGGAGCCTATGTGGAAATACGGTACGGTATGATCTCAAACTCGAACGAATTGTCAAACATAAAAATTAAACCAAAAAGAAAAGTGATGATACACGAGTTTGAGTGGATATTGTATGGCCGCTATGTATGTCCATATGCAGTGTATGTTAAATCACTACAAAAAAACAGGTACATAGCCGCGGTTATAAAGGAAATTCAAAACTGCCGCAAAACGCAACTCTGTTTTACATAAATGAACCCTTGGAACAAACCGCCAGAGTTAACCAGTGGATTTTGCGGCGGTTCTTTAGTAAATAGTGGCGGTTTTAAGTTGTCAAATAATAAAACTTGAATCATTATTCTTGAAACCCCACCAATACACCCCCCCATTCCCATACAGCTTCACATCGCCCCACCCAATCGCCAAATGCGCAGGCTCGCACACTTTAGACATTGACGCGCGCCCACGTGGTGTTTAACCTAGATCCAATTTTAGGCCAATTAACAATTAAATTTGTATTTGTGGAGTCACGATCAATAGTTGAGATTAAGAGTTTAAACGGTGAGCTGAGATGACGATAATACGAGAATGATATGCAAGTATGAACTAATAAAAGTAATGCACAAACGGAAACAGAAAGAAGTAACTGTATCGTATCACTCGTCCTCTGAGAGAGTTCTTCAATATCAGTCGCACTTCGGACGATCAAAGAATTAAAGTAGTAACCAAAATTAGAACAAAGATAGTATCTGAGCAAGAGCGAGAGAGTATTCTTATTGATAATGTAAGCAGGAAGTCCAAGTTGTTTTTTACAATCGATTAAGGCGAATGCTATTTATAAGCCTGGTAGGCACCCGTTGGGATTTTATAACCGCTGGGAATGGATCCGTCTGGATAAGTAACTGCCGGTCACATATCCGTTGGAGTCATAACCGCTGGGTTGTAATGATTGCCTTAATGACCATTAATAGATTGATCGTGGATGATCGTGTTAATAACTGCTCATTTAGATCGTGTTGACTGATGAAGTATTTCATAACTCCTTAAGGTCTGCTCGTGATGAGGGTCTGTCCGTCGGATGTCTGTCCATTGAAGTGTCTGCCCGTGCCACGTGGAAGACACGTGTCACTTTTCCAAGTCTAGTCAGCTTTTATCCAATACAGATAGTCCCCGCACTTCTCGAGCAGAGTATCTGTATGAGGAGTGGATATGAATTTTGGCGGGAATTTTTTGTGAACTTTTTATCTTCGTGTGATGTATCTTAATGACGTACGAGCCTTATCAGCTAAGTGACAAGCCCTCATGACGTGCGCATTTAATGCGCCGTATAAAAAAGTAACTGCAGCTGGCATGCCTGCGAGACTGCAGGTCATTCTAAAGTGACTATTGCGTGCCCCAAGGGTAAAAATAATGATTTTAACCGCTTCAGTCACGTGCACACGTCGTCTGTTGATCGCGAGGTGACCGCTACTTTCCAAAATAATGATGATGCTATAAAGTTTTGACGAACCCTATTCTTTCTCTCAACGGCCAGATCTGGTCGAGGTTTCTCTGATGGCCTCCACGTGTCTCGGAAGAAGTTCGTGGGACTGAATTTTCACTCTTATAAATAGGGGTTTGCCTGATGAGAAACCTTTTACTTGCCTTTATTTCTTCTCCGCTGTTTTTTTGAAAATACTTTGAACTAGCTTTGAATTCTTCTTGATAACTTCGTAATTTCCTTGCAACCATGACTTCAAGATTTAGAAAAAATCAGAGTACTGATGTCGCTGGTAGTTCCTCGGTGGCCACTCCCAGATCCCGGGCTACACAAGCTACTGCTGCAGAGATAATCCCCAAGAAGTGGGGTGAACTTGAGGCGGACTGTAACATTAAGTCCTTCCATAATAAAGAGGGGGATACGTGAACTGGCCGGCGTATAGGTATAAGTCTGGGATCACGAAAGAGGTGATCCCACGAGTAAGGACGCACTGCCACTGGGGCGATGAGGTTCCTCTCTTGCCGTGGGATGTAGATTACCCCTGCACCCTGTATTGGAGAGGCTCTGCAGGAAGTACTTCCTCTGCCCGGGGCAGCTGAGCCCCAGTATATATAGGATAGTTAATCTTTTAGATTGGTTCGCGGTAGGAACTGATCAATTTTTTTATGAGCATTTTATTTCTTTGTACAGTATACAAATTTTTAAGGACGGCTATGTAAATGCCAGAATGCGTGGAAGCAAGGGCTTGGTGTGCAGTTCTGAGGATACTGGTGACCGAGGCTGGGTACACCGGTATCTGTTTGTGCGCTCCTCGGCCTTGACTTTTGATGACAAGGCTTATCTTCCAGAAGTCTGGAATAAAAAGCGTAGGTCCCCGAGTATTTGAAGTTCTTTGTGCTTTCTTTTCTTCTCTTCTTCTATCTCCGTTCAATTTTTGTAGCGGCCAAGCAACCCTACGACGGACTCATTTCTGTCGAAGATTTGACCGCATGGGTTAAGCCAATTTTGAAGGAGTTTACTCCTGAGAGAGAGTGGATGTATTTTGCTACTCAAAAGAGTTTGGTTGTACAAAATCATGGTGAGAACATTTCTGCTTTCATGATCGTTCTTCTTATTTGAAACTTCTTCATGTCTGATCACTTCACCTTTTCATAGGTCTGGGCACTTCGGGAGATTTCTTTCCTGCTCCTCCCCAGGACGGGCCTTCCGAGCCTGTTGCTGACCCAGAAGCTGAAGCTGAGGCTATACTAGCTTCAGTGGGTGCTCTGCGCAGCAGGGATGGGGGTGAAGAACTCCTGTCCGGTGGACTGGGTTCCCTGAAGAGGAAGAAGAGGAGCAAAGGCGAGGACGGAGCACAAAAGAAGTCTTCTCGTAAGACTTCCGTGGCCGCCGGGCAAACCTCGTCGGCTGGCGGTGATCCTTCTTCTAGGGCCAGTGTACCGGAGCCCGTAGAAGAGAATGCCGGTGCTGCTGCTGGAGTCCCCGAGTCTGTACGGGGAGAGGGCGTAGCCAAGGAGTTTATCACTCTTTCGGACACTGAGGCCGAAGTTGATGTTCCTCTTAAGCGAAGGCCACATCTCCGCAGTGACAGGAGAAGGGCCGAGGAGGAAGCTGTCCGTTCTCCGCAGAGCAGTCCCCAAGTTGGTGACGGGGCGGAGGCAGGTCCTTCTCGTGTTGACAAGGGGAAGAGAAAAGTAGGTGAAGAAGAAGAATAAGAGGTGAAAGAAGAAGTAAGAGAAGAAGCTTCCCAAGAGGGTAGCCAGGGTCTTTGTGTTTATCGTTTCGAGGACCTGGAGAATGTGGCTACTGAGGGGGCGACTCCCGTTGGTCTTCGTGAATGTGAGACAATAAATCCTGGAGTGGAAGGTGACTCTAACCTTTCCTCGTCAAGATTCGTTTTGCGGTCAGTCATTGGTGGCCGGACAGAGTTGAATGATATCAGGGGAGTGCGTTACAAGTTTGGGCCAAATTATCCCTCTGAATAGGCTTGGGAGCCCAAGTTCTGCCAGAGGAAGCACACTTTGAAACTTGCCCCTGATGTTAACTTTGTAACCAGGCCACGCAGCTTGGCTAAGGCGGTCTCCTCGCTCATTGGTCCCCGTGAGGAATGGGTGCTGAGGGAGCTGACCGATAAGGACTTAGCCTTCCAGATTGCTTCTGACTCTGCCCGGGTAAGTATTTTCCGCTTTGTTTCGGGAATAACTTTAGCCTCGGACTTTTAACTCTGATTTACTGTGCTTTTTCAGTCAAGTATGCTGGCTGCCGAGCTCATGTTTCGCTCCAGGCTTAACAATGTCGATCAGGTAGTTGAGATCAAGAAAGATTTGCTGGATGCTCTGAAGGAGAACAAGACTCTGATAGAGCAGTGTGGTCTCCTTGGTGGTGAGGTTAACCGGTTGACTGATGTCAACAATGAACGTATTGAGCAAATCAACGCACACACCAGGGAGAAGGACCTTCTTCTCGAAGAGAGGGAAGGGTTCGCACGCTCTGCCCAGGGTTTAGAGAGACTGCTTGAAGAGGGTCGAAATTCTTTGAACGGTGCCATCGAAGATCGTGCATCCCTGGAGATGGATCTGCAGAAAGCTAATGAAGAATCTGTTAAAGCCAGGGTTGATCTCCAGGCTGCCAAGGATCAGGTCGCTCAGTTAATGAGTGCTCAGACCGCATTAACCAAGGACTTGGCAAACCTGCGTGATCAGTCTGAAATCAAAACCAAGCTTGCTGCTCTTGAGGCCAAGCGTACATTGCTCGTGCAGATTCAGGCTGGACAAGTTAATGTCGAGGAGATGCTGCAGACAACAAAGAACGCTGTTCGAAGGATAAATTAAGCATTGGGTCTCTCTCCTGAAGAGTCTGAAGGTGATGATGATGATGAAGTCGAAGATGTCGGCGAGAATTCAGGGGATGATGGCAGGACTGACGGAGCTGGTGCGTCGAGTTCTGGTCGTAGCCCTAAATGTTAATGCCCTTTTCTTCAATCTGTGATTGATTGTACTTTTTTTTATTGTCTGGCGAGAGCCGGACTTGTTTGTTGGTGGACAGAAGTCTAGCAAAGACTTTCTGGTCCTTTGTATGGCCGATTTGTTTGGCCTTTGAACACTCTGCAAATTTCTGTCAGCCGTATTCGGCATTTTATCAATTTATAGTTTAATGTATATATGCTGCTTTAGATCTGTCCAGTGACTATATTTAGTTTGAACTCTTGATCTTTTTGTTTGCATGTGTTTGTGGCGTTCGTGCCTTGTGATTAGGAGCTTTCTGAAGTTTGAACTTTATTAAGTTCGTTTCTCTAAGAATCTGCCCGAATGTTTTTAACTTAGCCTTTCGTTAGGAAGAGGTCGTAAGTTGTAGGTAGTCTGACCGAATCATGGTCGTTTAGAGTTTTGGCCGAATCGTTGCCCTGTGCGTATAACTTTGCTTATCGTTTCGATAGTTGAAAGTTGTTGCATGGCTTTATAGATTGGCTCTGGCCGAGTCGTTGGCCTTGTGAACGACTTCTCTTATTTTCGTGGAAGCCTTGTCAAATGAAAGTTTTTGTTTTGTGAATGACTCCTCTTATTTGCCGTGGAAGCCTTATCACGTAAAAGTTATTGTTTTGTGAATGACTCCTCTTATGTGCCGTGGAAGTCTTATCACGTAAAAGTTATTGTTTTGTGAATGACTCCTCTTATTTGCCGTGGAAGTCTTATCACGTAAAAGTTTTTTGAAAAACTTTAAAAATTCGCCTTTTGGTAAGGTCTTTTGCCTTTATGAAGGTCTTATCTGGCCTACAGGGGCCTCTCACCACCCTCCTTGTTTTTATGTTGGAGCACGTAAAGTGATAACATGAAAAGAGTTTTCGGTGAGTTGCATATAGAACACATATAACGAAATGAGGAGTGTGTCCGTTGTGGGATTCGAACCCACAGCTGCGAAGTTGAGGAACTTCGAGCTCTACTAGTTGAGCTAAACGGATCTGACCTTGTTCAGGTCGTTAGTACCATTTAGAGAGAATATATAATAAAAGTAAGAACTTTCACAAAGATAAAAGGTAAGTGTAAGATAACTAACCGTTTTACCACTTAAAAGTGATACCTTTTGAGGTGAACCACATTCCAGCTGTTCGGGGCAGTAGAGCCATCTGGTCGTGCCAAACGATAAGATCCTTTGCCGACCGAAGCAATTACTTTGTTGGGGCCTTCCCAGTTAGGACCAAGCTTCCCTGAATTTGTTTCTTGTGTGCTCTGGGAGACTTTTCTGAGTACAAAGTCCCCGACTTGAAAACTTCGTACGCGCAGTCCCCGATTGTAGTATTGCTCGATTCGTTCTTTCTGAGCGACTACTCGTACAAGAGCTAGCTCTCTACGTTCCTCGAGGAGGTCCAGCTCTTCGGATAGGTTGACTGAGTTTGATTCCTCAGTGGCATGTGCGTATCGTAAGCTGGGCTCTCCGATTTCAACTAGGATTAGAGCATCTGCACCATACACTAATGAGTAGGGAGTTTCTCCGGTACTCATTTTTATAGTTGTGCGATAAGCCCATAATACTCCAGGTAACTCCTCTACCCAACATCCCTTTGCCTGCTCGAGGCGCTTTTTAAGGGTTTCAACGATGATTTTGTTGGTAGATTCCGCCTATCCATTTGCAACAAGATGATATGGAGAGGAAGTAATCCTCTTGATGTGCAGATCATCGAGGAACCTAGTCACTTTCTGGCCGATAAATTGCGGGCCGTTGTCCATGACTACTTCCTTAGGCACTTCAAAGCGACACACGACAAAATGCCAGAGGAAGTCGACGACTTCCGTTTGTCGTATCCTTGAATATGCTGCCGCTTCGACCCACTTTGTGAAGTAGTCAGTGATGATCAATAAGAACCGCATCCCCCTTGGTGTTGTGGGAAGAGGACCAGCGATGTCCATCCCCCATTTTATAAAGGGCCACGGGGAGATTATTGAATGTAGTGGTTCCGCTGGCTGATGGAGAAGATGAGCGAACCTCTGGCATTTGTCACATTTCTTGACAAATTCGTTCGCATCTTTCTCCATTTTGTCCCAATAGTAGCCTGCACGAATCAGCTTCCGGGTTAATGCCTTACCCCCGGAATGATTTCCGCAACAGCCTTCGTGGACTTCTCTCATCACGTAATTGATCTGATTAGGTCCAAGGCATTTTGCAAGAGAGCCTGCGAACATCCTCCGGTAAAGCTCGCCGTTGAGAATAGTATATCGGGCAGCTTTCACTCAGAGTTTGCATGCAGCTTTTGCATCTGTAGGTAGAGTTCCATGGATAAGATAATTTGTTATCTCATTCCGCCAGTCCCAATTAGCGTTGATGGTGTTGACTTCGAACTTTTCTCTATCCATGGTCGTGTAGAGAAGTTGAACAACAGCTGAAGAGCTGGCTGCCCCTATCTCTGCCACTGATCCCATGTTTGCAAGAGTATCGGCTTCGTGGTTCTCTTCCCGTGGAATCTGGACTGCTTCCCATTCGCCAAACTGTGCTAGGAGCTCTTTCACTCGGGCGAAGTATACTTGCATCCTGGATTCTCGTGCAACAAAACCTCCATTGATCTGATTGACCACGAGCTGAGAGTCTCTTTTTAGTTTGACGATGGTTGCTCCATAACTTCGGGCTAGTTCCAATCCTGCAATAACGGCCTCATATTCGGCCTCATTGTTATTAATAAATGGGCACTTGATAGCTTGTCTTACCGTTTCGCCGGATGGAGCAACAAGAACCAGTCCAAGGCCGGACCCTTTGACGCTCGAGGAGCCGTCTGTGTGAAGGGTCCATGTGCCGGGAGTCTGTCCTGCATAAAGAATAGATTCCCTTTCTGCTTCAGGGTATATATTAGTGCTGAAGTCTGCCACGAAGTCTGCTAGGACTTGTGACTTTATCGCTACTCTAGGCTGATAGGTGATATCAAATTCAGATAATTCTATAGCCCATTTCACCAGTCTTCCTGAAAATTTAGGTTTATGTAGAACATTTCGCAAAGGAAAGGTTGTAACCACAGCTACCGAATGACTTTAAAAATAAGGGCGTAACTTACGAGCAGCTGTTACTAGTGGCAAAGCCAATTTTCTAAAGGTTGATAGCGTGTTTCTGCATCAATTAGAGCTTTGCTAATGTAATAGATAGGAAGTTTCTTACCTTTATCTTCCCGAACTAACACAGCGCTTACCGATGACTCTGAGACTGCCAAATAAATCAGCAGCTGTTCACCTTCCTGAGGCGTGGAGAGCAGTGGAGGATTGGATAGATACTTTTTCAAATCCCTCAATGCTTGCTGGAATTTGGGAGTCCATTCGAACTCCTTGTTTTATTTTAGGACATCGAAGAAACTTTTGCAACGGTCAGATGACCGGGAGATGAATCTGCGTAGAGCTGCCACTCTCCCTGTTAGTTTCATGACATCTTTCCTGTTGCTTCAGTGGCTTTAATCTAAGCGGGATTGACTTCAATGCCACGCTGAGAAACAATGAATCCCAGAAATTTCCCCGATTCGACTCCGAAAGCGCATTTCTCTGGATTCAGCTTCATGTTATACTGATCCAGGATTCTGAAAGCTTCCTTCAGATGTGCCAGATGATCTTCTGCTCGTTTGGATTTTATTAGCATGTCATCGATGTATACTTCCATAGTCTTCCCGATATGGTCGTGGAACATTCGATTGACCAGACGCTAATAGGTTGCACCTGCATTTTTCAATCCAAAAGGCATAACTTTGTAACAGTACGTACCTCGACAGGTTATGAATGCCGTTTTCTCCTAGTCTTCAGGATCCATCAATATCTGGTTATACCCGGAGTATGCGTCGAGAAAGGTTAGCACCTCGTGTCCAGCTGTTGCATTGATTAGTTGATCTATCCTGGGAAGAGGATATGAATCCTTCGGGTAGGCTTTGTTTAGATCTGTGAAGTCAATGCAAACTCGCCACTTGCCGTTCTTTTTAGGTACGACAACCACATTGGCTAGCCAGTCTGGGTACTAATTTCGGCTGTATTAACTACTTGTATTTATATGGGCTTTGCAACCCTAGTTGAGTCTTACAAGGAATCCTTGTAATTAGGCTAAGACAAGATTCCTTGTAACTCTTTTCCTTGTTAAAGTCCAACTCCAATTCGTACTCCGAAGACACAGCCTGGGCACCGCCTCTTTTAGTCTGACCAGGATGCATACTTATTCATGCGCCACTATTCCTAGTTCCACAGAGATCTGCAACCCACAGATCTTTTCGATCAGTCGTGCCCTTCTATTCAAGGACTTGGTTCTTCTCCAAGATCACTGAGTCCTTCTCATTTGTCATTAATGCTCAACAAATTCTTCCTTTTTGATGATGACAAACAAATGTTGCCAAAGAACCTGAATAGACAAAATTTCCCAAAAACACAAAAACAAAAAGTAACAAGTTCAAGAAATTAAAACAGATGAATTAGGTCACAAACACCCCAACATTTCCTTCTTCCCCCTTTTGGCATCATCGAAAAGATTCAAATACCTGCATGAACCAGTTAGTACTATCCAGTCTAGAGCACAAGGCAACAAGTCAGCTAAACTTTAAACACACAGAAATAAGGCTAAGGGCCCAACAAGAACCAAATACCATAGAGCAAACGACCATAAACATGAGAAAATTTAAAACCATTATCCAGGGTGTGACAGCAGCACAACCCTATCCAGTAGGACACAACTGAAAAGTAAATTGTTTGAAACAACATCACATGTGCAGGGAGAATGAAAGGAAATAACAGCAGTTAGGAGAAAGAACAGGAGGGTAGGACAGGAGGACTCAGGGCTGAAGGTTGAAGTGTTTGACAACTGCCTCAAGGTTCTTTGTATTTTTGGCCCTTTCCATCACCAGCTCGGCCTCATACTTGTGGCAGTCTATCTTCAAACGATCAATTTCTTGATCCTTCAACTTCAGCTGTCTGTGAAGCTCTGCATTTTCAGTATTCACTTCAAGAACATGAGTCTCCAGTTCCTTCACAGCAGTAATGGCCTCCTCAGATCCATAATCCTCACTCTTCTCAGCTAGCTCTGGCTTGACCTGCATGGGCTTCTTGGAAGCTCTCATCTCTTTGAAGAAGTCACAGCTTTTAAGCACATTGTACCCAAACATCTGATGAATGGTTGTCTTCTTCCCTGCTTCCAGTGGAACCCCAAAATGCTCTAAAACCTACTGGAGGACATAGGAATGCGCTAAAGAATATGGCTTTTGATCAGTATCCGCGATCCTCTTAATATGTCTGATGATTAGCCCAGGCAAGTTTATTCTCACCACTCTATCCAGCAGGTCCATGTAGGTTAGGTCTAGAGCACTAGCTTCACTGTTTCTTTCTCCCCTAGGCAGAAGGAACTTGTGCACAAACTCAAACAACAACTGGTGTGTTGGTTCCATGTCCTTTTTGCCTACTTTCCCTGAGAATTTCTTGACCACATTCAGAGGAGTTATTCTATCTGTCCTCTTGGGCCACATCAACTTAATATACCTGGAATAACCTTCAGCAGGTACATCAAGGATCACCCCTAGCTCATTTATCCCAAACTCTATTTCCACCCCCTTCACAATTGTGAACACTCTCCTGGCTGCTACCTTGTAATTAGTGTAAAATTCCCTGATCTCATCAGCAAATAACATTCCATCTTTGTTACCAAACAAGCTTAGCCACCCCTGTCACCAATCAACCTGAGCAGGGGTTTCATATGATGCTCCTTCTCATCATGCAGAATGCAACCAAGCAGCACCTGATGCTTTGCAAAGAAGGCCATCGATCAACCTCTTCTTCATATCCCCTTCTTCTTTTCATGTTCTCTGCTTCACTATCAGTCTCATAATCACTTGGCTCCACATAACTGCCAGCCTCATCACTCTCCTCCTCTGCCTCACTTGCTTGCTTCTCTTCCTCCTTCTTCTTTGCTTCTCTGTCTCTCACATTGGTGATTGTTCTTTCCAGCTTACCAACAGTCGCCAACTGTTGCTTCAAAGCAGATCTAGTTCCAACTCTCCTAGCCACTGGCTCAGCAACAGCCCTGTCACCACTTTCTTTACTTGATTCATCAACTAACTTGCTTTTTGACACTGGCATTCCCCCTTTCACCAGTCTCCTCCTCTTGTCAGGCTGTACTGTGTTTTCCCTCACAAAAACTACTTCTTCTTCCTCTTCCTCACACTCCAACCTCTCATCCTCCTCAACAAACTTCCTTTTCAACCTCTTCCTCTTTGTTTCTTTTGCTTTCTTTGTAACCTTCTCACTCTCAACTTTTTATTCTCCAACCTCCTCATCCTTTTCTTCTTCTGATTCTGTCCAATTGAGTCCTGCGTCATCAGCCTCTGTAGGATCTGGGAAAGAAGCAGGTTCTTGGCTCAAATCCTGTGAGGTCACAGCAGATCTAGGTCCCCCAACTACTGGACCTTCAAGGACAGACACCCCTTGACTTACCCCAGAAACCACAACACTAGAACTGGGTTCATTAACACGTTCCTTAAGGGACTCAGCAAAATCATCCTTCCTCAGTTGTTCTATCACTCTTCCTGCTACATCAACCTCTAACACATTCTTTTCTACTATAGGCACATGCACACTCACACTAGATTCTTCCTGAACATCCTTTTGCTTTGTTTCAACTACATTCCCCCTATCAGTTTTATCACAAGGCTCTACCACTCCTACGATTTCATCTAGTCCTTTTAATAGGGTTTCAGTACCCACTTTACCAGGGCTTTTTATTCCTTCTAAATCAACAGGAATAGATGGGGGTAGGATCAGGATTTACCTCAGCAGATGGTTCAGATGAAATTTTTTCTGTAGGCGTAGTAGACACAGACCTTGCCATCATCTTCTTGACCAGTTTCTTATCTCCCTTTTTGAGAAACTTTGTTCTAGCCACAGCAAACCTTTCGGCATGGGTAGATGGAGCGGATTTTGAAGTCAATTTTTTAAGAATCTTGGTGGGTGATGTTGATGAAGATTGTGCTTGAGACATGGTGCAATTGTTAGGGTTTTGACTGAGATTACGAAGGTTTTCTGGCTTGAATTTTTGAGAGAGAAAGTAGGTTTGAGAGAAGGTGAAGTTGTTGCGTATGTGTATTCTATGTTGATCAAAAAAGGGAAAGGGGTTTTTTTGGTGTAGAGACGGTGTCTAGGGAAGCCAAAGTAATGATAACATAAAAGGAGAAAACAGTTTTTTGAAATTTTTGAAAACCGAGAAGAGTTATGGATTTGACGGTTATGGACTTACTCAATTAAAACCTTTTCAAGTAGTAGGGTCCATACAAGTCTAATAGAATTGTATCCCAAAAAAGAATGTGTTCCCATAATTCAGGACAGTTATGAGAACATTGAAAGTCTCCCTTGACACACGTATAATTGACAATTTGATTTCAGTTATGACTTCTGTCATGCAAGGTAGTGTGACTGTACCTGGACATGATTCCTCATGCTTCAGTCGGTTCTTTTTCAGTACATAGTAGGTTCTTCCTGGGATCACATTATCCTCACCTGGTGTTTAAAAGCTGAACAAGTATACTTAATAATGTACAATGTTAGACTGAACAACACTAACAAATGTCACATATAGATTATTGAACACTTAACTAACCAATCATTGAGGGACAACCTGCTGGGTCATCCGTGTATTTTGGTCATCCCTAACTCCAACCTGTTCCTCTCAAACTGTACTTTGTTCAATGCTTTGGTAAATATGTCAGCAATTTGATCTTCAGTCGTGTAAGAATTCATAGTAATCAGACCCTTTTCTACATTATCTCTAAGGAAATGGTGTCTAATATCAATATGCTTTGTTCTTTTGTGTTGGACTGGGTTCTTGGCAATATTCACTGCACTTGTGTTATCACAGAAAATTGGCACTGCTCCACACTTGATTCCAAAGCCCTCTGACTGTTGTTTGATCCATAGCAATTGTGAGCAGCATGATGCAGCTGCTATATACTCAGCTCCGCAGTAGACAAGGCAACTGAGTTTTGCTTCTTAGTAGCCTAAGAGACCAAGCAAGGACCAAGAAAGTGTGCCATTCCTGAAGTGCTTTTCCTATCCACCAAATGACCTGCATAATCTGCATTAGCAAAACTAATTAGTTCAAAAGTACCTCCCCTTGGGTACCAAAGACAAAGATCATGAGTTCCTTTCAGGTATCCGAAGATCCTCTTCACAGCTGTCAGATGTGACTCCTTGGGATTGGACTGAAATCTAGCACACAGTCCCACACTGTATACTATATCAGGTCGACTAGCTGTGAGATAGAGGAGTGAACCTATGATTCCTCTATATTTTGTCTCATTTGTCAAAGGACCTAGTTCATCCATATCCAGCTTGGTTCCAGGAGCAATGGGCGTAGTCATTTCTTTTGCTCCTTCCATGTAAAATTTCTTCAGAAGTTTCTTGACATATTTTTGCTGATGGATCATAGTCCCTTCAGGCATTTTCTTTATCTGCAGTCCTAGGGACAAATTTAGTTCACCCATCATGCTCATTTCAAATTCACCTCTCATCAGATCAGCAAACCCCTTGCATAGCTCCTCATCAGTGGCTCCAAAAATAATATCATCAATGTATACTTGAACCATCAATAGATCTTTTCTTTCTTCTTGAGAAATAATGTGTTGTCAATCTTTCCTCTTGAAAAACCATTCTTCAACAGGAATCCTGAGAATCTTTCATACTAGGCTCTAAGGGCCTGCTTCAATCCATAGAGTGCCTTGTCCAGTTTGTAAACATGATCAGGAAATTTATTGTTCACAACGCCTGGTGGCTGTATTACTTATACCTCTTCATTCAAGTAGCCCATTAGAAAGGCACACTCTTCACATCCATCTGATAGAGTGTGAACTCCATGTATGTAGCAAAGGCAATCAACATCCTAATAGCCTCCATTCTTGCCACTGGTGCAAAGGTTTCATCATAATCTATTCCTTCTTCCTGACTATATCCTTGAACTACTAGCCTTGCCTTGTTCCTTGTCACTATACCATGCTCATCTAGTTTATTCCTGAACACCCATTTTGTTCCAATTATTGATCTAGTCCTTCGGCTTGGGAACCAGGTGCCACACTTTGCTTCTCTCAAACTGATGAAGTTCATCATGTATGGCTAAAATCCAATCTAGATCTTCTAGAGCTTCTTTTACATTCTTTGGTTCCAGAGATGAAAGGAAAGCAAAGAATGCACAGAAGTTTTTCAAGGCTGACCCAGTCATGATTCCAGTGTCCAGTTATGATAAGACATTCTCCAATGGGTGAGAACTTTGGTGTTTCCATGGCCTGAGTTGAATATGACGAGAGGAGTCTTCAGCATTATCTTGGGTAGGTTCTTCCTGACTTGCTGGATCATCAACTTCATCTGAAGTTCCCCCTGTCATGTTGACTCCTTATTCTAGTGAGGTTTGATTCTCACCAGATATCTCTTTGTCTTCTGAGTCTTCCAATTCATCTACATCATCTTCTCGACTTAGGCCAATCACTTGGTTATCTACCTCAGTTTCCCCCAATGCCTAATCGGATTCATCAAATACCACGGGCATACTTTCCTCCATTGTCTGTGTTCTTTTGTTAAACACTTTGTATGCTTTGCTTTGAGTGGAGTAACCAAGAAATATTGCCTCATCACTTCTAGCATCAAACTTCCCCAATGGTTCCTTGACGTTGTTGTGGACAAAGCATTTACATCCAAAGGGTTTCAGATGTGCAATATTTGGTTTTCTTCTTCTGAGTAGCTCATATGGAGTCTTGTCAAGAATAGCTCTGATGGAACATCTGCTTAACAAATTGCATGCAGTGTTTATTGGTTCAGCCCAAAAGTTTCTTGCAAGCCCACTTGACAACAGCATAGTCCTTGCCATATCCTCCAGGGACCTATTCTTTCTTTCAACCACTCTATTTTGCTGTGGAGTTCTTAGTGTAGAGAAACTATGATCAATGCTGTACTTTACACAATACTTGGAAAATTTGGAGTTTTCAAACTCCGTTCCATGGTCAGATCTGATATTGATGAGTTCTAGGCTTAACCTTTTCTGCACAACACCAGCCCAGTCTTTGAAGCTGTCAAAGGCTTCATCTTTAGATGCCAAGAACAAGGTCCATGTTTACATAGAGTAGTCATCAACAATTACGAACATGAACCTCTTTCCTCCTCTGCTCCTAACTCTCATGGGTCCACACAGATCCATATGCAATAATTCCAGTGGCTTTGATGTACTTACCACCTTCTAGGACTTAAATGATGATCTCACATGCTTCCCCCTTACACACGCATCACACATTTTTATGTTTTCAAATCTCTTGCTTGCCAATCCACGAACCAGCTCCTTAGATACGAGCTTATTCAGTTGTGAGAGACTTGCACGACCCATTCTTTTGTGCCACAGCTAAGAGTCACTTTTTTGCACGTTCAAGCATGTTAAGTTGTTTTCAGGCAATGACTTCAGCGATGCTTTGTATACATTGTCCACCCTTTTTCCTTCCATAACAATTTCTCCACTCTGTAGATTCTTCACAATACATCCTATAGAGGAGAAACTCGCTTCATTTCCTCTATCACACAGTTGGGAGATGCTCAACAGGTTGCATCTAAGACCATCGACACAGTAAACATTTTCAATTGCATGATCCAGAGTTCTCCCAATCTTTCCAATTACCACGATTTGACCATGTTTTCCTCCTCCAAAGGCCACACTGCCTCCTTGAAATGCTGCGAGTGAGAGAAAGTTTCTTCTGTCCCCTGTCATGTGCCTTGAACAACCACTATCAAGAATCCAGCTTGGGTTGTTCTCCCTCACTCCAGCCTGCAAAACAGATTAAGGGTTAGCTTTAGGAACCCAGACAAACTTGGGTCCCTTCTTACGAGAGAATGGATAAATCAAATTATGTCTAGCTCATTTAGGTAGAACACTCCTTTTATTCTTGGCCTTTGCCTTGCTAACATTCATGCACCTTTGTTTGTAGTGTCCGGTTTCACCACAAAAGGTACACAACATGTTGCAAGGCAATCCCACATACTTGCTTTTAGGATTATATGGAGGCAACGGTTTCTTGATTCCTAGCCCTTGTTTTCCATTGTTTTGATTTTCAAGAAGCCAGTTCATTGTCTCGGATGATTTATTCCATTTTGTTAATCTGGTAAGCTCAAATTCAGATTTTTCAACCTTTTGATTTAAAATCCCGTTCTTTTCAGTTTCCTTATACAGAATCTCATTAGCTCTTCTCAGTTTATTTTCAAGAAAGGTTTGAACTTCACTTATTACTTGCTTACCATTTATACTCTCTCTTAACTGATTGAGTTCCAATTCCAGTTCAGTGATCTTAGAGTTTGACACAAGAGTCTGCCCTTTTAGGATAACATTGATTTCTTCTAGTTCAATGTTTTGTTCTTGAAGGCTCTTGTGCCTGGTTCTGAGATCACTTAACTCTTCAGTTAATTTATCTTTTTCAATTTTCTCTTTCTCATAACCCTCAATCATTGTGGCTGTGATTAGAATCAAATTTTCAGTAGAGTATGTGTGTAAATTTTCCTTAAGATCATATAGACATACCTCTACTGAATGTGCAGTTTCAGCTCCATCAGTAGCCATAAGAGCAGAGTCCTTCTTTTGGTTGTCATCTGTGTACAACTCTTTCAGCTTTTCCAATACTTCCTTGGCAGACTTGTATTCAAGTATCCTTACTAACACATCATTAGTTAGCCCTCTTCTCAGGTACAATTCAGCCTTGGAATTTGCCTGTAGCCAGTCTAGATCTTGAGGATCTAGTTCTTCTACCTTCTTTGGCACCAGAACTCTATTGGCTGATCTCTTCATAGGAACATGAGGTCCTCTCTTCACAATCAACCAAAGACTGTAATCAGTTGCTTGCAGGAAGTTCTTCATCTGTTTCTTCCAGCTCTTGTAGTTAGTCCCGTTGAACACAGGTGGCTTTGACGGATCTCTTCCTCCTCTGAACTCCCGAGGGTCTTCTTCATCTGAACTGATGCCTGTCAGTCCCATCAGTGCTAGTTGTGATTCACTCCAGATTCCTTTTCATGATCAGATTCACTGTCAGTTGGTCCCCATGTGGCATAGAAAGCTTCATTTTTCTTTCTTCTTTCTACTCTAAAGTTTGGAGGTCGTCTTGTCTTTTTCTTATCTTTGTCATTTTCCTTTGACGTCTCCTTTTCCTTTTCCTTAGATGCTCTGCTTTTCATCCATTCTATTTCCCACATAGGACAATCCATAACGGCGTGATCCTTCTTGAAGCACTTAAAGCATCCTGAGTAGACAGGACTGTTGACTATGTTCTTCCTTCCAGAATTTTCCTTGCCACTTCTTTTAAAGCCTTTAAACCTACCCAAGTTAAGCTTCTGTCTTAAAGCACTAATCATTGCTGCTTCAATTGATTGCAGATCAACATATTCATCAGTTTCCTCAGTTGCTTCAAGTGCAAGGGTCTTGTCCTTCTTGAGAGCTGGTTTAGCTTTTGAGTCTTTCATCATCTCATGAGTTTTCAGGCTACCAACCAGTTCTTCAATGATGGATCTTAGAGGTTTAGACTCAATGATGGCAGTCATCTTGGGTTCCCAAGCTTCAGGAAGCACATTTAGAATGTTATCGACCATCTCCACTTCTGGTAATTCCATATCTAGGGATCTCATCTCATTAGTAATAATGGTCAACCTGGTAATCATATCCTGGATTGATTCCTTCTCTCCCATAGAAAACAGCTCAAATTGTCTCTTCAGCATTCTTCTCTTTGAGTCCTTCACTTCAGTGGTCCCTTCATGCGCAACCTGCAGGGCATCCCAGATTTTCTTGGCGGTCTTGTAAGATGATACTCTGTTAAACTCCTCAGGACCAAGGCCACAAATGACCAGACATTTGGCTTTGTGATTCTTTTCAATCATCTTATAATCCGCCTCATTGAACTCCTCTTTCAACTTAGGTTCTTGTTTGGTAGTCGCTCCTTCACCAACTATTTTAGTGGGAATCAAGTTTATTCAGATACTATCAGCCATAGTTGATAGTCTTCAGCACATATGTAATTTTCCATCCTGTTCTTCAACCAAGCATAGTAATGCCCATTAAACTATGGGGGCCTCTGAACTGATTGTCCTTCAGTAATGGTAGGTGGTGCACTCATGATTCTGATCCTTCTCAAGGTGTTAACTTCGTACGGGAAGACCCGCTCTGATACCACTTGTTATAATCTATGCACCTCCTAAGGACACTAGAAAGGGGGTTGAATAGTGTCCACCGATTTTTACTTTAAGAACTCGATTCTCCTGAGTCAAGAACCCTGTTCTTGCCTCTGCAATTCTGCTGCTTGAACGCTGCAACACACACCAATCACATACACAAAAGACACGAGGATTTTACGTGGAAAACTCCTTGCTCAAGGGAGAAAAACCACGACCCACACTCTTGGATTTTAGAACTCAATCCACTAACACAAAGAGCAAGTTTCTAATTACAAGACTTTGTAACCAAGTGGCTACACTCTAGACCCTAATCACTAAACAAAGCTAAACTCTAGCTTTACAAAGCAGTCTTTCACAAGTTCACCTAATACATATGCTTCTACAATAAGCCAATAGGTAAAAACAATGATCGCTCAAAATAAGACAACTTACAAAGTAATGAACCTAGACAGAATATCTAGACTCAATCAACTCAAGCACAACAGTTGTCTTCTTCAGTTATCTCACGTAGAAAGATGCTAGATCGCCTTTGTATGCTCTCAACTCTCTGTTTGTGAATAACTAATTTTGGTTGTATCAACTACTTGTATTTATATGGTTTGCAACCCTAGTTGAGTCTTACAAAGAATCCTTGTAATTATGGTAAGACAAGATTCCTTGTAACTCTTTTTCTTGTTAAAGTCCAACTCCAATTCGTACTCCGAAGACACAGCATGGGGACCGCCTTTTTTAGTCTGACTAGGATGCATACTCATTCACGCGCCACTATTCCTAGTTCCGCAGGGATTTGCAACCCACAGATCTTTTCGATCAGTCGTGCCCTTCTATTCAAGGACTAGGTTCTTCTCCAAGATCACTGAGTCCTTCTCGTTTGTCATTCTTCAGAACCAATGCTCAATAACATAAGAATAGGTTTAGAATTGTATGGCTACTGTATGTACATTATATATGGCTACTATTAGTTGTCTATATATCTATTTTTAGTACTGCCATACCACTGCATACAACAGCAAGATGGTATAGAACATGTTATACTACAACTTTACAACTGTCGTGCAACTGCTATACAACAATCACACAATTTCTATACAACAATCAAACTATCGCTATACATATATAAAAAAATACCAGACTACATTTGGTGAGACATCTTTAATACATAAACAAAATTATAGATAAATTAGTACACCAATTCACGTAGATTTCAAAAATCAACATCATAGATACAACTCAAGGAAGAGATAAACAATAGAAATAAATCTCAAATATAATTCATATATACTGATATACAACAGTAATACAACTGCTATACAATAGTCATACAATTAACAATTGTTATACATGTATGAATTGGAAATCAATATATCTGTCGTTTTAATATGAATGCCTATTGTAATGCAAGAGAATCATTATTATATCCTTTCAATTCATAAAGACAGCTTTTTTTCTAACCTTTTAATATTCCAAGTTTTGTTGACTGCTTTAATGAGGATTCTCGTCAAATCCTACGAACAATGCATATACAACTTTCAGTCATGATTCTTGCTTTGATTTAATTCAATTTTTGCTTTTGTAGAATCTTTAATGATTTTTTTCCTTTAATACAATAGTGAAGAAATGTATAATGTTGTTTATCGAATAGAGAAAGTTGAAGTTTATGTAATAGTAGGAAACAGTTATGAGCTGTAACTAAATTCCAAAAAAGTAGGTCGTGTATATCTTCTATTTTAATATAGATATCTTTATTTTTATTGTCTGTATAGATAATGTTAAAAAAAGTATTGGTATTGTTGGAAATGGTTATAGTATCGCTATTTTATTGTAAAGTTAATTTTATATTTGTATATTTCTATAATTTAACCAGAATGTTTTTGCTTTAATTTATTAGGGAAACGATTGCTTTCTATTTGGAGAAATATAAAAGGGTACAAAAATTATTTTTCAAAGTCACATAAATAGCCAAACATGAGAACATGGGAAACACAACCTTAGTGATACTCAATATCTACTATTTTAAAATTTTTGAAAGTAACAATAGTATAAGCAAATTTTTTTAATTTCCACACTGACGCAGATTCCTTATATACAAAAATCTCATATTTCCTTAAGTAAATTTTTTGCAACTACTAAACATATGTATAAGTATTTTATGATTTTTCATTTAATTTTCTCCCAAGTTTATCTTGACAAGTTGTGACACTATTTTTCTTATTTTGTTTCAAAACACTAAATAATTTTTTTTCCTTTTATATTAATAAAAAAAATCGTCTTTATTTTTTACAACAGAATTGAATAAATCTCTTTCATCAAAAGTATGGTACTATCTTCGCCTACTTTAATGATATAAATAAGAAATTTTTACATAAAAGTACAAGTTTTAAGAGTTATTTACAAAACAAAGCAATATTTTAGAAAAATTATCCGGTATAGAGAAAATGAAAAGTTAATTACAAAACATAGCAAAAACGTAGAAAACCCTCATATTCTTCCTCATATTTCCTCCAATTTCACTTTTCCTTCCACCATTCTCCTCAATTTCACTTTTACTCTCATTTCCCCTAAACCCTTATATTTTGTACTATTTTGCTCCGTATCAAACTGTATCTCGTTGTATCTACGTTGTTTCAGGTTGTTTCAGCACTGTTTCAGGTTATTTCAGCATTGTTTCAGGTTGTTTTTCCACCGTATCTAACTATTTATAGACTTTATCTAGTTGTTTCTAGACTGTTTCAACATTGTTTCGTCCCGTTTGTGCGTTGTTTCTCACTGTTTCTAAACTATTTCACATTTTTGCGTTGTTTCACATTATTTTTTATATTTTGTTTCAGACTTTTTCACTAGTTGTTTCAGACTGTATCATACTGTTTCAATGTTATTTTAGACTGTATCAGACTGTTTCAACAACTGTTTCAGATTGTTTAAACGTTGTTTCAGACGGTAGCATATTGTTTCCATGTCGTTTGAGACTGTATCACACTGTTTCAACAGCTGTTTCAGATTGTTTCAATGTCGTTTCAGAATGTGTCATACTGTTTCAAGGTCGTTTCAGACTGTATCAGAGCGTTTCAATAGCTGTATCAGATTGTTTCAACGATGTTTCAGAATGTACCATATTGTTTCACTGCCGTTTCAGACTGTATCAGATAGTTTCAACAACTGTTTCAGATTATTTTAACGATGTTTCAGAAGAATTGCATAATTAAATGGAAAAAATAACACGATATCAAACCCAAAAATAAAGAAAACAGATTTGTCATTTTTTTCGATGATGTTAACAAAGAACAAATCAAAGATACAAAGAATAGAGGCTGTGGTGAAATGCCACCACCACCACCTCTTTGAAAAAAAAAGATACAAAACCAATGAGAGGGGAGATCGGGGAAGGGATTCAAGGCAGAAACACTAGATACTGAGGTTTTGGATCACCGTCGACTAAATGATAGAATATTGCACTGGAGTAGCATCTGAACAACACCAATTCCACCACCAAAGTCATTACTGTTGCTGCTACTAATATCGCGGAAGAAAATTTCTCGGAGCGGGTTACAGTTGTAGATCCGGAACCCCGCGATCTATAGTTCAGTTCCGGCAACGGATTAACCAAAATAGAGCGAAGACACAATGAGAATCGAAGGAGCTCTGGTAATGAAACCTAACTTCGCTTACCGGAGAAACTCGTCAAGTTCAGTTCCTTCACATATCGGTTGGGGGGACACGAGATCAGAAATGGGAAAATCATCAAAAAGCAGAGTAAGGCGGAGATAGACACCACCGTCGGAGGATGATAGCAGTAGCAACGGATGGGTGGTTGGTGGCGGCTGCATCAGATCCGCTGTTGTGCACCGGCAGAGCTCCGACCGCCGATGGAAAATGGGGAAGGTTAGTTGTGGTGGGAGTGGGGTTGAGAAATTTCAATGGAAGGGAGTGGTAATGGAAACATGAAATATGCTAGGAAAAATATTACTATGTGATGTAATTTGTATAATATTTTTTTTATAATATAGGGGTGTAGGTTTGCATATACTAGTGAACAAGACCGCTCGCGCAGTCATCAAAAATTTTAAAAATATAAAGCTAAATAATTATTGATATAACTTTTATAATAACATAACGAATGTTTACTTTTAGATTATTTTATCTTCGATATATACTCTGACGTTAACATTATTCATTGATATATATATATAAAAGGCTGATTACTATTTTTAAATTTTAGTTTGTATTTTTTTATTTTATATATATGGGATTAGGGTCTCTTCACGGCCTGCATTATACTCTTCTTCAAGAACATCGTCAGCCGATATGAAGGTCTGGATTGGTGTGTAAAATCTTCTTGATTGTGGAAATAAAATTAACTAATTAAATAAGATAATATATGATTTAAAAAAATGAAGTATTATAGAAGAAATTATTCAACATAAACCCAACAATCACCATTTTCTTAAGTGAAAGAAAACTCTTTTTAAAAAAAAAAAATTAATCAAGCCCATTCTTTCTAGTATGTTCGTATGGGAATTCCTAAAAGAAGAAAAATTAGCAATATTAGATAGAAAATAACAAAAAAGAAAATAAAAATTTGCAGCACAACATGAAATAATAACATAAATTTGTTTAATCACATATTCTAAAAATTTTCAAAACTCTAATAAATGTACCATATAATCTTTATTAGAGATATTATATTGATATTTCTAAGGTACATCAAAATAAATAAAAAAAATATCCCTGCAAACGGGTATATAATTACAAACATATATATGCATCTACTAGTAATTGTTAAATTTATCTGTATTATTATAAAAGCACGAAGGCCTTAGTGAAATGTCACTCGACTTTTTTTACCCTTTATAAGTCTATCCCATATTAGACAAAGTGGTAATTTTAAATATACAGAATAAAATATTTTGGGATAAAGTTGTGAACACTATCATGCAATACTAACTTGAGAGGTTAATTTTGTATCTAGTTCATGAAAGTAATATGTCTATGCAATTTTAATCCACACATATGCAAGTAAGTTTCATATACGACCTATACTTAAGCCTAATCGTATTTTATGGCCTCTAATACAAATGTCTATCCGTAAGTATAATTAAACATGCAAAGAGTGTTCTATTTCAGCTTACTTGTGCAATTTTAATCCTTATAGCTATTTACACAAATGGGCAGTTTTGTAAATAATTTTTAGATTTAGACCAAAATCCAAATGGGTATTATTTTTAAAATAAAATTTTAGCCATTTAGGGTCGGTGTGACTCGTTATTAATTGTCGAGCCCTATCCTTAATGGCTATTTTTTTTTAGGGATCAGTTTTAAAAAGAATTTAGGCAAATGGGGCTATTTTTTGAAAACGGGTTACACAAAGCACGAAAATGCAAATATAGGGGTTGTCGCACATATATAGGCATGCAAATATATGATAATAATTAGATTAGGCTTTAGAAAATACATATAAGCATTGGTATGTTTGGCCCCAAAGATTCATATGCCCCTATACACTATGAGATTATTGTACAAGAGCCAAGAGTTATAAAAATGGTTTAAACATACAAAAGGGCCAGATTTTAGGTTTGGGCCCAACTTAGTTATGCACAAGGGCAGTTTTGTTTTCGCAAAACACGTTTCAAATTAGGCAATTAATCATGCAATAAGCCCTTGTTTATCAGAAACCACGTATTCCAACAGTTTAAGCATAAGAATTATTATGGGTTTTGATTTCAGTCGACTAGGCGTAAAAGACAATCCTGTTTCTAAGTTTAACGTGTAAATGCTTCAGTCAAAACATTTCCAGACTTAGTTTTGATCATCTTACATTATATCATAATGTCCAGTTATTAATTAAACTCGAGCCTAGATGCAAAGACTTCTATTTTCCTAAGCATGATGCTATCACATAAAGAGGAGGGCGAGAAAGGCCACTGGATAGCCAATTATACAGCCTTACAACTGTATCCCTGTTTTAAAATGAATACAAGCAGGATTTATCCTAACAAATACAAGCATAACAGGGGGAACTACAAGGGAAAGAAGAAAGACAATAAACAAGGCTTCGTATACACTTCAAACAAGGCTTGTGTAAGCCTAATTCCCAGTGATCGTGAAGCTTTAGTAAGGCTCTTTCAGATAGCCAAAAGATCTGTGAGTTAAGCCCTGGTATAGTCATAAGACTATCCACACACACGCTGCATAGGATAGTTAGCAGGAAGGGCAAATATGTAGCCCCCAAACAGACACACACAGAAAACAGGGGAGAAGCACATAGATAGTTTTAAACATAGACAATTAGAGATGAGAGCAAGTATTAGTGGTAGACATATTTGTTTACCTTTTAATCAGGTTAGGAACCAAAAGAAAATAGTAATGCAGATAATGCCCAACTTTTTCCTTTAGTGTGTTAGTTAACAAGCAAGCCAGAAAGAAACAATGATGATGCAGCAATTAGTAGCCTTTCACAGCCTCTCTTTTCAGTTGCAAAATAATGAAAGCCTTCAGAATAACTAAGGGAAGAGAGAATATTTTTAGTCGAGTAGGTTTCTGTGAATTTCAGTCTGTCCAAGTATCAAATAAGCCAGTTTATATAGGCAAAGGGGTGAAGGTTTTAAGATCAAATGGGCAAGACCCCAAAGGTAAGTTTGAATATTATTTCCTATAATTAAAAGGATCCACCTAGGTGGACTTTCCAAGTATAGCTTGATCAGGCCCTAAACTTAAGGTAAATCAGACCCCCTAGCAAATATAGTTCCTTCCCTCTAACCAATAAGCCATCCAGATTCTAAAATCAGTGTGCAAAAATATTCTAGACTAGTTTAGGTTCGAAAATCAGTCAATTATCTTGGCAAACTTCAATTGGCACCATATCAAATACAACATTAATTCCATCATAATTGTCAATCAAGAGTTCAAATTGAATTCAATCAGGATCCCTCTAACCATGCTAACTCAAATTATCCTTTCAATTTCAAGCATCCAGTCGTGAAAATCACATATCTCAATTCAGCATAAATCAAATTCCTTTAATTCTACCAGACAAAGTTTCAATCAAATTTCAAATTGAGCCAATTATATATGCATTCTAGTCGACTGGACACATTATAGGTTAATCAAAATTAACATAAAAATTGTCATGGACTCTAAAGATTAAAACTGAATCACAGAGCATAGACTGCATATGTAGTAAAATTCAGGCATTTAATAGTTCAAAACGATGCTAATTTTTACAGTGAGGGTAAAAATCAGTGATCACATGGTCTGTGCACTAATTAATTAGCATGTCACAATTACTGATTAATCATACAAACATCTAACTAATCAATTAGAAAATCAGGCTAAGCATGAATGTCACATAATCATCTTCTAAAACTGTAAAACAAACAAAGAAAAGGGAATACCCGTTTGATTTGGAACAGGGTCAATCGCGACCCATCTTCCCATTGTACATGCATGCGGATTTTCCCTCCGACAGGTTGTATTAACTAGGTTTTGCAAACCCTTGCCTAATTTTCTTTCTCCGGTGACAGCGACGACAGAAATCTCCATAGGAGTTTTGTAGCGAACCATGAGGAGAGCAAGAAAATGTAATTTATTTGTTGTTTCGCCGGTGGAGTTGGCCAGAAATGGCCCTTGACAGTGGCAATGTAGGGTTGAGACAAGAGAGAATTAGGACGAGGCGGCTAAGTGTTAGGGGAAATGGGATAGGGAGATAGGGTTTTGGGGGTGAGGTGTAGTTAAAATAAGAAGGTGTGGTGTTGGCCGTTGGATCATCCAGGTGGACGATCGAGATCGATCCACGTAGGCATGACATGTATAAAAATGGAGCTGATGTGTGTAGGCATATATGTATATATAGTGTATAAATAGTGTATATTAGGCATAATTTAATATAAAATAGGCATAAAAATTGTATAGAATAGATATAAAATCATAGGAAAATTATGGAGTTAATTTTAAAGTACTAGAATGACTAGGGGAACGTAAGGAAAATATAATTTTGGAATTTAAGATGACTTGGGTAATTTTGTCGAAAAATAGAAGCGATTGCGGAATTTTAAAATGGAAGTGTACCTTTTGCAAAATGGCTATGGTTTGCGATGACGTTTTCAAAAATGACTTTGATTACTAGACTCGTATAGGAAGATAAATTGAAAGAATGGACGAGGCAAAAATAAATGCACGATCGTGTGTATAATTTGAAAAATTATTGCTTTTAAAAATAGGAGGGACAAAATTGGGTGTAAATAGCTACCCCTCTTTATCCGGGGATGATGAAAGAGTCTTCCGGCAAAGACGTTGAAAGTACGACCAATTTTGTCATGACTCTAAAGGAGTGCTTGTGACTTAAGAGAGAGCCGAGGCATTATGTTGTAATGTTCGCTTTGCCTGGGTGTATACCCTGCAATAAAGATGAGTCTGCACAATAATGTATATAAAACGTACCTTTCCGCCGGGCAGGATTGTCTCTCCAGGATTCTCTACCATATGTAGTTGTGTCTGCTATGCTTGAGTGTGTCTCCTGTGCTGTCAAGTGCTAGATTCGACATCGGGTTGTGTACCCTCAGTCGATCCATTGGGCTGTGTACTCTCTGCAAAGAATTAAGATGACAAATCGATATCGAGCTGTGTACCCTCAACCGATGCTTCGGGCTGTGTACCCTCAGCAAATTTAAATGCAAATTGATATCGGACTGTGTACCCTCAACCGACGCTTTGGGCTGTGTACCCTCAGCAAATTTAAATGTGAATCGATATCGGGCTGTGTACCCTCAACCGACGCTTCGGGCTGTGTACCCTCAGCAAATGTAAATGCGAATCGATATCGGGCTGTGTACTCTCAACCGACGCTTTGGGCTTTGTACCCTCAGCAAATTTAAATGCGAATTGATATCAGGCTGTGTACCCTCAGCTAATTTAAATGCGAATTGATATTGGGTTGTGTACCCTCAACTGACGCTTCGGGCTGTGTACCCTCAGCTAATTTATATGCGAATCAATATCGGGCTGTGTACCCTCAACCGACGCTTCGGGCTGTGTACCCTCAGCTAATTTAAATGTGAATCGATATCTGGTTGTGTACCCTCAACCGACGCTTTGGGTTGTGTACCTTAGCTAATTTAAATGTGAATCGATATCGGGCTGTATACCCTCAACCGATGCTTCGGGCTGTGTACCCTCAGCTAATTTAAATGACAAACTTTTGTTGAAATACGTCTGTCGTGTGTTGCCGAGTTACGTATCTTTTTGTGCCTGTATCCAAAGAAAGATTAGTAAGTTGCGTGGGGTGGTCTGGTTTGTACATTCTTGGCTTGCTTCGCTCTCATTGTCCATGAGTGCCGGGATCTTGGCCGAGCTGATAGAGATATGCATAAAGTAGTAAATAATGCAAATGTTTTTCGAAAAACTTTTATAAGAAAGAGATGAAATGAAATATTTTGTCCCATTGAGTCACGAGTCGCGTTGTGTAACGCCATAGTTGTTGCCCTTCATGCCGTTCCAAACTCCATAAAGTGAATTTTGAGGGCGAACTCAAAATTCTGCCCCAGTTTTTGTTTGAAATTTTTTAGAGATCCTCAAAAATTTCTGCCCTAGTGTCGACTAAGTTTGTCCTCTAGGAATTTTTTAGAGTTCCTAAAAAATTCTACCCTAGTGTTTGCTTTATGGGAAAATGAAATCTTTATATTTATGCGACCGAACCTTGAGTAGGTTGCCTACGTATCCCACTTGGGGAATCAGGTCGTGACGTAGTTCAGATTACATAATGTATTGTATAATGGCGAAATCACTAATTAGTACAAGCTCTTATACATAGTATCTTTTGGCAGCGTCTGAGTTGATTGGTTTTGGCCAAACTTCTCCGTCCATCTCTGCCAATATTAATGCTCCTCCAATCAGAATTCGGTGGACCATGTACGACCCTTGCCAATTTTGTGCAAACTTGCCTTTTGCCTATTCTTGATTAGGAAATATCTTCTTCAGTACTAATTGCCCAGGTTTGAAGGATATTTCTCGGACTTTCTTGTTAAATGCCTTAGCCATTCTCCTCTGATATAACTGTCCATGACATACTGCATTCAGTCTCTTACCGTCGATGAGGGCCAATTGCTCCATTCTTTCTTTGATCCATTCAACGTCTTTCAACTGTGTCTCTTGGATGATTCACAAAGATGGTATCTTGACCTCCGCGGGTATCACTGCCTCAGTGCCATACACCAGCAAGTATGGAGTAGCCCCCGTTGATGTTCTCATTGTGGTGCGGTACCCTAACAGAGCATAAGGTAGGTTCTCGTGCCATTGCTTTGAATTATTTGCCATCTTGCGCAATATCCTCTTGATGTTCTTGTTGGCGGCTTCGACCGCACCATTCATTTGAGGTCTATATTTGTGGAATTGTGGTGCTTGATCTTGAAGACCTCACAGGTCGCTCTCATTAGGTCACTATTGAGATTGGATCCATTGTAAGTGATGATCGACTCAGGGATGCCAAATCGACAGATTATCTTATCACGAACAAAGTTTGACACCACTTTCTTCTTCACTGATTTGTACGCTGCAGCTTCTACCCATTTGGTAAAATAGTCGATGGCCACCAATATGAAGCGATGCCCGTTAGAAGCTGCTGGCTCGATAGGCCCTATGACATTTATCCCCCAAGCAGCAAAAGGCCAAGGCGATCCTATGATATTCAATTCATCAGGAGGCACTCAAATCATATCTCCGTGGACTTGGCATTGGTGATATTTCTTTGCTTGCTTTATGCAATCATGCTCCATTGTCATCCAGAAATATCCAGCCCTAGAAATCTTCTTTGCAAGCACGAAACCGTACATGTGTGGGCCGCACGTCCCAGAGTGCATTTCTTTCAACAATCTAGCAGCTTCTTTAGCGTCCACATACCTCAGCAACCCCATATCAGGTGTTCTTTTGTACAAAATTTTTCTGTTCAGAAAGAAACCATTTGCTAACCTCCTCAGTGTCTTCTTTTGGAGATTCGTTTGCTTGCTTTGGGTAGGTGTCGTCTTTGAGAAACCCTTTGATGTCGTAGAACCAAGGTTGTCTGTCTGATTCTTCTTCCACGTGATAACAATATGCTGGCTGCTTCCTCACTGTCACGGGTATTGAGTCAATGTAGTTCTTGTTTGGATGTTTGATCATGGAAGATATGGTGGCCAAAGCATCCGCGAACTCATTTTGCAGCCTAGGTACATGTTGGAACTCTATCTTGGTGAATCGTTGCTTCAGCTCTTTTATGCACTCCAAGTACGGCAGTATCTTGGAGTTCTTTACTGTCCACTCCCCTCGGACTTGGTGAATCAGTAAGTCAGAATCTCCGATTGCCAACAACTCTTGTATGTTCATGTCTACCGCTAATCTAAGACCCAAGATACAGGCTTCATATTCCACCATGTTGTTGGTGCAAGGGAACCTTAACTTAGCTGTGACAGGATAGTGTTGTCCAATCTCGGAGACTAACACCGCTCCAATGCCAACTCCTTTAAAATTCATTGCTCCATCGAAGAATAGCCTCCAACTATCATAATCTTTGGTAATGTCTTCTCCTACGAACATGACTTCTTCGTCGGGGAAATAGGTGTGCAACGGTTCATAGTCATCTCCCACCGAATTCTCGGCCATATGATCAGCCATGGCTTGAGCTTTTACCGCCTTTTGAGTGACAAAACGATGTCAAATTCACTAAGAAGCATTTGCCATTTAGCCAGCTTCCCAGTAGGCATTGGTTTTTGGAAAATATACTTGAGAGGATCCATCCTCGATATCAACAATGTTGAGTAAGATGTCAAATAGTGTCTTAACTTTTGTGCTATCCAGGTCAGTGCACAACACGTGCGTTCCAGCAATGTGTACTTGGCCTTGTAAGGAGTAAACTTCTTGCTTAGGTAGTATATTGCTTTCTCCTTCCTTCCAATTGAATCATGTTGTCCTAATACACAACCAAAGGCCGAATCTACTACAGACAGGTACAAGATCAAAGGTCGCCCAGGCTCAGGTAGAACCAGCACGGGCGGGCAAGACAAGTATTCCTTTATCCGATCAAATGCTTTTTGGCAGTCCTCTGTCCACTCGATCACTGCGTCTTTCTTTAGTAACTTGATGATCGGCTCACAGATGACAGTGGATTGTGCTATGAACCGGCTGATGTAATTGAGCCTTCCCAGGAAACTCATAACCTCTTTCTTGCTTTTTGGCTGCAGCAATTCTTTGATGGCTTTGATCTTGGACGAATCTGGCTTTATACCCCTTCTACTGACGATGAAACCCAGGAGCTTACCTGCCGGAACACCAAAAGCACATTTAGCTGGATTTAGCTTCAGATTATACTTACGCAAGCGGTTGAAAAACTTTTGCAAGTTATCAAGGTGTTCCGAACTCTTCTTTGATTTGATGATCACATCGTCCACATAGACTTCGATTTCTTTGTGCATCAAGTCATGGAACATAGTTGTCATTGCTCTCATATAAATCGCACCAACATTCTTTAACCCAAACAGTATAACCTTGTAGCAATAAGTTCCCCCAAGAGGTAGTGAAAGTTGTCTTCTCGGCATCCTCCTCGTCCATGAACACTTGATGATAGCCGGCGAAACAGTCCACGAAGGATTGTAGCTCATGTTTCGCGCAACTATCGATCAGGATATGTATGTTTGGCAAAGGAAAATCATCTTTCGGGCTCGCTCTATTCAGATCCCTATAGTCCACACAAACTCTAAGCTTCCCATCTTTCTTTGGCACTGGGACAATATTGGCTAACCAAGTTGGATATTTGACTGTTTTCAAGATTCCTGCATTGAGCTGCTTGGTTACCTCCTCCCCAATCTTCAACAGAACTGATGACTTGAAAGTTCGAGCTTTGTGTTTGACTGGCAGAAAGCCCGGATTGATAGGTAATTTGTGAGCTACCACATCCGTGGTTATGCCAGTCATGTCATCGTATGACTAGGCGAATACGTCCTCGTATTCTGTAAGAAACTTAGTGTACCGCTTTTTATCTTCGACGGTGAGATGCACACTAATCCTTGTCTCTTTCGCAATTTCCTCATCTCCTAGGTTTATTACCTCAGTTTCCTCTAGGTTTGACTTTGGCTTGTTTTCAAATCATTCAATTTCTTCTTATGTGGTTTCATCAAAATCATCATAATCAACTCCAGTATCCTCAAGCTCCATTGTTTCATTACACGTTGCGACTGTGGACTGAATAGGATTATTAATTTGAATGCTGAAAAATAAAATATTGTAAAATTAAAAGATTAAAACAAAAGCTAAACGAGAAATAACGCAATATTTTATTTATGGACCCTTGCAAAACAAAGTTTGTAGGGAAACATGTGCAACAAGAAAAATGCAAATTCAACGACTCAAAGTCGGGTTTTATTTTAGAAAACATAAAATAAATTCTATCCCCCAGCTCTACCAAGGTCCACGGTAAGCTCGGGCCCGGTTGCTGATCCAATTTTTCAATGCGGCTCCGAATCCAGCCTTTTTCAGTCCGGGAGGTTCAACATGTTCTTCTAGGATCACACATCAGTCTTCGTCAGATATGAACAGTTCTTGCAGTCCCGCCAGTAGATCCTCTTCAGCATCAGCTATCTTTGGCTCCATCCCTTGCGCTACGGACAGCTCCCCTTTTTGGCCATCCAAGTATCCAGACGAGATGAAAATATGTAAGAGAGTCTTGGTGCTTTTCTTATAGAACTTGAAGTCCAGTGATGCTTCTTCCATGCTCTTCTCGTAGGTCACAATGTATCCTACGACAACCTTCTCATTGTCGGGCCTCATCACAATTTTAATCGGCTCAACTATGCCATCCAGGTTCTTGCCCAAACCTTTGCTAGGTTCATAGCCTTTCTTAATCATGATGCCTACGACCCAGTCTCCGGGCCATTTTGCAGGTGGTGGGAGTACATATGGCTCTTCAATTATCACCTCCATAGGTTCGGGTGCCTTGGGTATCCACACTTTCTTTCCCTTTGTTTCTTCAGAAATGCGCTTCCAATTGGGACGAGCATTAGGTGGTTACATTGGTCTCTTCTCTGTCTTAGCTGGTAAAGTCTCACGAAATTCACGTGAGGGCACTCCCCAATCAGATATGACTGGCTCCCAAAACAAATTCCTCCCTTCAAAGCCTTTGCCTCGGCCATCCGAGTAGGTGCTGTAGAAGCTTCTCTTCCTTTCTTCAACCCCAGGTGTTGACCAATTTGCGAGCAAAATGTGCAGTATAACCCCCTTGGATCGTATCTGTGGGATTCCAACTCGAGTTGTAGTTCTTGTGACGTCCTCCTCGAGTGTCTTGCACTGCTCCCACGAGTCCTACAATATAGAAGGTCTGCCCATCAAGAGCATTCCCTTCGATCACTGGTATGGTTTGCTCATTGTAGATGGAGTTGTTCCCTTCACCGAACACTACCACCTCTTTGTGGTCCCACTCGAACTTCACTATTTGGTGCAATATGGAAGGCACCGCACCAGCCATATGTATCCAAGGTCTTCCCAGTAACAAGTTGTAAGAAGCAGAGATATCCATGACATGAAACTCAGTAGTGAACTCCACAGGACCGACCATGATAGTTAAGTCAATTTCCCCAAGGTGTGGTGTTGGCCGTTGGATCATCCAGGTTGATGATCGAGATCGATCCACGTAGGCGTGACGTGTATAAAAATAGAGCTGATGTGTGTAGGCATATGTGTATACGTGTTTATGTATATATAGTGTATAAATAGTGTATATTAGGCATAATTTAATATAAAATAGGCATAAAAATTGTATAAAATAGGTATAAAATCATAGAAAAATTATGGAGTTAATTTTAAAGTACTAGAATGACTAGGGAAACGTATGAAAAATATAATTTTGGGATTTAAAACGACTTGGGTAATTTTGTTGAAAAATAGAAGCAATTGCGGAAATTTTAAAATGGAAGCGTACATTTTGCAAAATGGCTATGGTTGCGATGACGTTTTCAAAATTGGCTTTGATTACTAGACTCGTATAGGAAGATAAATTGAAAGAATGGACGAGGCAAAAATAAATTCACGATCGTGTGTATAATTTGAAAACTATTGCTTTAAAAATAGGAGGGACAAAATTTGGTGTCAACACCCTAGATCATATGAATCACATTTTAATATCCTCTCAAAATTAATGAGATTTCTTTAATGATCTTCCTCTTCTCACGATTCTCTTAACATTAGCTCAACTTCTTTTCTAGATATGTCCCGCCAGACTGCATCCATTTTCATGGTCTTTTAGAAACACACTAAGATAGCTAACATTAGACTAAGTCTCAAGTATCTGATCGGAGTCACTGAGGGTACATCATTTTGAGCCATCATAAGGCTCTGGGTCTCACGCAACAGTAAGTTGAGATTAAACTTATGTTAACCCATGGTCGACATTTAGCACACGTGGTATGAAACACGTGCTACAACACTTTTCTCCTTTCTTTAAGGAGCGTATGTCTTTATAAATAATGCTGTATAGATGAAATTCAGACACCATACGTATCAAAATTCGAGTTCTTTAAACACATCTAGCTCACTAAGTAGACTAGGTGAACATCCCTTCACTTTAATAACCTTATGTCATTATTTAAACGACTCAATTGATTTTAAGCATATCTCTCAAATTATCCATTTGATAATTTTTTCTTAAAATCAAGTCTCATCTCCACTTATCACTAAGATAAGGAGGCGGTTGCCTGTGTGAGAAGGCCAACCTCTTGTCTACCCGACATACTAAAATATAATTGAAGAATGTACTATACACTCAATAAATCATTAATATATATGTAAGTAAATCAACTTTATAGATTATCAAAGAACATAGTTTTGTGAACAACTGAAAAAATAAAGAATAATACAAAATCACTCAAAGTCTACGCAAGCCTTGAGACCTAGTGTGTCTCACAAATGCATCTCTAGCTAAAGGCTTGGTCAGTGGCTCTGGTACCATATCTTCTGTAGATATTTTCACCAGGTTCAACCTCTTGCATTTATACATGTCTCTTGTATAGTTATACTTGATATCTATGTGCTTAGTATCACAATGATGCTTAGGATTCTTGGTTGCATCAACTGCAGCCTTACTATCACACTAGACCAACACTGGTTCATCACCAGTGTTACCCAACAAGCTTTTCAAGAGCCTATTCAACCAAACAACTTCTTGTGTTGCTTTTGACAGAGCCACATATTCGACTTCCATCGTGGATAGTGCCACACATGATTGCTTCTTACTCTTCCATGATATGGCACCATTACTAAGTAAGAAGACATATCCTGAGGTAGACTTCCTCTCGTCTAAATCTCTTCCATGATCAGCATTAGTGTATCCAACTAATCGCAAATCTTTGATGCCTTGATAACAAAGTGTGTAGCTAGCTGTTCCTCTCTGATATCTCATGATCCTCTTTACTGCTTGCCAATGCGCTGGACCTGGATCGGATTGATATCTACTTACCAAGCCAACTGCTTGACAAATATAGGACTAGTACACACCATAGCATACATTAGACATCCAATTGCGCTTCTATAAGGCACTCGCTTCATCTTTTCTGTCTCTTCAGGAGTCTGAGGACACAAATGATTTCCCAAGTTATGGCCTTTGCTGATAGGAGTGTCAATTGGGTTACTATTCTGCATATTAAATTGTTCAAGAATTTTCTTAGTGTAATTCTCCTGAGAGAGATACAATAGTTTCTTAGGACGATCTCTTGAAATCTTGATTCAAAGAATATATGCAGCTTCACCCATATCTTTCATCTCAAATTGAGACGACAACCAGGCCTTTATCTCATTTAATAACTCCTTATCATTTCCAACTATAAGTATATCATCGACATACAATGTCAGAATTGCAAGCTTATTTCTTGATCTCTTGGTATAAACACAATGGTCTTCATCAACCATAGTAAAACTATTAGATATGATCACATTTTGAAAGTGTATATACCACTGCCTTGAAGATTGTTTGAGGCCATAAATAGACTTCAAAAGTCTACAAACCTTTTGTTCGTGGCCTTTTTCAATGAAACATTTGGGTTGTTCCATATAAATTTCTTCATCTAATTCTCCATTGAGAAATGCAGTCTTTACAAGATCTAAACTTGCTACTATAGCTAGAATCAGGAGAATTGAGTTAAATCGCACAACATATGAGAAAGTCTCTTCATAGTCTATTCCTTCATGTTGTGTATAACCTTTCGCCACTAGTCGAGCCTTATATCTCTCAACTGTGCCATCAACCTTGAGCTTAATTTTGAGAATCCATTTTCTCCCAATGGCTCTGCGTTCTTTCGGGAGATCAACTAGTTCCCAGACTTTGTTGGCTCTTATTGACTCCATTTCATCTTCCATTCCTTTTATCCATTTTTCCTTAGAAGGGCATGAGAGAACCTCTTTTGCATTTTTAGGCTCGTTTTCTACTTGTAAGAACAACATAAAAAGTTCAGCACCTTCGACATCAAATCGTCGGCGGGAAATCTTTTTACGTAAACCTCGTTCTTTTTGTGATTCTTCTTTGTTGTTCCCATTTTAATCAACATTGATCCTACTTGGATCAAGAACATCTATCATGCTCCCACTTGGAACAAGATCAGTGACCATCTCGCTCCCACTTGGAACAAGATCCATTTTGTCACGGTTTGATGTCAAATGATTACTTACATTCGCATCCGATGATGAAGGAGGTTGTTGATGTGAAACTAATTCATCATCTGTTAATTTCTCCCACTTGAATTAAGTGATCTTTGTACATCTTGATCCTCTATCTCAAACAAGGTTAGATCTTGACCTACCTCTCCCTTTTTAGGAATCTCATCCTCTAAGAATGTGACATCTCGCGATTCAAATTCAGTTACGCTCCCACCGTCTTGCTGACCTATAAACACATAACCCTTAGAGGTTTCTGAGTATCTTATGAAAATACTTTTCTTTCCTCTCGGGCATAATTTGCCACGTTTGTGAGAAGAATCGTGTGTATAGGCAGCGCAACCCTAAGGTCTTAATATACTTATGTTGGGTGCTCTTCCAGTCCATAACTCATATGGAGTGGTTGCAACTGACTTTGTAGGCACTCGGCTAAGTCCATAGGTAGCAGTAAGCAATGCATCACCCCAATAACTAATTAGGAGGTTAGCTTGTGCCATCATTGACCTAACCATTTCTAGAAGCGTCTTATTTCTTCTCTCCGCAACACCATTTTGTTGTGGAGTATTTGGGATAGTCAACTGATGAACTATTCCCTTTTCATCACAGAATTCATTAAATTGGGTTGACAAGTACTCTTGACCTCGGTCATATCTTCTTGTCTAATTGATGTTCCACTAAGCTCATATAGCGTTGGAAACAACTTATTCCTTCTGATTTGTGGGAAATTAAATAGACATAACCGAAACGACTGTAGTCATCTATAATTGTGATGAAATAGTACGCTTCATGCCTAGCCCTGACATTCATAGGCCCACAGATGTCCGAATGGGCTAATTGCAAGGGATATTCATCTCTAGTCGCTTTACCGAAGGGTTTTCTTGCAGATTTTCCTGCTAGACAACTTTCGTAAGTGGACAATTCCACATGTTCAATGCCAGTAAGCAATCCTTGTTTTGCCAACCTTTGCCTTCTTTGTTGGCCAATATGACCAAGTCTAGTATGCCATATGTTTACATCACTATCATTTTATGTGAGGAAGCAAACATAGAAAAACTAGCATTATTATTAAATGAATCATAATCCAAATCCATAATAATAAAACCTCCGGTCGTATGACCAAAAACCAAATAAAGTTGAACCTAAAGTCAATTTCACATAATTGTCATGGAAAAACAAGCTAAATCCAAGCCAAAGCAAAACGATAACAGAAATTATATTCCGGCGAATTCCTGGAGCATAGAGGACATCATGTAGTAGTAGGTGTCGACCACCACGCAAGACTAACTTGCATGCACCGATCCCTTCAACAGCAACCTTATTGTTGTTGCCTATATAAATCCACTTTGTTCCACGTGAAATACGCTGAAACTCTACAAAGGAATTGCGTTCCCTCGTTATGTGGTCCGTTGCTCCCAAGTCTAAGTCTAATGGGGGAAGAATGGCTGACACGTTGACTGCCTTCGATACTAGAAAAAAACCCAAGAGATCTAATGCCACCTTCGCCAGGGCGATCAGTTTCTTCACATCTAGTTAGTCGACTCAGAAAGGCGTTGTATGGACTAAAACAAGCAAACTCCGGCTCGAAAGCAAGGGAAGGACTTCTAACTTCATTACCGGACAGAATGCCTTCCTCAGGTGTGAGCCTCTTCAGTTGCAGTGAAAGTTCCCGACTCTCTAGTGCTATCCCCCCTTTTTCAGCCTGACATTACAAAGGACCAAAATTACCGCTTATTTCAGACAGCCCAGCCCGGACAATCGCTTTTATCGTCAACAGAGAGGGCCGCTCGATAAGGGAAGTCGGCTTTGGGAAAAAATCATTCCTTTGCCGGGCGCTAGTCAAAGTAGTAAAAAAGGGCAAGTGGGCAAGTAGCGAGCAGGAGCAGTTAAGGGCAGCTTCATAAAATTCCCGATGGATGACGCCCCATCGGCAGTCAGCATGCTCTTAACGAAAAAAGCAATGGCCAAGGCCAGACCCCCCCTCCCATCCAAAAGCCATACTACAAAATATCCACAAAGGATTAGATTCAGTCAAAAATACTGAACTAGAAACACAAAGTTCACTAGTTTGAGTTTTGTGAAATACCTTTCTAGGAGGCTCAGAGCAATTCTTAGCATAGTGACCCTTTTTGTCACAGTTAAAGCATTTCACTTTTGCAACATTGACACGTTCGGGACGTTTGTAATTGCCTTGTTGTTCTGCCCTTGCTCTTTTAGCAGGCTGAGACTGAGTTGGTCCTCTTTTCTTACCCAAATTCTTTTTCTCGGAGCTACCTTTGCCCTTAGAGGATGTTGCCATATGCAACTCAGCTGTTGGCTTAGCAGCCTCAAGCCGATCCTCTTCAAGCTCAAGAGATCTCCGGACATCTTCCAGAGTCTTGATTAGCTGATTGTGGGTGATCCCAAGAATTAGGTAAGGACCTTATGACAACTTGAACTTGTTGCTCATCGGTCAATACATGACCAGCATCTTTTGACTCCCCAATCATGTTTGTCATAAGCCTCAAATGAGTTCTCACTGAATATTCTGGGCGCTTCTTGTATGAGTCAAAGAATTAGGTAAGGACCTTATGACAACTTGAACTTGTTGCTCATCGGTCAATACATGACCAGCATCTTTTGACTCCCCAATCATGTTTGTCATAAGCCTCAAATGAGTTCTCACTGAATATTCTGGGCGCTTCTTGTATGAGTCAAACTTGATTGTTAAGGATCGTAGCTTTTCAATAGAACATGTACCAAACCTATTCTTCAAAGCAACCCAAAGACCCATAGCTCTTTGGTGATCCTTAAATTCCCTTAGGATATCATCATCTAAGGTGCTCAGCAACGTAATGCGAGCCAAGGAGTCTTTTCTTTTCCAAGCGTCATAAGCCGCACGGTCACGCCTATGCTGAGTTGTGGTGCCTTCATCAGGCTCATCCATGACGATGTTAATTGCCTCCAGAGCCTCTTGCTCTTCAAGTACATATTGAACTTTTAAGCTCCAGGTCTCATAGTTGTCACCATTGAGTTTCAACCCTTTGTTGAGCTCAGCAACAATATTCTTAGCAGCAGTAGACATTCTTTTAACAAAATAAAAAAAATATAGTGAGGATCTAAAGAAGGAATTTCTAAACGGAAGTACTATGTTCAAATACATATTCGTACAATAAGCACTAAGTTGATTAAGTTAATAAACACATACTCCCTCCGTCCCATTTTAGTTGTCGCTTTAGCAAGTTTCATTTGTCCCAAATTAGTTGTCGCTTTAGCATTTCAAGATATTTTATACCAATTCTTTCGAACTATACCCATATTTATTAAAGGAGTATTTCCTAGAAATGTCAATCCAGTTTCATTTATTAGGGATAAAATAGTAAAAGATATACCTTATTTATTGATTTCTTAATGGGCGTGCATAAGCCTAAAGCGACAACTAAAATGGGACGGAGGGAGTATATTAATAATGGAGTCGAAAGTTCACTATGTTCCCAGTCATCGTCCAAAAATTAAACACATGTAAATTAACCTAGTCAACTACTTAGCTTAATGCCTAATCATGTTTAAAACAACTTTTTATTTTTGATGATCTTATAATCCCGTATGGATCTAAGTTAAATAAATTAACTTAAATATATATTTTAAATTTTTATTTAACATATTAAATAAAATAAGTCAAATGTTAAACTAATTAACATTTATGTATTCGTTAGACTAATTAATAAATATTTCAAAAATGTTAAACAAATTAACAATATTAAATTAATGTTAAACTAATTAACATTTTAAATATGCTAAACTATTTAACAAATCATGCCATTGTTAACTAATTAACAAATATACTTAATGTTAAACAAATTAACATTTCATTCAATTGGGATAGTAAAAAAATTATTCTATCAATTAAAATAAGAGTAAAAATTGTATTTGTTAATGGTCCATTAGCCAAGAAAATGAAATGGGCTATATTCCCAATTCTGCTTATATTCTGCCACTTTAAGAAAAGAAACATTTTTTTTCCCGTACATGATCCAGAACTGACCATATCTTTGCTTTAGGCCATTTTTGCAATTATTACCTAAGATTTCTGGTGGGCCTTAACCCAATTTAGGTTGGGCAATTCACAAAACTATACAAACTAACACTCTTTCTTAAACTAAAATGTCAACATTTTCCCATTTTCAAAACATAGCAACATTTTTTTTCAAAACATAACAAAAATGCATAAAAAGGTGCTAAAAATCCTAGATATTGCTTCTTCCACCCCCAGCCACCACCCCCATCACTGCTGCCGCCTTCCAGCCGGCTGCCTCCGCCACCAGGTCGCCGAAAAATTCATTTTTTATTTTTTTTGTATGTCTTGTGTATTTTCAATGTATAAACATGTATATTCTTTGTATATTCTGTGTATGGCTGGTGTGTGAATATACATACATAAGGCATACACAACATATACAATAGAATGAACACAAATATATACTTATACTTATTGAATGTGAGGTGTATATCCAGTGTATGTCCGGTGACATACATTGGATATACACATGAAACCAATTTTTTTTCCTCCACCACCACCAACAACCACCGTGCACCGCCGGAGAACCAACAAACAAACATACATGTATATGTATTGTATGTTAAGAGTATACCCAGTGTATGTCCGGTGACATACATCGGACATACAATAGGTATACCCATGACATACACATTTTTTACATCCAAACTACCACCACCAACCACCATAGCCACAGATCTACCAACGTCGCCGTGTACCATCAGAAAAACAAAAATAAAGAATAAAAAAACGAACAACAATCAAATCTATCTCACCGGATCTGCTTTTCACTAGCAGATCCGGCGTCGCCGGAGCACCATCCATGTCAAACCAGAAGCTGCACACGACGGGGATCAGGGTGGGGGAAGGGAGGAAGACGACGGGATTGGGGCGGAGGAAGAAAGAAAGACGACGGGGATGGGGGATGGGTTGCCGGCGACGGGGGAGGGGTGGTAATAAGAGAGAGAGACCCATCAATTCAAGGCTGGACCTTGAAACTGGAAAAGAGGATAATCAACACTATACCGTTCGATATAATCAAGAGCCTAAAGGATACAAATACCCTGACATTATTATTTTTTTAAAAAAAAAATTCACGGGGTTTATCTGATGCATTGCTTAAGAATATCGGAAGGTTCAACCGCGTAAAATAATGCAACCTCTTCGGACACTCTGACCGAACTGATACCTCGGCTGGCTAATCAGCCGGAACAATTAGAGGTACAATACATGTTGTCTCCGGAACATAATTCACTGCAGCAATATTAAGAACCGGAAAAGAAGCTCCCTGAGACCGAACGTCTGCACATGCGGCAACCTGATAGGCTGTCTAGCGAATGATAGGTTTTTGCGGTATCTGCGTCGCCAAGATTATCGTAAAGCATCGTAGAGAGCCAAGGGAACCACAAGGCCCTGCTCCCTTGCCCATCGCAAGCTCGTACAGCTGGGATCTCCGTAACTAGATCGTCAGCACGATCAAAACTCTCGGGGCTTCGTCAGTGCTAGCCCCAGGATAGACTGCTTCGTCCTGAACTCCTTCCGTTTGCTGATTCGTCGCACGAGGGTTCACAATTACCATGAAGGAATTAACGAAACTACTTTTGCATCCTAGACCAACGCATGATCAGAAATGAAGGAAGTGAAACTTCCTAAATACCATCATAGCCTCTCGTAGATAAGTACGGACGTCTACGTACCCATCAGCGAGACTCTACTAGATACTGTCTTAGTCTGGATAGACTCTAAACATGGCTCTGATACCAACTGACACGACCCAGAATCCGGTTAGGCCGTGCGGGCACCCGACATCCTCCCCTAGACCCGTCGGGCGAACCCTTACCAATTAAATTAGGAAAATAAATATAATAATTCATAAATAAAGACAGGACTAAAAAAAACACACAGACATATTGACGCCTCTAAGCTGTACGAAAGAAAATTACAGCTGACTACCCAACATACTAGGTTTAGGGTTATCCAGACTAGACATCTAAGAGTACGAAAGAAGAAAAATATCTCCTGAAGGGAGAAAAATACAACTGAAATAATAACCAATAAAGTGGTGGCCATCCGGAATAAATCTGGCTCACCCTGACAGCTGAAGTCGTCTTCGCTCCTGAACAACGCGGCGAACTCAATCCTGGAGCGAACCTGCCGAAACGAAATAGATAGACAAGAAACAAACAACAAACAAGGGTGAGTCAAAAGGACTCAATAAGTGGGGCAGACTAGCCATCTCAAAGAATAGGATAGCTAGCCAGGGAGAAAAGAAACAGATAAACAAAATTCCTCTTATTCAAATTATGAAAAGGCAAAGCCAAATAATAACTAGAAACACGTATGGAATCACAAATTCATTAAATCCAGGAACGTAAGATAGCCAGAACATATAGGTATCCCGAACGTATCAACAATCAGAAATACATCTTGTTGCGGCGTGCAACCCGATCCATATATTCATCCTGTTGCGGCGTGCAACCCGATCCATGTATTTATACCGTTGCGGCGTGCAATTCTATCCTCGCAACTCAGAATACGAGCCAGGAATACATAGGCAAACTGAAATATGTCCACAATATGGTATACATACCGCATACACAAAACACAGCATGATAGTCACACAATAGTCAGCACGCGGTGCAATGAAATGGGATGAATGCAGTATGATGCAATGGTGTCACATGTGCCAAATAGATGGAGCGGAATCCTCCTGCTCCGAGGGCGGAATCCTCCTACCCTCAATATGATGCAATGGAGCGGAATCCTCCTGCTCCGAGGGCGGAATCCTCCTACCCTCAATATGATGCAATGGAGCGGAATCCTCCTGCTCCGAGGGCGGAATCCTCCTACCCTCAATATGATGCAATGGAGCGGAAACCTCCTGCTCCGAGGGCGGAATCCTCCTACCCTCAATATGATGCAGTGTAATGCATATGAATGCAATATGGTGCAATAATAACCCTTCACCGGCGCGGGACTCTCGTCGACAGCCGGGAAGTGTATGTCAACTCACAACCAAAGTACCATGCTCAGATCCTCAATGCACTACCAATAACAGGACATAACATTTCCGTATAAAATGTAAATCCAAAGATAAGGCGTAATGAGTACGCCTATCGGCAGCTACATACGTAAGGAACACGTTGTAGAAAATCCACGAGGCCAGGTGCCTCCAAAGAAATGGATATAAACACTTACCTCTTCCAAAAGTTGGCATTGTTAATCAACAACAGCTTTATCCTTTGGTTTCATTGCCAAACGATCCCACTCTATTCAATAAGCAGAAAAATATATCAAATTAGGCTAAAGGCTTCATTCCTCACATCTTAGGGCAATCCGGGTAGGAACCTGATACCCTATTCGCATACGCAATACGCAGGCCAGGCCTATATACAGGATTCAAAGCCACATAACCAAACCCCAAATAAATTATATCTATATGTTGTCCATAACTCACTGAGTACGAATATATAATCAATTTTACTATCGGGGTCCATTTGACCCTTTAAACTATTAATTGAACTTATTAAAACGATGTCTAATATTTCAAGTTTTACCATTAAAACATATTCAAACACACGTAATAAACTCAAATAATATAGTAGGATCATTACCTGAATGTTCTGGGGTGAAAATACTATTTTTCTCCGGCCCCTTTTCTCATTTTCTGGCATTTTTTCCATTTCCTTCCGTGTATTCTTTTGGTTTTCCGTTTCTGTTGTTGTGTTTTGTTTTCTGGAATATATTCACGCTAAAGATGAGCTCACCGACAATGCTCATTTCTCATTTCCATTTTGTCGTTTTTTTGTTTTATATTTTTTTTCTTTTCTTTTCTTAACAAAAATTAAAAAAGTGCCCTACGATATTCGAAATAATTCCAACTTTTGCATACAAGTTGTACAAAATATATGTAACATACTCGCGAAGGCGGATCTCAAATCAGACTCCCGAAACTCAAGATGCGAATTTAAATGAAAAGAAGTCAAATTATTTAACTTTCGGCATTTTAGCGGAAACTAGCCGAACAACATCGAAATTCACTTTCGAAAGTTTACAAAAATCAAAAATAATCATACGAACCTAACGGCGCTTTCGGATTTCGAAACGGAGCTCATTCGGCAAAAACCGAGCTCGAAAATCTCGTTTTAATATTTATCGCCAATAAAAACTGAAACCTTCTTCCGATGCCTACCAAACGAGGTCTGATTTAGCTCAAATTTTACAGACAGGTTCTATTGGACATTACGAATATTTTAAAATTATCGACACACCAATCGGAGTCCTAACTTCCGAAACAACTGACCGAGGTCGTTTCATTCTCCTCCACTTAAATTCTCGTTCGTCCTCGAACGAGCCTAAGTCTAAAGCAAGATTTACGCTGATAACAAAAGAATTTGCACGACCTTCATAAACTATCCCACGGATTTTTTCCTCATGATTACAGAATTAAAACTATAACACGAACACCGAACTCTTGGAATAAAATATATCTGGATAATATGATAACACCATTGCCCGAATTATTCTGACTAAGCTGATCCTTCCTCGATCACGAGAGGAGAGCTCTACATTTTCGAAACAAAGCTACGAGGAAATCTGGATGGATTAACATGATTCTGCCAGCAAATCACCTCGTTGATACACTTTTCGATATAGAACAAGTCGATGAAACAAAGAATTAGCTTACGCTTCAGCAACGCCTTAGAGATTTAATATTACCATTCAGTATTTGGAGGAAGACTCCTCCACTTAAAGCACAAACTCATGCAACCATTTGAATAGGAATAACCATCCTCGCACAGTCTGCTGGACTAAAGAAGATTTAGCTAAAAGCTGAACATAGACAGACCTAAGCTACCAACTACCCTTTCGAGTTGCCAAACAGCTGCAACTCTCAAGTTCACAACTCCATATCTTTGCCGTAAACACCATCGCCTGATGGATGGTACTTCTATATAAAAATTTCGGCAGAGTTTCCCTTGAAACTGGATGATCCGCAAAAACAGAACCATCACTATACTATACATGGGAATGGATACCCGGATAAACTGATAACATAAACATGTTAAACGGATAGCAAGATGAGACAACTGGACCAAAACAATAATATGCTTACCCGGCCACAATAACACGTACTCTGGCTCAACACAGGGAACATCACAATAGGTTACTGATCGCCTAAGCTCACTAGTGCCGGACGAAGAAGAAATGGAAATGGATCGAGGATAGAAATAATTAGAACTTCGAGAAGCTCATCTTCTTATTTACTTGGCCACCAGAGCTAGATTACTTCCGAGTTAAGCTAGCCAAAGAACCGCAATTGAAGAAATAGACATTAAATAAGCTTTATGGAAAAACATCCATACCAATCTTAACCTCCCAATAAGAAGAAAACTCTGACAATTTACCAGAATACCCTTTTATAATTAAGACAAGCTCATAAAATAACATGACTCAACTAGAATCTAAAACCAAGAGGAGAAACCTAGATCGAGCATTACTTACCAGCCACTTTACACCGGAAAAAAAACGACACTTCCTGATGGTGACGAATAAGAATCCCATCATCCTACCAACATGGAATTCCGAGAAGAGAGGTATACTAATTTAATATAATCATAAAATGTGGCACAACAAGATGCCAGGCAGACGATACCGACACTCACTCCCAAATCTCTCACATTTAAACTAGATAAACTAGTAGGGTCCTCACAAATGCCAAGAATAAATCGTATCAGAAACTCACCCCTCTAACACAACCGATTCTTAATTACGACAATATCCATGGAAACCGTCGAAACATGATAAGACACACCATTTTCAGATCGATCGAAAAGATAAATCTTACTTACAGATAAGGGAAGAAGGAATACATGGGTGTACTACATCGGATGCCTCAGCATCCTGCCAGACTAGCAGTTCATAGAACTGCCTCTGCAGCTGAGCTGAGCCACTACCCTGACAAGCACTTTGTGGAGAACCACTGCCACCAAAATCTCAACCTCTACTGGATGGTGGCATTTCTCTGGCTGATTGAGATTTAAATGAAATACCCTGCGACTGCGCGATGCCAAATGACGAGAGAAAAAGATGACTGCCTACTTACCGGAGTAAGGAAAAAAACTCCTCAAAGGATAACCAGACTCATGACAGTGATAACAGATTTTCATTGAAAATGGAAGCTGGACATATTGTCGATAGCTATAAAGAGAAAAACAGGGTCTAATCTTGATGAACTACTCGCGCACTCTGAGAATCACGCTCTACAAGCTGAGATAACCTGGAAGGTGACTTCCAAAAATAATCAGAACTTTCACCTCCAAATGAGGTACCATAGTTACCCACCAGGGCCGTGGGATCTCTTACTTTCCCGCTCTAACTCTTCCCGTTCTAACTTATGGTATGCCTCGAACCTTCGAGCAATATCAACAACAACATCAAATGAAATCCCGACCTCAATCTCTCGAGCCATCTGGGATCTCAAGGAAAATGAAAGGTCATCAGTAAGTCTTTGAATCTCTCGAAAGGCTCATGAACTAGTTCTGATGCATATCCAGCCATTCTATAGAATTCAATCTCATATTTTGAAACACCAATAGGCTAACCGACAGGCTACCCTGTCCAATCCACTCAAACTGGCAACACTCTCCATTTCGCTTGCTACTCAAAAGGAATTTTTTTTTCCACGAATCTAGAAGAAAACCGAACCAAGTTAGCTAATAAGAGAGAGAGACCCATCAATTCAAGGCTGGACCTTGAAACTGGAAAAGAGGATAATCAACACTATACCGTTCGATATAATCAAGAGCCTAAAGGATACAAATACCCTGACATTATTATTTTTTTAAAAAAAAAATTCACGGGGTTTATCTGATGCATTGCTTAAGAATATCGGAAGGTTCAACCGCGTAAAATAATGCAACCTCTTCGGACACTCTGACCGAACTGATACCTCGGCTGGCTAATCAGCCGGAACAATTAGAGGTACAATACATGTTGTCTCCGGAACATAATTCACTGCAGCAATATTAAGAACCGGAAAAGAAGCTCCCTGAGACCGAACGTCTGCACATGCGGCAACCTGATAGGCTGTCTAGCGAATGATAGGTTTTTGCGGTATCTGCGTCGCCAAGATTATCGTAAAGCATCGTAGAGAGCCAAGGGAACCACAAGGCCCTGCTCCCTTGCCCATCGCAAGCTCGTACAGCTGGGATCTCCGTAACTAGATCGTCAGCACGATCAAAACTCTCGGGGCTTCGTCAGTGCTAGCCCCAGGATAGACTGCTTCGTCCTGAACTCCTTCCGTTTGCTGATTCGTCGCACGAGGGTTCACAATTACCATGAAGGAATTAACGAAACTACTTTTGCATCCTAGACCAACGCATGATCAGAAATGAAGGAAGTGAAACTTCCTAAATACCATCATAGCCTCTCGTAGATAAGTACGGACGTCTACGTACCCATCAGCGAGACTCTACTAGATACTGTCTTAGTCTGGATAGACTCTAAACATGGCTCTGATACCAACTGACACGACCCAGAATCCGGTTAGGCCGTGCGGGCACCCGACATCCTCCCCTAGACCCGTCGGGCGAACCCTTACCAATTAAATTAGGAAAATAAATATAATAATTCATAAATAAAGACAGGACTAAAAAAAACACACAGACATATTGACGCCTCTAAGCTGTACGAAAGAAAATTACAGCTGACTACCCAACATACTAGGTTTAGGGTTATCCAGACTAGACATCTAAGAGTACGAAAGAAGAAAAATATCTCCTGAAGGGAGAAAAATACAACTGAAATAATAACCAATAAAGTGGTGGCCATCCGGAATAAATCTGGCTCACCCTGACAGCTGAAGTCGTCTTCGCTCCTGAACAACGCGGCGAACTCAATCCTGGAGCGAACCTGCCGAAACGAAATAGATAGACAAGAAACAAACAACAAACAAGGGTGAGTCAAAAGGACTCAATAAGTGGGGCAGACTAGCCATCTCAAAGAATAGGATAGCTAGCCAGGGAGAAAAGAAACAGATAAACAAAATTCCTCTTATTCAAATTATGAAAAGGCAAAGCCAAATAATAACTAGAAACACGTATGGAATCACAAATTCATTAAATCCAGGAACGTAAGATAGCCAGAACATATAGGTATCCCGAACGTATCAACAATCAGAAATACATCTTGTTGCGGCGTGCAACCCGATCCATATATTCATCCTGTTGCGGCGTGCAACCCGATCCATGTATTTATACCGTTGCGGCGTGCAATTCTATCCTCGCAACTCAGAATACGAGCCAGGAATACATAGGCAAACTGAAATATGTCCACAATATGGTATACATACCGCATACACAAAACACAGCATGATAGTCACACAATAGTCAGCACGCGGTGCAATGAAATGGGATGAATGCAGTATGATGCAATGGTGTCACATGTGCCAAATAGATGGAGCGGAATCCTCCTGCTCCGAGGGCGGAATCCTCCTACCCTCAATATGATGCAATGGAGCGGAATCCTCCTGCTCCGAGGGCGGAATCCTCCTACCCTCAATATGATGCAATGGAGCGGAATCCTCCTGCTCCGAGGGCGGAATCCTCCTACCCTCAATATGATGCAATGGAGCGGAAACCTCCTGCTCCGAGGGCGGAATCCTCCTACCCTCAATATGATGCAGTGTAATGCATATGAATGCAATATGGTGCAATAATAACCCTTCACCGGCGCGGGACTCTCGTCGACAGCCGGGAAGTGTATGTCAACTCACAACCAAAGTACCATGCTCAGATCCTCAATGCACTACCAATAACAGGACATAACATTTCCGTATAAAATGTAAATCCAAAGATAAGGCGTAATGAGTACGCCTATCGGCAGCTACATACGTAAGGAACACGTTGTAGAAAATCCACGAGGCCAGGTGCCTCCAAAGAAATGGATATAAACACTTACCTCTTCCAAAAGTTGGCATTGTTAATCAACAACAGCTTTATCCTTTGGTTTCATTGCCAAACGATCCCACTCTATTCAATAAGCAGAAAAATATATCAAATTAGGCTAAAGGCTTCATTCCTCACATCTTAGGGCAATCCGGGTAGGAACCTGATACCCTATTCGCATACGCAATACGCAGGCCAGGCCTATATACAGGATTCAAAGCCACATAACCAAACCCCAAATAAATTATATCTATATGTTGTCCATAACTCACTGAGTACGAATATATAATCAATTTTACTATCGGGGTCCATTTGACCCTTTAAACTATTAATTGAACTTATTAAAACGATGTCTAATATTTCAAGTTTTACCATTAAAACATATTCAAACACACGTAATAAACTCAAATAATATAGTAGGATCATTACCTGAATGTTCTGGGGTGAAAATACTATTTTTCTCCGGCCCCTTTTCTCATTTTCTGGCATTTTTTCCATTTCCTTCCGTGTATTCTTTTGGTTTTCCGTTTCTGTTGTTGTGTTTTGTTTTCTGGAATATATTCACGCTAAAGATGAGCTCACCGACAATGCTCATTTCTCATTTCCATTTTGTCGTTTTTTTGTTTTATATTTTTTTTCTTTTCTTTTCTTAACAAAAATTAAAAAAGTGCCCTACGATATTCGAAATAATTCCAACTTTTGCATACAAGTTGTACAAAATATATGTAACATACTCGCGAAGGCGGATCTCAAATCAGACTCCCGAAACTCAAGATGCGAATTTAAATGAAAAGAAGTCAAATTATTTAACTTTCGGCATTTTAGCGGAAACTAGCCGAACAACATCGAAATTCACTTTCGAAAGTTTACAAAAATCAAAAATAATCATACGAACCTAACGGCGCTTTCGGATTTCGAAACGGAGCTCATTCGGCAAAAACCGAGCTCGAAAATCTCGTTTTAATATTTATCGCCAATAAAAACTGAAACCTTCTTCCGATGCCTACCAAACGAGGTCTGATTTAGCTCAAATTTTACAGACAGGTTCTATTGGACATTACGAATATTTTAAAATTATCGACACACCAATCGGAGTCCTAACTTCCGAAACAACTGACCGAGGTCGTTTCAGGTGAGGGAGAGAAGAGAGAGGGAAGAGAGAGAGAGAGAGAGAGAGAGGGAGAGGAAAGGTAGGGTTAGAGTTCTTTTAAAAACTGCTATATTTGGTAGCATTGAAAAAAGTATTGCTACGTTTGGTGAATGTGTAAAATGTTGATATGTTTTTAAAAAAAGATCCCTAATTTGATATACAGTGTAATTTGCTCATTTAAGTTTCTGCCGAAAATATTTGAACAAGTGGGCCAATTTAAATAAAATATAGGCTTCAGCTACAAATCTTTACCTAGATATTTTACCAAAAAAAATGTATTGCAGATATTAAAGAAGATAGAAGGGCAAACTAAAACTTAATATTTATTTTCTTCCTCTTTTTAAACTGTCTGCAGCAGCCTCCATTAAAGCCCAAGCTTTATTTTTTTATTTAAATGTGCTTTTAAATCTGCACAAAAGAAGCCCTCATTTCATCTCCCCTTTTTATTACTACAGCTGCCATATCTTTTTGTGAAATAAGAGAATCTTCTTCTTCTTCTTCCCTTATATCCGCCATGGAAATGGAGCACCGAGCTCCATAATTTTTATTTCATTGCACTTCTTTTGTGCAGATTTAAAAGCACCATTTTTTTTTTTGCTTTAATTCCAATGGCTGATTTTGCTCCTCGCCGGAGCTTTTTCCGGCGACGGCGTTGATTCACGACGACTGGCAGGAAGTTTCTTAATTATATAAAAAAAAAAAAAATTGAACACTTAGTTCAGATCTTAACAAAAATTTTGAGAAATACTAACCTGATCTAAAACGTGATTCCAAATCAGTATAGTTTTTCTACTTTTTCTTTTCTTGTTTTTTTTTTCAAATTCTGCCATAGCAGATGTTTGGTATTGTTTACTGTTCTTCGTAGAACTTTTTCGGAGGCCTTTGGCAGCGTGTCAGTTTATTTTCTCAAATCTAAAAAATACTGTTTCGTAAAATTCTAGTGTCAATTCATGGATCGGAATTAAAATTTCAAGTTCATAAAAACAATATCTCTAGTTTAGTTCCTTTAAAAAATAATATCTGTATTAGGTGCATATACACATATATGACTTTGTGCAAACTAATTGCAAAGTAGACAAACTAGAAATACTATACTAGTTATTTTAAATTTCATACGTACAAACAAAATAATAATATGAAATTTATTGACCAGAAAACCAGCCTATGACATGTGATACCAATGTAGGGATACATACATGCATATAAATATAAATCTATACTAAATAGATTATTTGAATATAAATCGAGAACTTACTTGTTATTCTCGTAAGCGGAAGCAGTAAGATTTTTGCCACAGCTGGAATTACTGGTCGTCGGTGGTTGTCACAGTAACAGAGCAACCCCTTTATCCCCAGTCTAAACACTAGTTTATTTGAGAGAGAAGTAGAAAGAGCAGTAGGAAAAGTTTATCTGTTTATCTGAGCCTTTTACTGTATTTATAACTGTATAAAACAGTAGTTGTCCTCTTGTAGGACTCTATCAGGTAACTTATATTTTTACCTGAATAGACATTAAGAGCATCCCTTTATGGATGTACTCTTTTATTCAGATAAATCCAACACCATCAGATATCTGCGAATTAGAAATCTGAAAATTCCAAAGAAATGAGCATGAACTACTGAAAGATATAATTTTAACATATCAAAGGAGACCATCCTCCATGTTAATATAATATATATAATATAGATATAAAGTGTTTACCACCTTTTAACAAAAAATTGCACGAAACTCCGGAATAATTTACCCTGAATGCTAGTACTTGCTAATACAGTTAGCATGAAATCATGAATAAATTTTTTTATTTTGAATGAATAGAATAAGCAAGTTCAGACACAAGACTTATAAGAAAAAAAACTCAGTTTGTACTACAAACTCGATTCTTGCCCCTCTAAGAACTTTTAACTTCTGTGTTTATTAGTTCCCGCATATTCTTCTTCATTAGTTGTGGATGCACGATTGGAGCCGCAACTAAAAATGCTCCATTTGATAATCTCATATCAACCTCGACAGATTCATAACAATAATATTAATTAGTAATATATACATCTAAGCAACAACTATGCTACAACGAATATATAAGCACCATCTGCAAAATAAAAAAAATCGAATAATAAACAAATTAACATGGTATAAAATAAAATCATCACTTTTAACAATGGTCTGTTCCAAATTTTTACATCGTATTACATAATTAGGCCATAATACTTCCCCCAGCTTCTGTTTAAGGATAAAAAAAATAGAGAAAGAAAGAAAGAAACTCTGATGCTAGTCATAAGTTTCTTGCGCAATTCAAATCTAGGCAGAACCTTCAAGTTAAAATATATGTGCGATTTACCATTCTTGTCGATTTACCATACTGCTTACTAATATGTGCGATTTTTGAAAATCACACCAAATCTTCGCTCCTATTGTGAACGACTAAGTTTGATCTTTGATTTTTGGAAAAATTTTAAATATAGAAATATAAAAAGACAAAGAAATATGGAAGGGGAAGACTACAAAGATCAGAAACTTCCACTATCAAAATTGGTATAAAACTTCTTCTAGCGGTTTCAACCGCAAGAGACGTGGTAGGAAAACGTGATTGATATCCTAATATTAGGTATATATAAGAACTTAATCTCTTTATTATTATTTTTTTTGTATTATTATTGTACAAAAATTAATTTAAATTTGTTAGATCTCCAGCACTTTACACGCAATCCACTAACTAATCAAAACTGTTTTTTATTTCTTAGTTGGATCATGGTTGTATATCAATTCAATTGCCAACTTATCAAAGTTTTAGTTTTAACCGTGAACTTGTGGTTTTCTGGTGCAGATTTTAAATTCAAATTGCAAATTATCTATTTAAGCACCTAACAACTAATTTTCAGTTATTTTTAAAGTTTGTTAAATAATGTCCTAATAGAATACATGTGGCAATCCATATTGTTTACACTTACCTAAGGAGGGGCTTCACTACCCTCTTTTTAATAATATACTAGTCTTAGTACCCGCGAAATGCGCGATTTTATTCAATACAAAAAAAAAAAAAACTAATAATGCAAATTATTATCTTATTTAATTGCACATTAAATCTAATTGCTATAACCCTTCTTGTAAAGTGTACAACTGGGTAAAATCAATATACTCTTTCTAGAAATTTCAAATCCTTTTGAACATAGCAAGCAAAGTCTCCAACAAAGTTGATACTTATGACATCTCTTGATTTTTGGATATTCTAAATTGCATCCGACATATCCAAATGATAATGAGTTTAAAGAAGAGTAAATTTCACTTTACCCCCTTAACCTTTAAGGATTGGAAAACAATACTCTCTTCTTATATGGGAACGACAATTCCATAATGATTGGAAAATGATACCCCTTTCACCTTTTTAATGGAACATTATCCTCTTTTACTCAAAACTCAGTAGACTAAAAAAAATATTGCCCCTTAAATATTATAAAAATTAAAATAACTCATTATTTTGGAGGGAATAGTTTTGACGCTATGTTATTTTTTCTGGTAAATTCTTATTCACTTAATACAAAGGCGGGGAAGCAACTATACTTTAATTTGGTTAATACACATCATAGGAGCAGAGGAAGAGGAAGACAAAAGTAAAATTGCCATGATCCATACTGCGGAATAGGAGATTGAAATAGTGTTGGAATGTCAAACACAAATCAATTCTTACCAACCTCACAAATAAAGAAAATTTCATATTATATATTAAAAAAATATTGTATAAATAATTTTTTATCCATAATTTAATTTTCCTTCTCTCAAACTTCACTTGGATTCATATTATAAAACCATATCAATTTTTTTAGGATAAGCTTTTTTAAAAATAGATAAATATTTGAAAAAATAGAATTCTAGGATAATATTTATCTTTATCTTATATATAGAAATAGACTATTGTAAAATAAAATACATGCCACTCAAATAAATTTTGTTGGATATGACATAGATATTATGTGGATTAATTTTAATTCCAAATATTTAACCTCTTCTTCAATTATTGTTTCTCTCTTAGCAAAACTTGTGCTGACTATTTGGATCATTTTCAAATTTTTATATCTATCCATCAAATACTGGTCAATCGACATCAATATATCTTTAACAAAGTAAGTAAAAGAGGATTTATGAAAGTAGACATTTGCTTAATAATATATCGAATAATGTAAATGCTCATTTTTAAACTCAATTTATGCGGTTAGAAATCCACATGATGTCTTATGCAAAAGAGGTTACTTCCGGTTAAAGTAAATATATTTGATCCATTTAAGTCCGTAAGCTTTTTTATGCGCTTTTGAGAGAGGTATTCCATTTGCTGCATTATTCTAATATAATCTAGAATAAGGGTCTTTTTTTCTTTACAAAAGCATCTCGGTTTGTCCAATTAAAACATCTATTCATTTATTTCCCCTTGAGTCGAATGATTGATCGTGCTTCTTCGACTGCCTTAGAGTCGAGAACAAAATAGTAACCCAGTTCAAAGGACAACCTCCGCACAGTCAGGGTAATGTTCATAAATCCTTGATACACGTGTCCTGAAAGTAATGTTGGTTAGTATATGGAGAGTGAGTATTCTTGACTATGCTTAATATTTTACTTTCTTTCATAGAATAGTTTAGTGCATCAATTCATTGAATAAAAGAAACTACTTAAGCCTTGCGTGAGTACCATTAGAAAAACCAAACACTTAGGAGAAGGCTTCATCCTTTTTGGCTTACCTGTAAATTACCTTCCGAGCATCTTCAATAATCCTAGCCAATGTCTTCAGATATCTCGATTTTCAATATGGATAAAAAAAAATGACTTTATGATGTTATTAATTCCTAGAGATAATATATCTGAAACCAATGCTATATAGATTACTAATTTATATTAGGTCAAACTCAACAAACCACTAATTAAAAAGGTCAAATCTATAAAAGCACCCATAAGATATCTCTATTGTGTTATGTACATTGCATTTTTATGTGAAGAAAATGACTTCTTACTACGTAAAGTGTTACAATGCTTCAATGTGTAAGAATAAAAAGCTACTATCGAATACCAGCAAGCAAAATATTACTATATAGTGGAAGTGAAAAAATAAATATAGCAGTAATTATATGCCATGAAAAATAACTAATACAGTATAAGATCACATTTTTATACTATTCTTTTTTTAAAAAAAAATAGTCAGCAGAAAGTTGTTCTCCCATCTGGGCACCAACGAAGTTACATGAGATTCAAACTCAACTGACTATATGGAGCCTTAGTAATTTTATTAATTTTATGCCATAATCCAAAATCCAAATGTTTGTGCTAGTGAATTGAAACATCAAATTAGGCGTGCATTTCAGAATAATTTCAGTAACAAATTCATTTATGTATATAGAACTAATTCTAAAAGGTAGTCAAATGTGTAAATGCAGAAGAAACTTATGAAGGGACTATGCAAATACAAATCAAATACATACATATAGAAGAAAAACTTAAAAAAGAATATGATACCTTTTATACTGCAAGTGCAAGTACAATTGAAATACATACAGGTAAAAACTCTAAAATGATTAAATGATAGCTTTACATCTTTAAAAGTACTCACGTAAGAATGGCCGATTGTCTGGTTGTTCTTTGTAGTCATTTTGCAGTAACATTTGATCCAATGTGTACTAAACAACCTGTAAGATATTAAGTAGAGAAGAAGAGCAAAAAATATGTTCATGCATTTTAGAACCAATAATTAATTTTTAAAAGGAAATCAAATATATAAATGTAGAATAAAATTGACGGGATTATATGATACATTTTCATCCTGCAAATGCAAATCAAATACATGCAAAGAAAAGAAATGTTTAAAAGGATTATATCGATCATACGTTTAATCCTGCATCCCTTTAATCCTACATGTGCAATTCAAATACATATAGATAAAACACTAAAATGACTAAATGATACCTTTTCATCTCAAAATGTTATTCAAGAAAGAATGGCCGATTGTATAGTTCCTCTTTGTAGCCATATTTGCACTAAATGTTTAATCCAACTAGTACAGCACCTGCGCGATGCGCGGTTAATATTACCAGAAAACTAATATAACAAAATTTATATATCAAAGTAGCAAATCTAAATTTTTGTATTTATTATTGTGGTTCTGTATTCTTATTTTATTAGGTTAAAACCCACCCCTAAAATGATACCACGTTACCTATTGTGACACTAATAGTTTGATGACTATATAGTTTGTGATACAAACAATATATTGTGACAAATTATGGCAATCATATAATAACACATGATATTTAAATGAAAAATAAATTCGAATAATACTTAGTCTGGACAACGCATCTCTTATTAGATAACTGAAAAAAATGACGTGCATGTACATTTTGCGTCTTTTGAACCATTTTGTCAAAACTTGAGTCCTTCGGTCTTTGGTTCAAACTGCAATATTTAATGACAATAATTGATGAAGAATGGACAAAATATCAAGCTAATGTTCGTTGTTAGATAAAATCCTTGATAGCTTTTATGAATACTTGGACTTAAATTACATAGTTATTAAATTATATGATTAGAAGAATAGCACACACTAAAACATAAATAACACAGGTGATGCAACTTAATTATTTGGACCATTACATATTAAGAAATTAAATCCTAACCTTGCCACACCCACAAAAAAAGCAATCAGTCAATGTAATATATAACATTGATTATTATCCATATTACATTAAGTATCAACAATACCACTCTCGATGAAACCTTAAAGTAGAAAAATACATACTTTTTGGTGTAGTTTTTTTTTTTGTTTATTCACACCCCCGCATCCATTAATGGTACCACTCCTACTCGTTCAATTCATCACGGCAAACTCTCATAACAAAATATGCACTGTATCTTTTTTAGTACTCTTTCTGATGCGTTTATCATTAAATAAACTATAACACTATTTAAATAACAATAAAAATAAGAAAGTTGAAAGTAGTATGTATCAAAGTTCATACCTTACTATTTGTGGTGAAGAAATTACTTTGTAAAAAGTCAAGGTAGCAGGGGATGTAATCTGAGTCAAAAGCCTAACGTGAGTTAAAGTGTCACTGAAGGATATATTTAAGTGTTCAGAATAGTTAGAAATTTTACTCCAATCCAAATTCCGTTTAAAGTCTATATTTTCAATGTAGAAAAGCAAGCAAAATTATATTATAAGATTAAGTAAATATTCATGAGTTTAAGAAGGTTCACAATAGAATAGATTACTCACTCGTACATAATGCAGATGTAGAAAATTGCAAGTTTTACCTGGACAAAATAGAAAGTAAACTTTTCAATAAAAGAACACAAAAAAGATAACAAATAGTACATTAGATAATATACTGCGGAGCTAATTTCTAGGCGTAGAGTGCAAAATATTACAACATACATTTTCAACAATTAACATTACCTTTAAAGACTCAAAGCAGGCATGACCTGAATTCAACCAAAGTCTCATCCTTCATATTGTAATCACTATTTTTGCGCTCAAACTTCAGAAAGCTATGTTCCAAGTAAACTAAAACACAGCATGTGTGGCATCTTTGGCTAAGTATATGAATATGTATTTAACTATTTCACGCTTCATATGATTATATATAGATAATTATATAAATTCCATGATGTGATTCACAATAGTAAGTGAAACAAATATCATCCATCCTATTTAATCTTCTCTTAGAAGTGACCGTGATTAGTTCATTCTAAAGAAGTCTGTGCCGTTAATATTCATTCCTCACATAAAGTTAAAGAAATAGAGTTATCCATTTTCTTACCTTAGTTATTGGCTACTTGATTCATTCAACACCCATGACTATGTAGCACATCGCAAGTAGCATGTCGCCAACGATATAAAATATTGTCTAGATGTACTTGCTACTCAATCTGATAAAACATCTTCTATGCACATTTTGATAAAAATAAAAAAACATAAACTAACATAAAAATTATTGTTGAAAAACGTTAGTATATGATTAAAGAACTGAATAGCTTGTGTTGTCGTATTGAATACATTACGACACTCACCTCAAGTTCTCTTTAAGGTCCACCAAAGCGGATTGCATGGTAATCCATGTCCAAAGTCCTATAAAGCAAAGAAACATAAGCAAAAGTATGGTTCTTAGATATATAAGAAATAAATTCAAATATGTATAAAGTTGGGTGATGCATTGGTTTGTAGCAGATGTCATCTTGATATAGTAAGAAATAAGAATTCAAGTATGTATAAAGTTGGGGTGATGCATTAAATTGTAGCAGATGTCATCTTGTGGTCATATTAGACTACTATATCTATATGTAGGTATTGCATCAACTTTGCCTACCAAATATTACTACCAACTTTACTTTTGAGTCGTAGGTGTTTTCATCAATTTGATATCCTCTACAAATATAACATAGACATTTTTTAAACCTATCTCAAATCAAAGATGAGGAGTCCATCTAATCAGTTAATTACATCTCATCTCAGACAATGTAAAAGTAAAATACATTACCATTTCTGCAACCAAACTGATGATAGAGTAGATTTTCTCATTTTCAAAGACCCTTTGCGATGATTTATTTCCTGCATCCGGTGGTGTACCCAAAGTATGAAGTAGGTAAATTACCATTCATGCAACCAAACTTCTATTTTGAGATAACTACAGGCATCAAAATGAAAAAGAAAAGGAAAAAAAAAAAGAAAGTAATTAGCAATTCGGGTCTTAAAAAAAAATTAGTACCAAAAGATACAAAATTATACATGAAAATTAGTACTTTATTTATGAGCACTATATATGTTAGCATTCAGGTAACCAAGAGATACCAAAAGTGCAAATTGTTCAATCCAAATTCTATGTCATTGAAAATTCTTCTGTAATGAGAAGTTCTGCACTCCCCCTACATTTCGCCTAATCAAAAGCGGCATGACATAAACACGAATTCTAATAGAATACATAACATGAAATAAACTAAACTTACGTGGATAGGTTCATCAAAGATGAGAAGAGGAACATAGAAAAGTCATCTGAAAATAGTTTCTTCTTTCCTAGTCAAGTCGTCCTGTTAATCTTTCTCTCTAATCTGCTTCTTATATCACTATTAAATTTCCGAACTACGATAAGAATAATTCTTGTTGTTTCCAACAATGTAGAAGGTTCACGTATGACAAAGTGAAAAGATTTATCATCCAAGCAAAAACCGTCTCATCCCACTATTATTAAAATGTGTGTAGTGGTTACATTATGAGCAACTTCTTATAGATAATGCTAGCGCACACACAGATGGTTCCATCGAGGTTCCTTGAGTTTGATACTCTTTCCCGCCCTTCAGATGTTGGTTCCATAAACATTGTTTGAATAGCCTTTTTCATATGTTTAACTTATGCTGAATGGAAAAGATTGAAGTTTGTAGGATTGAAACGGGTAGTTCTGTGAGAAACTTTGACGGTTTTTTAGAGAAGGAAGTAGTTTTCTTCAACTTCAGTTGGTTATGTTAATTCAAATGCATGTTGCACGTTCATATTTAAAATATAAATACAAATTGAAGATGTAAATTGTACAATATGAGAATGGTGGCAAGATGCTTCAACCGTTTAGATAATTTGTATTCAAATGCTTTTCAAATTCAATTTAAAACTACCTGGCCGAGGGAACTAATTAACTTTACTGTTTTACATATCATATATAAAAACTGCACAGTTCAAAAACTGCACAGATAAATTCAAAACTGTACAATCCAATATTGAAAAATAACCACGCTAACTAAAAATAACTACTTACTAACTAAATCACCTAATTTAACCATATTGTCCTAAAACCTAACACATGGCTTGTTTTTATTTTGACACTTGCCTAAACATGGTTGGCTACAACACTCCTTTTAATATATATATATATATATATAGATGTTTGTACTGAACAACCTGCAAGGTATTATGTAGAGAAGAAGAACCAAAATTATATTTATCAGTAAATGATACACTATAGAAAAAGCAGTAAGAATAAAACAATGGTGAAGAATTAAAATAGTATTTCTCTTCAAATTAAATTCATAACAGGTTGATGGAACAACTCAAATTCAAATGCAAATAATTTTACGTAGAGCAAATTGATATGTTTTGTTGTCCACCATAACTACTCCCGCCTTATATAATTAGTTATTTTGATCTTCATGATATCTCTAGGAGGTTAACATAATAAATATTGAAGCTTATCAAGTATACAAAAAGTAGGGCTTAAGTCTATGATAGACTCTTGTGGCACGTATGGAATGAGAAATTATCTGGTGCTTTTGAATTTTAATCATTTATCTTTAACAGGGGTGAATGTAATCAAGTGTAAATTGAAATGTGTCTTTCAAAAATAATCCTTATCCGATAAGATTATCTCAATATTTTCTGGTTTACCGAAGGTCGAAGAAGTTGTTTTAACTTTGCCATTACATTTGAATACATTATCTATAAACATAACAGGACTCCTTCCTTAAATACTGCTCAAATCTGCATTACCTTATCTATAAGGTTCTTTAAATCTCCAAAATAAGCTACAAATCAAAATAGAATATGTTCAACTAATAATAGATAAATATTACGTAGATTTCTGAAATATGATTTATTCAGATAACTACAATTGTAGTATGCTTTGGAATCTTAGGCTTATCTAAAATAAAAAATGTCAAATTTAGCTTCTTTGGAAAGATATATTATATTTAAATCAAATTCAAAAAGTAACAACACTAAACTCAAAGAAATTATAAGTCCAGAAAACATTATCTTTCAATTAAAATTAGATATTAGATTTTAAGTTAAGACAATGGACAAATGTTTTGTCCTAATTTTTGTTCTAGCTACTTTTCTAACTATTATAACTACTATCCTCCTTTCCTCCTTTTATATATACTACTACAGTACCCGCGCGATGCGCGGTCAGAATCAACAGAAACTAATCTTAACAAAATATAGAATTGTGATATGATTTTGATATTTACCATTATAGTTCCCTAATTTTTTTTGTTGAAAGTCATTCCCTAAACGATACCATAATAAGAAAATTTGAAAACACAACTAATCATATATATAGCTTGTGATGCAAATATATCAATGATCATATAGTTTGCAATACGTAACTTATAAGATGATACTTTAATAAAAAAATAATATTTAGATGAAAAATAGATTCAAAATAATATTTATAGATGCAAAACATCTATTCATGTGAATGAAACAAAATGAATCGAAAAATAAAACAACTCTATGCATAAAAGTTACTATTACATAGTATACACTTAACTTTGTTTTAAAATTGTCAATTGACTGTCTTCTCAATTTTGATTCTACAATAGAACTAAGTGTTTGTTTTTTATAACACGCATACTTACATATTTTTCTTACATTGCACCATTTACAATGTCAAATATATAATCTTTAAATGTCTAAGATACTAGTACTAATAGCATTACAACTAAAAATTTACCATTACAATAATGAAAAAAAAAATTATACTTTAATTTATACTGTCCTCAAGTCCAAACTTCGGTAAAGGAGATTTTGGTAAAGAATGTCAACCACGTGCCTGTAATACTGTCATATTGAACTATGATGTGCATTGCTTGATTCACTGACCATGGATATAAGATAATAAAATACAACATATTAGCTTCTCCCCAAATAAATAGTAGTATTAAATAGTACAACATCCATTAATTGAATTATCTTTAGTTTTTGTAAATGATATGAAGTAACAAAATTACTGGCCAACTTTTAAGTTAAACATTAAACAAAACACATGCAAACCTAATCTGGAATCAAAACTTTGAAAATATATTATGGAAACCACCGCATTGAGACTTTTTAAACGAAGAATTGTTGATAGGAAATGGAAAACTAAGGTAGTAGAACATTAGAAAGACAGAGATTTAAGTCACTTATATATACTTAAACCTCCAGAGTGCCAAAATGAGAGCATACCATGTTCTGCTTCATTCTCCTTTTCATAGTAGAAATGGCTAAACCCTTTACCTTATAGATTCCAACTACATTATCTTTTATGCAAGAAGGAGGGCAGTGTAATTATCTAAGCGATTCAACCTCCCAAAGGTTTATGTTTATCCTATCTATACATGAATTCAAATTCTATTAGTTCAGTAAATACCTTTGTAAAATTTTGAATATCGTCAAAACTTTGGTTTATTTTGAAAAGATAGTTATCTTCCATTGGAAATATGGGCATGCATCAATGAACCAAAGACATGCCAGAAAGAAACGATGCTTGCTCCCTGCACATCCATATTGAATCCTGTAGGTTGGTGGAATTCACCATGGCTGCATTTCTTCTTCACTTTATTAGTTAATTCTTGACATAGTTGGAAGAGGCCCACAAGCAGTACTTATGAAATATGATGCACACACAAACTTGACCATGGAGTAACAGATACGGAGAAGACTTGAACAAAGGAAATCCAATAATTAAATAGAATTGCCCAATTCATGAAAAGCCCATATAATATCTTCAATTACATGTAACTTTCCGAACCATTCTTTGATCAACCTCCACGGACTTCCATACCTGAGTTCAACATAAAAGGAGTCTTATTACCTTGGAGAGAGTGATATATACGGCATATCCCGTAGAAACGGCAAATATGCAGACGTGAGGAAGGATTACAATACATTCCATTGTGCTGGCTGCTGTTTCAAAAGCATCCAAGTTAACATAAAGAGGCACAATTAAATTGAATTTATCAAACATGTCAAGCTCATTCAATAACTTAACTTTTCAAGCTGATATAAAAAAAAATCAAATTAGCAAGTGACATTGTTTTGATAATAAGTTAGGGAAAGAATAAAAGTGAGAGGAAAAATAAAACTACTCTACATAGTCTTTACATATTGATTATGAGTAGAGAGAACACTTAACAACTTTCATACATGAGGTTATATTAATCTAATATTTCAGTTTTGCTAATAGATATAAGAAAGTTATATATCGATTTGGAAATGATGATACACCAACTCTTCATTCTGCAAAAGCATTCCAGTGACAATACGTTGTATAACTTCTTATAACCTGGAACCACCACAATGACATCAAACGAACCTTGAAACTCTATTAGATCTTATAAAATTATTATTTTCAAACTACATGAAGTTGAACAATACCAAAATGTTTCAGGCCAAAAGCTCGGAGGTAGTTTGAATCATTATACCAAAGTGAATGTTCGGCAGTACTATTTTCGACCTAAAGTAGATGTGATAAAATTGTCGAATTGTGGCTCAAATTGAACTTCAGATACCAATCCTATTTATCCAAATCACTCTTGAAGTTACATGTTTAGTGATTAAACAACAGTACCATTAATCATGAGAATTAAGAAGCTAGGAAACATCAACACTATAAGCACCTAGGACAATATTTAATATAGTGGCCGGAGACGAAAGCGCAAAAAGAAGAATTAAATAATGAGAAATCTGATAAAAGATGGACTTCCTCTTTAATGCCAAATCATTTTAACTCAAGTTCCTCCTCCTCAAGCTAATTAATTACTAATTGATCCCCTTATTTATAGGTACGTGCAGTAAATGATATCATTCAGCAAATGTTACATAAGGATGTATAAAATAAAATTCATTAACAAAACAAATATCTTTGCTCGCACTACCACAAGAGAGAGAGAGTGTGTGTACTACAAATTCTTTTTTGATTTTTGTTCTTTTGGGTGTCGATACGATTACCAATATGAATATCCAAGAACATATGACCATATACATTATATGGATAAATAAAATGCTACCTAGTACGATACACTCAAAATTTACTTCAATACAGAAAATAGAAACTAATTTTAAAATAAAATAAAAAAGTATCAGAAGATAAGATTAATGTTTATTCCCTGGACCTTGAAAGTAGCGTTAGTATGCAAAGATCAAATAATCACCATTAGAATTGCAAAATCAGGAAACCTCTCTTTACTTGCCATGATGCACCATGTTTTTCTGATGACTTTGATGAAGTTATCTTTATAAATCTTCATATTCAAAAATTCACAGTTATCTTTAAAAGTCAAGAATTTAGTCTTCTTTAAAGTACATCTAAAATAAAGAACAAAAACAAACATAAAATAAACAGAAAACCAAAAAAAAAAGAAAGTCACAAAAATAAAAAATTAAACTAAAAGTGAATTGACACGTACCTGTCACTATAATATTGTACGTCTTTATCATTTCAGTTTTCTCTGTGCCCATTTACTCGAAACCTTTAAGTTACATAATGAAACCAATATATTAAAAGATTATAAAAAGTAGAAGATAACAGAGATGATAACAAAGCTTATATGAAATAAGCAAAAGTGAACATAGAAGTTTGCAGAAAATGGAGTGTTGTAATTAAATTCGCTGGTTCTATACAGTATTTTTTTTATTTAAAAAAAAAATTGGTATGTATAGTCGAACTTCTTGATGGATCTGAAAACTTCTCTATCACATTTATGCGATATATTGGCTATGTCCGGGACAAAGAAAGACACAGGAAAAGTTAGTGAATTAATTGACAGTAAAACAATCTTAATAAAGAATAAAAAGAACATCAACAATCTAGAAAATCTAGGAAGACTACATGTTTAAGAGGCAAAGAAAATCTGCAGAACCACATACAAAAGACTCATATTAAGAGATAAATTTAATTCTTCACGTATAAGAATAGTTTGGAAGAGGCCATCATGGAGAAAACTGCTGCATAGAGGCCGTTCTCAAATAAATTTAAGAGGCACTTTAAAATTGGACTCCTATTGAGTAACAAAATCCTGCTAGAAGTTTGATCTTTAACTTCAGGGTAAAGTTTTCATCACAAAAATGTAAAAGAAAACAAAGAAAGATGGAAGAGGAAGACTACAAAAGTCATAAACTACCACGAATGCAATTCTCTACTAAATGGAGAAAACTTCTCCTAGCGGTTGAAACCGCAAGGGACGATGGTGGGGAGAACGTGATTATTATCTTAAAATTAGGTTTTCAAAAAGTTAGTTCTTTATTAGTGTATATCCTTTTGTATATTGTCATACAAAAATTTAATTTAAATTTCCTAAATCTCCACTACTCACACGCAATCCACAAACTAATGAGAATTGTCTGTAGTTCTTAGTTGGAAGTAGTCATATCAATTTTTTTTTCAGCCAGTTATATCAATTCAATTAACCAAAGTTAACCGTATACTTGTTGTTTTCCGTACATATTTTAAATTCAAATTGTAAATAGCCCCAGCACCTAGCTAATTAATTTTCAGTTTTCTCATAAGTTGGTTAACTTTTGTCCTAATAGAATACATGTGGCATGTTATCATGTTACCACTTGGCTTATCTCATGCTTCACTTCCTTGCTTTAATAGATAGATAGATATAGAATTTTTTCTATTTTTTATTTTCAATTTGAAAAGTAACTAACATTTTAAATTTGAAAAATTAACAATTAAAAATGGTTTAAAAAATAGTTATGTTCTAACTAAAATTCAAATAATAACTACTTTATCCTAAACAATTACACATGGTTTTTTCTTGATATGCCACTTGGCTAATTTTTAGTGGCTACTACATGCCTTTTAATATATATACTAGTATATGTACCCGCGCGATGCGCGGTTTCAAACAATTTTAAGTTTAGCCCTTCTTGTAAAGTGTAAAATTTGGCTTCTTAAAAATATTCTTCTTGGTAATTCCAAATCATTTTGAATATAGCAAGAGCAAGGTTTTCAATGAAGGATTGATATTTAGGACATCTCTTGGTTTTGGGATATTTATAACTGAAGTAGGACTACAAAAATGTTTATCAAGTAATATATTTTAATAGTAAAAACTTACGTGCAACCAATGTTTATACAAAACTATTGAAATCAACTTTAGTACTTAATTAAAGTACAAATACTTATCCCTTGACCCAAAGATTCTGAATCTCTTTCACTCCATTCAAGAACTTAAATATCAATGTAATAACTCATTGGGAGAAAAGTATACATTAGTAGAAAGAATTTAGCAAATATGAAATAAAAATATTCAAATGATCATAACATTCTTTCAACTAATTCGGAAGACCTAAAAGATTCATGGCAAGAAAGAAAATATATTCTTCTTCCACGTCTATTAAACCATTAATTATTCTGTTTCTATTGGAAGAAAAGTTGTTACTAATTTCTTCCTTTCTTCCATCTTTTTTCCTCCAAAAGAATCGTTACAATTTCTTCCGATGCTGGATCAAATAGATAAATGACTGACATTATTAAGATAGAAATTATGAATATTAATTGAAATATCATCCATCAATAAAACTACTGAAAATTCACTCCTTTCAAGCGATCGACCTTATGATTGATACAATCAAATAAAAAGATTCAGAAGGCTTACATTCACTATTTGAGATACCGCTATACAATAACAAATTTTAGAACTTACATAATCCAAAAACGCCCACTTGAAATACACAATGGAAGTGGAACAATCTTGCTATTAGTGATGACATAAACAGTATGGCAACATATCAATTAAATCTTCCTTCAAGGATAAGAGTACACCAATGGTTGCAATAAAAGTAGTCCAAAATTATATTATATTCTTTAAGTAACATAAAATATAATACAAAACAAAAAATCCAAAACATGACTTGTTGCTGCCATTAAGTGTGTAAAATATAGTATTTAACTTAAAGATGACAAAAAGGAGAAAAAAAGACAAATATTTGATGCCAAGATAAGTTCAGTGAAGATTAAAATAAATAATTTACCTCTCAACACATCATTCACAACATCTTCCTCCTCAAATTACCAACTCTCTAGAATCATGATCATTGAAAAAGGATAAACAACCCACTACTAAAAGGAAATGAAATAACACGGGTTTACATAATATACTGAACAAAATAAATCAAAATCCACTCAAAATCACCAATTACAACCTGAATTAAAAAATAAAAATAAAATATGAACCCCAATATGATCGTAATGACTGTTGTAAGAATCTACCTATCAAACAAATGAATCTTTTTCTTACAAATTATCTGCAAAATGGACCAGCATATTAAAATTAAAACAAAAACTCATAGAAGTGCATGGCTTGTATCATAATGCCTTCTCAAAAGTAGTATAAATAGTTTATATTTACAGGTAAACTGAACTAAAGAGATGCTCAACTCCTTAGAATAAGCCAACCTAAAAATACAATGGAATTGAGAACATCTAAGCTATTAGAGGTGGCATAAACAGTATGACAACGTATTATTCTAAACTTGCTTCTTTCCTCATTTAAAATTAGAAGAAAGATTATTCCTTAAATATTTGAAACTTAAATGCTGTAATTATGTCTAGGTGAGGATATAGACAATTGTAATTTGACAGATGATTAAAGCCATTGTCAGCAATCAATATTTGCAATCATGAATCATAAACTACCAATAAAGGCAGAGTTGTAATGGAAAAAAAAATTCACTAAGTTCAAATCCTAATGGTGTACAAATAAGACAACTCACAACTTAAAAAGCTTATTCTTTTGGTTGAATGTTTAAATATTAGTATGAAGAAAAAGAAAACATACTTGCAGCAGGCTCTTGGTTCTACAGATTGGATACATTTAGCATGACCATAATCGCATGTTTGTGTATGAGTCATAATGGAACTTTGAGGAATCACTTACATGGTCCACACCTGTTCCAATTCATATGTGTTGATGTACTTCATTCCGCTTTGTTTTGAAATAATTTACTGAAAGAAATTAATATCATTTACAGAGTGCGCAATGTCCAAACTCCAACTTTTTTTTTTCCTTTTCAATTCCAAACTCCAAATCACATACATATAAACTAATTTAATTTAAATATGTCCAACACCAAAATATATGTTTGTATATGTGTTTACCTTTTTGTTTACCTACACATAAGAGCCATGGTCACACTTGCAGTATTGAGCCAAAAATAGTGTATTTATTTGTCGGCACCACTTTAGTACTCACACAATTAGGAAGAAACAGATCATGACAAAATTGAAAGAATGAAAACAACTTTCATTAATAATTCATTCAAAAATACGTTACGAAGTTAATATTTTAAAAACAAACCCCATTAAGTTACGTCATTATTGCATGAGATAGTTGATATAAATCGAAGTAGGAGCCGTGATAAGTAAAAGAGAGTTGGGCATGCCTGTTCAAAATAGATAACTATTATCAGCACTTTAAACCCCATAGAGGGACCAGTAGTAATAGTACTACCAGCACTCCAGTAACTAACACCACCAAAGAGCACCATAACTCTTCCCACGAAAAAAAATCTTAATCTGTAGTAAAAATCGCAGTCAATACCTGAACCAATTATGCTTTATAACAGAGAACATAAAAGAATAAACTAAAACAAATGATCATACAAAATAGCTCTTTCTTTCTGGACCAAATAGCTTCGTGTACCTAAAATTCAAGTGTGAACATATTAAAAATACTCAAATAATAAAGGAATGGATGAATATAAACTCAATACAGAACTAAGTTAAGAGAAAAAGACCAATAACTTGCATCAAAATCTGGAATTGCAAGCACAAACCCTCAAAGATGCAGAAGCAACAATGGATAGACATCGCCAATAACCAACAATGGATACACAGCCAATGTAAATCATGAGATTAACTGTCCCTGCCTATGTTTCGGGCGAAACCAAAGTAGAAGCTATTTTACCATTTTTTATCTTTTTAGGTTGAAATGATATTAATCTTATGTATGATACTCGTTTGTTTTCAAAGTTCAAACACACATGAATTGAAATTTTTTATCTGTAGATTCAAAAGCTAACCTTTTAACAAAAACATGATTTGTCAAAATCTGTTTGATGATCAAAACCAAGGAAATCTATTTTGTCAAAATTTATATACTACTAATGCTCAAACAGTAAATAAATTGATTCCTAAAAAAATAAAGAAGAAGAATTGTATAAGCATACATCAAGTGTTAAAGTTGGAGTTTTACCATTGGATCACCGCCTTTTATCTCAGAACACTTCCCCAGCATCTGTTTAAAAAGAAAAAAGAAAAAAAAAGAAGAATAAGAAATAAACTCAGTTCTTTATATCTAACACATCCTCTATTTTCTTCAGATGGTACTCGTGCAATTCAAAGTAAAAAATCTATCAAATCCAAAAACTTCAACCATGAAGAAAATCAAGGCAGAATCCTTTACTTAAAACAAATGAAGAGCCACAACGAAGATGCATTCTACTTACTAATATGTGCGATTTTAAGGGAATCATTCCATATCTCCACTCTAATTGTTAACCACAAAGTTTGATCTTTGATTTTAGGCTAAAATTTAAACAGACAAATATAAAAAGATAAGAAAGATGGAAAAGAAAGACTACAAATTAGTTAAAACTTCTCCCAGTGGTTGAAACTGCAATAGATGTGTTGGGGAGAACGTGATTTATCACTTTACTAATTTTCCTAACTTCCACTACTTACATGTTATCCACTAACTAATGAAAACTACCGTTCTCTCTTATCAATTCACTGCTTACGTAGTAGTTTTGTGGTGCAGATATTAAATTCAAATTTTAAATTGTCTATTTAGATTTAACAACCTAACTAATTTTCAACTATTTTTAAAGTTGGTAAAACTTTGTCCTAATAGAATACATGTGGCATATATTTATTACTTCCACTTGGCTACTTTTTATAGGCTACTATGTTCCTTTTAATATATATATAGAATATATAGATATAGATATATATATATATATATATATATATATATATATATATATATATATATATATATATATATATATATATATATATATATATATATATAGATAATATAGATATAGATTCTACAGTTATAGAGGCCGACTAATTGCCAATTGCTTGAATCTACTTTTATATTTTCTTTTAAAAACATAATATCAAACATTCAACAATATGTTGGGGTTCCATGCATCTTGTAGAACTCAAAATTATTTGTTGCCCATTGTTGTTCGGAGAATACCAATTGTGCGTCTCACGTATGTTTCTTTGTTCTAAAGACGTTATTTATTTATTTATTTTTTTTTTGTGCAGGAATCTAGCTCCAACTTGGCTATTGGGAATCTTATGTTGTTTTCAACCAAAGTAGTAAGTTACTCTGTTTACATTCTTACTGATTTCCATCATATCAGATACGTGTTTATTTGCATATTGGTTTTCCTTTAGTACAACTAATTTGTGTTCCATTTACTTTCAGTGTTCCTAATGGATTTAGATTCCTCGCATGTATTTCACTCTTGATTTTTTTAAAAAAATAAATTTTTGACATTAAAATCACAAAAATTTTCAAATGGATTTATTTTGGCAAAGGCTATTGTGTTTTGACTTTTGGTTGGAGGATTTCAATAATAATTTTCAACGTGAGATAAGTTTAAGTATTACTAATGAGTTGGTTTATTTTGTTCTTAGAGACCAAAAAATATTTTAGGCAAGTACAATATAAGTCAGATCAGAAACTTCCACATATAGGAGAATATTTAAGAGAATGACATGTAAATCATTGAAATAATGGTTAATGGCGTGAAGGCCTTAAGCAATAGTTGATCGACCTTTTTACTTGTTAAGGCCGAATGTAGTTGTGCTTGAAGGATTATAAGTGTTGCTCCTACGCACACGCAAGTATACGTGGTCGACAAGTAATAAAGTGATAAGTAGGGTATCGTTCCCATGAGGACTATTCAGACTGGACTTCTAACAAACAATTTTCTATTAACTATTCAGGGATCTTTTTCGATGATGATTGTGAAATTTACTAACTAAAGGAAATAATTAAAAACAAGTAATAGAGAGCAAATTATAGGTTGTTACTAATAATGGAGAAACGGTCCAGGGTCAGAATTACGAACAATCCAGTTGAGTTTTCCAGTTGATTCTACTTCTTGATTTCCCAGATTGCTAACTACAGGTTAAATATACCCGTGAAAACCTTTCGATTCTTCACGGTCTATGCAGGCTACTCCAATCCCTATATGTCTATGGGGTTGAATCACGTGCACGCATTAACGAATTCTGTGATTAGTTAAGCTAGGCGAGTAAGTATATGTCTATCCTAATCACAAATTGACTCCTCGATGCCCAGGTTCACAATCTAGCCCTACTTTTTCTTATTGCGTTCATAAATTCCTCTGTCGAGTTCAATTTGTAAACCGTAGATAGTGTTTAATTATTAGGCCTCAATAACCAAACAATTAGGCTCAAGAAAGAATAAATAATCTGTAATGGTAAATCAATAGGTAGAATTCAACTTTCAAACATCAACCTTCATGTATTTACTCTAACCCTAGAATGAACAAACTATAGAATTAAAGAGAAGAATAAGAGAAAGAGAGAAAGAACTTGTTTAGAAGACATCTAGGGCTCCTCCCCTCTCCCCCAAAACTTGCTCCAAAGTCTGAACCTCTCTAAAAAACTAAGTAAAAGAGTATTTATAATTTTTACAAAAGCCTAGAAATTAGTTACGCCTAAGCATAGACGAAATAGGACTCCCAAAACCGCTCGAGGGGCGCTATAGCTGGCGCCCCGCGCCTCAAAACGCGCTCAATAAGTCAGAGTCCGTTGAATCTCGCACGCAATGGCCATGCCCCGCGCTCCAAAATGCGCCAGAAGCTGAGCGCCATAGCTGGCGCGGCGCGCCACATACTCCGTCTGCCCATTTTCAGCTTTCCTTGCTCCGCAGCTCCCTTCGCGTCGTGCCTCCATGTGCTCGATCCAATCCTCAATCAAATTCCAACATTTTCTTGCTCGATCATACTCTTTAAAGCTCCAGTTGCACTTCATAACAACCTACAAGCATACGACACAAAATCAGTGTAAAATCACATTCATCAACTAGAAAATGTGCGAATAAAGTATCCAAACGTGAGGAAATATTAAAGGAAATATAGGCATAAAATGCCAAACATCAATAAGATTCCAATTGGCCATAGATAATGCACTAGGGTTTCTATTCATACATCCAATTATCGCTTAATCATGGTTAAATGATATATGTACTTATTTTTGATTTTTAAATACTCTATGCAGCTAAGTTTTTACATTAGGCCCTCTATTACACATCTTTGTTTTCTTTTTGATCCAATTGATTCAAATCCCGACCATATTTTTCTACTATTTTCCTACTATTTCAGATCCTAATTTTGTCAGATAAGTGAGTATGTGATTGATATCAGCATAGCAGTTATCCTTGATATTTATTTAGGTGTTTGGGCATGAGTATCTTTGAGTTTAAGTTTGATAAGGCTTTAATGACTTGAGTTGCTAATAACTCATTTGATCCAGTTTGTTAAAAATTTTGATGATCTTGATTTCATTAGTACCCATCAATTCCTATTTGATTAATCGCATAAGTAATTTTAAAATTATTTATATTTTAAGACTGTAATATTTCAAAGTAAATGACTATGGAATAAAAAATATATTGCACAAGTAGTCGCATGTACTTCTAAGGCTTTTTTTTCGGACTTACATTCTGTAATAACACCCTTGAGATAATTAGGTTGGTATTAACTCAAATTAAACTTTTATCTCAAAAAATTGAGCTAATTACTTTTGGTCTCTTCAGTTTTATAATTTCCTCTTTAATTATTCTTTCTTAATTGAGTTAGCTAAATTGAATAGACATTAAGTATTTGCATAAACATACACGTTTTTATATTTTTATTATATAATGCAATTGTGATTCTAAAAATCGATACTCATTAATTTGCGGAGCACGTGGTGCAACAGGCGCAACACGCATACATAGAGACTAGTTGTACTAAAACTTCCACAACTTCAATAAAAGAAATATTCGAACATATACGCTTGGAGCAAAAAATTTATGAAATATTAAAAGCGAGAGAATATAGCAATAGATATATACCAATGGTTCATTTTATGAGTATCGCGCTCTCATGGTCTGAATAGTCCCTACGATATCATCTTAATTCGTAGGCTTAATCAATTGATCACGCCAGCGTCCCTTAAATCTATATGCAATATATAGGTTCAGTTCATATGTTGCCTCCTCTTATTTTTTTTAAAACAATCAGTTCTTTTTTCAATTAATTTGATCCTTCTTCCATCATCTAACTTCAAAAGAACATGTAGAGGATAACTATTAGTAAAAATTCTAGAGAAGAAAACTTACAAAATTGATTGTTCACTGTCGAGATAACAGCTAGGGGATGTTGTACAATTTCAAGACTTTGCTAGGTGGTATTTCCAGTGGTTTCACAAGTCGTACTGCTACAACGTTACAATCATCATATATCTCTATAACATTTTGTTTAATCTAAACTTCTCCCTACTAATAATATAAATGACCTCTACACATGTAGTAAACTATCTACTTGATGTTTGGCATTTTATGCCTATATTTTCTTAATATTTCCTCACGGATACTTTATTCGCACGTTTTCTAGTTGATGAGCATGATGCACTACAATAAAAACTGTATTGGGTAAAAACCGACTCGCGACGATTCGCCCCGGTCATGCAAGTCTTAACATCTGAACTCATGCCTGCGAGCCAGAGACCGAAGCGAATCAATGAATCGCCGAAGCCAAGCGCCGAGGCTGTCACCGAAGGCAGGCCGTAAGCTAAGCTTCGGTGACAAGCCACCTCGGTCAAGCGACAGGGCCAAGCCACCGAGGTCGTTCATTCGCACCTCGGTGGATCCCCTCGGTTCAAGCGGCTCTGCAGCCCACTACTTTACCCCACTAACTCTTCCATTTAATGCCCAGATCGTGGGAGTCAGTTCAGCTGCTAATGGAGAACGTGGGCAAGGACTACACGCCTATAAATATTAGATCATTTTGTATTGTAGGCATCCAGAAATTTGTACTGAAACGCTGCGAAAATTTGTAATCACATTCGTATATTGCAATACAGTTTATTCTCTCGTTTTTACATCTTTTTTACGTGTTATTTCAACTTTGATACAAAGAATTGCCTGTATCCGAATCCAAATTCGATTTGTGTACCTAAACTGATTTAGGCCCATACAAATTGGCGCCGTCTGTGGGTATATAAGCAGTAACGCTTTGTTCCAAAGTTCCAAATCCGTTCTTTGTCAAAAGTTGCGACTCGACGTTATGGCTGATAACGATAACAATGGTAACAATAACGATCGGGTTGACGTTCCGCTGAACCAACAACCCTTTGCCCCAATGACAACTGAAGAGTTCCAAATGTATGTTTCACCACGCTAAGAGCTCTCCAAAGTAAACAGGATGAGCAAGCTAGTATCAATGCCGAATTTCGCGCTTCACTGGAAGTGAGGAATAGCGCTACCCCAAACAGTGCCCAGCCTTCGGCTCCTGGTGGAGGCATCCCGCCCTTCGTTCCTCCGGGCGCGATAACAGGGGGACCTCACAACGGGGCCACGTGTGGGGGCTCGGGGAACAACCCAACTGCCACGCCACACTTCGGGACGTTTCCCACTGTGGCGGAAATAACGTCCTCGGTTGACGTTGAAAGAATGAGTAGAGAAATCGAGGCTCGCATTGAGGCGCGCGTGGAAAAGCGCCTCGAAGGCCTGCCAGGGATAACAAAGGAGGAGGATGACCTCGACATCGATCAATACAGGGAGCAACCCTACAAGCCCGAAGCGGCTTCAGCCCCAACTCCCCCGGGCTTCAAACTTACATTCCTGAAGAAATATGATGGGACAACTGATCCCAAGGAGCACATAAGGGAGTACATGGCCATGGTAAAAAGCAACGACTTGATGGATACGCAGCTCGAGTCGATGTTCTTAAAGAAGTTTGGTCGGTCGTTAGAAAAGGGAGCTCTTCGGTGGTATTTGTGTTTGCCAGCAGGGTCGATCTCCTCGTTTAAGGAAATGTCCAGCGCCTTTGTCAAGGCTCACACCGGGGCGCAAATCCTCCAGAGGAAGGAGGATATATGTAAGGTGAAGCAGCGGCCCGGAGAGCCATTAAAGAATTTCTTGAGCGATTCCACGCTGAACGCATGGAGTTGCCTCGGATGGATGATACCTTGGCCATCATGGCATTTGAAAAGGGTATCAACAGTCGCAATTCTGGCGCTGCCGCTGAATTGCGTAAAGAATTACAACAATATCAGGTCCTGACGTGGGAGGATCTGCATAGACGCACTTACTCCAAAATCAAATTGGAGGAAGCTGAGTTTAAGAACCGAGGTTATCAACAACATAACCAAGGTGAATCTTCAAATCGCGCCGAGGCGCCACGAAATAATTCTAAGGGGAGGTACGAACCTTACACTTCGACGAGGCAGCATGTTAGCCAGAGGTTGGGAAACACCCTCGGTAATTCATACCCAGCCTCTCACATAAGCCAAAGGCTCGGGGGGAAGGTTCAACCCAACATGAACCAAAGAAACCCCTTGAGCTCCGCTTCGGTCCCTAGAAAGGATCTTCCTCGGATCCAAGATTATAACTTCAACATATCGACCTCGGAGCTGGTCAATGTTGTCAAGGGGACAGCCGAGGTAAGGGTTCCCAAAGATATGAGGACCCCGGCAGACAAGAGAGACCACAATCTGCATTGTGATTTCCACGCAGATTATGGCCACAGAACCGAGGACTGCAAAGCTTTGCGCCTCGAGGTAGCCCACCTACTGAAGAAGGGAGTCTTGGCTGACTTCCTCACTGATAAGGGGAAAGACAACTTTTCCAAGAACCGAGGTGATGGACAACCACCTCGAGCTCCACCCCCGGAGAGAGTAGTGAATGTTATAACCGGGGGGTCAGAAGTGAACGGCGTGAACTTCGCCGCAGCCAAAAAGTTCACTAAGCTCTCCATCACCATGGAGAAAAGGACCCGAGTTGGAGGCTCGGGCAATGATATTGTCTTCGACGACGATGACTGTGATGGGATGATGTTCCCTCATCACGACGCTCTAGTTATCATGTTGAGGATCAACGACTCTGACATCAAAAGAGTCTTGATCGACCCTGGTAGCTCAGTTAACATAATTTGCTACGGGGCTGTTAAGAAGATGTGGCTGAAGGGTGAAGTTGTTCCCAAGTCAACAGTGTTAGCTGGCTTCAACAACTCCACGGAGAAAACATTGGGTGAGATCACACTCAAAACATTCACCGAGGGGATTACCAAAGAAACACTGTTCCAAGTTATGCCCGAGGATCTAGCTTACAATGTGATCCTCGGAAGACCATGGATCCACTCCATGGAGGCTGTCCCTTCCACTCTACATCAAGTGATTAAATTCCCTACACCTTGGGGGGTTCGATCAATCAAGGGGGAGCAACGAGTAACAAGGGAGTGCTATTCGGTTGCGCTAAAGAGTGGAGTTGCCCCGGTTGGGCCAAAACAATAGCAACGACTGGATTCGGGGTCAAGCGGGGAGGATGCCCGAGGAGACGTCGAAAAGATTCCGGCTTGTATTCAAGAGCCTCGGAAGCAAAAGGCCAAGGACTCAACTATTGAAGAGTTGGAATCTTTCACTCTATTGAAAGATTTCCCCGATAGGAAAGTGTTTGTCGGCTCGGAGTTGGACCCGGAGTCGAAAAAGGCAATCATAGAAGTTTTGAAGTCCAACCATGATTGTTTTGCCTGGTCACATTCAGACATGACGGGTATCGATCCAGAGATCATGACCCACAAACTGAATGTAGACCCAAAATTTACCCCGGTGAAGCAGAAGAAAAGACCTCACGCCGGGGTCAAAAAGAAGGCGATCGAGGACGAGACCGCCAAATTGCAAGAGAATGGCTTCATCAGAGAAGTGAAATACCCCGAGTGGCTGGCCAATGTTGTGGTTGTACCGAAGAAGAATGGCAAGTGGAGAATGTGCGTAGATTACACTGACCTAAACAAAGCTTGCCCCAAAGATTCATATCCACTACCACAAATTGACAGGTTAATAGACTCCACGGCTGGACATAAACTATTAACTTTCCTAGATTCATATTCGGGGTATAACCAGATTCTCATGGACCCGAAGGACGAAGAGAAGACCTCGTTCATCACAGACCGAGGTACCTTCTGCTACAAAGTGATGCCCTTCGGTCTAAAGAACGCCGGGGCGACATACCAAAGGCTAGTGTGTCGCATGTTAAAGAGTACATTGGGAACTCTATGGAGGTCTACATAGACGACATGCTCATCAAATCGATCCAAATGGAGGATCATTTGAATCATCTGAGGGAAGCTTTTGCTGTATTGAGGCAATATGGTATGAAATTGAACCCTGAGAAGTGCGCCTTCGGCGTAGGATCAGGCAAGTTCTTGGGTTTTATTGTCTCCGAACGAGGAATCGAAGCCAACCCAGATAAAATCAGAGCTATTGAAGAAATCCCCGAGGAGCTAACCGGGGTAAAGGAAGTTCAACGCTTGACTGGCCGAGTCGCTGCCTTGAGTCGCTTTATCTCAAGATCCTCGGAGCGATGCCACAAGTTCTTCTCCATTTTGAGAAAAAACAATCACTTCGAGTGGATACCGGAGTGTAAACAGGCGTTGAAATATTTGAAGCAATACTTGGCTAACGCACCGCTGCTTGCCAAGCCAAAGGAAGGAGAGACATTGCTGGTATATTTGGCGGTGTCCGAGGTGTTAGTCAGTGCAGTGCTGGTTCGGGAGGAAGATGGCAAACAGCAGCCCATCTATTATGTGAGCAAGACACTCCTCGATGCTGAAACCAGGTACCCACACTTGGAAAAATTAGTGCTTTACTCATTACTGTTCGGAAACTACGGCCCTATTTTCAATGTCACCCAATAACAGTAGTTTCAACTTTCCCCTTGAGAAATATATTGCACAAACCAGAGTTGTCGGGGAGGTTATCCAAATGGGCGGTTGAGCTAAGTGAGTATGACATTACTTATCAACCTCGAACTGCCATTAAGTCCCAAGTCTTGGCAGACTTCGTGGCTGATTTTAGCATTGGAATTTTGCCCGAGGCGGAAAAGGAAAACTCCATGGCAAAGGGATCCCCTTCGGGACTGTGGGTACTATACACCGATGGGGCAACAAACTCCAAAGGTTCGGGGTTAGGCATTGTATTGAGGGCACCCACCGGGGAAAAGGTCAGGCATTCGGACGGTTCAAAAAAGTGACCAACAACGAAGCGGAATATGAAGCAGCTCTAGCAGGTTTGGAGTTAGCTAAAGAAATGGGAGTTGAAAGAATCGAACTAAGGTGTGATTCACAATTGGTGGTCAACCAGATCCTCGGTGATTATACGGCTCGAGAGCCCAGAATGCAGCTATACTTGGACCGAGCACAAAGGATCTTAACACAATTCCAAGAATGGCAAATTAAGCAAGTGCCTCGGGAGGAGAATACCGAGGCTGACGCCTTGGCGAATCTTGGTTCGGCGATCGATGAAACCCACTCGGGGACTGACTCAGTGGTTCGATTGCTATCGGCGCAAATGAGAGAGATGAAACTACAAGTTAACTCCGTGGATAACCGTTGGGATTGGCGAAGTAAATTCATCTCCTACTTCGACTCGGGGACTGTCCCCCAAGATAGAAAAGAAGAAAGGAAGCTGAGGACTCAAGCAGCCTCGTATCACTTTATCGAAGGCAATTTGTACAAAAGGTTGTATTGCGGCCCGATGGCCAAATGCTTGGGCCCCGACGAGGCAAGGTACGTGATGGCTGAAGTGCACGAGGGAGAATGTGGTACTCAGGGGGGAAATCTCTAGTGCGTAAGTTATTAAGAGCTGGGTATTATTGGCCCACAATAAGTGCCGATGTGAAAGCCTTCGTGCAAAAATGTGATAAATGCCAGCGCCATGGGCGGATGATCCACCAACAGGCTGAGCCTCTTCATTCAGTGGTGTCACCATGGCCCTGCATGAAATGGGGAATGGACGTCGTGGGACCATTACCCAAAGGAAAAGGTGGTGTTCGTTTCATCTTAGTATTGACCGATTACTTTACAAAGTGGGTGGAAGCGGCGGCTCTCACCGAAGTAAAGCAAAAGCAAGTGATCGACTTCATCAGAAAGAATATCATCTATAGGTTCGGCGTCCCAAGAGAAATTGCTTGTGACAACGGTAAACAATTCATGGGGGCAGCCGTCACTGATTTTTTCAAGCAATGGAGGATCAAAAGAATTGCCTCGACTCCCTATCATCCAAGTGCCAATGGCCAAGCTGAGTCTTCAAATAGGATCATAATTGAAAATTTGAAGAAGCGACTCGATGAGAAGAAAGGTCCATGGCCCGAGGAGTTGCTCGGGGTGCTGTAGGCCATGCGAACAACGGAGAAGAACAGCACCGGTGAGACCCCTTTCTCACTAGCCTATGGCATGGATTCTCTCATCCCTGTAGAGGTGGGCGAACCAAGTCTTCGGTACGCTCACAAAGCCGAAGACGCTAACCAAGAGGCGATGCGCATTGAGCTAAACTTGCTCGAAGAGAAGAGGGAATTAGCTTTGGTTCGGCTTGTTGCCCAAAAAAGGCAGATCGAGGCTTACCTCAACAGGAAAGCTAAATTTAGAGACTTCAAGATCGGAGATTATGTGTTGAAAACGGTGAACCAATCAACAAAGGAGGATAACGGAGGAAAGCTTATTGCAAATTGGGAAGGACCCTACAGGGTCAAAGCAATCGTTGGAAAAGGCTCTTATCAAATCGAGTCTCTACAAGGAAAACCCGAACCTCTGAATTGGAACATCTCCCATCTGAAGCGATACTACTTTTAGCCGAGGTAAATATCTTTCAATTCTTTTTCAATCAAACAGCCCCGAGCCGAATGACGCTCCCATGGCATTCAAAAGAAATGTACTAACTTGCTCCTCATTCCATCCTTTTGCTTGACCTTTTCAGGAAGCGAACCGAACCATTTCCAGTGCTCGGATCTTCACCAAGATTCAGACCCAAACACTGGGGGGGGGGGAGAGAGAAGGGTTGATAACGAGGTCGACAATCGAGCCCAACCGAAGCTTATCTATCCGACAACCGGGGACTCATGCCCGAGGATTAGATTTAGTACATTGTAATTAGCCCGATAGCGGCGTGCGATCAATCTGCTTTTACTGAAAGTTTGTTTTTATTTTTTCTACCTGAGGTCCGTTTCGACTTGGTTTCATGTAAACAGCCTTTTTGGGCTCGTGAATATCAATAAAATGACTTTGTTTCCATTAATATAAAGTGACTTTGGTTTCATTCATTTTATCTATATAAACTTTGCACACCGAAGCTGCACAATGCATCGACTCGAGGGCGAGACGTCGTCCTAAGTTTGCATCGATTGAATTTAGTCAAGCCTTGTAAGCATACCATCTATTTTCAAAGTGTTCGGTATATTTGAAAAGCTAACACACGAAACCCACAAAGCAAAGACGCAAACAGTCTTTCATTAAAAGCCCGAAGGCTGGGATTATTTACATCCAAAAAATGACCCGAAGGTCCAAAACAGAAGCATAAGAGCCCGAAGGCTTACAAAACAACACGACAAAAGATCTATGCCTCGGGAGAATCACCTCCATCCTCGGAGCCCCCCCTCGGCATCTTGCTCCTCTTCTTCATCTTCACCGCCACTCGAAGCTTCACTTGATGGGAGTTCATCAATGATCGCTTGGGCCTCCGCCGATTTTACTTCGGCTGTAGCAATCTCCTCATCTAGATCAATCTCCCCGGCGCGGCATCGCTTGAGCAGCCTTAGCCGAGACTTGATAATGGCCCATCGCTTGTCCAGCTCGGCCCTTTTCACCTTGAGTGCAGCCCTATCCTTTCGATCGGCGATCTCATCTTGCAGGGCCGCAATCTTAGCATCTTTAGCTGAAAGCTTGGAAGTTTCGCCCTCTAGCTTCTTAATATGGAGCAAATGATCTTTCAGCTGCTCATGGTGCTTTTTGGCCATGTTCACAGCCTCGGCCTTCGTTCGAGACAATTCACTATCCAGCCTCGCGACTTCACTCTCCAGCCTCGAGCGCTCAGCCTGATAATCCTCACCAAGGAGTTTGATTTTGGCCTCAGAGTTCGCCTCAGCTTCGTGCAGATCGGACTGGGACTTGGCCAATTCAGCCTTCAGCGAAGCTATTTGGGCGTTGAACTTGTCCCTTTGCTGATCCCACAAGCGAGACACGCGCCGAACCTCGGCGGTCCTCGCAGATTCGACCTCGATGGCCTTTAGTGAAAGGATGAAGCTCTGAGCAAAGATTGAAGAATCAAGATCAGCTACGAACCGAAGGTAAACATTGAAAATCTTTGGTTTAAGTATGATAAAGCTTACCCTTACGGCGTTGGAAGCCATTGTGCTGTATAGCTGGCCAGAAGTGAACTCTTGCACAACCTTGTCCTCGGTTGGCCCTAACAAAGGCGTAAGGCTTAGCAGCTCTTCTCGGCCACATGCCAACAAGTTTGAGGCAACTGGCACCTCGAGTCTCCGATAAGACCCCACTGAGGATGATATCCTCGCGGGTTCGGAATGCGCCTTGACCGCACCGGCGCCAGCTCCTTCCTCCAGCACAGTAGCGCCAACTTCCCCAACCTTAGCTTTGCCCTTAGCCCTTGTCGTGGCAACTTCGGCTTCAGGCTCTTGACCCTCGAGGTCAATAACATCCACGTCCCTACGAGCCACCACCTCGGCAGCTGCATCATCGGGCTCGTCAATCAATCTTCGGCGCCCTTCCACTTCTGCCTCGGGTCGGGAAGAAACCACTACCTCGGTTTGAGGAACAACCGAGCGAGAAGATTTCATCGAGGTGCCCCTTTTCCTCTTTACGCCTGCAACGAGGAAAGAAATCAAAACAGAAGGGCAAATAAAGAATGACATTTGATGACATCAACCGAGGAGGAAGGTTACCTTTGGAGGTCCCCTGATCAGGGGCTCCCTTAGAAGTTTTTGAAGACTTGGAAGCCTTCAACCCCTTGTACTCTCCAGCCACCGCAGCCAGATCATCATCCAACTCGGTATCTTCCCCATCCTTTTTCTTTTTGTCTTCTTTCTTCTTCTTACTCTTTTTGGTGTTCATGGCACGGTTTGGAAAACCTGACGCCGAAAGAAAAACAAAGAAGTCAGTCAAAATCTCAAAACAGCGTACCTACTCAAACATCACAAGAACTTACCATGCCTCTTGCACTGCCAACCGAATTCGGCAGCCATTTTCATCCACGTCCTTTCAGGACGTACAAGAGCCCCGGTCATTGCTTTAAACCAAGCAGTTAGACCCGCTGGGGGCACGATGTCTACCTTGTTGGCTGAAGAAGAAACAAAGGAACTAAGTCAATTAAAACGGATAAGCCACCGAGGAGTAAGGTACAAGAAGAAAGATACTTACGCGTGTTATTCCACCGTTCGGGAAAATTGGGCTCGGTGGATAAAACCTTTATCTCCAGCAAGATGTACCGCTCACTCCAACCTCGGTCCCCGTGGTCTTCACTCTTGTGGAGGAGGGCAAACTTGCCTCGGTTGTTTAGAGCTACCACCCCGGGTTTGTGGAAGTAGGGGTAGTAAAGAGAAATGAGATGTTGAAGAGTGAAATCAATTCCTGCCTTCGTGCTCAGCCAATCCATGCATTGGACGACCCTCCAGACGCCGGGGCCAAGTTGGGCCAGACACAAGTTGTATGCCCGGCAGAAATCATCGATGACTTTGTGGACTGGGAGGGAGAAGCCGACGGTGAAGGGATAAGTATAAGCGAAGGACATCCCCTCGATGTTGTGACACACCCTACTTGTTGGATCGGGGATGATGACCTTCACCTCGGGCTCGAATCGACACTCCCTCCGAACCCGCTCAATATGAGCTTGAGTTATGCGGGTCGGGGTGGTGTTCACAGGGATATTCCTATTTTTCCCTTCTTGATCAGCCGTTTGTGCTTGCAATTTTAAGTCTTTGCTGTTGTCGAAGTGGGAGGGAATGATTTGATGAGGTTCGAGTTCTTGCTCTAGAGGAATTGACGTTCCCGAGGATCCCCCCTCGGCGGCATTACCACCCTCGGCATCTCCGCCCTCGGCGCCACCATCCTCGCCATCACCTCCATCATCATCACCTCGAAGGAGGGCATCACTAAAGTTGCTCAGCATGACGTCGTCAAGCACGACGTCATCTTCCCCTGCATCGACCTCTTCCTCCGCCGCCAATTGGCGCATAGCTCTGGCCTTGCGACGCACTGCGCCACCAGCGCCCGATGAAACTTCCCCGCCTTCCACCACCGGCGTAGCGGCGGCAGCGTCACCACTAGCGACAGCCATGGCCAAGGGTGGAACTCGTACCCTTTCGCCGGAATCGCTTTAGTCTTGTCGTGAATGGGTGGCAGACATGGTTGAAGTGTAAGTTGGGAGTTCTTGCGAAGATGAGAGTTTAGAAAGTATGGAAGTTTGAGTTTCTTCTCTTGGCACTGTTAATGACAGAAGGTGAAAAGTGAAGAGAAGAATTTGGTAGAAAGTATTTATACGTATGGAGGAGCCAAGACGTCATCATTGAGACGTTGGGAGAAACAAAAATTACGGCGTGACCGTTCGGGCAACCAACGAATGGACGCCACGTGTCCAAAGGAAGTGACCTGATGAGACGCGGACCGTTGACAAATTTTTAAACACTTGGATAAGATCAAGCCACGTCATTCTCCCGCGAAACTTAATTCCACTCCTCGGTTACCTCGGCAGGCAACCGAGGAGTGGGGGGACTATCTGTATTGGGTAAAAACCGACTCGCAAAGATTCGCCCCGGTCATGCAAGTCTTAACATCTGAACTCATGCCTGCGAGCCAGAGACCGAAGCGAATCAATGAATCGCCGAAGCCAAGCGCCGAGGCTGTCACCGAAGGCAGGCCGTAAGCTAAGCTTCGGTGACAAGCCACCTCGGTCAAGTGACAGGGCCAAGCCACCGAGGTCGTTCATTCGCACCTCGGTGGATCCCCTCGGTTCAAGCGGCTCTGCAGCCCACTACTTTACCCCACTAACTCTTCCATTTAATGCCCAGATCGTGGGAGTCAGTTCAGCTGCTAATGGAGAACGTGGGCAAGGACTACACGCCTATAAATATTAGATCATTTTGTATTGTAGGCATCCAGAAATTTGTACTGAAACGCTGCCCAAATTTGTAATCACATTCGTATATTGCAATACAGTTTATTCTCTCGTTTTTACATCTTTTTTACGTGTTATTTCAACTTTGATACGAAGAATTGCTTGTATCCGAATCCAAATTCGATTTGTGTACCTAAACTGATTTAGGCCTATACAAAAACCATAAAAAATTTAGCAGCAGTTTCTCAGCGCAGCGTATCGAGCTGTACTAAAACCCTTCTGCGGCAGTTCCAAGTATCCGCTGGCAGAACCGTCGGTATTAACCTGATTCGCGGTATATTTTTTGGTTGATTTTCTAATACAAAATGTGCAAAGATCGAGGCTTCCTCTAGCTCTCCATCAGTCACTACACTTAACACGTGGAACCCACTCTTGGGTCGCAATTTTGGAGAACCGTAATACCCTGCTGAGGTACTGGCACTGACACGCGGACGCGTGTGCACTTCAATCATTCATGCAGCTCTACTGGTTCTTTCAATATAAAGCGCAAATTTTTTCTCTTATATATCGATGTGGGACATCAAATTCTCCTAACTTTGTTGTGTTTTCACCTCCACGGTATTCCTTTCTTTTCTTAATAATTGCATATTTTTCTCTATCCAAGTACATGATTATTGTACTTAATTAGTAATTTATTTTTCAACTAACTGACTTTCACAATTTCACTAACCTAGATACATATAATTGCCAGAATTACCGTTTTACTAAAACGCTGAATCTTTCTAATTTATTATAAACAACTATATTATTGGACTATTAGTTTCTTATTTTTATTTTAAAAACTTGTACTTTTGAAGCTCAACTAATCACAAATTTTCTATGCTGGGAGTAGACTTTTAAAATCAATACTATCTCCGATTTACCAAAAAAAAAAAGAATCAATTACAATATTGGGAGAATATGACTCAAATACTGCTGCTAAACATTAGAAACCGCTGGTAAGCATTAGAGAACCGCTGCTAAACACGACTACTTTGCGGAATCGCTGCTAAATCGCCCTAAACCGTCGCTAATTCTGCATTTTAACTGCTGTTGTTTATACTCTTGGGAAAACCGCTGGGATATATAATTTTCTGGCGGTTTTTGTAAACCGCTGCAAAAACACTGTCGGGATTCAGCTGTTTTCTTGTAGTGATGTTGCACTGATTTTATGTCGTATGATTGTAGGTTTTTATGAATTGAAGTGCAATTAAAGCTTTAAAGAACATGATCGAACAAGAAAAGGCTGGAATTTGATTGAGGATTGGATCGAGCACACGAAGGCACGACGCGACGCGACGCAAGCTGCGGACGAAGAAAAACTGGAATTGGCCTGGCGCCATGAGGGGCGCGCCACGCCTGCTGCAGCGCCCAGTGTCCTGCGCGTTTTGTGGCACGGGGCGTGGCCATTACGTGCGCGATTCGACGGACTCTGCTTTGTTGCACGTGTTTTGAGGCACGGGGCGCCAGCTAGAGCTCCCCTGGAGCGTTTTTGAAAGTCCTATTTCGTCTAGGCTTAGGCGTAACTAATTGCTAGGCTTTTGTAAACATTATAAATACCCTTCTACTTAGTTTTTGATAGAGGTGGGATTTTGGAGCAAGTTTTGGAGGAGAGGGGAGGAGCCCTAGATGTCTTGTAAACAAGTTCTTTCTCTCTTTCTTTTATTCTTCTTTTTAATTCTATTGTTTGTTCGTTCTAGGGTTAGAGCAAATACATGAAGGTTGATGTTTGAAAGTTGAATTCTTCCATATTGATTTACCATTACGGATTGTTTATTCTTTCTTGAGCCTAATTGTTTGGTTATTGAGGCCTGATAATTGAACACTATCTACGGTTTACAAGTTGAACTCGACAGAGGGAACTTGTGAACGCAAATAAGAAAGAATAGGGCTTGATTGTGAACCTGGGCATCAGGGAATCGATTTGTGGGTAGGATAGACATATACCTATTCGCCTGGCTTAGCTAAATACAGAGTTCGTTAATGCATGCATGTGATTTAACTCCATAGACATATAGGCGTTAGAGTAGCTTGCATAGACTCGTGAAGAATCGAAAGGTTTTCACGAATATTATTAACCTGTTAGTTAGCAGTCTAGGAAATCAAGAAGTAGAATCAACTGGAAAACTCAACTGGATTGTTCGTAACTCTGACCCTGGACCGTTTCTTCTTATTACTGATAACAACCAATTTTTGCTCCATTCTTTGAATTCACTTCTACCATTTTAATTACTATTTTTGTAGTTGATAATATTCTTACTATTGGAAAAGATCCCTGAATAGTTGTTAAGAAATTTTTTGTTAGGAGTCCATTCTGAATAGTCCTCGCGGGAACGATACTCTACTTATCACTTTATTACTTGTCGACCACGTATACTTGCGTGTGCGTTGGGAGCAATACTACTCCACAAAGGATATTTAGATTTCTTGGCTCTCTCTAATGTTCAATCTTAATGGAGAGTGGAATGGTTTGATTTACCATTTTGGCATGGTGGGACGGGTAAAATTAGGACCCACTTAAGAAATAAACATCCTAAAGAATGGTTAATGTGGGTGGGGGGTATGTATTTAGACACCGAACATGGAGAGTAGCACATAATGAATCTTCGGGTACCAAAATAAAAATTAACCAAATAACAGGAGGGCTTCTTGCTTATGATAAACAAAGGGATAGGGAAAAATTGCTAAACTAGTTGCGGTAGAGGGCTTACCTTATAAGTTTCGTTCTTCTACTGGTTTTGTTCGTTATGTTCACTCTACATATAATCCCTCTTATAAAAGTTTTCCAAAAACTACTGTTAAAAATGATATTATTAAATTTAAGAACGAATATCAAGATTATTTGTGATATTTATTTGATAACTTTGACACTAGAGTATGTCTTACTACGAATATGAGTCGTTCTGCTAATAATTGTGATTATATTACAGTTACTGTTCATTGAATAGATCTAGATTGGGTATTTCAAAAACGTATTATTGCTTATAAAGTTGTTGATGAACCACACACGGGTAACTATATTTCAAATAAAGTTTCATCAATTTACCGTACGTACTGTTTAACTAAAAAAAAATTTAGTATTACGGTAGATAATGCTACAAACAACACATAAGCACTTAAGAACTTAAGACCTATTTTGAACCCCCCTTTTGAGGAATTTTTTCATGTTAGATGTGCATGTCATATTTACAACTTAGTAGTAAAAGATGTCCTTGACTTGTTTAACCACATTATCGAAAAGGTGAAAGTAGCTATTGCTTATATTTTTAGAAATAAAAACCAAGAATGAAAAGAGAATGGGAAAGAAAATGTATAGAATTAGGAATCCCAATTAGGAGAGTCCCGAAGGAATTTTGTACTAGATGGAACACTTTATATGAAGCATTGAATGTTGCTTATGAATATAGAGTGCCTATTTCTCAAATGTATAATAAAATTTTTATGGAAATGTATCACCTTAAAGAGGACGATTGGAACCTTGTTCAACATCTCCTTCAGATTTTACAAAATTTTTATCAACCTACTTTAGAATTTTCCAGACAATATTATCCAACTACTCCCACCATGTTATATTATATAGCTGCAATATTGAAATTATTAAAAGTATATAAACAATATGAAGTATATAAAGTGGCTGTAGAGGCTATGATTGAACAATTTAGAAAATATTTTTTCTCAATTCCTCCTTTTTTTACATTGCTTCTATGTTGCATCCTGCTTTTAAACTTAAGTTAACTGAACGACTTGTTAGAGAAATATATGCAAATTTAGAAATTACAGAAACTGAAATTGAGGCTAATGGATTTCCAAGTGTCGAAAATGCGGTTCTTAAAGTTTATACAGATACCGTGGTTGTTTTTGCAAAGAATAGAGCTTGGGCAAACACTGCTACACCAACTGCACCAATACAATCCACCACTGAAAGTTCTTCTCAAATAGGAAAAAGGCATGCGGAGATGAGCACTTTTGGGGGACTTGATCAAAAGTTGCTTTCAGAATAGGACGAGTACGGGGAGGAATACAGCGAGTTCCAAGTGTATTTAATTCAATATCCAAAGAAACTTACAAATTTTGGAACTCATCATTTGTTGGGTTATTGGAAGAATCAAGAATCACAATTTCTAATTCTTACAAAAATGGCTTGGGATATATTAACGATTCAAGCTTCATCAGTTGCATCGGAAAGTGCTTTTAGCCAAGGAAGATTTCAAATTGGAGATCACAGACATTCGTTGAAGGAGGAGGCAATGGAGATAGGAGTTTTATTCAGGGATTAGATCAGAGCAGAGCGAAGAAACTTTGGACTGCCAGAAATTTCTGAGAAAAAAGGAAAAGTATATTTCGATCAGTTTTGGATGACGGAACAAGTGAAGAAGGGAGTCAAACCAGCAAAGAAGAAGAAGAAGATGAACAAGAACAACAACGGCCAGTTCCTAAAAAAAAAGCCTATGACTATCATCAAAAAATTAACTAGTATGTTTAAAAGAATGTAATTTTCTATTTTAACTTATTCTTTGCGCAAAAATACTACAATTAATTACTAGTTTTTAAATTAGTAAAAAATTAAAATTATAAATTAATTCAAAATTTGAACTTATCAAATTAATTCAAAAGTTTAAACTTGTCAAATTAATTCAAGGTTTGAATCTAATTTGAAACTTTGAAATTAATTCAAAGTTTGAAAAATTATTACAAGTTTTTTAATTCTAAGTTTGAACTTTGAAATAAACTAAAAATTTCAAATATATATACAAAGTTAGTAATTTTTTTTTGTTACATTTTTAAATTTTTAAAATTATCAATCATTTGAAATGAAAGAAAATGATGAATTATTGATAGAAAATGATGAATTATGTGATATAATGATGAAATAATAGGGTATATATAAATAAAAATAGGTTGGGGTATGGGGGCGTTGGGGGGGGAGGAGGGGTGGCAGGCAAATATAGCTGTTTTGGCCATTGGCCAATGGCTATATTTGAAAGTGGGCTGATCCGACATTGGCCAATGGCCAAAACAGCTATATTTGCCCACTTTCTATGTATCAGCCCACTTTCAAATATAGCCATTGGCCAATGGCCAAAACAGCTATATTTGCCTGCCACCCCTCCTCCCCCCCCCAACGCCCCCATACCCCAACCTATTTTTATTTATATATACCCTATTATTTCATCATTATATCACATAATTCATCATTTTCTATCAATTTCTCTCCTAAATTACTCTTAAAGGCTATTTTCTAAATTTTTTCCAAATAATTATAATGGCTGAAAATCAATCCATTGGTCCTAGTGAAAATCAACGTACGCAACGAATAGTTCGATCTAAAGTGTGGGACTTTATTCAGAATAATACTGAAACTCAGAAAGCTAAATGTACACTTTGTCAGAGAGAGTGGTACTTTCACCCCGATAATAAGTGTACAGGGACGAATCAGTTTAAGGTGTGTTGAACCCCAAAAATTACCCTTTCTTGGAGAAAAGATAGGTTTCGGATATTTTCAACAAAATGGGACTCCAAAGGGTTTCTTTGGAGTCGCCACCTAATTTAAGGATTATTAGGAACCTATGGTTAACTAATGAGTGCAATTTATTCTTTAATTAAATAAAATTAAATTAAAATCAGAGATTCTTAGGTAAGTGGTTCTATTAAATTCGAAAGAAGGTCCTTATTACGGGAGCACTTTCGAAAGTCCGCTAAATGCGGTTAATCCGACGGTTTTCACGAATTTGTTAAGGATAATAGAATTAATTTTAACTAATGATAATGTAAATAATATAAGGATTTAGATTACGCCGATACTTAGATAAGTAGATGATGAAATTTCAAGATTAAATAAATGGATGAATTACAACATGGTTGATTGATTGGTTGATTAAATAAGGATAAATAAATTAAATAAATAATATAAATAAAATAAAATACTCTAAGTAACTAATTAGATAAATAATTGATTAAATGATCGCTTAAGTAAATGGATAAATAAATAGATAACTTAATTAAATAAATTAATGTTTATATTAATTTAATTAAACAAAGAATAAATTGATAATAATTAATGAAATAAATGAATGAGTAAATAAATAATTATTATTAATTAAATAAATAAATAATTAATTAAAATAAATAAATAAATAAATAAATTATTAATTATATTAAATAAATAAATAAATGATTAATTAAATTAAATAAATAAATAAAATTAACTAAATAAATAATTTAATAAATAAATATCGCATAATTAATCGGATTAATGAATAAATGAGTAAATAGATAAATATTTAATAGATGAATACGCAAATATAATAGATGGGATGTATAATTTAATTAGATTTTAATTTCTTTTGCACTCAATAATTATCCTTAGATTACTATTAACTTAAACTAATTGGCGAGTTCCAAAACGGGATAAGCAATTATACAATCATTCTAAACATGCAATAAGTCAACAATTCAATAAAGCGACTATCCTACCAAGTTTCTAACATGAAAATCCTAGTCCGGTTTCAGGGCTTCCTAAAACATGCTTTCTAAAGGGAACGGGAAAGCGGGAGTTTTAGAAGGTAGAACCCGGAAGCACAAATCAATCATTGAGCCTTGAATTTAGAGATTTTCGTTTTTTTTTTCTTTTACATTTTCGGGGATATCAAGTCCCGAAAATGCGGAACGGATCAGACAACTTCCAATGCATGCAGCCATCCCATTTGTGAGTTTTATTTCAACTCATTCCCGAAAGTGTACATGACAAGGAAAAATAAGAGAACAAAAGATTAGCATTCATTCTAAGATAATCGTAAGCAAATGCAATAACACGCGCAAATCATAACACATTATATTACGGACTTCCGGCACTACTCTATCCCATCGCCTAGACAGCTCTCTACACCTTTACTAACTCCGACTACTCCAAATAACAACTCCCAATTACTTTCGAACATTTCAGGATGAACATTCAATTATTTTCAATACCTGACTGCCAATCATGAAAGGCGCTATTTGGCCTTTCAAAGTAAACCTCACTGGTCCTCGGCTTTAATCAAGCCTCTCAGTTTCCTCGGTTTAGCAAGGCTCACCGACCCTGCTCATAGGGCTCCTCACTGGTCCTCGGCTTTAATCAAACCTCGCAGTTCCTAGGTAGCCAAGACCGCACTGGTCTCCAAGGAGGGGCCCCACTAGTCATTTAAAGACGCCGGGGCTTCACTCTCCTAGTATGCGACAAGCATACTTCATTTACCGTAAATGCAGCTGGTTAATCAATATCGGCCTGCACACACGCAAAGCCATTCCCGAGAGGGACCCCACTGATCTTTTAAAATCTCAGGGGCTTCGCCTCTTAATATGCAATTTACATACTCCATCACCAACCCGATACACCTAAATAGAGAACATACCCCTTTGAAATCCCGCACCCTCTTCTACTTGCCAAACCTTACCTCGCTCATCACAACAAACTCTCCCGCATTCTTTCAAACTCCTACGCTGCCTCCTAAACACCAGACACAAAACTCCATACAATTTAAACTGCTCCTTAACCCCACAAACACACCTGCTTGCACACATAGTTACAAGAACAGAAACAGAGCGAACAAATTCAAGATATTGCTAAAGCCAAGAATGACATCTCCTGCACACCCACAACCCAAAAGAAAAGAACCCGGTAGAACCTGAATACCAAAGGGAGAGGAAGGCTTGAGGACACTTAGCATACTGACAAACAGACACCAAACATGGACTAAAAGAAACTTGAAATGGAGCTTAACAGAAAATGATAAACCTAGACTAACTGTTTAACACCAGACATGCATACATTATTAAGCTTTTCAAAGCACAGAAGCAGATTCTCAGGCTTAAACTATGGCCATCACAATGCTATTTTACTTGATTTCTCAAGGCTGAAGATAACTGAAGAAAGATTCAATTCTCAGGCTCAACATTGTTCAAAATGAACAATGATTAAAACTGGTTACATTAGTCAAATAGGTCGAGCAAAAACTGAATTTCATATAATAAGCCAATAAGACCTCATATCCAAGCTACAAGATAAGAGATATAACAAAGTATGCAACACTATTTTATATCAGACTAATTTGATAACACACAGGACCAACAAATAGAAATAGCAATGCTAACCTGACCTGATCACTCAACACCAAAGGATATTGGAAGAAATGGGACAGAAAACAGACCCTGAACCTAGCTAATCATATCATTAAAGAAGAAGAAACAGAAGACAAACAGGACACATCATAACAGGCTACTCCTATTAACAACTTATCAACCAACCCCCCTGAACAAAACTAAAAACCAAAACAGGAAAACACTACCAGAACCTAACATCTGCTCCATATCCTCTAGCCTGAACCAAAACACCACACCTTTGAACACCCCTGCAAACAGCAATTGAACACAAAACTTCTACTGCCTGAACTACTATCAGCTGCACTCTCTGACTCTTCATTGGCATCAAACACCCACACACAGACCACCTGAACAAACTCCAAGCAAACAGAGACCCTCACAGACCTCCAGACAACCAGAAAACAAAAGCAACAAAGCCTACACACCCTTCATCATTCTGCTAAACAACTGAACTAAAAAATGGACCCCCTGCATCACCTGAGACACCCTAACAGACCCTCACACTTCCTAGCACCATCAGCTACTCTCCTATGCATCTGGAAAAACTTCAGACCAGGCCTGCATACACCTCCTGCACCAGGACCCACCCCAGATACACTCTCACACACACAGACCAAACAGCACCTCTACATTCTCACAAACAAACTTCAGCTCACCAGACAGCCAGCTCCTACACTAACTGCACATCACCTGAAACACCCTAACAGACCCTCACACTTCCTAGCATCACCAGAACCAGATTCCCCATCATTTTCCAACATCCTGAAACAAACTCCATAGACCCCTGCTCTTCCTAGAAGCAGCTGGAGAACAGATCCCAAAAACTCATACCCTGAACTACCCTTCTTGAATAACCTTCTATTCTCCTCACTAGCAGACCCTTTACAAGCCACCTGAACCAATAGAAACTGACTACTACGACTTCTCTTTTTTTTCAAAGCCAAGAAACAAGCCCAAACAGACTTCACTATTTCAAAAGATATTCATTTTTTGCAGTTATACATTTCAAGGTTCAAATATATTATTAGTTGACTGATTCAAACCATTTTTAAACTAATCAGAAACTCAAGTCATAAACTTTTTAGTTCAAACTACCTAAAACATCTTAAACTCTTTCAGATTCAAGATTCAGTGATAACAAACGATCATTTGCTGTTAAGAAGATTCAACTTTTAGCTTAACAGAACAAGCTTTAATTTAAGAACAGTTACAAGTCATTTTGACAAACATATGGGTGATGATTTTACTACATTTCGACAAGTTAACACCAAAATATTAACAAATGAAATAAAATAAAGGCTTCAAATGAACTGAAAAAAAAAAAAAAGAAAGGCTTATCACCTGCTTTTGAGCAATGAACTAAGGCGACGAAATGAAGCAATCGACTCGACACTCGACGACGATGATGACTGATAAAAGTAGTATACTCCGAAACCAGATTCAACTCTCAACTTCAATAGTACATAGTTTTTTTCTTTTTTAGGGAAGGGAAGTGAAAAAATTCTCCAAATATTAGATGATGCCGTTTTTTGTTATGCAAAGATCTAGAACCCAAAAACTAAAAGAAAATGAGTAGAAAATGAGCAATATATACCTGCGCTTTAGGGTTTTCTGCTGAGATATTCTCCTCAATTTTTAAACCTAAATCGGACATTTTACCTGAAAAATAGGAGTGAAAATCGTAAAATCCCTTCAAGGATCGTACGTTTTCCATCCTTATCTTTCAAGAAGGATCTGTTACTTTCAATGAACGAATTAGATCAGTTTCAACTTGAAATGGACGCTTGAGATTCTATCCAGCGAGGCTTTGGTACGGTGGAGATGAGGTGGAGGGGTGAGGGACCAGATCGTACTGATTTCTTGGACTGATTCGAGGGGTTTTGGGGAAAAAGGAATTGGGGAATCGGTTCTAGGGATTTCACGGGTCGGGGAATTGGGTCGACTGAAAATGGGAAATGGAATTGGGGGTGGGCTTTTCTGAGGAGGAGAAAATGAAGCGTGTTTGTGTAATATGTGTATTATGTATTGTTTGCAGAGATGAGCCAATTTCGCGAATAAGGAACGATTTTAGCCCTGATTGTAGATTAAATTGGAAAATTGAGGGGTTGCACGGGCAGGATATAAATTAGGCTATGCTTCGTAATTTTAACCTTTCCTTTGAAATTGATTAATTCACTTTAATTAAATTTAATTAATTAATTTTAATCCAAATAATTTTAATTATCTAATTCTAATTTAACTTTATTTTAATAATTGATTCTCATTTAAAAATAATTTAGCCGTTAATTATATCTCGGGACGAAATTAGGTGTCAACAGCTGCCCCTCTTTACCCGGAAAAGGATGAAAGAGTTTTTAGGGTAAAGAAGTTGACGAGAAACCAATTTCGTCCCGATAAAACCAAGACTTTTGATTTCCAAGGATCAAAAGACGAGGCTTATGGGCATGGCCGAACTCTGGTTTCTGAGTTGCCTACATATCTCGGGCTGAAAGAGAATCAGGCCATATGTAGTTCGACAACACTTAGACACGAAAACTCGCACGATTGACGCACGAATAGGAAAGAATTCAAACTGACGCCTAATCTGAAATGAAAGATTAGGTAAAACTTGCTCGTTCGAGTGCGATTCTTCAGATCCTCGTTGACGAGTCTAGCTCATATCAACGATTGCCCCAGTTCACTGCTAAGAAAAAGTTCCACGTTATGCTCCAAATGCTACTGCGGTATTGCCAAAATTCTGTAAAGACTTAACAAACGGTAAGCGAGCAACTGCTAATAAACTATAATAATATTTGGAATAAGAAATAAATAAAAGTATAATATAAAATTGTAAATGCTGGTTGTGACGTTCAATAAGTTCTTCTCTCGATCAACTGACGAGATGCTCCACCCGGAGAACCTTTAGGCTGATCATTATTCTGAAACAGTAAAGTAAGACAATAAGTAAAGCGAAAATGAATTGTAAAAATGCAAGGCTTTCATAAGATAAGTTGACTAACGAGACGTGATGTCTCAAGTCGAATCATGCATTTCAAATACAATATGTCAATATTGCAAGACAACCGACATTGCGAAGCACTCCGAGAGCGGTGCTCCAGCCGACTTATCTTAAATTATCAATCTACTTTAAACATAAAATGCCAATATTGCAAGACAACCGACATCGCGAAAACACTCCGAACGTGGTGCTTCAGCCGACTTGTCTTAATCTATTAATAAATGCCCATATTGCGAGACAACCGACATCGCGAAACACTCCGAAAGCGGTGTTCCAGCCGACTTGTCTTAAACTATTAATAAATGCCAATATTGCAAGACAACCGACATCGCGAAACACTCCGAAAGCGGTGTTCCAGCCGACTTGTCTTAAAGCATTCATAAATGCTAATATTTGCAAGACAACCGACATCGCGAAACACTCCGAAAGCGGTGTTCCAGCCGACTTGTCTTAAATTATTAATAAATGCCAATATTGCAAGACAACCGACATCGCGAAACACTCCGAAAGCGGTGTTCCAGCCGACTTGTCTTAAATTATTCATAAATGCTAATATTTGCAAGACAACCGACATCGCGAAACACTCCGAAAGCGGTGTTCCAGCCGACTTGTCTTAAATTATTAATAAATACCAATATTGCAAGACAACCGACATCGCGAAACACTCCGAAAGCGGTGTTCCAGCCGACTTGTCTATCAATATCGCGAGGTAAAATTATAACAATTTTAAGATTCGAGAAAAGAAAAGCGCCGCCTTTTAGGCACTAATCCAATGTGATGCTTAGATGCCGCAAGAGTAAATTTGAATGATCTGTCAAGCCAAATCATTTGCATTGTCAACTTGATTGGTGTTGCTTGTATGGATAGTGGTGCAAAGTTTTGAATGCCCTCTTCAGTTCATATCAGATCTGATGTTCAATTCTTTGAATGCGCGTTCCATAAATTGTTCATCCATAGTGCGAATGATCCTTCCATTGCAAGCTTTCAGGTTCCTGCTCTCAAAGAAAATTTTGTTAGTTTTGGGGAGGGGTGTTTGATTTGTGCTGATTCATCTTGAATTCGCTGCTATCGCTTCCTCTTCTTCGTGAGACTTGGGCTTTGAAAGCCATCCTCGGAAACTTGGTTTATGAACTCAATAGCATAACTCATCTCAATATAGAGGCAAAATAAAATAATTTGATAAAATAATAAGCAAGCAATCATTGATATGCAAGTGAAAAGTTTATAATGCATGTAAAATTCCTGCTTTAACTCAAACTCATGACATATCTCGAAACAAACTGAACATCCTTTGTATTGCAGCTTGTGCTAATCTTGAATACTTTCATAACTTTACTGTTTCATCCTTTGATAAGCAAACCAATTCTTGCAAAGATCAGCCCCAGTTATGAACTTCCGAATCTTCAACTCATTTTGCAAAATTTGCCCAGTGGATATCTTTCAAATCTTCGAATTACCTTGCAAAATTGCCCCAGTTTTATCTTCCATATCTTCAAATTATCTTTGCAAAAATTGCCCCAGTTTTATCTTCCATATCTTCAAATTATCTTTGCAAAAATTGCCCCAGTTGATTGCCTTAGGGGAGACTGAAAATTTTAATATTATAGAGTCGAGCCCGTTAAGAGCGCCTACGTATCCCTCCACGGGAATCAGACCGTGCGTAGTTCTGCTTACATAAAGATTTTTGGGAAAGATATGGCAATCTAAGTATGAAACCGTATCCGAATTGGAAAATCCACGCATCTGCCCAGATGCATAGTTCGGCATTACATCATAAAAGATAAACAAGCCTAAAGTGTTACAATATTTTGACCGAATCCGACGGGGATTGCCTACTTATCCTGTTGCCATTCCAGGAATCAGATCAGAAGTAGTTCAAACTTACATAAAAGAGGAAATAGGGGAAATTCTTATATCAATGCAACCAAACTCTATGTGAGTTGCTACGTATCCCGCCTTGGGATTCAGGTCACGCGTAGTTCGTATTACATCAAAGATTACATTCAAAACCCTGCTAACTTGCGATCGCCTCAAACATAGTATCTTTTGACGGCATCTGCGTTGATTACATTTGGCCACACTTGACCATCCATTTCTGCCAGAATCAGTGCTCCTCCGGATAAAACCCGATGAACCACATATGGACCTTGCCAATTCGGTGCAAATTTGCCCCTTGCTTCTTCTTGATTAGGAAAGATCTTCTTTAACACCAATTGCCCCGGTTTAAAGTCTCTCACTCTCACTTTCTTGCCAAAAGACTTGATCATGCGATTTTGATAAAGTTGCCCATGGCAAATTGCATTCATTCTTTTCTCATCAATAAGCATCAACTGCTCACATCTGATCTTCACCCATTCAGCATTTTCTAATTCAGCTTCTTGAATGATTCTTAAGGAAGGAATTTCTACCTCCGCGGGTAAGACTGCTTCTGTGCCATACACCAAAAGATAGGGAGTTGCCCCAGTTGAAGTTCTAGTGGTGGTGCGGTACCCAAGAAGTGCAAATGGCAACTTTTCATGTCGATCTCTATAATTATCAATCATCTTGCGAAGAATACGCTTGATGTTCTTATTTGCCGCCTCAACAGCTCCATTCATTTGAGGACGGTATGCAGTAGAGTTGCGATGAGTAACCTTGAAACTCTCACAAGTCTCTCTCATCAAATCACTATTCAAGTTTGCACCATTATCAGTGATGATTGATTCAGGAACTCCGAATCTACAAATGATATTGTTGCGCACGAAATCTGACACCACTTTCTTGGTTACAGACTTGTGAGAAGTTGCTTCCACCCACTTGGTGAAGTAATTAATAGCCACTAAAATAAAGCGATGTCCATTTGAAGCGGCCGGTTCAATAGGACCAATAACATCCATTCCCCAAGCAACGAAAGGCCAGGGAGAACTCATTGCATGAAGTTCGGAAGGAGGTCTTTTGATCATATCTCCGTGAATTTGACATTGATGGCATTTCCGCACAAACTGAACACAATCAGTTTCCATAGTTAGCCAAAAATAACCGGCTCTCAAGATCTTCTTTGCCAATACAAAACCATTCATATGCGGCCCACAAACTCCCGCATGCACTTCCGTAAGCAATTTATTTGCTTCAACTGCGTCAACACATCTTAAGAGTCCTAAGTCTGTAGTCCTCCTATATAGGATTTCACCGCTTAGAAAGAATTGGTTTGCTAACCTCCGAATGCTCTTCCTTTGGACACTTGTTGCATTTTCAGGATAACTCCCAGCCTTGAGATAATTCTTGATATCAAAATACCAAGGATGGCCATCTCACTCTTCCTCAACTTGCAAACAATAAGCTGGCCTATCGTGCAACTCAATTTCGATAGGATCAATATAATTCTTGTCAGGATGTTGGATCATAGAAGATAAAGTTGCCAAAGCATCGGCAAACTCATTTTGAAGTCTTGGAACATGCTTGAACTCAATCTTTGCAAATCTTTTGCACAATTCCTTGACACAACGCAAATAAGGAAGAATCTTTGCATTTTTGGTGTTCCACTCGCCCTGTACTTGGTGAATCAGCAAGTCGGAATCCCCTATCACTAGAAGTTCTTGAATATTCATATCAACTGCCACTCGAAGACCCAAAATGCATGCTTCATATTCAGCCATATTGTTAGTGCATGGAAATCTGAGCTTGGCCGAAACAGGGTAATGCTGACCCGTTTCAGAAATTAAGACAGCTCCAATACCAACACCTTTGAAATTTGTTGCTCCGTCAAAGAAAAGACGCCAACCATCATATTCGGAAGAGATGTCTTCACCCAGAAACAAGACCTCTTCATCGGGAAAGTAAGTTCTCAATGGTTCATAGTTGTCATCAACAGGATTTTCAGCTAAATGATCCGCCAATGCTTGTGCCTTTACCGCCTTTTGGGTGACATAAACTATGTCAAATTCACTTAACAGAATCTGCCATTTTGCTAATTTTCCCGTGGGCATCGGCTTTTGAAAAATATACTTCAAAGGATCCATCCTCGAGATAAGATAAGTTGTATATGATGAAAGATAGTGCCTTAACCTTTGTGCAGTCCAAGTCAAGGCGCAACAAGTTCGCTCCAAGAGAGTGTAACTGGCTTCATAAGGGGTGAACTTCTTGGTTAGATAATAAATGGCTTGTTCTTTCTTCCCGGTCTTGTCATGTTGCCCCAAGACACATCCAAATGCATTTTCCGAGACAGACAAATATAAGATCAATGGTCTCCCGGGTTCAGGAGGAACTAACACAGGCGGATTAGATAGATACTCCTTGATCCTATCAAAAGCCTTTTGACAATCTTCCGTCCACTCAATAACAGCATCTTTCTTCAACAACTTGATTATTGGTTCACAAATAACCGTGGATTGTGCAATGAAGCGGCTTATGTAGTTCAAACGGCCAAGAAAACTCATCACATCCTTCCGGCTCTTTGGAGGAGGCAAGTCTTGGATGGTCTTGATTTTAGACGGATCCAATTCTATACCCCTCCGGCTTACAATGAAACCCAACATCTTACCGGCGGGAACACCAAATGCACATTTCGCAGGATTAAGCTTCAAGTTATACCGCCGAAGGCGGTTGAAGAACTTTCTCAAATCGGTCAAATGCTCTTCTTTCTTCTTTGACTTGATAACAACATCATCTACATAGACTTCGATCTCTTTGTGAATCATATCATGGAAAAGAGTTGTCATCGCTCTCATATATGTTGCCCCGGCATTCTTCAAGCCGAAAGGCATAACTCTATAACAAAACACACCCCAAGGCGTGATGAAGGCGGTCTTTTCAGCGTCGTGTTCATCCATTAGGATCTGGTGATAACCAGCAAAACAATCGACAAAAGACTGAAGCTCATGTTTTGCACAGCTATCAATAAGGATATGAATATTTGGCAATGGAAAATCATCCTTTGGACTTGCTTTGTTGAGATCACGATAATCAACACAAACTCTAACCTTTCCGTCCTTCTTAGGCACCGGCACAATATTCCCTAACCAAGTGGGATATTTGAGAGATCGAATTACCTTAGCGGTCAATTGCTTTTGCACTACTTCCAATATTTGTTTGCTTGTGGAAGTTTTGAAGTTTCTCTTCTTTTGCTTAACAGGCGGAAATGAAGGATCAGTTGGCAACTTGTGAGTGACAAGATCGGTACTCAAACCGGGCATATCCTCATAAGATCATGCAAAGATGTCTCGGTACTCGTTCAATAGTTCAATATAAGCTCCTCTTTCTTCCGAGGTCAAATGAACACTGATTCTGGTTTCTCTAACATCTTCTGAAGTCTCCAAGTTGATTGACTCGGTTTCTTCCAAGTTAGGCTTTGGTTTGTTCTCAAATTGATCCACTTCTCTTGTTATTTCATCAGGAACAAAATCTTCATCAAACTCCCCAATACTCAATGCATCAGTACCAGTTTGTTCAGTTGTTTCGTTATATGTCACAAGCAAAGTTTCGGCAGTTTTGTTAAGTGGAAAGCTGAAACAGAAACAAACATTAATCAAAAGCGTAAAATAAAGTAAATAATTAAAGCATAGCAAAATAATAGTAGGGGGAATGCAATGCATTTTATTTGTTTCAAAAGTCTAGTTTAGGGAGGCATACGTTAAAGTAAAACATGCAGAATGTAAACAGATTATTTTGAAAAGACATAAACATAAACCAAAGGTGAAACACAGTTCAGGGCCTCAATCTGACTGTGACGCCAAAATAAACTGTTGAGTTCATTCACCAAGTCTCTTCCACTGGGACACAGGTCCAATTGGCCATCGGATCCTTTGCCTCAATATTCTGCACAGGTGACTCCTCAGCACAGTCTTCAATAATAACATCGCATTCCAAATCATCACTCAGAAACAAATTGCTAACTGCCTCTATCAGATCCGGTATAATGACTTCCGGTGCCTTGACAAATGACTGGTACAAGGAAGGAAGGGGTTCTGGCATGGTAATGGCTGGTTTCCTTTTGGCCTTTTCAATCTCCTTTTTGGTAGGACAGTAACCCAAGCCAAAGGTACCCAGATTCTTGGGCAAGCAGATGGGTTCAGTAATGCCGTTCAAATTTGCTCCCAATCCCGAAACAGGTTTGAAACCATTTTTCAACATCTCCACAGCAATCATCTTGGGGACTCTGGGTAGGGTACCTTTCTTTGAATCCTCATTAGATGCTCGGGTCACATTCATTAGCTCAACCATGTGAAAGGTAGTCCCATCAAGTTCTATGGCGTTGTCCACCATGGGAATTGTGGTGCTAGCATGCATGGGGCTGTTTCCCTCGCCCTTGACCACTACTTCTTCATTATCCCATATAAATTTCACACTTTGATACAAAGTGGAAGGGACGGCTCCGGCCATGTGAATCCAGGGTCTTCCTAACAGCATGTTATAGGTAGACGGGATGTCAAACACTTGAAACTCCACAGAGAAGTTCACAGGACCTATCTGCAGATCAAGATCAACCTCTCCTAAGGTGCACCTTTGAGCCCCATCAAAAGCCCTTGCTTTCACATTGCTCTGTCTAATTTTGCCTACGTCAATTCCAAGCTCCTTCAGAGTTGCTAATGGACATATATTGAGCCCGGAACCTCAGTCGATCAGTACCCGCCCGACAAATTTATCCTTACATTTGACAACAATATGCAAGGCTTTGTTGTGTTCGAGACCCTCGGGTAGAAGCTCTTCTTTGAAGAAAGACACCTTGTGAGGTTCTAAGATTTGGCCAACCAAGACGGCCAAGCTCTCACCCGTGGTCTCAGCGGGCACCTCTGCTTCCTTGAGCACTTTTAGCAATGCATTTCTATGCGTTTCGGAGCTCATCAGCAAAGCCATAATGGATATGCGGGAAGGAGTATTCTTTAGGTGCTCCAGAATAGAGTATTCCTTTGACTGCATTTTCCTCCAGAAGTCCTCAGCTTCGGTGTCAGTCACTCTTCTTACAACGCCCTCCTTTTCCCCAAGGCCTCGACCCAACTCCTCAGGCGTATAGAATCTACCAGATCTGGTCATGCCTTGTGCAGCAGTAACAGCAACAGTTACCTTTCCACTTCCGATAGGCACTTCAGAATAGTTCTAAGGAACCCTCTTGCTATCATATTGAAGGGGTGAGGCAAGCATGACGGTGACAGTTGGCCTCGGGATACCCGCTTGCACCAGAATGGGAGCTCTAACTTGCACAGATACTTTGGCCTCGTTAGCAACCCTCACATTGCTAACGGGAACAATGGTCCCTTTCAAATCGACTCCCTCCTCAAGGGAAATGACATTGACAGCATTGTTTCCATAGGCGGGAAGAGGATTATCTTGCACATTAGGGTGAGTTCCAGTAAGCTGGATAGTGCCTGATTTGATCAAAGCTTCCACTCTATCCTTGAAGGCATAACACCTTTCCACATCATGGCCCGCAGCCCCAGAATGATAAACAAAATGCTTATTAACATCATACCACCTTGGAGGAGGATTTGGAGTATTGTCAGGAACAGGCTGCACAACTCCGGCGCTTCTTAGTCTTTCAAACAATTGACCATAAGATTCAGCTATAGGAGTATAGGTTTTGGGTGCTCTCCTCTCATAGCTTTGGTTAGGTCCTTGCATATTTGGACGGACAGGAGCACGGGGTTGGTAATTTTGTTGACGAGGAGGGTATTGTTGTGGTGCTGGTGCTCGTGGTGGATAATAACTGGGTTGTGCTTGATAGACAGGATATGGAGCGGGAGGAATTTGATAGTGACTAGGGTAATTTGGGGGTGGTGCATTTGGGTAGGGAGAAGGAATATTTGGGTAATGAGGAGGTGCATTTGGGTAATGAGGAGGGGCGTTTTGGTAAGTAGGGTAGGCTGGTGAATTATCAAAGTTCAACCTCCTAGCCGGGCGGCGGTCAGTGTCTGCGCAACAGCTGTGACTTCTTCCCTCTTCTCTCTTCTTCTAGAATTGTTTGGGCTGGCTTGAGCATTTTGAGCACTCGACTTCATTTCAGCAAAGCTCACAATCCGACCGGATTTGATGCCTTCTTCCACCATCTCCCCCATTGTGAGAAGTTCAGCATAAGGTGCACCCATCATAGGAAGCATATGCATGTAATAGGAGTCGTCTTGAGCACGAATAAAGTACTTCACCATATCCCTTTCAGTCATCGGGGGTTGCACCCGTGCAGCCTGTTCACGCCACCTCAAGGCGTATTCCCTAAAAGATTCTGTTGGTTTCTTCTTCAAATTGGCCAAGGTTATGAGGTCAGGGACCATCGCCACATTGTATTCAAACTGCTTTGTGAAATCACCAGCTATATCATCAAATTCGTGCCATTTGCTTATGTCTTGCCTGGCAAACCATTCAGCAGCAATACCTTCCAGACTATGGCTAAAGTAAGCCATCAGAAGTTCTTCTTTGCCTCCCTCCGCCCTCATTCTGTTGAGGTACTTGGTTAAATGAGCAAATGGGTCACCATGACCATCATACATGTCAAACTTCGGCACTTTAAAACCGGGAGGGGGAGTAATGTCCGGGAATAGATAAAGACTGCGGTATGAAGTACTTTGCCGTTTCTTTGTCACCTGCAAGTCCTTAATAGATTGTTGCATGACTTTCATTGCTTGGATTATCTCATCTTGTTCGCTTGTCCTTCCTTGTTTTTCCACAGTTGTGGGCATTTCATTCTGTGGCGGATAGTCTGTGAAGTCCACATTCTTCCCATTAGGGTCATGCTCATAGTATAACGCCTCGGGATATCCCTGCCTTGGATCATTGACATTTGGAAGAGCAACGGCTACAGGAATGGGCGCTTGAGATTGTGGAGGACGGAGTGTCTTTAGCAGGCAAATATTGGTAGTGAGGAGGAGTGGGGTCGTTAGGATATGGATAATATGAAGGATAACCAGCGGGCTGGGTATTTTGCTGAGCGGGCGGGGTATTTTGACTAACTTGTGGGCGGTTTTGTGGTGGTGGTGTTTGATTAAGTGGGTTATTTTGGTATGTGGGTACATTGTGAACAGGATTGGCATTTAAAAGTACGTTTTGAGGGGTTTGCCCTTTAATGGCTGCTAGCTCATCGCTCAGCATCTGTATCTGTTTGGTCAAATTCAAAATAAGGTCATCCTGGGCAAGGAGGATGTTTCCCCTCGAAGATCCGGGAGTTTCAAGAGTCTTATCATTGAGGACGGGAGGCTAATCATCGCTACCAGACATTTTGTCGAAATTCTGAAGTGTATATCAATGTGCAGAGGAAAGCCTTTGGATCAACTCAATCAGCACAAATCAAACCTCTGCTTTGGGAATAAACAAACAAAAGAAAAATTCAAAAGGTAACTGTGTTAGTTTGCATGTTGTTGGTAAAATTTGCACGTAATCACATAGCGCGCGTCACGTAGCGCTTTTGCATTTTAAACGGGCGATAAATTAGGCATGTGGCAACCACAAATAATGTGCGTAAAATAAAAATGCGAACGCGTCCTACCCTGTAGGGTGCCTCTTTATGCTAGAGGTGAGCCTAATCGCGCAAATAAATGACAACGAAAAATAGTCACAGCCATTTTTGAGCAATCCAGATTTAGAGTAAAATATTTCATTAAAATAGATAAAGTTGATACAAAATTGTCTTTCATAACATAACATCACACTTTCATCCTCTTTTTCTTTCTCTTTTTTTTTTTCTTCTTTTTTTTTTTTCTCTTTCTTTTTTTCTCTTTTTTCTTTCTTCTTCTTTTTTTCTTCTTTCTTCATACATAATTCTTACATAGCAAATGAAAAATACAATAAATATAAAGACATAATTGAGAATACATCAAAACTAAAATAAAGCCGCCACTCTCCCAATCAACTGCATCATGCCGGTGTAGGTGCATTGTCGTGGCTGAATCCTGCTTTCTTTGCTTCATCTTCATCATCAGGTCTGCATCATTGTAATCAGCTTCTTTCATTCTTTCCTGCCTTCTTTTCCCTTTCTCTTTTCTTTTCTCTTTTTCTTCTTTTTTTTTTTTTTTTCAATACATCATCATTACATAATAAGTGAAAATACAACAACAGAAAGCATAATAGAAAGTACATCAAAAGTAAATAAATAAACTGCCATTTGTCCAAGTTATGCATCATGTTCCCGCTTGCTTCATCTTCTTGCTTGTCGGGGCGGATGTTTCATCAAAACTGGTTTCTGCCCTTGCCTGTCTCATTTTCTTCGTCATATCAGTGTCTTCATAGCCAACTCTTCCTGGAGGACTGAGACCTGAGCGCCGCTCTTCTTTGATCCAGGCGAGATATTCTGATGTGCAGCTCTTGTGCTTTGTTGCCACTTCTACTCTTTGCAGATTTCTCCAATCTTCGAGTATTTCTTTCATTCTTGGAATTGAATTCGGCAGGTTGTAGCGAGTTTCTGATTTTGACATATCGGCACGGAGGGGAATAAATTGCTCCATCCCAAACTGACGGAGGACCCTCAAAGGTGCATAAGGCTGAAGCCCAGTTAAACCAGTCAACTCAATATAGTATCGCTTAGAGGTCCTAAGCACTATCTCATCTCCAGGAGCATAAGTTAACATCCACATTACTTTCTTATCAGTAAGGCAGGCTAAGAAATCATACCATCCCGCAAAACTTTCAGGTTTTTCACACCATCTCGTTCTTATGTTTTGGGTAGCAATAGGATTTGTTAATTTCTGGCTATCTAACCCTTTTACAGATATCCATCATGGGGTTTCGATGGCACACTTGGTCTATCGCCCATACCTGAAGGAGAAGATTACAACCTTCGAAATATTTCGAACCCCTTCTGCATTCATTTAGAGCCCGGTATATTTCCGCTAGAATCATAGGAATAATCGTGGTGGACTTGTTCTTGTTAATCCCATCAAACATTGCATGAGCCACTGAACCAATACATGTTCTAATGTGTCCTTTTTCTTCAGGGAAGACTATGGCACCCAAAAAAGCGACCACAAAAGCTCTCACACGCCTCTCCCCCCAAGTCTCTTTACTACAAGCGAACTCCGTCCCGAAATCACGGTAACCCCACCTACTTCCAAACCTCGTATACAAATAATCTAAATGAACCCAATCTCTGTCAACAAAACCCAATCTATTATCTCTGTCTAGCCCCAGCTTCTGCTGGAATTTCATTCCCCCTTGATGATTTGGGAAGATCATGTCCCTGCCCTGACATTTCAAACCGGTTATTCCAACCATCTCCCCTAGAGTGGGTGTCAGCTCAAAGTCCTTGAATTTAAAAACAGCTCGTGCCGGACACCAGAACGGGACCAGAGCCTGAACCAAATTGCGATTTGGGGTGACACAATAAAGCAAGTCCACCATTCTACCTAGTTTTTCCTGAACTGTTGCTTGCTCTCGATCAGTAAAGCTTTCCCACCACAACTTTAACTTCTCTGGGATCTCAGTAACCATGTAAATTTTGTCAAACTGTTTTTCCATTTTTTTAACCTACAAGACAATGAAAACAAAGTTTCTAAATTTGATTGTGCTAAAAATTCGGCTGGGACTGGAGATTCGTTATCACAAAACACATAATATGCGGGTCACCGGGTTATAAGAGCCCGTTGACATAAGGGTGGATTCCTAACTATGGAGGCGGTACCAAGGACCGGGTCCAGACTAAAGTGTAAAATGCATGCATGCTCCTAATCTCCTTCTAAGAGTGGGTTAACGGTTGAGGCTAACAGGTGAGTGGCAAGCGGTCTCACAGTCGAATTACTCCTCCGATGGCCGCCGGTGTACCAACTCGTCACAAGGGTTCTTTAGTGGAAGAAAGTGCGGGTGCGCATGGGCGCACCTCGCGGATATTTGGGGTGAAAATGCAAGAGGTTCCCAGGAATGGGGGAAGTATGAACGGAATGCCAATTCATATGTGCGCAAATAGGGGTGTAGTGACATGCTTTCGTGACACACAACAATCAATTAGATTAATCTAAGCATGCTAGCAAATAAACAATAGATAATCATGCTTATTTTCAACAATAAATAAATAAGCCACGCATACTAATATCGGCATACAATTCAAACAATACAAACAAAACAAATACGTGAAAGCCTTTTGGTTAGAACCATTTGCTAATCCCCAGCGGAGTCGCCACGCTGTTGAACCCCAAAAATTACCATTTCTTGGAGAAAAGATAGGTTTCGGGTATTTTCAACAAAATGAGACTCCAAAGGGTTTCTTTGGAGTCGCCACCTAATTTAAGGATTATTAGGAACCTATGGTTAACTAATGAGTGCAATTTATTCTTTAATTAAATAAAATTAAATTAAAATCAGAGATTCTTAGGTAAGTGGTTCTATTAAATTCGAAAGAAGGTCCTTATTACGGGAGCACTTTCGAAAGTCCGCTAAATGCGGTTAATCCGACGGTTTTCACGAATTTGTTAAGGATAATAGAATTAATTTTAACTAATGATAATGTAAATAATATAAGGATTTAGATTACGCCGATACTTAGATAAGTAGATGATGAAATTTTAAGATTAAATAAATGGATGAATTACAACATGGTTGATTGATTGGTTGATTAAATAAGGATAAATAAATTAAATAAATAATATAAATAAAATAAAATAAAATACTCTAAGTAACTAATTAGATAAATAATTGATTAAATGATCGCTTAAGTAAATGGATAAATAAATAGATAACTTAATTAAATAAATTAATGTTTATATTAATTTAATTAAACAAAGAATAAATTGATAATAATTAATGAAATAAATGAATGAGTAAATAAATAATTATTATTAATTAAATAAATAAATAATTAATTAAAATAAATAAATAAATAAATAAATTATTAATTATATTAAATAAATAAATAAATGATTAATTAAATTAAATAAATAAATAAAATTAACTAAATAAATAATTTAATAAATAAATATCGCATAATTAATCGGATTAATGAATAAATGAGTAAATAGATAAATATTTAATAGATGAATACGCAAATATAATAGATGGGATGTATAATTTAATTAGATTTTAATTTCTTTTGCACTCAATAATTATCCTTAGATTACTATTAACTTAAACTAATTGGCGAGTTCCAAAACGGGATAAGCAATTATACAATCATTCTAAACATGCAATAAGTCAACAATTCAATAAAGCGACTATCCTACCAAGTTTCTAACATGAAAATCCTAGTCCGGTTTCAGGGCTTCCTAAAACATGCTTTCTAAAGGGAACGGGAAAGCGGGAGTTTTAGAAGGTAGAACCCGGAAGCACAAATCAATCATTGAGCCTTGAATTTAGAGATTTTCGTTTTTTTTTTCTTTTACATTTTCGGGGATATCAAGTCCCGAAAATGCGGAACGGATCAGACAACTTCCAATGCATGCAGCCATCCCATTTGTGAGTTTTATTTCAACTCATTCCCGAAAGTGTACATGACAAGGAAAAATAAGAGAACAAAAGATTAGCATTCATTCTAAGATAATCGTAAGCAAATGCAATAACACGCGCAAATCATAACACATTATATTACGGACTTCCGGCACTACTCTATCCCATCGCCTAGACAGCTCTCTACACCTTTACTAACTCCGACTACTCCAAATAACAACTCCCAATTACTTTCGAACATTTCAGGATGAACATTCAATTATTTTCAATACCTGACTGCCAATCATGAAAGGCGCTATTTGGCCTTTCAAAGTAAACCTCACTGGTCCTCGGCTTTAATCAAGCCTCTCAGTTTCCTCGGTTTAGCAAGGCTCACCGACCCTGCTCATAGGGCTCCTCACTGGTCCTCGGCTTTAATCAAACCTCGCAGTTCCTAGGTAGCCAAGACCGCACTGGTCTCCAAGGAGGGGCCCCACTAGTCATTTAAAGACGCCGGGGCTTCACTCTCCTAGTATGCGACAAGCATACTTCATTTACCGTAAATGCAGCTGGTTAATCAATATCGGCCTGCACACACGCAAAGCCATTCCCGAGAGGGACCCCACTGATCTTTTAAAATCTCAGGGGCTTCGCCTCTTAATATGCAATTTACATACTCCATCACCAACCCGATACACCTAAATAGAGAACATACCCCTTTGAAATCCCGCACCCTCTTCTACTTGCCAAACCTTACCTCGCTCATCACAACAAACTCTCCCGCATTCTTTCAAACTCCTACGCTGCCTCCTAAACACCAGACACAAAACTCCATACAATTTAAACTGCTCCTTAACCCCACAAACACACCTGCTTGCACACATAGTTACAAGAACAGAAACAGAGCGAACAAATTCAAGATATTGCTAAAGCCAAGAATGACATCTCCTGCACACCCACAACCCAAAAGAAAAGAACCCGGTAGAACCTGAATACCAAAGGGAGAGCAAGGCTAGAGGACACTTAGCATACTGACAAACAGACACCAAACATGGACTAAAAGAAACTTGAAATGGAGCTTAACAGAAAATGATAAACCTAGACTAACTGTTTAACACCAGACATGCATACATTATTAAGCTTTTCAAAGCACAGAAGCAGATTCTCAGGCTTAAACTATGGCCATCACAATGCTATTTTACTTGATTTCTCAAGGCTGAAGATAACTGAAGAAAGATTCAATTCTCAGGCTCAACATTGTTCAAAATGAACAATGATTAAAACTGGTTACATTAGTCAAATAGGTCGAGCAAAAACTAAATTTCATATAATAAGCCAATAAGACCTCATATCCAAGCTACAAGAGAAGAGATATAACAAAGTATGCAACACTATTTTATATCAGACTAATTTGATAACACACAGGACCAACAAATAGAAATAGCAATGCTAACCTGACCTGATCACTCAACACCAAAGGATATTGGAAGAAATGGGACAGAAAACAGACCCTGAACCTAGCTAATCATATCATTAAAGAAGAAGAAACAGAAGACAAACAGGACACATCATAACAGGCTACTCCTATTAACAACTTATCAACCAACCCCCCTGAACAAAACTAAAAACCAAAACAGGAAAACACTACCAGAACCTAACATCTGCTCCATATCCTCTAGCCTGAACCAAAACACCACACCTTTGAACACCCCTGCAAACAGCAATTGAACACAAAACTTCTACTGCCTGAACTACTATCAGCTGCACTCTCTGACTCTTCATTGGCATCTAACACCCACACACAGACCACCTGAACAAACTCCAAGCAAACAGAGACCCTCACAGACCTCCAGACAACCAGAAAACAAAAGCAACAAAGCCTACACACCCTTCATCATTCTGCTAAACAACTGAACTCAAAAATGGACCCCCTGCATCACCTGAGACACCCTAACAGACCCTCACACTTCCTAGCACCATCAGCTACTCTCCTATGCATCTGGAAAAACTTCAGACCAGGCCTGCATACACCTCCTGCACCAGGACCCACCCCAGATACACTCTCACACACACAGACCAAACAGCACCTCTACATTCTCACAAACAAACTTCAGCTCACCAGACAGCCAGCTCCTACACTAACTGCACATCACCTGAAACACCCTAACAGACCCTCACACTTCCTAGCATCACCAGAACCAGATTCCCCATCATCTTCCAACATCCTGAAACAAACTCCATAGACCCCTGCTCTTCCTAGAAGCAGCTGGAGAACAGATCCCAAAAACTCATACCCTGAACTACCCTTCTTGAATAACCTTCTATTCTCCTCACTAGCAGACCCTTTACAAGCCACCTGAACCAATAGAAACTGACTACTACGACTTCTCTTTTTTTTCAAAGCCAAGAAACAAGCCCAAACAGACTTCACTATTTCAAAAGATATTCATTTTTTGCAGTTATACATTTCAAGGTTCAAATATATTATTAGTTGACTGATTCAAACCATTTTTAAACTAATCAGAAACTCAAGTCATAAACTTTTTAGTTCAAACTACCTAAAACATCTTAAACTCTTTCAGATTCAAGATTCAGTGATAACAAACGATCATTTGCTGTTAAGAAGATTCAACATTTATCTTAACAGAACAAGCTTTAATTTAAGAACAGTTACAAGTCATTTTGACAAACATATGGGTGATGATTTTACTACATTTCGACAAGTTAACACCAAAATATTAACAAATGAAATAAAATAAAGGCTTCAAATGAACTGAAAAAAAAAAAAAAAGAAAGGCTTATCACCTGCTTTTGAGCAATGAACTAAGGCGACGAAATGAAGCAATCGACTCGACACTCAACGACGATGACGACTGATAAAAGTAGTATACTCCGAAACCAGATTCAACTCTCAACTTCAATAGTATATAGTTTTTTTCTTTTTTAGGGAAGGGAAGTGAAAAAATTCTCCAAATATTAGATGCTGCCGTTTTTTGTTATGTAAAGATCCAGAACCCAAAAACTAAAAGAAAATGAGTAGAAAATGAGCAATATATACCTGCGCTTTAGGGTTTTCTGCTGAGATATTCTCCTCAATTTTTAAACCTAAATCGGACATTTTACATGAAAAATAGGGGTGAAAATCGTAAAATCCCTTCAAGGATCGTACGTTTTCCATCCTTATCTTTCAAGAAGGATCCGTTACTTTCAATGAACGAATTAGATCAGTTTCAACTTGAAATGGATGCTTGAGATTCTATCCAGCGAGGCTTTGGTACGGTGGATATGAGGTGGAGGGGTGAGGGACCAGATCGTACTGATTTCTTGGACTGATTCGAGGGGTTTTGGGGATAAAGGAATTGGGGAATCGGTTCTAGGGATTTCACGGGTCGGGGAATTGGGTCGACTGAAAATGGGAAATGGAATTGGGGGTGGGCTTTTCTGAGGAGGAGAAAATGAAGCGTGTTTGTGTAATATGTGTATTATGTATTGTTTGCAGAGATGAGCCAATTTCGCGAATAAGGAACGATTTTAGCCCTGATTGTAGATTAAATTGGAAAATTGAGGGGTTGCACGGGCAGGATATAAATTAGCCTATGCTTTGTAATTTTAACCTTTCCTTTGAAATTGATTAATTTACTTTAATTAAATTTAATTAATTAATTTTAATCCAAATAATTTTAATTATCTAATTCTAATTTAACTTTATTTTAATAATTGATTCTCATTTAAAAATAATTTAGCCGTTAATTATATCTCGGGACGAAATTAGGTGTCAACAAGGTGCACTTAGAAAAACAACATAATGACTGTTTTGACCTAAATCGAGATATGACAACAACTCGAATTTGTTTTAGGGTTGATTAATAATTTGCTTGTATCAAAGTTATGATCGAGCTGAGATAGAAAATTAACGAGGAAAATGCTTAACGAAATGAATGAAGCAAGAAATAAATGAACTGATAAAACGAGGCAAAGCCTTAAAAGAAAGAACGTAAGTAAAGTGTTGCCTTTCAGGATGCCTATATTGGTTACAAATGAGTCCTATGTATAGTTGACGAAAAGAATAACGTTATAGCCATAATAACTATGCTTTTATGGCCATTACTCTGTATTTGATCGTGGTCAGCTCATGATCTTCTTCTTAAATACCTGGGTAACGGCCGACAATTACAAAGATCAGGTCTTGTTATGACGATGTGTTGTACTTGCTCGAAGACATTTTTTGGTGGTGATTATTTTGAGATCTGTACCTTGGGCTCGGTTTTGCTTCTCCTCCGAGGTGGTCTTTCGAGGCAAAGGGTCATGCCATCTCCCTTCGTGGACTCGACTCTGAATATTGACTTGAGCCGAGTCTTGCACCCTCGCTCAAGGTCTCAGTGGTTTTTTTACCAAATATAGATAGTCCCCCCACTATTCGAGCAGTTGTCAGATCTGTCGAGGAGTGGAATGAGCTTAGATGAGAGATCGACGTGGCTGTTCATGCGTTGCGAAATTCGAAAGCGGCGGTTGTCACTCCATATTCCCATCAATCACGCGTGGCAATCACTGATTGGGCGTGATTTCTTGCTTTGCCTTCCCCATGTAATTGCAATCACGCTGCCTTAACCTATATATAGCCGCACCTTTTCTTCTTCTTCTTCACGTATTTTATTGCTTTTAACAGTAAAATTCCTGAATTTTTCTTCTATTGCTGTCCAAGAACTCTTTTCTGAGAAATGTCAAAGCCAAATTCACCAAATTCTCCACCCTCTTTTGTCGACATTATGATTATTGGCGGTGAATTAGTGAACATTCCCGAACCCTTGAGTATTATTGTTCCCCCTGATTTTAACATGGGTGATCTTCCTCAATCAAGTGGTTTGGGCCAAGAACAATGCCTTATGGTCGGCGACGATGATGTTACCATGAAAGACATTGGTAACGATGAGCTTCTTTTGGATGATCTCGAGCTTGAGCCTCACCATGTTATTCCTTCAACAATTGACCTCTCGAAGGACTTTGTCATGCAGCTTCAGACCGAGTCGGATACCAGGAGGAAGAGAAATATCCCTGTTAATGATACGCCAAGTTTGATCACTCAGGCGAACATTCATTTGGTTCGGTCTAATTGCAATTCGGGTCCTGAGGTCAAGGTTGGTATTCCTGCCCCTGAGAGCCGAGTATACGATAGAGTCGAAGGGCGCTCTTTTTAACCTACCTTTTCACAATAGAGTTCTCTTTTCCTATCCTTGAGGTGTTGGACGCCTTTTGCCGCACCTATCAATTATGCATAGCCCAAACTGGCCCCGGGATGTGGAGGCATGTTCAATGCCTTGAATTTTTTAGTAAGCTAGCTGGGGTAACTTTTACTCTTGATCATCTTTTGTACCTTTTCTACCCCTCCCTTCACAAGGACGGAATCATCCAGCTTAACAAACGAGGCTTGTACTCGTTGATTACGAAAAGCGAGGACATCGAGGATCGTGGATAGAACGAGCGCTTCGTTCTTTTTCCTATTGACCTTTTGTCCCCGAAGCCTGAATTTCCCGAGCGATGGAACCAAGCATGTAAGTATTCTCCTTGGTGTTTTTCCTCGGTTATTTTTTTATTTCGCTTCGACACTTCTTTTCTTAACTCTCCTTCTTTGACTTGCTTTAGCCGAGGCTATCCCGATTGTCCTTCCAAAGGACTTGACCCAATGGGTCCAAGCTATTATCGATGCCAAACCCAGATCGGAAAGGTTATGGATGGTTTTGGCTGCCTTGGACGAGAATTGATGGGCATGCAAACGGCATAGTAATTTATCCTCAATCAAATTAATGTTCTTCATATTTTTCTCGAGTCGCATTTTTTCGGTGAATCATCATCTTTCTTTGTTGTAGGTCTCCCAAAGAGGGTGATCACCGCGCCGAAGGAGAAGAAACGAAAGAAAGGAAAAAAGGAGGAAATCCCCGAAAGGGGGATGCTTTGAGTGTCCTTCAATGTTTGATTGGAAACCTTTCGAAGGGAAAAGAAAAAGAAGGGCATGAAGATGGAGAGAAAGGGACAGCCTCCGAGGGGTCAGGTGACCTTGGGGCCAAGACAGGTTGAGTGTTTGTCTCTTCGGTTTTCATTTTTCCTTTTGCTTCGTTTTTTGGCTAATTATGCTTTTCCCTTACCTTTTAGTTTTGAAAAGGAAGAAGTCGTCTTTGGAGAGAATCTCGGAAGTGAAACGGGCCAGAATGGAGCCTGTCCCTTTCCCCGAGCTCACTCCTACCGAGGAGATACAAAAGGAACAAGGAGAGGTTGTAGTTTCCCCTCCTTGCGAGCCAAAGTCGGTTCAGGTCGCTGATAAAGGTAAAGAGGTAGCTCAGCCTTCAACTGCAGTAGAAATGGACGATGTTCAACTACCTCGAGTGGGAGACAAGACTCTTCGAGTTGCTTCCGAGCCTGCTCCTAACTCAGCTTCTTGGAAACAAATTTGTTACATCGAAATTCCCTCCGATCTTTGTCTCCTTGATGGTGATATTCAGGTTCCGATTAGTCTTCATGGACTCTTGGGTCCGTTGTAGCATGACCGCCTCGGGAAGGCTCATATTGCTGATTTGATGGACGATGCTGCTCAACACGCTATTTCATGTTTGCGTTTCCTTTCTCAGATTTTCTTTTCGGCCTCAGTTTTGCTTTCTTTCTGAATTTTCTGAGATTTCCTCTGTAGTGTTACACAAACTCTATCAGGGCTGCCAAGACTGAGTTCCATTGAGACGAATATCTCAGGAAAATGAAGGTGACAGCGGGCAGGCCTCGAGTCTCAGATGAAGAGTCTTGAGAAAGAGTTTTTGAGCACAAGGCTTGAGCTTGATCAAGCCAAGAATGCTGCTGAAAAGTCTAATCTCGAAATGGTCAAAGCCCTCGAGGCTAATGCGCTAAGAAGTTTTATGCTGACTTGAGGCAGAAGTTACTCAAAATGAATGAATTGGCCAGAGAGAAAGAGCAGCTAGCCGGGGAGAAAGAGCGGCTCGAAAGTGAGGTCAAGGCTTTGTAGAGCAAAGTTGATTCTTTCTCCTCGAGGCGTGGGATGAGGAGAACCCGAGCCAAGGTTGATAAGAACTAGGCTGTTTTTCAAACGAGGCTAAAAACTTTGAAGGAGTGTCGTAGCAGAGCTAACCTCGATGCAGAGATCGCTAAGGCTGAGAGTGATGCTACCACGGCTCAAAAGTTAATGAAAAGTCTTCCTTCGAGCAGCGGGAGCTCGGATGACGAGGAAGATGATTCCGAGGTGGAAGTTTAGAGTAGCATCTCTATTTCTTTTTTGTTGTCATTTTCCGTTATTGATTTCAAGCCACTTGTTTTGTAATTGCTTTTTCCTTTGAGACTTTTTATGAATGAAACTTCTCTTTTTGAGAATATTGAGTTGACTTGCAAGGCTCTTCATATTTTTTCTTTTTCGAGCTAGCTTAGGACGACGTCTCGCCCTTGAGCCTGAGGCTTAAATAATAATAGGCTATGCATATCAGATGACAATAAAAAGATGTTGAATCAAAGTTTATTTCATTGATAAAGTGCATTTACGAGCCTTTATTACAAAAGACGTCTGGTCGCAACATGACTTAGGCGGGAAAACTAAAAGATCAACAGCTAGAGTTGAAGATTTTCCTATAGATCAGCGGTGAGCCAACCATCCTTTCTCCGTGGTGGTGCACCTTTAAGTTATTTCATTCATGTCATTTATTATTTTTGACATCCGGAATATTTTATTCAAAAATCTATATTTTAGATGTTCACGACTTATGGTAGAGCACTAGACCTTTAATTTGTACTTTCCGCGTACTTCAATAATAAAGTCGCATCTTAAATTTTATTATATTTTTCTTCAGTATTATTGAAATATATAGCAAATTTAGCAAGTGGGTTCGCCCGACAGGGTTAGTTGACTGTCCAGAATTTTGGGTCGTGACAGTCTAGGCGGCATTTTGTTATCGCGTAAAACACCGAAGGCGGGCCTCCACTTTATCCGTCCTGCCCCTACACGATGAGTGACTGCATCATCAATTTCTCCATTACCTTAGATAATTGAGCCGAGATGCTTGAAGCTTCATTTCTTGGGGATAGCTTGTGTATCAAGCATCACTTCTATTTTTGGCTCATATGATGCATCACTAAACTTTCACTTCATGCACTCCATTTTCGTCCTGCTCAGCCTGAAACTTTTAGACTCCTGAGTCTATCTCCAAATCTCGAACTTATCATTAACCCCACTGCGTGTCACGTCGACCAAGACTATGCCACCTGCAAATAATATACACTACAAGATCTCCCCTTGAATACTCTGTATTGATTCATCAATCTCAAGAGCAAATAAAAAAGGGCTAAGCACTGACCTCTGGTGTAGCCCCATCTCTACTGAGAGAATTACATAATATGTACTCACTTAAGTAACTAATACACTTGTAGGGGACAAAAAGTATGCATAAATATACAAGTAATGCATGAAGCGTGAGGAAAATCATATAGGCAGTTTTTACTTCAAGATAGCCAATAGTAAGATATAGGAGGGACGCAACATTAATATGCAGAAACCAAGTAGGAGGATGGACAGAGGGTACATGATTGCCAAGTTTGGAATTATGAAGCTATCGTGGGAAACTATGTATGAACCATTGCTAGTAAAACTTATAATCGATGGGAAAGATGGTGAATCACATCTACTTGAAGGGGAAGGATTGGCGGTTGTATATGACTCCAATTTGTTATATTTGGTATTAGAAGAAGATTTTTCAGATTGAGGACATGTTTTCCAGTGAATATGTGCATAATGGATGGCTTACACTTGCTGGAAAATACTTCGTAAAAAGTAGATATCAGTGGGGGATAGGAAAATAAAGGCAAGACGTTGGAGGAGGTGAGTCAGGAACAATTAACGTTCGAAAACATAACTTTGTATGCTGGTTACCTATGTAGGAGAGATATTGACATCCAATTTTGTATCTCTATTTCTTATTTGGCTACATTTAATTTAAGGAGCAATGATAATTTTGCGAATAAAATTGTATTAAATGGTATGAATTTAATTGTGCAATTGTTATTATTAATATTAATGTTTATTTAATTATTATTATTATTATTATATTATATAATCACATCATGGATGCTATTTCTTATATACGAATCTCAATTATGGTTGTTTGTATAATTACATCATATGCCCCATTTTATAATTATAGGTGACTACATATATTTAATTACTACTAATTTTAGCATATGTGCGTTGCATGTAATATCTCACATAAAAAATTAAAGATTTTGTATCTCCAATATTTTGATCATATGTTTATATGAAGCCATAGCTCTTCACCAAGCCATGTTTCTTTGAGTTTAACAAAGAGTCGTATATATAATGGTAATGAATGGAGAAAATGAAAAGTCATTACCTCCAACAGTTACTTTCTAGCTATTTTAGTAATTTTTATCCCTATATTTATATTTGTAATGAATGCATTCATTTTCTTTAAACTGTGGAGATATTGAAAAATAATAGTAAAATAGTACAAGAACAAGACAAAAGTATATGAGAGGAGAAGGAAGAACTTGTATACTCAATGTGTTTCAAGTGTGTCTTCCATAGAAAAAGTGTCCTCTATTTATAGGACTCCAGTACATAGGAAGTTACAAGTCATCCCTAAATGAGGAATTAAGTAGGAGAAAGTGGGGAAGAATTAAGTAGGAGAAAGTGAGGTAGTAAATCATATGTTACAAGTGAATAAATGGAGAGTAGTGGAGAGTAGTGGTCATCCACATTTATACTACATACATTTATTTGTAACACTCCCCCTTGGATGAACATTTGGAAGATAATGTGCCTCGTTAAAGGCTTACTAGGAAAAAACCGGTGGGAAAAAACCTAGTGAAGGAAAAAGAGTTCACATATCCTGTAATACGCATTTAGAGCTGCCTCATTAAAAACCTACAAGTAAAATCCAAGTGGGATAAAACCTTGTTAAGGGAAAAAGAGTACATCGCGTATTTTACTCCCCCTGATGAAGACACTCCTTGACATCTCGAAGACGACGCATTCCAGTCTTGTAAACGAGCTTCTCAAATGTTGAGGTTGGCAATGCCTTGGTAAAAAAATCCGCCAAATTATCACTCGACCGTATTTGTTGAACATCTATTTCACCAATATTTTGAATATCATGAGTGAAAAAGAATTTTGGTGAAATGTGTTTTATTCTGTCTCCTTTAATATATCCTTCTTTCAGTTGCTCAATACACGCGCAATTATCTTCATATAATATTGTTGGAATCTTCTTCAAAGGAAAATCACAAATGTGCTGAATATGTTGAGTCATTAATCTCAACGAAATGCATTCCCGACTTGCTTCATGAATAGCCAATATCTCTGCATGATTTGAAGAAGTAGCAGCAATAGTTTGTTTCACTGAACGCCATGAAATAGCTGTACCTCCACATGTAAACAAATAGCCAGTTTGGGACCGACCTTTATGTGGATTAGATAAATAACCAGCATCGGCATAACCAATCAATTGTGACTTGGATTCATTCGAAAAGAACAAACCCTTATCAATAGTGTCTTGGAGGTATCTAAGTATATGCTTAATACCATCCCAATGTCTTTGAGTTGGGGAAGAAATAAACCTTGCCAATAAGCTTACAGCAAAAGCTATGTCTAGCCGAGTTTTGTTGGCAAGGTACATTAGTGCACCAATTGCACTAAGATAAGGTACTTCAGCACCAAGAAACTCTTCATCAATGTCACAAGGTCGAAACAGATCTTTATTCACATCAAGTGATCTCACAATTATTGGAGTACTCAACGGATGTGATTTATCCATGTAAAATCTTTTCAAGACCTTTTATGTATATGTAGATTGATGAACAAATATTCCTTTAGGCAATTGCTCAATTTGTAGGCCAAGACAAAATTTTGTCTTTCCAAGATCTCTCATCTCAAATTCTTTCATTAAGCATTCCATTGCCTTTGGGGGCTCTTCAGGAGTCCCAATGATATTCAAATCATCCACATACACAGCTATTATGACATAGCCAGACCCGGACCTTTTTATAAAAACACAGGGACAAACTGGGTTATTTTTGTATCCTTGTTTCAACAGGTATTCGCTAAGGCGATTATACCACATGCGTCCCGATTGTTTCAACCCATACAAGGATTTTTGAAGCTTTATTGAACAAGCTTCTCGGGAGCCTTTAAATGCCTCAGGCATTTTGAACCCTTCGGAGATTTTCATAGAAATTTCGTTGTCCAATGAACCATATAAATAGGCTGTGACAACATCCATTAGATGCATATCAAGTTTTTCTCGTACTGCCAGACTTACGAGATACCTGAAGGTGATTGCATCCACCACGGGAGAATATGTTTCCATATAATCAATGCCAGATCTTTGCGAAAATCCTTGTTCCACAAGTCGTACTTTATATCTAACGACTTCATTTTTCTCGTTTCGTTTTCGCACAAATACCCACTTATAACCCACTAGCTTTACACCTTCAGGTGTTAGGACAATTGGTCTGAAAACTTCACGTTTTTCAAGTGAAGTCAATTCTGATTGAATTGCATCTTTCAATTTTGGCCAGTAATTTCTCTGTCGACATTCTTTGACAGATTTTGGTTCAAGATCCTCATTATGTTGCATCACATCAACAACAACATTAGATGCAAAAGTGCTGTCGACAACAATATACTTCCGGTTCCATATTTTTTCGGTAGAGACATAATTCATTGAGATCTCTTTAATTTTAGTATTTTTAGGTACTCGAGCCTCTCCGGAAGAGGACTTATCAATTGTTATGTCTTTATGCTCTTCTTGAGCAATTACCTCCATATTTTGATCTTTTTGGTCAATTGCTCCTTTTCTTTTTCGAAGATTTTTATCTTTGGAACCGGGTGGTCTACCACGCTTCAAGCGTGCCTTAGACTCACTTGCACTTATTGATTGTCCTACCGGGACATCAACTCGAACAGGAGCATTTGCAGCTGGAATGTAGGATTTAGTAACCCTTGGTAGGTCAGTGAATGCATCTGGCAGTTGATTTGCAATATTTTGCAAATACACTATCTTTAGAACTTTTTGTTCACATTGATTTGTACGAGGATCTAAATGAGATAGTGTTAATGCATTCCAGTCAATATCTTTTTTCAGCTGCTTATTCTCTCCCCTTAATGTTGGGAAAACTGAGCAATTGGCACATATACCGCACATCCAAAAATTCTAAGATGGGAAATATTTGGCTCCAGACCAAAAAGTCAATTATAGTGGGAAGAATTTATGATAACTTGTCGGCCTAATCCGAACAAGAGCTGCCTCATGCAAAATAGCATGACCCCATACTGAAATGGGTAATTATGTTCTCATAAGCATTGGTCTAGCCATTAATTGGAGGCTTTTGATAAATGATTCTGCTAGACTATTTTGAGTATGAACATGAGCAACTGGATGTTCAACTGGATACAATAATCATTAAATGCTTGAGATGTAAACTCACCAGCATTATCAAGACGAATTGTCTTAATAGCATAATCTGGAAATTGTGCTCTCAATCTTATTATTTGAGCAAGCAACCTCGCAAATGCCATATTGCGGGTTGATAATAAGCACACATGTGACCAACTTGTAGATGCATCTATTAAAACCATAAAATATCTGAATGGTCCATATGGAGGGTGTATGGGCCCACATATATCACCCTGTATACGTTCCAGAAATGCAGGGATCCTGATCCCAACTTTAGATGCTCTAGTAATAAGCTTTCCTTGAGAACAGGCAGCACAAGAGAATTCTTTAAATTAAAGAATCTTTTGGTTCTTCAATGGATGCCCATTTGAATTCTCAATTATATTGCGCATCATATTATAACCGGGATGGCCCAACTTGTCATGCCAAATAATAAAATCATTTGATTCAGTAAACCCTTTGTTTACTATGGCATGTAATTCAATTGTACCAATGTTTGTGTAGTACAAACCGGAGGAAAGAGCGGGGTGCTTTTCAAGAATATATTTCTCACCCGACTTTACTGTAGTAATATAAAGATATTCAATCTTTCCTTCAGTTTTAGTCTCAATATGATAGACATTTTGGCGAATATCCTTGAAACTTAACAAGTTTCTTTGAGATTTACTACAATACATGGCTTCATCAATAGCCAAACTTGTTCCTCCAGGTAATAATAAATTGGCTTTGCCATAACCTTCAACCAACTTTGTACTACCACATATTGTACTAACATTGGACTCTTTATTAATCAAATAAGAAAAATATTTCTTATCCTTTAAAATTGTGTGCGTTGTAGCACTATCCAAGAGACATATATCTTTGTTATTGAGCTTGAATCCAACTGAAGACTGGGAAATTTCTATTTTCTAGGCTTACCGCTGGGAAAGCTTGAAACTTGACTTATAGAATATTAGAGCTCTTCGGGCTGATAACGTGTTGCAAAATAATAGTAAAATAGTACAAGAACAAGACAAAAATATATGAGAGGAGAAGAAAGAACTTGTATACTCAGTGTGTTTCAATTGTGTCTTCCATAGATAAAGTGTCCTCTATTTATAGGACTCCAATATATAGGAAGTTACAAGTCATCCCTAAATGAGGAATTAAGCAGGAGAAAGTAGGGAGGAATTAAGTTGGAGAAAGTGGGATAGTAAATCATATGTTACAAGTGAATAAATGGAGAGTAGTGGAGAGTAGTGGTCATCCACATTTATACTACATACATGTATTTGTAACAGGTGAGAAATTTGGTCTATTTTAAAAATAAGAAAAATGGACAAAAAGAAAGGAAAACGTAAAAAAATTGAAAAAACGATAAATGTGATCCTTAGCTAAAGAGAGGTGCCACATCACTTTTCTTAGGCCCAGGGTTTTATGTATATATAGATTTGTCAAAAATGCTATAAAAAACACCATTTTTTATGTGAATTGAGCAATTTTAGATATGGTCTTGATTTGCTGAGCACTTTTTTCATGGTCTTACATTTTTAGCACATTTAAAGATATTTCCACGTCTATCTCTACTTCTTTTCCTTCTCTCTAGTTGACCGGCGTTGACCGCCACCGGCCGCCCCCAGAATGTTGCTAAAATTACAACCCCAAATTCGTCTTGACCTCCTTTTTTCGTTTCTACCATTAGTTTTTCGAAACTCATACTAAATTAATGTAGATCTTACTTCAAAAATACAAAAAAAAATTTCTTTTTTCATTGTTACGACGGTCAGAATTAGAAATTTAAATTGCTGGAGTATTCTCCTTAGAGCAGTCTGAAGAGTTCAACATTTGGCATTTCTTCTAGTTGGAATTATCTATTTAAGAATCAACCCATAAAGGGGTGCTCTTAAAGTCTATCCAGGTAAAAAAGGATAAGTTACCTGGTAGAGTTTTATAAGAGGACCACTACTTTATATACTGTTATATATGCAGTAAAAGACTGAAATAAACAGAAGGTATCTTTCTACTATTCTCCCAACTACTTTTCTCTACCAAATATTGGGTGTTTAGACTGTGGATAAAGGGGTTGCTCCGTCACTGTGACAACCACTGACGATCAGTGATTCCAGCCGTGGTCAAGATCCTACCGCTTCCGTTTACGAGAATAACAATTAAGTTCTCGGAATTTATATTTTAATTAATCTATTTAGTAATGATTTGTGATATATGCATATGAATCCTTTATTGATGTCAGATATCATAGGCTGATTTTCTGATTTAGAAAAATTTACAATTGTTTTGTTCTTCGTGAATAACAAAAGACATGCTCAACAATAATCTGATTGTTTTTTTACTGTACAAAAGAGATGATTATATAAGTTTTATTGTTATTCTCTTATCGTATGTTAAAAAAAAAAAAAGCTTATTGTTCATTGGGATAGGGATAGTAAATATTCGAATTGAAATATGTTTCAGATATTAACATCAGATTTTCTAAGCAATCTGATCCAAATAAACAAAAGAAAAAAAGATAGCATAAATGAAATCAGTTTTCATAATCACCACCCAAATGCTGGCGTGAAACACTGTTAACCACTAGAAAAGGCTCCGGTGAGGGCGACAGTTATCCATTAAAAAAAATTATTTTTTTTTCTCTGCCTCAGCGCCACCTTTAACAACCATCTGTCGTGTTGAAAACTTCGTCGAATGCGACGTCAACCGATTTACACTGCTAAAAAAAAAGTTTTTTGTTTGGAGCAGTGTTATTCTAAAATGGTGGCCAGAGAGTAGAGCTTGGTGCTCCCATGGGTGGAGTTCTATTGATTCGATGACTAAAACAAAGGTTTTTATTTCTCCCATTTTTTTGCTTGGTGCGGCTGCTACAGAGAAATATGAGAAAAGGAGGAGATGTAATAAAAGTAGGGGTTTTCCTTTATTAATTTCTAAAATTACATTAAAAAAAATATAATAATATTTTTTACTATAGCTGGTGAGACCCACTTTGACTTTAGCATCAAATTTTGTTCCGAGTTTTCTTTAATGACCATAAGAACTGAGCCTCAATGTTATAACAAGAGTGTTTTACATATATAGGCAAAAGCAAGTTTGGCCTTACTTTCAAATAGACATTAGGACTGTTTCACCAAAGGCTAGCCAATATTTACGATACATAAATATGTTTACGTGGATTACTGATCGCTAATTAGTAGTATTATCAATTAGTTTGGTTGATGCTAGTCTCGGGCAATATTTTATGAATAATCAAGTAATTCATCATCGTTTCACTTTTTCTACCAGCGAGTCATCAACGTACCATATCACCTCTCCATTTTTTAAAGATGTAACTATTTCAAAGCTTTACCATGTTTCATGCAAAACAGATAATGAAACAATTAGTAAAAATAAAACTTAGATAAAGAGCAAAATAAAGTATGCATATAAAGTGCATAAATTAAGAATATGCATCCAATTTGCATATTAGATGCATATTTTATATAACTCATACCACATGTGAATTATTGTAATATTTATTACCGAGTTAATTAGAGCATATTGAAGGAATATTGAAATGATATTAAATATAACTCATACATCAGGTGCATATTGAAGGCATATTTCTTTAAAACTCATACTACACGTGCATTTTAACATACCAAGTATATGTAACCAATATACTTGGACAATAAACAAAAAGTTGTCGTGTCTTTTGATATACAGACTTTTGAATTTTTATTTTAGATTTCCTATTTGGATGATGCGTTTAGGCATGAAAGTAGGAGAAAATCAAGTGATACGAGATTGTGTTAAATTATTTAGGATATATCCAAAATTTAAAAATATACTCCAAAAATTCAGTCATGACCCATCATTTCTCCCTAAAATAAAAAGTGTTTCACTTCCCAATATGGAGAGACATAAATATTCACCGTGTACCAATATTAACTCTGTGTAAAAAATTTTGAGTTTTTAGATTACCGCTTTTTGTATTTGTTTGCTTTAAATTAGGAGAAACTTAAGTTAATTGATTTAGTATGAAATATTTAATAAATATTTTTAATTAGTGAGATAAGATCACATCTAAACATAACTACCCTCATCTATTTAGTTCCCCTAAAAGTAAGCATGGAAGGTGGAAAGTGTTTACTAAAAAAATGTATATGACATAGTGTTAAATATCTATAAATCATAAATAAACAAAAAATGTGTCTATTTTTTGTTAAGGACTCTTATAAATGTCTATGCCACGTAATTTTCTCTTATAATAAAGTAAGTGAAAGTGGCGAAACTAGGCTAGAGCCCTAATTAGATTTGGTTGGCAGAGTATGAGAATTGGGCTATCAGTCCACTAAAATTTCTTTGCTTAAACTGGTAGAAGATAGGCAGAATTGGGAATATAGCTAATTTCATTTTTTTTAGTTAATGGGTCACTAACAAATACATTTTTACTCTTATTCTAATAATAAGAAAATGACCTATTAGAAAAAATAATAGATTCTGATTATTTTCTTCTTAATTTCAGATTTACGAAATTTAGTCAAATAGACTTAATTTTCTGAATATAAATTTAGTATTTATTTTCTTGATAGAATATTTTTTTTTACTATCCCAATTGAATGAAATATTAATTTTTTTAATGTTAAGTATATTTTTTAATTAGTTAACAATTGCATGATTTGTTAAATAGTTTAGCATGCTTAAAATGTTAATTAGTTTAATATTAATTTAATATTGTTAATTTATTTAATATTTTAGAAATATTAATTAGTTTAGTATTTAATATATTTGTTAATTCATTTAACGAATACATAAACGGTTATTTAGTTTAACATTTGACCTTTTTTTAATTTAATATGTTAAATAAAATTTAAGTTAAAGTTAATTTGTTTAACTTAGATCCATACGGAATATATATGAACATTAAAATAAAATATTGTTTTAAAAATAATTAAGACATTAAGCTAAGTTGTTGACTAGGTTAGTTTTTATGTAATTAATTTTTGGACGATGACTAGGAACATAGTGAACTTTCGACTCCATTTTTAATATATGTGTTTATTAACTTAATCAACTTAGTGCTTATTATCCGGATATGTATGTATGTTGAACATAGAACTTACGTTCAGAAATTTCTTTCTTTAGATCCTCACTGAATTTTTTTATTTTGTTAAAAGAATGTCTACTGCTGCTAAAAATATTGTTGTTGAGATCAACAAAGGGTTGAAACTCAATGGTGACAACTATGAGACTTCGAGCTTAAAAGTTCAATATGTGCTTAAAGATAAAGAGGCTCTGGAGGCAATTAACATCATCATGGATGAGCCTGAGGAAGGGACCACGGCTCAGCATAGGCGTGACCGTGTGGCTTATGACGCTTGAAAAAAGAAAGACTCATTGGCTCGCATTACGTTGCTGCGCACCTTAGATGATGATATCTTAAGGGAATTTAAGGATCAACAAAGAGCTATGGGCTTTTGGGTTGCTGTGAAGAATAGGTTTGGTACCTGTTCTGTTGCAAGGCTTCGATCCTTAACAATCAAGTTGCATTCATACAAGAAGCACCCAGAACATCGTGAGAACACATCTGAGGCATATGACAAACATGATTGGGGAGTTAAAAGATGTTGGTCATGTGTTGACCGATGAGCAATAAATTCATGCTGTCATAAGGTCCTTACCTAATTCTTGGGATCATATGAAGATGCATTTTACCCACAACCAGCTAATCACGTCTCTGGAAGATGTCCGAAGATCTCTTGAGCTGGAGGAGGATCCTCTTGAGGCTGCTAAGCCAACAACTGAGTTGCACATGGCAATATCCTCTAAGGCCAAGGGTGGCTCAATGAAAAAGAATTGGAGTAAAAAAGAGAGGACCAACTCAATCTCAGCCTTTTAAAAGAGCAAGGGCAGAACAACAAGGCAATAACAAACATCCCAAACATGTCAATATTGCAAATGTGAAATGCTTTAACTGTGACAAAAAAGGTCACTATGCTAAGGATTGCTCAGAGCCTCTTAGAAAGGTATTTCACAAAACTCAAACTAGTGAACTTTTTGTTTCTACATGATGTCCTCTATGCTCCAGGAATTCGTCGGAATATTATTTCTATTATTGTTTTGCTAAGGCTTGGATTTAGCTTGTTTTTCCTTGACAATTCTGTCAAATTGACTTTAGGTTCAACTTTATTTGGTTTTGGTCATGTGACCGGAGGTTTTATTATTATGGATTTGGATTATGATTCATTTAATAATAATGCTAGTTTTTCTATATTTGCTTCCTCACATAAATATGATAGTGATGTAAACAAATGGCATGCTAGACTTGATCATATGGGCCAACAAAGAATGCAAAGGTTAGCAAAACAAGGTTTGCTTACTGGCATTGAACATGTGGAATTGTCCACTTGTGAAAATTGTCTAGCAGGAAAATCCTCAAGAAAACCCTTTGATAAAGTGACTAGAGCTGAATATCCCTTGCAATTAGTCCATTCGGACATCTGTGGGCCCTTGAATGTTAGGGCTAGGCATGTCGTACTATTACATTACATTTATAGATGACTACACGTGTTTTGGTTATATCTATTTAATTTTCCACAAATCAGAAGCAATAAGTTGTTTCAAATGCTATATGAGTTTAGTGGAAAATCAATTAGATAGAAAATAAAAATCTTCGAACTGACCGAGGTCGAGAGTACTTGTCAACTCAATTTAATGAGTTATGTGATGAAAAGGGAATTGTTCATCAGTTGACTATCCCAAATACACCACAACAAAATGGCGTTGCGGAGAGAAGAAACAGGATGCCCCTAGAAATGGTTAGATCAATGATGGTACAAGCTAACCTCCCAATTAGTTATTGGGGTGATGCATTGCTTACTGCTACCTATGTACTTAACTGAGTGCCTACAAAATCAGTTGCAACCACTCCATATGAGTTATGGACTGGAAGAGCACCCAACCTAAGTATATTAAGACCTTGGGGTTGTGCTGCCTATACACATGACTCTTCTCACAAGCATGGAAAATTAGGCCCCAATAGAAAGAAAAGTATCTTTATAAGATACTTAGAAACCTCAAAGGGTTATCTATCTTTCGGTCGACAAGACAGCGAGAGTGTAACTGAATTTGAATCACGGTATATCACATTCCTAGAGGGTGAGTTTTCTAAAAAGGGAGGGGTAGGTCAAGACCTAACAATGTTTGAGATAGAGGTTCAAGATAAACAAAGATCACTTCATTCGAGTGGGAGAAATTTAACAGATGATGAATTGGTTTCTCATCAACAACCTCCTTCATCATCGGATACAAATGTAAGTAATCATTTGACATCAAATAGTGACTAAATGGATCTTGTTCCAAGTGGAAGTGAGATGGTCACTGATCTTGTTCCAAGTGGGAGCTGGATAGCTGTTCTTGATCCAAGTCGGAGCAACGTTGATCCAAATGGGACCAATGAAGAAGAATCACAAAAGGACGTGGTTTACGTAAAAAGATTCCCCACCGATGATTTGATGTTGAAGGCGCTGAACTTTTTATGTTGATCTTGCGAGTACAAAATGAGCCTAAAAATACAAAAGAGGCTTTCTCATGCCCTTCTATGAAAAAATGGATAAAAGCAATAGAAGATGAAATGGAGTCAATGAGAGTCTACAAAGTCTGGAAACTAGTTGATCTCCCGAAAGAACACAGAGCTATTGGGAGCAAATGGGTTCTCAAGATTAAGGTCAAGGCTAATGGCACATTTGAGAGATATAAGGCTCGACTAGTGGCGAAAGGTTATACACAACAGGAAGGAATAGACTACGAAGAGACTTTCTCACCTGTTGTGCGATTTAACTCAATTCGCATGATTCTAGCTATAGTAGCAAGTTTAGATCTTGAATTACATCAGATGGATGTAAAGACTGCCTTTCTCATGGAGAATTAGATGAAGAAATTTATATGGAACAATCCGAATGTTTCATTGAAAAAGGTTACAAACAAAAGGTTTGTAGACTTTTGAAGTCTATTTATGGCCTCAAATAATCTTCAAGGCAGTGGTATATACACTTTCAAAATGTGATCATATCCAATGGTTTTACTATGGTTGATGAAGACCATTGTGATTTTACCAAGAGATTAAGAAATAAGCTTGTAATTCTAACATTGTATGTCGACGATATACTTATAGATGGAAATGATAAGGAGTTATTAAACGAGGTAAAGGCCTAGTTGTCGTCTCAGTCTGAGATGAAAGATATGGGTGAAGCTGCATATATTCTTAGAATCAAGATTTCAAGAGATGGTCCTAAGAAACTATTATATCTCTCTCAAGAGAATTACGTTAGGAAAATTCTTGAACGATTTAACATGCAAAATAGCAACCCAATTGATACTCCTATCAGCAAAGACCATAGCTTGGAAAATCATTTGTGTCCTCAGACTCTTGAAGAGACAGAAAAGATGAAGCGAGTCCCTTATAGAAGCGCAGTCAGATGTCTAATGTATGCTATGGTGTGTAATAGACCTGCCATTTGTCAAGCAGTTGGCTTGGTGAGTAGATATCAATCCGATCCAGGTCCAGCACTGTCACGACCCAGTTTTGGGGCCGTGACTGGCACTTAGGAGCTAGTGCCCCAAGCAATCCTTATCAAAATTTTACAGAAAATCAACCAACAACCAAATATCCTTACGCATTAACAATAAAAATACCACGTTTATCTCCAAATACTACGAGAACAATCCAACAGGGTCGTAATAAGTTTGTAGACACCAAATACTCGCAAGAGTAACTTATTAATGAATAATCCAACTGGTTACCCAACTGACAAAACGAATGACTAATAAATGACTAAATGGAGAGACTCTAAGAATTTCAAAGAAGGGCAATAATAAATAAATGAAACTCTTGCCCATGCGAACTAATGCGGGACTCACCAGGAATATCAACTCACGGCTCTAAGAATGGAAATCCTCGGTTACGGCACCTGTGGTCTCTGAAAAAATATAGCGAGGGGTGAGTCGCAACTCAGTGAGTAACAACACATATCCACAACCATTTTAAGTGGGGACAAGTCAAAAACATGCCAGTATATCTTATGCAGAAATATACATATAATTTGACTGTCACTTTAAGAATAACAAACAGAAATCAGTCTTTTCAAGTAATTTTTATAAACAGTAACCAATATCAAACAAGTAATAAATTCAGTAATCACTATATTAAATCAAGTATATGGGTTTGGGAGATTTTCAAGAACAAACCATGTAATCAGTATAAATTCCTCCCTGAGGAAATCAGTAACGGTAAGCTAGTTATACCTTCCCACTAGAAGGGACTGTAACTGTAATCCGGAGTATACAAGGTGCACCAGGTCTAACGTACCCGTCGTTAGCTACGGGGTCTGTCAAGGTTCATCTCAAATATATATATATAATCCCTATACCAAGAACAAGGCATTTCAAGAAACAATTCAATATTTCACATAGCGGTAAAACATGTCAAGTAGCGGTAAAACAATATCCTGTAACGGTAAAATAATTCAAGTAAATATCTCGGTACATATCTTGTAAAAGGACCTGCCCCATGCAATTCAAAATATCCTGTAACACATTTTATTTCAAATCCAGTAGAAACAATGCAGGTTATGGAAACACAAATTGTGGTAAGATCATCACTCACAGTACAAACGCGCGTAGCTTAAGCGTATCTTCCACGAGCAATCCAACACCTCGTCCAGTCAATCTATAATCAAATTATATCAATCTCGTGTTAATTTTCTTGTTTAAGATAATTCATAACTAACATCGAATACCCATTAACCAAGTCCCTATTTGTGCTAGTGTATACAAATATTTCCTAGGTTTCCCTTCTCTGATTTGTTTAACAATTAGCTAACTATAATTAATAACGTTAATAGGCTGAGCGCGGAGTAAGGAAATTAGTCTTAGTCATAACCTTAGATTTCCTTTAGCCTTCTCTGCCAAAGGTAAATCAAAATCTCTGAGTACAAATTTTTTCCAAACTTAATATTTTAATCTAACCATAAAAATTTCATCTGAATAAGGATACATCTCATAAAGAAGTGATATACAATTACCTTGAGTTTCTCCTTCCTTTTCTTGCTTCTTTGAATTTTCTTTCCCAAACTTTTGCTTTGTTTTTGTTTCTGTTTGCCTAGGTGTTCGGAAGAAGCTTAAAATGGGTTTCCCTGATCCCTTTTGCTTGTGGACTCTGCCTTTTTGACTTTGGCATTTATTTTATTTTATTTTTAATTTTTTTTGAATGAAATGACTAGTTTACCCTCTATTTAATAGAGTATTACAATCTCTCCCCCTTAAGAAATTCGGTCTCCGAATTCAAACTGAGAGCATACCTGTAGGTTGAAATAAGTGAGGATACTTGGCTCGCATATCATCTTCCATTTCCCAAGTGGCTTCCCTAGTAGTATGGTTTTTCCACAAAACTTTCACGAACACAATTTCTTTTCTCCCTAACTTCCTTATTTGACTGTCAACTATGGCTATTGGTTCCTCTTCATAAGATAATTTCTCATTAAGTTGTATAGTCGGTGCCTCAAGCACATAAGAAACGTCTGGTACATATTTCCGTAACATAGATACGTGAAACATAGGATGAATAAAAGATAACTCGGGAGGAAGAGCCAAACTGTAAGCAACAGCTCCAACTCGTTCAAGTATCTCATAGGGTCCTATGAATTGCGGGCTCAACTTCCCTCTTTTCCCAAATCGTGTCACGCCTTTCATCGGGGAAACTCGTAAGAACACACGATCACAAACTGCAAACTCCAAGTCCTATTTCCTTTTATCTGCATAAGACTTTTTCCTGCTTTGAGCTGTGAGCAATCTCTGCCTAATCAACTGGACCTTATCAATAGCTTCTTGTATCAGGTCTGGTCCTAATACCTTAACTTCACCAGCTTCAAACCATCCAATTGGAGAACGACAACGCCTGCCATATAAAGCCTCGTAAGGAGCCATCTGAATGCTTGCCTGATAGCTGTTGTTATAAGCAAACTCAGCTAAAGGCAAGTAAGCATCCCAACTACCTCCAAAATCAATAATGCAAGCTCTCAACATGTCCTCCAATATCTGTATAGTACGTTCAGACTGACCGTCACTCTGAGGATGGAATGCGGTGCTAAGGTCTACTCTAGTACCCAATTCTCTTTGAAAGGACCTCCAAAAGTGAGAAGTGAATTGTGATCCTCTGTCAGAGATAATGGACAGTGGAACTCCATGGAGTCGGACAATTTCATTCATGTACAACTGTGCATATCTCGCACCACTGTAAGTAGTTTTAACCGGTAAAAAGTGTGCTGACTTTGTAAGCCGATCAACAATCACCCATACTGAATCATAACCTTTAAGTGTACGAGGTAGCCCAGTGACAAAATCCATGGTAACTCTTTCCCACTTCCACTCCGGAATCTCAAGCTGTTGTAGTAGTCCTGCAGGCCGCTGGTGCTCAGCCTTAACCTGTTGATAAGTCAAGAAACTAGCAACAAAGTTAGCAATATCTTTCTTCATACCTTCCCACCAATACAACTGCTTCAGGTCACAATACATCTTAGTGGATCCCGGATGTATAGTGTATCTAGAGTGGTGAGCTTCCTCGAGAATAACTCGTCTTAGCCCATCAATTTCTGGTACACATAACCGGTTACCTAGTCGGAGAACCCCATTATCATCAACAATCATATTCTTGCTTTTACCAGCTTGGACTTCATCTCGATATCTGAAAAAACGTTCATCCTCGTACTGAATGGCTTTAACACGTTCTACCAATGAAGACTTGGCTGGAATATAAGCCAATAACACCCTAGAATTAGTCACGCTGAACCTGATACCTGTACCTTCGAGCCTGTGAATATCCTTGGCCAACTGTCTCTTTGCAGGAGCTATATGTTCCAAACTACCCATGGACTTTCTGCTCAATGCATCAGCCACAACATTGGCCTTCCCTGGATGATATAGAATAGTGCAATCATAGTCCTTGAGAAGTTCCATCCAGCGACGCTGCTGAATGTTCAGATATCTCTGCTGAAAAATATACTTTAGGCTCTTGTGATCAGTATAAATTTCACATGTTTCTCCATACAAGTAGTGCCTCCAAATTTTCAATGCAAATACCACTGCAGCCATCTCCAGATCATGAGTGGGATAGTTCTGTTCATTCTTCTTCAATTGTCGCGAAGCGTAAGCTATCACACGACCATTTTGCATGAGAACACACCCTAATCCCACTCTCGAAGCATCAAAAAATACAGTGAATCCTCCCGAACCGGATGGTAAAGCTAGAATTGGTGCAGTGATCAAACATGTCTTGAGCTTCTGAAAACTCTGCTCACATTCATCTGTCTACTGAAACTTTGCACTTTTCTGCGTTAGCTTAGTCAATGGTGCTACTATTCTGGAAAAATCTTGCACAAAACGCCTATAGTAACCTGCTAAACCCAGAAAGCTGCAAATCTCTGTAGGAGTGGTTGGTCGGGGCCAATTCTGCACTGCTTCCGTCTTTCTAGGATCTACCAGTATTCCATCCTTGGATACCACATGCCCAAGGAATGCTATGGAGTCGAGCCAAAATTCACACTTAGAGAACTTCGCATAAAGCTTATGTTCTCGCAATGTTTGCAGTACAACTCTCAGATGAGCCTCGTGTTCTGCTCGACTCCGAGAATACACCAAGATATCGTCAATAAATACAATGACAAATCTGTCCAGAAACGGATTGAACACCCAATTCATTAAATCCATGAATGCAGCTGGAGCATTAGTCAACCCGAAAGGCATCACAAGGAATTCATAATGCCCGTATCGAGTTCTGAAAGATGTTTTCTGAATATCTTTATCACTAACTCTGAGCTGATGATAACCAGATCGAAGATCAATCTTTGAGAAATGGGCAGCTCCCTGCAACTGATCAAACAGATCATCAATACGAGGTAAAGGGTATTTATTACGTACCGTTACCTTGTTCAGCTGTCTGTAGTCAATGCACATTCTTAGGGACCCATCTTTCTTCTTCACAAATAGCACAGGTGCACCCCAGGGGGATACACTTGGTCCGATAAATCCCTTGTTCAATAACTCCTGTAATTGTTCATTTAGCTCCCTCAACTCCGCTGGTGCCATGCGATATGGAGGAATCGATATGGGTTGCGTGTCAGGTGCCACATCAATGCTAAAATCTATATCCCGCACTGGAGGTAGTCCTGGTAAATTCTCAGGAAATACATCGATGAACTCTTGCACTACTGGAACCATTTCCAAGCTAGGAGTCACATCTCCTGTGTCTCGCACCATAGCTAAGAATGCCCAGCAACCTTTCTTCAATAATTGCTGAGCTTTTACAAATGATATGATATTATACATCTCTGGAATTTGATCCCCTTTCAGAATAAAACTGGGTTAATTAGGCATCTCGAGCTTAACTACCTTTGCATGACAATCGAGGGTAGCGTGGCAAGAAGATAACCAATCCATACCCATCAGTACGTCAAAATCAACCATATCAAGTACAATTAGATTAGCTAAGGTATCCCTACCCTCAACTCGTATCTCACAAGCACGATACACATATTCAACAAGTAAAGAGTCCTCCACAGGATTAGCAACTAGAAAAGGATCATTCAATATTTCTGGTTGTCTATCAAACCTCAAAGCAAAGAATGAGGACACATAGGAGTGGGTAGATCCTGGATCAAACAATGCAAGTGCATCAAGTGAGCAAACAGAAAGAATACCTGTAACCACAGTATTTGAGGCCTGAGCATCTTGCCTAGTAAGTGCAAAAACTCTCGACTGGCCTCTACCAGCAGCCCCCTGTCCTCGATTACCCATGGCACGATCTCCGGTACCTCTGCCTCTGTTACCTCTACCAGCAGTACATGTATTATTATGAGCAGTCTGCGTAGATGCCGCTGCCTGCACAGAAGCCTGGATAAACTCTCTCTGAGGATGAGGGAAATCCTGTATGTGATGTCCCAACTTGCCACACCGGAAGCACCCTCCAGTCAGAACACGACACGGACCCCAATGTCATCTACCACAAGTCTGACATACTGAATCAGTAGCATATATCTGTCCAGATGATAATGGTAGTCCCTTAGCATTATCTTTGTGAGGAGGTGCTCTAACGGATGGCTGGGAAACCAAGTTTGTCCCTGTCTGAAAACCCTGTTGCTGTACCTGATTCCCTGCTCTACGGTCTGTGCTAACTCCATCAGTGAAAGATCCCCCAGTCTTAGCCTTCTTATATGAATCCTTAGCTGCCCGTGATTCACGACCCCTGTTTTCAATCTTTTTGGCAAGGTCGAGTGCATCAGAGTAATTCAGATTCTTCATCTGCGGAGCAACTGCATTGAATAAACGATCAACCAACCCATCAACAAACCTCTGAACCTGAGATGTTTCATTAGGCACTAAGTTAGGTGCATATCTAGCCAGCTTAGTAAACTTAGTGTTATATGTCGATACATCCATATCTGGAGTCTGAACTAATCTCTCAAACTGCCTAGCGTATTCCTTCCTCAGACTTTCAGGGAGAAAGCGATCCATGAACAACTTAGTAAACTCATCCCATGTCAATCGTGCTGCTTCTGCGGGCCTTTCTAAAAGCACAGTTTCTTACCAAGTATTAGCTGTATCCTCTAACTTGTATGCTACAAGTTCCACGGATCTCTCACTAGAAAATCCAAGAGCACGCAACGCCTTAAGTGTACCATCCAAGAAACTCTAAGGATCATCTGTAGTGTCAGAACCCGTGAACCTTAGTGGTTTCAGTTTCAAGAACTCTGGTAAGGACACTTCTCTGTTACCAAAAATCTGAGTCTGTCTCTGAGCCGGAGTCTGTGGCTGAGCCTGAGCCTGAGCCTGAGCCTGAGTCTGTGTCTGAGCCTGAGCCTGTGCCTGTGTAGGTACCTGAGGTTGCGTTGGAGCAACATTTTGTTGTCTAGCCCTTTCCTGTCTATCCATTCTGGTATTCAAGAGTTCAATGGACCTTTGCATAGCATTAAGAGCCTCAATAGTAGCATTCTCATATGACGGTGGATGTGGGTTATCCTCAATTTCTGGAGTAGGCTCTCTTGTAGCTCTTGTAGTAGCACCAGCCCTCTTGGTAACAGCTTTGCCTCGTCCCTGAGTATTACCTCATTTCCTAGCTGAGGTAGATAACGTTCCAGCAGTGGAGGAATTCGGAGCAGCTCGGGCCGCCTTTTTAGATCTTGTCTTACCAACCATCTGAGTAATAGAATGACTAATGTTAGATTCATCTATTTAGCAGTAGTCATTTCACACGTACGGAAGGAACAAGAAAGAAAGAAAGACATGAAACATCATATCACGCCCTCGTAGAATAACGACTATGGGAATGGCCGGCTACATAACCATAATAGAGATTCTACTACCGACGTGTGCTCCATTAGTCATAGGTATAACCTAGAGCTCTGATACCAACTTTGTCACGACCCAGTTTTGGGGCCATGACCGGCGCTTAGGAGCTAGTGCCCCAAGCAAGCCTTATCAAAATTCTACAGAAAATCGGGCAGAGTTTCCCCTGTTTTTAGGCCTATCCAAAATTTTACCTGCTTATAAACAAACAGAAAATCAACCAACAACCAAATATCCTTACGCATTAACAATAAAAATACCACGTTTATCTCCAAATACTACGAGAACAATCCAACAGGGTTGTAATAAGTTCGTAGACACAAAATACTCGCAAGAGTAACTTATTAATGAATAATCCAACTGGTTACCCAACTGACAAAACAAATGACTAATAAATGACTAAATGGAGAGACTCTAAGAATTTCAAAGAAGGGCAATAATAAATAAATGAAACTCTTGCCCACGCGAACTAATGCGGGGCTCACCAGGAATATCAACTCATAGCTCTAAGAATGGAAATCCTCGGCTACGGCACCTGCGGTCTCTGAAAAAATATAGCGAGGGGTGAGTCGCAAATCAGTGAGTAACAACGCTTATCCACAACCATTTTAAGTGGGGACAAGTCAAAAACATGCCAGTATATCTTAAGCAGAAATATACATATAATTTGACTGTCACTTTCAGAATAACAGACAGAAATCAGTCTTTTCAAGTAATTCTTGTAAACAGTAACCAATATCAAACCAGTAATAAATTCAGTAATCACTATATTAAATCAAGTATATGGGTTTGGGAGATTTTGAAGAACAAACCATGTAATCAGTATAAATTCCTCCCTGAGGAAATCAGTAACGGTAAGCTAGTTCTACCTTCTCACTAGCAGGGACTGTAACGGTAATCCGGAGTATACAAGGTGCACCAGGTCTAACGTACCCGTCGTTAGCTATGGGGTCTGTCAAGGTTCATCCCAAATATTTATATATAATCCCTATACCAAGTATAATGCATTTCAAGAAACAATTCAATATTTCACATAGCGGTAAAACATGTCAAGTAGCGGTAAAACTATATCCTGTAACGGTAAAATAATTCAAGTAAATATCTCTGTACATATCTTGTAAAAGGACTTGCCCCATGCAATTCAAAATATCCAGTAACACATTTTATTTCAAATCAAGTAGAAACCATGCAGGTTATGGAAACACAAATTGTGGTAAGGTCATCACGCACAGTACAAACGCGCGTAGCTTAAGCGTATCTTCCACAAGCAATCCAACACCTCGTCCAGTCAATCTATAATCACATTATATCGATCTCGTGTTAATTTTCTTGTTTAAGATAATTCATAACTAACATCGAATACCCATTAACCAAGTCCCTATTTGTGCTAGTGTATTAAAATATTTCCTAGGTTTCCCTTCTCTGATTTGTTTAATAATTAGCTAACTACAATTAATAACGTTAATAGGCTGAGCGTGGAGTAAAGAAATTAGTCTAAGTCATAACCTTAGATTTCCTTTAGCCTTCTCTGCCAAAGGTAAATCAAAATCTCTGAGTACAAATTTTTTCCAAACTTATTATTTTAATCTAACCATAAAAATTTCATCTGAATTCATAAGGATACCTCTCACAAAGAAGTGATATATACAATTACCTTGAGTTTCTCCTTCCTTTTCTTGCTTCTTTGAATTTTCTTTCCCAAACTTTTGCTTTGTTTTTGTTTCTGTATGCCTAGGTGTTCGGCAGAAGCTTAAAATGGGTTTCCCTGATCCCTTTTGCTTGTGGACTCTGCCTTTTTGACTTTGGATTTTATTTTATTTTATTTTTTTAAATTTTTTTTGAATGAAATGACTAGTTTACCCTCTATTTAATAAAGTATTACAAGCGCATTGGCAAGCAGTAAAGAGGATCATGAGATATCTGAGAGGAACATCTGACTACACACTTTGTTATCAAGGCTGCAAAGATTTTCGATTAGTTGGATACACTGATGCTGATCATGGAGGAGATTTAGATGAGAGAAAATCTACCTCAGGATATATCTTCTTACTTAGTAATGGTTCCATATCATGGAGGAGTAAGAAGCAATTATGTGTAGCACTATCCACGATAGAAGCCGAATATGTGGCTCCCTCAAAAGCAACACAAGAAGATGTTTGGTTGAATAGGCTCTTGAAAAGTTTGTTGGGTAACACTGAAAATGATGAAGAAGTGTTGGTCTACTGTGATAGTAAGGCTGCAATTGATGCAACCAAAAATCCTAAGCATCATTGTCATACTAAGCACATAGATATCAAGTATAATTATAAAAGAGACTTATATAACCGCAAGAGGTTGAACCCGGTGAAAATTTCTACAGAAGATATGGTAGTAGACCCACTGGCCAAGCCTTTAGCTAGAGATGCATTTGTGAGACACACTAGGTCTCAAGGCTTGCGTAGACTTTGAATGATTTGTATTATTCTTTGATTTTTTTTCAGTTGTTTAAAAAAAATATGTTCTTTGATAATTAATAAAGTTGATTTACATACATATATATTCATGATTTATTGAGTGTTTAGTATATTCTTCAATTTTATTTTAGTATGTCGGGTAGACAAAACGTTGGCCTTCTCCCATAGGCAACCGCCTCCTTATCTTAGTGATAAGTGGAGATGAGACTTGATTTTAAGAAAAATTATCAAATGGATAATTTGAGAGCTATATGCTTAAAATCACTAGAGTCGCTTAAACAATGACATAAGGTTATTAAGGTGAAAGGATGTTTACCTAGTCTACTTTGTGAGCTAGAGGTGAGTTTAAGGAACTCAAATTTCGATACTTATGGTGTTTGAATTTCAACTATACAGTATTCTTTATAAAGACATACACTCCTTAAAGAAAGGAGAAAAAGATGTAACACGTGCTTCATACCATGTATGCAATGACAAGCATGGGTTAATATAAGTTTAATCTCAACTTACTGTTGTGTGACACCACAGCCTTTATGGTGGCTCAAAATGTGTACCCGCATTGACTCCGTTAATGGAATCTCATTAATTTGTGTTCAAAGGTACACCAGTTATAACTTATGAGTTATAATTGTGAATACAAAGAATAATGATATCTGAGATTTTTGAGAGAATATCAAAATGTGATTCATATGATCTATGGTATTGCATACTTTGTAATCTACTTGCAGGTTTGTACTCGACGAGAGGCTATATACTCCTAACATATGTATAGTACGTAGCTCTCATAGTATGCTGGTCGCACAGTCTTTTTACACTGTATGAATATTTGTAGAGATGAGATGAGAATATGTTTCTCATATTGTAAGAGCACTCTCATTATGTGTGAGCGGGAGATGTTGGAATTATCTATTTAAGAGTCCATACATAAAGGGGTGCTCTTAAAATCTATCCAGGTAAAAAAAGGATAAGTTACCTGGTAGAGTCCTATAAGAGGACAACTACTTTATATACCATTATATATGCAGTAAAAGACTTAAATAAACATAAGGTATCTTTCTACTGTTCTCCCTACTACTTCTCTCTACCAAATATTGGGTGTTTAAACTATGGATAAAGGGGTTGCTCCGTCACTGTAACAACCAACGACGACCAGTGATTCCAACCGTGGTCAAGATCCTACCGCTTCCGCTTACAAGAATAACAAGTTCTCGAGATTTATATTTTAATTAATCTATTTAGTATAGATTTGTGATATATGCATATGAATCATTCACTTCTTTTTTTTTACTTCTTACTCAATAGTGAATCCAAATAGGTAGTTAAGTGTCAATTGAAAACTCTTTTTGTTTTAGAGTTTAAATTGAAGTTGGAATGAAGTTAGTGGAGAAGCGAATGAATTTGGTATGGCCACTCCATGCTTGTTACGCCACAGCTAGAGCAGCGAATGAATTTGGTATGCTTGTTGAATGGAAAACGGCTGCACAAATATTGTATTCCAATTAAAAAAGAGGAAATGAACAATTTTATTGTATCAATTTAAGAGAATCAGCTTGACAGCTTCCACCTAAATTTTACTACCAACTAGTGGAATCCCATATCAGTAATTTTGGTTCTTGGTAATAGATTATTACGATTTTGTTCTACATAATAATTTTCAGGTTTACATATGGAAGGAAAAACAATTTATGTCGAGGCGTGTTAGATATGATGAAGATTGTTTTTGTGCAAACTGATGACAATTTGGACTGATCATTTACTTGCAAAATATATATATAGTGTTGACACCTAATTTTGTCACTCATTTTTTTAAAATTGCCTAATTTTGACTCTAATTTTTTTTATGTGTGTTATTTTCTTTATATGATATATATACATTCATATTGCATCTTTAGTTAAAATATATCCTATTAAAATACATCAATTCTGTTAGTTATCAGATGTAATTTTCTTCCAGCTATTTTGAATAAAACCCAAAATTATTCAATTTTTCTTTTTTCTAGACAATATTCCAAAATTTTCAATTATTTTAAATAATTCCCCAATCTTTACCAAAATTTATTTTTTATTTATCCTATTCTTTCCTCCTTTATTATAATTTTACTTGAACCTAGACACAATATCTAACCAAATACATCTTTATTATTTAAATTTTGAAAGGAGTATTTTTCAAATCTTTTTTTTTTACTTTTTGTTATCTTTTTAATCACTCTCCAAAATCAGCCACATATTTATTTTTTCCTATCCCTCTAATTAAGAAAAATATTCCCAAGATCCCAAAATTGGCTCCTCTCCAACAGCTATCCCAATCCCCTTTTTTGTTTAAGTACACTTCTCCCTTCCATCAACATCAAATATACAGTACTATGAAAAACTCAAAAAAACACTCACCATTACAGTGAGACCTGTCTCCTACCCATCGACACACAGAACTGAAACCCCTCTCCCCCTCCTCTCTTCACACACCCTTTTTTTACAAAATCAGTATAATACCCATCATCACACACATACCAAACACACACCATATACAGTGATACACCACACCACCATCCCTTCATACCTTACCCCGTCCAAACACAACCCCGTTACACACACAATTCACAGAATCACCATCAGATTACCCCGTTTGATCTTTTTTTTTCTTTACACACACACACACACACCCAAAAATCAACGGAAACTAGCGAGATTGGGGATTGGGGGAAGCGTGAGTGGATTGAAACAGAGGATCATCCCCGCTGCCGGGAAACACCATTGTTGGCTGTCCTTGTTGATATGTTTCATTTTTATGATCAGGAGATGCGAAGAGGGGGAGGTTCGATGGTGGGGTCGCAGCGGCGCCGGTAAGGCCGGCGGTCGCTCTTCCCCGCGATGGTGGCTTTACACGTTGGAGGCAAGACGTTGGAGGAGGTGAGTCAGGAACAATTAACGTTCGAAAACATAACTTTGTATGCTGGTTACCTATGTAGGAGAGATATTGACAACCAATTTTGTATCTCTATTTCTTATTTGGCTACATTTAATTTAGGGAGCAATGATAATTTTGCGAATAAAGTTGTATTAAATGGTATGAATTTAATTATGTAATTGTTATTATTAATATTAATGTTTATTTAATTATTATTATTATATTATATAATCACATCATGGATGCTATTTCTTATATATGAATCTCAATTATGGTTGTTTGTATAATTGCATCATATGCCCCATTTTATAATTATAGGTGACTACATGTATTTGATTACTACTAATTTTAGCATATGTGTGTTGCATGTAATATCTCACATAAAAAATTAAAGATTTTGTATCTCCAATATTTTGATCATATGTTTATATGAAGCCATAGCTCTTCACCAAGCCTGATGTTTCTTTGAGTTTAACAAAGAGTCGTAAATATAATGGTAATGAATGGAGAAATTGAAAAGTCATTACCTCCAACAGTTACTTTCTAGCTATTTAAGTAATTTTTATCCCTATATTTATATTTGTAATGAATGCATTCATTTTCTTTAAACTGTAGAGATATTGTAAAATAATAGTAAAATAGTACAAGAACAAGACAAAAGTATATGAGAGGAGAAGGAAGAACTTGTATACTCAATGTGATTCAAGTGTGTCTTCCATAGAAAAAGTGTCCTCTATTTATAGGACTCCAATACATAGGAAGTTACAAGTCATCCCTAAATGAGGAATTAAGTAGGAGAAAGTGGGGAAGAATTAAGTAGGAGAAAGTGAGGTAATAAATCATATGTTACAAGTGAATAAATGGAGAGTAGTGGTCATCCACATTTATACTACATACATTTATTTGTAACACTTCCCCTTGGATGAACATTTGAAAGATAATGTGCCTCGTTAAAACCTTACTAGGAAAAACCCGGTGGGAAAAAACCTAGTGAAGGAAAAAGAGTTCATATATCCTGTAATACGCATTTAGAGCTGCCTCATTAAAAACCTTACAAGTAAAACCCAAGTGGGATAAAACCTTGGTAAGGGAAAAAGAGTACAGCGCGTATTTTACTCCCCCTGATGAAGACACTCCTTGACATCTCGAAGACGACGCATTCCAGTCTTGTAAACAAGCTTCTCAAATGTTGAGGTTGGCAATGCCTTGGTAAACAAATCCACCAAATTATCACTCGACCGTTTTTGTTGAACATCTATTTCACCAATATTTTGAATATCATGAGTGAAAAAGAATTTTGGTGAAATGTGTTTTATTCTGTCTCCTTTAATATATCCTTCTTTCAGTTGCTCAATACACGCGCTATTGTCTTCATATAATATTCTTCAAAGGAAAATCACAAATGTGCTGAGTATGTTGAGTCATTAATCTCAACCAAATGCATTCCCGACTTGCTTCATGAATAGCCAATATCTCTGCATGATTTGAAGAAGTAGCAGCAATAGTTTGTTTCACTGAACGCCATGAAATAGCTGTACCTCCACATGTAAACAAATAGCCCGTGTGGGACCGACCTTTATGTGGATTAGATAAATAACCAGCATGGGTATAACCAATCAATTGTGACTTGGATTCATTCGAAAAGAACAAACCCTTATCAATAGTGTCTTGGAGGTATCTAAGTATATGCTTAATACCATCCCAATGTCTTCGAGTTGGGGAAGAAATAAACCTTGCCAATAAGCTTACAACAAAAGCTATGTCTGGCCGAGTATTGTTGGCAAGGTACATTAGTGCACCAATTGCACTAAGATATGGTACTTCAGCACCAAGAAACTCTTCATCAATGTCACAAGGTCGAAACAGATCTTTATTCACATCAAGTGATCTCACAATTATTGGAGTACTCAACGGATGTGATTTTTCCATGTAAAATCTTTTCAAGACCTTTTCTGTATATGTAGATTGATGAACAAATATTCCTTTAGGCAATTGATCAATTTGTAGGCCAAGACAAAATTTTGTCTTTTTAAGATCTCTCATCTCAAATTCTTTCTTTAAGCATTCCATTGCCTTTGGGGGCTCTTCAGGAGTCCCAATGATATTCAAATCATCCACATACACAGCTATTATGACATAGCCAGACCCGGACCTTTTTATAAAAACACAGGGACAAACTGGGTTATTTTTGTATCCTTGTTTCAACAGGTATTTGCTAAGGCGATTATACCACATGCGTCCCGATTGTTTCAACCCATACAAGGATTTTTGAAGCTTTATTGAACAAGCTTCTCGGGAGCATTTAAATGCCTCATGCATTTTGAACCCTTCGGGGATTTTCATTGAAATTTCGTTGTCCAATGAACCATATAAATAGGTTGTGACAACATCCATTAGATGAATATCAAGTTTTTCTCGTACTGCCAGACTTACGAGATACCTGAAGGTGATTGCATCCACCACGGGAGAATATGTTTCCATATAATCAATGCCAGATCTTTGCGAAAATCCTTGTGCCACAAGTCGTACTTTATATCTAACGACTTCATTTTTCTCATTTCGTTTTCGCACAAATAGCCACTTATAACCCACTAGCTTTACACCTTCAGGTGTTAGGACAATTGGTCTGAAAACTTCACGTTTTTCAAGTGAAGTCAATTCTGATTGAATTGCATCTTTCAATTTTGGCCAGTTATTTCTCTGTCTACATTCATTGACAGATTTTGGTTCAAGATCCTCATTATGTTCCATCACATCAACAACAACATTAGATGCAAAAGTGCTATCGACAACAATATACTTCCGGTTCCATATTTTTTTGGTAGAGACATGATTCATTGAGATCTCTTTAATTTTAGTATTTTCAGGTACTCGAGCCTCTCCTTAAGAGGACTTATCAATTGTTATGTCTCTATGCTCTTCTTGAGCAATCACCTCCATATTTTTATCTTTTTGGTCAATTGGTCCTTTTCTTTTTTGAGTATTTTATCTTTGGAACCGGGTGGTCTACCACGCTTCAAGCGTGCCTTAGACTCACTTCCACTTATTGATTGTCCTACCGGGACATCAACTCGAACAGGAGCATTTGCAGCTGGAATGTAGGATTTAGTAACCCTTGGTAGGTCAGTGAATGCATCTGGCAGTTGATTTGCAATATTTTGCAAATACACTATCTTTTGAACTTCTTGTTCACATTGATTTGTACGAGGATCTAAATGAGATAGTGTTAATGCATTCCAGTCAATATCTTTTTTCAGCTGCTTATTCTCTCCCCTTAATGTTGGGAAAACTGATTCGTCAAAATGACAATCAGCAAACCTTGCGGTGAATAAATCTCCCGTCATCGGCTTAAGATATTTATTAATAGACGGAGATTGATACCCAATATATATCCCCAACCTTCTTTGGGGTCCCATCTTTGTGCGTTGTGGTTGAGCAATTGGCACATATACCGCACATCCAAAAATTCTAAGATGGGAAATATTTGGCTCCAGACCAAAAGCTAATTATAGTGGGAAGAATTTATGATAACTTGTCGGCATAATCCGAACAAGAGCTGCCGCATGCAAAATAGCATGACCCCATACTGAAATGGGTAATTATGTTCTCATAAGCATTGGTCTAGCCATTAATTGGAGGCTTTTGATAAATGATTCTGCTAGACCATTTTGAGTGTGAACATGAGCAACTGGATGTTCAACTGGATACAATAATCATTAAATGCTTGAGATGTAAACTCACCAGCATTATCAAGACGAATTGTCTTAATAGCATAATCTGGAAATTGTGCTCTCAATCTTATTATTTGAGCAAGCAACCTCGCAAATGCCATATTGCGGGTTGATAATAAGCACACATATGACCAACTTGTAGATGCATCTATTAAAACCATAAAATATCTGAATGGTCCATATGGAGGGTGTATGGGCCCACATATATCACCCTGTATACGTTCCAGAAATGCAGGGATCCTGATCCCAACTTTAGATGCTCTAGTAATAAGCTTTCCTTGAGAACAGACAACACAAGAAAATTCTTTAAATTGAAGAATCTTTTGGTTCTTCAATGAATGCCCATTTGAATTCTAAATTATATTGCGCATCATATTATAACCGGGATGGCCCAACCAGTCATGTCAAATAATAAAATCATTTGAATCAGTAAACCCTTTGTTTACAATGGCATGTAATTCAACTGTACCAATGTTTGTGTAGTACAAACCTGAGGAAAGAGCGGGGAGCTTTTCAAGAATATATTTCTCACCCGACTTTATTGTAGTAATATAAAGATATTCAATCTTTCCTTCAGTTTTAGTCTCAATATGATAGCCATTATGGCGAATATCCTTGAAACTTAACAAGTTTCTTTGAGATTTACTACAATACATGGCTTCATCAATAGCCAAACTTGTTCCTCCAGGTAATAATAAATTGGATTTTCCATAACCTTCAACCAACTTTATACTACCACATATTGTACTAACATTGGACTCTTTATTAATCAAATAAGAAAAATATTTCTTATCCTTTAAAATTGTGTGCATTGTAGCACTATCCAAGAGACATATATCTTTGTTATTGAGCTTGAATCCAACTGAAGACTGGGGAATTTCTATTTTCTAAGCTTACCGCTGGGAAAGCTTGAAATTTGACTTATAGAATATTAGAGCTCTTCGGGCTGATAACGTGTTGCAAAATAATAGTAAAATAGTACAAGAACAAGACAAAAGTATATGAGAGGAGAAGGAAGAACTTGTATACTCAATGTGTTTCAAGTGTGTCTTCCATAGATAAAGTGTCCTCTATTTATAGGACTCCAATACATAGGAAGTTACAAGTCATCCCTAAATGAGGAATTAAGTAGGAGAAAGTGGGGAAGAATTAAGTAGGAGAAAGTGAGGTAGTAAATCATATGTTACAAGTGAATAAATGGAGAGTAGTGGTCATCCACATTTATAGTACATACATGTATTTGTAACAGGGGAGAAATTTGGTCTATTTTAAAAATAAGAAAAATGGATAAAAAGAAAGGAAAACCCAAAAAAATTGAAAAAAGGATAAATGCGATCCTTAGCTAAAGAGAGGTGCCACATAACTTTTCTTAGGCCCAGGGTTTTATGTATATATAGATTTGTCAAAAATGCTATAAATAAACACCATTTTTTATGTGAATTGAGCAATTTTAGATATGGTCTTGATTTGCTGAGCACATTTTTCATGGTCTTACATTTATAGCACTTTTAAAGATATTTCCACGTCTATCTCTACTCTTTTCCTTCTTTCTAGTTGATCGACGTTGACCGCCACCGGCCGCCCCCAGAATGTTGCTAAAATTACAACCCCAAATTCGTCTTGGCCTCATTTATTCGTTTCTACCATTGGTTTTTCGAAATTCATACTAAATTAATATAGATCTTACTTCAAAACTTAAAAAAAAAAAAAAAAAAATCTTTTTTCATTGTTACGATGGTCAGAATTAGAAATTTAAATTGCTGGAGTATTCTCCTTAGAGCAGTCTGAAGAGTTCAACATTTGGCATTTCTTCTAGTTGGAATTATCTATTTAAGAATCAACCCATAAAGGGGTGCTCTTAAAGTCTATCCAGGTAAAAAAGGATAAGTTACCTGGTAGAGTTTTATAAGAGGACAACTACTTTATATACTGTTATATATGCAGTAAAAGACTGAAATAAACAGAAGGTATCTTTCTACTATTCTCCCAACTACTTTTCTCTACCAAATATTGGGTGTTTAGACTGTGGATAAAGGGGTTGCTCCGTCACTGTGACAACCACTGACGATCAGTGATTCCAGCCGTGGTCAAGATCCTACCACTTCCGTTTATGAGAATAACAATTAAGTTCTCGAAATTTATATTTTAATTAATCTATTTAGTATAAATTTGTGATATATGCATATGAATCCTTTATTGGTGTCAGATATCATAGGCTGGTTTTCTGATTTAGAAAACTTTACAGTTGTTTTGTTCTTCGTGAATAACAAAAGACATGCACAACAATAATCTGATTGTTTTTTTACTGTACAAAAGAGATGATTATATAAGTTTTGTTTTGATTCTCTTATCGTATGTTAAAAAAAAAAAAAGCTTATTGTTAATTGGGATAGGGATAGTAAATATTCGAATTGAATTATGTTTCAGATATTAACATCAGATTTTCTAAGCAATTGATCCAAATAAACAAAAGAAAAAAAATAGCATAATTGAAATCAGTTTTCATAATCACCACCCAAATGCTGCCGTGAAACACTGTTAACCACTGGAAAAGGCTCCGGTGAGGGCGACAGTTATCCATTAAAAAAATTAGTTTTTTTTTCCTCTGCCTCAGCGCCACCTTTAACAACCATCTGCCGTGTTAAAAACTTCGTCGAATGCGACGTCAACCGGTTTACTCTGCTAAAAAAAAGTTTTTTGTTTGGAGCAGTGTTCTTCTAAAATGGTGGCCAGAGAGTAGAGCTTGGTGCTCCCATGGGTGGAGTTCTATTGATTCGATGAATAAAACAAAGGTTTTTATTTCTCCCATTTTTTTGCTTGGTGCGGCTGCTACAGAGAAATATGAGAAAAGGAGGAGATGTAATAAAAGTAGGGTTTTCCTTTATTAATTTCTAAAATTACATTTAAAAAAAAAAAAGATAATAATATTTTTTATTATAGTTGGTGAGACCCACTTTGACTTTAGCATCAAATTTTGTTCCGAGTTTTCTTTAATGACCATAAGAACTGAGCCTCTATGTTATAACAAGAGTGTTTTACATATATAGCCAAAAGCAAGTTTGGCCTTACTTTCAAATAAACATTAGGACTGTTTCATCAAAGGCTAGCCAATATTTACCATACATAAATATGTTTACGTGGACTACTGATCGCTAATTAGTAGTAATATCAATTAGTTTGGTTGATGCTAGTCTCGGGCAATATTTTATGAATAATCAAGTAATTCATCATCGTTTCACTTTTTCTACCAGCTAGTCATCAACGTACCATATCACCTTTCCATTTTTTAAGATGTAACTATTTCAAAGCTTTACCAGGTTTCATGCAAAACAGATAATGAAACAATTAGTAAAAATAAAACTTAGATAAAGAGCAAAACAAAGTATGCATATAAAGTGCATAAATTAAGAATATGCATCCAATTTGCATATTAGATGCATATTTTATATAACTCATACCACATGTGCATTATTGTAATATTTATTAGCGAGTTAATTAGAGCATATTGAAGGCATATTGAAATGATATTAAATATAACTCATACATCAGGTGCATATTGAAGGCATATTTCTTTAAAACTCATACTACACGTGCATTTTAACATACCAAATATATGTAACCAATATACTTGGACAATAAACAAAAAGTTGTGTCTTTGGATATACAGACTTTTGAATTTTTAGTTTAGTTTTTAATTTCTTATTTAGATGATGTGTTTAGGCATGAAAGTAGGAGAAAATCAAGTGATACGAGATTGTGTTAAAATATTTAAGATATATCCAAAATTTAAAAATATACTCCAAAAATTCAGTCATGACCCATCATTTCTCCCTAAAATAAAAAGTGTTTCACTTCCCAATATGGAGAGACATAAATATTCACCGTGTACCAATATTAACTCTGTGTAAAAATTTTTGAGTTTTTAGATTACCGCTTTTTGTATTTGTTTGCTTTAAATTAGGAGAAACTTAAGTTAATTGATTTAGTATGAAATATTTAATAAATATTTTTAATTAGTGAGATAAGATCACATCTAAACATAACTACCTTCATCTATTCAGTTCCCCTGAAAGTAGTGTTTACTAAAAAAATGTCTATAATAAGTAAATGACATAATGTTAAATATCTATAAATCATAAATAAAGAAAAAATGTGTCTATTTTTTGTTAAGGACTCTTCTAAATATCTATGCCACGTAATTTTCTCTTATAATAAAGTAAGTGAAAGTGGCGAAACTAGGCTAGAGGCCTAATTAGATTTGGTTGGCAGAGTATGAGAATTGGGCTATCAGTCCACTAAAATTTCTTTGCTTAAAGTGGTAGAATATAGGCCGAATTGGGAATATAGCTCATTTCATTTTTTTTAGTTAATGGGTCATTAGCAAATACATTTTTACTCTTATTCTAATAATAAGAAAATGACCTATTAGAAAAAATAATAGATTCTGATTATTTTCTTCTTAATTTCAGATTTACGAAATTTAGTCAAATAGACTTAATTTTTTGAATACAAATTTAGTATTTATTTTCTTGATAGAATATTTTTTTTTTTACTATCCCAGTTGAATGAAATATTAATTTTTTTAATGTTAAGTATATTTTTTAATTAGTTAACAATTGCATGATTTGTTAAATAGTTTAGCATGTTAATTAGTTTAACATTAATTTAATATTGTTAATTTATTTAATATTTTAGAAATATTAGTTAGTTTAGTATTTAATATATTTGTTAATTCGTTTAACGAATACATAAACTGTTATTTAGTTTAACATTTGACCTTTTTTTTTTTAATTAATATGTTAAATAAAATTTAAGTTAAAGTTAATTTGTTTAACTTAGATCCATACAGGATATATATGATCATTAAAATAAAATGTTGTTTTAAAAATAATTAAGACATTAAGCTAAGTTGCTGACTAGGTTAATTTTTATGTAATTAATTTTTGGACGATGACTAGGAACATAGTGAACTTTCGTCTCCATTATTAATATATGTGTTTATTAACTTAATCAACTTAGTGCTTATTATCCGGATATGTATGTATGTTGAACATAGAACTTGCGTTCAGAAATTTCTTTCTTTAGATCCTCACTGAATTTTTTTATTTTGTTAAAAGAATGTCTACTGCTACTAAAAATATTGTTGTTGAGCTCAACAAAGGGTTGAAAGTCAATGGTGACAACTATGAGACTTGGAGCTTAAAAGTTCAATATGTGTTTAAAGATAAAGAGGCTCTGGAGGCAATTAACATCATCATGGATGAGCCTGAGGAAGGGACCACGGCTCAGCATAGGCGTGACCGTGTGGCTTATGACGCTTGAAAAAAGAAAGACTCATTGGCTCGCATTACGTTGCTGCGCACCTTAGATGATGATATCTTAAGGGAATTTAAGGATCAACAAAGAGCTATGGGCTTTTGGGTTGCTTTGAAGAATAGGTTTGGTACCTGTTCTGTTGCAAGGCTTCGATCCTTAACAATCAAGTTGCATTCATACAAGAAGCACCCAGAACATTCAGTGAGAACACATCTGAGGCATATGACAAACATGATTGGGGAGTTAAAAGATGCTTGTCATGTGTTGACTGATGAGCAATAAATTCAAGATGTCATAAGGTCCTTACATAATTCTTGGGATCATATGAAGATGCATTTTACCCACAACCAGCTAATCACGTCTCTGGAAGATGTCCGAAGATCTCTTGAGCTGGAGGAGGATCCTCTTGAGGCTGCTAAGCCAACAACTGAGTTGCACATGGCAATATCCTCTAAGGCCAATGGTGGCTCAAAGAAAAAGAATTGGAGTAAAAAAGGACCAACTCAGTCTCAGCCTATTAAAAGAGCAAGGGCAGAACAACAAGGCAATAACAAACATCCCAAACATGTCAATATTGCAAAGGTGAAATGCTTTAACTGTGACAAAAAAGGTCACTATGCTAAGGATTGCTCTGAGACTCTTAGAAAGGTATTTCACAAAACTCAAACTAGTGAACTTTGTGTTTCTACTTCAGTGTGTTTGACCGAATCTAATTTTTTGTGATTGTACACTTGGAGCAACGAACCACATAATGAGGAAACAAAATTTTTTTGTGGAGTTTCGGTGTATTTCACGTGGAACAAAGTAGATTTATGTGGGCAAAAATAATAAGGTTGTTGTTGAAGGGATCAGTACATGCAAGTTAGTCTTGCGTCGACTACTACATGATGTCCTCTATGCTCCAGGAATTCGTCGGAATATTATTTCTATTATTGTTTTGCTAAGGCTTGGATTTAGCTTGTTTTTCCATGACAATTCTGTCAAATTGACTTTAGGTTCAACTTTATTTGGTTTTGGTCATGTGACCGGAGGTTTTATTATTATGGATTTGGATTATGATTCATTTAATAATAATGCTAGTTTTTCTATATTTGCTTCCTCACATAAATATGATAGTGATGTAAACAAATGGCATGCTAGACTTGATCATATGGGCCAACAAAGAATGCAAAGGTTAGCAAAACAAGGTTTGCTTACTGGCATTGAACAAGTGGAATTGCCCACTTGTGAAAATTGTCTAGCCGGAAAATCTGCAAGAACACCCTTTGATAAAATGACTAGAGCTGAATATCCCTTGCAATTAGTCCATTCGGATATCTGTGGGCCCTTGAATGTTAGGGGCTAGGCATGTCGTACTATTAAATTACATTTATAGATGACTACACGTGTTTTGGTTATATCTATTTAATTTTTCACAAATCAGAAGCAATAAGTTGTTTAAAATGCTATATGAGCTTAGTGGAAAATCAATTAGACAGAAAATAAAAATTCTTCGAACTGACCGAGGTCGAGAGTACTTGTCAAATCAATTTAATGAGTTATGTGGTGAAAAGGGAATTGTTCATCAGTTGACTATCCCAAATACTCCACAACAAAATGGCGTTGCGGAGAGAAGAAACAGGATGCCCCTAGAAATGGTTAGATCAATGATGGTACAAGCTAACCTCCAAATTAGTTATTGGGGTGATGCATTGCTTACTGCTACCTATGTACTTAACCGAGTGCCTACAGAATCAGTTGCAACCATTCCATATGAGTTATGGACTGGAAGAGCACCCAACCTAAGTATATTAAGACCTTGGGGTTGTGCTGCCTATACACATGACTCTTCTCACAAACATGGAAAATTAGGCCACAATAGAAAGAAAAGTATCTTTATAAGATACTTAGAAACCTCAAAGTGTTATCTATTTTTAGGTCAGCAAGACAGCTAGAGTGTAACTGAATTTGAATCACGGTATATCACATTCCTAGAGGGTGAGTTTTCTAAAAAGGGAGAGGCAGGTCAAGACCTAACAAGGTTTGAGATAGAGGTTCAAGATAAACAAAGATCACTTCATTCGAGTGGGAGAAATTTAACAGACGATGAATTAGTTTCTCATCAACAACCTCCTTCATCATCGGATACAAATGTAAGTAATAATTTGACATCAAATAGTGACCAAATAGATCTTGTTCCAAGTGGAAGCGAGATGGTCACTGATCTTGTTCCAAGTGGGAGCAGGATAGCTGTTCTTGATCCAAGTCGGAGCAACGTTGATCCAAATGGGACCAATGAAGAATAATTACAAAAGGACGTAGTTTACGTAAAAAGATTCCCCACCGATGATTTGATGTTGAAGGCGCTGAACATTTTATGTTGATCTTGCGAGTACAAAATGAGCCTACAAATACAAAAGAGGCTTTCTCATGCCCTTCTATGGAAAAATGGATAAAAGCAATAGAAGATGAAATGGAGTCAATGAGAGTCTACAAAGTCTGGAAACTAGTTGATCTCCCGAAAGAATACAGAGCTATTGGGAGCAAATGGGTTCTCAAGATTAAGCTCAAGGCTAATGGCACATTTGAGAGATATAAGGCTCGACTAGTGTCGAAAGGTTATACACAACAGGAAGGAATAAACTACGAAGAGACTTTCTCACTTGTTGTGCGATTTAAATTAATTCGCCTGATTCTAGCTATAGTAGCAAGTTTAGATCTTGAAATACATCAGATAGATGTAAAGACTGCCTTTCTCATGGAGAATTAGATGAAGAAATTTATATGGAACAACCGAACGTTTCATTGAAAAAGGTTATGAACAAAAGGTTTGTAGACTTTTGAAGTCTATTTATGGCCTCAAACAATCTTCAAGGCAGTGGTATATACACTTTCAAAATGTAATCATATCCAATGGTTTTACTATGGTTGATGAAGACCATTGTGATTTTACCAAGAGATTAAGAAATAAGCTTGTAATTCTAACATTGTATGTCAATGATATACTTATAGATGGAAATGATAAGGAGTTATTAAACGAGGTAAAGGCCTAGTTGTCGTCTCAGTTTGAGATGAAAGATATGGGTGAAGCTGCATATATTCTTAGAATCAATATTTCAAGAGATGGTCCTAAGAAACTATTATATCTCTCTCAAGAGAATTACGTTAGGAAAATTCTTGAACGATTTAACATGCAAAATAGCAACCCAATTGATACTCCTATCAGCAAAGACCATAGCTTGGAAAATCATTTGTGTCCTCAGACTCTTGAAGAGACAGAAAAGATGAATCGACTCCCTTATAGAAGCACAGTCAGATGTTTAATGTATGCTATGGTGTGTAATAGACCTGCCATTTGTCAAGCAGTTGGCTTGGTAAGTAGATATCAATCCGATCAAGGTCCAGCACTGTCACGACCCAGTTTTGGGGCCGTGACCGGCACTTAGGAGCTAGTGCCCCAAGCAATCCTTATCAAAATTTTACAGAAAATCGGGTAGAGTTTCCCCTGTTTTTAGGCCTATCCAAAATTTTACCTGCTTATAAACAAACAGAAAATCAACCAACAACCAAATATCCTTACGCATTAACAATAAAAATACCACGTTTATCTCCAAATATTACGAGAACAATCTAATAGGGTTGTAATAAGTTTGTAGACACCAAATACTCGCAAGAGTAACTTATTAATGAATAATCCAACTGGTTACCCAACTGACAAAACGAATGACTAATAAATGATTAAATGGAGAGACTCTAAGAATTTCAAAGAAGGGCAATAATAAATAAATGAAACTCTTGCCCACGCGAACAAATGCGGGGCTCACCAGGAATATCAACTCACGGCTCTAAGAATGGAAATCCTCGGCTACGGCACCTGTGGTTTCTGAAAAAATATAGCGAGGGGTGAGTCGCAACTCAGTGAGTAACAACACATATCCACAACCATTTTAAGTGGGGACAAGTCAAAAACATGCCAGTATATCTTATGTAGAAATATACATATAATTTGACTGTCACTTTCAGAATAACAAACAGAAATCAGTCTTTTCAAGTAATTTTTGTAAATAGTAACCAATATCAAACCAGTAATAAATTCAGTAATCACTATATTAAATCAAGTGTATGGGTTTGGGAGATTTTCAAGAACAAACCATGAAATCAGTATAAATTCCTCCCTGAAGAAATCAGTAACGGTAAGCTAGTTCTACCTTCCCACTAGCAGGGACTGTAACTGTAATCCGGAGTATACATGGTGCACCAGGTCTAACGTACCCGTTGTTAGCTATGGGGTCTGTCAAGGTTCATCCCAAATATTTATATATAATCCCTATACCAAGTACAAGGCATTTCAAGAAACAATTCAATATTTCACATAGCGGTAAAACATGTCAAGTAGCGGTAAAACCATATCCTGTAACGGTAAAATAATTCAAGTTAATATCTCGGTACATATCTTGTAAAAGGACTTGCCCCATACTTTTCAAAATATCCAGTAACACATTTTATTTCAAATCCAGTAGAAACCATGCAGGTTATGGAAACACAAATTGTGGTAAGGTCATCACTCACAGTACAAACGCGCGTAGCTTAAGCGTATCTTCCACGAGCAATCCAACACCTCGTCCAGTCAATCTATAATAACATTATATCAATCTCGTGTTAATTTTCTTGTTTAAGATAATTCATAACTAATATCGAATACCCATTGACCAAGTCCCTATTTGTGCTAGTGTATAAAAATATTTCCTAGGTTTCCCTTCTCTGATTTGTTTAACGATTAGCTAACTATAATTAATAACGTTAATAGGCTGAGCGTGGAGTAAAGAAATTAGTCTTAGTCATAACCTTAGATTTCCTTTAGCCTTCTCTGCCAAAGGTAAATAAAAATCTCTGAGTACAAATTTTTTCCAAACTTAATATTTTAATCTAACCATAAAAATTCATCTGAATAAGGATACCTCTCATAAAGAAGTGATATATAATTACCTTGAGTTTCTCCTTCCTTTTCTTGCTTCTTTGAATTTTCTTTCCCAAACTTTTGCTTTGATTTTTTGTTTTTGTTTCTGTTTGCCTAGGTGTTCGGCAGAAGCTTAAAATGGGTTTCCCTGATCCCTTTTGCTTGTGGACTCTGCCTTTTTGAATTTGGCATTTATTTTATATTTTTCTAAAATTTTTTTGAATAAAATGACTAGTTTACCCTCTATTTAATAGAGTATTACAATCTCTCCCCCTTAAGAAATTCGGTCTCCGAATTCAAACTAAGAGCATACCTGTAGGGTGAGATAAGTGAGGATACTTGGCTCGCATATCATCTTCCATTTCCCAAGTGGCTTCCCTAGTAGTATAGTTTTTCCACAAAACTTTCACGAACACAATTTCTTTTCTCCGTAACTTCCTTATTTGACTCTCAACTATGGCTATTGGTTCCTCTTCATCAGATAATTTCTCATTAAGCTGTATAGTCGGTGCCTCAAGCACATGAGAAACGTCTGGTACATATTTCCGTAACATACATAGGATGAATACTCGGGAGGAAGAGCCAAACTGTAAGCAACAGCTCCAACTCCAACTCGTTCAAGTATCTCATAGGGTCCTATGAATCGCGGGCTCAACTTCCCTCTTTTCCCAAATCATGTCACGCCTTTCATCGGGGAAACTCGTAAGAACACACGATCACTAACTGCAAACTCCAAGTCCTTTTTTCTTTTATCTGCATAAGACTTTTACCTGCTTTGAGCTGTGAGCAATCTCTGCCTAATCAACTGGACCTTATCAATAGCTTCTTGTATCAGGTCTGGTCCTAATACCTTAACTTCACCAGCTTCAAACCATCCAATTGGAGAACGACAACGCCTGCCATATAAAGCCTCGTAAGGAGCCATCTGAATGCTTGCCTGATAGCTGTTGTTATAAGCAAACTCAGGTAAAGGCAAGTAAGCATCCCAACTACCTCCAAAATCAATAATGCAAGCTCTCAACATGTCCTCCAATATCTGTATAGTACGTTTAGACTGACCGTCACTCTGAGGATGGAATGCGGTGCTAAGGTCTACTCTAGTACCCAATTCTCTTTGAAAGGACCTCCAAAAGTGAGAAGTGAATTGTGATCCTCTGTCAGAGATAATGGACAGTGGAACTCCATGGAGTCGGACAATTTCATTCATGTACAACTGTGCATATCTCGCACCACTGTAAGTAGTTTTAACCGGTAAAAAGTGTGCTTACTTTGTAAGCCGATCAACAATCACCCATACTGAATCATAACCTTTAAGTGTACGAGGTAGCCCAGTCACAAAATCCATGGTAACTCTTTCCCACTTCCACTCCGAAATCTCAAGCTGTTGTAGTAGTCCTGCGGGCCGCTAGTGCTCAGCCTTAACCTGTTGATAAGTCAAGAAACTAGCAACAAAGTTAGCAATATCTTTCTTCATACCTTCCCACCAATACAACTGCTTCAGGTCACAATACATCTTAGTGGATCCAGGATGTATAGTGTATCTAGAGTGGTGAGCTTCCTCGAGAATAACTCGTCTTAGCCCATCAATTTCTGGTACACATAACCGGTTACCTAGTCGGAGAACCCCATTATCATCAACAATCATATTCTTGCTTTTACCAGCTTGGACTTCATCTCGATATTTGCACAAACGTTCATCCTCGTACTGAATGGCTTTAACACGTTCTACCAATGAAGACTTGGCTGGAACATAAGCCAATAACACCCTAGAATTAGTCACGCTGAACCTGATACCTGTACCTTCGAGCCTGTGAATATCCTTGGCCAACTGTCTCTTTGCAGGAGCTATATGTGCCAAACTACCCATGGACTTTCTGCTCAATGCATCAGCCACAACATTGGCCTTCCCTGGATGATATAGAATAGTGCAATCATAGTCCTTGAGAAGTTCCATCCAGCGAGGCTGCCGAATGTTCAGATCTCTCTGCTGAAAAATATACTTTAGGTTCTTGTGATCAGTATAAATTTCACATGTTTCTCCATACAAGTAGTGCCTCCAAATTTTCAATGCAAATACCACTGCAGCCATCTCCAGATCATGAGTGGGATAGTTTTGTTCATTCTTCTTCAATTGTCGCGAAGCGTAAGCTATCACACGACCATTTTGCATGAGAACATACCCTAATCCCACTCTCGAAGCATCAAAAAATACAGTGAATCCTCCCGAACCGGATGGTAAAGCTAGAATTGGTGCAGTGATCAAACATGTCTTGAGCTTCTGAAAACTCTGCTCACATTCATCTGTCTACTGAAACTTTGCACTTTTCTGCGTTAGCTTAGTCAATGGTGCTGCTATTCTGGAAAAATCTTACACAAAACGCCTATAATAACCTGCTAAACCCAGAAAGCTGCAAATCTCTGTAGGAGTGGTTGGTCGGGGCCATTTCTGCACTGCTTCCGTCTTTCTAGGATCTACCAGTATTCCATCCTTGGATACCACATGCCCAAGGAATGCTATGGAGTCGAGCCAAAATTCACACTTAGAGAACTTCGCATAAAGCTTATGCTCTCGCAATGTTTGCAGTACAACTCTCAGATGAGCCTCGTGTTCTTCTCGACTCCGAGAATATACCAAGATATCGTCAATAAATACAATGACAAATCTGTCCAGAAACGGATTGAACACCCAATTCATTAAATCCATGAATGCAGCTGGAGCATTAGTCAACCCGAAAGGCATCACAAGGAATTCATAATGCCCGTATCGAGTTCTGAAAGCTATCTTAGGAATATCTTTGTCACTAACTCTGAGCTGATGATAACCAGATCGAAGATCAATCTTTGAGAAATGGGCAGCTCCCTGCAACTGATCAAACAGATCATCAATACGAGGTAAAGGGTATTTATTACGTACCGTTACCTTGTTCAGCTGTCTGTAGTCAATGCACATTCTTAGGGACCCATCTTTCTTCTTCACAAATAGCACAGGTGCACCCCAGGGGGATACACTTGGTCCGATAAATCCCTTGTTCAATAACTCCTGCAATTATTCATTGCGATATGGAGGAATCGATATGGGTTGCGTGTCAGGTGCCACATCAATGCTAAAATCTATATCCCACACTGGAGGTAGTCCCGGTAAATCCTCAGGAAATACATCGATGAACTCTTGCACTACTGGAACCATTTCCAAGCTAGGAGTCACATCTCCTGTGTCTCTCACCGTAGCTAAGAATGCCCAGCAACCTTTCTTCAATAATTGCTGAGCTTTTACAAATGATATGATATTATACATCTCTGGAATTTGATCCCCTTTCAGAATAAAACTGGGTTCATTAGGCATCTCGAGCTTAACTACCTACGCATGACAATCGAGGGTAGCGTGGCAAGAAGATAACCAATCCATACCCATCAGTACGTCAAAATCAACCATATCAAGTACAATTAGATTAGCTAAGGTATCCCTACCCTCAACTCGTATCTCACAAGCACGATACACATATTCAACAAGTAAAGAGTCCCCACCAGGATTAGCAACTAGAAAAGGATCATTCAATATTTCTGGTTGTCTATCAAACCTCAAAGCAAAGAATGAGGACACATAGGAGTGGGTAGATCCTGGATCAAACAATGCAAGCAGTCCCCTGTCCTCGAGGCCTGAGCATCTTGCCTAGTAAGTGCAAAAACTCTCGACTGGCCTCTACCAGCAGTCCCCTGTCCTCGATTAACCATGGCACGATCTCCGGTACCTCTGCCTCTCTTACCTCTACCAGCAGTACCTGTATTATTACGAGCAGTCTGCGTAGATGCCGCTGCCTGCACAGAAGCCTGGATAAACTCTCTCTGAGGATGAGGGAAATCCTGTATGTGATGTCCCAACTTGCCACACCGGAAGCACCCTCCAGTCAGAACACGACACGGACCCCAATGTAATCTACCACAAGTCTGACATACTGAATCAGTAGAATATATCTGTCCAGATGATAATGGTAGTCCCTTAGCATTATCTTTGTGAGGAGGTGCTCTAACGGATGGCTGGAAAACCAAGTTTGTCCCTGTCTGAAAACCCTGTTGCTGTACCTGATTCCCTGCTCTACGGTCTGTGCTAACTCCATCAGTGAAAGATCCCCCAGTCTTAGCCTTCTTATATGAATCATTAGCTGCCCGTGATTCACGACCCCTATTTTCAATCTTTCTGGCAAGGTCGAGTGCATCAGAGTAATTCAGATTCTTCATCTGCGGAGCAACTGCATTGAATAAACGATCAACCAACCCATCAACAAACCTCTGAACCTGAGATGTTTCATTAGGCACTAAGTTAGGTGCATATCTAGCCAGCTTAGTAAACTTAGTGTTATATGTCGATACATCCATATCTGGAGTCTGAACTAATCTCTCAAACTGCCTAGCGTATTCCTTCCTCAGACTTTCAGGGAGAAAGCGATCCATGAACAACTTAGTAAACTCATCCCATGTCAATCGTGCTGCTTCTGCGGGCCTTTCTAAAAGTACAGTTTCTTACCAAGTATTAGCTGTATCCTCTAACTTGTATGCTACAAGTTCCACGGATCTCTCACTAGAACATCCAATAGCACGCAACGCCTTAAGTGTACCATCCAAGAAACTCTAAGGATCATCTGTAGTGTCAGAACCCGTGAACCTTGGTGGTTTCAGTTTCAAGAACTCTGGTAAGGACACTTCTCTGTTACCAAAAATCTGAGTCTGTCTCTAAGCCGGAGTCTGTGGCTGAGCCTGAGCCTGAGCCTGAGTCTGTGTCTGAGCCTGAGCCTGTGCCTGTGTAGGTACCTGAGGTTGCGTTGGAGCAACATTTTGTTGTCTAGCCCTTTCCTGTCTATCCATTCTGGTATTCAAGAGTTCAATGGACCTTTGCATAGCATTAAGTGCCTCAATACTAGCATTCTCATATGATGGTGGAGGTGGGTTATCCTCAATTTCTGGAGTAGGCTCTCTTGTAGCTCTTGTAGTAGCAGCAGCCCTCGTAGTAGCAGCTTTGCCTCGTCCATGAGTATTACCTCATTTCCTAGCTGAGGTAGATAACGTTCCAGCAGTGGAGGAATTCGGAGCAGCTCGGGCCGCCTTTTTAGATCTTGTCTTACCAGCCATCTGAGTAATAGAATGACTAACGTTAGATTCATCTATTTAGCAGTAGTCATTTCACACGTACGGAAGGAACAAGAAAGAAAGAAAGACACGAAACATCATATCACGCCCTCGTAGAATAACGACTATGGGAATGGCCGGCTACATAACCATAATAGAGATTCTACTACCGACGTGTGCTCCATTAGTCACAGGAATAACCTAGAGCTCTGATACCAACTTTGTCACGACCCAGTTTTGGGGCCATGACCGGCGCTTAGGAGCTAGTGCCCCAAGCAAGCCTTATCAAAATTCTACAGAAAATCGGGCAGAGTTTCCCCTGTTTTTAGGCCTATCCAAAATTTTACCTGCTTATAAACAAACAGAAAATCAACCAACAACCACATATCCTTACGCATTAACAATAAAAATACCACGTTTATCTCCAAATACTACGAGAACAATCCTACAGGGTTGTAATAAGTTCGTAGACACCAAATACTTGCAAGAGTAACTTATTAATGAATAATCCAACTGGTTACCCAACTGACAAAACAAATGACTTATAAATGTCTAAATGGAGAGACTCTAAGAATTTCAAAGAAGGGCAATAATAAATAAATGAAACGCTTGCCCACGCGAACTAATGCGGGGCTCACCAGGAATATCAACTCACAGCTCTAAGAATGGAAATCCTTGGCTACGGCACCTGCGGTCTCTGAAAAAATATAGCGAGGGGTGAGTCGCAACTCAGTGAGTAACAACGCTTATCCACAACCATTTTAAGTGGGGACAAGTCAAAAACATGCCAGTATATCTTATGCAGAAATATACATATAATTTGACTGTCACTTTCAGAATAACAGACAGAAATCAGTCTTTTCAAGTAATTCTTGTAAACAGTAACCAATATCAAACCAGTAATAAATTCAGTAATCACTATATTAAATCAAGTATATGGGTTTGGGAGATTTTCAAGAACAAACCATGTAATCAGTATAAATTCCTCCCTGAGGAAATCAGGAACGGTAAGCTAGTTCTACCTTCTCACTAGCAGGGACTGTAACGGTAATCCGGAGTATATAAGGTGCTCCAGGTCTAACGTACCCGTCGTTAACTATGGGGTCTGTCAAGGTTCATCCCAAATATATATATATATATATATATATAATCCCTATACCAAGTACAAGGCATTTCAAGAAACAATTCAATATTTCACATAGCGGTAAAACATGTCAAGTAGCGGTAAAACTATATCATGTAACGGTAAAATAATTCAAGTAAATATCTCTGTACATATCTTGTAAAAGGACTTGCCCCATGCAATTCAAAATATCCAGTAACACATTTTATTTCAAATCAAGTAGAAACCATGCAGGTTATGGAAACACAAATTGTGGTAAGGTCATCACGCACTGTACAAACGCGCGTAGCTTAAGCGTATCTTCCACAAGCAATCCAACACCTCGTCCAGTCAATCTATAATCACATTATATCGATCTCGTGTTAATTTTCTTGTTTAAGATAATTCATAACTAACATCGAATACCCATTAACCAAGTCCCTATTTGTGCTAGTGTATTAAAATATTTCCTAGGTTTCCCTTCTCTGATTTGTTTAACAATTAGCTAACTACAATTAATAACGTTAATAGGCTGAGCGTGGAGTAAAGAAATTAGTCTTAGTCATAACCTTAGATTTCCTTTAGCCTTCTCTGCCAAAGGTAAATCAAAATCTCTGAGTACAAATTTTTTCCAAACTTATTATTTTAATCTAACCATAAAAATTTCATCTGAATTCATAAGGATACCTCTCACAAAGAAGTGATATATACAATTACCTTGAGTTTCTCCTTCCTTTTCTTGCTTCTTTGAATTTTCTTTCCCAAACTTTTGCTTTGTTTTTGTTTCTGTTTGCCTAGGTGTTCGGCAAAAGCTTAAAATGGTTTTCCCTGATCCCTTTTGCTTGTGGACTCTGCCTTTTTGACTTTGGATTTTATTTTATTTTTTAAAATTTTTTTTGAATGAAATCACTAGTTTACCCTCTATTAAATAGAGTATTACAAGCACATTGGCAAGCAGTAAAGAGGATCATGAGATATCTGAGAGGAACATCTGACTACACACTTTGTTATCAAGGCTGCAAAGATTTTCGATTAGTTATATACACTGATGCTGATCATGGAGGAGATTTAGATGAGAGAAAATCTACCTCAGGATATATCTTCTTACTTAGTAATGGTGCCATATCATGGAGGAGTAAGAAGCAATTATGTGTAGCACTATCCACGATGGAAGCCGAATATGTGGCTCTCTCAAATGCAACACAAGAAGATGTTTGGTTGAATAGGCTCTTGAAAAGTTTGTTGGGTAACACTGAAAATGATGAACAAGTGTTGGTCTACTGTGATAGTAAGGCTGCAATTGATGCAACCAAAAATCCTAAGCATCATTGTCATACTAACCACATAGATATCAAGTATAACTATAAAAGAGACTTATATAAACGCAAGAGGTTGAACCCAGTGAAAATTTCTAAAGAAGATATGGTAGTAGACCCACTGACCAAGCCTTTAGCTAGAGATGCATTTGTGAGACACACTAGGTCTCAAGGCTTGCGTAGACTTTGAATGATTTGTATTATTCTTTGGTTTTTTTTCAGTTGTTCAAAAAAAAAAATATGTTCTTTGATAATCAATAAAGTTGATTTACATACATATATATTCATGATTTATTGAGTGTTTAGTATATTCTTCAATTTTATTTTAGTATGTCGGGTAGACAAAACGTTGGCCTTCTCCCATAGGCAACCGCCTCCTTATCTTAGTGATAAGTGGAGATGAGACTTGATTTTAAGAAAAATTATCAAATGGATAATTTGAGAGCTATATGCTTAAAATTACTAGAGTCGCTTAAACAATGACATAAGGTTATTAAGGTGAAAGGATGTTTACCTAGTCCACTTTGTGAGCTAGAGGTGAGTTTAAGGAACTCAAATTTCGATACTTATGGTGTTTGAATTTCAACTATACAGTATTCTTTATAAAGACATACACTCCTTAAAGAAAGGAGAAAAAGATGTAACACGTGTTTCATACCCTGTATGCAATGACAAGCATGGGTTAACATAAGTTTAATGTCAACTTACTGTTGTGTGACACCAGAGCCTTTATGGTGGCTCAAAATGTGTACCCGCATTGACTCCGTTAATGGAATCTCATTAATTTGTGTTCAAAGGTACACCAGTTATAACTTATGAGTTATAATTGTGAATACGAAGAATAATGATATCTGAGATTTTTGAGAGAATATCAAAATGTGATTCATATGATCTACGGTATTGCATACTTTGTAACCTACTTGCAGGTTTGTACTCGACGAGAGGCTATATACTTCTAACATATGTATAGTACGTAGCTCTCACAGTATGCTGGTCGCACAGTCTTTTACACTGTATGAATATTTGTAGAGATGAGATGAGAATATGTTTCTCATATTGTAAGAGCACTCCCATTATGTGTGAGCGGGAGATGTTGAATTATCTATTTAAGAGTCTACACATAAAGGGGTGCTCTTAAAGTCTATCCAGGTAAAAAAGGATAAGTTACCTGGTAGAGTCCTATAAGAAGACAACTACTTTATATACCGTTATATATGCAGTAAAAGACTTAAATAAACATAAGGTATCTTTCTACTGTTCTCCCTACTACTTCTCTCTACCAAATATTGGGTGTTTAAACTGTGGATAAAGGGGTTGCTCCGTCACTGTAACAACCAACGACGACCAGTGATTCCAACCGTGGTCAAGATCCTACCGCTTCCGCTTACAAGAATAACAAGTAAGTTCTCGAGATTTATATTTTAATTAATCTATTTAGTATAGATTTGTGATATATGCATATGAATCATTCACTTCTTTTTTTTACTTCTTACTCAATAGTGAATCCAAATAGGTAGTTAAGTGTCAATTGAAAACTCTTTTTGTTTTAGAGTTTAAATTGAAGTTGGAATGAATTTAGTGGAGAAGCGAATGAATTTGGTATGGCCACTCCATGCCTGTTAGGCCACAGCTAGAGCAGCGAATGAATTTGGTATGCTTGTTGAATGGAAAACGGCTGCACAAATATTGTATTCCAATTAAAAAAGAGGCAATGAACAATTTTATTGTATCAATTTAAGAGAATCAGCTTGACAGCTTCCACCTAAATTTTACTACCAACTAGTGGAATCCCATATCAGTAATTTTGGTTCTTGGTAATAGATTATTACGATTTTGTTCTATATAATAATTTTCAGGTTTACATATGGAAGGAAAAACAATTTATGTCGAGGCGTGTTAGATATGATGAAGATTGTTTTTGTGCAAACTGATGACAATTTGGACTGATCATTTACTTGCAAAATATATATATAGTGTTGACACCTAATTTTGTCACTCATTTTTCTAAAACTGTCTATCATTTAATTTAAAGGTGCAATTTGACTATTTGTGCAAAATATGCATTAGAAAGCATGTATTTACGTGCGTTATCACTTATCCCCTATTTATATATTACATACTTAAATATGGCTATATTACGTAATTTTGCATCATTTAGGCTATTTTTCAAAATGTGGCTGTTTGTGCAATTTTAGTGCATTTATAACACCTAATAATTATTTGTAGTTATTTATACCTAATTAATTTAATTTGACTCTAATTTTTTTTATGTGTGTTATTTTCTTTATTTGATATATATACATTCATATTGCATCTTTAGTTAAAATATATCCTATTAAAATACATCAATTCTGTTAGTTATTAGATGTAATTTTCTTCCAGCTATTTTGAATAAAACCCAAAATTATTCAATTTTTCTTTTTTCTAGACAATTTTCCAAAATATTCAATTATTTTAAATAATTCCCCGATCTTTACCAAAATTTATTTTTTATTTATCCTATTCTTTCCTCCTTTATTTGAATTTTACTTGAACCTAGACACAATATCTAACCAAATACATCTTTATTATTTAAATTTTGAAAGGAGTATTTTTCAAATCTTTTTTTTTATTTTTGTTATCTTTTTAATTACTCTTCAAAATCAGCCCCATATTTATTTTTTCCTATCCCTCTAATTAAGAAAAATATTCCCAAGATCTCAAAATTGGCTCCTCTCCAACAGCTATCCCAATCCCCTTTTTTGTTTAAGTACAGTTCTCCCTTCCATCAACATCAAATATACAGTACTATGAAAAACTCAAAAAAACACTCACCATTACAGTGAGACCTGTCTCCTACCCATCGACACACAGAACTGAAACCCCTCTCCCCCTCCCCTCTTCACACACCCTTTTTTTACAAAATCAGTATAATACCCATCATCACACACATACCAAACACACACCATATACAGTGATACACCATACCACCATCCCTTCCAACCTTACCCCGTCCAAACACAACCCCGTTACACACACAATTCACAGAATCACCATCAGATTACCCCCTTTGATCTCCTTTTTTTTTTCTTTACACACACACACACACACACCCAAAAATCAACGGAAACTAGCGAGATCGGGGTTGGGGGGAAGGGTGAGTGGATTGAAACAGAGGATCATCCCCGCTGCCGGGAAACACCATTGTTTGCTGTCCTTGTTGATATGTTTCATTTTTATGATCAGGAGATACGAAGAGGGGGAGGTTCGATGGTGGAGTCGCAGCGGCGCCGGTAAGACCGGCGGTCGCTCTTCCCCGCGATGGTGGCGTTACACCTTTATCGTCACTATTACTTCATCGGCAAATGCCGTCCCCAGCCTATTTGTTTCTATCTTCTTGCTTCGTTTATCAAGATGAATATTTCACTGTTTTTCTGAGATTTGTAGGTCCTCCAAACACCTTTGCCTATTCGTCTGGTTGCCACTTCATCGCTGTCACTGTTTGCCATCGGAATTGGCCTTTTCTGATTTGATGGCTCCGTCTACTGCATTTCGTGTCATTTCTGACATATGTGTATTTGTGTTTGGGCTTTGCCTTTCGTTGTTGGGTTCTGCTGTATGTTTGCTCTATTAATCTTTTGGGTTGACTGGTTTTTTGAGTTTTGCAGATTGATGGCTTGTTAAGACATATACTGAGATTTGAACAGAAATTACACAGTATATGCTGAATTAGGCCAATGAAAAATGATTGAATAATCAATTTGAGGTCTAGGGGCTGATTTGAACATGATACTACACTTAGGCCAATGACCTTTGGAGACCAAATCAGTCCCGTTACGTACTTGCTACCATGTATCCCTAAAATAAATAGGCGATGATTACATGTATGAGCTTTATTGCAAAATAAGCCGGTAATGAAGTGGTGGGATCGCTGCTTGGCACAGAAATCGGAGGGCCCCATGTTTGCAGCCATACCGGCGTCCCTAACCTCTACCCGATTCATACAAACCTGAGCCTATACTTTTATAAAATTCACTTTTTCCTTTTATTTTATTTTATTATTATTACTATTATTTTATATTATTATTATTATTATTTCTATTATTGATATTATAATATTATTCTTACTATTTATTATTATTAATTACAATACTAACTAATTTTCTTTATTTTTTTGCGAGGTAAATTTGGATGAAAGATGACGGTCTATTTTGGAAGAAAACAATTAGAAGAAAATCTTATTATTATTATTATTATTATTATTATTATTATTATTATTATTATTATTATTATTATTCTTCTTCTTCTTCTTCTTCTTCTTCTTCTTCTCATTACTAACATTTTTATTATTATTATTACTATTATTGTTATTATCACTATCATCACTATTATTACTATTACTATTATTATTGCTAATATATTATTATTATTATTATTATTATTGCCATTATTATTATTATTTTTTTCGCACTAACTCTTTTTTGTATCTTTTGCGAGGTACCTCTCGGCGAAATTGTTAAAGAGAACGCTGTTGGAAATAATGAATAATTTAACCCTATTAACATCTCTTATACCTTTTACTTTATTTTAATATATATTGACTACTAACTAATTTACTTTCATTTTGCAATGTACTCTTGGACGAAGCTCCCTAAAAAAAAAAAGAAATGAATACTTATTTTTATATGCTATTATTTGTTTATAAATTTGTATACTATAGTTTAATATTCAAATATTTTATTGCTTAGTTAGTTTAATCATTTGCTTTAGAATTCCAATTATTTAGTCCGACCGGTAACCATATTTGGTGGAGCCTGAGAGGTGCCTAACCCCTTCCTCTCGGGTTAACTTGAACCGTTACCTAGAATTTCTGGTTGATAGATTAAGTTTTGGAGTTAATTATAAAATTGGCTAGAAACAAAAGTAGGTGCTCTAATACGCCTAGTTAAAAAAAATGTTAGGTGGCGACTCCAACTCTTTACGCATGAGTTTCAATAAGTCGAGCCCTATTTTGAACTTTAACCGGTTCGGAGAAAAATAGGATGCGACAAATGACGACTCCGCTTGGAACATCAAGGTTCTAACCATAACGGACATTAAATTAGGATTCTTTACTTTCTTTATTTTCCTGCCATTTATTACGATACTAACTTTTCTTCCTTTCCTTTTTTGCAGGATTGAGATTTATTTTTGAATTTTCAAATTTTGGTGTTTTATTCTTTAATTGCTCGGTTTTACTCACTTTATAATTGTTTATGTTCGTCACACTTCCTCCACTCCTAGAAAGTTTTACACTTGCACACACCATAAATGGTTACGTGGATCTCACGGCCGTTTCACTCTCAAAATAACCATTTAGGGGGAACGATTTGGGATATAGTGGTCCGTTGTACAACCAACAATTCCAAATATTTTCATCCCTTGGTTGTCCCCCTGGGGGAACCATATCCTTGTCTAGATACCCAACTCTTGGAAGTTTCTTTTAGGATAGTACAACACATCCCACACTTCAAGTATTTTCAAATCTTCCATAAAATTGCTAGATCTTTGTCACTTCATGATTCTTTTTTCATTTTTAATATTGTCTAGTTCCTATTATCTAATTTTTTTTTTTTAAAAAAACTAACGTGTTTTGTTTTTCTTTTTACTCATCTTGTTTTAAAAAATCATTTTGTGAAATAATTCAATATGTGTATCCTTTTACAATACTTACACATTTTCTTAGAAAACATGTGCATTTTCTTTAAAAACTTGTACATTTTTAAACTTGTGCATATCATGCATATCTTCCGCCACTCTTCCTAAATCGTGTGTGAAAATATGGTGGTTACGACCACCTCTTCCCTCACAACAAAATTCCTTTAGAGGGAATGACTTGGAATCTATTTGGTCCGTAACATTCCCGCACCTGAGTCATCCGCTTGGGAGGATAATAAAATATGGTCAAGCTAACTCCATTCCTTAGTAGTAACGCTAGGAATCATGCATCATGACATGTCATTAGTCGACTTGTTCTCAAGTCTGATAGACCGATGTGTTCAAACAATTCGAACGGATTTTTGCCCCTCAAAGAGTGTTGAACACAATCTATTTGCATATACTTAGGAGATTGAACGTGCAAATGTGGACTGTTTATTGGCATTGTTCTGCATTCAGTGCCATTCAGAGGCACAAAGGTTACCTAATAGGCGTCAAAAGCCCAAATTGAATCAGAAATGATTATTTATTCATAAACAGTCGGAGTTTTCTATATTCAATGTCATTCAAAGGCACAAAGGTTACCTAATAGGCGCCAAAAGCCGAAATTGAATCAAAAATAATTATTTATTCATAAACAGTCGGAATTTTCTGTATTCAATGCCAATCAAAGGCATGAAGGTAACCTAAGAGGCTATAAATGCTTAAATTGGACCAGAAATGACTGTTTATTCATAAATAGTTTGAATTATTCTGTATTCAATGTCATTCAAAGGCGCGAAGGTAACCTAAAAGACAATTAAAGACCAAATTGAATCAGAAACGACCTTTTATTCCCAAAAGATTGGAATCATTCTGTATTCAATGCTATTCAAAGGCTTAAATGGTAACCGAAGAGGCATTAAAAGCCCATTTTGAAGCAGAAATGACACGACCCGAATTCTCGGTTAGGCCGTGCGGGCACCCGACCACCTCTCCTAAACCTGTCGGGCGAACCCTATTGACTGAATCGATATAAATTGTGAAGAATTACCTTGAAATAAAAACGAACCAAACTTTAACAACATAAGATTACTCTCAAGGATAGACAAACATACAAGCTGTCTGAATAATACAACGAACTACCCAGAATACACAATTTTAAAGGTTTCCAGATCAGACATCTAAGAAGGCCAAAAGATATACAAATCTCCCGAAGGGAGCAAAAGTAAGGAAAACTGTAATATCTGAAGTTGGTGGCCGCAATGAACAGGATGGCTCACCGTAGACAGCTGAGAACGTACTACTCCTCAATCACGGCGCGACTGGCTGGGTCCTGGAGCAGAATCTGCCGAAAGAAAAGAAAACACAAGGACAAATAGGGGGGTAAGTCATGAGGACTCAATAAGTGCGAACAAACTAGCAACCTCGAAAAATAGATACGCTAGTCAGGGAAACGGAAGCAGACAACAATCAACAAATAAGCAATGCATATATAAGCAGAACAGTATTCATGTACAAAAAAAATCCACTCAAAAGTATGAAATTAAATGGAATGGGATGAAATGAAATAAAATGAAATGAGATAAAATGACATGAGATGCAAAGGGTCACATGTGCCCATAATCCCAGCCCGAAGCGGAATACTCCTGCATTCGAGGGGAATCCAATCTGCTAACCAACTGGAGCGGAATACTCCTGCTCCTGGGGCAGAATACTCCTGCACCCGATATAATATAAACCAGAGGCGGAATACTCCTGCACTCTCCTGGGGCGGAATACTCCTGCACCCGATAAAATGTAAAGCTGAGGCGGAATACTCCTGCACTCAGTATGATATGCAATGTAATGTATATGAATACAATGTGATGCAATAATAACCCTTCACCGGCACAGGACTCTCATCGATAGCCGGGAAGCAGATGCCAACTCCAAGCCAAAGTACAATACTCAGATTCCCAATATAATATCAATAACAGGACATAATATACAATATAGAATGTAAATCCAAAGCTAAGGCGTAATGAGTACGCCTATCGGCAGCTACACACGTAAGGAACACGTGGTAGAAAATCCACGAGGCCAAGTGCCTCCAAAGAAATGGATATAAACACTTACCGTATTCCAAAGCTAATCCTGTTACTCAACCACTGCTTTTTCCTTTGTATTAGTTTCCAAACAATCTCTTTCTATTCAATAAGCAGAAAAATTATATCAAATAAAGCTAAAGGCTTCATTCCTTATATTTTAGGGCAATCCAGTTAGGAACCTGATACCCTATTCGTATACGCAATACGCAGGCCAGGCCTATATACAGGGTTCAAAGTTCCATAACCAAACCCTAAATAAATTATATTTATATGTTGCCCATAACTCACTGAGTATGAATATATAATTATTTCCATCATCGGGGTCCAATTGACCCTTTAAACTATCATTTTACGTCATTAGGGCGATGTCTAATATTCCTACTTTTACCGTAAAAATATATTCAAACACACGTAATAAGCTATGATAATGAGTTCGCATCATTACCTGAAGATTTGGGGTAGAAATTTCACTATTTTTCCACTCCTTTTTCCCTTTTTCCCTCTCTTTTCTAATTTTTCTTTCTGTGCGTTTTTTGCTCAAATGTTCTGTGTGTATCGCTACTTGCTAAGCTAAGGGATTTAATCCCCTTAGCTGACCGACAATCACTTTGACTTTTTCTCTTCTTTTTTTTTTATTTTTTTATAATAAATTCGCTACGACGATTAAAATTAAAATGGAACCCTAGAGAAGTCGAAATAATCCCAAATTTTTCAAGTAAGTTATACAAAATATATGTAACATACTCGCGAAGACAGATCTCAAATCGGACTCCCGAAACTCAAGATGCGAATTTAAAGGAAAATGGTTAAATTATTTAACTTTCGGCATTTTTGCGGAACTAGCCGAACAACATCGAAATTCACTTTCGAAAGTCATAAAAGTCACAAATAATCATACGAATCTAGCGGCACTTTCGGATTTCGAATCGGAGCTCATTCGCCCAAACCGAGCTCAAAAATCTCTTTTTAATATTTATTGACAATAAAAACTGAAACCTTCTTCCGATGCCTACCCAACGAGGTCTGATTTAGCTCAAATTTTTACAGACAGGTCCTAATGGACCTTACGAATATTTTAAAATTATCGGCACGCCAGTCGGAGTCCTAACTTCCGAAACGACCGACCGAGGTCGTTTCATTCTCCTCCACTTAGACGCTCGTTCGTCCTCGAACGAGCAAGAGTCTAAAATAGATTTCACACCTCTAATGAGAATGTTTACATTAATTTTTTTATGACATTTATTACGAAATCAAAATTATATACAATGATTAGAACTTTTAGGCTTTAAAGATCAAGTTCGAACTTGAATCGTCGAAGAGATAAGAATACTTCTCACGCATACTGGACTCAAGCTCCCAAGTGTCCTCCTCATGAGGACGATTATTCCATCGCACTCGAACCATCGGAATCTGCTTCGAACGAAGCTTCCGGATATCACGCGCTACTATAGCAACTGGGAACTCCTCGTAAGCCAGATTCACATCTAGCTGAGCAGGGTCTAATTGGATCACTTCGGAAGGATCTCGGATACACTTTCGAAGCATCGACACATGGAAAACTGGGTGAACTGGCATAGAAGCTGGCAGGTCGAGCCGATAAGCTACCTTACCAATACGCTTCTCGATACGGAAAGGGCCAATGAACCTGGGACTAAGCTTTCCTTTCCTGCCAAATCTCTTTACACCGCGCATCGGTGACACTTTCAAAAATACCATGTCCCCGACCTCGAACTCTAACTCTCGGCTCCTCCGGTTCGAATATGAAATCTGCCTGCTCTGGGCGGTCCGTAAACGATCCTGAATAACACGAACAACCTCAAGAGTCTGACGAACCATATCTGAACTCATCACCTCGACATCTCGAGACTCAAACCAGCCAATAGGAGAACGACATCGACGACCATATAAGGCCTCGAATGGAGCCATCTGAATAGAAGACTGGTAGCTATTATTATAAGAGAACTCCGCTAATGCCAAATGATCATCCCAATAACCCCCGAAGTCAAGTGCACAAGCTCTCAACATATCCTCCAGAACTTGAGTAACCCGCTCTGACTGACCGTCAGTCTGAGGATGGAATGCTGTGCTAGGCTGCACCTGGGTCCCCAACTCTCTTTGAAAAGACTTCCAGAACTGAGAAGTAAACTGGGAACCACGATCTGAGATAATGGATACAGGAGTACCATGCAGTCTAACTACCTGCTCAATGAAAATCCGAGCCAGTCTCTGAGCTGAATCAATAGTCTTTACAGGGATAAAGTGAGCTGATTTAGTCAGTCGGTCGACAATGACCCAGACTGAGTCATGGCGCCGCAGGGTCTTTGGCAGACCAACTATAAAATCCATCGTGATGTGCTCCCACTTCCACTCGGGAATGGGCAATGCCTGAGATAACCCTGCTGGTCTCCGGTGCTCGAACTTAACCTGCTGACCGTTCAAGCAACGAGATACATAATCAAATACATCTCTCTTCATCCCCTTCCACCAGTATAGCTCTCGGAGGTCCTGATACATTTTTGTAATACCAGGATGAATAGAATAACGCGAGCTATGAGCTTCATCGAGCACTGACTGCCTCAAATCCCCAACATCAGGAACACAGAGTCGACCATTAAACCGAAGAATTCCATCTGAATCAAGCTCGAAGGAGGGAACTCCTCCACTTAGGACACGACCACGCAACTCCTACAGATGAGGATCCTCGAACTGTCTTCCCTTAATCTGACTGACTAAGGAAGACTAAGCTGCAATACACGCTAAGACTCGACTGGAGTCTGGGAGAAGAAATCTCACGCCAGAGTCGCCAAGGGACTGCAATTCTCGAGCCAATGGTCTCATGTCAGCATAAAGAAAAGCCATGCTGCCCATGGACTTCCTGCTCAAAGCATCTGCTACCACGTTCGCCTTCCCAGGATGATAATGGATAGTGAGATCATAATCTTTAATCAATTCAAGCCATCTCCGCTGTCGGCCGTTAAGATCTTTCTGAGAGAGAAGATACTGCAGACTCTTATGATCCCTATACACCTCACAAGGCTCGCCAAAAAGGTAATGCCTCCATATCTTCAAAGAAAAGACCACAACTGCCAATTCTAAATCGCGAGTCGAATAATTCTTCTCATTCGGCTTTAACTGTCTGAAAGCATAAGCAATTACCTTCCCGTGCTGCATAAGAACACAACCAAGGCCCACACGAGATGCGTCACAATAAACTACAAATCCACCGGTGCCCGAAGGAAGGGATAACACTGGAGCTGAAGTCAATAAGGCCTTAAGCTTTTGAAAACTGGCCTCACACTCATCGGACCATCGAAACTGAACCGCCTTCTGCGTCAGGCGAGTCAGGGGAGCTGCAATAGTAGAGAACTTTTCCACAAACCTCCGATAATAACCTGCCAATCCAAGGAAGCTGCGAATCTCCGTCGGAGTGGTAGGACGAGGCCATTTCTGCACTGCTTCAATCTTCTTCGGATCAACCTTGATACCCTCACTAGATACCACGTGACCCAAAAATGCTACAGAATCAAGCCAAAACTCACATTTCGAGAACTTGGCATACAACTTACGATCACGGAGGGTCTGAAGAACCACCCTCAGATGATAATCATGCTCCTCGCGGCTACGAGAATAAATAAGAATATCATCAATGAAGATAATGACAAAGGAATCAAGGAATGGCTTAAACACCCGATTCATGAGATCCATAAAGGCTGCAGGGGCATTAGTCAGCCCAAAAGACATAACTAGGAACTCATAATAGCCGTAACGAGTCCTAAAAGCAGACTTCGAGATATCTGACTCACGAATCTTTAGCTGATGATAACCAGATCGCAGATCGATCTTCGAAAAGAACTCGGCACCCTGCAACTGATCAAACAAATCATCAATGCGAGGCAAGGGATACTTATTCTTGATGGTGACCCTATTTAGCTGACGATAATCAATACACATTCGCATAGTCCCATCTTTCTTTTTCACGAATAGAACAGGAGCACCCCACGGAGAAATACTCGGCCTGATGAAACCCTTATCAAGCAAATCTTGCAACTGCTCCTTCAGCTCCTTCAACTCTGATGGGGCCATACGATAAGGAGGGATAGAAATAGGCTGAGTCCCTGGCACTGTATCAATGCCAAACTCGATCTCTCGATCAGGAGGAAGTCCTGGCAAATCATCTGGAAACACATCAGGGAACTCCCTAACGACAGGAATAGAATCAAGAGATGGAATCTCCACAGTGGTATCTCGAACCATGGCAAGATACGCTAAACACCCTTTGTCCATCATCCGTTTTGCCTTCAGGAAAGAAATAACATGCCCCCTGGGTGGCAAATAAGAACCCTGCCACACTACTGGTGCTGAACAAGGAAGAGACAACTGAAGAGACTTGGCATGACAATTTAATGTGGCATGACACGACGCCAACAATTCCATGCCAATAATAACATCAAAATCAACCATATCTAGGATTAGAAGATCTACCAGTGTCTCACGACCCCCAAAAGATATGGTACAAGCTGGATAAACTCGATCCACGATGATAATGTCTCCAATAGGAGTAGAAACATAGAATGGATCACGAAGACACATATAATTAACATGAAAACCCGAAGCAAAATAAGGAGATACATATGAATATGTAGATCCTGGATCCACCAAAGAATATGCATCTCGACCACAAACAGATAAAATACCTGTCACAACAGCTGGTGATGCCTCGGCATCCTGCCTGGCCGGCAGTGCATATAGCTGTCTCTGCGGCTGAGCTGAGCCGCTACCCTGACGACCACCTCTAGAGGGACCACTAGGACCACGTCCACGATCTCTACCGGGTGGTGGTGCACCTCTAGCTGGCTGAGACCCTGGAGGGGCACCCTGAGGCTGCTGCTGCATAGGCGCTGGAAGGCGAGGGAATGGGCGGCTACTACCCTGCTGAAGGAGATAAGGGCAATCCTTCTTATGATGCCCTGGATCCTGACAGATAAAGCACCCTGGAGCAAATCTACGCTGATCAAACTGAGACTGCTCTCGCGGGCGAAACCAAAACTGACCCTGAGAAGAAGTAGGCGCGTTCTGAGAACCACGCGCTGGAAACTGAGCTGGTCTGATAGGAGGCCTACCCTGCTGCTGATAACTCCTACCTCCATACGAGGTACCAGAATGCCCGGGACCACGAGATCTCTTACTCTCCCGCTCTAACTCCTCTATCTCCAATCTATGATAGGCCTCATACCTCCTGGCAATATCAACAGCGACATCAAATAGAGTACCAGCCTCAATCTCACGAGCCATCTGGGACCGCAAATAAGGAGAAAGCCCATCAATAAAACGTCTGACTCTCTCAGAGGGCTCCTGCACAAGATCTGGAGCATAGCTGGACATTTCTGAAAATAAAAGCTCGTACTCCGTGACTGACAGGTTACCCTGTCCAATCCTCTCAAACTGTCTCCTCTTCTCATCCTGCTGACTGCGAGGGAAAAACTTCTCCATGAATCGATGAGAGAACTCACTCCAGGTCAGCTTAGGTAAGCCCTGCCTAGCTGATCGGAGTGCGGTCCACCAAGCTAAAGCTGGACCCTCAAGCTGGAAAGCAGTATAATCAGCTCCATACTGCTCAAGATATCCAACGGCCTCTAAGATACGCTGACATTGATCAAGAAACTCACGAGGCTTCAGCTTATCTGATTTCTGACCAGAGAACTTCGGAGGATTAAGTCGGGTAAAATAATGCAACCTTGCCGGATCATCAACTTGATCTGCTACCTGGACTGGCTGACTAGCCTGAGCAACTGGAGGTATAACACCCGCTACCTCTGGAACATAACCACCTGAATATGAACTGCTGGGGCTACCTGTGGAGCTGGAATGGGGGCTTCCTGAACTTGAGAACTAATATCCACCGTAGCCTGAGGAGCTGCCTGAGGGATAGGAGCATCTACAGCAGCCTGAAGAATAGGAGCATCCACAGCAGCTTGAGGAATATGAGCATCTGCGGCAGCCTGAGGAATAGGAGGTCCTTGGGGCATCTGCGTCGCTAAAAATCTCATAAAAGCGTCATGAAGTGCGGGGGGAACGAATAAGCCCTGCTCCCCCTGCCCGGCAAAAGCTGGCACTACTGGAACCTCTGTAGTAGGATCAACACGATCCACCATCCTCGCGGCCTGGGCAACTCTAAATCTGCCTCGACCACGACCTCTACCGCGGCCAACACCACGACCTCGTGGAGCAGCAGGCATAGGGGTGACCGCTGGCTCCTCCGCCTCTCGCCGAACATTCGCGCGCGTTCTCACCATACTGCGGAAAATAAAAAGTATTTAACTTTAGATAAGAAGACTCACGCACGACAGGGAAAAAAAGAAGGGAAACTGCGTAAATGCCATCATAGCCGCTCGTAGATAGGTACGGACGTCTCCGCCCGATCAGCGAGACTCTATTAGACACGGTCATGATCCGGAAAGACTCTAAACCTCGCTATGATACCAACTGACACGACCCGAATTCTCGGTTAGGTCGTGCGGGCACCCGACCACCTCCCCTAAACCTGTCGGGCGAACCCTATTGACTGAATCGATATAAATTGTGAAGAATTACCTTGAAATAAAAACGAACCAAACTTTAACAACATAAGATCACTCTCAAGGATAGACAAACATACAAGCTGTCTGAATAATACAACTAACTACCCAGAATACACAATTTTAAAGGTTTCCAGATCAGACATCTAAGAAGGCCAAAAGCTATACACATCTCCCGAAGGGAGCAAAAGTAAGGAAAACTGTAATATCTGAAGTTGGTGGCCGCAATGAACAGGATGGCTCACCGTAGACAGCTGAGAACGTACTACTCCTCAATCACGGCGCGACTGGCTGGGTCCTGGAGCAGAATCTGCCGAACGAAAAGAAAACACAAGGACAAATAGGGGGGGGGTGAGTCATGAGGACTCAATAAGTGCGAACAAAATAGCAACCTCGAAAAATAGATACGCTAGTCAGGGAAACGGAAGCAGACAACAATCAACAAATAAGCAATGCACATATAAGCAGAACAGTATTCATGTACAAAAAAATCCACTCAAAAGTATGAAATTAAATGGAATGGGATGAAATGAAATAAAATGAAATGAGATAAAATGACATGAGATGCAAAGGGTCACATGTGCCCATAATCCCAGCCCCAAGCGGAATACTCCTACATTCGAGGGGAATCCAATCTGCTAACCAACTAGAGCGGAATACTCCTGCTCTTGGGGCGGAATACTCCTGCACCCGATATAATATAAACCAGAGGCGGAATACTCCTGCACTCTCCTGGGGCGGAATACTCCTGCACCCGATAAAATGTAAAGCTGAGGCGGAATACTCCTGCACTCAGTATGATATGCAATGTAATGCATATGAATACAATGTGATGCAATAATAACCCTTCACCGGCACATGACTCTCATCGATAGCCGGGAAGCAGATGCCAACTCCAAGCCAAAGTACAATACTCAGATTCCCAATACAATATCAATAACAGGACATAATATACAATATAGAATGTAAATCCAAAGCTAAGGCGTAATGAGTACGCCTATCGGCAGCTACACACGTAAGGAACACGTGGTAGAAAATCCACGAGGCCAAGTGCCTCCAAAGAAATAGATATAAACACTTACCGTATTCCAAAGCTAATCCTATTACTCAACCACTGCTTTTTCCTTTGTATTAGTTTCCAAATGATCTCTTTCTATTCAATAAGCAGAAATATTATATCAAATAAAGCTAAAGGCTTCATTCTTTATATTTTAGGGCAATCCAGTTAGGAACCTGATACCCTATTCATATACGCAATATGCAGGCCAGGCCTATATACAGGGTTCAAAGTTCCATAACCAAACCCTAAATAAATTATATTTATATGTTGCCCATAACTCACTGAGTATGAATATATAATCATTTCCATCATCGGGGTCCAATTGACCCTTTAAACTATCAATTTACGTCATTAGGGTGATGTCTAATATTCCTACTTTTACCGTAAAAATATATTCAAACACACGTAATAAGCTAAGATAATGAGTTAGCATCATTACCTGAAGATTTGGGGTAGAAATTTCACTATTTTTCCACTCCTTTTTCCCTTTTTCCCTCTCTCTTTTCTAATTTTTCTTTCTGTGCATTTTTTGCTCAAATGTTCTGTGTGTATCGCTACTTGCTAAGCTAAGGGATTTAATCCCCTTAGCTGACCGAGAATCACTTTTATTTTTTCTCTTTTTGTTTTTATTTTTATTTTTTTTATAATAAATTCGCTACGACGATTAAAATTAAAATGGAACCCTAAAGAAGTCGAAATAATCCCAAATTTTTCAAGTAAGTTATACAAAATATATGTAACATACTCGTGAAGACAGATCTCAAATCGGACTTCCGAAACTCAAGATGCGAATTTAAAGGAAAATGGTCAAATTATTTAACTTTCGGCATTTTTGCGGAACTAGCCGAACAACATCGAAATTCACTTTCGAAAAGTCATAAAAGTCACAAATAATCATACGAACCTAGCGGCACTTTCGGATTTCGAATCGGAGCTCATTCGCCCAAACCGAGCTCAAAAATCTCTTTTTAATATTTATTGACAATAAAAACTGAAACCTTCTTCCGATGCCTACACAACGAGGTCTGATTTAGCTCAAATTTTTACAGACAGGTCCTAATGGACCTTACGAATATTTTAAAATTATCGGCACGCCAATCGGAGTCCTAACTTCCGAAACGACTGACCGAGGTCGTTTCAAGAAATGACCACTTAATAGATGTGATGACGCATAACGCACATTTATATTATAAGCATTATATAAAGACCTGACATCCTTGGCATGTCAAAAGTCCATTAGCAACTTCCTTTTAAAGTGACTAAAGGGTTCTCAACCCACAACGACACATCTCCTCATATTCTTTGTTGCAAAAGCTTGTGCCACACGTTGATCATTTTGCTCACAATAAAGCGAATCTTAGGCATTTTTCTTCTCCTTTTTCCTATCGTCCTTCACCTTTTTCAAAAATATCATGGCCAATAGAATATTTGACATGGTTGCTAAAATCCCTCAGTTGATCTGAGACTGGTGAGGAAACCTAAACTTAGATAAAAAAGATCGAGTCAAAATAGTGTTGGGGAATATGATTTCACTAGTGGAGCACACTGCAGTGAAAGGGATGATAAAATCAGCAATACGCTATTGGGATGCACACCGAGCAGTTTTTCACTTTGGAAGCGTAGAGTTGACACCGTTGTTAGAAGAAATGGGCAGATTGGCTCAATTTCCATTTGAAAGTAATGAGATTTTGACACCTAGAAACATTACAGCTGAGGAGTTCTTCGAAATGGTAGGGTTTAAACCTAAATTATGCACAGGCAACGTAAGGCAGTCGAAATTTTTTTTGATTTTCCTCTACATCAAATTTGGGTATGGAGAAGCATTTCAAGAATCCGAGGACTACTTTAGCATTAACCAGACATATTGGCAGGAGCGGTTGCTTTTGTCACCAGTTTTTTAGTGACTGTCGTGTATCTACAACATAAAGGACGAGTTAATGTTTGCATGGTTTCAATTGTTGATGCCCTACTCAAAGACATTAACAAGAAATACACATTGATACCTACAATCATCGCAGAGATAAACCGTGCTTTAGAAAGGTGCAAGAAGGGCGCTGGTTTCTTCGAAGGTTGCAATTTGCTTTTATAAATTTGGCTGATGGAGCATTTGCAAAAGATGGATAGCACAGAGTAAGCTTTCTATTCCATACCAAGAGAAAACTACATCTTGACTCATACCGTCCGCATGGACAACACTCTTGGAAAGTGGGACCAACCAACAACTGCCAACGGTTGGCACCACATGTTCTGTCAGTTGACATCCGGAAGTATATAATAGATGTTTGATTACTTTCCCAGCACTACAGTGATCATACGATCGGAAAGAGACTCATTCAATACAGGAAAACAGCTGAATCTCGGTGGTGATTTTGTAGCGGTTCTGATAAACCGTTGGGAAATCTCATTTTCAGCGGTTGCACCGACAGTTCAAGAAACAACCGCTAAGAGATAGACTTATTGGCGGTTTAGGGCCATTTGGCAGCGGTTCAGCATTGTTGAGAAGTTTAGCTGCGGTTTGTAATGTTTAGCAGCGGTTTTATTATGTTTAGCAGCAGTTTTGTATAGCTATCAGCAAGCTCCCACAGGCGAACCAAATATGCTAACAGTTACTTGGATAGAAAAACATATGCAATAATTTAGAAAAGAAAAGAAAAGAAAAGAAATGTACTGTGAAGGTGAAAAAAGGGACAAAGTTGAAGGCGTAGTCAGCATCCCACATCGATAAATAATAAAAAACATTTTCACTTTATATAGAAAGAACCAGTAGATGGGTTGAATGAATCAAAGCAAGTGAACGCAAAGTTTCACGCGCCTATGTGGGGAGCATGCGTATCTGCGGTTGGCTGTTCACACTTGAAACTTAGGGTGAGAGGCGGACCTCACGGTGTTTGTGTGTAGTGTTAGTGCTCAGTGGATGACGTAATTCGACTGAGGGACTATGAGGGGTACTCCAGCTAGCACATTTTATTTAGAAAAAGTCAATTGATAGTATAGCCAACGGTTCTGCCAGCAGCTCGTCAAACCTAAATAGTCAATTGACAGTATAGCCAACAGTTTATTTGAACCGCTGCAAAAAAGAAGGTTGCTAGCAGCGGTTCTGCCAGCAGTTCGTCAAACCCGCAGCAAAAGTGTTTTGGTACAGCCCGGTAGGCAGCGGTCAAAATTCGCTGGTAAATTTTTTGACAGCGGCTGAAAACCGCTGGTAAATGTTATTTTCAACCGCTGCTAATAGTGATTTTTTTTTGTAGTGATTTCTCATCTTAGTGGGCTTTAGAGGAGTTTACTCATACACTCTTTTAAGGGCACTTAGACTAGCAGGAAGAAATAAAGATTATCCAGACTCGCTTATGAAAGACATAGCAAGGACAGTTTAACCAAGAGCAACAATAACAAGGAAAAGAAATGTTGATGAGTTAAAATCTGAGTACAAAAAGTTACGCAAACAACTGCCAAGGGCACAATGGAAAATAGCAAAGAAGCAAAGTTTGGTCGTAGAAAAGAACAAAAAAAAAGGCAAATGGCACAGCAGGGCAGAGGCGGACCTCACGGTGTTTGTGTGTAGTGTTAGTGCTCAGTGGATGACGTAACTCGACTAAGGGACTATGAGGGGTACTCCAGCTGGCACATTTTATTTAGAAAAAGTCAATTGATAGTATAGCCAACGGTTCTGCCAGCAGTTCGTCAAACCTAAATAGTCAATTGACAGTATAGCCAACGGTTTATTTGAACCGCTGCAAAAAAGAAGGTTGCTAGCAGCGGTTCTGCCAGCAGTTCGTCAAACCCGCAGCAAAAGTGTTTTGGTACAGCCCGGTAGGCAGCGGTCAAAATTCGCTGGTAAATTTTTTTGCAGCGGCTGAAAACCGCTGGTAAATGTTATTTTCAACCGCTGCTAATAGTGGTTTTTTTTCTTGTAGTGATTTCTCATCTTAGCGGGCTTTAGAGGAGTTTACTCATACACTCCTTTAAGGGCACTTAGACTAGCAGGAAGAAATAAAGATTATCCAGACTCGCTTAAGAAAGACATAGCAAGGACAGTTCAACCAAGAGCAATAATAAGAAGGAAAATAAATGTTGATGAGTTAAAATCTGAGTACAAAAAGTTACGCAAACAACTGGCAAGGGCACAATGGAAAATAGCAAAGAAGCAAAGTTTGGTCGTAGAAAAGAATAAAGAAAAAGGCAAATGGCACAGCAAGGCAGAACTCCTGACAAAACGCATAGAGTCTATCGGCGTATGGGCTAGCGAGGGAATGAACTCTGTGGCAAACAAAGGAATTGAGGAGAAAGGAAGAAAGGCTTGGGAAATGTTTAAGAACTTCACATTTGACATATCCCGGCTCTTAACTGATACAGAAAATATCATCTTCCAAGGATACTCATTAGAGGCAAGCTTGTCCGAGAAAGACTCGTCGGAAGAAGAAGAAGAATCTTCTAGGGATGGATCAGCATGAAAGATTTTCACCTGGATATGATCTAATCTTCTAGCAATGTTTTCCACCTTTTGCACTATTTCAATGTCAGCCAATGTAATAAAAGTCCAATAAATGTAATATTATCCTTTAGGCTTCGCATTTTGTTAGCAAGCGAAATGATACTTGAGGCACAAAGCGCTTTTCAAATTATCGTGCGTAAAATGATCCTTCATATTACAGGATGCTTTTTATTTGATATGTGTGCATTGCACGAATTTGTCCATTTTTCTAATTCTCTTTCTACCTAAGTGAATCCCTTCCCGAATTCAATCTCCTACCAAGACACCTCTTCTCCCTACTCTATGCCTAAATCCTGATATCTAAACCTTTCGCATGTCCAAACTGTCTCTAACTCACCACCAAACTCGAAAATCTATTACCCAAAAGGTTGGCTTGGGTTGAATACCAAGATAAAAGATATGGTTAAGAAAGTGTACTTGTCAGGAATTTTTCGAAATAAGAAAGTTTTTCACAACAATTACCACTAGCCCTCCTCTCTCTCTCTATAATATCTCCGCTGTACTACAAGCTACTAATAAGGTTATCAAGTATGTAAATGTGAACTTTTTTAAAAAGAAGAAAGATAAAGTCTCTTTTACTGCAACCATTCAAGACCCTACTTTCAACCACTATTATCAAACGCTGCCACCATTTTATCCCTACCCTCACATGCCACCTGAATATCCCGTTTACAACAGCCAATCCACTCAACTTATACTCCTCATCCCAGCACCAAATCGTCCGCCATATCCACAAACACTCAACCAAACTACCATAATGAACCACCATACCCTCCTAGGCCTCGCCTTAATGCATACTAAAGACCGAAAAGAAACTACACTCCACTAGCCGAATCCCACACTTAATTGCTCGAGAGATTGAAAACTGCTGGGCTTATTGTCCTGGTACCTCAATTGTTCCAGCAAGCACTATGCACATGGAGAGAAAAATTGACAAAGCAAGAAAAATGTTGGCCAAACTCAAAGGTACACATGACTCACCTTAAGACCTTTTGACACCAATATCCAAGGATCATCTTTGTTGCTCTAGTCTACACAGTCACACCACCTGCAATACATGACTGTGATCCAAAGCACTTTCCAACTTGCTTTTATCATAATCTAAATAGCAGTCAAAAGGCCAATGAAAGCTAATATTGAAAAGACAGAGGTGTAGCAAAGACTTGCGCACAACAACCAAAAACAGGCAAGCCAATTCAACTTGAAAAGGAGAGGCAAAAACACAATGACAAAACTATCATTATATGACAGACCTGGAAACCTTTTAAGTATTTTTGGAAGCATGTCCCTATCTACTAGCAAAGATAAAACAAGACGATGAAGTTATCTGAGACACTTACAAGAGCAAGGGTTGATTTGATATAAAAGCTGAAACGACCTCGGTCAGTCGTTTCGGAAGCTAGGACTCCGATTGGCGTGCTGATAATTTTAAAATATTCATAATGTCCATTAGGACATGTCTGCAAAATTTGAGCTAAATTAGACCTCGTTTGGTAGGCATCGGAAGAAGGTTTCAGTTTTTATTGGCAATTAATATTAAAAGGAGATTTTCGAGCTCGGTTTTTGCCGAATGAGCTCCGATTCGAAATCCGAAAGCGCTGTTGGGTCCGTATGATTATTTATGACTTTTGTGAACTTTCGAAAGTGAATTTCGATGTTGTTCGGCTAGTTTCCGCTAAAATGCCGAAAGTTAAATAATTTGACTTCTTTTCATTTAAATTCGCATCTTGAGTTTCGGGAGTCCAATTTGAGATCCGCCTTCGCGAGTATGTTACATATATTTTGTATAACTTGTATGCAAAAGTTGGAATTATTTCGAATACTGTAGGGTACTATTTTAATTTTCGTTAAGAAAAGAAAATATAATAAAAGAAAACAAAAAAAATAATAATTAAAAATTAATTATGTATGTCGGTCAAGCTAAGGGATTTAATCCCTTAGCTTAGCAGTAGCAATACTCACAGGAGCATTGGAGCTAAAATAGCAGAGACGCGAAACAAAAAAATACGCAGTGGAGAAATGCCAGAAAATAAGAAAAGGGGCCGGGAAAAAGTAGAATTTTCACCCTGAAACATTCAGGTAATGATCCTAATATAGTATTTGAGTTTATTACGTGTGTTTAAATATATTTTTGCGGTAAAAATAGGAATATTAGACATCGCCCTAATGACGTAAATTGATAGTTTAAAGGGTCAAATGGACCCCGATAATAAAATTGATTATGTATTCGTGCTCAGTGAGTTATGGGCAACTTATAAATATAATTTATTTGGGATTTGGTTATGTGGCCTTAAACCCTGTATATAGGCCTGGCCTGCGTATTGCGTATGCGAATAGGGTATCAGGTTCCTACCTGGATTGCCCTACGATGTGAGGGATGAAGCCTTTAGCCTAATGTGATATATTTTTCTGCTTATTGATCACAGTGGGATCGTTTGGCAATGCATTCAAAAATAACGCGGTTGTTGGTCGCAATGCTAACTTTTGAGAGAGGTAAGTGTTTATATCCATTTCTTTGGAGGCACCTGGCCTCGTGGATTTTCTACCACGTATTCCTTACGTGTGTAGCTGCCGATAGGCGTACTCATTACGCCTTAGCTTTGGATTTATATTATATATTATATGTTATGTCCTATTGTTGGTATTGTATTGAGGATTTGAGCATTGTACCCTGGCTGCGAGTTGGCATCTACTTCCCGGTTGTCGATGAGAGTCCCGCGCCGGTGAAGGGTTATTGCATCACATTGCATTCATATGCATTACATTGCATATCATATTGAGGGCAGGAGTATTCCGCCCCAGGAGCAGGAGGATTCCGCTCTATTGTATCATATTGAGGGCAGGAGTATTCCGCCCCAGGAGCAGGAGTATTCCGCTCCATTGTATCACATTGAGGGTAGGAGGATTCCGCCCCAAGAGCAGGAGTATTCCGCTCTTATGTCAGATATTGAGTGCAGGAGTATTCCGCCTCAGCTTTACATTATATCGGGTGCAGGAGTATTCCGCCCCAGGAGAGTGCAGGAGTATTCCGCCTCTGGTTTATATTATATCGGGTGCAGGAGTATTCCGCCCCAGGAGCAGGAATATTCCGCTCCAGTTGTTTACCAGATTGGATTCCCCTCGAATGCAGGAGTATTCCGCTTCGGGATGGGATTACGGGCACATGTGACCCTTCGCATCATATTTCATCTCATTTTATCTCACTTCATTTTATTTCATACCATTGTGTAAACTTGTGGTACATAACTATTGTCCTGCTTATATGTGCATTTCTTATTTGTTGTTATATTTCTGGCACGCATCCTTGGTTGAGTTTATAAGTTTCTTACGTGTTTTCGGTTGTTATCTGGCTCTACCTTTTTATAATTTAAATAAAAGAAATTTGGTTTATCTGTTTCTTCTCCCTGGCTAGCTATCCTATTCTTTGAGGTGGCTAGTCTGCCCCACTTATTGAGTCCTTTTGACTCACCCTTGTTTGTTGTTTGTTTCTTTTTCTATCTATTTTGTTTCGGCAGGTTCGCTCCAGGATTGAGTTCGCCACGTTGTGAAGGAGCGAAGACGACTTCAGCTGTCAGGGTGAGCCAGCTTTTATTCGGGATGGCCACCAGTTTATTGGTTATTATTTCAGTTGCATTTTGCTCCCTTCAGGAGGTATTTGTCTTCTTTTGTACTCTTAGATGTCTGGTCTGGATAACCCTAAACCTAGTATGTTGGGTAGTCAGCCGTAATTTCTTTTGTACAGCTTAGAGGTATCAGTATGTCAGTGTTTTTTTTAAGCCTTGTTCTTATTAATGAATTGAATTATATTTATTTGCCTAATTTAATTGGTAAGGGTTCGCCCGACGGGTCTTGGGAAGGATGTCGGGTGCCCGCACGGCCTAACCGGATTTCGGGTCGTGTCAGTTGGTATCAGAGCCCAGTTTACTGTCTATCCAGACTAAGACAGTGTCTAGTAGAGTCTCGCTGATGGGTACGTAGACGTCCGTACTTATCTACGAGGGGCTATGATGGCATTTAGGAAGTTTCACTTCCTTTTTTTCTGATCTTCCGTCGGTCTAAGATGCAAAAGTATTTTCGCTAATTCGTTCGTGGTAATTGTGAACCCTCGTGCGATAAATCATAAACGGTATGAGTTCAAGACGAAGCAGTCTAGCGTTGGGCTAGCACCGACGAAGCCCCGAGTATTTTGATTGTGCTGACGATCTAGTTACGGAGGTCCCAATTGTACGAGCTCGCGATGGGCATGGGAGCAGGGCCTTGTGGTTCCCTTGGCTATCTACGATGATTTTACGAGAATTTTGGCGACGCAGATACCGCTAGAACCTATTATTCGTTAGGCAGCCTATCAGGTTGCCGCAAATGGAGACGTTCGATCTCAGGGAGCTCCTATTCCAGTTCTTAATGTTGCCGCAATAAAGTATGTTTCGGAGGCAGCATGTGTTGTGCCTCTAATTGTTCTGGCTGGTTAGCTAGCCGAGGTATCAGTTCGGTCCGAGTGCCTAAAGAGGTTGCATTATTTTACGCGGTTGAACCTTCCGATATTCTTAAGCAATGCATCAGATAAACCTCGTGATTTTTTTTTAAAAATAAAATAATGCCAGCGTATCCTTCAGGCTTTTGATTATATCAAGCGGTATGGTGTTGATTATTCTTCTTTCCAGTTTCAGGGGTCTAGCCTTGAATTGGTGGGCCTCTCTTTTATTAGCTAACGTGGTTCGATTTTTCTTCTAGGTTCGTGGAAAAAGTTCCTTTCGAGTAGCTAACAAGATGAAAAATGTTGTCAGTTCAAGTGGATTGGACAGGGTAGTCTGTCGGTTAGCCTGTTGGTGTTTCAGAATATAAGATTGAATTCCATAAAATGGCCGAATATGCATTTGAACTAGTTCATGAGCCTTTCGAGAGATTCAAAGATTTATTGATGACCTTTCTTTTTCCTTGAATCCCAGATGGCTCGAGAGATTGAGGTCGGGATTTCATTTGATATTGTTGTTGATATTGCTCGAAGGCTCGAGGCATACCGTAAGTTAGAGCGGGAGAGCAAGAAATCTCGTGGCCCTGGTGGGCAACCATGGTACCTCATTTGGAGGTAAGTGTTCTGATTATTTTTTTGAAGTCACCTTCCAGGTTATCTCAGCTTGTAGAGCGTGATTCTCAAAGTGTGCAAGTAGTTCATCCAGATTAGACCCAGTTTTTCTCTTTATAGCTATCGACAATCTTTCCAGCTACCATTTTCAGGGAAAAGGGTGTTATCACTGTCATGAGTCTGGTTATCCTTTGAGGAGTTTTTCCTTACTCCAGCAAGTAGACAATCGTCCTTCTTCTTGCCCTCAGGCACCTGCACAGTCGCAGGAATTTCATGTAAATTTTAATTAATCAGAGAAATGCCACCATCCAGTAGAGGTCGAGAGCGCAGTGGTAGTGGTTCTTCTAGAAGTAATTATCAGTGTAGCGGCTTAGTTCAGCCGCAAAGGCAGTTTTATGAACTGCCAGTCTGGCAGGATGCTGAGGCATCCGATGTAGTAGGCCCGTGTGTTTTTTCTTCCCTTATCTGTAAGTAAGATTTATCTTTCCGATTGATCTGGAAATGGTGTGTCTTATCATGTTTCGACGGTTTCCTTGGATATTGTCGTAATTAAGAATTGGTTGCGGTAGAGGGGTGAGTTTCTGATACGATTTATTCCTGGCATTTATGAGACCCTACTAGTTTATCTAATCTAAATATGAGAGATTTGACAGTGAGTGTCGCTATTGTTTGCTTGGCATCCTGTTGTGCCACCTTCTGTTATAATGTCAAGTCAGTCTACCTCTCTTTGGAACTCAGTGCTGGTAGGATGATGGGATTCTTATTTATCACCATCAGGAAGTGTCATTGTTTCTTCTGGTGTAAAGTGATCAATAAGTAATACTCGATCTGTGTGTCTCCTCTTGGTTCGAAATGTTAGTAAGTCATGTTATTCTATGAGCTTGTTTAAGTTATAAAAGGGTATTCTGGTAAATTATCAGATTTTCCTTCTTATTGGGAGGTTAAATTGGTATGGATGTTTTTCCATAAAGCTTATTTAATGTCTATCTCTTCAATTGCGATATTTTGGCTCGTTTGACGCGAAAGTAGTCTAGCTTTGGTAGTCAAGCAAATAAGAAGATGAACTTTCTGAAGCTCTAATTATATCTATCCTCGATCTATTTCCATTTCTTCTTCGTCCGGCACTAGTGAGCTTGGGCGATTGGTAGCCGCTTGTGACGTTCCCTGTGTTGAGCCAGAGTACGTGTTATTGTGGCCGGGTAAGCATATTATTATTTTGGAAGCATATTATTGTTTTGGTCCAGTTGTCTCATCTTGTTATCTGTTTAACATGTTTATGTTATCAGTTTATCCGGGTATCCATTCCCATGTATAGTATAGTGCTGGTTCTGTTTTTGCGGATCGTCCAGTTTCAGGGGAAACTCTGCCGAAATTTTTATATAGAAGTACCATCCATCGGGCGGTGGTGTTTACGGCAAAGGTATGGAGTTGTGAACTTGAGAGTTGCAGCTGTTTGGCAACTCGAAAGGGTAGTTGGTAGCTTCGGTCTGCTTACGTTCAGCTTTTAGCCAAATCTTCTTTAGTCCAGCAGACTGTGCGAGGATGGTTATTCCTATACAAATGGCTACATGAGTTTGTGCTTTAAGTGGAGGAGTCTTCCTCCAAATACTGAATGGTAATATTAAATCTCTGAGGTGTTGATATCACTTTTCTCACGACCCAAAGTAAGGCTACGGTAGAAATCCACAATGAGTGTCGATCATTGCTAAACCCACTAATAATCTATTAATGATAGGGATAAGCTGGCAACCTGATCATATATATGTATCTATCTGCTGAAAATATAAAGTCTGAAAAGATGACATGACTTTAACCTGCTGGCAATTAGAACACTGAGCCACAAATCCTGCTATGTCACACTTCATTCTATCCCACCAATAATCTGCTTAAGATCATGGTGCATCTTAGTCGAATCTGGATGAACAGTGTATTTGGAATAATGTGCCTCTATCATAATCTGTCCACGTGAATCTGTGACATCAGAAATACAAAGTCTATCTTTATACATGAGAACACCGTCAGTAGTGACCCTGTATGGTGACTTCGGTTTTCCTTGGGCTATCTGTCTGTATTCAACTAGAACTGGATCCTCATACTGACGCTGTTTTACTTCATGGAAATTTAGAGTGAAAGATCTAGTGCAGCTTGTCGTCCATCCATCATTGGCATATCTCCTTCACACCTTAACTCCTTGAGAGGTTACTTTAGCGTTGTAAGCGCTCATGTAATCAACTTTGTTACTGGTATTCTGCCTCAGCTCATGGTTCAACTACGTGTCTCCTTTATTTTTACTTTTTCAAGTCATAATATTTTCAATTGAAAGAAAATACCCTAAAGTAGGTGTTCAGTCTGGAGATCATTCCTGGTCTGCATCATACTATCCAGAAGTATTTGCCTGATCCTTATCCTTATATATAGACCCTGTTCAGATGAACCTTTGACATACATTAGGATATGAGTAACTACATTCCCACAAGGAGCTTGCGGAACAACACTAACATCAACTGAGATGTTGCCTAGTATGTTTGTAAAAATAATATAGCTTGCATCAAATCTTCTATAATATGTACTGACAAGGTACTTCAAAAGTTCCCCCTATTACATCAAGCGTAAGCTAATTCTTTGTTTCATCGACTTGTTCTATATCGAAAGGTATATCGAAAAGGTGATTCTCGGCTGAATCATGTTAATCCATCCAGAGTTTCGTATATCTTTGCTTCGAAAATGCAGAATTCTCCTCTCGTGATCGAGGAAGGATCGGTTTAGTCAGAATAACTTGGGCAATGACGTTATGATATTATCCAGCTATGTTTTTATCCAAGGGTTTGATGTGCATGTCATAACTCTGATTCTGTAATTATGAGATCATGTCCGTGGAGTAGTTTATGAAGGTTGTGCAAGTTCTCTTGTTATCTGCGTAAATCTTGCTTTAGATTTAGGCTCGTTCGAGGACGAACGAGAGTTTAAGTGGAGGAGAATGAAACGACCTCGGTCAGTCGTTTCGGAAGCTAGGACTCCGATTGGCGTGCTGATAATTTTAAAATATTCGTAATGTCCATTAGGACATGTCTGCAAAATTTGAGCTAAATTAGACCTCGTTTGGTAGGCATCGGAAGAAGGTTTAAGTTTTTATTGGCAATTAATATTAAAAAGAGATTTTCGAGCTCGGTTTTTGCCGAATGAGCTCCGATTCGAAATCCGAAAGCGCCGTTGGGTCCGTATGATTATTTATGACTTTTGTGAACTTTCGAAAGTGAATTTCGATGTTGTTCGGCTAGTTTCCGCTAAAATGCCGAAAGTTAAATAATTTGACTTCTTTTCATTTAAATTCGCATCTTGAGTTTCGGGAGTCCAATTTGAGATCCGCCTTCGCGAGTATGTTACATATATTTTGTATAACTTGTATGCAAAAATTGGAATTATTTCGAATACTGTAGGGTACTATTTTAATTTTCGTTAAGAAAAGAAAATATAATAAAAGAAAACAAAAAAAATAATAATTAAAATTAATCCCTTAGCTTAGCAGTAGCAATACGCATAGGAGCATTGGAGCTAAAATAGCAGAGATGCGAAACAAAAAAATACGCAGTGGAGAAATGCCAGAAAATAAGAAAAGGGGCCGGAAAAAAGTAGAATTTTCACCCTGAAACATTCAGGTAATGATCCTAATATAGTATTTGAGTTTATTACGTGTGTTTAAATATATTTTTGCGGTAAAAATAGGAATATTAGACATCGCCCTAATGACGTAAATTGATAGTTTAAAGGGTCAAATGGACCCCGATAATGAAATTGATTATGTATTCGTGCTCAGTGAGTTATGGGCAACTTATAAATATAATTTATTTGGGATTTGGTTATGTGGCCTTAAACCCTGTATATAGGCCTGGCCTGCGTATTGCGTATGCGAATAGGGTATCAGGTTCCTACCTGGATTGCCCTACGATGTGAGGGATGAAGCCTTTAGCCTAATGTGATATATTTTTCTGCTTATTGATCACAGTGGGATCGTTTGGCAATGCATTCAAAAATAACGCGGTTGTTGGTCGCAATGCTAACTTTTGAGAGAGGTAAGTGTTTATATCCATTTCTTTGGAGGCACCTGGCCTCGTGGATTTTCTACCACGTATTCCTTACGTGTGTAGCTGCCGATAGGCGTACTCATTACGCCTTAGCTTTGGATTTATATTATATATTATATGTTATGTCCTATTGTTGGTATTGTATTGAGGATTTGAGCATTGTACCCTGGCTGCGAGTTGGCATCTACTTCCCGGTTGTCGATGAGAGTCCCGCGCCGGTGAAGGGTTATTGCATCACATTGCATTCATATGCATTACATTGCATATCATATTGAGGGCAGGAGTATTCCGCCCCAGGAGCAGGAGGATTCCGCTCTATTGTATCATATTGAGGGCAGGAGTATTCCGCCCCAGGAGCAGGAGTATTCCGCTCCATTGTATCACATTGAGGGTAGGAGGATTCCGCCCCAAGAGCAGGAGTATTCCGCTCTTATGTCAGATATTGAGTGCAGGAGTATTCCGCCTCAGCTTTACATTATATCGGGTGCAGGAGTATTCCGCCCCAGGAGAGTGCAGGAGTATTCCGCCTCTGGTTTATATTATATCGGGTGCAGGAGTATTCCGCCCCAGGAGCAGGAGTATTCCGCTCCACTTGTTTACCAGATTGGATTCCCCTCGAATGCAGGAGTATTCCGCTTCGGGATGGGATTACGGGCACATGTGACCCTTCGCATCATATTTCATCTCATTTCATCTCACTTCATTTTATTTCATACCATTGTGTAAACTTGTGGTACATAACTATTGTCCTGCTTATATGTGCATTTCTTATTTGTTGTTATATTTCTGGCACGCATCCTTGGTTGAGTTTATAAGTTTCTTACGTATTTTCGGTTGTTATCTGGCTCTACCTTTTTATAATTTAAATAAAAGAAATTTGGTTTATCTGTTTCTTCTCCCTGGCAAGCTATCCTATTCTTTGAGGTGGCTAGTCTGCCCCACTTATTGAGTTATTTTGACTCACCCTTGTTTGTTGTTTGTTTCTTTTTCTATCTATTTCGTTTCGGCAGGTTCGCTCCAGGATTGAGTTCGCCACGTTGTGAAGGAGCGAAGACGACTTCAGCTGTCAGGGTGAGCCAGCTTTTATTCCGGATGGCCACCAGTTTATTGGTTATTATTTCAGTTGCATTTTGCTCCCTTCAGGAGGTATTTGTCTTCTTTTGTACTCTTAGATGTCTGGTCTGGATAACCCTAAACCTAGTATGTTGGGTAGTCAGCTGTAATTTCTTTTGTACAGCTTAGAGGTATCAGTATGTCAGTGTTTTTTTTAAGCCTTGTTCTTATTAATGAATTGAATTATATTTATTTGCCTAATTTAATTGGTAAGGGTTCGCCCGACGGGTCTAGGAAAGGATGTCGGGTGCCCGCACGGCCTAACCGGATTTCGGGTCGTGTCAAAAGCACAGGCAAATAGACTTCTTGGAGCAATTTTTGTCGAAGGCGTTATTGGAGCAATATGAATTCTCATGACGACAACTACAATAGGACGCATTAATCTAAGAGTACACATAACACATAGGCAATCTACATTGAGCTCGGTGGCTCAACAATAAGATATTATCCAACAAGGAAACTTAGTGCAAGAACTATATTGCAACAGTTGGTTGACAAGTACGAACGACATTGAGTATCTCTTTGAAAGACACATAGGCATCATGACAGACAAATTTGCAAGAAAGGATGACAAATGCACTCAAAGTCTTGATGTTCGACAAAAGCCAACCCCCCTTTCTGTCGCACAACACAATCTATTCCTTACACAATATCTTTACCACTTTTCATTGACATTCAACCCCTCATCTCCCGCTTAAACAAGCATCGGTTATTTGACCAAAATCCTTTCCTTCACTGCTGCATAAAGAACTTAGGCAATCTCTTGTGATATCTGTACATTCTATGATAATCTCCAAATTCAAGCGCTAACCCATCATCTACGGTCTAGGCATCCTCTTAAGCTTATGTGTCATTTCTTCGTCAAAGCTTTGCTAATATGCCCCCACGGTTTTGTGCATTTCGCCACTTTATTACGGTTGCTTTGTGCTTGAACACTGAGATTGGTCAAGAATCTACGTTCAAGAAAAAGTCAAAATGGCCTGCCAAGCTGTAAACCTTTTCTTCAAGAACAAGGAATTTTAAACCACCAACATGGGACACTGAAAGAACCCCAGACGATCCCAATCCTATTTCCGTACAACTAGTAGTACGGCCGAACAAAATCAGCTGGCACTCTACCCACACGAGAGTCACAACAAAGAAATCCAATCACTATGCAACCAAAGCTGACAAAACTCATAACCTCACACTGCACCCAACTCACACGATAAAAAACTTCCCCTCTGTCAAGACCTTATCAGGCTCAACGCAACCAAGGACAGGCAAACAGACAAAATCTCACATCTTTACACCTTTAGCCCAATCAAAGGACATTGCAACCAGCACACAAACTACTCCCTAGATACCCATTTCTCAATTCGATCCAACAAGATCTACACTCGTCACTTATAAGTTCAATACCATGACACCACAAGACATCCAGCACTGAAATAGAAAATTCAGAGTCTGATTGACCAAAGCAAAATAATGGTACAAACAAAACCAACAAAGGGAAACTGCAACTCCCAAACCACAAAGACACTGTGTACACATACCAATCCATCAAAGTTAGCTACATGACTTTTGAAAAGTACAAAACACGAAAACATCCCATCACTACTTAAGACAAATACGATTTTGGGTAACCTCCGAATCCGGCAAAATTCAAACACCGAACCGCAGTCTAAGTATGAAAATATCCACATACTCATAGTCATCGATATACCCAATCGTCACAGTAAAGGACGAATGCAGATTCTAGCCAATACATTAGTATTCAATGCAATGCAACCACACTCTCTCGGTGAACTGTCATAAGCAATAAACTAGGGCAGAATTTTTTAGGATCCCCTCAAAAATTCCAAAAGGGTGCAAGCTTAACACTGAGGTAGAAATTTTTGAGATCCCTTAAAAAATTTCAAGAAATGCATTATAAAAGCAACACGATAGCCTTCTTAGCACATTGCATGACATAACAACGACATTTTATTTGTTGCACTTTACTTTACTTTTGTTCGCAGGGTATACAGCCTGATAAGAATGGAATGGAAAAGGGTAGACAACCCTGAGGGTAGACAGCCCGTTGAGAAAGTTTGGCTTAACAGAGGGTAGACAGCCCGATGTTGAGTTTGGCATGACAAAAAGTAGACAGACCTAAGGGTAGACAGCCCTGTGAGAAGTTTGGCATGACAGAGACTATTGACCTAATACACCTAGGATAAATTATTAGGTGTGACTCCAAATCACTACTAAATCGAGTTACCAAGTTAAAATCTACTTCACGCGGGCGGTTTTGAAATGAGTTGTGATAAGAGACTATTGACTAGAGACAAGTTTGTAAGAATGGGAATATGTCAAGAGAGTTCATACTTTCTCTAGTGGAACCCAGACTGTACCAGTATATCGCCTATTCTACCAATGTCCATTCTCCAAATTACTCCTTGAGGAGATATTGAAGCATAGGCATATGGTGAAGAGTTACCAGAAATGCTCAAAGAAGAAAAAATGAAGCCTTTGTAATGGTTGTATTGGCTGCACTTACATACACTATTTGAAAAGCAAGAAATGAGGCACTATGGCAAAAGAGGGTTCCCAATTACAGTCAAATTAGTCGAAAAGTGAATGTAAATACTATGTCTTTAATGCTTTAGAAAGGAAAAGGACATGTAGAGATAGAGCATGGGTAGAACTATAAGATACCTACATGATAAACGTTTCTAACCTAGAAAGATTGTAGACTCCTAAATTGCACTTTGAGTTTGTCCTTCTTCTAGGTACAAATGCTGCTTGGCTGTGATCCACAAGGTAATCCATAATTACTTGCATTCTCTTGGTAATGACCTTTGATATAATTTTGTACACTACAGTACAACAAGAGATTGGCCTAAGGTCTTTCACTGTAGCTAGATGTTTGATTTTAGGGATTAGGGTCACTGAAGTGCAGTTGATGGGTTCAAACATCTTGCTTGTAACAAAGAACTCTTGAACAGCTTCAATAATGCTTCCTCTGAGGATTGACCAGGTTTTTTTTGAAGAATAGTGAATTGAATCCATCACATCCTGTGCCTTTCGGTCATCAATATCTTTTAAGGCCATGTAGATTTCTTTTTTGGACAGTGGTTGTATGAGCTTCAATTGTTGATGCCTATCAAACATTCTACCTCTGCCCATTGCATCCTGGTTAACTACTGGTAGTCTTGCAGCTGCTGATCCTAGTAGTCTATAGTAGAAGTCAATTATTTCACCTTCAATTTCCTTTTCAGTTTGTATTGTCTGCCCTGTTCTAGTAGTCAACCTTTTGAGTTAATTATGTGCTTGTCTGTTCTTCAAGCTTGCAAAAAAGAAGGAATTATTGGAGTCCCCAAGGGTGAGCCATTGTACCCTACATTCTTTCTTTAGGATGCTCTCCTCCACCAGTATCTATTTTTCAAGTTGTTGCTTGCACTCTTTTTCCTTTTCAATTAGTTCCCAAAAGTGGTGGGGTGATTTCCTTTATGCCCGTGTGTCAGCTAAGCAGCTCCTCCAATTTACCACGTTTTTAGAGACTTTTGAAAACTCTCTTGTGTTTAGCCCATTCAGAGCTTTCTTGATATGTTGTAGTCTGTGCCAGATGAGTTGCATTCCTCTTGCATTTGTGTCTCCTCTCCATACATTTTCTACCACCTTTAAAAAATCAGGATGCTGGGCAAGATGGATGAAGAACTTGAATGGTCTTGCACGTGTAGTAGGGGGACTATTCCACCTCTATTACAAGGGGTGAATGGTCAAAGAACTATGGGTCCATTGCCTCTGCCACTATATGTGGTAGTATGATGAGCCATTCACTATTGACTAGAGCCCTCTCAATTTTTGTATGCACATGTGTGTTTGTCTAGGTATACCTCCTTCCGGCAGTCTTCATTTCTTCCATATGTCATACAGTCATGAAATTATTGAAGTCCGCTATCTCAGCTTCTTGCACTGGGGTGCCAAGTATTCTGTCATCATAGCTTCTAATTGAATTGAAGTCTCCCACGGCCAGCCATGGCTCTGTTTGATTTTGTGCTATCATGCCCAGCTCATGCCACAAAGGTCTTCCATCAGCAATTGTATGTAGTCCATACACAACAGTCATTTAGAAGTTCATGTTGGTCCTAGTAACTTTAAGTTTGCCATGTATCATTTGAGGGTGTATGATCAATTAAGTAAATTCAATTTTCTGCTCATCCCACAGTATCCAGATCTTGCCTTTACCATTTGCCTAATAGTTTGAGCTTGTTTTCCACCCTGTAACAATTCTCCTTGTGGTTTTTCCCATGTATTATGCTTGTACCCTGTGTTCTAGGATTGCTACCAATCCTACATTATTTATCCTGATGAGTTTATTATACTCTGCCTGCTTATAGGCTTTATTCATACCCCTAACATTCCACACTACTATCTTCATAGTTTTAAAGTTAGATCAGGTGGTTCCTTCTCACCAGCCTCTTCTTCATTCCTATTGGATGTGAAGTGGTACTCTGTTGCAAGCATTTGCTGTGGTGTAGCCATGTTCAGGGCCTTGAAGCCTTCAGTCATAGCAATAGAGGTTTCCTCTCCCCCTTTAGTGTTTTTTGCAGCATTTTTGCTCTTCACTGTTTGCCATTCTCCAGTTGTTCCATGTGCTTCATTACCAACATTCTTGCTAGAGTTCCCTGTTCCTTTAGCCCCTATTATAGCCTGCACAGGTTCCCTTGGTTTCCATGCATGTACCAGTTTTGCTGGCTTGTTGGCTGGTGTTGGTACAGGTTCTTGTTTCTTCCTCTCTTCTTAACATAGGTGCCCTATTTGCAGACAACTGGGGCAATATAAAGGTGTCCAATCATAAGTAACCTCCTGTCCAAAGGTTATCCCATGGGCATCCATTACTTTAATTTTCCTTGGTAATGGTTGAGTGATGTCCATTTCAATTAAGAGTCTGGCATATGATATCCTTTCCACCTGGGTTGTGCAGGCATCAACATAAATTGGTTTTCCTAAAACACTACCTATTCGACTAAGGGAATCCATGCTCCAATAGTTAAGGGGGAGGTTATAAAGCTTGACTCATAGAGGAATTGTTCTAAGGATCTCTATATTAAAATCAAACCCAGGTTCCCATATCTTCACGATAACAGGCCTATGAAAAGTAGAGTATTTCATTTATCATTAAAAAAAATGAAAAGATCAAAATTTTCTCAAACGTAAGAGAATGTCATTCTTTTAAGCATAATAAAAATGAAAGCTCATACAAAATTGGACCAAAAAACAATACCTCATCCCTTTCCTCAATGTTCATAGAACGAACTAGGATATAACCATCGTTGTGGTACTATACCCTAGGTTTTGCAATTGTAGTACCAATTACTTACAATAAACCGTTCCACAGCTCCAATGGCTGGTGAGTTGCCTACCACGTATAGCACCAGGGCATGCTTCCATTTTGCTGTTTCTCGATCGACTCCATCAGCCCGTAGTTGCACCACCTTCTCCCCCTTGACGAGCAGTGGTGGGATGAATTGTAGCTCCATTCCCCCTGCCGCAAGTTTTTTCTCCTGAAAGAGATTGGTCCAAGGCTTTTGGGGTCTTTCCACCAGGTCTAGATCTAGTTTGCGTTGGGCACGCGGTGGGTCTTCATCCTTGTTAGCTTTTCGATTATCTTCTTCACTAGTGGTAGTGATTGGTATGGCATGGGAACTTGTGCTAGTTGTTGCTTGGGTTTGGATCGTCTTTCCACCATCGGAACATGGCAATATTTGCAAGGTTTTCATCTGAACCGCTGAGATTGGGCTGACATGGGTCTTTGTTCCCTTCTCCATTGTCGATTTTACCACGCATAGTCGCACGTTGCTTGCTTCCATCACTTCCTTAATTATTTCAGTGAGATGTCGTTTTGTCTCCGGTGTATGTTGGTTATTTCTGTTCTTTGGCAGCCATCCAAGTGGCATTTCCGTTCAGCATACGTTAGTACACCCTAACATGCACAGAGCGATCAATATTAATAATCATTCTTAAGTGCATGCAAAATAGCTATTTTGATCAGCTATTTTCTTGAATGTAGCTATTGCTATTTTCTTTCACTTGATTAATAGGTGAATGATTTTGAGTTTTGGTTTGGATCGAACTCCACCAATGTACTCATTTATCTTAAAACGGGTTAAAATGTTGATTTTGGCACGAAAGAAAAATAGAGCCACCGAAGTTGTACTTTTCCGGCTAGTGTAACGTTTTTGTAATAATAGTTTGAGAACTATAACTTTTGTGCCAAAAAAAAAAAAAGTTAAAGTGACTTTTTCGCAACAAAGCTATAATTATGTTACTATTTGTGAAACTCGTGTGCAACTTGTTGGCAACAACCGACTTAAACTAGTATAATTATTAGTGGTATGTAAAATGTTAGTGAGAAGTATTGTCTTAGAAAAATTATGTCCTTGCTTATCTAGCTTAGCGATGTACACTCTTGTAGAAAATCTCTTTGTATCTTCACTCTAATCTTTCTGCGCTCGAATTTCATTTCCCCATAATTTTCTTGACAAACATCGAACATGTATCAGAGACATGAATCCAGTTGTCTTTTCTTTTTTATCCAGCTATGTATAAATACTTATGCAAACTTCTTTCAATTACTTTAAATTTCGTGTCGATTGGATAATTAAGTTTAGGAGATCAATTTGGTTAATTACTACATTTTGATGGCAATAGTGGATTTAGTACAGAAGGAACCATCTCGGTTCAAATTGATCCAAATGATCAAATGAATATTCATCATCTAGATGTGTCGGGATCTATTCAGGTGCCGCAACAGCTAATAGGCATGGAAAATTACACATTGTGGCGCAAATCAATTATTATTCCACTTTAAGTTAAGAACAAAATTAGATTTGTTGATGAAATGTGTATAAAGAAGATGTGATGGATCATAGGTGAAGAGGTGTAATGCCTTTGTTAATTGTATTGTCATGGATAATGAGTATGATTTCAAAGGAATTGGCTAGTGAAATGGCACACAGAATTATTGTTGATGAGTGATATTGAGCGTATATCTTATGTTTCAGCGTCGATTTCTCATAGCTTTTGTGTTGTTTTCATTGTATTATGTGCCCAAAAATAATTGGATTGAGGTAAAATGCTAACTTGAGGTGTTTGAATGTTTTAGGAGCAAAATGAAGGAAATTGGAGCTTGAATTGTACAAGAACGAGGAAGAAGCAGCGCATACAGCCTCCCATGCTTGGCATGCTCGGCTGTATGGCCTGGAAAGAGTGAAAAGTTGAAGAAATCAAAGACTACCAGCGCATACAGCCATGAGCGCGAGGCATGCTCGGCTGTACGCGCCGAAAAATAGTCCCAGAGCAGCTTGGAAAGGCTAATAACGTGGGTCACTTAGAATAGTCCATATTTAAACCCTTGTAAACATATTTTTAGAGATTATTACTTACTTTTGGAGGTAAGAACGATAGGAGAGGCTAGAGCATTAAAGATTCATTACTTGAGCTGTAAATCTTCTTTCCTCTTGATTGTTTCAAGACTTTTGGATTATTATGTGAGAAAGCTATCTTGTCTATGAGTAGCTAAACTCTATTATTCTAGGGTTATGGATTATCCATGAAAGTTGTACTCTCAAGTTGATTGAAATCCTTTAAATTTATCAGATTGAGTTGTTTATTTAATTCTGCTCTGAATTACTTGATTTCCTGGCCAGTTGCTAAGTACTATCCATGAACCTAAGGTTGAACTCGAAAGTTGGAACCGTAGGTTGCAATAGAATTAAATAAAGCATGTTCCTGAAACCTTGTCTGCACTACCACCTTAGTTTACTGTGAAAATGGGATCTTTTTTTCCCACTTTAGCTCAATTGCATTGTGAACCTTCTTTGCTCAATCGCTTTCCTTAGGCACTTGTCTTCAAGTCTTGTAGAACTTGATGAAGAGGAGCGGAGATGGAATGAAAGAAGCAATGAGAGAGCCTAATTCCCTCCTGACCGAGTATAAGCATGTTCCATTGGTGGAAATACCATTCATAACATCTTTGGCAACCTTTCTTTCACAGGTGGCTGAATTCTAGACCATATAACCTTGCAAAATAAAGCGTCCTACTCTACCGCAGTAAGGGCTTAAGCGATCGAAGTGACCTAACCTGGCTCCATCTAGAAGGTTAGAATCTTCTGGGTCTGTCTGCTCTTCAATACCTTTGCCTCAGCTGGGATTTCAAACCTTTGTTTTCGGTACCAAAAAGTGATTCTCTTCTTGCATGATCGAATGAAAGGCGAAATTTCCATAGCCACTTCATAAGAAGGGCTGATTTGGTTGAAGTCCACCTCCTCCGTTAAGCGTTAAGGTGAGGGAATGGTTTCGCGGTTAGGATAGAAATATACCTAACAGTCACTCTTAATCAGTATACAGGAGAAGCACATGCATTCTTGTTAACTCTAATTCCATAGACATATATGCGTTAAGTTAGCTTGAATAGGCGAGCAGGGTATCGAAAGAGCTCTGTGAGTATAATCAATCCTATGATTAGCAACTCAAATAAATAAAGTTAATTCAATTAGCGGAAGAGTGCAACTGGATTGGTGAACGTCCCATAATCCTGGAATATTTCCTCTCACTGATATCTAAAACTCTTGAATTGTCTTGCATTCAATTCTTACTTCAATAACTTTTAGTTAATTCAGTTTAATTAAACACACTCGAAATTTGGTTGAACTCTCTTGAACAATATTTGAATTAAAGTTTATCTAGTTAATAGTTAATCGATAGTCCTCGTGGGAACGATACTTTCTTATCACCTTATTACTTGATCGACCGCATATACTTGTATGTGCATTTGGAGCGACAAGTTTTTGACGCCGTTGCCGGGGACTAAAATTTAATTAGTTTCTAGATTAGCTTTTATTTGTTATTTGTTCAAGATTAATTTTTGTTTTAGTTGTCTTTGGGTGTTTCTGGTTTTGGCTTGAATTCGAAGGAGCAAGAGTGGTGATAAACTCTACACTTTTGAACCTGAACCTGAAAGGCCTTTTCACAGGCTAAGGAAGGAGGCTAGACTCAAAGCAAAGCTAGAGAAAGCCCTTATTTATTAACCTGCAGAGATGGCTGGAAATCAAAACCGCGCCATACTGGATGTGGCCAGACCCACTCTTGATAACATGGCCAAAGCTATTGTGAGGCCCACCATTACTGGTAAATTTGAGCTGAAAGAGAGTATGATCCGACTCTTCCAGTCTAATGGTCAGTTCGCGGGCTTATCACATGAAGATCCTCAACATCACATGCCGAATTTTTTGGAGATCAGTGACACTTACAAATATGTTGATGTGTCGAATGAATATATACAGTTGACTATGTTCCCATTCATTTTGCTGGGTGAAGCAAAGAAGTGGCTCTTGATCCAACCACCGAACTCCATTAGCTCTTGGGATGAACTGGCAAGGAAGTTTTTGATCAAATTTTTTCCATCGGGCAAAACTGCAAAGATCAGAGGTGAGATAGTGTCATTTAATTAGAGTTTATCAGAGAAGATAGGTGAAACATGGGGAAGTTTCATGGAATTGTTGAGAAGCTGCCCACACTATGGTCAATCAAAAGAGGTATTGGGACATATTTTTGTTGAGGGACTCCAATCGCATAGTAAAATCTTGCTAGATGCTTATTATGGCGAACTGAGTCTAGAGAAGCAGTATGATGAGCTAGAGATCATTCTTAACAAAATTTTAAAAGCATGTCAACATTATAAAGGTGACTCAAGCAGAGGCAAAAATCTCAAGTTTGGTGGAAAGATAGAAGTGGATGTACTGACAACTATGAGAGCTGAAATGGAAAAAATGCAACACTCTGTTAAGCAGCAACTTGATGCAGTACTAGTCCAGGTAAGCAAGCTACAGGCTCCATCCCAGGTTCAACAAGTGCAAGCAACTTCATTCTGTGATGTGCGTGGTAGAGCTGATCAAATAGGTAACGTTTGTCCGGACAACCCAGAGTCTACATATTACATGGGTCAACAGAGCAGGGGTTTTCAACCAAAATGCTCAGTATGGCAACACTTACCTGCCTAACTTTCGTAACCACCCTAATTTCTCATGGGGCGGTAATCAAGGCGCGCAAGGAAGCAGACAACCTCAAGGTAATACTCAGCAAGTGCAGAATCCACCGCAGCAAAAATAGCCTGAAATGTAAAAAATAGAGGCAATGACACAACAACTGGCTGTTGATCTTAATCAGAAAATTACAACTCTCCAGCAGAACCAGGACAGTGCCATTCGCTATTTAGAAAAACAAATGGGACAGCTTGCTAGCAATCGAAATAAAGGTCATTTGGTGCATTGCCAAGCAATACTGATCCCAATCCCAAGGAACAGGTGCAAGCAGTATCATTAAGAAATGTGAGAGAGCTGGAATAATTGCGAAAGAAGCCAAAGCAGTCACATTCTGACAAAGAAAAAGAAGCTGAATCAGTAGTCGAAGTCGAGAAGGAGGTAGAAAAGCAAAAGGCAGTGATTACTGCTAAACCACTTCTTCATTTTCCTCGAAGGTTGCAAAAGAATTTGCAGGATCCCGCAGTCACAAAGATCTTGGGCATACTCAGCCAGACTAGTATCAATATTCTATTAGTAGACGTGCTCCGAGGAATTCTAAAGTATGCCAAGTACATCAAAGACATAGTGTCATCAAAGAGGAAACTCAATAAATTTGAAACTGTGGCACTTACTGAAGAGTGCACATCCAGGATTCAGAACAAACTCCCACAAAAGTTGAAGGATCCAGGTAGTTTCACCATTTCTATTCGTGTTGGCAACATAGCAGTTGGTCGAGCCCTATGTGATCTACGGGCTAGCATAAATCTTATGCCATTGTTCGTGTGTAACCTACTGGGTCTCGGTACTCCAAAGCCAACAACGGTCTCACTTCAGTTAGCTAATCGGTCTACTACTTATCTTGAGGGGGTGATTGAAGATGTATTGGTTCAAATTGGTAAATTTATTCTGCCCGCTAATTTTGTCATCCTGGATTATGAGGCAGATAAGGAAGTTCCTATCATCTTGGGACGACCTTTCTTAGCCACTGATGATGCTGTGATCCGTGTCCGAGAGGAAAAAATGACAATGAAGGTGGATGATCAGGAAGTAGTTTTTAATGTGTACAAGGCTCTAAAAATGTCTAACCATCATGAAGAGTTGTCCATGATCACAGTGAGTGACCGGAGGAGAAGTCGAGTGATCCAGCTGATTATGTTAATGATGATTTGCAGCGAGCACTGATATTGGGAGAAGAAACTAGTGAAGATGCTGATGTAGAGGAGATGTTGCAGCTTTTAGACTGCTCTTGTGACTATATTATGGGGTTTCCCAAGTTTGAGCCTCTAGATAGACCGCTAGGGCCACCACCCAAACAATATATTGAAGAGGCGCCCAAGCTTGAGCTCAAACCTTTACTCGCTCATCTTCGTTATGCCTATTTGGGACAGTCTGATACTTTACCTGTGATTATTTCTTCTTATTTGTCTGACCTGCAGGTAGAAAACCTGTTGAGAGTGCTACGAGAGCATAAGAGTGCTATTGGTTGGACCATAGCCGATATCAAGGAAATAAGCCCGGATTTTTGCATGCACAAGATCTTCATGGAGGAAGGATACAAGCCAAGTGTGGAGCATCAACGTCGCCTCAATCCAATCATGAAAGATATGATAAATAAAGAAGTGATTAAATGGTTAGATGCAGGTATAATTTTTCCTATCTCTGACAGCAAGTGGGTAAGTCCAGTGCAATGTGTCCTTAAAAATAGAGGGATGACATTGGTGCAAAATAAGAACACTAAACTTATCCCTACAAGAACTGTTATGGGGTGGAGGATGTGCATTTATTATAGAAAATTGAATAAAGCCACCCGCAAGGACCACTTTCCCCTCCCCTTTATTGATCAGATGTTAGATAGGCTAGCTGGTCAAGAGTATTACTGCTTCCTTGATGGTTACTCTTGCTATAACCAGATATGAATTGCTCCTGAAGACCAGGAGAAAACTACTTTTACATGCCCTTACGGTACCTATGCCTAGGAGGATGCCATTCGGGCTATGTAATGCACCTGCAACTTTTCAAAGGTGTATGATGGCTATATTCACTGATATGGTGGAAAAGTTTGTCGAAGTGTTTATGGATAATTTTTCTGTCTTTGGTTCTTCCTTTGATGCGTGTCTAACTAATCTTGGTCTAGTGCTTGCTAGGTGTGAAGAAACTAACCTTGTTTTAAACTGGGAAAAATGCCATTTCATGGTTCGTGAAGGTATAGTTTTGGGACACAAGGTGTCCAGTGCTGGAATTGAGGTTGACAAGGCAAAGGTGGAGGCGCTTGAAAAATTACCTCTGCCCATGTCTGTGAAGGGAGTCCGAAGTTTTCTCGGACATTCTGGCTTCTATAGGAGGTTTATCAATGATTTTTCTAAAATTTCTACTCCTTTGTGCAGGTTACTTGAGAAAGAAGCAGCATTTGTATTCGATGAGGCCTGTCTGAGGGCCTTTAATGAGCTGAAAGAGAAATTGGTGTCTGCACCAATAATAGTGGTTCCTAATTGGACTTCACCATTTGAATTAACGTGTGATGCTAGCAATGTCGCTATTGGTGCAGTCTTGGGGCAAAGGAGAAATAAAGTGTTCCATTCCATTTACTACGCCAGCAAAACTCTCAAGTCTGCCCAATTGAATTACACAGTTACTGAAAAAGAGTTGCTGGCAGTAGTATATGCCTTTGACAAGTTTCGGGCATACTTGGTTGGAACCAAAGTTATTGTTTACACAGACCATGCAGCAATCGGGTATTTAACTGATAAAAAGGATGCTAAGCCTCGACTAATTCGTTGGGTATTATTGCTGCAGGAATTTGACTTGGAGATCCAGGACCGTAAGGGAACGAAAAATCAAGTAGTTGACCACCTATCTAGGTTGGAGAACCACAAGCATGTGGATGAAGGAGGTTTGACTAGAGAAACCTTCCTTGATGAGCAACTTTTTGCCATCGCAAGTCGCTCGGACCTATGGTATGCTGACTATGTCAACTATTTGGTAAGTGAGGTAGTGCCACCACATCTGACTACAAAGGGTAAGCGTCGGTTTTTCTATGATGTGAGATTTTATATGTGGAATGAGCCCTTTTTGTTTAGATTGTGTGCAGATCAGTTGGTGAGAAGATGCACTCCTGAGGAAGAGACGGAGGCTGTTCTACAAGAGTGCCATACATCTCCTTATGGGGGTCATCATGGTGGTGATAGAACAGCCGCCAAAGTACTTCAGTCCGGGTTCTATTGGCCGACACTGTTCAAGGATGCTCACGCTTTTATAAAGAAGTGTGATCGGTGCCAAACAACCGGCACAATCACAAGGAAGCAAGAGATGCCTCTGCAAGGCATTCTAGAGGTGGAGATTTTTTATGTGTGAGGGATTGACTTCATGGGTCCCTTCCCCTCGTCGAATGGTAACAAGTATATTTTACTGGCGGTGAATTACGTGTCTAAGTGGGTAGAGGCTGTTGCTCTTCCTACTAATGATGCGAAGGTGGTGGTGAGTTTCGTCAAGAAGAACATTTTCACCAGATTTGGAACTCCGCGGGCTTTAATTAGTGATGAAGGTACACATTTCTATAGCAAGTTGCTAAACAACCTTCTAGCTAAATACGGGGCCAAGCACAAGGTCGCCACCGCCTATTATCCGCAAAGTAGTGGGCAGGCTGAGGTGTCGAATAGGGAGGTGAAGCAAATTCTTGAGAAGACCGTCAGTGCAAATAGGAAGGATTGGGCTACCAACCTCGATGATGCACTCTGAGAATATAGAACAGCATATAAAACTCCAATTGGGACTTCACCGTACAAGCTGGTCTATAGAAAAGCGTGCCACCTGCCCGTCGAGCTTAAGCACAAGGCCTATTGGGCGATTAACAAGCTAAATTTTGAAATGGAATTGGCGGGTGAGAAGGGATTGTTGCAACTCAATGAACTTGATGAGTTTAGTTTGCACGCGTATGAAAATGCCAAGTTATATAAGGAGAAGACTAAACGGTGGCATGATAAGCACATTCAGCACCGTCACATTAAGTCGGGCCAACTAGTTCTTTTATTTAACTCCAGGTTGAAGCTCTTCCCTGGTAAGCTCAAGTCGAGGTGGTCTGGTTTGTTTGAAATAGTTAAGGTTATGCCCCATGGAGCGATTGTACTGCGAGCCCCGGGTTCGGATAAGTCGTTTCTAGTGAATGGGCAAAGAGTGAAGCGATACTGGGGAGGTGAAGTCGATAGGGTTAAATCCTCCATTTCTTTGGTCGACCCTTGAAAAGGGATGTACTCGTCGTGCCGTGACGTTAAATCAAGCGCTTCATGGGAGGCAACCCAGGTTTTATCGCTTTTCATAGTTAGTTAATCAGTGTTCTCATTTAAAAAAAAAAGAAAAAGAAAAGAAAAGAACAAAAAGAGTTTATAAATTTAGTGAAGTTCATATGTTTGTTCAGTTTTACAGGTTCCCGAGGCTCGAAAACAGTTGGAACAACGAAAGTGGCCTGCCCCGGACATACAAGAAGCAGAATTCAAGCAGTCCAGACCATACAGCCTTGTGTGCATCGCATGGCAAGCTGTGTGCTGGCTGTTACTTGTTTTTTCGAAACACAATCAAAAACAATGTTGCAGCCAAAATCGCGCCTGCCACTGTTTTGAAATTTTTTTCCTGCACAGCGCACCGTGCGTCGCGCCATTCACTTTATGCAGTATTGTCGTCTTAAAAAGTTATAAACAGTGTTGCAGCTTCAAACGCATGCTCCACTGTATGCGTAAGTATATTTTTTTTGTTATGCTACTTGAACACACACAATACAAACAAAAATAGAAAAGAACAGAAGCAAAGAAACACGCTGTAATTTAAAATCCCAGGTATGCTTTGTTCCCTCTCGTTCTCTTCTCTCTCTGTCGTCCCTATCCACCCTAATGCTGCTACTAGTTGCTACTGTTACAGTTTTTCCCATCCCCTTTTTCTCTTAGGCTAAGTTTCAACTTTAAGTTCAATGGTAAAAACATGGTGTGACTTCAATGTTTTTGGTTGGTATCTGTTGTGGAAGGTGCAGTGAGGCATTGTAGTGAGTATTATATGAAAGCTCCCGGAGTTGGGAGGCCAAAACACATTCAAATAACTCACACACAAACTATCCAAAATCCTGCACGTAAGGTGTTCGATGAAATTTTCTAATGAAAATTTCAAGCATTCGGCCAAGTTTGAGTAACCGAATCCGTTATATGGAACAAGTCAAACATGAATGGGTTAGAATTATGGCTTGGGGGCAGTGTTTAAAGCATTTTCACTTGAATGACATTCATTGCACATTATTTACATATGACGAGTGTCGTTTTGCACCTTAATTAAGCGCGTCGCTGCCCTGTTATGCAATTCTTAGGCTGCCTGTATTGTTGTGCTTAATTAAATATTTCTCCATACTTTTGAGATGAAGAATAACATAACTGTAGGGTGTATGAACCCCGTTTGCACACTTAGGCGATTTTTAAATATGAGAATTGTTTCAAATAAAGAGGTGCGCGTTAATGTGAAATACACTTGAGTTTTAAGTGTGGGGTGCGTGCTCACCAATGTGAATTTATTGCAAAACTTGAATTGGACGAGTTTCTAGCTATTTTAATGAACTCTGTTTTAATTCATTGGCTAATTTTAAAAAATGGTTGGTGGCCAAGCACCACGAAATCAAACAGAGGGCAAGGATAAACGGGAGCAACGATCAAAGAGGAAACAAGATACACCTACCCCGGAAGTGTAAGAGGAGAATGCTGAGCTTGAGGTCATACCTTTAGCGAAGAAGAGGTCGGCTCCAAGTGCCTGGACCATCTCCGCTCCTCAGCCAGCCACAATCAAGAGGAAATCAACCAATGTGAAAGAAAAGCCAGTGGTGATCCGTGAGGGTAGTGCTTCTAAACCACCGGCTAAGAAGAGAAGAGTGGTTCAAGGAAAATAGATGAAACCATTCGAGCAGGATGATGAGGAAGACGAGCAGGTTAATGATGATGTTGAAGATGAGTACATTCCTACTCTAGTGCTTGAAGACATTCCGTCCACGAGTAGCCCTATTGACAGATTATTGTGGGAGGACACATTTGAGAGTGAGAATGCATACATGGCATACCAGTGGATCGTCAAGAAGCAGATCATGCAAGAAAGGCCATTGAACTATCATGCTTGTGAGAATGCTTGCCCAACTATTCTGGATGTTGTGAAAAGACAGGAAGTAGGACAGATTTATGCAAGGTCCCAAGTGCAAGGCAAAAATTACTGCTGTTCAAGAATTATACGCTAACTGAGAGGATCCAAAGAGCAACAGAGTGCGGATTAGAGAGGTTGAGGTTGATATATCTGCCAGAGCAATTAATGCATACTACAGAGCTAATGAAGTGGTAATGGATGATTACAAGAAGATGCTAGAAGATCCAGACTTTGAGGATGTCATTCAGGTATTGTATGACTCACCAGCTGTTACTGATGATAGTGATTCCTCAAAGCCTGCTTGGTTGCACAACACTAAGAGAAAATATGCCACCTTGCCAAAGAAGTTCATGTCTAGGGAGAGTAGATCTTGGTTAAATTGGGTGTTCAACAGAATAATGCAAGCAGATCATCAGACAAATGTCCTTCGGGAAAGAGTGCTTCTTATTTATGCTTTGATTATTGGGATAGTGTTGAACTTGGGTGATCTCATGTTTGAGCAGATGGTGCGTACTTGGAAGGAGAAGACTTTGAAGTTGTATTTTGTGCACACTTTGACGGCTCTGATGAGGAAGCACGGGTTCCCCTTCTATACGGGTGATGATTTTCTAGAGGTACCCAATGTATATGACATTACATCGGTGCACGACCCGGTGGTGGCCAAAGAGGATAAGAGATCTACGTCAAAGCGACTTGAGGCATTTGAGGCCGAGCAGGCCAAGCTGAGAGAGGGGCAACAGGCCGAGCTGGCCCAGTTGAGACAGGAGCAGGTGGCTCGAGACACCCTGATTCAGAGTACAGTGGCAGAGATCCTTTCTTTTATTCAGAGTGCCAGATTGACGCGTTCCATTGGCCTCCAGACTGAGGCAGAGTCCGGTCACGAGGTTGTTGATTTGGGTGCTACTGATGGCACTGATATAGAGCTAGCTCCGGCTACTGATACTACTATGGAGAGGTCGCTGATTGATGTGATGGATGCAGCTGGCGCTACATTGTTAGATCCCTCCACTGCTCAGACCGCGGATTCAGACCGGTCTGCAGCACCTCCAGACTCTGCAGTTTGAGGGAGCTTTCTTGTTACCCACTCTTGTTAATTATTTTTGTATTTGTGCAGTGGAGACCATGCACTATTTTAAGTGTGGGGCGGGGTATCATGACTTGTAATTGTATTTTTACTGCGTTTATTATAATTTTTAGATTAGTGGCACAATCTTTGGGTTTTTTACAAGCCACGGTTCTTTACCGAGGATGCCTTTTGTTTTGAACGAGGTGTTTTTAGATAAAAAATGAAAAAAAAAATTTTATTAAAATTTAAAATACAAAAAAATTAGGAAATAGTAGTAGCTACGTGGTGAAGCTTTCTCTGTGAATTGTTTGATACTATCATATTTAGTCCTTTGCATGCAAGTTGAAATTCCCTAGAGATTTTTGGTGTGAGTTATGCATTGGATTGATAGTCAGTCTTGTTAGTGACTTTTCGGCTCAGGTTTCTGACTCTGAGTGCTGACTGAATAGCATGACTTGTCTCGCTTGTTTTTGTTAGGTATTGGAATCGTTCCATTTTGAGTAGTTCATGTGCCATGAGTGGTGAGGTGCTTGTATTTTTTTCTCGTGCTTGCATTATTGGTCTAGAACTTGCCCCGGGTGTGTTCAAAGCGAAATCCTAGATTTGCTCTAGTCGGAAGATGATACAGGCGTTTCTTTGATAAACCTTCTTTTGCAGCCTTGATTAGCCTACCCATTCATATATATCCCTCGTAATCCCTTTTTGAGCCTATTAGTCTTTTTGTTAGCACCCACATTAGAAGCCTATTCCTTTTGTTCTTAATTACCTCTTTTTGAACCCTTACTCCTTAGAGCACTTTAATTGAAAAATACTTTTGTTAGTGGAGTTTTGGTTGGAGAAATTTGGTGGCTTTTGAGTGGAGTCATATATATATATATATATATATATATATATATATATATATATATATAAAATGCATTGGCAAGGTTGAGAAAAAATATCTGAAAAAAAATGAAAAAGAAAAATAAAGAAAACAAAAGAGGAAAAGTTTTCAATCCTTGCTAGTGTTGTGCAAAATTAAAGAAAATACTTAAGTGATAAGGAAGTTTTTGGTTGATGTTCTGGTGGTAGCTCGGTTGGTTTTGTGAAGAGTTGAGCTATAAAAAGTGAAAGTGATGTATTAAAGTGCTTAGGGAGGTAGTCACTATTTTAACCACATATATCATACCCGTCCTTTAGCCTACATTACAACCCTTAAAGTCCTAGTTAATCCCGAATAGGAGTGAGCCTACATTAGTGGAGTCCTACACTACGGGCAAGCATATGGTACCATTGTGTGCACTTGAATTTCTTTGTGAGTGTGAGAGAATTCTTTCTATCTTGAACGTCCCTTATAATTCATTTGATATATTTTTATGTGATTGGGACTAGACTTTTATTGATGAGGGCACATGGATTATGAGAGGTTGGAGCTTTTATTAGGCCTAATCTTGAGCGAGTGGGTATGTCATGAGTAAGTTGGTGTGAGGAGTCATTTCTTGAGGCTTGGATGTTGCTACTTGATTGCTTTGATAATCCTCGTTTTCTAAATGTGTGGTGTGTAAAGATGGGAAAGTTGTGTGCTTGTATGTTTGGTGGCTAATTGTTGGTATCAACCTATTTCATAGGTACGCTTCCTTGGAGTTCTTGAGTTGGTTGGATGAGATCTATTGAGTACAAGTATGTTGGGTTTGTTTGTTCGGGGACGAACAATGTTTAAGTGTGGGGTGTTGATATTGAGCGTATATCTTATGTTTTGGCGTTGATTTCTTATAGCTTTTGTGTTGTATTCATTGTATTATGTGTCCAACAATGATTGGTTTGGGGTAAAATGCGAACTTGAGGTGTTTGAATATTTTAGGAGGAAAATGAAGGAAATTGGAGCTTGAATTGTACAAGAACGAGGAAGAAGCATTGCATACAGCCTCCCATGCTTGGCATGCTCGGCTGTATGGTCTGGGAAGAGTGAAAAGTTGATGAAATCAAAGACTAGCAGTGCATAAAGCCATGAGCGCGAGGCATGCTCGGCTGTATGCGCCGAAAAACTGTCCCATAGTAGGTTGGAAAGGTTAATAATGTGGGCCACTTAGAATATTCAGTATTTAAACCCTTGTAAACATATTTTTAGATATTATTACGTACTTTTGGAGGCAAGAACGATAGGAGAGGCTAGAGCATTAAAGATTCATCACTTGAGTTGTAAATCTTTTTTCCTCTTAATTGTTTCATGACTTTTGGATTATTTGCGAGAAATCTATCTTGTCTATGAGTAGCTAAACAATATAATTTTAGGATTATGGGTTAACCATGAAAGTTGTTCTCTCAAGTAGATTGAAATCCATTAAATTTATCAGATTGAGTTATTTATTTAATTCTGCTCAGAATTACTTGATTTTCTGGCCAGTTGTTAAGTACTATCCATGAACCTAAGGTTGAACTCGAACGTGGGAACCGTATGTTGCAATAGAATTATATAAAGCGTGTTCCTGAACCTGGGAATCTGGGAATGGTTTCGCGGTTAGGATAGAAATATACCTAACAGTCACGCTTAATCAGTATACAGGAAAAGCATATGCATTCTTGTTAACTCTAATTCCATAGACATATAGGCGTTAAGTTAGCTTGAACAGGCGAGCAGGGTATCAAAAGAGCTCTGTGAGTATAATCAACTATGTGATTAGCAACTCAGATAAATAAAATTAATTCAATTAGCAGAAGAGTGCAACTGGATTGGTGAACGTCCCATAATCCTGGAATATTTCATCTCACTGATATCTAAAACTCTTGAATTGTCTATCATTCAATTCTTACTTCAATTACTTTTAGTTAATTTAATTTAATTAAATACACTCGAAATTTAGTTGAACTCTCTTGAACAATATTTGAATTAAATTTTATCTAGTTAAGAGTTAATCGATAGTCCTCGTGGGAGCGATACTTTCTTATCACTTTATTACTTGATCGACTGCGTAAACTTGCGTGTGCGTTTGGAGCGACAATAAGGTCTGAGAAACTCTAAAGGAGAAGTTTAACAAAGATCTAGCATGTCCATAGCAAGATTTCCACAATGATTCAAGATACTTCCACTATTTCTATGTATTTCTCTTCTCAAACCTGAATTCATTATGAGATAAATTTGAGTCTTTGGTGCCACCACCATCGCATGGACCGAAAAATATAAGAAATTTGTTGAGCAGCTGGATCAACAAATACAAATAGAGTCTCTACTAGGTCTAAATTAGAATTATAATTAGTTAAAAAGTCAAATTGTAATGATATAAACTTTTGTGGATCAAGCATATCCCATGATCTTTTTGTTGGGATCTAAATAATATGGGGCATGCAGAAGCTAACAAAGCAATCATTGATTGACACTAAATCAAACATATAGCATAAATAAAATAAAAAGGCTTTATTAAAAATAGTTTGGCCAATAGGCCTACATCATATGGGAGAAGAAAAATCTCCCCTAAACTAAATCATTCTAATGACTACATTGTGGAGTGGTTATTGTATTGTTGTGAGAAGAAGATCCTCTATTTATAAATATTCATGACTTCTCTTCTAAGTAAAGTATAGGTATAAAAGGAGATTCATTCTATTTAGAACTCTTTTTCTATCTCTTAAAATAGAGTCCTAATAGGTTAAAAATTCAGGGCAAAAACCTTAACAATTCTTCCCTTGGCCTGAATTTTCTGGCAAAGTAAACTTGATCTTTCTTCTTCACATGATCTTCGACATATGACTGCTGAATGTTTGGTTAAAAGGAGCCCAACAATGGGTTAAAATAGGAGCCCATATATTAAAAATAAGCATGAGTTAAAACTGGCATTGGAGTCCATGCGTTACAAGTTGACATGGGTTGAAAGTGGCCCAAACAGGTTTAAAAAAGGATTTTGAATATATAGTTGCAACAACAAGGAAGTTGAAAATAATATGGTGAAAAGTTTGTCTCCACATATAGTACCATAATCAAAATCTATTATTGTCAAATTACTTGCAGCTAGAATTGAACCCCCGTTGAACATGTCTTCAATCTTGCTAACCTGGCTCATCGAACCATTGGATGAACATGGCTCTGATCCCACTTGTTGGGATCGAAATAACATGGGGCATGTGGAAGCTAACAAGGCAATCATTGGATGATAATAAATCAGACATATAGAATAAATAAACTAAAAATCTTTTATTAAAAATGATTTGGCCAATAGGTCTATATCATACGGGAGAAGAAAAATCTCCCCTAAACTAAATTATTCTAATGACTATATTGTGGAGTGGTTGTTGTATTGTTGTGAGAACAAGATCCTCTATTTATAGATGTTCATGATTTCTCCTCTAAGTAAGGATAGGTATAATAGGAGATTTATTCTATTTAGAGCTATTTTTCTGTCTCTTAAAAAAATAGAGTCCTAATAGGTTAAAAATTCAGGGCAAAAATCTTAACCCAAACACTTTTTAACCATGGCAAGTAGCAGAACATTGAAATATGTAAAGAAGCAGATCAAGATGTTAGAAAATTCACTTGTTGGGATCGAAACAACATGGTGCATGCGTAAGCTAACATATCAAACATTGGATGACAATAAATCAAACATCATAAGTGTTTAACAGTATTTATTGAAAGTGGTTAGGCCAATTGGCCTACATAGGGAGACTAATACTATTATAAAAGAAAATAATAAAACGTAAAGTCTCCTCCTAAACATAATTCTCTTTAATGACTACACTGTGGAAGTTTGGTTGTGTGTTTGTGAATAAGAGACCTCAATTTATAGATTTTAATAACTAATTCTCCAAGAAAAAGATAAGACCAATGGAAGAGTTTCATCCCTTTTAAAATTCTGTTCCTTCAAGAAACAGAGTCCTGATAGACTAGAAATTCAGGGCAAAAAACCCTAACAATTCTCCCTTGGCCTGAATTTTGGACAAAATAATCTTTATCTCTCTTCTTCACATAATCTTCACTCTATTGCTTGGTTAAAAAGAGGCCCAAAATTTGGTTGAAAGGAGTCCAAGAATGGATTAAAAGATTGTATTGGTTAAAAGGAGTCATGCGTTAAAAATAAGCAAGGTAAAATTGGCATTGAAGCTCATGTGTTACAAGTTGACATGGGTTGAAAGTGACCCAAACATGGGTTAACAAGGATTTATTTTTGAAGATTTAGCAGTAGAATTTTTGAAGGTATTGTTGAAAATTTGCTCCACATGTAGCATCACATTTTTTTTTTTTTTGGATAAAAACTTCATTATCATCAAATAGTTGTGCTAGAACTGACCTGCCTTGAACATGTCTTCAATCTCGTTAACCTGGCTCATCGAACCATTGGCTGAACATGGCTTTAATACCACTTGTTGGGATCGAAACAATATGGTGCATGCGGAAGATAAAACATCAAACATTGGATGACAATAAATCAAACACCATAAGGGTATAAAACTATTTATTGAAAATAGTTTGGCCACTTGGCCTACATAGGGAGACTAATACTAGTATAAAAGAAAATAATAAAACGTAAAGTCTCCTCCTAAACATAATTCTCTTTAATGACTACACTGTGGAAGTTTGGTTGCGTGTTTGTGAATAAGAGACCTCAATTTATAGATTTTAATAACTAATTCTCCAAGAAAAAGATAAGACCAATGGAAGAGTTTCATCCCTTTTAGAATTCTGTTCCTTCAAGAAATAGAGTCCGGATAGATTAGAAATTCAGGGCAAAAAACCCCAACACTTTTATAACTAGAGTACTCAAAAAATTCACCTAAATGTAGCTTCACCAAATGCAATCACTAAAATGCAATGCAAGGAGGGGATCCTCTATCTTGAACTTAGTAAATTACTCAAAAAATAATTCTAGGATGAAGAAGAACGATAATCAAAACTATATTAACTCCTGCTGTAATTACGGCAGATCAGGGGGCACAAAAAAAAAAGAGTCTTGTTACTAAAAGCAAAACCAGGAAGAATTCTGTCAAGGAGCTAGCAGCAATGCACCAAACAATGTGAATTTACAGCATTTTCAAGAAGTTGGGAGCTATACAGCAAACCGTGTGAATTTTAATTTGGTCAAGGAGCCAGAAACTATACATAAAATGATATGGATTATGGGAAAGGATTGGATCTGGAAATCATGCAACACGCAATGTGAATTTAATAAGGATGGGAGAGACATCATAGTTGCAGAACAATATTAACATCTGTTAAAGTTGATAAACAGAGAAAAACATTAACAATGAGGATAATATGGCATATAAACCTCATCGTTTTTTTGTTGGTTCTGTCACTAACCTTACGGTGATTGATACAGGAGCTTCCAATCACATGAATATACGATCATCTAAGTACTTACTGTCATCTTATCCTCCCTCTAATTCCAATAAAATTCTACTACCTAATGGAGACTTAGCAATCTTTATTCACAAAAAGACATGTCATTAACACAAGATCATATACTTAGCATGTGGTATATGTACCTCAATTCAAGTACCACATTTTATCTGTCCCACAACTTATTAAAAGCCTTAATTGTTCAGTTTCTTTTATTCCAAATTTTGCATCTTTTAGGACCTCTCAGTGCAAAGGTTGGAGAGTAATGGGCTCTACATTCTATCTGACAATTCACTATCACCCGCAAAGTCTATGTTCTGCATATTTTCTTTCTTCAAGCTCTATTCCACATAGGTATATTATATAGTAAAAAAAAATTAGATCATGCTCCTTACATGTTCTGAAACAAATAGATTCAATAAGTGGAATTACAACTGAAGGATTACACACAATCCAAGAACATACAATTGCCCAGGGTCTAACCGTATTTATTTCACTAGTCAGGGATGCAATCACATGTTGTTAGACACGAATTACACCGTAAATTTCATAGTCTAAGGTCGTACCTGAGTTACAGATGAAGTTCCAATTCGTAGAAGATCACCGATGTTCTTCTTAGGAATCTACTACTAGTTCTTCACATAAAAAAAGAGAGTTTTCTATTCCAATTATTTGGGAGAGAAGTAGCAGTTGTTCGTTGTCTAGAGAAGGAAGAAAAAGTTTCTTCTTTCTGCTTTCATAGAAAAGAACCGCAGGAAAAAGACTTAGAAGTTCCAACAATTTAGGACTTCCTTTTAATAGTTATGAGGAGACACAACTCTTCATACTGTTTCCAATAGACATGTACTTTCTCTCTTTTCTTTTAATAAATATTCTAATAAATATATAACACATATATATTTACATATATTTAACATGGATTCGGGTTGACCCACATGGGTGCCCCGAATCTAATTTCCAACATCTCCCACTCACACATGGTTGGTCAGCTCTCATTCCTATTCTGTAACTTTCACACATAACGACTAGACCGTGTGACCAGTGCATACTTCGAGAGCCTAGTTGCTATACACCTGTTAGGAATATATAGCATCTCGATTAACGGAACCTTGGAGTAGATTGTAGTATGCAGTACCCTAGATCATTTATCATATACATCTCTCTCACGATCTCTTTGTATTAATTTGAGTTCATCATTATGTTATTATGTTCTTGTCCCAAAGGCAAACATAATGGGTGCACCAATGAACACAATTAATGTGATAATACTCAATGATCTTCCTCGTCTCAAGAATCTCTTAATCTCAATCTAACTTGCTTTTCTAGAAATGTTCCGCCAGACCGAATCATCCATGATCTCTTGGCAACACTCTAAGATAGAAACACCAAATTGAATCTCGAGAAACTGGTCAAAGTCATGAGGGTACAAAAGAAAGAGAATTACCTATAATTTTCAGGGCTTCACACAATAAACAAGAAGAGATATAAACTTGCATCGCCCATAGGCCACTTTATGCATACGTGGTATGAATCACGTATCACAGTATTGACTCCTTTCCCGTGGAGCATATGTCTTTCGCGAATTAAATACTGTGCAGATGATAGTTCAGACAACTTATGTCTAACTTTGAGTTCACAAATCTACTCATACAATTTATCCTCTAGAACTCACATCTGGCATTAGACAGACTGCCACATTTAATCATAAATGATTAATCATAATCCAAACGACATTAATATTATAACCTTCTAGCTAGCTCTCTATTATTGTTACTTCTAATAATAATAAGTTTATAACTGTCTCATCCCTATTAGTCACCTAGACAATAGAGGCGATTGCCTGTGTGAATAGGCCAATCTTTTTGTCTGTCCGACATACTTCAAATTTATGTACTAAATATAATATCATTCTATGTATATGAACCAACAACAAGCAATTTAGGCTTCAACTACATTAACTCCAATAATGCAGTTTTATGTGAACATGCTTGGGAAAAGTGAAAATATAAATACATCAACATCTACGCAAACTCAATACCTTCACATATCACTATTAAGCATCAAATATTATGAGTTTCCTTATCTGATCTACTATCATATAATGCGTAGAGATGTATTTCATGTTCACTTTTCTACGTACAAGTACAACTATGTCTCTAGCGAAATTGTACTTTATATCAATATGTATCGTCTTCCAGTGATACTTGGGATTTTTCTGTAATCTATTGAGACTTGACAATCGCACTTGATTGTCACTAATCCAATAGCACTATCAAACACACCCAAATTTATCATAAAGACATTTAAGCTAAATAGCTTCTTGCACAGTTGCTGAAAACATTACAAATTCGGCTTTCTATATAAATAAGGCTAATGATTGTTCTTGCTATTCAACAATATGCACATTACTATTGTTTAGGAAGAAGGACATAATCAGATTTAGATTTTCTCTCATCTAAATATCCTTCTTAATCATCGCAGGTATAGCCTTTGAGTTGTAGATCCTTTCCTTTACATTACAAGGATAATCACATGTCAATCATCGTAAGTATAGCCTTTGAGTTGTAGATCATTCCTTTACATTACAATGATAATCACATGTTCCTTTGAGATATCTCAGTATCATTAACTGCTTTCCAGTATTCATTTTCTGAGTCAGATTGATATCCACTAACTAGAATAACAAATATCAAGTTTCAAGAGACAAAAAATATATTCTTGTGGATTCACGAGGACACATCCTCTCAGTTGAAACTTCGGCTCTAGAAATGGGAGCATTAATGGGTTTGCACTATTCCATATTACATCATTCATGAAAATTTCTTAATATAAGATTTTTCTGAAAGAGACAACAATCTCTTTGAACGATCTCTTGAAATCTGACCTTCAAGGATTCACCCATATTTTTTTCGATACAATATTGAGTCTTTCACGTATTTTGAGAACCCATTTATTCTCAACGACGGTATGACCCATTAGTAGATCAACCAATTCCAACTCTTGGTTTGGTTTCACTAACTCCATTTCATGTTCCATTGTTCTAGATACTTACTTATCCTTAGCAGGGTATTTAAGAGCCTCATTTTATCTTTTGTTGCTCTTATTAATCTTATGGAGTAACTATATATGATTCCCTTTCGATCTCAAATCGATGATGGGGAATATGTAGACGACTCATTCGTCGAGGTTGAGATTGATAAAATTGATTTATCAATTGATAGTTACTCCCACTGGCACCAACAATATTAAATGAATTCTTTAATCATCTTGGTGCTACACGGAACAGATCCATTATCACCAAAGTGACTTTCACTCAAATCTATTCAACTGACAATAGCGGAAGCAATTTGGTCCACAGTTTCATGAAGAGACAAGTTTTAACCTATCTCACCGTACTTAGGAAAAAACATTAGCTAAGAATGTAATATCGTGATTCCTTTTCAGTTACTATGCCACTATTATCTTGTTCACTCGTGAACATATAAATCTTGGACTAAAATAGTATCACGAATTGATACATGTTCTTCCCCCTTCCCCTTGGAACTAGTTTTCCATGTGGGAAAATAATAGAATGTACAGTAGCAGCACAAACTGAAACGACCTCGGTCAGTCGTTTCGGAAGTTAGGACTCCGATTGGCGTGCCGATAATTTTAAAATATTCTTAATATCCATTAGGACCTATCTGTAAAATTTGAGCTAAATCAGACCTCGTTTGGTAGGCATCGGAAGAAGGTTTCAGTTTTTATTGGCGATAAATATTAAAAAGAAATTTTTTAGCTCAGTTTTGGGCGAATGAGCTCCGATTCGATATCCGAAAGCGCCGTTAGGTTCGTATGATTATTTGTGACTTTTATGAACTTTCAAAAGTGAATTTCGATGTTGTTCGGCTAGTTTCCGCTAAAATGCCGAAAGTTAAATAATTTGACCTTTTCGATTTAAATTCGCATCTGGAGTTTCGGGAGTCCAATTTGAGATCCGCCTTCGCGAGTATGTTACATATATTTTGTATAACTTGTATACAAAAGTTGGGATTATTTAGAATATCGTAGGGTACCGTTTTAATTTTTACCGTAACAGCAAATTTTAAAAGAAAAAAAAAAGGAAAATGACAAAAAATAAAATGAGTAGGCGGTGGTCAAAGGGATCTTAATCCCTTGACATTTCATTCGTAAGGAAAAGGGAGCACAAGCAGAACGAAAATGAGCAGAATCAGAAAAATGAGAAACAGAGAAAATTATCAGAAAAAAATGCCAGAAAATGAGAAAAGGGGCCGGAGAATAGTAGAATTTTTACCCCGAAACATTCAGGTAATGATCCTAATATATTATTTGAGTTTATTACGTGTGTTTGAATATATTTTGACGGTAAAACTTGGAATATTAGACATCGTATTAATAAGTTCAATTAATAGTTTAAAGGGTCAAATGGACCCCGATAATGAAATTAATTATATATTTGTACTCAGTGAGTTATGGGCAACTTATAAATCTAATTTATTTAGGGTTTGGTTACGTAACCTTAAACCCTGTACATAGGCCTGGCCTGCGTATTGCGTATGCGAATAGGGTATTAGGTTCCTACCTGGATTGCCCTAAGATGTGAGGAATGAAGCCATTAGCCTAATATGATATATTTTTCTGCTTATTGAACACAGTGGGATCGTTTGGCAATGTAACTAAAGGATAAAAGCGGTTATTGCTTAGCAATGCTAACATTTGGAAGAGGTAAGTGTTTATATCCATTTCTTTGGAGGCACCTGGCCTCGTGGATTTTCTACCACGTGTTTCTTACGTGTATAGCTGCCGATAGGCGTACTCATTATGCCTTAGCTTTGGATTTATATTCTATATTATATGTTATGTCCTGTTATTGGTATTGCGTTGAGAATCTGAGTGTTGTACTTTGGCTGTGAGTTGGTATATACTTTCCAGCTGTCGATGAGAGTCCCGCGCTGGTGATGGGTTATTATTGCATCATGTTGCATTCGTATGCACATTGCATCATATTGAGGGTAGGAGGATTCCTCCCTCGGAGCCGGAGGATTCCGCTCCATTGCATCATATTGAGGGTAGGAGGATTCCGCCCTCGGAGAAGAAGGATTTCGCTCTATGGCATCATATTGAAGGTAGGAGGATTTCGCCCTCGGAGCAGGAGGATTCCGCTCTATTGCATCATATTGAGGGTAGGAGGATTCCTCCCGCGGAGCAGGAGGATTCTGCTCCATTGCATCATATTGAGGGTAGGAGGATTCCGCCCTCGGAGCAGGAGGATTTCGCTCTATTGCATCATATTGAGGGTAGGAGGATTCCGCCCCCGGAGCAGGAGGATTTCGCTCCATCTATTTGGCACATGTGACACCATTGCATCACACTGCATTCATCCCATTTCATTGCACCGCGTGCTGACTATTGTGTGACTATCGTGTTGTGTTTTATATATGCGATATGTATACAATGTTGTGAACGTATCTCAGTTTGCCTATATATTTCTGGCTCCTATCCCGGGTTGCACGTCGCGACAATATAAATACATGGATCGGATCGAGTTGCACGCCGCAACAGTATAAATATACGAATCGGGTTGCACGCCGCAACAGTATGAATATATGGATCGGGTTGCACGCCACAACAGGATGTATTTCTGATTTTTGACAGGTTCAGGATATCTGTATGTTCTGTCTACCTTATGTCCCTGGCTGTTTATGATTCCATACGTGTTTTCAGTTATTTTTTGGCTTTGCCTGTTTATAGTTCAAATAAGATGCATTTAGTTTATCTGTTTTTTTCTTCTCCCTAGCTAGCTATCCTATTCTTTGAGGTGGCTAGTCTGCCCCACTTATTGAGTCCTTTTGACTCACCCTTGTTTGTTGTTTGTTTCTTTTCTATCTATTTCGTTTCGGCAGGTTCGCTCCAGGATTGAGTTCGCCACGTTGTGAAGACGACTTCATCTGTCAGGGTGAGCCAGCTTTTATGCCGGATGGCCACCAATTTTATGTTTATTATTCCAGTTGTATTTTGCTCCCTTTAGGAGGTATCTGTCTTCGTTTGTACTCTTAGATGGCTAGTCTGGATAGCCCTAAACCTAGTATGTTGGGTAGCCAGTTGTAACTTCTTTTTTACAGCTCAGAGGCATCAGTATGTCTGTGATTTTTTTAAGTCTTGTCCTTATTTTTGAATTGTTATATTTATTTTTCTGATGTAATTGGTAAGGGTTCGCCCGACGGGTCTAAGGGAGGATGTCCGGTGCCCGCATGGCCTAACCGGATTTCGGGTCATGTCAGTTGGTATCAGAGCCCAGTTTAGAGTCTATCCAGACTAAGACAGTGTCTAGTAGAGTCTCGCTGATGGGTACGTAGACGTCCGTATTTATCTATGAGAGGCTATGAGGGCATTTAGGAAGTTTCACTTCCTTCATTTCTGATTGTGCGTCGGTCTAGGATTCAAAAGTATTTTCGTTAATTCGTTAATTCCTTTGTGGAAATTGTGAACCTTCGTGCGACGAATCAGCAAACGGTATGAGTTCAAGACGAAGCAGTCTAGCCTGGAGCTAGCACTGACGGAGCCCCGAGAGTTTTTTATCGTGCTGATGATCTAGTTACGGATGTACGAGCTTGCGATGGGCAAGGGAGCAGATCCTTGTGGTTCCCTTGGCTCTCTATGATGCTTTCACGAGAATTTTGGCGACAGAGATACCGTAAGAACCTATTATTCGCTGGGCAGCCTATCAGGTTGCCGCATGTGCAGACGTTCGATCTCAGGGAGCTCCTTTTCCGGTTCTTGATATTGCTGCAGTAAATTATATTCCGGAGGTAGTACGTGTTGTACCTCTAATTGTTCTGGCTGGTTAGCCAGCTAAAGTAACGGTTCGGTACGAGTGCCCAAAGAAGTTCCATTATTTTACGCGGTTGAACCTTCCGATATTCTTAAGCAATGCATTAGATAAACCCCGTGATTCTTTTAAAAATAAAATGATGTCAGTGTATCCTTCAGGCTTTTGATTATATCGAGCGGTATGGTGTTGATTATTCTGCTTTCCAGTTTCAGGGGTCCAGCCTTGAATTGGTGGGCCGTTCTCTTATTAGCTAACTTGGTTCGATTTTTCTTCTAGATTCGTGGAAAAGTTCCATTCGAGTAGCGAGCGAGGTGAAGGGTGTCGCTAGTTTGAGTGGATTGGACAGGGTAGCCTATCGGTTAGCATGTTGGTTTTTCAGAATATGAGAATTGAATTCTATAGAATGGCTGAATATGTATTAGAACTAGTCCATGAGCCTTTCGAGAGATTGAGGTTGGGATTTCATTTGATGTTGTTGTTGATATTGCTCGGAGGTACGAGGCATACCATAAGTTAGAGCGGGAAAAGTTAGAGAGGGAGAGCAAGAGATCCCGTGGCCCTAGTGGGCAACCATGGTACCTCATTTGGAGGTAAGAGTTCTGATTATTTTCGGAGGTCACCTTCCAGGTTATATCAGCTTGTGTCATGTGATTCATTGAAGTGCGCCAGTTGCTCGTCAACATCAGACTCAGTCTTCTCTTTACAGCTATCAACAATCTTTCCAGCTTCCATTTTTCAGCGAAAATATGGTATCATTGTCATGAGTCTGGCTATCCTTTAAAGAGTTTTATGTTACTCCGGCGAGTAGGGAGTCATCCTTTCTCTCGTCAGGCACATGCACAGTCGCATGGGATTTTATTTAGATCTCAATCAACCAGGGAAATGCCACGATCCAGTAGAGGTCGAGAGCGTGGTAGTAGTGGTTCTTCTAGAAGTAATTATCAGGGTAGCGGATCGGCTCAGCTGCAGAGGCAGTTCTATGAACTGCCAGTCTGGCAGGATGCTGAGGTATCTGATGTAGTACACCCACGTATTTCTTCTTCCATTATATGCGAGTAATATTTGATTCTTCCGGTCGATCTAGATATGAGGTGTCCTATTATGTTTCCATGGTTTTTTTTAATGTCGTGTTGATTAAGAATTTATTGCGGTCAAGGGATGAGCTTCTGGAATGATTTATTCCTGGCATTTGTGAGGTCGTACTAGTTTATCTGGTTAAATGTGAGAAATTTGAGAGAGAGTGTCGGTATTGCCTGCTTGGCATCCTGTTGTACCACTTTCTCTTATTATGTCAAGTCAGTCTATCTCTCTTTGGAATTCAGTGTTGATAGGATGGTGGGGTTCTTATTCGTCACCATCAGAAAGTGTTATCATCTCTTCCGGTGCAAAGTGATTAGTAAGTAATATTCGATCTACGTGTCTCCTCTTGGTTCAAAACGCTAGTAAAGTCATGTTACCCCATGAGCTTATCTGGATTATAAAAGGATTTTCTAGTAAATTGTCAGAGTTTCCTTCTTATTGGGAGGTTAAATTGGCATAGATGTCATTCCATAAAGCTTATTTAAGGTCTATCTCTTCAATTGTGATTCTTTGGTTAGCCTGATTCGGAAGTAGTGTAGCTCTGGGAGCCAAGCAAATAAAAGGATGAGCTTCCTGAAGCTCTAATTATTTCTATCCTCGGTCCATTTCCATTTCTTCTTCGTCCGGCACTAGTGAGCTTGGGCGATTGGTAGCCGCTTGTGACGTTCCCTGTGTTGAGCCAGAGTACGTGTTATTGTAGCCGGGTAAGCATATTATTGTTTTGAATATCAGTTTATCCGGGTATCCATTCCCATGTATGGTATAGTGCTGATTCTGTTTTTGCGGATTATCCAGTTTCAGGGGAAACTCTACCAAAATTTTTATATGGAAGTACCATCCATCAGGCGGTGGTGTTTACCGCAAAGGTATGGCGTTGTGAACTTGAGAGTTGCAGCTGCTTGGCAACTTAAAAGGGTAGTTGGTAGCTTAGGTCTGCCTACGTTCAGCTTTTAGCTAAATCTTCTTTAGTCCAGCAGACTGTGCGAGGATGGTTATTCCTATTCAAATAGCTGCATGCGTTTGTGCTTTAAGTGGAGGAGTCTTCCTCCAAATACTGAATGGTAATACTAAATCAATTGAGTTGTTGTATAGTGCATTCGTAAAAATAATATAGCTTGCATCAAATCTTCTATAGTGTGTAATGACAAGGTACTTCAAAAGCTTCCCTATTGCATCAAGCGTGAGTTAATTCCTAATTTCATCGACTTGTTCTATATCGAAAGGTATATTGAAAAGGTGATTATCGACTTAATCATGTTAACCCATTCAAAGTTCTGTGTATCTTCGTTTCAAAAATGTAGAACTCTCCTCTCATGATCGAGGAAGGATCATCTTAGTCAGAATAATTCGGACAATGGTATTATCATATTATCCAGATATATTTTATTCCAAGAGTTCGGTGTTCGTGTTATAGTTTTATTTCTGTAATCATGAGGGAAAAATTCTGTGGGATAGTTTATGAAGGTCATGCAAATTCTTTTGTTATCAGGTTTATGAAGGTCGTGCAAATTCTTTTGTTATCAGCATGAATCTTGCTTTAGACTTAGGCTCGTTTGAGGACGAACGAGAGTTTAAGTGGAGGAGAATGAAACGACCTCGGTCAGTCGTTTCGGAAGTTAGGACTTCGATTGGCGTGCTGATAATTTTAAAATATTCGTAATGTCCATTAGGACCTGTCTGTAAAATTTGAGCTAAATCAGACCTCGTTTGGTAGGCATCGGAAGAAGGTTTCAGTTTTTATTGGCGATAAATATTAAAAAGAGATTTTTGAGCTCGGTTTTGGGCGAATGAGCTCCGATTCGAAATCCAAAAGCGCCGTTAGGTTCGTATGATTATTTGTGACTTTTATGAACTTTCGAAAGTGAATTTCGATGTTGTTCGGCTAGTTTCCGCTAAAATGCCGAAAGTTAAATAATTTGACTTTTTCTATTTAAATTCGCATCTTGAGTTTCGGGAGTCCAATTTGAGATCCGCCTTCGTGAGTATGTTATATATATTTTATATAACTTGTATGCAAAAGTTGGGATTATTTCGAATATCGTAGGGTACCGTTTTAATTTTTACCGTAACAGCGAATTTTAAAAGAAAAAAAAAGGGAAAATGACAAAAAATAAAATGAGTAGGCGGTGGTCAAAGGGATTTTAATCCCTTGACATTTCATTCGTAAGGAAAAGGGAGCACAAGCAGAACGAAAATGAGCAGAATCAAAAAAATGAGAAACAGAGAAAATTATCAGAAAAAAATGCCAGAAAATGAGAAAAGAGGCCGGAGAATAGTAGAATTTTTACCCCAAAACATTTAGGTAATGATCCTAATATAATTATTTGAGTTTATTATGTGTGTTTGAATATATTTTGACGGTAAAACTTGGAATATTAGACATCGTATTAATAAGTTCAATTAATAGTTTTTAGGGTCAAATGGACCCCGATAATAAAATTAATTATATATTTGTACTCAGTGAGTTATGGGTAACATATAAATATAATTTATTTAGGGTTTGGTTACGTGACCTTAAACCCTGTACATAGGCCTGGCCTGCGTATTGCGTATGCGAATAGGGTATTAAGTTCCTACCTGGATTGCCCTAAGATGTGAGGAATAAAGTCATTAGCCTAATGTGATATATTTTTCTGCTTATTGAACACAGTGGGATCGTTTGGCAATGGAACCAAAGGATAAAAGCGGTTATTGATTAGCAATGCTAATATTTGGAAGAGGTAAGTGTTTATATCCATTTCTTTGGAGGCACCTGGCCCCGTGGATTTTCTACCACGTGTTTCTTACGTGTATAGCTGCCGATAGGCGTACTCATTACGCCTTAGCTTTGGATTTATATTCTATATTATATGTTATGTCCTGTTATTGGTATTGCGTTGAGAATCTGAGTATTGTACTTTGGCTGTGAGTTGGTATATACTTTCCAGCTGTCGATGAGAGTCAGTGCTGGTGATGGGTTATTATTGCATCATGTTGCATTCGTATGCACATTGCATCATATTGAGGGTAGGAGGATTCCTCCCTCGGAGCAGGAGGATTCCGCTCCATTGCATCATATTGAGGGTAGGAGGATTCCGCCCTCGGAGAAGGAGGATTTCGCTCCATTGCATCATATTGAGGGTAGGAGGATTTCGCCCTCGGAGCAGGAGGATTCCGCTCTATCGCTTCATATTGAGAGTAGGAGGATTCCGCCCTTGGAGCAGGAGGATTCCGCTCCATTGCATCATATTGAGGGTAGGAGGATTCCGCCCTCGGAGCAGAAGGATTCCTCTCCATTGCATCATATTGAGGGTAGGAGGATTCCGCCCTCGGAGCAGGAGGATTCCGCTCTATTGCATCATATTGAGGGTAGGAGGATTCCGCCCCCGGAGCAGGAGGATTCCGCTCCATCTATTTGGCACATGTGACACCATTGCATCACACTGCATTCATCCTATTTCATTGCACCGCGTGCTGACTATTGTGTGACTATCGTGTTGTGTTTTATATATACGGTGTGTATACCATGTTGTGAACGTATCTCAGTTTGCCTATATATTTCTGGCTCTTATCCCGGGTTGCACGTCGCGACAATATAAATACATGGATCGGATCGGGTTGCACGCCGCAACAGTATAAATATACGAATCGGGTTGCATGCCGCAACAGTATGAATATATGGATCGGGTTGCACGCCGCAACAGGATGTATTTCTAATTGTCGACATGTTCAGGATATCTATATGTTCTGTTAACCTTATGTCCCTGGCTGTTTATGATTCCATACGTGTTTTCAGTTATTATTTGGCTTTGCCTGTTTATATTTCAAATAAGATGGATTTAGTTTATTTGTTTTTTTCTTCTCCCTAGCTAGCTATCCTATTCTTTTAGGTGGCTAGTCTGCCCCTCTTATCGAGTCCTTTTGACTCACCCTTATTTGTTGTTTGTTTCTTGTCTATCTATTTCGTTTCGGCAGGTTCGCTCCAGGATTGAGTTCGCCACGTTGTGAAGGAGCGAAGACGACTTCATCTGTCAGGGTGAGCCAGCTTTTATTCCGGATGGCCACCAATTTTATGTTTATTATTCCAGTTGTATTTTGCTCCCTTTAGGAGGTATCTGTCTTCGTTTGTACTCTTAGATGTCTAGTCTGGATAGCCCTAAACCTAGTATGTTGGGTAGTCAGTTGTAACTTCTTTTTTACAGCTTAGAGGTATCAGTATGTCTGTGATTTTTTTTAAGTCTTGTCCTTATTGGTGAATTGTTATATTTATTTTTCTGATGTAATTGGTAAGGGTTCGCCCGACGGGTCTAAGGGAGGATGTCGGGTGCCCGGACGGCCTATCCGGATTCCGGGTCGTGTCACAAACCCAATAGTAGAAAAGAATTGGATTTTCATCTATCCATAACTTATATGGAATATAGATAACTGACTTAACATATTTTCATAATTTGGATTACAGATGTTATAGGGTACTAGCTATAATGGAATGTAATGTCACTTTCAGGAGACGTCATAGATATATCAAGAGTCTCAAAAGCCTCTTGCTCTTTTAGGACATACTGGATTTTATTGCCAGCCTTAACACTTTTTTTAAGCTCGGGACAATATTCTAGTAGCAGTTGACATATTGATATAAACTAGTATAAACTTAATGAGACAACTATGTACTTTCTTAAACAACTATGTACTTTCTTAAAGCCTAAAATTCATATACATACTAATCCCTAAAATAATTTAACTATGTCAAGATTTATTTCACATTAGATCTGGAATCGAAAGTTCACTATGTTCCCAATCATCTTTCAAATTCTAATATTCGATAAATTTAACATAACCAATTATTAAAGGAATACTTGTCTTAAATGACTAATATTTAAAACTAAATAAACATAGACTCTATAACAAATATAGAGCCAAACTACAAGAATAATACTATAAAGCAATAATTCTTAAATTCATTAAAGTACACATACTCAAATATAATGTCACATAGACAATTCATTAAACCACTAATTCGCAATGTGCTTCTAGTGGTCCACATAAAAGTAATTCATCATAGAGTATGAAAGCAAGCACTTATCACGTTGGAATCTTCTGACTTGAAATTTGAATGTCATTGGCTTTGAGGCAAAACAAAATAAATGCCTCTTCTTTGTCTAGTAATTAAGCCAATACCACATCAATAGTCCAATATACATATTTACCATGTTAGGTTGATATTAAACTTCCAAAAGGCTTTACCAAGGATCTACACATGCAGTTGGTAGCAAACAATATGACCTCTACGTGGTCCATTTTCAAATCAAGAAAACTTAATGTATAGTTAAATGTAATACTAAGTCTAAACCCATCAAGGAAGACAAATACAAATTCTTCTGCAACTTGTAAAATATACGTGTGTGCGCAAGGCTGATGGTGAGTGTTGAGAGCTGGTTTTGAAGCATGACAAACGAAAAGGACTTAGAGGTTCCACGAAGAACCTAGTCCTTGAAATGAAGGGCACACTTGATCGAAAAGAATTACGGGTTGCAAATCCCTGCGGAACTAGGAGTAGTGGCGCGTGAATGTATATGCATCCTAGTCAGACTAAAAGAGGCGGTGCCCAGGCTGTGTCTTCGAAGTGTGAAAAGGAGTTGGACTTCAACAAGGAAAAGAGTTACTGGGAATCCTGACTTACCATAATTAAAAGGATTCCTTATAGAACTCAACTAGGGTTTCAAGACCCGTATAAATGCAAGCAGTGGAGACAGCCGTAAATCAGTTAATTCACAAACAGAGAGTTGAGAGCATACAAAGGCGATCTAGCATCTTTCTACGTGAGTAAACTGGAGAAGACAACTTGCGTGCGTGCAGTGTATTGAGTCTAGATATTCTGTCTAGGTTCATCGAGTTGTAAGTTGTCTTAGTTCGAGCATTCATAATTTTACCTATTGGCTTATTACAGAAGCGTATGTATTAGGTGAACTCTTGTGTAATTACTGGAAAGCTAGAGTTTAGCTTTGAGTAGTGATTAGGGTCTAGAGTGTAGCCCCTTGGTTACAGAGTTTGTAATCAGAAACTTTGCTCTTGTGTTAGTGGATTCAGTTCTAAAATCCCAGAGTGTAGGTCGTGGTTTTTCTCCCTTGAGCAAGGAGTTTTCCACGTAAAATCCTTGTGTCTTTTGTGTGTTTGTTGTGGTGAGTTGCAGTATTTGAAGTAGTATAAAATCTAAGGAAAGAACTAGGTTCTACGTCAGAAGAACCAGGTTCTTGTAACGAAAATCGGTAGACACTATTCAACCCCCTCTTCTAGTGTCTTTAGGAGGTGCGTAGAGTATAACAAGTGGTATCAGAGCAGGTCTTCTCGTGAAAAGGTTAACACCTTGAGAATGATCAGAATCATGAGTGCACCACCTACCATCACTGAAGGACAGTCATTTTAGAGACCTCCACAGTTTAATGAGCAATACTATGCATGGTGGAAGAACAGGATGGAGAATTACATATGTGCTGAAGACTATCAACTCTGGCTGATAGTCTCTGAAGGAAACCTGATCCCCACTAAAATAGTTGGTGAAGGAGCCACTGCCAAGCAAAAACCTAAACTGAAAGAAGAGTTCAACGAGACGGATTATAAGATGATTGAAAAGAATCACAAAGCCAAACGTCTGGTCATATGTGGTCTTGGTCCTGAGGAGTTCAATAGAGTATCATCTTATAAGACGGCTAAGGAAATATGGGATGCTTTGCAGGTTGCGCATGAAGGAACCACAGAAGTGAAGGACTCAAAAAGGAGAATGCTGAAGAGACAATTTGAACTTTTCACCATGGGTGAGAAAGAATCAATTTAGGATATGATTTTTAGGCTGACCATCATTACAAATGAAATGAGATCTCTGAATATGGAATTACCTGAAATAGGGATGGTTGATAAAATCCTGAATGTGCTTCATAAAGCATGGGAACCAAAGATGACTGCCATCATTGAATCCAAACCTCTGAGATCCATCAAACTTGAAGAACTGGCTGGAAGTTTGAAAACTCATGAGATGATGAAGGACTCAAAAGCTAAACCAGCTGTAAAGAAGGACAAGACCCTTGCACTTGAAGCAACTGAAGAAACTGATGAATATGTTGATCTTCAATCGGTTGAAGCAGCAATGGTAAGTGCCTTAAGACAGAATCTTAATCGGGGAAAGTTCTAAGGATTCAAAAGAAGTGGAAAGGAGAGTTCTGGCAGAAAGAACATAGTTGACAGTCCTGATTATTCAGGATGCTTTAAATGCTTCAAAAAGGATCATGCTGTTGTAGACTGTCCTATGTGGGAAATAGAATGGATGAAAAATAAAGCATCCAAGGAAAAGGAGAAGGAGACGCCAAAGGAAATTGACAAAGATAAGAAGAAGTCAAGCCGACCTCCAAACTTCAGAGCAGAAAGGAGAAAGAAGAAGGAAGCCTTCTATGCTACATGGGGACCAACTGATAGTGAATCCTATCATGAAAAGGATTCTGAAGATGATCCGCCACTGGCACTAATGGGTATGTCAGAAAACTGTTCTGATGAAGAAGACCCTCGAGAATTTAGAGGAGGAAGTGATCCGTCAAGGCCACCTGTGTTCAACGGGACTCACTACAAGAACTGGAAAAAACAGATGAAGATCTTCTAGCAAGCAGCAGACTATAGTCTTTGGCTGATTGTGAAGAGAGGACCCCATGTTCCTGTAAAGAGAGCTGCAAATGGTGTCCTAGTGCTAAAGAAGGTAGAAGAACTGGATCCCCAAGACCTAGACTGGCTACAGGCAAACTCCAAAGCTGAATGGTACCTAAAAAGAGGACTTACCTATGATGTGCTTGCTATGATACTTGAATGCAAGTCTGCCAAGGATATCTGGGAAAGGCTGAAGGAGGTGTACTCAGATGACAGTCAAAAGAAGGACTCTGCACTCATAGCAACTGATGGAACTGAAGATGCTCACTCAGCAGAGCTATGTCTATCTGAACTAAAGGAAACTTTGCATACATGCTCTTCTGAAAACTTTATTTTAATCACTGCTACCTTGATCGAGGGTTATGAAAAGGAGAAGCTTGAAAGGGATAACTTAACTGAAGAACTAAGTAGTCTTAGAACCAAGCACAAGAGTCTCCTAGAACAGAACATTGAGCTTGAAGAAGTCAATGTCATCTTGAAAGGGCAGACTCTTGTGTCAAACTCTAAGATCACTGAACTAGAATTGGAATGTAATCAGTTAAGAGAAATTGCAAATGGTAAGCAAGTAATAAGTGAAGTCCAAACTTTTTTGGAAAATGAATTGAAAAGAGCAAATGAAATTCTGTATCAGGAAACTGAGAAGAACAGGGTTTTAAATCAAAAGGTTGAAAAATCAAAATTTGAGCTTACCAGATTAACTAAATGGAATAAATCTTCAGAGGCAATGAACTGGGTTCTTGAAAATCAAAATAAAGGAAAGAAAGGGTTAGGATTTAAGAAACCACTGCCTCCATATAACCCTAAGAGCAAGTATGTGGCATTACCTTGCAACATGTTATGTACTTTTTGTGGTGAAACAGGACATGTCAAACAAAAGTGCATAAATGTCAGCAAGGCAATGGCCAAAACCAAAAGAAGTGTTTTACTTAAATGGGCTAGACAGGATCTGATTTATCCATTTTCTAATAAGAAGGGACCCAAGCTTGTGTGGGTTCCTAAGGCTAACCCCTAATCTGTTTTGCAGGCTGGAGTAGGGGAGAACAACTCAAGTTGGATTTTTGACAGTGGTTGTTCAAGGCACATGACAGGAGATAGAAGAAACTTTCTCTCACTCGCAGCATTTCAAGGAGGCAGTGTGGCCTTCGGAGGAGGAAAAAGTGGTCAAATAGTAGGAATTGGAAAGATTGGGAGAACTCTGGATCATGCAATTGAGAATGTTTATTGTGTTGATGGTCTCAAACACAATCTGCTGAGCATCTCCCAACTATGTGACAAAGGTAACGAAGTAAGGTTCTCGTCTGTAGGATGCATGGTGAAGAACCTATAGAGTGGAGAAACTGTAATGGAAGGAAAGAGGGTGAACAATGTTTAAAAAGCATCGCTGAAGTCACTACCTGAAAATAACCTAACATGCCTGAATGTACAAGAAATTGACTCTCAGCTGTGGCACTAACGAATGGGTCATGCAAGTCTCTTACAACTGAATAAGCTTGTATCAAAGGAGCTGGTTCTTGGATTGCCAAGTAAGAGATTTGAAAACATCAAAATGTATGATGCGTGTGTAAAGGGAAAGCATGTGAGATCATCCTTTAAGTCCAAGAAGGTGGTAAGTACATCAAAACCACTAGAACTGTTGCATATGGATCTGTGTGGACCTATGAGAGTCAGGAGTAGAGGAGGAAAGAGATTCGTGTTCGTGATTGTTGATGACTACTCTAGATACACATGGACTCTGTTCTTGGCAACTAAAGATGAAGCTTTTGACAGCTTTAAAGACTGGGCTGGTGTAGTTCAGAAAAGGTTAAGCCTTGAACTCATCAGCATCAGATCTGATCATGGAACTGAGTTTGAGAATTCAAAATTCTCTGAGTATTGTGCAAAGAACAGCATTGGTCATAACTTCTCCGCTCCAAGAACTCCCCAACAAAATGGAGTGGTTGAGAGGAAGAACAGGTCTTTGGAGGATATGGCCAGGACTATGCTGTTGTTAAGTGGGCTTGCAAGAAACTTTTGGGCTGAAGCTATAAATACTGCATGCTACTTGCTGAACAGATGTTCCATCAGAGCAATTCTTGACAAGACCCCATATGAGCTACTCAGAGGTAGAAAACCAAATATTGCTCACCTAAGACCCTTTGGTTGTAAATGTTTTGTTCACAACAATGACAAGGAACCCTTGGGAAAGTTCGATGCTAGGAGTGACGAGGCAATATTTCTTGGTTATTCTACCCAAAGCAAAGCATACAAAGTGTACAACAAAAGGACACAAACAGTGGAAGAAAGTATGCATGTTGTCTTTGATGAATCAGATAAGGCATTGGAGGAGAGTGAGACAGAAGATCAAGTGATTGGCCTTAGTAGGGAAGAAGGTGTAAATGAACTGGAAGGCTCAGAAGACAAGGAGACATCAGGTGAAAATCCAAGCACATTAGAACAAGGAGTCAACTTGACAGGGGGAACCTCTGATGAAGCTGATAATCCAGCAAGTCAAGAAGAACCCCTCCAGGATAATGCTGCATGTTCTTCCGGTCATATTCAACTCAGGCCATGGAAACATCAAAGATCTCATCCTTTGGAGAATGTTCTATCAGAATTGGATACAGGAATCATGACCAGGTCAGCGTTGAAGAATTTCTGTGCTTTCTTTGCGTTCCTCTCATCTCTGGAACCAAAGAACATCAAAGAAGCTTTAGAAGACCCAGACTGGATTCTAGCCATGCAGGAGGAACTACATCACTTTGAAAGAAGCAAAGTGTGGCACCTAGTTCCTAAGCCAAAGGACAGATCAATAATTGGAACAAAATGGGTATTCAGGAACAAACTGGATGAGCATGGTATAGTGACAAGAAACAAAGCGAGATTAGTAGTCCAAGGTTATAGTCAGGAAGAAGGAATAGATTATGATGAAACCTTTGCACCAGTTGCAAGGATGGAAGCCATCAAGATGCTAATTGCCTTTGCTACATATATGGAGTTTACACTATATCAGATGGATGTAAAGAGCGCCTTCTTGAATGGCTACTTGAATGAAGAAGTCTATGTGATACAGCCACCAGGGTTTGTGAACAATGAATTCCCTGATCATGTTTACAAACTAGACAAGGCTCTTTATGGATTGAAGCAAGCCCCTAGAGCCTGGTATGAAAGACTCTCAGGATTTCTACTGAAGAATGGATTCTCGAGACGAAAAATTGACAACACATTGTTCCTCAAAAAGAAAGGAAAAGATCTATTGGTGGTTCAAGTGTATGTCGATGATATCATCTTTGGAGCCACTGATGAGGGGCTATGCAAAGGATTTGCTGATCTGATGGGAAGTGAATTTGAAATGAGCATGATGGGCGAACTGAATTTCTTCCTTGGATTGCAGATAAAGAAAATGCCTGAAGGAACTATGATTCACCAGCAAAAATATGTCAAGGAACTACTGAAGAAATTTGACATGGAAGGAGCAAAGGAAATGACTACTCCCATTGCACCTGGGATGAAGCTGGATTTTGATGAACTAGGTCCTTCAACAAATGAGACAAAATATAGAGGAATCATAGGTTCACTTCTTTATCTCACAGCCAGTCGGCCCGACATAGTATACAGTGTAGAACTGTGTGCTAGATTTCAGTCCAAGCCCAAGGAGTCACATTTGACAGATGTGAAGAGGATACTGAGATACTTGAAAGGAACTCAGGACCTTTGTCTCTGGTACCCAAGATGAGGTATTTTTGAGCTAATTGGTTTTGCTGATGCAGATTATGCAGGTCATCTGGTGGACAGGAAAAACACTTCAGGAATGGCACACTTTCTAGGTCCTTGTTTGGTCTCTTGGGCCACAAAGAAGCAGAACTCAGTTGCCTTATCAACTGCTGAAGCTGAGTATGTGGCAGCTGCATCATGCTGTTCACAATTGCTGTGGATCAAACAACAACTGGAGGACTTTGGTATCAAGTGTGGTGCAGTGCCAATTTTCTGTGATAACACTAGTGTAGTGAATATTGCAAAGAACCCAGTCCAACATAAAAGAACCAATCACATTGATATTAGACATCATTTCCTGAGAGATAATGTGGAAAAGGGTCTGATTACTATGAATTCGTGCAGGACTGAAGATCAAATTGCTGACATATTCACCAAAGCATTGAACAAGGTACAGTTTGAGAGGAACAGGTTGGAATTAGGGATGACCAAAATACACGGATGACCCAGCAGGTAATCCCTTTATGATTGGTTAGTTAAGTATTCAATTGTTCATGCCTGAATTTTGTCATTAATGTCCAGTCTAACCATGTACTTGAATAAGTACACTCGTTCGGTTTTTTAGCACCAGGTGAGAATAATGTGATCCCATGAAGAACCTACTATGTACTAAGAAGGAACCAACTAAAGCATGAGGAATCATGTCCAGGTACCTTCACACTACCCTGCATGATAGAAGTCATAACTGAAATTAAATTGTCAATCATACGTGTGTCAAGGGAGATCCTCCATGTTCTTATAACTGTCCTAAATTATAGGAATACATTCCTTTTTCGGGTAGAATTCTATTTGACTTATTTGGACCCCACTACTTAAAAAGGGTATATTAAATAAGTCCATAACCGTCAAATCTTTAACTCATTCCGGTTCTCAAAAAGTTCAAAAAGCTGCTTCTCTACTTTACATCATTACTGCTTTGTCTTCCCTAGAAGTTGTCAAATCACAAAACCCCTTCCCTTTGTGTCGATACACCCAGAATCCCTCTCCATTCAACCACTTCTTCTCTGCTACACGAAAGTTCTCTCTCAAGCCCTAAAAACAGAAAATTCTCTAGAAATCTCAGTAACTATTCACAAAATTCTTCACAATGTCTGAAAGGCCACCCCCATCCACTCTCGCACAAAGAATCATGAGGGCCCGCATAAAATTTCTTCAAAAAGGGGACAAGAAATTGGTAAAGAAGATGAGGTCAAGAGCAGTACCTACTACGCCCATTGCACAAAGTTCATCACAATCACCGTCTGAGGTAATCCCTGATCCTATTTCATCTAGGCCTGTTGATTCAGTAGATATAACAAGCCCTGGAAATACAGAAACTGAAACCCTAGTTACAGGACTAGACAAAATAATAGGAGTTAAGCATGATGACAGAATAGATAGGGGGAACCCATGTGAAGCAGAGCAAGATAGTGTACAGGATGAACTTAGGAAAGATTTACAGGTGCCTGTGGTTGGAAAGTCTGGTGTAGAGTTGAATATTGCTGAAAGAGTGAAAGAACAACTTAGGGAACAAGATAGTGTTGAAATCCTTAAAGAAAGTGAAGTGAAACCCTGTAAAGATGTTGGTAGTACTGAGGAGAATGAGGAAGAATTTGTGCCAGCAAGTCCAGTAGTTGGAGGACTTGGTCTTGCTGAAGCCTCAGAGAATTTGGTTCAAGAGCCTGTTGTTTGTCCAAATTCCACTGAGGCTGATGATGCAGACCTAAATTGGACAGATTCTGAAGAAGAAGAGAATGAGGAGATTGGTTTGGAAAAATTTGAAAAGGAAGTAGTTGCTAAGAAGGCTGAAGAACCAAAAAGAAAGAGAAAGTTTGGTGAAGAGGATGAGAGACTGGCAGGTGAGGAAGAAGAAGATGAAGTGGTGTTTGTCAAAGAAAACAAAGTGGAGCCTGAAAAAGGAAGGAGACTGGTGAAAGGGGGAAAGCCAGTGCTAAAAACAAGACTGGTTGATGAAGCTAGTGGAGAAAGTGATGACAAGACTGTTGATGAGCCTGTTGGCACCAGGTCTGCACTGAAGCAACAGCTGGAGAAGGTTGGTAAATTGGAAAGAACTGTGATGAATGTAAGAGATAGAGAGGCAAAGAAGAGGGAAGAAGAAGAAAGGAGAGCTGAGGAAGTACAGGAAGAGAGTGATGATGCTGGAAGTTATGCAGAGCCAAGTGACTCTGATACAGATAGTGAAGCTGAGACCAGAAAAAGAAGGAGAGGTAGTGAGGAAGAAGCTGACAGGGTGGCTTTCTTCTCTATGCATCAGGTGTTGCCTGGCAGCATCTTGCATGATGAGAAGGAATTTCACATGAAGTCATTGCTGAGAATGATTGCTAACCAGGGATGGTTGGGTTTGTTTGCCAACAAAGAAAGAAAGTTGTATGTTGATGAGATCAGAGAGTTCTACACCAATTGTAGAGTTAATGCTAGGAGAGTGTTCACCACAGTGAGGGGAATAGAGATAGAGTTTGGGAGACTTGAGCTTGGAGTGATTCTTGACATACCTGCTGAAGGTTATTGCAGGTATATAAAATTAAAATGGCCAAAGAGGACTGATGGAGTCACTCATATGGATGTTGTCAAGAAGTTCTCAGGAAAACCCAAGCTAAGGAAGGAGAGGAAGGTAAATAAGAAGGAGATGGAACCTGCACACCAGTTGTTGTTTGAGTTTGTGCACAGGTTCCTTCTGCCTAGAGGAGAGAGGAACTGTGAAGCTAGTGCTTTGGACCTGACATACATGGACTTGCTGGACAGGGGGGTAAAGATTAATTTGCCTGGGCTGATAATTAGACATATAAAGAGGATTGCTGAAATAGATCAGAAGCCACATTCCCTTGTGCATTCCTACATCCTCCAGCAGGTACTTGAACACTTTGGGGTTCCCCTGGAAGCTGGGAAGAAGCCAACCATTCATCAAATGTTTGGGCACAATGTGCTTAAAAATTGTGACTTCTTCAAAGAAAGCAAAGCTTCTAAGAAACCAATACAGGCCAAGCAAGAGCTAGCAGAGGAAAGTGAGGACTATAGACCTGAAGAGGCCATTGATGCTGTGAAGGAGCTGGAGACTCATGTCCTTGAGGTTAATACAGAAAATGCAGAGCTCCACAGATAGCTGAAGTTGAAGGATCAAGAAATTGATCGCTTGAAGATAGACTGCCACAAGTATGAGGCCGAGCTGGTGATGGAAAGGGCCAAGAATACGAAGCAACTTGAGGCGCTTGTCAAACACTTCAACATTCAGCTTTGAGTCCTCCTGTCCTGTCCTCCTCTTTCTACCTGTTGTCTATCCCTTCCCATTCTCTCCTGATTGCATGTTATGGTTGCTTAAGACAATTTGCTTTTTCAGTTGTGTACTTGTTAATGGGGTTGTGTTGATATCACAACCTGGATGATGGTTTTAATTTTCTTATGCTTATGACTGGTGCCTGCTTAAGTAATTGGTTCTTGATTGGGCCCTTATTTTTGCTTGTGTGTGCTCTTATTACTGACTTGTTGCCTTGTGCTTTAGACTAGACAGTATTGACAGGTTCATGCAGGTATTTGAATTCTTTTTTATGATGCCAAAAGGAGGAAGAAGGAAATGTTGGGGTGTTTGTGACCTAATTTATCTGTTTAATTTTTTCTTGAACTTGTTACTTTTGTTTTGTGCTTCTGGTTTATGTCTATTCAGGTTCTTGGGCAACATTTGTTTGTCATCATAAAAAAGGGGGAATTTGTTGAGAGCCGGCTTTGAAGCATGACAAACGAAAAAGACTTAGAGGTTCCACGAAGAACCTAGTCCTTGAAATGAAGGGCACGCTTGATCGAAAAGAATTACGGGTTGCAAATCCCTGCGGAACTAGGAGTAGTGGCGCGTGAATGTATATGCATCCTAGTCAGACTAAAAGAGGCGGTGCCCAGGCTGTGTCTTCGAAGTGTGAAAAGGAGTTGGACTTCAACAACGAAAAGAGTTACTGGGAATCCTGACTTATCATAATTAAAAGGATTCCTTGTAGAACTCAACTAGGGTTTCAAGACCCGTATAAATGCAAGTAGTGGAGACAGCCGTAAATCAGTTAATTCACAAACAGAGAGTTGAGAGCATACAAAGGCGATCTAGCATCTTTCTACGTGAGTAAACTGGAGAAGACAACTTGAGTGCGTGCAGTGTATTGAGTCTAGATATTCTGTCTAGGTTCATCGAGTTGTAAGTTGTCTTAGTTCGAGCATTCATAGTTTTACCTATTGGTTTATTACAGAAGCGTATGTATTAGGTGAACTCTTGTGTAATTACTGGAAAGCTAGAGTTTAGCTTTGAGTAGTGATTAGGGTCTAGAGTGTAGCCCCTTGGTTACAGAGTTTGTAATCAGAAACTTTGCTCTTGTGTTAGTGGATTCAGTTCTAAAATCCCAGAGTGTGGGTCGTGGTTTTTTTCCCTTGAGCAAGCAGTTTTCCACGTAAAATCCTTGTGTCTTTTATGTGTTTGTTGTGGTGAGTTGCAGTGTTTGAAGTAGTATAAACGCTAAGGAAAGAACTAGGTTCCATGTCAGAAGAACCAGGTTCTCGTAACGAAAATCGGTAGACACTATTCAATCCCTCCTTCTAGTGTCTTTAGGAGGTGCGTAGAGTATAACAGTGAGATTAAAAATAAATGGGTATTTTAATTCCTCTTCTCAAGAGAAAATACAGACAGCTAATGCAATCTTTTTCCAAACACCACTAATGCGTCTAGAATCTGTTGAGGATCTTAATCCTTCATACAATATGCCATGGTTGTTTTCTTTTCCTTTTTTTTTTGTTGTAATATATACAAAAAAAACATGCATCAAGGATTATGTCAAAGTGAATTTACTGTAATATTAAGCCAAGAACTCATTAAAGAGCACAACATTAAGTGATCACCTCTGCAACTTAGTGATGACATACAAGTGGCCAAGATTGTCTATATACATCTAACTTATATGGTAGAAGAAAGGGTGTATATCTTCCATCTATCTCATAATCCCACTTTCTTGATAACCAAGACCTGGATATCAAACTGACCGCATCCAACTATTTACTCCAGTTTCTAACTTTCCCAGTTCATAATGGAACTCAAGTAAACAAAATCCTAATTTGCTTTAAAGTTGACTTCATCCTCTTTTAGTTATAATAGGAAAGGAAGGGAAAGAGAAACAAAGTAACTTGGATTTCCAATCAATTCCATATTTTTAAGGAATGACTTTCACCCCAAAAATGCAGCAACAAATAAAAGAACTTGTAGGGTTTGAAACTTAAAAGTTTCTGTAATGATTCAAGAATTTACAAACAAATTGTTAATTACTTTGTCTTACATAGAGACAAAGTGCTTGGAATCCATAAACCCAACGTTAAATTATATATATGTAAGCAACTCTTTTCCAACAATGTTTTCAAGAAATATGTTTTTTTTGAACCAATTTGTGGTTATTGCTATTGGTGGAAAAAAAAATGCATCACACAGAGGCATCAATGCAACATAGGCCTCATTTGTTTGCACTTAATGAGGCTCTTAATCTGAATGGGAAATATGTGGGCTCATTAAGTGCATTTATTTTTTTATTTTTAAAATCACTTAACAGATATGAATGAGCCTTAATCAATCAGATTTGTGGAAGAGTCTGCCTACCATTCAGATCTTTCAAAACTTAGTGGCATAAATTTCGGAAGTAAACTTCACGTTCATGTTCTTGGTCTCCTCTCTCTCTTCGCTATTAACTCACCATCTTCGGCAAACTAGATTTAGAAGATTTACAAATTCTTTACTCAATTCTTGATTATTTTGCACCAGAAAAATAGAAATATTCTTGTTTCCAGCTTTCCCATTTTCACCTTATACAAGACAAAACATGTAACATAATACTAATATAGTTCAACAAAAATTTTCCATTATTAATTACTCCTACTTATTTATTTATGCGGAAAATAAATCTACCCAACTGGAATCTTGGAAAACGAAATGCATATGATGTTTAGAAGCTGCTATGTGCATGAGATAGTAGGAGAAAAAGAATTCGAGTAGAAATAAAGAAGGCGGTAGGAAGAACTTATTTTAGTGCTAATTTAATAATGTATTATTCAACCTTCTTAAATTAATGTTAATTAATTTATATTACATATTTTTATTAAGTACAAAGATTAATAAATTATACAATATTCAGACATTGAAAAACAAGCAATCTTAATGATTCAATATTCAGGTCCAGTAACAACATCTTAATATTAAGATATGTATTCAGGTTCATACATCTTAATGTTAATAAAACAAATGGCCCCATAGAGACTTTGAGAATTAAAAAAAAAACAAAAGACAAGCTTTGATAATTCTCACGTAAATTGCGTTTTATGGAAATACTTTACACGCCAACAACAATGAAATATTGAAACAACAAATTTCAAAAAAACTATTCCAGGCCATATTTCAAAAAAACAAGACTAGGAAACGAAAAACACAGTAACGAAAACCTTAAACGAACGAACACATCACTTCGAACGCAATTTTCATTCAAACATTGACTAGGAAACAAGTGATCGTGCTCTGATACCAATAAAGGATTACACACAATCCAAGAACATACAGTTGCCCAGGGTTTAACCGTATTTGTTTCACTAGTCAGGGATGCAATCACATGTTGTTAGACACGAATTACACCTTAAAAGTCACAGTCTAAGGTCGTACCTGAGTTACAGATGAAGTTCCAATTCGTAGAAGATCACCAATGCTCTTCTTAGGAATCTACTACTAGTTCTTCACATAGAAGAAGAGAGTTTTCTATTCCAATAATTTGGGAGAGAAGTAGCAGTTGTTTGTTGTCTAGAGAAAGGAAGAAAAAGTTTCTTCTTTCTGCTTTCATAGAAAAGAACCGCACGAAAGAGGCTTAGAAGTTCCAACAATTTAGGACTTCCTTTTAATAATTATGAGGAGACACAACTCTTCATACTATTTCCAATAAACATGTACTTTCTCTTTTTTTTTTTTTTATAAATATTCTAATTACATATATTTAACATGGATTCGAGTTGACCCACATGGGTGCCCAGAATCTAATTTCCAACAACAACTAAGCACAAGTCTGTAATTTTCCAATTCGTCCGGCCTCTAGCAAAAACAAACTAGAATTTCAACTTTGCAGGGACTCCGGTTGAAAAGTCTTTGGTCATGAAGATAGTGTGCACAAACCACAAGCAGCTCAGCTTCAACTTCTCATCTTCATTGAATCTTTCTCCTTTCACTATGATGTCAGTACATCGTATTTCTTTGTTACTTTCTTATAGAAGCCTTTCCCTCTCCTCAAAACCATGTCCATCCTAGTATTTACGGCATAATTATCACAATTCAACCCAGTGATCAAACAGAACTCTTAAAGCTCAAGCAAATTGGCGGCTTATCATCCACAATGATCAAATCTCAATGCTATTTCTTGCCCTTGATCCGTCGATAAAGCAAGGAGTGCACCAGCGATCCATTGAAGCTCCAGTTTTTGGAGAGCTTTAAGAAATGACCAAACATAGTTCTCCTGTCCTTGGATGCATGCACATGTGACTGACGATATTGTACTTTATTGGATATTTTTGTGAATGCAACCTGACAAAGGGATCAATTTCATAATCCTTGAATCTCCTCTGCCATGATGAAAAAGAACAAACTCCAGTGCTAAAATTGTTTCTTCTTAGCTTATGTTTTGTGGAGTCATGGGGCAATCACTATTATGTTATGTAATAACTTATTAGTATTGTTTATGGTTTTAATGTGTGCGCAGTAGGAAGATTTGCCCAGAGTCACGAAACCATGTTATAATTGCAGTTATTGGGCCCGTGTTGCATGAGTAATGCTGATCTAGTTTCTACTATGTAGAGATGTGGAAAACGGGCAGTGTTTCGACTTGTCTGCTTAAGGTCAATGAATTGAATACAAAGGCTTTTAGTCATTGCATAGTTGGGCCCAGTTCTCTGTGCTTTCTTCTATCTTCATCTTATTTCAGCTTCGGTAATACATTATGACCATATATAGAGACAACTTCAGTATGATCTTTACCAAGGTAAAATCTTTTTCTTAAATCATCGTACTTGAAAGATCATAAACCCTATCCAATTAAAATGCTAACTCTGAGTTTACCGCAGAAAGCTTTAATTTGAGGTATTGTGTTTCTTATAATGGTTTGAATTTGTCAAATTAAAAATCATTTTAAACCTTCTAGGTGGCTTTGTTAATTGATCTTCTCTGTTAAATTTTTTTTTTTTTTTTTTTTTTACAATTTTCATGGGTTCTTAATATAGTTTTGTTTTGATTTTTGTAGCTTAAACTTGCTGATATAAACTCAATGTTATTTCCTACTATCATATCTCAACGCTTTTCTTACTCTTATCCATCTCGTTGGATATGCTTCCAACGTAGTTGCTTGCTCAGAATTTTCTGTTAAGGATGGTTCCATTATGAGTAACTTTTTCACCATATTTGTTTCCAACTAATAATAAACTCCTTAATTATATTTTCATATTTAATATTATATTTCAATCATCTATTTGTTCAACTTTGAAAATATTAGTTTTACAAACTCCTTAATTATATGACATTGGGCCTAACTCACACCCCAAAAGCTAGCTCAAAGGGAGGAGATTGCCAAAGCCATATAAGGAGACCAAACTCCTCAGCCACATCTGATGTGGGACTCAACACTCCCGCACGCCCAGGCCTTTGGCAACTGGTGCGTGGATAATATGGGGCCCAACATCGGTGAATAATTGGGATGAGTCTGGCTCTGATACCATGTTAAAGAAAAGGACCTTGGGCCTAACTTACACCCAAAAACTAGCTCAAAGAGTGAAGGATTATCCAAGCCATATAAGGAGACCAAATTCCTCATCCACATCCGATGTGGATCTCAACAAAGATAAATGTAAATTTCCATATAACCATGTGACAAAAATTTATTTGTTTTATGGTATCTTAATTGTTAAGTTGAGGGATGTGCACATGAAATTGCTTTCTTTCAGCACAATGCATTAACTCTTGCTTTGGTGGAGAAAGAGTGCTAGTTTTATGAGTATATTGTTCAGAGACTTGTGCAAGTAGTTATTTTGTACTATTATTCTATCTTTTGCAATCGAGTTAATCTTGGCAAGGTGTTGGAGTGCTTTTTGAAGTTCTTTTTGCTATTAAGAGGATTGAAAAAGCTAAAGAAGACGATGCATCTCTATGTTTGTAGGTACAAGTGGATTTTCTGAAGAGTGAGCCCTCAACATGTAGAGGAATGTCAGTTTTGCAGTTCATGCAGTCAATGCGAGAAGGTGGTGGGCATATAAATGCACTCGGAAAGAAAGATGAACTCACGATTGTCTGATATATTTGTTTGCAAATTGTCGAGGACTAAATTTTCTTTGCATTAGTGAAATGATCTGTTGCCTCTTAATAACTACTTATACAATCCCACGATGGTATGGTGTACCAGAAACAAGTTTTTGCGCCCAGTAAACGCTTCTCGCACCACCGTTCATATTTTCGTCCCTCGTTAGAAAACTTTTACTAGTTTCTTAAGCCCAATTGTCAGGCTACACCGGAAGAATTTGCTGATGCGCACCAGAATTCAGTTCAAAAATTTCTGGCGAACGCCTGGACCCTGAGAAATTTTCGCATTGAAGTCTAGCAATTGAGCTAAAAATTCTCTTGGTTCCGTCGCTTCTCCTGTTGCTTCGCTCATAACCTTTGCGCGTGAGCTTCACCGGAGATCATCTACTAAGGTCCATGACTAGGCTCAGTTAAGGTCCTTGCAACTGAATTGCAACAAAACTTGTTCTTTTTTGCTTTGTCTGGCACTACACTACTCTTCTATCTTCTACCAGTTCTTCTACCATCACCTTCAATTCTATCATTTTTATAGTGTTAATTGCTCTGTATTTTAGCGTCATCCCCTCCAACATAACATCTGGTAATCTTGAAAAGGGTATGCATTTCTTGGCCTTACTTACCTTCACTTATATTTTCTTCTGGAACAGATAGTTCAGTCTGTACTTTTATTTGAATAAAAAGGATTTGAATCTAGCAGTGAAGATTGGTCAACTATATCCTGGTTATAAGGGAAAAAACAGCTTGTCAATTTAAAGAGTATCATATAGAAGAGACATCTCCTATAGCAAAAAGTGAATGACGATTTTGTCTTTCAATTAAATACGTATTTTAATATAAAAATATAATTATATATTTTAATAAAGGTAAGAAAGATTTATTATCTACTTTAATGTTTGCATTGATTGATCTCAATGAATTTATTTGTAGGATATATGCACATGAAACCATTCATTTTCCGCTGAATAACTTTTCAATTGGTACCTAATTCAAAATTTAAATGCAACAATGTCAGTGCAATGTTTGTCTTGAGAACTCAAAGTAATTTACCTAGAAAATCTCAAAGAACTTTATGACCATGCATGCATATCCAATCATTCCTAGATGACCTTTACTATTCTCATTGTTATCTCTCATTCTCTAATTGCTCATATGTAAACTTGATATATAAGTATTATGCTTCTGGATGATATGTCGATGCAATTTTCACGTATAAGTACTGATATTCAAAATTATATTCAGAAGGGATTGATATTTTCTTCTGAGTAACTTTTCAAAATTCTTTTTATTTAGATTTTCTTTATCTCCTCATTTCTACCAAATTTCTTGTAAAATACATGAAATATATGTTCTTTTCCCTCCAATTGAAGCAAATATAGAATCGCGTCTAAGCTCAATTCAAACATTCTGTTTGCTTGTCAAAGTTCTGTAACTATTAGATCATAATTTCATTACAACACCTGTGGAAATCATTCACTGAAGAAACTCATGAGGTACTTTGTTAGTTTGCTAAAAGAATATGTCATATGTGGGATCAACAGTAGTATTTATATATATTACTATACAAAGTTTAGGTTACACAATGACTACTCTCCTCCTATTTTTTTTTCTACTGTAGTAACTTGAGGTGCCATCTGCCAAACATTGCTCTTGTTTGCATTTTCTTCATCTTTTATTGCTATTAGACTTTGTATTTGCCTCAATTGCTAAAATTATGTTTTTTTATAGGTGCAGCAAATTGATGGATAAACCACTATGAAAACAAAAATGTATCAAACTAATATAGAGAAAGTAATAAAACAATCGTTTCCTCTCTCCACATTTTAAAGTATTTTGATTGCTGAATTTTGCTTTTGTAAGTTGAATAACGTGCTCATCTTGATAAATATTTACAATCTTAATTACATTTATGGTTTATACTTTGTATTTTATTATAGTTATAATAAAATTTACTTGCACACAGAGAACAATGCGGGTAAAACTCATTTAGTCTTGAGAGAATAGCTAGACGCTAAAAGTTTGTGGGTTCACGCGCAATGCGCGTGCCCAGAACTACTATACTATATAGAGAGTTATCAAGTCGATACCAATTATTTTTTATCATTATTGATTATTAATTGAGTCGTGAGGTGTGAACGCTAGGTATAATCACACAGAAATCAATAATATCTCTGGACGTAACTGGGTTAAGAGACCATAAATCTAGACATCATGAGGAAAATAGTGGACTTTGAACTAATTGATTACTGGAATATGATGTTAAGTATAATGTAAGATTGAAGTCACCTAAGGGATAATTCAGGTGATATTGGTTACTTGAATGAAATAGTTTAGATAGTGATATGGAATTAGTTAAAAAGATGAACAATAAAACAAATTGGATGGAACTAACAAACAAAATTGTATCGAATTACCTTATCGATAATGATATGGAATTAGTAAAATAAACTGATATGGAAGTAGTAAATGAAGAAGAATATAACACTGAATCAGTTTATCTAACAATACGGAATTGGAAAATAGAATGATATGTTGAAGATCATTTACAGAATTCCTTAGCATCTTCTCTCTAAGCATGCTCTCGCTCGCCTTTCTTATTCTTTACCATTCGCCGCTGCCATCAACTTGCCTGATTAATTATTTGCTGAGAATTTCTAATTGTTGAAGTTTCATGTACTATATGCTGCTTTGGCAAGGTGTTTTATATTAGGAAGAAAAGAGGCATTAGCCACAATGACTAAAGGATAATAAAATCAGGTAGCTCCTTTTCTTCGTTTCAGAGGACGCTAATTGACGTAGATAATGATGATAATGACATGGCATGGAAATAAAATAAACCTCAACCTTGGATAAGTTGAATCATATGGAGTAGCTATTTTAAGGTAATGCTTGTACTAATTAGATAGTATCAATGTTCTCCATTAAAATGTAGTTCTATTGACCTTTTTGAAAGAATAGAGGTAATCCTGTTTAGTCTGAATAATGTTGTATGCTTCTTCTTGCTTGCTCTTGTAACTTTAATTTGCTAGCTTACTTTATAGTTCTATCTCCTTATAATTATCCATCTGGCGATTGGCGAACCTCTGTCAATAAAGATCTTTATTGGTTGACTTATTATTTGTTGGTTCATATGATATCCAACGGATTGTTGTTGCAATGCGTTGTTGGTTTGGGCTTTTTCCTTGCATTTGTTTGTCAGTTTTAGAGGTGAAAGAAAGCCAACCAGGAGTTCTATTGTGTTTTTACTTTATTGGTCTTGAAAACACATTATGAAATTCACAAATGGTTAACAAGTCTTACTAGTTAATTTTAAAAATTCGTATCTTTACCACATGACTTATAAGATTGAACGCGAAGTCGAATGCACTGCATTCAAGCAATTTATAGATTTTTGTGTATGCAGCATACTTTTGGGCTTTAGATAATTGAACATGGTACTATGCCTGGTCCTATTATTTGGAGAAATTGTGCCATCCGCAGAAAATAAATGATTTCTTGTGGAAGCTTTTGTTTATGGAGTTTCTCATGCATCTTGTAGGTAGTAGTGACAATCATGCCGGCAGACAGTGAACCCCAGTTCTGCTGCAACAACTGCATTGCCAATGGAGATTCTAAAGGTAAAGTTTACGACTTGAGCTAGAAAAGGAATGACTTGTCAACTGATTCCACTCTTTTATATGACATGCACATATAAATTATAGGGAAAAGGCATAATTACACCGTCAAACTATACTCAAATTATTAGTTACCCACTCTTACTTTGCGGAGATTCCTATGATCCGAGACTATTTTAAAATGGATGTTTGGAATAATGCTGTACTATCTGGATAGGGATAATGTTGTGTCTAGGTTGTGTTTATCTCTTTAACTCAACATATGTAGATCAACACTAATATAAATAAATATGTACAGCAAGGCAGAGATCATTAACCTGGAAAATTAGTTTACCAAACTCAACTATGGATTATATAGAATAATTTTCAACTTGCACCTTTAACCTATGCGTGCTTTTGCAACTTACACCTTAACTTATTTTTTTTTTTATAATCCACACCCTAATCTCCTTAGTTCCTTGCAATATCATAAAAATCTACTTTTTTTCAATTAGTTATAAGGGTTATGTAGGAAAAACATAACTAATATTTTTCTAAAATTGATTTTATGTACAAGAAATTAAGTTGGCGCTAATTTTCTCCAGCGTTTTCTACCATCAGTTCTTAGCGTAGTGATTTAGGTTTACTTCCCAACCAAACCTATCTCTAAAAATAAATCTCAACAGTAGCAAATCTCAACTTCTCTGGATCAAAGGCAATGCAAAAGATCAAGCAGGAGAAATTGAAAGGTAAACCATTTTATCTGCATAAACATATTCAACCTGCTACCACTCCAAGAAAAGATATATCTAGCTTTATGAATATGCTATTTTGTCTTTGTAACAATATTGATGAAAAAAAATTGTTTTCAGTCAATAACACAGTATTGAAAATTGGTTTCTAATGGACGGATCTCCAATTTAAAACTGAAATATATCAAAGAAAATTCGTTTTATAAGTCATTTGTTACATTTATTTTTGTAGACCTTTGTACTCTATTAAATCCATCATATTGTTATAGGTAAGAATTGTGATCGTTTTACATTGAAGATTCATCATGGAGGTAAATTTGTTGATACACCACAAAAGATTTATGCAGGAGGTAAGGTCGACTACATTGAAAACTGTGATCCTGAACAATGGTCTTTACATACCTTGGACTCAATTGGAACAATAAAATTAGGGTACATTGGCTTACTAGGTTGGCACTTCAAGTTACCAGGGACGGATATTGATAATGGTTACATCCAATGCTTGACTGATGAAGATTGCAATCTAATGGTGAAAACACTTCCAGCCAATAGGGTCGCAGACGTATTCACCACACATCCTGAAAATATGCCAAAAGTACAAAACCAAGTGAATTTTACTGAGTTTGGTAAAGATAGCAGGGACCAATTTACTGAGCTGGATAAAGATAATGAAAATAATCGAATTGACAAATCCAGTGATACAAATATTAACTTGGATGAATCACATTTGGAAGGAGCAGAAAGCAATGAGGATAAAGATTATGATGATGCTCTGACATTAGAGCATTTCGAGGATGATGAATATAATATGAATGAAAACAAAGAGCTAGATGATTTAGAGACGGATCCTGATTGCGAGTGGCTTGGAGTATGGGATACAACACAAAAAGATAAAGGAATAATGAAGCTGAAGAAGAAAGAAAAAATGAGAGTGAAAGAGAATGAAAAGGAAAAGCTAACTCAGGAAGGTGGAGTTAGTGCAAAAGAGAAGAAAAAAAGTAAACAAAGCAAGAGAGATAAAGTGCTGGAAAAAAATAAAAGCATCAGTTTTGCAGGATTACTACTGGAGCATTCATCTTCATCTTCAGAATATGAGAACAGTGACATTCGATCTGAATATGATGAATCAGACGACATGAGAAGTCTTAATGGAGAGGATGATGTGGATCAGGAAGATGTGAAGAGAGAAAAAGTTATCTTTAGGGCAGCAACAGACATGACTGATCCAACATTTAGATTGGGAATGGAATTTTGTGGTGCAGCAGAATTTAGAGTAGCTTTGAGAGCATATTCTATTAAAAATAATCGAGCAATTCGCTTTAGAAAAAATGAATCTGCTAGAGTTTCTGCAAAGTGCTCTGATGGATGTCCATGAAAAATCTATGCCTCTCGAAAGGAACTAGATGACCCCACAATTGTTGTAAAAATTTTAGTTGGAGAACATTCTGGCAGCTGCTTATTTGTTTATGCCAAAAAAAAGGTGAAGTCTAGGATGATTGCCAAAACATACCTACATTATTTGAGAAAACATCCAGATGTATCACTGAGAGATTTCATGGAAATAATACATGAAGAGATGAATGTTGAAGTTTCTGTGAGCCAAGTTTATAGAGCAAAGAAAATAGCTAAGGAGATGATAGAAGGTCATTACAAAGAACAATATGCAAAACTTGACGACTATCGTGCAGAACTCATGAAGAGGAATCTAGGGTCAACTGTGCTATTGGAAACAGAACCACATAATGAGGATAATGAACCTATTTTTAAAAGAATATATATATATATGTCTTGATGCCTGTAAAAGAGGTTGGAAAGCGGTTGTAGGCCACTTATTGGGATGGATGGTTGTTTTCTTAAAGGACCATATGGAGGTCAACTGTTGACAGCAATTGGAATAGATAGTGACAATGGGATATTTCCTATAGCTTATGCAGTAGTTGACAAGGAAGATAAGCAGAATTGGAAGTGGTTTCTAAGCTTATTGGTGGATGATCTGCGCATAAGAAGTAATGCTAACTGGTGTCTTATTACTGCCAAACAAAAGGTGAGATTCTTTGTTAACCTTATGATTAATTTTTTTAGCTATTTATCATTAAAGTTAATTATATCATACTTTTGTAGGGCTTGGAGGGAGCTATATATGAGCTTGTTCCTCAAGTTGAGCATAGACATTGCTTAAGACATTTGTGCAACAATTTTAAGAAAGAGCACAAAGGTTTATCATTGAAGACCGGAATTTGGAACGCTGCTATGGCAACTTATCTGAGCAAGTACAAAGCTGAGATGGATATGTTAGAAAAAGAAGATAAAGAAGCTCGAATGTGGTTTAACAATAAACCACCCAAATTCTGGAGTAAGTCACATTTTAGAACTACAACAAAGTGTGACATGCTTCTGAATAATCTATGTGAGTCGTTCAATGGAACAAAACCAATTTTAAGAGCAAGAGAAAAAACTATACTCGGGTTACTTGAAGGGTTAGAATGTACTTATTGAAGAGGATGAATCAAAAGAGAGAAAGCATACTCAAACACCAAGGTAACCGTTTGTTTAAAAGATGGAGTACTTTTTTTTTTTTTTAGTGATTCTAACCATTTTCATCCACTATATGAAGTTTATGCCCACGAATCCAAAAACTGGTTGAAAAACGAAAAGCTGAGTCAGCTATATCTATTCCTACTTGGGCTGGACAAATGTTATTTCAAGTAAAGACCAAGTATGGGGAGCAATTTAGTGTTGACTTGAATGAAAAAGCTTGTTCATGCAGAGGATGAGATCTTACTGGTATTCCATGCTCACATGCAATGAGCTGCATATTCAGCATCAGAGGCAATCCAGAACAATTTATAAATGATTATTACAAGAAGACCACTCAAATGCGGATTTATGAGCCAGTCATTGCTCCAATGGATGGTCCTGATATGTGGGAACCAACTGGTTTGCCTGTTGTCAGACCTCCAAATTATGAGCCAAAGAGAGGAAAATTAGCCAAGAATAGGAGAAAAGAGCAAGATGAAATTGAAGCTTCCAAAAGAAAAACTGCCGAGCTGAGAAAAAATAGAAGAAAAAAAAAAGCAAAAGCACGACACAACAAGTAAAATGCAGTCTACAACTACAAATGTTACCAAGTTGAGTAAGAGAGGAAAGCTGGGAAGATGCAGCAAATGCTTACAAACTGGCCACAACAAACTAACTTGCAAGAAAGAACTCTACTTCTTGAATTCGAGAACCCCATCACAAGATACTCTGACAGGCCAAGAACAACCCAAAATTTCTAGAACTCAGTGTGAGCCAAGTACGCAAAACCATTATGAGTCCAGTTATTCGACTGGGCGGCTAAATGAATCTTTCAAATTCTGTGAAAGTATGAATCTTCATATTGTGTAAATTGAATATTCTTAGAGACAATTTTATATTTCTGTATTTAAAAATCTGTAGCCTCTAAGGCCAAGGGAGGATGATTCATTTCAAAGGTTCACGAAGGTTCAAATTGGCAGTACAACAGTAAATGCTGAGAAGTTCATGTGGAATGGAAGGAATTGTGTTACATTACAAGGACTTCAAAATGCAAGTGCTACAATGATGTCTAAGAAGAGGAACACTCACATGGAGGAAACTGATTAACTAACTAATAAGGGAGCTAGTCGCATAACCGAGGGTGTCGCATCAAGAAGAAGTTTATTGTTTTAGATTATCAAAGTTAATTAAGTTACAGAGTGATTCATTTACTTTAGTTTCTCTTTGTTAACTAAATAAGACTTTTATCCTTTTTATCCTTCTTAAATAAATGTTGACAGAGTTCAATTGTACATTACAACCCTGTCTTTTTGTGGTGGAACAAGTCTACAATTTTAGGAATAAAAATGAGAAGAAATGAGAACTAAAATATATACTATCAGTAGTCAAGTAACAATATGATCGTAGGATCAGAAGTCAAAATATAACGAAAATGGCAAATGTCAGCACATCTAAAAAAAGATATATATTTACTACCATATTCTTATATAACCAGGAAGAAGGTTCAAACAATATAATTCTTGCTTCAATTATCTTTTCTCAGTCACATAACATGATTAAATATAATTAATTAACTAAGAATGTTCGGAAGAGGAAGATTTATCCAAACATACATAGTACGACATGAGAATATATGATTTCTAAAATGAGTAAACATAAATTAGAAAAGAAATGAAAGCATATATGTCTCAGTAGCTGCGTCTTCAACAGGAATTTAAAAATAATTTGCATTCCGTTAAGATCGAAGTGCTTTGAATGTGGGCAATTGCAAAAGTGAATTTCCAAGTCTATCAAATTACTTTATCTAGAAAGGCTTAAAGAATAGAATATTTTACTGTAGCTCCTTTATATATGCAGAATCATCTGCACTGAAAATTCACTCTGTCTGTGAACTCCATGAAAATGTTTTTTCTTTTTCGTTTTGTTTTGGTCAAAGGAAGCAATGTGTTTAGATTTAGGTGGAAGAGGAGATAATACCAATGCTTGTGTTTCTTCCATGAGTGGTAAATAGTTAAGTGGCTTTAGCTGTAAAAGTTTCTTGAACTTCGTGTTTTGAGAAGATAACCAACAAATTAGTTAGTTAATATTTCTTTTACTTTAAAATTAAATTATTTGTTTTGTTTTATTAGTTATGTTTTCCCTACATTACCCTTATAACTAATTGAAAAAAGTGGATTTTTATGATATTGCAAAGAACTAAGGAGATTAGGGTGTGGATTATAAAAAAAAATAGGTTAAGGTGTAAGTTGCAAAAGCATGTATAGGTTAAGGGTGCAAGTTGAAAATTATTCGATTATATACCTCTTTGAAAAGTCCGATGAAAATACATGGCGTGCGGTGATGTGTACAATTTTCTTTTTCTTACGCTCTACCTCAGGTAAGAAATCATGGAAAACCTTTTCCATAGAAAATGTTTTCCCATGTTTGGTTGGTGAGTGGAAAACATTTTCCGAAAAATATTTTCTAGTGTTTGGTTAAAAGTAGAAAATATTTTCTAGAAAATAATTACATATGCTTCTCCTACCAACTTCATACCCACCCTCACCCCCAAAATATAATTAATGATACTTGGAATATGTACTTCTATGAATAATAAATAAGTACATACCTAATTTTTGTTGGTTTCTCACTCGTCCAATATTTATTCCAAGGCTCGGCTAATTCAGAATTTGATGGGATAAATCCCAAAAAAAGACAATTATATTCTTAGTCTCCGAGACATTAAATTTTTTAATGGAATGTATATAAACAAAAAAAATTACTTTTCTAATACTTGTACTAAAACTAATAAGTACACAGTAAGTGCATAACATTGAGTGAGAAACCAAAAGTTATCCAACTTGCTAAATATTACAGTATAATAAACCGCAATAAATTGTTCATTTCAACACAAAAATAACTACACATGACAAATTACTTAGACAAGCAACAAACTCTATGTAGCTATTCTGCAAATCTAGTGTGTATCATAATGTTCTCGCTTGAATTTATCCAACTACAACTTGCGGAGAGCCTGACATTTTACCATGAACATTGCATACGTATTCCAGGACTGGAAGGATTGTCTTAAATTGCATAACCCTCATGACCAACATTATGAGAAAATGTTGAACAAATAGGAAGAATAAAAACGTTTAATCCTCCATGCAATGGAAGCCAGAGAGGAACTTATTAAACTTAATTCTTTGATCAGTAGAATGATTAGACTATGATGGATAATATAATAGCCAAAGTATTTTAAGTGTTAACTAGACAATTATACCATGGCAATAATTTGTCATCCTGTACGTGTACGATAATGCTCTCAATCCACTAATTTAGAAATATTCCACCACAACCATGCATGCCTTGAGGCTTTTTGAGCTTTTCAATTTATGAGTTTGGAGCGCCAAGCTTCAAGTCAAGCCCAAGGTCCATTCCATTGTATGCAATTGGTGAATACATCCATAAATCATCAGAGCTCAATAGCTGCAGCATCCAAACAAAAATTAACAGTCAAAGGCGAATCCAGAATTTAGAATAAATAAGTTCAGAATTTGCTTGAATCGAGATATTGGATTTAATAGAACCAATAGAAGTTGATCTGGCTTATTTGCCTGGCATATGATGTGTCATATAACTTGTGAAGAGAAAATGTATCTCACCTTGATTTGGAGTTGCAAAAATTTGACATACTGGACAGCCTCTTCAAGCATTGTGCTAATATCAACCTATCATGAAAGCCTTGTTAATTAGTTTCCCATAGTCATACCACAAGACGATATACATGACCTTTATTGATGCAGTTTCAGTGAGTACATCACATACCTTTGTTCCGTTAGGGACGAGACTCTGCAAGATCCTCAATCTCTCATTAATTCTTTCTCTTCTTTTCTGTAATAAGGGAAAGGAATTAAAGATCATTTAGACACATATATACAATCACTCTGGCACATTCATAAACAAATAAGAAGATTCAGAATAGGATAACATTTACAAATGCAGTTGCCTACCCTTGCATACAGACTCTGGGGATCGGTTGCTGACCCCCTACTGGCTCTGGATTTTCCTTTTGAGTTCGAGCTCGAAGTCAATCCATTTAAGTCATAAGAAAAATTAGATTCATCTTCTGAGCAACAACTAAATGAGCTTCGGAATCTATCTTCCAAAGTTACATGCCAAGATTACAGAAAATGGAAGGTGGCTTACTGCTTCTCTTGTTCTTCGGAATCTACATTACAGAAAATGTGCTTAGAATCTACAAGATGAATTATCAGTTCAATGATTGGTAATAGAAAATAAACAACAAAAATGAGATGAAACATCTCAAGTTCAAAGGGTACTACTCACATCAACAGGCAACCGGGATCGTTTTTTAGAGCTCTCTGATGGACTATCCTGTCTATCTTGCGAAGATCGCTCGAGAACTTGTATTTCATATTCTCTTCCTAGCTGCAAGCTTTTTCCATGATGAGCAGTTTCAAGCATGTTTTCACCCGATTCCATGCTGTCATTGCTTACTTCTTGGTTCAAAAAGTTGATTGCATGATTTGCTTCAATCACATTGCTAGCAGCCACTTGATCAGAAGGGGAACTTATTTTATCCTCCACCTCAGCAACATAATGTCCATTGTTCCCTGTAGAAATTGTAGAAGGAACAACCAGCTGATTAACCTTATTACAGCGACTGAATGTAACATGACATTAAAAAAATACAAATATGTTTCCACTAGTATACTTCTATGTCTCAGCCACGCTTACACACTTTAATGCTGGATTATAACACCTCAACAGAGAATAAGGAAACCATTTTGTGCTGGTATTATGCAGAGAATGCAAGCCATAGTCATGAAAACATATTTTTTACATTTAAAGTACTATACTATATATCTTATTATCTGTAGCAAATAAGATATTCCAAGGGACAGTCATCAACCTTGACGCCTTTCTTGTTGATGAATAAAGTAGGAAAAGAATAGAGACTTTGGTAAAACCCAGTTTAAGCAGCAAGCCTTCACAAGAAGGATGTACAATTGAACCCATAGAAACAGAAATATTCACTTACGAAAAGAACAAGAAGAAAAAACAATGACTTCAGGAAATACAACAAGCTAACAATGATACCCTGTGTTGTGGTTTACTTGTTTGTGCCTGTTGATATTTTAGGATGGTCCAGTCAAATACGTAATCAAATTCATATCCTGCATCACACATAGAAGCACGTAAGTTGAACTTCCTGGGTTATTTTGACAAAGAACCATGGTTTTGTCCAATGCCTTGATGAAGCTTAGATTTACACACCTTGACGGGTAAATAGCTCACGGAAGAGACGTTTTAAAAATCCATAATCAGGCCGCTGATCAAATGTCAATGAATGACAGTAATGGAAGTACGATGCAAACTAGACAGGATGAGACTTGCATAAAACCTTCACCAGTGAACAGTGCACAGATTCAGAATAATCACCTTAAAATAGCTTTAAAAGAAAGATAAAAAGACAAAAGTAATAGAGGTTGTTAGAGAAGCTATTTGCCTCAATAGGAGTTGATAACTTCTTTTGACATATTTTGTCAGACTTTTGCTTCTTTTTGGCAGCTTTAAGACCCTGCCAAGGAAGGCTAATCAAGAAACAATACGTTAGGTCAGAAGAATCTTTGATGTATAGTCGAAACCCGCATTTTAACAGATGAAATGAAACAAAAGTATAGTTCAAATCAGTCCACACTAAGAATATACATACCTTTGTAAGGCTTAAAAGTGACTGAATTCTGAATAGGCCAATGCGTAATATTGATTTAAAATTAGCTAAGTAGAAACAACCATGATTACTTAAACGAAATTGCAAAATTTCAGTAACATAACCAGCAGCATCACAACACAAATAGATGGTGAAACCATCATCTTAATTTTCAGCCAAGAATAAGCTTAACGATGCCAATGAGGCGAATCAAAGCAAATGCACCATAAATACAAGGAAAAGAGTAACCTGAAAATGCAAATCGAGGCAGCAACAATGGTGCAGGCTGGTTGGAGGCTCAGATATCTTCAAGACGAAAGAATAGTGGTGTCGCCATGGCTGCAGACCGGTTGCTCAAAATCTTTGGCCATCCAAAAGTCGCCTCGCCAAGATACTAAACCAATATTCATTCGCCTCGCTTATATTTCTTGAGATTTTCATCATTACCACTTTTCTCCTAGGGTTTTCTTATTTGAATATTTCTCCTACTCATTCAATTTAAACATAGAAAGGTAATTCAACGCTAAAATAGCAGCAAATCAAATGCTTGAATAGAAGTGAAAATTAGGATTTTTATGATGCTAATAATTAATAGATCTGAAACGAAAAATATATTGCTAAAACAAACGAAAAATTACCAATATTTAACCCTAGAAAAATGAACGAAAAATACCTCTGCAAGGTTGCCGGAAAACATGGTTCGCGGAGGAGAATAAAGAAGTTTGCGGCGGAGAACAGAGCAGTTCACGGCGAAGAAGCAGCGGAGTAGAGCAAACCTTAAGCTAGAGAGAGAAAGAGAGAGAGAGGAGCTGGTTGTAGAGAGAGAAAGAAGTGTGGGAAAATGTTATGATTTGGGAAGTGGATGAGCACGCGCGTGTTTTTTGCGGAAAAAGAAAATATTTTTCCAACTATTTTTAGGGAAAACATTTTGGGTAGTCTTAAGAAAATATTTACCAAACCTTATATGTCAACCAAACAAGAGAAAATAAGAAAACATTTTCCAGAAAATATTTTCCCCCATACCAAACACACCCCATATTTAAAATGGACTCCTCTCCACAATTTTGAACGTAGTCTTATCCAGACTTTTCACTTATGAAATGTATCCATATCTTCAGAATATTAAGTTTCTCAACAGTACATCAATTTCTTTAAAGTTTTTTCCATTCGAAACCAACCCACAGAACCTTCTAAAATGCTTCCAAGCATAACAAGTTAGCTTGATTATGGAGTCACTTGTAACGGAATATTACAGGTTGTTACAGGAAAAATTAGCTCTGGTGACATTCATGGTGTTGCTTTGGATTCAGCTCAAGACTAATTGTGCACTAGATGATGGTCCAAATGCCCGACATTGTCCCTTATTCTTCCAAGACCGGATCAATTTTGACAACTGGGTTGTTCTTTGTTTACTAGATTAATTATGCCCGTGCTCAACACAGGCCCAACATTTTGAATTATGACATGCTATCAATGAAAATATAAAGGGTTAATTACACTAAAAAACAAGGAAAGGACGAAAATTATCAAAAATGACTCATATTTCCGAATCTTACCCGACCTGTCACCCTTTTACCGAGATAAGAGTCTGCTGCAAGTTTATATAATTTTATACAAATGTATACACGTGTATAAAATTGTACAAATTTGTATAAGTGTGTATATGCGAGTGAATAAATCTGTATATTAAGGATATTTATATGAATTTTTACTTTTTTTGTGTATAGTTTTGTATTTCTCTCATTGCTACGCATTTATCTATGTATATTCATGTATAATTTATTTTTTGGGGGGAGATTTGTGTGTATAAACTTGTCCAAATCAATGATTTAGACGCAATAAACAACATAAATTCAGTAAAATACAAAAAAGTAACGACACTACTGGCGGAGAAGGGTGTCTGCCGGTGGCTTAGTGGCTGGGAAGGGGGAGATTTGGTAGCTAGGGTATTTTTTTACGAAGGAATGCTAAAATTTGTATTTTTAGGATGAGTGCTATGCATGAAAAAAAATATGACCTCATGTTTGTAATTTTTGGTAGTGGGCTGCCTATTTTTGAAAATTTTCCAAATATATATCTGATCCTGTTATTAGTCTTAATCCATGGCATATCCAACTATGAAATCGCAGGTCTAGCAACTTACTCTAGATTCAAAATCAATGTATAGAGTTGTTTAAATCTGAATCCACCAGTACTGTGAAAGCATACATTTTGTCTTAAAACCAATATACGAAATAATATTGATGACTACACATATTTCCTACCCGATATTTGATTAGTTTCCATCAACTTCCAACACTAATTTGTAGAATATTCAGCTGCGCCACTCCATGAAACTTTATTGATTGGGAAAATCTTCTATAGGTTCTTCTTTGGTTATTGGAAAATGAAAAATTATATTGAATTATGCATCATTACAGCAGTAGATGTCATTGGCCCTAGAATTTTTCAAAAAATAGATGAAAGGGTGCTAACACAAGAACTAAGAATTGTCTGGTTCTATCTTTTGTCATTCATATATTGATTCTAGGACATGCATGTGCTCATTTATTACTATGTTAGTATCAATTTCGCTTTAAAGATGGACCTATCCTTCGTAGCATAAAATTTTACACAGAGTAATATCTTCCTAATGATCTAATAATCTACTCTTCTTACGTGTTAATGCCTTCTTCATAAAGTGGCTTCTTTTCTGTTTTGAGCTAGCAAATTGGTATTGGTATTGTACTGGCTTAATCTTCCCAAAATGCTGTTATTCATGCAAAGCTCAGAATAATGTATTGTAAACTCACAATTAATATATCAGACCTAAAGATAAGCACATCAAGGCTATCATAATCCACTTTACCACCCTAAGACAGAGAACTAAGACAACTACAATTACTATCTATTGAAGTGCTTAAACATTGGCGTCGCTCCTTGCCTCAACTGTGAAAGTGCAAGTTTACTGCTTAGGAATGTTTACGTTAAACTTTACATTTAATGTATATGTTTATCATTTCACATATACCAAAAAAAAATACCTACTATAGTCGAATCCAATAATGATAGACTAAGTTTGTTATCTTCACCTGGGAACAAAACTTTCTGATATAGAAGACTGAGAAAACATAAATAAATAGCAAAAACTTGCACGATTATTCAGCTCGACAAAGAACCAACATTAATGTATACCAAAGGGATGAAGAATGCATTTGTTTCTTTTCCTTTCTCTTAATGAGTCTTCTGTCATTATATGATGATCACCAAATAAATTCAAAATCAAGAAAAAATTAGAATAGCATTTTGTGCTCTCTAGCACTCTTGATGGATCTTACGTTTTTTTGGGGTATAGGGATATGTAATTATTGTAAATACAAATATTTGTATTAAGGGGCAGCTTTATTAGTCAGTAAAACTGAATTTAACCACAATTATACCAAAAGTAATATATGTACCCGTCATATCAAAAGTAATCATTGGATTATGCACTTTCAAATATCATGTTGATAGGAAAAAATCAACAAAAAAGGTGGTATTTAAGTCAGATGATCCGATAGTCTCCAGAGTCCAGATTCATATAAGTGAATTAACTTTAGACTTCAGTCCAAATCTTAAACTTACAACCAATATAATAACCAAATAAATCACCAAGGTAAATATTTCAACCATACCGAACAAATGATTTGAGGTCAGGAAGCATAAGTTATAGTAGTAGCTATAACCGAGTAATTAACATCCAAAAGTAGGAGACGTCGTCATGGTTAACCATGCCCGTTTTTGCAATTATGATTTCATTTAAATATGAATCAATAATTTGGTTTTTATTTATTTTCCTTAGCATAACAGGAAAAAGTTGAAAAATCGTAAAATAAAGAAAAGACACATTGAAAGAGTGACAAAAATTTTAACCCACCAAATTTCCATTATTAATAACTGAATGTATTTTTTAAACAGCAATAACTTAGAGGAAAACTCACAAGAGTGGAAAAGATAATGCAACTAGAGATATTAGCGAATCCCAAGAAAAATTGCAGTTATGGCAATGGAATTAAAGGAGAAAATAGAATGGTAAAGAGGATTCTAGAATGGGAATAAATGACACGTGGAGAGTGATTGATATGCAATACCAAGCAAAGTTAAAAAATCAGCTCTGGGTGAAATTACTGTAATACCCCTGGTCGACCATTATAATATTTCTACATAGTAGTAATATTTGGTTTGGGCCAAGTTTATTTTGTTACACTAGTAGTTGTTTTTCTAAGCCCAACTAATTTAAGCTGAAGTTTTATTTTTGTATTTATCTTTGTAGATAATTATTCATTAGTGTGTATTAATGTAGTTAGTATACAATTAGGATTCTATTTACTAAAATTTGAGTTAAGTAGGTTACACAAAGAGCTCCTGGAGTTTTGTATAAAAGGTTGTACATTGTACATGAATATCTCTTATTCAATAATTGTCAAGCACATTCATTAAATTTCTACATGGTATCAGAGCAGGTTTAAAACCACTGCTATCAAATCAAATAAAAATTCTTTTTTCACTCACAAATCAATTTCATTTCATCAGTTATATGGCAGCTTTACCAGGTACCGAAAGTGGAATAGTGTCTTCTTCCCTCGGAACGCAGTCTAATACTATTTCCTTTTCACTTGGAAATATCTCATCAACTCCAGAGGCGACAAAGCTAACTACTGGAAAGGGTGCATCAGAGATATTGGATGGCTCCCATCCATATTTCTTAGCAACATTTGACTCACCTGGGATGAACTTGGTGAATGCAGTTTTTGATGGAACAAATTATGCAAATTGGAGAAGAGGCATGTTCATATCTTTGTCAGCCAAAAATAAATTGTGTTTCATAAATAGAACCTCTTCTCCTCCACATGAAGGCTCACCTTTGCTAGGAGCATGGAGTAGATGCAATGACATGGTCATTGCATGGCTTTTGAATGCCTTGGACAAAGGCATCTCTGGATGTGTGATTTACTCACAAACTACAGCAGAATTATGGTCTGAACTTGAAGAAAGATATGGTCAAGCTGATGGATCTATGCTCTTCCAACTGCAAAGGGAATTGAACAACATCAACCAAGGCACAATGAATGTGGCAGGCTATTTTAACAAATTAAAGAAACTCTGGGACCAGTTAAAGGTATTGAATGCTTTTATGGTATGTAACTGTGATTGCAAGTGTGGTGCTAAAACACACAATTTCAAAATGAATGAGGACCAAAAGTTAATCTAGTTCTTAGTGGGACTTAATGAGGGGTATTCTGGAGTTATAGGTAACATACTAATAATGAAACCCCTTCCCACTACAAGTCAGGCATATTCAATTGTTCTACATGCAGAGAGTCAGTCTGAAGTACAGCCAGGGAATCAGATTTTTGTAGAACCAAGTGCTTTTAATGCTAGTGGACAGCAAAGAGGATTTCTAAGAAATAATCAGACTTACAAGAATAAGACTTTTTCCAACTCAGGAGGAAAGAAGAATAACCTTGAAACGACCTCAGGTAGTCGTTTCGAAAGTTAGGACTCTGATTGGTATGCCAAAAAATTTAAAATCTTCGTAAGGTCCATTAGGACCTAACTGTAAAATTTGAGTTAAATCGGACCACGTTTGGTAGGTATCGGAAGAAGGTTTCAGTTTTTGTTGTCGCCAAATCTTAAAAAGAGGGTTTCGAGCTTGATTTTGGTGAATGAGTTACGATTTGAAATCCGGAAGTATCGTTAGGTTCGTATGATTATTTGTGACATGTGTGAACTTTCGAAAGTGAATTCTGAGGTCGTTCGGATAGTTTCCTCTAAAATGTCGAAAATAAATAATTTGATTTCTTTCCGTTTAATTCATATCTCGAGTTTCGAGAATTCGATTTGAGATCCACCTTATCGAGTCCGTCACATAAACTTTTTATAACTTGTATGCAAAATTTGAGGTTATTCCGAGTTTCGTAGGGTTCCGTTTTAAATTTCGTCATGATAACAATTTTTTTTTAAAAAAAGGAAAATATTAAAAAGGGGTAAGGTGGTGGCTTATCCGTAACTTAAAGAAAAAGGAACAGAAACAAAACAGAATGGAGAAAGTGCGACAGAGAGAAAGCAGAGGCGAAAAAAAAGGCAGAAAATAGAGAAAGGAAAGAAAAAGGGAATGAAAAAGATAGAATTTTCACCCCGAATCATCCAGGTAATGATACTAATTTATTATCTTAGTTTGTTATGTGTGTTTGAATATATTTTTACAATAGAAATTGAAATATTAGACATCATTCTAATGAGTTAAAATAATAGTTTAAATTGTTAATTGGAACCTGATAATAGAATTGATTAAGAGTTTGGTTATGTGATTTTGAACCATATATGTAAGCCTGGACTGCGTATTGCGTTTGCGAATCGGGTGTCGGGTTCCTACCCGGATTGTTCTAAAATATAAGGAATGAAGCCTTTAACCTAATCTGATATATTTTCTACTTATTTAATAGAACAGGATCGTTTGGCAGGGAATCCAAAGAACAGAGCAGTTGTTGCGTAGATGTGCAAACTTGGAACAAGGTAAGTGATTATATCCATTTCTTTGGAGGCATTTGGCCTTGTGGATTTTCTACCACGTATTTCTTACGTGTGTAGCTGCCGATAGGCGTACTTATTATGCCTTAGCTTTGGATTTACATTGTATATTATATGTTATGCCTTGTTGTTGGTATTGCATTGAGCATTGAAGCATTGTACTCTGGGTGCGAACTTACATACACTTTGCTGTAGTCGATGAGAGTCCCGCGCTGGTGGAGGATTATTATTGCATACACTTCCCGGTAGTCGATGAGAGTCCTGCACCGGTGAAGGGTCATTATTGCATATACTTCCCGTTAGTCGATGAGAGTCCCGCGCCGGTGAAGGATTATTATTGCATATATCTCCTGGTAGACGATGAGAGTCCTGCGCTGGAGATGAGTATCATGCACATGTGACTGCATTTCATCCCATTTCACTGCACTGCATACTTACTATTGGGTGACTATTGTGCTGTGTTTTGTGTATGCGGTATATATACCATGTTTTGGACATATTTCAGTTTGCCTATATGTTTCTAGCTATCTTTTGTCCCTAATTGGTTAATATGCTTTAGTTGTATGCATTTTTTGTTTGTATTTGCTTAGCTCTTCTCCCTGGCTAGCTATCCTATTCTTTGAGATGGCCAGTGTTCCCCCACTTATTGAGTCCTTTTGACTCACCCTTGTTTGTTATTTTTTTCTTGTCTATTTATTTCGTTTCAGCAGGTTCGCTCTAGGATTGAGTTCGCCATCTTGTTAAGGAACAAAGACAACTTCAGCTGTCAGGGTGAGCCAACTTCTGTTCAGCATGGCCACCAGTTGTATGTTTATTATTTCAATTGTATTTTGCTCCCTTCAGGAGGTGTATGCTTTCTTTTGTACTCTTAGATGTCTAGTTTGGATAGCCCTAAACCTAGTATGTTGGGTAGTTAGCTGTTATTTCTTTTGTACAGCTTAGAGGTATCAGTATGTCTGTATTTTTTTTAAGTCTTGTTCTTAGTTATGAGTTGGATTTATATTTATTTTCCTAATTCAGTTGGTAAGGTTTCACTCGATGAGTCTAGGGAAGGATGTCGGGTGCCCGCACGGCCTAGCCGAAAATTCGGATCATATCAATTGGTATCAGAGCCCAGTTTAAAGTCTATCCAGACTAAGACATTGTCTAGTAGAGTCTCGTTGATGGGTACGTAGAAGTCCGTACTTATCTACGAGAGGCTATGATGGTATTTAGTAAGTTTCTCTTTCTTCTTTTCTAATCGTGCATCGGTTTGGGATGTAAAACTATTTTCGGTAATTCCTTCGTAGTAATTGTGAACCCTTGTGTGACAAATCAGTAAATGGTAGGAGTTCAGGACGAAGCTGTCTAGCCTGAGGCTACCGCTACCCAAGTCCCGAGAGTTGTGGATCGTGCCGACAATCCAGTTATGGAGGCCCTTACTATGCCAGCTCCCGGTAGGAAATGGGAGCAAAGCCTTGTGGTTCCCCCGGCTCACTACGATGCTTTTACGAGAATCTTGGCGGCGCAGATATCGCAAGAACCTCCTATTCCCTAGGCAGCTCATCAGGTCGCCGCAAATGCAGATGATCAGACTCAGGGAGCTCTTGTTCCAGTTTCTGATGTTGCCCCAGTAAATTATGTTCCAGAGGCAGGATGTGTTGTGCCTCTTGTTATTATGGCTGGTTAGCTAGCCCAGGTAATAGATTGATTCGATTGCCCGAAGAGGCTGCATTATTTTACTCGGTTGAACCTTCAGATATACTCAGGCCATGCACCAGATAATCAACGTGAATTTTTAAAAGAAAAAAAATGATGTCAATGTATCTTTTAGGCTCTTGGTTATCTCGAGCAGTATGGTGTTGATTATACTGCTTTCCGGTATTAGGGTCCGGTAGACCACTTTTTTATCAGCTAGGCATGGCTTGCCTAAGCTGACTTGGTGCCATTTTTCTCATAGATTCATAGAAATGTTCCTTTTCCGCAGTGAGCGAGATGAAAAGCATCGCTAGTTTGAGTGGATTGGACAGGGTAGTTGACACGACCCCGAATTTGGCTAGGCCGTGCGAGCACCCGACAACCTCCCCTAGACCCGTCGGGCGAACCCATACCAATTAAATTAGGAAAATAAATATAATTCAATTCATAAATAAGAACAAGACTTAGAAAACGCATAGACGTACTAATACCTCTAAACTGTATAAAAGAAATTACAGCTGACTATCCAACATACTAGATTTAGGGCTATCCAGACTAGACATCTAAGAGTACAGAAGAAGACAAATACCTCCTGAAGGGAGCAAAATGCAACTGAAATAATAAATATAAAACTGGTGGCTATCCTGAATAAAAGCTGGCTCACCCTGACAGCTGAAGTCGTCTTCGCTCCTTCACAACGTGGCGAACTCAATCCTGGAGCGAACCTACCGAAACGAAATAGATAGACAAAAAACAAACAATAAACAAGGGTAAGTCAAAAGGACTCAATAAGTGGGGCAGACCAGCCACCTCAATGAATAGGATAGCTAACCAGGGAGAAAAGAAACAGATAAACCAAATTCCTCTTATTTAAATTATAAAAAGGCAGAGCCAGATAATAACTGAAAATACGTATGGAATCATAAACAACCAGGGACATAAGGTAGACAGAACATATAGGTCTTTAAGTATCCCGAACATATCAACAATCAGAAATATATATTGTTGCGGCGTGCAACCCGATCCGTATATTCATACTGTCACGGCGTACAAACTGATCTGTATATTTATACTGTCACGGCTGGCAACCTGATCCGTATATTTATACTGTCGGGGCGTGCAACCCGATCCGTATATTTATACTGTTGCGGTGTGCAACCCGATCTCCATATTTATTTACACTGTTACGGCGTGCAACCCGATCCCCGCAACCCAGAATACGAGCCAGAAATATGTAGAGAAATTGAAATATGTCCACCATATAGTATACAAAGCGTATACACAAAACACAGCACAATAGTCACACACTAGTCAGTATGCGGTGCAATGAGATGGGATGAATGCACTATGATGCAATGAGGTCACGTGTGCCAAATATGATGCAATGGAGCGGAATCCTCCTACCCTTAATATGATGCAATGGAGCGGAATCCTCCTACCCAAATGTAATGCATATGAATGCAATATGATGCAATAATAACCCATCACCAGCACGGGACTCTCATCGATAGTCCGAAAGTATATGCCAACTTACAGCCAGAGTACAATGCTCAGATCCTCAATGCAATACCAACAACAGGACATAAAATATAATATGCAATATAAATCTAAAGCGAAGGCGTAATGAGTACCTATCGGTAGCTACACATGTAAGGAACATGTGGTTGATTATCCACGAGGCCAAGGGCCTCCAAAGAAATAGATACAAACACTTACCTTGTTACAAAGTTAGCACAGTTACTCAACAACCGCTTTATCCTTTGGATTCACTGCCAAACAATCCTGCTATATTCAATAAGCAGAAAACTATATCAAATAAGGCTAAAGGCTTCATTCCCCACATCTTAGGGTAATCCGGTTAGGAACCTTATATCCTATTCGCATACGCAATACGCAGGCCAGGCCTATGAACATGGTTTAAGGTCACATAACCAAACCCTAAATAAATTATATTTATATATTGCCCATAACTCACTGAGTACGAATATATAATTAATTCCATTATCGGGGTCCAATTGACTCTTTAAACTATCAGTTGAACTTATTAAAACGATATCTAATATCCTAATTTTTACCGTCAAAATATATTCAAACACACGTAATAAACTCAAATAATGAATTAACATCATTACCTGGATGTTTCCAGGTGAAAATTCTATCCTTTTCCGGCTCTTTTCTCATTTTCTGGTATTTTTTACGCTGTCTCTGTCTTGTTCTCGTTTCTGTTCTGTTCCTGTTTTGTATTGTTCCTTTCAGCTGAGACGTGAGCTTAAGGGATTTAATCTCCCTGCCCACCGCCTCTATGTTAATTTATTTTCCTTTTTCTTTTATTTTCTCTTTTCTTTTTTTTTTCGCGACGAAAAGTAAAACAGAACTCTACGAAATTCGAAATGATCCCGAATTTCTCAAGTAAGTTATACAAAATATATGTAACACACTTGCTACGACGGATCTCAAATTGAATTCCCGAAACTCAAGATGCGAATTAAATAGAAAATGATCAAATTATTTAACTTTCGGCAGTTTAGCGGAAACTAGCCGAACAACCTCGAAATTCACTTTCAAAAAATTACAAAAGTCACAAATAATCATACGAACCTAACGGCGCTTTCAGATTTCGAATCGGAGCTCATTTGCAAAAACCGAGCTCGAAAATCTCTTTTTAATATTTATCGACAATAAAAACTGAATCCTTCTTCCGATGCCTACCAAACAAGATCTGATTTAGCTCAAATTTTACAGATAAGACCCAATGGACCTTACGAAGATTTTAAAATTATTGGCACGCAAATTAGAGTCCTATCTCCCGAAACGACCGACCGAGGTCGTTTTATTCTCCTCCACTTAGACTCTTGTTCGTCCTCGAACGAGCCCGAGTCTAAAGCATGATTCACACAGATAACAAGAGAACTTGCACAACCTTCATAAACTACGCCACGAACATTATCTCATGATTACAGAATCAGAATTATAACACGCACATGAACTCTTGGAAATAAACATATCTGGATAATATCATAACACCATTGCCCAGCTTATTCAGACTAAGCTGATCCTTCCTCGATCACGAGAAGAGAGTTCTATATTTTCGAAACAAAGTACACGAAACTGTGGATGTATTAACATGATTCCCTCTGCCAATATAATGAATCACCTCGTTTATATACTTTTCGATATAGAACAGGCCGATGAAACTAAGAACTAGCTTACGCTTAAGCAACGCCTTACAGATTTAATATTAGCATTCTGTATTGGAGGAAGACTCCTCCACTTAGAGCATAAGCTCATACAGCTAATTTGAATAGGAATAATCATCCTCGTACAACCTGCTGGATTGCGGAAGACTTAGCTAAATAGAGAACGCGGCTCATACCTGAGCTATCAAACTACCATTTCGATTTGCCAAACAGCTGCAACTCTCAAGTTCAAGAATCCATATCTTTTCCATAAGCACCACCACATGATGGATCAACTCAGGGGTCAAATGACGCCTATCATTACCCTTAGTAGCCTTGAAATACAATAATGTGCTTACTCGGCTACCTTGACATACACTGACTCAACACAGGGAACATCACAAGCGGCTACTAACCGCCCAAGCTCATCAGTTCCAGAAGAAGAATAGATGGAAAACTAAGGATAGGAATAATTAGAGCTTTAGGAAGCTCATGTTCTTATTTGCTTGGCTACCAGAGCTAGACTATTTTCGAGTCAAGCTAGCCAAAGAATCACAATTGAAAAAAATAGACATTAAATGAGCTTTATGGAACAGCATCAATGCCAATTTAACTCTCATATAAGAAGGAAACTCAGAAAATTTACCAGAAAACCTTTTTGTAACTAAGACAAGCTTTTAGAATAACATGTCTCTACAAGCATCGTGAACCAAAGGAAGACACATAGATCGAATATTACTTACTTATCTCTTTACACTAGAAGAACCAATAACACTTTCTGATGGTAACGAATTAGGATCACATTATCCAACCAACATTTAATTCCGACGAGAGAGGTAAACTGAATTGACATAATAACAGAATGTGGCCCAACAAGATGCTAAGCAGACAATACCGACACTCACTTCCAAATCTTTCGCAAATGCCATAAATAAATCATACCAGAGGCTCACCCCTCTACCGCAACCAATTTTTAATAGAAACGATATCAAAATAAACCATGGAAACATGATAGGATATCCCATCTCCAGATCGACCGGAAGAATCAAATCTTACTCACATTTATGGGAAGAATAAATCCCAGGATCTACTACATTGGATGCCTCAGCATCCTGCCAGACTGGCAGTTCATAGAACTGCCTCTGCCGTTGAGCTGAGCCACTACTCTGATAATTACCTTCTGAAGAATAACTGCCACCACGCTCTCAACCTTTACTAGATCATGGCATTTCTCTAGCTGATTGAGATCTAAATGAAATCCCTGCGACTGGGCAGGTGCCTGAGTGCAAGAAGAAGGACGACTGCCTACTTTCCGGAGTAACGAAAAACTTCTCAAAGGATAACCAGACTCACGAAAATGATAACAGGAAAACTCCTCAAAGGATAATCAGACTCACGACAATGATAACACATTTTCGCTGAAAATGGAAGCTGGGCAGATTGTTGAAAGCTACAAAGAGAAAGCTGAGTCTAATCTTGTTGAACTACCCGCGCACTCTAAGAATCACGTGACACATGTTGAGATAACCTGGAATGTGACTTCCCAAATGAATCAGAACTCTTACCTCCAAATGAGGTACCATGGTTTCCCACTAGGGCCACAGATTTCTTGCTCTCCTGCTCTAACTCTTCCCGCTCTAATTTATGGTATGCCTAATAGCTCTGACCAATATCAACAACAACATCAAATGAAGTCCTAACCTCAATTTCTCGAGCCATCTGGGATCTCGAGGAAAGAGAAAGGTCACCAATAAATCTTTGAACATTCTCGGAAGGTTTATGGACTAGTTCTAGTGCATATCCAGCCATCCTAAAGAATTTAGTCTCATATTCTAAAATCCGACAAGCTACCCTACCCAATCCACTCAAATTGGCAACACTTTTTATCTCGCTCGCTACTCGAAAGAAATTTTTCCACGAATCTAGAAGAAAAACCGAACTAAGTTAGCTAATAAGAGAGCGGCCCACCAATTCAAGGCTGGACCCTGAAAACAGGGATTATCTGATACATGGCTAAGAATATCGGAAGGTTCAACCAGATAAAATAATGCAGCATCTTCAAACACTCGGACCGAGCTATTACTTGGGCTAGCTAACCAACCAAAATAATTAGTGGCTCAACACATGCTGCCTCTGGAACATAATTTATTGGGGCAACATCAGGAACTGGAACAAGAACTCTCTAAGTCCAAACATCTGCATCTGTGGCGACCTGATAAGCTGCCTAGCGAATAATGGGTTCATGCGGTATTTGCGTGGCCAAGATTCCTGTTAAAGCATCGTAGCGAGCCAAGGGAACTACAAGGCCCTGATCCCTTGCTCATCGCAAGCTCGTACAGCTAGGACCTCCGTAACTAGATCATCAACACGATCAAAACTCTCGGGGCTTCGTCAGTGCTAGCCCCAGGCTAGACTACTTCGTCTTGAACTCATACTGATTTTTGATTTGCCGCACGAGGGTTCACAATTACCACGAAAGAATTAACGAAAATATTTTTGTATCCTAGACCGATGCACGATCAGAAAAAAAGAAAGTGAAATTTTTCTAATTGCCACCATAGCCCCTCGTAGATAAGTACGGACATCTACGTACCCATCATCGAGACTCTACTAGACACTGTCTTAGTCTGGAAAGACTCTAAACCGGGCTCTGATACTGACACGACCCAAAATTCGGCTAGCCTGTGCGGGCACCCGACATCCTCCCGTAGACCCGTTCGGCAAACCCTTACAAATTAAATTAGAAAAATAAATATAATTCAATTCATAAATAAGAACAAGACTTAGAAAACGCATAGCCGTACTGATACCTCCAAGCTGTACAAAAGAAATTACAGCTGACTATCCAACATACTAGGTTTAGGGCTATCCAGACTAGACATTTACGAGTACAGAAGAAGACAAATACCTCCTGAAGGGAGCAAAATGCAACTGAAATAATAAATATAAAACTGGTGGCCATCCTTAATAAAATCTAGCTCACCCTGACAGCTGAAGTCGTCTTCGCTCCATCACAACGTGGCGAACTCAATCCTGGAGCAAACCTGCCGAAACGAAATAGATAGACAAGAAACAAATAAAAGATAAGGGTAAGTCATAAGGACTCAATAAGTGGGGCAGACTAGCCACCTCAAAGAATAGAATAGCTAGCCAGGGAGAAAAGAAATAGATAAACCAAATTCCTCTTATTTAAATTTTAAAAGGGCAGAGCCAGATAATAAGTGAAAATACGTATGGAATCATAAACAACCAGGGACATAAGGTAGATAGAACATATAGGTTTTTAAGTATCTCGAACTTATCAACAATCATAAATACATACTGTTGCGGTGTGCAACCTGATCCGTTTATTCATACTGTCACGACGTGCAAACTGATCCATATATTTCTACTGTCGCGGCGTGCAACCTGATCAGTATATTTATACTGTCGCGGCATGTAACCCGATCCGTATATTTATACGGTTGCGGTGTGCAACCCGATCCCCATATTTACACTATTGCGGCGTGCATCCCGATCCCCGCAACCCAGAATACGAGCAAGAAATATATAGACAAATTGAAATATGTCCACCATATAGTATACATAGCGTATATACAAAAAAAAGAATAATAGTCATACACTAGTCAGTATGCGGTGCAATGAGATGGGATGAATGAAGTATGATGCAATAAGGTTACGTGTGCCAAATAGATGGAGCGAAATCCTCTTGCTCCTAGGGCGGAATCCTCCTACGCTCAATATGATGTAATGGAGCGGAATCCTCCTACCCTCAATATGATGCAATGGAGCGGAATCCTCCTGCTCCTGGGGCACAATCCTGCTGCACCAAATAAAAATACAATGGAGCGGAATCCTCCTGCTCCTAGGGCGGAATCCTCCTACCCTCAATATGATACAATGGAGCGGAATTCTCCTGCTCCTGGGGCGGAATCCTCCTCCCCTCAATATGATGCAATGGAGCGGAATCCTTCTACTCCTGGGGCGGAATCCTCCTACCCTTAATATGATACAATGGAGCGGAATCCTCCTGCTCCTGGGGCGGAATCCTCCTGCTCCCAATATAAATGCAATGTAATGCATATGAATGCAATATGATGCAATAATAACCCATCACCAGCACGGGACTCTCATCGACAGCCGGAAAGTATATGCCAACTTACAGCCAGAGTACAATGCTCAGATCCTCAATGCAATACCAACAACAGGACATAAAATATAATATGCAATATAAATCTAAAGCGAAGGCGTAATGAGTACCTATCGGCAGCTACACATGTAAGGAACATGTGGTAGATTATCCACGAGGCCAAGGGCCTCCAAAGAAATAGATACAAACACTTACCTTGTTACAAAGTTAGCACAGTTACTCAAAAACCGCTTTATCCTTTGGATTCACTGCCAAACAATCCTGCTATATTCAATAAGCAGAAAACTATATCAAATAAGGCTAAAGGCTTCATTCCCCACATCTTAGGGTAATCCGGTTAGGAACCTTATATCCTATTCGCATACGCAATACGCAGGCCAGGCCTATGAACATGGTTTAAGGTCACATAACCAAACCCTAAATAAATTATATTTATATATTGCCCATAACTCACTGAGTACGAATATATAATTAATTCCATTATCGGGGTCCAATTGACTCTTTAAACTATCAGTTGAACTTATTAAAACGATATCTAATATCCTAATTTTTACCGTCAAAATATATTCAAACACACGTAATAAACTCAAATAATGAATTAACATCATTACCTGGATGTTTCCAGGTGAAAATTCTATCCTTTTCCGGCTCTTTTCTCATTTTCTGGTATTTTTTTCGCTGTCTCTGTCTTGTTCTCGTTTCTGTTCTGTTCCTGTTTTGTATTGTTCCTTTCAGCTGAGACGTGAGCTTAAGGGATTTAATCTCCCTGCCCACCGCCTCTATGTTAATTTATTTTCCTTTTTCTTTTATTTTCTCTTTTCTTTTTTTTTTTCGCGACGAAAAGTAAAACAGAACTCTACGAAATTCGAAATGATCCCGAATTTCTCAAGTAAGTTATACAAAATATATGTAACACACTTGCTACGACGGATCTCAAATTGAATTCCCGAAACTCAAGATCCGAATTAAATAGAAAATGATCAAATTATTTAACTTTCGGCAGTTTAGCGGAAACTAGCCGAACAACCTCGAAATTCACTTTCAAAAAATTACAAAAGTCACAAATAATCATACGAACCTAACGGCGCTTTCAGATTTCGAATCGGAGCTCATTTGCAAAAACCGAGCTCGAAAATCTCTTTTTAATATTTATCGACAATAAAAACTGAAACCTTCTTCCGATGCCTAGCAAACAAGATCTGATTTAGCTCAAATTTTACAGATAAGACCCAATGGACCTTACGAAGATTTTAAAATTATTGGCACGCAAATTAGAGTCCTATCTCCCGAAACGACCGACCGATGTCGTTTCAGTAGCCTGTCGGTTTCAGAATATGAGATTATATTCTCTAGGATGGCTGGATATGCTCTAGAGCTAGTCCGTGAGCTTTCCGAGAAGGTTCGAAGATTTATTGATGGCCTTTCTCCTTCGTTGAGCTCCCAATTGGCTCGAGAGATTACGGTCGGGACTTTATTTGATGTTGCTGTTAATATTGCTTGGAGATATGATGCATACCATAAGTTAAAGCAATAAGAGCCAGAGCGCGAGGGCAAGAAATCTCGTGGCCTTGGTGGGCAACTAAAGTGCCTCTTTTGGCAAGATAAGGGTTCGGATTATCGTGGGAGGTCACCTGCCATGTTATCTCAGCTTGTGGTGCGCCATTCTCCGAGTGTGCCAGTAGTCTGTCAAGATCAGTCTCACTCTTCTCTTTATAGCTACCAACAGTCTGTCCAACATCCATTTTTAACTAAAATGTATTATCATTGTCGTGAGCCTTATCATCTTTGGAATAATTGAACGCAATCCCCCTTCTTCTCTCCCTCAAGAACCTGCCCAGTCGTCGTAGATTTCATTTAGATCTCCATCAGCCAAAGAAATGCCACCATCCAGTAGAGGTCGAGAGCGTGGTGAAAGTGGTTCTTAAGAAAGTGGTTATTAGGGTAGTGGCTCAACTCAGATGCAGAAGCAGTTTTATGAACTGTCAGTCCGGTAGGATGCTAAGGCATCTAATGTAGTAGAACCAAGTATTTCTTCTTCCCTTATATGTGAGTAAGAATCTTCTGATCGATCAGGAAATGGTTTGTTTTATCATGTTTCCGTATTTTCTTTGGATATCGCTTCTATTAAGAATCGGTTGCGGTAGAGGGGAGACCTTCTAGTATGATTTATTCAAGGCATTTGTGAGACCCTACTAGTTTATCTGGTGTAAATGTGAGAGATTTGTGAGTGAGTATCGGTATTGTTTGCTTGACATCTTGTTGTGCCACATTCTGTTATTATGTCAAGTTAGTCTACCTCTCTTCTCGGAATTCAGTGTTGGTAGGATGATTCTAATTCATCACCACCAAAAGTTCCACTTTTCTTCCGATATAAAGTGATTAGTAAATTTGATCTATGTGTCTCCTTTTGGTTCGAGACGCTAGTAAAGTCATGTTATTCTATGAGCTTGTCTCTGTTATAAAAGGATTTTCTGATAAATTGTCGGAGTTTTCTTCTTATGAGAAGGTTAAATTGGTATAGATAGTGTTCTTTAAAGCTCATTTAATGTCTATTTCTTCAATTGCGTTTCTTTGGCTAGCCTGACTCGGAAGTAATCTAACTCTGGTAGCCAAGCAAATAAGAATATGAGCTTCCTGAAGCTCTAATTATTCTTATCCTCAGCACATTGCCATCTATTCTTCTTCCGGCATTAGTGAGCTTGGGCAGTTAGTAGCCGCTTCTGATGTTCCTTGTGTTAAGCCAGAGAGTGTGTCAAGGTAACTGGGTAAGCACATTATTGTGCTTACGGAAAAGGTATGGGGTGGTGAACTCGAGAGTTGCAGTCGTTTGTTAACTCGAGAGGGTAATTTGGTAGGTCAGGTCTGAGCCGCATTCTATTTTTAGCTAAGTCTTCCTTAGTTCAGTAGGTTGTGCGAGGATGACTATTCCTATTCAAATTAGTTGTATGAGTTTATGCTCTAGGTAGAGGAGTCTTCCTCCAGTACCGAATGCTAATATAAAATCTCTAAGGCGTTGCTGAAGCGTAAGCTAATTCTAAGTTTCATCGACCTATCTATATCAAAAAGTATATCGATGAGGTGATTCGTTGGCATAATTATGTTAATCCATCCAGAGCTCCGTGTATCTTTGTTCAAAAAATTTATAAGTCTCCTCTCGTGATCGAGAAAGAGCAACTTAGTCAGAATAAGGTAAGCAACGGTGTTATGATATTATCCAGATATGTTCTATTCTAAGAGTTCGATGTGCGTGTTTTAATTCTAATTCTATAATCATGAGACAAAGTATGTGGAATAGTTTTATGAAAGTCGTGCAAGTTCTCTTGTTATCTGTGTAAATTTTTGAGGAGGAACGAGAGTCTAAATGGAAGAGAATGAAACGACCTTAGGTAGTCATTTTGGAAGTTACGACACTGATTGGCGTGCTGATAATTTTAAAATCTTTGTAAGGTCTATTAGGACCTGTCTGTAATATTTGAGTTAAATCGAACCTCGTTTGGTAGGTATTGTAAGAAGGTTTCAGTTTTCATTGTCGGTAAATCTTAAAAAGAGGGTTTCGAGCTCGATTTTGGCGAATGAGCTCCGATTCGAAATTCAAAAGTGTCGTTAGGTTTGTATGATTATTTGTGACCTTTGTAAACTTTCGGAATTAAATTTCAAGGTCGTTCGGATAGTTTCCTCTAAAATGCCAAAAATTAATAATTTTATTTCTTTCCATTTAATTTATATCTCGAGTTTCGAGAATCCGATATACACCTTAGCAAGTACATCACATAGATTTTGTATAGCTTGTATGCGAAATTTGAGGTAATTCCGAGTTTCATAGGATTTCGTTTTAAATTACTTAAAATAGCAAATTTTCAAAACAAAAAAAAAAATAAAAGGAAAAGATAAAAATTGGTATGGTGGTGGCTTATCCATAGCTTAAAGAAGAAGGAACAGAAACGAAATAGAATGGAGAAAGTGCGAGAGAGAGAGAGAGAGAGAGAGAGAGAGAGAGAGGGGCCAAAAAAAGCCAGAATATAGAGAAAGGAAAGAAAAATGGAAGGAAAAAGATAGCATTTTCACCCCAAATCATCCAGATAATGATGTTAATTTACTATCTCAGTTTATTATGTGTGTTTGAGTATATTTTTACGGTAGAAAATTTAAATATTAGACATAGTTCTAATGAGTTAAATTGATAGTTTAAATGGTTAATTCGACTCTAATAATAAAATTGATTATATATTCGTACTCAGGCAGTTATGGACTACCCATAAATATAATTTATTAAGAGTTTGGTTATGTGATTTGAACTATGTACGTAGGCATGGACTTCATATTGTATTTGCGAATCGGGTGTCGGGTTCCTACCTGGATTGTTCTAAAACATAAGGAATGAAGCCTTTAGCCTAATTTGATATATTTTTTTGCTTATTTAATAGAGCGGGATCATTTGGCAGGGAATCCAAAGAACAAAGCAGTTCTTGCGTAGATCCGCTAACTTTGGAACAAGGTAAGTGATTATATCCATTTCTTTGGAGGCATTTGGCCTTGTGAATTATCTACTACGTGTTCCTTACGAGTGTAGCTGCCAATAGGCGTACTTATTATGCCTTACCTTTATTTACATTGTATATTATATGTTATGCCTTGTTGTTGGTATTGCATTGAGCATAGAAGCATTGTACACTGCTTGTGAACTTGCATACACTTCCCGTTAGTCGATGAGAGTCCCGCGCCGGTGGAGGGTCATTATTGCATACACTTCCCGGTAGTCGATGAGAGTCCCGCGCCGGTGAAGGGTCATTATTGCATGTACTTCCCTGTAGTCGATGAGAGTCCCGCGCCGGAAAAGGGTCGTTATTGCATATAATTCCCGGTAGTCGATGAGAGTCCCCAGCAGGTGAAAGGTCATTATTGCATACACTTCCCGGTACTCAATAAGAGTCCCGTGCCGATGAAGGGTCATTATCGCATACACTTCCCGATGGTCGATGAGAGTCCCGCGCCGATGAAGGGTCATTATTGTATATACTTTCCGGTAGTCGATGAGAGTCCCGTGCCGGTGAAGGATTATTATTGCAAATATCTCATGGTAGAAGGTGCGAGTCCCGCGCCGGAGATGGGTATCATGCAGTTGTGACTACATTGCATCTTACCGCATTCACCCCATTTCATTGCACCGCATACTGACTATTGGGTGACTATTGTGATGTGTTTTGTGTATGCGGTCTGTATACCATGTAGTGGACATATTTCAGTTTACCAATATGTTTCTGGCTAACTTGCGTCCCTAATTTGTTTATATGCTTTAGTTGTATGCGTTCTGGTCTGTATTTGCTTAACTTTTCTCCCTGGCTAGCTATCCTATTCTTTGAGTTGGCTAGTGTTCCCCCACTTATTGAGTCCTTTCACTCACCCTTGTTTGTTGTTTGTTTCTTGTCTATTTATTTCGTTTCGGCAGGTTCGCTCTAGGATTGAGTTCGCCACGTTGTTAAGGAGCGAAGACAACTTCAGTTGTTAGGGTGAGCCAGCTTCTGTTCAGAATGGCAACTAGTTGTATGTTTATTCTTTCAGTTGTATTTTGCACCTTTCCGGAGGCGTATGTATCTTTTGTACTCTTAGATGTTTAGTCTGGATAGCCCTAAACCTAGTATGTTGGGTAGTTAGCTGTAATTTTTTTTGTATAGCTTAGATGTATCAGTATATCTGTGTTTTCTCATGCCTTGTTCTTAGTTATGAGTTGGATTTATATTTATTTTTCTAATTCAGTTGGTAAGGGTTCACCCGATGGGTCTAGGGGAGGATGTCGGGTGCCCGCACGGTCTAGCCGAAAATTTGGGTCGTGTCAAACCTGTATTGCAATGTTTATAAAAATAAGAGACATCTCAAGCAGGATTGCAGAAGCAACATGTTCTGCACCTACTGCAAGCTACAAGGTCACCTTAGGGATTACTATCATAAACTCAACGGATATCCTAAAGTTTTCAAATTTACAAACAATCAAGCTAGAAGCAAAACAAATTTTCAAGCTACTGCAGCAAGCATGGGAGATTCTGTGAATGTAATTGGTGTAAATGCAGGGAACATAGTGTCAATAATACACAGAACTTTACAAAGGAGCAATATGAACAAATTATGCAGATGTTTCAGTCTATGCAAGTAGTAACCCTGGTGCATCTAGTTCTGAGGAAGTTGCTAATGTAAATTGCGCTGGTATTGCTTATCATACTTTCACGTCTTGTTTCAACTCTATTGTCAAAAACCCCTTGATAATAGATTTAGTGGTATCTCAACACATGACTTCAAACAAATCAATTCTTCATAATATCAAATACCTTCAGAAGCCAATAACAATAAATCTACCTAACTCTTTTAAGGTAAAAGTAGAGTATGTAGGGACAACTAATCTTACACCTGAGATTGAATTACAAAGTGTACTTTATGTACCTTCTTTCAAGCACAATCTACTCTCTGTTATTCAATTGTGTACACAACTAGGTTCCACTTTTATCTTCACTAAATTTGGTTGTCTAATACAGGTCCCTATGAAGAGGGAAGTAGTTTTTGGTGAACAGGAAGCATGGCTCTATCTACTGAAAGATAACACATCACAACCACAGTCCAGTTCATCTAAGTCAGCTGTTAAGAATTATTTATTTCCTATCAAGAGTCTAGCTAGTACAAGTGATTTTGAGTCTTCAGTTTCAGTTCCTGATTTAAAAAAGAATCTTCATATGTTACTGAAGTGAATGATATCAATAAAGTGTGGATTTTACTAGTAAATCTGTTGATTCTTCTGAAGTTTGGCATTATAGATTAGGACATCTTCCTATTAAGTCAATGAAAAACATAAAGGACCAAAATTCCTAATATAAATAAACAGGAAATCCCCTGTGACATCTATCCCATGGAAAGGCAATCAAAGCCCCCATTTTCTACCAGTTCTATTTCATCTAAGAGATGTTTTGAGTTAATTCATATTGACACATGGGGTCCATATAAGGTACCTACTTATAAAGGGGAAAGATATTTCCTAACTATTGTAGATGATTTTTCTATATTTACCTGAAACTATGATCTATCCACTAAGTCAAATGCCTTTCCTGTTTTAAAATAATTTCTAGCTCTAGTTGAAAGATAATTTTCTACAAAAGTAAACATCATCAGATCAGACAATGCATATAAATTAAGTGCAGACCATTTACCAACTGAATATTTTTCTTCTTTAGGGATCATCCATCAAACAACTTGCACAGCCACTCCACAACAAAATGGAGTGGTTGAATGCAAGCACATACATCTTTTGGAAGTATGTAGGGCACTATTATACCAATCTCATCTGCCTAAGAAGTATTGGGGTGATTGTATTTTGACTGCCACCCATCTAATCAACAAATTTCCCTCCAAAGTGTTGAAAAACAAATGTCCACATGCAATTCTTTTTAAAAAGGTTCCAGATTACAGTAGCCTAATGTCTTTTGGTTGCTTAGTTTTTGCTGGAACCTTGTCTACCCGCAGGGACAAGCTGGAACCTAGAGCTATTGTTGGTGTATTTCTAGGATATCCATTCAATAAGAAAGGTTATAAAGCTCTGTGTCTTCAGTCACAACAAATAATTGTTACCAGAAATATTAAGTTTTATAAAATAATATTTCCTTTTGCTAACATTGACTCAGGAAACAGTTTATTTCCAACTTCCTTTACTTCCACTTATGATTTAAACTTTTCTGGAACACCTTCTGTAAAACAAAAGGATGATCCTTTCCAGTTTATTCAGTCAGATTCCATTCAGAATTCCAGCTCCTCCCCTATGTTTCATTTGTCACCTAGTTTACTTCAGTCTTTAGATTCCAATTCTACCTCTTCTTTGAGATAAAATCACAGTCATTCTCTTATCCCTTTTCCTATGTTTAATAATGTGTTACCAACAGAATAAGGGCCACGGACATCTTCTAGAGTAACCAATAGGCCAAAATATATGTCAGATTTTATTCGTGATACTGCTTATTTAGTCATATCTCCTAACCCCTAAACCCTCCCTTTACATGCTTTCTCTTTTTGTACATTATCCTTACAGAATAAGGAACTCTTAGACACTATATCACAAATAAAATAACCAAAAACATATCTGCAAGCATCCAGACATCCAGGTTGGCAAACTACAATGGATGCAGAACTAGAAGCTCTCAAGGAAAATTCCACCTAGGAAGTTGTCCCTTTACCACCAAACAAGAGGGCTTTACCCTGCAAATGGGTTTACAAAGTCAAACTAAAATCTCATGGAAGTTTGGAACGTTTAAAAGCACGTTTAGTCATTCGAGGTGATATACAACGAGAAGGTATCGATTATACTAAGACTTACTCACCTGTAATTAAGATGACCACAATCCGTTGTTTGATTTGTATTGCAGTAAAGCGAAAATGGCCTTTGTACCAGCTCGATGTCAACAATGCTTTTCTTCATGGCGAATTGAATGAAGAAGTCTTCATGAAATTTCCACCATGTGTGTCTCCTCCTTCACCCAATCATGTCTGCCTTTTGTGCAAGTCCCTTTACTGTTTGAGACAGGCTTCACGCCAATGGTATTCACGTTTATCTGCAGCCTTGGGAACAAGAGGATTTGTGTCCTCTTTGAATGATTATTCCCTATTATTTAAGGCAATTGGGACTCTCGTTACCATCATCGCTGTTTACGTTGATGGTATTCTGGCAACAGGTAATAACCAGTCAGAAATTGAATTTTAAAATATTTTATCCATTCAGAATTCAAAATCAAGGACTTAGGCATTGCGATTTATTTTTTGGGTATCGAAATTTTACCTGAATCTGGAGGTTTAGTCGTCACTCAACGCAAGTTTGCTATGGAATGGTTAGAGGAATATCCATTCCTTGGTTCTCGAGCAGCTTTCATGCCTCTTGATCCCACTATCAGGTTGAATAAGGATTCAGGTGATTTACCATCTGATCCTACAGTTTATCAATGCCTTTTGGGGAAATTGAACTTTTCGACACATACCCGACTCGATTTATCTTACGCCGAGCAAACCTTGAGCCATTTTATCCAGTTCCTTCGTATTGGGCATCTATCTGCAGCATATCACACTCTAAGGTACCTTCGACGGGATCCAGCTTTTGGACTTTTCATGTCCCCATCTTCTTCATTTCAATTGATCGCATATTGTGACGCTGATTGGGCCACTTGTTCAGATACTCGTCGATCAGTGAGTGGGTTTTTTATTAGTTTGGGTGATTCCCCCATCTCGTGGAAATCCAAAAAGCAAGCTGTCGTTTCACTTTCATAGGCTGAAGCCGAGTACAGCTCAATGGGACGCATTGTTGCAGAATTAGCATGGATTGTTCGTCTTCTCTCTGATTTGTATGCCTCTCCATCCTTACCAGTACCTCTTTACTGTGACAACCAAGCCGCGATTCAGTAAAGAGGTATACTCAGAAATGTGTTTCACCTAGATGTATTATAAAGATTGACATAAGAAAAGCATATGACTTGGTAGAATGGGCTTTTTGAGGATGATTATGCTAGAATTTGGGTTCCCTAGGAAGTTTGTAGCTCTTGAAATAGAATGTGTATCCTCTGTGAGCTATACTTTATTAATAAATGGAGGACCTACCCCAAGTTTCAAGGCAAAAAAAGGGCTTAGACACAACGCTGACCTCAATCATCACCCCAGGTGTAGCATATTAGGCATAGTACATATCTGCTTAGCAAACGATCTAATTCTGTGTAGCAGGGCAGACAAAATATCCATCTAGGTTATGCTCCAAGCTTTCTATCACTTCTCTGAGGTATCAGGTTTAAAAGCAAATAGGGAGAAGAGTTCTCTAAACATAGCTGGAGTCACACATGAGTTTAGAGACCAGATACTAGAGAAAATGCATATACCATTCAAATACTAGGGTGTACCCCTGTCCTCTAGGATACTCACCATCCAAAATTGTATGCCATTGGTGGAGAAAATGACTGCAAGGGTGACCTACTTGTCAACTAAATTCCTATCTTATAACGGGAGACTGCAACTCATCAAGAGTGTCCTGTTTGAGATGCGAACCTACTGGGCACAAGTCTTCCTTCTACCTAAGAAGGTCATAAAAATTGCCACAACTATCTGTAGAACATTCCTCTGGACTGGCACCAATGACCCATAAAGAAAAGCACCTATATCCTAGGAAACCTTGTGCCAACCGAAATCTGCAGATGGACAGAATGTCATTAATTGCTTCATATGGAACAAGGCTGCAATTTGCAAACTTTATTGGGCAGTATGTTCCAAGAAGGACACCATGTGGATTAAATGGCTCCACAACTACTATATCAAAAGGCAGGATATACTACACTGCAGCCACCCAAACAAGCCTCATGGCTTGTTAGAAAAATATTGGAAGAAGGTAACTGGCCGGGGAATAACAGTATAACAATTGGATAGTGTCACATAGGAGGGCAACTCAGTGTCAATAAAGCCTACCTACACCTCCTACCACAATATTAAAATGTTCAGAAAAAGTTTGAATGCAGCTGCAGGACTGTTCTAAGGCACCAATTTATCCTTTGGCTTGCATTGCATGGGAGATTAGCAACTGTGGACATGTTAAGAAAATGAAATATAGAAGTATTTGCTGAATTTGTACTATGTAATTCACAGGAAGAGGAAATACTGCAACATGTGTTCTTTCAATACAATTACTCTAGGACATTATGGAGCACACCGCTTCAATTCATGGGAGATTAGAGACAGATAAGAAGCTGGGCAGAGGAGGTGCAATGGATGATCAAAAATACAGCTAACAGGAGAGCAAGAGCAGAGATCCTCGTTCACCTATTTGCAGCAGTTATATATTTAGTGTGGATGGAAAGGAACATGAGAAGGTTTCAAGGGGGAAGAGCACACATTAAGAAACAGATTAAGAGAAATTATTCTACAATTACACATCATAGGGCAAATCAGACTTAAATGGAAGCAGAAGCTTGAGACAGTCAATAGATTTCCTGTTTAGCATAACTATGTAATAGTACTAGAGTTCATGTAATAGTACTACTGAAGAAGGAGAGGAAGTAGAAGTGGTAATACCTGAGAGCCCGTTCTAGAGTCCTAAAGAACTGGTAGAGCTGTAATTTGACAGTTGGTTGATAAATATAATTATTTTATTTCAAGAAGAAAAAGTCATATTAGTTTGTTTAGTTAACTTTTAAATTTGGACTAAGAGAGCTAATGGAATTTAAATTAAAATAATAGTAAATTTTATCACCAATGCAGTTTTAACGTGACAATGCCACATCATATTAATATAAAAGCAAGAATCCATCAAGTTAAAAAGTTAAAGACCAAAATACCCATGAAATATTGAGTCATCAATTTACAATTAACAAATTCAAAAAAATTCTATTAAATTCAATACTTTTTGTACTTTAAATTATGTATGTAGTACTTTATAGTAGAATAAATAACACTATTTTCGTTTGCCTGCTTTTAATTTAACCCGATGTTCACACTTCTTGGGAGTTGTACTGTTTTTTCCTTATTATAAAGGTTTTTTTACACTATATACCCAAGAAATTTAAAATATTTACAAGCCCTACCCATTAAAAATTATACTACCCATGAAAATAAAAGTATTTACCCAACCTACCCATTTATTACTGTATACCTTTGTTATACTTTATGGGTTTATACCTTTAAGGTATACTGCATAAATAATAGTATACAAGTCTAGATATGTGTGTATATCTTTAAGGTATATTACATAAATAAGTAGTATACAAGTCTAGATGGGTAGGACATGGAAATAGTTTATGGGTAGGACTTGTAAATATGAAACTTATGGGTAGAAGTAAATAAATATTTTGATTTTAATAGGTATTTTCGTACCCCTCCTATTATAAATGTCAATTGTATCCGGTCTTTTCCAAAGACGTGTGCAAATGCTTGCAATTCAGCTTCAATGAAGTATAATAGCAATACATACTGAAGACTATGTATTGCTTCAAATGTAAATTATAGTAACACGTTATTCCAAAATTTATCTTCAGAATATAAAGTTAATGTGCCTTGAGAATTTCAAAATAGTTAACACGGTGCATGTATCCAATCTTTCCAAGGTGAACTTTATATTCTCATGATTCATCTCCCTTCTCTATTTATTAAACTTGTATTAGGATTTTGGATGATTCTAGATACAGTTTAACCTATAAATATGTATATTCAAAACCATTGTGACAAAGATTGATATTTTTCAAAGTAACTTTTCAAGGCTTTGTTTCAAATTTTTTTATCTACTCATCTTTTACAAAATGTTGCGATACTCTTTCCCTTCCCACCACCTAAAATGTAATATGAATTCAAGCTGAGATTGAATATAAAATTTGCTAGCCAATATGCACGTCTAATCGACGCAACTGATTTGAGTGATACAAGGATCATGAAGCATCCAATATCTAGATTCAAGTCTTTTTCACCTTATGTTTATCATTGGAATTGCACCTGTCACAACTCAGAAGATGCTAACACTTTTTTAGAATTATGTGTCATGGTGCAGGTTAGTTGGTCTTCGAACTCCCACAGTAGTCACGCATCTCTCTTGCTCTTCGTTCGTCAGTGACAAATAATGTGGCGTTCTCATTCCCTAACAACTTTCTCCATTCTGATGGGTATTTGACATATCAGGAACTAATATTATGTAATCCAAAACAATTTCCCATTTACTTATGAGTTTAGAAGTTCTTATTCCATATTATTGTTGTAACTATGATGATTCTATGTTGTAAAATATTTTCCTATCTTATAGAAAATTGTGATGTACCTCGTGAATAGGGGTAGCATCATTAGCCTACCAATGTCCAATTGCTTATTTATATCTCTGAAGATGGGCTGGTGAGTTTGTAGATTGGGCATGGAAATTTTAAAGAAGACGTTATGCTGGTCAGTATATGGTATTCTCTATGATGCCAGTTATTTGACAGTGTTAAGTAATTGCCAATTTCATTTGGTCTATAATTTCAAGTTCTATCCAAAGACACTTCCATAAATCAGTGAGTAATGAATATTTTGTGTTATTTTTTCTACTACTATGTAATATAAGTAGCTAGCAGTCTACCATTACTAGGTTCATGTAGCATTTCCGCTTTATAGTGTGTGTGTGTATATATATATATATATATATATATATATTAGATTTTGACCTCATAATTACAATTTGTAATATGTTTAGTGTTAATAATATAAATGTTAAGTTAAATCTTTAAGGTTAAAATTTTGACACCGGTAGGCGGCATTTCTTTCTTTATTTAATTTGCTAAATAGGATACAGTAAGCATCAGTAACGTCCTATAAAGTGGTTGGACTATTCTTGTTACTTTTATTTTACACTTTTAGTGATGTTTATTTTGTCTCAAAGTTTTTAATACTTATGATATGGAATACACGCGCAACGCGCGTGCTCGAATATTAGTAAATTTAAACACTACTATGCAGCTTTTAAAACATGGCAATGACATTGCCACGTGACGTCATGGGTTAGTTTCTATTTTAAAAAAAACAACAACAAAAAAAAAACCTCCCCTATCATTACTGTTGAGTTTTTTTAATTTTATACTGATTAACTTCCTTAAAACCTATAATCCGGTTGTCCCCCCACAATTATGTTACCTTCTCTATGATCTAAAATATAATTTTAAGTTTTACAGTATTTTTGGAGATGGAGTCCTACTAAAGTTTCTCTTACGGTGATTTAAGTTAAATCAATTTAAAGAATATGAAATTAATCAAACAAGGGATATCACAAAGCGACGATGAATATACGTCCATGGTAAACATTTCTTTCTTCTTCTTTTTCTATATACGCCCATATTATAGATCCTCTGTATTTTATACTTTTTTTTTTATTGGATATGTTTTAAATATGATCTGAATCAATTTGATAAAAAAAAATTAGTGGATGCTTTCGACTTTTTTTTTTTTTTTTTTTTTTTCCTGATTGCTATCAATGGATTATTGGGTTCTTTAATTTATCATCGTTTGATAATTTTGTAAATAGGTAAGAGTTGGATGCGGTACTGATAAGTTTTGTGATTGTTCTGGTGTTTCCGAGTAGTAAACGAATCTTAGGCACTGGCGACAAAAGTTCGAAATGAATATTCTCAAAAACCTAAGTACTTTTTTTGAAGTAAAGTTGTTAAATCACTAAAAGTAGAAGACTACTAAATAAGTTTTTTCTGCTCAACTTCCGTCTAGGCAAGTAAATGCAATCTACACTCAATTGGGATTGATGGAAAAGAACCCATCAAGAGGGTTTTAAATAAGTTGTAGTGATATTCCTTTTTGTTTTAGCAATGCCCTTCCCGATATTCAGTTCCTTTTGAGATGCATATTCAGAAAGTGTTGATTTTATTTACATCACTAACATGGCATTGTTGGTGTATGATTAAAAATTGTGTTAGAATCTCTACACGGCCAAGAGAAGCAAGAAAGAAATTATTAAAGCAATGATTACCATAGTTTTGGATTCACAGTTGCATGACTATTATACTGCTTTCTCAACTGTTTGTTGTATTGTTTCGTCTTTCTCCAGCTTTTTATTTGTGATTGTCCCTCACTGATAGTTTTGTCGATTTCTTTTGTTTGATTTTTTTATTTTTTAATATGTATGCACATTTATCTGAATTGGCATAATTAGATGCTATATGGTCCTGTAAAGCTAATAATTGGTACTATGAATTGGAGTATTTGTTCGTTCACACTCAAGGTACAGATCAATGTTTGGTATTTACCAATTAATGTATTTTTCTTCCTGGAATTCAATTTGTGGTGATTGTTTTTAGCCTCTTCCACGTCTCCTGATGAAATATAGGCTACAACTATTTCTTTTTCCTAATGAAATTTGTAATGATAAGTTCTTCTTCCTCATGTTTATCGCATTTTCCTTCTTATTCCAAAATGGATTGGAAAATTTACGTGATGCACTATCTACATTATTCCCTTTGTTGAGATTATGCATAGATAGTACTCGTTCTTATTCTCAAAAGATTTATTTATCATGAAACTCTTTATATTGCTAACTACAGGGAAGAAAGAAAGGACATGTATTGTTCAACGCATGGAAATATTGATAGGGCATTGCAGAGATATATGAAAGGTGTATAGAAGAAGCATTACTTTTTTGTTTTTGTTTCCTGCTTCTTTGTTACATATGGGCTCTAGCGAGAGCAAAGCGGAATGGGGGATGTGTTAGTCGGATACTCGCTTAATATCTTACTGAATGGTTTTAGGTGTTTTACAGCCATTATAACAACAATGTAAAGGTAGGAAATGAAATATAGATCTTTTAAAAAAATTGGAGTTTCCGATGATTTATTTTATTACCACTCAAGAACTCGAATGTCAATTGAATCATGCAATGAAATGTAGTATCAAAATATAAAAAATTTTTATGGATGGCCTTTCATCTCAGTGGTTTGGAAGGTATGCATATGAAACGAACTCGATCAGTCGTTTCGGAAGTTAAGACTCCGATTGGCGTGCCGATAATTTTAAAAAATTTATAATGTCTATTAGGACCTGTCTATAAAATTTGAGCTAAATCAGACCTCATTTGGTAGGCATCGGAAGAAGGTTTCGATTTTATTATCGATAAATATTAAAAAGAAATTTTCGAGCTCGGTTTTGGCGAACGAGCTCCGATTCGAAATCCGAAAGCGCCGTTAGGTTCGTATGATTATTTGTGATTTTTGTGAACTTTTGAAAGTGAATTTCGATGTTGTTCGGCTAGTTTCCGCTAAAATGCCGAAAGTAAATAATTTGACTTTTTCTATTTAAATTCGCATCTTGAGTTTCGGGAGTCCAATTTGATATCCGCCTTCGCGAGTATATTATAAATATTTTGTGTAACTGGTATGCAAAAGTTGGAATTAATTCGAATATCGAAGGATTCCGTTTTAATTTTCATCGCAAAAAAAAAGAAAAGAAAATAAAAATAAAAAAGTAAAAGACAAAAAGGCAAAGCATATAGAAGCAGGCGGTTGGCTAAGATCCCACATTTCATAAATGAGCAGAGAACGAGCAAAACAGAGACAGAAACGAAAATAATGAGTTTTTGAGAATTAGAGAACGGGAAAAAATGCCAGAAAATGAGAAAAGAGCTAGAGAAAAGATAGAATTTTTACCCTGAAACATTCAGGTAATGATCTTAACTCATTATTTGAGTTTATTACGTGTGTTTGAATATATAGTAACGGTAAAACTTGGAATATTAGACATCGTTTTAATAAGTTCAATTAATATTTTGAAGGGTCAATTGGACCCCGATAATGGAAATAATTATATATTCGTAATCACTGAGTTATGGGTAACATATAAATATAATTTATTTAGGATTTGGTTACGTGACCTTAAACCCTGTACATAGGCCTGACCTGCGTATTGCGTATGCCAATAGGGTTTCAGGTTCCTAACTGGATTGCCCTAAGATGTGAGGAATGAAGCCTTTAGCCTTATGTGATATATTTTTCTGGTTATTGAACACATTGGGACCATTTGGCAATGAATCCAAAGGACAAAGCGGTTATTGAATGGTTGTACTAACTTTGTAACAAGGTAAGTGTTTATATCCATTTCTTTGGAGGCACCTGGCCTCGTGGATTTTCTACCACGTGTTTCATTATGTGTGTAGCTGCCGATAGGCGTACTCATTACGCCTTAGCTTTGAATTTACATTGTATATTATATGTTATGCCCTGTTGTTGGTATTGCATTGAACATATGAGCATTGCAATCTGGTTTTGAGCATTGCAAATACTTCCCGGTTGGCGATGAGAGTCCCGCACCGGCGAAGGGTCATTATTGCATATACTTCCCGGTTGGCGATGAGAGTCCCGCATCGGCGAAGGGTCATTATTGCATATACTTTCCGGTTGGCAATGAGAGTCCTGCACCGGCGAAGGGTCATTATTGCATATACTTCCCGGTTGGCGATGACAGTCCCTGATGCGGGGCATATGACCTCAAGGCCGTTCACTAGAAGTCAAGCTAAGTTGATTCAAGACACCCATCTTCATTTGACTTGGAGGGACATGGAAGGAGGCTCCGAGAATAGCTCGAAGATCATGCTTTTGAGCACCATGGATGGAGGACTATTTCGGCTCCAAGGGGATCCACCCCAAGCTCATTTTGAGCCTCTTACACAAGTTCCAGAATGAGGCGGAGCGCCTCTAAAGGGAGGCGGAGCGCCTTCCAAAATCCAGAGAGCTGAACTTCAGAAGGCGGAGCGCCTCAGCAGGAGGCGGAGCGCCTCAACTTGGAGGCGGAGCGCCTCCCCCTGTGACAGCATGCGGGATATTTTACTTCTTTTTGCATGAACTTTCAACTATAGCCCTGCGTGGCCTTATTTGTTTTAACCCACTTTGGGGGGTATTTTAGACCTTTTATTATGACTAAGTGAAGCCTATAAATACTTCACTTAGCCTCCTCAAACATTAGCTTACCTTTGAATCTTATGAATGAAGAATAGAGTTTATCTCTTTTTATGAAGAAACCCTTTCTTAGTTGCTTGAATTCACTAGCGGATCCTAGTTGAGTCTTGAACCGAAACCCGATCATTCTACTTGCGAGTCCCGAGTGCGACTCGAGGGTTTGTTGCATAGTGTAGGTCCTTCTAGACACCGATTCGGGGGTATCTCGGGACAAGTTCCCCGGGGTTACTTCGAAGGGAGTTCGAGAAGTGTCTCGCTCTCCTATCTTTATTGTTTTGTCGTATTGATCCTTATCATCTTGGTATCAGAGCAAGGCTCGAGTTTTGTTTCTACAAACCCCCGACCCTTGATTCTTCGTGCCTAGGTTAGTTTCTATGTTAGGTTCTTGTTTGTTGTTGAAGAAAAACACAAAAAAATAGAGAAAGTTGAAAAACACAAAAAAATTTTGATCAAAGATTCTTGGTTTGTTGGACCCATTGTGTGATTGTTATTGGGGTTTGTTCCTTATTGGAAACCCGTTATTTTGGTACCCTAAATACAAGATTTGAAGTTGAAACACAAGATTTGAAAATTTGAAACCCTTTGAAAATTTGAAAATTTTGAAACCCTAGTTTTAAAGATGATGAACATGGTGGATTGTTTGTTTTTTATTGGGGTTTGATAAAAGTTGTTGGGGTTTGTTCTTTGTGATTGAAACAACATTGGGGTACCTTTGAATTGCTAAAACAACGTGAGAATTGTTGGATTTTTGGGTGCAAAACCAAGAAAACCCGAAGTGAAACTGTGTTGAAGGTTGCAGGAGGCGGAGCACCTAGATTCTGAGGCGGACTGCCTAAATTCTGTGACCTCTCTGGAACTCTGTGAGGCGGAGCGCCTCCTCCAAAGAGGCGGAGCGCCTCCCACAGAGGCGGAGCGCCTACTCTGCTGAGGCGGGGCGCCTACTTCTGGGAGTTGTTGCTTTGGGTAGTCTTTCGTAGGATCTCTTATTTCTTTGATTGCATTGCATCTAGCTAGTACTTCTTTGAGTAATCTTACCTACTTGAATTGTGCTAGCCCTTCTAAGCTATTAGGAAACTCAAGCCTAGACCGGAGATTAGAATTCAAAGAAGACTCGTAGTCTCTTTTGACTCAAGTCCGCACTTAAAGAGCTTATCATTCCAATAGAGTCATATCAACTCCACTCACCCCGGAGTGCATTTGGCTTTTGAGTCGAGTGATTAAGTTGAGGTTTACTATTCAACTTAGTGAAGCTTTGGATTCAAGCAAGAGTGAAATAGCCACCACCACTAAACGAGTGACCCGAGTGAAACACTTGTGAGGGAGTGCGTGAGGTTGTTTTGCTAACGATTGTTGCTTGTGTAGGTATCATGTCTACCGAAGGCGAAGATTTTGCTAAGAGTGCCCTTGCTACTATCCTTGCCAAATTGGATAGTATGAACTTGAGGATTGAAAGCCTTGAGAGGGTGAACTCTAGTGCTATAGTTGAGCAAGGGACTTCCAATGTCCAATCGGAGAAAGGGACCCCGAGTGTCCAAGTTGAGAAAGGGACCCCGAGTGTCCAAGTTGAAGTCTCAAGTACTCCTAACTTTACCCCGGAGCAAGTTAGCCATGTCATTGAATTGCTCAATCAACAACGGGTAAAGGAGGATCGAGAGAGAATTGATCAAGTGTTGGGCAATACCCAACGAACGGGCATTCCCCGTATCTTGGACAACCCCCCAAGAAACATTCCACTACCAAGACCAATCCATCTTTATGTTGATTAACACAAGAATCAAAGGGTTGATTCTTGGAAATGGGTTAGTACCCTAGATTCTTAAGAATTGGGGAAAGACATCGAGCAAGGCTCGCATGTGGAATCTAAGTGTACTTTTGGACTCACGGGAGCGTGAGGAGTCCGGAAAAGTACATTTTGTAAATTTAGGGCTCGGCCCTACCCGGGGGCATTTTGGTAATTTTTACCCTAGGATGCCTATAGGCTTAAATAGCTATAATTGAGCACTCATATGTGCTATATCTTGTCTTAATAGACCTAGTGGAGAGTCCTTCGCGGACAAGGCGAGAGGGAAAGGAGATTCTTCCCGGCATTTGAGCCCGAATTTCGAGATAAGTGAGACTTGACCTCTATTGTGCTTGTGGACTCTTCCTTCATGCTAGTATGCTTCATGTACGCATATATATACCTAACAATGGTTAGAATTAATGATGTGAATTACTTGCTATTATTGTTTGTTATAAATAGCGAGATTGTGACTCGACCGAGGTATGTGCCGGTCTAAACGCTACGTCGAGGTAGCTTAAATTTATATCGTAGTAACGCTTGCTACGCCATGCTTAGATAGCAAGAACTTGGGACATGGCCGAGGATGTTGCCGGCATGTCATGATAAATGTCTTGCCGAGGATTTTGCCGGCTTTTGTATGATATTGGTACTTGATTTGTTCACGTGCCGGGTTGGGTAGTGCTGTCTATACGTAACCTTGGGTTGGACGACATGGGAGTAGGGATTGTACCCCCAAACTGTGGTCGGGTTAACCTTCGCCTTACGTTCAGCTAGCATAACCAACCTGGGTTACGGTGACTGTGAAATATTATCGTTATTAATATTTCTGTTATTATTTCTGTTATTGTTATTAATGTCGTGGATATTAATACTGTTAGAAGGACACTTGACAGGGGGTGTGGTGTCGCCTATACTATGAGATGTGTCACACTTGACAGGGGGTGTGGTGTGGACACTTGTTCTTTGAGATGTGACACACTTGACAGGGGGTGTGGTGTGGTCACTTGATTTATTGAGATACGACGCACTTGACAGGGGGTGTGGTGCGATCGTAGACAGATTTGAGATGAGCCAACGACTACGGGTCGTTGGTCTACTTATTCATGATTGTGATAGTGACTTCGGGTCACGGTATATGGTTGATACTTAGTAGTGGTGTTGCTAGTCCATCGTAGGTCTAGGTTAGTCGGCACGGGAGTAGAGATTGGACCTCCAAACCGCCGCTGAGTTGACCTATGCCTTACGTTGGATGGGCATAATCCTTGAGACTTCTGGTTACTACTTGTGTGTATGGAATTTGTTACATCTATTTGTGATTTCACTACTTTATTGTATGATTACTATAGTATGTTGTTGCTTATGATGCATGTAGCGACTTGTCCCGCAAGGGTACCTTAGCGAGCCTGTCGGTGATCTTACTGGGCTTCGGCTCATAACTTACTCTGCTACGTGCGCAGGTCCTTCATCCAGTCAGCAGCCCGGACGTTAGCGGTTCCCGAGGCTTCTGAGACTTTTGATTGAGGTGAGCCGACCACACAGACCGTGGTGGCATACCGCCGGAGTCACTTAGAGATAGGACTCAGATTTCTTTGATGTATATTCATACTTTATTGAGTCACTCTTAGAATGCTCCAATTCTTTTGTGGATATATTCTTTTGGACTTCACCCTTTTATATTTATATATCCATTTATGATCTTTTCACATTATTGTTCTTTTCCGCATCTTGTTTCATTGGTTCGCCTAGGCAAATGTTGTTTAGGTGCCATCACGAGCCCTTGGAAATTGGGTCGTGACAGTTTGGTATCAGAGCCCTAGGTTCTAATTCGAGTCCTAGGAGTCTTGGAGCAGTGTCTGAGTAGAGTCTTGCTTATGGGTATCTTGTCGACCATACTTATGAGCGAGAGGCTATAAGGGCATGTTAGGAAATGTTTTCCCTTCGTTTCATCTCTATTCGTGCTGAGTAGCTTATATAGGTGCTGACCCTTTTTCGTGTATTGTATCAGATGGCGAGGACGCGAGCATCCTCAGCCAGGAGGGCTGCATCTTCTACACCCGCGTCTGCGGGAGAGCCATCAGCACCTACGCAGCCGCCAGCTGCTAAGAAGACTCGGGCAGGTTGCCCGTCAGCCACTAGGCAGGACACAGCTATCCCTGCGGTGTCCGCAGCGACTCTGTCAGCATCTATTCCCCCTGTGCCTGCTGTTGTGCCAGGCACCGTTGTGATCTCTTCAGAGGAGTATATGAGACTGATGGCCTTGTCTAGCCATCAGGTCCCTGTCAGAGATGATGTTCAGCTCCTGTTTCGGCTCCTCAGCCGACCACACCTGTTATGAGCACGCCTACTTCTGAGGCTGCTCCTGATCATATTGCCCAGCCTTCTGCTTCTGCTCCTCAGGCAGGTCCTGTTATTTCTACTCCTCCTATGGGCACTGAGGAGGTTGCCAAGAGGATAGAGTCATTCATGAAGCTTCAGCCTCCAGAGTTTGACGGTACCTCAGCTACATGTACTGCCCAGAGGTACATTCAGAAGTGTGAGAAGATTTTGACAGTTCTTGGTACTAGAGACACCTTAGGGGTGCAGTGTGCTTCTTTCAGATTATCGGGAGATGCGGAGACATGGTGGGTCTCCATGATGCGGCAGAGGTCTAGTGACCTCCCTCCTTTGTCCTGGGCTGAGTTCGTGTCTATGTTCATGAGCAGGTTCGTGCCCCAGAGTCAGCACGATGCTCAGAGGCGCGAGTTTGAGGGGTTGAGGCAGGGAAACCTGTCTGTTTCAGAGTATGACACCAGGTTCTTGTGGTTGTCTCAGTTTGCACCGGCTATGGTGGCTCAGGAGAGGGACAAGGTCCTCCGGTTTGTTGAGGGTCTTCATCCCCGCTTGCAGGTAGCTGTTGCCCCTGATATGGGCAACAAGTCATATTTTGAGATAGTTGATGTGGCGCGGCGGATGGAGGATATCTTCGCCAGGGCTGACGCGGAGAGGGCAGCCAAGAGATCGCGTCAGTCTGGTGGGTATAGTGGATCCGCTCAGAGGGGTCAGGGTCATCAGGGCCGTTCTCAGTCTAGGCCCCTGGCTGCTGCTTTGCCTGCCCAGGATTTTTCTTCAGAGACCCCGAGGCCTCAGTCATCCCAGAGGCGGGGTGGCTCTTCGCAGTCTGGTCCGCCGCAGTGCGGGAGGTGCCATCAGAGGCATCATGGGAGGTGTTCGTCTAGAGGTGGTCATGGCAGAGGTGGTAGAGGCGGTAGAGGAGGTAGAGGTGATGGATGTTTTGAGTGTGGGTCTCCAGAGCACTATGTCAGGAGTTGCCCTTATGTTTCATCAGGTCGCCAGGGATCCGCAGCTATGGTACCATCTGGTCCTCAGGCCGCCAGGCCCGTTTCTCAGATTCCTCCTAGACAGCAGTCTCAGAGAGCTCCGGGTTCAGGAGGCTCGGCGCAGGTCTATGCTATGACTCGTCAGGATGCTGAGGCATCCAATGATGTCATCACAGGTATTATTTCTGTCTGTGGCCGCGATGCTTATGCTCTTATTGATCCGGAGTCTACCTATTCGTATGTGTCGTCGGGATTTTCCCCTTGCTTGGGCAGGGATCTGGTCTTCTTAGATGATCCCTTTATGGTTGCCACCCCTGTCGGGTCTTCTATATGTGTAGATAGGGGTTATCGGCAGTGTATGATCTCCATCTGTGGTGTAGAGTCCTTAGTGGACCTGATGCTGCTCGATATGTCTGATTTCGATGTCATTATGGGCATGGATTGGCTGGCTTCCTGTCATGCGACTTTGGATTACCATGCCAAGTCCGTGACGATCGGGGCAGAGGGTGAGTCTCGGGTTGTATGGAGAGGTTCCAGGCCTTCTCCGAAGAGTAGGATCATTTCTTTCTTGGAGGCGCAGAGGATGATATCTAGTGGGTGCGAGGGATATATTGCTTCAGTTCGGGATGTCCGGGCAGAGGAGTTATCCCTTGATAGAGTTCCGGTTGTTTGTGAGTATCCAGATGTGTTTCCTGATGATTTGCCGGGTTTGCCGCCTATGCGGGAGATAGAGTTTTGCATTGACCTATTGCCAGGCACTCAGCCTAAATCTATTCCCCTGTATCGTATGGCTCCTGTTGAGTTGAGGGAGCTGAAGGAGCAGATTCAGGATTTGCTCGATAAGGGCTTCATTAGGCCCAGTGTGTCTCCATGGGGTGCCCCGGTATTATTTGTGAAGAAAAAGGATGGCTCTATGCGGATGTGTATTGATTACCGGCAGCTGAATAAGGTTACTATTAAGAATAGGTATCCTTTGCCGCGTATTGATGATTTGTTTGATCAGCTTCAGGGTGCTACCTTCTTTTCGAAGATTGATTTGAGGTCGGGGTATCATCAGTTGAGGATTCGGTCCGAGGACGTTTCCAAGACTGCTTTTCGTACCCGATATGGCCACTATGAGTTTCTGGTGATGTGTTTCGGGCTTACGAATGCCCCAGCTGCTTTCATGGATCTGATGAACCGAGTGTTCAAGGCCTACCTTGACTCCTTCGTCATTGTGTTTATCGATGATATCTTGGTTTATTCGAGGAGCAGGGAGGAGCATGAGCAGCATTTGAGAGTTGTTCTTCGGACTCTGAGGGATCAGCAGTTGTATGCCAAATTCTCCAAGTGTGAATTTTGGCTCAGTTCTGTATCTTTCCTAGGTCACGTGGTGACCAAGGATGGGGTGTGTGTTGATCCGAAGAAGATAGAGGCCGTTCAGAGTTGGCCTAGGCCTACTTCTCCTACAGAGATTCGGAGTTTCTTAGGCTTGGCAGGTTATTATCGGCGGTTCGTCGAGGGGTTTTCTTCTATTTCAGCACCTCTGACGAAGTTGACCCAGAAGAATGTTCCTTTCCTGTGGTCCGATGCCTGTGAGTCTAGCTTTCAGAAGCTTAAGACTCTGTTGACTTCAGCGCCAGTGTTGGCCTTGCCTAGTGGATCCGGGGGATTCACCGTATATTGTGATGCTTCGGGTGTTGGCCTGGGTAGCGTTCTGATGCAGGAGGGTAAGGTGATAGCTTATGCCTCGAGACAGCTGAAGGTCCATGAGAAGAATTATCCTGTCCATGATTTGGAGCTGTTAGCTGTCGTGTTTGCACTGAAGTTGTGGAGGCACTATCTTTATGGCGAGCCATGTGAGATATTCACCGATCATAAGAGTCTCCAGTACTTGTTCACTCAGAAGGACTTGAACGGGAGACAGCGCCGCTGGTTAGAGCTGCTGAAGGATTATGATCTTTCTATCCGGTATCATCCCGGAAAGGCTAATGTTGTAGCCGATGCCTTGAGTAGGAAGTCCATGGGTAGCCTCGCCTATCTTGATGCTGATATGAGGCTGTTGGCCCGTGAGTTGCAGGCTTTGTCCATTAGTGGGGTTCGGTTTGGTGATTCTGTTCCAGGCCGGGTGCTTGCATATGTAGGGTCTCAGTCGTCTTTAGCTTCCCAGATTCGGGAAAGGCAGTTCGAGGATCCTTATCTGAGAGATCTCCGGGAAAGGGTCCTGAGTGGGGGAGTGTCCTCGTTCGTGATTGGTGATGATGGTGCTTTGCGGCTTAACGGCCGGGTATGTGTTCCAGCCATTGTGGAGCTGAGGCAGATGATTTTGGCAGAGGCTCACAGTTCGAGATATTCCATTCATCCGGGTACTGCGAAGATGTATCATGATCTTCGAGAGCTGTATTGGTGGAAAGGGATGAAGAGGGATGTTGCTGATTATGTATCTCGGTGTTTGAATTGCCAGCAGGTGAAGTATGAGCACCGGAGGCCAGCCGGGGTGACCCAGTCTATGCCCATTCCCGAGTGGAAGTGGGAGCAGATCACTATGGATTTCGTAGTTGGTTTGCCGCTGACCGTGGGTAAGCATGATTCGGTGTGGGTAGTAGTTGATCGACTGACGAAGTCGGCTCACTTCATTCCAGTGAGGACTACTTATACCTCGGAGCGTCTGGCTCGTATCTTCATTGAGCAGATTGTGAGATTGCATGGTGCTCCTGTTTCTATCATTTCTGACCGAGGTGCTCAGTTCACAGCTCAGTTTTGGAGATCTTTTCAGAGAGAGTTGGGTACTCGGGTCGATCTCAGCACTGCATTTCACCCGCAGACTGATGGACAGTCTGAGCGGACCATTCAGATCCTCGAGGATATGTTGAGGGCGTGTGCTATTGATTTTGGAGGCCATTGGGATAGCCATTTGCCGCTAGCAGAGTTTGCGTATAATAATAGCTAGCAGGCTTCTATCCAGATGGCTCCGTTTGAGGCATTGTATGGTCGGAGATGTCGCTCGCCTATCAGTTGGTTCGAGTCTGGTGAGGTCCAGGTGTTGGGGCCCGATTTGGTGCAGCAGACCTTAGATAAGGTCCGGGTTATTCAAGATCGACTCCGCACGGCTCAGAGCCGGCAGATATCGTATGCAGATCGGAGGCGGAGAGATCTTGAGTTCATGGTTGGGGACCGGGTATTCCTCAGAGTGTCGCCCATGAAGGGTGTTATGAGATTTGGGAAGAAAGGCAAGCTCAGTCCTAGGTTCATTGGGCCTTTTGAGATATTGGAGCGCGTTGGCGCCGTTGCTTATAGACTGGCTTTGCCTCCCTCTCTGTCTGTTCATCCGGTGTTCCATGTGTCCATGCTCCGGAAGTATGTTCACGATCTGTCTCATGTGATCGATATAGCTTCCGTGGAGGTAGATGGCGACTTAGCTTATTCGGAGGAGCCTATTGCTATTGTGGCTAGAGAGGTCCGTAAGATGAGATCGAAGGTGATCCCGCTTGTGAGAGTTCAGTGGGGGCATCACTCCATTGCCGAGGCCACTTGGGAGCTTGAGTCCGAGATGCGTGAGAGGCATCCGCGCTTGTTCGATGATTCAGGTATGAAATCCTTGTATTTTCTAAGCCTGAATTTGCATTTTTAAGTTTTATTGATTTCGGGTGGTACCGAGGGGTCCTCGAAATTCGTGCCAGCTCCGTGGCTAGTGTGTGGATCCTACCTTAGACTTAGGCTCGTCCGAGGACGGCCGAGAGTCTAAGTGGGGGAGAATGTAACGACCCTCAAATAGTCGTTACGGGATCCGGGACCTCGATTTGCCTGTCGACAGTCCTAAAAGCTCCATTAGGTACTTTATGACCCGTCTGTGAAATCTGAATCGAAACGGAGTCCGTTTGATAGGTTTTCGAGAAAAGGATCCGTTTATGAAATTCTGGAAAGGAATTTGGGGTTTCGATAGGTCGTTTTGAGTAAACGAACCCCGATGGAAAATCCGAGCGCATCGTTAGGTCCGTCTCATCATTTATGATATGTAGCAACCTTCAAAATTGAAAACGGACCTCGTTTGATAGGACTTTTGATAAAGTCCCCGTTTCGGAAGTTTAAAAGAGTTAAAAGAGGTTTCCGAGCTCGATTTGAGAAAATGAGCTCCGATGAGAGATCCGAAAGTTCCGTTAGGTTCGTATAGTCATTTGTGACTTGTAGCAACTTTCGGAATTGGATTCCGAGGTCGTTTGGTTAAATTTCGCCATTTTGGCGAAAGTCGAAAATTGAACCTTTGCCGTGGGACCCACTTTTTGAGTTCAGGAGGTCCGAATTGAGTTCCGCCTTGACGAGCATGTCACCCAAGTATTTTATGGTTTGTGTGCAAAATTTGGGATCATTCCGAGCTTCGTAGGGTCCCGTTTTGATTCTAAAACAGTAGAAAATCTGGTGCGACTTTTCTGTTCTGTTTTGGCGCAAACAGCCGGATAAAAGCTGATTTTCCGGCAAATCCGTAAGGAATTAGGAAAAACTCAAAACATGAAAGTTGTAGCCCTTTGAGTTTTGGTTCTAATGAAACCGGTTTCAGGTCATTTTGGCATTCCTATCAAATGTTATGATTTTTTCAAAAGAAGCTGTCACAGAGGTAAAAAAACTGCTATAAAAAGGCCATTTCGGGCCATTTCGGTTCATAACTTATAAAAATCATTTGGTGAGCTCTTGAGGCGATTTTTGGGTATTTCTTGAAGACCCAATCATACTTACACTTAAGGTAAGCCCTTTCAATCCATCTTTATGTTGATTAACACAAGAATCAAAGGGTTGATTCTTGGAAATGGGTTAGTACCCTAGATTCTTAAGAATTGGGGAAAGACATCGAGCAAGGCTCGCATGTGGAATCTAAGTGTACTTTTGGACTCACGGGAGCGTGGGGAGTCCGGAAAAGTACATTTTGTAAATTTAGGGCTCGGCCCTACCCGGGGGCATTTTGGTAATTTTTACCCTAGGATGCCTATAGGCTTAAATAGCTATAATTGAGCACTCATATGTGCTATATCTTGTCTTAATAGACCTAGTGGAGAGTCCTTCGCGGACAAGGCGAGCGGGAAAGGAGATTCTTCCCGGCATTTGAGCCCGAATTTCGAGGTAAGTGAGACTTGACCTCTATTGTGCTTGTGGACTCTTCCTTCATGCTAGTATGCTTCATGTATGCATATATATACCTAACAATGGTTAGAATTAATGATGTGAATTACTTGCTATTATTGTTTGTTATAAATAGCGAGATTGTGACTCGACCGAGGTATGTGCCGGTCTAAACGCTACGTCGAGGTAGCTTAAATTTATATCGTAGTAACGCTTGCTACGCCATGCTTAGATAGCAAGAACTTGGGACATGGCCGAGGATGTTGCCGGCATGTCATGATAAATGTCTTGCCGAGGATTTTGCCGGCTTTTGTATGATATTGGTACTTGATTTGTTCACGTGCCGGGTTGGGTAGTGCTGTCTATACGTAACCTTGGGTTGGACGACATGGGAGTAGGGATTGTACCCCCAAACTGTGGTCGGGTTAACCTTCGCCTTACGTTCAGCTAGCATAACCAACCTGGGTTACGGTGACTGTGAAATATTATCGTTATTAATATTTCTGTTATTATTTCTGTTATTGTTATTAATGTCGTGGATATTAATACTGTTAGAAGGACATTTGACAGGGGGTGTGGTGTCGCCTATACTATGAGATGTGTCACACTTGACAGGGGGTGTGGTGTGGACACTTGATCTTTGAGATGTGACACACTTGACAGGGGGTGTGGTGTGGTCACTTGATTTATTGAGATACGACGCACTTGACAGGGGGTGTGGTGCGATCGTAGACAGATTTGAGATGAGCCAACGACTACGGGTCGTTGGTCTACTTATTCATGATTGTGATAGTGACTTCGGGTCATGGTATATGGTTGATACTTAGTAGTGGTGTTGCTAGTCCATCGTAGGTCTAGGTTAGTTGGCACGGGAGTAGAGATTGGACCTCCAAACCGCCGCTGAGTTGACCTATGCCTTACGTTGGATGGGCATAATCCTTGAGACTTCTGGTTACTACTTGTGTGTATGGAATGTGTTAAATCTATTTGTGATTTCACTACTTTATTGTATGATTACTATAGTATGTTGTTGCTTATGATGCATGTAGCGACTTGTCCCGCAAGGGTACCTTAGCGGGCCTGTCGTTGATCTTACTGGGCTTCGGCTCATAACTTACTCTGCTACGTGCGCAGGTCCTTCATCCAGTCAGCAGCCCGGACGTTAGCGGTTCCCGAGGCTTCTGAGACTTTTGATTGAGGTGAGCCGACCACACAGACCGTGGTGGCATACCGCCGGAGTCACTTAGAGATAGGACTCAGATTTCTTTGATGTATATTCATACTTTATTGAGCCACTCTTAGAATGCTCCAATTCTTTTGTGGATATATTCTTTTGGACTTCACCCTTTTATATTTATATATCCATTTATGATCTTTTCACATTATTGTTCTTTTCCGCATCTTGTTTCATTGGTTCGCCTAGGCAAATGTTGTTTAGGTGCCATCACGAGCCCTTGGAAATTGGGTCGTGACAACCCTAGCCTCCAAGCTCATGGGTTTTGAGAGCATTAAATTGATGTATGCTCATGACCCTAAGCTAAAGAGCATTCATGAAGCTCTTGAGAAGGGGGAAAGGGTTGAAAAATACCAATGGGTTAATGGATATATCTTTAAAAATGGTAAAGTGTGTGTTCCCGAGGCCTCTTGGAGGGAATTGTTGATTCGTGAGGCTCATTGTGGAGGCTTGATGGGACACTTTGGGAGGAACAAGACCTTGGCCATCCTAATGGAGCAATTCCATTGGCCAAAGATGGGGGTTCAAGTTGAAAAGCTTTGCAAAAATTGCCTTGAGTGCAAGCATGCGAAATCTAAAGCTAACCCCCATGGTTTGTATACTCCTCTCCCCGTGCCTACTAGTCCGTGGGTCGATATATCAATGGATTTTGTGATGGGTGTTGCTCCCAAACGCACACGCAAGTATACGCGGTCGCCAAGTAATAAAGTGACAAAGTCGAGTATCGTTCCCACGAGGACTATGCAGACTAGTGCTTAATAAACAATTCCTGAACAAACTATCCAGGGGTCTTTTTCCAATGGTAGTAAGAGTTTTTATACTAAAGTGCAGTAATTAAAGTGCTGGAATGTAATCAAGCAATGGGGCAAAACTTTGGTTGTTAACAATATCAAGAGAGCGATCCAGGGTTAGAATTACGAACAATCCAGTTGATGTATTCAATTGATTTCACTTCTTAAATCCCGGGTTACTAACTGACAGGTTAATTGTAATTATGAAAACCTTTCAGTTCTTCACAATCTATGCAAGCTACTCTAATCCCTGTATGTCTACGGGTTAAATCACATGCACGCATTAACGATCCTGTAATTAGTTAAACTAGGCAAGCAAGTATATGTCTATCCTACCCGCGAATTGATTCCCCGATGCCCGGGTTCACAAACTAGTTCTATTCTTCCTTATTACGTAATTAGATTCTCTCTTTCGAGTTCAACCCAAAAACCATAGATGATGTATAACTATCGAGCTCTAACAATTATACAAGTTAAATCAAGGAAGAATAAGTAACCCGTTATGGGATTCAATCAATGGAAATCAATCTTCAACAATCAACTTTCATGTAAATTCTAACCCCAGAACGTTAGGAAATTAGCCACACATATTCATAATCACAAGGTAAAGCTTTGGTGTAATAATGAAGTAATTGATGTAATAGATGAAAGATTTGGGAATAACCCTTGTTCAATGAAGTGTGTAGCTCTCAATATTGCTCCAAAGTCAAGAACTCCCTTCAAAAACTAAGTAATAAACTATTTATATTGTTTCCAAACCCTTGTACATAAGTTAATCCCAAAACTAGAAGGAATAGGAAGTAAAATCGCGCATAAGGGGCGCTATAACGGGCGCCCCGCGCCCCGAAAAGCGGAACCACAACCAGAGGACGCCCCAGCCTTCGTGCTTTGGCCATGCGTCGCAGGCCCAAATGCGCCAGCCACCGCGCGCTACAGGCTGCGCGGCGCGTGGGCCATGGCGCCAAGCCATTTTCCTGTTCGTTTGCTCTTTTTCTCGTTCCGTGTTGTGCCTTTGTGTGCTCGATCCAATCTTCAATCATCATCCAATCAATTCATGCTCAATCAAGCTTCGAAACGCTCCAAATGTATCGCGTAACGACCTACACACGAACAACACAACATCAGCGTAAAACCATATTCACAAGCCACCAAACAAGTGCAAAACAAGCTCAAATGTGCGGAAATATTAAGGAAAAGTAGGCATAAAATGCCGAACATCACCACCCCACACTTGAACCTTTGCTCGCCCTCGAGCAAGTCACATCTCACTTCCCAACCTAGATAGAACAGGTCTGCCTATGACTATGGTTGATACCGACCATTGAACCAATGCGCACATGACTACCATGGATCCACAACATGCCAACAATTTATCAAAACCCAAAAATATGAGAACAACCACCCCAAAATAGCTCAAATGCACAAGCTCAACTCAATGCAACCATGCTCCCACAAAATTACACCTATCTACTCAATCAAAAGCCATCAACTTCACCGAATTCATGCAAACCACGTGCCCTCACCAATATGAAAGAGAGTGCCCCCCATAGATCACACACAAAAACAAATATCATGAATAGAACGGGGCAATAACAATTGAATTCTCTCACTCTCATGAAAGGCTCACATGTCACACACAACGTACCATAGGCTTGCCCGTAGTGTATGACTCCACTAATGTAGGCTCACTCCAATCGAGATTAACAAGGACTTTAGAAAGGTCGTAATGTAGGCTAAGGGGCGGGTAGGATACATATGGTAATAGTGACTACCTCCCTAAGCACTTTAATACATCACATTTATTCCGAACACAAGTCTCAACAAACCACCCAATCACAAGTACCACACATACACCTTCTCAACAAGTAGCATATTTTCTTTTCAATCACACACTAGCAAGGACGGGATATCTTTCTCTCTTCTCTCTTTTTTTTTTCTTTTCCACAATTTTTTCTTCAACTTTGCTATTTTTTTTTCTTTTCATTTCATTTTTTTTTTTTCAATTTCATTAACTTCCATCCTTGCCAATGTTTTCCACTACTTCACAATTTTCATAAGTATTTCCCTTTTATTAGCTCCACTCAAAAGTCTCCCAACATCTAACCACCACTCCAATCATCTACACAATGGCAATAAAGTGCTTAAGGAGTAAGGGTCAAAGAGTCAATTAAGAACAAATGGGTAGGCTCGGGGTGTGGGTGCCAATCAAAAAGGGTCAATTCAAATCACAACACAATTTTTCAAGGTATATATGTAAGGGTAGGCAAGTAAAAGAAGGCCTTGTATCATCTCCCGACTAGAGCTAACCTAGGATTTCGCTTTGCACACACACGGGGCAAGTTCTAGACATTAATATGCAACATGGAGTAATTAAGAACATGCCTCACAACACACATTGCACGCAATCCACACAAAAAGGCTCAATCAACAACTCTCAACCAAGCTTTTAGAATGCAACTTGTGGAAATTTAAGCACTCATGCACAAAAGTTAGCAATCAAGTCAAACAAGCGGATTCAAGCATCTCAAGGGGGTTGTTCCAATTTTTTTTTTCTTTTTCTAGGCATGCATCAAATTAAAACTCAAGGACACCACAAATAGCACATGCAATCAAGTCCAAGTCCACCGGTATCAAACAAATCAAAGGCACCAAGCATTCTACCTATTTCCTTAGCCTAGGGTCATCTAAAACTAACTATCCTAATCCTAAAAATGAAAAACTACCCGGTTCAAAGGTCACCCCGTGGAAAAGAACCGCGGCCATAAGAAAAACCACGGGGCGGATAGCATGTACCACTAATAAAACTAAAAGGAAAATCTTTTTGGAATTTTTCATTGGTTTTCTAATTTTTTTCATTTTTCATATAGTAAAGCAAGAAACAAATAAAAATAAAGTCAAGTGACAAAATAAAAAGTCCTAAGGTACATGCATCCTAAACCTCAAAATAAAAACTAGATAAAGGGCAGTACCCCACCCCACACTTAAACTAAGCAATGTCCCAGTGCGACAAAGAAGTAAGTGCAAAAGTAAGAGTACAAGAAAACTGCCCTGAAAGCTGGATGGTGCACGGGAGAGTGGATCTAGGCCCCCGCCTCATGATCAGTCTCATACTCACTATCTGGATCATTGGCCACAATCTCGGAATCAGTGTTCTCATCCTCCCGCGGGTCCCCCGTTCCAGCCTCAACCTCGCCCAACAGGACCTTCGAGGTCTCCGTCAGCGGGACCTGGCGGTCAATACGAGTCATATCAACGCCCGACTGACGGGCCATAGCCTCTATCATCAAATACTGACGCGCGGCCAAGTTGGCACTAGTCTCTCGCAAATCATCCGCCGTCAGCTTCACCGGTGCTGTGGTGATAACCCCCTTGACCGAGGCAATGTCAAAAGGCCTCCCAAAATCAAGGACAATGCGATCCCCGACCTCATCTGCGGGGACGCCCGCCTTCTCTAAATATCGGGTCAAGAGGTTCCCAAAATACAACCGACTACATGATTTTTCATACCTCTCTTGTTTCATCATTTTCAACATGTAGTACCCAATGTTCACCGGCCTCCCGGTCATGAAAAAATACACCATGCACGCCCGAGTCTTAGTGACCTCGGAATAATGAGAACATGGAAGAATCCGTGCATTTATAAACCGCATCCATACACGTGCCGGCTTGATAAAGTGGGAGAAATGCATAAACTTATGTCGCCCAGCTGCTCCTCGTCCCCACTTATGTGTGGACCCCTCACCACACAAAGTCTCCCGCAAGGCCGTGTAATCCGGTGTCTTGATGTAATTTCTCAACTCCTCATGATCGGGGTCATCTACCCCCAAGAAGGCATTCAATGCCGTGGGATCTAACTTCACCTTCACTCCCCTAACCGTCACCATGTCATCATCTCTCCACGCCTCATCGGGCTCCCAGTTGGCATAAAGTTCTTGGACCATGTCCAAGTTGGCAGGCCCCGGACTCTCAAACACTGAGTCCCACTTGAGGGCAATGATCTTCTCGGCCACATCTCTAAACTTTTGTAGCACCGGTCGTTTATCAATGGCTTGCTCGGGGATGTACCCCGCAAGCCTCACATTTTTATACCATGTTTGGCAATCTCCCTTCTTTACGAAAGGGAGGCCATACCGAGTCTTGCCTCCGGGACGTGGTATCGGCACCGCGTCCTTTGGAATCTTGGCCTTAGCCTTTGCTTTTGCCTTGGGCTTGGCCGGTGCCTTACCCTTTTGCTTTGAACTTGAAGGCTCGGTTTGAGGTTCTCTCCGCGGGCCCGCAGTAGATGAAGAACTTGCCTTTTGAGATGTGGCTACCATGGTACCTACACAAACACAAACATCAATGTTAGATGTATAGTTATGCACCAAAAACAATTCAAGCTCAAGGGTACCACCCCACACTTAGCACACACTCTATGTGGCAATCACTTGTTTCAATGGCACGAACACCCCACACTTGAACAAAACTAGCCTTGGCAAAATATACCACGTCTTGAATTTTTAAAATCAAGCTAGTGTGGGTGTCTCATGATCAAATCTAGTGTGTATGCAACACCTAATGTTCATTGTAAGCCTAAGGAATGCATTGCTACTCAAGAATTCACAATGTCATTGATATTTCATCTTTGAGGCTTTTTCACAAACACCTAGTGTGCACAACTTTGAACTAGCTATTTCAATTGATTTTGTAATGTGCCAACCCTCCCAATGTGTTGGGAGATCTCTTTTTACAAGTCACAAGTTCTATACTAAGCATCATAAACAATTAAGCACATCAAGATTGAATTTTTATGGAAAAACTTGTAACTAGCTAAGAGAATCACCCATGAGCAATTATGAAAACAACTTACATGTTATTGAGAAGGAAGAGTAGTAATGGACTTACTTGATGGTGTTAGAAGTGATTGCACAAGATTTGGGATGATTTCTATTGTTGCTAGTGAATTAGTGTGTGATTAGAGAGAGTTTGGAGTGAAAGTAATGGAGAAAAAGTGTAAGAAATCGGGGTTATAGGGGTTGGGGGTTTAAAGAATTTCGGGTCAAACCCGTTGACTCGTTTACCCCACGAATTTTTGGCCTTGCGCGTTGGCCTCCGCGCCGCAGCCCTATCACGGGCACAAACTTTTAGCTACTGCCTAGCCCTCCGCGATGAGCTCCGCGCCGCATGCCTATTGCGTGCAACAATTTGGGTATTCTGCCTAGCTTGGCGCGGTGGGAGGCGCGGGGCGCTCCCAACCGCGCCTAGCTTCTTTTTTTCCACTCTTTCTCGCGCTTTGGGAGGCGCGGGGCACTCCCGAACGCGCCCACGAACGTTTTTTTTCGCACCGACTTTCGATTCCAAGTACAAACCAGGCGTGGGACATGTCTCGAGATGTCCCATCCCCCTCAATGCATTCATTTCACCTTATTTAGCTCACCCGATTCCTGCAAAAACGACACACAAAAACAACAAAAACGTGACACTATAAAAACAAAAGAAAACTAAACTATTACAAGTACAAACTCGGGTTGCCTCCCGAGAAGCGCCTTATTTAACGTCGTGGCACGACGGGTATAAATCAAGGGTCCCTCAAAGTGATTGAAGTGCGGTGATTCACCGTACCTCCCCAATAGTGTTTCACCCTTTGACCATTAACCAAAAATGTGTTTTCAGAACCCGGGGCTCTCAATGCAACCGCTCCATGTGCGGTAACACGAACAACTTCAAAAGGCCCCGACCATCTCGACTTCAACTTGCCCGGAAACAATTTCAACCTCGAGTTGAACAACAATACACGCTGCCCGGGCTCAAAAGAGCGATGCTCAATGTGCTTATCATGCCACTTCTTTGTCCGCTCCTTATACAATTTCGCATTTTCATACGCATGGAAACGGAACTCTTCAAGTTCATGCAATTGAAGCATCCTCTTCTCACCCGCTAAGGCCATATCAAAGTTGAGCTTTTGAATAGCCCAATACGCCTTATGCTCTAATTCAACCGGCAAGTGACAAGCCTTCCCATAAACAAGCCTATATGGAGAGGTTCCAATAGGTGTTTTGAATGCAGTTCGGTAGGCCCAGAGAGCATCATCTAACTTCATAGCCCAATCCTTCCTCGAGGCATTCACGGTCTTCTCAAGGATTTGCTTGATCTCTATGTTAGACACTTCCACTTGGCCACTAGTTTGGGGATGATAAGCAGTAGCCACCTTGTGGCGAACCCCATACTTAGCCAATAATTTATTGAACTTTACAAAAATGCTTACCTTCATCACTAATAATAGCCCGCGGTGTCCCAAAACGAGTGAAAATATTCTTCTTCACGAACTTCACCACCACACTCGCATCATTTGTAGGAAGTGCAATGGCCTCCACCCATTTAGATACATAATCAACTGCTACAAGGATGTATTTATTGCCCATAGAAGGTGGGAATGGACCCATAAAATCAATACCCCAACAATCAAACAGCTCAATCTCCAAAATATTGTTCAAAGGCATCTCGTGACGCCTAGTAATGGTACCCGTTCTTTGGCAACGATCACATTGCTTCACTAATGCATGAGCATCTTTAAATAAAGTAGGCCAAAAGAAACCAGATTGAAGTACCTTTGCAGCTGTTCGATCTCCACCAAGGTGGCCACCATAAGGAGAAGAATGGCAGCTCTGTAGAATCGGCTCTACTTCGTCCCTTGGAACACATCTCCTAGCTAGTTGATCAGCACCTATCTTGTACAAATAGGGCTCATCCCACACATAAAATCTGCTCTCATGAAGGAGTTTACGCTTCTGCTCGGCAGTTGCCCCAGGGGGATACACATTACTCACAAGAAAATTCACCATGTCAGCATACCATGGCACCTCAGCTGCATCAAGAGCAAAAAGTTGCTCATCAGGAAATACCTCTTTAATCTCAGGCCCCTCATCTACATGATCTCTATTCTCCAGCCTTGACAAATGATCAGCTACTTGATTCTCAGTCCCCTTGCGATCTCGAATTTCAACATCAAACTCTTGCAATAGGAGAACCCATCGAATAAGTCTCGGCTTGGAGTCCTTCTTTTCAAACAAATACCGGATTGCGGCATGATCAGTGTAGACAACAACATGAGTGCCAACCAAATAAGATCTGAATTTATCAAAAGCATAAACCACGGCTAGCAACTCCTTCTCAGTGGTAGTATAATTGGACTGGGCTGCATCAAGCGTCTTGCTTGCATAATAGATGGAGTGAAAAATTCTTCCAATTCTTTGGCCTAGAACAGCCCCAATAGCATTATCACTCGCATCACACATCAATTCAAACGGCAAAGACCAGTCAGGAGCAATGATGATTGGTGCGGTCACCAACCTTTTCTTCAACTCTTCAAACGCCTTAATACAAGCATCATCAAACACAAATTTCACATCCTTCTCCAACAATTTGCACAAGGGAGTGGAAATTTTGGAGAAGTCCTTTATGAATCGTCTATAGAACCCTGCATGTCCCAAGAAACTACGCACCCCCTTAACAGAGATGGGTGGTGGTAATTTCTCAATAGCCTCTATCTTCGCCTTGTCAACCTCAATCCCTTGCTTTGACACCTTGTGCCCAAGCACTATGCCTTCTTGAACCATAAAGTGACATTTTTCCCAATTCAGCACCAGATTTGTTTCTTCACAACGGCTCAGCACAGCATCAAGATTCTTCAAGCATTCATCAAAAGAGTCACCAACCACTGAGAAATCATCCATAAACACCTCCACAAATTTTTCCACCATGTCAGTGAAAATAGCCATCATGCACCGCTGAAAAGTTCCTGGGGCATTACACAACCCAAATGGCATCCTCCTAAATGCATAGGTGCCATATGGACAAGTAAAAGTGGTCTTCTCTTGGTCTTCAGGGGCTATCACAATTTGATTGTAGCCCGAATAACCATCCAAGAAACAATAATACTCATGGCCTGCTAGTCTATCCAACATCTGATCAATGAAAGGGAGTGGGAAGTGATCTTTCCTGGTGGCCTTGTTCAACTTCCTATAATCAATGCAAATTCGCCACCCTGTAACAGTTCTTGTAGGAATCAACTCATTGTTCTCATTCTTCACCACTGTCATGCCCCCTGATAAGACCCAAATCGAGCAACCATCCAAAAGCACCATCCAAGGCCAAGGAATAGCACTTCAAGGTCATGCATTGGGACGCCATGGAAAGAAGAGCATCCGGGACACAATTCGAAGTGTTTGAAGAAGCTTCAGCAAGAGGCGGACCGCCTAGGAAAGGAGGCGGACCGCCTAATGCCTGCCTGCTCTCTGGATCTGAGGAGGCGGACCAAGGAGGCGGAGCGCCTCAGTGTGTGGGGCGGAGCGCCTCAGGCTGGGCGCCTCCCCCTGTGCGAGTTTGACCGGATTTTTGACTTCAAGTCGCTATGTAATTCCTAGTATGCCCCTACGTGGCTTATGACTTTAGAACCTATTTTAAGGGTATTTTAGGCCTTTCCTTATGTCTTGAATGAGGCCTATAAATACTCCATAGCTTAGCATTATTGGGGAGCTAGTTTTGATATTATGATGAATGATTGATTGTCAATGACAATGTTCAAGAGTGGATTCTCTTTGAATGAAAACCCTTTGAGACGGTTTGAGTTTACTAGTGGATTCTAGTTGAACCCCAAACCACCCCCGATCATTCTATTTGCGAGCCCCAGGTGCGGCTCGAGGGTAGTTGCATAGTGTAGGTCCTCCTTGACACCGATACGAGGGTATTATGGAACGAGTTCTCCATAGTTACTTCGTAGGGAGTTCGAGTAGTGTCTCGCTCTTTATCTTTATTTCCGCGTTTCGTTTTTGATTCTTATCATCTTGGTATCAGAGCAAGGCTCGGGTTTTGTTTCTACAAACCCCCGACCCTTGATTCTTCGTGCCTAGGTCGATTCCTATCTTTATTTTCTTGTTCTTGTTGTTGAAAGAAGAAAATTACAAAAAAATTGAAAAATTGAAAAATCTAAAAATTTGGTGTATCTTGTTGGTTTGGATGATTTTTGATATGGGTGTTATAGATTCTTGATCGTGGATGAATCCCCGTTACTTGGGTACCAAAATTGTTGGATTTGGTGGAGTTTGAAAATTTGAAACCCCAATTGCCCTTAAACCCTTGATGAACTTGTTCTTGATGAATTTTGGCTTGATTCTTGGGTTGGATTGATGTTAGATTGAAAACTTGATATTGGGGATTGAGCTTCATTGAAAAACAAACGATTCGGTACCAATTTTGTGGGATTTGGACCTATATAACACCTACCTTGATGAATCACAATCCACTTGAAACCCTTTGATAAACCCTTGTGTTCTTGAGGAAGATGAACATGGTGAATTCGTTGTTTTCGATTGGGGTTTGTTAAAAATCATTGGGGATTGATCTTAGTGACCAAAAACAACTTTGGGTATCCTTGGATTGTGAAAACAAGTCGAAAACATCGGATTTGAGGCTTGGAAATCGACTTGAAACGAGTTTGAACTGTGCTGAAAAGTTGCAGAGGCGGAGCGCCTCAGCTCTGTGAGCTCTCTGGATTTCCTGAGGCGGAGCGCCTCCCCTGAAGAGGCGGAGCGCCTCCCCCTGTAGGTTTGCCCAGGGCGGACCGCCCACATCCTGAGGCGGGGCGCCTACTTCCTGAAGCTTGGGAATTGGGTAGAAACTTCTAGGATTCCTTGTTTTGTTGCTTGCATTGCTTCCGGTTAGTGCTATTAGAGTATAATCCTACTCGATTAGTGCTAATTACTTTGAGCTATTAGGATCATCGTGCCTTAGAAAGGAGACTAGAATTCAAAGAAGATCCGTAGTATCTTTTGATTCAAGTCCTCAATTAAAGTGCCTAGCGTTCCAATCGAGTCCCATTAACTCCACTCACCCCGGAGCGCATTTGGACTTGATAAGTTGAGTGATTGAGTTGTGGTTCGTTGGTCAACTACTTGAAGCTTTTAGACTCAAACTTGTGTGAAATATTCATCTCCCACTAAACTGAGCGAGCCGAGTGAAACAATTGTAAGGGAGTGGGTGAGGTGTTTTGCTAACGTTTGTTGCTTTTTGTAGGTACCATGGCAAACGATGGAGATGATCCTATGAAAATTCTCATGGCTACCATTATAGCCAAGTTGGAGGATATCACTTTGAGACTTGAGTCCGTCGAGAGGAACCAAGTTGAGACCGGTGAGAGGAGGACCCCGAGCGTCCAAATTGAATCCGGAGAAGGAACGAGTCATAGCACTCCTATGACTCCCGGACACTTTGTTGAGCTAAACAAGAGGTATGAACAAAGCAAAGTTGAAGCTCTACGAGAGCGTGGGTTGGGCAATCCCCGACAAGAGGGCAATCCCCTCAACTTGGGCAATCCCCAAGTAAATGCTCCACTTAGAAGACCCGTGCGGAATGTCCCACCTCTTGAACAAATTGATGAAGTTCAAGAAGAGGAGGAGTTCGGGTATGGTGATGAAGCCTATGGGTATGATGTTCCTTATCAACCTAGGAGGCAAATGCATGGGGGTCGAAACGTGGATAGGGGTAGAGGCCGAGGTCGAGGGCCACCCATGGGCTATGCTAGAGGGAATGCGAGGAGAGAGTATGTTGCTCATGATGACCATTACGGAGGCCAACCGGAGCCTAACTATGGGGTACGTGACAACAACAACAACCTCAATAGTGTCAAGCTCAATCTTCCATCCTTCAAAGGAACTTGTGATCCGGAGGCATACATGGAATGGGTACTACAAATGGAAAGAGTGTTTGATACCAATGAGATGACCGAGGAGCGAAAGGGTACATATGCTATTTCTACCTTTGAGGCCTATGCTTCTACTTGGTGGGAGTGTATGAAGAGGTCTAGGAGAAGGATGAATTTGCATTTGAATGTGACTTGGGATGAGTTGAAAGGCCTTATGAACACCAAGTACATAACTCCAAGGTATCGGCAAGAGCAACTCAAGAGGCTCTATGATCTAAAACAAGGTGTCAAATCGGTGCATGAGTACCATGATAAATTTGAAAAGATCCGGATGGCATTGGACATGGATACCGAAGGTGAAGAAGAAGCCATGATCCGATTCAAGAATGGTTTGAGCTATGGTATAGCTTCTCAATTGAGGTTGCATCATTACCTCACACTTGAAGATATGTTTGAAGCCGCAATTGATGCCGAGGCTTGGCTCAAAAGAGAGAAGTTCAAAAACAACACTCCTACCACTACAAGCAAGCCAAAAGAGTGGAAGACTCCAAATGCCAACTTTCCAAGTGCAAGTGCTAGCAACGAAGTGAAGAAGCCTTATGAGAAGACTACACCACACTTGGAAGGTAACTCTAAAACTCGTTTGAGTAATCCTATTTCCACTTCTACTCAATGTTATAAGTGTAAGGGCTTTGGGCATATTGCTAAGGAATGCACCACGAAAAGAACCATGGTTGTGGTTGGTGATTTGGTGTATGAGCAAGAGAGTGAACCCGAGGTAGAAGAGGGAATAGAGGGTGATGAGGAAGGAGATGTTGGGGAGATTGTTGCCATGGAAGAAGAAGATGATGATGCCCGTGCCTTCCTTGTTGTACGGAGGAGTCTAGGAGCCATGTGTGTGGAGGATGTTGAGACCTTACAACGAGAAAACCTTTTTCATTCCAAATGCCGAGTCATGGGTCTCATTTGTTCTATGATCATTGACTCGGGAAGTTGTGCTAATGTCATTAGCCAAACACTAGTTACCCAATTGAAAATACCTACCTTGAAGCACCCAAATCCTTATAGGCTACAATGGCTTAGTGAGTGTGGTGAGTTGAGGGTGGTTAAGCAATGTTTGATCAAGTTCAAGGTTGGGAACTATGTGGATGAGCACATGTTCGATGTTGTGCCTATGCAAGCATGCCACCTTCTCTTTGGTAGGCCATGGCAATTTGATCGACGTGTGGTTCATAATGGCCATGCCAACACCTATACGGTGATGCATGAGGGAAAAAAGTTCGTGCTTCAACCCCTAACTCCCAAGCAAGTGAATGATGACTACAAACTCATGAAGGAGTTGAGGGAAAGGGCTAAAGCCAAGTCACCCATTGTACTTGAACCCGAGGCAAACAATTTCATTGTTTTGCCAATGCATGATGAAAATGGGAGTCACTCCACTCCGATTGAGAGAGAAAAGATAGAGAGAAGTGAGGGAGTGACCGGTGGCAATCCAAGAGAGGAAAAAGGAGAGGATTTGAGGAGTGATGTGAGCGGATTGTCACCACAAACTACACTTGACCATGAGGTAAAATTGAGAGAGATGAGGGGTGAGGAAGGAAAAATTGAGAGTGAGAGCACCCATTGTTCTAACCCTTCTTTATCTTCTATCTCTTCTTGTGAAAGTTCTTGTGTAGGTACAATTGAAGACAAGTCATTGGAGCCTCAATGCGAGCTTCATGAAGGAGGAGTTGCATATGACACTTCAAATCTTGTGAGTGATCAAGAAAGTACTACAAATGTAAGTGTTGCTTCACCTTTTCATGAGCCTACTAGCTACTTGTCTTGTAATGAGTCAACACTAGTTGGTGTTTTTGATGCGTCTAGTGAGTATACCACTAGTGAAGGGTCTAGTTGTCAACTTGAGGGTGCTTGTGAAACACTAGTTGAGAGGGATGCTATGCCACATCATGATGTGAGCTCATTGTTCATTGAACCCCTCCCTAGTGTAGATTTGATAGTTGACCATGATGGTGACCTTTGCTATGACACACCGCCAACCTTTGACATAGGGAAAGATGAGGTAGTTGACCATTCCCTAATTGATATGCTTCTATTTGGTGGACCAATGTGTTGTGGTGATGATGGTCTTGTCCTTGAGGAGTCCAAATTGCATAAATTGGACAAGGTTGTTCGTGATGACTCCTCAAGTGAACCTAGTCTTGATAGCTCGTCTATGTTTTATCATGATAGTGAGATGCATATTTTTACCAATCCCTTATTTGAAGGCATTCTCACTAGTGGATATGACTTGTATCGGACTAGGGTGGGTGGTCAAATGGAACCCCCATGGTGTGAAGGGTTTGACCCCTTAGGCAACCCATTGCTTGAAAATGTGGGTGAGGTAGATGGTTCTTTGAGTGACCCTACTATTGCTAGTTTGGGTTATGATGAAGAAGAATCCATCATCAACACCTTCCTTGAGAGCTTGACTTTTGAGGAGGGTTGCCTAGTTGATGAAATGGGAGGGAAAGAGGAATCCCTTGGTGTGAGTAGGTATGCTCTAAAGAAGGGGAGTGGAGTGCTTGATCCTACTTGTAGGGTGGGCTATTTGACTCACTCCACTCCACATGTTGATCACACCTCGAGGATAGGTTGCTATGTTGATCTTGAGCTTAAGGTTCAAGGGGATTTTGGTAGCTTGATCTTGCATTTCCCATCTCCCCATGACCTCTTTGCTCATTATCTTGTTGAGTGCATGTTGATCTTTAACCAAGTGCTTATGGTTCTCTTTGGAGACTTGATATTTATGATGGTTATTGACGCTTGGTTATATCACAAGAGTGTGTTTTCCACACTTCTTGCACTAACCTACTTTCAAAGTGGGACATTTGCTTGTTTTCGCTTGTCGTTGCTTGTAGGTTCTAAGCTCCATGCTAAGGCGGGGAAGATCTTGGAAGAAGCCTATGCCAAAGTGACGATCAAGAAGGACAAAGGAGGAGATTCTTGGCCACCCCGAAGAGTTGATAGAGCCATGAGAGACCAAGCCTTGATTTCGAGGACGAAATCCTCTCAAGAAGGGGAGGATGATAAGACCCAAATCGAGCAACCATCCAAAAGCACCATCCAAGGCCAAGGAATAGCACTTCAAGGTCATGCATTGGGACGCCATGGAAAGAAGAGCATCCGGGACACAATTCGAAGTGTTTGAAGAAGCTTCAGCAAGAGGCGGACCGCCTAGGAAAGGAGGCGGACCGCCTAATGCCTGCCTGCTCTCTGGATCTGAGGAGGCGGACCAAGGAGGCGGAGCGCCTCAGTGTGTGGGGCGGAGCGCCTCAGGCTGGGCGCCTCCCCCTGTGCGAGTTTGACCGGATTTTTGACTTCAAGTCGCTATGTAATTCCTAGTATGCCCCTACGTGGCTTATGACTTTAGAACCTATTTTAAGGGTATTTTAGGCCTTTCCTTATGTCTTGAATGAGGCCTATAAATACTCCATAGCTTAGCATTATTGGGGAGCTAGTTTTGATATTATGATGAATGATTGATTGTCAATGACAATGTTCAAGAGTGGATTCTCTTTGAATGAAAACCCTTTGAGACGGTTTGAGTTTACTAGTGGATTCTAGTTGAACCCCAAACCACCCCCGATCATTCTATTTGCGAGCCCCAGGTGCGGCTCGAGGGTAGTTGCATAGTGTAGGTCCTCCTTGACACCGATACGAGGGTATTATGGAACGAGTTCTCCATAGTTACTTCGTAGGGAGTTCGAGTAGTGTCTCGCTCTTTATCTTTATTTCCGCGTTTCGTTTTTTATTCTTATCACCCCCTTTCTTAGGAACACATTGCACTGGACTCACCCACTTGCTGTCAGAGATAGGAAAAATTATACCAGTATCCAGCCACTTGATAACTTCTTTCTTTACCACCTCCTTCATGATTGGATTTAGCCTCCTCTGCTGCTCTATGGATGGTTTATGATCTTCCTCCAAGAGAATTTTATGCATGCAGAAAGAAGGACTAATCCCTCTAATATCAGCAATAGTCCAGCCAATAGCTCTCTTGCGCTCTCGCAATACTCGCAACACCTTCTGAACCTGCACATCAGACAACAAAGAAGAAAGGATCACGGGCAAGGTATTACCTTCACCCAAATAAGCATAACGTAAATGTGCGGGTAAAGGTTTGAGCTCAAGATTAGGAGCTTTCTCAATAGACGGTTTAGCAGGAGCTAAGGTCAACGGTCTATCAAGCTCCTCAAATTTCTTCCACCCTGGGATGAATCTACTCTGCATATTAAGAACCTCCACAAATTCTTCAGTATCTTCATCCTTCAGGATATCATCATCACATAAGAGTGCCCTTTCCAAAGAATCAACATTAGAAGCCAAGAATGACCTCTCATCAGCAGTCAACTCATCATCTATTACCTTTACCATGGACAACTCTTCATAATGAGAAGGAAGCTGGGTAGCTCTGAACACATTAAACACAGCTTCTTCCCCATTTACCTTCATGATCATCTTGCCAGCTCTGACTCTAATAACAGCATCAGCAGTAGCCAAAAATCCTCTTCCCAAGATGAGAGGAACCTCAGGATCAGCTTCATAATCAAGAATAATAAAATCAACGGGTAATATGAACTGACCCACTTGTACAAGCACATCCTCAATAATCTCCTCAGGGCATGTCAAAGATCTATCAGCAAGCTGCAAGGTCACAGTAGTGGGTCGTGGCTCACCCAGGCCTAGCTTCCTAAAAACTGAAGAAGGCATCAAATTCACACTAGCACCCAAATCACATAAAGCACGACCAACCTCATGTTCCCCAATTTTCAAAGGGATGGTAAAACTGCCCGGGTCTTTCAATTTCTGCGGAAGCTTGCTTCTAACTCTGGAACTGCACTCCTCAGTAAGTGCAACTGTCTCAAACTCAGTCAATCTTCTCTTGTTAGCAACAATATCCTTGATGTATTTAGCATATTTGGGAACATCCCGCAAAAGCTCCACCAAAGGAATATTTACCTGAATTTGACTCAATATCTCCAAAAATTTCTTGCATGCTGCATTAACTTTTTGCTTCTGAAGTCTCTGCGGGAAAGGTGGTGGTGGTCTCACAATAGCAGACTCGGGCTGCTTTTCAATTACCTTTTCTGCTTCTTTTTCCACCTCCCTATCAACATTTGGCTCTAACTCACCAACAGGCTTCTTTGGCTTTGGGGGAACTTCCTCCAGTGCTCTTCCATTCCTCAAAGTCACTGCTTGCACAAATTCTCTCGGATTCTTCTCTGTATCACTCGGTAAAGCACCCCGAGGTCTATTATTTTGTGCTCCAGCAAGCTGCCCCAATTGTCTTTCAAGATCTTTCTGTGCATTGCTCAAATCTTTTATTGTTTGTGCCTGAGATGCTGACTCATCAATGAGCTTTTGCTGCCCTGCAAGAATTTTCTTGAGCATATCCTCCATAGTATTAGACTGCTGTGGCTGAGCCTGAGACTGTGATCCCTGCTGTGGTGCATTGTTTTGATTAAATTGGGCTCTCTCATTACCCTGAAACTGCTCACGGGTATCTCTCCAAGAAAAATTTGGGTGATTACGCCAATCCGTGTTATAATTATTACCATACTGATTTCGGTTTTGGCCCTGTGATCTGTTCTGATTACCCACATAATACACTGATTCTGGGTTAGAGGGACAAACCTCAGTGCTACGATCCTCACCACATACCTCACAAAAGGCCTGAACTTGCTGCACTGGAGCTGGTTGTGGCTTTGCTTGGAGAGCCAGCTTGCTGATTTGATTGGAAAGTGCATCCATCTTTGCTCGCAACTCTGTGATTCCATCTAGTTGAAGTACCCCAGCAGCTTTCTGTGTAGCCGCTCTGCTAGCCCCCTCACTAAATATATTAGCTCTGCCATCACCCTGCCAATCAGGATTGCTCTGTGAAAACTTATCAAGTAAGTCATAGATCTGTTCAAAATTTAAGGCCAACACTTGGCCTCCAGCAGCAGCATCAACCACAATCTTAGTCTGTTGGTTCAATCCCTCAACAAAAGTGTGTGCAATAACTTCATTAGTTTGATTGTGGTGAGGACAATCTCTCAATAACGCCTTAAATCTCTCCCAGGCTGCATATAATGATTCGCCTTCAAACTGCCTGAAGGATAAAATTGCACTCCTCAACCTGGCCGTCTTAGCCGACGGATAAAACTTAGCCAAGAATTTCTTAGCTAAATCCTCCCAAGTAGTGATAGACCCAGGCTTTTCAGCCTTTAACCACTTCCTTGCTGTCCCAATCAATGAAAATGGGAACAAAGTCATTCGCACATAATCAGTAGGCACACCTGTCGGTGTATAAGTATCACTGATCTCCAGAAAGTTCTGCAAGTGTTGCTGCGGATCTTCATGCAGGAGTCCACTATATTGCCCCGTCACATGCAGCAACTGAATCATGCCGGGCTTGATCTCAAAGTTCCCAGTAATAGCAGGCTTCACAATACTTGACTCTACTCCTTTCAGACTAGGAAGAGCCACATCTCGCACTGCTACTGTTTGTTCTTCAGCCATTTCAACAGGAAGATATGCAAGTACGATTGCTAATGCTTCTCGATCTCTCGCTTCTTTCCTTGTCTTCCTCAAGGTTCTTTCAGGCTCGGGATCAAAAGGTGCGAGTGATTCGTCCTTTTTGTTCCTTTGCATTCAAAACCTATTGCCTGAAACAGCACAAGAAACTCAACAAAAAATTAAACCTGAATAGCAATTAAGTAATTGTGCAAAAGTAATTAGTCCGTAATTAGTCCCCGGCAACGGAGCCAAAAACTTGTTGCTCCCAAACGCACACGCAAGTATACGCGGTCGCCAAGTAATAAAGTGACAAAGTCGAGTATCGTTCCCACGAGGACTATGCAGACTAGTGCTTAATAAACAATTCCTGAACAAACTATCCAGGGGTCTTTTTCCAATGGTAGTAAGAGTTTTTATACTAAAGTGCAGTAATTAAAGTGCTGGAATGTAATCAAGCAATGGGGCAAAACTTTGGTTGTTAACAATATCAAGAGAGCGATCCAGGGTTAGAATTACGAACAATCCAGTTGATGTATTCAATTGATTTCACTTCTTAAATCCCGGGTTACTAACTGACAGGTTAATTGTAATTATGAAAACCTTTCAGTTCTTCACAATCTATGCAAGCTACTCTAATCCCTGTATGTCTACGGGTTAAATCACATGCACGCATTAACGATCCTGTAATTAGTTAAACTAGGCAAGCAAGTATATGTCTATCCTACCCGCGAATTGATTCCCCGATGCCCGGGTTCACAAACTAGTTCTATTCTTCCTTATTACGTAATTAGATTCTCTCTTTCGAGTTCAACCCAAAAACCATAGATGATGTATAACTATCGAGCTCTAACAATTATACAAGTTAAATCAAGGAAGAATAAGTAACCCGTTATGGGATTCAATCAATGGAAATCAATCTTCAACAATCAACTTTCATGTAAATTCTAACCCCAGAACGTTAGGAAATTAGCCACACATATTCATAATCACAAGGTAAAGCTTTGGTGTAATAATGAAGTAATTGATGTAATAGATGAAAGATTTGGGAATAACCCTTGTTCAATGAAGTGTGTAGCTCTCAATATTGCTCCAAAGTCAAGAACTCCCTTCAAAAACTAAGTAATAAACTATTTATATTGTTTCCAAACCCTTGTACATAAGTTAATCCCAAAACTAGAAGGAATAGGAAGTAAAATCGCGCATAAGGGGCGCTATAACGGGCGCCCCGCGCCCCGAAAAGCGGAACCACAACCAGAGGACGCCCCAGCCTTCGTGCTATGGCCATGCGTCGCAGGCCCAAATGCGCCAGCCACCGCGCGCTACAGGCTGCGCGGCGCGTGGGCCATGGCGCCAAGCCATTTTCCTGTTCGTTTGCTCTTTTTCTCGTTCCGTGTTGTGCCTTTGTGTGCTCGATCCAATCTTCAATCATCATCAAATCAATTCATGCTCAATCAAGCTTCGAAACGCTCCAAATGTATCGCGTAACGACCTACACACGAACAACACAACAGCAGCGTAAAACCATATTCACAAGCCACCAAACAAGTGCAAAACAAGCTCAAATGTGCGGAAATATTAAGGAAAAGTAGGCATAAAATGCCGAACATCAATGGGCTTGCCACGTTCTAGGGGGGGCCATGATAGCATTTATGTTGTCGTGGATAGGTTCTCCAAAATGGCTCACTTCATTCCTTGTAAGAAGTGTGATGATGCACAACATGTTGCCTCTTTGTTCATTGACAATGTCTTGAAATTGCATGGTGTGCCTCAAACCATTGTAAGTGATAGGGACACTAAGTTCCTAAGCCACTTTTGGAGGAGTTTGTGGGGTGCCCTTGGCACCAAGCTCTTGTTTTCTACGTCCCACCACCTACAAACGGATGGGCAAACCGAGGTGGTAAACTGGACTTTGGGTGCCCTTCTAAGGGCCATGACCCGAGGTAAGGCCGGGACGTGGGTTGAAAAATTACCTCTCATGGAGTTTGCCTACAATCGTACTTTGCATAGCTTGATTGGCATGACTCCATTTGAATGTGTGTATGGTTTTAATCCCTTGATTCCCCTTGATCTAACCCCTTTGCCAAGGGAAATGGTTGCTAATTTTGAAGGGAAAAGCCGAGCAAAGGCTATGATTGAGCTCCATGCTAAAGCCAAGAAGAACTTGGAGGAAGCCTATGCCAAGGTTGCTTCCAAGAAGAACAAGGGAAGGAAGAAGCTTGAGCTCAAAAAGGGAGATTGGGTGTGGGTGCACTTCCGCAAAGAAAGGTTTCCAAACCTTAGGAAAGGGAAGTTGGCACCCCGTGGAGATGGTCCTTTTCAAGTGCTTTACAAGATCAACAACAATGCCTATGTGATTGATCTACCCGGTAAGTACAATGTGTCTAATACTTTTAATGTGACTGACTTGACCCCTTGTGATGTAGGAGATGGTGATGCCGGAGAGGAGGAAGCCATGGTTTCGAGACGAAACCTTCCCAAGAAGGGGAGGATGATGCGGGGCATATGACCTCAAGGCCGTTCACTCGAAGTCAAGCTAAGTTGATTTAAGACACCCATCTTCATTTGACTTGGAGGGACATGGAAGGAGGCTCCGAGAGTAGCTCGAAGATCATGCTTTTGAGCACCATGGATGGAGGACCATTTGGGCTCCAAGGGGATCCACCCCAAGCTCATTTTGAGCCTCTTACACAAGTTCCAAAATGAGGCGGAGCGCCTTTCAAAATCCAGAGAGCTGAACTTTAGAAGGCGGAGCACCTCAGCAGGAGGCGGAGCGCCTCATCAGCAGGAGGTGGAGCGCCTCAACTTGGAGGCGGAGCGCCTCAACTTGGAGGCGGAGCGCCTCCCCCTGTGACAGCATGCGGGATATTTTAGTTCTTTTTGCATGAACTTCCAACTATAGCCCTGCGTGGCCTTATTTGTTTTAACCCACTTTGGGGGTATTTTAGACCTTTTATTATGACTAAGTGAAGCCTATAAATACTTCACGAAGCCTCCTCAAATATTAGCTTACCTTTGAATCTTATGAATGAAGAATAGAGTTTATCTCTTTTTATGAAGAAACCCTTTCTTGGTTGCTTGAATTCACTAGCGGATCCTAGTTGAGTCTTGAACCGAAACCCGATCATTCTACTTGCGAGTCCCGGGTGCGACTCGAGGGTGGTTGCATAGTGTAGGTCCTTCTAGACGCCGATTTGGGGGTATCTCGGGACAAGTTCCCCGGGGTTACTTCGAAGGGAGTTCGAGAAGTGTCTCGCTCTCCTATCTTTATTGTTTTGTCGTATTGATCCTTATCAGTCCCGCACCGACGAAGGGTCATTATTGCATATACTTCCCGGTTGGCAATGAGAGTCCCGCACCGGTGAAGGGTCATCATTACATATACTTCCCGGTAATCGATGAGAGTCCCGAGCCGGTGAAGGATCATTATTTCATATATCTCCTGGTAGACGATGAGAGTCCCGCGCCGGAGATAGGTATCAGGCATATGTGACTGTATTGTATCATACCGTATTCATCACATCTCATTGCACCGCATACTGACTATTGTGTGTATTGAGTTGTGTATTATGTATGCGGTATGTACACCATGTTGTGGACATATCTCAGTTTGCCTATATATTTCTGGCTCGTATTCAAGGTTGCGGGGATCGGGTTGCACGCTGCAACGGTATAAATATATGGATCGGGTTGCACGCCGCAACGGTATAAATATATGGATCGGGTTGCACGCCGCAACAGGATGAATATATATGGATCGGATTGAGCGCCGCAATAGGATGAATATATGAATCGGGTTGCACGCCGCAACAGGATGTATTTTTGATTGTTGATGTGTTCGGGATACCTATATGTTTTGGTTATCTTACGTCCCTGGTTGTTGATAAGTTTGTCATTCCATACGTGTTTCTAGTTATTATCTGGCTCTGTCTTTTTATAATTTAAATAAGAGAAATTTTATTTATCTGTTTCTCCTCCCTGGCTAGCTATCCTATTCTTTGAGGTGGCTAGTCTGCCCCACTTATTGAGTCCTTTTGACTCACCCTTTTTTGTTGTTTGTTTCTTGTCTATCTATTTCGTTTCGGCAGGTTCGCTCCAGGATTTAGTTTGCCACGTTGTGCAGGAGCGAAGACGACTTCTGCTGTCAGGGTGAGCCAGCTTTTATTCCGGATGGCCACCAGTTTATTGTTCATTATTTCAGTTGCATTTTGGTCCCTTCAGTAGGTATCTGTCTTCTTTTGCACTCTTAGATGTCTGGTCTGGATAGCCCTAAACCTAGCATGTTGGGTAGTCAGCTTTAATTTCTTTTGTACAGCTTAGAGGTATCAGTATGTCTGTATTTTTATTTTAAGTCTTGTCCTTATTTGTAAATTGTTATATTTATTTTCCTGATTTAATTGGTAAGGGTTCGCCCGACGGGTTTACGGGAGAATGTCGGGTGCCCGTACGGCCTAACCGGATTCCGGGTCGTGTCAGTTGGTATCAGAGCCCAGTTTAGAGTCTATCCAGACTAAGACAGTGTCAAGTAGAGTCTCACTGATGGGTACGTAGACGTCTGTACTTATCTACGAGAGGCTATGATGGCATCTAGGAAGTTTCACTTCCTTCTTTTCTAATCGTGCGTCGGTCTAGGATGCAAAAGTATTTTCGTTAATTCGTTCATGGTAAGTGTGAATCATCGTGTGACAAATCAGCAAACGGTATGTGTTCAAGACGATGCAGTCTAGCCTGGGGTTAGCACTGACGAAGCCCCGAAAGTTTTTAATCGTGCTGGCGATCTAATTACGGAGGTCCCAGTTGTACGAGCTCGCGTTGGGCAAGGGAGCAAGGCCTTGTAGTTCTCTTGGCTTTCTATGATGCTTTACGAGAATCTTGGCGACGCAGATACCGCAAGAACCAATTATTCGCTAGGCAGCTTATCTGGTCGCTGCACATGCAGATGTTCGGACTTAGAGAGCACTCGCTCCAGTTCTTGATGTTGCCCTAGTAAAATATGTTCCACAGGCAGCATGTGTTGCGCCACTAATTGTTCTGGCTGGTTAGCCAGACGAGGTAACAGTTCAGTCCGAGTGCCCATAGAGGTTGAATTATTTTACACGGTTGAACCTTCCGATATTCTTAAGCAATGCATCAGATAAACCTCGTGATTTTTTTTAAAATAAAATGATGTCAGCATATCTTTCAGGCTCTTGATTATATCGAGCGGTATGGTGTTGATTATTCTTCTTTCCAGTTTCAGGGGTCCAGCCTTGAATTGGTGGGCCGCTCTCTTATTAGCTGACTTGGTTCGGTTTTTGTTTTAGATTCGCGGAAAAGTTCCTTTCGAGTAGCGAACGAGATGAAAAGTGTTGTCAGTTTGAGTGGATTAGACAGGGTAGCCTGTCGGTTAGCCTGTTGGTGTTTCAGAATATGAGATTAAATTCTATAGAATTGCTGAATATACATTAGAACTAGTCCATGAGCGTTTCGAGAGATTCAAATATTTATTGATGACCTTTCTCCTTCTTTTAGATCCCAGATGGCTCGAAAAATTGAGGTTGGGACTTCAGTTGATGTCGTTGTTGATATTGCTCAAAGGTATTAGGCATAAGTTAGAGGGGAAGAGTTAGAGAGGGAGAGCAAGAGATCTCGTGGCCCTAGTGGGCAACCATGGTACCTCATTTGGAGGTAAGAGTTCTGATTATATTGGGAGGTCACCTTCCCGGTTATCTCAGCATGTGTCACGCGACTCTTAGAGTGCGCCAGTAGTTCGTCAATATCAGACCCAGTTTTTCTCTTTGTAGCTATCAACAATCTGTCCAGCTTCCATTTTCACTGAAAAGGTGTTATTATTGTCGCGAGCATGTCATCTTTGGTGGATTTCTCCCTTACTCCGGCAAGTAGGCAGTCGTTCTTTCTCATGTCATCATGCACTTGCATAGTCGCAGGCGATTTCATTTAGATCTTAATCAGCCGGAGAAATACCACCATCCAGTAGAGGTTGAGAATGTGGTGGCAGTGGTTCTTCAGAAGATAATTATCAGTGTAGCGGCTTAACTTCCAATCTAGCAGGCCCAAGTATTTCGTCTTCCCTTATAGGTGAGTAAGATTTAATTCTTCCGATCGATCTAGAAATGGTTTGTCTTGTCATGTTTCCATATTTTCTTTAGATATCATAGTCTATTAAGAATCGGGTATGGTAGAGGGGTGAGCTTCTAGTATGATTTATTCAGGAAATTTGTGAGACCCTACTAGTTTTTTTCGTATAAATGTGAGAGATTTGGGAGTGAGTGGCGGTATTTTCTGCTTGGCATATTGTTGTGCCACCTTCTCTTATTATGCCTAGTCAATCTACCTCTCTTTTTGAAATTTTGTGTTGGTAGGATGATGGGATTCTTACCCATCACCATCAGAATGCATCATTGTTTCTTCTGGTGTAAAGTGATTAGTAAGCAATACCCGATCTACATATCTCTTCATGGTTCAAGGCGCTAGCAGAGTCATGTTATTCTATGAGCTTGTCTCGGTTATAACAGGGTTTCTGGTAAATTGTTAGAGTTTCCTTCTTATTGGGAGGTCAAATTGGCATGGGTATTGTTCGTATGTTTCTTCAATTGCGATTCTTGGGCTACCTTGACTCGTAAGTAGTCTAGCTCTGGTAGCCAAATAAATAAGACAATGAGCTTCATAAAGATCTAAGTATTTCTATCCTCAGTTTATTGACATCTCTTCTTCTTTCGACATTAGTGAGCTTAGGCGATCAGTAACCTATTGTGATGTTCCCTGTGTTGTGCCAGAGTGCATGTCAAGGTAACCGGGTAAGCATATTATTGTTTAGGTTGAAAATCAGGACAGTGGTGCTGTCCAGACATTCTATCTGCGGATTTGTTATGTCATCCAGTTGTCTCATCTTGTTATCCGCTTAACATGTTTATGTTATCAGTTTATCCAGGTATCTATTCCCATGTATAGTATAGTGTTGGTTCTATTTTTGCGGATCATCCAGTTTCAGGGGAAACTCTGCCGAATTTTTATATAGAAGTACCATCCATCAGGCGGTGGTATTTACGGCAAAGGTATGGAGTTGTGAACTCGAGAGTTGCAGCTGTTTGGCAACTCAAAAGGGTAGTTGGTAGCTTAGGTCTGCCTACGTTCCGCTTTTAGCTAAATCTTCTTTAGTCCAGCAGACTGTGCGAGGATGGTTATTCCTATTTAAATAGCTGCATGAGTTTGTGCTTTAAGTGGAGGAGTCTTCCTCCAAATACTGAATGGTAATACTAAAATCAATTGAGATATTGTATAGTGCATTCGTAAAAATAATATAGCTTGCGTCAAATCTTCTATAGTGTGTAGTAACAAGATACTTCCAAAGCTTTCCCTATTGCATCAAGCGTGAGCTAATTTTTAGTTCCATCGACATGTTCTATATCAAAAGGTATATCGAAGGGATGATTATCGACTGAATCATGTTAACTCATTCAAAGTTTAGTGTATCTTTGCTTCGAAAATATAGAACTCTCTTTTCGTGATCGAGGAAGAATCAGCTTAGTTAGAATAAGCTGTGTAATGGTATTATCATATTATCTAGATATATTTTATTCCAAAAGTTCGATATGCGTGTTATAATTATGATCCTGTAATCAGGAAATAATACCCGTGGAGTAGCTTATGAAGGTCGTTCAAATTTTTCTTTAGATTTAGGCTCGTTCGAGGACAAACGAGAGTTTAAGTGGAGGAGAATGAAACGACCTCGGTCAGTCGTTTAGGAAGTTAAGACTTCGATTGGCGTGCCGATACTTTTAAAATACTCGTAATATCTATTAGGACCTGTCTGTAAAATTTGTTCTAGATCAGACCTCATTTGGTTGGCATCGGAAGAAGGTTTCGATTTTATTATCGATAAATATTAAAAAGGGATTTTCGAGCTCGGTTTTGCGAATGATTTCGAAATCCGAAAGCGCCGTTAGGTTCGTATGATTATTTTTTATTTTTGTGAACTTTCGAAAGTGAATCTCGATGTTGTTCGGCTAGTTTCCGCTAAAATGCCGAAAGTAAATAATTTGACTTTTTCTATTTAAATTCGCATCTTGAGTTTCGAGAGTCCAATTTGAGATCCGCCTTCGCGAGTATATTACATATATTTTTTGTAACTGGTATGCAAAAGTTGAAAATTAATTCGAATATCATAGGGTTCCGTTTTAATTTTCATCGCGAAAAGAAAATAAAAGAAAATAAAAATGAAAAAGTAAAAGACAAAAAAGGCAAAGCATATAGAAGCAGGCAGTGGGCTAAGATCCCACATTTCATAAATGAGCAGAGAACGAGCAAAACAAAGACAGAAACGAAAACAACGAGTTTTTGAGAATTAGAGACAGCGAAAAAAATATCAGAAAATGAGAAAAGAGCCGGAAAAGGATAGAATTTTCACCTGGAAACATCCAGGTAATGATGTTAATTCATTATTTGAGTTTATTACGTGTGTTTGAATATATTTTGACGGTAAAAATTAGGATATTAGATATCGTTTTAATAAGTTCAACTGATAGTTTAAAGAGTCAATTGGACCCCGATAATGGAATTAATTATATATTCGTACTCAGTGAGTTATGGGCAATATATAAATATAATTTATTTAGGGTTTGGTTACGTGACCTTAAACCCTGTACATAGGCCTGGCCTGCGTATTGCGTATGCCAATAGGGTATCAGGTTCCTAACTGGATTGCCCTAAGATGTGAGGAATGAAGCCTTTAGCCTTATGTGATATATTTTTCTGGTTATTGAACACAGTGGGACCGTTTGGAAATGAATCCAAAGGACAAAGCGGTTATCGAATGGCTGTACTAACTTTGTAACAAGGTAAGTGTTTATATCCATTTCTTTGGAGGCACCTGGTCTCGTGGTTTTTCTACCACGTGTTTCCTTACGTGTGTAGCTGCCGATAGGCATACTCATTATGCCTTAGCTTGAATTTACATTGTATATTATATGTTATGCCCTGTTGTTGGTATTGCATTGAACATATGAGCATTGCAATCTGGTTTTGAGCATTGCAAATACTTTTCGGTTGGCGATGAGAGTCCCGCACCGGCGAAGGGTCATTATTGCATATACTTCCCGATTGGCGATGAGAGTCCTGCACCGGCGAAGGGTCATTATTGCATATACTTCCCGGTTGGCGATGAGAGTCCCGTACCGGCGAAGGGTCATTATTGCATATACTTCCCGGTTGGCGATGAGAGTCCCGCACCGGTAAAGGGTCATCATTATTACATATACTTCCCGGTAATCGATGAGAGTCCCGAGCTGGTGAAGGGTCATTATTGCATATATCTCCTGGTAGACGATAAGAGTCCCACGCCGGAGATAAGTATCAGGCATATGTGACTGCATTGTATCATACCGTATTCATCACATCTCATTGCACCGCATACTGACTATTGTGTGTATTGTATTGTGTTTTATGTATGCGGTATGTACACCATGTTGTGGACATATCTCAGTTTGCTTATATATTTCTGGCTCGTATTCTGGGTTGCGGGGATCGGGTTGCACGCCGCAACGAAATAAATATATGGATCGGGTTGCACGCCGCAACGATATAAATATATGGATCGGGTTGCACGCCGCAACGGTATAAATATATGGATCGAGTTGCACGCCGCAACGGTATAAATATATGGATCGTCTTGCACGCCGCAACAGGATGAATATATATGGATCGGGTTGCACGCCGCAACAGGATGAGAATATATGAATCGGGTTGCACGCCGCAACAGGATGTATTTCTTATTGTTGATGTGTTCGGGATACCTATATGTTTTGGTTATCTTACGTTCCTGGTTGTTGATAAGTTTGTCATTCCATACGTGTTTCTAGTTATTATCTGGCTCTGTCTTTTTATAATTTAAATAAGAGGAATTTTATTTATCATTTTCTCCTCCCTGGCTAGCTATCCTATTCTTTGAGGTGGCTATTCTGCCCCACTTATTGAGTCTTTTTGACTCAACCTTTTTTGTTGTTTGTTTCTTGTCTATCTATTTCGTTTCGGCAGGTTTGCTCCAGGATTTAGTTTGCCACGTTGTGCAGGAGCGAAGACGACTTCAGCTGTCAGGGTGAGCCAGCTTTTATTCCGGATGGCCACCAGTTTATTGTTCATTATTCCGGAGGTATCTGTCTTCTTTTGTACTCTTAGATGTCTGGTCTGGATAGCCCTAAACCTAGCATGTTGGGTAGTCAGCTGTAATTTCTTTTGTACAGCTTAGAGGTATCAGTATGTCTGTGTTTTTATTTTAAGTCTTGTCCTTATTTGTAAATTGTTATATTTATTTTTCTGATTTAATTGGTAAGGGTTCACCCGACGGGTCTAGGGGAGGATGTCGGGTGCCCGCACGGCCTAACCGGATTTCGGGTCGTGTCAGCATAGATTATTTATTTATTTATTTATTTTTGTGATTCAGGTGTAGACCATGACTTTTTGTTAACTTCGGTATGTATTGATCTCACAAATTGTTTGAGCACCTCTTGGAGTCTGTTATTAGTATAAGTGGAAAAAAAATAGGATTGAACGTAGTGAGGATATAGAACAATATTCACATGATTGATGCTACAGTACTTGGGATGGCATCCAATTATGTTGTTCCTTCTTTATTTTAATACATGTTTTCTTTTTTAGTCTTAATTAAATATATAGTGTTGAAAATTCAATTACGTATCAGATACTTCATACAAAATAAAGCGGAGTACAAAAAATTTGAAGGTAAGATACATTAATAATATCGGTTAAGTTCTACAATTTCTTCTCTTCTTTTCTACAAATGTTTTCCTTCTTTTGCTGAGAGAGTTTTGCAGGAAGAAGCTCATGAGCTGCTTATGACTTTTGCAGCTGCTCCCATGCACGCAGACCGAAGATCTTACTTGTCCTGGACAAGTACGTAGAGATCTTCATGAAAGGTTATGTTGCATTGTTTTCCTTCGAATTGCTTAAAAGTTTCTCTAATTTTTCTGGTTGCTTCTGCCTTTACTAGGCTTCACAATAGCTCCCCCATTTCTTTTCCAATTCCTTCTTTTCGTTCTACTTAGGTGGAGCAATCCGAACTCTCAATAGAATATAAAAGAGGACCACAGGCCTATCAACTGTTATTTGTAGACTAAATTGGTAAGACTCCATCCTATAAACCTTAGCTTTATTATGGGAAAAATGTTTGAAACTACAGCTGTGCCACCAACCAATTTTCAGTGGCCTTCATGAATCCAAAGAAATGATATCTCTTTGCGACTACCATGACCAATTCCTTTTTGGAAAGATGAAAACATCTTTCTGTAAGTACAAGAAGTGGTCTCCCAACATATTTACTATTAATTAAGTTCATTTTTTCGCAAAATTAATGGTCTTTTCGTGCTTATTTTGTAGATTTGGTGGTTTTAAGTCTCAAAAGAGGATCTAGAGATTAGTTTATCACTTTGTAAAGTTCACAAACTGAATTTATTGATGCATACTCTCATTATTTTCCATCCCAACTGGAATCCTAATTCTTATATTTTTGTTTCTTTTCTTTATGTCTAGGGTGATACAATCCTCTGCTAAGGGATAAAAAGGATGGTAAAAAATGAATGGTATGATTTTCATTGATCAAATCACCACAATCACTACTTTGGACTATTTCGAAAGATGATAAATCTATCTATTAACCAACATGTTGACGAGCTGCAGTATGCCTTCAAGATTATCTTTTATGATGCAGCCAGTAAGGCTGACGGAAGTTTTCTCCAAGCTTTTCACTTAAATATTGGAGAAGTTTGTTTTGTTTGCAAGCCTCGCAGGGTAATAATGTTGAGAAGTTTATAGTGCAGTATGATCTTAGCAACATAAATAGATAAATTATGGCTCAGAGTACAATAACAGGTCGTAAAGATCAAGAAAATGAACTACTTTTGCTCAAAGCGAACGCAAAGCTGAGAACAACTTTGAAATGTACATATGCAACTAAATTTCATGCATAACGTATCAGTTTAAACATATGAAAGGTATTTCAATCGATACAGTTTAGTTTTACGAGGCATTTTCCTTGTCCAGTTTTGCATATATTACTTACTTTAATTTGTTATGTTCATGAGCAGTTTATAATAACTCCTTTGTGCTACAATGGACTGTTCAGATTAACTAGGTTGTTATATCAACAGAAGAATCACAGTTGTTTCAACATTGAGGGTCACTTAAGGATTTTGAAGTAGTTATTGAATTGCTTGATTGTCTACCAAAAATTGATGATCATAGTCTCCCAAGTTGGGAGGAAGAGTGATTGAGTCAAACAAAAATAGTAAAATAGATGAATATATATCAAAAAAATTATTAACAAGTAGAAATAGTAGTAGTAGGTTACCAAATTTAAAAAAAAAGAAAAAGAAAAAGAAAATTACCTGTAAAATGGAAGTAGGGAGAGAGAACAGAGCCACAAATTGTGTACAGAGCCTTCTACGGTGGCTGATCTTCGTACTCCTCGTAAAATAACATCGAAACTGTTAGTTTTATGAAGTAATAAAACATTGGAAAATCATTCCTTAACGGAAACAGTTTTTTTCCACACACTTCGAAAGTTTTGTTAAGAAACCTTTGGTGTCTTTTTTTTTTTTACATTTTCAGGTTAATATGACAAAAAATTACGATTCGATTTACTCTTAAATTTGATACATAGGTGAGGGGTTAAATTACCTTTAGGGTAGAGGAGATCTCCTTTTACCTTGTTGCCTGGCAAGACTCTGAAGTCGAAAAGTAAGAAGAGTTTGATCTTCTTCTTCTCTTTTTCTTCTCCTTTTTGTTTTTCTTTCTTTTCTTTTTTCTCTTTCCAGTAACTCCTCTTTTCTTCTTAAAACCTCATATATAAAAGAGAGAAAAACGTATTATACATCGTAAATAATTGCAAGGAGAAAAAAAGAAAAATTGCAATGAGAGAGCTGACATTGGTTTCAACTTTCTACCTGACTGGCTTTAACTTTAATATTTTCTGGCAACTTTCTACCTGACTTCTTAAGTTAGATGTGACTTCAAACAGTACGTATAGGGTTTATATAAACTTTTCAAAAGTTGAAGTAGACTTGTTGTTACGGTCAGTTTTTCATGAACAACTTTGCTAACTAAAAATAGTATAGGGATTTGCTCTTTGTTCAACTTCACTAATAAGTCTGTACTTTATCTTTGATTCTTTAATTTCTTCCTTTTCCACTACATAAATAACGAATTTAAGTTTCATCAATGTGTAAATAAGTACATTGATATTGGGCATGTATAAGTAATTATATATAAATTATGATGATAAATTTTAATGCCAATAATCTGCTAAATTAGTTACTCCACCTGACACCAAATTAATGAATGTTTTATATAACTAAATTATGACGTTTTATATATTTACATGTTACTGTTAGCTTCGATATAAATATCTGGCGAGGGTAATAAATATTATGGGATTCAAGTATAAGTAGTAGTATAGTTTTAGTGCGAGGGCATGCCGTTACTGGTGTATGTTTATTACAGTAATTAATTATGGGTGCTAAATGGGAAGGGGTTTGTTAAAATAGAGAATCATGCGAAATTGAACTGTGAATCAATGGATAAAGCCCTAGGATTTGGGGAAAATTGTAGAGAGAGAAATATTGTTATTAGTAAAAATGATAATTGTCTGTACAAGTGCTAATTGCCCCTATTTATAGAATGGGCCTCATTATATAAATAATACACAGGCTAACTAATGAAATAAGTAGTGGGCTGTTATGTTGGGTCAGTTGAGCCAACTTGTGCCTTTGCTTAAAGCGAACGCAAAGCAGAGAAGAACTTTGAAATGTACATATACAACTAAATTTCATGCATAACGTATCAGTTTAAACACATGAAAGGTATTTCAATCGGTACAGTTTAGTTTTATGAGGAATTTTCCTTGTCCAGTTTTGCATATATTACTAACTTTAATTTGTTGTGTTTATGAGCAGTTTACAATGACTCTTTTGTACTACAATGGATTGTTCAGATTAACTAGGTTGTTATATCAACAGAAGATTCACAATTGTTTCAACATTGAGGGTCACTTGAGGATTTCGAAGTAGTTATTGAATAGCTTGATTGTCTACCAAAAATTGATGATCTCAAGCATAGTCTCCCAAGTTGGGAGAAGGAGTAATTTAGTCAAACAAAAATAGTAAAATAGATGAATATATATCACAAAAATTATTAACAAGTAGAAATAGTAGTAGTAAGTTACCAAATAAAATTTAAAAAAAAAAAGAAAATTACCTGTAAAAAGGAAATAGGGAGAGAGAACAGAGCCACAAACGGTGTATGGAGCCTTCTACGGTGGCTGATCTTCGTACTCCTTGTAAAAAACATCGAAACTGTTAGTTTTATGAAGTAATAAAACATTGGAAAATCATTCCTTAATGGAAACAGTTTTTTTCATGCACTTCGAAAGTTTTGTGAAGAAACCTTTGGTGTCTTTTATTATTTTTTTTTTTTTTTTTTTTTTTTACATTTTCAGGTTAATATGGCAAAAATTTACGATTCGATTTACTCTTAAATTTGATACATAGGTGAGGGGTTAAATTACCTTTAAGGTAGAGGAGATCTCCTTTTACCTTGTTGCCTGGCAAGACTTTGAAGCCGAAAAGTAAGAAGAGTTTGATCTTCTTCTTCTCCTTTTTGTTCTGCTTTCTTTTCTTTTTGCTCTTTCCAGTAATTTCTCTTTTCTTCTTAAAACCCCATATATAAAAGAGAGAAAAACGTGTTACGCATTGTAAATAATTACAAGGAGAAAAAAAGAAAAATTGCGATAAGAGAGCTGACATTGTTTTCAACTTTCTACCTGACTGGCTTTAACTTTGATATTTTCTGGCAACTTTTTACCTGACTTCTTAAGTTAGATGTGACTTCAAACAGTACGTATAGGGTTTATATGAACTTTCAAAAAGTTGAAGTAGACTTGCTGTTGCGGTCAGTTTTTCATTAACAACTTTGCTAACTAAAACTAGTATATGGTTATGCTCTTTGTTCAACTTCACGAATACGTCTGTACTTTATCTTTGATTCTTTAATCTCTTCCTTTTCCACTACATAAATAATGAATTTAAGTTGCATCAATGTATAAATAAGTACAGTAATATTGGTCATGGATAAGTAATTATATATAAATTATGATGATAAATTTTACTGCCAATAATCTGCTAAAACTAGTTACTCCACCTGACAACAAATTAATGAATATTTTATATAACTAAATTATGACGTTTTATATGTTTACATGTTAATATTAACTTCGTATAAATATCTGAGGAGGGTAATAAATATTACGGGATACAAGTATAAGAAGTAGTATAGTTTTAGTGGGAGGGCATGTTGTTACTGGTGTATGTTTATTACAGTAATTAATTATGGGTGCTAAATGGGAAGGGGTTTGTTACGATAGAGAATCATGCAAAATTGAACTGTGAATCAATGAATAAAGCCCCAGGATTTGGGAAAAATTGTAGAGAGAGAAATATTGTTATTAGTAAAAATGATAATTGTCTATACAAGTGTCTAATTGCCCTTATTTATACAATGGGCCTCATTATATAAATAATACACAGGCTAACTAATGAAATAAGTAGTGGGCTGCTATGTTGGGTCAGCTGGGCCAACTTGTGTCTTTGGTCGATGATCCAATAGAGAATATTTATCTACTCCAACCCCCCCCCTCCCCGTGCAAGCTGGACTGGGCCACCAATCCAAGTTTGGAGAAGAAACTGCGGTGAAGAACACTAGGCAAAGCCTTAGTCAAAACATCAGCTCTCTGTGAAGAGCTAGAAACATGATATAAAGTGAGAAAACCAGCCATAAGAAAATCACGAACAAAATGACAGTCGATCTCAATGTGTTTGGTGCACTCGTGAAAACCAGGTTCTTGGAAATATGAATGGCTGACTGTTGTCGTAAAAGACAGAAACGGGAATGACTGAAGAGAGGTCCAAGCCAAATTCACCCAGTAATCGAACATGCCAAACCAGTTCAGCAGCCACTTGCCTTAAGCTCTATATTCAGCTTCGGATGAGGAAATGGCAACTGTAGTCTGCTTCTTTGATTTCCAAGAAACAGGACAGCCACCAAGTAGCACAATGTAACCACTAATAGAACGTCTTGTAGAAGGGCAACTAGCCCAGTCAGAATCACGGAAACCTCGAAGGGAAAAATCAGCAGACTATTGAAGATAATTCTCAAGTTAGGAGTACCAGCCAAGTACCTCAATACATGTAAAGCTGCTGCAAAATGTGGCACTCGAGGACAAGCCATAAATTGGCTTGAGTGTTGTACACTGTAGGAGCTGTCTGGTCTAGTGTGTTGAATAAAATTAAGCTTTCCAACAAACTTGCAATACAGGGAAGCATCAGGGAGAATGTCACCAGAATTTGCAGCTAACTTGAAATACATATCCAAAGGAGAGACCACAAGACTAACAGAAGTATAATTAAAATCAAACAAGAGATCCTTTAGAAATTCATGGTGTGTAACCAAAAGGCCTTGAGGCTGTTTAACTATTTTGAAGACCCAAAAAGAAATGAGCTTCCCCAAGGTCCTTGATCCAGAATTGAGCATCTAAGAATTTTTTCAAAGTAGTTATCTCAGAAAAATTATCACGAGTCACTAAGATATCATCTACATATACAACAACAACAGTGATAGAAGAACCAGTTAACTTGGTGAAAAGAGAGTAATCATTCTTACTAGATGCATACCCCAAAGAGTGCAAGGCCGTGGACATTTTGGCATACCGCTGTCTGGATGCCTGTCTAAGTCCATAAAAAGACTTATTCAGCTTGCACACTAAAGGAGTGGAAGAAGGAGCAGTAGGATGGACAAATAGATCAGGGGGCTTTCATATATACTTCTTCATCAAGGTCACCATGCAAGAATGCATTGTTGACATCCAATTGAAAAATGTCCTAACCCTTTTTAACAGCTAAACTTAATAAGAACTTAATGGTTGTTAATTTCACTATAGGAGAAAAAGTGTCTATTAAATCAATCCCCTCATGTAGTGTATCCGCTCTTTTGACTAATCTAGCCTTGTGTCTTTCAATGCTACCATCAGCCTTTTGTTTGATTTTATACACTCACTTATAAGGAATTTCCTTTTTGTCAGGTGGAAGAGGAGCAATTGTCTAGGTATTGTTTGCTTCTAAGGCCTGGAATTCCTTAAGCGTGGCATCCTGCCATTCAGGACTAGAAGCATCCTGGTGATAAAACTGAGGTTCTAGCAAGTCAAGGCTAAACCTGGAAGAACCACCCTAAGATGCAAAAGCTGATGTGCAAACAAAATCTTTAAAGTGAGAAGCGAAAACAGAAGGTCTGGAAGACTCTTTTGTGGGAAGTGGAGGATGAGTAGGAGAGTTAGTAGAGGGTGCAGATAGAGGTGATGAATAAGAAGAATGTGTAGAATCTGGAGGAAAAGGAGGTACAGAAGAATGGGAAGGAATATCTTTATAAAGGAATGCAGGTGAAGGAAAAAGGGAAGAAGAGGAAGTTGATGTAGAAAATGGTAAATTAGATTCCTAAAATAAGACATCTTTGGAGAAAAAGAATGCCAAAATCCAAATCTAATAATTTGTAAGCTTTCTTGGTCAGGCTGTAGCCAAGAAAAATACACTTAATAGATCTTGACTTAAAGTTGTCCCTATAAGATTTGGGCACAACAGCAAAACAGAGACACCCAAACACCCTTAGGTGATGATAGGAAGGTTGATGACTAAATAGAAGTTCATAAGGAGTCTTATGATTGAGAAGAGGGGAAGAAAACCTGTTGATCAAATATATAGCAGTGAGGATGTATTCCCACCCCCCTCCCCCCAATATTTAAGAGGAAGTTTGGACTGAAATAGAAGGGATCTAGTAGTTTCTAACAAGTGTTTATGTTTTCTCTCCACAGCACTATTTTGTTCTGGTGTATGTGGACAAGTATTCTGATGAACTATCCCCTGAGATGACAAGAATGATGATGCTTCAGAAGAAGAACCCAACTCAAAGGCATTGTTAGACCTTAGTGTTTGTACATTTGAATGAAATTGAGTTTTAACAAGAAAGATGAAGGACTTAATAAGTGTGAAAGCATTAGGCTTAATGGACAACAGATGAATCCAGGTGGCTCGGGATAAATCATCCACTATGTTAAAAAATATTTGTATCCATTATAAGTTTGTGTGATAGGGTCCCCAAAGGTCTACATGAACAAGTTAGAAAGGAGCAGTAGTTTTAATGCTACTATCAAGAAAATGGATCTTTGTTGTCTTGCCATGAGACAAATATCACACATAAAAGGCTGTTTCTTGGATAATTTGTTTGTTATAGCAGAAATGGATTTCATTTTACTGAATGGTAAATGGCCAAGCCTTAAATGCCAACACAAGTCAGAATCAGAAGTAAAAGAAGAATTGTGAGAAAAACAAATAGTAGAAGATACAGAAAAGGAGCTGCTTTATTATCTTGTAAAGTATTTACAGTGGAAGTACAAGAAACAACATCATGAGCTGCAATGGTATTTACATAAGATTCAGGATTGTGGAAGGGAGCTTGAGGAAGCAGATCATGGTGGAGAATGTACAATCCAGATGACAGCTTATCAAGCTCCAGTGGCCTCTTCAAAGAAGGGCCCTGCAAGTAGCATGTTGTTGAGGAAAAATAAGCAATACACTGGAGCTGATGCAATAACTTGTGAAGAGAAATCAAGTTTAATTGAAAGAAAAGAACTAGTAGAACATCTGACAGTAATAAACCATTTGACAAAAGAAGATAGCATGTGCAGGTGACCCTAACTATGTATCCATTTGGTAATGTGATGAGATAAGGTACAGGTAGTGGTGTCAGGTTAGTTAAAAATGATTAGTGGGGAGTCATGTAGTTTGTTGCACCTGAGTCTAGGATCCAAGGCTTGTCTACCAAATTAGACATAAGACATGCAAAGAAACAACACTTTTGAAAAGTAGTGATATAGTTACCTGTATAGTTGGTAGATTGGATGTCTTCAAGTCTAGAGCACCCACCCTGGATTGCTGCAATAGTGAAATCAAATGCTCATATTGCTCTTTAGAGATAGCAGGAAAAGCATTTCCAGTTTGGTCAGATTTTTCTTAAGTCCCCATGTTCTGAGGATCTGAAACCTGTAAGACTTATGCACAAGCTGCAGTCTGCTTCTGTGTATGAGAGGGTGGATATCCATGAAGTATAAAACATATCTCAATGGTATGATTAGTGTTTTATAGTATTTTCAGAAGAGCTTGTTCCTTTATGAAGAGTTAAATTTCACCTTTTGAGTGCATCCTTTCGTTGAACCATGAGATGAAGACCCAGAAGCACACTGACCTTGTTGAGAGTGTCCAGAATAAGGCTTGTTTGGACCATTGGTATAGCCATGAGAGAAAGACCCAGAATAAGATTGAACAGAAGATCCATTGCCAGAAAATGATCTATTCAAACTAGCAGAAAAGGCAGCAGAATCTGAATTGAAAGATGGGGTGGAAGACTGGAGTTCTGATTGTGCTTCATCATGAATAAGCATAGAATATACACTGTCCATATCTGGCAAAGGCTTTATCATGAGGATAGTGCACTTGATGGTAGAATAATTCTCATTTAGGCCCATCAAAAAATAGTGAACCCTTTGTTCTTCTTCTATCTTTTAGAAAGCTCCCTTACACCCACACACGCAAGGAGGATAGGTTGTGACAAATGCTAATTCATCCCACAATTTTTTAATACAATGAAAATAAGAAGAAGTATTGGCAGATCCTTGACAAATGGACGAGAGTTCTTTACGGATATGAAAGACCTTTGTTCTATTTGCCTGCCCATTGCGTTTTTCAATATCTTTCCAAAACTGTTGGGCAGATTCAACATACAAGAGACTTTCCCTGATTTCAGACTCTAAACTATTGAGTATCTAAGCTATCACCATATTATTACATTTACACCAGTGTTCAAACAAGGGATCCGCTTCACTAGGCATAGGTATATTACCATTGATTATCCCTAATTTGCTCTTGCAAGAGAGTCCAACTAACATGCTACGCCGCCACCCTCCATACCCAGTCCCAATGAATTTACCAGATGCTAGGACAGTTCCAGGATTATCTGAAGGGTGGAGGTAAAGAGGATGAGAGGGATCCAATGAAAAAGATGAAGAACCAGAAATTGCAAGGTTATGCAAGGCAGAATCCCCACCGATAGAAGTCGATCCAGCAATAATCGTCATGACATAAGAAAATATCTCGATACACAAAAAAAAAACTAAACGAAATTCCTTCACAGATGTAAATACAGAACTTCTAATCAACAAATCAACAAAAAATATAGGTGGAGATGTTACCGGAGTTGAAAAATCAAGAGAGAGAACTACGGACGGTGTCGGAACCCTAAAAAAATCTCCAACGACCGAAAAATATGCCACCACTAAAAAACACCTGAACCATCGTGAAAGGCTCCGATCTAGAGATGAAACCTTCAAAAACTAAAAGAAAAATCTGAAATCGATCAGGCAGGAACAGAGAAGATGAATCGCCGAAAAAATTCCACCGGCAAAATTGCCCAAATTTAGTATCGGAATATAGAGAAATGAGCGAGTAATCCATATCTGTGTTCTGATACCATGTTACGATAGAGAATCCTGCAGAATTGAACTGTGAATCAATGAATAAAGCCCTAGGATTTAGGAAAAATTGTAGAGAGAGAAATATTGTTATTAGTAAATATGATAACTGTCTGTACCAGCGTCTAATTACCCATACTTATAAAATGGGCCTCATTACATAAATAATACACTGGAGATAAGCAGTGGGCTGCTATGTTAGGTCAGTTGGGCCAACTTGTGCCTTTGGTCAATGATCCATTGGAGAATATTTATCTACTCCAATGCCCCTCCCTCACCCCGTGCTAGCTTGACTTGGCCACCAATCTAAGCTTGGAGAAGAAACTACGGTGAAGCACACCAGGCAAAGCGTTAGTCAAAATATCAGCTATATGTGAAGAGTTAGAAACATGATATAAAGTGAGAAAACCAGCCATAAGCAAATCACGAACAAAATGAAAGTCGATCTCGATGTGTTTGGTGCGCTCGTGGAAGACCGGGTTCTTGGCAATGTGAATGACTGACTGATTATCGTAAAAGACAGAAACATGAATGAGAGAAGAGAGGTCAAGCCAAATTCACCCAGTAATCCAACAAGCCAAACCAGTTTAACAACCACCTGCCTTATTGCTTTATATTCAACTTTAGAGGAGGAAAGGGCAACTGTGGCGTGCTGGATTTCCAAGAAACAGGACAGCCACCAAGTAACACAATGTAACCACTAACAAAACGTTTTGTAGAAGGGAAACTAGCCTAGTCAGAATCACAGAAACCTCGAAGGGAAAAATCAGCAGACTTATTAAAGAAAATTCTCAAGTTAGGAATACCAGCCAAGTACCTCAATACATGTAAAGCTGCTGCAAAATGTGGTACTCGAGGACAAGCCATAAATTGGCTTAAGTGTTGTACACTGTAGGAGATGTCTGGTCTACTGTATTGAAGAAAATTAAGCTAGATAACAACTTTTGTCCTTTATCGGAAGATAAAATTAAAAAAGAAAGAAAAAACAATACACTCTTGATCAATAAATAGATTTGTTTCTTTCTTCTTTCTTAGGTTATGGTAGAAGAAAAATTCTATTTCGTATTATGAGATGCAGTTAGAATTAGTTGTATGAAGCTCTTTACTACTTGACATGTGTCAGCAGTGGGACCCAAATTTCTGTACTTTTTTTTTTTTACGTTCTCCCTGCTGTCTTCACCTTCAAAATTAAACCCTTATATCTGTCCTTCCTATAACATTTCAAGTTAGTATGAATTTTAGATATGCTAATCCAAGCACGGCCTTTTGGTGAAAGCTTATAAAATGTAATAAGTTTGACAAGGCCAAATATTCTTTTTTGGTATCAATAAAAATTGTAAGGGTTAGTTCAATAACATAGCCAGAATTTTCACTAAGAGTATTCAAACAATAAATTAAATACATACGCGATATTTTGTTTAGTCAAAAAAAAAAACTTGTAGTATAACTAACATTGTTTAAATCAAAACTAAAATTATATATCATGATTCTATTGAATGAAAATGAAGTATTGATGATCAACCTTCTAAGAAAAGATTACACATTGACGACATTAAGTGATTACGAATGAAATCATCTAATTTTGGCACAAAATATCAAATCGCATAAAATATGTGTGCTAATTATCATATGATTTTTGCTAGATTTTATTCTTTATTTAGCCATTTTTATTAATTAATCAAGCGAAAGATACCAAGAATGATAAAAAGAAAATATTTTGTCAGTAATGTTTCTTTAAATTATGTAATTATTAATCGTGATTCTATATTTAGTTACTTAATTAATTGGACTTTAGTTTAGTGTTGAAATTGATGAAATGTTCAGATGGGCTAAATTTGAAAGGGATTGGCTATTAGGATCAAATTGAACTAAATCAGCCTATGTCCACCAGCTAGACCCAACCCGATCCCTTTGGTATAAAAAGCAAAACTTGCTATTTAATTCGTTTTCCCCCAAAATTACAGAACAATAAAACTCTGTGAGTCAAAAACACAATCAACGCTTAAATTGTCTTAACAAAATTAATATCAGATGTTTATACGGAGACTCACTTATATTAGAGATTCGAACCAACATGTCTGCAGATAATTTTCGATAGGGTTTACGTCAATGAACAAGATATTTTCATCTAAATCAACAACAACAACAACAACAACAACAACATAGCCAGTATATCCCACATGTGGGGGTCTGGGGAGGGTGGGATGTTCGCACACCTTACCCCCGCCAAGGTGGAGAGGTTGTTTCCAATAGACCCTCGGCTAGGAAAAATATAAATATCTTTGAAAAAAATACGTGATAAAAGTCAAAATAACAATATAATGCTGGAAAGAATGATAACGTTGAAGCATATCCAAGATAAACATATAAGAACAGAAGATATAAAGGTGAAGACTAAGAAATAAATTATCTCTGTCATACCCGATTTTAAACTCAACTCGGAGCGAGTCAAGTTTCAGGTTTGACTGGGTAACTCGTTTGAGTTAAAAATTGGAGTCGCCACCTAATATGGATTTCTAAGGTGTATTAGGTCACCTAATATGTCTAAGGTTAGGTTTCAATTGAACCGGTCTAGTTTCAGAGATCAATAGGTTAGAAGTCCAAGTGACGCGGGGAAGAAGGTGTTAGGCACTTCCCCCAGTCCCACGAAAAGTGGTTCCCGCTTGAGTCTATATTTTGGGATGTCTATTCAAAATTATAAGTATTATCATATGTATTACTAACTTGAAAGGTAAAATTCTCAATCAATTTATGAAACTAAGTCCATCTATGTGTTTAGGTAGCATGCACATAGTTGAGCTTCATATTTTTCAGAAACGGCCTATATTCCACGCCTACTCGCGTTTTGGGCCTCTAGTACAAATGCCTAATCGAAAGGTGGTCAAATCTGAAAAAGAGTGTCGAAAGGGAGTCCATTTGTGCAATTTCAGCGTCTAAGTTGGATTTGCATAAATAGGCAGTTTTCATAAAATAATTTCATATTTTGTCAAAAATCAAATAGGGGTTATTTTTTAAAATAAAATGTTAGCCATTTAGGATCGGTGTGACTCTTTATTATTTTTCGAGCCCTAACCTTAATGGCTATTTGATTTAGGGGTCAGTTTTGAAATATATAGATAAGTGGGCTGTTTTGAAAAATAGATTTCACGAAAGTACGTAAATACAAATAAGGAGCTACCACCCATAAATATAGATAATTAAGCATTCAAATACATGAGGTGATGATAATATATTTTGGAAAAACTACATATAATAGTTTGTATAATTGACCCCGATACTTATACCCCCATATACACTATTAGATTAGTGTATAGGAGGTAAAGTAGATTTGAAAATCATTTTAACACACACATAGTTAAAATTATTTTTGGGCCTGTCTTGTTTATGCAAAAAGGGGCAGATTTTGTTCTGCAGAAATATTCATAGATCAGTCATTTTTGCACTTTTAGCCCCTGGCCCCTGTAACAATATGTCACGCATTTTAATAGTTTCAGACATAACAAGCTATTTCGACATTGAGTTTTAAAGGCCAAACATGTCAGATTCAGTCAACTGAGTGTATAAGACAACTATGTCTGCATTTCTAATCACCAATTAGACTTTTAAAAAATGTTATAACAACCTCATGATGCAGTCACATAAAGAAGCAGAGTAAGAAAATGCTCCTAAGTAGCCAATTACACAACCTTATAACTGTGTAACCTGTTTTAATTAGATACAAATAGGGCAGGTCCTAACAAATATACACATAGGGGAAGTACTAGATAGAGAAAGCATGTAATGGAGCCTTATTAATTTAAAACTGCTATGATAAGCTTCAAAAATCAATGTCAATAGGGTGTAATCAGTACCCTACATTAAATAATACTGGTATGATCCCCTTGTGGATCATCCTAACAATTGTATAAGGGTTAACAGTGACTAAGAGACGGCTTAGAACCAAGGAGTAAAAGGCTATGAGTCCAAACAACATAGGTAGTTCAAGTTATGCTAACACAGACAAAGGCAGAGCAAGAAATAGAACCAGACATAAGCAAGTTGAAAGTATAGGCAACAAGTGATTAGAAACAGAGAGATACCATCTGAACAACAGTATAGAAGAAATAAACAGACTGCAGGTGGTGCTTAATGCTTGCAGAGACAAGATCAGCAGACAGAGAGCAGGGAACTTCCAATAATTTTTGGAAGATGGTCAAAGTAGAGTACTATGCGATAATAAGTGTGTGCCTGTAAAGTGCCTATGTATTTTATGAAATACTTGTCTGTATGTTTAGAATGAATCGACTTAAGGTGTGAGGGCAAAGGGTTTAGTCCTGGTGGGCAGGGGATGAATAAGGCAAAAAATAGTCTTCCAGAATCACAGGGGATTCTTTTAGGTATCTTTTACCAAAAATAGATTAGCCAGGATCCCTAAATTAAAGCATTTCAAATTTAAAACTAGTAAAACTCCCCCCTTTAACAATAACAAAGTCCCAGTTCACAAATCAGCCCTCCAAAAGTGTTATAGACTATTTTAGGCTCGAGGTTACTCTTAACAATATTTAGGAGAATCTTAAACAGCATTGAGTCAATCTCTTAACCAATTTCTATTCCTATTCCCAATTAAAATTTAATTTAGCCTAATCAGGGATTTAGAAATCACATCGCCAAGATTTTAAAACAACAGGCTTCACCTTTGGCCAATAACACAACCAGGTTCAAAATCAATTTACCAGTAGTCTTAGGCTCGAAACAATTAGGGGGTAAGCTTTATCAGTTACCAAAACTAATTGTAAATTCAAATCAAAACCTAATCATTACCTTACCATTTCAACTTTCAATTAAAATTCCACATTGAAAATAATTAAGATCTTTTTAATCACGTAGGTCAAAATTCAAGCTAGTTAAGACACATTATACACGAAGATAACATGCTGAAAACTGGATGGTCGACTAGACATACTACACAAAATTAATTTTAACTCAAACATGAATTCCAGGCTTGAAACTAGTGAAGATGGTGCAGAGTTTAAGCTATGATCACGCAAAATTCAAGCACATAACATTTTTAACTAGTCGACGAATTAGGCAAAGATTACAAATCATGCAAGGCAAACAATCAACAAGGAGCTGACGGTACTGTTAAATCAATAAAGCAACTAGGCATTTTTTTAGGTTTATTAATCACATAGGTTCAAGAACAATCAAAAAAGAAAGAAAAATTAGGGATTACCTCTAACCGGAGTCAGGTCAGTCTCGACCCGTTTCAAACCTATTTGCAAGAAGGATTTCCTCCCTTTTCTTGTAGTAGCGACACCTTAGGTATCGTTTAGACATGGCCGTAGACCTTTTCTGGCGATAAAGGTTCCCATCGGCGAGGGGTCAATTTTGACCTTCGTCGAAATAGTGAAAGAGCATAGGGGTTTTTTATCGGGCAACGAGAGGAGTGCAGTGATGTAATTTATTTTGCATTTCGCCGATGAGTTTGGCTGAAAAACAGTTGTGATAGCGGAGGTATCACGAAAGAGAAGAGAGGTCGCGACTGCTGAGACGAGGAGGGGAAATGAAAAAGATTTTAGGGTTTGGGGGGTGGAATGTAATTAAAAAAGAAAAATATTATCCTGGCCGTTGGATCAATCACGTGGGCGGCCAAGATTTAAACACATAGGCGTGTAGGTAGCAAAATGAGGCTGATGTGTATGTGTGTGTATGTGTATACGTGTATATATTTATATATTGTATAAAAATAGTATAAAATGTGTATAAGGATGTATAAAATACGTATAAATATGTAGGAAAATTACAAAATTAATTTAAAAAAATATTGTAATGACCTAGAGAAGCATAGGAAATATTAATATGATATTTAAAATAATTTTGAGCAATTTTTTTAAGATATCATAATTGCAAAAATTCATAACTGAGCGTGCGGCTTTTGTAAATGACCATAGTTTGTGTCGGTGTCTTGAAATATTAGCCTAATTGATGTGTGTGTGCGAAGTAATGATTTTGAATAGGGGTGAGTGTGTGATAATTGTGCGGTTATCAGTGCGATTTTTGTCTGAATAATGATTATCGAAACAGGAGGGACAAAATTAGGTGTCAACAGCTGCCCCTCTTTGCCCCGGGATGATGAAAGAGTCTTCGGGCAAAGATGTTGATAGATCGACTAATTTTTTCGCGACTCTAGAGAAGTGCTTATGGATTGTGGGAATTGACGAGGCGCTAGATTGTAATGTTCGCATTGCCAGATTATATATCCTACAGTAGAGGTGAGCCTTGCAAAACGAGTGTATGTATTAACAAATATAATCGTACCTTCCTGTTGCGCTGAACAGTCTTACCAAGATTCCTATTCATATGCAGGTGTGTTTGTTATGTCTGACTGTGTATCCTTTGTTGTGCTAATTTTTAAATTCGACATCAGGCTGTATACCCTCAGTCGTCGCATTGGGCTGTGTACCCTCCACAAGAATTAAAATGACAAAATCGACATCGGGCTGTGTACCCTCAGTCGACGCATCGGACTGTGTACACTCCGCTAAGTTAAAATGACAGGATCGACATCGGGCTGTGTACCCTCAGTCGAAGCATCATGTAGTGTACCCTCCGCTAAATTAAAATAACAGGATCGACATCGGGCTGTGTGCCCTCAGTCGACACATCGGGCTGTGCACCCTCCACTAAATTAAATGACAAGATTGACGTCGGGCTGTGTACCCTCAGTCGATTCATCGGGCTATGTACCCTCAATTAATATGACAAGATCGGCATCGGGCTGTGTACCCTCAGTCAACCCATCGAGATGTGTACCCTTTACTAAATTAAATGACAAGATCGACATCGGGCCGTGTACCCTCAGTCGATTCATCGGGTTGTGTACCCTCCGCTAAATTAAAATGACAAGATCAACATCGGGTTGTGTACCTTCAGTCGACGCATCGGGTTGTGTACCCTGCGCTAAATTAAAATGACAAGATCGACATCGGGCTATGTACCCTTAGTCGACGCATCAGGCTGTGTACCCTCCGGTAAATTAAAATGACAGAATCAACATCGAGCTGTGTACCCTCAGTCGACGCATCGGCCTGTGTACCCTCTGCAAAAATTAAAATGACAAAATCAATATCGGACTGTGTACCTCAGTCGACGCATCGGGCTGTGTACCCCCCCCCCTCCCCCCCCCCCCCCCCCCCCGCTAAATTAAAATGTAGTAGGAGAAATTGGGTAACCTTTTGTCGGAATATGTTCATCATGTGTTGTTGGGTTGCATACTTTTCGTGCCTGCATTCAAAAAATGATTGGTGAGTTGTGTGGGGTAGTTTGGTTTGTGCGTTTTTGGTTTGCTTTGTGCCCTCTTTCTATGAGTGCCGGGACCTCGGCGGGGCTGATAGGGATATGTATAAAGTGGTAAATAATGCATATATTTTGAAAAACTTTTATGAGAAGAAAATGAAACGAAATATTTTATCCCATTGAGTCACGAGTCGCATTGTGTAAAGTCATGGTTGTTGCTTGTTATGCTGTTCCAAATTTTATTAAATGAATTTTGAGGGTGTCCTCAAATTTCTGCCCCAGTTTGTTTGTTTCTGACATTTTTGAAAGGGTCTCAAAAATTTCTGCCCCAGTGTCAACTATGTTTGTCCTTTAGGAATTTTTTAGAGTTTCTCAAGAAAATTTCCCCGGTGTTTGCTTTATGGGAGAGTAAAATTTTTGTATTTATACGACCGAACTTTGGGTAGGTTGCCTACGTATCCCACTTGGGGAATCAGGTCATAACATAGTTCCAGATTACATGATGTATTGTAAAATAATAAGACCACTAACGAATGCAACCTCTTATACATAGTTTCTTTTGACGGCGTATGAGTTGATTGGTTTCGGCCAAACTTCTCCGTCTATTTCTGCTAGTATCAATGCTCTCCCTATTAGAACTCGGTGAACCATGTACGGCCCTTGCCAGTTTGGTGCAAATTTGCCTTTGCTTCTTCTTGATTGGGGAATATCTTCTTCAGCACTAATTGTCCAGGTTCGAAGGATCTCTCTCGAACTTTCTTGTTAAATACTTTAGCCATTCTCCTCTGATATAATTGCCCATGACATACTGCATTAGTCTCTTGCAATCGATGAGGGCCAATTTCTCCATTCTTCCTTTGACCCACTCAGCATCTTTCAACTGTGCCTCTTGAATGATCCTCCGAGATGGTATCTCAACTTCCGTTGGTATCACTGCCTCGCTGCCATACACCAGCAAGTAAGTACTAGCCCCTGTTGATGTTCTCACTGTAATGCGATACCCTAACAGAGCATAGGGTAAGTTTTCATGCCATTACTTTGAATTGTCTGTCATCTTGCGCAATATCTTCTTGATGTTCTTGTTGGGTGCCTCGACTACACCATTCATTGGGGTCTATACGCGGTGGAATTGTGGTGCTTGATCTTGAAAACTTTACAAGTTGCTTTCATTAAGTCACTATTGAGATTGGACCCATTGTCGGTGATGATGGACTCGGGAATGCCAAATCGACAGATCATTTTGTCACGGACAAAGTTTGCCACCACTTTCTTTGTCACTGACTTGCATGACGCAGCTTCTACCTATTTGGTAAAGTAATCAATAGCTACCAGTATGAAACGGTGTCCATTTGACATCGCCGGCTTGATGGGTCCTATGACATCCATTCCCCAGGCAGCGAAAGGCCAAGGTGATCCCATGACATTTAATTCATTAGGAGGCACTCGAATCATATCCCTGTGGACTTGGTATTGATGACATTTCTTTGTGTGCCTTATACAATCATGCTCCATTGTCATCCAGAAATACCCAGCCCTCAAAATCTTCTTTGCAAGTATGAAGCCGTTCATATGTGGTCCGCACGTCCCAGAGTGTCTTTCTTCCAACAACCTAGCAGCCTTTTTAGCATCCACACATCTCAGCAATCCTAGATCAAGTGTCCTTTTATATAGGACTTCTCCGTTCAAAAAGAAGCCATTTGCTAATCTCCTCAATGTCTTCTTTTGGAGGCTCGTTGTATCCTTTGGGTAAATGTCATCTTTGAGAAACGCTTTGATGTCGTAGAACCAAGGCTGTCTTTCTGATTCTTCTTCCACATAATAATAGTATGTTGGCTGCTTCCTCACCGCCATGGGTATTGAATCAATGTAATTCTTGTCGGGATGTTTGATCATGGAAGATATTGTGACCAAAGCATCTGCGAACTCGTTTTGTAGCCTGGGTACATACCGGAACTCTATCTTGGTGAATCTTTGCTTCAACTCTTTTATGCACTCGAGGTATGACAATATCTTGGAGTTCTTTGGTGTCCATTCTCCCCGGACTTAGTGAATCAACAGATCAGAATCTCCAATCGCCAACAGCTCTTGTATGTTCATGTCTACCGTCTTTCTAAGACCTAGGATGCAAGCTTCATATTCCGCCATGTTGGTTGTGCAAGGAAACCTCAGTTTGGTTGTGATAGGATAGTGTTGACCAGTCTCTGAAACTAACACTGCTCCAATTCCAACTCCTTGAAATTCATTGATCCATCGAAGAATAGTCTCCGACTATCATACTCCTTTGTGATATCCTCCCCTACGAACATGACTTCTTCGTTGGGGAAATAAGTGTGCAGAGGTTCATAATCGTCTCCCACTGGGTTTTCAGCCATATGATCAGCTAGGGCTTGAGCCTTTACCGCCTTTTGATTAACAAAAGTAATGTCGAATTCACTGAGCAGCATTTGCTATTTAGCCAATTTTCGTGTAGGCATTAGTTTTTGGAAGATATACTTGAGGGGATCCATCCTTGATATCAGTAAAGTTGAGTAGGATGTCAAGTGGTGCCTCAGCTTTTATGCTATCCAGGTCAGTGCACAACAAGTGTGTACTTGGCTTCGTAGGGAGTAAATTTCTTGCTCATGTAGTATATTGCTTGCTCCTTTCTTCCAGTTGAGTCATGTTGTCCCAACACGCAACGAAATGCTGAATCTACCACAGACAAGTACAAGATCAAAGGTCGCCCAGGTTCGGGTGGAACCAGCACTGACGGCAAGACAAGTATTTTTTTATTCGATCAAATGCTTTTTGGCAGTCCTCCGTCCATTCGATCGCTTCGTCTTTTTTCGTAGCTTGATGATTGGTTCGCAGATAACCGTGGATTGAGCTATGAATCGGCTGATGTAATTGCGCCTTCCCAAGAAACTCATGACCTCTTTCTTGCTCTTTGGCGACGGCAATTCTTTGATGGCTTTGATCTTGGATGGATCTAACTCGATGCCTCTTCTATTGACGATGAAACCCAAAAGCTTCCCTGCTGGAACACCAAAAGCACACTTTAATGGATTTAGTTTCAATTTATATTTATGCAAGCGATTGAAAAACTTGCGTAAATTGTCGAGGTGTTCTGAGCTCTTCTTCGACTTGATGATCACGTCGTCTACGTAGACTTCAACTTCTTTATGCATCAAGTCATGGAACATAGTTGTCATTACCCTCATGTAAGTTGCCCCAACATTTTTCAAACCAAATGGCATAACTTTGTAGCAATAAGTTCCCCAATATGTAGTGAAGGCTGACTTCTCGGTATATTCTTCATCCATGAGCACTTAATGATAGCCGGCAAAACAATCCATGAAAGACTGCAGTTCATGTTTTGCACAATTATCAATCATGATGTGTATATCCGGCAAAGGGAAATCATCTTTTGGGCTTGCCCTATTTAGATCTCTGTAGTCCACACAAACTCTGAGTTTTCCATTTTTCTTTGGCACTGGGACAATGTTCGCTAGCCAGGTTGGGTATTTGAGTATTTTCAAAATTCCGGAACCGAGCTGCTTGGTCACCTCTTCTCCAATCTTCAACAGGGTAGATGACTTGAAAGTTCAGGCCTTTTGCTTGACTGGCGGAAAGCCCAGATTGATGGAAAATTTGTGAGCTACCACGTTCGTGCTTATGCCAGTCATGTCATCATACGACCATGCAAATACGTCCTCGTATTATTTAAGAAACTCGGTATACCACTTTTGATGCACACTAATTCTCATCTCTTTTACAGTCTCGTCATCTCCCAGATTAATCACCTCAATTTCTTCTAGATTTGGTTTGGGATTATTTTCAAATCTCTTAATTTCCTCTTGCGTGGTCTCATCAAAATCATCATAGTCAAAATCAGTTTCCACAAGCTTCATAGTTTCATTACACATTGCGGTTGTGGACTCAATGGGATTATTAGTTTGAATGCTAAAAAAATAAACTATTGTGAAATTAAAAGATTAAAACAAAAGTTAAAGGAAATAGTGCGATATTTTATTTATGAATCATTGCAAAACAAAGTTTGTAGGGAGACATGTGAGAAAGAAAAGAGATGCAAGTTCCACGACTCAAAGTCGGGTTTTATTTTAGAAAGCATGGAATAAACTCTATCCCCAAGCTCTACCAAGGGGGCCCGGTTTCTGATCCAGTTGTTCAATCCAGCTCCAGATTCAGCTTTTGCCAACCCACATTGTATGTGTGTGTGTATATATATATATATATATATATATATATATATATATATATATATATATATATATATATTGTGTAATTTAGGTGTAAAAAAAGTGTATTCAGATTGTGTGCAATAGTAATATATTACATATATCTTTAGTGTATTTGAGGTGTATTTACACCCAAAAAATATATATTAAGTGTGTGAAACTAATACACATTGTATCTCTTTAGTGTATTTGATGTGTAAATACGATGTGTCTTTAAACAATATATACACATAGTTAAAAAAAATACACAAGTATGTGTGATTAACATGGCATATCTTTATATGAATTGAAGGGGAGTGGGAGAAGAAGGGTTACCATTTGAGAATGATTGTATTTGGGTGAGAAAGGTTTGGAAAACTCCACTATTTTGGATGAACTCTTTGATAAAGTAGGAAACTAAATTCCTTAATTTGTGGGGAAGTGCTTCTCTTTAAATCACCTTTAAACTTTAAAATATCCTGTAAATGAAAGTAAATCTGCTATTTGTGTTCAAATATTTGCTATTTATGCAATTATTTAATAAAACTGCCATTAATGTAAATATGATACTTAAAAGTGCTCTACAGTGTAATTTTCCCTAGAATTTTTAGAAAAATATCAAAACCCTAATTTCATGTTAATTAAGTTGACCTAGCACTGAGATAATTTAATAAAGGAATAATTACACTAAAAGACAAGCAAAAGACGAAAATTACCAAAAATAGCTCATATTTCCGAATCTTACCCGACATGTCACCCTTTTCCAGAGATAACAGTCTGCCGTAAATTTATACAAGTTTATACAAATTTATACACACGTGCATAAAATTATATAAATTTGTATAAGTGTGTATATGCGAGTGAATAAATCTGTATATTAAGGATGTTTATATGAATTTTTACTTTTTTGTGTATATTTTTGTATTTTTGTCATTGCTACGCATTTATCTATGTATATTCATGTATAATTTTATTTTTTGGGGGGAGATTTGTGTGTATAAACTCGTCCAAAGCAATGATTTAGACGCAATAAACAACATAAATTCAGTAAAATACAAAAAAGTAACGATACAACTGGCGGGGGAGGGTGTCTGTCGGCGGCTTAGTGGCTGGGGAGGGGGAGATTTGGTAGCTAGGGTGTTTTTTATGAAGGAGTGCTAAAATTTTTAATTTTAGGGATTAATGCTATGCATGAAAAAAAAATATGACCTCCTATTTGTAATTTTGGATAGCGGGCTGCCTATTTTTGAAAATTTGCCTTTAATAAAAGTACTTTATCCGAAATACTAGTATGATTGTTATTGCACCGATAATTTGGACAATACAAATGTACTGTACGTAGTTAAGGATATAGACATGTCAGCAAGGCACGTGGCGCCGTGTACACACGCGTACCAGTTACAATCACGTCTTTCCTGCGTTAATGCTTGCCAGAAAATTCTTTTTTTTTTTTCTTCTTTTTTTTTTCACATTACTTTACAGTAAAATCAATATGTTCTCCAACCGAATAATAATCATTCATCAAAAGTTTCTTTTAAATGATCTCAACCTATTCATACTAAGTATGAAGGAACACGTAAACTGAGACTACATAGGATTAAATTTCCAAATCTCGAGAATCGAATCGGGACAGAATTACAAATCAACTCTCGGGTTTTCATTAATCCTATACGGGCTACCTATTTGATAATGGGTGTGATTCTACAGTCGAATTTTAATGGAGTTTATTTACTTTTTCAATTTAAAAATGCTTATAGATTTAGGTCTAGAACTCCAAACTAGTCTGGTGAATCTCATATTTTAACAAATAAAATCTAATCAAAGCCGAGTACAATAATTGTAGGGCGATGGACTATCATTATATCTGATGAAACCCATGAAGAAATTCCTTAGTTTTCTTGATCATTACGTGCTTCACCTTTTGGACGATCGTAAAACATCGGTTGACATTCAGATCAATAAGAAGTTTAGCACCGGACTAGGCCAGCATCACAATCGCGAAGATCATTTGACCACAGTAATGGATTAATTGAATCTTATGCTTGCTGTTACTACTTGGATATATAACTGATGCTATGAGGGTGTCTAGGTAAAGGAGCTGAAAAATATGGAGGAAGAGTTTCATTTGCCAAAGCAGGATCAAAGGTACATTTTTCCCTATCACTTATTGATTTAAAGGTAAAAGTTATTGTACGTTACTCTTTTGATTTGGTTGATATTTGCGTTACGAAATTTTATATACTCGGAAGACTTATTAGAATTAACTAGAGTGATTGGTTGGAGGGTATAACTTATAATTTATTACTTGAGTAGTTGAGATAATCTGTAAAATCTGAGAAGAGATTCAGAGGAAAAATAATCTAGAGAGATGAGAGAGGCTTTAGGGAATGATATTTTCCACTAACTGAACAAATGAGTACATGTACACACATATATAAGCTGTAGTTTAGCTGTAACTAACTCCTAACTACCTGAGTTAATTAACCTAACTATACAGTTAACTAACTACTCACAGTTAATGCTCTAACTAGCTAATTAGTCGGTTAGTGTAAATAGACTAAGCAACCCTCCTAGCTTGGACTCCAGCTTGCACTATTCAACACTCACCATCAAGTTAGGAGGTGCAAAAATATTGATGTTTGGCAATTTATGCATATATTTTCTTTAATATTTCTTTACGTTTGGATACTTTATTCGCACGTTTTCTAGTTAATGAATGTGATTTTGCACTGATTTTGTGTTGTATGATTGTAGGTTGTTATGAAGTGCAATTGAAGCTTTAAAGAGCATGATCGAGCAAGAAAAGATTGGATTTGGATTGAGGATTGGATCGAACATACGAAGGCACAACGCGACGCGAACTGCAGACGAAGAAAGCAGGAAAATGCCTGGCGCTTTGAGTGGCGCGGGGCGCCCCCAAAAGCGCCCAGCCTTCTGGCGTGGTTACTGGCGCAGGGCGCCCCAAAAGCACCTAAGATTTGACGGGTTCTGCTTGGGTCAGCGCGTTCGGAGGCGCGGGGTGCCAGCTACAGCACCCCTGGAGTGTTTTTGGACTTCCTATCTCGTCTAGGCTTAGGTGTAACTTATTACTAGGCCTTTGTAAACCCTATAAATACTCTTTTACTTAGTTTTTGATAGGAGTTCAGACTTTAGAGCAAATTGGAGAGCTCATAACATCTTGAACAAGGGTTTTTCTTCCTTCCATTAATCTATTACATCATTATTTTATTATTTCATCAAATCCTTATGTTGTTATTATGAGTATGCGTGGCTAAACACATCGTTCTAGGGTTAGAGTGAATTCATGAAGGTTGAGGTTTGAATGTTGAATTCCATATATTGAATCCCATAACGGATTGCTAATTCTTTCTTGATTTCACTTGTTTAATTGTCAGGGCCCGATAATTAGGCATTATCTATGGTTTTTAGATTGAACTCGAAAGAGGGAATTTATGAACGCAATAAGAAAGAGTAGAGCTAGATTGTGAACCCGGGCATCGGGGAACCAATTTGTGAGTAGAATAGACATATACTTGCTCGCTGACATGACCCGAAATCTGCTTAGGTCGTGCGTGCACCCGACATCCTCCCCTAGACCCGTCGGGCGAACCCTTACCAATTAAATTAGGAAAATAAATATAATAATTCATAAATAAGGACAAGACTTAAAAAAATACACAGACATATTGACACTTCTAAGCTGTACGAAAGAAAATTACAGCTGACTATCCAACATACTAGGATTAGGGCTATCCAGACTAGACATCTAAGAATACAAAAGAAGATAGATACCTCCTGGAGGGAGCAAAATGCAACTGAAATAATAAACAATAAACTGGTGGCCATCCGGAATAAAAGCTGGCTCACCCTGACAGCTGAAGTCGTCTTCGCTCCTGAACAACGTGGCGAACTCAATCCTGGAGCGAACCTGTCGAAACGAAATAGATAGACAAAAAACAAACAACAAACAAGGGTGAGTCAAAAGGACTCAATTAGTGGGGCAGACTAGCCACCTCAAAGAATAGGATAACTAGCCAGGGAGAAAAGATATAGATCGACCAAATTCCTCTTATTTAAATTATAAAAAGGCAGAGCCAGATAATAATCGGAAACACGTAAGAAACTATAAACTCAACCAAGGATGTGAGCCAGAAACATATCAACAAATAAGCAATGCACATATAAGCAGAACAGCAGTCATGTATCGCAAGTCTACACAATGGTATGAATTGAGATGAAATGAAATGAAATGAAATGTGATGCAAAGGGTCACATGTGCCCGTAATCCCATCCCGAAGCGGAATACTCCTGCATTCGAGGGGAATCCAATCTGATAACCAACTAGAGCGGAATACTCCTGCTCCTGGGGGCGGAATACTCCTGCACCTGATATAATATAAACCAGAGGCGGAATACTCCTGCACTCTCCTGGGGCGGAATACTCCTGTACCCGATATAATGTAAAGCTGAGGCGGAATACTCATGCCCTCAATATCTGACATAAGAGCGGAATACTCCTGCCCCTAGGGCGGAATCCTCCTACCCTCAATATGATACAATGGAGCGGAATCCTCCTACTCCTGGGGCGGAATACTCCTGCACCCAATATGATATGCAGTGTAATGCATATGAATGACATATAATGCATATGAATGACATATAATGCATATGAATGAGATGTGATGCAATAATAACCTTTTACCGGCGCAGGACTCTCGTCGACAGCCGGGAAATAGATGCCAACTCACAACCAGGGTACAATGCTCAAATCCTCAATGCAATATCAACAATAGGACATAACAGATAATATACAATGTAAATCCAAAGCTAAGGCGTATTGAGTACGCCTATCGGCAGCTACACACGTAAGGAATACGTGGTAGAAAATCCACGAGGCGAGGTGCCTCCAAAGAAATGGATATAAACACTTACCTCTCTCAAAAGTTAGCATTGCGACCAACAACTGCGTTATTCTTTGAATTCATTGCCAAACGATCCCACTATGATCAATAAGCAGAAAAATATATCACATTAAGCTAAAGGCTTCATTTCTCACATCTTAGGGCAATCCAGGTAGGAACCTGATACCCTATTCGCATACACAATACGCAGACCAGGCCTATGTACAGGGTTTATGGCCAAATAACCAAACCCTAACTAAATACATTTATAAGTTGCCCATAACTCACTGAGTACGGATATATAATCAATTTTATTATCGGGGTCCGTTTGACCCTTTAAACTACTAATTGAACTTATTAAAATGATGTATAATATTTCAAGTTTTACCGTTAAAACATATTCAAACACACGTAATAAACTCAATTAATATATTAGGATCATTACCTGAATGTTTCAGGGTGAAAATTCTACTTTTTTCCGGCCCCTTTTCTCATTTTCTGGCATTTTTTCCTCTACTGCCTCATTCTCCTTTCTCTGCTCCTATTGCGTTTTTCGTTTCTGTTATTTGAATGTATCTCCAAGGGAGTAGCCGACATACAGTCATTTCTTTATTTTGTATTTAGTCGTTTTTCTTTTTCTTTTCTTTTATTTTCTTTTCTTTTCGCGACGAAAATTAAAACAGTACCCTATGATATTTGAAATAATTCCAACTTTTGCATACAAGTTATACAAAATATATGTAACATACTCGCAAAGGCAGATCTCAAATTGGACTCCCGAAACTCAAGATGCGAATTTAAATGGAAAAGAAGTCAAATTATTTAACTTTCGGCATTTTAGCGGAAACTAGCCGAACAACATCGAAATTCACTTTTGAAAGTTCACAAAAGTCAGAAATAACCATACGAACCTAACAGTGCCTTCGGATTTTGATTCGGAGCTCGTTCGCCAAAACCGAACTCGAAAATTCCTTTTTAATATTTATTGACAATAAAAACTGAAACCTTCTTCCGATGCCTACCAAACGAGTTCTGATTTAGCTCAAATTTTACAGACAGGTCTTAATAGACCTTACGAATATGTTAAAATTATCGGCACGTCAATTGGAGTCGTAACTTCCGAAACGACTGACCGAGGTCGTTTCACTCGCCTAGCTTAACTAATTACAAAATTCGTTAATGCATGGACGTGATTCAACCCATAGACATATAGGGATTGGAGTAGCCTGCATAGACCGTGAAGAATCGAAAGATTTTCACGGGTACATTTAATCTGTAAGTTAGTAATCCGGGATTTGAGAAGTAGAATCAATTGGAAAACTCAACTGGATTGTTCGTAACTCTGACCCTGGACCGTCTCCTTAATATTGTTTACAACCAAATTTTGCTCCATTATTTGAATTCACTTCTACAATTTTAATTACTGTCCTTTAGTTAATAAAATCCTCACTATTGGAAAAAGATCCCTGAGTAGTTGTTAAGAAATTGTTTGTTAGGAGTCCAGTCTGAATAGTCCTCATGGGAACGATACTCTACTTATCAGTTTACTACTTGTCGACCACGTATACTTGCGTGTGCATTGGGAGCAACAAATATCCAACATCCCTAGCTTGGAACTCAAATACGCATGTTGTACTCTGTTCAGTCCTTTTGTGAGTATGCCAACAGGCTGATCTTGTGTTTGAACATATACAGTCTTCACTAAGCCTCTTAGGATCTTCTCCCTGATAAAATGGCAGTCAATATCTATATGTTTTGTTCTTTCATGGAACACAGGGTTTGCTGCTATTTGCATAGCTGCTTTGCTGTCAATATAAGTTTCATCAGGCAATTTCACCTTGTAGCTAACATTTTTATATCAGTCCTACCAACTAAATTAACTCAGCAACTTTAGAAGCCAAACTTCTGTACACAGCTTCAGCTGAGCTTTTTGATATAGCTGTCTGTTTCTTTGATCTCCAAGACACCAGAGAGTCTCCTAACTTGATACAATATCCTATCACAGATCTTCTGGTATTTGGGCATATTGCCCCAATCAACATCATAAAAAGCTGATATGATTCCTTTGCTATTGCTTGACAACAATACCCCTTGCCCAGGATGTCTTTTTACATACCTAACAACTCTTAGTGCAACCTCCATGCAAGATCTCTTAGGGGCATTTATAAACTGGCTCAGAGTCTGCACACTGAAAGCAATGTCTGGCCTAGTCAGTGTTAAGTATAACAATTTCCTAATGAGTCTCTGATAAACACTTGCATAAGGTAGTAGTTCATTTGCTCCACACCTATCTTCTTTGATATAGTCATCAAACTCTTTAGTTGTCAACCTCACATTCACCTCCAAGGGTGTGGCCATTGGCTTTGTTGTTGCAAGCCCTGATTCAACAATTAGCTCCAGGGTATATTTTTTCTAATGCATCAACATACCTTTGTCTGATCTTGCAAATTCCACTCCCAGAAAGTATTTAAGATCACCCAGATCCTTCATTTTGAAGGTTTGTTGCAATGCTTCTTTGGTCTCAGTAATGTGATGCAGATTGCTACCAGTCACAGCATATCATCAACATACACTAATACCACAGTTACATTCTTCTCAGACCACTTTACAAATAATGAATGGTCATATTGACTCTTCTTAAAACTAAACAACTGTAAGGCCTCAGTAAGCTTTGTATTCTACTGTCTTGGGGTTTGTTTAAGACCATACAAGGATTTAATGAGCTAGCAAGCTGGTCTTATCTCCCTTGGCTTTTAAATCCTTGTGGAAGGTCCATATAGATTTCATCAAATAAGTCTTCTTGTAAGAAGGCATTGATCCATCTGGTGAATGTGCCAATGTTGAGCTGCTGCAATAGAAAATATGGTTCTTACTGTAACCATCTTTAAAACTGGAGAGAAGGTCTCCGGATAATCAATGCCTTACTTTTGACTGTATCCCTTTGCAACCAGTCAAGCTTTATACTTTTCAATTTCTCTAGAAGCTTTATATTTAATTTTGTATTCCCATTTGCAGTCAATAGGGTGTTTACCACGAGGTAGTGAAACAACTTTCTAAGTATTATTGCTTTCAAGAGTTGAAATTTCACCCTACATAGCCTCTACCCATCTAGGGTCCTTGATAGCTTCTGCATAAGAGGCAGGTTCAGTAGCTAAAGAAAGACCTGCAATATAAGCCTGATATGTAGGAGAAAGATTCTGATAAGACATATAGTGAGACATGGCATAAGGCACATCTTTATAAACATTTAAGGACACAAATTCCTTCATCTATATGGGAGGATTATTGGCTCTCTTTGGTCTGTTAGAAGTAGAAACTGAAGGTAGAGGTGATGGAACAATAGGTATTGAATTGGCAGCAACATCAGGAGGTGGAGAATCTGGTGATAAGTTTGTAGGATGAGCTGGAGAAGAATCAGCATTATCAGTAGGGAAATCAGGAGTGATAGAGTGAGGGGCTTCAAGGTTAGTGTATTTATGAGTTGTATCAGAAGCTGGAAAATTGTCTGTAGGATGTAGCTCTTCATATTCTGAGAAGAGGAAGTCACTGCATACTTAATTCAGTTGAGTAGGTGAGATAGGAAGTCTGTCCATTGATTGCTTAAAGGGACAAATATCTTCTCTGAACAAGACATCTCTACTTACCATAAACCTGTGCTGAAGATAGTCATACAAAACATAGCCTTTCTGAGTGGTAGAGTAGCCCATAAACACCGTAGGAAGAACTCTACTCTTGAACTTGTCTGTCATTCTCTGAGAGTTGCTTAGCACAGCATAGACAACCTAAGATTCTAAAGTGATCCAAGGAAGGTGACATGTGATGTAGCCTCTCAAAAGGTGAGAGACCTACAGTGACAGGAGAGGGCATTCTATTTATTGTGTAGACTGCAACAAGTACACAATGTCCCCAAAATTTCGAGGGGATACTAGCCTGAAATTTCATAGCTCTTGCTACTTCTAGAATGTGTCTATGTTTCCTCTCAGCTACTCCATTTTGCTGAGGAGTATATGGACATGTTAATAATACCCAAACTTTTAAACATGTGATCACAGGTAGAGTTTAATAACTCAGTGCCATTGTCTGTTCTTAGAAATTTAACCCTGCTACAAAACTGAGTAAAGACAAATGTGAAGAAATGTCTCAAAACTACACACACATCTGACTATAAATTTAATAGAAATAACCAAGTCATTCTAGAAAAATCATCCACAAGAGTTGAGAAGTATTTATTGCATTCATGACTTGCAACTCTATAGGGTCCCCGTACATCAGCATGTATCAAATCAAAACACTGAGTACTCTTAATACTGCTGCTAGGAAAAGGTAAACGAGTCTGCTTAGCAAGAGGGCATACATGACATTTATTAAGCGCAGAAGTACAACTATCATATCTAATAAAGAATATATTCTTCAATAGACCATATGACATATGTCCAGGTCTTTTGTGCCATAAATCTAAGTCTGGTTTATTCTTCAGCTGCTACTTCTCAGAATTCTGTACAGTCAATAATACTTCCTTCTTTCCTTCTTTATTTGTTGTCTATGATAGCAGTAGATACAGTCCATCCTTTTCTTTACCAATCTCTCTCACCTTTCTTTTGGAGAGATCTTGAAAGATGCAGAAATCAGGAAAAAAATGTGACAGAACAACCTAAGTCCTTGGTCACTTGTGATACCAAGAGTAGGTTGTACTTAAATTCTTGCACATGAAGCACATTCTTAATAGTGCTAGTGGCAAATATAGGACTAATACCTACATATGACACACAAGACACTTCACCATTTGGCAAATACACCTTTTTTTGTTCATGAGGCTTAGAATAGTTAGATAAGAAACTGATATTTGACAGCCTATGATTGGTGGCACCTGTATCAATAATCCAATTATGAGACTTACTAGCTGCTAAGAAAGCATTACTAGTACTTGTTGTATTAGCTGATGGAGAGATCTCTGACCTGTTCAGCATTTACATGATTTGTTCATACTGTTCTTTAGTGAAGAAGCATGTCATCTGAGGATTCCCAGCATGTGATCCTGCATTAGTGTAACTAGAGCCTGGATCCCTAGAATACTGCTTAGCTTAGGAGCAGGAGTATATATTCTATTATTATTCTCACTGAACACAGTAGAAGGTGGCCTTTCAAGACTATCAGTGAATGCATTATAAGCAGCATTATAGCCAGAGGATGCTGAATTATAACCAGATGATGCAATATTGTATCCAGAATTGTAGCCAGAGGATGAATTGTTATAACTAGAAGATGATGATCCCTCTCATTTCTTCTCTCCCTCTCTTCTCCTTGGCTTGTAACCAGCAGGATAGTCAATCTCCTTATAGCAATTATCTTTTATGTGACCTTTCCAACCACATAACTCACACTGAACATTTGCATTTCTCTTAGGCTTCTGGTAATCTGTGTTCCTACCACCAGTTCTAGTCTGATATTTACCAGCTCTCCGAGAGAATAATTTTGTCGATTCATAAGACTCATGACCTGGAAAAGGTGCGGCAACTAACAGACCAGCAGTGGTAGCAACTGCCTTTTGACTCTCATCACTAATAACCGTAGCATAGGCTTGATTAACTGTGGGTAAGGGACTCATCAACAATATTAGACTTCTAGATTGAGAATAAGACTCATTTAAGTCCATAAGAAATTGAAACAACTTCTGTGTACGCATATGAACTACATAATCACGAGATTTATCACAATCACATCCAGGGGAAGGTACTAGAGCTTCGAACTCATCCCACAAGTCTTTGAGCTTTGAGTAATATGATGAAACAGAGGAGGTACCTTATGTCAGGGTAGCAATCTCCTTGTGCAGATTGAAGGTACGCGAGCCATTGATCTTATCAAATCGCTCTCTCAGATCTTTCCATACAACATGAGCACTTAAACTATGCACAACACCATTTATCAAGTCTCGAGCCACAAAATTCATCAACCAAGAGCGAACAATATCATTACACCTCTCTCATTGGTCCCCAAGTGTATAATCAAACTTATCTTTGGAACAAGAGCCATCAACGAGCCCTAATTTATTTCTTCCTCGCAGAGCTATACGCATAGCGCGACTCCATAACCCATAGGTATCCGAACCAGTCAATTGAACAGACATTGTAAGTGAGCCACTTGTATCTGAGAGGGAAAGATACAAAATGTGATTGTGATCAATACTAGTGGAAGCAGTAATCGTAGTAGCATCTCCATTTAAAGCCATTATTGAGCTTTAAACTCAAACCTTATAAATTTTTAGCTAAGAAATTGAAGAAATGACTGAAAAGAAAATAGAGAATCGATCTCTCTAGAATCAGACGAAAACTAGAGCACCATGCTCTGATACCATGAGATAATCTGTGAAATCTGATAAAAGATTCATAGGAAGAACAATCTAGAAATATGAGAGAGCTTTTGGGAAAAGATATTTTCCACTAACTGAACAAATGAGTACATGTACACACATATATAAGCTATAGATTAGCTGTAACTAACTCCTAACTACCTGATTTAACTAACCTAACTATACAGTTAACTAACTCCTCACAGTTAATGCTCTAACTAACTAATTAGTCGGTTAGTGTAAATAAACTAAGCTACCCTCCTAGCTTGCACTCCAGCTTGCACTTCAGCTTGCACTATTCAGCAGTAGTATATCTCAAAAGATAGAGCTACATCGATTCTGTTAGTACGTGCTTTTTAGGGCTTCAGGTGTCATTATCTTATACTATTGCATAAAAAAGTTGTAGTTTATTAATGAAAACATCTAAGTTCCCAAACTACCACAATTATTTCACTTTCTCATATGGTTTCCATTGTAACAGGTGCTTTCAATTGTAAATCCTCAATGACTTTAGGCAAGGGATTTGCATTTGATTCTTCAAATAGGGTGTTTAGTTAAGTTGCAGTTTCTAACCTTGTTGAAATGCAGACCAAAAAATGATGAAAGAAATGTAAAAAGGCTTACGATCCTACCATCTAGATGTTTTAACGTTGAAATGTCTGTAGTCTTTGGCTCGTGGATGAAAGATCTTACACTATCCATACCTTGTTCTTTTGTGTACAAGGGGCAATGCTTGCATTGGTCATCTATATTATATTAAAAGAAGGGTAGTAAGCCTATGAAAAGCAGCCAAGTGACATGTCAAGAAAAAGTCGTGTGTTAATTTTTAGGACAAAGTGTTTAAATTAGATGAATTAATTAGTAACTAAATTACATGATTAACTACAACAGTTTTAAAAAAAATAAATGGAGAGAAAGTTTTTTTTTTTTTAAAAAAAAGGATAAAAGGATAACTTCTTAGTGAATTAGTAGGTAACAGATATCAAAATTAAATACAAAAAAATAAAAATAAAAATTTGGAAATAAAAAGTTAAAAATAAAAAAAGAAACGTAAAAAATAACTCCTATTATATGTAGATTTGAATTTAATTGTTAGTATTAAAGTTCGAACAATTGTAAAAATTATAAATCGTGTTATTATTTTTGAAAATTTGTAAAAATTACAAAGATAATGCTTTAAAGATAACAGTTTTTAAAGTTAAAAATGCATTTAAAAAGTTACCGAAAATTTGTGATTTAAGGCCTATTTTTTTTAACAAAAATCACGTTCCTTTTTTTCCCTCAAGGTAAATCACGTTCCTTTTAATATGAAAAACATGGAGGAGTTTCATCCTTGATGGAATCCTCCTAAAAAGCAGCTTAAAATCGTAGAGTTGTTTTTGAATTTACATTATCTATAAGAAGTTACAACTTCTATGACAACATTAATTCCTTAAAATGCTCCTACTATTTATCATAATGAAATTTCATAAAACTACTCCTGTTCACATTGAAATAGTATTATCCATGGTTGAGGCCTTCTAAAAATAATTTTTATCTCTACATGATTTTAGCCTGCGGGTGGTGGACGACTCCTTACGAGAACCACAACTTCTCTCTTTCCAGAAAGAAGAAAACAGTAGAGAATAAATTCTACAATAATGAGTGTCATCTACTAACAATGATAAAGGCAAGTCATCTGCTCCTGTTCACATTGAAATAGTTTCATCCTAACCCACATTTTCCTTTAACAATGATATTTTTCCATAACAATTCAAAGAGGATGTACTGTATTGGTCGATTTCTGCCCGATCACGCAAAAGGCACGTGGTAATTACGTGGCAAGGTGAGAACAGATTCCGAAGGCATTGCAAAATGAAGTCGGATTGAGAAACAGTTTCGGTTATTGATATGATCAATTATGTTGCGTTGTGATCGGAATATATCAGAGACGATGGTTTTATCAGATAACTTTGGTTGATTTTATCCCGCTTTTGTCGGAGCGGATTCGGCGGAAGTTTTTGGACGTGGGTAACTGCTAAAGAGACGTGGGGAAGTGGAGTTCTTCTAGGGTTGGGAACTCCACACCTCGTTGACCTGTAAATATGCCCCCATTTTCCCATTTGTAAACTTACGTTCATCAGAAAAAAAGTGCCCCTATATCATCAGTCACATTATTATCATTCAATTACACCATTACTACTATAGCAAATCTACTATTATTGTTGTCTCAAGCATCAGTCACAGTTTGGTTCAGACTTGGAGGAGGATTCATCTCTTTCGTCGAAGCACCAACCTCCGATTCTTCAATACAATAAGCTTTACTGCTTTCATTCATTTGATTTATTATTGTTTATCTCATTGTTTGCCTGCTATTTCCATTGCTTAACTTGTCTATTTATCGTCATCGTTTTCATTAATTCATTGTCATTGCATTGATCGCATAACTGATTCATTGTTTAGCCTATTTGCTGATTAATATCGATCACGTTAAGTAATTGATATTAACATTTTGATCGTAGCATTAATTTGATAAAGTTCATTTTGTCAATTGCATTTCTACCGTTTACACAAATCTATCATTGGTTAAGTCATATAATCTTGCATATTTGCCATCGATAATCTAATTCTATCATAGCCTTACTCATGGAATCTTGTCGAAACCGCTTATTTGATATTAAGTAAAACTAATCCCTTTGATTGTGTTCGAAATCGTATAATATCGATTGCTTGTATTCGTTCGATTTCTTCATCGTGTTTTGTGAATCTGTTGCTTAACTCCATGTTCGATCATATATGTCTTCGAATTAACTCAGTATATAATCTTATCGAAGTCATCATTATATGTTCCTTCGAACTCGATACTTGCGCCGCTTTCGAATTGATATTTAGTAAATCGATCGCTTATCTACGTAAATTGTTTATCAATCGGTCAAATTGAGATACAAACAATCACCTAAGACTCAACTAAATACAAATTTAATTGTAATACCTGAAATATATTTTTAAGAAATACAATTTGGCGCCCACTGTGGGGACTAGGCAATCGATTTGTTCCGAAATTTGAATCGTTTGATACTACTTACGTTTACTTTTTTGTCTTACTATGGTAGATGAACGTAATATTGATGTTACCACCGCTTTGAACGGCCAACAACAGCTCAATCCCAATGACGAGGTTCATGTTCCGGCAAATGCTGAAGGGGTCGATGAATCATCCAATCACCAGCAGGATCCGATTCGCGACGACATTCCTGCTGGTTCATGATTGAACGCGTCTCAAGGACAGTGACCTGGTAAGGAACCCGCGGTCGAGGCTGAGTCAGTAGATACGAATATGGCGTTGATGGCGTATTTGAAAAGGCATGATGTGCAGTTTGAAATGATACATAAGCAATTGGCGATTCTGTCTAGCTCTATCGGAAATAGAGCACCCACCTCCCCGATCACACCCCACGCAAGCATTCCGATATCAGTTCCTCAGGGTGCCGCAACAGGGAGACTTGCAGCGGGGGTCGGATCTGGAGGATCAGGTACGGCCGCCGTGGCTACGGGAGCTCTGGCCTCCATTACGACCGAAGTAAGGATGTTGGCTACGATGTAAACGTTGTTAAACGATACAGTAGATAAGAAATTTAATGAGATGAAGTCGTTTATGGATAAGTTGCCAGGTGTTCCAAAGTTAATGGACAACATCACCAAGAAATCGATCTCAAAGCGTCCGTTTCCGCCAAGTGAAGCCCTACTGCCTATTCCCAAAACATTCAAGTTACCGGAAAGCTTGAGATACGATGGAACTATAGATCCAAGGGATCACATCGATATGTTTTCGGTTGCAGTTCAGTCAAATGACCTGACTTCAGATGAGATCAATTTAGTTAGTCTGAAAAAGTTCTGTGAAATGCTAAAAGGGGCAGCATTGAAATGGTATTTGCAGCTACCCGAAAACGAAATATCAGACTTCGATGACGTGTCAGCTAAGTTTATTCGAGCACACACTGGAGCTAAAAAGATAGAACCAAGAGTGGAAGATATCTTGAATATTAAGCAGTGACCCGGTAAAACTATCAAACAGTTTGTGAAACGGTTCAACGATAAAAAGATTAACATCCTAAACCTCGAGGAGAGATGGGCTTGTTTATCTTTATCCAATAACTTACGCAATGATTCGACGGAGGCATGTGCAAAGTTGAAAGATCATCTAAGGAAAATTAACGAGTGGACCTTTGATGATTTGCATCGTCAGTGTGAACCAAAGATTAGGGCTGAAGAGAGGAGTTGCAGTTAGCCTGATATAATTATCAGTATGATCGACCACCACCATGGAGAATTGAGAATGACAGGCGAAACTACAGGGATCAATGATGGGAGTCCTACTCCCTCGAATGGGGAGCAACAACCACGAAGCTGGTAGGTCCAAGAATCAACCGAAGAGGGGGCAGTCGAATTCATCTTCGGCTCCGAAGTATCGACCACTGCCTCTTAAAGTGACAGAATATAATTTTTGTGTGTCGACATCTAATCTAGTAAATCACTTGAGAGGAATGGGTGAAAAAGTGGTGAAGTTTCCCGATCGCATGAAGACGAATCTGAACACGAGGGACGAAAACTTATGGTGTGCATTTCATCATGATTTTGGCCATACGACCGAAGATTGCAAGGCATTACGATATGAAGTAGCCAGTCTATTGCAAAAAGGACACTTAGTAGAACTTTTGACTGACAGGGGGCGAAATAATTTCAACAAGAAGAAGGATGATGAACCACCAGAACCTCCTGCTCCTAGGAAAATGGTGAACGTCATCACTGGAGGAGATGACATTTGTGGAGTAACTTACACTACAAAGAAATATGCAAAGGTTTCGTTTACATGAGACGAGAGGACACGAGACCACATGAACGATGAGATTGTGTTCGGGGATTTCGACTTTGATGAAAGGATTCATCCCCATCATGACGCATTGCTAGTAACATTTAGGGTTGACGATGCCGATATAAAGAGGGTGTTAATCGATGCCGGCAACTCGGTTAACATAATACATTCTAGGGTAGTGGAACAGTTGCAGTTGAACGACAAGATTGTCCTTCGTTCAACGGTGTTATCGGGCTTCAATAATTAGAGCGAAGTGACCGTTGGAGAAATTACAATTAAGACATGCGCAGAAGGCGTTGAAAATGATACACTGTTCCAAGTAATGAAAGGTGAAATGGCATACAACGTGATACTTGGTCGACCATGGATCCACGCTATGGGAGCGGTAAGGCGATTTTTGGGTATTTCTTGAAGACCCAATCATACTTACACTTAAGGTAAGCCCTTTCAATCCATCTTTATGTTGATTAACACAAGAATCAAAGGGTTGATTCTTGGAAATGGGTTAGAACCCTAGATTCTTAAGAATTGGGGAAAGACATCGAGCAAGGCTCGCATGTGGAATCTAAGTGTACTTTTGGACTCACGGGAGCGTGGGGAGTCCGGAAAAGTACATTTTGTAAATTTAGGGCTCGGCCCTACCCGGGGGATTTTTGGTAATTTTTACCCTAGGATGCCTATAGGCTTAAATAGCTATAATTGAGCATTCATATGTGCTATATCTTGTCTTAATAGACCTAGTGGAGAGTCCTTCGCGGACAAGGCGAGCAGGAAAGGAGATTCTTCCCGGCATTTGAGCCCGAATTTCGAGGTACGTGAGACTTGACCTCTATTGTGCTTGTGGACTCTTCCTTCATGCTAGTATGCTTCATGTACGCATATATGTACCTAACAATGGTTAGGATTAATGATGTGAATTACTTGCTATTATTGTTTGTTATAAATAGCGAGATTGTGACTCGACCGAGGTATGTGCCGGTCTAAACGCTACGTCGAGGTAGCTTAAATGTATATCGTAGTAACGCTTGCTACGCCATGCTTAGATAGCAAGAACTTGGGACATGGCCGAGGATGTTGCCGTTATGTCATGATAAATGTCTTGCCGAGGATTTTGCCGGCTTTTGTATGATATTGGTACTTGATTTGTTCACGTGCCGGGTTGGGTAGTGCTGTCTATACGTAACCTTGGGTTGGACGACATGGGAGTAGGGATTGTACCCCCAAACTGTGGTCGGGTTAACCTTCGCCTTACGTTCAGCTAGCATAACCAACCTGGGTTACGGTGACTGTGAAATATTATCGTTATTAATATTTCTGTTATTATTTCTGTTATTGTTATTAATGTCGTGGATATTAATACTGTTAGAGGGACACTTGACAGGGGGTGTGGTGTCGCCTATACTATGAGATGTGTCACACTTGACAGGGGGTGTGGTGTCGCCTATACTATGAGATGTGTCACACTTGACAGGGGGTGTGGTGTGGACACTTGATCTTTGAGATGTGACACACTTGACAGGGGGTGTGGTGTGGTCACTTGATTTAGTGAGATACGACGCACTTGACAGGGGGTGTGGTGCGATCGTAGACAGATTTGAGATGAGCCAACGACTACGGGTCGTTCGTCTACTTATTCATGATTGTGATAGTGACTTCGGGTCACGGTATATGGTTGATACTTAGTAGTGGTGTTGCTAGTCCATCGTAGGTCTAGGTTAGTCGGCACGGGAGTAGAGATTGGACCTCCAAACCGCCGCTGAGTTGACCTATGCCTTACGTTGGATGGGCATAATCCTTGAGACTTCTGGTTACTACTTGTGTGTATGGAATGTGTTACATCTATTTGTGATTTCACTACTTTATTGTATGATTACTATAGTATGTTGTTGCTTATGATGCATGTAGCGACTTGTCCCGCAAGGGTACCTTAGCGGGCCTGTCGGTGATCTTACTGAGCTTCGGCTCATAACTTACTCTGCTACGTGCGCAGATCCTTCATCCAGGCAGCAGCCCGGACGTTAGCGGTTCCCGAGGCTTCTGAGACTTTTGATTGAGGTGAGCCGACCACACAGACCGTGGTGGCATACCGCCGGAGTCACTTAGAGATAGGACTCAGATTTCTTTGATGTATATTCATACTTTATTGAGTCACTCTTAGAATGCTCCAATTTTTTTGTGGATATATTCTTTTGGACTTCACCTTTTATATTTATATATCCATTTATGATCTTTTCACATTATTGTTCTTTTCCGCATCTTGTTTCATTGGTTCGCCTAGGCAAATGTTGTTTAGGTGCCATCACGAGCCCTTGGAAATTGGGTCGTGACAGTTTGGTATCAGAGCCCTAGGTTTTAATTCGAGTCCTAGGAGTCTTGGAGCAGTGTCTGAGTAGAGTCTTGCTTATGGGTATGTTGTCGACCATACTTATGAGCGAGAGGCTACAAGGGCATGTTAGGAAATGTTTTCCCTTCGTTTCATCTCTATTCGTGCTGAGTAGCTTATATAGGTGCTGACCCTTTTTCGTGTATTGTATCAGATGGCGAGGACGCGAGCATCCTCAGCCAGGAGGGCTGCATCTTCTACACCCGCGTCTGCGGGAGAGCCATCAGCACCTACGCAGCCGCCAGCTGCTAAGAAGACTCGGGCAGGTCGCTCGTCAGCCACTAGGCAGGACACAGCTATCCCTGCGGTGTCCGCAGCGACTCTGTCAGCATCTATTCCCCCTGTGCCTGCTGTTGTGCCAGGCACCGTTGTGATCTCTTCAGAGGAGTATATGAGACTGATGGCCTTGTCTAGCCATCAGGTCCCTGTCAGAGATGATGTTGCAGCTCCTGTTTCGGCTCCTCAGCCGACCACACCTGTTATGAGCACGCCTACTTCTGAGGCTGCTCCTGATCATATTGCCCAGCCTTTTGCTTCTGCTCCTCAGGCAGGTCCTGTTATTTCTACTCCTCATATGGGTGGGCACTGAGGAGGTTGCCAAGAGGATAGAGTCATTCATGAAGCTTCAGCCTCCAGAGTTCGACGGTACCTCAACTACATGTACTGCCCAGAGGTACATTCAGAAGTGTGAGAAGATTTTGACAGTTCTTGGTACTAGAGACACCTTAGGGGTGCAGTGTGCTTCTTTCAGATTATCGGGAGATGCGGAGACATGGTGGGTCTCCATGATGCGGCAGAGGTCTAGTGACCTCCCTCCTTTGTCTTGGGCTGAGTTCGTGTCTATGTTCATGAGCAGGTTCGTGCCCCAGAGTCAGCACGATGCTCAGAGGCGCGAGTTTGAGGGGTTGAGGCAGGGAAACCTGTCTGTTTCAGAGTATGACACCAGGTTCTTGTGGTTGTCTCAGTTTGCGCCGGCTATGGTGGCTCAGGAGAGGGACAAGGTCCTCCGGTTTGTTGAGGGTCTTCATCCCCGCTTGCAGGTAGCTGTTGCCCCTGATATGGGCAACAAGTCATATTTTGAGATAGTTGATGTGGCGCGGCGGATGGAGGATATCTTTGCCAGGGCTGACGCGGAGAGGGCGGCCAAGAGATCGCGTCAGTCTGGTGGGTATAGTGGATCCGCTCAGAGGGGTCAGGGTCATCAGGGCCGTTCTCAGTCTAGGCCCCAGGCTGCTGCTTTGCCTGCCCAGGATTTTTCTTCAGAGACCCCGAGGCCTCAGTCATCCCAGAGGCGGGGTGGCTCTTTGCAGTCTGGTCCGCCGCAGTGCGGGAGGTGCCATCAGAGGCATCATGGGAGGTGTTCGTCTGGAGGTGGTCATGGCAGAGGTGGTAGAGGCGGTAGAGGAGGTAGAGGTGATGGATGTTTTGAGTGTGGGTCTCCAGAGCACTATGTCAGGAGTTGCCCTTATGTTTCATCAGGTCGCCAGGGATCCGCAGCTATGGTACCATCTGGTCCTCAGACCGCCAGGCCCGTTTCTCAGATTCCTCCTAGACAGCAGTCTCAGAGAGCTCCGGGTTCAGGAGGCTCGGCGCAGGTCTATGCTATGACTCGTCAGGATGCTAAGGCATCCAATGATGTCATCACAAGTATTATTTCTGTCTGTGGCCGCGATGCTTATGCTCTTATTGATCCGGGGTCTACCTATTCGTATGTGTCGCCGGGATTTGCCCCTTGCTTGGGCAGGGATCTGGTCTTCTTAGATGATCCCTTTATGGTTGCCACCCCTGTCGGGTCTTCTATATGTGTAGATAGGGGTTATCGGCAGTGTATGATCTCCATCTGTGGTGTAGAGTCCTTAGTGGACCTGATGCTGCTCGATATGTCTGATTTCGATGTCATTATAGGCATGGATTGGCTGGCTTCCTGACATGCGACTTTGGATTGCCATGCCAAGTCCGTGACGATCGGGGCAGAGGGTGAGTCTCGGGTTGTATGGAGAGGTTCCAGGACTTCTCCGAAGAGTAGGATCATTTCTTTCTTGGAGGCGCAGAGGATGATATCTAGTGGGTGCGAGGGATATATTGCTTCAGTTCGGGATGTCCGGGCAGAGGAGTTATCCCTTGATAGAGTTCCGGTTGTTTGTGAGTATCCGGATGTGTTTCCTGATGATTTGCCGGGTTTGCCGCCTATGCGGGAGATAGAGTTTTGCATTGATCTATTGCCAGGCACTCAGCCTAAATCTATTCCCCCGTATCGTATGGCTCCTGTTGAGTTGAGGGAGCTGAAGGAGCAGATTCAGGATTTGCTCGATAAGGGCTTCATTAGGCCAAGTGTGTCTCCATGGGGTGCCCCGGTATTATTTGTGAAGAAGAAGGATGGCTCTATGCGGATGTGTATTGATTACCGGCAGCTGAATAAGGTTACTATCAAGAATAGGTATCCTTTGCCGCGTATTGATGATTTGTTTGATCAGCTTCAGGGTGCTACCTTCTTCTCGAAGATTGATTTGAGGTCGGGGTATCATCAGTTGAGGATTCGGTCCGAGGACGTTTCCAAGACTGCTTTTCGTACCCGATATGGCCACTATGAGTTTCTGGTGATGTCTTTCGGGCTTACGAATGCCCCAGCTGCTTTCATGGATCTGATGAACCGAGTGTTCAAGGCCTACCTTGACTCCTTCGTCATTGTGTTTATCGATGATATCTTGGTTTATTCGAGGAGCAGGGAGGAGCATGAGCAGCATTTGAGAGTTGTTCTTCGGACTCTGAGGGATCAGCAATTGTATGCCAAATTCTCCAAGTGTGAATTTTGGCTCAGTTCTGTATCTTTCCTAGGTCACGTGGTGACCAAGGATGGGGTGTGTGTTGATCCGAAGAAGATAGAGGCCGTTCAGAGTTGGCCTAGGCCTACTTCTCCTACAGAGATTCGGAGTTTCTTAGGCTTGGCAGGTTATTATCGGCGGTTCGTCGAGGGGTTTTCTTCTATTTCAGCACCTCTGACGAAGTTGACCCAGAAGAATGTTCCTTTCCTGTGGTCCGATGCCTGTGAGTCTAGCTTTCAGAAGCTTAAGACTCTGTTGACTTCAGCGCCAGTGTTGGCCTTGCCTAGTGGATCCGGGGGATTCACCGTATATTGTGATGCTTCGGGTGTTGGCCTGGGTAGCGTTCTGATGCAGGAGGGTAAGGTGATAGCTTATGCCTCGAGACAGCTGAAGGTCCATGAGAAGAATTATCCTGTCCATGATTTGGAGCTGTTAGCTGTCGTGTTTGCACTGAAGTTGTGGAGGCACTATCTTTATGGCGAGCCATGTGAGATATTCACCGATCATATAAGTCTCCAGTACTTGTTCACTCAGAAGGACTTGAACGGGAGACAGCGCCGCTGGTTAGAGCTGCTGAAGGATTATGATCTTTCTATCCGGTATCATCCCGAAAAGGCTAATGTTGTAGCCGATGCCTTGAGTAGGAAGTCCATGGGTAGCCTCGCCTATCTTGATGCTGATATGAGGCCGTTGGCCCGTGAGTTGCAGGCTTTGTCCATTAGTGGGGTTCGGTTTGATGATTCTGTTCCAGGCCGGGTGCTTGCATATGTAGGGTCTCAGTCGTCTTTAGCTTCCCAGATTCGGGAAAGGCAGTTCGAGGATCCTTATCTGAGAGATCTCCGGGACAGGGTCCTGAGTGGGGGAGTGTCCTCGTTCGTGATTGGTGATGATGGTGCTTTGCGGCTTAACGGCCGGGTATGTGTTCCAGCCATTGTGGAGCTGAGGCAGATGATTTTGGCAGAGGCTCACAGTTCGAGATATTCCATTCATCCGGGTACTGCGAAGATGTATCATGATCTTCGAGAGCTGTATTGGTGGAAAGGGATGAAGAGGGATGTTGCTGATTATGTATCTCGGTGTTTGAATTGCCAGCAGGTGAAGTATGAGCACCGGAGGCCAGCCGGGGTGACCCAGTCTATGCCCATTCCCGAGTGGAAGTGGGAGCAGATCACTATGGATTTCGTAGTTGGTTTGCCGCTGACCGTGGGTAAGCATGATTCGGTGTGGGTAGTAGTTGATCGACTGACGAAGTCGGCTCACTTCATTCCAGTGAGGACTACTTATACCTCGGAGCGTCTGGCTCGTATCTTCATTGAGCAGATTGTGAGATTGCATGGTGCTCCTGTTTCTATCATTTCTGACCGAGGTGCTCAGTTCACAGCTTAGTTTTGGAGATCTTTTCAGAGAGAGCTGGGTACTCGGGTCAATCTCAGCACTGCATTTCACCCGCAGACTGATGGCCAGTCTGAGCGGACCATTCAGATCCTCGAGGATATGTTGAGGGCGTGTGCTATTGATTTTGGAGGCCATTGGGATAGCCATTTGCCGCTAGCAGAGTTTGCGTATAATAATAGCTATCAGGCTTCTATCCAGATGGCTCCGTTTGAGGCATTGTATGGTCGGAGATGTCGCTCGCCTATCGGTTGGTTCGAGTCTGGTGAGGTCCAGGTGTTGGGGCCCGATTTGGTGCAGCAGACCTTAGATAAGGTCCGGGTTATTCAGGATCGACTCCGCACGGCTCAGAGCCGGCAGATATCGTATGCAGATCGGAGGCCGAGAGATCTTGAGTTCATGGTTGGGGACCGGGTATTCCTCAGAGTGTCGCCCATGAAGGGTGTTATGAGATTTGGGAAGAAAGGCAAGCTCAGTCCTAGGTTCATTGAGCCTTTTGAGATATTGGAGCGCGTTGGCGCCGTTGCTTATAGACTGGCTTTGCCTCCCTCTCTGTCTGTTCATCCGGTGTTCCATGTGTCCATGCTCCGGAAGTATGTTCACGATCTGTCTCATGTGATCGATATGGCTTCCGTGGAGGTAGATAGCGACTTAGCTTATTCGGAGGAGCCTATTGCTATTGTGGCTAGAGAGGTCCGTAAGATGAGATCGAAGGTGATCCCGCTTGTGAGAGTTCAGTGGGGGCATCACTCCATTGCCGAGGCCACTTGGGAGCTTGAGTCCGAGATGCGTGAGAGGCATCCGCGCTTGTTCGATGATTCAGGTATGAAATCCTTGTATTTTCTAAGTCTGAATTTGCATTTTTAAGTTTTATTGATTTCGGGTGGTACCGAGGGGTCCTCGAAATCCGTGCCAGCTCCGTGGCTAGTGTGTGGATCCTACCTTAGACTTAGGCTCGTCCGAGGACGGCCGAGAGTCTAAGTGGGGGAGAATGTAACGACCCTCAAATAGTCGTTACGGGATCCAGGACCTCAATTTGCGTGTCGACAGTCCCAAAAGCTCCGTTAGGTCATTTATGACCCGTCTGTGAAATCTGAGTCGAAAAGGAGTCCGTTTGACAGGTTTTCGAGAAAAGGATCCGTTTATGAAATTCCGGAAAGGAATTTGGGGTTTCGATAGGTCGTTTTGAGTAAACGAACCCCGATGGAAAATCCGAGCGCACCGTTAGGTCCGTCTCGTCATTTATGATATGTAGCAACCTTCAAAATTGAAAACGGACCTCGTTTGATAGGACTTTTGATAAAGTCCCCGTTTCGGAAGTTTAAAAGAGTTAAAAGAGGTTCCGAGCTCGATTTGAGCAAATGAGCTCCGATGAGAGATCCGAAAGTTTTGTTAGGTTCGTATAGTCATTTGTGACTTGTAGCAACTTTCGGAATTGGATTCTGAGGTCGTTTGGTTAAATTTCGCTATTTTGGCGAAAATCGAAAATTGAACCTTTGCCGTGGGACCCACTTTTTGAGTTCTGGAGGTTCGAATTGAGTTCCGTCTTGACGAGCATGTCACCCAAGTATTTTATGGCTTGTGTGCAAAATTTGGGATCATTCCGAGCTTCGTAGGGTCCCGGCATTTGAGCCCGAATTTCGAGGTAAGTTAGACTTGACCTCTATTGTGCTTGTGGACTCTTCCTTCATGCTAGTATGCTTCATGTACGCATATATGTACCTAACAATGGTTAGGATTAATGATGTGAATTACTTGCTATTATTGTTTGTTATATATAACGAGATTGTGACTCGACCGAGGTATGTGCCGGTCTAAACGCTACGTCGAGGTAGCTTAAATGTATATCGTAGTAACGCTTGCTACGCCATGCTTAGATAGCAAGAACTTGAGACATGGCCGAGGATGTTGCCGGCATGTCATGATAAATGTCTTGCCGAGGATTTTGCCGGCTTTTGTATGATATTGGTACTTGATTTGTTCACGTGCCGGGTTGGGTAGTGCTGTCTATACGTAACCTTGGCTTGGACGACATGGGAGTAGGGATTGTACCCCCAAACTGTGGTCGGGTTAACCTTCGCCTTACGTTCAGCTAGCATAACCAACCTGGGTTACGGTGACTGTGAAATATTATCGTTATTAATATTTCTGTTATTATTTCTGTTATTGTAATTAATGTCGTGGATATTAATACTGTTAGAGGGACACTTGACAGGGGGTGTGGTGTCGCCTATACTATGAGATGTGTCACACTTGACAGGGGGTGTGGTGTGGACACTTGATCTTTGAGATGTGACACACTTGACAGGGGGTGTGGTGTGGTCACTTGATTTAGTGAGATACGACGCACTTGACAGGGGGTGTGGTGCGATCGTAGACAGATTTGAGATGAGCCAACGACTACGGGTCGTTCGTCTACTTATTCATGATTGTGATAGTGACTTCGGGTCACGGTATATGGTTGATACTTAGTAGTGGTGTTGCTAGTCCATCGTAGGTCTAGGTTAGTCGGCACGGGAGTAGAGATTGGACCTCCAAACCGCCGCTGAGTTGACCTATGCCTTACGTTGGATGGGCATAATCCTTGAGACTTCTGGTTACTACTTGTGTGTATGGAATGTGTTACATCTATTTGTGATTTCACTACTTTATTGTATGATTACTATAGTATGTTGTTGCTTATGATGCATGTAGCGACTTGTCCCGCAAGGGTACCTTAGCGGGCCTGTCGGTGATCTTACTGGGCTTCGGCTCATAACTTACTCTGCTACGTGCGCAGGTCCTTCATCCAGTCAGCAGCCCGGACGTTAGCGGTTCCCGAGGCTTCTGAGACTTTTGATTGAGGTGAGCCGACCACACAGACCGTGGTGGCATACCGCAGGAGTCACTTAGAGATAAGACTCAGATTTCTTTGATGTATATTCATACTTTATTGAGTCACTCTTAGAATGCTCCAATTTTTTTGTGGATATATTCTTTTGGAATTCACCCTTTTATATTTATATATCCATTTATGATCTTTTCACATTATTGTTCTTTTCCGCATCTTGTTTCATTGGTTCGCCTAGGCAAATGTTGTTTAGGTGCCATCACGAGCCCTTGGAAATTGGGTCGTGACAAAACTAGATTGCTTTTGAGTGGAACCAATGAAAGAAAAATATGGTGCATTTTGAAAAAAAGTCATTGGCAAGGTTGAGAAGAAATATTGAAAAGAAGAAAAAAAATCAAATGAAAAAGAGAAAAATAAAGAAAACAAAAGAAAAAAAAATCTCAATCCTTGCTAGTGTTGTGCAAAAGTAAAGTTGTAAATTTCTTAAATTGAGAGTGAATTTCTTGTGTATGTTTGGGTTGTTGTTTGGTTTGATTTGAGAAGAATGGTGAAGATAAAAGAAAAAGTAAAGTGATGTATTAAAGTGCTTAGGGAGGTAGTCACTATTTATCCATATTTATCCTACACGTCCTTTAGCTTACATGACAACCCGTAAAGTCCTAGTTTATCCTGATTGGAGTGAGCTTACATTAGTGGAGTCCTACACTACGGGCAAGCCTATGGTACGTTGTGTGTGGCACGTGAATTTCTTTTGGAGAGCGAGTGAATTCTTTCTATATTATGTCCCTCATTTATTCTTGAAATTTATTCAGTGTGATATTTGGGACGCTCTCTTGATTTCTTTTGGTGAGGGCACATGGTTTGCGTGAGATAGATGAAGTTATTGACTTCTTGGTTGAGTGAATGGGTGTGATTTTGTGAAAGCTTGGTTTCATTGAGTCAGTTTTTGAGATTGAGACGTCTTGGGTTAGTCTTTCTAGTGTTCTAAAACTTGGTGAATTTTTGGCATGTTGTGGGTCACATGGTATGTATTTATGCTCTTGTTTAATGGTCGGTATCAATCATAACCATTGGTAGACCTGTTCTATCAAGTATTGGTTTAGTTGGGCAGTTGTTTTTGGTGATTGCTCGAGGGCGAGCAAAGGTCTAAGTGTGGGGTGGTGATGTTTGGCAATATTTGCCTAATTTATCTTAATATTTCCCCATATTTTGATACGTTATTCGCCTATTGCACGAAATAATTGTGATTGTTGCACTCACTTATTGTGTTTGTGATTTTAAAAATGATTTGGATGAATACGAGTGCAAACGGAGTGAAGATGGATAAAGTCGAGCAAGAATTGATGAACGTAGCTAATTTTGGGATATGGCATTAGATGGAAAGCTACGGAGCAAGCTACGGATTTGTCATAGCTTCAGGCTTCCAAAAGCCACAAGCCATACGACGCATGAGCTGTGGCGTACGACTCTCAGAAGCCATGAGACACGCGAGGCTTTCCCTGTGGCTTTTAGTTCTGCGACCCCAACTTTTCCAACTTTGTTTAGGCTTTGGATTAACTTATGGGAAGACTTTGTAAACACTATAAATAGTCATTAATGTCGTTTTTAGTGGGAGGATCGAATTTCTGGAGCAAGTTTTGGAGTTCTTACACATTGAACCAAGGGTTTAATTCCTTTACTTCATCTATTACAATCTTTCATAGTTCTTCCATGAATTCTTGTGTTGTTATTATGAATATGAGTAGCTAAACCTATCGTTCTAGGGTTAGAGCAATTACATGAAGGTTGATGTTTGAAAGTTGAATTCTTCCTATTGATTTACCATTACATATTATTTATTCTTTCTTGAGCCTAATTGTTTGGTTACTAGGACCCGATAATTGAACACTATCTACAGTTTACAAGTTGCACTCGACAGAGGGAACTTGTGAACGCAAATAAGAAATAATAGGGCTTGATTGTGAACCTGGGCATCAGGGAATCGATTTGCGGTAGGATAGACATATACCTATTCGCCTTGCTTAACTAAATACAAAGTTCGTTAATGCATGCATGTGATTTTATTCCATATAAATATAGGCGTTAGAGTAGCTTGCATAGACGCGTGAAGAATCGACATGTTTTTACGAATATAATTAACCTGTTAGTTAGCAATCTAGGAAATCAAGAAGTAGAATCAACTGGAAAACTCAACTGAATTGTTCGTAACTCTGACCCTGGACCGTTCTCTTTTATTGATAACAACCTATAATTTGCTCTATTACTTAACTTCAGTTACTTGCTTTTAATTATTTTATTTAGTCAGTAAAAATATCAATCATTGGAAAAAGATTCCTGAATAGTTTTTAGAAAATTGTTTGCTGGGATTCAGTCGTAACAATAGTCCTCGTGGGAACGATACTCAATTTATCACTTTACTATTTGTCGACCACGTGTACTTGCGTGTGCGTTTGGGAGCAACAATTATACTATTATTATTTAGTAATGAAGCGGAAAAAGCACTTTAATATGTACTCAGAATTAATGCACTTTAATATATACAAGCTACCCTATATTACAAAAAAAATAATAATATTTTTCAAATTACAAGACATAGCATTATCTTTCCTAACACATTTCACAATAATCAAGACAAATTATATTTCCCAATTGCCCGACCCCTCATATACAAATCGAAATATACAACTCCACCCCGATACCACTGCCTGTAAGTGTCACCGCCGGAAAACCCCATTATCACTAGTGAAACAAGGAACAAAATAGAGGAGTCGTCGACCCTTCCTTCGCAGAATCTCGCCGCCATTTTCTCCTCAATTTCAGTTCCTAGCCGTGACCGGAATGGTGAATGGCAACGGTAGAGATGAAGGATACCTTTTCAAAGAGAAATGAGAAAAAGGAGATAATTGAAACCCTAATTGAATAGATCTTGAATGGCGAGGGTGAAGGGGGGAAGTGGATCAAAAGATCTCACTACTGATGGAATGTAAGGCATTGGGAGAAGGGGAAGTGAAGACACTGTAGAAGAATTGAATGGAATATACAGCCTATCAAATGTCCATTCGCTGTTTCCGGTGATATTCATGGCCAGTTTTATGATCTCATTGAGCTTTTCCGTATTGGTGGAAATGCTCTTCATATCAATTAGCTCTTCTAGGAGATTATGTTGGTCCGCTTTCAGGTGCAACCCTAACGCCGTTCAGGTAACTCATTTTGGGGTTGGTAGTGTATTGGAAGGTGGGTGGGGGTGTATTGAAGGGGTAAGGACAGGATAATTGAAAGGAAAATTTTCTTTTATTATTTCTCTACCAATAACAGATAACAAAAACAAACAAGGATATAAAAAAACGATGTTGTGTTCATGTTACTGTTGCTGCAATTTTGCTCGTGGATCTATTTCCTCGATTCTGGTTGCTGCTATTGGATCTCCACAGCATATGTTGATTTGTTCACTTTTTTGTGCCTTTTTCCGATTTGTCTTGTGTGAAAAACTATGAAACAGCACTGTAACAGTCTGAAACAGCGGTGAAACAGTCTGAATTGCATTGAAACAATCTGAAACGGCACTGAAACATACTGAAACAATGATGAAATAGTCTAAAACAACACAGAAACAGCCTGAAATAAAATGTAAAAAAATAGTGTGAAACAACACAAAAAAGGGTGAAATAGTTTTAAAACAGTGAGAAACAATGATAAAACAACCTGAAACGGTACTGAAACGGTCATGAAAGAACCTGAAACAACATAGATACAACGAGATACAGTTAGATATGGAGTATAAATAATACAGATACAATACTGAAATAGTATAAAACAACTAGCTAAAAAGTCTGAAATAAAATGTAAAAAATTATGTGAAAAAACGCAACAAAAAAGTGCAATAGTTTAGAAACAGTGAGAAACAACGCACAAACAAGATGAAACAATGCTGAAATAGTTTAGAAACAACTAGAAATAGTTAGATACGGTGTAAAACAAAGTAGATACAACGAGATTGAGATATAGCGAGATACGGGGTGCCTGGTAGTTGAGATACACGAGATACGAGGTGGTTGGTAGTTGAGATACGAGGTGGTTTGTAGTTGAGATACAGCGAGATACGAGGTAGTTGCCAGTTGAGATACAACGAGATACGGGGTGGTTGTTAGTTGAGATACAATGAGATACAGCGCGTTACGAGTGTGGTTGGTAGTTGAGAAATATCGAGATACAGCGAGATACAACGAGATACGAGGTGGTTGAGGATGGGAGGAGGAAAAATGAAATTTGGGGAAATGGAAGGAATAAAAGTGAAATTGGGGAAATGATAGGAGTAAAAGTGAAATTGAGGGAAATGTGAGGAGGAAAAGTGAAAATGGGGGAAATGAGAGGAAGAATGTAAGGTTTTGCTATGTTATGCTATTTTTTTTTTATGTTTTGTCATTAACTTTTCCTTTCCTCTATATTGTGTAATTTTACTAAAATATTGTTATGTTTTATAAATAACTTCTAAAACTTAAATTTTATGTAAAAAAATCCAAAGTTTAATCGTGCTTTTAGGGCGCTGAAAGATAGTCAGCAATTACAAAGTTTTAAAAAAATAACCACAACTAAAAATTATGAATTTTTTTGAAAAGTAGCCACTGGAAGTCCAGACAAAATTTCATGGGATTTTATAAAACTTTGTAACTGCTAACTATTTTTTATTGAGCAACTTAAAAATTGGTTATTCGTCAACATAATCCGAAGGTGTACTACTATAAAACTCGACCATCTTTATTTTCTCTGAAAGAAAAAATTTACATAGTCAGATTCTACGAAGTATATCACTTTTTAGAAAATAACTATCCTCAAGCAGCACCGAAAGTCTATCGGAAACAGCTTTTCTATCTCAATCGAAATAAGGATAAGATCTGCGTACATCTCATCCTCTTTAGACCCTATTTGTTGTAATAATAAATATCCTCAAGCACAAAAAGAGACAGATCAGATAGGTGGAATTGTATGGGCAAATTTCCACCATGAAATTAGACGTATATTCTGGTTCTAGTGACCTGGTTTAAGACGAAAGACCCTTTTGATTTGGACTACTAGTGGACTGACTTGGTATCTTGGTCTTCAATTAATTATAATAGGGTCAAATATTATGATTTATATGATTCCTATATTCCAAATGATGATACAATATTACCTTCTTGTTTTTTGTTCACTGTTTGTGATATTTGTTCTTGATAATAAATGGTATGAAAACTATTAGGTTTATTCTTATTTCAGATCAATCCAAGAGTTTATAATTATAAGATTTGAAACTTTAGCAGTCACTTTCTTGAATTAGAAATGTTAGAGGTTTTTACTTATCTATTCATTTTGTTTTTCTTTGTAAAGAGGATGTTGAAGGCATAAATCGCGGACCATCAGTAAAACTACACAATTATTAATTTGATCGTTGCGCACTTAAATGAAAATCAATATATATTGATTTGCTCGCGTCAAATGATAGATTTGACTAAATGAATATATTGATCCTTGAAATGGGATTAGAATGTAGTGGTCAATTGACTAATACTCCCTCCGTTCCAAAATTGTTGTTATAGTTCGGATTTCGATAGTCAAACGAGTTTAACTTTGACCGTAATATTTTCATATATTTTTTTAATATTTTGAATTATTAATTATTGTGACTTATAGTACTTTTTATGTAGTTTCTAAATATATAAACATCATTACAAAAAACTTAAAGATTATATATTTAAATTTACGGTCAAAATGAACTCATTACAGTAATAGTCTTTCAGAAGATGAACATAAAGGGTTTAATCCCATTTATAAAGGTAATGATCATGGGGAATATGTTGTAACGATAGGTCTTGGCATACCACAAAAAAAAAATAACTTAATTATGGATACGGGTAGCCACTTGACTTGGGTACGCTGTCAATCCTGCACCAAAGGTTGCAAATCAGAAGATCCTCTGTATGATCCTTTAAAATCTTCGACGTATACAAATAGTACTTCGTGTAATGGTCCGTTTAATAGCCAGTACGGCGATGGCTCGTATACAAATGGCATTTGGGGACGTGATACTCTCGCAATTGATGGTTTTGGTGCAATAAAGAACTTTCGATTTGGTTGTGGCCGAGAAAATGTTGATATTAGTAACTTTGAAGGTGCAGCTGGAATACTTGGACTTGGTAAAGGTGACTTCTCTTTGCAATCTCAAAGTAATGCTTCAACTTTGACATCAATGCAAGTATTTAGCTATTGTTTCCCAGTTACAAGTAGCCATGTGGGAAATCTATATTTTGGGGATGAAGCTAAAACAAAATCTTCCAATTCTCCAATCCAATCTATACCATTGGTAAAAGGCGATAAAAAAGAATTATACTATGTTGACCTAGTTGGACTCAGTGTAGCTGGAAAGAAACTCTATCTTACCAACAAGATTCACTCGTCAAGGAACAATTATAGACAGTGGAACAACAATCACTCGATTGCCACAAGTGGTCTACACTGCACTTCGTGATGCTTTTAGAAAGTCCATGTCAAACTATACATTATCAGAAAATGCTGATGATACATTGGACACATTGTATTTCCTAAAGATGTATTTCAGGTTTCACAATTAAATTTGTATTTAGTTGAGTCTAAGGCGATCGTTTATATCTCAATTCGATCGATTGATAGTCAGTTTACATTGACAAGTAGTCGATTTTCAAGGGTTTAACTCGAAGACAATGCAAATATCAATTTTGAAGGAGTAAAGATACAAATCCGATGTCAAATCACGACGAGTTCGATTCGAAGACAAATGTAATCAGATGAACGAAGGAAAATAATGAATTCACTGTTTACGATGATCAATTTTAGATTAGTTTCAGACAAGTTTTTACCGAAGATGATTTATATGCTAATTTCGTTCGATGCTGAATAGATGATTTTAATCAGATTCGATGAAAAATTCAGATATAATGACGAAGAATGCGATCGATCAGATTAGCACTACGATTAGAATGCAGCAATAACGATTTACTTGATGTGTTCGATATTAATAAGCAGGTTAGATAATGAACTAATTATATGACCGAGGTAATGACAACAGATTAATGAAATCGACAACGATGAATTAATGTATCAAATAATGGAAATAGCATGCAAACAACGAAATAATCAGTAATAAATAAATGAATAAAGCGATAAAGCTTATTGTATTGAAAATCAGAGGTTGGTGCTTTGATGAAAGAGATGAGTCTTCCTCCAAGTTTGAACCAAGCCGCGATCAATGTTTAATACAACGGTTGCTTTGATAATGACAATAAAATAACAACGATGTAGTGGGCAACAGTATAGCTGATGAATATAAAAAGTGTTGTTCTAATGAACGTGAGTCTGCAAATGAAGAAATGGAGTTCTATTTATAGGTTGAAATGGTGAAGTTCCCATCTCTAGAAGAATACCCACTTTCTCACGTCTTTCTTAAATCACGCAACAGCATTTGCCCATCAACCACTTCCGCCGAATCCGCTAGATTTGCTCCGATAAAAATGGGATAAGATCAGCCAAAGTTATCCGCAGGAGCAGCTGTCTTCGAAACTCTCCGATCTCAACATCGCATAATCGATCACACCGTCAAGCGAAGCTGCTTCGTGTCGATCTCACCAGATGCGCCTTTGAAATTAGTTACAGCTTTGCCACATAATCGAACACATTTCCTTCGTGATCGAACAGAAATCGACCAATATAGATAATCCCCCTACTTGTCAAGTCGTGTGTCCGTAAAACTTGGCAAGTGGCTTGAAATTTTGAACGGAAAAATACGTGGGACGTCCGTGTCCCTCAATTTTGAAACGTCAGGTTGTCAATTCAACTTCCCATCGCCGCACGTGTCAAAATCGTGCGGGTGGCAGTTTTCATCGGTTCCCGAGATAATGATGGCTCTTGCTCTATAAATACCAGTTTAAAAATCATTTTACAAACTTTACAACTTCCAAAACTCTTACAACTTCCTGAACTCTTAAAATTCTCCAGTTCCTTCAAGCAAATTTGTGAGTTTTCCGTTGATTCTCATCAATTTCTGCTCCAAGTCTTCAAATTATCAGTTCAAACCGTTGAATTTGTACTTGACTATGTCTTCATCTTCTCAGAACGTAGTTGATGCTGAGGTTTCCGCTTCTACCGCTGTTACTGCTACAGCCCCGCCGCAGTCCGACATAATGGCGGAGCATATTTCCACCGCCATCGGCTCTTCAGTAGACAAGAAAGGAAAAAATGAAAGGAGAGGACAGTGAAAGACTTTGGCTCTAAAAAGTCATATTCGAAAATCCTTTCGAAGAAATTCACTTACGAGAACGACTGCAAGGTCAGTGTTCAAAGTGAAGCGGAGAAGGTCAATAAAAATAACATTCCGATCGACTCAGTATATAGTGCGATCACACCCGAATCGATGTCGCGAGTTCAGGAAGATTGTGGATGGAAAGTTGGCGCAGTAGATGTGATGTGTCCTCCGAGGAAATCGACTCTGGCCACTCACATCGAAGGTCACCCGGTAGTGTTGACCAACCCTTTTTACCATTGGTTTTACTCTCCCGGTCGACAACGTGATCGAGGAGTTTTATAGGATGTACAATTTTTGCCTTAGGCAGCTTTCTCCGGCGATATGGAGAACGATAGTAATCATGAGATGGATTGCGGAGAAAGCGGAAGTGGAGTTAACACTTCACCATTTTCTCAACATCTATTCCCCTCGAGTTTACAAAGGAGGGGTAATTAACTTGGCTAAACGAGGTCAGCGAGCCTTGATATCCGACAACGATGATGATCTTCGGGGGTGGGACAAACGCTTTGTCTTTATCCCTATGGAGCAGCTAACTGACCCCGAAATCCAGTTGCTTCCGTGCGTTTGGAACCGAACTCGTAAGTACTTTGTCCGTTTCTTTCCCTTTTGAACGGTCTTGTAGTTTGTCTAAAAAAAATTTCTTCCTATTTTCAGCCAACAAAGTTTTGTTCGATCAAGTTGCCAACATCGTTTCGTGGCTTATCAGAGTGTTAGATAAGATGACCAATGACCAGAGGGCTTGGAAACCGGTCGCAGCTCTGGAAGCCCTTAAAGCCAAAAATCATGGTGAGTTTTCTCTTTCGAATTTGTGTTGAACTTGTAGCTTGATTCATTCCTTTGCTGAATTTTTAAATTTCCATAGGTATCACAGGTGCCGGGGGCGAGCCTAGCGATGAGGAAGTTGAAGCCGAAGGCGGCGAAAAGGTCGATGACGCTCCCCCTCCGAAGAAGAAGAAGAAATCCTTTCAAGAATTGAGGAGAAAATATTTGCCCAAGATAGTGGAAAAAGGGCAAGGAGGTAGCTCATCGGCTACGCGCCAGACCATTGAGGACGTGGTTGCTGGGACAAGCTCAGCAATTGCAGAGGCGAAAGCCGCCGAAGGAACGACCTCGGTCGTTGACACTAAGGAAGAAGAGGCTGGGGACGAATCGGGATCTGACCGATTAGTAAGGCGTCCCAAAAAAACCTGTGAAGGAAAGACTCCAAGAGACAGCCATCCAACTTAAAGTGGCTGAACAGGGGGATTTTTCAGTTGATGATTATCACCTCTCCCCTGTTGCCGAAAAAGTTAACTCGGGCTTAGGAGGCTTGCCCAACAGAGAAGGTGCCATCGTTTCTCTGGGCGTTGTGCCTGAAACTCGAGGGACAATGATTGAACCCTTTGATCGTTAACTCGAGGAAAGGGATCCAACAAAAGGAAAAATGCCAGCTTTGGATCGGCCGATAGCGACGACGAAGTCCAACTACGATGAAGAAACAGGGTTATCGTTCTTCAGTGCGGATCATGCTGACCCGATCGTACCTCTTCCTCGAGGTGAAGAGGTTGCTACCTTCGTTGCTTTGGGCGAATCTGAGACATTGGGCGATAGATCGCTAATGATAACAGCGCCGCCCTATGTCAATTTGCTTAGATGCCCAAAGCGGCTTGTGGATTACCTGTTTGATGTCATTGGCCCGATGGAGCAGGCTCGTCTGAATACGCATGAAGATCTGAGCTTACCTTCTCAGATTTCCTTTGGCGCCTTCAGGGTAAAGACTTCACTTTGCGTAAACTTCTTTGTTCTCTTCTTCCTCTTTTGACTTTCAATTGTGACTTGTTTTCAGAACTGCATAATGGCGATCGAGACCGCCGATTGAATTCGCCAACTTTAGAATGGGGCCAAAGTTTTAAACGAGCAAATCGTTCATCTTACTTCGGCTGAGGAGGAACTGCATCGAAAGCTGAAAGCTGCGGAGGCTAAGTATGCTGAACCTTTGGCCAACTTCGACAAGAACACGAAGGAGCATGCCCTTCGTCAATCGGAGTTGGAGTCCCAAATTCGAGCTTTGAACGAACAGCTAAGCGAGCATGAAGCCAATTCTGATTGAAAGTGGCCGAACTCAACTCTGCTTTGGAGAGCAAAGATCGGGAGTTGGCTAACATGTTCGAGGAGCTAAATGCCCTTCGTAAAGGCAACGAAGACTTAAAGGTTCAGGCTGACAGTCTATCAGAGAGGAACCTATTGCTTCAAAAGGAATCCACCATCTTAAGGCGCGATCTCAAGGAAGAGTTTGAGAAAAATAAGGATCTGATCCTTGCTGAATTGACGCGCGATGTCCTTAAAGAGATGTTGGATAGGAATCTTGATGTTCCTACCGAACTGAATGATGTCATTGCTATTGTGAGGTTGGCTCGCGAAGATCTAGGCCTTCCAGCAAGTTCCTCCGATGAAGAATCCGATGGGGAAGATGAATGAGCTAGAGCTGTTTCCAACTGGTGGTTTTAGTCATTTTTTTGAATTTTGATGTAATGCGGTTGTTTGACCAACTTATGTAAATATTTTTCAATGAATTATTATGAATTATTTTGACTCCTCTTATCACTGTGTTATTTTTCGAAGATAGTTTAATTTAATCATCGGAAGTTTTAATGTTGAGCGACAGTTGTCGAAAAAATGTGATTGGGGCCCAATGTCCTTAGTACGTAGTAAAGAATGACGTCTCACTTTCACGTAATGCACTCTTCGAACGTTTCTAAGTTCGGAAAGAAAAATTATTTTGAACACATAGTAAAAAGCTGTAATTGTAAAATTCGCCAATATGGTGACCGGAAACATGAATTGACAAAGTGTGAAAGGCGTAAAATGACAATGGCAAAATTCATCAATGCATAGGCTGATAACATGAGTCAATAAGTGTGAAAATCTTGAAAATGACCAAGTGTTGTATATCATTGAAATGTTGGCCGCTATCGGGCGCTTGATACATTTTTAGATCAGTTGATTTGATCGGTTACATAATATGGCCGTTTGGAGGCACAGAGATATTTTATCGCTATTGGATCGTTTACACATTACATGACTCATCTAAACGAGCAACCCTCAGCTTCGAGTAAAGGCATTAGGGTTTGTCGCCTTCAACAGACTTGGATCTCTAATTCGATTCGAGGTACGAACAAGCCCCCAGTTCGAGTGAGCATTGGATCTTGAACTTTGTCGAATTTTTAACGAGTCCCCAGTATTGTCTTCAATCGACTTAGTTTCAATCTTCGATGGAAAGTCCCCGATTCCTGGGCAGTCCCCAGTACTCGAATGTGTGACCATCCAGTTAACTCCATCCCCCCAGTGTTTGGGTGTGAAGTATGAGCAGTCGAACACTGGACCTCGGCTTCCAACATCCGAAACGAAGTCATTGAAAAGCAAACATCGAAAGAACGTTATAGATGAAGAACACGTTAGAATGTTCGTCAGACTTATCGACCCCGATTGGAGCGTTTCGAGCTCATGTATTCATGGGTGATGTTTGTCATCATTCGATTCCAACTATGCCTATCATCTAAAAATGCTAGTATCAAAATAATCAATTGAAGTGCGCCCGATGGAGGGGAAATGAAAATTATGCAAGTAAAAAATGAAATTCGATTATACGGTACCGTATGATTTAGAAGTAATATTTCTTCAATTGTGTGATGTTCCAATTGAAGTCGACTCGCTTGGAGTCCATTGTTTCGAGTTGGTATGAACCTTTTCCGATTACTGCCTTGACCCGGTAGGGTCCCTCCCAATTTGCTCCCAGTTTACCTTCGTTGGGTTCATCCTTCTTCGGTCTTTTGATCTTCAGTACATAGTCACCTACATTAAAAGATCGATACTTCATTTTTTTGTTGAGGTAGTTTTCTGCCCTTTGCTTCTGTGCTTGTATTCGAACGAATGCCATGTCTCTTTTTGACTCGACCAGGTCTAAATCTATCAGCATAGCTTCTTTGTTTGAGTCGTCGGTGGAGTGAGGAAACCGAAGACTAGGTTCCCCTGCTTCAACCAGAATCAACGCTTCTGTTCCATAGACAAGTGAGAACGGAGTTTCTCCAGTGCTGTGTTTCACCGTTGTTCGATGAGCCTACAGTGCTCCGGGGAGTTCGTTCGGCCAATTACCCTTTGATTCATCCATCCTTTTCTTCAAATACTCAATTATTGTTTTATTGGAAGACTCAATTATTGTTTTATTGGAAGGCTGTGATTCGTCTTCCCACGAACTGTTTACCGTTGTCGTATGTAATCTCTTTCGGGATCCCAAAACGACAGATGATATTTTGGTGAATAAACTTGATGACTTCCTGTTCACGAATTTTAGCCAAAGCAATTGCTTCTACCCACTCAGAAAAATAATCCGTTAGAATTAAAATAAATTTTACCCCACCGGGCGCTGTTGGAAGCGGCCCGACTAAATCCATTCCCATTTCATGAATGGCCACGGTGACGTGACCGAATGAAGTGGTTCTGCTTGTTCATGTATGAGGCTACCAAATCATTGACACTTTTCACATTTACGAACGAAGTCTTTGGCATCATCTGCGATCGTTGGCCAATAGTATCCAGCTCTGATTATCTTTTGAACCAACGAATTGCTTCTTTCAGCACGTAACTCGTTCCATCTGGTCCCACACATTTCGCTAAAGGGCCACCGAACATTTGCCTGTAGAGCTGGTTGTCTATGAGGCAATATCTGTCCGCTTTAGCTTTAAGTGATCGGGTAGATTTTTTGTCATCGGGAAGGGTGCCGGCCTGCAAATAAGACAAATATTTGTTTCTCCAATCCCAAGTATGATTAACGTTGTTTACCTCTTTGATGCTTCGACAAAGTGGAGATTCGAACAAATGAACCACCATTTTGTCGAGTTTTCCATCGACTGCTGCAGAACCAACGTTGGCTAAGGCGTCCGCCTCGATGTTGTCTTCCCTCGGTATCTGAGCTATTTTCCATTCCTGATAAGAAGTTAGAAGATTTTGTACTTTTTCGAGCAGCTGCTGCATCCTCGAGTCTCGAACACAAAAATCGCCTTGGATTTGATTTACCACCAACTGAGAATAGCTTTTGATGTCTAGTCGTTCGCCTTTCAAGTCTTTTGCAATCTTTAAACCTGCAGCGAGGGTCTCATATTCGGCCTCGTTGTTAGTCTTTGCATGTAATTTGATCGCATACCTGAGTTTCTCACCGGTAGGTGCTATCAACATGATTCTGAGGCCAGTCCCTTTCACATTTGAAGCTCCATTGGTGTACATTACCCAGACTCCGGGATCTAGATCTCTCATCATAACCACTTCATTCTTTGCTTCCGGGAAGATGTTAGCGCTAAAGTCTACTACAAAATCAGCTAAAACTTGAGATTTTATGGCGGTGCGAGGCTGGTAAGTGATGTCGTATTCACTTAGCTCGACCGCCCACTTCATCAATCGACCAGAAAGGTCTGGCCGATGTAAAACATTTTGCAATGGAAAAGTAGTTATAACAGATGTTGAATGACATTGGAAATAAGGTCTTAGCTTTCGTGCCGCACTGACTAGTGCAAGTGCTAGTTTTTCTAGATGTGGATACCTTGCTTCTGCGTCTAATAATGTTTTACTAACATAATAGATACGAAATTGGTTACCTCCATCCTCGTGAACGAGGACAGCGCTTACAGCAACATCTTAAACGGACAAGTAGACCAGCAACATTTCTCCTTCGATTGTCTTTGATAGAAGTGGAGGGTTGGACAAATAATGCTTCAATTCTTTGAGAGCCTTTTTGCATTCTGGTGTCCAATCAAAGCTTTTGTTTTTCCTCAGCACCGAAAAGAACTTGTGACATCGTTCAAATTACCTCAAGATGAACCTGCTGAGATAGGCTGCTCGGCATGTCAGCTGCTGAACTTCTTTCACCGTTGTCAGGTCTTCGGAAATGCTTTCGATCGCCTCGATTTTGTCTGGATTGGCCTCGATTCCTCTTTGCGATACGATGAATCCCAAGAACTTGCCAGATCTGACCCCGAACGCGCATTTCTCCGGGTTCAATCTCATGTTGAAGCGCCTTAATATCGTAAAAGTTTCCTCCAAATGACTCAAATGGTCCTTCTTTTCTAAAGATTTAACCAACATGCCATCGATATACACCTCCATCATTTTTCCGATTATGAACATGGTGGTAACCAAACGTTGATAAGTAGCCCCAGCATTCTTAAGGCCGAAGGGCATAACTGTGTAACAATAAGTCCCCATGTCCGTTATGAATGAAGTTTTTTCCCGATCTACTAGGCCCATCGAAATTTGATTATAACCTGAATAAGCGTCCAAGAAACTCAACATTTCGTGCCCTGCCGTCGAATCAATCAATCTGTCGATGTGAGGCAGTGGGAACGAATCTTTTGGGCAGGCTTTGTTGAGGTCGGTATAATTGACGCATACTCTCCACTTGCCATTTTTCTTCGGCACTACGACAGTATTTGCAAGCCATTTTGGATACTTAACCTCTTTAATAAACCCATTCGTTAACAATTGTTCTACTTCACCGTTGATTACTTTCCTTCGGAATCCTCCATTCGGCCGTTTCTTTTGCTTTACCAGCCGATGTTTTGGATGGACGTTTAATTGGTGTGTGGCAACCTTTGGAACAATCCCCACCATATCCGCGTGGGACCAAGCAAAACAATCTGAATTATTCTTGAGAAAGGATATGATTTTTGCTCTTACCTGGGGATCCAAGTCTGCTCCCACGTAGACTTTCCGATCAGGCTTATCATCGAATAACATTACTTCTTCCAATTCTTCTATCGTTGAGTCTCCGGCTTTTTGTTTGTATGGTTCTCTAACACATGACGGAATCGGTGCGAATTCGTCTTCGACTGCGGACTCCGCTAACTGTACTCGTTGAGCACATGACGGAGTCGCAGTGAAGTCTTCGGCCACAGATTCTGCTAACTGTGATTGCTATTTTCGTAAGCCATCCTTAACAGCTACTGAGTAACATTCTCGAGAGGCATGTTGTTCACCTCTAATTTCACGAATTCCCCTATGGGGTAGGAAATTTTACAACTTGATGTAGAGTCGATGGGACCGCTCCTATGGCATGGATCCACGGTCGACCCAGTATCACGTTGTACACCATCTCGCCTTTCATCACTTGAAATGGTGTCTCACTTTATACACCTTCCGCATATGTCTTAATTATGATTTCTCCGTTGGTCACTTCGCTTGAATTATTGAAGCCTGATAACACCGTTGAGAGAGGTACGATCTTATCGCTCAACTGCAACTGTTTAACTACCCTCGAGTGTATTATGTTAACCGAACTGCCAGCATCGATTAACACCCTCTTTACGTCGACATCGTCGATCCTCATCGTTACCACCAATGCATCTTGATGGGGATGAATTCTTTCATCGAAGTCAAAATCCCAGAACACAATCTCATCATTCATATCATCCCGTTTTCGTTTGTCTCATGTGAACGAGACCTTTGCATACTTCTTCGTAATGTAGGTCACTACACAAACGTCATCCTCCGGTGATAACGTTCATCGTTTTCCTAGCAGGAGGTTTTGGCGGCTCATCACCCTTTTTCTTATTAAAATTGTTTCGCCCTCTTTCAGTCAATAATTCCACCAAATGCCCCTTCTGTAGCAAGCTGGCCACTTCGTATCTCAACGCCTTACATTCTTCCGTCGTATGGCCGAAGTAGTGATGAAATGCACACCATAGATTTTCGTCTCATGTGTTTGGATTTTTTTATGCGACCTGGAAACTTCACAACCTTATCACCCATCCCCTTCAGGTGATTCACCAAATTTGGTGTCGATATGCGAAAATTGTACTCCGTCACTTTTGGAGGCAGTGGTCGATCTTTTGGAATCGAAGATGCATTCGACTTCCCCCTCTTCGTTTGATTCCTCGAGCTACCAGCTTCGTGGTTGTTGCTCCCCATTCGAGGGAAACTGTAGGATTCCCATCGTTGGTCCCTGTAGTTTCGCCTGTCGTTCTCAACTCTCCGTGGTAGTGGTCGATCATACTGATGATTATTTCGGGCTAGCTGCAACTCCTCCTCCTCAGCCTGAATCCTTGGTTCGCACTCACGATATAAATCATCAAACGTCCAAGGTAGCCACTGCTTATCATCCTCAAACGAGTGGCCAAGTTGAGGTGTTGAATAGGGAGATAAAGCAGATTCTTGAGAAAACTGTTAATACTTAGAGGAAGGATTGGTCTATGAAGCTCGACGACGCTCTTTGGGCCTACAGAATGGCGTTTAAAATGCCTATTGGAACCTCGCCTTATAGGTTGGTTTACGGTAAGGCCTGTCACTTTCCTGTCGAGTTAGAACATAAGGCGTATTGGGCAATTAAAAAGCTCAATTTGGATATAGAAGTAGTGAGTGAAAAGAGGATGCTTCAGTTGCATGAGCTAGATGAGTTCCGCTTCCACACTTATGAGAATGCGAAGTTATGCAAAGAGCGGACAAAGAAATGGCATGACAAGCACATTGAGCATCATCAATTTGAACCGGGCCAGTTGGTATTATTGTTCAATTCTAGATTGAAACTATTTCCTGGAAAGTTGAAGTCTAGATGGTCGGGCCCCTTTGAGGTAGTTCGTGTCACAGCATATGGAGCGGTTGAGTTAAGAGCCCCAGATTCCAAGAAGTCATATTTAGTGAACGGGCAAAGAGTTAAGCGCTATTTGGGAGGTTTGGTGGATCATCGTACCTCCGTTTCATTGCGAGAACCGTAAATTGTAACCACCGTGCCACGACGTTAACTAAGGCGCTTCTCGGGAGGCTACCCGAGCTTTGTATGTAAACGCAAAAATAAATTAAAAAAATAGAAAAATGATAAAAATACAAAAAGAGTCGTGCCGCGATGTTAAATCAAGCGCTTGTTGGGAGGCAACCCAACTTTTAATTGTTTTAGTCGTTTTAATTCTTTAGTGTTACGTAGTTTCTCGTTATTTTTGCAGGTCTCGGGATTTTCGGATGGTAAGCTAAAGGCAAAGCATCGGGTGGCTCATAGCGTGGAGTAGAAGTAAATTTTTCACGCCAGAACTGACACGCCATAGCCTCAGCGTCGCATACTCCACAGCTTGCCTAAAACAGTGACTGAAAATTTTTGACACGCAATACACGAGGCGTCGCGTGCCCTGTAGCATGGCGTTAGGCAGAATGTAAAAAAATTTCCACGCTATAGCCATGTGTCGCGGCTCTCGTGGCGTGGAAAAAATAGTGAGTGGGAAACTTTGAGACGCTATAAGCTGGCGCCGCGTACTCCATCGCGCAGCTAAAACAGTGAAGGAAAAACTTTGACACGCTATAACCGTATGCCGCTGCTTCCATTGCGCGACGTCAACCAGTGAGCACTAAATCTGTGACGCTAAGTGCAGGCATCGCCCCCCATCGCTGGTAAGGTAAGTGTGAATATTTCAACGGGTCGACCCACTTGCGACCCGTGATCTGCGACTTAAAACACATAAAAACATAATTTTCTTTCCCTTTCCCACTCAGTTTGAACACAAATACAAAACAAAAGCTGAAACATAAGCACACTGCCGTCGATCACCCTCTCCCCTTAAAATTTTCAGTGATCGATCTCTTCCTCTCCACGAATCTGGTAAGTCTCTCTCATCTCTCTCTTCTCTTATATCTCTGTTACTGATACTAAAAACATCACAATCCCCCTGCCCCTTAGTTTGTGGTAATGGTGAATAAGTCGTACCCTTATCGGGTCTTTACGAAACTGTGAACCCTTGATAGGTTATGATGGGTAGTTGTTAAAGTGATCTCCCAAAAATTTGGGAGGGTTGTTTCCCTCTAAATAATGGTGAAACCAAAGCTTAAAAACAATGAACACAAGGTGTTCGATATAATTCCACAATGAATAAAAGCTTGTAACTTTGCGAATTCTTGAGTAGTATAGTTCCACAAAGGCATGAATTGAATAAAGTGAGGTCCGAATAATTGAATTGCTTACTTTTGATGCTAGTTTCGACTTGATCATGAGTTACCTATGCTAAAGGGCAAGGTTGTGCGACATATGCACCGAGGCTTCAATGTATACCTTGCCTATTGCCTCAACTACTTTCTTTGATTCGTTCATGTTAAGTTAGTGGTTTCATATCATGTGAGTCGTTGTAGTAGTTAGAAATAAGTGTGGGGTTGTTCCTATACCCCGAGAGATTGTCGCTTATTCACTTGGGATTTTAATATCCAAATTTGTGGTGCAGGTACTATAGTAAACAACGCAAAAGGCTTCTTCTTAGCTGAAGCAGGATGCCACCGCCTTGTGCAAATTTTTTAGGGGTGGATGATCCTGATACTGAGGAGCTCCACGACTTCATTAAAAGGCCTGACTATAAGGCTATGCGAGACACCTTCTGTGGCGCGGATTCCACACATCTGTGGACATGCTCAAAGGAGACTGGAAGGCACAAGTGTATCTTGTTCTTGCTATTTCAAAAGAAGGCTCGTGTCAGGATGAGGTTTATTAATGCTCGCATTCTACCATCTAGCCATTTTTCTAGTGTGACCAAGACACGAGCATGCATGATCTACTTCTTCATGGTGGGGAAACCGGTGAACATTGGCTATTACATGCTTAGATTGATGAGGAGGATACGCCTCAAAAAGACGTGTCACCGGTTGTTTTTCTGTAACATTCTCACCCAGTATCTAGCGAAGTCGGGGGTGCCTATTGATGCGATTGATGATCGTATTGTCCCCGATATAGAGAAGAAGATTGATATTGCAGCGGTTAAGGGTGTAGTTGCTAGTACCCCTGCCAAATTCACCGCGGATAAGTGGCGTGAGACAGACGGCAACCTGTCGGCCCGTAAGTATTTGATGATAGAGTATTTAGCAAAGGCCGCAGGGATGGATATGCGCCGATCGGGCTGTTCCTTTGTTAGATTCGTCCAAGCGATTTTTGGGCCTGACTCAGAAGGTCATGATACTCCCTGAGTAGGATGAGAACACAGATTCTGAGATCGTGGATAAAGACAAGGGCAGTGATGATGATGAGAGTAGTGAAGAAGAAGAAGAAGAAGAAGAAGAAGAAGAAGAAGAAGAAGAAGAAGAAGAAGAAGAAGAAGAAGAAGAAGAATAGGAGGAGGAGGCGCGCACTCCACCACATAGGCCTGGAGGTTCTTCGAGAGCTCAGGCAATTGTCCCTACCACTACACCTCCGGTGGCTGCTGATGTTGACACTCCCGGGCATACTGAGCGGGAGGATTAAGATGAGGATGCGGAGGATTAGGCCGCTTGGCCTTCAGGGGAGTTCCTTTACCTCTTATACTTTATTATTTACCGCACTGAGGACATTGCTTAGTTCTAAGTATGGGGTGGGGGACTTCCCAAGTTTTGATGTTATGGATGATTGTACCTTTAGGTATTTAATTTTAGCAATTTTTATTTTTGTCACTTGACTTTATATTTATTTGTTTCTTGCTTTAATATATAAAAAAATTAGAAAACTCATGAAAAATTCCAAAAAGATTTTCTTTTTGTTTTAGTTAATGGTACAGTCATCCGCCCCGTGGTTTTTCTTATGGCCTCGATTCTTTTTCATGGATAGACCTTTGAACCGGGTAGTTTTTATTTTTAGGAGTAGTTTAGCAGTAGTAGTTAGTATTGTATTTTAGGAAAATTGATAGAATGCTAGGTGCCTTTTGTTTGTTTGATACCGGTGGAATTAGACTTGAACATGTGCTATTTGTAAATCCCTTTTGGTTTTAAAATTGTGATGCATGCCTAGAAAAATTTGAATGACCTTCTTGAGACGCTGAGGTTTAACTACTTGACTCTTTTATGAACTATTGTGCCTTAGTGCTTAAATTTCAAAAGTTGCATCGTGTTTGCTTGAACCGAGAGTTGGAATGAAACCGTCTTTAGTGAACTATGTGCCATGTGTGAGGTGAGGTATCGTTGCTTATGTTCCGTACCGCATATTGATGTCTAGAACTTGCCCCGTGTGTGTTCAAAGTGAAATCCTAGGTTTGCTCTAGTCGGGAGATGATACAGGCGTTTCTTTGATAAGTCATTCTAGCCTTGATTAGCCTACCATTTAATACTATCTTTCTTAAGCCCTTTTGAGCCTATTGACCCTTTTGTTGGCACCCACATTTCAAGCCTTATCTCTTTTGTTCTTAATTATCTTCTTTTTGAATCCTTACTCCTTAGAGCACTTTAATTGAAATATTTGATGTTTATGGAGCTGTGGTTGGAGAAACTAGATTGCTTTTGAGTGGAACCAATGAAAGAAAAATATGGTGCATTTTGAAAAAAAGTCATTGGCAAGGTTGAGAAGAAATATTGAAAAGAAGAAAAAAAAAATCAAATGAAAAAGATAAAAATAAAGAAAACAAAAGACAGAAAAAAATCTCAATCCTTGCTAGTGTTGTGCAAAAGTAAAGTTGCAAATTTCTTAAATTGAGAGGGAATTTCTTGTGTATATTTGGGTGGTTGTTTGGTTGGATTTGAGAAGAATGGTGAAGATAAAAGAAAAAGTAAAGTGATGTATTAAAGTGCTTAGGGAGGTAGTCACTATTTATCCATATTTATCCTACACGTCCTTTAGCTTACATTACAACCCGTAAAGTCATAGTTTATCCTGATTGGAGTGAGCTTACATTAGTGGAGTCCTACACTACGGGCAAGCCTATGGTACGTTGTGTGTGGCACGTGAATTTCTTTTGGAGAGCGAGTGAATTCTTTCTATATTATGTCCCTCATTTATTCTTGAAATTTATTCAATGTGATATTTGGGACGCTCTCTTGATTTCTTTTGGTGAGGGCATATGGTTTGCATGAGATAGATGAAGTTATTGACTTCTTGGTTGAGTGAATGGGTGTGATTTTGTGAAAGCTTGGTTTCATTGAGTCGGTTTTTGAGATTGAGACGTCTTGGGTTAGTCTTTCTAGTGTTCTAAAACTTGGTGAATTTTTGGCATGTTGTGGGTCACATGGTATGTATTTATGCTTCTGTTTAATGCTCGGTATCAATCATAACCATTGGTAGACCTGTTCTATCAAGTATTGGTTTAGTTGGGCAGTTGTTTTTGGTGATTGCTCGAGGGCGAGCAAAGGTCTAAGTATGGGGTGGTGATGTTTGGAAATATTTGCCTAATTTACCTTAATATTTCCGTATATTTTGATACGTTATTCGCCTATTGCATGAAATAATTGTGATTGTTGCACTCACTTATTGTGTTTTTGATTTTAGAAATGATTTGGATGAATACGAGTGCAAACGGAGTGAAGATGGATAAAGTCGAGCAAGAATTGATGAACGTAGCTAATTTTGGGATATGGCATTAGATGCAAAGCTATGGAGCAAGCTACGGATTTGTCATAGCTTCAGGCTTCCAAAAGCCACAAGCCATACGACGCATGAGCTGTGGCGCACGACTCTCAGAAGCCATGAGACACGCGAGGCTTTTCCTGTGGCTTTTAGTTCTGCGACCCCAACTTTTCCAACTTTGTTTAGGCTTTGGATTGACTTATGGGAAGACTTTGTAAACACTATAAATAGTCATTAATGTCGTTTTTAGTGGGAGGATCGAATTTCTGGAGCAAGTTTTGGATTCTTACACATTGAACCAAGGGTTTAATTCCTTTACTTCATCTATTACAATCTTTCATAGTTCTTCCATGAATTCTTGTACTGTTATTATGAATATGAGTAGCTAAACCTATCGTTCTAGTGTTAGAGTAATTACATGAAGGTTGATGTTTGAAAGTTGAATTCTTCCTATTGATTTACCATTACATATTGTTTATTCTTTCTTGAGCCTAATTATTTGGTTATTAGGACCCGATAATTGAACACTATCTACAGTTTACAAGTTGCACTCGACAGAGGGAACTTGTGAACGCAAATAGGAAAGAATAGGGCTTGATTGTGAACCTGGGCATCAAGGAATCGATTTGCGGTAGGATAGACATATACCTATTCGTCTTGCTTAGCTAAATACAAAGTTCGTTAATGCATGCATGTGATTTAATTCCATATAAATATAGGCGTTAGAATAGCTTGCATAGACGCGTGAAGAATCGACAGGTTTTCACGAATATAATTAACCTGTTAGTTAGCAATCTAGGAAATCAAGAAGTAGAATCAACTGGAACACTCAAATGAATTGTTCGTAACTCTGACCCTGGACCGTTCTCTTTTATTGATAACAACCTATAATTTGCTCTATTACTTAACTTCAGTTACTTGCTTTTAATTATTTCATTTAGTCAGTAAAAATATCAATCATTGGAAAAAGATCCCTGAATAGTTTTTAGAAAATTGTTTGCTGGGATTCAGTCGTAACGATAGTCCTCGTGGGAACGATACTCGATTTATCACTTTATTATTTATCGACCACGTGTACTTGCGTGTGCGTTTGGGAGCAACAATTATACTATTATTATTTAGCAATGAAGCGGAAAAAGCACTTTAATATGTACTCAGAATTAAAGCACTTTAATATATACAAGCTACACCCCTATATTACAAAAAAAATAATAATATTTTTCAAATTACAAGACATAGCATTATCTTTCCTAACACATTTTACAATAATCAAGACAAATTACATTTCCCAACTCCCCTACCCCTCATATACAAATCGAAATATACAACTCCACCCCGATACCACTGCCTGTAAGTGTTACCACCGGAAAACCCCATTATCACTAGTGAAACAAGGAACAAAATAGAGGAGTCGTCGACCCTTCCTTCGCAGAATCTCGCCGCCTTTTTCTCCTCAATTTCAATTCCTAGCCGTGACCGGAATGGTGAATGGCAACGGTAGAGGTGAAGGATACCTTTTCAAAGAGAAATAAGAAAAAGGAGATAATTGAAACCCTAATTGAATAGATCTTGAATGGCGAGGGTGAAGGGGGGAAGTGGATCAAAAGATCTCACTACTGATGGAATGTAAGGCATTGGGAGAAGGGGAAGTGAAGACACTGTAGAAGAATGGAATGGAATATACAGCCTATCAAATGTCAATTCGCTGTTTCCGGTGATATTCATGGCCAGTTTTATGATCTCATTGAGCTTTTCCGTATTGGTGGAAATGCTCTTCATATCAATTATCTCTTCTAGGAGATTATGTTGGTCCGCTTTCAGGTGCAACCCTAACACCGTTCAGGTAACTCATTTTGGGGGTGGTAGTGTATTGAAAGGTTGGTGGGGGTGTATTGAAGGGGTAAGGACAGGATAATTGAAAGGAAAATTTTCTTTTATTATTTCTCTACCAATAACAGATAACAAAAACAAACAAGGATATAAAAAACGATGTTGTGTTCATGTTACTGTTGCTGCAATTTTGCTCGTGGATCTATTTCCTCGATTCTGGTTGCTGCTATTGGATCTCCACAGCATATGTTGATTTGTTCACTTTTTTGTGCCTTTTTCCGATCTGTATTGTGTAAAAAACTATGAAACAGTCTGAAACAGCACTGTAACAGTCTGAAACAGCGCTGAAACAGTCTGAATTGCATTGAAACAATCTGAAACGGCACTGAAACATACTGAAACAATGATGAAATAGTCTAAAACAACACAGAAACAGTCTGAAACAAAATATAAAAAAATAGTGTGAAACAACACAAAAAATGGTGAAATAGTTTTAAAACAGTGAGAAACAATGATAAAACAACCTGAAACGGTACTGAAACGGTCATGAAAGAACCTGAAACAACATAGATACAACGAGATACAGTTAGATATGGAGCATAAATAATACAGATACAATACTAAAACAGTATAAAACAACTAGTTAAAAAGTCTGAAATAAAACATAAAACATAATGTGAAAAAATGCAACAAAAAGTGCAATAGTTTAGAAACAGTGAGAAACAACGCACAAACAAGATGAAACAATGCTGAAATAGACTAGAAACAACTAGAAATAGTTAGATACGGTGCAAAACAAAGGAGATACAACGAGATTGAGATATAGCGAGATACGGGGTGCCTGGTAGTTGAGATACACGAGATACGAGGTGGTTGGTAGTTGAGATACGAGGTGGTTTGTAGTTGAGATATAGCGAGATACGAGGTGGTTGGCAGTTGAGATACAACGAGATACGGGGTGGTTGTTAGTTGAGATACAATGAGATACAGCGCGTTACGAGTGTGGTTGGTAGTTGAGAAATATTGAGATACAGCGAGATACAACGAGATACGAGGTGGTTGAGGATGGGAGGAGGAAAAATGAAATTGGGGGAAATGGAAGGAATAAAAGTGAAATTGGGGAAATGATAGGAGTAAAAGTGAAATTGAGGGAAATGTGAGGAGGAAAAGTGAAAATGGGGGAAATGAGAGGAAGAATGTAAGGTTTTGCTATGTTATGCTATTTTTTTTTTATGTTTTGTAATTAACTTTTCCTTTCCTCTATATTGTGTAATTTTACTAAAATATTGCTATGTTTTATAAATAACTTCTAAAACTTAAATTTTATGTAAAAAAATCCAAAGTTTAATCGTGCTTTTAGGGCGCTGAAAGATAGTCAGCAATTACAAAGTTTTAAAAAAATAACCACAACTAAAAATTATGAATTTTTTTGAAAAGTAGCCACTGGAAGTCCAGACAAAATTTCATGGGACTTTATAAAACTTTGTAACTGCTAACTATTTTTTATTGAGCAACTTAAAAATTGGTTATTCGTCAACATAATCCGAAGGTGTACTACTATAAAACTCGACCATCTTTATTTTCTCTAAAAGAAAAAATTTACATAGTCAGATTCTACGAAGTATATCACTTTTTAGAAAATAACTATCCTCAAGCAGCACCGAAAGTGTATCGGAAACAGCTTTTCTACCTCAATCGAAATAAGGATAAGATCTGCGTACATCTCATCCTCTTTAAACCCTATTTGTTGTAATAATAAATATCCTCAAGCACAAAAAGAGACAGATCAGATAGGTGGAATTGTATAGGCAAATTTCCACCATGAAATTAGACGTATATTCGGGTTCTAGTGACCTGGTTTAAGACGAAAGACCCTTTTGATTTGGACTACTAGTGGATTGACTTGGTATCTTGGTCTTCAATTAATTATAATAGGGTCAAATATTATGATTTATATGATTCCTATATTCCAAATGATGACACAATATTACCTTCTTGTTTTTTGTTCACTGTTTGTGATATTTGTTCTTGATAATAAATGGTATGAAAACAATTAGGTTTATTCTTATTTCAGATCAATCCAAGAGTTTATAATTATAAGATTTGAAACTTTAGCAGTCACTTTCTTGAATTAGAAATGTTAGAGGTTTTTACTTATCTATTCATTTTGTTTTTCTTTGTAAAGAGGATGTTGAAGGCATAAATCGCGGACCATCAGTAAAACTACAATGTTATTAATTTGATCGTTGCGCACTTAAATAATGAAAATCAATATATATATTGATTTGCTCGTGTCAAATGATAGATTTGACTAAATGAATATATTGATCCTTGAAATGGGATTAGAATGTAGTGGTCAATTGACTAATACTCCCTCCGTTCTAAAATGGTTGTTATAGTTCGGATTTCGATAGTCAAACGAGTTTTACTTTGACTGTAATATTTTCATATGTCTTTTGAATATTTTGAATTATTAATTATTGTGACTTATAGTACTTTTTATGTACTTTTTATTCAGCAGAGTTTGCATCGTAGCCAACATCCTTACTTCTGTCGTAACAGAGGCCGGAGCTCCCATAGCCACGGCGGTCGTACCCGATCCTCCAGATCTGATCCCCGCTGCAAGGGGAGGTAGGTGCTCTGTTTCCGATAGAGCTAGACAGATCTTCAACTGTTCTTGTATCATATCAAACTGAGCATCATGCCTTCTCAAATACGCCATCAATGCCCCATTCATATCTCCTGACTCAGTTTCGACCGCGGGTTCCTTACTGGGCCGTCGTCCTTGAGGCGCGTTCAATTGTCAACCAGTAAGAATGTCGTCCTGAATCGGATCCTGCTCGTGATTGGTTGACTCATCGACCACTTCAACGTTGGTCGGAACATGAACCCCGTCATTGGGATTGAGCTGTTGTTGACCGTTCAAAGCGGTGGTGACATTGATATTACGTTCATCTGCCATTTCAAGATAAAAAGAAAACTAACGTAAGTAGTATCAAACGATTCAAATTTCGAAATAAATCGATTGCCTACACTCCATGGTGGGCGCCAAATTGTATTTCCTAAAAATGTATTTCAGGTTTCACAATTAAATTTGTATTTAGTTGAGTCTAAGGCGATTGTTTATATCTCAATTCGATCGATTGATAGTCAATTTACGTTGACAAGTAGTCGATTTTCAAGGCTTTAACTCGAAGACAATGCAAATATCAATTTCGAAGGAGTAAAGATACAAATCCGATGTCAAATCACGACGACTTCGATTCGAAGACAAATGTAATCAGATGAACGAAGGCAAATAATGAATTCACAGTTTACGATGATCAATTTTAGATTAATTTCAGACAAGTTTTTACCGAAGATGATTTATACGCTTTTTTCGTTCGATGCTGAATAGATGATTTTAATCAGATTCGATCACAAATTTAGATATAATGACGAAGAATGCGATCGATGAAAATGCACTCAATCAGATTAGCACTACGATTAGAATGCAGCAATAACGATTTACTTGATGTGTTCTATATTAATAAGCAGGTTAGATAATGAACTAATTATATGACCGAGGTAATGACCAAAGATTAATGAAATCGACAACGATGAATTAATGTATCAAATAATGGAAATAGCATGCAAACAACGAAATAATCAGTAATAAATAAATGAATAAAGCGATAAAGCTTATTGTATTGAAGAATCGGAGGTTGGTGCTTTGATGAAAGAGATGAGTCTTCCTCCAAGTTTGAACCAAGCCGCGATCAATGTTTAATACAATGGTTGCTTTGATAATGACAATAAAATAACAATGATGTAGTGGGACACAGTATAGCAGATGAATATAAAAAATGTTGTTCTGATGAATGTGAGTCTGCAAATGAAGAAATGGAGTTCTATTTATAGGTTAAAATGGTGAAGTTCCCAACCCTAGAAGAATTTCCACTTTCTCACATCTCTCTTAAATCACGCAACAGCAGTTACCCATCAACCACTTCCGCCGAATAGGCTAGGTTTGCTCCGATAAAAATGGGATAAGATCAGCCAAGTTATCCGCAGGAGCAGCTGTCTTCGAAACTCTCCGATATCAACACCGCATAATCGATCACACCGTCGAGGGAAGCTGCTTCGTGTCGATCTCACCAGATGCGCCTTCGAAATTAGTTACAGCTTTGCCACATAATCGAACACATTCCCTTCGTGATCGAACAGAAATCGACCAATACACACATGCTATAACTAAGAGGAACATATTATTTTACCAGAGATAACATTCCATTTTGGAAAAAGAACTAAAGTGACTTTGTCTAAGTATGGAATTTTATGGATTCCACGTGATGAAAAAGTAATGTGTTTGGCTTTTGCTGCAGCAGAAAAATCCGAGGGTCCTAGCATTATTGTTGAGCATTGGTTTTGAGGAATGACAAACAAAAAGGACTCAGTGGTCTCGTAGAAGAACCTGGTCCTTAAATAGAAGGTTACGACTGGTCGAAAAGATCTGAGGGTTGCAAACCCCTGCGGAATTAGGAATAGTGGCGCGTGAATAAATATGCATCAAAGTCAGACTAAAAGAGGCGGTGCCCAGGCTGTGTCTTCGAAGTACGAATTGGAGTTGGACTTCAACAAGGATCTTGTCTTACCATAATGACAAGTATTCCTTGTAGGACTCAACTAGGGTTGGAAAGCCCATATAAATACAAGTAGTCGATTTTCAAGGCTTTAACTCGAAGACAATGCAAATATCAATTTTGAAGGAGTAAAGATACAAGTCCGATGTCAAATCACGACGAGTTCGATTCGAAGACAAATGTTATCAGATGAACGAAGGCAAATAATGAATTCACAGTTTACGATGATCAGTTTTAGATTAGTTTCAGAAAAGTTTTTACTGAAGATGATTTATATGCTAATTTCGTTCGATGTTGAATAGATGATTTTAATTCAGATTCGATGACAAATTCAGATATAATGACGAATAATGCGATCGATGAAAATGCACTCAATCAAACTAGCACTACGATTAGAATGCAGCAATAATGATTTACTTGATGTGTTCGATATTAATAAGCAGGTTAGATAATGAACTAATTATATGACCGAGGTAATGACAACAGATTAATGAAATCGACAACGATGAATTAATGTATCAAATAATGGAAATAGCATGCAAACAACGAAATAATCAGTAATAAATAAATGAATAAAGCGATAAAGCTTATTGTATTGAAGAATCGGAGGTTGGTGCTTTGATGAAAGAGATGAGTCTTCCTCCAAGTTTGAACCAAGCCGCGATCAATGTTTAATACAACGGTTGCTTTGATAATGACAATAGCAACGATGTAGTGGGCAACAGTATTGCTGATGAATATAAAAAGTGTTGTTCTGATGAACGTGAGTCTGCAAATGAAGAAATGGAGTTCTATTTATAGGTTGAAATGGTGAAGTTCGCAACTCTAGAAGAATACCCACTTTCTCACGTCTCTCTTAAATCACGCAACAGCACTTGCCCATCAACCACTTCCGCCGAATCCACTAGATTTGCTCCGATAAAAATGGGATAAGATCAACCAAAGTTATCCGCAGGAGTAGCTGTCTTCGAAACTCTCCGATCTCAACATCGCATAATCGATCACACCGTCGAGCGAAGCCGCTTCGTGTCGATCTCACCAGATGCGCCTTCGAAATTAGTTACAGCTTTGCCCCATAATCGAACACATTTCCTTCGTGATCGAACAGAAATCGACCAATATAGATAGTCCCCCCACTTGTCAAGTCGTGTGTCCGTAAAACTTGGAAAGTGGCTTGAAATTTTGAATGGGAAAATACGTGGAACGTCCGTGTCCCTCAATTTTGAAACGTCAGGTTGTCAATTCAACTTCCCATCGCCGCACGTGTCAAAATCGTGCGGGTGGCAGTTTTCATCGATTCCCGAGCTAATGATGGCTCTGGCTCTATAAATACCAGTTTAAAAATCATTTTACAAACTTTACAACTTCCAAAACTCTTACAACTTCCCGAACTCTTAAAATTCTCCAGTTCCTTCAAGCAAATTTCTGAGTTTTCCGTTGATTCTCATCAATTTCTGCTCCAAGTCTTCAAATTATCAGTTCAAACCGTTGAATTTGTACTTTACTACGTCTTCATCTTCTCAGAACGTAGTTGATGCTGAGGTTTCCGCTTCTACCGCTGTTACTGCTACAGCCCCGCTGCAGTCCGGCATAGTGGCGGAGCAGATTTCCACCGCCATCGGCTCTTCAGCAGACAAGAAAGGAAAAAAATGAAAGGAGAGGACAGTGAAAGACTTTGGCTCTAAAAAGTCATATTCGAAAATGCTTTCGAAGAAATTCACTTACGAGAACGACTGCAAGGTCAGTGTTCAAAGCGAAGCGGAGAAGAGCAATAAAAAGAACATTCCGATCGACTCAGTATATTGTGCGATCACACCCGAATCGATGTCGCGAGTTCAGGAAGATTGTGGATGGAAAGTTGGGGCAGTAGATGTGATGTGTCCTCCGAGGAAATCGACTCTGGCCACTCACATCGAAGGTCACCCGGTAGTGTTGACCTACCCTTTTTACCATTGGTTTTACTCTCCCGGTCGACAACGTGATCGAGGAGTTTTATAGGATGTACAATTTTTGCCTTAGGCAGCTTTCTCCGTCGATATGGAGAACGATAGTAATCATGAGATGGATTGCGGAGAAAGCGGAAGTGGAGTTAACACTTCACCATTTTCTCAACATCTATTCCCCTCGAGTTTACAAAGGAGGGGTAATTAACTTGGCTAAACGAGGTCAGCGAGCCTTGATATCCGACAACGATGATGATTTTTGGGGGTGGGACAAACGCTTTGTCTTTATCCCTACGGAGCAGCTAACTGACCCAGAAAAGGAGTTGCTTCCGTGCATTTGGAACCGAACTCGTAAGTACTTTGTCCGTTTCTTTCCCTTTTGAACAGTCTTGTAGTTTGTCTAAAAAAAAAAAAATTCCTATTTCCAGCCAACAAAGTTTTGTTCGATCAAGTTGTTGACATCGTGCCGTGGCTGATCAGAGTGTTAGATAAGATGACCAATGACCAGAGGGCTTGGAAACCGGTCGCAGCTCTGAAAGCCCTTAAAGCCAAAAATCATGGTGAGTTTTCTCTTTCGAATTTGTATTGAACTTGTAGCTTGATTCATTCCTTTGCTGATTTTTTAAATTTCCATAGGTATCACAGGTGCCGAGGGCGAGCCTAGCGACGAGAAAGTTGAAGCCGAAGGCATCGAAAGGGTCGATGACGCTCCCCCTCCGAAGAAGAAGAGGAAGAAATCCTTTCAAGAATTGAGGAGCAAATATTTGCCCAAGATAGTGGAAAAAGGGCAAGAGGGTAGCTCATCGGCTACGCCCCAGACCATTGAGGACGTGGTTGCTGGGACAAGCTCAGCAATTGCAGCGGCGAAAGCCGCTGAAGGAACGACCTCGGTCGTTGACATCGAGGAAGAAGAAGCTGGGGACCAATCGGGATCTGACTGATTAGTAAGGCGTTCCAAAAAAACCAGTGAAGGAAAGACTCCAAGAGACAGCCATCCAACTTAAAGTGGCTGAACAGGGGGATTTTTCAGTTGATGATTATCACCTCTCCCCTGTTGCCGAAGAAGTTAACTCGGGCTTAGGAGGCTTGCCCAACAGAGAAGGTGCCATCGTTTCTTTGGGCGTTGTGCCTGAAACTCGAGGGACAATGATTGAACCCTTTGATCGTGAACTCGAGGAAAGGGATCCAACAAAAGGAAAAATACCAGCTTTGGATCGGCAGATAGCGACGACGAAGTCCAAATACGATGAAGAAACGGGGTTATCGTTCTTCGGTGCGGATCATCCTGACCCGATCGTACCTCTTCTTCGAGGTGAAGAGGTTGCTGCCTTCGCTGCTTTGGGCGAATCTGAGACATTGGGCGATAGATCGCTAACAATAACAGTGTCGCCCTATGTCAATTTGCTTAGATGCCCAAAGCGGCTTGTGGATTACCTGTTTGATGTCATTGGCCCGATGGAGCAGGCTTGTCTGAATACGCATGAAGATCTAAGCTTACCTTCTCAGATTTCCTTTGGCGCCCTCAGGGTAAAGACTTCACTTTGCGTAAACTTCTTTGTTCTTTTCTTCCTCTTTTGACTTTCAATTGTGACTTGTTTTCAGAACTGAATAATGGCGATCGAGACCGCCGATTGAATTCGCCAACTTCAGGATGGGGCCAAAGTTTCAAACGAGCAAATCGTTCATCTTACTTCGGTTGGGGAGGAACTACATCGGAAGCTGAAAGCTGCGGAGGCTAAGTATGCTGAACTTTTGGCCAACTTCGACAAGAACACGAAGGAGCATGCCCTTCGTTAATCGGAGTTGGAGTCCCAAATTCGAGCTTTGAACGAACAGCTAAGCGAGCATGAAGCCAATTCTGATTTGAAAGTGGCCGAACTCAACTCTGCTTTGGAGAGCAAAGATCGGGATTTGGCTAACATGTTCGAGGAGCTGAATGCCCTTCGTAAAGGCAACGAAGGCTTAAAGGTTCAGGCTGACAGTCTATCAGAGAGGAACCTATTGCTTCAAAAGGAATCCACCATCTTAAGGCGCGATCTCAAGGAAGAGTTTGAGAAAAAGAAGGATCTGATCCTTGCTGAATCAACGCGCGATGTCCTTAGAGAGATGTTGGATAGAAATATTGATGTTCCTACCAAACTGAATGATGTCGTTGCTATTGTGAGGTTTGCTCGCAAAGATCTGGGCCTTCCAGCAAGTTCCTCCGATGAAGGTTCCGATGGGGAAGATGAATGAGCTGGAGCTGTTTCCGACTGGTGGTTTTAGTCATTTTTTGAATTTTGATGTAATGCGGTTGTTTGACCAACTTATGTAAATATTTTTCAATGAATTATTATGAATTATTTTGACTCCTCTTATAACTGTGGTATTTTTCGAAGATAGTTTAATTTAATCATAGGAAGTTTTAATGTTGAGAGACAGTTGTCGGAAAAAATGTGATTGGGGCCCAATGTCCTTAGTACGTAGTAAAGAATGACGTCTCACTTTCACGTAATGCACTCTTCGAATGTTTCTAAGTTCGTAAAGAAAAATTATTTTGAACACATAGTAAAAAGTTGGAATTGTAAAATTCGCCAATATGGAGACCGGAAACATAGAATTGACAAAGTGTGAAAGGCGTAAAATGACAATGGCAAAATTCATCAATGCATAGGCTGATAACATGAGTCAATAAGTGTGAAAATCTTGAAAATGACCAAGTGTTGTATATCATTGAAATGTTGGCCGCTATCGGGCGCTTGATACATTTTGAGATCAGTTGATTTGATCGGTTACATAATATGGCCGTTTAGAGGCACAGAGATTTTTGATCGCTATTGGATCGTTTACACATTACATGACTCATCTAAACGAGCAACCCTCAGCTTCGAGTAAAGGCATTAGGGTTTGTGGCCTTCGACACTTGGATCTCTAATTCGATTCGAGGTACGAACAAGCCCCCAGTTCGAGTGAGCATTGGATCTTGAACTTTGTCGAATTTTTAACGAGTCCCCAGTATTGTCTTCAATCGACTTAGTTTCAATCTTCGATGGAAAGTCCCCGATTCCTGGGCAGTCCCCAGTACTCGAATGTGTGACCATCCAGTTAACTCCATCCCCCCAGTGTTTGGGTGTGAAGTATGAGCAGTCGAACACTGGACCTCGGCTTCCAACATCCGAAACGAAGTCATTGAAAAGCAAACATCGAAAGAACGTTATAGATGAAGAACACGTTAGAATGTTCGTCAGACTTATCGACCCCGATTGGAGCGTTTCGAGCTCATGTATTCATGGGTGATGTTTGTCATCATTCGATTCCAACTATGCCTATCATCTAAAAATGCTAGTATCAAAATAATCAATTGAAGTGCGCCCGATGGAGGGGAAATGAAAATTATGCAAGTAAAAAATGAAATTCGATTATACGGTACCGTATGATTTAGAAGTAATATTTCTTCAATTGTGTGATGTTCCAATTGAAGTCGACTCGCTTGGAGTCCATTGTTTCGAGTTGGTATGAACCTTTTCCGATTACTGCCTTGACCCGGTAGGGTCCCTCCCAATTTGCTCCCAGTTTACCTTCGTTGGGTTCATCCTTCTTTGGTCTTTTGATCTTCAGTACATAGTCACCTAAATTAAAAGATCGATACTTCATTTTTTTTGTTGCGGTAGTTTTCTGCCCCTTGCTTCTGTGCTTGTATTCGAACGAATGCCATGTCTCTTTTTGACTCGACCAGGTCTAAATCTATCAGCATAGCTTCTTTGTTTGAGTCGTCGGTGGAGTGAGAAAACCGAAGACTAGGTTCCCCTGCTTCAACCGGAATCAACGCTTCTGTTCCATAGACAAGTGAGAACGGAGTTTCTCCAGTGCTGTGTTTCACCGTTGTTCGATGAGCCTACAGTGCTCCGGGGACTTCGTTCGGCCAATTACCCTTTGATTCATCCATCCTTTTCTTCAAATACTCAATTATTGTTTTATTGGAAGACTCAGTTTGTCCGTTTACACTGGGTGATAAGGTGTCAATGCAATTCGCTTAATCCCCCATTTTTCGAAGAAGGCTGTGATTCGTCTTCCCACGAACTGTTTACCGTTGTCGTATGTAATCTCTTTCGGGAGCCCAAAACGACAGATGATATTTTGGTGAATAAACTTGATGACTTCCTGTTCACGAATTTTAGCCAAAGCAATTGCTTCTACCCACTTAGAAAAATAATCCCTTAGAATTAAAATAAATTTTACCCCACCGGGCGCTGTTGGAAGCGGCCCGACCAAATCCATTCCCATTTCATGAATGGCCACGGTGACGTGACCGAATGAAGTGGTTCTGCTTGTTGATGTATGAGGCTACCAAATCATTGACACTTTTCACATTTACGAACGAAGTCTTTGGCATCATCTGCGATCGTTGGCCAATAGTATCCAGCTCTGATTATCTTTCAAACCAACGACTTGCTGCCGGAGTGATTGCCTCATTCCCCTTCGTGAACTTCTTTCAGCACGTAACTTGTTCCATCTGGTCCCACATATTTCGCTAAAGGGCCACCGAACATTCGCCTGTAGAGCTGGTTGTCTACGAGGCAATATCTGTCCGCTTTAGCTTTAAGTGATCGGGCAGATTTTTTGTCATCGGGAAGGGTGCCTGCCTGTAAATAAGACAAATATTTGTTTCTCCAATCCCAAGTATGATTAAAGTTGTTTACCTCTTTGATGCTTCGACAAAGTGGAGATTCGAACAAATGAACCACCGTTTCGTCGAGTTTTCCATCGATAGCTGCTGCAGAACCAAGGTTGGCTAAGGCGTCCGCCTCGATGTTGTCTTCCCTCGGTATCTGAGCTATTTTCCATTCCTGACAAGAAGTTAGAAGATTTTGTACTTTTTTGAGCAGCTGCTGCATCCTCGAGTCTCGAACACAAAAATCGCCTTGGATTTGATTTACCACCAACTGAGAATCGCTTTTGATGTCTAGTCGTTCGCCTTTCAAGTCTTTTGCAATCTTTAAACCTACAGCGAGGGCATCATATTCGGCCTCGTTGTTAGTCTTTGCATATAATTTGATCGCATACCTGAGTTTCTCACCGGTAGGTGCTATCAACATGATTCTGAGGCCAGTCCCTTTCACATTTGAAGCTCCATTGGTGTACATTACCCAGACTCCGGGATCTGGATCTCTCATCATCAACTCTTCATTCTTTGCTTCCGGGAAGATGTTAGCGTTAAAGTCTACTACAAAATCAGCTAAAACTTGAGATTTTATGGCGGTGCGAGGCTGGTAAGTGATGTCGTATTCACTTAGCTCGACCGCCCACTTCATCAATCGACCAGAAAGGTCTGGCCGATGTAAAACATTTTGCAATGGAAAAGTAGTTATAACAGATATTGAATGACATTGGAAGTAAGGTCTTAGCTTTCGTGCAGCAGTGACTAGTGCAAGTGCTAGTTTTTCTAGATGTGGATACCTTGCTTCTTCGTCTAATACTGTTTTACTAACATAATAGATAGGAAATTGGTTACCTCCATCCTCGCGAACGAGGACAGCGCTTACAGCAACATCTTAAACGGACAAGTAGACCAGCAACATTTCTCCTTCGATTGGCTTTGATAAAAGTAGAGGGTTGGACAAATAATGCTTCAATTCTTTGAGAGCCTTTTTGCATTCTGGTGTCCAATCAAAGCTTTTGTTTTTCCTCAGCACCAAAAAGAACTTGTGACATCGTTCAAATGACCTCAAGATGAACCTGCTGAGATAGGCTGCTCGGCATGTCAGCTGCTGAACTTCTTTCACCGTTTTCAGGTCTTCGGAAATGCTTTCGATCGCCTCGATTTTGTCTGGATTGGCCTCGATTCCTCTTTGCGATACGATGAATCCCAAGAACTTGCCAGATCCGACCCCGAACGCGCATTTCTCCGGGTTCAATCTCATGTTGAAGCGCCTTAATATTGTAAAAGTTTCCTCCAAATGACTCAAATGGTCCTTCTTTTCTAAAGATTTAACCAACATGTCATCGATATACACCTCCATCGTTTTTCCGATTATGAACATGGTGGTAACCAAACGTTGATAAGTAGCCCCAGCATTCTTAAGGCCGAAGGGCATAACTGTGTAACAATAAGTCCCCATGTCCGTGATGAATGAAGTTTTTTCCCGATCTACTGGGCCCATCAAAATTTGATTATAACCTGAATAAGCGTCCAAGAAACTCAACATTTCGTGCCCTTCCGTCGAATCAATCAATCTGTCGATGTGAGGCAGTGGGAACGAATATTTTGGGCAGGCTTTGTTGAGGTCGGTATAATTGACGCATACTCTCCACTTACCATTTTTCTTCGGCACTACGACAGTATTTGCAAGCCATTCTGGATACTTAACCTCTTTAATAAACCTATTCGTTAACAATTTTTCTACTTCACCGTTGATAACTTTCCTTCGAAATCCTCCATTCGGTCGTTACTTTTGCTTTACCGGCCGATGTTTTGGATCGACGTTTAATTTGTGTGTGGCAACCTTTGGATCAATCCCCACCATATCCGCGTGGGACCAAGCAAAACAATCAGAATTATTCTTGAGAAAGGATATGATTTTTGCTCTTACCTGGGGATCCAATTCTGCTCCCACGTAGACTTTCCGATCAGGCTTATCATCGAATAACATTACTTCTTCCAATTCTTCTATCGTTGAGTCTCCGGCTTTTTGTTTGTATGGTTCTCTAACACATGACGGAATCGGTGCGAATTCGTCTTCGACTGCGGACTCCACTAACTGTACTCGTTGAGCACATGACGGAGTCGCAGTGAAGTCTTCGGCCACAGATTCTGCTAACTGTGATTGCTATTTTCGTAAGCCATCCTTAACAGCTACTGAGTAACATTCTCGAGAGGCATGCTGTTCACATCTTATTTCACGAATTCCCCTATGGGGTAGGAAATTTTACAACTTGATGTAGAGTCGATGGGACCGCTCCTATGGCATGGATCCACGGTCGACCCAGTATCACGTTGTACACCATCTCGCCTTTCATCACTTGAAATGATGTCTCACTTTATACGCCTTCCGCATATGTCTTAATTATGATTTCTCCGTTGGTCACTTCGCTTGAATTATTGAAGCCTGATAACACCGTTGAGAGAGGTACGATCTTATCGCTCAACTGCAACTGTTTAACTACCCTCGAGTGTATTATGTTAACCGAACTGCCAGCATCGATTAACACCCTCTTTACATCGGCATCGTCGATCCTCATCGTTACCACCAATGCATCTTGATGGGGATGAATTCTTTCATCGAAATCAAAATCCCAGAACACAATTTCATCATTCATATCATCCTGTTTTCGTTTGTCTCATGTGAACGAGACCTTTGCATACTTCTTCGTAGTGTAGGTCACTACACAAACGTCATCCTCCGGTGATAACGTTCATCGTTTTCCTAGCAGGAGGTTTTGGCGGCTCATCACCCTTTTTCTTATTAAAATTGTTTTGCCCTCTTTCAGTCAATAATTCCACCAAATGCCCCTTCTATAGAAAGCTGGCCACTTCGTATCTCAACGCCTTACATTCTTCCGTCGTATGGCCGAAGTAGTGATGAAATGCACACCATAGATTTTCGTCTCATGTGTTTGGATTTTTTTTTATGCGACCTGGAAACTTCACAACCTTATCACCCATCCCCTTCAGGTGATTCACCAAATTTGGTGTCGATATGCGAAAATTGTACTCCGTCACTTTTGGAGGCAGTGGTCGATCTTTTGGAATCGAAGATGCATTCGACTTCCCCCTCTTCGGTTTGATTCCTCGAGCTACCAGCTTCGTGGTTGTTGCTCCCCATTCGAGGGAAACTGTAGGATTCCCATCGTTGGTCCCTGTAGTTTCGCCTGTCGTTCTCAACTCTCCGTGGTAGTGGTCGATCATACTGATGATTATTTCGGGCTAGCTGCAACTCCTCCTCCTCAGCCTGAATCCTTGGTTCGCACTCACGATATAAATCATCGATGAGACCGCTCCTATGGCATGGATCCACGGTCGACCCAGTATCACGTTGTACACCATCTCGCCTTTCATCTCTTGAAACGATGTCTCACTTTATACGCCTTCCGCATATGTCTTAATTATGATTTCTCCGTTGGTCACTTCGCTTGAATTATTGAAGCCTGATAACACCGTTGAGAGAGGTACGATCTTATCGCTCAACTGCAACTGTTTAACTACCCTCTAGTGTATTATGTTAACCGAACTGCCAGCATCGATTAACACCCTCTTTACGTTGGCATCGTCGATCCTCATCGTTACCACCAATGCATCTTGATGGGGATGAATTCTTTCATCGAAGTCAAAATCCCCGAACACAATCTCATCATTCATATCATCCCATTTTCGTTTGTCTCATGTGAACGAGACCTTTGCATACTTCTTCGTAATGTAGGTCACTACACAAACGTCATCCTCCGGTGATAACGTTCATCATTTTCCTAGCAGGAGGTTTTGGCGGCTCATCACCCTTTTTCTTATTAAAATTGTTTCGCCCTCTTTCAGTCAATCATTCCACCAAATGACCCTTCTGTAGCAAGCTGGCCACTTCGTATCTCAACGCCTTACATTCTTCCGTCGTATGGCCGAAGTAGTGATGAAATGCACACCATAGATTTTCGTCTCATGTGTTTGGATTTTTTTTTATGCGACCTGGAAACTTCACAACCTTATCACCCATCCCCTTCAGGTGATTCACCAAATTTGGTGTCGATATGCGAAAATTGTACTCCGTCACTTTTGGAGGCAGTGGTCGATCTTTTGGAATCGAAGATGCATTCGACTTCCCCCTCTTCGGTTTGATTCCTCGAGCTACCAGCTTCGTGGTTGTTGCTCCCCATTCGAGGGAAACTGTAGGATTCCCATCGTTGGTCCCTGTAGTTTCGCCTGTCGTTCTCAACTCTCCGTGGTAGTGGTCGATCATACTGATGAATATTTCGGGCTAGCTGCAACTCCTCCTCCTCAGCCTGAATCCTTGGATCGCACTCACGATATAAAAAATCGTCGATTGTCCATGCATTGATTTCCCTAAGACGATCCTTCAACGTCAAACACGCCTCCGTCGAATCAATACGCAAGTTATTAGCAAAAGTCAAACAAGCCCACCTTTCCTCGAGATTTGGGATGTGAATCTTTTTATCGTTAAATCGTTTCACAAATTGTTTGATAGTTTCCCCGGGCCGCTGCTTAACGTTCAAGATATCTTCCACCCTCGGCTCTATCTTTTTTGCTCCAGTATGTGATCAAATGAACTTAGCCTCCATATCATCGAAATTTAATATCTCATTTTCAGGTAGCTGCAAATACCACTGGAGCGCCGCTCCTTTCAACGTTTCACAAAACTTCTTAAGACTAACTGAATTGATCTCTTCTAAAGTCAGGTCATTTGCCTGAACTGCAACCGAAAACATGTCAATATGATCCCTTGTATCTGTAGTTCCATCGTATCTCAAACTTTCTGGTAACTTGAAGGTTTTAGGAATGGGTAGTGAGGCTGCACTTGGCGGAAACGGACGCTTTGAAATTGATTTCTTAGCGACTTCGTCTGTTAACTTCGGAACACCTGGCAGTTTCTCCATAAATTATTTTATCTCATTGAACTTTTTATCCACTGTGTCATTCAGCAGAGTTTGCATCGTAGCCAACATCCTTACTTCTGTCGTAACAGAGGCCGGAGCTCTAATAGCCACGGCGGTCGTACCTGATCCTCCAGATCTGATCCCCGCTGCAAGTCCCCCCATTACGGCGCCCTGAGGAACCGAAGTCAGAATGATTGCGGAGGCTGTGATCGGGGAGGTAGGTGCTCTGTTTCCGATAGAGCTAGACAGATCTTCAACCGTTCTTGTATCATTTCAAACTGAGCATCATGCCTTCTCAAATACGCCATCAATGCCCCATTCATATCTCCTGACTCAGTTTCGACCGCGGGTTCCTTACCGGGTCGTCGTCCTTGAGGCGCGTTCAACTATCAACCAGTAAGAATGTCGTCCTGAATCGGATCCTGCTCGTGATTGGTTGACTCATCGACCACTTCAACGTTGGTCGGAACATGAACCCCGTCATTGGGATTGAGCTGTTGTTGACCGTTCAAAGCGGTGGTGACATTGATATTACGTTCATCTGCCATTTCAAGACAAAAAGAAAACTAATGTAAGTAGTATCAAACGATTCAAATTTCGAAATAAATCGATTGCCTACACCCCATGGTGGGCGCCAAATTGTATTTCCTAAAAATGTATTTCAGGTTTCACAATTAAATTTGTATTTAGTTGAGTCTAAGGCGATTGTTTATATCTCAATTCGATCGATTGATAGTCAATTTACGTTGACAAGTAGTCGATTTTCAAGGCTTTAACTCGAAGACAATGCAAATATCAATTTCGAAGGAGTAAAGATACAAATCCGATGTCAAATCACGACGACTTCGATTCGAAGACAAATGTAATCAGATGAACGAAGGCAAATAATGAATTCACAGTTTACGATGATCAATTTTAGATTAATTTCAGACAAGTTTTTACCGAAGATGATTTATACGCTTTTTTCGTTCGATGCTGAATAGATGATTTTAATCAGATTCGATCACAAATTTAGATATAATGACGAAGAATGCGATCGATGAAAATGCACTCAATCAGATTAGCACTACGATTAGAATGCAGCAATAACGATTTACTTGATGTGTTCTATATTAATAAGCAGGTTAGATAATGAACTAATTATATGACCGAGGTAATGACAAAAGATTAATGAAATCGACAACGATGAATTAATGTATCAAATAATGGAAATAGCATGCAAACAACGAAATAATCAGTAATAAATAAATGAATAAAGCGATAAAGCTTATTGTATTGAAGAATCGGAGGTTGGTGCTTTGATGAAAGAGATGAGTCTTCCTCCAAGTTTGAACCAAGCCGCGATCAATGTTTAATACAATGGTTGCTTTGATAATGACAATAAAATAACAATGATGTAGTGGGACACAGTATAGCAGATGAATATAAAAAATGTTGTTCTGATGAATGTGAGTCTGCAAATGAAGAAATGGAGTTCTATTTATAGGTTAAAATGGTGAAGTTCCCAACCCTAGAAGAATTTCCACTTTCTCACATCTCTCTTAAATCACGCAACAGCAGTTACCCATCAACCACTTCCGCCGAATAGGCTAGGTTTGCTCCGATAAAAATGGGATAAGATCAGCCAAAGTTATCCGCAGGAGCAGCTGTCTTCGAAACTCTCCGATATCAACACCGCATAATCGATCACACCGTCGAGGGAAGCTGCTTCGTGTCGATCTCACTAGATGCGCCTTCGAAATTAGTTACAGCTTTGCCACATAATCGAACACATTCCCTTCGTGATCGAACAGAAATCGACCAATACACACATGCTATAACTAAGAGGAACATATTATTTTACCAGAGATAACATTCCATTTTGGAAAAAGAACTAAAGTGACTTTGTCTAAGTATGGAATTTTATGGATTCCACGTGACGAAAAAGTAATGTGTTTGGCTTTTGCTGCAGCAGAAAAATCCGAGGGTCCTAGCATTATTGTTGAGCATTGGTTTTGAGGAATGACAAACAAAAAGGACTCAGTGGTCTCGTAGAAGAACCTGGTCCTTAAATAGAAGGTTACGACTGGTCGAAAAGATCTGAGGGTTGCAAACCCCTGCGGAACTAGGAATAGTAGCGCGTGAATAAATATGCATCAAAGTCAGACTAAAAGAGGCGGTGCCCAGGCTGTGTCTTCGAAGTACGAATTGGAGTTGGACTTCAACAAGGATCTTGTCTTACCATAATTACAAGTATTCCTTGTAGGACTCAACTAGGGTTGGAAAGCCCATATAAATACAAGTAGTTGATGCAGCCGAAAACAGTTATTCACAAATAGAGAGTTGAGAGCATACAAAGGCGATCTAGCATCTTTCTACGTGAGATAACTGAAGAAGACAACTGGTGTACTTGAGTTGATTGAGTCTAGATATTCTGTCTAGGTTCTTTTCATTGTAATTTGTCTTATTTTGAGCGATCATTGTTTTTACCTATCGGCTTATCGTAGAAGCATATGTATTAGGTGAACTGTTGAGAGATTACTTTGTAAAGCTAGAGTTTAGTTTTGTTTAGTGATTAGGGTCTATAGTGTAGCTCCTTTGTTACAGAGTCTTGTAATCATAAACCTGCTCGTGTTTTTAGTGGATTGTGTTTCAAAATCCCAGAGTGTGGGTCGTGGTTTTTCTCCCTTGAGCAAGGAATTTTCCACATAAAATCCTTGTGTCCCTTGTGTGTGTGATTGGCGTGTGTTGTGGTGGTCAGGTTGCAAAATTGCAGAGGCAAGAACAGGGTTCTTGACTTAGGAAAATCAAGTTCTTGAATCGAAAAATCGGTGGACACTATTCAACCCCCTTCTAGTGTCCTTAGAAGGTGCATATATTATAACAAGTGGTATCAGAGCAGGTCTTCTCGTGCTAGGTTAACACCTTGAGAAGGATCAGAATTATCAGTGCACCACCTACCATCACTGAAGGACAGTCAGTTCTGAGGCCCCCACAATTCAATGGGCAGTACTATGCTTGGTGGAAGAACAGGATGGAAAATTACATATATGCTGAAGACTATCAACTATGGCTGATAGTATCTGAAGGAAACCTGATCCCTACTAAAATAGTTGGTTGAGGAGCTGCTGCCAAACAAGAACCTAAGTTGAAAGAGGAGTTCAATGAAGCAGACTATAAGATGATTGAAAAGAATCACAAAGCCAAACGTCTGGTAATTTGTGGTCTTGGTCCTGAGGAGTTTAACAGAGTATCATCTTACAAGACTGCCAAGGAAATCTGGGATGCCCTGCAGGTTGCGCATGAAGGGATCACTGAAGTGAAGGACTCAAAGAGAAGAATGCTGAAGAGATAATTTGAATTGTTCTCTATGGGAGAAAAGGAGTCAATCCAGGATATGATGACCAGGTTGACCATTATCACTAATAAGATAAGATCTCTGGATATGGAGTTACCAGAAGTTGAGATGGTGGACAAGATTTTAAATGTTCTACCTGAAGCTTGGGAACCCAAGATGACGGCCATCACTGAGTCTAAACCTCTAAGATCCATTAAACTTGAAGAACTGGTTGGTAGCCTGAAAACTCATGAGATGATGAAAGACTCAAAAGCCAAACCAGCTCTCAAGAAGGACAAGACCCTTGCACTCGAAGCAACGGATGAAGCTGATGAGTATGTTGATCTGCAATCAGTTGAAGCAGTAATGGTTAGTGCCTTGAGACAGAAGCTTAACTTGGGAAGGTTTAAAAGCTTTAAAAGAAGTGGCAAGGAGAACTCTGGAAGGAAGAACATAGTCGACAGTCCTGACTACTGAGGATGCTTTAAGTGTTTCAAGAAGGATCATGCTGTTATGGATTGTCCTATGTGGGTAGTAGAATGGATGAAAAATAGAGCATCTAAGGAAAAGGAAAAGGAGACGTCAAAGGAGAATGACAAAGATAAGAAGAAGACAAGACGACCTCCAAACTTTAGAGCAGAAAGAAGGAAAAGAAAGGAAGCTTTCTATGCTACATGGGGACCAACTGACAGTGAATCTGATCATGAAAAGGAATCTGGAGATGAATCACCACTAGCACTGATGGGACTGACAGGCATCAATTCCGATGAAGAAGACCCTTGGGAGTTCAGAGGAGGAAGAGATCCGTCAAAGCCACATGTGTTCAACGGGACTAACTACAAGTGCTGGAAGAAACAGATGAAGAACTTCCTGCAAGCAACAGATTACAGTCTCTGGTTGATTATGAAGGGATGACCTCACGTTCCGGTAAAGAGAGCAGCCAACAGAGTTCTGGTGCCAAAGAAGGTAGAAGAACTAGATCCTCAAGATCTACACTGGCTACAGGCAAATTCCAAAGCTGAATTGTACCTGAGAAGAGGGCTGACTAATGATGTGTTGGCAAGGATACTTGAATACAAGTCTGCTAAGGAAGTGTGGGAAAAGTTGAAGGAGTTGTACACAGGTGACGACCAAAAGAAGGACTCTGCCCTTATGGCTACTGATGGAGCTGAAGCTGCACATTCAGCAGAGGTATGTCTATCTGATCTTAAGAAAAATTTACACACATACTCTACTGAAAATTTGATTCTAATCACAGCCACTTTGATTGAGGTTTATGAAAAAGAGAAAATTGAAAAGGATAAATTAACTGAAGAGTTAAGTGATCTCAGAACCAAGCACAAGAGTCTTCCAGAACAAAATATTGAACTGTAAGAAATCAATGTTATCTTAAAAGGGCAGACTCTTGTGTCAAACTCTAAGATCACTGAACTGGAACTTAATCAGTTAAGAGAGAGTATAAATGGTAAGAAAGTAATAAGTGAAGTTCAAACCTTCCTTGAAAATGAACTTAGAAGAGCTAATGAGATTCTGTATCAGGAAACTGAAAAGAACGGGATTTTAAATCAAAAGGTTGAAAATCTGAATTTGAGCTTACCGGATTAACAAAATGGAATAAATCATCTGAGGCAATGAACTGGGTTCTTGAAAATCAAAACAAGGGAAAGCAAGGACTAGGATTCAAGAAGTCGTTGCCTCCATATAATCCTAAGAGCAAGTATGTGGGATTGCCTTGCAACATGTTGTGCACCTTTTGTGGTGAAACCGGACACTACAAAAAAAGGTGCATGAATGCAAGCAAGGCAAAGGCCAAGAATAAAATAAGTGTTCTACCTAAATAGGCTAGACAGGATTTGATTTATCCATTCTCTCATAAAAAGGGACCCAAGCTTGTCTGGGTTCCTAAAGCTAACCCTTAATCTGTTTTGCAGGCTGGAGTGAGGGAGAACAACCCAAGCTGGATTCTTGATAGTGGTTGTTCGAGGCACATGACAGGAGATAGAAGAAACTTTCTCTCACTCGCAGCATTTCAAGGAGGCAGTGTGGCCTTCGGAGGAGGTAAAAGTGGACAAATCGTAGGAATTGGAAAAATTAAGAGAACTCTGGATCACAGAATTGAAAACGTATGCTGTGTTGATGGTCTCAGACACAACCTGCTGAGCATCTCTCAACTGTGTGATAGAGAAAATGAAGTGAGTTTCTCTTCTGTAGGATGCATTGTGAAGAATCTACAAAGTGGAGAAATTGTTATGAAAGGAAAATGGGTGAACAATATATACAAAGCATCACTGATGTCACTCCCTGAAAACAACTTAACATGCTTGAACGTGCAAGAAAGTGACTCTCAGCTGTGGCACAAAAAAATGGGCCATGCAAGTCTCTCACAACTGAATAAGCTTGTATCTAAGGATTTGGTTCGTGGATTGCCAAGCAAGAAATTTGAAAACATAAAAATGTGTGATGCGTGTGTAAGGGGGAAGCATGTGAGATCATCCTTTAAGTCAAAGAAAGTGGTAAGTACATCAAAACCATTGGAATTGTTGCATATGGATCTGTGTGGACCCGTGAGAGTTAGGAGCAGAGGGGGAAAGAGGTTTGCGTTCGTAATTGTTGATGACTACTCTAGGTACACATGGACCTTGTTCTTCGAATCTAAAGATGAAGCCTTTGACAGCTTCAAAGACTGGGCTGGTGTTGTGTAGAAAAGGTTAAGCCTAGAACTCATCAGTATTAGATCTGATCATGGAACGGAGTTTGAAAACTCAAAATTTTCTGAGTATTGTGCAAAGTACAGAATCATAATTTCTCTGCACCAAGAACTCCACAACAAAATGGAGTGGTTGAAAGGAAGAACAGGTCCCTGGAGGATATGGCAAGGACTATGTTGTTGTCAAGTGGGCTTGCAAGAAACTTTTGGGCTGAAGAAATAAACACTGCATGCTATTTGCAAAACAGATGTTCCATCAGAGCTATTCTTGACAAGACCCCATATGAGCTACTCAGAGGAAGAAAACCAAATATTGCACATCTGAAACCCTTTGGTTGTAAATTCTTTGTCCACAACAACGGCAAGGAACCATTGGGAAAGTTTGATGCTAGAAGTGATGAGGCAATATTTCTTGGTTACTCCACTCAAAGCAAAGCATACAAAGTGTTTAAAAAAAGAACACAAATAGTGGAGGAAAGTATGCATGTGGTATTTGATAAATTTGATAAGGCATGCGGGGAAACTGAGGCAGATGATCAAGTGATTGGCCTCAGTCGAGAAGATGGTGTAGATGAACTTGAAGACTCAGAAGACAAAGAGACATCAGGTAGGAATTCAACCTCACGAGAACAAGGAGTCAATATGACAGGGGGAATAACAGATGAAGTCGATGATTCAGCAAGTCAGGAAAAACCTACACAAGATGACGCTGAAGGCTCTTCCCGTCATATTCAACTCAAGCCATGGAAACACCAAAGTTCTCACCCCTTGGAGAATGTCTTGTCAAAACTGGACACTAGAATCATGACCAGGTCAACCTTGAAGAACTTCTGTGCATTCTTTGCATTCCTTTCATCTCTGGAGCCAAAGAATGTAAAAGAAGCTTTAGAAGATCCAGATTGGATTCTAGCCATACAGGATGAACTTCATCAGTTTAAGAGAAGCAAAGTATGGCACCTGGTTCCTAAGTCGAAGGACAGATCAATAATTGGAACAAAATGGGTGTTCAAAAACAAACTAGATGAGCATAGTATAGTGACAAGGAACAAGGCAAGGCTAGTAGTTCAAGAATACAGTCAAGAAGAAGGATTAGACTATGATGAAACTTTTGCACCAGTGGCAAGAATGGAGGCTATTAGGATGTTGATTGCCTTTGCTACATATATGGAGTTCACACTATATCAAATGGATGTGAATAGTGCCTTCCTGAATAGCTACTTAAATGAAGAGGTAAATGTAATACAGCCATCAGGATTTGTGAACAATGAATTTCCTGATCATGTTTACAAACTGGACAAGGCACTCTATGGATTGAAGCAAGCTCCTAGAGCCTGGTATGAAAGACTCTCAAGATTCTTACTGAAGAATGGTTTTTCAAGAGGAAAGATTGACAACACATTATTCTTGAAGAAGAAAGGAAAGGATCTACTGGTGGTTCAAGTATATGTTGATGATATCATTTTTGGAGCCACTGATGAGGAGCTATGCAAGGGGTTTGCTGATCTGATGGGAAGTGAATTTGAAATGAGCATGATGGATGAACTAAGTTTCTTCCTAGGACTGCAGATTAAGAAGATGCCTGAAGGGACTATGATTCATCAACAAAAATATATCAAGAAACTTCTGAAAAAATTTGACATGGAAGGAGCAAAAGAAATGACTATGCCCATTGCTCCTGGAACCAAGCCAGATATGGATGAACTAGGTCCTTCGACTAATGAGACAAAATATAGAGGAATCATAGGTTCACTTCTCTATCTCACAGCTAGTCGACCTGATATAGTATACAGTGTGGGACTGTGTGCTAGATTTCAGTCCAAGCCCAAGGAGTCACATTCGACGGTTGTGAAGAGGATCCCGAGATACTTGAAGGGAACTCAGGATCTTTGTCTTTGGTACCCAAGGGGAGGTACTTTTGAGCTAATTGGTTTTGCTGATGCAGATTATGCAGGTCATTTGGTGGATAGGAAAAGCACTTCAGGAATGGCACACTTTCTTGGTCCTTGCTTGGTCTCTTGGGCTACAAAGAAGCAAAACTCAATAGCCTTGTCTACTGCAGAAGCTGAGTATGTAGCAGTTGCATCATGCTGCTCACAATTGCTATGGATCAAACAGCAGTTGGAGGACTTTGGAATCAAGTGTGGAACAGTGCCAATTTTCTGTGATAATACAAGTGCAGTGAATATTGCCAAGAATCCAATCCAACACAAAAGAACAAAGCATATTGATATTAGACACCATTTTCTTAGAGATAATGTAGAAAAGGGTCTGATTACTATGAACTCTTGCAGGACTGAAGATCAAATTACTGACATATTTACCAAAGCATTGAAAAAAGTGCAGTTTGAGAGGAACATGCTGGAGTTAGGAATGACAAAAATACACGGATTACCCAGAAGGTTGTCCCTCAATGATTGGTTAGTTAAGTGTTCAATAATTTGTGTGTAACTTTTGTTATTATTGTTCCGTCTAACATTGTACTTTATTAAGTATATTTGTTCAGCTTATAAGCACCAGGTGAGGATAATGTGATCCCATGAAGAATCTACTATGTACTGGGAAAGAACCGACTGAAGCATGAGGAATCATGTCCAGGTACAGTCACACTACCTTGCATGATAGGAGTCATAACTGAAATCAAATTGTCAATTATACGTGTGTCAAGGGAGACTTTCCATGTTCCTATAACTGTCCTAAATTATAGGAACACATTCCTTTTTGGGTTAGAATTCTATTAGACTTGTATGGACCCCACTACTTGAAAGGTCTTTATTAGAGTAAGTCCATAACCGTCAAATCCATAACTCTTTCCCGGTTTTCAAAAATTACAAAAAGCTATTTTTTTCCTTTTATGTCATCATTACTTTGGCTTCCCTAGAAACCGTCTCATCACCAAAAACCCTTTCCCCTCTTTCGATCAACACAGAACACAATACTCAACAACCTCTCTTCCCTCAACCCATTTCTGTCTCAAAAAACTCAAGAAAAAAACCTTCGTAATCTCAGTCAAAAACCCTAACCAATTTCACCATGTCTCAAGCACAACTTCATCAACATCACCCACCAAGATTCTTAAAAAATCAACTCCAAAACCCCCGCCATCTACCCTTGCAGAAAGGTTCGCTGTGGCTAGGACAAAGTTTCTCAAAAAGGGAGAAAAAAAGTTAGTCAGGAAGATGATGGCCAGATCTTTGTCGACTACATCTACAGGACAAGTTTCCTCTGAAACGTCTGTTGAGGTAATTCCTGACTCTACCCTATCTACTCCTGTCGATTTAGAAGGGGTAAAAAGTCCTGGTAAAGTGGGTACTGAAACCTTAGGAAAAGGACTAGATGAAATAATAGGAGTGGTAGAGTCTGGTGATAAAACTAATAGGGGGAAAGTGAAGCAGAGAACAGAAAAAGAAGAAGAGGATCTGAAGAAGAGGTTGATCGAGTTGCTTTCTTTGCCAAGCATCAGGTGCTGCCTGGTAGCATTCTGCATGATGAAAAGGAACATCATATGAAACCCTTGCTCAGAATGATTGGTGACCAAGGTTGGCTGGGCTTGTTTGGAAACAAAGACAGGATGTTATTCTCTGATAAGATCAAGGAATTTTATACAAATTGTAGGGTGGCTGCCAGGAGAGTGTTCACTACTGTGAAGGGAGTGGAAATAGAGTTTGGGAGAAATGAGCTAGGGGTGATCCTTGATGTACCTGCTGAAGGTTATTGCAGGTATATTAAGCTGAAGTGGCCCAAGAGGACAGATGGAGTGACTCCTCTGAGTGTGGTCAAGAAATTCTCAGGGAAACCCAAGCTCAGGAAAGAAAGGAAAGTAGACAAAAAGAAGATGGAACCAGCACACCAGTTGCTGTTTGAGTTCGTGCACAGGTTCCTTCTGCCTAGAGGAGAAAGAAACAGTGAAGCTAGTGCTCTAGACCTAACCTACATGGACCTGCTGGATAGAGGGTGAGAATAAACTTGTCTGGGCTAATCATCAGACATATTAAGAGGACTGCAGATACTGATCAAAAGCCACACTCTTTAGTGCATTCCTATGTCCTTCAGCAGGTTCTAGAGCATTTTGGGGTTCCACTGGAAGCAGGGAAGAAGCCGACTATTCATCAGATATTTGGGTACAATGTGCTTAAAAGCTGTGACTTCTTCAAAGAAAAGAGAGCTTCCAAGAAGCCCATGCAGGTTAAGCAAGAGCTAGCTGAGGAAAGTGAGGATTATGGACCTGAGGAGGCCATTACAGCTGTGAAGGAACTGGAGAGCCATGTTCTTGAAGTCAATATAGAAAATGCTGAGCTTCACAGACAGCTGAAGTTGAAGGATCAAGAAATTGATCGTTTGAAGATAGATTGCCACAAGTATGAGGCCGAGCTGGTGATGGAAAGGGCCAAAAATACAAAGAACCTTGCGGCTCTTGTCAAACACTTCAACCTACAGCCCTGAGTCCTCCTGTCCTGCCTTCCTGTCCTTTCTCCTAACTGATTTTATTTCCTTCCATTCTCCCTACACATGTGATGTTGTTTAGAACAATTTATTTTCAGTTGTGTACTGCTGGATAGGGTTGTGCTGCTGTCACACCCTGGATGATGATTTTAATTTTCTCCTGTTTATGGTTGTTTGCTCTATGGTACTTGGTTCTTGTTGGGCCCTAAGCCTTATCTCTGTGTATTTATATTTTAGCTGACTTGTCGCCTTGTGCTCTAGACTGATAGTACTAACTGGTTCATGCAGGTATTTGAATCTTTTCGATGATGCCAAAAGGGGGAAGAAGGAAATATTGGGGTGTTTGTGACCTAACTCATCTGTTTTAAATTTTTCAAACTTGTTATTTTTGTTTTTGTGTTTTTGGATTTTGTCAATTCATGTTCCTTGGCAACATTTGTTTGTCATCATCAAAAATGGAGAATTTGTTGAGCATTGGTTTTGAAGAATGACAAACAAGAAGGACTCAGTGGTCTCGTAAAAGAACCTGGTCCTTAAATAGAAGGGCACGACTGGTTGAAAAGATCTGAGGGTTGCAAATCCCTATGGAACTAGGAATAATAGTGCGTGAATGAATATGCATCCTAGTCAGACTAAAAGAGGCGGTGCCCAGGCTGTGTCTTCGAAGTACGAATTGGAGTTGGACTTCAACAAGGAAAAGAGTTACGAGGAATCTTGTCTTACCATAATTACAAGGATTCCTTGTAGGACTCAACTAGGGTTGGAAAGCCCATATACATACAAGTAGTTGATGCAGCCGAAAACAGTTATTCACAAATAGAGAGTTGAGAGCATACAAAGGTGATCTAGCATCTTTCTACGTGAGATAACTGAAGAAGACAACTGGTGTACTTGAGTTGATTGAGTCTAGATATTCTGTCTAGGTTCTTTGCATTGTAAGTTGTCTTATTTTGAGCGATCATTATTTTTACCTATCGGCTTATCGTAGAAGCATATGTATTAGGTGAACTGTTGAGAGATTACTTTGTAAAGCTAGAGTTTAGCTTTGTTTAGTGATTAGGGTCTAGAGTGTAGCCCCTTGGTTACAGAGTCTTGTAATCAGAAACCTGCTCGTGTTGTTAGTGGATTGTGTTTCAAAATCCCAGAGTGCGGGTTGTGGTTTTTCTCCCTTGAGCAAGGAGTTTTCCACATAAAATTCTTGTGTCCCTTGTGTGTGTGTGATTGGCGTGTGTTGTGGTGGTCAGGTTGCAAAATTGCAGAGTCAAGAACAGGAGGAGAATCAAGTTCTTGAATTGAAAAATCTGTGGACACTATTCAACTCCCATTCTAGTGTCCTTAGGAGGTGCATATATTATAACAATTATTGGTAATGTTCAACAGCTTGGATTGAATGTAGTTTATGATTTGAAAGCGAGGAAAATTGGATTTGGCATCAGTAATTGTGATGGTTGATCAAAGAGGCAGAGCTAACTTTCTGTTTTTCATGTTTCTTCTTCCTTAGCATAATTACTTGTGTAATTCTTTTAATTGTTATTTATATTATGGTTTCAATTTTCTATTACAATTCTGCTTGTTGAAAATAAATAAGTAAATAATGTGTTACATATATTACTCTTTTGCCTCAATTTACATGGCTTTTTTTTTTTGTTATAAGTTGGTTAAAAAAAGAATAATACATTTCTATATTTTGAATAAGGTGGAATAGTTAAAATGACACTCAACTTTAACATCAAATTCCCTTGACACATCTTTAAAATACGAAAATTTTGACACGCTTTATTTTAAAAGTTGTATCTTAAACACACCACTTTGACCAGTCTCTAAAGTGTGTAAAATAACTGCCTATGGGGCGAGTATAAGGACCATTTTTGTTTTTGTTTTTTTAAAATTAATAATCCCATTTCGTTACCTCCCCTAACCCCGCCTCCCACCCCCAGCCCCCTTATTCTTCTCCTACAAAACCAACGTCCTTCCCCCGCCTTCTTGTTTTAGTTTCTCCCATGTAACATTTTCTTTTGTTAGTCTAATTTGCTAGATTCTCACTGACGGATTGTTCCAAGAAAATTGTTTGAAAAATGACGTAATAGGAGTATTTCCATTCTATCCATGAAGTTGACTAATTTTCTCTCTTTTAAGTTTAGGCCTCATTAGACAACATAATTATGCGAGACAACTAATGAACATGGTCATCTCCATTCACCTTTAATCAAAGGTGTCAGGTCAAGCCCCAAAAAAAAAAAAAAACCATGATAAAAGGAGTTATTTTTCTTTAACATGTCTACTATAAGACAAATTTAAATTGAATGAGTCGGGACTCAGATACCAATTGGTTATAAAAAAAATATCTGAGGCTGACTTTACTTTTCTATTTCATTCATGTAGACTAATTTTTATACTATATCTGATTTCATATTTGTGATATTCTGAAGAAATTAATGTAATCATCATTGTGATTAATCCCTTCTTTATGTTGTCTACATGCTCTCTCTTTCTCTCTACATGTAGTTGGACAGAGATTTTTTACGTAGAAGATTGGCGGAGCTACTACCTCACGAATATAGAGTTAGGCGAAAACAGAGGAAAAATGCAAACAAGTCACAAGCTTTTATCTACGAAATGTTTCCCAATTCAGAAGTAGAAGAACAGTTTGATGAACCTTTGTCTGTACGATGTCTTTTTTTCTTCTTCTTCTTATATTTGTTTGCATCTTTCATTTAATTCAAAGGCTTGACTTATTATTTTATGAAATTACTAGTTAATTCTCCTTTTGATAACAGACTAAGACATTGTGTTACAAGACACAACATGGGAGTAAAACTTTGGCTGATGAAAAGAGGATTTTCAAAGAAATGAGAAAAGCGAAGGAAACAGGAAAAGAAGTGGTTTATGATGAAGACACAAAACTAAATCAACATCAGGATACAACATTACTACAAGGTAAAGAAAAGGTGAAATATAAGAATTCTATAGAAAACTTCTACAGAAATACGATAAAATGTAAACGAAATACTAAAATATTTTATGATCATTTATTTGGACATTAACATCTAGACTGGGATTGTTACAGGCCACGTTCGCTGAAATACAGGAAATAAGGAAGCAAAAGAAAACTTTCAATCTCACTATGGAGAAGCTCAAGGAAGAACTGAAATCTACTCAAAATGAAGTAAAAACTTTAGAGAAAAGTTTAGATGGAATAAATCAAAAGAAAGGAGAAATATATGCAAGTATTCTTGAGCTCAAAAGGCAAAACTATCTATACATATGTTAATTAACAAAGTGCTTTTATACGTAAATGTTCATTCTCCAGTTTACATGTCACTATTTGTAATTTGTGTTCTTCTTTTGGTGAATATTTGGCTGGAACGTTTCGATAGAGTTATTCTAAAATTTCTCGAGCTCTTCAATTGTATCTTATATTAAAACCAGATATCCTTGAAAAATATCTTGCAGATCGATTCCAACTTTTTTTCCCCACAATTCGTCAAGCAGATTGTAATTAAGACATCTATGAATATTGTCGACTTTAAAATTATGTCCGCTGTCATTCTGTTTCTTTTGTTTTCTCATATAGACTTGCTTTGATATTTAGATGAGTAATTTTTTGGTTAAAAGAATTGCTTAGTGACTATTTATGGTGTTTAGGTAAAGGTAAGTAAAAGTTTAGTTACAATGATTTATGGGCTAATTAAAAATATATATACAACCCTAACACCAAAATTACAAAAAATAACAACATTATTTTACTTTACAAAAATTAACAATATCTTTTTACACATTATATACAAAACTAACAAATTAGATTTTGTTCTTCCTTCTTCCTACTGCCCCTCTCCCACTGCTACCACCGCAGTCGGCACAGCCGGATTTTTTTTTAATATAAAAAACGAAATACATTATACACATTGATTTCTCTTTAAAAATACACTTGCAACATACATATAAATAAAAATATATATATAAATACACAAAAAAATATGTTTGACATACACTAGACACACACATACATATAAGAATCTACGGATCTACGCTTAAAACATACAAATTTATGCATGTCACACATACACTTGATATACACACAAAAGCACATACAAAAAATACAATAGATGCTCAGATATACACGTTCATACAGTGATATACACATACATACACGTGTGCACTGTAAAGATATTCATGTTCATACACAAATATACAGATCCATACACCATGTAAACCAAGACATACACTTTGGTCTGCCTTCAAACAACCACCACAAAACACCAAGACTCCTTGAAACAACCACCACAAACCACCAAGACATACACATATACGGGTATACAAACGTATAGAAGTATATGCACATACAAAATTTAAAAAAAAAAATACAAAAGAGAAGGAGAAGAAGTAGATCAGAGCTCCGGTAACCTCCACCGGAGCATCCACGTAGCAACTACAACAACAGACCCACACCCGAAGCAAATCCGAGCAACGAGGATTGAAAGCAACAAGGAAAACGATAGATCGAGAAAAAATGCAGCAACTACAGTGAAAATGGAGTTGTAAATTAACGATGGAGCAGCAGATCTACGCCGGGGAGGTGGTGCTCCAGCGGTGGCCAGTGGGTGGAGGAAGGGGGGAGAAAGAGACAAAAAAAGTTAGGGTTTAAGTGTTAGAGAGAGGAGAAAATGTGAAAATGGTATGTTTTCTAATAAATATATAAATATCGGTATATTTTGTAATTTCTCAATAATATCGTTATATTTTGTAATTTTAATGCTTAGTGCGTCAACTAGCATAAAAATCTCATGATTTATAGCATATTTGGTCAAGTTTTTGGGAAGCCAAAAATATTTTTTTCTTAAAAAGAGGCATTCTGACAAAAGTTGAGGTGTTTGACAAAAAAAAAAAAAAAAAAAAAAAAAACTTATGAGATGAAGAAAAATAGTTTTTGCTGATGAACCTGTATGTAGTAAGAGGTGTAGACTTGAGCATGTCCAGCCCAATTTGCTAATAGGATGATATTTTCTTTTGTTTGAGAAAAACTTTTAGCAATAAAATTTTTTACTTACCAAAAAAAAAATAGTTTTTGTGATGTTGGAAAAAAGTTACAAATTTCTGCTTTTTCAGAACTAGAAGTAGAAACAGTTTGTTAAATTTTAAGACAAAATATTCATATAAAAATATTTATTTACCATACTAATTCTAATTATTTAATATATCTCTCAAATATAAATAATTTTTGCTCTGCTTCCCTCTTTTAATTTAACTAAATTTTTATTTATATAAAACCTTATATATATATATAATTTATTTAAAAAATTACTTTTTAATATTATTTAAACTATAATTTATTTTAAAAAAAGTAAATTTTAATTCAGTTGACCGAACACAAAATGCTTATTTTTCAAAAATTTTATTTAAAAAATATTTTTCAAAATAAGCAGTTTTTTAAAATTTGGCCAAACAAGCTTAATTTCGTAACTTTGATGCAATGAGGTAAATGTTGAATGACCATTTGATTTGATTGAGAAATTTGATCGCCAATATAGAAAATCTCCATGTCATAGCAATATGGAAAAAAAATTTGGAAAAAAAGAAATTAAAAATGAAAAACTTATGTCATGCATATATTTGGAAGTAATCACTACTAAGAAAACAGGGTTCTCCGACCACCAAATCGGTCGCATACCGGTCGCCCAGTCGACCGCTCGGCGACCGATATGGGTGGTCGGAGAATTAATGGTAACAAAAAACCCTGCGACCGAAAATTGGTCGAAACTTCGACCACCATGCGACCGACATTCAGTCGCATAATAGGATAGAAACGTTGACCGTTTAGGCGACGAATCTTCGGTCGCATAGCATATGAGACCGACAATCGGTCGCCTATCTGGTCAATGTGTTGGAATTACCTTTGACCGTTTAGGCGACCGAAGTTCCAGCACTCACGGACACACCGCTGTTGTAGGTTTTTTTACCCTCGGACCAGCTGTGTGTATGAAACTTGTACCCATTTACGAAGTATGTATTCATCTTTTTATACTCGTAATATGGGCCATGACATATATGTCGCAAAAAATCAAAATTGATGCCATTCACCGGATTGTTTACCTATATTAAAATTAAATGGATTAGTGTAAATTAGTCAGAATTCGATGACGGTAGTAAGGTTTTTAAATCAATGGAAAAATATATGAGTTTCCATAACACTTACAAATGAGGTAAACCAATTTGTAAAATGATCACTGACTGCATTTGGACCAAATTCAGCAACAAAGTGACTGCGTTATGCAACAAAGAAATTTACATCAGAAAGAATACTTATGTTAGTCACAATTTAGTGGGTACCATTAAAATAAAACATACTTGTAATAAGGCGTGACTTCGGGACAGTTCAACAACACATGTGTTGTAGCTGCTTTCCTGTCTGTTTCAGTGAACTGGTATTTTCTGGATGATAATGTACTTCCCCTCCCTGGTTGATTGAATATAGAGAATGCTGGGTAATTGGGATCATTATTATCTCCCACATCATGCCGATCCGGCCTTGTGCGCATACATGGAACATCCTTGTCGAAGTAGTATGAGCAAAAATGTGAAGTTTCTCTGGACAAATATGCCTCGCATATCGACCCCTCGATTTGGCCTCTGTTTTTCACATCCCGCTTACACTTACCAATAATTCTACAAAAAGTAATCTGTTAGTAGAATTATGTTGCGTAAAATATAAAGTAATTGAATAAGATATGGAAGCTTACCTCTCGAAAGGGTACATCCATCTGCAGTGCACCGGGCCTCCTAGCCGAGCCTCTTCAGCGAGGTGAACCGGTAGATGCTCCATCACATTAAAGAAGCCGGGTGGAAAGATCTTTGACAGCTTAGACAACACAACAGGAAAGTTCTGTTCCAACAAGTTCAAACTCTCTTCCTTCAAAGTCTTGCTGCAAAGCTCTTTAAAAAATAGGCTTGTCTCAGTTATTGGTTTCAAAACTTTATCTGGCAACCCATTGAATGCAATTGAGATCAAGTTTTCCATGAAAATGTGACAGTCGTGGCTCTTCATGTGATGGAGTTTTCCGCCGGTCATATCAACACACCTTTCTAAGTTAGATGCATATCCATCAGGCATCCTCAAGTTACTCACCCACTCGCAAAGCATTCTTCTCTCATCTTCGTCGAATGTATAGCAAGCCTTTGGAAGTAAAATGTTGTTGCCATCCCGGACCGCATGTAGCTCGGGTCGCCTGCAAAGTTCCTGTATGTCAAACCGTGCCTTCCAGTTGTCCTTTGTCTTACCCTTGACATCCATCACAGTATTAAGGACTGCCTCAAAGAAGTTCTTCTCAATATGCATTGGATCGAGATTATGGCGCAGAAGGTTATCCTTCCAATAAGGCAACTCCCAGAAAATGCTCTGCTTGGTCCAATTATGTTCGACCCCAAAACCAGGTGTTTTAGTTTGCAAGTTTGCAAGTTTTCAGTTACCTTAGGAAGGTCCTTAACCCTGTTCCATATCTCTATCCTTGTTAACCTGCGAGGAGGCTCCTCATAATCAACCTGATTCTTCCTGAATGCATTTGTATTATTCCTAAAAGGGTGGTCCATTGGCAAGAATCTACGGCAACAGTCAAACCATGTCACTTTACCTCCATTTTTCAATGTGAAGGCCTTTGTATCTTCCATACAGTATGGGCACGCTAGCTTCCCTGCAGTGGACCAGCCAGACAGCATCCCATAAGCTGGAAAGTCATTTATAGTCCACATCAAAGAAGCATGCATTTGGAAATTCTGTTTCATTGATACATCATAGGTTTCCACTCCTTCATGCCAAAGTGTCTGCAATTCATCAATCAAAGGCTGCAAATAAACATCAATACGAGTTTTCGGGTTATGTGGACCAGGTATTATACAATTCAAAAAAAGATATGGACTGGTCATGCACATTCCGGGAGGCAGGTTGTATGGTGTGACAAATACGGGCCAACAAGAATATGGCGTAGACGAGACATCAAAGGGGTGAAGCCATCGGAACACAGCCCCAACCTTACATTCCTCGGCTCGCTAGCAAATGCCAGATACACTTGATCAAAGTGTTTCTATGCCTCACCATCTGAGGGGTGTGATAGAATACCCGCCTGCCTGGTCCGCTCATGATGCCACCTCATGTGAAGAGCAGAACTCATCGAAGCATACAACCTCTTTAACCTGGGTATAAGCGGCAAGTAATGCATCCACTTAACAGGTTTCGGCTTCTTTTTTTTATTTTTCTCGGGCTTGTATCGAGGCTCCTCACAAAATCTACATTGCACGAGCTCTGCATCATCCTTGTAATATAACATGCAACCATTAACATAACAATGAATCTTATGAGAAGTAAGGCCTAATGAGGAAACCAATTTCTTAGTGAAGTAATAAGAAGTTGGTAAGTCCATGTTAGTCGGCTTTAGTTCATTCATAAGGCCTATGATGGAATCCATGGCAGCTTGAGAAATACTATAATCTGATTTGATACTCTGCAATCTGACAGCAACAGACAACTTGGAATGTACCGAGCCCTCATGGAATGGACGACTTGCTTCCTCCAACATTTTATAGAATTCACTTGCCTCGGCATTAGGAATGTGCTCAGTGTTAGGCCGTGATGTACCCGGCTGCATGGGATCATTATCCGGGTACATACCAAAAGCATGACGAACCATATCATCCATTCTATAATCATTACGGTCTGGTTCCAAAACCGGAGAACTACTAGTGCCATGAATATTTTGAAGCAGTTGAATGTGCCCCTGCAAATCCCACGGCTCTCCATGATAACGCCAAATATAGTAATCTGGCATAAACCCCCTATCTAACAGATGCAGTTGTACGGTCGTTATATCTTGGAGGGTGCAGCATTTGCACTTTATGCAGGGGCACTTAATTATACCACGCCTTATAAAAGGTTCGGTTGTTTTTGCTAAAGCAACAAATTCCTTAAGACCCTCTTCAAATTCAGGCCTTATCCCCCGCCGACCGGGGAAAAGTCGATTGTCCATCCACAAACGACGTGCATTAAAGTCCATATCTACGCAAAAAATGAAAAATTGAGAACAATCTAATAGGAACGATTTTTAATAATCCTAGCCTTTTTTTTATATCCGGTGGTCTGTTTGAATTCCATATTAATTACTATTAGCAATGCAATACAAAACGCATACAATTTATCCCATTTAGGCATAAAATGTTCCAAACATGAAGAGTGCAAACAACAATACCAACACCCTAACTTTAAATGCATAGCAACTATCCCAAACACCACAACCCATGACAAGGCATCAACACATTGCAAACAACTCTACCAAACAATTCCAACAAATCACAACAATTACCATAATTAATCCCAAACATCACAACCCTATATTTAAAGTTCATCAACCCAAAACAACTTACTCGACATCACATTATATAGAATAAACCAATTATAACTAACAACTAACATGTAAACAACATATAGGCCGAATTATTTAAAAATATATATATAAATTCAGATTATTAAACCAAAAAAAAAAAATTACCTCAACTTTGTATGGGATCCAATCGCATGTAACTATGAGTTACCAATGTGCTATCCACCCAATAACTACAAAAAAAGTGAATTAAAAAGTCATTATATGAGTTTTTTAAAAAATAACAAAAATTACTAAAAAATGAAATTTACCTTGAATTAGTAGGTGTAGATTGTGTTAGATGTTATGTTGGAGGTTATAGAGTAGTAATTTAAAGTTATATGGGGTATGTAATGGTGGATAGTTGGTTATGGTGTGGGGGGGATTCGGTTTTTAGGGATTGGGTGGGTTTTGGGTATGTTGAAATAGGGGAGAAAGGGCTGCTGCCCCGTTTTTAGTCACAGTTAGGCGACTGACATGCGACCGATTTTCGGTCGCATAGCTGTGATTAAAAAAAATCCAATTTTCAGCGACTCACAAGCGGTCGAAGTGGCGACCGCTTTTTAATTTTATTTTTTCAGTGGTATGTGCGACCGAAAATCAGTCGCACAACTGCACAGACCGATTTTCGGTCGCCTGGTGGTGGTGGGAGAACCCTGTTTTTTTAGTAGTGAATAAATAGATGGGTAAGACGGAACAAACCCTTTTCTTCGATTCACCATTCTCTTTTTATTTAGGGGAATTTATAGAAATAGGATGCTCTAGCGCCATGCTCCTGTTTTTGGCCCCAATTTTAAGTTTTTAGTTCTCATCATCATCAGACTTTAGTGCAAAGATATCTGAAGGGCTTGGCGATTTTCAAAAACTTTGTACTAAAGTCTGGCAATTGCCAGCAAATTCCAGGTGATTGGGGCTAAATACAAAATTCTCTTATGAGGGTACAAAATATGATAGTGACTCCAAAGTGTCCACTGAGTGCAAAAACTTGTATTGTTTCATGGCTCCGTATGAAGGGGGGATCGCACAACTATGACACAATAGGCAATGATTTGCCTTTTTGACCGAAGTAACAGTGATTTAGCAAAAATAGCATCTGCTTGGTTTAACGACTATATTTCAGACAAAAATATCCCTATGTACCTTATAATGATGCCTGTATCCCCGACATCCCCTTTCCATAAGTAATGTTTAAGAGGCAGCACTTGCCTTTGATCCCTTTTTTTTTAGGCAACATTTGTCCTTGAATCTCACATTCTCTCAAATATAGTGTTCCCTATGTAGCATTTGACCTTTTAAATCTCTTCTCGCATTTTTTCAGATAACTTGAAGTGTTATCTAGACAATACTTGCCACTTCATCCCTTCCTAAAGGGCAGCATTTGCCGATTGATAACTTAAAATGTTCCCTAAAGACGATGCGTAGGCCATTTTGCTAATAAAATATTAAACGGGGACAAACTTTCAAAATCAATCAATTTTAAGAACATTAGGTGATATTGTTTGCCTTATGAAACGACCCAAAGTAAAGGGAAAGTGCACAAAAGGCTGCTTCCTGCACTACTATTTGGAGAACAAACGAAACTTACCATAAGTTTAAACTTATAATTGTCACAAAATATAGGGGTGTGTTATTTGGTTTCAGTTTCTCAATTTTCAATTCCATAAAATGTTATCAAATTCGAACTCTCTTTTTGATTTGAATTTTTCAATATTATTTTTCATTTTCTTTTTTATTTTGTCGTAAGGAACTTATAATTTATATACTTGAATGGCAAAAAGCATAGCGTTTATATGAAAAGCAGTAATATGATAGTGGAACATTCATAATCTCATAGAAAGCCGAAATGCAACAGGCCAACAAGAATATGCTCCCTGATTTGCAGAAATATACACCGGGATCAAATGGTTTGTCTTTTTGTCTGTGGTAACAGATGTTTTGCAAAATTTCTCCGTTAAGGTTTAATAAAAAAATTCCGGACGGAAACACTCTTGTCAAGTTTTTAGGTTGGGAGTAAGACTTGTCTTTATGTCTCTCCTAAGACTTGTCTTTATATCTCTCCGCTTTTCAACACTTATCCCTTCAAGTATTGGCAAAAGGCAATGCTTGCTGCACTTGGTCGTAAGTCTTGGCAAAGGCCAATACTTGTCTTTGACCCCTTTATTTGCCATCAGTGTTGGCAAAAGGCAACACTTGCCGCACTTGGTTGTAAGTCTTGGCAATTGCCAAAACCTGCCCTCCCAGTCTTTCCATGCATTCTCGCCGTATAAGTTGAAGTATTTGCAAAACAGTACTTGCCTTTGAAGTTTCGGCAATTGCCAAGACTTACAAGATTTTTGTCTTGAAGTCTTGGTTCCCGGCGAAAAAGGGTATTTTGCTAAAACATTTCTTAGCACGGGCATTTTTGCAAAACTACTCCTTATGGAGGGTATGCGGTGAAATTTTTTGGAATATACTTGCATGCTTAATAGCATAAAATAAGGGCAATTTATAAAACTATACCATCTAAAACTCTTTTTTACACTAAAATGTCAATATTATCTCATTTTCAAAATATAGCAATTTTTTTTTAAATATAGCAAAATACATACAAAAGAGTGATAAAACCCTAGATACACTTCCTACCACCCCCAGCCGCCACCCACCATTACTGTCACTGTCGTCGTCGGCCGCCAGTCGCCGAATTTTTTTTTTTTTTTTAATTTTTTTGTAGTTCCGTATGTATTTTCACTGTATGGATATTGTATGAACAACGATGCATTGTGCATACAGTTAAAATACAGTAGATACACACACATACAATTATTGTATGTTTGTAAATTCTCTGGATGGCTATTATATGCACATTGTATGTCTGTTCATTCACTAGACATACATACCAAAAACAAATTGATACGTGTTGTATATTTATTGTATGGCAAGTGTATATTAATTGTATATCCGGTGATTATTCACTATATGTACAGTATATACACTGCACATACAATGAAAATACACATCTCATACATTCCCCTACGATCAACAACTGTCCAACATACACCACAACCGTCCATAACCGCCGTAGATCCACCAATCCAACCGAGAAAACACAAAATACAAAAAAAAAAAAAAAAAAAAAAAAAAAAAAAAAACCAGCAGCGTCGTTGGGACATCACCGGAAAACGTTGGTGATGCAAGAACTAATAGATCTGAAGCAGTAGAATAACATAAGCAGCACCGGCGACCTGAGACATTTTCCGTCGTCGGTGACGCTGCTCTGTGATGTATCACGATGCTGCCAGCATAATAGGCGACAGCGACGGGTGATTCTCTGTTACAGGCGGTGAACGGGTGTAGTTTTGCTAAAATAGGGGCGGCGGGGGTGGGGGTTGTCGACGGCGATAGGACTATTTTGACAGGAATAGCGTGATGGACGTGGGAACACTGTCGCCGCCGAAGCAGCCGGACCTCTGGTGGGCGGCTGCGGCGGCGATTTGAAGAAGGGGGAGGATTTAAAGGGAAGAGAGAGGGAAGAGAGAAAAATGGGAAATGAAAAACCTAAGGTTTTCTAAATTATGCTATGTTTGGTCGCATTTCAAAAAATATTGTTACGTTTGGTAAAAGTGTAAAATATTGCTATGTTTTCAAAAAATCTTCTCAATAATGACACTGGGCATAATTTAGCCATAAAATATAGTGGGTGATTACATAACAATGTAAAGTAATATTTCACATCATGCAAAAGTAGCAGCATTCTATTTTTTAAAAATAGCAAATATATATAAAAAAGCAGGAGAAAACCTAGAGCTCCCTCCTACACCCCCTTGCCATCTCCCCAGCCACCTGAAAAAACAACCCTACTGTCGTAGCTGGCCACCAGCGACCACTAGATTTTTTTTCAATTTGTTTTGTGTGTATATTCTTGTATGTCATTTGTACATTCTCGGTCCGCAAAGCATCTCCATTTAAAAGAAACAAGTTTTTGCGCAACACAGGTAGATCTGGCGCTACTGTTACCATTTTAGCTTCTATATAAAAAGTCTTACAATATTGTTTCGCATCATAATAAGTACCTATTGACCACCAGAGATCGCTGATGCCAGGAACTTTTCTTATGAAGGCCAAAATTGTAAAGTTTTTCTTGACAAGGCTAAATATGAGATAAGGCACCAGAAGTGTTATTTATGTAAATAACCCGATTAGAAACAGTAAACGGCCGGATTTCTCGGGTTGACCCGACAGATTTAAATTTAGGCAAAGTCGGCAAAACGTTTCGTACCTGTTATTTTCTATAAATAACCCAATGATTCAAAAAGCATTGTAACAAGCAATGGCCATCACAGGGACACCCACCCATATTGGCAAAGCAACTAAACAAAGGGTATATTTTATTGTTTTCATGCAAAGTTCCCTTATTATTACATTACTTATTACACTTTCTCTCATTACTAGTATATTTTTCTTGTTTATATTTTCTAATACTCCTAATATTGTTGAGCAACTCAAAGGTTACTCCCACCTGCATAAACCTTGATAGACAGAGTTCAATGATACCTATACTTGTCGGAGGTATAACGACTATGCAAGATAGTCAAGGTGCGTACAAGCTGACCTAAACACCGCCGTCGTTATAGGACAACGGTTTCTAGTCCTTGGTTATGTTAAACAGTATAAATATACCTCTTAGATATAGAAGGGGAAACAAGGTTAGAGATGAACTAGAGTTTGGAGCATATTCCATGTTTTCTCTAATAATTTGATTAGAATTTACAACATCATTGAGATTGAAAAAAAAATGTCTCTGAAATGATAATATAATACTACAAAGATCTATCGGAAACAACCTTGCTCTCTCACTCGATGTAGGGTAATGTATGCGTACATCTCACTTGTGGGATCGTACTGGGTATGTTGTTGTAATACTACAAAGAACGGTTGATATAGAAAAGCAATTCCCTTGGACACCAACCCTTTTTCCCATTCTCTCTAGAATGTATCATATGGTTGAGCATGTGGCGGAATTTTGGATACCACAGCCTTAACCATGAGCTGACTCCTTTGACAGGAGCTTCCCACAAAGGGATTGTTCTGGTGTTCATATGTACCATATATTTAATTAGTTTGAGTTTGTTTAGAATGTGCCTCTTGGACTATATGTGACCTCCGTATTCTGTAACATACTCTATTGATTCATAGGCAGAAATTAGGAATTAAGGTTGATACTTCAGTTGGTAGTTGCTAGTTGGGGTAGCATATCTGATCATAATGGAATTACAAGGTCCTCATAGCTGCTTATTCTTAAATTTAGGTACTTAATTATTAGGAACAGGTCCTCAATTAGAACTCCTTTCTGCTTATTCAGAAAAAACATAGAATCTTTGTTTGTGATTTCTGGTTTGTTATAGTGAAATGTAATTGAGTAAGGATGTGTTCCCATAACTCTATTAATGGGGCAGCGTCTTGTTTTTTCTTTAGGCAGTGGAAGTTTCCAAAGTCAAAAACAATTTGGTTGCAAAAGGAGTCCTGCTTTTGGAAAACTTCAATGGTAGTCTCATATCTTATCTTTGTGGAATTTTTTATTAGTTGACATCATTTTCACATTGATGAATAAGAGTTAACTTCCTTTCAAACTTTTTCTTGGTACATCAGGTGGTAGGACCAAATTTCAGAATATCGTTCAGAGAGAACATGCAGCTGCTGATGATGCAGAAAATCTTTCTGACATTGATGATTCTGAGGTACTTTCAATGTCCAATGGCAGTTTAACTCAATGTCTGTGATAGTTTTGTGGTTATTGACATTTTTCAATCACATTTTTTTTTTTAAATTTGGATGTGATAAAGGTTGTTGGATATCTCAATAACACGAAGGAGATGAATTATAAGAAGATCATATGGGAAAGAATGAATCGAGAGTTTGCAAAGGTATTGACTTTCTTCCATTTACTCTTCTACATGTTATTTTCAGTCTGGAGTTTTTTGGCTAAGTGATTGGAACTTCCCTTAAAGCTAATGCATTTCTGCTTGTTTCCCTTTCTGGTTGTCTTCCACCTTCCGGTTGTTTGATTCGACTCGTTCATCTCACTATCAGTTAATTTATGTCCATACTGAAGACTGGAAGTTCTGCAAAATGAAATGCCTGTAAAGCCGGTTTTAGCTAGCTGTAGACAATAATATATGTGTATGGCTGCTGATCAAACCACAAACGTGTGCGTGCTCTTCAAATAAGTGTAATTAATGTGCAGATGTTATACAAAATTGGGCAAAGGACCAAGAACCTCCCTCTTCCAGTGAGAGAGAGGCTGAAAGGTGCTTAAGTAGCCTTAGGGTGTTCGCAGTTTATTCATATGCAGTGATGCCATGTTTTGATCGGTGAGTTCACCCTCTCTCATTTTCATCAGACTAACAGAGACCACAAGATCGGATTCTTATCTAATGAACTCAATGGTTCCAGTGTAAACAAAAGAAAAGGGAAATGGAATGACATTGCAATGAGATACTGCATACGCCGTGGTGCAATTTTTTTATCAATGCCTTAAAACACTCCTCTCCTTTTTTCATTAGATACACAGAAGTACTTTAGCCTCTCACTTACTTCTTAAATGTACAACTCTTTTTGTGATCTACTAATCACTCACCTAAGTGAAGTTGTACCACAAAGTAACCAATTTGCTTCTTTCTCAGAGTGATGATAAATTAGAGGTGAAGAAACGAAAGCGGGAAAATGAAGGTAAAAAAGACGTCCATGCAAAGAGATCTGCTAAAACAACTGAAAGAGTTGAGAACAAGGTGCGCACATTCCAGCTAAATATCCTTGTTGCTCGTGCTATATATTTTAGATGGTTGAGTGTGCTGGCTATACTAAATATGATTCAAATATTTGCAGAGAACAAGTTCGAGAATAAATTATGATGCTTTGCAGAAGCTGCGTGACGAATTGGTATGTCTTTCTACTGCTCTCTTCTTGAGCTTGAGCTACGAATTTCCAGTGATGTTCTTAATCCACATATTTCCATGTGATAGGTCTGAAAGACGAATTAGCTTTACTTGGTAACTCCTTTTTTGGTGTACCTCTCCACCAATACGAATAAAAAAGATGAATCCTGTTTCAGTTAGAATATTGATTTACTTGTCTATATATTGTTCCATTCGATCCTCAAATTATTTCTGGCTGTGGTTCAAATTGCTCCTAATTAAGAATCATGAATACTTACTGATAAAGAACGTGTATGCTCGATATCAACTCCTTCTTACTGTGCCTGAACTGGACTTATTTGCTAATTTTCTTATGAACTTGTATGGTTCTTCGAATGGCGTGCAGAAGCCAGTTTCTGGAGAAGAAGAGCTAGGAGGATTTGAACCCAAGGCTTGCGGAAATGATGATTCGGTCTCTGAAGACGTGAATGAGATTGACCAGGAGAATGAGTATGGTGAAGATGATGACTCATATAGACACAACTATGATGATTCATACTATGGAGATGGAACTGGATACTATGATGGTGAAGATTTTGGTACTGATTATTGAATCGTAAAATTTGAATAGCAATGTCTCTTTTATCTGGATCTGTTTAACGTTATTTGTTGCTTAAAGTTATAGGATGCGAAGAAATGATAGAATACAAGGGTTAAACAATTTTTATTGGGGTTAGATATACAACAATAACATGTATTTTACTCCACTCTTGAGGTCAAATCCGATAAATTCTTCACTTTGAGCAAGTGTTTTCCTGTACTCTTTTAAGTGTAACATACACTGGTGAAGTGAGTTTTTTCTCACAGAAACTAACCAATATAAATGCACATGAACATTCTTTCGGAGTCCCTTCGGGGACTTCCAGTAGAAAAGCATCCTTTTAGAAGAGCGTTCTTTATCTGCCTTAGCAGGGTTCACTTGGAATCTAGATTAATCGAGCCAATGGGCCTTGAAGACCGGATAGAAAAGAAAGATTCAGTTATCAAGGTAATGACTGTCTTTGACTCTTAATTTTGTTAGTCCCCTGAAAGCTGTTATTATATACAATGAAGAAAAAGATGAGGGGTGGACTCTGACCTTTTTCCTAAGACGTCGTAAGTGTGGAGGAAAGAAAAAGGTTCTTGCTAATCCAGTGAAACATGAGATGAAGAACTGAGGCAATTCTCTGCTTTAATGGGAACCTTTATCGTTTTATTTGCAGCAGAAAGAAGAGTCTTATTAACATTCTTTTGGCTGGTTCTTGGAATATTGTTGACTACAGTAGCCTATATTAAAGCTTTTGTTGGTTGCCTTTCTGCTCTCGGTGATTAAGTTTTGTTTGTTTGGACATTGGATATTGATTATCTCCCATTACAGAGAGGGTTTCTTGGATTTGCTATTTTTCATAAGCTTCAGTTCCCAAAATAGCAGCAAAATTAGCTCCTGTTAATCTTTTGTTGTTCCTCAACAATTGATCTTAGTTTAGTGGATGTTACTGTGATGCAAATATCTCTCCTGGTGATCTATTTGGAGCAAGATAGGAGAAGGTGACTGCTGTATTGTGTTGCGTTGTGTTGGCTCAAAAGCTAACTGTTATAATCTATGCACCTCGTAAAGACACTAGAAGGGGGTTGAATAGTGTCTACCGATTTTCGTTACAAGAACCTGGTTCTTCTGACGTAGAACCTAACTCTTATCTTAGCTCTTATACTACTTCAAACACTGCAACTCATCACACCACACACACCGAAGACACAAGGATTTTACATGGAAAACTCCTTGCTCAAGGGAGAAAAACCACGACCCACACTCTGGGATTTTGGAACTGAATCCACTAACACAAGAGCAAAGTTTCTGATTACAAACTCTGTAACCAAGGGGCTACACTCTAGACCCTAATCACTACTCAAAGCTAAACTCTAGCTTTTCTAGTAATTACACAAGAGTTTACCTAATACATATGCTTCTGTAACAAGCCAATAGGTAAAAACTATGAATGCTCAAACTAAGACAACTTACAACTCGATGAACCTAGACATAATATCTAGACTCAATACACTGTATGCACTTCAGTTGTCTTCTCCAGTTTACTCACGTAGAAAGATGCTAGATTGCCTTTGTATGCTCTCAACTCTCTGTTTGTGAATAACTGGTTTTTTACGGCTGTCTCTACTACTTGTATTTATATGGGTCTTGAAAGTTGAAACCCTAGTTGAATCCTACCGGGAATCCTTTTAATTATGGCAAGTCAGGATTCCAGGTAATTCTTTTCCTTGTTGAAGTCCAACTCCTTTTCACACTTCGAAGACACAGCCTGGGCACCGCCTCTTTTAGTCTGACTAGGATGCATATTCATTCACGCGCCACTACTCCTAGTTCCGCAGGGATTTGCAACCCGTAATTCTTTTCGATCAAGCGTGCCCTTCATTTCAAGGACTAGGTTCTTCGTGGGAACCTCTGAGTCCTTTCCGTTTGTCATACTTCAAAACCAGCTCTCAACAAATTCCCCCTTTTTGATGATGACAAACAAGTGTTGCCCGAGAACCTGAATAGACATAAACCAAAAGCACGGAAACAAAAGTAACAAGTTCGAGAAAAAATAAACAGATTAATTAGGTCACAAACACCCCCAACATTTCCTTCTTCCCCCTTTTGGCATCATCGAAAAGATTCAAATACCTGCATGAACCTGTCAATACTATCCAGTCTTAAGCACAAGGCAACAAGTCAGTAATAAGAGCAAAACGCAAGCAGAAATAAGGGCCCAATCAGAACCAATTTCTTAAGCAGGAAACAGTCTTAAACATAAGAAAATGAAAACCATCATCCAGGCTGTGATATCAACACGGCCCCATCAATAAGTACACAAATGAAACATAAATTGTTTTAAATAACCATCACATGCAACATGAGAGAATTTGGAAGGGATAGACAACAGGCAGAAAGAGAAATATGAGGATAGGACAGGAGGACTCAAAGCTGAATGTTGAAGTGTTTGACAAGCGCCTCAAGTTGCTTTGTATTCTTGGCCCTTTCCATCACTAGCTCGGCCTCATACTTGTGGCAGTCTATCTTCAAACGATCAATTTCTTGATCCTTCAACTTCAGCTGTCTGTGGAGCTCCGCATTTTCTGTATTAACCTCAAGGACATGAGTCTCCAGCTCCTTCACAGCATCAATGGCCTCTTCAGGTCCATAGTCCTCACTTTCCTCTGCTAGCTCTTGCTTGGCCTGCATTGGTTTCTTAGAAGCTCTGCTTTCCTTGAAGAAGTCACAATTTTTAAGCACATTGTACCCAAACATTTGATGAATGGTTGGCTTCTTCCCAGCTTCCAGGGGAACCCCAAAGTGTTCAAGTACCTGCTAGAGGATGTAGGAATGCACAAGGGAATGTGGCTTTTGATCTGTGTCAGCAATCCTCTTTATATGTCAGATTATCAGCCCAGACAAATTGATCTTTAAACCCCCCCCCCCTTTCCAACAAGTCCATGTATGTCAGGTCCAAAGCACTAGCTTCACAGTTCCTCTCTCCTCTAGGCAGAAGGAACCTGTGCACAAACTCAAACAGCAACTGGTGTGCAGGTTCCATCTCCTTCTTATCTACCTTCCTCTCCTTCCTTAGCTTGGGTTTTCCTGAAAACTTCTTGACAACATCCAGAGGAGTGACTCCATCAGTCCTCTTTGGCCATTTCAATTTTATATACCTGCAATAACCTTAAGAAGGTATGTCAAGAATCACTCCAAGCTCAGGTCTCCCAAACTCTATCTCTATTCCCCTCACTGTGGTGAACACTCTCCTGGCATTAACTCTGCAATTTGTGTAGAACTCTCTGATCTCATCAACATACAATATTCTTTCTTTGTTGGCAAACAAACCTAACCACCCCTGGTTAGCAATCATTCTTAGAAGTGGCTTCATGTGAAATTCCTTCTCATCATGCAAGATGCTGCCAGGCAACACCTAATGCTTAGAAAAGAAAGCCACCCTGTCAGCTTCTTCCTCACTACCTCTCCTTCTTTTTCTGTTCTCAGCTTCACTATCAGTATCAGAGTCACTTGGCTCTGCATAACTTCCAGCATCATCACTCTCTTCATGTACTTCCTCAGCTCTCCTTTCTTCTTCTTCCCTCTTCGTTGCCTCTCTATCTCTTGCATTTGTCACTGTTCTTTCCAATTTACCAACCTTCTCCAGCTCTTGCTTTAGTGCAGACCTGGTGCCAACCCTCCTGGCAACAGGCTCATCAACAGTCTTGTCATCACTTTCTCCACTAGCTTCATCAACCAGTTTTGTTTTCAACACTGGCTTTCCCCCTTTCACCAGTCTCCTCCTTTTTTCAGGCTCCACTTTGTTTACACAACTTCCTCTTCTTCTTCCTCACCTCCCAGTCTCTCATCCTCTTCACCAAACTTTCTCTTTCTTTTTGGTTCTTCTGCTTTCTTAGCAACCTCTTCCTTTTCAACCTTTTCTAAAACAATTTCCTCATTCTCTTCTTCTTCTTCAGAATCTGTCCAATTTAAGTCTGCATCATCAGCCTCGGTGGAATTTGGACAAGCAACAGGTTCTTGAACCAAATTCTCTGAGGCTTCAGCAAGACCAAGTCCTCCAACTACTGGACTTTCTGGCACAGATTCTTTCTCAATCTTCTCAGTACTACCAACATCTTTACATGGTTCCACTTCACTTTCTCTAAGGGTTTCAACACGATCTTGTTCCCTAAGTTGTTCTTTCACTCTTTCTGCAATATTCAACTCTACACCAGACTTTTTAACCAAAGGCACCTGTACATCTCTCCTAAGTTCATCCTGTACACTATCTTGCTCTGTTTCACATGGGTTTCCCCTATCTATTCTGTCATCATGCTCAACTCATATAATTTTGTCTAGTCCTGTAACTCGGGTTTCAGTTTCTATAGTTCCAGGGCTTTTTATGTCTGCTAAATCAACAGGAGTAGATGAAGTAGGATCAGGGATTACCTCAGACGGTGATTGTGATGAACTTTGTGCAATGGGCGTAGTAGGTACTGCTCTTGACCTCAACTTCTTCATCAATTTCATGTCGCCTTTTTGAAGAAATTTTGTGCGGGCCCTCGCGATTCTTTGTGCGAGAGTGGATGGGGGTGGTTTTGCAGACATTGTGAAGAATTTTGTGAATAGTTTCTGAGATTTCTAGAGAATTTTCTGTTTTAGGGCTTGAGAGAGAACTTTGGTGTGGAAGGGGAGAGGGATTCTGAGTGTATCGGCAAAAAGGGAAGGGTTTTTGGTGATTTGACAACTTCTAGGGAAGGCAAAGAAATAATGATGTAAAGTAGAGAAGCGGTTTTTTGAACTTTTTGAGAACCGGGAAGAGTTAAAGATTTGACGGTTATGGACTCATTTAATATACCCTTTTTAAGTAGTGGGGTCCAAACAAGTCAAATAGAATTCTACCCGAAAAGGAATGTGTTCCTATAATTTAGGACAGTTATAAGAACATGGAGGATCTCCCTTGACACACGTATGATTGACAATTTAATTTCAGATATGGCTTCTATCATGCGGGGTAGTGTGAATGTACCTGGACATGATTCCTCATGCTTTAGTTGGTTCCTTCTTAGTACATAGTAGGTTCTTCATGGGATCACATTATTCTCACCTGGTGCTCAAAGACTGAACAAGTGTACTTATTAAGTACAGGGTTAGACTGGACATTAATGACAGAATTTAAACATGAACAATTGAATACTTAACTTAACCAATCATAAAAGGGATTACCTGTTGGGTCATCCGTGTATTTTGGTCATCCCTAATTCCAACCTGTTCCTCTCAAACTGTACCTTGTTCAATGCTTTGGTAAATATGTCAGCAATTTGATCTTCAGTCCTGCACGTATTCATGGTAATCAGATCATTTTCCACATTATCTCTTAGGAAGTGGTGTCTAATATTAATGTGCTTGGTTCTTTTATGTTGGACTGGGTTCTTGGCAATATTCACTGCACTAGTGTTATCACAGAAAATTGGCACTGCTCCACACTTGATGCCAAAGTCCTCCAGTTGTTGTTTGATCCACAGCAATTGTGAACAACATGATGCAGCTGCCACATGCTCAGCTTCAGCAGTAGATAAAGCAACTAAGTTTTGCTTCTTTGTAGCCCAAAAGACCAAACAAGGACCTAGAAAGTGTGCCATTCCTGAAGTGCTTTTCCTATCCACCAAATGACCTGCATAATCTGCATCAGCAAAACCAATTAGCTCAAAAGTACCTCCTCTTGGGTACCAAAGACAAAGGTCCTGAGTTCCTTTCAAGTATTTCAGGATCCTCTTCACAGCTGTCAAATGTGACTCCTTGGGCTTGGACTGAAATCTAGCATACAGTCCTACAATGTATACTATGTCGGGTCGATTGGCTGTGAGATAAAGAAGTGAACCTATGATTCCTCTATATTTTGTCTCGTTTGTTGAAGGACCTAGTTCATCCAAATCCAACTTCGTCCCAGGTGCAATAGGAGTAGTCATTTCCTTTGCTCCTTCCATGTCAAATTTCTTCAGTAGTTCCTTGACATATTTTTGCTGGTGAATCATAGTTCCTTCAGGCATTTTCTTTATCTGTAATCCAAGGAAGAAATTTAATTCGCCCATCATGCTCATTTCAAATTCACTTCCCATCAGATCAGCAAATCCTTTGCATAGCCCCTCATCAGTGGCTCCAAAGATGATATCATCGACATACACTTGAACGACCAATAGATCTTTTCCTTTATTTTTAAGGAACAATGTGTTGTCAATCTTTCCTCTTGAGAAACCATTCTTCAGTAGAAATCCTGAGGGTCTTTCATACCAGGCTCTAGGGGCTTGCTTCAATCCATAGAGGGCCTTGTCCAGTTTGTAAACATGATCAGGAAATTCATTGTTTACAAATCCCGGTGGCTGTATCACATAGACTTCTTCATTCAGGTAGCCGTTTAAGAAAGCACTCTTTACATCCATCTGGTATAATGTAAACTCCATATATGTAGCAAAGGCAATTAACATCCTGATGGCCTCCATCCTTGCAACCGGTGCAAAGGTTTCATCATAGTCTATTCCTTCTTCCTGACTATAACCTTGGACTACTAATCTCGCTTTGTTTCTCGTCACTATACCATGCTCATCCAATTTGTTCTTGAAAACCCATTTTGTTCCAATTATTGATCTGTCCTTTGGCTTAGGAACCAGGTGCCACACTTTGCTTCTTTCGAATTGATGTAGTTCCTCCTGCATGGCTAGAATCCAGTCTGGGTCTTCTAGAGCTTCTTTTATATTCTTTGGTTCCAGAGATGAGAGGAACGCAAATAAGGCACAGAAGTTCTTCAAAGCTGACCTGGTCATGATACCTGTATCCAATTCCGATAGGACATTCTCCAAAGGATGAGATCTTTGATGTTTCCATGGCCTGAGTTGAGTATGACCGGAAGAACCTACAGCATTGCCCTGGAGGGGTTCTTCTTGACTTGCTGGATCATCAGCTTCATCAGAGGTTCCCCCTGTCAAGTTGACTCCTTGTTCTAGTGTGCTTGGATTTTCACCTGATGTCTCCTTGTCTTCTGAGTCTTCCAGTTCATTTGCACCTTCTTCCCTACTTAGGCCAATCACTTGATCTTCTGTCTCACTCTCCTCCAGTGCCTTATCTGATTCATCAAATACAACATGCATACTTTCTTCTACTGTTTGTGTTCTTTTGTTAAACACCTTGTATGCTTTGCTTTGAGTAGAATAACCAAGAAATATTGCCTCATCACTCCTAGCATCGAACTTTCCCAAGGGTTCCTTGCCATTGTTGTGAACAAAACATTTACAGCCAAAAGGTCTTAGGTGAGCAATATTTGGTTTTCTACCTCTGAGTAGCTCATATGGTGTCTTGTCAAGAATTGCTCTGATGGAACATCTGTTCAGCAAGTAGCATGCAGTATTTATAGCTTCGGCCCAAAAGTTTCTTACAAGCCCACTCGATAACAGCATAGTCCTGGCCATATCCTCCAGAGACCTGTTCTTCCTCTCAACCACTCCATTTTGTTGGGGAGTTCTTGGGGCAGAGAAGTTATGATCTATGTTGTTCTTTGCACAATACTCAGAGAATTTTGAGTTCTCAAACTCAGTTCCATGATCAGATCTGATGCTGATGAGTTCAAGACTTAACCTTTTCTGAACTACACCAGCCCAGTCTTTAAAGCTGTCAAAAGCTTCATCTTTAGTTGCCAAGAACAGGGTCCATGTGTACCTAGAGTAGTCATCCACAATCACAAACACGAATCTCTTTCCTCCTCTACTCCAGACTCTCATAGGTCCACACAGATCCATATGCAACAGTTCCAGTGGTTTTGATGTGCTTACCACCTTCTTGGACTTAAAGGATGATCTCACATGCTTTCCCTTTACACACGCATCACACATTTTTATGTTTTCAAATCTCTTACTTGGCAGTCCACGAACCAGTTCCTTCGATACAAGCTTATTCAGTTGTGAGAGACTTGCATGACCCATTCTTTTGTGCCACAGCTGAGAGTCACTTTCTTGTACATTCAAACATGTTAGGTTATTTTCAGGTAGTGACTTCAGCGATTCTTTGTATACATTGTTCACCCTCTTTCCTTCCATTACAGTTTCTCCACTCTGTAGGTTCTTCACAATGCATCCTATAGACGAGAACCTCACTTCATTGCCTCTGTCACATAGTTGGGAGATACTCAGCAGATTGTGTCTGAGACCATCAACACAATAAACATTCTCAATTGCATGATCTAGAGTTCTCCCAATCTTGCCAATTCCTACTATTTGACCACTTTTTCCTCCTCCGAAGGCCACACTGCCTCCTTGAAATGCTGCGAGTGAGAGAAAGTTTCTTCTATCTCCTATCATGTGCCTTGAACAACCACTGTCAAGAATTCAGCTTGAGTTGTTCTCCCTCACTCCAGCCTGCAAAACAAATTAGAGGTTAGCCTTAGGAACCCAGACAAGCTTGGGTCCCTTCTTACTAGAAAATGGATAAATCAAATCCTGTCTAGCCCATTTAGGTAAAACACTTCTTTTGTTTTTGGCCTTTGCCTTGCTGACATTTATGCACTTTTGTTTGACATGTCCTGTTTCACCACAAAAAGTACATAACATGTTGCAAGGTAGTGCCACATACTTGCTCTTAGGATTATATGGAGGCAGTGGTTTCTTAAATTCTAAACCCTTGCTTTCCTTTATTTTGATTTTCAAGAACCCAGTTCATTGCCTCTGATGATTTATTCCATTTAGTTAATCTGGTAAGCTCAAATTTTGATTTTTCAACCTTTTGACTTAAAACCCTGTTCTTTTCAGTTTCCTGATACAGAATTTCATTAGCTCTTTTCAATTCATTTTCCAAAAAAGTTTGAACTTCACTTATTACTTGCTTACCATTTGCACTTTCTCTTAACTGATTGCATTCCAATTCTAGCTCAGTGATCTTAGAGTTTGACACAAGAGTCTGTCCTTTCAAGATGGCATTGACTTCTTCAAGTTCAATGTTCTGTTCTAGGAGACTCTTGTGCTTAGTTCTAAGACCACTTAGTTCTTCAGTTAATTTATCTTTTTCAAGCTTCTCCTTTTCATAACCCTCGATCAAGGTGGCGGTGATTAAGATCAAGTTTTCAGAAGAGTATGTATGCAAAGTTTCCTTTAGTTCAGATAGACATACCTCTGTTGAATGAGCATCTTCAGTTCCATTAGTTGCCATGAGAGCAGAGTCCTTCTTTTGATTGTCATCTGAGTACACCTCCTTCAGCCTTTCCCAGATTTCCTTGGCAGACTTGCATTCAAGTATCACAGCAAGCACATCGTAGGTAAGTCCTCTTTTCAGGTACCATTCAGCTTTGGAGTTTGCCTGTAACCAATCTAGGTCTTGAGGATCCAGTTCTTCTACTTTCTTTGGCACTAGGACACCATTTGCAGCTCTCTTTACAGGAACATGAGGTCCTCTATTCACAATCAGCCACAGACTATAGTCAGCTGCTTGCAAGAAAATCTTCATCTGTTTCTTCCAGTTCTTGTAATGAGTCCCGTTGAACACAGGTGGCCTTGATGGATCTCTTCCTCCTCTAAACTCTCGAGGGTCTTCTTCATCAGAACTGATGTCTGACATACCCATTAGTACAAGTGGCGGATCATCTTCAGAATCCTTTTCATGATCAGATTCACTATCAGTTGGTCCCCATGTAGCATAGAAGGCTTCCTTCTTCTTTCTCCTTTCTGCTATGAAGTTTGGAGGTCGTCTTGTCTTCTTCTTATCTTTGTCATTTTGCTTTGGTCCTTGGATGCTCTATTTTTCATCCATTCTATCTCCCACATAGGACAGTCCACGACAGCATGATCTTTTTGAAGCACTTAAAGTATCCTGAATAATCAGGGCTGTCAACTATGTTTTTCCTGCCAGAATTCTCCTTGCCACTTCTTTTGAATCCTTTGAACCTTCCCAAATTAAGCTTCTGTCTTAGGGCACTTACCATTGCTGCTTCAACTGATTGAAGATCAACATGTTCATCGATTTCATCAGTTGCTTCAAGTGCAAGGGTCTTGTCCTTCTTTACAGTTGGTTTAGCTTTTGGATCCTTCATCATCTCGTGAGTTTTCAAGCTTCCAACCAGTTCTTCAAGTTTGATAGATCTGAGGGGTTTAGATTCAATGATGGCGGTCATCTTGGGTTCCCATGCTTCAGGAAGCACATTTAGAATTTTATCAACCATCTCTATTTCAGGCAGCTCCATATCCAGAGATCTCATCTCATTAGTAATGATGGTCAACCTGGTCATCATATCCTGAATTGATTCTTTTTCTCCCATGGTGAATAGTTCAAATTGCCTCTTCAGCATTCTCCTTTTTTAGTCCTTTACTTCTGTGGTTCCTTCATGCGCAACCTGCAAAGCATCCCATATTTCCTTAGCCGTCTTATAAGATGATACTCTATTGAACTCCTCAGGACCAAGACCACATATGAGCAGACGTTTGGCTTTGTGATTCTTTTCAATCATCTTATAATCCGTCTCGTTGAACTCTTCTTTCAGTTTAGGTTCTTGCTTGGCAGTGGCTCCTTCACCAACTATTTTAGTGGGGATCAGATTTCCTTCAGAGACTATCAGGCAGAGTTGATAGTCTTCAGCACATATGCAATTCTCCATCCTGTTCTTCCACCATGCATAGTATTGCCCTTTAAAACTGTGGGGGCCTCTGAACTGACTGTCCTTCAGTGATGGTAGGTGGTGCACTCATGATTCTGATCCTTCTCAAGGTGTTAACCTTTCACGAGAAGACCTGCTCTGATACCACTTGTTATAATCTATGCACCTCCTAAAGACACTAGAGGGGGGGTTGAATAGTGTCTATCGATTTTCGTTACAAGAACCTGGTTCTTCTGACGTAGAACCTAATTCTTACCTTAGCTCTTATACTACTTCAAACACTGCAACTCATCACACCACACACACCGAAGACACAAGGATTTTATGTGGAAAACTCCTTGCTCAAGGGAGAAAAACCACGACCCACACTCTGGGATTTTGGAATTGAATCCACTAACACAAGAGCAAAGTTTCTGATTACAAACTCTGTAACCAAGGGGCTACACTCTAGACCTTAATCACTACTCAAAGCTAACTCTAGCTTTTCTAGTAATTACACAAGAGTTCACCTAATACATATGCTTCTGTAATAAGCCAATAGGTAAAAACTATGAATGCTCAAACTAAGACAACTTACAACTCGATGAACCTAGACAGAATATCTAGACTCAATACACTGCATGCACTTCAGTTGTCTTCTCCAGTTTACTCACGTAGAAAGATGCTAGATTGCCTTTGTATGCTCTCAACTCTCTGTTTGTGAATAACTGGTTTTTTACGGCTGTCTCTACTACTTGTATTTATATGGGTCTTGAAACCCTAGTTGAATCCTACCGGGAATCCTTTTAATTATGGCAAGTCAGGATTCCAAGTAATTCTTTTCCTTGTTGAAGTCCAACTCCTTTTCACACTTCGAAGACACAGCCTGTGCACTGCCTCTTTTAGTCTGACTAGGATGCATATTCATTCACGCGCCACTACTCCTAGTTCCGCAGGGATTTGCAACTCGTAATTCTTTCCGATCAAGCGTGCCCATCATTTCAAGGACTAGGTTCTTCGTGGGAACCTCTGAGTCCTTTCCGTTTGTCATACTTCAAAACCAGCTCTCAACACTAACACAACACAGTAGAAACTTATTAGTGCTATCAGATTTAGTATGAGACGTGAGGTACTTAGTCATTTTATTTTAACTGTTAAAGAACAGAAGCTGTTGGAATAGAATAAACATGTTTTGTGGGTAATGATGTGATTAATAATAGTCTAATTGTATTGAGTAAAGACTTCATGCATGTAACTGTGCTTGAGTTTTGGTGAGCAATCTGTACCTTCTCTTCAAAGATTGTGAAGGGCTGTCCAAGCACACGTGTACACTTTCACAATGTCAATTGCAGTGATATAACAAATTTGGCAGAAAATGAATTTCTTTTCCTAATACTTAAAGAAAATCGTCCAAGTCTCCAAGATTATGTATTTAACAGGGTGAGGTAGATGTCACTTACTGCCAATATATATGTATGATACATTTGATTGCATTTATTTAAGTTACCACCACAGATCCTTCCCACTATGTGCACCACAGATGAAGGACCAGTTCAACAGGGGACCTGATGGACTGAATTTTTAAAAACTTATTCTAACCCTTTAAATTAATCAGCTCATATGAAATCCAGCTAATGTGGACTGATATGCATCTTGATGGATCCTTTCATGGACAAATTGAAGCGAAGCTCTTTGAGCATCTCAACGCGTATGAATTACAGAGAATACTAAGGTTGCAGTGTAAAATACAGTAGCCAAGTTTCATGATTCTAATTGTTTAGTTATGTATTTTGATATACAAAATACTACCTATGACATATCAAAGTTACTGTGAACCAGCTGCATGAGGATGTCTTGATAGTTGCAAACGTTTGCCTTTAAGGTGAAATGCCAAATCTTAGCACACGAAATACTGCAAGAAATGCCCATTAAAGCATCATTGTTAAGAGAGAATTTTATTCCATTTTCAGATCTTCACAGTATAATCTATTATCCTAAGCAAAAGCTTAAGTAAAGAGGAGTAAAACAGTTGCTTCAAATTGACCTTTACAAATGGGAGAACCCAAAAATGTACTCGGTTAGACATATATCAGCGAGCATTTTGTTCTAGTAAAGATTAAGTTGATTAATTAAGATTAGGACATTACAAAGATTATGTAGGATAAAGCCAAGCATTCCAAACTCAACTGAGAGCTACTCAGCTGCTTCTTTGAAGCTCCTGAGAGTTGCATGATCATCGCGTGTTGCAAGATCAGCCAGGGGCTGGTTAGAGTTCTGCTGTATCATTCAAGAGAGAATCAGTTCACTCTTGCAACTGCCTAGAGATAAAACTTATGCTGACTGCTTTGAGATGTGTTGTACTTGGCAAGTCTTGTTTGTTAAAGCATTTGTCCTAGTTTGGTTATTTTATTGTTTATCCAGAAAGCTATTCTCAGCAAACTACTTGTTTTCTGGAAACTTTGTATGTCCTACTGTTGCTAGTCTCATCTCTAAATTGTGGGTCATTCACACACCAATACAGTTCCAACAAGAAAGATGCTTAGAGTATATAACAAAGAAATCTCAAGAAAAGTAAAGTGATCTAAATTTATCCTCTTGGGATTATCTTTTCATGAATCACACAATAAACAAATAAATGTCTCACTCCTTAAACAAAGCGCACAGAATAAAAAGCTCTCAAATTTCCATAGGTTTGTTCTCAAGTAAATTTGCTGCTTAAAATTTTGATTGCATCAGAGAGGCTACGTTGGTATCCACTTGAAAAGCCTTGGCAAGAATATCTGTTGCTATAGCTGGTTCCGATCCAAAAACTGCACTAGCAATGCTTATTGCACCAGGGTTCTGGCTACTCAATGCTGCAATTACTACAGCATTAGCATTTCCAACATTACGTTTAAAGTGAACTAGCCCGATAGGAAAAACAAACACATCGCCCTTTTGGAGAACTTTAGTGATAAGACGATTTTCAGGATTTGAGGTTACAAAACCAACTTGAAGAGAACCTTCAAGGACGGTGAGTATTTCTGTAGCTCTGGGGTGAGTGTGTGGAGAGTTAATTCCCCATGGTACAAAGTCAATACGAACCATTGAGATACCAAGAGTGTTCAGTCCTGGTATTTGAGCCACATTAACAGGAGTGACCTTAGAGCCAAATGGATTTGTGGTGTTTCCGGCCAAATGCAGCCCACTGAAGAAAAAGTCCTCTGCTTGAACAGACTTGGGATCCATGCAAGCAAAGCCGTTTACCTTAGCTGACATTGAACAGACTTGGGATCCATGCAAGCAAAGCCGTTTACCTTAGCTGACACATCAATAAAGAAATATTATGAGAAAAGTCACCATACTTGTAAAGTTAAGAGAAAAACCTCAAATGGTTATCACGAATTCACGGATTTGCAATAATACCTGGGCTAGCAGGATCTGCCACACAGAAATCTTGCATTGGACTGGGCTCAAAAGCTAAGACAACGTAGCAGAAACTTACTACTATCAGATTCAGCAGGACAATATGCTTAGCCATTTCAAGCGCTAGGAGCGAAGCTATTGGAAGAAATAAATGTTTTGTGGGATGATATGATTGATAAGATAGGCTCCTTTTATAGAAGTGAAGAAAGACTTCATGCATGAAATTGTGCCTAAGATTTGTGTCTTTCTCTGAAAAGATTGTCAAGGGCCGTCCAAGCACAAACTGTAGACTTTGGCAATGATTAGCTGTCACTTAAAGTAATAAGATAAGTTTTAAAGAGACTAGAGACAAGAATAAGAGGTTAGCCGGTTTGGACAACAGGACTTCAAACATTTCCAAATACATGAAAGGAAATGGTCCTAAGACCCTATTTTTTTAAGATAGCAGTCTCAGGTAGATTATTTATGTGATAAATTTTCTTCCATTTCTTTAAGTTGTTAAAACAGATCCTTCCACTGTATGCATAACCACGAAGGACTTACTCAGCAGGGGATCTGATGGACTGGTTGATTTACAAATTTATTCCAGTAACTCACCAAGCTCTTTTAGCACCTCAAAGCATTTATCGCGATAAAGAATTACAGAGAATGCAGGAAGTTACAAAGTTTTCAAATACAGTATCCAAGTTTCATGGACATACTTAGGATCTTTGCAAGCTAGGTCATTTACGTTAGCTGCAACATTATAGAAGAAAATTCATCAAACCGCACCTTTAAAAGAGAGAGAGAAATGGTTATCGCAAATTTACTGATTCGAAATACCTGGGCTAGTACTAGCAGGATCAGCCATTCAGAAATCTTGCTTCGGACATAGCTCAATAGCTAACACAACAAAGCAGGAACTTATTACTGCTATCAGATTCAGGACAATAGGCTTATATTATTAAATATGAACACCATCTACCTACCCAAAAAAAAAAGTGTTGGTCACTTTTAAGCGCGACCTATAGAAAAGAAGCAGTTTATCACTTTTAAGGGCAACCTATCAAAAACAAAAGTTCCATCACTTTTAAGCACGATCTATCAACAAAAAATCTACAGATTTAAGCATCAAAGCTGAAGGGATCAAACGTATGTTAATAGCTATTCCATCTTCGGCACTACCATATTGACGGCTCATCAAAGCATTAAAAATGTCATATAAAAAGGGGCATAAAAATAAAAAAGAGAGAAGAATAATTAAAAGCATTGTGATTCCTTGGAACCATCAAAGTGGAATAGACCTCGAAATCATTCAGGTTATACAAGATCTGTTATGAGTTGCACTAAAATTTCAGCCATTTCTTTTCCTTTTCCTTGCTATGAACTGCATTCGATGCAGATGAATGAGCAGCTTCAGCACTGGCTATAGCTTTATGAGTTTCATCTAGCTTCCTCATAGCAGCTTCATAAACCAGTTTCTCATTCCTGTTCCGCTGCATCATTTCTTCAAGTTTCTGAGCCCGTATCCTCAACTCTTTTATCTCGTCATCATACGCAACCAGAGCCCTCCGATCTTGTTTCTTCTCTTCCCTGTTTGCCGTGCTTTTCTGCCCCTTTACTGCGCTGTTGTTCTTGGTTTCTCCATGCACTGCAAGATGAGTATTGATAAGAGTGAACACATCTGGTCTTGCTTCCTCTTCTTTTTTTGCAGCCCGAGCTGCTGCTGCAAATTTCTTCTCACGTTTCCTCTTGCCACCCCTACTTCTTTTCTTACCGTTTCTGTTTTCTTTATTTTCAGGTTGCTGGTTTTTAACAGCATTGTCAAGAGATTGTTTTGGTGGAAGAACTTTCACAGGAATAGGATCCACCATTCCCTGTCCAGATGCGCCTAAACCCATTCCTTCACGGTATCCCATGTTTGCCATCATCCTGGAAGCTATGCCGCGTGTGTGATTCTCCCACTTTGCAAAAAGTGTTGTTTCGGTCTGGACACCATGCTGGAGAGCTGTGCTTTCCACAAATCCCAACCCTTCTGGACTATCATCTTCATAGTCACTAGAATCAGATTCTTCGGAACCTGAGTAACTCTCTTCATCACTCGCCTCTGCATGTTTGGAGAGTTCAATATTTTCAGCTCCAAGCATAGCAGAACTTCCATCATCACGGAAAACAACGTGACCTAGATTAAGCTTTTCATCCCATGACTCAAGTTCAGCTTCTTTCCAAAGGCCAGCTCTGCAATCAGGGAGAGCCCAGATCCTGGAACCTGCAAGTGATGGATCCCATTTCATAGGGACATACTTCCTTAATGAGGATATTGGAATGTCGATACCTGAAACAACAATAATTAGTCAGTTGAGTAGGAGGCTCAACTAACTTCCAAATCAGCGCACATGATCAAATACTGATCCATGAAACAGTAGATCTGCAGCTCAATATTTATAGTCAGCACTCAGCCATCTAAATGACACAGGAAAGGAAGTACTATTAGCAATATACAGTCTGCTGTGCTTAAAGTTTGCAACCTGTTGCATCACAATGCAGATCATTTGACTGGACCAAGGGTTACAACAGGCAATTTATTAATCAAGACTTTGGCCCTAATTGAGACAACTTGACCATTACTTCTCTCTCTTTTTGTTTTTTCCTGTGGGAAAGATTTTATCCCACGCAGTTATAGTTCCTTTTGCTTCAAATGAAATAAATATACAGTTTTTTCTCACTAAAGGATGAAAAGAAAGCAAAAGACTGGTTTTGATTCTCTCCACATTTTCTCCCCTAACAATACACACAAAGCAAAACTGTGATTTTCAAACCAATTCTAAGATCTCTGCCCAGATATGTTTACATTCCAACATACCATGTGATAAGCGGCAATTACTACCAAATCGACATCGCTGCTGTAGAAAGAACTTGCACATCTGCACTAGGGTGGTCTATCGTTAGTAAGTGATATGACTAGAAGCTAAGCACTCTGTGACTAGGAAAGTTACAAGAAGAGGCAAGAAATGAGGACTTGCACAATCTGAGACATAGTATAAAAGAGATATAAAAAGCAACTTCACTGTTTCCTTGATCGAAAAACAACTTCATTGTTTCTCAACCAGAAGAAGAGAGGATTGAGCTAAGATTTAACCATGAACACAGAACATACCAAAGATCAACATGAGATAAGAGTGCATCAAATTTGAAGAATGGAAGTGAACTGCAAGGACCAGCACAACAATTATCGCCAAACTATGTGGTTATAAGAAAGCGGAGCAAGATTGATTAACTAAAAGAAAATCAGACTTAGGTTCTACAAGTTTTGTTACTGTGAAAAACGGAAAATATGCTTACACAAATTGAAGAGCTAAATTAATATTTTGGTCTGATCAATGAACTGCACCAAATCCTACTCAAATAACTATGAAGATTGTCATCAGTCATCAATCTAACACATGTATCAAGAAAATTCAGTTTATCATTGCTTTCTATACATAGCCGAATTCGTAGTTCCCACAATAAAAGCAAAAGCTCTACCAGTGATTTCATCCCTCCATTGTTGGAGCGAACTTTTGATATCTATCTTTGAATATGGGCAATTTGGAGGAAAATTTACTCCTTTCATACTTTTTAATTGGAAGCGCCACATAATGAAAAGTGAAGTTGATGTTATATTGATGTGTCCAAATAACAATTCCACCGGTTAGAAATAGACAGCATGATGCATCTCATCAAATCTGCAAGAGTTTATCAAAGTTCCCCTGTTGGATCCACTAATGAGGTAGATTTTTTAGTATGGAAGGGTGACGAGAAAGGGAAGTTTTCAGTCAGGTCAGCCTATCATTTTCTTTTGGAGTCAGGAAACACCCGAGTGTTTGGCCTACGAAAAATATTTGGAAAATAAAAGTTCCATTCAAAGTGAATTGTTTCTGCTGGTTGGTAGCGAAAAAAGCCTGTCTTACTCATGAGAATATTCAGAAAAGGGGAATCCAGTTGACTAGGTGCTTTTTTTGCAAGGAGAGTGCAGAAGGACAATCAGCATCTATTCTTGCATAGCAAAGTAACTATCCAATTATGGAAAATTTTCCTTAATTTGATAGGTCTTAGTTGGTCGATGCCGGAGTCCACAACTGAACTTCTTAGCTACTGGCACAGAGCAGGAGGCAGTAAAGTTCAAAAAGAATGGTGGAAACTCATCCCTGGTTGCCACTTCATTGGGAGTTTGAGAGTTTGGTTGGCCTTCTTTCTAGACTGAATAGTTTCACAGTGAATGACCATTCAGTTGACTGCCTTAAATGGGGCAATACAAATGGTGGGAGATATTCAGTTAAGGCCGGTTACAAGTACCTATGTGCTCAAAATGAAGTGATTAATTGTTGGCAATGGAAGCTAATTTGGAGGACTAAGCTCCCAACAAAGATCATATGTTTCTGCTGGACTGCCCTCTATGAAGCCTGCCTTACACAAGACAATCTTACCAAGAGGAATTTCCACATTGTAAACAGATGTCACATGTGTCAATGCTGCTCAGAATCAAACAATCACTTGTTTCTTCATTGTACAGTAGCTGTTGATTTGTGGTCTATGTTCCTATCTATTTTTGGTTTAAGCTGGGTCATGCCGCAAAGTACAAAGGAAGCCTTTCATTGTTGGAGCTTATGGAAAGTTGGTAAAGCCATCAGGAAAATCTGGAGAATGATCTCTGCTTGCATTTTTTGGTGTCTCTGGACAGAAAGTAACAGAAGATGTTTTGATGGTTTATCAACTCCCACTCATTCCCTCGAGGCCAAATGCCTATTGTATTTATTCAGTTGGCATAATTTGTGTCCTGTAGATTCCCTTGATGACTTTTTGAACTTTTTTAGCTCCCTGGTCTTAACTTAATCCTTTCACTGTAATGGGGCTAAATCTTTGGCTTTTTGTAAGCCAACTTTTTGTACAATTGCATCTTCTTGATGCCATTTAATGAAACTTCTTACTTTCATCAAAAAAAAAAAAAAACTCATCCCTGGTTGCATATGGTGGAGTGTGGACTATATGGAGGGAGAGAAATAGTAGATATTTTGAAAACAAGAGCAATCCTATACAAAGATCAAAATGAATTGTATATTGGCTTTTTTATTTTTTGTACAAAGAATGCTATGTAGATGAAGCTGATACTGTGCTTGGTCTTTTAGATCTTTGTAAGGAAAAGTTTTTCCCTTGTTGTAAAATGCAAGCTTGATTTCCAGCATTTCCTTAATGCTGTTGAATATACTGCTAAGTGCTATCTTTCTCAAAAAGAAAAAACAAAATTCCCGATTGGATCCTGAATTTTCTGAGTTCAGAGGATCTTACCTAATTATTTAAAAACTTCTAAATTCCTTTTTTTTTCTATATTCCTGTTAGCTGAGAGGTGTTTCAGTCGTATGAGTTTTGTGGCATCCAACCTGCTTGCACACAAGGGTCATCCCCACACAGAATGTTATTATTTAAAGATGACAAACACAAGAAAGAAGAGATGACCATAGCAATGAGTGGTAGATTGCAGAGATAGGAGTTAATGTTGATGCAAATAGATGAATAAAGTCAGAAGGTGATGATAGCTTGAGACAATATGTGACAAGAGCATAAGGGAGTCTAGATGGGCAAGCATACACAAGGAGACCAAAGCAACATTAAGAGCTTTTACAATTTATTTCTGGTAAGTAAGAAGAGAATGAAGGCTAAACTTTAGCTATACCATTAAGAGTCAGCCCACTAAGGTTAACTATGACGTAGATGAATGTGACTATGCGAGTGATTAGTAGTATGGTTTTAATATTAGTTTTCATGATTTGACATATTTTTGCTAATACTTCACCATAAACATTCTATAGACAACTACATAGCTATTGCAAAGCTGGTATGTCGAAGGTTTGGGGAAGGAAGAGCTGGCTATTTGGTTTTCACTGCCTTCGGCTGTAGGTGGATCATTTGGAAGGAAAGGCGTACTAGAAGTTTTGAAAGTGGAAAGGAATCTGTAATTAGCATAAAGTCCAGATGCATTTCTTTTTTTGATGAAGAAGTCCAGATGCATTTCTTTGTTGTTCCTTTAGCCGTAACTTGGCAATTGCAAATGACATAGAAGCCATGATAGATTTATTTTGAGTTCATTATATTTGTCTAATGTAGCTATTCCTCTGTAAATTCTTCTTGCAGCATTTTGCTGCACTTAATAGAATATCTTTACCAATCAATAAAAGAAACCTTCCTTTAGAATGACTCTGTAGAATCGGGGAATAATCTCTCAGTTCTAGTTCTTTTTGGTGCACCACGAGGTTCCAAATTGTATAAAAGATTTGGGGTCGTTCATAGAGAATCACATTATATTTGTAGATTCTATACTTTTTATATACTGATCGTATATGGGAGACTCCCCACTTAAAAAGTAATTTACCTAACTGAAAAAAATAAAATATAGGCATCAACCATCATGTATGTCTCAAGAAGAAACCTAAATCCTTTACCAAAGTGAACGAAAGGTTATTAAAATGATGGAACGAAATATACTACGAACAAATAAGAGATCATGAAAAACACGAACAGAGGGCACTCACCACCATGTTATCAGATGTTGGGGTACAGAAAGATACTTTCGCATAACAAGAACCCTCCAACCCCACGATTAGACCATTATACCACCTTCCATCATTGTAACGGAACCTACATTTTGATCCAATAGAATACTCTTCATCCACTAGTGGTTCTGCTTCAATCTCTGTTGGATCCAGAGGCTCCACCTTAACATCTGCAGGTTCTTTTTTCAAACCATGTAAAGAAGCATCAACCTCCAGCAACAACCTCGCACGCTTTAATTGAAAGAGCCCTTCCTCAGCATCTTTTACAGACTGAACAAGCTCGTCATGAACCTGCTTACAAAAAGACAGTCATATTCAAGTATTTTCTTGCACTTAAAACACAGTAAAGTCCAATCCTTTATATTATCCCATGAAAGTTGGATCTCATAATTAGATGGCCATTTTCTAATGAATTGAATAATTTTTTTTCCCCTTCAAATCAAGAAATCCTCAAGCGTCGGTGGATCACGGTTTGAAATTAATCTACCCTTCTCCACTTAAGAGAGGGTCTATCTGAAACCGTCTCTCCACCTTAGTCCCTAGACCCCACTTGTGGGATAACACACGGTATGTTGTTGTTGTAATAGGTTTCAGATCTGTGACATGCGTCGAGCCCATACATCACAAGTCAAATGATGGATTGTTTGTTTTGATAACCGAAAGAGCGAGTGGCACATGGATAATGACCCTCTACTGTTATCCACGGGTTACTACAAGCGGAGCTCTTACCACTAGACCGAATAGAAAACCCTAACCTGGAGGAGTTCAGGATTGGAAGGATCAGAAGAAAGGGCTTCGGTAAGAGAGTTGAGGGCATCTTTCTGCTCTTCCAATTCAACCTCCAGCTCCCTCTCCAGTTCTCTCTCCTCCGCCATTTCCATCTGGAGTAATTCAAACCCGATTATACAATGTCTCACAAACACAACCTTCCTCTAATTTTATAGGACAAGATTAAATATAATAATATTAACTATATTTCAGTTTGTTGCGCCAAAACTAGTAGTAATAATTTTTATAAGGAAGGAAATATTGGTAATACTCCTTCACAAGATAAGTCCAGTAGCTATTTCGTTTGAAATCTTTAAATAATAGGGTTCTTTACATAAATAGCCGTCCATATAAAAATATTTATTATTCTTTAGCCCTTATTTTTGTAGCCACAACATTACACTAGAATAATAGAAAAAAATCTTAGTGTTAATAATCATATAATACTATTTTTCTTAAATAAAAGATATATATCAATGCTAAAATATATATATATATATATATATATATATCACCTAAAAAGAAGAATTTGCATAATACTATTTTTTATTTTTTTATTTTAGTCGCCATATTTAATATTTGCATAAACAAAATACATATCACCTAAAAATATAATAAAAAATACTAAAATAAACAAATATTGAATATACACCATATTTTCAAAAGTTTTAATAGAACTAAACAAAATGATTTTCAAGAAGAATTTTATAAAGATCTTGCGAAAGTCAACAAAATTATATCTTTTATCCCATGGTTTATGGGAAAATATGTGGCAAATTATATTGCTGTTTTGGAAAGACAATTCGAGTTGTTAAATGGTAAAATCATTGACGCTGTATTACCTCCACAGCAACCTTTTAAAATAAAGAAGGAGGGAAAAATGATGGATTTTGCAGCTTTTTCTGCGATGATAGAGGATAATACCTTACAAGTTACTGTTAAACATATTAATATTATGTTAAAACAGCATAACTATACTAATATTTATGTTCATGTATTGGGTGAGCATATTGTATCTTTACATGATAAGGTAGATAAATTATGTTCTATAATAAGCAGTAATACTGCTAGCACATCAGGAAAAGAAAAATTGGAAAAGCCACCTCGAGTAGCCATTCCAACTATTCAGCCTCCTCCTGATGTTGAAGATTTTAAATTAAAACCTGATGCATATAATATCGAAAAGTTTTTAAATGAGAAATTTAAAGAGTTATCACTAAAGCCTCTAATTAATGCGGAGGAAAGTGATAATGCATTATCTGAAAATGAAGTTTTTGAAGGTGATTTTCCAAAACTAACTTATGATCAAATTAATAAATTAAAGTCTTCTTATAGTTCGAAATTTGCTGATAAACCAAGGCAAAGGATGTTTTACTATCCTAGGCCTACTCCTCAGGATGTTCTATTCGAAGAGCAGGATGATATGTATGCTCCGAATAGTTTCAGCGGTAAGCAGATATATGAATGGAATATTGATGGCCTTACCAATAGGCAAATATATGTAGTTATACATAGAATGATGATGTATAGCACGATTTGCAAGACTAATGGTAATAGTGATAAAACTGTTGCCAATATGATTATCTCGGGTTTTACTGGTCAATTAAAAGGGTGGTGGGATAATTATCTCACTGTTGACCAGCGAAATGAAATTTTGAATGCAGTTAAAAGTGAACCAGGAACTTCTACAGCTGATAATGCTAATGCTGTTTATTTTTTGGTTGTTAATATAATTGAACACTTTTCAGGAAGATGGTCTGATAATAGTGAGACTATTCGAACCCTCTTACAGAATATGAGATGTAAGACTTTAACTTCATTTAGACTTTATAAAGATACATTTCTTTGTAGAGTCATGGAATTACCAGAGTGTAATAGCACTCATTGGAAATCTAAATTTATAGATGGACTTCCTAACCTCTTTGCAGAAAGAGTTAAAAAAGTTCTTAGGCAAGGAGGAGTCAATATTAATTATGATGACCATACTTATGGAAGTTTGGTTGGAATATGTATCCAAGAAGGATTGGCGTTATGTAATGAAATCAAGCTAAATCAGGAGCTTAAACGCCATCGTCTTAATGAAAGACAACAGTTGGGTGAATTTTGTGGTCAATTCGGCATGGATGATCCACGAACCCGAACCAAATCAAAGTCTCATAAGCTTCATAGAAGCAAGACTGGTAAGAAACATGATTACCAGGAATGGAGACAAAGATATTCGGAGAGACGCACAGAAAAACGTACTAGAAGAAAAAAGGCTTTTAAAGAGCGAAAAGATGACATTAAAGCCAAAGCCAAGAATCCACTAAATTGTTGGAAATGTGGAAGGTTTGGTCATCGTTATAAAGACTGCAAGGTCAAAGAGAGAATCAAAGCTCTTAATATAGATGAAGATCTGAAGGATTCTTTATGCAAGATCTTATTAAATTCTGAACCAGAAATATCGGATCCAGGTGAGGAAAATATCCCTACCAAGGAAGAACTAAATAAAGTCTTCCAGGATGAAAGTGATATTGTCACTAGTTCTGAGGATGAATGTGATCCTTGCAAGATTGGACAACCTTGTAATAATGAAGAAAATGATGAATTTTATAATTTATTTTCTCAATTTAGTCTTAACACTTTGGATAATGATAATTTAATAGAATTATTGAAGATGGTACAGGATTCCGAAGTGAGATCCAAACTTATCGATCAGATCAAAGGAAATTTCGAACAGAAGGAATCTGAAGGATTGGAGAAGGGTTTCTATGCTCCTATGGATAATACTCCATACACCATGAAAGAAGTTAAAAAACTTCTAGAACAAAGAAAAATGAGTCATAGTAGTTCACCTACTACGTCTCAGGATTTGGAAAAAGAGGTTTATAACCTCAAAAAAAAGAGATTTATAATCTCAAGAAAGAAAATAGGATATTAGATCAAAGGATTTCTAGAATTGAAGGAAAAGGTAAAGAAAAGGATGAAACCACTACCCCTTCTAATTCTGAAAATCTTGATAATATTTTTAGCGATATGAATGAAGAGTTTTTAACTACCCTAGAAGTATTTACTTCTCAAAAGTTTTTTATAAAAATTACTCTTCTTATTGATTATAATTTCAAAAAAGAATTTATAGCTCTTGTTGATAGTGGAGCAGATTTAAATTGTGTTCAAGAAGGATTAATTCCTTCACGATATTTTCATAAGACTACTCATAGTTTAAGGTCTGCTAATGGTGAGAAAATGCAGATTGAGTACAAATTGCCAACAGCTTCTATATGCACAAATAAGGTATGTATACTTCAAAGCTTTGTTTTAATAAAAAATATGTCTAACCAAGTTATACTAGGAACACCCTTTTTACAAAAAATATTTCCTATTACTAGGATTGATAAAGAAGGGATAATAGGAACTTTTCAAGGAAAACCTATTATTTTTCAGTTTATAACTGAACCTATTACTAGAGTTTTAAACCAGTTGAAAGATATGCTAGCTAAGAAAAGTCAGCATATCAATTTTCTTAAACAAGAAATTTATACTTTAAATATCGATGAGATTTTAAAAAATCCTAAATTGAGAGAAAAAATTGATTTAATGATAAATCAGTTTTCATTACAAATTTGTAGTGAACATCCAAATGCTTTTTGGAATAGGAAAAAGCATGTAGTTACACTTCCATATGAGGAAGAGTTTTCTGAAACTAATAGTATTCCTACTAAGGCAAGACCTTGCCAAATGAATTCAGAATATTTGGAATTATGTAAAAGGAAATAGATTCTTTATTACATAAAGGTCTTATTCGATCTTCAAAATCCCCATGGTCTTGTACAGCTTTTTATGTTAATAAACATGCTGAACAAGAAAGAGGAGTTCCAAGGTTAGTCATAAACTATAAACCTTTGAATAAAGTTTTGAAATGGATTAGATATCCTATTCCTAATAAAAAGGATCTATTGGATAGGCTTCATAATGCCATTATATTTTCTAAATTTGATTTAAAATCAGGATACTGGCAAATTCAGGTAGCTGAAGATGACAATATATTTATGATATTAGTAATATTTTATACATTTTATTAGATATTTATAAAATATTATTATTTTATATATTAATATTTATTAGATACGATATATGTATGATATTTTAATATTTATTTGATATACAATATATGTATGATATTTTAATATTTATTTGATATACAATATATGTATGATATTTATATTTTATATATTTTATTAGACATTTATAAAAATATTAATATTTTATATATTAATATTTATTAGATATTAATATAATTTTAATATTATTTATTTGATATACGATATATGTATGATATCTATATTTTTTATTACATATTGTGTATTTAATATTTAATCACTTAATATTTTAATATAGTGTGTATGTAATATTTATTTAATTAGAATTTATATATTAATATTAATATTTAATTAATATTTATATATTAACATATTGTGTATGTAATATTTATTTAGTTACTAAATGTATGAAAAATTTAGATATTATTTAATATTTCAAATTGTGATTAATCCCTAAATACAATGGATAAATATTTTTTATATGAAATACAATTAATAATACATAAATAAATATTCTTAAGTAATCCTAAAATACTTGCATATCGAATATTTTAATATTAACATATTATTGTCTATGTATTGTTTATTGTGCATAAACAAATAGTAAAAAACCCTACACAAATAGTACATAAACAATATCATGTATTTAATATTTATTTATTAAATGTACAATATCTAATATCATACATATTGTGTATTTGAATAATTATTTTCTTAATTTTTTAAAATATTATGTATTGTATATATATTACTAATATTTGTTTTATATATACACACACGGGGAGGATTTAAATCGTTAAAAAGTTGATTTTGCACTTAATATGGTATATAGGCGATTATAGGCTTCAAAACACAATTAACAAATTCTTTATGATCTCTACATAATACACAATTATTTTTTAAATATATTAATACAATAATATGAATAAGATTATAAATATTAGAAAAATAAGTAAAATATTCTCTATGTGTGTGTGTGTGTAATATACTGAATCATTATTATATTATAACTATTAAAAATAAATTCTTGAAATATTCATTTTGTACATTTAAAATATAAACATAAATAAATATGCAATGAGAAAGGAAATATAAAAAAAGTTGAATTTGATAGTTATAGAAATATTATATGTTTTTAACCATACTACTTAATGGAAAGAAAATATTTTATTAACTAGCAGTAGGAAAGAAACAATAAAAAGATTTTAAAATAAAATATACTCCTATAATAACTCATGTCTTTAATTCTTAAAATAATATTAATAAATATGAGATCAGCATTAACTAAACTCTTAAATTAAGGGATAAATTTTTTTATTAATTTATAAAATAGGTGAATTAATTTATAAATTACCTAATGGCTAGAGAAAGAAAAGGAGTGAAAAATGGGGCAAGGAACAGTAAATAAGTACTACTCATGTGCTTATTGAGTAATTTACCTTAAATAATATTTTTCTCTCCAAATTCTGTTGTTTTTTTTAATCATCTTTAGGATGGCATAAGATCAGTTTATTTAATACTTGAGTTTAGATTTGATTGGGCATAGAGTTTAAAATAATAGGAAAAACATTTGAATCATGTGGTTTAAAACCAAAAAATTTCACCGCGCCCTCCATAAAGAGTGGTTTCCGCAAAATTGTCCGTGTTAAGCAATATTTTAGCAAAATACCCTTATTTGACACCGATCCAAGGCGTCAAGGCAAAAATTTGTGTGTATTAGAACAGGGCCAAGACTTCAAGGGAAAGTGTCGTCTTGCCAATACTTCAAGTTATATGGCGAGATGCTGGAAGAGACTGGAAGGGTCAAATCTTAGTCTTTTGCCAACACTTACGACCAAGTGCTGCAAGTGTTGACTTTTGCCAGCACTTGAACGGCAAGTGTTGGCAAATAAAGATGGGCCAAAGACAAGTCTTAGCCTTTCTCCAAGACTTACGATCAGGTGCTGACAAGTATTGCCTTTTGCTAACACTTGAAGGGACAAGTGTTGGAAAATAGAGAGGGGTCAAAGGAAAGTCTTGGCCCCGTGCCAAGAGTTTGACAGGGGGTGTTCCGTCCAAAAAAAAATTCATTAAACTTAACAAGGTATTTTTGCAAAACCACTATTAGTGCGAGCAAAAAGGTAAACTATTGTTTATGGTGACATATTTTTGCAAATAAGCCGTTTAGAACTAAAGGTATATGTAATGTGGTCCAGTTCATTAAAATTTAGTGGCCAAAAAAGGGACAATTACATGGAGAGACACCCCACTTATGAAAATTACCAAAAAAGACCCCTATTTTTCTTCTTTACCCGACCTAGCACACTCCCTACTATTTTTAGTTTTTTCTTTCACTCCATAGCACCCCTATTTAAAGAAAAAAAACCCTAGCCCCCATTTTTTCCCCTCTTCTCCTTCTCTCCTTCCCATATTCTCTCTTCTCTTCCCCATTAACCCTAATGCAGCCGCCACCCCCTAACTCTTCCACCACTGCCCCACCGTCATCCCCCTCCCCTCCAAGACACTGACGACGTCGCCGCCATGGTCACCACCACCACCACCACCGCCGCTGCTGCTTCTTCTTCTTCTTCTTCTTCTTTTCATTTTTTTTTAATTTTTTGCTTTTTGAATAGCAATGTTGATTTTCGTTTTGTATTGCGATCCAAACTCCGGTGAGGAGTTTATTTATCAAGTTTCTTCTTTTTCTTCACTTTTATCATAAAAATTCATTGAGATCTACTAGTTTTTTATTAAAACTTTTGTTTAATGTTTAGATCTAGTGTTTTTCTTGTATAAAACTGTATAGATCTGGGATGTTTGTTAAGATTTTGTGTAAAAGCTGCCCGAAGCACTGTTTAAAGTCAGATTTGCGAGTTTATACACTTTTATACATTTTTATACAAGTTTATACAATTCTGTAAACGTGTATAAAAATGTATAAATCTGTATAAGTACGTATTGACAGTATATAAAACACATTCTATGTATTGTAAAATTTGTATAAAGCTGTATGTGCGTGTATGAATAATGAATAAAATTGCATAAATTTCAGATTTGTGCACTTTTTATGGATGTTTTGTATAAAATTTATGTTTTTGTGTATATTTTTGTATTTTTCTTCTTGCATCCACAATTTTCTATGTATTTACATGTATAATTTATTATTTTGAAAGATTTAGGTGTATAAAATTATCAAAAAATAATTATTTAAACTAATTCACAAATAAAATAAGCAAATTCGGTGAATTTTTGATTTTCCGGCCACCTGCCACCGCCGGCCGCCGGCGGCAGCGGTGGCGGCTCAGTTTATGGTGGCGGGGCAGTGGTGGGGGAGGATGAGGGAGTGACTCCTAGGGTTTTTAGTTTAAATGGGTGCTATGTTATGTAATTTTGAAAATAATGGGTGCTATGTTGTGTAATGTAAAAATAAAGGGGTGCTATGGATGAAATGTAGCCCCTCATTTGTAATTTTGTGTTGTGGGGTGCCTAGTTTTGAAAATTCCCCCAAAAAGAAATCTCGGAAGTAAATAATTAACAAATATGAAATGAGACACTTTATTTGCAAACAAACTAAAAAAAAAAAGGTAGACACTTAAATTGAAACAAAGTAAATATAGAATAAAAAAATCAAAAGTTATTTAATTAATACCTGATGAGATAAGACATTATAGAAAAGTATCAAGCATTAGAGAAAATGATTTTATTGAGTGAGAGTCAAGAAATTTAGGTAAAAATTACCAAATGAAAGTTGATAATTTTTTTTCATTCCCTAATATGACAAAAACTAATTAAAATAATAGCGTGGCATAGACCTCAATTCGTTTTATAGAGGTCCTTGTTAAGTGTTAACTCATTGCTTCAAGTTACATCCACCAACTACATTTGTTTTCTTAATTGCTGAAAACAAATAATTCCGTTGATTCGAAGCCAATTAGAAATGATTCCAACTACCATATAGAATTCAGCAATCAACTAGTATTATACAGTGATGAAGCGGAAAAAGCACTTTAATATGTACTCAGAATTAAAGGTAACAAAAATGCCCAATAAGAGGATCGTTAGAAGGCTGATGGACAAACGGAGATAAAGAAAACAAGCTAACCAAAAAAAAAAAAAAAAAGGGTCAATAATGGGCTAGATAATAATGGAATTCTTTCATGAGAAGGTATACATATTGCAAAATTAAAAAAGTATATACGCTTTGAAACACTGTTATTACAATTACACCATAATTAACATACATATCTTGTTCTTGAGGGGAAGAAACTTTAATTTTTCCACCCCAGTTGATATTTTTATATTTGGGATTAAAATGTTCTGAGTTCTCCGCGGTGAAGTTCAGTAGCCATCACTGTTATCTTCTTCGGCATGAATACTTGTCAGAGAGGTTAGCGATAACAAATCCAGCAAAGACCTTGCAAAACGAACAAGCAAAATGGCTTTAGTGAGCTTTACCAAACTGAAAAGCAACAGCTTTATTTCATCGAATCCAATAGAAAGTGGATCATCATACATTCAAAATGGAGTTTTTTGTGTTTTTACTTTTTTTTTCTTTTTATCATAAGATAGAGTAAAGATGGTAAGTGGCCTCCCTAAGTTAAGACTCAAGAGACCAGTACTTTTAGGTTCCAATTGGAGTTTGTGAGACAAGCCAAAAACTAGAGGGAAACTGTAGTGAACTCTTGAAGATATGTAGGGAGTGATCAAGAGAAAAACCTGAACGCATCCAAGAATGTAGAATGTAGAGTAATGACGGCCATGAACAAGCATGTCAGCAATCATAGCAAGGGGTATTGTCAGTGACATGCCCAGTGTCGCAACTAATGGTGTTGTCCATACTACTGAAAGGGCCCTGTTTCATTTTTGAAAAAGTCCTCGTGTTAATATAAAAACATATGGAGCAAAAATAGCTACCAGTGTATAGAAAAGTGATGACAGATACGGGAAAATCCCGAGGAACACTAAATTAAGAAGGCAGTGATCTGCAAGGAGAGCAACATATTCCAGTTTATCCCTCAATTAGCAAAAGACGGACCTCAACAGACTATCCCTGCTAGTTGGTCTACTGTCCTTGCAATTTTATTTGGTTCCATCTCCAATGGCATCTGATTAGCTGGATTGTGGTCAAGCTAAATGTGCACAAAGGGACAGGCTTAACCTCAGGAGAAGTTTTCCCCCAGTGTTTTCAATATGTATTTAGAATCGAGATAACAAAGATTACCTGACAGCAAGTGGAAAAGTAGGATCCAAGAAAAGATCCAAAGAGGTTTATTGAGAGTCAAGATTTAGCTCATCGACACCAGAACCACATCTGTCTGTTCTACACAATACCCAGAACACCTTGGATGGTCAATAGGATGACCGAAGCATATGGAAGAAAACTCGCATCTTGTCAAATTTATGTGGTTCAACATATTAACAAAAGATCTTTACAAACTTGCAGGTAATCCATCAAGGGTTTGCTAGGCATAAGTTATCATGGTACAACAAATCCGATGTAACATAAATCGGAAATAGCAATAAATATAAAATTACCACATTTGTGTCATCGCTGTCAACTCCGGAGTTTAATGTAACCACTCGTATGTAAATGTCCATTGCCTCCATATTAGGTAATTCTCCATATTTCATATAGTTTAACTAAACTAAATTCTGGTAGTGGGGCTCCTTTTAAAGGAGCCCCCTGCTATGTTGTTTATAATCAATTCAAGACAAGTTCTCTTCTATTTTCTTATTTTTCGCAAGGATACGTACCATAAGTAGTCAGAGAGGACACTTCCAATAAATCCATTCAGCAGCACAATCTCAGCAACAGAAGATGAGCTTGGGAAACCAAACTTTGGTTCCAACCCAACAGCACTTAACGGCCATGCTGGAAAAGAAATAGGTGTGAGAAAAATCACCAATACACGAATCAATAAAGAGATTCAAACTAAGGACTCTATAATATAGGAGGGGTTGCAATGACACTTGAATTCTGGAAATTCTTTCCACTGGCTTAGCAAATATTTGAGTTCAACATTAGGGAAATGATTGTCTTTCCTTTTCAAGCATTCCGTAATTGTTTCACTACCCATAAAAAGGAAGTTTTCTTCGTCATCCACTGCTTTTGCAATATTACAGTATCATCAAAGGTACATGGTCCCACTTCTATTCTGATATAATATCTATATATATAGTTAAAACCTTCAACTCTTCAACTATTCTCTTAAACTCCATACGAAGTCAAACTAAAGCGATTGAAATGGAATGGTGCTAGTACATGAAACACAATATCATCATGAAGTACAATATAAATTGATACCACCCTCAACTTGTTCCGTATTTTCATTATGATCTCAAAATTTGAGTTATTGCGGTTGCTTAGATATCTGAAGATTTACTTTGTGCGTAGTTATCCTATATTTTCCGTCTTCTTTTTCCCTTTAGTATAAACCTGGGATATTTTCTGCACCCCCTCCCATTCTAAAACAAATAAAGGATGCAAAAAACTCATCTTCATGTCAAGTCTTCTGCCTCATTTATATGACTCATAAAAATGTTATTTTGAGAATGTCTTTTAATAGGCCAAAGAGAGGAAGTAGTGGGCATCTTCACTGAACATGAAATAAAATATAAGAAATTCATGCTGTTCTTTCCAGGGGCACAAATTTTCAAGATGTCCAGTACCAAGCCACCAAAGGCCAAGCAAAGTGAATATTCCAAGATATCCAAAGAACCTCTCCATATCTGCCTTTTCTCCTGATCCAGCGGATTTCTTGAGGAGCACTGAGTAGATCAGGAAAACCGTACATTGATCAAAATAAGATCCATGAAGCTAGAATTATAATTAGAAAATTATCCCAAATCTGATAGATATCCTACCTGTAAATAAGCCATAACACACAGCTGAAAGAAGACCAAAAACATCACCATAAAGGGAATGCTTAGCAGCTCTGCCAGCAGCATGGGACCCACAAAAATGATGCACCATTTAGCCACATAAGTAGCAGATGAAGTAAATTAAAGTTGCCTAATATTTGTACTCCACAAAAATTGATAAGCCAACTATGTCAAGAAACAGGTTAGCCATGACAGTAACAAAATAGATAAACACTGGAGTTATTTCTCAAAAGAGCAGGTTATGCTGAGCTTAAACATATCTTTAAAAAATTAGAGAAAGAAAAGTTACTTTAAACACCCAAATTGCTTCATAATAGCAGAAACTGAGTACTAAGAATTATAATTTAAAAGCACACAGATTTTCACCCAATCATTCACGAGTACATTCGACAATTAGTGTTTTTCTTTATCTTGGACTGATCATATGAAATTTCTCCAATTAATACATGGAAATGACATGAAATAAGTATTATAGCTGACAGTTCTTACAATATTAACATAGAGTGATCATCATCTAATGGCAGAATAAAATGCTGTGGTACTGAAGAACTTCAGATGTTCCTATATGCTAATCATGGATAAAACACCTTCCACCCCTACATATACATTTTATTCCACATATAATATTATCACATCTTCAAGCTATGTACATAAACAATGTTGTACACCATACAAAATTGAATAGAGATAGAAAAGCTTCTTGAATAGGCTCTGATTCAAATTTCATCTTTGTCATCCTAAGAGTCTTCGTTAAGAAACTATTAAACCCTCATAAAGAATCTGAAACTAGTATGGATAGCACTTCCACCACAGAATATCTCAAAAGAGTGTTGGACAGTTTGCATAGTAAAAATGGTTGGTTTGGAGACTCTAAAGACATGTTAACAAGATCTCAATATAGCAGGCAGATGTTATTTAAAACTTACACAGATGCACTCAGCATTTCATCAGGAGCCCATGTTTTTCCAACTGTTGTCAGTGCTACACCAGCCATACTGATTATAACAGCAATCATCTTTGTAATATTTATTGAGTCCTGGCCGAGGAGTGCTCCAAAGAGAAGCGTAAAAAGCCCTGATGTAGAGGTCAAAATAGTAGTACTAGCCACACTCGTATTCGCCAATGCAGAGTTAGAAAAATACTGCAAGCCATAAAGCAATTAAGTTGTTGTGCATGCAAGTAGCAACTATATAATTCTTCAAGCAAAGATGGAATATGACAAGTAACAGTCGGTCACCTAGATACAGACAGAAAATGACAACAGTCAGTCACCTACACACATTTAGCATCCCTTTAATGTAAGTACAGCCATTTTGATCCATAATCAGATCAACTCAAATGATGACGACTTGATTGCATCAGTTCTTGCATGAATTCTCTAGCTTCTTGTTCTCATCCGTTATCCATTTTCAAGAAATAATAAAGGAAATATCGATTGCAAAATCCTAAATTTGGACAAAACAAGTTCTCCATCTTTGTGATCTTTCTGAATGTTTTTACAAGTCAATAAAATCTTTGTGATCTTTCTGTATGGAAATGTTTTTGAAATAGTATTTTCATATTTTTCAGAGCTCCCAACTGGAGATGTCATAGAAGTTTAGCGCTTTGTGGCCATTTTGAGCAAGCAACAAACATTTGTTTTAAACCAGGAAGCAATAAAAAGCTTGTACATGGTTAAATATATAACCGTCAATCTTGAAGCAAAATTATCGGGTAATGAAGCATATCTCATCCAAAACACATCTTATCACATTTACCAGCATCGTTATATTTGGTTGATAGGGGACCTTTGGCTGTTGGGGAGCCTTGGAGCAACCAGTAAAGTTGTCTCCGTGTGACCTACAGGTCACCGGTGGTTCGAGCCGTGGAAACAGCCCTTGATGCTTGCATCAGGGTAGGATGACATCACACCCCTTGGGTTGCTGCTCTTCACCAGATGCTTTGTGCACCGGGCTGCTCCCTAGGGATCCTTTGTATGCTTTCATTATTTCTTTTTGTTTTGCTTTTGTTTTCAGAGAGGGTGGAGAGACATACAGAAATGTTTGATGCAAGTGCTGAAAGCAGTATATTATTCAACGTAAAAAGTGTTAAAGGTCCTAGACAAAAGCAATTACCTCTGTTGCAAACCATAAGGGAGCAAGATACAAGCTACATTTGACGAGGTCCCATGAGTTACGTTCATAGCCCTCCTCAAGAAAGTGAAACTCATCCTTATGGTTGATATCAACCAATGGCAACCCTTCTTCCGGGTCGCTGTAATCCATGTCTGCAGTAAAGTAACTCTTCAAAGCTTCTTCAGGCTGATTGTGCATGTCATTGAGTTTAAGTGGTACATCTAGAACCGAGTCCAGGAGAAGATTTTCACTGTACAGTTTCTTCAAGGAACTCTTTTCTAATAAACTGCACAACCAATCTTTACAAAGTGCTATAGGCAGGAAGATAGCCATAAGAGAGATCCCCAGATATGTAACTGCAAAAGGTTGTTTATATTCCGCAAATATTTTCTGCAGCACATAAATGGTCTTATCTTAGTATCTTTTGCTCTGCATCATAAGATTGCAAAGCTTTGAATTGAGAGAAGTTGATGGCAACAAAATTAAGTGAGTGGAAAAGTAAAATTATTTAGAAATGACTTCACATATTTAGAAATGGCAACAAGATTGGCGTAGCCCCAGTGACTGAGAAGATGCATGAAGCGAGGTTGCGATGGTTTGGGCACGTGAGGAGTGTAGATGCTCCGGTTAGGAGGTGTGAGAGGCTTGCAGTGGTGGGTCTACGGAGAGGTAGAGATAGACCTAAGAAGAACTGGGCCGAGGTGATTAGACAAGACATGATCCAGATCCAGATCACCGAGGACATGACCTTAGATAGGGGAGTGTGGAGGTGGAGGATTAGGGTAGAAGGTTAGATAGTAGTCGAATATCTTTTCCCGTACTAAATGTAGTGATATGCCTATGTAGATTATTGTTATTCTAGTCTTCGCCTTGGTTATCTGTTTGTTGTAGATATGCTTTAGTTTTACTATTCTCTTTAGCATGATATTACTATCATTACTGATATTACTGTCTTGATTTTAAAAGTGTTCTCTCATGTTTTTCTCCCTAGCCGAGGGTCTATCGAAAACAACCTCTTCACATTGGTGGAGATAAGGTCGGCATACATCTCACCCTCCCCAGACCCCACATCTGAGATATATTGGGTATGTTGTTGTTGTTGTTGTTCACATATTAAGAAAAGATCAGCACCTTCAACATAGGAACTACAACATATGAAACATACATTTTAATTTTCACTTTTGCAGAAGCTCTGAGCATCTCTTTACCAATAATCCATAAGTACTTGTTAAGATACAAGAAGATCTAGTGACATGTAATGTAGATATGTCGTAAAACGTTGGTCTGAAACCAACCGTTAGAAAAGCTTGTACTATGAAAATGAAGTATCTGTACTAGGAAATTGAAGCATCTAGTGTGACATAGAAACAGTTAATAGTAACTTATCAAAAAAGAAAAATTTAATAGTAGCATAGGAACATGTTACTGAATGGGATATGCATAGACGACGCAATATCCTTAGTCAATTCAAATGACAGGAACTAAGCTTAATATCAGATGAATGCAATCAGTAGTTAGTGGTAGTCTGCAGATATCATCAGTCAGCGGGCTTTGCATTCAAAAAATTATTGTGTCAGATATAGAGCAAAGATATATGTTTAGAACAAAACAAGATTGGAAAATGGTGGAGGCTAACTTGCTTCTCGCTATGTACCCTTATATATCAGTATAAACAAAATTAAGAACTGTTTGAGACGTCATAAACCATAATATATTTTGCTATAATCTTATTCAAGTTAGAACAACAACAACAACCCAGTGAAGTCCCACAAGTGGGATCTCGGGAGAGTGAGGTGTGCACCGACCTTACCCCTTACCCCTATCTTGTGAGGGGTAGAGAGGATGTTTCAATAAACCCTCGGCTAATTATTCAAATTAGAACTAAATTACGAATTATCAACTACAATTTGAAGCAATCAAGATTAATGTATACATTCCCTTTACTTGTTATCAAGCTTTTATGCACAAGAAAGAATATGGTATTCAGCTACAAAACTAACATAAATAACACGAGGTAATTTATTTTCTATCTGCCAAGTCTTGGTTGACAAACTAACCGGTACCTGTGCTCCTGGGAGGTAACAGGTGCCGGTGGAGTAGTCAAGATGGTTGGGACACTACCGTTACAAATAAATTAAAAAAAAAAAAACAACAATCTTACCTGAGTAACCTCAGCAGAAGCAACCCATATCAAAACAAAAGCTCCTATTAAACCCAATCCAGCATTATATTTCCAATCCATATCTCAGAAATTAAAAATACTCAGAAACAAAGTAGAAAACAACAAATTTTTAAAATGTGTTAAAGAAAGTCCATGTTTGTGGTGCTTTGCTTTGGTTCAAGAAAGGGGAGAAAATGTATGAGTTTCGAAGAAATAGCAAAGACCAAAGATTTATTCATGACTTTGAAGTAGATACACATTTAATAATGAAGTTGATTGGTAGTTCCAAGAAGGAAAACTTAAACGACAAAATATTGCCTTTCTTTTTGACTTGTAATTCATAACGGACGGGGGTGACAAAGTCGTTAACTATAGCTTCCCATTTCTTGGATTTTAGTGGCACTACGACTAGAATTAAGTTCAAAGCAGTTTACACGTACAGTGTAGTGTTTGGTCACGTGTTACATGAAAAATCTATTTTGTGCACACGCATCTAACACAAGTTAGGTTAGATTTATTTACTTTTTACTTTTAGAAATTTGTAGACCCGAAAATATAACATTTTGATAAGTCCACCATTGTGACATATAACCAAACCTTGCACAATTTGAGTTTGTTGTGTGAGTTCTTGTGTGTCATGCCTTGCGGGACAATGATATAAGAAGAAGGTTTGGGAGGAGGCTTGAGAGTTCCACCAAACTAGGACGCAATTAGGAGCCAAGTCAATATTGATGAAAACTTAATTGCACTCAATGTTTACATATTTTTTTTGGCCTAATTTCTCGTCATTCTTCCATAAATGTTTGTTTCACTCATTTCTATCAAAAATACTACTACCTTCGTCCCGTCCCATTATAAGCGATACTTGTTTTGGGACAAGTAAAAATATGAGAATGAACGCATAGTACTACCTAAAAGGATAGAACTCGGGACAATCCCACTCAATTCACTTTTTGGCAATTGTGCAAACTCTTCAACATACTCCCAACACTCTCCCGCAAAAACAAACAACAGAACACTTTGGGAGATCAACTCGGAACAATCTAAGTTCATATATGCTCTCACTGAGAAGCCAAATCTAGCTGCTTGTTTCTATTCTAATTCTTCTGTGGTAGATAGAAAAGGAAAGGATCAATCATTTACGGAAACCATTCGTCCTGAAAAAGAAATTTTGAAGCTATTCATGTATGTTATCTTCTTGAATGATAAATCAAGTTACATGTTACAACATTATCTCAAACAAACCTGCAGGTAGAGAGATCACTCTTAAGAACCCAACAATGAAAATAATAGGAATCTTGAAGAGACGAAAGGGACCAAAGAAAAGATGCCCTTGACATTGCTAAGTTACTGTACAATCATAAAGCTCCTTCTAAGGTCTAATTAGGCAAATTAATGCTGGAATGCCACCAAGCTAGTGGTTCCATCTTTGTAAGAGTTCTCATCAATAGACTGCCCCAAAAGGTTTCAGCATTCTATCTTCCAACCCGAATTTTGAATCATATTATATCTTCCACCGGAACACCTTGGCTGGTAGAGAGTCCATGGACATGCCATCATGGTTCAACCGATACTATTCCCTGGCTAGCAAGAATTGTGCATAAAGCTATCCAAGTCCACAAACTGTCTCGTCCGCACAAACTAGCAGCAACCAGCTATAGGAACAAATGTGTCTGCTCGCAGTGACATTGGGTGGCAGCTAACATCGTCACAACCCTTGTGGTAAAGCATCTTCTGTACATAGTACATCAGATAGCATTGCGAGGCCCTGACAACTTCTTCATCGACTTCAGTAATCCATGCATCGTCACATTTGTACCATTGGTTTCTCAATCGCAAATACGTAACATAATGACCAGATTCCAACATCCCTGAATGTGTGACCACGGCAAAAATTTCGAATTCTGTAGAAATATCTGATTCATCACCGTCAAACTGAAAGATTCTGTTCCCATATCTTTTTCGTACAATTGATGATGATAAATACGGTTTCATGTCTAAAGAGAAAGGAAATTGCAGGTGGCGGTCAATCTTTCTGGACCTTTTTCTGGTGTGAGAGTGCTCAAACCGTTTAATATGAAAACACAGCACTGTTGGGAGCTTTTTGATGGACATTTGTTTCAATGCATTGTGCTTTTCCTGACAATTTTCACAGTAGAGTTTCTGATCCGATCCCAACTTTTCTGGTCCTGTGAAGAGGTCCAAACAACCTGCCAGAGATTCATTGGGCATACTGGATTTATTAATATCCTTTCGTCTGCATATGCCAGTACTCAGGTCAAGAGAAATGTCCATGCAAGGATCATGAGTTGTTGAAGTGAACCCGCATGATGTACAGGTGACATCAGATCTCAAGAGCCCATAGAAAGCCTTATGAGCAATACAATGGCAATCTTCATTATCTGTTTAAGAAATGCTTCTTTGTCAGAGAATATGAAGCCACAAAACTCATGAATCATCCCTTCTCTCACCAATGAAATTGATTCCAAATACAAGTACATGCCAAAATCGAAATCCCAGAAACGAAACTGAGCATGTACATAGACAAAATCTGCACTATATATACTCTCACTGTGTTGCATTTGAAACAGACAGAGATGAACTAGCAATATTACCTACGCAACAGATCCCCTAAATAATGTCATTCATGACAAGAAGAATGAGAACCAATTCCAGCAAAAAATACCTTTGGTTGCCAAACTTGCTTTCCCCTCTTTCTCATGGATCCTGTCCATCATAGAAATGAAGAACTCATGAGCATCTTGCTGCTCGTAGGTAGCAAGATTTTCTGAATGCTGCCACCAACTGCAAACATAAATAACAACTAAATAAGAAAATCACGACATGACTTTTCAAATGCAACCATTTCTAAGTTAAACATTTTCCACGCATAAGCATCGATCTAATTAAGAAAATGATGATATCCTAGTGGACACAGCAGCATAGAGAAAACCTCAAAGACATATTACCATGATCAGAGAATAGCAAACAGCCAGATCGTCTGATTTTAGAGGAAATGCACAAATGTAGGTTGTTATCCAAAAACTTTTTAAAGCATCTTGAAAGTAACCACCTAAGGTTTCACCATTACATTATATATCGATGCAGGCAGCTCTAATATTATACTAAAAGCAAGGTTGTGCATTTGTGCGGATTAAACATTTTTACAGTTTTGCAGATCATGTTATAACCAAGTATCTAGTATCAATACATTAATTCGAGAGCACAATAAAAAGCAATTAGAAGTTCACTCGCAGACCTGTAAAGAAACTGAGCTGGGCTATAAGGGGTCCGATCACCAGAAAACACAGCTGAGAAGATAAGATCAATATCACAAGGCAAACACAGTCGATCCGAGGACATCTTTCTGCATATTTCTCTATTATGTCTATCACTAAGGAAGTAATTTCTCAAAGGGGGTGCATGAAGCAACACTTGCAAAACAGAATTCATGAAACAAGTATTCCCTAAATTATTCAAACCCCTTAATCCTAACGGAAAACACGATTTCGACTTCTGATCCCTCCGAAAAAACAACCTTTTCATATTCTTTGAATCTAAATCCAATCCAAGACTCAACTTCCTCCTCTTACACAACCTCAACTCACTCTCCACAACACCATTTTCAATTCTTGAAAACTCCTTAACATGTTTACACATAACAACCTTATCGAAATCGGGATCATACACTTGATCACAACACACACTACAATAAAGTTCAGATCTTTCAATATCCACTAACATCTCATGACCACTTTCACACTGGCTATGCATCAAAACATGACCACAACATAACACTGATGAACACATCAAACACTTGTAAAATCTCCCTTTATCACAATTACTACAAATACTACATCTTGGTACCTCAAGTTTTGTTATTTCCAATTTAGTCCTACCATATGGAGTTGTTTTAAACCATTCTTGAATTAAATTATAACCATTTAAACCATTTTTTAACTTGTAATTTGCAAGATGCTTGCAAGGCTTTGGATTTGTATATAAATAATTACTACTTGAGCACATACTTTAAAAAGAATCAAACTTTAGCTGAAAAAATAAAATCAAGAATCAATAGTACATAAAATGATCAAGAAAAGAATAGTAAAAGTAAAAGATATGTTACTATATATGTTAAAAATAATAAATTGGTTGATCTAATATTAGTGAAGAAATTTAAAGATGTAAAGATTTTTGGCCTGATTATGCAAAAAATGGAAGAGAAAAGGAACAAGTGATGGAAGGGAAAGGAATGGAGGCGCTTTTTTCTGTGTAGGAGAAAGGAGACCGACTATGATTTGTGTTTTTGTCTGTGTACAGCCTAGTTTAGGAGTCTACGTGGCAATATCAATGAGGTTGAGTTTTACTTTTTTGTTTCTATGCAGGACTTTATGACAACCCTAATTTGACATTTGGTTGGATTTTAATGATTGGTGGTTAATGGAAGCAACTACAAATGGGAAAAAACAATAAGTAGCGTCTTCTGGTGCAATCTTGGAGGCTTTGGATTCAGTGATAGAAATATTTATTCATGCCGAGTGTTTATAATATATTAAATAATTTAATATTAACAGTTGGAAGACTTAAATGAGATAATATGTTGTACATTATATAAGTAACGGTTGATAAATGTGTGAAAGACTAGTATTTTGTAGTTTATTTTAGACGTTTAGTGCGAATAAAATTTTATCATAAATTAATTTTGTGCCGTATTTAGAAGGTAGAGGTTGACTCTCTTTTTTTCAATTACTGGTCGTAATTATGGAAGTCACAACCTTATCTAAAACTCAAAATGTAAAACTAATATCCAAATTAAGAGCCTGATTTTGATTGACTAGCAAAGTCAAAAATGCAACCTTATCAAGGGGCAAAGAATCAACATTTGGAACGACTAGTCGGAAGAGAAATAATGTAAAATGACATAGTTATGCACTAGTTCTGTCTTAGTAAAGATTTGAGAGGTATTTATGTATTAATCATGTGGTAATGTCGAACCAAAGTACGTTTACCAATGCCGGTAACTGAACCGCTACCGATATAAGCATAAAGTGTCGGTATAACGGTATATCGGTTCGATAATGGTACTGATTTCTAGTATCTATAAGGTATCGGTACGGTAATGGTATCTATTTATCTTTACCATTACCGTACCAATAAGGTATTTTTTTTATTATTTTTATATATTTTATCTTATTTATTATTAGTATATTAAGCCTTTTAAATTTTAATTTACAACTTTAATTTATAAGTTAAACTTCAACTATTATTGCTGTGGATGGTTATTTGTCATTACACTTTAATTATGAGGCCTAGCGTATTTTATAAGTTGCTGGATAGTAGCTTCTGAAATGACTTTCTTAAAGTTAGATGGCTTACTTGAAACATGTTGCTTTACTTGAGAAAGAATAATGTTTTTCAAATAAAATGAAGATAATATAATATAATTTCGACTTCTCTCACTTCACTTAGTTGATTTGTTATATTCAAGCTTCACTATTTCACACAACGAGTCTTTATGTATATTTGTTAATGCTCAATTATAGTGCACCTTTTCTTTAGAGATAACTTGGTGCAGTTACTTGCAATGAGAAAACGTTAGCTATTGACAATCAACCACCGAGAATTCGCGCATTATTATGGTTGTACAAGTAATACCGGTTACCGAACCGCTAACTACCGAACTGTTAACTACAGTTAACTGATAACCGATAGCTTATCGGTACGGTATTGATTTTACATAATCACATACCGTTAACCGATATACCGTTACCGATAAGCTAAAACCCGAACTGTACCGCCCTATGAACACCCCTACGTACATTGGATAGGACATATAATTCTTTGGCAATATCATCACACCCGGCTCAAGGCACGACCAAGTCAAGCTTGTGTTTTGGAATTTTTACCTAAAAGTACAAATTTTAGAAGTTATGTACAAAACATAGCAATATTTTAGCAAAATTACCCAATATATAGGAAAGTAAAAGTTAATTACAAAATATAGCAATATTTTTCCATAGCATAGCAAAATCTTACATTGTTCCTCCTATTTCCCCCTAGTTCACTTTTCCTCCTCCCATTTCCCCTAATTTTACTTTTGTTCCCACCATTTCCCCCAATTTCACTTTTACTCCTCTCATTTTCCCCCATTTCACTTTTCCTCCTCCCATCCTAAACTACATCGTATCTCCCTATACCTCGATGTTTCTCAACTACCAATCACACCGTATGTCGTTGTATCTCACTGTATCTCAACTACCAACCAACTCGTATCTCACTATATCTCGTTGTATCTCGCCTACCAACTACCTCGTATCTCATTGTATCTCAACTACCAGCCACCTTGTATCTCGCTGTATCTCAACTACCGACCACCTTATATCTCATTGTGTCTCAAGTACCAACCACCTTGTATGTCGATGTATCTCGATGTGTTATCTCAACTACCAACCACCTCGTATCTCATTGTATCTCAATGTATTTCAACTACCAACCGCATCGTATCTCATTGTATCTCGTTGTATTTTCAACTACCGATCACCTCGTATCTCGTTGTATCTTAACTACCAACCACATCGTATTTCGCTGTATCCGCACTATTTTTGCATCGTAGCTAACAGTTTTGCATTGTTTCTGATTTTTTGCATTGTTTCTGGACTGTTTATGCATTGTTTTCGGATTTTTGCACTGTTTTTGCATGGTATCTAATTGTTTCTACATTGTATTTATCAATTTCTAGATTGTATTTCTGTTAACCAAAAAAGGGTCCATCAAGTCACCAGTGGTGGAGGTTTGTGTGGCGGATGGGGTGGTTGGTGGCGGGGGTTTCGGTGGCGTTGTGCACCGGCGGGGACTGTTGATTTTGACTTTTTCTTTTTCTGATTGTTCCTCTTTGTGAAATGTGCTAGAAAAAATATTGGAAGTGAGTGGTAATGGAAAAATAAAATATGCTAGAAAAAATATTGTTGTGGTGTAATTTATATAATGTTGCTAATTTTTGGGAGAATTATACAAATATACAACCCTAATAGCAAATTTATAAAAAAAATACCAATACTATACCATTTTACAACACATACCAGTAGTTTTTTCTATAAATCATATACAACTTCCATTAAAACCATACAATGAAGGTTTACTCCATCCCACACCCACTGATCCAGTCACAGGGTCGTCGCCGACCATCGGCGGCCGGCCTCCGCCGGCCCCTGGCGGCAGGTCAACAGATTTTTTTTTTAAATTTGAAAAAAACTTCTAACATAAAAAAAAAAAACACAAAATAAAAATACATAAACTAGAAAACACAAAACATAAAATTGTTTAGACCACAAATACAAGAGATATAAAGGGATTTTTCAACAAAAATGTAACACACTCATACACATAAATTTTACTATATACAAAACTATACAAATATACATAACTAAAAAGTTGCCAAACATAAACTTGAAAATACAAAATACACAAACATACAACAATATACAATAAACAAAACTAGATATTCAAAAAAAATTTAATGTATTTATACAGCAAAACATACACATACACATAAATACAAAAATCTTATACATGTATATACAAATAAATACACATACAAATCAAAAAATAAAATAAAAAAAGAAGAGAGAGAAGTAGATATGAAAATATATATACAAAATACAAATATATACATAAACATACACATATATACACATACAAAAAAAAGGAGCAGATCGGAAAAAACCCACCGGAAAACCACCAAAACACACAGATCGGGGCAGCGTGCCACCACAGTACAGTAGCGCCGCCGCAGAGACGGGACGAGGAACACCAGCAAGGAACGGCGGGGGAGGGGAAGGGGGGACGGAGGTGGGTGGGGGATGGTGGAGGAGGGGAGAGAAGGAAATAAATTAGGGTTTTATATTTGGGGAGAAAGAAATGAAAAAGTGGTATGTTGGGTAATTATGGGAAACTATTGTTATGTATTGTAAATATTGTAAAACTGTTGTTATTTTTTGTAATTTAGCTATTAGGGTAGTCATATAGTGTAATTTTTTTTATAATATAAAGGTGTAGGTTTGTATATACGTGTAAAAAATCCTTTTGTTTTTAGCCCCAAAATTTCTAGGCCTAAAAATGTTGTTTATCTTTATTGTTAGAGAAAATTCATATATATATATATATATATATATATATATCGGTCTCAAAACTATATATAAATATAGCAACACTATCCAACTTACACAACATAGCTATATTTTTTCACATAATATATATAGTCAAACCTCGCTATAGTGGCAGTGTTTGTCTGAAACTTTCATGGCCGCAATAGTAAGGTGCTGTTATATATGTATACTGGCGTTTGACGTTTACATCTCATTTAGCCGTTACAATCGAAAAGTACGCAAAAAATACATGTTAATTTTAAAATCTCAATAGATTTTCATACATTATTAATAAATTCATAACTAGTTGTATCGTACCGAGAAACTATACATACTCGTTACAATTTTTTTTATAATTATTTTTATGGTATGAATGTGAAAAAAGAAATATATTGATGGTACAAATAATGATCATAAATATTTTATATTTTATTTTATATATAATATAAATTTTACAAAATATAATTTAGTAATATTCAAGTATGGCTGTTATACAGATGTAATTTTACAAAGAGCGTTCCGCTATAGTGAACGACATTGCCTTTATAGGTAGAATGCTGTTATAGAGGGGTAAAATATAACATGAAAAATCGATTCTGGAGAAAATTAGGCCGTTATACTGAAATATTGTTATAACGAGGGGCTGTTATAACAAGGTTTGACTATACCTGTCAATCAGTCCAGGACCAGCCTGGACAGGCCCGTTAAGAGTCGGCTCACCGGTCCCGGTCCCGGTACCAGTCCGGTTCGATCAGGGCCATTATCGGTCCGGTCCGAACCGGTCGTTTTTTCAAAAATTTTAAGCCCGGCTCGACCCTAGCCCATTAAGCACTGGTCCGGTCTATTTTTTTTTCTTTTTTCTTTTTCATATTTTAGCTAAGCCTGTCACTTTGTACTTGCAATTGGAAGAACATATAATCCTATGTAAAAAGAGAAGGAAGGTGAAAGCAGGAAAGAAAAGATCAAAATATCTTGGAAACCAACTTTCGCAGCTTGACAGGCGATGCACTGGTGTTGTATTCTAAGCAGCAAAAGAATAAGTGGACAAGCTGGGAGCAATGCCTGGAGACTTTATTGACAGTTTCGAGTACAACACTGACGCCATGCCTGATCGTTTCTATCTGGAGAAGCTAAAGAAGAAGCTTACTGAAACCTTTAGGGAGTTTGCAACTAGGTGGAATGCTAAAGCTGCTAAGGTCCAACCTCCTATGGAAGACACAGAGATAGTTGCGACTTTCATCCGCATACAAGAAGATGTCTACTTTGACAAGATGCTGAATATGTAAGATAAGAAGTTTAGGGATTTGATCAAGATTGGTGACGTGGTTGAAGATGGATTGAAAACTGGCAGAATTGTTAGCTTGGATGCACTACAAGCCACTAATAAGGCATTACAAACTGGTAGCACATGGACATCGAAGAAGAAGAAGAAGGACGACGTTTTCTTCGTTTCTGCATCACTTGATCACTCTCCTACCCATAACCACTATTACCAAACACCACCTCTATCATACCCATATACTCCACCATAGCCCTCTTATCCAGTCTACTACACACATCCCATCTTCAAAAATCCACCTCCACAAAGACCACCATATCCACAAAGCCTAAACAATAAAAATACCAACCCCTATCCGTCAAGACCTCGCACAGACAACAACCCAAGACCCAAAAGAAAACACCTCATTAGCCGAATCCCGCACCCCGCTATTTGAAAGACTCGAAGCAGCAAGCCATATACAACCCGTCCCATTCAAAATGCCCGATAGAATGTCACACTTCTTCGACCAAACCAAAACCTATGCCTACCACTCTGGGGGACCATGTCACGACACCAAAAAGTGCTATGCTCTAAGAGATAAAATACAAGACCTAATCGATCAAAAGGTGATCCACTTGAAGGCACCAAATGTACACAATAATCCCTTGCCTGATCACAGAGATATAGGGTGAAGTTGATCGAGTTAGATGAAGAATGCAACTTAGAAGGAACCATTGTCAAGGCAAAAGAAACAACACCAGCATCTGCTTCTATGGCCCAAGCAGCTAAAGCACCAGAGCCTATCGAAATAGAGATGGCTCCAAAATTCTACGTTGACGTAGTCCCTCCCTACAATGAAAATGTAGTGCAATGAGATTATGATATAGAGAAGAAAGGCAAGTCGGTAGTCGAGACCGTTGCAGTATAAGGGGTGACTAGGAGTGGGAGGATCTACACTCTCGAGCATCTTGTTCAAGGTAGATGAGGCACCAGCGAGGAGGAGTTCGAGGAATTGTGGAAAAAAGTTCAAGCAAAAGAATACTCCGTGTTCGAATATTTGGGCAAGACTCCCGCACAAATCTCTGTTCTGGCTTTACTTCTCAAATCAGAGAGCCACCAAAATTCCTTGATGAAGGTGTTAGATGAAGCACATGTCCCGGTGGACACCACAATTGAGAATTTGGCTAAGATGGTTGGGCAAGTCATGGAATCCAATCGAATCGCCTTCCACGAAGATGAGCTACCACTGGAGGGGTTAAGTCATAACAAGGCCTTGCATATTACCATCAAATGCAAAGACTGGTTTGTGGGAAGAGTTCTGATCGACGGAGGGTCAGGCTTGAACATATTCCCGTTCATCACTTTGAAGAAAATAGGGATTGATCAAAGCAAGATTAGAGAAAGTGACATAAAAGTAAAGGTGTTCGATAGTTCACAAAGAAGCACCATTAGGGAGATCGACTTAACCATCATGGCCGGTCCCGTGGAATTCATTGCTGAGTTTCATATCATGGACATCTCTGCTTCTTATAACTTGTTGCTAGGAAGACCTTGGATTCACATGGCTGGAGCAGTCCCTTCTACCTTGCACCAGATAGTGAAGTTCGAGTGGGACAAAAAAGAGGTGGTAGTATTTGGTGAAGGGAGCAATTTCATTTACAATGAACAAACCATACCAACAATTGAAGGGAACACTCCTGACAGACAAACCTTCTATACTATGGAGCTCGTGGGAGCAGTACAGGGTAGTCGAGGAGAGTACCACAAAAACTACAAAAAAAGTAGGAATCCCAATAAGAAGAACATTGACACAATCCAAGGACGATATACTGCACACTTCACTCCTAAACTCATCAATGCACCGCCAGGAAAATGAGGAGAAAAGGAGAAATTTCTACAGTGCTTATTGGGATGGCCGAAGAAAAGGCTATGAAAGGAGAAACTTAGTTTGGGAACCCGTGGTATCTTACTGGGGTGTGCTTCACGTAAATTTCATGAGACCATACCTGCCAAAATAGAGAAGCAACCTGTGTACTCACCCAACGCTCTTCCTGACTGGAAGCGCATTTCTTAAGAAACAAGGGGAAAGCATGTGTGGCTACCAAAAATATAAAAAAACCTGAACCTCCGGAAGTGGTGACTGAGGAGCCATGCATACTCCCATAGCCTGCGAAGTGGCCTGGAGACTGGGTTATAGGCATTATGATAAGGCAAGCCTACGAACTTGGAAAAGACTTGGGCAAGAACTTAGATGGCATGATTGAACCAATTCAAATTGTGATGGGGCCCGACAACGAGAAAGCCAGTATAGGATACATTGTTACTTATGAGAAGAGCATGGAAGAAGCTTCACTAGACTTCAAATACTACAAGAGAAGCATAAAAACTCTCCTGCATATTTTTGTCTCGTCTGGCTACTTGGATGGTCGTAAGGGGGTAGGTATATATAGCTCAAGAGGTTGAGCCAAATATTGCTGATGCTGAAGAAGACTTGCGGGCAGGCATGCAAAAGTTGTTCCTATCTGACGAAGACTGCTGTGTGATCCTAGAAGAGCATGTTGAACCTCCTGGCCTTGCAAAAGCTGAATCTGGAGCTGCACTGAACAACTAGACCAGCAACCTAGCCCGAGCTTATCGTGGACCTTGGTAAAGCTGGGAGATAGAGCTTATTTTTATGCTTTCTAAAATAAAACCCGACTTCGAGTCGTGGAACTTGCAATTTTCTTTTTATTTCCCTTTTTCTTTTAAAACATGTCTCCTACAAATTTTGTTTTGCAAGGAATCATAAATAAAAGCATTGCTCTGTTTTCCTTCTTATTCTGTTTTAATCTTTTAATTATGCAATATTTCACTTTTCAGCATTCAAACTAATAGTTCCATTGAGTCCGCGACTGCAACGTGTAACGAAACTACGGAGCTTGAGGAACCTGATTTTGAATATGATGAGTTTGATGAGGCAACACAAGAGGAAATTGAAAGATTTGAAAATAAGCCTAGACCAAAGCCGGAAGAAACTGAGGTGATAAATCTGGGAGATGATAAAACAGTAAAAGAAACAAGGATCGGTGTACATCTCACTGCAGAGGATAGAAAGCAATATATCAAATTTCTTAAAAAATATGAGGATGTGTTTGCATGGTCGTATGATGACATGACTGGCATAAGCACGGATGTGGTGGCCCACAAATCACGTATCAATGTAGGCTTTCCACCAGTTAAGCAAAAAGCCCGAGCTTTCAAGTCATCGACTTTGGTGAAAATCAGAGAAGAAGTAACCAAGCAACTCAATGCAGGGATTTTGAAAACAGTCAATACCCGACTTGGTTAGCCAACATCATCCCAGTGCCAAAGAATGATGTGAAACTTAGAGTTTGCATAAACAACAGAGATCTGAATAGAGCAAGCCCAAAAGATGACTTTCCTTTGCCAAATATACATATCTTAATTGACAATTATGCGAAGCATCAACTGCAGTCCTTCGTGGATTGATTCGCATTCTACCATGAAGTACTTATGGATGAGGAGGATGCCTAGAAGATAGCTTTTACTACATCTTGGGGGACCTACTGCTACAAAGTGATGCCGCTTGGTTTGAAGAAGTCATGTTCGTAGGGGAAGACATCACAGAGGAATATGATGGTTGGAGATTATTCTTTGATTTAGCGGTAAACTTCAAAGAAGTCGGCATCGGAGCAGTACTGGTCTCCGAGACTGGTCAACATTATCCTATCACAGCCAAACTGAGGTTTTCTTGCACCAATAACATGGCAGAATACGAAGCTTGCATCCTGGGTCTTAGAATGGCAGTAGATATGAACGTACAAGAGCCGTTGGCAATTGGATATTTTGATTTATTGATCCACCAAGTCCAAGGAGAATGGACGGAAAATAATTCCAAAATATTGTCGTATCCCGAGTGCATAAAAGAGCTGAAGCAAAGTTTCACCAAGATAGAGTTTCGGCATGTACCTAGGCTGCAAAATAAATTTGCAGATGCTTTGGCCACCATATCTTCCATGATCAAGCATCCTGACAAGAACTATATTGATTCAATACGTGTGGTAGTGAGAAAGCTACCATCATATTATTATCACGTGGAAGAAGAACTGGATGGAAAACCTTGGTTCTATGACATTGAGAGAATTCTCAAAGATGGCACTTACCCAAAAGATGCAACAAACCTCCAAAAGAAGACGTTGAGAAGATTGGCGAGTGGTTTCTTTTTGAATGACGAGGTAAAAGAACACCTGCTTTAGGTTTGCTGAGATGTGTAGATGCTAAAGAAGCTACGAGACCGTTAGAAGAAATACATTCTGGGACGTGCGGCCCGCACATGAATGGCTTTGTGCTCGCAAAAAAGATCTTAGGGATGGATATTTTTGGATGACAATGGAGCATGATTGCATAAAGCACACAAAGAGGTGTTATCAATACCAAGTCCATAGAGACATGTTTCGAGTACCTCTTAACAAGCTGAATGTTATGGGATCACCTTGGCCTTTTGCCACTTGGAGAATAGATGTCATAGGACCTATCGAACCTGTTGCCTCGAACGGACACCTTTTCACATTGGTAGCCATGATTACTTTACCAAATGGGTTGAAGCTGCATCATACAAGTCGGTGACAAAGAAAGTGGTAGCAAACTTCGTTCGTGACAAAATGATCTGTAGATTCGGCATGCCCGAGTCTATCATCACCGACAATGGGTCTAATCTCAATAGTGACTTGATGAAAGCAACTTGTGAAGACTTCAAGATCAAGCACCGTAATTCCACTGCATATAGACCTCAGATGAGTGGAGCAGTCGAGGAAGCCAACAAGAACATCAAGAAAATACTGCGGAAGATGACAAACAATTTAAAGCAATGGCATGAGAACTTACCCTATGCATTGTTAGGGTACTGAACCACAGTGAGAACATCAACGGGAGCCACTCCTTACCTGTTAGTTTATGGCACCAAAGCGGTAATACCAATAGAGCTCGAGATACCATCTTTGAGAATCATTCAAGTAACACAATTGAAAGATCCTGAGTTGATCAAAGAAAGGATGGAGCAGCTGGCGCTCATTGATGGCAAGAGGATGAATGCAATATGTCATGGACAATTATACCAAAAGAGGATGACAAAATAATTTAACAAGAAAGTTCGAGAAAGGTCCTTCGAACCTGGGAAGTTAGTGCTAAAGAAGATATTCCCTAATCAAGAAGAGGAAAGAGGCAAGTTTGCACCAAATTGGCAAGGGCCTTACACGGTTCACCGAGTTCTGACCGGAGGAGCACTAATATTGGCAGAGATGGACGGAAAAGTTTGGCCGAAACCGATCAACGCATATGCCGTCAAAAGATACTATGTCTGAGAGTTTGCATTAGTTAATGGTTTTACTATTCTGCAACATATCATGTATTCTGGAACTACGTTACGACCTGATTCCCCAAGTGGGATACGTAGGCAACCTACCCAAGGTTCAGTCACATAAATATAAAAAATTTATTTTCCCACGAAGCAGACTCGGGGGCAGAATTTCTTTAGGAACTCTCAAAAATTCTAAAAGGACAGACAAGAACAGACACTGGGGCAGAAATTTTTTAGACCCTCTCAAAAATTTCAAAAAGGTAGCGAAAATGAAAAACTGGGGCACAATTTTGAGGTCCCCTCAAAATTTATTTAGTGGAGAATGCTAGAATGACCCAAGGAACAGCTGCCACGATCTCACACAATGCAGTTTGCGATTCAATGGAATAAAATATTTTTCCTCTTACAAAAGATTTTTCAAAATATGTGCACTTTTTTCTTTATTTTTTTATATATCCCCATTAGCTCAGTCAAGGTCCCATCATTCAGGAGAAGAAGGTGCGAAGCAAGCCAAGAATGCACAAACTAAACCATCCCCCCACACAACTCAAAAATCTTTCTTTGAACGGAGGCACAGGAGTACACAGCTCGATACAACAGGCAGACATCTCTTGACGAGAGGTATTTAGCTTTTCCTTACTATGTTTTTATTTTGCAGGGTAGACAGCCCTAAGAGTAAACAACCCGATAAGAAAGTGTAGCATGACAAAGGGTAGACAGTCCGGAGGGTAGACAGCCCGATAAAAGTTTGGCATGACAGAGGATAGACAGCTCGATAAGAAAGTTTTGCATAACAGAGTGTAGACAGCCCGATGAGTAAGTCTGGCATGACAAAAGGTAGACAGCCCTGAGGGTAGACAACCCGATGAGAAATTTTGGCATGACAGAGGGTAGATAGCTCGATGAGAAAGTTTGACATGAAAGAGGGTAGACAACCCGATGAGAAAGTTTGGCATGACAAAGGGTAAATAGCCCTGAGGGTAGACAGCCCGATGAGAAGTTTGGCATGACAGAGGGTAGACAGCCCGATGAGAAAAGTTTGGCATGACAAAGGGTAGACAGCCCGATAAGAAGTTTGGCATGGCAGTGGGTAGACAACCAGATGAGAAAAGTTTTTCATGACAAAGGGCAGACAGCCCTGAGGGTAGACAACTCGATGAGAAGTTTGGCATGGCAGAGGGTAGACAGCCTGATGAGAAAAGTTTGGCATGACAAATGGTAGACAGCCCTGAGGGTAGACAACCGGATGAGAAGCTTGGCATGACAAAAGTTAGACATCCTGGAGGGTAGACAACTCGGTGAAAGGAATGGCATGACAAAGGGTAGACAGCCTGAGAAAAAGAATGGCATAGTGTGTGATGGACAACTTGACATAATGAAGAGGTATACAACCCAACATGATGAGCACACATGCAGATAATGAGAAACATTGGCAAGGCGATCCAACAAACAAGAAAGTCTATTTATACATTTACATACGCGCTGCTTTCGCAAAACTCATTTTTATTGCAGGACACACAATCCGACAATGCAAGGACACTACAATCCAGCACTTCATAAACACTTACAATTCGTAAAGACATCTTCCAAGAGTTGCGACAAAATTGGTCGTTCCATCAACGTCTTTGCCCGAAGACTCTTTCATCATTCCCAGGTAAAGAGGGGCAGCTGTTGACACCCAATTTTGTCCCTCCTGTTTCAATAGCCATTTTTCAGACGAAATCGCATTGAGAACCACACAATTATCTTCACACTGATCTCTATTTAAAATTATCATTTCATACAAGTACGCCAATTAGGCTATTTTTAAAGATACCGCATAGGCTACAGATATTTACAAATTTAGCACATTCAATTGTGAATTTTTACAAACTATATTATTTTCAACAAAATTGGTTAAAATTATTTTAAATCTCATAATAATATTGTTACATTTTTCCCAAATCATTACGATATTTTTCAAATTAATTTTATAATTTTCTACATATTTACATGTATTTTATACACACTTATACGTATTTTACACTATTTTATACAATATGTACTTCTATACACACACACACACACACACACACTGACACGACCCGAAATCTGGTTAGGCCGTGCGGGCACCCGACATCGTTCCCTAGACCCGTCGGGCGAACCCTTATCAATTAAATTAAGAAAATAAATATAATTCAATTTGTAAATAAAAGCAAGACTAGAAAAAGTACAAATATAATGATACCTCTAAGCTGTAAAAAAAAGAAATTACAGCTAACTACCCACATACTAGGTTTACGGCTATCCAGACTAGACATCTAAGAGTACAAAAGAAGACAGATACCTCCTGAAGGGAGCAAAAATGCAGCTGAAATAATAAACAATAAACTGGTGGCCATCCAATAAAAGCTGGCTCACCCTGACAGCTGAAGTCGTCTTCGCTCCTGAACAACGTGGCGAACTCAATCCTGGAGCGAACCTGCTGAAACGAAATAAATAGACAAGAACAAACAACAAACAAGGGTGAGTCAAAAGGACTCAATAAATGGGGCAGACTAGCCACCTCAAAGAATAGGATAGCTAGCCAGGGAGGAGAAACAGATAAATAAAGTTCCTCTTATTTAAATTATAAAAAGGCAGAGCCAGATAATAACTAGAAACACGTATGGAATGACAAACTCATCAACAACCAGGAACGTAAGATAACCAAAACATATAGGTATCCCGAACTCATCAACAATCAGAAATACATCCTGTTGCGGCGTACAACCCGATCCATATTTTCATACCGTCGCGGCATGCAAACTGATCCATATATTTATACCGTTGCGGCATGCAACCCGATCCATATATTTATACCGTTGCGGCGTGCAACCCGATCCATATATTCATCCTGTTGTGGCGTGCAACCCGATCCCCGCAACCCCAAATACGAGCCAGAAATATATAGGTAAATTGAGATATGTCCACGACATAGTGTACAAACCGCATACATAAAACACAACATAATACACACAATAGTCAGTATGCGGTGCAATGAGATGGGATAAATGCGGTACAATGCAATGTAGTCACATATGCCTGATACCTATCTCCAGCGCGGGACTCTCATCGTCTACCAGGAGATATATGCAATAATGACCCTTCACCGGCTCGGGACTCTCATCGATTACCGGGAAGTATATGTAATGATGACCCTTCACCGGTGAGGGACTCTCATCGCCAACCGGGAAGTATATGCAATAATGACCCTGCGCCGGTGCGGGACTCTCGTCGCCAACCGGGAAGTATATGCAATAATGACCCTTCGCCGGTGCGGGACTCTCATCGCCAACCGTGAAGTATATGCAATAATGACCCTTCGCCGGTGCGGGAATCTCATCGCCAACCGGGAATTATATGCAATAATGACCTTTCGCCGGTGCGGGACTCTCATCGCCAACCGGGAAGTATATGCAATAATGAACCTTCGCCGGTGCGGGACTCTCATCACCAATCGGGAAGTATATGCAATAATGACCCTTCGCCGGTGCGGGACTCTCATCGCCAACCGGGAAGTATATGCAATAATGACCCTTCGCCGGTGCGGGACTCTCATCGCCAACCGGGAAGTATAGCAATAATGACCCTTCGCCGGTGCGGGACTCTCATCGCCAACCGGGAAGTATATGCAATAATGATCCTTCGCCGGTGCGGGACTCTCATCGCCAACCGGGAAGTATATGCAATAATGACCCTTCGCCGGTGCGGGACTCTCATCGCCAATAGGAGTCATAACTTCCGAAACGACTAACCGACGTCGTTTCATTCTCCTATACTTAAACTCTCGTTCGTCGTCGAACGAGCCTAATTCTAAAGAAAAATCCGTACAGATAACAAAAGAACTTGCACGACCTTCATAAGCTACTCCAAGGACATTATCTCATGATTGCAGAATCAGAATTATAACACGAACACCGAACTCTTGGAATAAAACATACCTTGATAATATCCTCACATCGTTGCCCAGCTTATTCTGACTAAGTTGATCCTTCCTCGATCACGAGAGGAGAGTTCTTATATTTTCGAAACAAAGATACGCGAAACTCTGAATGGATTAACATGATTCTGCCGACAAATCACCTCGTCGATATACTTTACGATATAGAACAATTCGATGGAACTAAGAATTAGCTTACGCCTCAGCAACGCGTTAGAGATTTAATATTATGATTTGGTATCAATTGGAGGAAGACTCCTCCACTTAGAGCATTAACTCAACCGCTAACTTGAATAGAAATAATCATCCTCGCACAGTCTACCGGACTAAGGAAGACATAGCTAAAAATAGAATGCGGCTCAGACCTGAGCTACCAAATTACCTCTCAAGTTGCCCCCACACACACACACACTCTTATGCACACTATACACTTCACCCCATATATATATATATATATATATATATATATATACAGACACACACACACACACACACACACTTATGCACACTATACACTTCACCCCACTACTTATCTACCTCAGCACCACCTCACGCCTACGTGGCCTAATCTTGGCCGTCCATGAGTTTGATCCAGTGGCCAGGATTAGAATTTCCATTTTTAACTACTCATCCAACCCCCAAACCCTAAGCTGACCACACTGTCAAGGCTAGCTCCGGCCGTCTCCGACCACCAAACGCCATGAAATTTGTATCTATTTACTCTCCTTGGCCTCCGCAACAAAACCCTATAATGATTTCCCCTACTACGAGGATTAAAATCCAAGACCTACCCCCGGACCTCCGCCTCTGTTGTCGAAGGAAAACTCCAGCGAGGGTCCATTATAGCTTGAATGTTATCAGTCGATGGAGGGAAAAACCCTCGATGTTTACTCGGCTAAAAGCGGGTCAAAACTGGCCCGACTCGAATCCTAAATGGGTAACCCTCAACCTTTTTTCCTTTTCTGGTTATTCCTATGTGATGTTAAGTTTGAGTCTGCCCAGCTCTTTCAATGTTTTGGCATGATTGACTAGCTAGAGTTAATATTCATGGAAATTTGCTAATCGTTGCATGTTTCATTTGTTCAAACATGGAACTGATTTTTCGTATGCCTAAGTTTAGTATGATCGTGATTAGCATCTTGGACTACCTCTGTTAACATGTACTCCCTCTGTCCCAATTTATGTGTCACACTTTCCTTTTTGGTCTGTCCCAAAAAGAATGCCACATTTCTTTATTTGTCAACTATTTAATGCACTATATCTATTTTGCTCCTATTGGGCTCTACTTACTTTAAAAGCCACTAACAACTTTTTGATTACTCCAATCTTCTCTCTCTTAATTTTGCAAGGGTAAATTTGAACATTTTCAAAGTCGACTTCTATTTCTTAAACTCCGTGCCAAGTCAAACACCGCCACATAAATTAGGACGGAGGGAGTAAATTTTAAGACCCCTGGCCTCTGGAGTTAATTGTGCTCATCTCTGTTTGTTCTTATGTTCTGTCAGGATTCATGATCTACGTGATTATATGTTATAAATTAAAGTGATAATCTGATTTGGCATGGTTAGGAGTTTTTAAAAGTGATTGAATTGGAATCCTTGATTGAAAACTGGAATGGAAGTTAGTTCATATGATTGAAATGGTATCAGCTAGGGTTTATGAAGCCAATCAAGGAATTTTTCGAGCCTAATTTGATTTAAAACACTTTGATATATTGATTCTTGAATTTGGATGAGTTATTCGTCAAAAGGGAGGGATTGTAATTGAAAGGGGTTTGATTTACCTTAAGTTTAGGGATTGGTTGACTTATACTAGGAAAGAGTACCAAAGTGGATCCTTTTTACTTTGGGAAACAATATTTCTTTGCCTATTTTGTTACTACCCGTTAGAATTAATTCCCTCACCCTCACATCTATTTAAACCATGCCTTATTCTACATTGCGCACACAGTTTTACACATTCACACACTGAACCATAAAACATACTGCAAACCCCTGTCTCTCTGTCTTTTCTGGACAAAATCTTATTCTTTTACTGAAGAAAAGAGAGGCTTTCACTCCACTGGTGTAAGTTCTCTCCCTGCTTCACCTTCACTGCCTAATATTGCTACTTGTCCTGTTAAAGCTAAGGTAATCAGCCTCTCGTAACCTATATGAACATTTGAATGCGTGGTCCTCTGGTCTTGTGCAGGTGTGCTATTTGTCGGGGCCCTTCTTTGGCCATTAACAATCGTCTACAGCTTTCCTTTGAGATGGTTCTAGCAACCATACTCTGGTTTATCTTGTGCAGGGACTCTAGATGTTGAAAAGAGGTATAAAGAGCCTCCTAGGATTGACTAATCACATGCAGGAAAGGAGCACAATATGCTCATATGTTGGGCTAATATAATGACCCATTTTGTCGATATTTGACATTGCCTTTAGTCTAATTCTATGGTCTCATTGTCATATAGACTTCCCCTTTCTATTATGTATTTGTCAGGACTTCCTGTGTGTAAATTGTCCTAAAACAGGTCTCATTGCAAAAGCTATGAGTTTGGCTATCCAGGGGCCTTTCCTTAACCCTCTCCTCTATGTTTTTGCATCATTACCATGTTAAAATAGGGATTTGTATGCTAAAATTGAAGTCTGGCCGTTGATAATACTTCTTCGTTTAAGTAACAACATGAAAATCAGCATGATGATAGTATATGCTGGCTTAAATCTCAGGTTACATTGTTTAAAGTGAGATATTCTATGCGAAATTAGGAAATTCTTACAATAGGGGCTAAACGTGTAATGCTTCCCTAATCTGCAGCTGTTTTTCATAAAGTGAAACTGGCCCTCTTTGCATAAACAATTCGGGTCCAAAACTGATTTTAAAACTTGGCCCTTTATGTGTTTACTAATTTTTATCAAGCTTTAATCTTCTATACGCTAATCTAATAGTGTATAGGCGAGTATAAGTCTTGGGGTTAAATATACAAATTATTATAAGTGTTTTCTAAAGTCATTATCACGTAATCATGTATTTGCATGTCTATATATACATATATACTTACGTGCGACTGCCCCTTCAGTGCATTTGTGTGCTTCGTATTCCCCATTTAAAAAAAAAAAAACAGCCTAAGCACTTATGTTTTCAAAACTGACCCAAAAAAAAAGCCATTAAGGTTAGGGCTCGACAATTAATGTCAAGTCATACCGACCCGGAATGGCTAATATTTTTTTTTACAAAACAACCACAATTTGATTATGTGCCAAAATCAAAACCATTTTTCAAAATTTGATCGTTTGTTAGCCCAAATATATAATTTGCATAGATAAATTGTTTTAAAATACTTTCTTACAGTTCTAACCCAGTATTTCAATGTCTTATAAAATTTGTGGCCAAACGTGCGATTAGGTATAGGGCTTAGGCCGTTTATACAAAACTTGGAAGCCCAATACCACTGTTTTGCACAAGTAGACTCAATGGCGTGACTGATTGTGATTTTAACCTTCAAGTTAGTAATATAATTTGTAGATATGATCAATATTTATCTATGACCTGTTAGACATTACAAAAGTAATAGCTCGGGGCTCGGGCGGGAACCACTTTTTGTGGGACTTCGGGAAGTGCCTAACACCTTCTTCCCCGAGTCACTTGGACTTTTTATCCTCGAATCTCTTGAAATGTGCTTTTTAAACAAGACCCAACCTTAGACATTTAGGTGGCCTAATACACTTTAGAAAACTTATATTAGGTGGCGACTCCAATTTCAAAACTCAACCGAGTTATCTAGTCAAATCCGAACCTTGACTCGCTCCGAGTTGGGTAAGAAGGTGGGTATGACAAAACTTGCTCAGTTTTTCTTTAGTAGAAGTGTTTAAATCCCAAGAGTTTGGGTCGCGGTTTTTTATCCCTAGAGCAAGGATTTTTCCACATCAAAATTTCTGTGTTATTTACGTTTCCGCACTTAGTTTCAGTTTCAGAGATATGTGGAACTTCCAAGGAACCTAGTTCGTTGTGAGTTAAGCAATTAAGAAGAATGCAAATTTTAGGCATCGAAAATTGGGTAAGAACACTATTCACTCCCATCTAGTGTGTTACTAGGTGCACCAAGTGCAACATACCATCACATGATTCTGCAAATTATATTTGAAATGCTTCGAAAGAATTCTTTTTATTAAACATTTTGCAACAAATCTAACCAAGATCTGTTGATTATTTTATTTGATGGAGAAGAAGAGATACAGTGAGGGGATGGGAGAGGATACTCACAGTTCTAAGGATGTCCATGTAGCAGCAGGTCATACAATACGGATATACCTACATGATAGAGTCAATTAGCTTATTACTATGATACTGTAATCCTAAACAATAAGACCTGAAGCAAATAGAACAAAAAAAATTCAAAGGAAAATAGGTGAGAGAAAAGCTACAACTAGAATATTAGATAGTAAGAACAGTTCATACACGCAATTCAACAAATATATGTACCATACAGTAAATCAGAATTAACAATGCTCCTTGAGTCGAGACAAACCAAATTAAAATCGGTACAAGGCAATAGTGGCAGCTTAGTTGCATGGCGAAATCAAGGAGTGAAGTGTAGTACCAGTCTAAAGACGAGTGGCTTTGGCCTTTGGGTGGTGGTGGAGGAAGAAATAGGAGGGGAAGAGGGTGAGGTGGCATGTCACGTGTCATCCACCTCACTCAAATGGCAGGCCATGTAGGATTTTAATGGCCATGGTTGAATTCCATCTAAATGAGGGGTGTTTGTGCTTACTTTGCTAATGATAGGGGCAAATTCGATCGGATAGTTCAACGACGGGTAATATAGACAATTTACGCTAGTAAAGGGGCAAATTTGGCCCTTTTCCGTTAATAATATGCTTTACCTTTCTCTTGTAAACATACTTTTTCCTCTACTATTACCTTTTTTTTTGTAAAAAATATTCTACCTCTATATATATATATATATATATATCTGTGTGTGTGTGTGTGTGTGTGTGTGTCCTTATTGGTTAAGGGTTGCATCTTAGGACTCTGATTGGTGTGACGACAGTCTTAAAAGCTCCGTAAGGTCCATTTGGACCTGTCTATAAAATTTGAGCTGATTCGGACCTCGTTTGGTATGTTTTTTGAGAAGGTTTCTGTTTCAGTTGTCAGTGAACTTAAAAGAGATTTTCGAGCTAGATTCGAAATGAGATTCGATTTGAAATAGATTCGTATGGTTAGTTGTGACCTGAGTTTTTTTCAAAAGTAAATTCCGAGGTTGTTTGGACAATTTTGCTAAAATCTCAAAAGTTAAGAAATCGATCTCTTTATGTGGGAGCTGTTTCTTAAGTTCTAGAGATCCGATTGAAGTTCTATCTATGTGAGCATATCAGAAAAGCCTTGTATGACGTGTTTATCAAATTTGGGCTTATTTAGAGCCTTTTAGGGTCCCGTTTGGACCCAAATCCAAGACCTACAGCTGCTGGTGCAAAAATCTGCACTGTAAGCAGCTTCACAGGCAGGTTAATGGGTAATATTGAGATGCAGCTTTATTCAAATCTACTAAGAGCTAAGGGAAGATATTTATATTGAATTAAAGTCCCATGTGTCTAGTTTTTAATGCAACAAACCATTTGTCAATACGACATCGGAGTATAGAGATACAAGTGTCCGAAGTCGGTTAGTTCAAGATGTCAAGCAGGCAACTTACCCACCTACTTGGAGAAGTGAGGCGGTTAAGGATTATCATTTATATTTAAGTGTTTTCTTGCTTTCATTAAGATATTTTTCGAATAGAGCATACCTCCAAGCACCTATAAACCCTTTCTAAGCATATCCCAAAAGTTCATACAGAAACCAAGGCTAAACCTCCTAAGCTATTCACTAAAATTATTGTAGAAGTGAAGGATAGTACCTGTATGGTGTTGTATTAAAGTTAAGGGTTGTCGTAAGCTAAAAGAAGCTTTGATTTCGAGTTGTGACTGGTACCTAAGGTAAGTAAATCATCATCTTCCTTTTTTTTTTAATAATATCTTGGTATTATATAAGGTAAATGATGGGAATAAACATGAACTAGTGACGTTGCTATTTGAAAATTGTTAAGTTTAGGGGTTGTTTGCATGCTATTTTTGAATTATATGGGGCTTGATCCTTTGATGTAAATACTTTTAATCATGTAAGTAATTTTAACATAAGGTAAGAAGTCTATAAGGGATGATATGGTGTATACGGATTCCAATCTGAGCTTGCCGCTCATCGTGAAATAGTTGTGGATTGTTGTTGTTAGATGGTGTCTTGTTATTGATACTTATATGTTGCTGGATTGCTCTAGTTGTTGTTGTTATATGGTACTAAAGGAGGCCCTCGTTACAGGGGAGATGTTGCCCGAATTTACGTAAATGAGCTGCTAAGCATAAGTTACGGACTTGATCTTTACTTAGAACTGATTATGAGTCTCCTTATGCTATTGTAGATTAAGTTTAGTTGTTTGAAGAGTTGCTTGGAAGGTATTAAGTACTCAACATGGTTAAGGTAAGTGGTTTATTCTATTCCTTTGATGGCCTTCGGCCTTATGGAACTTCTACTCACGTGTTCTTGCGTGTGAACCTGCCGTTAGGTGTACTTACTATGCCATAGCTTGTTTATTTCTTGATTTTGTTATTTATTGGATTATATTTCGTTAGATGTAGTATCTAGTTAAGTACCAAGGTATTCTGAGGCTATCGTAAATATTAATTGTTAAGCTTAAGGCTTGATTATGGTGAGGATAGAAGTTATGGTGAGCTTATGGAAATGATGTTGAACCCCGGAAAAAATCAACCCCTAAAGGGCTAAATTCGGGAATATCAACTGAATGGACTAACTCTTTTGGAGTTCTTGGAGTCGCCACCCAATTTAAGGAAAAAAGGGAACCTAATTAAGCAAATGCGTGCAAAACTCCATTTTTATAAAAATACGGTCTTTCAGAGATTCTAAGTAAGAGGTTTCATTAATTTCGAAAGAAGGTTTTCAAGGCACTTTCGAAATTCCGTTAACAACGGTTAATCCGACAGGTTTCCAATTAATTTACAAGTGAAATGTAAAAGAATTATCTAATAATAGCAATAATAATAACAATTAATTGAATAAAAGCTTATTTGTAAAAACTATTTTTTACTTGCACGCATTTGCTAAAATGGCCCCAATTTGCATTAAAATAAATGACAACTCCATAATAAAGGATAATGAAAATAAAAGTAAAGCAATATACAAACAATCATATATTATTAATAAATGAAATATTCTATAAATTATTTACATAAATATCCTAAATAAAAGGAAGACAAGAGTTAAAAAAAAAAAGAACCCGGAAAGTAGCTAGGAGCCTAAGACAACATCGCGAATAAACAATGCCATCCTATACTTTGATGTCTACATATGCAACATATTGGTATAGCGGCTAATCCAAAGCCTCCAATTGACTTGAAGATCCATAACTCAAACTCCCAATGTATATGCAGCCAAAGGATGAAACAAAAAGATAGAATTAATAAGAGTGCTCTGATAAGAATAGAATAGCTAAAACAGGAAAGGAACTTTGACAATTAATAGTTGGGTATAGTGAATGAAATTCACTCCTATTATTAACAGAAACAAATAAATAGCCCAGAATACAAGCTCATAGCTTCAGGTTTAGACAAGGCAAATATGCCATGAGTCTAGGTCATTCATTGCACAGGCATCTCAAACTTATTAACAATAGACTTCAAACTTTATCATGTATGAACATCCTAAAATCTTGTGCTAAGCTGCTAACAAAGGAGCCATGAGTTACATTACCAGGTTGTGACAATCTTTGCATTACAATATCAATCCAACAAGAACATAACAGATCCGAACATACAGAGACCTTGATACTTTTAATAGAAGGTAAATCGGCTAAATAGGATCAACTATAATTTGTACCGTTTACTACACAAAGAGTAATGCGACTCAAAAAGTACACTTATACCCAATAACAAAGTACAAAAAAATATGAATTCTTGATCTATATATAGGAAATTATATCAAAGATAACACTTACCGTACTAACTTTAAAATGACTTTGACGTAAACTTTATTCTAACAAAGGGACTACTTAAAACTTTGGCAAAAGAGCATGAGGGACAACTTTGAAAACTGTGAAAAGAAATGGTCTGGAAGAAGTGAAAACATAGCTCAGCAATTCAGACCATCGACTCATGGATTAAAGACTTGATAATGAACAACTTTTGGACAGTCAGATAAACATTTCCTTGGTTCACGAAAGAATTCTTTCTATTAATTAAAAAAATTAAAACTGATGCTTCTACTAAAGTCATGAATTAGAATTGAGTAATTTTGAATCTGAACTTCAACTAAGACCAAGCTAAAATTTAGAGAATAAGAACGCCAGACCTGGGCTTGATTTAATTAACACAAGGAATAAAGATTCAGCCTACGAAAAATTCAGATTATACTATTTCACAAAATGCAACTTTTAAGTAAGACATTCCTTTCCTCTACTTATTTTCATAATAAAGATTCATTCTTTAACATAAATGAAAGCTAATTCTTTACTTTAAGCTGGGTGAAACAACTAATGCGCCAAGCAAACTGTATAAACCCTACCATTTAACCATGCAGAAACCAAACTAAAGACCCAAACATATGCAAATCCCCTCACTATCAGCTCTTTTCTTAACAACCACACGCACATTAGACCTTCATCATAACCTGCCTGACTAAACTACCTCACATACACCTGCAAACAAACAAATTCAAACTAGGATACACCTGCACAAACTCATACTCACAGACACACACCTGCTCATACAAGCAGACCCTTTAAACTGAACAAGAGCAACCCCCTGAACACTCTGCATACACCTTCAAGAGCACCCTCCAAACCAGACAACCCTTACACTTTAAACACTAACTGTAGCCTTCCTGCCTCCTCTCATAGACTTGCTAAGTAAACTCAACCACCCTACAACCTACAGCTCTTCTAGACTTCAGCAAACACCACCTGACCTCTTCTTACAATCTGCAAACAACTGAAACATCACCCATACCACAGACCTCTCCTATCTACCTGCTACCACAAAACAGATCTCCAAAGCAACTTAAAACACCCCCTAAGCCAACCTGCACACTCTCACATCACCTACAAGACACCCTCAAAGCATGAACTTTTTTCTCCCCACAGAACCAGAATACTACCACTAATAACCTGCATACCACCAGGAACTAAACCTGAACAACCCCCTTTGACCCCTGCTGCATTCTTCTCGATCAACCACACTGACCCCCTCTGAATGACCCAGAATCATTATAAACTGAATTATAAAAGCCCCCTCTATACATTCAGGAAAACGAAGAGGAAACAGACCTAACATTACTAAAATACAAATAAAATCACAACAAAACAATCTATTAACGAGAGAACAGAGGCGGCACCTCAAACCATATGAACTAAATCATACAAAGAGTAATTTAGATTTTAGAGACCTGACTTAAGACTTTCATACCAACAAACGACCTGATTTCAAAACTAAAATAATACCTCAAGGTGATAAAGTTTATAGCTTTATTTCAAACTACACTAAGGATAACTTAAAGACATTCCAAAATACAGTTCAATCTTTCTTAACCAATTCAACAACAAATGCTATTTACTATCTTTTACATAGCACAAAGCTAACAACCCAAATTTAAATTTATCACAACTTATGATGCTTAGGAGCAAACTAAACTTGAACTTAAATGGATCGAAATCAGACCAAAAACTCTACTGACCAGAACAAATACCAAGGCTGAACCTTCAGACTTAAATTCCCATTTAGCAGTGTAAGCATGTCAACAGATCACATTTTAAGTAAAGAACAAAGAACAAATCAATATGAATGAGTCAAGGCCGGGGTTTTACCTGCTGCAGTGCAATGAACTAGGGAGTGGGATCTGAATACGCGCACTCTACACAAAGCGATGCGACGACTCGATTGGCAAAGCGACGACAAAAATCCTCTTACAAGAATCAGGAAACTACCTAATATTAACTGAGATTTTTATTTTAAATGTGCTAGTGTTTTTTTAGCTGCTTCTACTCCCTCTCTCTATCTTCCTCGGCCGCCTTGAAACTCCTCTAAGAATGGTATTTATAGGAGACCATTAGGGTTCTTTGGAATTCTATTTTTGTCTTCAAATTGGACCGAAAATCACCCTAACGGCTATGAATGGATAAGATTTATACCAAAAAGACCGTGCTGGAGCTTCCCCATTCGCTCTTTGTACGGAGAAGAAGAGAGTCGACGATTGGGTCGGGTTTTCGGGTCAGGGTTTGTGTAAAACAGGTTGGGAACAAATTGGGGCTTCTCCTCTTTGAAAAGAAAAAGGGGATTACAAGTTATTTAAGGGTCTTGCACGGGTAGGCCAGATTTAGGGCCTTGCATTGCGAATTTGGCTTCTCTTGTGCAAATTCAAGTTCTTCTTTTCTCAATTGCAAAATTAACTCAATTTTTATTCTTTTTATAACAAATCATTATTTTTAAAATAAATCGGGACAAAATTAGGTGTCAACAGCTGCCCTCTTTACCCAAAAAAGATGAAAGAGTTTTCAGGGTAAAGAAGTTGACGGTAAAACTAATTTTGTCACGGATAAAGCTAAAGACTTTTGACTCCAAGGACCAAAAGGGGAGGCTTATGGCCGAACTCCGGTCTCCGATTTGCCTACATATCTCAGGCTGAAAGAGAATCAGGCCATATGTAGTTCGACGCGATTCGAGAAAGGAAAACGAGATAACACTGACTATCTTGTATTCAACCTCGAACTTCGGAAAGGCAGACACAAAAGCTGGCACAAGAAAGGGGTTGACACAAGGTAGACCTCTAGGATTGACAACTTGTTCGAGTGCGATTCTTCAGATCCTCATTGACGAGTCTAGCTCATATCAACAATTACCCCAGTTCACTGCTAAGAAAAAGTTCCACGTTGTGCTCCAAATGCTGCTGCGGTCTTGTTAAAATTCTGCAAAAATCTTGACAAACGGTAAGCGAGTAACTGCAAGTAAAGCTTAATAAATAGAGTAAAATGACAATAAAACTTGCAGATGTTGGTTGCAATATCAATGATAAACTTGTCCCCAATCAACTAGTGAAGAAATCCGACTTTGTGAGGCAAGATGACTTCAGGGCTATTGGTAGACTGGAAACAAAACAATAAAGGACTTCAATCCATAGAAACATAAAATAGACTTAAATAAAATATAAGGATAAAAATGTCGCCTTTCGGCAATGACCCATGATCGAGCCTCCAGTTGTCTACGGCAGGTTACATAACAATAGCGCCTTCGATTTGCTACGATAGGTTTCATAAAAAGGCCTCCAATTGTTTATGTTAGGCTTCAAATGATAATGACGTCTTCGATTGTTTACGATAGACTTAATAATGAGGCCCCCGATTGTTTACGGTAGGCTCCATAACAATAGCGCCTTCGATTTTCTACGATAGGCTTCATAAAAAGGCCTCCAATTGTTTATGGGAGGCTTTAAATGATAATGATGTCTTCGATTGTTTACGATAGACTTCATAATGAGGCCTCCGATTGTATAGACTTCATAATGAGGCCCCCGATTGTTTACGGTAGGCTCCATAACAATAGCACCTTCGATTGTCTACGATAGGCTTCATAAAAAGGCCTCCAATTGTTTATGGGAAGCTTTAAATGATAATGACGTCTTCGATTGTTTACGATAGACTTCATAATGAGGCTCCCGATTGTTTACGGTAGGCTCCATAACAATAGCACCTTCGATTGTCTACGATAGGCTTCATAAAAAGGCCTCCAATTGTTTATGGAAGGCTTTAAATGATAATGGGGTCTTCGATTGTTTATGATAGACTTCATAATGAGGCTCCCGATAGTTTGCGGTAGGCTCCATAACAATAGCGCCTTCGATTATCTATGATAGGCTTCATAAAAGGCCTCCAATTGTTTATGGTAGGATTCAATGATAATGTCTTTGATTGTATGCGATAGACTTGATAAAGAACCACGCCTCTGATTGTCTATGGTAGACTTGGTAAATGGGATGCCTCCGATTGTTTACGGTAGACTTCATACAAAAACAACGTCTTCGATTGTATACGATAGACTTCATAAAGGATGCCTTTGATTGTCTACGATAGGCTTTAATAATGTGGCCTTCGATTGTCTACGATAGGCTTCATAAAAGGATGTCTCCGATTGTCTACGGCAGACCCCCAAAATAACATCTCCGATTGTATACAGTAGACTTCATAAATAAACGTCTTCGATTGTATACGATAGACTGGATAATAAAACAATCATAATAAAATTGTTGAGATAATGCAACCGATTGTATACGATAAATCCTATATAAAAGGTCATTGGAATAAAACCACTAATTATATATGATTGATCCAATATAAGAAAGCTATTGGAAAAATAATATAAGAAGGTCATTGGAATAATACCACCGATTGTGTACGATGATTCCAATATTGAAAGTCATTGGAATAATACCACCGATTGTGTACGATGATTCCAATATAAGAAGCCCATTAGAATAATTCTATCGATTGAACACGATAGATCTAAAGTAGAAAGCCCTTGAAATAATACCATTGTTTGTGTACGATGGATCCAATATAAAAGTCATTGGAACAAAACCACCAATTGTATATGATTGATCCAATATAAGAAAGCCATTGGAATAATACCGTTGATTTGTGTATGATGATTCCAATATAAGAAGGTCATTAGAATAATACCACCGATTGTGTACGGTAGATCCAAAATAAAAGGCCATTGAAATAATACCATCGATTGTGTACGATGGATCCAACATAAAAAGCCATTAGAATAATACCACCGATTGTGTACGATGAATCCAATATTGAAAGTCATGGTCTTCGATAATAGCATCCTTGATGGTTTGCGGTACCAATACTACTTCGATCAATAGTCTATGATAAAGTTTGGCAACAATTTTGCCAAAATAATATCTCCGGTTGTCAACGGTAAATAATGACAATAAAGTGACATCTTCGGTTGTCACCAATAGACTTGATGTTGGTACTTGTAAAATAAATGGTAGAATAGCCGGCAAAATAAAGTTTTCATTAAATTCATATGGACAAGAAAATGTCAAAGATAAAGGAGATATAAAGTGAGAGTTTAAGCCGTCCGGCTTATATTTGGTGAAGCCATAAAGAGTTGAGTGTTGTCCTTGAGCAAAACTGGAGTTAATGCTTAATTACCGCAAAGTGTAAAGTAAAGTTGTCAATAAAGCAATAAAGTTTTGATTAAGCAAGGGCAGAAATAGAGGGAGAAATAAAATTATTTCGCATATGCGATGAATCAGATAACGCTTCTAATCTCGGTCGGTTATCTTAGCAACATTGTCCAATATGTATGAAAAATAATCTCTGAGGAATTGATGGTTGCTAGTTTTCCTCATTTTGCTGCTTTGAGAATTCCTGCACTCAAAGAAAAATCGGCCGTTTTGGTAGGGAGGGGGAGCGTTTGATTCATGCTGACTCGAGCCTTCATCCTGCAACTGCTTCCTTTTTCTCACTCTGCCTAGATTTGTGATCCGTCTTTTGAGACTCGGCCAACGAACTCTGTCGTATTTCAGATTGTGACATATATTTGAACAAATTGAACGTCATTTATCTTTGCAACTCTGCATTATCCCTCAAAATAACTCTCGAAACTTTGCCAACTTATCTTTGTCAAGCAATACGGCTTTTGCAAAATCTGCCCCAGTTATGATCTTTACGCCTTCAACTCGCTTTGCAAAATCTGCCCCAGTTGCTATCTGTCAAATCTTTAACTTGCTTTGCGAAATTTGCCCCAATTTAACTTGCTTTGCGAAATCAGACCGTGCGTAGTTCTGCTAACAATCAAATCGTCCATTGTTTATTTCGCTTTGGATCAAACACTTAACCAACTCGGGAGTCAACACGAATCAAATTCTCTTTGGAGAATAATCAAAACAAAAGAAAAATTCAAAATGTAACTATGTTAGTTTGCATGTCATTTGCAAAAATTGCAAACAATCACGTAGCGCTTTGCATTTTAAATAAGTTGTCACAATAAGTTGTCATGTGACAATCACAATTAGTTGAGCGTAAAATAAAATGCGGGCGCGTCCTACCCTGTAAGGTGACTCTTTGCCAGAGGTAGGCCTAAGACGTCAAATCAGTGCTAACAAAAAATAGTCCAAACCAGTTTTGAGTCAATCGCAGTTAGAGCAAATCATCCGAAATCTGTCACTTTCTGAGCTATAAAGCAAATAAGACATAGACTCTAAACTTGATTATGCTCTAAACTTGGCCAGGACTGAGGATTCGTTATCACATAACACATAATATGCAGGTCGTTGGGTTTTAAGAATTCGTCGACGTAAAAGCAGTTTCCTAACTATGGAGCCGGTGCCAAGGACCGGTCCAGACTAAGGTGTAAATGCATGCATGCTCCTAAAAGCTCCGTCTAAGAGTGGGTTAACGGTTGAGGCTAACAGGTGAGTGGCAAGCGGCCTCGCAGTCGAATTACTCCCAAGACAACCGCCGGTGTACCAACTCGTCAAAAGGGTTCTTTAGTGGAAGAAGGTGCGGGTGCGCATGGGCGCACCTCGCGGATATTTGAGTGAGAATACAAGAGGTTCCCAGGAGTGGGGGAAATATGAACGGAATGCCAGTTTATATATGTGCACAAATAAGGGTGTAGTGACATGCTTTTCGTGGCACACAAACAAACAGATATAATAAAGCAAAATAATTTAAGCATTCTAGTTGCAAATAATTGGAAAAATTTATGGTCAAAACCTTTATTGCTCCCCAGCGGAGTCGCCATGCTATTGAACGCCCAAAAAAATCAACCCCAAAAGGGCTTTATTCAGGAATATCAACTGAATGGACTAACTCTTTTGGAGTTTTTGGAGTCGCCACCCAATTTAAGGAAAACAGAGAACCTAATTAAGAAAATGCGTGCAAAACTCTATTTTTATAAAAATACGGTCTTTCAGAGATTCTAAGTAAGAGGTTTTATTAATTTCGAAAGAAGGTTTTCAAGGCACTTTCGAAATTCCGTTAACAACGGTTAATCCGACAGATTTCCAATTAATTTACAAGTGTATTTTGTAAAAGAATTATCTAATAATAGCAATAATAATAACAATCAATTGAATAAAAGCTTATTTGTAAAAAATATTTTTTACTTGCACACATTTGCTAAAATGGCCCCAATTTGCATTAAAATAAAGGATAATGAACATAAAAGTAAAGCAATATACAAACAATCCAATATTATTAATAAATGAAATATTCTACAAATTATTTACATAAATATGCTAAAGAAAAAGAAGACAAAAGTAAAAAAAAAAAAAACCCAGAAAGTAGCTAGGAGTCTAAGAAAACATCACGAATAAACAATGCCATCCTATACTTGATGTCTACATATACAGCATATTGGTATAACGGCTGATCCAAAGCCTCCAATTGTGAAATGACCTCAGTTAGTCATTTCGGAAGTTAGGACTCCGATTGGCATGTCGATAATTTTAAAATATTCGTAATGTCCATTAGGACTTGTCTGTAAAATTTGATCTAAATCAGACCTCGTTTGGTAGGCATCGGAAGAAGGTTTCAGTTTTTATTGGCGATAAATATTAAAAAGAGATTTTCAAGCTCGGTTTTTGCCGAATGAGCTCCGATTCAAAATCCGAAAGTGCCGTTAGGTTCGTATGATTATTTGTGATTTTTGTAAATTTTCGAAAGTAAATTTCGATGTTGTTCGGCTAGTTTCCGCTAAAATGCCGAAAGTTAAATAATTTGACTTCTTTTCTATTTAAATTCGCATCTTGAGTTTCGTGAGTCCAATTTGAGATCCGCCTTTGCGAGTATGTTACATATATTTTTTATAACTCGTATGCAAAAGTTGGAATTATTTCAAATATCATAGGATACCCTTTTAATTTTCGTCGCGAAAAAAAAGACAAAAGACAAAAAAAAAAAGAAGACAAAAAAGGAGAAATGTATGGCGGTTTAAAGGTGAGCTTATATGCTCATCTAAGCTCACTTTTACAGAAACAATAGAAAACAAAACATTGAACAGAGAAAAGAGAATGACGCAGTAGAGGGAAAAAATGCCAGAAAATGACAAAAGAGCCGGGAAAATAGTAGAAGTTTTACCCCGAAACATTCAGGTAATGATCCTAATATATCATTTGAGTTTATTACGTGTGTTTGAGTATATTTTTACGGTAAAAATAGGGATATTAGACATCGCCCTAATGACGTAAATTGATAGTTTACAGGGTCAAATGGACCCCGATAATGAAATTGATTATATATTCGTACTCAGTAAGTTATGGGCAACATATAAATGTAATTTATTTAGGGTTTGGTTATGTGACCTTAAACCCTGTACATAGGCCTGGCATGCATATTGCGTATGCGAATAGGGTATCAGGTTCCTACCTGGATTGCCCTAAGATGTGAGGAATGAAGCCTTTAGCCTAATGTGATATATTTTTCTGCTTATTGATCACAGTGGGATCGTTTGGCAATGAATTCAAAGAATAACGCGGTCGTGGTCGCAATGCTAACTTTTGAGAGAGGTAAGTGTTTATATCCATTTCTTTGGTAGAGACTAAGACAGTGTCTAGTAGAGTCTCGCTGATGGGTACGTAGACGTCCGTACTTATCTACGAGAGGATATGATGGCATTTAGGAAGTTTCACTTCCTTCATTTCTGATCGTGCATCGGTTTAGGATGCAAAAGTATTTTCTTTAATTCCTTTGTGGTAATTGTGAACCTTCGTGCGACAAATCGGCAAACTGTACGAGTTCAAGATGAGGCAGTCTAGCCTGGGGCTAGCACTGACGAAGCCCCGAGAGTTTTTGATCGGCTGACGATCTAGTTACGGATGTACGGGCTCGTGATGAGCAAGAGAGTAGGGCCTTGTGGTTTCCTTGGCTCTCTACGATGCTTTACGAGAATCTTGGCGACGCAGATACCGCAAAAACCTATTATTCGCTGGGCAGCCTATCAGGTTGCCGCATGTGCAGACGCTCGATCTCAGGGAGCTCCTTTCTGGTTCTTAATATTGCTGCAGTAAATTATATTCCGGAAGTAGTATGTGTTGTACCTCTAATTGTTCTGGCTGGTTAGCCAGCCGAGGTATCAGTTCGGTCCGAGTGTCGAAAGAGGTTGCATTATTTTACGCGGTTGAACCTTCCGATAATCTTAAGCAATGCATCAGATAAACCTCGTGATTCTTTTTAAAATAAAATGATGTCAGCATATCCTTCAGGCTCTTGTTATATCGAGCGGTATGGTGTCGATTATTCTGTTTTCTAGTTTCAGAGCTCTAGTGTTGTATTGGTGGACTGCTCTTTATTAGCCAACTTTGTTCAATTTTTCTTCTAGATTCGTGGAAAGTTCCTTTCGAGTAGCGAGCGAGATGAAAAGTATTTCCAGTTTGAGTGGATTGGACAGGGTAGCCTGTCGGTTAGCCTGTTGGTGTTTCAAAATATGAGATTGAATTCTATAGAATGACTGAATATGCATTAGAACTAGTCCATGAGCCTTTCGAGAGATTCAAAGATTTATTGATGACCTTTCTTTTTCCTTGAGATCCCAGGTGACTCGAGAGATTGAGGTCGAGATTTCAGTTGATGTTGTTATTAATATTGCTCAGAGGTACGAGGCATACCATAAGTTAGAGCGGGAGAGCAAGAGATCCCGTGGCCATAGTGGGTAACCATGGTACCTCATTTGGAGGTAAGAGTTCTGATTATTTTGGGAGGTCACCTTCCAGGTTATCTCAGCTTGTAGAGCGCGATTCTCAGAGTGCACGGGTAGTTCATCAAGATTAGACTTAGCTTTCTCTTTGTAGCTATCAACAATCTGTCCAGCTCCTATAGTCAGTGAAAAGGTGTTATCATTGTCGTGAGTCTGATTATCCTTTGAGGAGTTTTCCTGTTATCATTGTCGTGAGTCTGGCTATTCTGTGAGGATTTTTCCTTATTCTGATAAGTTAGCAGCCGTCCTTTCTCTTGTCATCAGGTACCTGCACAGTCGCAGGGAATTTCATTTAGATCTTAATCAAGTAGAGATATGCCACCATGCAGTAGAGGTTGAGAGTGTGGTGGCAGTGGTTCTCCAGAAAGTGATTGTCAGGGTAGTGGCTCAGCTCAGCGGTAGAGGCAGTTCTATGAATTGCTTGTCTGGCGGGATGCTGAGGCATCCGATGTAGTAGACCCGTGTGTTTCTTCTTCCCTTATCTGTAAGTAAGATTTATCTTTCCGATCGGTCTGGAAATGGTGTGTCTTATCATGTTTCGACGGTTTCCTCGGATATTGTCGTAATTAAGAATCGGTTGCGGTAGAGGGGTGAGTTTCTGATACGATTTATTCCTGGAATTTATGAGACCCTACTAGTTTATCTGATCTAAATATGAGAGATTTGACGGTGAGTATTGTTATTGCCCGCTTGGCATCCTGTTATGCCACCTTGTGTTATTATGTCAAGTCATTTTACCTCTGTCATCGGAAATCAGTATTGGTAGGATGATAGGATTCTTATTCATCACAATCAGAAAGTGTCGTTGTTTCTTCCGGTGTAAAGTGGCTAGTAAGTAATGCTCGATCTATGTGTCTCCTCTTGGTTCGAGATTCTAGTAGAGTCATGTTATTCTATGAGCTTGTCTTAGTTATAAAAGGGTTATGGTAAATTGTTAGAATTTCCTTCTTATTGGAAGGTTAAAATTGGTATGGATGTTTTCCATAAAGCTTATTTAATGTCTATCTCTTCAATTGCGATTTTTTGGCTCGCCTGACGTGGAAGTAGTCTAGCTTTGGTAGTCAAGCAAATAAGAAGATGAACTTCCTGAAGCTCTAATTATTTCTATCCTCGATCTATTTCCATTTCTTCTTCGTCCGGCACTAGTGAGCGTGGGCAATTGGTAGCCTCTTGTGGCGTTCCCTATGTTGAGCCAGAGTACGTGTTATTGTGGCCGGGTAAGCATATTATTGTTTTGGTCCAGTTGTCTCATCTTGTTATCCGTTTAACATGTTTATGTTATCAGTTTTTCTGGGTATCCATTCCCATGTATAGTATAGTGTTGGTTCTGTTTTTGCGGATCATCCAGTTTCAGGGGAAACTCTGCCGAAATTTTATATAGAAGTACCATCCATCAGGCGGTGGTGTTTATGGCAAAGGTATGGAGTTGTGAACTCGAGAGTTGCAGCTGTTTGGCAACTCGAAAGGGTAGTTGGTAGCTTAGGTCTGCCTACGTTCAGCTTTTAGCTAAATCTTCTTTAGTCCAGCAGACGGTGCGAGGATGGTTATTCCTATTCAAATGGCTGTATGAGTTTGTGCTTTAAGTGGAGGAGTCTTCCTCCAAATACTGAATGGTAATATTAAACCTCTGAGGTGTTGATACCACTTTTCTCACGACCCTAAAGTAAGGCCACGACAGAAACCTACAATGAGTGTCGATCATTGCTAAACCCACTAATAATCTATTAATGCTCGAGATAAGCTGGAAACCTTATCATATATACGTACCTATCTGCTGAAAGTATAAAGTCTTGAAAGATGACACGACTTTAACTTGCTGGCAATTAGAATATTGAGCCATAAATTCTGCTATGTCTCTTTTATATCTACTTTTTCAAGTCATAATAATTCCAATTCAATACAATACCCTGAGGTAGATGTTCAGTATGAAGATCATTCTTGGTCTACATAATACTATCCAGTAGTAGTTATATGATCCTTATCCTTATACAATAGACCCTGTTCAGATGAATCTTTGACATACATTAGGATATGAGTAACTACATTCCCATAAGGAACTTGCGGAACAACACTAAAGTCAACTGAGATGTTGCATAGTGCATTCGTAAAAATAATATAGCTTGCATCAGATCTTCTATAATGTGTAGTGATAAGGTACTTCAAAAGCTTCCCCTAGCGTATCAAGCGTGAGCTAATTCTTAGTTCCATCGACCTGTTCTATATCGAAAGGAATATCGAAGAGGTGATTTGCTGGCGGAATCATGTTAACCCATTCAAAGTTTCGTGTATCTTTGTTTCAAAAATATAAAACTCCTCTCTCATAATTGAGAAAAGGTCGGCTTAGTCCGAATAAGTTGGGCAATGATGTTATCATATTATCCAAATATATTTTATCCAAGAGTTTGATGTGCGTGTTATAACTCTGATTCTGTAATTATGAGATAATGTCCGTGGAGTAGTTTATGAAGGTTGTGCAAGTTCTCTTGTTATCTGCGTAAATCTTGCTTTAGGTTTAGGCTCGTTCGAGGACGAACGAGAGTTTAAGTGGAGGAGAATGAAACGACCTCGGTCAGTCGTTTCGGAAGTTAGGACTCCGATTGGCATGTCGATAATTTTAAAATATTCATAATCTCCATTAGGACTTGTCTGTAAAATTTGATCTAAATCAGACCTCGTTTGGTAGGCATCGGAAGAAGGTTTTAGTTTTTATTGGCGATAAATATTAAAAAGAGATTTTCAAGCTCAGTTTTTGCCGAATGAGCTCCGATTCGAAATCCAAAAGTGCCGTTAGGGTCGTATGATTATTTGTGATTTTTTAAAACTTTCAAAAGTAAATTTCGATGTTGTTCGGCTAGTTTTCCGCTAAAATGCCGAAAGTTAAATAATTTGACTTCTTTTCTATTTAAATTCACATCTTGAGTTTCGGGAGTCCAATTTGAGATCCGCCTTCGCGAGTATCTTACATATATTTTTTATAACTCGTATACAAAAGTTGGAATTATTTTGAATATCATAGGATACCGTTTTAATTTTCGTCGCGAAAAAAAGAGACAAAAGACAAAAACAAAAAAAGAAAAAGACAAAAAAGGAGAAATGTATGGCGGTTTAAAGGTGAGCTTATATGCTCATCTAAGCTTACTTTTACAGAAACAATAGAAAACGAAACATTGAACAGAGAAAAGAGAATGACGCAGTAGAGGGAAAAAATGCCAGAAAATGACAAAAGAGCCGGGAAAATAGTAGAAGTTTTAACCTGAAACATTCAGGTAATGATCCTAATATATCATTTGAGTTTATTACGTGTGTTTGAGTATATTTTTACGGTAAAAATAGGAATATTAGACATCGCCCTAATGACGTAAATTGATAGTTTACAGGGTCAAATGGACCCCGATAATGAAATTGATTATATATTCGTACTCAGTAAGTTATGGGCAACATATAAATGTAATTTATTTAGGGTTTGGTTATGTGACCTTAAACCCTGTACATAGGTCTGGCCTGCGTATTACGTATGCGAATAGGGTATCAGGTTCCTACCTGGATTGCCCTAAGATGTGAGGAATGAAGCCTTTAGCCTAATGTGATATATTTTTCTGCTTATTGATCACAGTGGGATCGTTTGGCAATGAATTCAAAGAATAACGCGGTCGTGGTCGCAATGCTAACTTTTGAGAGAGGTAAGTGTTTATATCCATTTCTTTGGAGGCACTTGGCCTCGTAGATTTTCTACCACGTGTTTCCTTACGTGTTTAGCTGCCGATAGGCGTACTCATTACGCCTTAGCTTTGGATTTACATTGTATATTATATATTATGCCCTGTTGTTGGTATTGCATTAAACATATGAGCATTGCACTCTGGTTTTGAGTATTGCATTTACTTCCTGGTTGGCGATGAGAGTCCCGCGCCGGCGAAGGGTCATTATTACATATACTTCACGGTTGGCGATGAGAGTCCCGCACCGGCGAAGGGTCATTATTGCATATACTTCCCGGTTGGCGATGAGAGTCCCGCACCGGCGAAGGGTCATTATTGCATATACTTCCCGGTTGGCGATGAGAGTCCCGCACCGGTGAAGGGTCATCATTACATATACTTTCTGGTAATCGATGAGAGTCCCGAGCCGGTGAAGGGTCATTATTGCATATATCTCGTGGTAGACGATGAGAGTCCCGCGCCGGAGATAGGTATCAAGAGTATGTGACTGCATTGCATCATGCCGCATTCATCCCATCTCATTGCACCGCATACTGACTATTGTGTGTATTATATTGTGTTTTATGTATGCGGTATGTACACCATGTTGTGGACATATTATAGTTTGCCTATATATTTCTGGCTCGTATTCTAAGTTGCGGGGATCGGGTTGCACGCCGAAACGGTATAAATATATGGATTGGGTTGCACGTCGCAGCGGTATGAATATATGGATCGAGTTACACGCCGCAACAGGATGAATATATGGATCAGGTTGCACGCCACAACAGGATGTATTTCTGATTGTTGATGTGTTCGAGATACCTATATGTTCTGGCTGTATTACGTTTCTGGTTATTGGATAGTTTGCGATTCCATACGTGTTTCTAATTATTATCTGGCTCTGCTTTTTCATAATTTAAATAAGAGAAATCTGGTTTATTTATTTCTTTTCTCCCTGGCTAGCTATCCTATTCTTTGAGGTGGCTAGTCTGCCCCACTTATTGAGTCCTTTTGACTCACCCTTATTTGTTGTTTGTTTCTTGTCTATCTATTTCGTTTCGGCAGGTTCGCTCCAGGATTGAGTTCGCCACGTTGTGAAGGAGCGTAGACGACTTCAGCTGTCAGGGTGAGCAAGCTTTTATTTCAGATGGCCACCAGTTTATTGGTTATCATTTCAGTTGCAGTTTGCTCCCTTCAGGAGGTATTTGTCTTCTTTTGTACTCTTAGATGTCTGGTCTGGATAGCCCTAAACTTAGCATGTTGGGTAGTCAGCTGTAATTTCTGTTGTACAGCTTAGAGGTATCAGTATGTCTGTAAATTTTTTAAAGTCTTGTCCTTATTTATGAATTATTATATTTATTTTCCTAATTTAATTGGTAAGGGTTCGCCCGACGGGTCTAGGGGAAGATGTCGGGTGCCCGCACGGTCTAACCGGATTTTGGGTCGTGTCAAATTGACTTAAAGATCCATAACTCAAACTCCCAATGTATATGCAGCCAAAAGATGAAAAGAAAAGAAAGAATTAATAAGAGTGCTCTGGTAAGAATAGAATAGCCAAAACAGGAAAAGAACTTTGACAATTAATAGCTGGGCATAGTGAATGAACTTCACTCCTATTACTAACAGAAACAAATAAATAGCCCAGAACACAAGCTCATAGCTTCAGGTTTAGACAAGGCAAATATGCCATGAGTCCAGGTCATTCATAACACAGCCATCTCAAACTTATTAACAATAGACTTCAAACTTTATCACTTATGAACATCCTAAAATCTTGTGCTATGCTGCTAACAAAGGAGCCATGAGTTACATTACCAGCTTGTGACAATCTTTGCATTACAATATCAATCCAACAAGAACATAACAGATCCGAACATACAGAGACCTTGATACATTTAATAGAAGGTAAACAGGCTAAATAGGATCAACTATAATTTGTACCGTTTACTACACAAAGAGTAATGCGACTCTAAAAGTACACTTATATCTAGTAACAAAGTACAAAAAAATATGAACACTTGATCTATATATAGGAAATTATATCAAAGATAACACTTACCATACTAACTTTAAAATGACTTTGACGTAAACTTTATTCTAACAAAGGGACTACTTAAAACTTTGGCAAAAGAGCATGAGGGACAACTTTGAAAACTGTGAAAAGAAATGGTCTGGAAGAAGTGAAAACATAGCTCAGCAATTTAGACCATCGACTCATGGATTAAAGACTTGATAATGAAAAATTTTTGGAAAATCACAAAAACATTTCCATGGTTCACGAAAGAATTCTTTCTACTGATTAAAAAAAATTAAAATGGATACTTCTACTGAAGTCATGAATTAGAATTGAGTAATTTTGAATCTGAACTTCAACTAAGACCAAGCTAAAATTTAGAGAATAAGAACGCCAGACCTGGGCTTGATTTCATTAACACAAGGGACAAAGATTCAGCCTACGAAAAATTCAGATTATACTATTTCACAAAATGCAACTTTTAAGTAAGACATTCCTTTCCTCTACTTATTTTCATAACAAAGATTCATTCTTTAACATAAATGAAAGCTAATTCTTTACTTTAAGCTGGGTGAAACAACTAATGCGCCAAGCAAACTGTATAAATCCTACCATTTAACCATGCAGAAACCAAACTAAAGACCCAAACATATGCAAATCCCCTCGCTATCAGCTCTTTTCTTAACAACCACACACACATTAGACCTTCATCATAACCTGCCTGACCAAACCACCTCACATACACCTGCAAACAAACAAGTTCAAACTAGGATACACCTGCACACACTCATGCTCACAGACACACACCTGCTCATACAAGCAGACCCTTTAAACTGAACAAGAGCAACCCCCTGAACACTCTGCATACACCTTCAAGAGCCCCCTCCAAACCACCAGAACTTCTAAAGACAACACTCACACTTTAAACACTAACTGTAGCCTTCCTGCCTCCTCTCATAGACTTGCTAAGTAAACTCAACCACCCTACAACCTGCAGCTCTTCTAGACTTCAGCAAACACCACCTGACCTCTTCTTACAATCTGCAAACAACTGAAACATCACCCCATACCACAGACCTCTCCTATCTACCTGCTACCACAAAACAGATATCCAAAGCAACTTAAAACACTCCCCAAAGCCAACCTGCATACTCTCACATCACCTACAAGACACCCTCAAAGCATGAACTTTTTTCTCCCCATAGAACCAGAATACTACCACTAATAACCTGCATACCACCAGGAACTAAACCTGAACAACCCCCTTTGACCTCTGCTGCATTCTTCTCGATCAACCACACTGAATCCCTCTGAATGACCCAGAATCATTATAAACTGAATTATAAAAGCCCCCTCTATACATTCAGGAAAACCAAGAGGGAACAGACCTAACAGGACTAAAATACAAATATAATTACAACAAAACAATCTATTAACAAGAGAACAAAGGCGGCACCTCAAACCATATGAACTAAATCATACAAAGAGTAATTTAGATTTTAGAGACCTGACTTAAGACTTTCATACCAACAAACGACCTGATTTCAAAACTGAAATAATACCTCAAGGTGATAAAGTTTATAGCTTTAATTCAAACTACACTAAGGATAACTTAAAGACATTCCAAAATACAGTTCAATCTTTCTTAACCAATTCAACAACAAATGATATTTACTATCTTTTACATAGCACAAAGCTAACAACCCAAATTTAAATTTATCACAACTTATGATGCTTAGGAGCAAACTAAACTTGAACTTAAATGGATCAAAATCAGACCAAAAACTCTACTGACCAGAACAAACACCAAGGCCGAACCTTCAGACTTAAATTCCCATTTAACAGTGTAAGCATGTCAAAAGATCACATTTTAAGTAAAAAACAACGAACAAATAAATATGAATGAGTTAAGGCCGAGGTTTTACCTGCTGCAGTGCAATGAACTAGGGCGTGGGATCTGAATACGCGCACTCTACACAAAGCGATGCGACGACTCGAATGGCAAAGCGACGACAAAAATCCTTTAACAAGAATCAGGAAACTACTTAATATTAATTGTGGTTTCCTAGTTTGTAGATTACAAAATTACACCTTACTAGTGTTTAACATAGGTTTTTTTATATTATTTTAAGTAAAATCATGAGCGTATATTATCAACCTGAGCAATGTTGACAATCAAACACAGTGTAATTTCGAATCGTTGATAATATACCCACAAGCCAAAATGATCTATTTATACCCTAGAGCCCAAACCCCAAACCCCAAGCGTGTGGACCCTAGACCCTAAACCCCAAACATCACAATCCCTAAATACCAAATGCGCGTGTGATAATATCCTGAACGGTAAAAATTCTACGCTCAGCTTTTCAATAAGTGTATAATAGACAAAATTAAGATTGATTCGCATCTTCCAGTTAGTTTAGTCTATAAATGCCTAAATGGGGATGGTCGACCTAGTTAATTTTGTTAATGTAATAGCATTTTTCTCTAGTAATTTACTAATTTGTTATTTTATTGGTTTGATTACTGTTAACCATCGTAACTTTTCATGTGTTTCCAAAATTTATCTAATGGACTATACTTGGTAGACAATCAAACTTACAACATAAACTTTAACATGGAGATGAACAATATCAATAGACCGCACCGGTGGATAATCAAAACACAACTGAAACTAATATTACCAACTGAAGTAACATTAAATAATTAAAAGGTCGAGACCATTAAAACACACAAACAACAAAAACCAGACCATTCAAACATAAACAGAAACAAAAAAATGACCACTAAAACATAAACAACAAGTAACAAACAACTAGTTCGGTTCATTGGGTGAACTTGGTGGGGATTCTTCAACCATATCTAGTGGTCGATCTGGTGAAGCCTGTGCATTTGGTGGGGATTCTTTAAGCATATCCAGCGGTGCATTTGGTGAACCTGGTGGACTTGCATCTTCCTCTATGATGTTTTCCTCTGGCGCTGGTGGTGCATGAATTGCATCAAGTCTTGCGTTGATCGCTCTGACCTAATTCTCCCTCGCTTGTGCCTCTGCCCATATTCTGTTTTCAAGTCTCTTCAAATACTCCTACAATTGAGTAACCTCTGACTGGAGAATGGCTAACTCCCAGTAGATATCACGCTTCTTGGATTGTCCGGCCATTTTGGAATCTTCTTTTGATAGTTTAAATGCAGAAGAATTTGTATTGAAAATGGAGTGGAAAAAGCACACAATGTTGAGGGGTTTATATAGAAATAAACTTGAAGAGTTGCAAAGATTAGTGAAGAGACCCAAATTAAATGCAAGGGTCACTTCTTAATTAATGAATACAAAGTAAATAGACACCTTTAATTAGGTCTTTTAGTTTCAAAAATAGAAAAACGGATCTGACATGACAATACTTGCTTTGGGCAGTGCATTACCAACTGCTCTGCCACACTTCACAATGCATATTATCTACCACACAATCTACTTTGCGTATTGCTAAGATACACGTCTATTAATATACGTCATCTATTTTTTGATTGGTTGAAATATTATTTTGTCTTTAGTCTATGCATATTTGGTCTATGCTCGAACAGCTTCCAACTTATACCAACACAATATTTTCGATAGTACAAGTATAAATCCAGCAACTGTCTACTGTCGACCATGTAAAGTAGTTTATAGTTTTATTCCTAGTTGTCCAAAAAAATAAAATTGCCACTACAAATATTTATTTCTGTATCGATAATCAACCTATTTCAGTATGCAATCAATAGCTATAGTTCACAATTTAATAAATTATTTAGTTATCAGCGATCATTTCTGTGCAAGCTTATTTTAAATAGTAGAAAAATTCAATGTCAACTCTTTAACACTTGAACAGATTTAAATAAAATTCCTCAACTACAATTTTTTACCACTCAAACAAGATTAGAATAAAAATATTGTGATCTGTTTAATACTCAAACAAGATTTAAAAAATAATCCTCATCAACTACAATAGTTTAACACTAAAAAAAGATTACTATAAATATATTACAACAAACTTTTAAAGATTGACAAATCAATCTTTGTTCTCATCTTTTTTACTACACTCTTTGTCATGACTCTCCAATACACCCGACATAATTTCTTTGGGATCTTGACCAACTTCTCCATTCAAGTTCGATTTCGATTCGACATGGGATGGAATCTCCACTTCATAAAACTGTTCCTCATCGTCCTCCCCATTTTTCATCAGCAGTTCATTATCACTCACATTGGTGGCATCAAATGCATTGGCATTGGCAGCAGTTGCATTGGCATTGGCAATGGCATCGATATCAACTACCTTGGCATCAACTGCATTGGCATTGGTATCAACTGCATTGGCATTGGTGGCACTGGCATCAACTGCATTGGCACTGGCATCAACTGCATTGGCATTGGCATTGGCATCGGCATCGGCATCAACTGCATTGGCATTGGTGGCATTGATAGTAGCAACCACTTCATCAAATCTATGCTTCTTTCTCAAAATTGTAGTGGTCTTTCCAGCGGTATCACGGTCCATTGCCTTCCTCTTCCTGTGCCTCATCAACCACGCAGAAGGACGGGACAAGTATTTGCATACTGTCCTCTTTGGTTGTTCTGCTAGCGTCTTAGCAACATCAACCAATTTGTCCTCCATTGTTGTCAGCCTATCGAGCACAACATGCAAAAAAGGACTTGTAGCACTGACACCACCACTTGAAAGAGCTGCACCTTCACAAAAAATTCCTGCACGATCTCCACCAACATCTTCATCGCCTCTTGCATCTTCTTCACCATCTACATCTATATCACCTTCACCAGCAGGATTAAGAACAGTCTCCTTAATTGTTGTGGCCCCCTCAAGTTCAGCCCAAAGGGCATCCACCGACCCATTGTCATACCGATTTTAGACTCAACTCGAGGCGAGTCAGGTTTCAGATTTGACTGGGTGAACTTGTTTGAGTTTAAATGTTGGAGTCGCCACCTAATATAATTTCTAAGGCGTATTAGGTCACCTAAATGTCTAAAGCCAAGTTCAATAGGTCAACTAGTCAATTCCAAAGATTCTATATGGGTAAGAAGTCCAAATGACTCGAGGAAGAAGGTGTTAGGCACTTTCCCGAGTCCCACGAAAAGTGGTTACCGTTCGAGTCTAAGTTTTGGGATAGAAAGAGTATATATCGTCATGAAATACTAACTTGAGAGATTTAGTTCATTGTTTTAACTAAAAGGAGTAACATGTCTAGGCTATTTTAGAACACACTCAAATAGCTTTCATATTCGGCCTGTACTTAAGCCTAATTGTATTCACGGGTTCTAATATCAAACGCCTAATCGTAAATAAACTTCAACATGCAAAGGATGTTCAATTTTGGTTTAGCTATGCAATTTCATACTTAAACAATTTGCATAAATAGTTCGCTTTTGTAAATAAAATTCAGATTTAGCAAGAAACCAAAAAGGGGTGTTGTTTTAAAATGAAATGTTGGCCATTTAGAGTCGGTGTGAATCGTCATTAATTGTCGAGCCCTAACCTTAATGGCCTTTTTGGTGTGGGAGTCGGGTTTTGGAAAGATATATATAAGCAGAGAGGCTGTTTTTGAAAATGGGTGTCACAGAAGCACATAGATGCAAATAAAGGCTGTCGCATATAAAGTATAGGTACTTATAAGTATAAAACATGCAAATACATGACTAAGTGATAGCTATACTTTAAAAATATATAATTTAAATCGTATAAACGACCCCAAATACTTTATACACCCCTATCCACTATTAGATTAGTGTATAAGAGCATAAGTAGTGGTCAAAATCGATTTATGCACATAAAGGACCCTTTTTGAAAATATTTTTGGGCCCAGACTGTTTATGAAAAGGAGGGGCGAGTTTAGTTTTCAGAAATAGTCTCATCTAGGCAAGCATAACACATACAACCCCTGTTTTATTCAAAGTTTCAAATAGTGACATGAATTAATCATGCTCCTGATGTTCCATTGGTGTAAAGACTTTCAGGAAAGGTGGGACTTCAAACATGCTATCAAAACAATCAGTTTTCATAGAAGAAACAACTCAGAATCATTTTTATCTCAAGCCTAAGCATGATGCATTGCATACAGGGAGAAAAGAGATAAGAGAGTGGCTCCTGGATAGCCAATTTTTACAACACCATTGTCGTACTCCTGTTTTAAAAGGTTACAGGCAAGACACTTAGCAAATATACAAATTTGGGGGACAGTTCCTAAGGGGAAAACATGAGAAGAGATGGGTACTGGCCACAGGGAAGTGCCCTGTTTCTCAAAGACCAGAGAAGCCTGCTCAGTAGTCAAAAGATTTGTAATTTCGAAGCCAATTAGAACCAGCTTAGGAGGTCCAAACCTGGACCCTATTGAACCCTCAGGGTCCTCCTGTAAGAAATGAAGTATAGTATAGGCTAAATGAGGCCACACAAAACTGCAAGCAAAACAGAGTTAGCAGGGGAATGGGGAAAGGGAAGGCTTGGATTAAAAGAAGATCTGCCAGGAACTTTATTGAACAGGTGCAGTCAGTGCACATTTTATAATGTTGACATGATTTAACAAATGGGCAGGACTCCCAGAACAGAACAAGGCACACCAGTAGTTTAGGCAAAAATAGAGATAGAATAAAGATCATGCTAAGGAAACAACATACACAGATGCATTATGCAGCCAAAGGAGAAGAAAAGCATTACACCTCTAACAATACTGACATCGCTTTTAAACAGAAGTGTAGGGGTTGATTAAGACACACAGAACCAAAGTAAGATAGAGTACACCAGTAATCACAATAATGACAGGATAAGAATATTCCAGACACATACATATACATAGATGTAAGGGGGGTGATTAGGAGTGAAAAGAAATACCTTTAGGCACTGTGAGATTGATAGAATACAGACAAAAGAAAAAGAGAAGCACAATCAGCACACAAGCAGTGAGCAGCAACCCTTCAGGAGAGCAAACAAACAGAAAAGAGAGTTGTATGCTATGTAAAAATCTTCTAAGTGTATCAGTGAGTGTTTCTGGTTTTTTAATATCCAGAACCTGTTTTTTCTTGTTGAAAAGAGAAGAGTTTATATAGGTAAAGGGTGAGGATTTGAAAAGCAACGTGTAAGTCTTCATAAGGTAAGAAATACAGTCTTCCAAGATTAACAGGAGGACAAATTTGAGTCAATCTTCCAAAAATAAAGCAATCAATACCCAATTCTAAGGCAAAACAATCCTAAATCGATTTGAAACCCCTCCCCTCAAACTTAACATAGTTTAGGTTCAACAAATCTACCCACAAACTGGTTTGAACTTCGACAGATTTCAAAACACAAATATCAATGATCATGCCAATTTCCTTCTTTATTTTCAATCAAAGCATCAATCAGATCACCTCTCAAATTTGAAACTTGCCCTATTAGCCTTTCCTTATGACATTTGAACATGTAATCATAAACAAGAACAGCTACAAAGGAATACTGGGGTCATGCTCAGTTGCATTATCTTCAATTTCACGCGGCTAGTTATATGTTCAGGCAAACTAAAAGACCAAATTCAATGTAAAATAAGATGCAGATTATCATGAATGCTAGGGTCGAATTCAATAAAAGAAAACTCAGAACAATGAGCCAATCAGTCATACAAACCTTTTATAACAGGGTTTTGGTTTAAATTTACGAATTAACCACATAAAAACCAGTAAATTTCTCCTAATTGATTAGCATACATCCACTAGTCGATCAATCATGCTAAAACATAGAACCAAAAATTAAGATTAAACAGAAGTGTCATATAATAGTAAAGAAATAAAGAAAAGAACAAGACTACCCATTTAACCATGGCCGGAGACTTTTCCGGCGACTGGAAATCTTGTCAATGCAAGGCCGAATTCAACCATTGTCCAAATGTCAACAAAAGTGTATGGGTTTTTTAGCGCTTGAAGTGGAGAGCGCCATAGTGCCATTTCCCCCAATTTTCTCCGGCTAAAATGACTGAAAAATTGATCGACAAGGGTAGCGATTCGTTTCGCCAAGAGAGAGTAGTTCTAGAACCAGACGCGGGGGAAATGGGGGGGGGGGGGGGGGGTAAGCCAAGGTTTTTAGGGGTCGTTTGGCAATTAAAAGGAAAGAGTATTTACGGCGGTTGGATCGTCTACGTGGACGATCGAGATCGATCCACGTAGGCGTGATGTGTGTAAAACGTGGCTAATGTATATATATGTTTAAAATATGAAGTGTTGTGTGTGTGTGTCTATATATATATATATATATATATATATATATATATATATATATATATATATATATATATATATATATATATATAATATGTATTTATGTATTTATGAAGGGTTTTAGTGTATATCAGGCATAAAAATAGGTACAAAAATTGTATAAATGGATACAAAAATATAAAAAAATTAGGAAATTAATTTGAAATGTTTGAAGGATAAGAAATGCATAAAAATTGTGATTTTGGGATTTTAAAACAATTTGGATAATTTTTTCAAAATAGAAGTAATTGTGAGAATTATAAAAATAGCTATGGTTTGAGATGATGCTTTTGAAAATGGCCTCGATTGTCAGACTATTATGAGAAGATAACATGAAAAGAATGGACGAGCCAAGAGTGAGTATACAATCATGTTTAAAGTCCGAAAACTACTGATTTTAAAAATAGGAGGGACAAAATTGGGTGTCAACAGCTGCCCCTCTTTGCCCGGGGATTATGAAAGAGTCTTCGGGCAAAGACATTGACAGTGCGACCAATTTTGACATGACTCTAGAGGGGCCTATGACTTGAGAGAATACGGGACGTCCGGCTAAAATGCTTGCTTTGCTTGGGGGCGTATATCCTGCAATGAAGATGTATTTGCAACATAATATATATACATAAAGCGTACCTTTCTGCCGTGCTGGATTGGCTTTCCAGGATTCTTGCAGTATGTTATTGTGTCTGCTATGCCATAATTGCGTGTCTTTTGCTATCAAATGTTAAGATTCGACATCGGGTTGTATACCCTCCGTCGGTGCATTGGGCTGTATACCCTCCTTAAAGAAATAAAATGACAAACCGGTATCGGGTTGTGTACCATCAACCGACGCTTCGGGCTGTGTACCCTCAGCTAATTTAAAAATACAAATCGATATCGGTCTGTATACCCTCAACCGACATCTTGGGTTGTGTACCTGATGTTTGGCATTTTATGCCTATATTTCCTTAATATTTCCTCACGTTTTAGTACCTTATTCGCTCGTTTTATAGTTTATGAATGTGGTTTTGCACTAATTTTATGTCGTGTGTATGTAGGTTGTTGTGCAGTGCAATTGGAGCTTTAAAGAGCTTGATTTATCAAGAAAAAATTAGATATTGATTGAGGATTGGATCGAGCACACGAAGGCATAACACGAAGCGAGCAAAGGAGAAAGAAAGCAGGAAAATGGCTGGGCGCTGGAGGGCACGTGGCGCGCCGCCCACCGCGCCCCACTGCCCAGCGCTATTCCTTGCGCGCCACGTGCCAAAGTCGCTCAAAATCTGGCGCTACTGGTTGTTTGGGCGCTTTCCGAGGCGCGGGGCGCCCGTTATAGCGCCCCGTGTGCGGTTTTTCACTTCCTATTTCGTCTAGGATTGGGTCTAACATATTTCTAGGTGTTTGTAAACTCTATAAATAGTCTTTTACTTAGTTTTTGAAAGGAGTTCAGACTTGGGAGCAAATTGGAGAGCTCATAACATCAAGAACAAGGGTTTTTTTTCCTTCCATTAATTTATTACATCATTATTGCATTATTTCATCAAATCTTTGTGTTGTTATTATGAGTATGCGTAGCTAATTCTATCGTTCTAGGGTTAGAGTATTACATGAAAGTTGATGTTTGAAGATTGTTTCCCATTAATTGAATCCCATAACGGGTTACTTATTCTTTCTTGATTTCACTTGTGTAATTGTTAGGGCCCGATTATTACGCATTATCTATGGTTTTTAGATTGAACTCGAAAGAGGGAATTTAATTACGTAATAAGAAAGAATAGGACTAGTTTGTGAACCCGGGCATCGGGGAACCAATTTGTGAGTAGGATAGACATATACTTGCTTGCCTAGTTTAACTCATTACAGAATTCGTTAATGCGTGCACGTGATTCAACCCATAGACATATAGGGATTGGAGTAGCCTGCATAGACCGTGAAGAATCGAAAGGTTTTCACGGGTACATTTAATCTGTTAAGTAGTAACCCGGGATTTAAGAAGTGGAATCAATTGGAAAACTCAACTGGATTGTTCGTAACTCTGACCCTGGACCGTCTCCTTATTACTGATAACAACCAAGTTTTGCTCCATTGCTTGAATTCACTTTTACTATTTAATTACTGTTCTTTAGTTAATAAAATCCTCACTATTGAAAAAAGATCCCTGAATAGTTTATATAAATTGTTTGCTAGAATTCAGTCTGAATAGTCCTCGTGGGAACGATACTCGATTTATCACTTTATTACTTGTCGACCACGTATACTTGCGTGTGCGTTTGGGAGCAACAAGTTTTTGGCGCTGTTGCCGGGGACTAAACAATTGACTGATTTCTTTTTGAACAGTTTATTACTTGCTATTCAGGTTTAATTTTTGTTTTGAGTTTTGTGCTGTTTCAGGTATTAGGTCCTGCTTGATCTTTACCTACAGGAATGGCAGAAGAACAAGCTTTAGTTGTGCGAGATGTTGCTCTCCCCAGCCTGGAGGGAGTAGCATCGAGCATAGTTAAGCCCGCTATCACCGGGGGCTTTGAGATTAAGTCCGGCATGATTCAGTTGCTGCATGTGACTGGACAATATGGTGGATTACTTCATGAGGATCCGCAGCAACACATTCAGAACTTTCTGGAGATCAGTGATACTTATACACCAGCGGGTGTTCCTACTGATTATGTTCGCTTGACGTTGTTCCCGTTTTCACTGATTGGGGCAGCAAGGAAGTGGTTAAAGGCTGAAAAGTCTGGGTCTATCACTACTTGGGAGGATTTGGCTAAGAAGTTCTTGGCTAAATTTTATCCGTCTGCCAAGACAGCCCGGCTGAGGAGCGAAATTATGTCCTTCAGACAGTTAGAAGGAGAATCCTTGTATTCAGCCTGGGAGCGATTCAAAGCTCTATTGAGAGATTGTCCACACCACAACCAATCCAATGAGGTTGCTGCATACACTTTTGTTGAGGGGCTGAACCAACACACTAAGATCGTGGTTGATGCTGCTGCTGGAGGCCAAGTACTGGCCTTAAATTTTGATCAAATTTATGATTTGCTAGATAAGTTTTCGCAGAGCAATCCTGATTGGCAGGGAGATGGTAGAGCTATTACGCAGAAACCTGCAGGGGTACTTCAGTTAGATGCAGTTTCAGAGCTAAGGGCGAGGATGGATGCTATTTCCAATCAAATTAGCAAGTTAGCTCTGCCAAAGGCTCAGCAACCAGTGGCTCCAGTGCAACAACTCCAGAGCTTTTGTGAGGTTTGTGGTCAAGACCATGCTACAGAGGTTTGCTCCTCTAATCCAGAGTTAGTTTATTACGTGGGTAATCAAAACAGGCTGCAGGGTCAAAATCAGTTTGGTAATGGTTATTATCAAGGTAATACGAGAGCCCCGAATAATTACCACCCACTTCCACCTCCACCACAGCAGGTTAGCTATTCAGTTGAAGAGATGTTAAAGCAGTTGATGACGGGCCAGCAGAGAATGATAGCTGATACTGCAGCCCATGCAGTGGCCATACAAGATATTGCCAATGCTCACAAGAACCTAGAGCACCAGTTGGGGCAGTTGGTGGGAGAAATAAGCACTGTGAAAAAAGAGCTTGAACAATGTCTTGCAGTGACTTTAATAGAAGGTGGAGAGCTGATGGCCAAGTCTGAGGAGAGAGCTGAAATAGAAAAAGTTGAAAAAATGGAGAAGGTAAAGAAGAAAGAAGAGAAAAAGGAGGCACCTCTGCCACCTCCACCATTCCCGCAGAGACTATTACCATCGAAAGATCTGGCCCAGTATCAAAAATTTGTGAGTATGTTGAAAGAACTTCAAGTTAATATTCCTTTGACTGATGTGTTTGAATTGATGCCATCCTTTGTGAAGTTCTTAAAAGAAATTTTAGTCAAGAAGAAAAAGCCTCAAGAGATAGATACAGTTGAGTTAGTTGAGGAGTGTAGCACAATCTTGAGCAAGCTACCTCCAAAACTTCAAGATCCTGGGAGGTTTACTATTCCTTGCACCATTGGAGAGCATAATATCACTGGAGCCTTGTGTGATTTGGGGGCGAGCATAAATCTCATGCCTTTGTCTGTTTGCAAAAAGTTAGGGCTAGGAGCAATCAAGCCCTCTTCAGTTACTCTTAAGATGGCGGATGGATCACTCACTCACCCTGATGGTAAGTTGGAGGATGTGTTGCTAAAAGTCGGTAAGTTTACATTCTCTGTTGATTTTGTAGTCCTAGATTATGAAGAGGACCGAGAAGCTCCAATCATTTTGGGGAGACCATTCTTAGTCACCTTAAAGGCAATTATTGACATGGAGCTGGGTGAGATGACTGTTAGAGCGCATGGAGAAAAGGTTACTTTCAAGGTTTATAATGAGAAGGAGCACATAGCTAAGGTGGAAGAGTGCTCTATGATTGAATGTGTCAAACAAGAAGATGGAAGTAAACCACATGTGAAGTTGAAGATGGGTTCTCTCAAAGAAGGGAAGAAAGCAAAAGTTCGGCATAAGAAGAGAAGACATAAAGGCTGGAAGTGAGCTAAAAGTATCGTCGTGCCACGACGTTAACTAAGGCGCTTCTCGGGAGGCAACCCGAGTTTGTACTTTTATTATTTTATTTATAGTGTCACGTAGTTTTTATTTTTCCTTGGATTGCAGGTTCATGTAATGTCGAGGCTAAGTGTGGGGTGTCCTCACCCTTGCCTACTATTGATGACCTGATGAGGGAAGTCTGAGTACCTCATACTATATGGAAGCTTGGAGGATGCTAGCACCAAGGACTAGAATCTTCAGGGATGTTTTCTTTACCTTGCACTTTCTTATTTTTAGCACTGAGGACAGTGCTTAGTTTAAGTGTGGGGTGGGGGAACTACCCTTTATCTATTTTTGAGGTTAGGGATGCATGTACCATAGGATGTTTGTTTTGTCACTTGACTTTATTTTGATTTATTTCTTGCTTTAATATATGAAAAAAAAAATTAGAAAACCAATGAAAAATTCCAAAAAGATTTTCTTTTTTAGTCTTTATTAGTGGTACATGTCATCCACCCCGTGGTTTTTCTTATGGCCTCGGTTCTTTTCCACGAGGAGACCTTTGAACCGGGTAGTTTTTATCTTTATTAGGATTAGGATAGTTAGTATAGGTGACCCTAGACGAAAGGAATAGGTGGAATGCTAGGTGCCTTTGACTAGTTTGATACCGGTGAACTTGAATTGATTGCATGTGCTATTTGTGGTGTCCTTCGGTTTTAAATTGTGATGCATGCCTAGAAAAAAAAATTGGAACGACCCCCTTGAGATGCTTGAGTCCGCTTGCTTGACTTGATTGTGAACCTTTGTGCATGAGTGCTTAATTTTCCACAAGTTGCACTCTAGATGCTTGATTGAGAGTTGTTGATGGAACCTTTTTGTGTGGATCGTGTGCAATGTGTGTTGTGAGGCATATTCTTGTTTGCTCCATGTTTGCATATTAATGTCTAGAACTTGCCCCGTGTGTGTGCAAAGCGAAATCCTAGGTTTGCTCTAGTCGGGAAATGATACAAGGCCTTCTTTTGATTTGCCTACCCTTACATATATACCTTGAAAAAAATTGTTGTTGTGATTTCTTTGACCCTTTTTGTTGGTACCCACACCCCGAGCCTACCCATTTGTTCTAAATTGTCTCTTTTGGCCCTTTACTCCTTAAGCACTTTATTGATATTGTGTTGTTATTTTGGAGTTGTGGTTGGATATTGGGAAGTTTTTGAGTGGAGCTAATGAAGGGGAATAATTGAAAAAAATTGTGAAGTAGTGAAAAGCATTGGCAAGGTTGGATGAAATTGAAAATTGAAAATCGAAAAAAATAGCAAAGTTGAAAATAAAAAAATTGTGGAAAAAGAAATAAAAAGAGAAAAGAATATCCATTCCTTGCTAGTGTGTGCTTAATAGAAAAATGCTACTTGTGTGAAGGTGTGTATGGAAGTGTTGATTGGGTAGCTTGATGAGATTGGTGCTTAATTTGAATGTGATGTATTAAAGTGCTTAGGGAGGTAGTCACTATTACCATATGTATCCTACCCGCCCCTTAGCCTACATTACGACCTTTCTAAAGTCCTAGTTAATCCCGATTGGAGTGAGCTTACATTAGTGGAGTCCTACACTACGGGCAAGCCTATGGTACGTTGTGTGTGACATGTGAGACCTTCATGAGAGTGAGTGAATTCATTTGTTATTGTCCCCGTTCTATTCTTGATATTCATTGTTGTGTGTGATATTTGGGGGACACTCTTTTGCTTCATATTGGTGAGGGCACATGGTTTGCATGAAATAGGTGAAGTTGGTGGCTTCTTGGTTGAGTAGATAGGTGTGATTTTGTGGGAGCATGGTTGCATTAAGTTGAGTTTGTGCATTTGAGCTATTTTGGGGGTGGTTGTTCTCATATTTTTTGTTTTGGTAAATTGTTGGCATGTTGTGGATCCATAGTAGTCATGTGTGCATTTGTTCAATGATCGGTATCAACCATAGTCATGGGCAGACCTGTTCTACCTAGGTTGGGAAATTAGTTGTGACTTGCTCGAGGACGAGCAAAGGTTCAAGTTTGGGGTGGTGATGTTTGGCATTTTATGCCTATATTTCCTTAATATTTCCTCACGTTTTAGTACCTTATTCGCTCGTTTTATAGTTTATGAATGTGGTTTTGCACTAATTTTATGTCGTGTGTATGTAGGTTGTTGTGCAGTGCAATTGGAGCTTTAAAGAGCTTGATTTATCAAGAAAACATTGGATATTGATTGAGGATTGGATCGAGCACACGAAGGCACAACACGAAGCGAGCAAAGGAGAAAGAAAGCAGGAAAATGGTTGGGCGCTGCAGGGCACGTGGCGCGCCGCCCACCGCGCCCCACTGCCCAGCGCTATTCCTTGCGCGCCACGTGCCAAAGGCGCTCAAAATCTGACGCTACTGGTTGTTTGGGCGCTTTCTGAGGTGCGGGGCGCCCGTTATAGCGCCCCGTGTGCGGTTTTTCACTTCCTATTTCGTCTAGGATTGGGTCTAACATATTTCTAGGTGTTTGTAAACTCTATAAATAGTCTTTTACTTAGTTTTTGAAAGGAGTTCAGACTTGGGAGCAAATTGGAGAGCTCATAACATCAAGAACAAGGGTTTTTTTTCCTTCCATTAATTTATTACATCATTATTGCATTATTTCATCAAATCTTTGTGTTGTTATTATGAGTATGCGTAGCTAATTCTATCGTTCTAGGGTTAGAGTATTACATGAAAGTTGATGTTTGAAGATTGTTTCCCATTAATTGAATCCCATAACGGGTTACTTATTCTTTCTTGATTTCACTTGTGTAATTGTTAGGGCCCGATTATTACGCATTATCTATGGTTTTTAGATTGAACTCGAAAGAGGGAATTTAATTACGTAATAAGAAAGAATAGGACTAGTTTGTGAACCCGGGCATCGGGGAACCAATTTGTGAGTAGGATAGACATATACTTGCTTGCCTAGTTTAACTCATTACAGAATTCGTTAATGCGTGCACATGATTCAACCCATAGACATATAGGGATTGGAGTAGCCTGCATAGACCATGAAGAATCGAAAGGTTTTCACGGGTACATTTAATCTGTTAGTTAGTAACCCGGGATTTAAGAAGTGGAATCAATTGGAAAACTCAACTGGATTGTTCGTAACTCTGACCCTGGACCGTCTCCTTATTACTGATAACAACCAAGTTTTGCTCCATTGCTTGAATTCACTTTTACTATTTAATTACTGTTCTTTAGTTAATAAAATCCTCACTATTGGAAAAAGATCCCTGAATAGTTTATATAAATTGTTTGCTAGAATTCAGTCTGAATAGTCCTCGTGGGAACGATACTCGATTTATCACTTTATTACTTGTCGACCACGTATACTTGCGTGTGCGTTTGGGAGCAACAGTACCCTCAGCTAATTTAAAATGCAAATCGATATCGGGTTGTGTACCCTCAACCGACGCCTTGGGCTGTGTACCCTCAACTAATTTAAATAAAAAAATCGATATCGGGCTGTGTACCCTTAACCGATGCCTTGGGCTGTGTACCCTCAGCTAATTTAAAATGCAAATCGATATCGGGTTGTGTACCCTCAACCGACGCATTGGGTTGTGTACCCTCAGCTAATTTAAAATAAAAATCGATATCGGGTTGTGTACCCTCAACCGACACATTGGGTTGTGTACCTTCAGCTAATTTAAATGACAAATCGATATCAGGCTGTGTACCCTTAACCGACGCCTTGGGTTGTGTACCCTCGGCTAATTTAAAATGCAAATCGATATCGGGCTGTGTACCCTCAACCGATGCCTTGGGCTGTGTACCCTCAGCTAATTTAAAATACAAATCGATATCGGGATGTGTACCCTCCACCGACGCCTTGGGCTGTTTACCCTCAGCTAATTTAAAATGTAAATCGATATCGGGCTGTGTACCCTCAACCGACGCCTTGGGCTTTTTCCTCTCGGCTAATTTAAAATGAAAATCGATATCGGGCTGTGTGCACTCAACAGACGCCTTGGGCTGCGTACCCTCAACTAATTTAAATGACAGATCGATATCGGGATGTGTACCCTCAACCGGCGCCTTGGGCTGTGTACCCTCAGCTACTTTAAAATGCAAATCGATATCAGGCTGTGTACCCTCAACCGGCGCCTTGGGCTGTGTACCCTTAGTTAATTTAAAATGCAAATCGATATCGAGCTGTGTACCCTCAACCGACGCCTTGGGTTGTGTACCCTCAGCTAATTTAAATGAAAAATCTTTTCGTTGAAGCATCTCTGTCGTGCATTGATGAATTAGGTATCTTTCGTGCCTGCATCCAAAGAAAGATTGGTGAGTTGTACAGGGTGGTTCGGTTTGTGCATTCTCGGCTTGCTTCGCGTTCGCTGTCCACGAGCGCCGGTATCTTAGCCGAGCTGATAGGGATATGTATAAAGTAGTAAATAATGCAAATGATTTTGAAAAACTTTTATAAGAAAGATGTGCAATGAAATATTTTGTCCCATTGAGCCGCAAGTCGCGTTGTGTAAAGCCAAAGTTGTCGTTCTTCCTGCTGTTCCAAGCTCCATTAAGTGAATTTTGAGGGCGTCCTCAAAATTCTGCCCCAGTTTGTATTCAAAATTTTTGAGAGATCCTAAAAAATTTCTACCCCAGTGTCGACTATGTTTGTACTTTGGGAATTTTTTAAAGTTCCTCAAAAATTCTGCCCCAGTGTTTGCTTTGTGGGAAAATGAAATTTTTGTATTTATGCGACTGAACCTTGAATAGGTTGCCTACGTATCCCACTCAAGGAATCAGGTCGTGACGCAGTTCAGGTTGCATAATGTATTGTAGAATGTAGAAATCACTAATCAGTACGAACTCCTATACATAGAATGTCTTGACAGCATCTGAGTTGATCGGTTTTGGCCAGACTTCTCCGTCCATTTTTGCCAATATCAAGGCTCCTCCATTCAACACTCGGTGAACCATGTACGGTCCTTGCCAATTTGGTGCAAACTTGCCTTTTGCTTCTTCTTGATTTGGAAATATCTTCTTCGGTACTAACTGCATAGGTTCAAAGAATCGCTCTCGAACTTTCTTGTTGAATGCCTTAGCCATCCTCCTCTGATATAATTGCCCATGACATATTGCATTCAATCTCTTGCCATCACTAAGGCCAATTGCTCTATTCTTTCTTTGATCCATTCAGCATCTTTCAATTGTGTCTCTCGGATGATTCTCAAAGATGCTATCTCGACCTCCGCGGGTATCACTGCTTCGGTGCCATACACCAACAAATAAGGAGTAGCCCCTATTGAGGTTCTCATTATGGTGCGGTACCTTAACAGGGCATAGGGTAGATTCTCCTGCCATTGCTTTGAAGTGCCTGTCATTTTGCGCAATATCCTCTTGATGTTCTTATTGGCTGCCTCGACCGCACCATTCATACATATGCAGTGGAGTTGCGATGCTTGATCTTGAAAACCTCATAGGTTGCTTTTATCAGGTCACTGTTAAGATTGGACCCATATTCAGTGATGATGGATTCAGGGATGCCAAATCGGCAGATCATCTTGTCACGGACAAAGTTCGACACCACCTTCTTTGTTACTGATTTGTATGATGCAGCTTCTACCCATTTGGTAAAATAATCAATAGCCACCAGTATGAAGCGATGCCCGTTGGAAGCGGCTGGCTCGATAGGTCCTATGACATCCATCCCCCAGGCAGCAAAAGGCAAGGAGATCCCATAATGTTCAGTTCATTGGGAGGCACTCGAATCATATCTCCATGGACTTGGCATTGATGCCATTGCTTCGGGTGCTTTATGCAGTCATGTTCTATTGTCATCCAGAAATAGCCAGCTCTCAAAATCTTCTTTGCAAGCACAAAATCATTCATGTGTGGACCACACGTCCCAGGGTGTATCTCTTTTAACAATTTAGCAGCTTCTTTTGCGTCCACACATCTCAGCAAACCTAGATCGGGTGTCTTCTTGTACAAAACTTCTCCGTTCAAAAAGAAACCATTCGCTAACCTCCTCAGTGTCTTCTTTTGGAGACTTGTTGCATTTTTTGGGTAACTGTCGTCTTTGAGGAATCCTTTGATGTCGTAGAACCAAGGTTTTCCGTCTGATTCTTCTTCCACGTGATAGCAGTAGGTTAGTTGCGTCCTCACTGTCATGGGTATTGGGTCAATGTAGTTCTTGTCGGGATGCTTGATCATGGCAGATATGGTAGCCAAAGCGTCCGCAAACTCATTTTGCAGTCTGGGTACATGCCGGAACTCTATCTTGGTGAATCTTTGCTTCAACTCCTTTATGCACTCCATGTATGGCAATATCTTCAGATTCTTGGCTGTCCATTCTCCTCGAACTTGGTGAATCAATAAGTCAAAATCCCCGATTGCTAATAGACCTTGTATATTTATGTCCACTGCCAATCTAAGACCCAAATACAGGCTTTATACTCCGCCATGTTGTTGGTGCATGGAAACCTTAGTTTGGCAGTGATGGGATAGTATTGTCCAGTCTCGGAAGCTAATACCGCTCCAATGCCGACTCATTTGAAATTGATCGCTCCATCGAAGAATACCCTCCAACTATCATACTCTTCAGTGATATCTTCCCATGCAAACATAACTTCCTCGTCAGAGAAATAGGTGTGCAAAGGCTCATAGTCATCTCCCACTGGGTTTTCGGCCATGTGATCAGCCAAGGCTTGAGCTTTCACCGCCTTTTGGGTGACGAAAGTGATGTCAAACTCGCTGAGCAGCATTTGCCATTTATCCAGCTTCCCGGTAAGCATTGGTTTTTGGAAGATGTATTTGAGAGGATCCATTCTCGATATCAACAATGTTTAGTAAGATGTTAGGTAATGTCTCAGCTTCTGTGCTATCCAAGTCAGCGCGCAGCACGTGCGCTCCATCAATGTGTATTTGGCTTCATAGGGAGTGAACTTCTTGCTTAGATAGTATATTGCTTGCTCCTTCCTCCCAGTTGAATCATGTTGTCCCAATACACAACCAAAGGCCGAATCCACCACGGACAGGTACAAGATCAAAGGTCGCCCAGGCTCAGGTGGGACCAGCACAGGCGGGCAAGACAAGTACTCCTTTATCCGATCAAATGCTTTGTGGCAATCTTCTGTCCACTTGATCACTGTGTCTTTCTTTAGTAACTTGATGATTGGCTCATAGATGACGGTGGATTGTGCTATAAAACGGCTGATGTAATTGAGCCACCCCAAGATACTCATGACTTCTTTCTTGCTTATCAGCGGTGGCAATTCTTTGATGGCTTTGATCTTGGACGGATCCAGCTCGATACCCCTTCTACTGACGATGAAACCCAGGAGCTTCCCTGTCGGAACACCAAAAGCACACTTTGCCGGATTTAGCTTCAGATTTTACTTTCGCAAGTGGTTGAAAAACTTGCGCAAGTTGTCAAGGTGCTCCGAACTCTTCTTTGATTTGATGATCACGTCGTCCATATAGACTTCAATCTCTTTGTGCATCAGGTCATAGAACATAGTTGTCATAGCCCTCATGTAAGTTTCTCCAGCATTCTTCAACCCAAATGGCATAACTTTGAAGCAATAAGTTCCCCAAGATGTAGTGAAAGTTGTCTTCTCGGCATCTTCTTCATCCATGAGAACTTGATGGTAACTGGCGAAACAGTCCACGAAGGATTGCAGCTCATGTCTCGCGCAATTATCAATCAGGACGTGTATGTTTGGCAGAGGGAAATCATCCTTCAGTCTTGCTCTAATCAGATCTCTATAATCCACGCAAACTCGGAGTTTCCCATCTTTTTTCGGCACTGGAACAATGTTAGCCAGCCAAGTTGGATATTTGACTGTTTTCAGGATTCCTGTGTTATGCTGCTTGGTCACTCTTCCCCAATCTTCAACATAATCGATGACTTGAAAGTTCGGGCCTTTTGTTTGACTGGCGGAAAGCCCGGATTGATAGGTAATTTATGAGCTACCACGTCCGTGCTTATGCCATCATGTCATCGTATGACCAGGCGAATACGTCCTCATACTCCTTAAGAAACTCAGTATACAACTTTTTATCCTCGGCGGTGAGATGCACACTGATCCTTGTCTCTTTCATAACTTCTCTATCTCCTAAATTTATCACCTCAGTCTCCTCTAGGTTTGGCTTAGGCTTATTTTCGAATCTTTCAATTTCTTCTTGTATAGTTTCATCAAAATCATCATAATCAGCTCCAGTTTCCCCAAACTCCATTGTTTCATTACACGTTGCGATTGTGGACTCAATGGGATTATTAATATGAATGCTGAAACAAGTAAAAATATTGCAAAATTAAAAGATTAAAGAAAAAATTAAAATAGTGAGACATTTTATTTATGAATCCTTGCAAAATAAAGTTTGTAGGGAGACATGTGCAAAAAAAGAGAGGAAAATGCAAACTCCACGACTCAGAGTCGGGTTTTATTTTAGAAAACACAAAAATAAATTTTATCCCCTCAGCTCTACCAAGGTCCACGGTAGGCTCGGGCCCGGTTGCTGATCCAGTTGTTCAGTGCTGCTCCAGATCCAGCCTTAGTCAGTCCAGGAGGTTCAACATGTTCTTCCAGGATTACGCAGCAGTCTTCTTCAGCTATGAATAGATTTTGCATTCCTGCCAGTAGATCCTCTTCAGCATCAGCTATCTTCGGCTCCACTCCTTGTGCTGCGGACACCTCCCCTTTTCGGCCATCCAAGTATCCAGACAATACGAAGATATGCAAGAGAGTCTTGGTGCTCTTCTTATAGAACTTGAAATCCAGTGACGCTTCTTCCATGCTCTTTTCATAGGTCACAATGTACCCTATGTCATCCTTCTCGTTGTCGGGCCTCATAAAAATTCTGATTGGCTCGACCATACCATCTAATTTCTTGCCCAAACCTTTGCCCGGTTCATAGCCTTGCTTGATCATGATGCCTATAACATAGTCTCCGGGCCATTTTGCAGGCTGTGGGAGTACATATGGCTCTTCGATCACCACCTCCATAAGTTCAGGTGCTTTGGGTATCCACACTTGTTTTCCCTTTGTTTCTTCAGAAATGCATTTCTAATTGGGATGAGCATTGTGTGAGTACATTGGTTGCTTCTCGGTCTTAGCTGGTAGGGTCTCACGAAATTCGCGTGAGGGTACTCCCCAATCACACATGACTGGCTCCCAGACCAAGTTCCTCCCTCCGTAGCCTTTGCCTCGGCTATCCCAATAAGCGTTGTAAAAGTTCCTCTTTCTTTCTTCAACCCCCAGCGGTGTGTTGACCAACTTGGGAGCAAACTGTGCAATGTAATCTCCTTAGACCATACCTGTGGGATTCTAACTTGAATTGTAATTCTTGCGGCGTCCTCCTCGGGTGCCTTGCACTGCTCCCACGAGTTCTACAGTATAGAATGTCTGCCCATCAGGAGTATCCCCTTCAATTGCTGGTATGGTTTGCTCATTGTAGATAGAATTGTTCCCCTCACCGAAACACGACCACCTCTTTGTGATCCCATTCGGACTTCACGGTTTGGTGCAATGTGGAAGGCACCGCACCAGCCATGTGGATCCAAGGTCTGAAGCAGAGATGTCCATGACATGGAACTCAGCAGTGAACTCCACAGGACCAACCATGATAGTTAGGTCAATCTCCCCAATGGTGCTGACCCATCAAACGCCTTCACCTTCATGTCGCTCTCCCTTATCTTGCTTTGGTGAACTCCCATTCTTTTCAGAGTGATGAACGGGCATATTTTCAGACCGGAACCTCCGTCGATCAGAACTCTTCCCACGAACCAGTCTTTGCATTTGACAGTGACGTGCAAAGCTTTGTTGTGATTCAACCCTTCAGGTGGTAGCTCATCTCCATAAAAAGCAATTTGGTTGGCTTCCATGACTCGTACAACCGTGCTAGCCAGGTTTTCAACTGAAGTGTCCACCGGAACATGTGCTTCGTCCAACACCTTCATCAAAGCACTTCGGTGGCTCTCCAATTTGAGAAGCAAAGCGAAAACAGAGATTTGTGCTGGAGTTTTGCCCAAGTGTTCAACTACGGAGTACTCCTTTGCTTTCACCTTCTTCCACAACCCTTCGAACTCCTCCTCACTGATGCCTCGTCTATCTTGAACAAGATGTTTGGGAGTATAGATCCTCCCACTTCTAGTCATCCCTTGTGCAACAACTGTCTCGACTACTGACTTGCTCTTCTTCTCTCTTTCATAATCCCATGGTACCGCCTTGTCGCTGTATGGGGGAACCACATCGACATAGAATTTGGGAGCCACTTCTACCTCAATGGGCTCTGGTGCTGTAGCGGCTTGAGCAACTGAAGCGGTTGCTGGTACCTTTTCTTTTGCCTTAACAATAGTCCCTTCTAAGTTACACTCCTCATCCAATTCAATTAAGTTCACCCTATTGTCTCCATGATTAGGCAGGGGGTTGTTGTGCACATTTGGATTCTTCAAGTGTATTACCTTTTGGTCGATCAAATCTTGTATCTTGTCCTTCAAGGTGTAGCACTTTTCAGCCAACAGGGTGTAGTTTCTTTTGAGTCTTGGGTTGTTATTGGCGTGAGGCCTTGGTGAATAGGTATTGGTATTTCGGTAGTTGGGACTTTGTGGGTATGTGTGGCTTTCTGGTGGTGGGTTTTGGTACATGGGCTGGGTGTTATAGACTGGGTAGGTGGATGTGGGTGGTATGTATGGATAAGATGGAGGAGGTGTCTGATAGTAGTGGTTGTGAGTAGGGGAGTGGTCAAGTGATGCGGCCATGAAGGAGACATTGTATTTCTTCTTTCTTGAGGTGGTAGTGTTGCCAGTTTGTAGGGCTTTGTTAGCGGCTTGTAGTGCGGTCAGGCTAGCAATCCTTCTAGTCTTCAGTCCGTCTTCAACCATATCCCCAATCTTGATCAGCTCTCCAAACTTCTTATCTTACAGATTCAGCATTTTGTCAAAATAGACATCTTCTTGTATGCGAGTGAAGGTCGCCACTATCTCAGCATCTTCCATGGGAGGTTGGACTTTGGAGGCTTCAGCCCTCCATCTAGTTGCAAACTCTCTAAAAGTCTCAGTGGGCTTCTTCTTCAATTTCTCTAGGTAGAACCGGTCAGCCATAGCATCAGTGTTGTGCCCAAAACTGTCGACGAAGTCTCCAGCCATTGCTTCCCAACTCGTCCACTTCTTTGTTTGTTGCTTAGAGTAGCATACTAGGGCATCTCCAGTTAGACTGCGGTTGAACAGCTGCATGCGGATCTTTTCGTCATGTCCAACCCCAACCAGCTTGTCACAGTAAGATCTTAAATGAGCCATTGGGTCTCCACTACCGTCGAACATGTTAAACTTGGGTGTCTTGTAGCCTTCAGGTAGTTTCAAGTCGGGATACAAGAAGAGATCTTCATAAGCTAGCCCTTGGGTCCCCTTAACGTCTTGGAGTTGTTTTAACTTCTCAACCAGCCATTGGACTTGCTCTTTGGTGTTGTCTGGGTCTTCCTTAGTCTATGCGTACATTTCATAATCTTTGCTGGGTGATGCGATGGTTTTGGTTTCAACGGTGAAGAGGGGTAAGTTGTTTTGTGGTGCTTTCGGTGGTGCAGTGTAGGTAGGGTAAGGAATGTCTTTTTCAGGGTAGAGTGGATCTTTGCCGTAAGGGCGAGCATTTTGGTTTGGTTCAATGATCTCATCAGTACGGGCAAGAGGAATCCTATTTTCCAGTTCAAGCAACCTCTGCTCTAGCTTAGCATAACTTTCATAGGCGACCATGCCTTGTTTCTCAGGGGTTCCATTTCCAACTTTGTCAAAGTCGGCCATGATATTTCGTCTCGTCCTTGTCCTTGTAGGTAAATGGGGAGGTGTTGGGATTGATCCTTTGGACCTCAATCGGTATTGCGGTGCGGCCAGAATGCACAAACCAAACTATCATGGACTTGGGAACTGACACATCAAAACAAGAAGAATAAATGTGAGTATACGTTATTTTGAACAAAAATCACGTCCTATCATGCATGGGACCTCTCTTGTGCCAGAGGTGGGCCTATCGCAGATTCTAAGTAATGTTTGCACCAAAAACATCATTTCATTTGAATAAACATAATCATCACCAGTCTAAAACCCAAAAATAACAAAATTTTATTTGCTTGGCTTTATTACAAACACTAATTCAAAGACGATGACTCGATTAAGACAAAAACAACAACGAATAAAGGACAAGACGAATTGACTCAATACGACTAGACTATGTGCCAAGCAAAGAGACTCCAGATTCAAATATCAGCTCCAGCGTCTTCCTTTTCCTTCTCATCCTTGGCTTCTTCCTTGGGTTTGTGAACCAAACTAATGAGCGGAGGATCAGCAAATGTCTCTAGCAGGTCTTTCCCAGCCTCCATGTCACCCAGAGCTTTTATGAAGAACTCCCAGATTTCCAATCCCTTCGCTTCCTTTTCTTCCAGCGATACTGACTTAAAATACTCTTCCCATCCTTTGAGCAAGTCTTGTAAATTCCCAGCAGCTTTCCTTGCAGTCATGACCTTGCCGGTCCAATAGTTGAGTTCGTCCCCTTTGAGCTTTTCTTTGTATTGTCTCCTCATCTCTCTCTCTCTCTTGTGTTACCCTTAACTTCTTCTTTCTTGGGTCAAACTCGTGTTTCAGCTTCTTGTATATTTCAGCAGCATTTGGAGCTTTGGCTTTTCTTTTTAGTGTAGTCTTAGACCGAAACTTTGCCTTGTCTTCGCCGAGCTATTGAGGGTAGGTCAGGGTAGCTGTGGGATTCACCCTACTGTCACAACCGCGAAAAAACTGCATAGTAAGCCTCTTCTCCCGCATTGTCAATATGGTGAGAACCATCGGATGCTCGATGTCCTTTATGTCAATGTTGAAGCTTCTTCCCTCGGTCAACTGCGGGGTTTGTTGTGTCATTCCCACTTTTCGAAGGATCCTTAGAGGAACATAGTGATGAATTCCACGGAATCCAATCAATGTCAAGAAAGTGATGTCTTGACCTTGTAACAACGAAGCCAGCACAATTTTCAATCACCCATTGTACCTCTTGCAGTTCCTTGAGCTTGGTGTACCAACCTTCCATGTTTGCGGGTTATTCCCACGCCACTGTTCCAGTCATACGGGTGCTATGTGAGCAGATCCCTCCTTGCCAAGAGGGTTTTGGTGCAACCGGACTGACGAGGACATTGTGCAAGTGTTCTATCAACCATATTTGCAGCAACAGGTTACATCCCTCGACGAAATCTCCTCCCCTCCTACATTTGGTTAAGGCCCTATAAACTTCTCCCAAAATTATTGGAACCAAGCTGACTTGATGTTTGAAAGCACCTTTGTGCAGCCCCCCTACTACTCGTACTAGCCTTATGTCGATCTTGCCTCCTTTCTCGGGGAAAACCATGCTTCCCAGAAAAGCAATGATGAAAGCATTGGATTCAGTCCATTCCCAATCATGAATCTCCCACGCCCCAGCCCATTCATGTCTAAGTGATGGATCTCCAAATCTAGAATGCAAGTATTCCAACGTGACTTTCCCATCATGCACTCCCTCGACATATGGATCATAAGGGGCTCCCAGCAATTCAATGAACTCCTTAGGTTCCACGCCTCGGGGATAAATCATAGTCTCAGGTCCAGGTTCTAAACCCGCCAACACTCCAAATTCCTCTAACATTGGTGCCAACTCGAAACCATTGAAATGAAACACAGCCCTTTTGTAGTCCCAGAAATGTGTAGCAGCTTCAACCAAACCAGTCATGGCAGTGTAGTTCTTGAGAGCTACCAACTCTCCCAACATCTTTTGAACGTGAGCTTTGCTGACAATGGCCAAATCTTTCCACCAAAGTCTGATCAAGTGAGGAGGTCGGGAAACGATCTCAAATTGTAGAGTACCCTTTGCAACCATAGTCTGAATTCAAAACAAGAAAAGGTAATGACCAAAACATTCTTATAGTTTTGATCATGTTTAAACAAACAATTAATGTTTTGTGCAAACGTTTCTTCGAATCAATGCAGAGATGCAATTTGTCACTTTTCAGGTTAAAAACCCTTTTGACATTTGGCGTTTACTAATGGACTATTACGTGCCAAGGACGTATAGCCTTCCTAGGTTTGTCATTATGCCAAGAAAATGAATACGCATTTTGTTGCCAATTATTCTCATAAATTCCCCAACATTTTGAAGAACAATACATAATAATAATTTTTTGAAAAAGTAAAAGTACAAAAGGGAAAGTGAAAATGACACTTTGACTAGACAGCACACTCCTTTTCCATCTTGGCCCTCTTTGCTTCTCGTGTAATCTCCTTGACTTCTTCCATAGCTTTGGTCAAGTACCCTTGGACCGCTACCAAGTGCAAAATGTCTATCTCCGCACACTCTGAGTTCCATTGTTCTGTTTCCAACGCCTCTACCTTTTCTTCTAGCTCTAATGCACGCTTTTTCCATACTTCGATCTCTTCTTTGTTTCCTTATACATTTTGACAGCTTTCAACATGAACTCTCGGTACCGAATTTGAGCCTCTGCCTCACGATCTCTTATGTTATTTCCACGACATGGCCCTACTACCACATTTCCCTTTATACTAGAGCGTAACCAGCTTTTGTAGTTTGGTTCGCATCCAGCGTTGTATCTATCAGGTGCTAGTGACGCTTCTTCCATGACTTGTCTTCCTACCCAGGATTTTCTAATTCTCTCGACTCTCGGAACAACATCTTCAGTGTAGTCAAACTGATAGTCTTTCGCATCTGATATCAATGGTATGATTTGCTTCCTCCCTGCTTGTCTCATCACTCTTAGCGGTTGGTAAGTTTGGAGGCCTCTTAACCTTATAAGTATCACAAAATATGCGTTCCCAGAACTAATGATGAAATCTGATGAAGGAAACCAAGTGAACATCCATTGGATTGAATCCTCCGTTATGTTTTCCAACAATCTTACCCATTTCTCTGTGCTGCTTGGTTGTTTGAGTTTTGAAACCCCATATCGTTCCCCAATCAAGTAGTTGTAACCGGCCAGCTTAGACAATGCTTGCACACCTCTTGCTTTCCTTAAATGTTCTTTGAACCATGCTTGTAGTAGAAGATTGCATCCTTGGAAATATTTCGCTCCTTTTTTGCAACAACCCAAAGCCTGATAAATGTCTGCTACTATTATAGGAACTATGGTATAACGATAAACATCAATTCCATTGAATACCGCATCGGCAACCATGACAAGTCTTGAACATATATCATGACTTGATCTTTCGGGGAACACCATTATTCCTAGGAAACAAATAGCAAATGCGAACGGCCTAACTCTTCTCCAATCACTATAGGACTCGAACTCTTTCTTGTGGTTGTCGTACGCCCTCAAATGCCCAAACCGAGTGTAGAAATAGGAAAAGGGTATCTTCTTTTGTTGTAAAAATTCCACGTCCACGCTTGCTACCATCCCCAAGTTTTTACGAAACTCGTCAGCTGTGGGGACGCTAGGTGCTAGTATGCGACCCCCTTGCCAACGATGTTTGTCTAACCCCGAGTATGACACAAATCCTCCTATTTCTTCCAACAAAGGTGTTAATTCGATATCCCCAAACCTAAACACGTTCAATTCTTCATCCCAAAACGACATTGATGCTTCGATCATCTCCCTTCATGGTTCCATTTCTAATAGTGAAACCAAATGATCCAAGTGTTGTCGTACTTCGGTTTGCTCTCCCAGTGACAAGTTGCTCCACCAACTAGTTAACAAAGGAGGTGCGCCCATAGTCATTCCAAAACGATGAAATTTTTGACTCATTGTGAACGTAAAAAGAAAAATAAAGGATTAAAATCCCCATCCCCTTTTGAGAATAATTGGACAAATCAAAATGCATTTTCATTCTCGTCTCATTTTTTTCTCTTTTCTTTTCTTTTCTTTTCTTTTCTCTCAAATGCACATAGTCATGTCCAAACGTCCCTTTGGGGTTGAAAAACTCGTTTAGGTAGTTTGGACAAGTTGAAGACTAGTCGGCTCACGGGGAGCTCCTCCTATGGCATGATGCATGCTCATTACATTAGAAGAGTGGTGTAATCTAGACACGGTTCCCGAAGGCGGACGGTCAAGGAGTGGGTCATTTGAAATTATTGGTTGTACCACGGACCAACTATATTCCAAAATGTCCATCTTAAAAGGTGTTTTGGTGGTGAAGCGACCGTGGGATCCACGTAATCGTCGTGTGTGTGTAAAGTGTCGTTTCCCAGGAGTAGGGGAGTATGAGTGAAATATGCAAAAATACCACATTGAAATTTAAATACAATATATAAAGTAAAAAAATAAAAGAAAAACAAAAAGGAAACCAAGTTAGTACGACAATAATAATAATGAATAAAAAGATAATAATTAAATAAATGCCAAAAGCAAAGACTCATTGTGGTTAGGACTTTGAGTATCCCCAGCGAAGTCGCCATTCTGTCATACCCGATTTTAGACTCAACTCGAGGCGAGTCAGGTTTCGAATTTGACTGGGTGAATTCGTTTGAGTTTAAATGTTGGAGTCGGCACCTAATATAATTTTTAAGGCGTATTAGGTCACCTAAATGTCTAAAGCCAAGTTCAATAGGTCAACTAGTCAATTCCAGAGATTCTATATGGGTAAGAAGTCCAAATGACTCGGGGGAAGAAGGTGTTAGGCACTTTCCCGAGTCCCACGAAAAGTGGTTACCGTCCGAGTCTAAGTTTTGGAATAGAAAGAGTATATATCATCATGAAATACTAGCTTGAGAGATTTAGTTCATTATTTTAACTAAAAGGAGTAACATGTCTAGGCTATTTTAGAACACACTCAAATTGCTTTCATATTCGGCCTGTAGTTAAGCCTAATTGTATTCACGGGTTCTAATATCAAACGCCTAATCGTAAACAAACTTCAACATGCAAAGGATGTTCAATATTGGTTTAGCTATGCAATTTCATACTTAAACAATTTGCATAAATAGTTCGCTTTTGTAAATAAAATTCAGATTTAGCAAGAAACCAAAAAGAGGTGTTGTTTTAAAACGAAATGTTGGCCATTTAGAGTCGGTGTGAATCATCATTAATTGTCGAGCCCTAACCTTAATGGCTTTTTTGGTGTGGGAGTCGGGTTTTGGAAAGATATATATAAGCAGAGAGGCTGTTTTTGAAAATGGGTGTCACAGAAGCACATAGATGCAAATAAAGGCTGTCGCATATAAAGTATAGGTACTTATAAGTATAAAACATGCAAATACATGACTAAGTGATAGCTATACTTTAAAAATATATAATTTAAATCGTATAAACGACCCCAAATACTTTATACACCCCTATACACTATTAGATTAGTGTATAAGAGCATAAGTAGTGGTCAAAATCGATTTATGCACATAAAGAACCCTTTTTGAAAATATTTTTGGGCCCAGACTGTTTATGAAAAGGAGGGGCGAGTTTAGTTTTCAGAAATAGTCTCATCTAGGCAAGCATAACACATACAACCCCTGTTTTATTCAAAGTTTCAAATAGTGACACGAATTAATCATGTTCCTGATGTTCCATTGGTGTAAACACTTTCAGGAAAGGTGGGACTTCAAACATGCTACCAAAACAATCAGTTTTCACAGGAGAAACAACTCATAATCATTTTTTATCTCAAGCCTATGCATGATGCATTGCACACAGGGAGAAAAGAGATAAGAGAGTGGCTCCCTGATAGCCAATTTGTACAACACCATTGTTGCACTCCTATTTTAAAAAGATACATGCAGGACACTTAGCAAATATACAAATTTGGGGGACAGTTCCTAAGGGGAAAACATAAGAAGAGAAGGGTACTGGCCACAGGGAAGTGCCCTGTTTCTCAAAGACCAGAGAAGCCTGCAAGAACCAGCTTAGAAGGTCCAAACGTGGACCCTATTGAACCCTCAGGGTCCTCCTGTAAGCAATGGAGTATAGTATAGGCTATATGAGGCCACACAAAACTGCAAGCAAAACAGAGTTAGCAGGGGAATGGGGAAAGGGAAGGCTTGGATTAAAAGGAGATCTGCTAGGAACATTATTGAACAGGTGCAGTCAGTGCACCTTTTATAATGTTGACATGATTTAACAAATGGGCAGGACTCCCTGAACAGAACAAGGCACACCAGTAGTTTAGGCAAAAGCAGGGATAGAATAAAGATCATGCTAAGGAAACAACACACACAGATGCATTAGGCAGCCAAAGGTGAAGAAAAGCATTACACCTCTAACAATACTGACATGACTTTTAAACAGAAGTGCAGGGGTTAATTAAGGCACACAGAACCAAAGCAAGATAGAGTACACCAGTAGTCTCAATAATGACAGGATAAGAATATGCCAGACATATACATATACATAGATGTAAGGGGGTGATCATGAGTGAAAAGAAATACCTTTAGGCACTATGAGATTGATAGAATACAGACAAAAGAAAAGAGAAGCACAATCAACACACAAGCAGTGAGTAGCAACCCTTCAGGAGAGCAAACAAACAGAAAAGAGAGTTGTATGCTATGTAAAAATCTTCTAAGTGTATCAGTGTTTGTTTATGGGTTTTTAATGTCCAGAACCTGTTTTTCTAGTTGAAAAGAGAAGAGTTTATATAGGTGATGGGTAAGGATTTGAAAAGCAACAGGTAAGTCTTCATAAGGTAAGAAATACAGTCTTCCAAGAATAACAGGGGGGACAAATTTGAGTCAATCTTCTAAAAATAGAGCAATCAATCCCCAATTCTAAGACAAATCAATCCTAAATTGATTTGAAACTCCTCCCCTCAAACTTAGCATAGTCTAGGTTCAACAAATCTACCCCCAAACAGGTTTGAACTTCGACAAATTTCAAAAATTTCAAAACACAAATATCAATAATCATGCCAATTTCCTTCTTTATTTTCAATCATAGCATCAATCAGAACACCTCTCAAATTTCAAAATTTCCCTATCAGCCTTTCCTTATCACATTCGAACATGTAATCATAAACAAGAACAGCTACAAAGGAATACTGGGGTCATGCTCAGTTACATTATCTTCAATTTCACGCGGCTAGTTATATATTCAGGCTAACTAAAAGACCAAATTCAATGTAAAATAAGGTGTAGGTTATCATGAATGCTAGGGTTGAATTCAATAAAAGAAAACTCAGAACGATGAGCCAATCAGTCATGCAAACCTGTTATAATAGGGTTTTGGTTTAAATTTACGAATTAACTGCATAAAAATCAGTAAATTTCTCCTAATTGATTAGCATACATCCACTAGTCGATCAATCATGCTAAACATAGAACCACAATTAAGATTAAACAGAAGTGTCATATAATAGTCAAGAAATAAAGAAAAGAATAGGACTACCCATTTAACCATGGCCGGAGACTTTTCTGGCGACTGGAAATCTTGTCAATGCAAGGCCGAATTCAATCCTTGTCCAAACGTCAACAAAAGTTTATGGTTTTTGTAGCGCTTGAAGAGGCGAGTTCCATAGTGCCATTTTCCCCAATTTTCTCCGGCTAAAATGGCCGGAAAATTGATCGATAAGGGTGGCGATTCGTTTCGCCAAGAGAGAGGAGAGAGAGTAGTTCTAGAACCAGGCGCGGGGGAAATGGCGGGGGGGAGGGGGTGGTAAGCCAAGGGTTTTAGGAGTCGTTTGGCAATTAAAAGGAAAGAGTATTTCTGGCCGTTGGATTGTCTACGTGGACGATCGAGAACGATCCACGTAGGTGTGACATGTGTAAAACGTAGCTAATGTATATATATGTGTAAAATATGAAGTTTAATATATATATATATATATATATATATATATATGTGAAGGGTTTTAGTGTATATTAGGCATAAAAATACGTATAAAAATTGTATAAATGGATACAAAAATATAGGAAACTAATTTGAAATGTTAGGAAGGCTAAGAAATGCATAAAAATTGTGATTTCGAAATTTTAAAACAATTTGGATAATTTTGTCAAAACAGAAGTAAGTGCGAGAATTGTAAAAATAGCTATGGTTTGAGATGATACTTTTGAAAATGGCCTCGATTGTCAGACTATTATGACAAGATAACATGAAAAGAATGGATGAGGCAAGAGTGAGTACACAATCATGTGCAAAGTCCGAAAACTATTGATTTTAAAAATAGGAGGGACAAAATTGGGTGTCAACACCCATCCTTAACTTTTTCTGCATAGGGCACATATAAATCCTCCCACCTTGATCTCACTTCTTGATCTGTGGGGAATAGGTAAGGGCGCACGATCTGGATAGAAGTCGAGCAAATTACTTTCTTACAGTTTGAATAAAAATATTAAATGACATGAAAATAGCGCAACGTTACCTTAATTTTATTTTCTCCTTCCACAAATGGATCGAAGGATTTAGGTACCCTTTTACTGTATCATTTAAGCATCCGAGGGCATGGCATATGAGACTGATCTGTCAGTGCAGCTCTCCTTCCAATGGCATGAAATGCTTCATTGACCCAGGCCTAAGATAAAAATTTAATCGGACTACGAAAAATGAAAAATTCACAATCAACTAACTATTGGTTTATTGTAGACTTACCAAAAATGCCTAGGAGAAGCCAAAAAGAGCATATCCAGGTGGTTTTCCTTTCTCACTAAAGGTTTTATATCGCTTGGCCATGTCAAGCTTGGGCTTCAAATATTCAATCGTAAGCTCGAAACACAACCTGCCCCATGGATACTTGGAGAAGAACTCCAGATCATCAATCATACAAACCCATTCCTTCTCAACAGACTTTGAAGTATCATTTGCCATCAACATCGTGTGGAGAAACCACAAAAGGCAAATCTTCAACCTTTCCTCTTTTTTAAAATGTTCTGCTAGTTTTCAACACCCTCTACAGCCTCGACGATGTCACTTGAACATTCGCCTCAGTGGATGGTTTCCAAGTTACTTTTTCATAAAATTCCTCGCCTTTCTTCACAACCTTATTCTTTGTTTTATCGCTGGGTTTTACCCCACACTCCAAACAAGTCATTAGAGCAAACTTCTTAAGCCAAAAACAAGCTGGCTTTCCATCAACTAAGAACCAAACCTCTCGACACTTTTTATCCTTTAATTTATGAAGAAGTAGGGAGTGGACCATCTGTCCATTGAATTGCCAAAATTTGGACATTTCAAGGAACTTCCCAAATACAGTCTCCTTAAATTTCTTTTCTAATTTTAAGGTTTTCAACAACTTTTTAAATAAATACAATTTTTTAATGCTAGATCGAACAGATATCTTCGCCGGGAATGATGGAATTTCATCAAGCCAAGTTTTAAATCGATACCTTTGACATTGATTTCCTTGATGCACCGAGGAACTGATAAACGGTCCAACTCACACTCAGGCTCCCTTGCTTCATTCCCTTCTTGATCAGTTTCTTCATCAATTTCTTCTTCAATTGCTTCTTTTCTTCTTCTTCTTCTTCTTCACCACTTTCATCTTCTCCTGATTCCTCTCTATTTCCTTCATCACGAGCAGCAGAACTTTGTCCATCACCACCACCACTATCATCCTTGCTTTCCTTACCTTTTCCTGCATCGGAGAGTTCATCCTCTTAAAAAGCGTCGATTTCAGCCAAAAGATCCTCAGTTTAGGGTTCCACTTGGGCCTCTTCCACCACAATATCTTTTTAGAGTGATCCTTTACGGTCTTTTGAATCTGGAGTTGTTTTACACCAACTTCAGCATCTATTAAACCAATTTCAACGAGTGGAGATTGATTGTCATCTGCTGCTGGAATATTAGCACTTACAGAATCTCCACAACTTGTGGGTAGATTGTCATCTGCTTTTGAATGTTTATCAAGTTCAGCAACATCAGTTTCATTTCCTCCACCACTTGGAGATTGATTATCACATTCTGCTGAATGTTTATCCAATTCAGCAACATCAGTTTCAGGACTTTGTCTAACACTGTCATCTTCTTCAGATAGCTTACTAGCCTATTTCTTTTTAGATTTACAGCTTTGAGTAGCCGTATTGATTTGATTTAGCCCTGCCGTTACTTTATCTACATACAGAAGCAATCAACACAAAGTAAACAACAATGTAAAATAAAAAAGAAAAAAAATTGGAAAGAACAATAAATAAAAAATCAAAATTTCTTCAAAAAATACCATTGACGTTTCTTCATAAGTTCTAAGACTTGTATGAGAACCAGAACAAAAATACATCGATATTAAGGTTGCTCACCTGAAGAAATTGAGATTTCTGAAAATTCTTCAACTGCTACTTCAAATCTTCAAAAAAAATTGTTAAATAGCTGGATGAGAGACGAAATCGTTTAGGAGAACTTATGATGGGACATGAAATCGGTTCGAAAAATTGGAAGAGGTGCGAGCAAAGAAGAACTCTTTTCTGATTACCCATTTTTTATTTTTGACCCGCTAAATGACCCGGTTTGGTTAAGTTTATATACTTTTCTGTAATATGAACTTTTACCCATAAGTTTTTCTATTTCTAATCTAGCCCCCGACCCCCACTTAACCACACTTAACATTTTTTTTCCAAAAAAATAAGTCAAAAAGAGGTCATTTTGTTAAGTCAAGTTTTTAGAGGGTCTTTTAATTAAATCTTCTCAAGATATTTACAATGAGAGAGAAAGAAAGTTAACGTACATAGAAGGGAAATATGCCGGAGAAAGAGAAAGAGAAAGAGATCGGGAGGAAACAGGAGGAAGAGTGGAGGAGCAAGATAGACCAACTTCTCTCTTTAGCTCCAAGATGGTAAAATCAACATAAAATCAGCAGCAATTGGATTGGACAACAAAAGAAAGCAAAAAAAAAAAAAAAAAAAAAAGGATGGGTCTTTAGACTTACGGAAGGGTGAGGTGATGACGAAAGAGTGTTTTCAGGGGGTGTGAAAGAGAGAATTTTACTCAGCTAAAGAAAATCACACGTCCAAAGGTATGCAAAAGTTGCAATTTTTGATATTTATTCTTCCATTATTATTATTCATTTTCAGATACACACAACACAAGTCAAGTATTGAGGAACATCAGAGAAAAGATCAAAAGGTATAGTAAAACTTTTTACTAATGCTAAACTAATTTGATGTATATTTTATGCATAATATTGCATATTATATACATAATTTGTTCATACTGACTAGAGCGTTTATTTATGTAAAAATTCCTTGAAACAAATTACTCATCTGTTTAAAAAGGAATGAACATATTTTTTTTTATTCATTTAAAAAAGAATGACCTTTTTTTAAATTTAGAAATAAACTTTCACTTTTTACCTTTAATTGAGATAATTTGTAGCCAAACAAACATCTATGATTTATTTTAGACCACAAGTTTCATAAATCTTCTCTTCTTATTATATTCTGTGCAAAATCAAATGGATTCATATAAATACAGTACCTCTTATCAATGGTGGAAAGTAACAAATGCCAAAGCCAAACTTCAGGAAAATATTTTAAAAAAAAAAAAAAAAAAAAAGGGTTTATTGCTGCTTACAAAATTTTGTGGGGACGTGACTTAAAAGAGAGATGCAAATTAACAGTTAACTCAATATTAGGTAAAAGAGAAGTTGTTGTAAGTGCATTAGTGCTTGACTTTACAGCAGGCGACAAGAGTAGAACTCACAGCCATAAGTCCACGTGGATTAGGGCTCCGTTTGTATGCCGGGAAAGAGAAAAATTGGCACCGCAGATTATATATACACCATAAAATGAAAACAAAAAGGAGAAAAGGAAGTAACCCAAATGAATGAGTTTAACAATGAACAAAAAGTCATTTAACTCATTCAATCGCACTCTTCAGAAAAATGATCAACCCAAATAAATGATAGACAGAATCAAAAGAACAGATTTTGAAAAGAAAAAAACAATAAAAAAACTCGAGACAGTTCCATGTTAGATTTCAATAATTTCAGGACCGTGGAACTATATGATTTTCACATTCAAACACATTAATAGTAATTCAATCAAGAAAAAACGTACCCGAATCCATGACGTCTTCTTGATGAATCTTGAGCGGAAGCAATTGATATTCTTCTTGAAAATAGTTATTTTCTCTCTCTTTTCCTTACTGTTCTTTTTCAGAATACCATAGATGGAGTAGGTTATTCTTTTAGTTTTTTTATAGGCAAGAGAGAGGGACCACCAGTGAAAACCCACTCTCCATCAACGTGGGTTATTGGAAGTTACATTAGAATAACTTCTCTATTTCAACCAATAGGAATTTAGTAATACTTATTTTATTAAACCAATAAAAAACATAAAGCCACGTGGGCCAAAACCAACATTCTCCCACTTGGCGCACGTGTCATTCACTTAATGGTTTAATAAATAATTCAATTATCATGTGCACAATTAATAATAAATCCAATATTATTTGTTGTTATTAAGCAAATCAACTAATACGAGTCATGGCGGTCATATATCAATTTCGACATAGTCCCTTCCATGTACCACATTACTAGTCTATTACCCAACACAACCGTTTATACATAATGGGTCCAACATAATGCTTAGAATATCTTTATCTAAGTCAAAACCTGTCATCATAATTCTCACATTATGCATACCAGAGAAACAGGTAAAAATAGAAACATTTACATTAATGAGCTCAAAGTGTCAATACAATAAACATCATAAAGTCATTACATAAAGTCATACATTGCTATCAATAATGTCCATTCTTTCAACATGTTCTATAAATGCTTTAGGCGGTAATCCTTTCGTCAAAGGATCAACAATCATAATTTTGGTGCTAATATCTTCAATTGACACTCTATGTTCCTGAACTTCTTCCTTAAGTTTAAGGTACTTCAAGTCTATAGGCTTAGCACCCTTTGTATACCTATCATTTTTTAGAGAAGAAGACTACTGAGGAATTATCACAATAAATTTTTAGCGGCTTGGCGATACTGTCGACTAGTCCAAGTCCTGAAACAAAGTTCCTCAGCCACTTAGCTTGAACTGCGGCCTCAAAGCATGCCACAAACTCAGCTTCCATGGTAGATCCAGCTGTGATAGATTTCTTTGCACTCTTCCATGATATTGCTCCTCTAGCTAACAGGAATAAATAACCAAATGTGGATTTTCTTGTATCCTCACAACCACCATAATCTGAATCTGAATATCCAACCACATCAAGATGGTCAGATTTTCTATAAGTGAGCATATAATCTTTTGTTCCTTGCAAGTATCTCAACACTTTCTTTGCAGCCCTCCAATGATCCATTCCTGGATTACTTTGATATCTGCCCAGCATTCCAACAGCAAAACTGATGTCTGGTCTGGTACATGTCTAGGCATACATTAAGCTCCCAACTACGGATGCATAAGGAATATCTTTCATTCGCTTACGTCCCAATTCATTCTTTTGACATTGATTGAGACTGAATTTATCTCCTTTCTGAATTGGAACGGGACTTGATGAGCAATTTTCCATTCTGAATCTCTCTAGAACTTTATTAATATAGGCCTTTTGAGACAACCTCAACAAACCTTGTGATCTATCCCGGAATATTTCTATCCCGATCACATAGGTTGCCTCTCCCATATCTTTTATTTTAAAGTTCTTAGAGAGAAATTTCTTGGTGTCATGCATCATACCAAGATCATTAGTAGCAAGCAATATGTCATCAACATACAGGACTAATATTATAAACTTACTCCCACTGACCTTCAGATATATACACCGGTCAATGATGTTTTCCTTAAATCCAAAGGTGACAACAGTTTCATGAAACTTAAGATACCATTGTCGGGAAGCTTGTTTAAGCCACTACATTGACTCCTTCAGTTTACACACCATGTGTTCATTTCCTTTCATTTCAAAACCCTCTGGTTGATTCATGTAAACTTCTTCCTCTAAATTTCCATTCAGAAAAGCAGTTTTCACATCCATTTGATGTAGCTCTAAGTCATAATGAGCCACTAAAGCCATTATAATTCTAAGTGAATCCTTTTTAGAGACAGGTGAAAATGTCTCTGTATAGTCAACACCATGTTTCTGAGTGAAACCTTTGGCAACAAGTCTGGCCTTGTGACGTTCAATATTACCATTTGAGTCACGTTTGGTCTTAAAAACCCATTTACACCCGACTCTTTTGCAACCTTCTGGTAATTCAACAAGGTCCCAAACTTCATTATGTTGCATGGATTTCAACTCATCTTTCATAGCATCTAACCACTTATCAGAATTATTACTTTCAATGGCCTGTGAAAATGAAACTGGATCATCATTGATTTCCAAATCATCCAAATCAATTTCCGGATCAATTTCTGACTCATGTAGATATACCAAAAAATCATCAGAAATAGCATTTCTCCTTTGTCTTTGAGATTTTCTTAATACTACTTCTTGCGGGACGTCTACTGTAGGTTCATTGATTATGTTTTCACTATGAATAACAGGATCATTATTTTGTTGTTCTTGTTGGTTGTTAGGCGGTACAACAACTTCGGGAACAACAAATTTAGGAGAAGTACATGGTAAAGGAATTTGCACAACTTCCCTAATTTCCACATTACGCAGTTCTTCACTCCCACTAACTTCACCATTCTCAATGAACCTAGCATTTCCAGTTTCAACAATTCTCGTACTATGGTTAGGACAATAAAATCTATACCCCTTTGATTTTTCTGGATAACCAATAAAGAAACCACTGATTGTTCGTGGATCCAGTTTCTTTTCTTGTGGATTATAAATTCTTACTTCTGCCGGGCAGCCCCAAACATGCAGGTACTTTAAACTAGGTTTCCTACCAGTCCAAAGTTCAAAAGGTGTCTTTGGAACTGCCTTACTAGGAACCCTATTTAGTAAGTACACGGCAGTTTTTAAAGCATACATCCACAATGAAGCGGGTAAAGATGAATTACTTAACATACTCCTAACCATTTCAATTAATGTACGATTACGCCTTTCTGCCACACCATTTTGTTGTGGTGTTCCAGGCATTGTGTATTGAGCACATATGCCACGCTTTTCGAGAAATTTAGCAAATGGACCAGGGTGTTGTCCAGTTTCATCATATCTTCCATAATACTCACCGCTTCTATCTGACCTAATTATTTTCACCTTTCTGTCTAATTGCCTTTCAACCTCATTAATAAATATCTCTAAGGTATTTACTGCTTGAGATTTTTCTTGCAACAAATAGACATAACCATAACGTGAAAAGTCGTCAATAAAGGTGATAAAGTACTTTTCTTTACTGAAAGATGGAATATCAAAAGGACCACAGATATCGGTGTGTATAATTTCAAGAAGCTGTGAGCTTCTTGTGGCTCCTTTCTTTGTGTGTTTTGTTTGTTTTCCTTTAATACAATCCACACAAATATTTAGGTCTGTAAAATCTAAATCTGGAAGGATTCTTAACTAATCTTTCCAGTCTTTCTTTAGATATGTGACCTAAACGTCTATGCCACAAGTAAGCAGAGTGTTCATTCACCAAACTACGTTTGGTTCCAACTTTATGATGCAGAGTTAAGAGGGTTTCAGCAAACAGATTATCAAGATTCAGTTTGTATAAACCATCACAAAGAATACCAGAACCAATGAGATGATTATGCTTAAACAAACTAAAACATCCATTACCTAAATTAAAAGAGTATCCAGTCTTGTCTAACTTAGACAAAGAAACTAAATTTCTAGAAATAGAAGGTACATAATAAGTTTCAAATAAGTCTAAGTGACGCCCAGTATCTAGGATTCAACGATACGTCCCGATAGCTTGAACTGGAGCCTTCACTCTATTCCCTATGTACACAAATCTTTCATTCTGATTTATGGTTTGGGTTGTAAGGAATCCCTGTATGGTATTAGAAACATGAACAGTACAACCAAAGTCAATCCACCAAGTATTATAAGGAACTTCAGTTAAATTTGATTCGAGACACGTAAAAGCACAAGGCTTACCTTTCTTCTCAAACCACGCCTTACGTTTCAGGCAGTCTTTCTGAAAGTGTCCAGATTTTCCACAGAAACGACATTTATCATTCTTGTGTTCCTTCTTACGTATTTGATGAGAAGACTCACTAACATTATGGTTCCTCTGTTTTCCCTTAAGATGCTTCTTTCCTTTCTTTCCAGCTCCTTGAGGGCCTACAAGGTTAACGGAGTGGGTTCCTTGGTTCTTTAACCTTGTTTCCTCTTGAACCAGCATTCCGTGCAATTCATGCACGTTCCATTTGTCTTTCATGGTATTATAGTTCATTTGGAAAGGACCGTACTCAGACGGTAATGAGTTGATGATGAACTGTACAAGGAAATTTTCATCCACTTCCATTCCCAGAGTCTTAAGTCTTGCTGCTATGTTTGTCATTTCTATGACATGCTCATGCATGGTACGTGAACCATCAAACTTCATGGTGGTCAAAGTACTCATTAGTGTCCCAGCAAGAGACTTGTCAGCAGTTTGAGAGCGTTCTTCTACAAGTTTTAGAAGCTCTTTGGCACTTTCAGTGCTGGGAAGAGTTGACTTAATGTTGCTCGCAATACTCATTCGCATGAACATTAGGCTTAGTCTGTTAGACCTGTCCCATCGATTAAAATAGGACTTTTGTTCAGCAGTGCTAGTTGCAGTAATAGCATCTGGCTTCTCAATGTAGAGTGCAACATCAAGATCTAAAACTCCGAGATGGAATTTGATCTGTTCGTACCACTCTGAGAAGTTTAGTCCGTTATAGGTAGTAACAGAAGCAGAGTGCGAATGAAGAGCAAGTGCTGCAAATAGAATATGCTCATTCGTTAACGCTTTGAGTTATAAACTAAATATACTATTAGATTCAGAATAATACTTGAAGTGTATCCTGATGTTCACCTTTGGGCAAAACGCCAAAATACAAACTTTAATTTAAACTTTATGATGCTTAATATAATTTAACATAATTTGATAATTTTTAATGTACCTATTAATAATATTTACTATCTTTGGATAAATAAAAAACAAATGGTACATCTAAATTATCTCTTTAATGTTTCACTGTTATAAGAATAAATAATCAACCTTTGGGCGATTTATAAATGTCATATAACTATGAACTTCAATTTACCCAAAAATATTTTGTATCATTTATAAGCATCAAGATCATGGGTAGTTGAATATAGGTTTAAATATTCACTTTGGAATTAATTATCATAAGGATTCGACCACTTTGATGATTAACGAATCATATATTTTTTTAATTCCAAGACTTTTCAAGAACATTAATGTTAACTATAATGGATGACTATTTTACTTAACAATTATAAGGTCATCGAAAATTCCTATAAGTATAATTCAGGTCTGAACCATTAAGGTTACCATGTGAATTTAAGAATACAAAAAATAACTTCAGGCCATGGTTTTAGACTTCAGACAATGATTGAGATTGGATTTATGTGCCTTAATTGATAAAACTACAAGGCATTAATAATTCTAAACTAAAACATGATGGCCCAGTAAAATAATGATTGAAATTATAGGACAAGTTTCTGGAATAGGAATCTAGTATACAAAATTGACATCGTTAAATAAACAATGATAATAAGTGTACCATGGAGTCAAGAAAACAGTGAAACAACTCTACACTTTATAAAGATGTCAGCACCATTTTACATAAGTTTGACTCCAAACTCAATACTAACATTCATCGGCATATTAGCAAATTATTCTAGAATTACGATTACCAATCATGGCTAATCTGGTGATAGTAAAAGTCTCGATTCAACGGATAAACAATACTTTTGGATCCCTAAAGTTCATAATTCGGGTTCACAAACTAAGAGAGAAAAAATTATCTTTAACAGAAAATCATTAGTTCCTAAACCGTGCTCTGATACCACATGTTAGATTTCAATAATTTCAGGACCGTGGAACTATATGATTTTCACATTCAAACACATTAATAGTAATTTAATCAAGAAAAAACGTACCCGAATCCATGACGTCTTCTTGATGAATCTTGAGCGGAAGCAATTGATATTCTTCTTGAAAATAGTTATTTTCTCTCTCTTTTCCTTACTGTTCTTTTTCAGAATACCATAGATGGAGTAGGTTATTCTTTTAGTTTTTTTATAGGCAAGAGAGAGGGACCACCAGTTAAAACCCACTCTCCATCAATGTGGGTTATTGGAAGTTACATTAGAATAACTTCTCTATTCAACTAATAGGAATTTAGTAATACTTATTTTATTAAACCAATAAAAAACATAAAGCCACGTGGGCCAAAACCAACATTCCATAATTAGATGATAAATTACACAATGATAATTACGATTAATACTAAAAATAATACTATTATAAAACAAGTAACTGATTAAATTGTTAAAGCAAGTAACTAATCAAATTGTTAAAATAAGGTTTTCGACACGAAAGAGAATACATCTGACTTGTTTTTGGGCACATGTGTTGCACAAGTTAGTATGTGCAAATTATTAACAGAATTGTGTGCATGAAAATTTTGGGCAGATGTTTTGCACTTTCAACCTAACTGATTACTTACTGCAGATAAAACACAACCCGGTAAAAATGGATCAAAATTTTCTAGTTTCATCAATGAAAAAAATTATTAACCTAGTAACTAAAATAAATCTTCCATTAGTTAGCACGTATAAATATAATTTCTCATTGTCTTTTTACTTGTGATTAGGTACGAATTGCGATGACAAATTCACCCTCACTTTTATTCAAAAAGCGTTTGATTTCTGTGTGTAGCGTGGTTACGACGATTTGTTGTAACATATTAGAAAAATATATAAAAAGAGAAAAAAAAAAGATTAAAAAGAATTCATCTCTGATTCTTTAAAAATTCAACGACTATTTGTGTTTATCTATCATTCTTGTTCACGTGTGCGCTTGAATAAATTTGAAGAACGAACTATTAGCATCCATAATTGTTAACACAATAATTCTTTAAATTAATACATCCTAAGTAGGAATGCTTTGTAAATCACTTTAATTAAACTGCATATCAACTTTGAAATTCCATCATAATTTTTTTAACTCAAGATACAACACACTAAGACATCTTAATAAATACTTTTCATTTATTGATGAAGATGCTACAAATACACGCATTTTTGATAAAACTAACTACGAAACATTAAGCTTTATTTATCATTCTCATAAACTAAACTATAATTGATGCGCACGCATGCAGTTAAATGCCCCATATACCATCCAATCACCTATACAATGGCGATGGAATCTATGGCTGCAAAGAGCAAGTTTTCGCACTTGTTCAACCTCTGTAAGTTCATGCAGACATACACAACACATGGCATGTTCCTCCCTAGAAAATGCGATGGAGGAAAATCTACTAACCTGGATAGAAGACTCGGGATGTAACACCATAAAAGCACGTGAAGCTATGTCATCCTGCCTCTCCACAGGGTGCATCTGTGGTGGTCTATCCTGCTCCCTTTCCACATGATGTCTATCCAGTTGGATTTCCACCGAGGGTCTCTATGGCTGGCTAGCCAGTAACTCCCTATCCCTCATTTGATACTCCCTCTGTGACTCTATCAATCTTCTATATTCAATACATTCGCGTCTAATAATGCGAAAAAAAAGTGCAACAAGTACCATTAGCCCTACTCCTGCGTGCCGTGCGAGCGTAACCTTATACTAATTTGATTGTGTACAGGCTGAGTCCCCTGACCAATGCTTTTGTTGTAGCCACTCTGCTTCAACACAACAAGCGCTCAGTGTGAGCCACGCAACGTGTGAAGCTAAAATTTTCCATGCACTCATTTTTGGATGACGTTGACGTCTTACAGCACGCAAATAACAATAATAACCTGTAAATTTGTGTCGCTAAAAGAAATCAAAAGGACTGTAAAAAATGCTAACATAAGATAATAAAAACGAAATTAGTAGAGTTCTAGCTAGATTAAAATGGTCTCTATATTATATAACAAGTAACTGGTTATATTATTAAAGCAAGTAACTAAGTAAATTGTTAAAATAAAGTTTTCGACTTGAAAGAGAAATAAATCGACTTGTTTTTATGCACATGTGTTGCACAACTTAGTATGTGCAAATTATTAACAGAATTATGTGCATGAAAATTTTGTGCACATATTTTGCACTTTCAACCTAATTGATTACTTACTGTAGATAAAATACAACTAGGTAAAAATAGATCAAAACTTTCTAGTTTCATCGATGAACAAAATTATTAGCCTAGTAACTAAAATAAACCTTCCATTAGTTAGCACGTATAAATATAATCTCCCATTGCCTTTTTACTTGTGATGAGGTACGAATTTTGATGATGAATTCACCCTCACTTTTGTTCAAAAAGCGTTTGATTTCTGTGTGTAGCGTGGTTACGACGATTTGTTGTAACATATTAGCAAAATATAAAAAATGAGAAAAAATAAGAAAAAAGATCATCTCTAATTCTTTAAGAATTCAACGACTATTTGTGTTTATCTACCTTTCTTGCTCACGTGTGTGCTTGAATAAATTTGAAGAACGAACTATTAGCATCCATTATTGTTAACACAATAATTCTTTAAATTAATACATCATAAGTAAGAATGCTTTGTGAATCACTTTAATTAAACTGCATATCAACTTTGATATTCTATCATGATTTTTTTATTTCAAGATACAGCACACTGAGATGTCTTAATAAATAATTTTCATTTATTGATGAAGATGCTACAAAGACACGCATTTTTTACAAAAGTAACTACGAAACATGAAGTTTTATTTACCGTTCGCATAAACTAAACTATAAACTATAATTAGTGCGGCACGCAGGGCAGTTAAGGGCACGATATACCATCCAATCACCTACACAATACCAATGGAATCTATGGCCGCAATGAGTAAGTTTCCGCACTTGTTCATCCTCTGTAAGCTCATGTAGACATACACTACCCACGGCATGTTCCTCGCCAGAAACTGCGATGGAGGGAAATCTACTAACCTGGATAGAAGACTCGGGATGTAACACCACAAAATCATGTGGAGCTATGTCATCCTGCCTCTCCACAGGGTGCATCTGTTGTGGTCTATCCTGCTCCCTTTCCACAAGAGGTCTATCCAGTTGGGTTTCCACCGGGGAACTTTGTAGCTGGCTAGCCAGTTACTCCCTCTCCTTCATCTGATACTCCCTCTGTGACTCTATCAAACTCCAATATTCAATACATTCGCGTCTAACAATGCGAAAAAAGAAAAAAAAAAGTGCAACAAGTACCATTAGCCCTACTCCTGCGAGCCGTGCGAGCGTAACCTTATACTTAATTGATTGTGTACAGGCTGAGTCCCCTAACCAATGCTTTGGTTGTAGCCACTCTGCTTCAATACAACAAGCGCTCAGTGTGAGCCACGCAACGTCTGAAGCTAAAATCTTCCAAGCACTCATTTTTGGATGAGGTTGAAGTCTTACTGACACGACCCGGAATTCGGTTAGGCCGTGCGGGCACCCAACATCCTCCCCTAGACCTGTCGGGCGAACCCTTACCAATTAAATCAGGAAAATAAATATAACAATTTACAAATAAGGACAAGACTTAAAAAAACAGACATACTGACACCTCTAAGCTGTACAAAAAAAATTACAGCTGACTACCCAACATGCTAGGTTAAGGGCTATCTAGACTAGACATCTAAGAGTACAGAAGAAGACAAATACCTCCTGAAGGGAGCAATATGCAACTGAAATAATAAACATAAAACTAGTGGTCATCCGGAATAAATGCTGGCTCATCCTGACAGCAGAAGTCATCTTCGCTCCATCACAACGTGGCGAATTCAATCCTGGAGCGAACCTGCCGAAACAAAATAGATAGACAAAAACAAAAAACAAACAAGGGTGAGTCAAAAGGACTCAATAAGTGGAACAGACTAGCCACCTCAAAGAATAGGATAGCTAGCTAGGGAGAAAAGAAACAGATAACAAAATTCCTCTTATTAAAACCAGGAACGTAAGATAGCCAGAACATATAGGTATCCCGAACATCATGTTGCGGCGTGCAACCCGATCTATGTATTCATACAGTCGCGGCGTGCAACCCGATCCATATATTTACACTGTTGCGGCGTGCAAACCGATCCGTATATTTATACCATTGCGGCGTGCAACCCGATCCCCGCAACTCAGAATACGAGCCAGAAATATATAGACAAACTGAAATATGTCCACAATATGGTATACATACCGCATACACAAAACACAGCATGATAGTCACACAATAGTCAGCACGCGGTGCAATGAAATGGGATGAATGCAGTATGATGCACTGGTGTCATATGTGCCAAATAGATGGAGAAGAATCCTCCTACCCTCAATATGATGCAATGGAGCGGAATCCTCCTGCTCCGAGGGCGGAATCCTCCTACCCTCAATATGATGCAATGGAGCGGAATCCTCCTGCTCCGAGGGCGGAATTTTCCTACCCTCAATATGATGCAATGGAACGGAATCCTCATACCCTAAATATGATGCAACATGCATACGAATGCAACATGATGCAATAATAACCCATCACCAGCGCGGGACTCTCATCGACAGCTAGAAAGTATATACCAACTCACAGCCAAAGTACAATACTCAGATTCTCAGTGCAATACCAATAACAGGACATAACATATAATATAGAATATAAATCCAAAGCTAAGGCGTAATGAGTACGCCTATCGGCAGCTACACACGTAAGGAACACGTGGTAGAAAATCCACGAGCCCAGATACCTCCAAAGAAATGGATATAAACACATACATTGTTGCAAAGTTAGCTCAGTTACTCAACAACCGCTTTATCCTTTGGATTCGCTGCCAAACGATCCTGCTGTATTCAATAAGCAGAAAACGATATCAATTAAGGCTAAAGGCTTCCTTCCCCCACATCTTAGGGTAATCCAGTTAGGAACCTGATACCCACGCGACCGGACTGTGTGTCCAATGTCCAGCCTCTATGGGGGACTCCAAATCACACATAACATGATCACAATATAAGTATAAGCATGTATGAGGTATAACACATGTGGCAACAATAGATATGGACTTAAAGGAATGAGAAGAAAACTCCGGATAGAATTATAGACACAACCTAGAACTCAGAATTTGTCCAACTCTTTGAATTTCCATAAATTTTTGGCAGAGTTTCTCCTGAAACTGGATGATCCGCAAAACAGAACCAGCACTATACTACACACGGGAATGGATACCTGGATAAACTGATAACATAAACATGTTAAATGGATAACAAGATGAGACAACTGGATGACATAACAAATCCGCAAGTAGAATGTCTGGACAGCACCACAGTCCCAATTTTCAACCTAATTTCCTGAGTGTAGATCAAAGTTATAGACTTCATAGTCTCATAAAAGTTTTAGATATATGTCTTAGGGTTCTGGGGATTCTTAAAGAGTCTAAATATCAATTTTGTACAAGGGGTTATGATCAATATACTAACAACGGTCCAAAGATCAAAACAATTTTCCAGATTTTGAAACGTTTTGTCTTGTTGATTTGGACGTCTTTCACCTTGGATTTTAGTACCAAATTAAGTATATACAAGGTTTCCTTGATACCATACAATTTTCTCACAAGAAAAACTAAGTTTAGAACTAAGAAAAGCTTCAAAAGCTAAAAGATACATGTCTTGCCAAAAGAAAGGTTTAGTCTTACATATCTTTGATGTTTCTTGCTTCTAAACCTTGTTTTCCTTGAATTCAACACCTTCTAAAGCTTAAATAAGATAATATACAACATTTAGGCACTTTAGTTAGCCATTAAGTAATTTTAAAACTCAAGCTATAGACGAAATTGAAGGTAGCATAACGTTACCTTAATCGTGTAGAGCGTTTTGACGCAATCTGTCTTCAATTTCGAGTTACGATTGGTGTCCTTCCTTCAAAATCATAAAAGTGGCTTTAACCTTCATGGGAGCACTGTTTCTATCATTTATATTCTGGAAATAACGAAAAATAATGCATTTTTTCCTTTTATACCCGAAATATTTCAGTTTTAGTCCTCTTTTGCGCTTATGTCCCCTTTTCTGGCCTGATTTCTGATACTCATATCTTTTTATCCATAGGTTGTATGAACAGAACATCAAAATTTTTGGAATCTACACTCCAAGAGCTTCAATTTAGTATATGATATGTCCCCAAAAGACTTCATATAACATATGAAATTAATTGCTGAAAAAGCTTCGTTACAAGGCGATTCCTTAGTCGGTTTTTCCGCAACTTAAATCCGATTTTTCTCAAACTTTGTATTAAAAATATAAACATCATATATGGTCATATTATGACTTTTCAACTCACTTAAATCATTCTTAACATGTTAGAAGGATATACCTCACTTTGGACATACGGGGTGTAACAATCTTCCCCCGTTAGGAACATTCGTCCTCGAATGTTAAATGAAGTACATAGAAGCATTAAGCAACGATCTGTTACATACTTGTAGTAGTGAAGAGATGTGAAAGGTCAAATTATTTAATTTTCGGCATTTTAGCAGAAGCTAGCCGAACAACCTCGAAATTCACTTTCGAAAAAGCACAAAAGTCACAAATAATCATACGAACCTAACGGCGCTTTCAGACTTTGAATCGGAGCTCGTTCACTAAAACCGAGCTCGAAAATCTCTTTTTAGTATTTATCAACAATAAAAACTGAAACCTTCTTCCGATGCCTACCAAACGAGGTCTGATTTAGATCAAATTTTACATATAAGTCTCAATGGACCTTACGAATATTTTAAAATTATCGGCATGCCAATCGAGGTCATAACTTCCGAAACGACTGACCGAGGTCGTTTTATTCTCCTCCACTTATACTCTCGTTCGTCCTCGAACGAGCCTAAGTGTAAAGAAAAATTCGCACGGATAACAAGAGGACTTGCACGACCTTCAAGTGCTTACTCCACGGGCATTATTTCCTGATTACAGGATCAGAATTATAACACGTGCACCGAACTCTTTGAATTAAACATATCTTGATAATATGATAACACCATTGCCCAGCTTATTTTGACTAAACTGACACTTCCTCGATCACGAGAGGAGAGTTCTACATTCTCGAGTCAAAGATACACGAAATTCTGGATGGATTAACATGATTCTGCTGGTGAATGTCCTCGTCGATATACTTTTCAATATAGAACAAGTCGATGAAACAAAGAAGTAGCTTACGCTTCAGCAACGCCTTAGAGATTTACTATTTATATTCATTATTGGAGGAAGGCTCCTCCACTTAGAGCTTCAGCTCATACAGCTAAGCTGAATAAGAATAGTCATCCTCGCACAACTTGCTAGATTAAGGAAGACTTAGCTAAATTGAGAACGCAACTCAGACCTGAGCTACCAAATTACTCTCTCGAGTTGCCAAACAGCTGCAACCCTCGAGTTCACAACTCCATACCTTTTCCATAAGCACCATCGCCTGATGGATCAAATCAAAGGTCAAATGACGCCTCTCATTACCCTTAGTAGCCTTGAAAAACAATAATGTGCTTATCCGGCTACAATAACACGTACTTTGGCTCAATACAGGGAACATCACAAGCAGCTACTAACCGCTCAAGCTCACTAGTGCCGGATGAAGAAGAAATGGAAATGGACCGAGGATAGAAATAATTAGAGCTTCAGGAAGCTCATCTTCTTATTTGCTATAAAAAGGAAACTCTGACAATTTACCAGAAAGCCCTTTTATACCGAGACAAACTTGTAGAATAACATGACTCTACTAGCGTCTCGAACCAAGAGGAGACACATAGATCGAGTATTACTTACTAACCACTTTACACCGAAAGAAGTAATGACACTTTCTTATGGTGACGGATAAGAATCCCATCATCTTACCAACAGTAAGATCCGAAAGAGATAGACTGACTTGGCATTCTAACAGAATGAGGCACAACAAGATGCCAAGCAAACAATACCGATACTCACTCACAAATCTCTCACATTTAAACTAGATAAACTAGTAGGGTCATAATAAATGCCAGGAATAAATCATATCAGAAGCTCACTCCTATACCACAAATGATTCTTAATAAAAACGACATCCAAGGAAACCATCGAAACATGATAAGACACACCCTTTCCAGATCGATCAAAAGAATCAAATCTTACTCACATTTAAGAGAAGAAGAAATACTTGGGTCTACTACATCGGATGCCTCAGCATCCTGTCAGCAGTTCACAGAACTGCCTCTGCGGCTGAGCTGAGCCGGTACCCTGATAATCACCTTTTGAAGAACCACTGCCAACACACTCTCGACCTCTATCGGATAGTGGCATATATCTGGTTGATTAAGATCTTGATTAAATCCCCCGCAACTGTGCAGTTGCCTAGTGACGAGAGAAAGGACGACTGCCTACTTGCCTGAGTAAGGAAAAACTCCTCAAAGGATAACAAGACTTGTGACAGTGATAGCACCCTTTTCGTTAAAAATGGAAACTGTACTGATTATTGATAGCTACAAAGAGAAAACTGAGTCTCTCTTGATGAACGACTCGCGCACTCTGAGAATCACGCTCTACAAGCTGAGATAACTTTGCAAGTAACCTCCAAAAATAATCAAAACTCTTACATCCAAAGGAGGTACCATGGTTCCCACCAGGGCCGTGGGATCTTTTGCTCTCCTGCTTTAACTTATGGTATGCCTGGTACCTCTGAGCAATATGAACAACCACATCAAATAAAATCCCGACCTCAATCTCTCGAGAAGCTCATGGGCTAGTTCTAATACATATTCAGCCACTCTATAGAATTCAATCTGATATTCTGAAACACCAACAGGCTAACCGATAGGCTACCCTGTCCAATCCACTCAAACTGGCAACACTTTTCATCTCGCTCACTACTCGAAAGGAACTTTTCCACGAATCTAGAGGAAAAATCGAACCAAGTTAGCTAATAAAAGAGCGGCCCACCAATTCAAGGGTGGACCCTGAAACTCGAAAGAAGAATAATCGACACCATACCGCTCGATATAATCAAGAGCCTGAAGGATACACTAACATTATTTTACTTTTAAAAAAAAAAACTTACACAGGGATTATCTAATGCATTGCTTGGGAATATCGGGATGTTCAATTGCGTAAAATAATGCAACCTCCTTGAGCACTCGGACTCAATAATTACCTCAGTTACCTACCCTACCAGAGCAACTGGAGGCACACCATATGCTGCCTCCGGAACATACTTTACTGCGGCAATATTAAGAACTGGAACAAGAGCCCTCTAAGTCCGAACATCTGAATCTGCGGCAACCTGATAAGTTGCCTAGCAAATAATAGGTTCTTACGGTACCTGCATCGCCAAGATTCTCGTAAAAGCATCGTAGAGAGCCAAGGGAACCGCAAGGCCCTACTCCCTTGCCCATTGCGAGCTCGTACTGTTGGGACCTCCGTAACTAGATCGTCGGCACGATCAAAACTCTCGGGGCTTCGTCAGTGGTAGCCTTAGGCTAGACTGCTTCATCTTGAACTCATACCGTTTGCTGATTTATCGCACGAGGGTTCACAATTACCACGAAGGAATTAACAAATCAATGAAAATACTTTTGAATCCTAGACCGATGCACGATCAGAAAAGAAGGAAGTGAAACTTCCTAAATGCCATCATAGCCTCTCGTAGATAAGTACGGACGTCTACGTACCCATCAGCGAGACTCTACTAGACACTGTCTTAGTCTGGATAGACACTAAACCAGGCTCTAATACCAACTGACACGACCTGGAATTCGGTTAGGCCGTGCGGGCACCCAATATCCTCCCCTAGACCTGTCGGGTGAACCCATCAGCGCTCAAATTCCTTAATCGTTATTGCCCAGGCTTTGATGATCAACCCCTGACACATTTAGGTTTTGATCTTCGGCCATCCTGGTCCTCAGGACTTACCAATTAAATCAAGAAAATAAATATAACAATTTACAAATAAGGACAAGACTTAAAAAACAGACATACTGATACCTCTAAGCTGTACAAAAGTGATTACAGCTGACTACCCAACATGCTAGGTTTAGGGCTATCCAGACTAGACATCTAAGAGTACAGAAGAAGACAAATACCTCCTGAAGGGAGCAATATGCAACTGAAATAATAAACATAAAACTGGTGGCCATCCGGAATAAAGCTGGCTCACCCTGACATCTGAAGTCGTCTTCGCTCCATCACAACATGGCGAATTCAATCCTGGAGCAAACTTGCCGAAATGAAATAGATAGAAAAAACCAACAACAAACAAGGGTAAGTCAAAAGGACTCAATAAGTGGGGCAGACTAGCCACCTCAAAGAATAGGATAGCTAGCCAGGGAGAAAAGAAACAGATAAAAAAAATTTCACTTATTTAAATTATGAAAAGGCAGAGCCAGATAATAACTAGAAACACGTATGGAATCACAAACTCATTAAAACCAGGAACGTAAGATAGCCAGCACATATAGGTATCCCGAACATATCAACAGTTAGAAATACATCCTGTTGCAGCGTGCAACCCGATCTATGTATTCATACTGTCGCGGCGTGCAACCCGATCCATATATTTATACCGTTGCGGCGTGCAAACCGATCCGTATATTTATATCGTTGCGGCGTGCAACCCGATCCCCGCAACTCAGAATACGAGCCAGAAATATATAGACAAACTGAAATATGTCCACAATATGGTATACATACCGCATACACAAAACACAGCATGATAGTCACACAATAGTCAGCACGCGGTGCAATGAAATGGGATGAATGCAGTATGATGCAATGGTGTCATATGTCCCAAATAGATGGAGCAGAATCCTCCTGCTCCGAGGGCGGAATCCTCCTACCCTCAATATGATGCAATGGAGCGGAATCCTCCTGCTCCGAGGGCGGAATCCTCCTACTCTCAATATGATGCAATGGAGCGGAATCCTCCTGCTCCGAGGGCGGAATCCTCCTACCCTCAATATGATGCAATGGAGCGGAATCCTCCTGCTCCGAGGGCAGAATTTTCCTACCCTCAATATGATGCAATGGAACGGAATCCTCATACCCTAAATATGATGCAACATGCATACGAATGCAACATGATGCAATAATAACCCATCACCAGCGCGGGACTCTCATCGACAGCTAGAAAGTATATACCAACTCACAGCCAAAGTACAATACTCAGATTCTCAGTGCAATACCAATAACAGGACATAACATATAATATAGAATATAAATCCAAAGCTAAGGCGTAATGAGTACGCCTATCGGCAGCTACACACGTAAGGAACACGTGGTAGAAAATCCACGAGCCCAGATACCTCCAAAGAAATGGATATAAACACATACATTGTTGCAAAGTTAGCTCAGTTACTCAACAACCGCTTTATCCTTTGGATTCGCTGCCAAACGATCCTGCTGTATTCAATAAGCAGAAAACGATATCAATTAAGGCTAAAGGCTTCCTTCCCCCACATCTTAGGGTAATCCAGTTAGGAACCTGATACCCACGCGACCGGACTGTGTGTCCAATGTCCAGCCTCTATGGGGGACTCCAAATCACACATAACATGATCACAATATAAGTATAAGCATGTATGAGGTATAACACATGTGGCAACAATAGATATGGACTTAAAGGAATGAGAAGAAAACTCCGGATAGAATTATAGACACAACCTAGAACTCAGAATTTGTCCAACTCTTTGAATTTCCATAAATTTTTGGCAGAGTTTCTCCTGAAACTGGATGATCCGCAAAACAGAACCAGCACTATACTACACACGGGAATGGATACCTGGATAAACTGATAACATAAACATGTTAAATGGATAACAAGATGAGACAACTGGATGACATAACAAATCCGCAAGTAGAATGTTTGGACAGCCTTGCCAAAAGAAAGGTTAGTCTTACATACCTTTGGTGTTTCTTGCTTCTAAACCTTGTTTTCCTTGAATTCAACACCTTCTAAAGCTTAAACAAGCTATAATACAATATTTAGGTACTTTACTTAGCCATGAAGTAATTCTAAAACTCAAGCTATAGACGAAATTGAAGGTAGCATAACGTTACCTTAATCGTGTAGAGCGTTTTGACTCAATCTGTCTTCAATTTCGAGTTACGATTGGCGTCTTTCCTTCAAAATCATAAAATTGGCTTTAAACTTTATGGGAGCACTGTTTCTATCGTTTATATTCTGGAAATAACGAAAAAGAAGGCATTTTTTCCTTTTATACACGAAATATTTCAGTTTTAGTCCTCTTTTGCGCTTATGTCCCTTTTTTTGGCCTGATTTATGATGTTCATATCTTTTTATCCATAGGTTGTATGAAAAAACCATCATAAGTTTTGGAAACTACACTCAAAGAGCTTCAATTTAGTATATGATATGTCCCCAAAAGACTTCATATAACACATAAAATTAATTGCTGAAAAAGCTTTATTACAAGGCGATTCCTTAGTCGGTTTTTCCGCAACTTAAATCCGATTTTTTTCAAACTTTGTATTCAAAATATAAAAATCATGTATGGTCACATTATGACTTTTCAACTCACTTAAATCATTCTTAACATGTCATTAGATGAATATACCTCACTTTGGACTTACGGGGTGTAACAATCTTCCCCCATTAGGAACATTCGTCCTCGAATGTTAAATGAAGTACGTAGAAGCATTAAGCAACGATCTGTTACATACTCGTAGTAGTGCAGAGATGTGAAAGGTCAAATTATTTAATTTTCGGCATTTTAGCGAAGCTAGCTGAACAACCTCGAAATTCACTTTCGAAAAAGCACAAAAGTCACAAATAATCATACGAATCTAACGGCGCTTTCGGATTTAGAATCGGAGCTCATTCACCAAAACCGAGCTCGAAAATCTCTTTTTAGTATTTATCAACAATAAAAACTGAAACCTTCTTCCGATGCCTACCAAACGAGGTCTGATTTAGCTCAAATTTTACAGATAAGTCTCAATGGACCTTATGAATATTTTAAAATTATCGGCATGCAAATCGAAGTCATAACTTCCGAAACGACTGACCGAGGTCGTTTCACTTACTGCACGCAAATAACAATAATAACTTGTAAATTTGTGTCGCTAAAAGAAATCAAAAGGACTGTAAAAACTGCTAATATAATATGATAAAAATAAAATTAATAGAGTCCTAGCTAGATTAAAAGTTTTGGTCTCCATATTATAAAACAACTAACTGATTAAATCGTTAAAGCAAGTAAGTGATTAAATTGTTAAAATAAAGTTTTCGATACGAAAGAGAAATACATCGACTTGTTTTTGTGCACATGTGTTGTACAAGTTAGTATGTGCAAATTATTAACAAAATTGTGTACATGAAAAATTTGTGCACATGTTTTGCACTTTCAACCTAACTGATTACTTACTGCAGATAAAACACAACCAGGTAAAAGTGGATCAAAACTTTTTGGTTTCATGAATAAACAAATTATTAGCCTAGTAACTAAAATAAACCTTCCATTAGTTAGCACGTATAAATATAATTTCTCGTTGTCTTTTTACTTGTGATGAGGTACGAATTGTGCTGACGAATTCACCCTCACTTTTGTTCAAAAAGCGTTTGATTTCTGTATGTAGCGTGATTACGACAATTTGTTGTAACATGTTAGTAAAATATACAAAATGAGAAAAAAAGATTAAAAAAATTCATCCCTGATTCTTTAAGAATTCAACGACTATTTGTGTTTATCTACCTTTCTTGCTCAGGTGTGTGCTTGAATAAATTTGAAGAACAAACTATTAGCATTCACTATTGTTAACACAATAATTCTTTAAATTAATATATCATAAGTAGGAATGCTTTGTAAATCACTTTAATTAAACTGCATATCAACATTGAAATTCCATCATGATTTTTTTAACTCAAGATACAACACACTGAGACATCTTAACTTATCATTTATTGATGAAGATGCTACAAATACATGCATTTTTGACAAAACTAACTACGAAACATTAAGCTTAATTTACCATTCGCATAAACTAAACTAAACTAAACTATAAATTATAATTGGTGCAGCACGTAGGGCAGTTAAAAGCCCCATATACCATCCAATCACCTATACAATCCCGATGGAATCTATGGCCGCAAAGAGTAAGTTTCCGCACTTGTTCACCCTCTGTAAGCTCATGTAGACTTACACTACACACGGCATGTTCCTCCCTAGAAAATGCGATGGAGGGAAATATACTAACCTGGATAGAAGACTCGGGATGTAACACCACAAAAGCACGTGAAGCTATGTCATCCTGCCTCTCCGCAGGGTGCATCTGTGGTGGTCTATCCTGCTCCCTTTCCACGGGATGTCTATCCAGTTGGATTTCCACTGGGGGTGTCTGTGGCTGGCTAGCCAGTAACTCCCTCTCCCTCATCTGATACTCCCTCTGTGACTCTATCAAACTCCTATATTCAGTATATTCGCATTTAATAATGCTAAAAAAGAAAAAAAGTGCAACAAGTACTATTATCCATACTCCTGCGTGCCGTGCGAGCATAACCTTACACTTAATTGATTGTGTATAGGCTGAGTACCCTGACCAATGCTGTGGTTGTAGCCACTCTGCTTCAACACAACATGCGCTCAGTGTGAGCCACGCAACGTGTGAAGCTAAAATCTTCCATGCACTCATTTTTGGATAAGGTTGAAGTCTTATAGGCTGTTTGGCATTGCTTCTCCAAAGCCAAAAGTGCTTTTTTTTCAACAAAAGTACTTTTTTTATAATTTTGAGGTGTTTAGCAACTAAAAAAAAGTACTTTTAGGTAGAAGCAGAAGCAGTTTTTCTGCTGTTGGGGAGAAGCTACAAATATCTGCTTCTTGGAAGAAGCAGAAGCAGAAGCAGTTTATTAATTTTTTCAACACAGAAATATCCTTACCAAGAATTCATATTTACCATATTATTCCTTATAAATTAACAATATCACTCTCAAAATACAATTATATTTTTCTTTTTCCTATTTTTTTTCTACTACGTACTTTTACAAATCTTCTTCCTCCAGGACTAATTTTTATTTCTAGTTATTACTATCAATCGTATATAGGATGTCCTACTTTTTAAATCATCTTTTAAAAGCAAGTGATTACTAGAAATTCCTAATTCTGTTATCACTTTGATTTAACTATATTTTATGTTGTTCAATAACTTAAATTTATATCTTTTACGTTATGTTTTACATTTAACTAAATAAAATTTTCTAATTAAAATCTTTTATGATAAATATTCAAAATTATTTTTTATTTTTATTAATCCAAATGTAAAATGAATTTGGATGTCCTTTTCGTAATTTGACACTGATAAGTACTTTTTGTAACGATTAACCAAACACAAATTATTTATCAAAAGTACTTCTCCAATGAGTTGTCCAAACACAAATTGCTTATTATCCAAAAGTACTTATTTAAAAAGTACTTATGCCAAAAGTACTTCTCAAAATAAGTAGTTTTTGGCAGCAATCCCAAACAGGCTATTACTGAACGCAAATAACAATAACAACTCGTAAATTTGTGTCGCTAAAAGAAATCAAAAGGACTATAAAAAAATGCTAACATAAGATGATAAAAATGAAATGAGTAGAGTCCTCGCTAGATTAAAAGTTTTGGTCTCCATCCCCCCTCCCCCCCCCCCCCCTCCCCCTTTCATTTTCGTTATTATGGTCTACCTTAAGAAATTTTGCTCTCTCTATATGTATTGTGTTTAGTGAATGAGTAAAATCGAAATTTCTTAATTCTTGATCTTTTATTTTTCTCATTCTTCTTTTTCATTCATTTTAATTAGTTTATTATTTTTATCTTCAAAAAGCTAATAGAGTCCCAATTAAAAAAAATTATGCGTTTTAATTTATGTGATATAAATTAAATTGATACAAACTTTAAGAAATTTTGACATTTGATTTATCAAGCAACTGAGATGCACAACCTTATCGTTAGATATATAAAGTAGTGTCAAATTACATGATTACATATATCTTGCTAAAGTATGTTTTGCACATGTAAAAGAGTAGCAGAAGATCTAAGCAAATATCAGTATCAGAAAATTGAAGTGGGAACAGGATAAAATCAGCAGTTAAAACCTACTCGTCGCTAGCTTTAGGTTCACTTCATGTAACAGATGGAATGTGCTTCCAATATTTCAAATATAACATACTTTCATGGCAATCACAGAATAAAATAAAATAATGTGGAGAACAATCCTCAAGAAGAAGCCACTGTAACGTTGTCAAGAGATAAAGAAATATATTGTCAAGATTGAATATTTGTGTTGAAGTAAGATTTTGGCATAAGGTGAAGAGGAGTAACTATGAAATTGGAGAAGATACTATGACGATAAACCTTCTGGAAATTTGTTGTGTGCATTGAATAAAAGACACGTGGTGCAAGATTTTGAAGTTAGCTAATAGAAGAAATTTACAATTATGTCCCTGGTCGACCATCATCACATTTCTAATATGGAGTAGTAGAAATGTGTTTAGGACCTAGTTAAGATACCAACTTTTGTCCTCTATATATATATATATATATATATAGACACACAGCCACACACACACATAGGGGTGGGCACTAAATCGAAAAAATCGAAGTACCGAATCGAACCGAATTAATTCGGTACTTCGGGTTCGGTCTTGTAAATATTTAAAGTTTGGTTTGGGTTCGGTCTTATAAATTAGATAATAAATGACACAATGATAATTACGATTAATATTAAAAATGATACTATTATGAAGCAAGAGATTAATTTGTTAATGTAAGTAACTGATTAAATTGTTAAAATAAGGTGTTCGACTCGAAAGAGAATACATCGACTTGTTTTTGTGCACGTGTGTAGCACAAGTTAGTATGTGCAAGTTATTAACAGAATTGTGTGCACGAAAATTATGTGCACATGTTTTGCACTTTCAACCTAACTGATTACTTACTAAGATAAAATACAACCAGGCAAAAATGGATCAAAACTTTCTTGTTTCATCAATGAAAAAAATTATTAGCCTAGTAACTAAAATAAACATTTCATTAGTTAGCACGTATATAATTTCTCATTATCTTTTTACTTGTGATGCGGTACGAATTGTGATGACGAATTTATCCTTACTTTTGTTCAAAAAGCGTTTGATTTCTGTGTGTAGCGTGGTTACGATGATTTATTGTAACATGTTAGCAAAATATTCAAAATGAGAAAAAACAAGAAAAAAAATAATTTGTGATTCTTTAAGAATTCAACGACTATTTATGTTTATCTACCTTACTTGTTCACATGTGTGCTTGAATAAATTTGAAGAACGAACTATTAGTATCCATTACTGTTAACACAATAATTCTTTAAATTAATATATCATAAGTAGAAATGCTTTGTAAATCACTTTAATTAAACTGCATAACAACTTTGAAATTCCATCATGATTTTTTTAACTCAAGATACAACAGACTTAAACATCTTAATAAATACTTTTCATTTATTGATGAAGATGCTACAAGTACACGCATTTTTGACAAAACTAACTACGAAACATTAAGCTTTATTTATCATTCGCATAAACTAAACTATAAACTATAATTGGTGCGGCACGCAGGATAGTTAAGGGCTCCATATACCATCCAATCACCTATACAATCCCGATGGTATCTATGGCTGCAAAGAGTAAGTTTCCGCACTTGTTCATCCTCTGTAAGCTCATGTAGACATACATTACACACGACATATTCCTCCCTAGAAACTGCGATGTTGGGAAATCTACTAACCAGGATATTAGCCTCGGGATGTAACACCACAAAAGCACGTGGAGATATGTCATCTTGCCTCTCCGCATGGTGCATTTGTAGTGGTCTATCCTGCTCCCTTTTCAAAGGAGGTCTATCCAGTTGGATTTCCACCGGGGGTGTCTGTGGCTGGCTAGCCAGTAACTCCCTCTCCCTCAACTGGTACACCCTCTGTGACTATCAAACTCCTATATTCAATACATTCGTGTCTAACAATGCGAAAAGAGAAAAAAAAGTGCAACAAGTACCATTATCCTTACTCCTGCAAGCCGTGCGAGCGTAACCTCATACTAAATTGATTGTGTATAGATTGAGTCCTCTGAACAATGCTTTGGTTATAGCCACTCTGCTTCAACACAACATGCGCTCAGTGTGAGCCACGCAACGTGTGAAGCTAAATCCTTCCATGCACTCATTTTTGGATGAGGTTGAAGTCTTACTGCACGCAAATAACAATAATAACTTGTAAATTTGTGTCGCTAAAAGAAATCAAAAGGACTGTAAAAAAAAATGCTAACATAAGATGATAAAAATGAAATTAGTAGAGTCCTAGCTAGATTAATAGTTTTAGTCTCCATTTTCCTCCCCCATTTTTGTTATTATAGTCTACCTTAAGAAATTTTGCTCTCTATATGTACTGTGTTTAGTGAATGAGTAAAACCGAAAGCTCTTTATTCTTGATATTTTATTTTTCTTATTCTTCTTTTTCATTCATTTTAATTAGTTTATTATTTTTATCTTCAAAAAGCTAATAGAGTCCCAATTAAAAAAAAATTATGTGTTTCAATTTATGTGATATAATTTAAATTTATACAAACTTTAAGTAAGAAATTTCGACATTTTATTTATCAAGCAATTGAGATGCACAACCTTATCGTTAGATATATAAAGTAGTGTCAAATTACATGATTACATATATCTTGCTAAAGTATGTTTTGCACATGTAAAAGAGCAGCAGCAGATCTAAGCAAATATCAGTATCAGAAAATTGAAGTAGGAACATGATAAGTAAAGCGAAAATCAGCAGTTAAAACCTACTCGTCGCCAGCTTTAGGTTCACTTCATGTAGCAAATGGAATGTGCTTCCAATATTTCAAACATAACATATTTTCATGGCAATCTCTGAATAAAATAAAATAATGATGAGAACAATCCTCAAGAAGAAGTCACTGAAACGTTGTCAAGAGATGAAGAAATATGTTGTCAAGATTGAAACTTGGAGTTGAAGTAAGATTTGGGCATAAGGTGAAAGAGGAGTAGTTATGAAATTGGAGAAGATACTATGACGAAAAATCTTCTGGAAATTTATTTTGTGCATTGAATAAAAAACGTGGGGTGGAAGATTTTAAATTTAGCTAATAGGAGGAATTTACAGTGAGTTTTTTTACACAAATATACAAATTTGCACCCTATATTACACAAAAATAGCAATATTTTTCAAATTACAAGGCATAGCAATATTTTTTTTTTTTTTGCACATTTTTACAATAAGCAAAACATTTCATTTTTGATAAATACACTTCACCCCATCCTCCTAAAAATCTTAAAATATTTTCTCACCCCCATTCCCTTCTCTCTTCCTTTACCCTAAAACCCGTCCAAATACACCTCATATTCATCTCCGCTATCTCCGCCGCCGGATACACATAGCCGCCACCATCAGAAATTGACCAAAAAACATCTCTGCCACCACTATCGCTCCTCCCTTCTTCGTTGTCAGCTTATTCCTTGCCGGAAAAACGCCCATAGAATTCCACCATCTGCCTACAAACCCACAAGGGAAATTTGCTCAAACCTTTTAATCCCTTTGAACAAATGTCGTCAATCTATATTTTACTTGCCTTGGAAGTGTGAAAACCAGCGTCATTCATATGGAAAATGTGCGTATGAACTTGTTATGGAACGTATGCTTTTGATGCAAAAGATCCGTGAAGAAGAAGCCCATTTGAAACACAAAAGCCCGGCCTAACCCCGTTTCCCTTATCCCTAAGACTGCTAATGCCTAATCTGCTCAAACCTACGGGGTTTCTCTCGCATCATATGGGAGTTTGTCCTTGAAATCCCGTGTTAGAAATATCAATGGGAAACCGTTCAGCTTCTCATTTTCTTATCGTACATATTTCTCTGGTTTTGAAATCGGCAGAGATTTTGTCTTCTCCGATGGAAATTGTGTTGTCTTTTTCCGTCATTTTTGTTTCGTCTCTGTCGCCAATTATTGTTTCTATATGCATCTACGGAAGGTGTGAAACATGATACAGTATCTTGTAATTTATTTTGAATTATTGAAATTGACCAATTAACCGAAATCAATTATTGATATATAGTAATTACCTTTTGATATCGTGTTATTTTTGTTGTTCTTCTGTCTGCTCACTAAAAACATCGTTGAAACAATTTGAAACAACCGGTGAAATAGATTGACACAGTCTGAAACAACATTGAAACGGTATGATACAGTGTGAAACAGTGTTGAAACAATATGATAAAATTTGAAATAGCCTGTGAAAAAGTCTGAATCAAAATGAAAACTAATGAGAAACAACGCAAAAAAGGTGAAAATAGCTGAGTGAGAAACAATGTGTAAACAGGATGAAACAATGCTGAAACAGTTTAGAAACAATTTGATACAGTCGAAAAACAGTTAGACACAGTGTTGAAACAATCTAAAATGGTATTGAAACAATCTGAAATAGTGGTGAAACAACGTAGATACAATGAGATACAATTTGATACGGAGCAAAAATCATGCAGATACAGCGAGATATAGTGTTGAACCCAACCTGAAACGGTGCAGAAACATTGAGATACAGTGCTGAACACAACTTGAAACAATATAGAAACAGTTAGATACAGTGCTAAACACAACCTGAAATGGTGTAGAAACAGTTAGATACAGTGCTGAACACAACCTGAAATAGTGTAGAAACAGTTAGATACAGTGCTGAACACAACCTAATATGGTACAGAAACAGTTAGATACAGTTCGATACAGAGCAAAAATAGTGCAGATATAGCGGTGAAGCAGTAAAAAACAGATAGTGAAAAAGTTTGAAACAAAATATAAAAATTAATGTGAAACAACGCAAAAAAAAAGGTGAAATAGTTCCGAAATAGTGAGAAACAACACAAAAACGGAATAAAATAAATGCTAAACAGTCTAGAAACATCTAGATACGGTCTAGAAATAATTAGATACAGTGCAGAACAATGCAGGTACAATGAGATACGGAAAGATACAACGAGATATGAGGTAGTTGGTAGTTGAAAAACATCGAGATACAATGAGATACAACGAGATACAGTGAGGATGAGATATAGAAAAGTGAAATTCGGGGAAACTTGAGGAGTAAAAGTGAAATTGTGGGAAGAAAAGTAAAATAGGGGAAATGGGAGGAGCAAAAGTGATAGTGGAGGAAATTGGAGGAAGAATGTAAAGGTTTGGTATGTAATGGAAAAATATTGCTATGTTTTTGCTATGTTTGTAATTAACTTCTCCTTTCCTCTATAAGGGGAATAGTTGTCGTCACCGGTTTTCTGGCTGGAAAACTCTAAACGCCGACCATAGCGTTGATCATTATCCTTCCTGTCCTAAATTTCAATTTACCATTTCTTTGAGTTGGTTTATCAGCATATTCTGTTTATTTGCTTCTGGGTCTGATATTATGATCTCCTCGAACCTCAGTATCTAGTGTTTCTGCCTTGAATCCCTTCCCCAGTCTCCCCTGTCACTGGTTCTGTATTTTTTGTGGTGGTGGTGTTTCACCATTGCCTCTGTTCTTGGTATCTTTGATATGTTCTTTGTTAACAGCATCAGACGAAATGACGGATCTGTTTTCTTTATTTCTGGGTTTGATATCGTGTTATTTTTGCCATTTGAGCAGTTCTTCTATTTGTTCACAGAAACATCGTTGAAACAATATGAAACAACTGTTGAAATAGTCTGATACATTCTGAAATGACGTTGAAACAATATAATACAGTCTGAAACATCATTGAAACAACTATTGAAACAGTCTGATATAGTCTGAAACGACGTTGAAACAGTATGATACAGTCTGAAGCATCGTTGAAACAACTGTTGAAACTGACTGATACAGTCTAAAACTGCATTGAATAATATGATACAGTCTTAAACATCGTTGAAACAATCTGAAATAGCTGTTGAAACAGTCTGAAAAGGCGTTGAAACAGTATGATACAGTCTGAAACGACGTTGAAACAGTATAATATAGTCTGAAACATCGTTGAAACAACTGTTGAAACAGTCTAAAACGGCGTTGAAACGGTACGATACAGTCTGAAACATTGTTGAAACAATCTGAAATAGCTGTTGAATCAGTCTGAAACGGCGTTGAAACGGTATGATACAGTCTGAAACGATGTTGAAACAATCTGAAATAGTTGTTGAAACAGTCTAATACAGATTGAAACGGTGTTGAAACAGCATGATACAATCTGAAATAAGATATAAAAAATAATGTGAAACAACACAAAAAAAGGTGAAATAGTTTAGAAACAGTGAGAAACAAGATGAAACAATGCTGAAACACCCTAGAAACAGCTAGATACAGTCTAGAAATAGTTAGATACGGTGCAAAACAACCTGAAATGGTGCTGAAACAATCTGAAACAGTGCTGACATAGATACAGTGAGATACTGAGCAAAAATAGCGCACATACAATGAGATACAACGCTGAAACAGTCTGAAACAGCTAGTAAAAAAGTCTGAAATAAAATGTAAAAAATAATGTGAAACAATGCAAAAAAAGTAAAATAGGGATGAAAAAACAACGCACAAACGGGATGAAAAAAATGCTGAAACAGTCTAGAAATAGCTAAGATATAGTCTAGAAATAGTTAGATACGGTGCAAAACAATATAGATACACACGAGATACGGAAAAATACAACGAGATATGAGGTAGTTTATACTTGAGAAACATCGAGATACAGTGAGATACAACGAGATACAGTGAACAAGGGAGGAGGAAAAGTGAAATTGGGGGAAATGGGAGGAATAAAAGTGAAATTGGGTGAAATGATGGGAGGAAAAGTGAAATAAGAGAAAATTAGAGGAGGAAAAGTGACATTGAGGGAAATAGGGAGAAGAATGTAAGGGTTTGCAATGTTATGGGAAAATATTGCTATGGTTTTGCTAGTTTTGTAATTAACTCTTCCTTTCCTCTATATTTGGTAGTTTTGTTAAAATGTTGTCATGTTTAGTAATTAAGTTCTAAAAATTGTACTTTTATTTAAAATACCATATAAATAAATATAATTTATAGGGAAATATTTGGGGCCTTTGACTCATGGGGGCCTAAAGCGAAAGCTTTAGTTCCTTACTCTTGAGCCACACATATGTCAATCCGTCTATGTTTCTCCCTATCGTGGCCAAAAATTATGTTCACTTTGTAAATAAATAAGATCAAATTGGCCTTACTTCACACAACCACAAAACATAACTTCAAGTATTACTATTTAAAAATAATGACAATTCGATCGTACTTATTCATATAATAAGAAAATACTAGGCATATTTTGCAAATAAATAAGGATAAATTGTCATCACTTCATTCATCCACCAATATACATATGAAAATATAAAATCAAGACAATCCAGTCGCATCTATTCATTAATAAGCCAAAATGCTCTGTCTATTTTCAAATAAATAAGACCAAATAGTCATCATTTTGCTCATATTACAAAAATCTAAAAGGAAAATTGAAATGACCTTGGTCAGTCGTTTCGGAAGTTAGAATTCTGATTGGCGTGCTGATAATTTTAAAATATTCGTAATATCCATTAGGATCTGTCTGTAAAATTTGAGCTAAATCAGACCTCGTTTGATACGTATCGGAAGAAGACTTCAGTTTTTATTGTCGATAAATATTAAAAAGAGATTTTCGAGCTCAATTTTTGTGAATGAACTCCGATTCGAAATCTGAAAGCGCTGTTACGTTCATATGATTATTTGTGACTTTTTGAACTTTCGAAAGTGAATTTCGAGGTTGTTCGGCTAGTTTCCACTAAAATGCCGAAAGTTAAAAGAATTTGACCTTTTTCCATTTAATTTGCATATTGAGTTTCTGGAATCTGATTTAAGATCCGCCTTAGCAAGTGTGTTATATATATTTTGTATAACTCACTTGAGAAATTTGGGATTATTTCAAGTATCGTAGGGCACCGTTTTATTATTTGTTAAGAAAAGAAAATATAAAAGTAAAAGAAAATAAAATAAAAGAAAAAAATATATAAAAATGTGAGGCGGTGGCAAGGCCAAGGGATAAACAGTAGCTAGAACGAGAAACAGAAACAAAAAATGAAAATGAAATGCAGAGGAAAAAATGCCAGAAAAAGAGAAAAAAGCCGAAGAAAAGTAGAATTTTTACCCAGAAACATTCAGGTAATGATCTTAATGTATTATTTTAGTTTATTATGTGTGTTTGAATATATTTTAACGGTAAAAATAGCGATATTAGACATCGCCCTAGTGACTTAAATTGATAGTTTAAAGGGTCAATTGGACTATGATGATGGAAATGATTATATATTCGTACTCAGTGAATTATGGGAAACATATAAACGTAATTTATTTAGGGTTTGGTTATGTGACTTTGAACCCTGTACATAGGCCTGACCTGCGTATTGCGTATGCGAATAGAGTATCAGGTTAACCTAATTTGATATATTTTCTGCTTATTGAATAAGCAGGATCGTTTGGCAGTGAACCCAAAGGATAAAGCGATTGTTGAGTAGCACTTTGAAATAAGGTAAGTATTTGTATCCATTTCTTTGGAGGCCCTTGGCCTCGTGGATAATCTACCACGTGTTCCTTACGTGTGTAGTTGCCGATAAGCGTACTCATTACGCCTTAGCTTTGGATTTACATAGTATATTATATGTTATGTCCTGTTGTTGATATTGCATTGAGGATCTGAGCATTGTACTCTGGCTGTGAGTTGGCATATACTTTCCGGCTGCCAATGAGAGTCCCGCGCTGGTGATGGGTTATTATTGTATAATGTTGCATTCATATGTATTATGTTGCATTCATATGAATTCCGTTGCATTCATATGAATTTCATTGCATTCATATTGGGTGCAGGAGGATTCCGCCCCAGGAGCAGGAGGATCCCGCTCCATTGTATCATATTGAGGGTAGGAGGATTCCGCCCTAGGAGCAGGAGGACTCCAGTCCATTGCACATATTGAGTGGTAGGAGGATTCCGCCCAGGAGCAGGAGGATTCCGCTCCATCGTATCATATTGAGGGTAGGAGGATTCAGCCCTAGGAGCAGGAGGATTCCGCTCCATTGCACATATTGAGGGGTAGGAGGATTCCGCCCCAGGAGCAGGAGGATTCCGCTCCATTGCATCATATTGAGGGTAGGAGGATTCCACCCTAGGAGCAGGAGGATTCCGCTCCATCCATTTGGCACATGTGACCCCATTGCATAATATTGCATTCATCCCATTTCATTGCACCACATGCTAACTATTGTGGGTGTATAGTGTTGTGTTTTGTGTATGCGGTATGTATACCATATTGTGGACATATTTCAGTTTGCCTATATATTTCTGGCTCGTATTCGGGGTTGGACGCCGCATTATTACAAACATATGGATCGGGTTGCACGCCGCAACAACATCTGCATATAATAAGATGTATTTCTGATTGTTCATATGTTCGGGAAACCTATATGTTCTGTCTACCTTATATCCATGGTTTTTTATAGTTCCATACGTATTTCTAGTTATTATCTCGCTCTGCCTTTTTATAGTTTATATAAGATGGATTTGGTTCGCCTATTTTTTTCTCCCTGGCTAGCTATCCTATTTTTTTTTTTTTTTTTGAGGTGGCTAGTCTGCCCCACTTATTGAGTCCTTTTGACTCACCCTTGTTTGTTGTTTGTTTCTTGTCTATCTATTCGTTTCGGTAGGTTCGCTCCAGGATTGAGTTCGCCACGTTGTGAAGGAGCGAATACGACTTCAGCTGTCAGGGTGAGCCAACTTTTATTCCGGATGGCCACCAGATTTATGTTTATTATTTCAGTTGTATTTTGCTCCCTTCAGGAGGTATATGTCTTTCTTTGTACTCTTAGATGTCTAGTTTGGATAGCCCTAAACCTAGTATGTTGGGTAGTCAGCTGTAAATTCTTTTGTATAGCTTAAGGGTATCAGTATGTCTGTGCTTTTTTTCTAAGTCTTGTTCCTATTTAAGAATTGAATTATATTTATTTTCTTAATTTAATTGGTAAGGGTTCGCCCGACGGGTCTAGGGAGGATATTGGGTGCCCTCATGGCCTATCCGGATTACGGGTTGTGTCAGTTGGTATCAGAGCCGGTTTAGAGCCTATCCAGACTATGACAGTGTCTACTAGAGTCTCGTTGATGGGTACGTAGACGTCCGTACTTATCTACGAGAGGCTATGATGGCATTTAGGAAGTTTCACTTCCTTCATTTCTGATCATGCATCAGTCTAGGATTCAAAAATATTTTCGTTAATTCGTTAATTCCTTCGTGATAATTGTGAACCCTCGTGCGACAAATCAGCAAATGGTATGAGTTCAAGACGAAGTAGTCTAGCATGGGGCTAGAGCTACTCAAGCCCCGAGAGTGTTTGATCGTGCTGACAATCTAGTTACGGAGGTCGAGCCACAAATTCTGCTATGTCACACTTTATTCCATCCCACCAATAAATCTGCTTAAGATCATGGTACATCTTAGTCGAACCTGGATGAACAGTGTATTTGGAATAATGTGCCTCTATCATAATCTGTCCACATAAATCTGCAACATCAGGGACACAAAGTCTATCTTTATACATGAGAACACCGTCAGTAGTAACCCTGTATGGTGACTCCGGTTTTCTTCTGGCTATCTATCTGTATTCAACTAGAACTGGATCCTTATACTGACGTTGTTTTACTTCATGAAAATTTACAGTTAAAGGTCTAGTGCAGCTTATCGTCCATCCATCATTGGCATATCTCCTTCACACCTCAACTCTTTGAGAAGTTACTTTAGCGTTATAAGTGCACATGTAATCAACTTTGTTGCTAGTATTCTGCCTCAGCTCATAGTCCAACTACATGTCTCTTTTAGTTTTACTTTTTCAAGTCATAATATTTCCAATTCAAAGACAATACCCTGAAGTAGGTGTCCAATCTGAAGATCACTCCTGGTCTGCATCATACTATCCAGTAGTATTTTTATGATCCTTATCCTTATATGATAGACCCTGTTCAGATGAACATTGGACATACATTAGGATATGAGTATTATATTCCCACAAGGAGCTTGCGGAACAACACTAACATCAACTGAGATGTTGCATAGTGCGTTCGTAAAAGAAATATAGTTTGTATCAAATCTTCTATAGTGTGTAGTGACAAGGTACCTGAAAAGCTCCCCCTATTGCATCAAGCATGAGCTAATTCTTAGTTCCATTGACCTGTTCTATATCAAAAGGTATATCGAAGAGGTGATTATTTGCTGAATCATGATAATCCATCCAAAGTTTCGTATATCTTTGTTTCGAAAAAGTAAAACTCTCCTCTAGTGATCGAGGAAGGGTCAGTTTAGTCAAGAGAAGCTGGGCAATGGTGTTACCATATTATCAAGATATGTTTTATTCAAAGAGTTCGGTTCACGTGTTATAATTCTGATCATGTAATCATGAGATAATGTCCCTGGAATATATGTTATGAAGTTTGTTCAAGTTCTTTTGATATATGTGTAAATTTTTCTTTAAATTTGGGCTCGTTCGAGGACGAACGAGAGTTTAAGTGGAGGAGAATGAAACGATCTCGGTCAGTCGTTTTTGAAGTTAGGACTCCGATTGGCGTGCCGATAATTTTAAAATATTCATAAGGTCCATTAGGATCTGTCTGTAAAATTTGAGCTAAATCAGACCTCGTTTGATACGTATCGGAAGAAGATTTTATTTTTTAATGTCGATAAATATTAAAAAGAGATTTTCGAGCTCGATTTTAGCGAATGAACTCCGATTCGAAATCCGTAAGCGTCGTTAGGTTCGTATGATTATTTGTGGATTTTGTGAACTTTCGAAAGTGAATTTCGAGGGCGTTCGGCTAGTTTCCGCTAAAATGCCGAAAGTTAAAAGAATTTGACCTTTTTCCATTTAATTTTGAGTTTCTGAAATCTGATTTGAGATCTGCCTTAGCAAGTGTGTTACATATATTTTGTATAACTCACTTGAGAAATTTGGGATTATTTCGAGTTTCGTAGGGTACCATTTTATTTTTCGTTAAGAAAAAAAATATAAAAGTAAAAGAAAATAAAAGAAAAGAAAAGAAAATATAAAAATGTGAGGCGGTGGCAAGGCCAAGGGATAAAATTCCTTGGCTTAAGTAGCTAGAACGAGAAAAAGAAAAAGAAAATAGAAATGAAACGCAGAGGAAAAAATGCCAGAAAAAGAAAAAAAGCCGGAGAAAAGTAAAATTTTTACCCAGAAACATTCAGGTAATGATCTTAATGCATTATTTTAGTTTATTATGTGTGTTTGAATATATTTTAACGGTAAAAATAGGGATATTAGATATCGCCTTAATGACTTAAATTGATAGTTTAAAGGGTCAATTGGACCCCGATGATGGAAATGATTATATATTCGTACTCAGTGAGTTATGGGCCACATATAAACGTAATTTATTTACGGTTTGGTTATGCTGAACCCTGTACATAGGCCTGGCCTTTGTATTGCGTATGCGAATAGGGTATCAGGTTCCTAACCGGATTGCCCTAAGATGTGAGGAATGAAGCCTTGAACCTAATTTCATATATTTTCTGCTTATTGAATAAGCAGGATCGTTTGGCAGTGAACCCAAAGGATAAAGTTGTTGTTGAGTAGCACTTTGAAATAAGGTAACTATTTTTATCAATTTCTTTGGAGGCCCTTTGCCTCGTGGATAATCTACCACGTGTTCCTTACGTGTGTAGCTGACGATAGGCGTACTCATTACGCTTTAGCTTTGGATTTACATAGTATATTATATGTTATGTCATGTTGTTGGTATTATTGCATTGAAGATTTGAGCATTGTACTCTGGCTGTGAGTTGGAATATACTTTCCGGCTGCCGATGAGAGTCCCGCTAGTGATGGGTTATTATTGCATCATGTTGCATTCATATGAATTCCGTTGCATTCATATTGGATGCAGGAGAATTCCGCCCCAGAAGCAGGAGGATTCCGCTCCATTGTATTATATTGAGGGTAGGAGGATTCCGCCCTAGGAGTAGGAGGATTCCACTCCATTGCACATATTGAGGGGAAGGAGGATTCCGCCCTAGGAGCAGGAGGATTCTATATTGCACATATTGAGGGGTAGGAGGATTCCGCCCCAGGAGCAGGAGGATTACGCTCCATTGCATCATATTGAGAGTAGGAGGATTCCGCCCTAGGAGCAGGAGGATTTCGCACCATCCATTTGGCACATGTGACCCCATTGCATAATACAGCATTCATCTCATTTCATTGCACTGCATGCTGACTATTGTGGGTGTTTTGTGATGTGTTTTGTGTATGCGGTATGTATACCATATTGTAGACATATTCAGTTTGCCTATATATTTCTGGCTCGTATTCGGGGTTGGACGCCGCAATATTATAAACATATCGATCGGGTTGCACGCCGCAACAACATCTGCATATAATAAGATGTATTTCTTATTGTTCATATGTTCGGGAAACCTATATGTTCTGTGTACCTTATGTCCCTGGTTTTTTATAGTTCCATACGTGTTTTCTGTTATTATCTGGCTCTTCTTTTTTATAGTTTATATAAGATGGATTTGGTTCGCCTATTTTTTTCTCCCTGGCTAGCTATCCTATTTTTTGAGGTGACTAGTCTGCCCCACTTATTGAGTCCTTTTGACTCACCCTTGTTTGTTGTTTGTTTCTTTTCTATCTATTTCGTTTCAGCAGGTTCGCTCCAGGATTGAGTTCGCCACGTTGTGAAGGAGCGAAGACGACTTCAGCTGTCGGGGTGAGCCATCTTTTATTCCGGATGGCCACCAGATTTATGTTTATTTTTTCAGTTGTATTTTTCTCCCTTCAGGAGGTATATGTCTTTCTTTGTACTCTTAGATGTCTAGTCTGGATAGCCCTAAACCTAGTATGTTGGGTAGTCAACTGTAATTTTTTTTTGTACAGCTTAAGGGTATCAGTATGTCTGTATTTTTTTTCTAAGTCTTGATCCTATTTATGAATTGAATTATATTTATTTTCCTAGTTTAATTGGTAAGGGTTCGCCCGACGGGTCTAAGGGATGATATCGGGTTCCCGCACGGCTTATCCGGATTTCGGGTCGTGTCAGTAATATAACATAATGCCAATCCGGCATGATTTTTATAAGGTTAGCTAACTGCTATGTACATTTTATAAATAATTGAAGCCAAATTTTCAATACTTTGCAATGATCCGTCAGCGTTGTTTCTATCTACTATTATCTAAAAATAATCAAGTTATTAATGAATTATCTAAAAATAATCAAGTTATTAATGAATTCTCGAGTACTAGTTAATACTCCAATGGAGTTGTCATGACAACCGTTACGGAGGAGAACGATTCTCTAATACAATCATTTTGCAACTAGAAGCTTCACACTATAAAAAAATATTGTAAATAAATGAGACATATGTTAGCTAAAGGTGTTTCCACCTTGTTAAACAAAAATTATGAATATATTCTACCTAGGTCTACCCGTAGAAAGATCCATATCTGCACAAATAATCAAAAGTAGTTATGCTTTTTCTGATCTTATACAAATTGTTCAAACATTCCAGTGATACTGCGATAGCAGATTTGGCTCCGTCATAGAACGGGCGCGACACATAGAAATTTCTATATCTGCACAATTAATCAAAAGCAGTTATGCTTTTTCTGATCTTATACAAATTATTCAAACACTCCGGTGATTTTATGATAGCAGATTTGGCTCCGTTATAGAATAGTTGTTGCCGCGAAAGTCGCAGCTAGCAAGGTACTATCTTCTCCCGCCATTCCCGATTCTTTATAATACAAAGTATTTTAAGATTTCTCAATCAGTATTACTAAAACAACTTGTTTTGTGAATCGTTTTATTTCTAATGACGAGTCACTACCGTAAAAGTCGCCAAAAATCTTGAAGACTACGGAATCGAAAGTCGTTGAAGGTGCTGGAGAAAGATGTCTCCACTGTAGAAGTCATCATCGGTGTTGTCGCTCATAGTGAGGTTGGATGATGTGGAAGGAAGAATGTGCTCAAATATTCAATACTCTAGAAAAACTGCTCAATCCCATAATACCAAGTAAAAATGTTTTAGCGCAAAAAAAATGAATTTAAATAGTGAACATATTTTTACACTAAAAAATAAAAATAAAAACATATTTTTACACATCTTTCCATTTATTTTTAGTTACTTTTAAAAATAATTTGCAAGTTTAGCCAGTCATATTCAAAACGTGAGGGAATAAAGTTATGAACCCATGGTTTGAAGTTAACTCAACTTAAGTTTTTTGGTTGGAAAATAAGACACATTAAAATCAAAAGTGTGAAGTTGGGCTCACCTATAAGCTAAAAAAAAAAACAAAAGAAGAAGAAGAAATATAAATAGCATATTTCAACTTGACCAAAAAGGGCTGAGGTTAGGTTAATCTGGCTTGAACTTCAATTTTAATGGTCTGAAGATAGGTAAAATGGCTAACTTTGTAAAAGTTTGCTCAAAGTAGCTTAAACTGTAATGACGGGCCAAAAGTGGCTATTTCTGCACTTTTGCCAGATCCGGAGATCCGGTGCTGCTGTTATACTTTTGGCCTCCCACAACACAAACTATTACATTTTTAATCCTCGTAGAAGTGAGTATCATTACACCAACACATGCAATCTCTAAAATATTCAATGTTGCTTTCAACAAGGAACGTCATTTTTATATTCATGATGTCTCCCAAAACCATTTTTCATTAAACTACATGCATATTTTCAATCAATGGCCACAAGGGTTAAACTTAATAACCTTTGGCACTTTATGTCAATTTAAACATTTCAAGAATCTAGCAAATAATTGAAAATCATTTAATGCCTGCCATGACATTTTATATGACAAGAACTACTCTCTCCGTCCCAAATTAGTTGACGCTTTAGCAAGATTCATTTGTTCCAAATTATTGATGCTTTAGAATTTCTAGACTATTTTTGCCAAATTTTTCCAACTATACCCTTAGTTATTAGTGGTATTCTCAAAAGGTATTTAATAGTCATATATTAAATAAGGGTAACATAGTAAAATGTACTCTATTTATTAATTTTTTTAATGGACATGCAATAGCTGAAAGTGTCAACTAATCTGGAACGGATGTAGCAGTAGTATTTAGTATTAAAAAAATTATAATTGTTCTCAAATGCTATTTTCGACATACGGAGAAGTTTGCGCTTGCTTGTCCCAGGCGAACTCAAACTCTTACTAGAAATACTTTTTGAACACATGAAGTGGTGCGAGAAGTCAGGACGAATTTGCTCAACATACCTCAAACAAGCTCAAAATTTGTTCAAGTGTTAGCTCCATGAAATCAAACAAATTCAATCTATATTCAAGAATTAATGTTCTCACCACCAAGTCATAATCTCGGTATTTGCTTTTCCGATTATTTTAGAATCAAGTTAATGTCAAAATACTAGACATCTAGCTTTGATGACTCATTGGGTCATCAACCATATTTATGAGTGTTTTAAGGTTTATTAATGTTACTTAGTAATTTTTAACAACACCTAATAACCTATCATATTATATTCTCCAACCGCCAACCATTACTAATGGAGAATACATTAGTTTCTCAAAACACTCAACTAGTCACAACAAATGGTATATATTCTTATCCTTCAATACTAATTGAGTTTAAGTGGTAAAAATTATCTTTTGTAATCTAGCCTTCAAACCCCATTTTTTATATGTTGTTTGAAAAATATTTATCCCTTCAAGTATTGGCAAAAGGCAATACTTCCCGCCCTTGGCCGTAAGTCTTGGCAAAAAGACAAGTCCCTGCTCGATTTGCCAACACTTGAACGGTAAGTGTTGGCAAAAGGCAACACTTGCCACAATTAGTCATAAGTCTTGGCAATTGTCGAGGCTTGCCCCTTCCAGTCTTCCCTGCATTCCGCCATATAACTTGAAGTATTGACAAAACAGCACTTGTCTTTGAAGTATAGTCAATTATCAAGACTTACAAAGTTTTTGCCTTGAAGTCTTGGCTCAGGACTAAATAAGGGCATTTTGCTAAAACATTCCTTAGTGCGGGCAATCTTGTAAAATCACTCCTTATGGAGGGCATGCGGTGAAATTTTTTGCTTCCACTTCGCTTCTTTGAAATGTTTAGCTGGCTCATCAGACACCAGAATAGTGTAAAATTTAGGTTTCCACATAAATAGCCCTCAATATACCATATTAACAAGTCACCTAGCACTAACATAATCTAATCATAAAGAAAGGACAAAATATGGTTAGAAAAAGTGGATAAGGGTTGTCAATTGTTACCTGGGGTAATAATCCTATAAACTTCCCAATTTTTATTGTGTGGTCTATTTTACCTTTCCCATTTAATTTTTATCCACCTGATTTGCAAGTTTAGCCCCTCACTTTCAAAGTACGAGGGATTAACTTTATGAGCCTATGGTTTAAAATTAACTCAACTTAAGTTTTTTGAACTGACAATAAGCCACATTAAGGCTAAAAGTGTGAAGTTGGCAAGACCTTCAAACTAAATTAAAATCTTTGATTTGAAGTTAAGTTAAAAGAAAAATGAAGAAGAAGAAAAAGAAAAAGTAAAAATATCACATTTCAACTTCAGACCGAAGGGCTGAAGCCAGGCTAATTAGGCTTGAATTTCAACCTCAGTGGTCTAAAAATAGGCATAGTGACTAACTCTGCAAAAGTTCGCCCACAAATGACTTAAATTGTAAAGGAAGGTTAAAAAGTAGCTATTTCTAACTTCCCCCAAAATGGTGCGTGCAATTGGCATGCGAATGTGCAGGCCTTAATTCCTTTTGCCGCGATTTTGGAGGTTTTTTTTTTTTTTTTTTAAGAACATGACACCAAAAGCAATGGTTTGCCTTTTCGCCCACACTTAATAAAAATTTGCAAATATTCCTCTATTAAGTACAATAAAAAAATTCTGGACGGAAACACCCTGTCAAACTCTTAGCACAAGGCCAAGACTTGCCTTTGACCTCTTTTTATTTTCCAAGACTTGCCCCTTGAAGCGCCTTGAATCTCACATTCTTTCAAAAGAAGTGTTGCCCTGGAAACAGTTGATCGTAAGTAGGCCTGGGCATAGAGCTGAGCCAGCTCGGAACTCGGCTCGGCTCGATTGCCTTTTAGCTCGGCTCGGCTCGGCTCATTTTGAAAAGAGGCTCGGCTCGGGCTCGGCTCGGTTTTATTCAAATTTTGGCTCGGTTCGGCTCGGCTCGGTCAAAGCTCGGTCAAGCTCGGCTCGGTCAAAGCTCGGCTCGACAGAGCTGGCTCGGCTCGGCTCGGTTAGCTTGATTTATTATGTAATTTTCTCTTTAAAATATAACTTTCATTCATTAGTCTCAATTACTAATTTGAAGTCTACTTAATATTTAATATAATTAACAATTGATAAACTTGTACTCTTATCCTTATTTATTTGACATAAGCAAATTTATTTTTCTCATAATGTAAAGGTTAAGCCTACAAAACCTGGTGTTCCATGTTGATTTTGTTTCCAGTGATGAAGAATCTTTGTCTAGCTTAGAAGCTTAGAGTATAAAATTGTTATTATTTTATTTCTTATGATGTATCAAAGTTTTAAGCAAAGACTTTAGAATAAATCTACTGCAAAGTTTTTGATTATATTACTTTTGTTTTAACTATAAAAATTCTGCTTATGGTGTACTTTGATTTAATAATCTCAACTTTACTTTTACAATTAACTATATCGTTTGTAGTAATTAAAATCATTCTTATAGATGTTTTAAATCAAATCAAATTAAAATAACTAACACTTTTAACATAAGTTATAGGTTAAAACTACTTATCATATTTTTAACATTATCTCTAAAACTGTTTTTTTAATGATTATGATGAAAAAAAAAATATATTTTTTTATATTATTAAGTATGAGGACACAAAAGAAAAAGAGTCAGCTCGGGCTCGGCTCGGGCTCGGTCAAACTCTAGCAAAGCTCGGTTGAGCTCGGCTCGAGCTCGACTCGGCTCGGTATAGTTTAAAGCTCGGTTCGGCTCGGCTCAAGCTCGGCTCGACTCGGTAATATAGTAAGCTCGGTTGGGCTCGGCTCGGGCTCGGCTCGCTCGCTCGATGCCCAGGCCTAATCGTAAGTGTTGGCAAAAGATAACACTTGCTCCTTCCAGTCTCTCCATTCATTCTCTCCAGATAATTTGAAGTGTTGGCAAGACTACACTTCCCCTTGACCTCTTAGCTAAAAGGCAAAACTTGCAGATTAGTGCCTTGAAGTCTTGACCACATGCCAACACAAGGGTATTTTGCTAAAACATTATTAAATGGGAATAAACTCTCAAAATTACTCCTTATGGAGGACACGAAGTGAATTTTTTTTGGATTTTGGATGCATCCACGCGCACTCTAATTCTTCCGTTGGAACTTTTTCCAACTTTTTTGATAAAAAAGTTATTGCACCAAACACCTCCAAATTTATTTTTTAAATGTTTTAATAAACTTTCACATTGATATGTTATCGGTGTTTGGTTTGTAGCACACAAACAAGGCTGATCGACTCTATCTATATACTAATTGAGAACTATAGGCAAGTGATGTGGCATGCCTCTATGGCCACCATTCACCTCAAATTGTATAGAAATCATCAAGTTTGTTTCTCCTCCCATTCCTTCTATCTTTGGTTTTTTCACCTTCATGTAAAAGTGTAAATATTTGAGTAATTGTGAAAGTATAAATGTATGAGGATTAAAGAGTAATAAAACACCCAATAGTCGTTTTTTTTAAAAAAAAAAAATCCTCTCCTTTCTCTCATTTTTAATGTGTTTTAATGTGTACTCATTAAATTTATCAACCGGTTGAAATCCTGGAAAGAGAATCGTTTCAACTGTATTTCTTGCTATTTATTCTTTGTAGGATGTACTGTCAATTCACAAGCCTTGCCAGCGTCATCAGCCCACCCCCATATTACAGAAATACCTAGCTATTGGCATTCCTCTTTGTGCCGCAATGTCTTATTCAGAAAAAAAGTGGTTTGTACTTTTCTATGTTAGAGCCTATTTAGTTGTTCCATGCATACACTGGTAGAGAAAGCTAAAATGTATTTACATGAAACTGGTCTTATTTTGGTACTTCTCGCAGGCACGATGCCGCTGAAAATGTAAGCTTTTGATGAGGTAAGAGATTTGTTGATCATTTGCTTGAAATCAAAGTACTCCGTATAATATATCTTGATCTTTTATCATTTTTCTTTGCAAGTTCTTCATTTCATTTTGCCCACAACTCCAACTCATTTACGCTATCTGCGGAAAGACAGCGAAAAGCACAAAACAATGCCTTTTTTCATTACATTAATTGGAATAAGTGTTTGTTGTTTTTCTTTTATTATTCTGTTTTGTCTTGTGCTTTACTTGTATCTTCATAATTGTTCCGAGTTCGTCAAGCATGGTTCCAGAAAACTTATCGTGTCAACTCAGAGTTATAGAAGAGTTATTTTCTTATAGTTTTTTTAATATATCCATCTTTGTTTCAATATGAAAAATAGTTTATGTTCTTTTTTACTTATATCCACTTGAGGGAATATTATGATGTCTTCCTATTTTTTCTTTTGTTGTTTCCAAGCTAAATTTTGTTTTCTTGATACTTCAGGAAATGTTGTAATATGTTTCTCAAGTATAATATTAACTCAAATACCAACTGTATAGGCTAAATTTTGAAGACTTATGTTGTTTTCTAAACGGCCGCCTAAGTTTGAATGATGCAACTTCCCATTAGTTAAATTTGATTAAATCCAACGGAAAATGGTCAAATATATCCTTCTACTTTCAAATATTGTTTGGCTCGGTCCTTCGTTATACTATCCAATTAAAAATACCCCTACCGTCATACAGTGGTTCAAAAATGCCCCTGAATCTAACGGCTGGGACACATGTCACTCTAAAAACTAACAACCAACTCCAAATTATAATATCCAATTTTTTTTTTTTTAACAAACCCACCCCTATTTTTTACCCATTGCTCCATCAGCTGCTTCAATCCATTAAAGAATGAAATTTACAAAGAGATAAAAATTTATTTTCTCCAAAAACTTCCCAACCAACCCCCCCCCCCCCCGGTCTCCAGCTTCATCTTTATTCCCCGCCCCACTCCTCTACATCTTCTTAAGAATCAATAAATGACATGAAGACTAAATTTTGGGTGTAGTATTTATTAAATTTTTTATTAAATTGTCACTTAGTTTGGGTGTATTAAACTCTATTTAGCTCATATTCATTAATTCATGTTTGAAAAAATTGATGGAGATTAGAAAATTCAAGAATTTCTTTTTCTGAATCTGTGGAGATTGAGATTATCGGGTTGTTTCTTGTTAAAATCCAAAATATTTCTTAGGTGAATTGAGCCAAAGGACCGATTTAGAAACCGATTCTTAGTAAAAGTGAAGTCAAAGCTTAAAAATACCATTGTTGAATTGATGGGTTCTTTGATTCTTTGAATATATATATCTGACTTTTCAAATTTCTTTTTGGAAGTTGATTAAATTCTTGTATTGTTGTTCGAATCTTTTTGTGGTTGAAAAATTAATTTATTGGTTGAAAGTGAAGACATTCAAAGACCACCATAATAGAGTTTGAAAAAGCTTAAATAAATATGAATTTCTTTGATTTCCTATTTTTTTTTTTTTTTGGTTAAATTGATGTTTGAGATTGTAGTTTGTGAAGAGTTTCATTTTCAATTTTGAGTTCATGAGGGTGGGTCGGGTTTTTTTAATTTGGGGATGGTTTTGGCTTCAGTGAGTGATATGTGTCCCAGCCGTTAGATTCAGGGGCATTTTTGGACCAAAGTATGACGGTAGGGGTATTTTTAATTGAATAGTATAACGAAGGACCAACCCAAACAATATTTGAAAGTAGAGGGGTATATTTGACCCTTTTCCGTAAATCCAAATAGCAATTGTCTAATTTATTGAATTCTTTTTCAGATTTTTTTTCATATGTATTTTACCCTTATTATACATAACTATTTGGCATATTTGTCTATGATTTAATATCTGTCTTTCTATATTTTATATTATAAAAGATTTATCGATTAATTATCATATTGGTTTACCGTATTTTGAAACACGAAAAATAGTCATCAGCTTATCAAATTTGTTCATCAGAGTTGTGAGAAAGATCTAACAAAAGACAAACACATTGGTAATTATGAGTAACGCTTTGGTAATCTGGAAAGGCACACTTTGGTAACGTAAATATAAAACCAATAGCAGAAGGGTCTCAAGGGCAAGGCAACAAATAAAACATTCTTTTGAGAAAGTTGCAGAAGGTTTAAAACATTCAAAACCAACCCTACGCTTTTCTATAGTGCTCACGGGGGGAAGGAAGCGGTAGTACTCCTCTCCGGTCCTCTGTTGGTTTATTCCAAAAGTTGCAAACTTGCATTCATTATGGATAAGTTTGACTTTTGGATTTCAAAGTCTCTGAAGGTTCTTACTAATTTTGTTAGTCTTTTATTTGTTTCATCAATTACTTGGTAGTGTATCTGTCTACTACAGCAACATTTTCCATTATCTTTGCTCGAACATGTCTAAAAATGTAAATACGGACATACCAAACAAAATTTTGAGCCTGTTATTGATGAATGGGTCCTATATTTATAAAAGAAAATTAGAAAATCATATCTTGGTCAAGTATATTCCTAATGGACTTAATCCTAACTAATTGTATAATAATTTTACACAAATAACCTACCCTACCTATACAATTGCACTAATAACTCCTAATATATTCTAATAAAAAATATTACATTTGTTACTAATCAAATATATATATTTAACTATCGAATATATATACATGAAAATTTTCATTTATTCTATCTCAAATAATTTACAACAATATTAGTATCTCAAATAATGCACATATTTGACTAAATTCTCCGAATTTATTAAAAATTTCCTGAGAGTTTTCAAATAGGACTATGGCAAGAATCTCAAGTTGTCAAAATTTATTATCAACAATTTTTCAACATCAAACAATGTTTGTGGTGGGACGACATACGAAATATATTAAACAACAAAATATCCCAAGTTTGCAGAATTAGAAAATAAATGCAACTTTTAAATCAATTAGCATTTTCTTCAAATAATTGGGGTTGCCTCTTTTTTACATCTTTCTTCGGAGTTTTCAAATAGGACTATGACAAGAATCTCAACCTGTTGAGACATATTATAACAAACAACGCTTGTGACAACGCTTGTGGTGACACGATATACAAAATGTATTAAACAACAAAATTTCCAAGTTTGCATATTCAAAAATAAATGCAACTTTTATATCAACTTAAATATCAATAAGCTTTTTTCTTCAAATAATTGGGGAACCTCTTTTTTACATCTTCTTCCGTTTTTCATGTGGCCTCCTTGAAATTTGATTTCGCCACAAGACCTTTATCAAGGTTATGTCTTTTGTTCTGAATATTTGGACTTGCCTATAAAGAATATGAATATGCAATTCTTCCCAAGTCAGGCTTTTCATTAATTACAATAGTATTGTTAAGTTAATTAAAATATATGTTTTGATTATGACAAAAAGAATACGACACTTAAGTCCTATGTGCTTTTTGCAGGAACTATAAGGACGACCTCTACAAAGATCCCAATTGTTTAAAGAAGATTGCTGATTGATTTGTTACGGAGTCAGCTATGGAAGGTTGAGATTGAGGCGCGCTTATTTCGTGGGACTTGTCCCCAAATCAGCTCTTACCTTATTCTCAGGAGATATTCATATCCCCTAGAGAATCAAATCTCTTGGGTCAATCTCTCTACTCTTCAATTCTAGATAATCACATCTCCATTCAATCTCGCATGAAGATCTGCCACTTATCCTTGTCAACGGGCTTCTCTGGTGTTTCTCTATTTATACTGGAGTCTCTGAAGATATTACTCACGCTTTTAATTACAATCTACTCTCTCTAATTCTTTTACTTGCAAGTACTGTATTCCTAAGTGTTTACGAGTGTGTCACAGAAAAGAAAGAGAGATCTTGTAGTGAGGTAATAATCGTGTCACTGAAGTTGGTCTGATTATCTATAAATCAGACAAGGTCGTTAGTGGTGAGCGAAGGAATAAAACCACTTGTGAAAAGACGTTTTTGGTTAACGATAAATCATATTTGTATTTGTGTTCTACAAGAGCTTGAAGAGAGATAACTCCCTTGTGACCCAAGGGGACTGGACTAGGAACCGTTTGGTTCTGAACCAGTATAAAATTCTGTGTCGTTCCTTACTTACTTACTGCCTTTTCTTTTGCAGTACATACCGCTTATCACCTAAGTCAACTAATAACTTGATTAGTCGACTAAAATTATAAGTTAAAACAATTCACTCCCCCCCCCCCCTCTTGTATTCATCAATTGGTATCGGAGCTTGGACTCACACTTTTTGTTTTTGCCTTACAGCAAGTGAGAAAAGATCATGTCGTCATACGTTGTGAATGGAGCTCTTCTACAAGAGGGAACTTCTGCCACCCGACCTCCTTACTTTAATGGTAAGCACTATGGTCATTGGAAGATTCGTATGGAAACATACGTTAAATCGGTTGACTTTAAGGTTTGGCGTGTCATTAAAAATGGCCCTTTTGACATTCCCACTATCAAAGCTACAAAAGAAATAAGGAGATCCTCAAAACGTTCCTACTGACGTTGACATGGATGATTATACTGGCGAACAACGAGAGATTATCCAACTTAATTACAAGGCTGTAAATATTCTTTACAACGCTATCAGTGGTGAAGAATATGAAAAAATATCTAGTTGTGAAACGGCCAAAGAAATAAGGGATAAATTGGAGGTTACCTATGAAGGAACCAGTAAGGTCAAGGAAACTAGAATCAACCTTCTAGTTTTTATGAATATGAATTATTTCAAATGAAAGACGGAGAGTCTGTGGAAGATATATTTGCTAGATTCAGCAAAATCATTGGTGAACTCAAAGCACTCGGAAAGATCTACACTAGCGGTGGACAGATAAGAAAGATTCTGAGAAGTCTCTCTACCACATGGTAGCCTAAGGTTATAAACATCGAAAGTGGAGATCTGAACAAAATTTCTTATGATGAACTCAGAGGTGATCTCATCGCCTTTGAGAAAACTCATCTAAAACAAAATGCTTTGGAAGAGAAAAAGAAAACTGTGGCCTTCAATACTACAGTGGAGGAAGTCGACTACAATCAGGAAGTTGAAGAAGATGATATTCAAGAACAGCTTGCTATGATGTCCAGAAACCTAAATGGCCTTGTTAATCGTAGAAGACAATTCAGAAAAGGGAAAGTTCCCTTCAAGAAAGATCAATCCAACTACAGAAATGAGGGTCAATGTTTTGAATGTGGCAAACAAGGTCACATTGCAAACAATTGCCATGATACAAAAAGGAAAGGAAGGAACAGATCTTACGCGGCAGTGATGAGGATGCAGCTGATGCTGAGCAGGAAGAAGCAGCCAACATCTGTTTCATGGCCTCAGACAACTCTACCAGCAGTGGAATCCCATCAAACGACTCAAGTGAAGTACGCTGTGAATTTTGTATTGAAAACTCTAGAAATATTGATGAAGTTCTAGACGAGCTAGAAAAGGCACTTAAGAACATTAAGAGACTAAGTAAAGAGAAAGAGGAATGGGAAATGAAACTAGAAGTAGTTGAGACTGAAAATGAATTCCTAAAGGAAGAAATGAATCACCTTAAGCTCAAACTTAACAGTCATAGAAAGTCCACCAGTCATAGCTCAATAGGATCAAATAGTTTCTATAGATCAGCTAGATCTTCTACATCTACAAGAGAAATTAAAAATATGCCTATTTGCTATCATTGTGGTGAACCAGGACATGTGTTTAGAAGATGTCAAAAGAGAAATCCTGGAAAATGGATTTGGAGACCAAAGGTTAAAACTGAGGCTAGCACCTCTAAAGCTAACCCACAAGGACCCAAGCAAGCTTGGGTACCTAAAAATGCTTAAAAACTTTGTTTTGCAGGGACACCACAAAAGGACAATGAAGATGGGAAAATGGTTTCTTGATAGTGGATGCTCCCGACATATGACCAGTGACAAACAACTGTTCAAATCTATAACAAAGATTGATGGAGGATCTGTTAAATTTGGAGGAGATGCCAAAGGAAAGATCGTTGGCATTGGAATCATCTCATTAAGTCCCTCCTGTGATATCAAAAAAGCATTCTTGGTTGATGGACTCAAGCACAATCTTCTTAGTATCAGTCAGCTATGTGATGGTGGGTACAAGGTAAAATTTGAATCAAGCAGATGCATCATTCACGACAACAAAGGTAAGGTTGTTCTCTCTGGCTCTAGAGAAAACAATATTTATGTTCTAATCAACGGTAAAGCTTCAACAGGTAAACATCTGTGTCTTGCATCAATTACTAATGATCCTTGGATATGGCATAGAAAGTTAGGTCATGCTAGTATGTCTCTAATCGAGAAATTGTCTAAACAGGAATTAGTTATTGGTTTACCTAAGCTAAACTTCTATAAGGACCACATCTGTGATGCATGTCAGCTAGGGAAGCAAAATAGAACTTCTTTTAAAGGAAAAGATATTGTCTCTACTTCCAACCCCCTTGAATTGCTGCATATGGATCTATTCGGTCCAACCAGAACTACTAGTATAGAAGGGAAAAGATATGCATTCGTAATTGTTGATGACTATTCTCGTTTTACTTGGGTTATGTTTCTGTCTCATAAAGATGATGCATTTAAAAGCTTTGAAGTGTTTTGGAAGAAAGTTCAAAGAGAAAAATGTTACTTCATTTCCACCATCAGAAGTGATCATGGAGGAGAGTTCGAAAGCAAAGTATTTGAAGAGTACTGCAATTCTCAAGGGTTCACTCACAACTTTTCCTCACCTCGAACCCCTCAGCAAAATGGAGTTGTAGAAAGAAAGAATCGCACTCTTCAAGACATGACCAGAACCATGTTAGTTGAACATTCTCTTCCTAATCAGTTTTGGGCTGAAGCTGTAAGTACTGCTTGTCATATTCTAAATAGGTGCCTTATTCGTCCTATCCTTCATAAGACCCCCTATGAACTTTGGAAAGGTAAAAGACCTAATATCAGTTACTTTCACCCCTTTGGATGTAAATGCTTTATTCATAACAATGGAAAAGATAATCTTGGCAAATTTGATCCTCGTAGTGACGAAGGTATATTCTTAGGATACTCTACTACCAGTAGGTCTTACAGAGTGTTTAATAAGAGGACATTATCTGTTGAAGAGTCTATGCATGTTGTTTTTGATGATTCTTTGACCCATGTCGAGAAAGGTAGTGATGCAGATGAAGAAGAAGTCCACCAAACCCAATCGATAACCCCAGATATCACAATCACCACCTCTGAGCCTCCAAGCCTAAAAGACCAAAATGTTGAGGAGTCAGATTCCGTCCCAGAACAGCCTGAGTCAACTACTCTCGCAAACCTCACAGAACTGGAAGTGGTGATACCAAATGAATGGAGAAGTGATCCCGACTATCCACAAAAATACATCATTGGAGATCCTCGAGAAGGTATGAAAATGAGAAACTCTCTTAAATCTAATCTGGTTTTCATCTCACAGGTTGAGCCAAAGAAGATAAACGAAGCCCTTCAAGATAAATTTTGGGTCCTTGAAATGAAAGAGGAGCTCGATCAATTTGAGAAAAATCAGGTATGGAAGCTAGTTCCCAAAAAATCAGTAATTGGCACAAAATGGGTGTTTCGAAACAAGCTAAATGAAGAAGGTAAGGTGGTAAGAAACAAGGCTCGTCTAGCGGCTTAAGGTTACTCTCAAATGGAGGGAGTCAACTACGACAAGACATTTGCCCCTGTTGCTAGACTTGAATCTATTCGTATGCTTTTAGCTTTTACTTCTTTCAAACGTTTTAAACTATTTCAAATAGATGTTAAAAGTGCTTTCTTAAATGGATTTATTAAAGAAGAAGTCTTTGTCAAGCAACCTCCAGGTTTTGAAAATTCTGACTACCCTCATCATGTTTTCAAGCTTTCCAATGCCCTTTACGGTCTCAAACAAGCCCCTAGAGCTTGGAATGAAAGACTCAGCTCCTTCTTACTATCACATGGTTTTTCAAGAGACAAAAGTGACAAAACCTTATTCATTCAGAAAACATCTGTTGATATTCTCATTATACAAATTTATGTGGATGATATCATTTTTGGTAGCACTAATCCAGAATTATGCAAGAATTTTGAAGTGCTAATGCAGGGAGAGTTTGAAATTAGTATGATGGGTGAACTAACGTTCTTCCTAGGACTTCAAATCAAACAGTACGAGGATGGCATCTTCATATGTCAATCTAAATATACTAAGGAACTCATTCTTAAATTTGGCATGCATGATGCAAACTCTGCTAAAACTCCCATGAGTCCTGCTACTCATCTGGTAAGTGACTCCAAAGGTACGAGTATCAATGTTTCTCTCTATCGAGGTATGATTGGATCATTACTTTACTTAACTGCTAGTCGACCAGATATTATACTTTCAGTTTGTAAATGTGCTCGCTTTCAGTCAGCTCCTAAAGTGTCCCATCTTACTGCAGTTAAAAGAATTCTTAGATATCTAGTTGGAACAGTTAACTATGGTTTGTGGTACCCATGCACCAATTTCTTTGATCTCATTGGCTTTTCAGACACTTACTATGCAGGTGATAAAATTGATAGAAAAAGCACCAGTGGTGCAAGTTTCTTTCTTGGGAAATCCCTTGTATCTTGGCACAGTAAGAAACAGGATTGCACTGCCCTTTCAACTGCTGAATCGAAATATGTCGCTCTAGAACATTGTTGCACTCAACTTCTCTGGATAGGAAAGCAATTATCTGATTATGATTTATTTTTTAAACCTATTCTTATGTTGTGTGATAACACTAGCGCCATTGAATTATCCTACAACCCTGTTGATCACCCTAGGACAAAGCATATAGATGTCCGTTATCATTTTATTAGGGATCATGTTTAGAATGGTGATGTTGATATTGCATTCGTGAGCACCGATTTTCAATTGGCTGACACTTTTACGAAACCCGTCTTAGAAGAAAGATTTTGTGCCCTACGTGGCCTGCTTGGAATTATCCCTGATCCTTATTAATCTCGTTATATTACTTCATAAGATTGCCCCTAATTTGTTTTATTATTTTACCATATTCAGGATTTTACTGCTTTTACGTCTATTAATTTGTCATTATTGCTTTTTAACTTTTCCATGCCATTATTACTTTTCTTGTCTTTAGTTTAAAAAGGTGTCAGGCTGCGTGGAAACGAGTTCCAAGAATCTGCACTGCGTCCTTTCACTTCCATCAGTATATCACGTCTTTTCGCTTCCTTTCCCTCACACGGCACCTCTTCCGTTTCATCCACCCTCCTTTTAACTCTCCCCATTCTCATTCCCTTCATCTTCTCACCCACTCCTCAAACTTTCTTCATCAAAATGGTCAGGAAAACTTCTTTCTCTGCTCGTAGGAGTCAGCGCACTAAATCAAAGTTACCCACTGCCTCCACCACTCCGGTACAGGTGGATTCTTACCACTCCCAAAATACTATGTCCAATTATCAAAGCCCTGAAAGAAACCCTAATCTCTCAAAGAAATCTGGCAAAATACCCATGCAGTCTCTTGATGAAGAATGTGTAAAAAGACCGAAGAAGGAGTTCTCCCTTGCTGATTTAGATGAAACTCTGGATTTTTTGGATGTCTCTGCTTGTGAAAAGCTTGCTGCTATCAAGGATAAACCTCTGGCTCATGGCAGACTTGTTGACATGGATGCTATGGAATCTCTCAATTGCTCTCTCAATCCTTGGTTTGATGCTCAGGACTGGTCCAACTTCTTCTCTACTGAACCCATCGACATTCCCGAGGATCTGGTAAGGCTCTTTTATGCAAATCTTCGCCCTTGTTCCTCCGGTGGTTTTGAGACGATGGTTCTGAATACTTGCATTGTTGTCACCAATGCCATACTATGCCGCATTTTGGGTTGTAAGTTTTCTGGCTATTCTGAGTTATTTAAAATTTCGTGGCCTGCTGATTTTGAGGTCTCTTTTGAACAAGCCAAAACCTTTTTATGTGATAAGTCTGATGTTCCTTAGGGACAACTTGGTCCCTTAGACCTCTTCTTTGGAATTCGTGTTCTGGCCCACATTGTTGGTACTACTCTGCTTTCCCGAACTGGCTCTCTTAGTTCCCTCTCACAACATGACACTCTGATTGTTTACTGCTTGGTTACTAAAAGGAAACTTGATTTGGCTGCGTGGATTATTGAATATATGCTTGAAAGTGTTGCTGAATGTGATTCTCTTCCGTATGGTATCGTTATCACTCGCATCCTGCATTTTTATAGAGTTGATATCTCTGCTTGGAAAACCTGCTCTTTGACTGCATGTTATAATTCTCGCACTTTTGCATCGATGGGGTATGTTCGCATCAATGGCTCCTGGGTTCGCAAGGAACCTAAATCTCCCAAATCGGCTGATGACCATGCTGGTCCATCCAAGCCATCTGCTTCAGTTACTAATGAGCCTTCTGGTAACCTTAAGGATGTTATGGCTGATCTCAATGACCTGCTACTTAGCCTGCACTTCAAGAGTGAAAAGGCCTCCGATGACATCACTGAATTTAAACTAGATGTTGGTAGGTTCTCTCTTAAGTTAAACACTGCTATGACTGACTCTGCTACTGCTATTAGACAGGTGCATGCCAGAATTGATGTTGTCTCCACAGATGTTCAAGCCCGAATTACTGCTATGTCTACAGATATTCAAACCAAGCTGGACAGGATGACTGATAATGTTGTGAATACCCTTACATATTTTCTTGCTCCTCGTTAAACTAATTCTCTGGGTCTGTAATATTCAGGATAATTTAGACTTGCACTTTTGTTCCTTTTTATTGATGCCAAGGGGGGAGAACAAACTGAATGCTTATTCCCTCCATGTACATTTTGCATCTATGTGATTATGGTATTATCATATCTGCAGTATACAATATATAGGGTCACTCACTCAGGGGGAGTCAACTAACCTCTTTGTCCCTGGAGACCTCTACCTTCTGATATTACAGGACGCACTCACTCAGGGGGAGTCAGCTATCAGGATTGGCTAGTCGACTAAGAGACAAAGGGAAGTATCCTGGCACATACTCCGTTACTTTTTGTCATCACTAAAAAGGGGGAGATTGTTAAGTTAATTAAAATATATGTTTTGATTATGACAAAAAGAATACGACACTTAAGTCCTATGTGCCTTTTGCTGGAACTACAAGGACGACCTCTACAAAGATCCCAATTGTTTAAAGAAGATTGCTGATTGATTTGTTACGGAGTCAGCTATGGAAGGTTGAGATTGAGGCGCGCTTATTTCGTGGGACTTGTCCCCAAATCAGCTCTTACCTTATTCTCAGGAGATATTCATATCCCCTAGAGAATCAAATCTCTTGGGTCAATCTCTCTACTCTTCAATTCTAGATAATCACATCTCCATTCAATCTCGCATGAAGATCTGCCACTTATCCTTGTCAACGGGCTTCTCTGGTGTTTCTCTATTTATACTGGAGTCTCTGAAGATATTACTCACGCTTTTAATTACAATCTACTCTCTCTAATTCTTTTACTTGCAAGTACTGTATTCCTAAGTGTTTACGAGTGTGTCACAGAAAAGAAAGAGAGATCTTGTAGTGAGGTAATAATCGTGTCACTGAAGTTGGTCTGATTATCTATAAATCAGACAAGGTCGTTAGTGGTGAGCGAAGGAATAAAACCACTTGTGAAAAGACGTTTTTGGTTAACGATAAATCATATTTGTATTTGTGTTCTACAAGAGCTTGAAGAGAGATAACTCCCTTGTGACCCAAGGGGACTGGACTAGGAACCGTTTGGTTCTGAACCAGTATAAAACTCTGTGTCGTTCCTTACTTACTTACTGCCTTTTCTTTTGCAGTACATACTGCTTATCACCTAAGTCAACTAATAACTTGATTAGTCGACTAAAATTATAAGTTAAAACAATTCACCCCCATCTTGTATTCATCAAGTATATGTGGGAACGATATGAGACAGATTATATATATACTTTTTCAACGTGAACACATGAAAAAGTGGATGGATGAAAGATAATACCCCGAGTAACACAAGCTCATAAACAACCTTTCCCCATCTTATGCAAAACTTCATAAGGTCAAACAATACATGCTTCAACTTCCCCTCTTTATCGAAATTATAACATCTTTAGTTGGTAACACTTTTAAAAATACCATGTAATTTACCTTAAACTCCAAATCTGAATGACTCTAGTTTGAAATTTGAATATGACTTTTTGAGACTTTAAGCGAACTTGAGCCTTTATTGGATTATTCTCACTTTCTCTAGAGCTTCATGAACAAACTTAGGATCGGTTAATAAAATATCAGAGTGCACAAACTCACAGGATATCTACACAAAAGCATCATGGGGTGCCATTAAAAGAGGCAAATGATCATTCCAATTTCTATAAAATTCAGTAACACGAGCTCAAAATGTATCCTCAAATATGTAATCAAATGTTAACGTATGCAATTCAATAAAATAATGATTAAACATTATATCAAACAATATTAGAAAAATCTCATTTGAACAAAATGAATTTTTATTTTAAAAACTTTAGCCTATAACATACGTGATTCTTCATCTTCACACACCAAAATTTTAGTGTTATTCTGCGAACAATATTGAAAGATGTCAACTACTCCTTGTTAAGTGATTTGGCGAAATTTAGATAGACCAGAATCTGCCAATAATTTTTTATTGTCTCTTAACTGCATGATTTCATTGTTAGCCTCAAATCATACTTTAAAAGAGTATTTTGAAACCTAATCTCTGAACTCAATATTACTACTACAAAAATGGAAGATGGAGATTCCCATTTTAGCAGACCCATTAAGATTTTAAAAACTTACGAATTCAAGAAGATTGGCGTACTGGTTGATAGTTGGAGGAGATAAGTTGTGAAGTTAGTTTTGTAAAAGAAAAAAGAACTGACTTGTGAAAAAGAAGGCGTGCATATTTTTTTTGTCACTGGATGAGATACAGACGTGCCTCACATCTGATTTGGACAGAAGCTTTCAGATTTAATAAGAGGTATTAAAGATTAAAAAATAAATATACTTAATGGGCTTAAATCTATATCATTCCGATTAAGAGCCTCATTAAGTGCAAACAAATAGGGCCTAAAACTCTTTTTTTAAAAAGAGTGTGAGTTGAGCCCTTCTATCGAATAGATAGAAATTGAGGATTCGTGCAACCTGTCAATTTTCTTATTATAAAGTCGTGGATACAATTCCGCGGTGTCGGTGGTCTTGACTTATAGAAAATATGCAAATTTTGTGTGTCGGTCTACGATAACCCAATATCTCATCACTAGTGGTATGAGCCTGTGGTCAACTCAGGCCCAAGATTTTTTTTTTTTTGTTATTCTTGTCTTTATTTCCTATTGTTCATTTGTTTTGCACAATCAATTGGTTATTCTTCATGTAGTATTTCTTTTTGTTATTATTTGCACCACTTTGCACATTATTAACACCACTCTCAATTTCAATTAAAGTGATAGTGTTTGGTATATTAAAAAAAATACTTTTAAAGCTTGTGGTTTTAAATAAATATTAAAAATTCTCTTTGATTATAAATCACCTCATTGAAGGAAGTGTTAAAATTTTATATGTCACGCCCTAAAAATTAATTTATTATTAACTGCGCGGGTGCGAGTTTATTTATTTAAAGGCTCGTGACTGGTGTTCAAAAAGGTACAAATTTATTTAGAGAACTCGGAGTCGCCACTTGACATAGTTTAAGGTGTGCCAAGTCACCAGAAGGTACCTTGGAAACACCTTTGACTCGTCTAATGGTCTGCGTTTAGAGATTCGGGTAAGGTTCTCAGTTGACTCTCGGGAAGGTATTAGGCACCCTCGAGTCCTGTGCCGAGCACAGTTGCTTTTATTGTCGCAGTTTTAATTTATTAAATATGGTTGTTATATTTTATCGTTCATTTAAAGTTACGCTTTGATTGTTCGAAACCGAAATCGCGTCAAGTAACCCACAAGGTATACTTGGACAAAATTTATATATATTTTTTTTACTTTTTGCCTAATAAGTAGATCACAAATCATACTTATAATTGCCTAATCGAACTTACATCCTATTATTTTGCCTAATCATTACACCTTGGGTGGATAATTAATCATATCAAAATAAAACACATTGACTAATTTTAGGTATGAAATGAACGACACAAATGTTTAGCATTTCTAATAAACTTGTTATTAATGAAGACTTGTGGCCATAAGTTAAAATGCCATTTTGGAACTAAAGTAATTCGCAAATTATATACAATATGATTATGCTATTTTGTGCTTTCAAAGGTTTGCAACTCTAGGCTAATTTTTGGAGTGATTTTGCACCAAATATCTCTTTTCCTTAAACAACTTTAACGTTTTTTCAGATTTGCAGGAATGCACCAGTTTGTAAAAAAGGGCCAGATTTGAGTGGATTTGCAAAAACGTACAAGTTTGCAAAAATAGCCAGATTTGCACCTTTAACACCAACTGTGCACTTATACCTATTTTTGCCTACTCATTTCAGCATTGAAATAATTTTCAGAATTTCCAGATTTGCAAATATGACCAGTTTGCAGAAATAGCCCTATATTACAGAAATGGCCAGAATTCAACATTTTGTGGTTTTAATGGTTAAATCTTAAATTTGCCTAACCTTTACATGCTGTCCGGATTTTCATACATAGCTAAAATAATAGATGAATTAAATTGCACAAATAAACACTAAATATTTCCTAGTTTTTCACAAATAGCTAGTTTTAAACTAGAATAAACTCATGACAAAAGGCATACAATAAAAGGTTTTAGACATTTTTTTACTTCATTTTTTCATAGCCAAAATGATAAAATATACAAGGTAAATTGTGTTTACCTTGTGTAGAAAAACTTCCGAGCTAGTGAAGCAAATGAAATAGCAAGAACCCAACCAAAGCGAGCAAACTAGTACCCCAAATCAGCCACTACAACAGCCCCTTTTATACCTTCTATTCAAACTTTAAACCTTAAGATTTATGCCCCAAAAGACCTTAGATGTAAAGGCTTTTGGTTCTAAATCTAACTCTTAAACTCACTAATTTTTTCAAGTGTTTTTTGCTCACTCTTTTTGTGTAAATTTCAGCTTCTTGTTGTGTCTTAAATGAGGGCATTCAATGCCTTTTATAGCTGAAAAATGAGAGCCAAAGGGTGGGGTGTGGACTTGTACAAAAGTACAAGCCCACACCCTACACTTGAGTGCTTTTAGTCCCATTTTTCAAGCAAAAAGTACAGCAGCTGTTGGCCACTGTTTCAGCCACCTAAACAGCTCCAAAAAGCTGAAAATAATGCAAGAAAATGTCCTTTAAAAGGACATCCAAACACTCATTATATTGACTAAGGATTAGGACAAACTAAGCCTAACTAAATCAGCCCCAACTAGACCTAAAACTAAACTAAAAATACAACCAGATTCCTAACTATCCTATCTCTAATCAAGCTTGTTTCCAGAATGTAATTGGAAACCTTTTTGAGTTCAAAGAATGGCCAAAGGCCCTTTTGAACTCTAAGAAATTATGCAAAACACATCTCAGGATTAATCTTAATGCATTCCAAGCAAAACAATACCAAAATGAATAGAACTAAACAAATTCAAGTTACAAATTCCTATTTCTAAGCAAACAGCCCCAAACCTTGAATAAAGGCACCAAACATACATGATTTAAGCAGACTAAACTAAAATTTCACTAGAATTTAAACATGAACAGAATTGTGCTCGAACTAGAAGAAAATGGGATAGCAACTAGGAAAACTAAACGTCGATTTAATTACGAAACGAGCATACATACACAACCACCAACATTTATCTTTGAACAAGGATACTACACAATGTTTTTTCAACTAAAGAAATCCATCCAGGTTCAATTCTATTTTCTCTAAGATCTTGACACAAAAATAGAGGCTAAACTAAAAAATACTACAACTGAAAATGCAAAGAAAAAAGGACAAGAATGTTACGGTTTAATCATCACAGCATCGTCGAGCCTCCATGGCTGCCTCGACTCGCCTCATAAAAAACAATCATCATCACAGCCTTGCAAGCTAACAAGGTGCAGCGCCTCCACCATTCTCCGTTCTCACACTTATCGCGACAACATCATAGTCCTTCCATCATCGCAGCCTCGCCATCAACAAAAACCATAACCAAATCAGCCCCGGATTCATCCTCATCACATCAAAACCACATCACCATCAAGTCGCACCATAACACAAAAGAAAAGAAAGAAAAATAAGAAGAAGAAGAACAAGGAAAAAAAAAAAACAGAAAGAGAAAACGAAAAACAGGAAAGGGAAACGGGACACGGGACTGGGCAAAAAGGAGAGGGGTTTTTTGGGAGATGGGGTACAAGGGGTGACGGGGAAGGGTAAAGGGAAGGGAAAGAAATGGAGAAAAACTAAAAAACTCACCGGATTTGGAAGTTTGACCGAGCTTTGACCGTCGATCTACTCTAAACCGTCGGGATTTTGAAGAAAATAATAGCGGAAATGGAAAGAGGGGGCCGAGATCTATAAAATAGTGTATTTTGGTATTTTTCCGGCCACCGGAGGTGGTGGCCGGCCGGTGGAACAGTGGCGGGGCCACGGCGGGAGACGATTTCCGGCGGCTGGGGAAGTTTTGGCAAGGGCTCGGCCAAGTCAAGAGACTTATGGGGGTGTAAAGTGGAAGAAATGAGGTTTTTAGGGTATATATGTGTTGGGTGTGGGCCGGGTAATGGAATGGGCTAGTGGGCTTGTATTTTGGGCTGTATATTCTTGCAAAAATGGCTATTAAAAGAGTCTATACTAATAAAACATACACAATTAATCATAATATAAACCACATAAATTCACGATACTATCACTTTTAAAACGTAGAATCACAATTAAACAGATAACAAGTAATTTTTTAGTATTTTCATATTTTCTGTCCTAATTAAAGATAAATTTAACTAAGAATAAACACTAGACGTACGGAAAAATCTAACGACACGTCCTAAAAATCTAATACGACTATTCTAAACAATTTTCTTATCTAGTGCCAAAATTAGGTGATTACAGCTGCCCCTCTTTGTTCGGGAACACGAAGAGTTTTCGGACAAAGAAGTAATCGACAACTAATTTTGGCTTTTCGGTTCTAGCCGAGAGCATGCTTTTCAACACGGTGACCGTACCTTGAATTTCGGTTCTAACCGAGAACAAAGTTACCTACATATCCCCGGACTAAGGAATCAGGTCAGTGTAGTTCCTTACGTGCGGTAGCTGGGACTACCGCATTCAAACAGACACTGGACTCACTAAGACTCACTAAGACAAACCTAGACACTCTAGACTACTTAAGACAAAACCAGAGGCTCTTCTAGACACACTTGGGGCTGATACTAGACACTCTAGACTACTAAGAGGCTGTCGCTGCTGATTACTGGTCGCTTGCTGGTGGTCATTGCTTTACAAGGAACGGAAATACAAGGAAAAATGTAAAATTACAATCCCTAGCCTAAATCTTCATGCTTCCCTGAAGTGAATCTTGGCTTGAAAGACAAACTCCGTCACCCGTTGTATGGGCAGGCACCATCTGAAACTTGAAGTGGTCGCACTTGTTTCAAACAGGTCTTGACTTGAAGCTGGGGATGGTCGCTATCTTCGAGCAGGACTAACTTGAAAAGGGAGTGGTTGCTATCTTTGAGCGCAAATGACTTGAACTACATGTGAGTGCTATCTTCTAGCAAAACTGACTTGAAAGGAAAATGATCGTTGTGTTTTAGCAAATCTTGACATGGAAAGGAAATGACGCTATCTTTGAGCGAAAACTGACTCGAAAAGGAAATGATCGCTATCTTTTAGCAGATCCTGGCATGGGAAGAAGATGACGCTATCTTTGAGCGAACTGACTCGAAAAGGAAATGATCGCTATCTTTTAGCAGATCTTGACATGGAGAGGAAATGACGCTATCTTTGAGCGAACTGACTCGACAAGGGAATGATCGCTATCTTTGAGCGAACTGACTTGAAAAGGAAATGATCGCTATCTTTAGCAGATCTTGACATGGAAAAGAAAATGAAGCTATCTTTGAGCAAACTGACTCGAAAAGGAAATGATCGCTATCTTTTAGCAGATCTTGACATGGAAAGGAAATGACGCTATCTTTGAGCGAACTGACTCGAAAAAGAAATGATCGCTATCTTTTAGCAGATCTTGATATGGAAAAGAAATGAAGCTATCTTTGAGCAAACTGACTCGAAAAGGAAATGATCGCTATCTTTTAGCAGATCTTGATATGGAAAAGAGATGAAGCTATCTTTGAGCAAAACTGACTCGAAAAGGAAATGATCGCTATCTTTTAGCAGATCTTGACATTGAAAAGAGATGACGCTATCTTTGAGCGAACTGACTCGAAAAGGAAATGATCGCTATCTTTTAGCAGATCTTGACATTGAAAGGAAATGACGCTATCTTTGAGCGAACTGACTCGAAAAGGAAATGATCGCTATCTTTTAGCAGATCTTGACATTGAAAGGAAATGACGCTATCTTTGAGCGAACTGACTCGAAAAGGAAATGATCGCTATCTTTTAGCAGATCTTGACATTGAAAGGAAATGACGCTATCTTTTAGCGGGAATTGACTCGAAAAGAGAATGGAGTTCCGTCTGATATCTGGCGCACCTACCCCAATTCAAGTGGTCCTAGCTCTTTCTTGGCAACATAGCAAATGTCACACTTACTTTCTGCATCGTGGATACACCCTGTTTCAGATCTTGCGAATAAGCTTAGCGACTCTTGTTCTATTCTTCACAGTACTGTGGGATGAACAACGCCTAAAGCTTCTCCCAAACATATCCACTCTTCGTGATACAATTTTGGTATGTCGTCCTTCCGGCCTGATGTGCGATGCTGGGCTCCAATTATCAATGTTGATCATGACTTGCTGCGAACTTTTCCATTGTCGAGGGTGTGCCCCGCTTGCTGGAATTAAACCTGAATCCTGAAAGACAGAGTTTTGCAATTTTCTTTTGTTGCTCATGTGAGGTTAGCGCCGAAAGGGCGAGGAATTAATGATGAGGCAAGATGTACAAAATGGAATAAAAAGTTTAAGGGCGAAAGTCGTTTGGACAGGGAACGTCTTTCTGAAGAGGGAAACTTATCTGGCAATATACTGGCGGCCTTGATGATCATGACATGTGTCTTGGATGACCTCGTTCGACCAGTACCACTTGTTTGTTGAGAGTTGATCCACGGAAGATATCAAACCATAACCAAGTTGAGGTGACTCTCAAGTCGACTAGTAGCGCCCTTTCGGGTTTTCACCAACTAGCCTCTCTCTTTAATCTTTTGCCTCACTGTTTGTCTTGCGGCGCCTTCTCAGGTTTTCACCGACAGGACTTCTTTCTTTTCTTTTTCTTTTTTTTTTCATTTTTTTTCTTTTTTTTTTTTCAATTCAATTTACAACACCAACATCTCTTGAAACATGTGAATAAATGATACAAAAATGATAGAAGTTTGTTTTTATTTTATTTTATTTATGAAATAAAATAAAAACAAACTTCTGCCCCAGTTTAGCATGAAAAAGGGGGATCTTAATTTCCTTTGATGTTGGCCGCAAACTTGGAGGCAAGTTTTGCGTCAATATGAACAGGGAAAGAGGAATTTTTTTCTTATTGCGACCGCACCAGAATGGTTGCCTACGTATCCTTTTGAGAGGAATCAGGTCAGACGTAGCTCTAGGCAAATGCCCAGGTTTCTTTTGATGCTTTTCAGTTTCATTTCATTTTGGTACAATTACATTGATTCCAAACGGAGAACATGTCTCGAAAGTACAATGTTCAAAATGCTAATAAGGGATACAATTTGGGATAGCAAAAGAGAACAAAAGCCTTGCATTCATCCCGAGTTGAAAACCATCCTGGAGTCAAATGTAGTACCTCTTGACCGCGTCTGCATTGACGGGTATTTCAGTTGTCCTGCCTTCTGGATCTGTAAGGTACAAGGCGCCATTTGGCAATACTTTCTTTACCAGGTATGGCCCTTGCCAATTTGGAGCAAATTTCCCTCTAGCTTCTTCCTGATGAGGAAAGATTCTTTTCAAGACTAATTGCCCTTCTTTCAAGTCGCGGAGGCGCACTTTCTTGTTGTAGGCTCGGGCCATTCTTTGCCGATACAATTGACCATGACAAACTGCATTGAGCCTCTTTTCATCAATGAATGACAACTGTTCCAATCGGGTTTTGACCCATTCTGTGTCCTCAATCTCTGCTTCCACAATAATCCTGAGAGATGGTATTTCAACTTCAGCGGGTATGACTGCTTCAGTTCCATATACCAATGAATATGGAGTGGCACCTATGGAAGTGCGCACAGTTGTGCGGTAACCAAGCAAAGCAAAAGACAACTTCTCATGCCAATCACGAGATCCTTGTATCATTTTCCTAAGGATCTTCTTGATATTCTTATTGGCTGCTTCAACCGCACCATTTGCCTTTGGTCGGTAAGGTGTGGAATTTCGGTGCATGATCTTGAATCTTTCACACACGTCATTCATTAAATGACTGTTCAGATTTGCCGCATTATCAGTGATGATGGTACTTGGGATACCGAAGCGACAAATAATATTAGAATGAACGAAATCCACCACAGCTTTCTTGGTCACGGACTTGAGAGTGACAGCCTCAACCCACTTGGTGAAATAATCTATTGCAACCAAAATGAATCTGTGCCCATTTGATGCTCTTGGTTCAATAGGCCCGATAACATCCATTCCCCATGCTGTAAAAGGCCACGGGGCTGACATTGTGTGCAACTCTAAAGGAGGTGAATGTATCAAATCACCGTGTACTTGGCATTGATGACACTTTCGCACAAAAGTAATGCAATCATGCTCCATGGTGAGCCAGAAGTATCCTGCTCTGAGTACTTTCTTAGCTAGCACGTGCCCGCTCATGTGGGGTCCACAGATCCCAGAATGCATGTCATTGAGAATTTTCGTGGCTTCAGCTGCATCCACGCATCTTAACAGTCCCAAATCAGGTGTCCTTTTGTACACCACCCCTCCACTCAGAAAGAAACCACTTGCCAGTCGTCGAAGCGTTCTCTTTTGATTATTTTCTGCCATTGGAGGATATGTCCCATCTTGAAGGAAATTCTTGACATCAAAGTACCACGGCTGACCGTCAATTTCTTCTTCAATCACATTGCAGTATGCATGTTGGCTTTGGACCTGAATCTCTAACGGATCAATATGGGCTTTATCAGGATGGACAAGCATTGAGGCTAATGTAGCCAATGCGTCAGCCAGCTCATTATGTATTCTGAGAACATGTCTAAACTTTAGAACATCGAACTTTTGGCGAAGGTCGTCCATACACTGCTTGTACATAATCAACTTAAGATCTCGAGTCCCCCATTCACCCTTCATTTGGCGTATTAAAAGATCTGAATCTCCGATCACCAGCAATTCTTTGATGTCCATGTCTAGAGCCATACGCAAACCCATTATGCAAGCTTCATACTCAGATGTGTTATTAGTGCAACTGAAGCGGAGTTGGGCAGCTGCTGGATAGTAATGTCCCGTGGGAGAGATGAGGACCGCTCCAATACCATGGCCTTTTGAATTAGAAGCACCATCAAAGTACATTTTCCACACGTGCTCTTCTTCATTAATCAGTTCTTCGAGCACATCTACCTCCTCGTCAGGGAAGTAAGTTTTCAATGGCTCGTAATCATCATCAACCGGATTCTCAGCCAAATGATCAGCTAAGGCTTGAGCTTTCATTGCAGTTCTGGTGACGTAAACTATGTCAAATTCTGTGAGCAGGATCTGCCATTTTGCAAGCTTGCCAGTTGGCATTGGCTTTTGAAATATGTACTTCAATGGGTCCATCCGGGAAATCAGATAAGTGGTATAGGACAAAAGATAATGTTTCAACTTTTGTGCAACCCAAGTTAGGGCACAACACGTCCTTTCCAACAAAGTGTATCTGGCCTCGCAATCTGTGAACTTCTTGCTCAGATAATAAATAGCCTGTTCTTTCTTTCCGGAGGCATCATGTTGCCCCAATACACAACCAAAGGAGTTTTCATTGACTGACAAGTACAAAAACAATGGTCGGCCAGGCTCAGGCGGAACCAAAACAGGAGGATTTGACAAGTATTGCTTGATCTTGTCAAAGGCTTCTTGGCACTCCTCGGTCCATGCAATTGATGCATTCTTTTTCAACAACTTGAGGATCGGCTCACATATTGTGGTAAGTTGAGCAACGAACCTACTGATGTAATTCAGCCTGCCTAGAAAGCTTTTAACATCCTTCTTGGTTCGAGGCGGAGGTAGTTCTTGTATTGCTTTGATCTTTGCGGGATCCAATTCAATACCTCGCCTGCTAACAATGAAACCCAACAATTTTCCAGCAGGCACACCAAATGCACACTTGGCTGGATTCAGCTTCAGATTGTACCTACGGAGCCTTTCAAAAAACTTTCTGAGATCTCTCACGTGGTCTTCAGCAGTTCTAGACTTGATGATCACATCATCCACGTACACTTCTATTTCTTTATGCATCATATCATGGAAAATGGCAGTCATAGCCCTCACGTAGGTTGCCCCAGCATTTTTCAAGCCAAACGGCATCACTCTATAGCAATAAGTTCCCCAAGGCGTAGTGAATGCCGTTTTGTATGCATCATCTTCATCCATCTGGATTTGGTGGTATCCGGCATAGCAGTCAACAAAGGATTGTATCTCATGTTTGGCACAATTATCTACGAGAGTGTGAATATTAGGCAACGGGAAATTGTCCTTGGGACTTGCCTTGTTCAAATCTCGATAGTCGACACATATCCTTGTTTTTCCATCTTTCTTGGGAACCGGAACAACATTTGCAACCCAAGTAGTGTACTGAACCGATTGGATCACTTTTGCATCCAACTGTTTCATTATTTCATCATGGATTTTCTTGATCATATCAGTTTTGAACTTCCGTTGCATTTGTCTCACTGGAGGGAAACCGGGTTGAATTGGCAATTCGTGGACTATCAATTCAGAACTCAAACCCGGCATCTCATCATACGACCATGCAAAAACATCTCGATATTCAAAGAGCACTTTCCGAATATCATTCTTCACTTCAGGTAGAGCATACATGCTTATCTTGGTTTCCCTCACATCATCAGGGCTCCCAAGATTAACATCCTCTGTATCAGCCAAATTGGGTTTAGGCTTGCCCTCATGGCGTTCAACTTCCAGGCCTATCTCAAAATCTGCCTGTTCCCCGTCATATTCGATCTCATTAACAGATTCCTCAATGTTTTCTTCGTCACTTTCAACCTCAACTATGGTTATGGAGCCAAAATCAGATTGCGGCCCCTGGATGGACGATAAGTTCCTTGAACATGTCATGATATCAGGACCAGCAGATATATCACTACAGATAAACAAAAATAGAATAAAATTAGGAATATGAACAGAGATTGAAGTAAAGCTTGGCTCTTGGCCTTTCATTAATGAAAAAGGGTTTGAATTACAAAAGGAATGATGAGCAAAATAATACACTTGGCATACAACCCTTAGAATATCCAAGTGTATTCAAAAGAAAACTGTAAAACAACAGTCTACCAAGACCCCTTCCTGATGGGGAAGGGAGTTGCATTCCAGTTAGTCAGGTGCACGTCCGGGCCAATGTACTGAATTGAAGCATTACTGGAGCCTTCACCCGGCTGTACCATGCAGATTTCAAAAATGCCACCTAGATCAAATGGTGCATCCTGATTGTCTTCCACTGTGTTGACATTTGTAGCGACAGCCTTTGGTTTCATAACATAACCCACAAAAGACTGAGCGAGACACGGAATTGGCTTTGGGAGAGACCAAACTTCCGACTTCTTTTTCTTTGCTTGCTTGCGATCAGCTGCTTTTGGCTTGAAACCTAGTCCCCACGTGCCTTGCACACCATTTGGATAAACTGGATTTACCCTGCCTTGTAGTGACGCTCCCAAACCCTTTCCAAATTGGAAACCATGCTTTAACATTTCGGACGCCATCATGATAGACGTCTCTGACACTCTTGGAATGGGTATAGGTTTCCCTTCTGTTACTTTTTCCACATACACCACATCGGAGGTTTGATACATGATGGTCGGGCGTGTAGTGATTGCTTCAAGGGCTGGCACGTCCAGGCTATTGTTAAACTGTGAGTCATCCTCCCCATAAACCACGACAGCTTGATTATCCCAAGTAAACTTGACCACCTGATGAACTGTGGATGGTACTGCACAAGCCATGTGAATCCATGGTCGGCCCAATAACAGATTGTATGATGCATCCGTTTCCATGACTTGGAACTCAATGCTGAAGGTAGCGGGACCAATGGTTAACTCAAGATTGATGATGCCCAAAGATTCTCGAACTCCACCATCAAAAGCACGAACAGCAGAGGAACTTGCCCTGATTTTGCTCATATCCACCCTTAGACTCTTCAGTGTAGACAGAGGGCAAATATTCAATCCTGCGCCGCCATCTATTAGAACACGTGTGACATAGGAGTCTTCACACTTAACTGAGACATGAAGCGCTCGATTATGACCGGTTCCTTCTGCTGGCAGCTCCTCATCGGTGAACATCACACGATTAGTCTCAAATACTCTGCCAGCAAGTGCTTCCAGATTAGCCACAGTAGTTTGTTCAGGAATGTAGGCCTCATTCAATATCTTCAACAGTGCATTGCGATGTGCTTCAGAGTTCATAAGTAGAGACAAGAGTGATATCTGAGCTGGAGTCTTTCTCAATTGCTCGACGATAGAATAATCTGTCGATCTCATTTTCTTCAAAAATTCTTCAGCTTCTTTCTCAGACACAGGCTCTTTGATGGGTCCTTGGTCTTCTCGACCTGGCTTTGCCTTTCTCAATTCTTCCGGGGTAAAACATCTCCCGGACCGAGTTAGACCATTCACGTCTGCAGCAACCTCCATGATTTCTTTCCCATTGTAAGACACAATTGTCTTGTTGTAGTTCCAAGGAACGGCCTTTGTACTTTTGACAGGGAGTTGCGCTGCTTGAGTGATGATAACTGGTTCACACTTCTTGGCCTTAACCTCGAAGACCGGAGTTTTCTGGCATGATGCCCCTTGTACAATAAATGTTGGTGCACTGTCATGAACTTTTTCCTGCTTTGCAGCCGGAATTGTGAAACTTGGCTCAACGGCGGTATCTTGCTTTGCTTTGTTGACAACAGACGCTCTTGACTTTCCCCTGACTACAACAATAAACGGCTCCGGGCCTTTGATGTCCGGATAGGAACCAACTGCCACAATCTGCTTGGCGGCTTTCCCTTTCAAGTCCTCTTCTATGGATACCATCCCAATCATGTGTACGTTGTTTTGGACATCATGAGCCGGTAAAGGATTTTGATTCACATTTTGTGTTTCATCCCCTACGACTTTTATCTGATTATTGTCTATCATTGCCTGGATTACCCTTTTGAGTTCCCAGCAGGATTCTGTATCATGTCCAGGTGCTCCAGAATGAAATGCACAATGGCGTGAATGATCAACTCTTCCGTTGGGGTTCACTTTTCCCGGGATTGGCTTCAACAGATTGGCTTGTTGCAACTTTTCAAACAAATTAGTGTAAGTTTCCCCCAGTGGGGTGAACTGCCTTTTCTCTTGTTGCATGTTTCTCTGTTGCATGTTTGGACGAAAACCCTGCGGACCTCGTGGTCGGTAAGGCATCTCCTGGTGAGCCTGAAACTGAGTATGTGCCTGTTGATTGTTATATTGGACTGGAGCAGGGGGTGGACGCCATTGTGGACCAGATAGAGGCTGAGCATAAGATGCTGCATTTACAGGGAATGAGAACTGCGGCATGGCAAATTGTTGGCCGTGAGTTGGATAGAATTGTTGTGGCGGGGGTGCCTGAATATACCCTTGACGGTCGTTGTATCTCCCATCATTTCTTCTCGGTCCAGGACCAACCATTGCCACCTCGTCTTTTTTCTCTTTCTTCTTCCCATAAGTACCTGACCCTGATTGCAACGCTTGGGTCGTGGCTCTCAAAGCTGTTTGGCTAACAATCTTGCCTGCTTTGATTCCTCTCTCAATCATCTCCCCAATTTTTACTGCTTCACTGAATTGCTTCCCAAGGGCAGAGGCCATTGCTTGGTAGTATGTTTCGTCAAGTACTTCGACGAATTCTTCAACCATTTTATCGTCTGGGATCAAAGGGCTCACACGCGCCGCCTGTTCGCGCCACCTATAGGCATACTCTCTGAAGCTTTCGCCTGGTTTCTTTGTGATCGTCTTCAAAGAAGAACGATCAGGAGCAGCCTCCATTTTGTAGCCATAATGATTCAGGAAAGCGCTGGCCATGTCGTCAAAGGTGACCCACTTGGAAACATCTTGTTGCACAAACCATTCTGTGGCCGGTCCTCCCAAACTGTCCGCAAAGTACGCCATCAATAATTCGTCCTTCTCGATACCCCTCATTTTGTTAAGGTATATCTTCACATGGATCCTCGGGTCACTTTGCCCAGTGTACGGATCAAATTTGGGCACAACAAAGCCTTCAGGCAATGGCACATGAGGGAATAAGCACATGTCTTTGTATGAAATACTTGCTTTACCCCCTTGCCCTTGGATGTTTTTCACAGTTTGCTCCAAGCTTTTCAATTTTCGAGCAAAGTCAGCCTCTTCTGTTTTCCCCAATCTTTCGACATCAGCATGCGATTCTGGGTGGTGTCCATGATCATACGACTCAGTGGGGCGGAGTACATTACCCCGGGTTTGGTCGAATTGTTGATCACGAGCCCTCAACTGTGGGTCACTGTTTGACCTTTGCAAAGTGTGTCCTGCAGGAACAGTGAATACTGTGGCAGGAACTTGGGCTTGGCCATGTTGTCCATGTTGTGGGAATTGTGCCCCAGGTTGTACAGTAGAGGGTCCAGCTACGTTGTCAGTTTCTGGATGTGGACCGAACCCTGGAGGATAACGGGGGTCTTCTGCCATTGTAGATTGCCCTTGCCCTGGTGGCTGAGCATTCGCCGTGAAACCAGCAGCACCTGGCGGAGCAGGAGGTGCCTGAACTGCCGACAAGTTACGGACCAGTTGCATCATCATTTCTTTCATGGCCGTGAAATCCTCAGCCATCTTAGCCTGTTGTTCAGCCAAGCGAACCAGCTCAGTGTTCTCAGTTTCTTCGGCCATCGTTGCTGGAGTGTCTTCTTGAAGAGGTGCTTCAACCACTTCTAGAACAGGCAGTGGTCCCTTGATTCTGGTGGAATAGGAATGTGGGGCCAGCACGGCAGTTGCTCAAGCTCTAAACAAATCAAAACACGTTAGTGCAACAAGATAGCATGGAATATGAATTTGCTCGTCGGCCTGAACAATGCCTAAGGTCGTTATGCGTCATCCCAAATTGGTTTAGATTAGATCCCCAAGTGTATTATTTGATCTCTTTTCTCTTCTTTCTTTTTTTTTTCTTTCTTTTCTTTTCCTTTCTTTTCTCTTTTTTTTTTCTTTTTTTTTCAAGTGAGGCTTAGAGGGTGAAATGAATTGACACATAAAAATAAGCAAAATATTTTCATTACTTCAAAAGAAAGAGTACATACGGTGCTTCCGGAGCACGACCAAAAGGAACGTACAAATGACTTAAAAATGTGAAAATAAATTACAACATGCCCAATTCAAAAGCGACATAAAGTACAACAATGCCAGGATGTAAAATAAATGACAAAAAGCAATAATCTGCATCATCTTTGCCTGATGTATCTACTAGGGTGACTGGGGCACAAAGTCAGCTGGCTCCTCTGGGTCGAACTCAAATGGCTCCACGGGATCTGCTGGCGGGCCTTCTGCAAAAGTACGACGCAATCCATTCAAATCTGCCGCAACTCTAGTGACGAAGGGAAGCACATGTGGGAGTATGTCCTCTGCGGGAAGCCTGCTATACTCATCGATGGACCGTGCCACATATGTAGCGGAGTCATAAACTTGCCGATAAGCTACACTGATGGTCCGTCCTGCAGCCTGTATATCTCGAAGTCGGTCCTGTGCTAGCCCTCTGAGCTGCTCACCCTGCTCTAATGCCCTGTCAAGTCGAGCTCGAGAATCTATGGCATCCTGGCGATGATACTCTTCCCTTTTCCTGCTTTCCAACAAAGCTGCCCTGTCGGCATCCCGCTCTGTCAATGCCTGTGAGTGCATGACACGGAGTCGTCTGACTGTGTCTAGGTGCTGATGCGCGAAACCCTCACTCTCTGACTGAGCAGCTCTGGCGGCATCCCGCTCTGTCAATGCCTGTGAGTGCATGACACGGAGTCGTCTGACTGTGTCTAGGTGCTGATGCGCGAAACCCTCACTCTCTGACTGAGCAGCTCTGGCGGCATCCCTCTCTGCAATTAAGCTTTGTATGGTATCACGGCATTCATTCCTAATCTCGTGCCTAGCAAGCTGAACCTGCATATCCAGCCTGGCCTCAGTGTCAACCATGCCTGCTCTCGACCTCGCGGGCATCTCTTTGGGTATGGGCTGATGGTAATACCAGAACTTATACTCCCGAACGACCTCCCCCTTAAGTCCATCCTGAACCTGTGTGCTTTCTGCGAGGTGCCTCCTAGTATCCCACAGGCGCAGGATCTCTCCTCTAAGAGTAGCTGGGTTGAGAGGATAGTCTGAGGCATATGCACTCATGTCCTCAACTATTGGGATCTCCTGCTTCCGACCCAACTGCCTAAGTACACGCAGAGGAACATAAGGCTGGGATGCTGTCAAACCCATCAGAACGAGAAAAGGACGATCCACGCATCTGTGTACAACCTCCCTCTTAGAAAACCAGCTACACTGCCACAAAATCTTGTCCGGCGTGAGAGAGTTCAAGAAAGACCTCCAATCCGGCTCACTTCCTGGGAATTTATACCTCTCGATGTGTTCGAGATGGTGTTCAAGATAATCGATGTCACAGCACCTAAGAATATCACGAGGTGGGCAAGGGCGTACATGCTCCAAGAACCAGACCTGTAATAGAAGGTTACACCCCTCAAAGAAACTACTCTCTCCCTTGTGGCATCGAGTCAAAGCATGAAACATACTACCCAGAATCGTTGGGATGATAGTGGCATCTGGTGCTCCACCATACAAAGCTGCCATGGTCCAACTGACCTTAATGGATATCGCTCTATCCGGTAGTGGGAAAACCAACAACCCTAGCAAAGCGAACACAAAGACCTTAGGACAGAGGAGTACCCAATCTTCATATTTCAGCTTATCGTGGAACTCAAATCCATACTTCTTGAAACCATTATCGGCCCCAAAACGATCATAAAGGTAATCAAATGAAATCCAGCCGTGACGAACACTAGCAATTGAGAGGTCCGTTCGTAGCTTGATATTATTGAAAAAATCACGCTCATTAACCTTCCTTGGAGCAATCATATTCTTTTTCTCAAGATCCAGCTTAAGAAGCCCAGCTATTTCCTCGAGGGTCGGCGTCATCTCAAACCCCTTAAAGCAGAAGGTATTTTGGCTTGGGTTCCAAAACCCAACTAGTGCACTGACCAAGTCTCGCCGCGGGACAATAGTTTTAGTCACAAGGTCAGTCAGAAAACCAATCTTCTCCTGGACTATACCTTTCTGCATTTCACTCATTGTGTCCCACCAAGACTTTAGAGATTTATCCGATTTGGGTGGGCCATCAGTCATCATAATAGAGGGTGGAATGGCATCAGCAGGGTATTTTCTTTTGACTGTCCTAGAAGATGATGCAGCCATTGTTCCTAATAAAAAAAAATGTGTCAAATGTTTGAAAGCCTGAGAACAACTTAAAACAACTGACAGAGCAAAACAGATGCCTAAACTGCTAATTCGAAACTCCAATTTTCAAACAAAAAACTTTTGTCATTGTAATGACGTAAAGTTGACCCTAAGAGAATCGAAAAATTTTGCCATCATAACGGCATCAGGACTGACTCCAGGAAATTACCAACATTGGTATTTAGATGTAATTTATAAAAGAAAAAATTCGACGTTACAACGACGCCACATTGACATCAAAACAAAATTTCATTTCCAGTGATGAACACTACAGTACTTTTGCAAAAATTTGCCGGCATAACGACGTGAAAAAACTGGATCTCAAAAACTCCCAACATCGGTATACGAGCCTTTTTTCTAAAAATTCGCCATTATAACGGCGTGAAAACTGACACAAAAAATTTTTGACTTTCTAACTACTAAGTATGTACATATTTTTTTTTTTTTTTTTTTTTTTTGTAAAATTTTCGTCATTATAACGACACAAACTGACATATATAAAAGACAGCAAACACTGACGTTTTTTACAAAAATTTGCCATTACAGCAGTATGACTCAATTTTATAAAAATAGCAAAACATTTACATTTAAAACATAAAATTCAACCTCTTCCTCACTTTTCCTTTCATTTTTCTCTTTTTTTTTCTATTTTTTTTTTCTTTTGAAATCCGTCTCTCCCCAACTTGGTCAGCATAACAACCTTTCCTAATCGCATGCAACACATAGAATGCTTTTTTTTTTTCAGACAAGTCTTTCCCGGGAAGTGGGTCCCGTTCAGACAACAGGTAGTCAATCTAGACAAGTGCAATACCGGTGTATCGCACCTCATTAAGTCGGATATGATGCAGATAATTGGGCCTAAAGGTTTAACTCTAGGTGACACAACTGACTCAGTGTCTAGACTGGCTGAAAACCCGGTGGACAAACCGGGCGGAAAGCGCATCAGGGCCATCCGGAGACAGTGTGTCCGGCCTAAAACCCCGTCACGCCTTCCTCCTAAATCATGGGCAATTTAGTAAGAAAGTCCCAGATGCCACAAGCAATCTGGTAAGTGCACGTGTGTGTGTGTTTCAGAGACTCAGTGGGTTGCGGAGGAAGACAGTTTATATATACAGTTCAACAATATCAAAGCAGTAACATTCAACTTTTCAGGTGATAACGGCAATAAAATAACAACCAAATATTTAATAAATTAAAACATGCGACAATTTATCAAAGCCGGAGATTCTAGTTTTCACTGGTTTCCCCAGCGGAGTCGCCAAGCTGTCACGCCCTAAAAATTAATTTATTATTAACTGCGCGGGTGCGAGTTTATTTATTTAAAGGCTCGTGACTGGTGTTCAAAAAGGTACAAATTTATTTAGAGAACTCGGAGTCGCCACTTGACATAGTTTAAGGTGTGCCAAGTCACCAGAAGGTACCTTGGAAACACCTTTGACTCGTCTAATGGTCTGCGTTTAGAGATTCGGGTAAGGTTCTCAGTTGACTCTCGGGAAGGTATTAGGCACCCTCGAGTCCTGTGCCGAGCACAGTTGCTTTTATTGTCGCAGTTTTAATTTATTAAATATGGTTGTTATATTTTATCGTTCATTTAAAGTTACGCTTTGATTGTTCGAAACCGAAATCGCGTCAAGTAACCCACAAGGTATACTTGGACAAAATTTATATATATTTTTTTTACTTTTTGCCTAATAAGTAGATCACAAATCATACTTATAATTGCCTAATCGAACTTACATCCTATTATTTTGCCTAATCATTACACCTTGGGTGGATAATTAATCATATCAAAATAAAACACATTGACTAATTTTAGGTATGAAATGAACGACACAAATGTTTAGCATTTCTAATAAACTTGTTATTAATGAAGACTTGTGGCCATAAGTTAAAATGCCATTTTGGAACTAAAGTAATTCGCAAATTATATACAATATGATTATGCTATTTTGTGCTTTCAAAGGTTTGCAACTCTAGGCTAATTTTTGGAGTGATTTTGCACCAAATATCTCTTTTCCTTAAACAACTTTAACGTTTTTTCAGATTTGCAGGAATGCACCAGTTTGTAAAAAAGGGCCAGATTTGAGTGGATTTGCAAAAACGTACAAGTTTGCAAAAATAGCCAGATTTGCACCTTTAACACCAACTGTGCACTTATACCTATTTTTGCCTACTCATTTCAGCATTGAAATAATTTTCAGAATTTCCAGATTTGCAAATATGACCAGTTTGCAGAAATAGCCCTATATTACAGAAATGGCCAGAATTCAACATTTTGTGGTTTTAATGGTTAAATCTTAAATTTGCCTAACCTTTACATGCTGTCCGGATTTTCATACATAGCTAAAATAATAGATGAATTAAATTGCACAAATAAACACTAAATATTTCCTAGTTTTTCACAAATAGCTAGTTTTAAACTAGAATAAACTCATGACAAAAGGCATACAATAAAAGGTTTTAGACATTTTTTTACTTCATTTTTTCATAGCCAAAATGATAAAATATACAAGGTAAATTGTGTTTACCTTGTGTAGAAAAACTTCCGAGCTAGTGAAGCAAATGAAATAGCAAGAACCCAACCAAAGCGAGCAAACTAGTACCCCAAATCAGCCACTACAACAGCCCCTTTTATACCTTCTATTCAAACTTTAAACCTTAAGATTTATGCCCCAAAAGACCTTAGATGTAAAGGCTTTTGGTTCTAAATCTAACTCTTAAACTCACTAATTTTTTCAAGTGTTTTTTGCTCACTCTTTTTGTGTAAATTTCAGCTTCTTGTTGTGTCTTAAATGAGGGCATTCAATGCCTTTTATAGCTGAAAAATGAGAGCCAAAGGGTGGGGTGTGGACTTGTACAAAAGTACAAGCCCACACCCTACACTTGAGTGCTTTTAGTCCCATTTTTCAAGCAAAAAGTACAGCAGCTGTTGGCCACTGTTTCAGCCACCTAAACAGCTCCAAAAAGCTGAAAATAATGCAAGAAAATGTCCTTTAAAAGGACATCCAAACACTCATTATATTGACTAAGGATTAGGACAAACTAAGCCTAACTAAATCAGCCCCAACTAGACCTAAAACTAAACTAAAAATACAACCAGATTCCTAACTATCCTATCTCTAATCAAGCTTGTTTCCAGAATGTAATTGGAAACCTTTTTGAGTTCAAAGAATGGCCAAAGGCCCTTTTGAACTCTAAGAAATTATGCAAAACACATCTCAGGATTAATCTTAATGCATTCCAAGCAAAACAATACCAAAATGAATAGAACTAAACAAATTCAAGTTACAAATTCCTATTTCTAAGCAAACAGCCCCAAACCTTGAATAAAGGCACCAAACATACATGATTTAAGCAGACTAAACTAAAATTTCACTAGAATTTAAACATGAACAGAATTGTGCTCGAACTAGAAGAAAATGGGATAGCAACTAGGAAAACTAAACGTCGATTTAATTACGAAACGAGCATACATACACAACCACCAACATTTATCTTTGAACAAGGATACTACACAATGTTTTTTCAACTAAAGAAATCCATCCAGGTTCAATTCTATTTTCTCTAAGATCTTGACACAAAAATAGAGGCTAAACTAAAAAATACTACAACTGAAAATGCAAAGAAAAAAGGACAAGAATGTTACGGTTTAATCATCACAGCATCGTCGAGCCTCCATGGCTGCCTCGACTCGCCTCATAAAAAACAATCATCATCACAGCCTTGCAAGCTAACAAGGTGCAGCGCCTCCACCATTCTCCGTTCTCACACTTATCGCGACAACATCATAGTCCTTCCATCATCGCAGCCTCGCCATCAACAAAAACCATAACCAAATCAGCCCCGGATTCATCCTCATCACATCAAAACCACATCACCATCAAGTCGCACCATAACACAAAAGAAAAGAAAGAAAAATAAGAAGAAGAAGAACAAGGAAAAAAAAAAAACAGAAAGAGAAAACGAAAAACAGGAAAGGGAAACGGGACACGGGACTGGGCAAAAAGGAGAGGGGTTTTTTGGGAGATGGGGTACAAGGGGTGACGGGGAAGGGTAAAGGGAAGGGAAAGAAATGGAGAAAAACTAAAAAACTCACCGGATTTGGAAGTTTGACCGAGCTTTGACCGTCGATCTACTCTAAACCGTCGGGATTTTGAAGAAAATAATAGCGGAAATGGAAAGAGGGGGCCGAGATCTATAAAATAGTGTATTTTGGTATTTTTCCGGCCACCGGAGGTGGTGGCCGGCCGGTGGAACAGTGGCGGGGCCACGGCGGGAGACGATTTCCGGCGGCTGGGGAAGTTTTGGCAAGGGCTCGGCCAAGTCAAGAGACTTATGGGGGTGTAAAGTGGAAGAAATGAGGTTTTTAGGGTATATATGTGTTGGGTGTGGGCCGGGTAATGGAATGGGCTAGTGGGCTTGTATTTTGGGCTGTATATTCTTGCAAAAATGGCTATTAAAAGAGTCTATACTAATAAAACATACACAATTAATCATAATATAAACCACATAAATTCACGATACTATCACTTTTAAAACGTAGAATCACAATTAAACAGATAACAAGTAATTTTTTAGTATTTTCATATTTTCTGTCCTAATTAAAGATAAATTTAACTAAGAATAAACACTAGACGTACGGAAAAATCTAACGACACGTCCTAAAAATCTAATACGACTATTCTAAACAATTTTCTTATCTAGTGCCAAAATTAGGTGATTACATTATACATATAAAAATGTTCTTTCTTTTAAAAGGGTACAAAGTTTATAAATGGGGATAAAGGGAGTTATATTTTCTGTCTTCTTTAAATTTCATTTAATGATTTTAAAAAGATTTTGTCATAAAAATAATGTTGCAAAACTTAAAAACAAATTTCATTTTACTTGTGCCTATCTAGCTTGTTTCATTATATTCCTAAAATGTCTTAGTACCAAAAGCCTAATAAAATTAGGAGAACTATACAAATATATTATGCAATATATGCCCTTTTTTAGAATTAAAATGCCCTAGAATTATAATTTCTTTTTTTCTTTAAATTATTCATGTCGGAATTTGTTTTTTCTAAAGTTAAACCTTTTTCTCATTTACGCTTTATGGGGGTGTTGAAGGGTTCATCTGAATCTCCTTCGATAAATCACATTATACAAGATAATTTTTCTATTTATACCGTAAATATCGAACAACATTAGTAAGAATTTTGTATTCACCATTATTACGTTGCGATAATAATAAAAGATTTTAACTTAGGCATTTCAAGAATAAGAGTTGATTCATAAATACAAGCATTCATTAAACTGTTGTTGTCATTTATTGAAGAGGGATTACCAAAAAAAAGATTTATTGAAGATGAAGATATATCTGATCAAAATGAGTATTACAGCATAGAATCTTTTCACTGCAATTTATTCAGTACTTAATACCGATTTAGTATTTTGCCATTTATTAGCAAAGGTAACAATTAAAAAACCTTCTTGATATATAGAAAAATTAAATATTATGGAGTACCAAAAAAAAGTTAAAACTTTTTATAATATAGATTGGAGGGAGCAGTGTTTTAATCTTTTCAACACACTTGAAAGTTGAATGGACATTTACGCAATGATGTGACGGAAAATTAGGTGAAACTTATATACTCTAATTTTTAGTACATAATTGCAAACTTTGGAGGTCAATAAAGAGAGGAGCGAAAATTGTGATTTTGTGCGTCTCACGTGATTAAATATTCCAGAAGGCTGAGTTGGACACAGCTGTCCATCACTTGAATCGAACGCCTTGAGATTGATCCACCAAGGTATTGTTAGTTGTATCAACGTTCAAGATTGAACCACGTGTCTTATACACATCTTATTTTTTCACTTTCGACTAACCCCAAGTTAATCTCCTTAGTTCTTGTCTGCTGAGCTTTTTTATTTCGTTCAAATTTGCTTCATATTCCTTCCTTCCAGTCTTTCATCAATTAGACCTGCAGAATTCTTCAAATACCCATTCAGATTTTCAACGGTCCCCATTTTTGTTTAATGTGTTGATGTACTTCATAGATGCAGATTAGCTAAAATAATTATTTCAATCAGTCTCTGTTTTTTTTTAAAAAAAATTTGTGGATTTTCACCAGGTTTCTTCTCAGTCTCCACAGGTTTGTCGCAAGTCGATTGTGTCGATGGTTTAATTTTCCTCTGTTTTTCAATTTTATCACCGGACTTTGGTCGTTCGCCGATGACTTTTCTTGTTTTCTGTGGTTATCGGCTGAGATTTTGATAACCAAAGTAATGTGATTATTCATGATGTAAGCAGAGTGCAATTTTGTCAAGATATATGAAAGTTTGTATGAAAGCTGCGGTAAAATTTTCTATTTTCCAATGAAAACTCGTGTTATTCGGTGAAATGACCAATTTGCCCCAAGCAGGCAGGTCATAAGCAGGACATCCAAGACCTGCCTGCTTGAGCACATTTAAGCCCTTTCTATAAAGGAGAAATGTTTCATAGTTTCGAAACGACAAAATCCTTATTAATCATATTTTCACTCTCACTTTGGTATCTCAATATCTTGGGCAAACTGCACCCAAGGCCACTTTTGGTACTGGTCTGTGGCTTGAAGCCACCTTTTTTTTTTTATTGATTTTACATGAGAGGTCACTTTTTGTAACTTCAATTCTTTTAGGTTAAACTTCACAGTTCAGCCTACAAGGGTTGAAGTTCAACTTCAGTCCACAAGGGTTGAAGTTTACGCATCTATGCCTAAAAATTCAGCCCTTACGGATTGAAGTTGAAACTTCATAATTTAGTCAACCCACAAGGTTTGAACTTCAGCTAAAAAAGATTGAAGTTCTATAAAATAGCCTCTCATGTAAGACCAATAAAAAAAGTGGCTTCAAACTAAATACCAGTAACAAAAGTGGCATGTGGGCAAAAATTTTACCAATATCTTGGGCTAAACCACTAGATTTTTAATGTTGGGCTTTTATTTATGAGTTTTTTTACACTATATACCCATGAAACTCAAAGTATTTACAAGTCATACCCAATAAAAATTACAATACCTATGAAATTAAAATTATTTATCAAACTACCCATTTATTATTTTATACCTTTGTTATACCTTATGGGTATATACCTTTAAGGTATACTGTATAAGTAATAGTATACAAATCTAGATATGAGTGTATATTTTTAAGGTATACCGCATAAATAATAGTATACAAGTCTCGATAGGTAGGGTATGTAAATAGTTTATGGGTAGGACTTGTAAATATGAAACTTATAAGTAGAAGTGAGTAAATATTTTGATTTTAATGGGTATTTTCGTAAACCTTCATTTATTTATTGGCAGTTAAAATACTAAGCCACAAAGTCGGCTACTTTATATATTTTAGCCATCTCCGCAATAAAAAATCTTTAAATCTTGATACATTTTCGTGCAACCGAGATGAACAGAATATGGAGAACTATTATGAGCTTGTCCCATAATAGCGTGACGAAGGCGGTCACCACCCAGAGCAAAATCAGTGATATCTTCCTTACTGACCCTATCCTTAAGATTATCCAAATAAGGGTCTTCATCTAGCTTTTGTTGGCACATGAAACAAGAGACAAACACAATTAGGCATAAACAGCAGTCACTGTTCTCACAATGAGGTATAAACAACAATGTCACTGTTCTCAGTTTCGTCAAATCGACTACCATTATTAGCCAAATTTTGCAACTCCTTCCCTATTGGTCTCCCATGAGCATTCAAATAGGCCAAATTACCCATAGACTTATGGCTTAGAGAATTGTATTGAGTGAAAATTGTCGCCTTCGGTCAACACCTCGAGATGGTAGACCGAAGGGAAAACGAGCTGATGCTCCGAAGAGAAGTAACCGATCTCGTGAGTGAGTCACCGAAGTCAGTTTCCAACAGCGTGACCAAAGACAAGTTAGACTTCGGGCTTTGGGGACACGCCATCCTGCCCGAACGGTAAGGTCAGACAACCGAAGCCTTGTTCGGTTGTCTTGAGACAAGTTAGACAAGTCTTCGATTACCACCTCGGTTCCAGCGGCTTTGCAGCCCACTACTTTGCCCCACTAACTTCTCCATATTGCTGCTCAGATCGTGGGGAATGTACTTGCTGATGGTGGAGAACGTGGGCAAGGCTCTTAGGCCTATAAATAGTAGCTCATTTTGTATTATAGGCATCAAGAAATTTGTACTGAAATGCTGCCCAAATTTGTAATCACATCCGCATATTGCAATACAGTTTATTTTCTCGTTTTTACATCTTTTTCACGTGTTATTTCAACTTTGATACGAAGAATTGCTTGTATCCGAATCCAAATTCGATTTGTGTACCTAAACTGATTTAGGCCCATACAAATTGGCGCCGTCTGTGGGGATATAAGCAGTAACGCTTTGTTCCAAAGTTCCAAATCCATTCTTTGTCAAAAGTTTGCGACTCAACGTTATGGCTAATAATGATAACAATGATAACAATAACGACCGGGTTGACGTTCTGTTGAACCAACAACCCCTCGCCCCAATGACAACAGAAGAATTCCAGATGTATGTTGTCACCACGCTAAGAGCTCTCCAAAGTAAACAGGATGAGCAAGCTAGCATCAATGCTGAATTCCGCGCTTCACTGGAAGTGAGGAATAGCGCTGCCCCAAATAGTACCCAGCCTTCGGCTCCTGGTGGAGGCATCCCGCCATTCGTTCCTCCGGGCGCGATAACAGGGGGACCTCACAACGGGGCCACGTCTGGGGGCTCGGGGAACAACCCAACTGCCACGCCACACTTCGGGACGTTTCCCACCGTGGCGGAAACAACGTCCTCGCTCGACGTTGAAAGAATGAGTAGGGAAATCGAGGCTCGCATTGAGGCGCGCGTGGAAAAGCGCCTTGAAGGCTTGCCGGGGATAAATAGGAGGAAGACGACCTCGACATCGAGCAATACAGGGAGCAGCCCTGTAAGCCCGAAGCAGCTCCAGCCCCAACTCCCCCGGGCTTTAAACTCATATTCCTAAAAAAGTATGATGGGACGACTGATCCCAAGGAGCACATAAGGGAATACATGGTCATGGTGAAGAGCAATGACTTAACAGCTACGCAGCTCGAGTCGATGTTCTTAAAGAAGTTCGGTCAGTCGTTAGAAAAAGGGGCTCTTCGGTGGTATTTGTGCTTGCCAGCAGGGTCAATCTCCTCATTTAAAGAAATGTCCAGCGCCTTTGTCAAGGCTCACACCGGGGCACAAAAGATCCTCCAGAGGAAGGAGGATATATGTGAGGTGAAGCAGCGGCCCGGTGAGCTACTTAAAGAGTTTCTTGAGCGATTCCACGCTGAACGCATGGAGTTGCCTCGGATGGATGATACCTTGGCCATCATGGCATTTGAAAAGGGTATCAATAGCCGCAATTCGGGCACTGCCGCTGAATTGCGTAAAGAATTACAACAATATCAGGTCCTGACGTGGGAGGATCTGCATAGACGCACTTACTCCAAAATCAGGTTGGAGGAAGCGGAGTTTAAGAACCGAGGTTATCATCAACATAACCGAGGTGACTCTTCGAATAGCGCCGAGGCGCCACGAGGTAACTCGAAGGGGAGATATGAACCTTACACTTCGACGAGGCAGCATGTTAGCCAGAGGTTGGGAAACACCCTTGGTAATTCATACCCAGCCTCTCATATAAGCCAAAGGCGTGGGGGGAAGGTTCAACCCAATGTGAACCAAAGAAACCCCTCGAGCTCCGCTTCGGTCCCTAAAAAGGATCTTCTTCGGATCCAAGATTATAACTTCAACATATCGACCTCGGAGCTGGTCAATGTTGTCAAGGGGACAGCCGGGGTAAGGGTTCCCAAAGATATGAGGACCCCGGCAGACAAGAGAGACCACAATCTGCATTGTGAGTTCCACGCAGATTATGGCCACAGAACCGAGGACTGCAAAGCTTTGCGCCTCGAGGTAGCCCACCTACTAAAGAAGGGAGTCTTGGCCGACTTCCTCACTGAGAGGGAAAGATAACTTTTCCAATAACCGAGGTGATGGACAACCACCTCGAGCTCTACCCTCGGAGAGAGTAGTGAATGTTATAACCGGGGGGTCAGAAGTGAACGGCGTGAACTTCGCCGCAGCCAAAAAGTTCGCTAAGCTCTCCATCACCATGGAGAAAAGAACCCGAGTTGGAGGCTCGGGCAATGATATTGTCTTCGACGCCGATGACTGTGATGGGATGATGTTCCCCCATCACGACGCTCTAGTTATCATGTTGAGGATCAACGACTCTGACATCAAAAGAGTCTTGATCGACCCCGGTAGCTCAGTTAACATAATTAGCTACGGGGCTGTTAAGAAGATGTGGCTGAAGGGTGAAGTTGTTCCCAAGTCGACAGTGTTAGCTTGCTTCAACAACTCCATGGAGAAAACATTGGGTGAGATCACACTCAAAACATTCGCCGAGGGGGTTACCAAGGAAACACTGTTCCAAGTTATGCCCGAGGATCTAGCTTACAATGTGATCCTCGGAAGGCCATGGATCCACTCCATGGAGGCTGTCCCTTCCACTCTACATCAAGTGATTAAATTCCCTACACCTTGGGGGGTTCGATCAATCAAGGGGGAGCAATGAGTAGCAAAGGAGTGCTATTCGGTTGCGCTAAAGAGTGGAGTCGCCCCGGTTGGGCCAAAACAATAGCAACGACTGGATTCGGGGTCGAGCGGGGAGAACGCCCGAGGAGAAGTCGACAAGGGTCCAGCTTGTATTCAAGAGCCTCGGAAGCAAAAAGCCGAGGACTCAACTATTGAAGAGTTGGAATCTTTCGCTCTATTGAAAGATTTCCCCGATAGGAAAGTATTTGTCGGCTCGGAGTTGGACCCGGAGTCGAAAAAGGCAATCATAGAAGTTTTAAAGTCCAACCATGATTGTTTTGCATGGTCACATTCAGACATGACGGGTATCGATCCGGAGATCATGGACCCACAAACTGAATGTAGACCCAAAATTTATCCCGGTGAAGCAGAAGAAAAGACCTCACGCCGGGGTAAAAAAGAAGGCGATCGAAGACGAGACCGCCAAATTGCAAGAAAACGGCTTCATTAGAGAAGTGAAATACCCTGAGTGGCTGGCCAATGTTGTGGTTGTGCCGAAGAAGAATGGCAAGTGGAGAATGTGCGTAGATTACACTGACCTAAACAAAGCTTGCCCTAAAGACTCATATTCACTACCACAAATTGACAGGTTGATAGACTCCACGGCTGGACACAAACTATTGACTTTCTTGGATGCATACTCGGGGTATAACCAAATTCTCATGGACCCGAAGGACGAAGAGAAGACCTCGTTCATCACAGACCGAGGTACCTTCTGTTACAAAGTGATGCCCTTCGGTTTGAAGAACGTCGGGGCGACATACCAAAGGTTGGTGTGTCGCATGTTTAAAGAGTACATTGGAAAGTCTATGGAAGTCTACATAGACGATACGCTCATCAAGTCGATCCGAGTGGAGGATCATTTGATCATCTGAGGGAAGCTTTTGCTGTATTGAGGCAATATGGTATGAAATTGAACCCTGAGAAGTGCGCCTTTAGCGTAGGATCAGGCAAGTTCTTGGGTTTTATTGTCTCCGAACGAGGAATCGAAGCCAACCCAGATAAAATCAGAGCTATTGAGGAAATCCCCGAGGAGCTAACCGGGGTAAAGGAAGTTCAACGCTTGACTGGCCGAGTCGCTGCCTTGAGTCGTTTCATCTCAAGGTCTTCGGAGCGATGGCACAAGTTCTTCTCCGTTTTGAGAAAAAACAATCACTTCTAGTGGACACCGGAGTGTAGACAAGCGTTGAAAGATTTGAAACAATATTTGGCTAACGCACCGCTGCTTGCCAAGCCAAAGGAAGGAGAGACATTGCTGGTATATTTAGCGGTGTCCGAGGTGTCAGTCAGTGCTGTGCTGGTTCGGGAGGAAGATGGCAAACAGCAGCCCATCTATTATGTGAGCAAAACACTCCTCGATGCTGAAACCAGGTACCCACACTTGGAAAAATTAGCACTTGCTTTACTTATCACTGCTTGGAAACTACGGCCCTATTTTTAATGTCACCCAATAGCAGTAGTTTCAACCTTCCCCTTGAGAAATATATTGCACAAACCACAGTTGTCGCGGAGGTTATCTAAATGGGCGGTAGAACTAAGCGAGTACGACATTACTTATCAACCTCGGACTGCCATTAAGTCCCAAGTCTTGGCAGACTTCGTGGCTGATTTCAGCATCGGTATTTTGCCCGAGGCGGAAAGGGAAAATTCCATGGCAAAAGGATCCCCTTCGGGACTGTGGGTACTATACACCGATGGGGCAACGAACTCCAAAGGTTCGGGGTTAGGCATTGTATTGAGGGCACCCACCGGGGAAAAAGTCAGGCATTCGGTTCGATTAAAAAAGGTGACCAACAACGAAGCTGAATATGAGGCAGCTCTAGCAGGTTTGGAGTTGGCTAAAGAAATGGGGGTTGAAAGAATCGAACTGAGATGTGATTCACAATTGGTAGTCAACAAGATCCTCGGTGATTATACGGCTCGGGAGCCCAGAATGCAGCTATACTTGGATCGAGCACAAAGGATATTAGCACAGTTCCAAGAATGGCAAATTAAACAAGTGCGTTGGGAGGAAAATACTGAGGCTGACGCCTTGGCGAATCTTGGTTCGGCGATCGATGAAACCCACTCGGGGACTGACTCAGTGGTTCGGTTGCTGTCAGCTCAAATGAGAGAGATGAAGTTGCAAGTTAACTCAGTGGATAACCGTTGGGATTGGCGAAGTAAGTTCATCTCCTATTTCGACTCGGGGACTGTCCCCCAAGATAAAAAAAGAAGCAAGGAAGTTGAGGACTCAAGCAGCCTCGTATCACTTGATCGAGGGCAACTTGTACAAAAGGTTGTACTGCGGCCCGATGGCCAAATGCTTGGGTCCCGAGGAGGCTAGATACGTGGTGGCTGAAGTGCACGAAGGCGAATGTGGCAACCACTCGGGGGGAAAATCCTTAGTGCGTAAGTTGTTAAGAGCTGGATATTATTGGCCCACAATAAGTGCCGATGCGAAGACCTTCGTGCAAAAATGCGATAAATGCCAACGCCATGGGCGGATGATCTACCAACAGGCCGAGCCTCTTCATTCGGTGGTGTCACCATGGCCCTTCATGAAATGGGGAATGGATGTCGTGGGATCATTACCCAAAGGAAAATGTGGTGTTCGTTTCATCTTAGTGTTGACTGATTACTTTACAAAATGGGTGGAAGCAGCGGCTCTCACCGAAGTAAAGCAAAAGCAAGTAATCGACTTCATCAAAAAGAATATCATCTATAGGTTCGGCGTCCCAAGAGAAATTGCTTGTGATAATGGTAAACAGTTCATGGGGGCAACCATCACCGATTTCTTCAAGCAATGGGGAATCAAAAGAATTGCCTCGACTCCCTATCACTCAAGTGCTAATGGCCAAGCCGAGTCTTCAAACAGGATCATAATTGAAAATTTGAAGAAAAGACTCGACGAGAAGAAAGGTCCTTGGCCCGAGGAGTTGCCCGGGGTACTATGGGCCATGCGAACAACGGAGAAGAACAACACCGGTGAAACTCCTTTCTCGCTAGCCTACGGCATGGAATCTCTCATCCCCGTAGAAGTGGGCGAACCAAGTCTTCGGTATGCTCACACAGTCGAAGACGCTAACCAAGAGGCAATGCGCATTGAGCTAGATTTGCTCGAAGAGAAGAGGGAATTAGCTTTGGTTCGGCTTGTTGCCCAAAAAAGGCAGATCGAAGCTTACCTCAACAGGAAAGCTAAATTTAGAGACTTCAAGGTTGGAGATTATGTGTTGAAAACTGTGAACCAATCAACAAAGGAGGATAATGGGGGAAAGCTTATTGCAAATTGGGAAGGACCCTATAGGGTCAAAGCAATCGTTGGAAAAGGCTCTTACCAAATCGAGTCTCTTCAAGGAGAACCAGAACCCCTGAATTGGAACATCTCCCATCTGAAGCGATACTACTTTTAGCCGAGGTAAATATCTTTCAGTTCTTTTCCAATTAAACAGCCCCGAGCCGAATGACGCTCCCATGGAATTTATAAAAAATGTACTAACTTGCTCCTCGTTCCATCTTTTTGCTTGACCTTTTCAGGAAGCGAACCGAACCGTTTCCAGTGCTCGGATCTTCACCAAGATTCAGAACCAAACACTGGGGGGGAGAGAGAAGGGTTGATAACGAGGTCGACATCGAGCCTCCCAACCGAAGCTTATCTATCTGACAACCGGGGACTCATGCCCGAGGATTAGATTTAGTACATTGTAATTAGCCCGATAGCGGCGTGTGATCAATTTGCTTTTATTGAAAGTTTGTTTTTGTTTTTTCTACCCAAGGTCCCGTTTCGACTTGGTTTCATGTAAACAGCCTTTTTCGGGCTCATAGATATCAATAAAATGACTTTGTTTCTACTCATATAATGTGACTTGGGTTTCATTCATTTATCTATATAAACCTTGCACACCGAAGCTGCACAATGCATCGACTCGAGGGCGAGACGTCGTCCTAAGTTTGCATCGATCGAATTTAGTCTAAGTCTTGCAAGCATATCATTTATTTCCAAAGTGTTCGGTATATATGAAAAGCCAACACACGAAACTCACAAAGCAAAGATACAGTCTTTCATTAAAAGCCGGAAGGCTGGAATTATTTACATCCAACAAATGACCCGAAGGTCCAAAATATAAGCATGAAAGCCCGAAGGCTAATGTCCAAAAAAGGCACGAAGGCCCAAAAACAAAGGAAAAACATCAAAGTATTTGCAAAATACAAAGGCTACGCCCCATCGGCATCTCCACTGCCCTCTTCGGCGCTATCGCCTTCTTCATCATCTGATCCTTCGCTCGAAGGGAGTTCATCCACAATCCTTTGAGCCTCGGCAGCAGCTTCCCTTGCCTTGACAATTTCGTCCTCAAGCACGATCTGCCCGGCCTGAACCTGTTCAAGTGCGCTAAGCCTGGTTTTGACAACGGCCCATGTTTCTTCAAACTTTGCCCTCGTTGCCCTAAACTCGGCTCGCTCACTAAGGTATGCGATTCTGCCTTCGAGCTTGGATACTTTGCCTCGAAGGGCTGGCACTTCATCCACTTGGATTTGCAGCTCAACGAGTTTGGCGTTATACTCCCCAAGCTTGCTACGATACTTCTCGCCTGCTTCAAGCACTTCGGTCTTGGCCCTGAAAAGTTCGGCCTCAAGGCGGGCATTTTCAAGGCTCAACCTCGAGCGCTCAGCAGTAAATTCACTTGTCGCAGCTTTGACACGAGCTTCAGCAGACTCCACAGCCACACGAAGGTCAGCCTCAGCTTTCGCCGAGGCTTCATTGGCGCGTTCTAGCTCATTGTTCAGAATTGTGAATCGAGTCTCTAGCTCGGCAACTTGCCCCTTGAGAACCTTCTTCTGATCGTCCCAAGCGGCAGCAGCTGCTTGAAGCTCTTTAGCTCGGTCGCGCTCAAGGTGAACAGCTTGCAGTGCAAGGACCAAACTCTGCGTTTGAAACACGATGTCAGAACCCGCACAATAGTGAGATCAACCATGTAAAGTGCACACTAAAACTTACCCGAAGAGCTGAAGCGGCGGAGACGCCCATCAAACTCATGGGGATGAGGTTCCGAAGGGCATGAGCTTCGGCAGGGCCAAGTAAGCCATCAAGGGCCATGATATCCTCTTTCGTGGCATCTAGCAAGTTAGCATCGGGATATATCTCCAAAGCCCGAGATGCAATGTTGGTAGGCTTCGGCAAGGCTCGAGAAGCTTTAACCGTGCTTTTGATCAGGCCTTCACCCACTTTAGCCTTGCCTTTTCGCTTTGCAGCCTCTTGGTCAGACTCCTCCACATGTATGACCTCGGTCGTCCCACCAACTTCAGGCCTTGCTCCAGGAATGGATTCGGCGGCTAGATCTGGCCTTTCTTTGGGGATCAAAGGGGGGAGCTCTTCATCGCTGGGTACATCGACAAGCCCCCGGCGCTTTGTGATCAGTGCTTCAGCAGCGGGAGTAACAACCTCTTCTACCCGAGGTCCTTTCGCTTTGGCCGCCCGCTTCGAAGTGACCCTCTTTCTTTTAGCACCTGGGGAAGGAAGAGAAGCAACTTGTTTAACATAAGTGTGTGTGGTGGTGGAAACACAAGAAAACCGACCCAAGAAAACCTCTTCACCTTGTGAGGTCCCCGGGCTAGATAAACCCTTGGCTTTTTCATCGATGAGCCGCTTCGCCAGGGTCGCCATTTGGGCAACGCCCTCGGCGATGTTGAGCACTGTCCTCTCTTTTTTCTTCTTCTCCTTCTTTCCTCTTTCCTCTCCTCCCCCCTCGACATCCATCTCTGCTTCTTCTTCCTCGTCGGCGTCTCTCATAGCCTTGCTTGGAAGACCTGCATGAACATATCAAACCAAGAGAAATTAGAACCCAATGGCTCGAGGCGAGTCTAAGGAACCGAAGTCATCAATGACTCACCATTCCTCTTGCACGCCCATCGGTTCTCTTCCAAACCGGCCAACACCATTCACTGCCGCTCTGGGCGCGTCTTCATTTGCATAGCCTCGGTAACCCACTCAAGCAAGTCCCTTGGTGGGTCAACCGGGACCTTTTCAGCTGCAAACCAAAGATGAAAGGATAAGCAACAGTTATGCCAATTCAAAAATCGAGGGAAGAACGGAAGCGGGCACTTACGTTGGGCATTCCATACTTCGAGAAAGCCAGGTTCGGTTGACAACAACCTCGTAGGGATGAGCACGTATCGATCGTTCCAACCTCGATCCCCATGGTCCTCGCTCTTACTCAAAATGGCGTAAGAACCTCGAGGCAGAATAGCAACTACCCCGGCTTTGTGAAAGTAAGGATAATAGAGTGAAATCAGATGTTGAAAAGTGAAAGGCAGACCGGCTTTGTTACTCAAATACTCGAGGGCTTGGACGACCCTCAAAACCCCGGGCCCAAGTTGGGCTAGACACAGATTATAAGACCTGCAAAATACATCGATGATAGGATGTACTGGCAAGTTGAACCCTATGGTGAAAGGGTAGGTGAAAACCGAAGAATACCCTTCAACATGCATAGACACCGCCGAACCAGGCGCGGGAATCCTAATCTCCACCTCGGGCCCCCAACGACAATCAGCCCGAACCGATTCAAACCTCTCTTCGGTTATGATACTTGGTGTGATGTGGACGGGAATATTCCTCTTTTTCCCCTTTTGGGCATCTGATTGAGCGTGAACCTTTAAATCCTTGTCGTTGTTGAAACTAGAAGGAATCACCAATCGAGGGTCGATCTCGACCTCGAGAGGAATTTTCCTCTTCGATTTCTTTGACAGCCCAGCCTCGGTCTCGCCTCTGGGATCACTTGTCCCACTCACTTCGGCGACGCCTACCGAGCCGCCCACCTCCTTGGCACTGGTGACGTCATCACCTCCAACGTCACCTTCATCCCCATCGCGATCGTCATCGCCTATGTCATGTCCTGCATGTAGACTCATTTCAGCCCTATCATGGCCAGCCCTCTCCTTCCGCCTCTTGGGAGCAGGAGCGGCAGACGTGGCCTCACCGCCACCACTCGCTTCAACCACTTGCAATGGTGGCACAGATACTATAGCCTCATCATTCATAGCCATGGCAGCGAAACGCTCTGCCCTTTCACCAGAGTCGCTTGAGCCATGGCCAGAATTAGTAGCGGAGACAGTAGCAGACATGATGATAGTTAAAGAGAGAAAACGTTAGAGACTGAGAGGTTAAATACAGAAGCAATTGGTGCAATGGCGATTCTGAAGTTTTGTTTTCTTCTTCTGACTGAAAATTTCAAGTAAAGAGAAGGAAGGCAAAATGGCGTATTTATAGTGATCACACACGTGCAAGTGGGAAAAGCTAATGATGACTGAAATGTTGGAGAAAATAAAAAGACGGCGTGACCGTTCGGAGACCTATCAAAAGCCGCCACGTAATGCGGAGCGGCGACCCGATAGATGTGCGACTTTTAAAATTCGTGGATAGGGTTTTGCCACGTCGATTTCCCGCTTAAATTCATTCCACTCCTCGGCGACTTCGACGTCTACCGAGGAGTGGGGGGACTATCTGTATTGGGTGAAAATTATCGCCTTCGGTCAACACCTCGAGATGGTAGACCGAAGAAAAAACGAGCTGATGCTCCGAAGAGAAGTAACCGATCTCGTGATTGAGTCACCGAAGTCAGTTTCCAACAGCGTGACCGAAGACAAGTTAGACTTCGGGCTTTGGGGACACGCCATCCTACCCGAACGGTAAGGTCAGACAACCGAAGCCTTGCCACCTCGGTTCCAGCGGCTTTGCAGCCCACTACTTTGCCCCACTAACTTCTCCATATTGCTGCTCAGATCGTGGGGAATGCACTTGCTGATGGTGGAGAACGTGGGCAAGGCTTTTAGGCCTATAAATAGTAGCTCATTTTGTGTTATAGGCATCCAGAAATTTGTACTGAAACGCTGCCCAAATTTGTAATCACATCCGCATATTGCAATACAGTTTATTTTCTCGTTTTTACATCTTTTTCACGTGTTATTTCAACTTTGATACGAAGAATTGCTTGTATCCGAATCCAAATTCGATTTGTGTACCTAAACTGATTTAAGCCCACACAAGAATATACAACATTTGCTTTACTCAAATAGTAGAGAATATTCAAATCACAGTCATAAACACACACCATAGTTTTCTCACATTCAACTGCTTGTTGAACCCCAAATTTATCGAATAAAATAAAGGATCACAATTTGATGGACTATTTTTTATTTTATGAAACCTAATTTAAAAAATTAGGAACTTTTTAAAAAATAATTAGATATAAAAGTGTGTAAACTCCATTTTGAAAGCTCTTCTTTAAGAGATTTGATTAAGACGTTTACATAATATGAATGAAGGGTTGACGCACTTCCAGAAATCTATCACCGATGGTAACCAGTCTTAATTTCAGGAACTATCTTTAAAAGGTTGCTAAAATATTAAAACTTGCTTGCTCCCCTTTTTTTGAGGAAATTGGATGAAATATTCCTTTACAAATTGAAATTAAGTTAATGATCCTATCCATTTTCTTTTTTTCTTTTTCAATTATTTTTCTTGTCAATTTTCTTATGTGGCATATGGTAAGGGTACATCTGCAAATCAAAATTTAAAAGGACTTGTTTACAATCTCAAAATTAAACATTTCGCCCTAACATTACTATACCTAACAAACATTTCCTCTTCCTACGTCGATTACTGTATCAGAAAATAAGGGTTACTCTTCATCCGTCTTCTTTGATCTTCCTCTTGGTTCTTCATCTTTGTTCTTCATCTTTGTTCTTCCAATTGAACTGAAGCAATTCTTTTTTCCTCGTTTTTACTTTTTTCTACTCTTATAAAATCCCAATGTTTCACTGTCATTCTATTTACTTCTAATATCCCCTATTGTCTCACCTCTTACTATCGACTTGCTTTACAATCACTTAGATTACTGAAGATCTTTCATGCTTTATATAAGATCTCACTTTTATTTAAAATTAACAATCTCTTGAAATTTGTGATTCTGTTAATTAAATGATAAGATCATTGTATTTTCTATTAGTTATCTCTTGTGGTTTGGTGATTTTGCGTGTTTAAAGTTATTGACCTCTTGTAATGTACTCCTATCAAGCTACTAATGTCTCCCTCATATTTTTGTAAATTGATCTCCTGTAGTTTGTTCGAAATCTCCTAGGATCTCTTGTAGGCTGATCTTATCATAATATTGTATTATTTGGTGAAAATGCATTATGCTAAAGCTTCGTGGGACGTTGGACATCCAACTAAGTACATGAGCCACTTTTAGACAGGTGATGGTAGACTAAAGAGGAAAAATAAAGTAATTGGGAAGGTAATTGTGCAACCATTGAAGATTGAGAAGAGGTGCAATGAAGTAGTTACTGCTGCTGCGTTATATGCTTGATTGTTTTGAAGAGCAAAGGGAATGTGTTGAAGATGATCATAGAAAGTCAAATGAAGAACAGGAAAATTAACCATAGTTAACTGTGTTATTTTTTATTTTCTTTTCTATCTAGTTCTAATATCTTGTTTGTTTAAAGTTTATCATCTTCTGCAATCTATAATTCTCAAGTAAGAAATGATACCAATGATCTCTCGGGTTTTATATTAAATATCTTTTTTCATGTTTTAAGATGTCACATATTTAAAATTTTATTATCTCTTGCAATTTATAAATCTCTCAAGGGAGATCATATCTATAGTACGAGAGATTTAACCCATTGCCATAATATTCTTGTTCCTAAATTTTTAGGATGATAAGGTACACATTTTCTCTTCCTGCCTATAAAAATTGTATAAATAGTCATATATGTTAGAAAATTGTATAAATAGTCATATATGTTAGGCGATCGGTTCATCATAGTTTATATCCTACTTCATATTTAATAAACTTGGAAGTTTAGTTTAGCCGAAGTTGTACTTTATTAAAAAAAAAAGTGATGAAAATAATGCAGGGAGAACATTATCTACACATGAGAGATTCAACCCATGATCATAAAAGATCATGTTCTTGTTCTTAGGAGATTAAGACGATAATATACACATTAATGTTTTCCTTTTTCTAAATATATGTTAATAGTACCCATATGATCTAAGCGATGGTTTTATCAGAGTTTATCATTATTATGAAACCTTAACAAATATGATACTACTTGTCATTTAACAAATTTGAAAATATTTTAAGATGAAATGTATTTTAATTAACAAAAAATAAAAACAATTAATGGAGATACTATCTAGAACGTAAGAGATCTAACACATAATTGTAAAAGATCACATACTTGTTCTAAGAGATTAGGATGAAAACGTACACATATTGATCTCTTCCTATAAAATATATGTTAGTAATATACGTAGTCATATAATCTTAGGTGATCACCTTCATCGTTCACCTCAAAAAATTACTATCCTACTTGATTTTTGATAAGTTTGGAAGTATTTTAGGAAGCAAGAATAATATACTCAATGTTATTCATAAGTGGAGTCTGGAAAAGATAAGAGAAATCATCATCTAAAACATGTGATATCGTACCCATGGTCGTAACAGATCATACTCTTGTTAGTGAGAGATTAAGATGTTAACATACTTATTGTCAATTTCAATTCCTATAAATTGTAAGTTAATAGTAGTCATGTGATCTTATGTGATCTAGCTATTGCAATGTATTTATAGTTACTATGAATTTTTATAATAAGAAGTAGGATCTTGCTTGTTATTTCATTTGGAGGTATTGAAACAATAATTTGTGCTTTACTTTAAAATAAACTATAACAATAATTAAGGAATACTCATATTTAATGTGAGAAAATTAATCTCCAAGAAAAAAGAGATTCAATCTATGCTCGTAAGAGATCATATTCTTATTTGTAAGAGATTCACATGGCAATATACCAATCTCTTTCTTCGTCGAAAATTTTGTTAAGTGTAGTCATATTATCTTAGGCGAGCATTCATTATAATTAATCTTTAGTAATTATGTATTTATACTCATGATGTTAAGAGATCTAATTGTAAGAGATCATATTCTTATTTATAAGAGATTGAAAGAATATATAATATGAGAGATCTAACTAGTCGTGAGAAACCAATGTTTGTTCGTGAGAGATTAATTTTATAATTGTAAGAGAACACAACCATATAAAACAAGATTCAAATGTAAATAATCAAATCACCCTTGATATCGTTCGCTTACTAAATAAATATAAAGTTAATTAATACCAATCTTGTGCGTTTATAGTACCAATCTCTTATGTTTTTGACATAAAATCTTATGTGGTTTGTATCTTCAATCTGCTACATCTTTAAGATGATGATCTCTTACATTTTAATACACAAATTTATTGTCTTGACGATTAAGTATATTTTCTTTGTTAATCTTTAACATAAATATCCCTTGCACTTTGTAAAAAGATCTCCTACATTTTAATTTACAAATCTCCTGCATCAACCATTAAATCTCTTTTTTGGTTCATCTTCCTCCTATGGTTCTTTCTAGTACTTCTCAATTTCATCTAAAAACTAACTACAAAGCAAAATTTGAAGAAAATGGCAGTCAAACCAACAAGAATATAATCTTTTGATATATTTTTGAACGATGTCGACTTAATGATATTCTCGATCTTATTCTATAAACCTAGCAATCCTGGGCTGAAAAACATCCTAATGGCTTAGCAACAAAGCAGGCTCCTACGCCATTAATGGAACCTAATCAATACGAGACGGTCACAATTCCTCCTAAACCGCCTGACGATACACAATCTGATAATGCCAAAGATCAATCAGACTCCTTCAAACAAAAACTTCTTGCTTTTTAAAAGTTCTGTGACACCAACACCAAGCAAACAAATTTCATTACTCCTTTTGATGAATCTATGCATGCATTTCCAGAATCATCTTCACAAGCTCTTTGTCAACAGTTGGATGGTATTAATCTTTCACAACAAGATAGAGATTGGATTTATGCTCCATGGAGATACTCTTTGATCGTTAAGCTCTTTGGTAAGCATATTAATCACTCTTACTTAAAGGTAAAACTTTCTGATTTATGGATACCGTCTGAAGAACTTATCTTAATTGATTTAGGCTTTGACTATTTTATTGTTAAGTTCAATGATGAAAACAATATGAAAAAAGTTTTGTCTTTTGGTCCGTGGTTTGTTAATGGATATTTTCTCACAGTAAATCGTTGGATACCAAATTTTGTACCTACTGATGATAAACCTTTGACATCTGCAGTTTGGGTTAGACTTCCCCATCTCCCCGCAGAATTCTATGATAATTTATCCTCACAAAAATTGGTACTGCCTTAGGTAAACTTTTGAAAATAGATTTCTGTACAAGCACAGCCCTACGAGGCCAATATGCTCGTTTATGCATTGAAGTTTCCCTGCATACGCCAGTTAAGGCCTTTGTAATGATTGGTGCTCATAAACAACCAGTCATATATGAAGGCAATGGTCTTCTTTGCACAAAATGTGGTTTTTTAGGTCATCAAACTTCCCGTTGTCTTTTCATATCCACTGCTCCTCAAGTTTCAGTACAGAAAAACCTAGGTTCTTCATCGATGATGAAACCCAATAGTCAACAGGGTGTGCAACAAATGGATCAAGCTATGGATATGCCATGGCAAACGGTCCAGTTCCCTAGAAGAAAACGTTCAACTAAGGGTAATACTTCATCTTCATTTAAATTCCATTAGATCTCAATCAGGTATTTCCTCTCCTTTAATTACTTCTTCAGATGATAAAAAAACTGTTACTTATAGATTAAAAAATAGTAATAATAGTAGTAGTTCTATGTTGCTTAGTAAAAATAATAGTAGTAGTTCTGTGTTGCTTGGTAACAATAACATTATTTTACATCCTTCTTTATCATCGGCCAATCCCATGGAAGCTTCCAAAAAAGTAGATATGGACCCTACTCCCTTACACATAAAATCTTTGTCCCAGAACAATAAATTTCAATCTCTATCTACTTTAATGGAAGAAGACACAGTTTTGCCAATTGTGCTAAACGAAAATAATACACCTCCAAAAAGTGTCTTTTTGGCCTCTCTGAACACACGTGTTAATAACGTGGCAGCAAAAACAGTGGGCCATTACACTCAATCATTGAGTTGCCCTCCTGCCATGCCTTTACAAATTAATACAAACTTAAAAAATAATTCTAAAACACATGCGGCAGCCACCTCACTCTCTCATGCAAAAGATATCACCTCCCAAGGTGACAACTCACCCAAAACAAATACAAAACAATACAAATGGACAACTCCTTCGGCCAAGTGGACATGCAGTGCTCCCATTCGTTCATGGCGAATGATAGCTTAAATCCACTGCCCAATCCTACTACTTCCATGAAAATTGATGTACAAGCAAAAGATTGTCTCCAAAATCAAGAAATAATCCTAGACAATCTACTTAACCCACAAATCTCAAATGTTTCCTCATCAATATCGTCTCCATCGAAGGAGAGTTATATTGATTCCAGTCTTGAGAAGACTTCCTCCACAAAGGATGGCAAACAACAATGTTCCACCCCAAAACTTCAATGCACAACCACCACCACCTCCAATGATCTTTGCCACTCCCCCTCTCCCTCCTCACCATCAACCACTCTTTTGGCTGGAACAATCTCTGGAAGGTCGTGCAGCTTCCTTCAACCTGGATATCAATGGCCAGGAAACCATTCTACTTCTTCAGAATCAGAGGTTCCTGGCTCAACTGATCATAGAAGGGATGCGCTTAGCCATGGAAAACTATGTGAATCATCTTTGGCTGATGAATGTTCTAGACCCCTTGGCCCCAACTCTTGCTGCAGCCTTATTTCCAAACAATCATTGGAACTTTCCCAACATGCCTCCAATGATCAATCCTCTTCCAAATCTGCCATTCTTTCCACCCCTGGAATTGAATGCTCCACCTCTATTCTTCCAATGGGAGGCCCAGCCAGTGAACCCACCTCCTCCAATGAACCCACCCAATCAACACATGCAACCACTTGTGAACAATCAAGACCAGTTCTTGAACCCTCCCTTAGTTCCTCAGGAATAGCCTCTCAATCCTCCCCTTGTTCCCCAAGAGGAGAAACCCCAGGAGGAGCTACTGAATCAGGAGGATGCACCCCCTCCAGTGTAGGATCAAGATATGAAAGAGGGAGAAGTAGTGGGGGGCATCAAGGTCTCCACCAATCGTTCACAGGAACTTCAAACCTTCGCATAGCAAAATGCATGCTGTTTCCAGAAATGGAGGACATGAAATACATCCTGACTTTACCTCCTGCACTGTTCAAATGCTCCCTAGACATTCGTCCCACGATCAACAAGGCTGCAGGGAAATTTGCAGCAGTACTGAACCCCACAATAGCCAGGAACCACATGGTGGCACTGGAGGAGGGTATTCACTTGAACAAAAGACAAACCAACCCGTTAACAATGAGTCCGAAAACTAGTTTCATAATCTGGAATATTAGAGGAGGAAATAGTGAAGGTTTTAGGAGGAACCTGGGTGATTTAATAGCAACTCATAACCTTGCTTATTGGCTCTAGTTGAAACTAAAATGGTTACTCCTGTGGCAATAAGAAACTTTTATGGGTTTGATAGAATGATTGAAGTCCCTGCTAGAGGAAGATCGGGGGGAATGGTTGTCTTATGGAAAACAAATATGCTGACCCTGTATGATATCCAAACTAAGGAACAAGAAATCCATGCAATGATACAGGTACTCCCAAATCATAAGCCATGGCAATTTCTACTATTTATGCCAGTACTAAATTTGCTAATAGGCTGAAATTATGGGATAACCTAAGACATATCTATAATGTTTATAAAGGCCCTTGGTTTTTGGGGGGTGACTTTAATGATATTTTAACCCAAGATGAAAAAATTGGTGGAAGACAAATAAATCGTTTAAGGCAGTCTTGTTTTACTAAATGTTTGGACTACTGTCACCTTCAAGATTTAGGTTTCAAAGGTGCTAAATTCACATGGTCAAACCATGGAAAAAGACCTAGAAGTTTGATCCTAGAAAGACTAGATAGATGTATGGCTAATGATGCCTGGTTATGTTTGTACCCAGACATTTTCATCACTCACTTACCTAAGACTCACTCAGACCATACTTCTATGTTAGTTAATATCCTTAAGTCTTTTACTCCTCCTATCTGTAAGCCCTTTCGATTAGAATCATTTTGGAGTTCTCATCAGGATTTTAAGAAAATTGTTACCCAAAGTTGGGATACAAATGATCTCCAAGTAGCTATTCCTCATTTTATATCTTTTGTTCAGGATTGAAGTTCTCAGACTTTTGGGAATATATTGAGAAATAAGAAAAGACTATTAGCTAGGATAGGTGGAATCCAGAATTCATCACATTATCCTACTAGTTTCTTTCTTCAATCATTAGAACAAGATCTCCTTAAAGAATATAATAATATTCTAATCCTTGAAGAAAACTATTGGAAAATGTGTTCTAGAATTAACTGGTTTAACGATGGTGATGCTAATACAAAGTTCTACCATTTATCTGTTCTCAATAGACGTAGAACTAATAAAATATATTTCTTTAAAAATGATTCTAATAATTGGATAGATACTTATGAGGAGTTATTAAATCACACTCTTTCTTATTTTAAGAACATTTTTACAACTGACCATGTCATTACTGAGGTACATAACATCCTCACTTCTGCTACTAGTTATCATAATGTTGACCTAGCCATTCTGGACTCCCCTTTAAAAGATATTGAAATTACCAAAGCTGTTTACTCATTTAAACCCTACAAAGCTCCAGGTCCAGACGGATTACACCCCTTCTTTTATCAACACTATTGGTCTATAGTGGGACCGGCTGTTGTTAAGTTTTGTCATGAAGTTTTCAATACTTATACTATTCCCCCTGAGATTAACAAAACTCATCTTTGCTTAATCCCCAAGTTCCCTAATGCAAATAATCTTAAAAATTTTAGACCTATTGGTCTATGCAATACCATCTATAAGATAGTCTCTAAAATCATAGTTAATAGAATGAAGCCTGTCCTAAATACCATTATCAGTCCATGTCAGACAAGTTTGTTAAAGGGTAGACGTACTTCTGATAATGCTATTATAATTCAAGAAATTATATCTCACTTCCTAAAATCTAAAAGTTCAAAGGCAAAAATGATGCTTAAGATTGATTTGGAAAAAGCCTTTGATAGACTAGAATGGTCTTTCATATACCGGACCCTTCTATACTTTAAATTCCCTCCCAACATCATTAAGTTAATTCTTTACTGTATCTCTACTAGTACCATTGCTATAATGGTCAATGGTTCCCTAACAGAATTCTTCTCTCCATCTAGAGGAATTAGACAGGGTGATCCTATATCTCCTTATCTTTTCATCCTCTCTATGGAAATGCTCTCCAACCTAATCAATAATTATGTTGACTATAATCTATGGGACCCCATTCAAATTTGCCCAACGGACCTCCTATTACCCATCTGTTTTATGCTGATGATTTGACTGTTATGTCTGAAGCTAACCCTAAATCAGCTTCTTCAATTGCTCAATGTCTTACTATATTTTGCAAGTTATCTGGTCAAAAGATCAATACTTGCAAAACCAGGCTGATATATTCCTCAAGCTGCCTAGCTAATATTAAGCAGTCTATAAACTCTATCCTCCCCTACACAAATTCTACATCTTTTGAAAAATACCTAGGGTTTCATATTATCAACAGAAACCCTAAGCCTACTGATTTTCAGTATATCATTGATAACCTAATGACTAAACTTTCTTCCTGGAAATCAAACTTCTTAACCCTAGCTGGTAGGCTCACACTAGCAAAAGCTACCCTTAATGCAATTCCTTCTCATACCATGCAATATCATCTCCTCCCAGGAAAACCTTAGTAGTGATTGATAAAATTCAAAGAGATTTTATCTGGGGATCCTCAACAAATCAAAGGAAAATGCATTATGTGGGTTAGGATATTGTCACCCTCCCTAAACATCAAGGAGGTCTAGGCCTTAGACAAGCAAAGCATAAAAATCTGGCTTTAATTGCAAGTCTGGCCTGGAGAATGTTTCTCAATCCATCATATCTGTGGGCTGCTACACTTACTAAAAAATATAAGTTAAATAAAAGGCCTTCCTCACCCTCCTTTATCTGGAAAAATATCCAAAAAGGGTGGCACCTTTGCAACACGGCTCTTGGTTGGCATTTGGGACAAGGTGACTCTATCAACTTTTGGTATGATAACTGGGTTCCAAATTTCCCTAATACAACTTTCTTAAGGTCTACTATCTTTGGCCCTTTAACTTATGAGGAAGAAAAGTACAGTGTGTGTCAAATGAAAAATACATCCTCTTGGAATTGGCAATTACTATCCCTGGAACTTCCATATCATATTATCAATCTACTTAATACCATGTTCACTACTTCCCCAAACTCTTCTAAGGATACTCCATTTTGGATCTTGACATCTAATGGGATATTTAGTACTAAATATGTTTATCAGCTGATCCAATCACCCTCCCCTATAGTGGCTAATTTCGATTGGATTTGGAATCTAACATCCTTGCCTAAAATTAAAATATTATTTTGGCAAATTTAGCATAAAAAATTACCTACTAAATACTACTTATCACATCTAAGGATTCTCGCTGACTCACAATGCTACCATTGTCATGATGTCGAAACCATTGAACATATCTTCTGATATTGTCCCCTTGCCATCTCATTTTGGAATGAACTTCAAATTGACACCCATCGCTTACCTCAGCAATCCCATTGGCTCTATGCTCTGTGGAGTACCTTTTCAAATCATGATCTTCCAACTGCCCATATTAGTTGGTCTACCTTTCTCCTCCTTTGACATTTGGCACCTTTGGATTACTAGGAACCATAACATTCATGAAAATACCCACACATATCCATCCACTCAGCGTGCTATTATGCATGCACTAGAATTTCATTTTTCCACTACAAAACCTGGTATCCCTTCAAACAAAATTACTCTATCTTTTACATGGATGCCTGAAACGACCTTGGTCAGTCGTTTCGGAAGTTAGGACTCCGATTGGCATGACGATAATTTTAAAATATTTGTAATGTCCATTAAAACCTGGCTGTAAAATTTGAGCTAAATCAGACCTCGTTTGGTAGGCATCGGAAGAAGGTTTCAGTTTTTATTGGCGATAAATATTAAAAAGAGATTTTCGAGCTCGGTTTTGCCGAATGAGCTCTGATTCGAAATCCGAAAGCGCCGTTAGGTTCGTATGATTATTTTTTATTTTTGTAAACTTTCGAAAGTGAATTTCGATGTTGTTCGGCTAGTTTCCGCTAAAATGCCGAAAGTTAAATAATTTGACTTCTTTTCATTTAAATTCGCATCTTGAGTTTCGGGAGTCTGATTTGAGATCCGCCTTCGCGAGTATGTTACATATATTTTGTATAACTTGTATGCAAAAGTTAGAATTATTTCGAATATCGTAGGGTACTATTTTAATTTTCGTTAAGAAAAAAATATATAATAAAAGAAAACAAAAAAAAGAAGAGAAAAAGGACGAAATGGATTAAAGTTTGGGGGTGGCTTAGCATATATGCTAAGTCATAGCAGAAGCAGCAAAAGGAAAAAACGATTCAGACGCAGAGAGAATGAAATGACGGGGAGGAAGAAAAATGCCAGAAAATGAGAAAAGAGGCCGGGAAAAAATAGAATTTTTACCCCGAAACATTCAGGTAATGATCCTAATATATTATTTAAGTTTATTACGTATGTTTGAATATATTTTAACGGTAAAACTTGGAATATTAGACATCGTTTTAATATGTTCAATTAATAATTTAAAGGGTCAAATGGACCCCGATAATGAAATTGATTATATATTCGTACTCAGTGAGTTATGGGTAACATATAAATGTAATTTATTTGGAGTTTGGTTATGTAGCCTTATACCCTGTATATAGGCCTGGCCTGCGTATTGCGTATGCGAATAGGGTATCAGGTTCTTAACCGGATTGCCCTAAGATGTGAGGAATGAAGCCTTTAGCCTAAATTGATATATTTTTCTGCTTATTGAATAGAGTGGGATCGTTTAGCAATGAAACCAAAGGACAAGCGGTTATTGAGTGGATGTACTAACTTTGTAACAAGGTAAGTGTTTATATCCATTTCTTTGGAGGCACCTGGCCTCGTGGATTTTCTACCACGTATTCCTTACGTGTGTAGCTGCCGATAGGCGTACTCATTACGCCTTAGCTTTGGATTTACATTGTATATTATATGTTATGTCCTATTGTTGGTATTGCATTGAGGATCTGAGCATTGTACCCTGGCTGTAAGTTGTCATCTACTTTCCGCTGTCGATGAGAGTCCCGCGCCGGTGAAGGGTTATTATTGCATCACATTGCATTCATATGCATTATATGTCATTCATATGCATTACATTGCATATCATATTGGGTGCAGGAGTATTCCGCCCCAGGAGCAGGAGGATTCCGCTCCATTGTATCATATTGAGGGTAGGAGGATTCCGCCCCAAGAGCAGGAGTATTCCGCTCTTATGTCAGATATTGAGTGCAGGAGTATTCCGCCTCAGCTTTATATTATATCGGGTGCAGGAGTATTCCGCCCCAGGAGAGTGCAGGAGTATTCCGCCTCTGGTTTATATTATATCGGGTGCAGGAGTATTCCGCCCCAGGAGCAGGAGTATTCCGCTCCAGTTGGTTATCAGATTGGATTCCCCTCGAATGCAGGAGTATTCCGCTGCGGGATGGGACTACGGGCACATGTGACCCTTCGCATCATATTTCATTTCATTTCATTTCATCTCACTTCATTCATTCCATCTCAATTCATACCATTGTGTAGACTTATGGTACATGACTACTGATCTGCTTATATGTGCATTGCGTATTTGTTGAGTTCTCCAGAAAGAGCTTGTTATGGTAGTGGCTCAACTCAGCCGCAGGGGCAGTTCAATGAACTGCCAGTCTGGCAGGATGCTGAGGTATCCGATATAGTACACCCAAGTATTTCTAGCTCACTCGTAGGTGTGTAAACTTTGATTTATCTGATCGATCTGGAAATGATGTGTCTTATCATGTTTCGACGGTTTCCTTGGATATTGTCGTAATTAAGAATCGGTTGCGGTAGAGGGGTGGGTTTCTGATACGATTTATTCCTGTCATTTATGAGACCCTACTAGTTTATCTGATCTATGAGAGATTTGACGGTGAGTGTTGCTATTGCCTGCTTGGCATCCTGTTATGCCACCTTGTCTTATTATGTCAAGTCATTTTACCTCTCTCCTCGAAAATCAGTGTTGGTGGGATGATGTGATTCTTATTCGTCACCATCATGAAGTGTCCTTATTTCTTCCGGTGTAAAGTGGCTGGTAATCGATCTATGTGTCTCCTCTTGGTTCAAGATTCTAGTAGTCATATTATTCTATGAGCTTGTCTTAGTTATAATAGGGTTTTCTGGTAAATTGTCAGAGTTTCCTTCTTATTGGGAGGTTAAAATTGGTATGGATGTTTTTCCATAAAGTTTATTTAATGTCTATCTCTTCAATTGCGAATTTTTGGCTCGCATGACGCGGAAGTAGTCTAGCTTTGATAGTCAAGCAAATAAGAAGATGAACTTCCTGAAGCTCTAATTATTTCTATCCTCAATCTATTTCCATTTCTTCTTCGTCCGACACTAGTGAGCTTGGCTGATTGATAGCCGTTTGTGACGTTCCCTGTGTTGAGCCAGAGTACGTGTTATTGTGGCTGGGTAAGTATATCATTGTTTTGGAAGCATATTATTGTTTTGGTCCAGTTGTATCATCTTGTTATCCGTTTAACATGTTTATGTTATCAGTTTATCCGGGTATCCATTCCCATGTATAGTATAGTGCTGGTTCTGTTTTTGCGGATCATCCAGTTTCAGGGGAAACTCTGCCGAAATTTTTATATAGAAGTACCATCCATCGGGCGGTAGTGTTTACGTCAAAGGTATGGAGTTGTGAACTTGAGAGTTGCAGCTGTTTGGCATCTCGAAAGGGTAGTTGGTAGCTTAGGTCTGTCTACGTTCAACTTTTAGCTAAATCTTCTTTAGTCCAGCAGACTGTGCGAGGATGGTTATTCCTATTCAAATGGCTGCATGAGTTTGTGCTTTAAGTGGAGGAGTCTTCCTCCAAATACTGAATGGTAATATTAAATCTCTAAGGTGTTGATACCACTTTTCTCACGACCCAAAGTAAGGCTACGGTAGAAATCTACAATGAGTGTCGATCATTGCTAAACCCACTAATAATCTATTAACAACAGAGATAAGGTGGCAACATGATCATATATACGTACCTATCTGCTGAAAGCATAAACTCTGGGAAGATGACACGACTTTAACTTGCTGGCAATTAGAACACTGAGCCACAAATCCTGCTATGTCACACTTCATTCTATCCCACCAATAAATCTGCTTAAGATCATGGTACATCTTAGTCGAACCTGGATGAACAGTGTATTTGGAATAATGTGCCTCTATCATAATCTGTCCACGTAAATTTGTAACATCAGGGACACAAAGTCTATTATTATACATGAGAACACCGTCAGTAGTAACCCTGTATGGTGACTCCGATTTTGTTTTGGCTATTTTTCTGTATTCAACTAGAACTGGATCCTCATACTGACGTTGTTTTACTTCATGGAAATTTAGAGTGAAAGATTTAGTGCAGCTTGTTGTCCATCAATCATTAGCATATCTCCTTCACACCTTAACTCCTTGAGAGGTTGCTTTAGCATTGTAAGCGCTCATGTAATCAACTTTGTTGTTGGTATTCTGCCTCAGCTGAAAGTCCAACTACATGTCTCTTTTATATTTACTTTTTCAAGTCATAATAATTCCAATTCAAAGACAATACCCTGAGGTAGATGTTCATTCTGAAGATCATTCTTGGTCTACATCATACTATCCAGTAGTAGTTGTGTGATCCTTATTCTTATACGATAGACCCTGTTCAGATGAACCTTCTACATATAGTAGGATATGAGTAACTACATTCCCACAAGGAGCTTGCGGATCAATATTAAAATCAACTGAGATGTTGCATAGTGCATTCGTAAAAATAATATAGCTTGCATTAAATCTTCTATAGTGTGCAGTGACAAGGTACTTCAAAAGCTTCCCCTATTGTATCAAGCGTGAGCTAATTCTTAATTCCATCGACCTGTTCTATATCACAAAGTATATCGACGGGGTGATTCCTCGGTAGAATCATGTTAACCCATTCAGAGTTCTGTGTATCTTTGTTTCAAAAATGTAGAATTCTCTTCTCGTGATCGAGGAAGGATCAGCTTAGTCAAAATAAGTTGTGCAATGGTATTATCATATTATCCAGATATATTTTATTCCAAAAGTACGATATGTGTGTTATGTTTCTGATCCTGTAATAAGAAGATAATGCCCGTGGAGCAGTTTATGAAGGTCGTGCAAGTTCTCTTGTTATCTGCGTAAATCTTGCTTTGGACTTAGGCTCGTTCGAGGACGAACGAGAGTTTAAGTGGAGGAGAATGAAACGACCTCGGTCAGTCGTTTCGGAAGTTAGGACTCCGATTGGCATGCCGATAATTTTAAAATATTTGTAATGTCCATTAAAACCTGTCTGTAAAATTTGAGCTAAATCAGACCTCGTTTGGTAGGCATCGGAAGAAGGTTTCAGTTTTTATTGGCGATAAATATTAAAAAGAGATTTTCGAGCTCGGTTTTGCCGAATGAGCTCTGATTCGAAATCCGAAAGCGCCGTTAGGTTCGTATGATTATTTTTGATTTTTGTAAACTTTCGAAAGTGAATTTCGATGTTGTTCGGCTAGTTTCCGCTAAAATGCCGAAAGTTAAATAATTAGACTTCTTTTCATTTAAATTCGCATCTTGAGTTTCGGGAGTCTGATTTGAGATCCGCCTTCACGAGTATGTTACATATATTTTGTATAACTTGTATGCAAAAGTTGGAATTATTTCGAATATCGTAGGGTACTATTTTAATTTTCGTTAAGAAAAAAATATATAATAAAAGAAAACAAAAAAAAAAAGAGAAAAAGGACGAAATGGATTAAAGTTTGGCGGTGGCTTAGCATATATGCTAAGTCATAGCAGAAGCAGCAAAAGGAAAAAACGATTCAGATGCAGAGAGAATGAAATGACGGGGAGGAAGAAAAATGCCAGAAAATGAGAAAAGAGGCCGGGAAAAAATAGAATTTTTATCCCGAAACATTCAGGTAATGATCCTAATATATTATTTAAGTTTATTACGTATGTTTGAATATATTTTAACGGTAAAACTTGGAATATTAGACATCGTTTTAATAAGTTCAATTAATAATTTAAAGGGTCAAATGGACCCCGATAATGAAATTGATTATATATTCGTACTCAGTGAGTTATGGGTAACATATAAATGTAATTTATTTGGAGTTTGGTTATGTAGCCTTATACCCTGTATATAGGCCTGGCCTGCGTATTGCGTATGCGAATAGGGTATCAGGTTCTTAACCGGATTGCCCTAAGATGTGAGGAATGAAGCCTTTAGCCTAAATTGATATATTTTTCTGCTTATTGAATAGAGTGGGATCGTTTAGCAATGAAACCAAAGGACAAGCGGTTATTGAGTGGATGTACTAACTTTGTAACAAGGTAAGTGTTTATATCCATTTCTTTGGAGGCACCTGGCCTCGTGGATTTTCTACCACGTATTCCTTACGTGTGTAGCTGCCGATAGGCGTACTCATTACGCCTTAGCTTTGGATTTACATTGTATATTATATGTTATATCCTATTGTTGGTATTGCATTGAGGATCTGAGCATTGTACCCTGGCTGTAAGTTGTCATCTACTTTCCGCTGTCGATGAGAGTCCCGCGCCGGTGAAGGGTTATTATTGCATCACATTGCATTCATATGCATTATATGTCATTCATATGCATTACATTGCATATCATATTGGGTGCAGGAGTATTCCGCCCCAGGAGCAGGAGGATTCCGCTCCATTGTATCATATTGAGGGTAGGAGGATTCCGCCCCAAGAGCAGGAGTATTCCGCTCTTATGTCAGATATTGAGTGCAGGAGTATTCCGCCTCAGCTTTATATTATATCGGGTGCAGGAGTATTCCGCCCCAGGAGAGTGCAGGAGTATTCCGCCTCTGGTTTATATTATATCGGGTGCAGGAGTATTCCGCCCCAGGAGCAGGAGTATTCCGCTCCAGTTGGTTATCAGATTGGATTCCCCTCGAATGCAGGAGTATTCCGCTTCGGGATTGGACTACGGGCACATGTGACCCTTCGCATCATATTTCATTTCATCTCACTTCATTCATTTCATCTCAATTCATACCATTGTGTAGACTTATGGTACATGACTACTGATCTGCTTATATGTGCATTGCGTATTTGTTGATATGTTTTTGGCACGCATCCTTGGTTGAGTTTATAAGTTTCTTATGTCTTTCCGGTTGTTATCTGGCTGTGTCTTTTTATAATTTAAATAAGAGGAATTTTATTTATATATTTCTCCTCCCTGGCTAGCTATCCTATTCTTTGAGGTGGCTAGTCTGCCCCACTTATTGAGTCCTTTTGACTCACCCTTGTTTGTTGTTTGTTTCTTGTCCATCTATTTCGTTTCGGCAGGTTCGCTCCAGGATTGAGTTCGCCACATTGTGAAGGAGCGAAGACGACTTCAGCTGTCAGGGTTAGCCAGCTTTTATTCCGGATGGCCACCAATTTATTGGTTATTATTCCAGTTGCATTTTGCTCCCTTCAGGAGGTATTTGTCTTCTTTTGTACTCTTAGATGTCTAGTCTGGATAGCCCTAAACCTAGTATGTTGGGTAGTCAGCTGTAACTTCTTTTGTACAGCTTAGAGGTATCAGTATGTCTGTGTTTTTATTTTAAGTCTTGTCCTTATTTGTAAATTGTTATTTTTATTTTCTTGATTTAATTGGTAAGGGTTCGCCCGACGGGTCTAGGGGAGGATGTCGGGTGCCCGCACGGCCTAACCGGATTCCGGGTCGTGTCAATGCCACCTCTTGTTAATCTATTAAAACTTAATATTGATGGTGCTTTTGATCCATTGACCAAAAAAGGAGGAATAGGTGGAGTATTTCGGGATCATGAAGGTAAATGGATACTTGGTTTTTCCATGCAACTAATGGCCTCTTCCCATACATTTATGGAATTAAAAGCCTTGCATTCTGGGCTCCTAATTGCATTAGACCATGATTTTAAATCTATTGAAATTGACACTGACTCTATTGAAGTCTTACAGTTACTAGAACATGATAACGCGCTATATGCTAATTTGACCCATCATTGCAGGTACGCACTTCAGAAGCTGGGGAATCCAGTGGTTCGGCATAGTTTTAAAGAAGCAAACAGAGTTGCTCACCTTTTGGCTCAACAAGCTCTCCATCTTCCAACAAGAAATCAGTTGTATACCTATGCTAACATGCTCGAGCTTGTAATCAATGCAACTCGTTCTGACAAAGAAGCTACTATCTATAATAGGACTATCTCATCTAATGCATGTAGTATTTTATCTAAGTATGGTAATATGGCTACTATTTTGCCTTCGAATATGTGTAATCTAGCCATTACTACTATTAGTTCGGCCATTACAACTATGGCCTCTACTGTTAAATGTGCTCCTAGCACATCTTATGTACCAACTATATATAATATTTCAGGTTTACCCAAAAACAAAAAAAAAAAAAAGCAGGCTCCTTTACTATCTATTTTCAATTAGAACAATTAAGAGAGTAGTAATGAAGATTGAAAAGAATGCTTCCTATCACAAATGTTCTCAGTTTGTTCCTTGGTTCGGGTTCCTTTTTGTATATTAAGATAAATGACTAGAGTTTCAACCCCCTAGTAGAATCACCACAATATTCTGTGAGATCTCAAGCGACCTAGGCAATGTATTGAGACTTGAGTTTCTTCAGCAACAATGGTCAATGGAGCGAAAGAAATATAAACCTCATAGCATTTGGTACACTCAACATGTTTGCTGGAGATTTGGTTTTATTAAAATTCAATTGCTATGAAACCATTTTAATTTGCAAGGCAGTCCCTACAATTTTTAGCCTTTTGCAATTTTTGCAACACAAATGCTGACGTGGCCATTTTATTATTATGCAGGTCCCACAAGGGTCATAAAATTAAAATCAAATTGTAAATTTCCTTAAAACTAAATGACCATTTGTAAAAGGATAAAAAACCATTTGACCCCTTAATTAAAATTAAAAAAGGCACACATTAAAGAAGGGAACTTTTTAAAACTAGTCAACCCACACTAAAATATTACTCCACCATGGCCAACTTTTATTTAAATATTATGTAGCAACACATCCACAACATTAGGGTATACCATTGGAGTATCAAACTTGTATACCATTGGGGTATACGTATACTATAAATGTATACAATAGGAAGATAATGTATACAATGGCTATAGGATATACAAGTTTGGGTATATGCGGCTATAGACTGGAATATTATTTGCCAAATGACTAGTTTAGATAAATATTTTTAAATATGACTATTTTTTAGCTCAAAATAAAAGTCATTGGACAGGGTAAAAATCTCTTTGAAGATTTATTTAGTCCAAAAGAGTTTCTGGACTTAGAAATAGTTTCCAAGTCCAAAATCTATGCTTTAGACTTGATTAGATATCAATTTTGATTTGCTAGTCCTATGTTTGCAAATTTGCCTAAATGGAGAAAGCTTGAAACCGAAGAAAAGATAACAATTTGCTAATGTAAAACATGAATAAACATACAATACACAAGCATAACGGATATTGCATGGAAAGATAGAAATAAATGCATAACAGGGCTATAAATTTTTAAGGGAGAATTACACATATATACAACCCTAACACTAAAATTACAAAACATACCAACACTATACCACTTTACAAAAAATAACAATACTTTTTTTACATAATATATACAAAACTCATTTAAAACATACAAATTAGGGTTTTAACCCTCTCCCTTGTCCACTGCTACACTGCTGCTACGCCACCAGCCACCGGCAGCCGGTCGCCGCCGGCCGGCGGCGGCAGGTGGCCGGATTTGTATTTTTTTTTTTGTTTTTTTTTTTATTTTTCTTAGATCTACAAAATGAAACATACAAAATATACACATATATACATATGAAACTTTATATAATTTATTATTTCGTATTTACTCATAGTCAAACATACACAATATACAACAATATACACAAAACATACAAAAATATACAAAAAAAACAACATACAAACTATTTGTTACTTCATACATACACATACACAAGCATACAATACCATACACATTTATACAACAATATACACATACAAAAGTGGAGATTATACATCTATATACAAAAAATACAAAGACATACGTTTTTATATACAGAAAATACAAAAAGGCAGATCTGCAAAATATAGATCTATACATAAACATACACATATATACACATACAAAAGCGGAAAAAAAAGAAAAAAATAAGGAGATCTGAAATTATATATATATAATACAAATATATACATAAAAATACGCATATATACACATACAAAAAGGAAAAAAGAAAAAAATGACTAAATCGTGAAAACCCACCGGAAAACCATCGAAAAAACATAGATCCGGGCATTCCACCACTGCAGTGCAGCGGCGCCGCCGCGAGGAGCAGCGCCGCTGCACTGCGGTGGTAGCAGCGCGGCGGCAGTTAGCTTGAGAGAGGAGGACGGGTAGTTAGAAGAGGGAGGGGGACGGTGGTTGTAAGAGGGAAGGGATGGAGGCAGCAGTATTGGTGGCGGGAGAGGGAGGGAGATGGTGGTGGGTGGGTGGAGGAGGGAGGAGAAGGAGAGAGGGGGAGAAATTAGGGTTTCATGTTTGAGAAGGGGGGTAATGAGAATGGGAAAGTATTGTTATGTATTGGTATGTATTGTAAATAGGAAAAAGTATTGTTATTTTTTGTAATATTGGTATTAGGGTAGTCATGTGGTGTAAATTTTCCAATTTTTAAAAGAAAAACGTAAACAATATAGGAAGAGAGCTAGTGTTTAACGGTAAAGCCCACATGGCCTATGACTGATGATGGGACACTTACAAAAATACCCACAAAACTAAAAAATAATTACAATCACTACCCACTACTTTCAAATATTACTCAACTTATCCATTAAACTATTTACCCATTCTACCCATCCAGACTTGTATACCATAGTTTATGCAGTATACCATAAAGGTATACACATATAACTTATAAGATATAACAAAGGTATACAATCATAAATGGCCCTCCAGACTTTTATACCATAATTTATGCAGTATACCTTAAAGGTATACACCTATAAGGTATAACAAAAGTATACAATAATAAATGGGTAGGTTGGGTAAATACTTTTAGTTTTATGGGTAGTGTAATTTTTAATGGGTATGACTTGTAAATACTTTAAATTTCATGGGTATAGAGTGTAAAAATCCCATAAATAAAAGATAATTTACGAAAATATTCATCAAAATTAGAAGATTTATCCGCCCCGACCCATCAATTTTATATTTACTTGAAGTACTCACAAATTATTTACTCGTCCTACCCATCTTGATTGTATACTATAATTTTAGTAGTATACTATGAAGATATACCACAAAAATTGTTAGATTAAATATACCATAAGGTATACTATGAAAATACAGTATACTATAAAGGTATACAGTATAGATGGACAGAGCGGGAAAATATTTTGGGCTGCATGGGTAATATAAATTTTAATGAATAAGCCAGATAATTTGGATTTCATGAAACTTAGTGTAAATAATGCATTAATTAGAAGTCCAATAATAAAGCAAATCCCTCTTAGGACTGGCCAATATGTTCAGCTGATAGAAGTAGGTTGGCGGACACAGGCCGGTGAATTTGAATTTAGTAGCGAGAAATGCTGGAGATGCCCAATAAATTGAGCATACCAGAATTGAACAAGTCTCAAATCAAGACAGAGTGTAATTGGGCCACACAAAAATAAAGAAGGAAAATTTACACCAAATAATTACCCTAATAGCTAAATTACAAAAAATACCAATACTTTTATTATATTTACAAAACATAACAATAGTTTTTAAAAATTACCATATGTACCATCTTTTTCATTTCCCACTTCCCCAAACATTAACCCTAATTTCTTCCTCTCTCCTTCTCTCCTCTCCTCCACCCATCCACCCACCCCAACCGCCGTCGTCAGCGTCTCCTCGCCGCCAACCAGCAGCCCCCATCGCTGCTGGTGTCCCTCCCACTGTTGCTGTGATCCAAGTTCGTCGTTTTCGGCGCTGCTGCCGCTATAGTGCAGCGGCGCTACTGCACTACAGTGGTGGCAGCCCCGATCTATGTATTTTCGGTGGGGTTTTTCTGATTTGCTCACTTTTTCTTTTCTTTTTTTTTTCTTTTTTTCTTTTTGTATGTGTATAGTATGTATATTTGTATTTTTTGAATAAAATACATATATTCTTGTATTTTTTGTATACAAATATTTATTTCTCCATTTTTGTATGTATAAGTGGGTGTATATATATGTATGTTGTTGTATGTTTGTGTATGTGTATGTATGAAGTAATAAAATAGTTTGTATGTTGTTTTTTGTATATTTTTGTATGTTTGTTTATATTTTTGTATATTGTGTATGTTTGACTATGAGTAAATTCGAAACAATAAATTGTATAAAGTTTCATATGTATATTTGTGTATATTTTGTATGTTTCATTTTGTATATCTAAGAAAAATAAAAAAATAAAAAAATACAAATTCGGCCACCTGCCGGCTGCCAGTGACGGGTGGCGACGCAGCAGTGTAGCAGTGGGCAACGGAGAAGGTTAAAACCCTAATATGTATGTTTTAAATGAGTTTTGTAGATATTATGTAAAAAAAAGTATTGTTATTGTTTGTAAAGTATTACAGTGTTGGTATGTTTTGTAATTTTAGTATTAGGGTTGTATATATTTGTAATTCTCCCAATAAGAACACACAATTAGGTAAAGACTTAACCCCGTAGCCACTTAACCTCGTAATCACTTTGTAGGGCGTTGAAAACGAAATAGCCAACAGATAAATTTTTTTGGAAAATAGCCATTAATAAACTCACAATTCAGCATCCTTGGGCTTGGGCACCACCCAATTATGAATTTATTATGGTATTAGAGCAGGATGGGTCCTAGATTCGAGCCATTGAATGACTTCGGATGAAACCCCCAGCACATGACACGATCCACGCCCCACCCATAAATGGTCTAGGCTGGGTGCGGGGTGTTGAATGAAGTAAATGGTGTTGGGACAAGGAGTCCTACATTGGTGAATGGAAGGGCAAGAAAGCCATTTATAAGGTTTGAGCAATCCTCCTCCCTATGAGCTAGCTTTTGAGGTGTAGTTAGGTCCAAGTTTAAGGGTGCCCAATTGTGAATTTATTAGCCACCACTTATATATATATATATATATATATATATATATATATATATATATATATATATATATATATATATATATATATATATATATACACACATACATATATATATGTATGTATATATATTTTAAAGTAGCCACCAAAAGTCCAGGAAATTTTTCCGAGACTTGGAACTAAAACTCTAAAATTTCATAGAATTTAATTCAAAGTCACAGGAAAATTTATTTGGACAGTAAAACATGAAGCTCCAGGAAAATTTCGCGAAACTTTCAACTAAATCCAGGAAAATATTCTTGGAGTTTAGTTTAAATTTCAAAAATTGTTTTATGTTGCTATCCTTAAAAAAATTTCCGTATTTTAAAATATAGCTATTTTTCTAAAAGTTTGTAACTGTTAGATGTTTTTCTTTGAGCGACTTAAAAACTGATTACTCGACCAAATTAACATATATATATAAAGAGTCCAAACATTGTCAAGGAAAAGAAGAAGGAAAACTTATGCTAGGTTTCATTCTAGGGTACTCCTTTTTTTAAAATATAGAGACATTTTCCTATTTACGAAACATAGCAATATTTTGGTAATATGCTACCAAACTTAGCAAAAATACCATAATGTTGCTATGAAAGCTAACCGCTCCTCCCACATATCTCTCTCTCTCTCTCTCTCTCTCCCCCCCCCCCCCCCCCACCGCCACCCCTTTTCCCATCCCCCTATGTTCAACCTCGGCCGCGAGAAAGCTAGCTACGATGAGGCAACTCCGGTTAGCCCGCTGCCTCTTCCTTCTCCACTAAGGTCATCGGTGTTTCTTTCTTGGCGAGGGAACGACGAGACAACTCCGCTGCTTCATTCTTCTCCAACGAGGATGTTGGTGTTTCTTTCTTTCTTTTCCGCTAAGGCATCAATGGGATAACGGTAAATCAAAAGCCACGATCAGCCTCAAACTCCTCTTTTGTTTTCTCGGTGATCTTTAGATTCATGGTGTTTTAGATCTGAAATTTGCAAGTCTGAAAATTATTGAATTGTATATCAATTTTATTCCAACTATATGACAATTGTGTGTCAACTCTATGTTCACTATATAATGATTGTATTTGAGTTGTTTTTGATTTATTAATTGTTTTGCGTTTGTATCTTTTGTGTTTTGCTTGTATTATGTATGTGTTATTCTTCTTCTTCTTCCTTTTTTTTATGATGATTATAATGGTGGTTATGGTGGTTGCAGTGCTTTTGATGGTGGTTTGAAGGTGGGTGGATTGTATGTCTACTATTTTTTCATTGTATGTACATTAATACATTGGACATATACTGTATCGACAATAGACATACAATTTACATACAAGTGATATACAATGACATACATCAATTGTATGAATGTATGTCATTTATATATCCAGGGGCGGACCTATATGTAATTTTGGAGTGCTCGAGCACCCATTGAACAAAAATGAATAAGTGATAAATTCCCATCAAAATCTTTGCTTGCACGTCCTTCCAAAAGCTTAATTATTTGAAGGGAGAAGATACCAAATCAAATTTTCCTTTGGATGAGTTTAGAATTATTTATACTACCAGATAAGGAACACACAAAAATTATTAATATGGGTCCTTATTTTTAATTCTTTCTCGAGTAAGTCCACTTATGTCATTTTTTGAAAAAAAAAAATAATTACTTAGCACCTTCTCCATAAAAAAACCCTAGCCCCCAACTCTTTCCTCTCTTCTCCTTCCACCATTGCCACTGCCGCTTTCTCCCCCACCCTTCCACCGCATCTCCTCCACTCTGCCGCCACTTTTTTTTTTTTTTTTTTTTTTTTTTGTGTGTAGAATAATTCGATTACCGAAGTAAATTCCGGCCAAAACTCTGGTGTTTATCATCTTTCTATTTTTTTTTCACTTCTTCAAATAATCGGGTGAGATCTACTAATTTTTTGTTGAAATTTAATTATAATGTTTAGATTTGGTGTTAGTCTTATATGAATTTGTATAAATCTGATATTTTTTTAAGCTTTTATATAAAAGCTCCCAAAACACTATATAAGATTTTTTGTACGTGTTTATACAAGTGTATACACATTTTATACAAATTTATACACGACGTGTATAAACTTGTATAAATCAGTAGACGTGTGCATGTACAATGGATAAAGTTGTATAAATTTTTAAATTTATGCACTATTATTGATGTTTGTATAAAGTTTTATTTTTTTGTGTATATTTTTGTCTTTCTCTTCTTGTCTACGTAGTTAGCTATGTATATTGATGTATAATTTATTTTTTTGGATGATTTATATGTATAAACTATTCCAAATATTATATAAATAAAATCGACAAAAATAACTCTAGTGAAACAAAAAAATAAGAAAGTTACTCCATTGACAAAACATAACATTTCGGCGATTTTACATTTTCGGTCACAAGCGGCTAACTGCGACACCAGTGGGAGAGGTGGCTGCCGATGGGTCAGAGGCGGGGGAGGGGGGAAGTATCAGCTAGGATTTTTTTATTTTGAGAGAGAGCCTAATTTAAAATATAGAGGTCGTGCTACGCCATGTAAGAAAAAATATGACCATTCATTTGTAATTTCTTTATTTGAAGTGCTATTTAAAAAAAAAAAAATCCATTAGAATATAGATGTAAACGGGTATGTCCCACAGCCTAATAATCACTAGAAGTCCCTTCAAACATCCTTTGATCGTGGCTCAACCTATCCAAAAATATATATACTTATGAAGTAGCACATGTAATAAAGCTTGGTAGGACTAAATTGATTCTCAAATCTCAAAATCGAATCTTGGCCGAGTCACAAATCAACTTCGAGTAACTACTTCGGAATCCATAATAAATTTTATATCTTGCGATCTATTCGGTAATGAATCTGAATTTACAATCACAATTTTAATTGGAGTTCATTTACTTTAACAATCTCACATGATCGAATTTGCAGCAGACACCTCGCAATTGTGTTGAGTCAATCTTTGACTCTTCCCAATCACGGCATGTCAGTCGCATTCGTGGTGTCAACGTGACAATCATTCACGTTCGTGGCGTACTTTATTTAAACTAGTTTAGGAAAACCAGCAATTTCCTACTTCTCAAAGCTCTTCCGAAATCATCCCAAGCTCCTCGGATACCAACAGAGACCATAGCACTAAGGTGTATATATATATCCAATGAATACTTGTATGTATAAATACACTACCCCAAAGCAATAACCATTTGGAAATGGTACTTGACAATTAATGTCAATACGCCCTTCCAAAAAAATGGTGACATTCCTTAAGGTGCAATAATCTTTTTTGTCCCTACGTTCTATGATTATGGCACTTAAAAGGAAGTTTTCAAAAGAGCTCTTTTTTTAATGTTTTAAGATTTTTAACCCACTTCGAATTTTGCAGAAACAAGCTGATTTGAGTAACTGTTTGCATTTTTGGCCTCTTTAAAAATGAAAACGTGAAATTCGGTCAATAGTATGACAAGGCAACAACTTTAGGCCGATTATGAAAATTCCAGAATTTGTTGAATCTTCGGACGAAGGTAGTAAGCCCCGTTTAAGTTGATTTTGCATAAAACGTCCTCTTGTGATCAGTCTTAGTTTTTCGGCCTGAAATTTTGAAGGATTAGAATATTCTAAGTTTGATTTGCACACCCCTTAGCTTATAAGTCGACTTATACTTTTACTCATAGCCTTAGTTTAAAGTCATTTACACTTACATGCTTGAACTAATTTGAAAATTTCAAAATTTAAATTCGGTCGGGAACCACCTTTTGGTGGGTCTTGGGAAATGCCTAATACCTTCTTTCCAAGACATTAGGACTTCTTATTTTAGAATCTCATGAATAGCAAGACCTACCCGGAGGTTTTAAGCAACTAGACCATAGCACTAAGGTATATATACCATATTAGGAACCATTAAACAAGCTCGAAACATCAAACAGACCTCAAATATGACGCAAAATGAGGGATCAAGTTCTAAACTGATCGAAAATAAATTATTTCTCCAAAAGTTGTTAAACGACCTCATAATTCTTTAAGCTCCGCGCACAAGTTATATTTGATATAACAAATCTATTAGAACGGTCGGTTCAAAAACTAAAACTCAAATACTCCAAACGGCAGATCAAACGTTACATATATACTAAAAACAAGCATGCAAAGTCCTCACTTCCTCACTTGTCAAATAAAGTAATTAATTTATGGAGTATCAGAATTTACAATTAAATTTATATTTAGTTGAGTCTAAGTCGACCGTTTTATATCTCAATTCGATCGATTGATAAGTAGTTTACGTTGACAAGCAGTCGATTTTTAGGGACTTAATTCGAAGACAGTATGAATATCGATCTCAAAGATGCAGATACGATATCAAGTACAAGTAAATGATTCGAAGGCAAGTATAAACAAACAAAATCAGAGCAGAGGACGAACTAATAATTCACGAGGAAATGGTGCCAATCAAGTTTCTTGTCGAGGACAAACTACGAATTCGATTCCGTTTAAAGCTGAATGCTCAGTTTTAATCAAGGTGACAATGCTAGATACGATGACGGATGAGCGTGATAGAAATATATTCAATCAGATAAAGTGATCGTGAAACAATACTAGCAATTCACTTGACATGATTTATATTAACGAATAAGTTGATAAATTATCTTGTGCAATCAGAATAACGACAATAAATTAACAAGATCGAAAGCAGCAAATCAAAATAGTGAATGACGTAAGTAGCAAGTAGACAACAAAACAAGCAACAATTAAATGAGCAGATGATAAAATAAATAAACCAATAAAAGCTTATTGTATTGAAGAATCGGAGGATGGTGCTTCAGTGAAAGAGATGGATCTTCTTCCACGTTTGAACCAAGCCACGACTGAATATCTAAGTACAGTGATTGCTTTGAGTAACAACAACTTGATGTTAATATGATGAGAAAATAACAATGGTGTAGTGAGAAGAAAGTGTATAGCTTGAAGACTGAGAGTGATGTTGTTCAGATGAACGTGTCTTCAAATGAAGCAATGTGATCCTATTTATAGGTTGAAAATGACACGAATTCCTAACCCTAGCAGAACTTCACTTCTTCACGACTCTTTTTCAGCGGTTGCCTGTTTTCATCCACTTCCACCAAATCCGCTAAATCTGTTCCGATATTCTTGGGATGAGGATCAACTAAGTTATCCATTATAACATTCTCCTTGAAATTATCTGATCGCAACATCGCACAATCAATCACATAGTCAAACGAAGCTGCTTCTTTCCGTTCACAACGTCTTCAAAATCAATTAATGCCTTGTCATGTAACCAAATCTGTTTCTCTTGTGATCGAACAGAAATCGACCAATACAGTCTTTTCTTAATATCACGTTGTGTAACTAGCTTGGTAGTAACTTGATTATCACCTCTTTTAAGCAAAAAAAAAAAAAAAAAAAAAACTTGATTATCACCTCTTGATTTGTTCAAACATTTATCATGCCAGACGAATTATGTGTGTACATTTTGCTTTAATTAATATATACTTTATTTGATAAATCATGTTTAAGTTAGGTTTACACACATGAAATATCGAATTAGTAATCTATCCTTTAATATGAAATGGCGCCATTATCCAACGATGAGAGAAGGGAGAACATTGAAGGGTATATCCTCGTTCTACTTTAATGTTCAATTTAGATATATCCATCCCACATACTGTTCGTGATGGGGTAAAACAAAGAAAGGCATTAAGACCTTGTCTCATACTGTTGGTTGATGCGGTAAAACAAAAACTAGAAAAATACTAGTGGAATAACACTTCATTTTGCTTTTTCTATCATTAATTTCAGATTGGAGTTGTTTAGTTCTGTATAATTGATTGTTGTTTTCTTATGGAAATATTTATGTTGCATTTTTTGCTAATATAAGCAAGCTTCAGGGATATATGTGCTGAAAATTCAATGTTTTCGTGAGTTTTCGGGAGGTAAACAAATATTTTAGCGCATAATACAAAACGAATGTAATAGCTACATTACTAAAATCAGAGTTAAATTTTAAAGCGGGAAAATTTAGCTTAAGCTAGGTCTGAAGGCAACAAATTAACAAGAAAAACAGCAGATCACTAGCCATTATAGTATTAAATACGCCCATTCACTAAGGTCCCCAACTCCCAAGCACAACTTGCACTTGGAAATCAGGTGAGGGTAGTTTTGACACGTCAAAACCATCAAGATCAGTACTTGGTGCTATCTTTTTTGCTCCAGTATGCGATCGAATAAACTTTGCTGACATGTCATCAAAACTCAATATCTCGTTTTCGGGCAACTGCAGATACCATTTCAATGCCGCTCCTTTCAATGTCTCACAAAACTTCTTAAGGCTGACCGAATTGATTTCTTCCGAAGTCAGGTCGTTCGCCTGAACTGCAACTGAAAACATATCAATGTGATCCATTGGATCTGTGGTTCCATCGTATCTCAAACTTTCTGGTAATTTGGAAGTTTTAGGAATGGGCATTGGGGCTGCACTTGCTGGGAACAGACGCTTTGAAATCGATTTTTTAGCGACTTCGTCCGTTAACTTCGGAACACCTGGTAATTTCTCCATAAACGACTTTATTTCACTGAACTTTTTATCCACTGTGTCATTCAACAAGGTTTGCATCGTAGCCAACATTCTCACTTCTGTCGTAACTGAGGTCGGAGCTCCCATAGCTACGGCGGCAGTACCCGATCCCCCAGATCCGACCCCCGCTGCAAGTCCCCATGTTACGGCGCCCTGAGGAACCAAAGTCGGAATGCTTGCTGGGGGTGTGATCGGAGGGGTGGGTGCTCTATTTCTGATAGAGCTATATAGGACCCTCAATTGTTCTTGTATTATTTCGAACTGAGCATCATGCCTTTTCAAATACGCTATTAGTGCCGCATTTGCATCTCCTGACTCAGTTTCGACCACTGGCTCCTTACCCGATCGCTACCCTCGGGGCGCATTCAACCGTGAACCAGCAGGAATGTCGTCATGAGTTGGATCCTGCTCGTGATTGGTAGATTCATAGACCACTTCAACGTTGGTCGGAACATGAACCCCGTCATTGGGATTAAGCTGTTGTTGACCGTTCAAAGCGGTGGTAGCATCGATGTTACGTTCATCTGCCATTTCAAGACAAGGAAGCAAACGTAAGTAGTATCAAACGATTCAAATTTCGGAATAAATCGATTGCCTAGACCCCACGGTGGGCGCCAAATTGTATTTCCTAAAAATGTATCAGGTTTTACAATTAAATTTATATTTAGTTGAGTCTAAGGCGACCGCTTTATATCTCAATTCGATCGATTGATGAGTAGTTTACGTTGACAAGCAGTTGATTTTTAGGGACTTAATTCGAAGACAGTATAAATATCGATCTCAAAGATGCAGATACGATGTCAAGTACAAGTAAATGATTCGAAGGCTAGTATAAACAGACAAAATCATAGCAGAGGACGAACTAATAATTCACGAGGAGATGGTACCAATCAAGTTTCTTGTCGAGGACAAATTACGAATTCGATTCCGTTTAAAGCTGAATGCTCAGTTTTAATCAAGTACGATGACAATGCTAGATACGATGACAGATGAGCGTGATAGAAATATATTCAATCAGGTAATGTGATCGTGAAACAATACTAGCAATTCACTTGACATGATTTATATTAACGAATAAGTTGATAAATTATCTTGTGCAATAAGAATAACGACAATAAATTAACAAGATCGAAAGCATCAAATCAAAATAGTGAATGACGTAAGTAGCAAGTAGACAACAAAACAAGCAACGATTAAATGAGCAGATGATAAAATAAATAAAGCGATAAAAGCATATTGTATTGAAGAATCGGAGGATGGTGCTTCAGTGAAAGAGATGGATCTTCTTCCACGTTTGAACCAAGCCACGACTGAATATCTAAGTACAGTGATTGCTTTGAGTAACAACAACTTGATGTTAATATGATGAGAAAATAACAATGGTGTAGTGAGAAGAAAGTGTATAGCTTGAAGACTGAGAGTGATGTTGTTCAGATGAACGTGTCTTCAAATGAAGCAATGTGATCCTATTTATAGGTTGAAAATGACACGAATTCCTAACCCTAGCAGAACTTCACTTCTTCACGACTCTTTTTCAGCGGTTGCCTGTTTTCATCCACTTCCACCAAATCCGCTAAATCTGTTCCGATATTCTTGGGATGAGGATCAACTAAGTTATCCATTATAACATTCTCCTTGAAATTATCTGATCGCAACATCGCACAATCAATCACATAGTCAAACGAAGCTGCTTCTTTCCGTTCACAACGTCTTCAAAATCAATTAATGCCTTGTCATGTAACCAAATCTGTTTCTCTTGTGATCGAACAGAAATCGACCAATACAGTCTTTTCTTAATATCACGTTGTGTAACTAGCTTGGTAGTAACTTGATTATCACCTCTTTTAAGCAAAAAAAAAAAAAAAAAAAAAAAACTTGATTATCACCTCTTGATTTGTTCAAACATTTATCATGCCAGACGAATTATGTGTGTACGTTTTGCTTTAATTAATATATACTTTATTTGATAAATCATGTTTAAGTTAGGTTCACACACATGAAATATCGAATTAATAATCTATCCTTTAATATGAAATGGCGCCATTATCCAACGATGAGAGAAGGGAGAACATTGAAGGGTATATCCTCGTTCTAATTTAATGTTCAATTTAGATATATCCATCCCACATACTGTTCGTGATGGGGTAAAACAAAGAAAGGCATTAAGACCTTGTCTCATACTGTTGGTTGATGCGGTAAAACAAAAACTAGGAAAATACTAGGTGGAATAACACTTCATTTTGCTTTCTCTATCTTTTTTTCAGATTGGAGTTGTTTAGTTCTGTATAATTGATTGTTGTTTTCTTATGGAAATATTTATGTTGCATTTTTGCTAATATGAGCAAGCTTCAGGGATATATCTGCTGAAAATTCAATGTTTTCGTGAGTTTTCGGGAGGTAAACAAATATTTTCGCGCATAATACAAAACGGATGTAATAGCTACATTACTAAAATCAGAGAGTTAAATTTTAAAGCGGGAAAATTTAGCTTTAGCTAGGTCTGAAGGCAACAAATTAACAAGAAAAACAGTAGATCACTAGCCATTATAGTATTAAATACGCCCATTCACTAAGGTCCCCAACTCCCAAGCACAACTTGCACTTGGAAATCAGGTGAGGGTAGTTTTGACACGTCAAAACCATCAAGATAAGTACTTGGCTTTAGAATTACTCTATTTTCGATCATTGCAGTGTTGAGCCAAAAGTAAAAGTCTCCAAGGTGATCATCGTGAAAGTGGATTTTGAAATCTCCTATGACACGACCCAGAATTTGGCTAGGCCGTGCGGGCACCCAACATCCTCCGCTAGACCCGTCGGGCGAACCCTTACCAATTAAATTAGGAAATTAAATATAATTCAATTCATGAATAAGAACAGGACTTAAAAAAATAAAAACATACTGATACATCTAAGCTGTACAAAAGAAATTACAGCTGACTACCCAACATACAAGGTTTAGGGCTATCCAGACTAGACATCTAAGAGTACAAAAGAAGACAGATACCTCCTGAAGGGAGCAAAATACAACTGAAATAAAAACCTATAAACTGGTGGCCATCCGGAATATAAGCTGGCTCATCCTGACAGCTGAAGTCGTCTTCGCTCCTTCACAACGTGGCCAACTCAATCCTTGAGCGAACCTTCCGAAACGAGATAGATAGACAAGAAACAAAAACAAACAAGGACTCAATAATTGGGGCAGACTAGCCACCTCAAAGGATAGGATAGCTAGCCAGGGAAAAAAGAAACAGATAGACCAAATTCCTCTTATTTAAATTACAAAAAGGCAGAGCCAGGTAATAACCGGAAACACGTATGAAACCATAATCTCAACCAGGAATATGAGCCAGAAACATGTTAACAAATAAACAATGCACGTATAAGCAGAACAATAGTCATGTACCGCAAGTCTATACAATGGTATGAATTGAGATGCAATAAAATGAAGTGAGATGAAATGAAATGAAGTGAAATATGATGCAAAGGGTCACATGTGCCCGCCATCCCATCTCGAAGCGGAATACTCCTACATTCGAGGGGAATCCAATCTGATAACCAACTGGAGCGGAATATTCCTGCTCCTGGGGCGGAATACTCCCGATATAATATAAACCAGAGGCGGAATACTCCTGCACTCTCTTGGGGCGGAATACTCCTGCACCCGATGTAATGTAAAGCTGAGGCGGAGTACTCCTGCACTCTCCTGGGGTGGAATCCTCCTACCCTCAATATAATACAATGGAGCGGAATACTCCTGCTCCTGGGGCGGAATACTCCGACCCTCAATATGATACAATGGAGCGGAATACTCCTGCTCCTGGGGCGGAATACTCCTACCCTCAATATGATACAATGGAGCAGAATACTCCTGCTCCTGGGCGGAATACTCCTGAACCCAATATGATATGCAATGTAATGCATATGAATGACATATAATGTATATGAATGCAATGTGATGCAATAATAATCCTACACCGGCGCGGGACTCTCATTGACAGCCGAGAAGTAGATGCCAACTCACAGCCAGAGTTCAATGCTCAGATCCTCAATGCAATATTAACAACATGACACAACATATAATATACAACATAAATTCAAAGCTAAGGCGTAATGAGTATGCCTATCGGCAGCTACACACGTAAGGATCACGTGGTAGAAAATCAACGAGGTCAGGTGCCTCCAAAAAAATGGATATAAACACTTACCTCTTCCAAAAGTTATTACGGCTAATCAACAACCGCTTTATCCTTTGGTTTCCTTGCCACACGATCCCACTCTACTCAATAAGAAGAAAAATATATCAAATTAGGCTAAAGGCTTCATTCCTCACATCTTAGGGCAATCCGGTTAGGAACCTGATGCCCTATTCGCATACGCAATACGCAGGCCAGACCTATGTACAGGGTTTAAGGTCACATTACCAAACCCCAAATAAATTATATTTATATGTTGCCCATAACTCACTGAGTACGAATATATAATCAATTTCATTATCGGGGTCTATTTGACCCTTTAAACTATCAATTTACGTCATTAGGGCGATGTCTAAGATCCCTATTTTTACCGTAAAAATATATTCAAACATACGTAATAAACTCAAATAATATATTAAGATCATTACCTGAATATTTCGGGGTAAAAATACTATTTTCCTCGGCTCCTTTTCTCATTTTCTGGCATTTTTTCACTGCGTGTTTCTATCTTACTCCTCTGTTCATATTTCACTTTCTTTGTTTCTGTTTTGTTGAACGTAAACCGACATATATAATTTCTTTCTTTTTGTCTTTTTTGTCATTTTTCTTTTTCTTTTCTTTTACTTTCTTTTCTTTTCGCGACGAAAATTAAAACGGTACCCTATGACATTCGAAATAATTTCAAATTTTGCATACAAGTTATACGAAATATATGTAACATATCCACGAAGGCGGATCTCAAAACGAACTCCCAAAACTCAAGATGCGAATTTAAATGAAAAGAAATCAAATTATTTAACTTTCGGCATTTTAGCGAAAACTACCCGAACAACATCGAAATTCACTTTCGAAAGTTTATAAAAATCAAAAATAATTATACGAACCTAACGGCGCTTTCGGATTTCGAATCGGAGCTCATTCGCCAAAACCGGGCTCGAAAATCTCTTTTTAATATTTATTAACAATAAAAATTGAATCCTTCTTCCGATGCCTCTCAAACGAGGTCTGATTTAGCTCAAATTTTACAGACATGTCCTAATGGACATTACGAATATTTTAAAATTATCGGCACGCCAATCGGAGTCCTAACTTCCGAAACGACTAACCGAGGTCGTTTCATTCTCCTCCACTTAAAACTCTCGTAAATCTAAAGAAAAAAAATTCGTACAGATATCAAAAGAACTTGCACGACCTTCATGAGCTACTCCACGGGCTTTATCTTCTGATTACAGGATCAGAATTATAACACGCATATCGAACTTTTGGAATAAAATATATCTGGATAATATGATAATACCATTACACAACTTATTCTGACTAAGCTGATTCTTCCTCGATCACGAGAAGAGAGTTCTACATCTTCGAAAAAAAGATATATGGAATTCTGGATGGATCAACATGATCCAGCTGATAATCACCTCTTCGATATACCTTTCGATATAGAACAGGCCGATGGAACTAAGAATTAGCTCACACTTGATGCAATAGAGGAGCTTTTGATTGTCACTACACACTATAGAAGATTTGATGCAAGCTATATTATTTTTACGAATTCACTATGCAAAATCTCAGTTGCTTTTAGTGTTGTCCCGCAAGCTCCTTGTGGAAATGTAGTTACTTATATCCTCATATATGTCAAGGTTTATCTGAACAGGGTCTATCATATAAGGATAAGGATCATGCAAATATTACTGGATAATATGATGCAGACCAGGAATGATCTTCAGACTGAACAACTACTTCAAGGTATTGTCTTTGAATTGAAAATATTATGACTTGAAAAAGTGAAAATAAAAGAGACGTGTAGTTGGACCATGGGCTGAGGCAGAATACCAACAACAAAGTTGATTACATGTGGACTTATAACACTAAAGTAACTTCTCAAAGAGTTGGGGTGCGAAGGAGATATACACACCAATGATGGATTGTCGACAAGCTGCACTAGACCTTTAACTCTAAATTTCCATGAAGTAAAACAGCGTCAGTATGAGGATCCAGTTCTTGTTGAATACAGACAGATAGCCAGAAGAAAACTGGAGTCACCATACAGGGTTACTACTGACGGTGTTCCCATGTATAAAGATAGACTTTGTGTTCCTGATGTTACAGATTTACGTGGACAGATTATGATAGAGGCAAATTATTTCAAATACACTGTTCATCCAGGTTCGACTAAGATGTACCATGATCTTAAGCAGATTTATTGGTGGGACGGAATGAAGTGTAACATAACAGAATTTGTGGCTCAGTGTTCTAATTTCCATCAAGTTAAAGTCCTGTCATCTTTCCAGACTTTATGCTTTCAGCAGATAGGTACATATATATGATCAGGTTGCCAGCTTATCTCTGTCATTAATAGATTATTACTGGGTTTAGCAATGATCGACACTCATTGTAGATTTCTGTCGTGGCCTTACTTTGGTTCATGAGAAAAGTGGTATCAACACCTCAGAGATTTAATATTACCATTCAGTATTTGGAGGAAGACTCCTCCACTTAAAGCACAAACTCATGCAGCCATTTGAATAGGAATAACCATCCTCGCACAGTCTGCTGGACTAAAGAAGATTTAGCTAATGGCTGAACGTAGGCAGACCTAAGCTATCAACTACCCCTTCGAGTTGCCAAACAACTGGAACTCTCAAGTTCAAAACTCCATACCTTTGCCGTAAACACCACCACCTGATGGATGGTACTTCTATATAAAAATTTCGGCGGAGTTTTCCCTTAAACTGGATGATCCGCAAAACAGAACCAGCACTATACTATACATGGGAATGGATACCCAGATAAACTGATATCCAAAACAATAATATGCTTACCTGGCTACAATAACAGGTACTCTGGCTCAACACATGGAACACCACAAGCGGCTACCAATCGCCCAAGCTCACTAGTGTCGGACGAAGAAGAGATGACAATAAAGTGAGGATAGAAATAATTAGATCTTTATGAAGCTCATCGTCTTATTTATTTGGCTACCAGAGCTAGACTACTTACGAGTCAAGCTAGCCAAAGAATCGCAATTGAAGAAATAGATATTAAATTAGCTCTATGGAACAACATCCATGCCAATTTAACCTCCCAATAAGAATGAAACTCTGACAATTTACCAGAACCCTGTTATAACCCAGATAAGCTCATAGGATAACATGACTTTACTAGCATTTTGAACCAAGATGAGATACGTAGATCGAATATTACTTACTAATCAATTTCCACCGGAAGAAACAATAACACTTTCAGATGGTGATGAATTAGGATCCCATCGTCCTACCAACATTGAATTTCGAGGTAAGAGGTAAACTGAATTGACATAATAACATGATGTGGTGTAACAAGATGCCAAGCAAAAAAATACCGATACTCACTCAAAAATCTCTCACATTTAAACCAGATAAACTAGTAGGGTCATCATAAATGCCAGGAATAAATCATATCAGAAGCTCACCCCTCTACCGCAACCGATTCTTAATAGAAACAACATCCAAGGAAACCATCGAAACATGATAAGACACACCATTTCCAGATCGATCGAAAGAATCAAATGTTATTCACATTTAAGAGAAGAAAAAATACTCGGGTCTACTACATCGGATGCCTCAGCATCCTGCCAGACTGGCAATTCATAAAACTGCCTCTGCGGCTGAACTAAGCCGCTATAGTGATAATTACATTCTGAAGAATAACTGCAACCACGCTCTCAACCTTTACTGGATCGTGGCATTTCCCTGGTTGATTGAGATCTAAATAAAATCCCCTGTGACTGTGCAGGTGCCTGACGAGAGAAAGGATGACTGCCTACTCGTCGGAGTAACGGAAAACTCTTTAAAGGCTAGCCAAACTCATGACAATGATACCACATTTTCGCTGAAAAATGGAAGCTGGAAAGATTGTTGATAGCTGTAAAGGGAAGACTGAATCCGATCTTGATGAGCTACTGGCGCACTCTAAGAATCAAGTGACACAAGCTAAGATAACCTGGAAGGTGACCTCCTCAAATAATCAGAACTTTTACCTCCAAATGAGGTACCATGGTTACCCACCAGGGCCGTGGGATCTCTTACTTTCCCGCTCTAACTTATGGTATGCCTCGAACCTTCGGACATTATTAACAACAACATCAAATAAAATCCTGACCTCAATTTCTCGAGCCATCTGGGATCTCAAGGAAGGAGAAAGGTCATCAATAAATCTTTGAATCTCTCGGAAGGTTCATGGACTAGTTCTAATGCATATTTAGCCATTCTATAAAATTCAATCTCGTATTCTGAAACACCAACAGGCTAACCGACAGGCTACCCTGTCCAATCCACTCAAACTGGGAACACTTTTCATCTCGCTTGCTACTCGAAAGGAACTTTTCCACGAGTCTAGAAGAAACATGGAACCAAGTTAGCTAATAAAAGAGCAGCCCACAAATTCAAAGCTGGACCCCCAAAACTGGAAAGCAGAATAATCAACATCACACCGCTCGATATAGTCAAGAGCCTGAAGGATATGTTGACGTCATTTTATTTTAAAAATTTACGCAAGGATTATCTGATGCATGGCTTGAGAATATCGGAAGGTTCAATTGGGTAAAATAATGCAGCCCTTTTTAGATACTCGGACCGAGCCACTACTCGGGCTAGCTAAGCAGCCAGAATAATTAAAGGTACAACACATACTACCTCCGGAATATAATTTACTGCAGCAATATCAAGAACTGGAATAGAAGCTCCCTGAGATCGAACGTCTACACATGCGGCAACCTGATAGGCTGCCCAGCGAATAATAGGTTCTTACGGTATCTGCGTCACCAAGATTCTCGTAAAGCATCGCAGAGAGCCAAGGGAACTACAAGGCGCTGCTCCCTTGCCCATCGCGAGCTCATACAGCTGGGACCTCCGTAACTAGATCGTCAGCACGATCAAAACTCTCAGGGCTTCGTCAGTGCTAGTCCCAGGCTAGACTGCTTCGTCCTGAACTCATACCATTTGCTGATTTATCGCACGAGGGTATCACAATTACCACGAAGGAATTAACAAAAATACTTTTGTATCCTAGAGTGACGCACGATCAGAAAAGAAGGAAGTGAAACTTCCTAAATGCCATCATAGCCCCTCGTAGATAAGTACGGATGTCTACGTACCCATCAACGAGACTCTACTAGACACAGTCTTAGTCTGAATAGACTTTAAACCGGGCTCTGATACCAACTGACACGACCCAAAATTTGGCTAGGCCGTGCGGGCACCCGACATCCTCCGCTAGACCCGTCGGACGAACCATTACCAATTAAATTAGGAAAATAAATATAATTCAATTCATAAATAACAACAGGACATAAAAAAATACAAACATACCGATACCTCTAAGCTGTAAAAAAGAAATTACAGTTGACTACCCAACATACAAGGTTTAGTGCTATCCAGACTAGACATCTAAGAGTACAAAAGAAGACAGATACCTCCTGAAGGGAGCAAAATGCAACTGAAATAATAACCAATAAATTGGTGGCCACCCGGAATAAAAGCTGGCTCACCCTGACAGCTGAAGACGTCTTCGCTCCTTCACAACGTGACCAGCTCAATCCTGGAGCGAACCTGCCGAAACGAAATAGATAGACAAGAAACAAAAACAAACAAGGGTGAGTCAAAAGGACTCAATAAGTGGGGCAGGCTAGCCACCTCAAAGGATAGGATAGCTAGCCAGGGAGAAAAGAAACAGATAGATCAAATTCCTCTTATTTAAATTATAAAAAGGCAGAGCCAGGTAATAACCGGAAACACGTATGAAACCATAAACTCAACCAGGAATATGAGCCAGAAACATGTTAACAAATAAACAATGCACGTATAAGCAGAACAATAGTCATGTACCGCAAGTCTATACAATGGTATGAATTGAGATGCAATAAAATGAAGTGAGATGAAATGAAATGAAATGAAATATGATGTAAAGGTTCACATGTGCCCGCCATCACATCTCGAAGCGGAATACTCCTGCATTCGAGGGGAATCCAATCTGATAACCAAGTGGAGCGGAATACTCCTGCTCCTGGGGCGGAATACTCCTGCACCTGATATAATATAAATCAGAGGCGGAATACTCCTGCACTCTCTTGGGGCGGAATACTCCTGCACCCGATGTAATGTAAAGCTGAGGCGGAGTACTCCTGCACTCTCCTGGGGTGGAATCCTCCTACCCTCAATATAATACAATGGAGCGGAATACTCCTGCTCCTGGGGCGGAATACTCCTACCCTCAATATGATACAATGGAGCGGAATACTCCTTCTCTTGGGGCGGAATACTCCTGCACCCAATATGATATGCAATGTAATGCATATGAATGACATATAATGTATATGAATGCAATGTGATGCAATAATAATCCTTCACCGGTGCGGGACTCTCATTGACAGCCGGGAAGTAGATGCCAACTCACAGCCAGAGTACAATGCTCAGATCCTCAATGCAATACCAACAACAGGACATAACATATAATATACAACGTAAATTCAAAGCTAAGGCGTAATGAGTACGCCTATCGGCAGCTACACACGTAAAGATCACGTGGTAGAAAATCCACGAGGCCAGGTACCTCCAAAGAAATGGATATAAATACTTACCTCTTCCAAAAGTTAGTACGACTAATCAACAACCGCTTTATCCTTTGGTTTTCTTACCACACGATCCCACTCTATTCAATAAGAAGAAAAATATATCAAATTAGGCTAAAGGCTTCATTCCTCACATCTTAGGGCAATCCGGTTAGGAACCTGATACCCTATTCGCATACGCAATACGCAGGCCATACCTATGTACAAGGTTTAAGGTCACATTACCAAACTCCAAATAAATTACATTTATATGTTTCCCATAACTCACTGAGTACGAATATATAATCAATTTTATTATCGGGGTCCATTTGACCCTTTAAACTATCAATTTCATTACGAATATAACTCACCTGAATGTTTCGGGGTAAAAATACTATTTTTCTTGGCTCCTTTTCTCATTTTCTGGCATTTTTTCACTGCGTGTTTCTATCTTGCTCCTCTGTTCATATTTCGCTTTCTTCGTTTCTATTTTGTTGAACGTATCTGCCAAGGGATCAATATGATCCCTTGGTAACCGACATATATAATTTCTTTCTTTTTGTCTATTTTGTCGTTTTTCTTTTTCTTTTCTTTTACTTTCTTTTCTTTTCGCGACGAAAATTAAAACGGTACCCTATGATATTCAAAATAATTCCAACTTTTGCATACAAGTTATACGAAATAAATGTAACATACCCGCGAAGACGGATCTCAAAACGGACTCCCGAAACTCAAGATGCGAATTTAAATGAAAAGAAGTCAAATTATTTAACTTTCGCCATTTTAGCGGAAACTAGTCGAACAACATCGAAATTCACTTTCGAAAGTGTAAAAAAATCATAAATAATCATACGAACCTAACGACGCTTTCGGATTTTGAATCGGAGCTCATTCGTCAAAACCGGGCTCGAAAATCTCTTTTTAATATTTATTGACAATAAAAACTGAAACCTTCTTCCGATGCCTACCAAACGAGGTCTGATTTAGCTTAAATTTTACAGACATGTCCTAATGGACATTACGAATATTTTAAAATTATCGGCACGCCAATCGGAGTCCTAACTTCCGAAACGACTGACCGAGGTCGTTTCATCCTGCTACCTCTATCAGCGGCCTCTCCTGCTGTAAGCGAAAATTTAAAACGATAGTTTCTTCATTAATACTGGTGGTGAACTAGAAGCGGTACTTAAATCTAAGACCTTCCGTTGTTGGACGCTCTTCCGTCTTGTAGAGCACAAGATCAGTGTGATAGAGATTACAACATCAGGCGCTATATAATAAGGGCAATTGTCAAGCACTAATGCTTCGAGATTGCATCGGCGTTCTGGCGGAGTTTCTCAATTATGATGTGTTATGATGTTCTCAAAGTATTTGATATATCTGAACTGGCTAGGCAGAAGAAGAACCAGTGCTTTTCCATTTTTACTTATCTTCTTTTTGTAATAACTAATAGACTCCTCAGCTGTAGAAAAGAGCTCCAAATACACAAGAAGGCTAGATATCATTATTAAACTAGTCCGTGATTTATAACTCACACCCACAACATTTTTAGTACCCTCCCTCGGCCATACGGATGCACTTTGACAAAATGAATTTATAAGTTGAAATGGAGGAAAATCGTGGTCATCTAGTATCGGGAACGGAGGATGTTCATACAATATTTCTGGAGAAAACTCGTATAATTTGTATTTACCCTTCTCAGAAGTTGTAAAGGCTTTAGTATAGCCAAAAGAGCCTGAACCCATGTCACCAGCTGCTGGGCGGATCAGTATTACTATATTCTTTGTTATCCGAGTGAATTCAGATCCTGCAGCTTCTTGCTGCAGGATTGTTTTCAGCTACGACACAACCTTATGAGCTTTTCCCTTCACAGTCTTCGTTGAACTTTTTGAAGACTCAACTAATCCTTTGGTAATCTTCGTAACAAATCCAGGTGATGTTGAAGACTTATCTTCATCGGAGTTATTATATGTTAAGAATGGAGACGTTAGGGATGAATGTTCGCTCATCTTTAGAGAATCTCAATAGAAGAACGAAACCTAGTCAACAGAAAATAGGAAAAGATGTGGTATTTGTTTCTTTTCTTTTTGTTGTGCTCTGGAGCGAAGGAATGTTGGAAATAATTGGATAAAATACGAAATTTTAATAGCTTGAGGCGTGTCAAAAACACCCTCCTTAAGAATATTTCACCAATGTTGATGTATCTCCCAGGATTCAACAAGCTCTTCTAGTTTACAACTAGGAGCAGAACTAAAAGCAGAACCAATAAAGTATCACGATAAAATTGAGGAACCCAGTTGTTAAGAAGAAAAAGAAGATGGTGTGAGGAAGAAGTATTTTTCTTCCTGTACAATTCTGTTGTGTCTGTTTTTGAAGTAGCCAACCTTCACATTTATATAGGCACTAGGGTGGGAGACTGCACGGCCCAAGAACACTGTGAAAAATAAATGCTTAATTTGTTTATGACTACTTTAATCGTTTTAAGCTAACTTATGATACTTACTCCCTCCGGTCCACTTTATTTGAATTTTTGATCTTTTTTTTTTTTTTGTCCAAAATAATTGATTTGTTCAAGTTCAAGAAGCTTTTAAATGGTTCTTTCCTAATATACCCTTGTCAATAAATGATCTAATCATATTTTTTAAAAGCTTTCACAGCTTTCGATTAGTAAATTTGAAAGAGTCAAAGGTTAATATAGTAAATGACCTTCTTAATTAATACTAAAAGGTGGATTTCTTAATCTGTGTGAAAACAACTAAAAAATCAAATAATATGGATCGAAGGGAGTATTAGATTAGGTATTCAGTGTGTTTTCCAAAAAGACAATCCTTCCAAATAAGTGTTCTGTTTTGTTCCTCAAATTTTATATTGCCTTTCAAACACACCAAAAAAAAAAAGGTAAGAAGGAATTCCTTCGAAATCATTATTTAAAAATATTATTGGATTGCTTCTTAAAATTCAAACCAAATTTACACTCTTCATTAATTTGACCAAATATTGTAGCAAATTCAAACAAGATTCTATTTTCCGCAGATTTTGATATGATTAAACATGTAATTTCAACTTTCATTTGAAAACTCAACTTTCAATTATGATTGTCCGGAAACTCAATCTATTAATGAATAAATAAACTTTTGATTCTTTTTAAAATCACACAAATAAGTACATAAATTTTTATGAGAAAGAATATGCACAAAAACTTAAGTTTGAATTCTAATTATAAACATGGGGATCACAAAAAATGAATTACTGCTACCTAATAACATGTACATGCGAAAGTTCCCTATATTTGATTTTCGCTACTATTTTTAATGATTTTTTTTAGTTCTTGCTTTAAAAATAAATAACACTATTTCATAATATTTGCACTGTGGAATTATGAAAAAAACGTTTTTTGGTTAAAGAGACAACTTCATATTTATCTTTGGGATGATTACATAAACAGCCACCAAACAATAAATATTTACTTTCTAATAGCCACAACTATTTGTAGCCATTATTAATTACCAAATAAAAGATATTTGTATTATTAATATTAATATTCAATCATTTACTAATACCTAAAATAATATTTAAAAACAAACATGATGATACTTCATGCGCCAAATATGGGTAGTGGGGGTAAGCACGAACTAATAAATATCTAAGCAAAGTCCTAGACACTGAAAACTCTCTCTCACTATCCTATTAAAACGCAACACGAAAATAAGTTGCAAATTCACAAATCTTCATCAAACTACAGAACTCTCGCGAGATGGAAAACATTGATCTACTGATACAGTTCAATGGGATATGGAACAACAATTACAACTACGAAGACTACAAAATGGATGGTATGTTGTTGATCAAAACTGTACGTACAGTGCATTGTTTTCTTCAATTAAAAAGATGCTTAAAGGAGTTGGTCTAGTTGGTTCATTCAAAATTAAGTACAAGCTGAAAGATGGATTAAAGCCAATGGTTGTCTACAATGATATGAGCTTGAGGTTCTACATTGATCTTAGGTGAAAAACAAGTGACGTAACACAATTTTCTTTGTGTGTAACGATGCAAAACAACCAGGTACAATTATATGTGCAAATGGTGGAAGAGAAAATTCGCAAACATGCAGACAGAATGGATTGCAGGTAACCACCTTGTATCTGGAACATGATGATAATGTGATGATGGATAGTGATGGAAATGACTATGGAGAGATGTCTTTGGATAACATATGCATCATAAGCGACACAATGTACAACGAAATTTGTGCAAGACAATTATATAGAGACAAGGAAACACTAGTAAGTGTAATGAAAAATCTAGCCCTCCAGCGGAATTTCAAATTCAGAGTTGACAGATCATCAGCTACAAGGTAATAAATTTAAATAATAACTGGTATCGGAATCAGAACATGTATTAACTCTAATGATAATTCTATAGTTAAATACAATTATATTGTTGATCAGCGCTGCTCAATACATTTAAAATTTAAGATAAATGTCTTAGTTTATCTAAATATGTAAAATGTAGGTACGCTTTGATGTGCACTGGTAAAGAGTGTGATTGGACCATGCGATCATCAAGTATAGGTGGTTCTGGCGTATTTAAAATACGCGAATTTAATAACACCCATACTTGCCCTGAAGAAGAAAGACTGCTTTCTGAACGACATGCAAGTTATGCAACAATAGGTGAAATTATTAAGAAAAAATTCAAAGATCCTAAAAGGGTTTATACACCTAACAATATAATACACGGGACATTAAGAAAGATTATGGTCTGGAACTTAATTACATGAAAGCATGGAGATCGAAGGAGAGGGCACTAGACCTGTTAAGAGGAAATCCATCAAAATGATATAGTGTGTTGCCGAGTTATATGTATATGGTAAGAACAACAAATCCAGGTACTGTGACAAAGCTGCACAAAACTACTAACAATCGATTCAAATACGTGTACATATCATTGAATGCGTCTATAAAAAGCTGGAAGTACTGCATGCCAGATGGACGATCATTTTTTCCATATATTTTCGCTTCCTCTTGAGTGTCAAAAAGCCTGAAATTGGAAAATCCTCCATGAGAATCCTCCATTACCACATCATCAGGTGCTTTAAAAAAGCCATAAAAATACAATTAAAACTATGAAGAAAAATATAATTACATGCATATCAAAACAATGCATGTTTAAAATAAATATATTAAACTCACAGTTATCCTCAAGATATGCTTCAGGTAATGCTTTTCGTACTGCAGCTTCATGCACTCTATTCTCAACAATTTCATCTATTATGTTCATGTCCTGCGTGCTTATGGAATCGAGACCTAGACCATGAACATTCTGATCACCATATTGAACAAACTGAAATATGAAAGTTTCTGAAAACAGATGAAGTGCTTTAAAAGGAAAAACATATAGACAATTTAACATAACAAGATATCTGAGATTAAATAAAACACAAATTTAAGGTATGGAATAAGAGAATATTTTAATTACCTTTGTCAATATGATATGCTTCAGCTGCATCTTTGCGTTTTACAGAATCACGAACCCTCTTCTAAACAAAATCATCGATGACATTCAAATCCTGTGTGGATATTGAATCAAGACCCTGATCTTCATCATTTTGCTCTATGAGTGGCAAGAATCAACTGTGTTAGTTGTTAACAATATAAAAATATGCACCAACACAAAACAACAAAATAAATAAGCGAGAGCCCAAAATACACTCATACAGTTTAATAATGCTACAAAAGCAAAAGCTAACCAATAAAACACCACTCGCTCGATTATCGCATTCTTCTACCAAAGCTTCACCCACAGATCCCAGGGTCGGTTGTTTACCAATGATAGAGATTGCAGTGTCTGCACCTACAGAAAAAATACATAATTAACAAAAGACACACATAAGGATCGTATTAATGAAAGAGCATACTGAGTTGACATACAATGGGAAGGTGAATATACTTCAATTGCAGCTTTAAGTTTTGCAGATTCTTGAAGTCTTTTCTCGACGATATCATCAATTATCTTAAGGTCCTGAATGGACATTGAATCAACACCTGCACTTTCTACATGTTGGTTTCCCAGTTGACCAAAGTCAAGTCTTGCAGGTACTAATAATAAAAACACAATATATACATTAATATTGACACATTGTAACACTGTAAAAAAACAGTTATATTAAAATTTCCAATAATATTTCTGTCACAGCTCGCTACATTCTTCGGTGTAGCTTCATCTTCTACCATAGGTGAATTCACTAATGCATCACTATTGCACACTGAAGTGCCTACAGCTAGTCTCCATAAAAAATGTTACAAAATTTAAACAATGAAACTACATATAGTTACTACAAAAAAAAAAAACAAAAAAAAACATATCACACAGTTCTTACGAAGTTTCTTTGATTGATAAAATAACTATATGTCAATGTTAATAATCTCCAAACACAGACATTAATAACTTACCGATTGCACCTTTACGTTTTGTGCAGATTCCTGAAGTCTTTTCTCAACACTCTCATCAATGATATTTAGTTCCTGAGTGGACATTGAAACAATACCTACCCCATCTACATCTTGATTTTCCAGTTCACCAAACTCAAGTCTTCTAGGTACTGATAAAAAACAACACAATATAACAATCTACCATATCTTTCAGTGATTGTAGACATCTACTACAACAGATAATACGTTAATATTGACACATTATAATACTGTACGAAAACATAAATATATGAACTTACCAATAGCATTTGTGTCACTGCTCCCATCGTTCTTCAGAGCTACTACATCTTCCACCATGGGTGACTGATTCAGTGATGCATCACTATTACCCACAGAGGTACCTGCAGTTAGAGTCAAGAAAATATGCTTAGAAAAAATTTTTTAACTACATATTGTTACTAAAAAAATACAAATCCCACAATTCTGGAGAAGTTCTTCTAAAAGATAAATTCTATGTATAGCAAACAAGTTAATAACTAACCAAACACAGATGTGTCATGGGGTGTCCGTGTAGGCGTACTATCCATGACAATATTATTAACTTCATCCGGACCAACATCATTGTCAGATCCAAAACCACCAAAGCTAAACATTCCTTCCATACCTGCAACCTGAATAATTGATATAACAAAAGAAAAATAGTCATTATTACTGAAACCAAGTAAAACAAGAGCTTGAATAATATATTAACGATAGTGTTATCATACCTGCTCCGTACCCTTTGCTGCAACCTTATTTGAAATCTGATCCAGTTCGTTGAAAAATCGATCAGCTGTGGCCACCATAAATTCTTTTAACCCAGCAACCGCAAGAGTATTTTGGTGAATTTTCTGCTTGAGCTCAATCTGATTTTGTTTTAATGAAACGACCTCAGTTAGTCGTTTTGAAAGTTAGGACTCCGATTGGAGTGCTGATAATTTTAAAATATTCGTAAGTTCCATTGAGACTTATCAAATTTCAGCTAAATCAGACCTCGTTTGGTAGGCATCGGAAGAAGATTTCAGTTTTTATTGACAATAAATATTAAAAAGAGATTTTCGAGCTCGATTTTGGCGAATGAGCTCCGATTCAAAATCCGAAAGCACCGTTGGGTTCGTATGATTATTTATTAATTTTGTGAACTTTCAAAAGTGAATTTCGAGGTTGTTCGGCTAGTTTCCGCTAAAATGCCGAAAGTTAAATAATTTGACATTTTTCTATTTAATTTGCATATTGAGTTTCGGGAGTCTGATTTGAGAACCGCCTTCGTGAGTATGTTACATATATTTTGTGTAACTTGTATGCAAAAGTTGGAATTATTTTTAATATCATAAGGTCCCGTTTTAATTTTTGTCACAAAAAAAAAAAGAAAATAAAAGAAATTATAACAGAGAAAACGACAAAAGAAAGAAAATAAAAAAGAAATTGGAGGCGGTGGTCTTTAGGTCCTTAGCTATAGCTAAGGATGTGCAGAAACATGGAAAGGAAGGGAAAACGTAAACAGTGAAGAGAAAACGCGCAGAAATGAAAAAAATGCCAGAAAATGAGAAAAAGGGCCGGAGAAAAGTAGAATTTTCATCTTGAAACATATAGGTAATGATCTTAATGCATTATTTGAGTTTATTAGGTGTGTTTGAATATATTTTAATAGTGAAAATTGAAATATTAGACATCGTTTTAATAAATTCAATTAATAGTTTAAAGGGTCAATTGGACCCCGATAATGGAATTAATTATATATTCGTACTCAGTGGGTTATGGGCACCTTATAAATATAATTTATTTAGAGTTTGGTTATGTGACCTTAAACCCTATATATAGGCCTAGCCTGCGTATTGCATATGCGAATGGGGTATCAAGTTCCTAATCGGATTACCCTAAGATGTGGGAAATGAAGCCTTTAGCCTTATGTGATATATTTTTCTGATTATTGAACACAGGAGGATCGTTTGACAATGAAGCCAAGGGAAAAAGCGGTTATTGAGTGGCTTTACTAACTTTGGAACGAGGTAAGTGTTTATATCCATTTCTTTGGAGGCACCTGGCCTCGTGGATTTTCTACCACGTGTTCCTTACGTGTGTAACTGCCGATAGGCGTACTCATTATGCCTTAGCTTTGGATTTACATTATATATTATATGTTATGTCCTGTTGTTGGTGTTGCATTGAGGATTTGAGCATTGTACTCTGACTCTGAGTTGGCATCTACTTCCCGGCTATCGATGAGAGTCCCGCACCGGTGAAGGATTATTATTGCATCACGATGCATTCATATACATTATATGTCATTCATATACATTACATTGCATCATATTGAGGGGTAGGAGGATTCCACCCCAGGAGCAGGAGGATTCCGCTCCATTGCATCATATTGAGGGTAGGAGGATTCCGCCCTAGGAGCAGGAAGATTCCGCTCCATTGCATCATATTGAGGGTAGGAGGATTCCGCCCTGGAGTAGGAGGATTCTGCTCCATTCATTTGACACCTGTGACCCTTTGCATCATATTTCATTTCATCTCATTTCATTTCATACCATTTTGTAGATTTGTGGTACATAACTACTGTTCTGCTTATACGTGCATTTCTTATTTGTCTATATATTTCTGGCTCGTTTTCTGGGTTGCGGGGATCTGGTTGCACGCTGCAACGGTATAAATATATGGATCGGATTGCACGCCGCAACAGTATAAATATATGGATCGGGTTGCACGCCGCAACAGGATGAATATATGGATCGGGTTGCACGCCGCAACAGGATGTATTTCTGATTGTTGATGTGTTCGGGATACCTATATGTTTTGGTTATCTTACGTTCCTGGTTGTTGATGAGTGTGTCATTCCATACGTTTTTCTAATTATTATCTGGCTCTGCCTTTTTATAATTTAAATAAGAGGAATTTCGTTTATCTGTTTCTCCTCCCTGGATAGCTATCCTGCCAGCTCGATTAATACCCTTTTTACATCGGCATCGTCGATCCTCATCGTGACAACAAGTGCATCGTGATGGGGATGAATCCTTTCATCGAAGTCGAAATCCCCGAACACAATCTCATCATTCATATCATCTCGTGTTCGTTTGTCTCATGTGAACGAAACCTTTGCACATCAATAATTCGACCAAATGCCCCTTTTGCAGCACACTGGCCACTTCGTATCTCAATGCCTTACATTCTTCCGTTGTATGGCCGAAGTCATGATGAAATGCACACCATAGATTCTAATCCCTTGTGTTTGGATTTGTTTTTATGCAACATGGAAACTTTACAACCTTCTCACCCATCCCCCTCAAGTGATTCACCAAGTTTGGTGTCGATATGCAAAAATTGTACTCCGTCACTTTTGGAGGGAGTGGTCGATCCTTCGGAGCCGAAGATGTGTTCGACTGCCCTTTGTTCGGCTGATTCTTCGAACTACCAGCTTCGCTGTTGTTGCTCCCCATTCAAGGGAAACTGTAGGGCTCCCATCGTTGGTCCCTGTAGTTTCGCCTGTCGTTTTCGACTCTCCGTGGTGGAGGTCGATCATAATGATAATTATTTCGGGCTAGCTGCAACTCCTCCTCCTCAGCCCTAATCCTTGGCTCACATTCACGAAACAGCGCATCGAATGTCCATGCGTCGATCTCCCTGAGACGATCTTTCAACTTCCATGCCTCTATCGAATCAGTGCGCAAATTGTTAGCAAAAGTCAAACAAGCCCACCTTTCCTCGAGATTCAGGATATGAACCTTCTCATCATTGAACCGTATCAAATATTGTTTGATAGTTTCCCTGGGCCGCTGCCTAACGTTCAAGATATCTTCCACCCTTGGTGCTATCTTTTTTGCTCCAGTATGTGATCGAATAAACTTTGCTGACATGTCATCAAAACTCAATATCTCGTTTTCGGGCAACTGCAGATACCATTTCAATGCCGCTCTTTTCAATGTCTCACAAAACTTCTTAAGGCCGACCGAATTGATTTCCTCCGAAGTCAGGTCGTTCGACTGAACTGCAACTGAAAACATATCAATGTGATCCCTTGGATCTGTGGTTCCATCGTATCTCAAACTTTTTGGTAATTTGAAAGTTTTAGGAATGGGCATTGGGGCTGCACTTGCTGGGAACGGACGCTTTGAAATCGATTTTTTAGCGACTTCGTCCGTTAACTTCGGAACACCTGGTAATTTCTCCATAAACGACTTTATTTCACTGAACTTTTTATCCACTGTGTCATTCAACAAGGTTTGCATCGTAGCCAACATTCTCATTTCTGTCGTAACTGAGGTTGGAGCTCCCATAGCTACGGCGGCTGTACCCGATCCCCCAGATCCGACCCCCGCTGCAAGTCCCCCTGTTACAGCGCCCTGAGGAACCGAAGTCGGAATGCTTGCTGGGGGTGTGATCGGAGGGGTGGGTGCTCTATTTCCAATAGAGCTAGATAGGACCCTCAATTGTTCTTGTATCATTTCGAATTGAGCATCATGCCTTTTCAAATACGCCATTAGTGCCACATTTGCATCTCCTGACTCAGTTTCAACCACAGGCTCCTTACCCGGTCGCTGCCCTCGGGGCACATTCAACCGTGAACCAGCAGGAATGTCGTCATGAGTTGGATCCTGCTCGTGATTGGTAGATTCATCGACCGCTTCAACGTTGGTCGGAACATGAACCCCGTCATTGGGAGTGAGCTGTTGTTGACCGTTCAAAGCGGTGGTAGCGTCGATGTTACGTTCATCTGCCATTTCAAGACAAGAAAGCAAATGTAAGTAGTATCAAACGATTCAAATTTCGGAATAAATCGATTGCCTAGACCCCACGGTGGGCGCCAAATTGTATTTCCTAAAAATGTATCAGGTTTTACAATTAAATTTATATTTAGTTGAGTCTAAGTCGACCATTTTATATCTCAATTCGATCGATTGATGAGTAGTTTACGTTGACAAGCAGTCGATTTTTAGGGGCTTAATTCGAAGACAGTATGAATATCGATCTCAAAGATGCAGATACGATGTCAAGTACAAGTAAATGATTCGAAGGCAAGTATAAACAGACAAAATCAGAGCAGAGGACGAACTAATAATTCACGAGGAGATGGTGCCAATCAAGTTTCTTGTCGAGGACAAATTACGAATTCGATTTCGTTTAAAGCTGAATGCTCAGTTTTAATCAAGTACGATGACAATGCTAGATACGATGACGAATGAGCGTGATAGAAATATATTCAATCAGATAATGTGATCGTGAAACAATACTAGCAATTCACTTGACATGATTTATATTAACGAATAAGTTGATAAATTATCTTGTGCAATCAGAATAACGACAATAAGTTAACAAGATCGAAAGCAACAAATCAAAATAGTGAATGACGTAAGTAGCAAGCAGACAACAAAACAAGCAACGATTAAATGAGCAGATGATAAAATAAATAAAGCGATAAAAACTTATTGTATTGAAGAATCAGAGGATGGTGCTTCAGTGAAAGAGATGGATCTTCTTCCTCGTTTGAACAAAGCCACGGCTGAATATCTAAGTACAGTGATTGCTTTGAGTAACAACAACTTGATGTTAATATGATGAGAAAATAACAATGGTGTAGTGAGAAGAAAGTGTATAGCTTGAAGACTGAGAGTGATGTTGTTCAGATGAACGTGTCTTCAAATGAAGGAATGAGATCCTATTTATAGGTTGAAAATGACACGAATTCCTAAGCCTAGCAGAACTTCACTTCTTCACGTCTCTTTTTCAGTGGTTGCCTGTTTCATCCACTTCCACCAAATCCGCTAAATCTGTTCCGATATTCTTGGGATGAGGATCAGCTAAGTTATCCATTATAACATTGTCCTCGAAATTATCCGATCGCAACATCGCACAATCTATCACATAGTCAAACGAAGCTGCTTCTTTCCGATCACAACGTCTTCGAAATCAATCAATGCCTTGTAATGTAACCAAATCCGTTTTTCTTGTGATCGAACAGAAATCGACCAATACAGTCTTTTCTTAATATCACGTTGTGTAACTAGCTTGGTAGTAACTTGATTATCACATCTTTTAAGCAAAAAACAAAAATCTTGATTATCACCTCTTGATTTGTTCAAACATTTATCATGCCAGACGAATTATGTGTGTACATTTTGCTTTAATTAATATATACTTTATTTGATAAATCATGTTTAAGTTAGGTTAACACACATGAAATATCGAATTAGTAATCTATCCTTTAATATGAAATGGCGCCATTATCCAACGATGAGAGAAGGGAGAACATTGAAGGGTATATCCTCGTTCTACTTTATTGTTCAATTTAGATATATCCATCCCACATACTGTTCGTGATGGGGTAAAACAAAGAAAAGCATTAAGACCTTGTCTCATACTGTTGGTTGATGCGGTAAAATAAAAACTAGGAAAATACTAGGTGGAATAACACTTCATTTTGCTTTTTCTATCATTTTTTTCAGATTGGAGTTGTTTAGTTCTGTATAATTGATTGTTGTTTTCTTATGGAAATATTTATGTTGCATTTTTGCTAATATGAGCAAGCTTCAGGGATATATCTGCTGAAAATTCAATGTTTTCGTGAGTTTTCGGGAGGTAAACAAATATTTTAGCGCATAATACAAAACGGATATAATAGCTACATTACTAAAATCAGAGAGTTAAATTTTAAAGCGGGAAAATTAAGCTTAAGTTAGGTCTGAAGGCAACAAATAAACAAGAAAAATAGTAGATCACTAGCCATTATAGTATTAAATACGCCCATTCACTAAGGTCCCCAACTCCCAAGCACAACTTGCACTTGGAAATCAGGTGAGGGTAGTTTTGAAACGTCAAAACCATCAAGATCAGTACTTGGCTTTAGAATTACTCTATTTTCTATCATTGCTGTGTTGAGCCAACAGTAAAAGTCTCCAAGGTGATCATCGTGAAAGTGGATTTTGAAATCTCCTGCTACCTCAATCAGCGGCCTCTCCTGCTGTAAGCGAAAATTTAGAACGATAGTTTCTTCATTAATACTGGTGGTGAACCAGAAGCGGTACTTAAATCTAAGACCTTCCGTTGTTGGACGCTCTTCCGTCTTGTAGAGCACAAGATCAGTGTGATTAGAGATTGCAACTTCAGGTGCTATATAATAAGGGCAATTGTCAAGCACTAATGCTTCGAGATTGCACCGGCGTTCTGGCGGAGTTTCTCCATTATGATGTGTTATGCTGTTCTCAAAGTATTTGATATATCTGAACTGGCTAGGCAGAAGAAGAACCGGTGCTTTTCCATTTTTACTTATCTTCTTGTTGTAGTAACTAATAGACTCCTCAGCTGTAGAAAAGATCTCCAAATACAGAAGAAGGCTAGATATCTTTATTAAACTAGTCCGTGCTTTACAACTCACACCCACAGCATTTTTAGTACCCTCCATCAGCCATACAGATGCACTTTGACAAAATGAATTTATAAGTTGAAGTGGAGGGCAATCGTGGTCATCTAGTATCGGGAACGGATGATGTTCATACAATATTTCTGGAGAAAACCCGTATAATTTGTATTTACCCTTCTCAGAAGTTGTAAAGGCTTTAGTATAGCCAAAAGAGCCTGTAGAACCCATGTCACCAGCTGCTGGGCAGACCAGTATTACTATATTCTTTGTTATCTGAGTGAATTCAGATCCTGCAGCTTCTTGCTGCATGAATGTTTTCAGCTGCGACACAACCTTATGAGCTTTGCCCTTCACAGTCTTCATTGAACTTTTTGAAGACTCAACTAATTCTTTGGTAATCTTCGTAAAAAACCCAGGTGCTGTTGAAGACTTATCTTCATCGGAGTTATTATCTGTTAAGAATGGAGACGTTAGGGATGAATGTTCGCTCATCTTTAGAGAATCTCAATAGAAGAACGAAACCTAGTCGATAGAAAATAGGAAGAGATATGGTATTTGTTTCTTTTCTTTTTGTTGTGCTCTGGAGCGAAGGAATGTTGGAAATAATTGGATAAAATACGAAATTTTAATAGCTTGAGGCGTGTCAAAAACACCCTCCTTAAGAATATTTCAACAATGTGGATGTATCTCCCAGGATTCAACAAGCTCTTCTAATTTACAACTAGGAGCAGAACTAGAAGCAGAACCAATAAAGTATCACGATAAAATTGAGGAACCCAGTTGTTAAGAAGAAAAAGAAGATGGTGTGAGGAAGAAGTTTTTTTCTTCTTGTACAATTCATTTATGTGTGTTTTTGTAGTAGCCAACCTTCACATTTATATAGGCACTAGGGTGGGAGACTGCACGGCCCAAGAACACTGTGAAAAATAAATGCTTAATTTGTTTATGATTCCTTTAATCATTTTAAGCTAACTTATGATACTTACTTATTCCCTTCGATCCACTTTATTTGATTTTTTGGTCTTTTTTTTTGGTCCAAAATAATTGATTTGTTCAAAGTTCAAGAAGCTTTTAAATGGTTCTTTCCTAATATACCCTTGTCAATAAATGATCTAATCATATTTTTTAAAAGTTTTCACAGCTTTCGATAAGTAAATTTGAAAGAGTCAAAGGTTAATATAGTAAATGACCTTCTTAATTAATGCTAAAAGGTGGATTTCTTAATTTGTGTGAAAATAACTAAAAAATCAAATAATATGGACCGGAGGGAGTATTAGATTAGGTATTCAGTGTGTTTTCCAAAAAGACAATCCTTCCAAATAAGTGTTCTGTTTTGTTCCTCAAATTTTATATTGCCTTTCAAACACACCAAATAAAAAGGTAAGAAGGAATTCCTTCGAAATCATTATTTAAAAATATTATTGGATTGCTTCTTAAAATTCAAACCAAATTTACACTCTTCATCATTAATTTGACCAAATATTGTAGCAAATTCAAACAAGATTCTATTTTCCGCAGATTTTGATATGATTAAACATGTAATTTCAACTTTCATTTGCAAACTCAACTTTCAATTATGATTGTCCGGAAACTCAATCTATTAATGAATAAATAAACTTTTGATTCTTTTTAAAATCACACAAATAAGTACATAAATTTTTATGAGAAAGAATATGCACAAAAACTTAAGTTTGAATTCTAATTATAAACATGGGGATCACAAAAAATGAATTACTGCTACCTAATAATATGTACATACGAAAGTTCCCTATATTTGATTTCAGCTACTATTTTTAATGATTTCTTTTAGTTCTTGCTTTAAAAATAAATAACACTATTTCATAATATTTGCACTGTGGAATTATGAAAAAAACGTTTTTTGGTTAAAGAGACAACTTCATATTTATCTTTGGGATGATTACATAAACAGCCACCAAACAATAAATATTTACTTTCTAATAGCCACAACTATTTGTAGCCATTATTAATTACCAAATAAAAGATATTTGTATTATTAATATTAATATTCAATCATTTACTAATACCTAAAATAATATTTAAAAACAAACATGATGATACTTCATGCGCCAAATATGGGTAGTGGGGGTAAGCACGAACTAATAAATATCTAAGCAAAGTCCTAGACACTGAAAACTCTCTCTCACTATCCTATTAAAACGCAACACGAAAATAAGTTGCAAATTCACATATCTTCATCAAACTACAGATCTCTCGCGAGATGGAAAACATTGATCTACTGATACAGTTCAATGGGATATGGAACAACAATTACAACTACGAGGACTACAAAATGGATGGTATGTTGTTGATCAAAACTGTACGTACAGTGCATTGTTTTCTTCAATTAAAAAGATGCTTAAAGGAGTTGGTCTAGTTGGTTCATTCAATATCAAGTACAAGCTGAAAGATGGATTAAAGCCAATGGTTGTCTACAATGATATGAGCTTGAGGTTCTACATTGATCTTAGGTGAAAAACAAGTGACGTAACACAATTTTCTTTGTGTGTAACGATGCAAAACAACCAGGTACAATTATATGTGCAAATGGTGGAAGAGAAAATTCGCAAACATGCAGACAGAATGGATTGCAGGTAACCACCTTGTATCTGGAACATGATGATAATGTGATGATGGATAGTGATGGAAATGACTATGGAGAGATGTCTTTGGATAACATATGCATCATAAGCGACACAATGAACAACGAAATTTGTGCAGGACAATTATATAGAGACAAGGAAACACTAGTAAGTGTAATGAAAAATCTAGCCCTCCAGCAGAATTTCAAATTCAGAGTTGACAGATCATCAGCTACAAGGTAATAAATTTAAATAATAACTGGTATCGGAATCAGAACATGTATTAACTCTAATGATAATTCTATAGTTAAATACAATTATATTGTTGATCAGCACTCGCTCAATACATTTAAAATTTAAGATAAATGTCTTAGTTTATCTAAATATGTAAAATGTAGGTACGCTTTGATGTGCACTAGTAAAGAGTGTGATTGGACCATGCGATCATCAAGTATAGGTGGTTCTGGCGTATTTAAAATACACGAATTTAATAACACCCATACTTGCCCTGAAGAAGAAAGACTGCTTTCTGAACGACATGCAAGTTATGCAACAGTAGGTGAAATTATTAAGGAAAAATTCAAAGATCCTAAAAGGGTTTATACACCTAACAATATAATTCACAGGACATTAAGAAAGATTATGGTCTGGAACTTAATTACATGAAAGAATGGAGATCGAAGGAGAGGGCACTAGACCTGTTAAGAGGAAATCCATCAAAATCATATAGTGTGTTGCCGAGTTATCTGTATATGGTAAGAACAACAAATCCAGGTACTGTGACAAAGCTGCACAAAACCACTGACAATCGGTTCAAATACGTGTACATATCATTGAATGCGTCTATACAAAGCTGGAAGTACTGCATGCCAATAGTAGTGGTAGATGACTGCTTTATCTCAGATGTTCATGGAAGTACACTGATTTCAGCCTCAACACAGGATGGAGAAGGTAACATTGTTAAAAATTTTTATATACTTGCTATCAATAAATATGTGCTGTAATTTTTGATGTATTGTAGTTAGACTCCAGAATATTAACTAATTTTTGATGTGCAAGCATATCACTTGCTTGTTCAGCAATCTATCCAGAGCTGCCGCACTGCATATGTGTGTATCATCTTTGGAATAATGTAAAATCAAATTTTAAGATTAGCCACAAAGAAATGGGTGAAATATTTTTCACCTTAGCAAAGGCATACACAATTGAAGAGTTTGATCACTACATGAAGGAACTTGAGAAAATAGATAAAAGAGTGATGGAATATCTTACTGATATTGGTTACCATAAGTGGTCCCGTGCATATGCAGAGGCAAATAGAGCAGAGATGATGACAAGCAACATTGCAGAGTCTATTAATGGAAGAAATAAACATGCACGGTCTCTGCCTATCGTGGAATTGCTAGACGCAGCGAGAGATATGGTGAGGAAGTGGAATTGGGAAAATAAGAAAAAATACTTTTAAGGTCCTGACTAATAAAAATCAGAGTATTTTCAAGGCTATTATGGACGCTTCAAGACGGATGACGGTATGGTTAAATGATCATAAATTCATCTAATTACAGATTCTCTTTTATGGGTACATTTATTAACTTATTTTATATTATATATGTACGTATATAGGTCATACCTTCAAATGAATACATGTTTGAGTACATGATGGTGGAACGAAGCATGTGGTATGTCTTCGTTATAAAATCTGTACGTGTAGGAGGTTCCAGTTGGATGAAATGCCTTGCCCACACGCACAGGCAGTGCTGAGATACAACAATATAGATGCTTATAGCTACTGCTCACCATTATGCACAAAAGAGAACCTTGTGAAAACATATGAACAACCAGTTTTTCCAATGCAAGACCAGAGTGCTTGGACAGTCCCTGATATTGCTGGAGGAAGTCCTGCCACCTAAGGGGCAAACTGGCAGACCAAAAAAGCGAAGGATAAAAGCAGCGTGGGAAGTTAAATACAAACTTGCCTGTAGTCGCTGTGGCAAGCAGGGACATAATTGTAAAATATGTCGAAATCCTCCAATGGTTTCTTAAAATTTAGTTTTACATGTAACAGGATTGCAACTTATCTATTGCTTTACAATTACGATTTGCAACAGTCTGTTTAAACATTAAGGAATGCCATTTTGTATTTAATTGCCTTTGATTTCAGCGAAGCTTGCTATTCATATTAAATACCAGTGTTTAAGTTTATACCAATTTACTTTTAATTCAAGTATAAAAAATGCACTTAATAATAATTATAAGATAATGTACATATTCAGTCATGTAAAATGATGGATTAGAAAGCAGGGACAAAATAAAGGATGTACAGTAGCAGATAGAATTTGATCAAATTGTATCAAGTAAATCAGTAATAAAGAATAATATACCTATCCTGATGTGCATATACACATATTCGAATATGAAGAAGATGTTAAGTTCATAGTTGTTCAACTTTAAATATTACCATCCTATGATTTTGAACTGTTTGAATATGCAGCTGGAAATGATATTATTTAGTGATTATAATTGTGATAAATATAATCTAAAGAAGTGTTAAATATGTGGGGAAAATGGCTATTGTTACATCAATTATCTACATATTATGAGAAAAAAGGTTATAAATTAAACATTTCTAAGAACATATTTTGTACATATTAAAAAGTAAGATACACCAACAATAATATCTAAACTTTAAAGAAATAAAAGATCAAGATAGAATAATAAATCAAACAGTCGCAACTTTACTTTAATACCATACTGAAATAACATAACAATGACAATGTCATATGCCAGATTAGGCAAGATTCCGGAACATTCAGAAAATACCAAGACAAAAGCTAAAATATTAGAGAGCGTTCAACGCAAAATACATTAAAAAACTAGTTCATAATATGCAATCAACACAATTAATCTTCCATCTCGCTATGCTGATTTGCCTCCTGCTTCTTGAGTCCATAATCCCACAGCAGCGCACCAAATCGCTTCCTATATCCTTTAATATTTCAACCAGGAGGAGGCATGTTGCGTCCATGCATAAAATGCTCAGCAAATGTAACAGCAAAAACACCATAGTCACTGAAAAAACACACAGAAAAGTAATATTAAACACCAGACAAAATTTATGATAAAGATATCAACTGTCAAAGATAATGTAGGATATCACTTACGATTTACGCACACTAGTCATGTCATATATATGTAACACCTCCCACTTTTCAGTAATTGGTTTTTCACTAAAGACATAATCAGCAGGATTTAGATCATCCCTAATATCATAGAATCCAATTGCAGACAAGAAAAGAGGAATCAAAATGGCATACGGCTCCACAGCTCGTATGAGTTCATCATCATAGTAGAAATTGTCTAACTTTTGATCATACACATATAATACCCTCTTCTTAAATGAAAGCCTACCAAGAATCCAGTGCCAATCTTCAAACACTTTTATGGACAAAAATACATCATCTACCAACCGCCATGGCATATTGCATCGAATCGATAAACCCTTCATATAATCAGATATGATATGATTCTCAGCAGCAACAGTTAGAGAATTGTTATTTTTCAAATAACTCTTGAAAATATCTCTAATTGTTGAATCAAATAAGCAGTCAGTTGTAGTGAAACGATCCTGGATAGCAGGATCATGCTTGGCCTTTTTCCTCGGGTAATACAGAATGACATCAATGTGCTAGATTAAATAAAAAAGAGTAAATTCAATTGCTTCAGATAAAAAATCAAAATTAGAATTTTGAAATATAAGTAAGTAAATTACTAATAAAGTACCGTATCTTGAAGAGGATTGTCCACAGAATAAAGAGTATAGAACCAATCTTTGGAAGAAACAAGGCACACACCAAAATCACCTGAGAATATTAGCAGTAAAATGGTATGGGAGCTCCCTGTGAATTTGCATAACATATATTTTGATTAGTTGAAGTAAGATATATTATATATGTTAACTACAAATTCAACATAAACTGCCATTACTAAATATTACCTAGTCTTCATCAACCGAGTTTTGATCCAACAAGAAAAGCTATCCGACAGCTTGGAATCAACTCGATGCCATGATTTACTGATGAATGGATGCTTCCTTGCAAAGGTAGAATTCAATGCAACATTGGTACTGTTAACATAATGTCCAGAACTGTATACCAAAGGTGATCTATGTAACCGAACCGGCTTCACAATACAAACAGGTTTATGTTTGAAAGCAGGCTTTTCTTCCGATTATCATCTTCTGGAACAGAGTTTTGCACAATCAAAGTCCTTCTCACTGAACTCATCAATATCATGGAGCAATCTATTTAATTCACCATTACCAATAATATTCACCACTTGTCCAATATTGGGCACTGCAATAGTTTAGAAACAATGTAGTAAATCAGGATAAATATGATTACAGTAAGGTTATTAGCTACTCATACTAATCATATTAACCTAAAAGTATGATATTGTGAAACAACTAAAATACAACATGTGATAAAATAAACATTAGATACAGCAAACCAATATTACAGGAATATTACTTGAATTTTAGTAGAATAATATTACCTGCAGAAACACCTTAAGAGACATTTGAAACAACACAGACAGACTTTCCAGCATTGACATTATTGCTACATCCAGCTTCCAAGCCAATTTCTTTAATAATAGCTAATGCTGCCACATCAATAAAACAGTATCAATTTAATTACTAAAGCCAAATTAATATAAAACAATATCGCAAAATTTAAACAGTATTTTATTGACTATACAGAAAAAAAAATCCATAGAAAGAAACAATACACTTATCAACAAATGCACCATCATGCACTTCCTCAGCAATGACACTGTTGCTGCCCTCTCCAGATGGACGATCATTTTTCCCATATATTTCCGCTTCCTCTTGAGTGTCAAAAAGCCTGAAATTGGAAAATCCTCCAGGAGAATCCTCCATTACCACATCAACAGGTGCTTTAAAAAAAGCCATAAAAATACAATTAAAACTATGAAAAAAATATAATTACATGCATATCAAAACAATGCATGTTTAAAATAAATATATTAAACTCACAGTTATCCTCAAGAGATGCTTCAGGTAATGCTTTTCGTACTGCAGCTTCATGCACTCTATTCTCAACAATTTAATCTATTATGTTCATGTCCTGCGTGCTTATGGAATCAAGACCTAGACCATGAACATTCTGATCACCATATTGAACAAACTGAAGTATGAAAGTTTCTGAAAACAGATGAAGTGCTTTAAAAGGAAAAACATATAGACAATTTAACATAACAAGATATCTGAGATTAAATAAAACACAAATTTAAGGTATGGAATAAGAGAATATTTCAATTACCTTTGTCAATATGATATGCTTCAGCTGCATCTTTGCGTTTTACAGAATCACGAGCCCTCTTCTAAACAAAATCATCGATGACATTCAAATCCTGTGTGGATATTGAATCAAGACCCTGACCTTCACCATTTTGCTCTACGAGTGGCAAGCATCGTCTGTGTTAGTTTCCAACAATATAAAAATATGCACCAATACGAAACAACAAAATAAATAAGCGAGAGCCCAAAATACACTCATACAGTTTAATAATGCTACAAAAGCAAAAGCTAACCAATAACATTTTTAACACCACTCGCTCCATTGTCGCATTCTCCTACCAAAGCTTCACCCACAGATCCCAGGGTCGGTTGTTTACCAATGATAGAGACTGCAGCACCTGCACCTACAGAAAAAATACATAATTAACAAAAGACATACATAAAGATCGTATTAATGAAAGAGCATACTGAGTTGACATACAATGGGAAGGTGAAGATACTTCAATTGCAGCTTTACGTTTTGCAGATTCTTGAAGTCTTTTCTCGACGATATCATCAATTATATTAAGGTCCTGAATGGACATTGAATCAACACCTGCACTTTCTACATGTTGGTTTCCCAGTTGACCAAAGTCAAGTCTTGTAGGTACTAATAATAAAAACACAATATATACATTAATATTGACACATTGTAACACTGTAAAAAAAACAGTTATATTAAAATTACCAATAATATTTCTGTCACAGCTCGCTACATTCTCCGGTGTAGCTTCATCTTCCACCACAGGTGAATTCACTAATGCATCACTATTGCACACTGAAGTGCCTACAGCTAGACTCCATAAAAATTTTTACAAATATAAAAATGAAACTACATATAGTTACTACAAAAAAAACATATCACACAGTTCTTACGAAGTTTCTTTGATTGATAAAATAACTATATGTCAATGTTAATAATCTCAAAACACAGACATTAATAACTTACCGATTGCACCTTTACGTTTTGCAGATTCTTAAGTCTTTTCTCAACACTCTCATCAATGATATTTAGTTCCTGAGTGGACATTGAAACAATACCTACCCCATTTATATCTTGATTTTCCAGTTTACCAAACTCAAGTCTTCTAGGTACTGATAAAAAACAACACAATATAACAATCCACCATATCTTCCAGTGATTGTAGACATCTACTGCAACAAATAATACATTAATATTGACACATTTTAATACTGTACGAAAACATAAATATATGAACTTACCAATAGCATTTGTGTCACTGCTCCCATCGTTCTTCAGAGCTACTACATCTTCCATCATGGGTGACTGATTCAGTGATGCATCACTATTACCCACAGAGGTACCTGCAGTTAGAGTCAAGAAAATATGCTTAGAAAAAAAAATTTAACTACATATTGATCTAAAAAAATACAAATCCCACAATTCTGGAGAAGTTCTTCTAAAAGATAAATTCTGTGTATAGCAAACAAGTTAATAACTAACCAAACACAGATGTGTCATGGGGTGTCCATGTAGGCGTACTATCCATGACAATATTGTTAACTTCATCCGGACCAACATCATTGTCAGATCCAAAATCACCAAAACTAAACATTCCTTCCATACCTGCAACCTGAATAATTGATATAACAAAAGAAAAATAGTCATTATTACTGAAACCAAGTAAAACAAGAGCTTGAATAATATATTAACGATAGTGTTATCATACCTGCTCCGTACCCTTTGCTGCAACCTTCTTTGAAATCTGATCCAGTTCGTTGAAAAATCGATCAGCTGTGGCCACCATAAATTCTTTTAACCCAGCAACCGCAAGAGTATTTTGGTGAATTTTCTGCTTGAGCTCAATCTGCTTTTGTTTTAATGAAACGACCTCAGTTAGTCGTTTTGAAAGTTAGGACTCCAATTGGAGTGCCGATAATTTTAAAATATTCATAAGGTCCATTGAGACTTATCTGTAAGATTTGAGCTAAATCAGACCTCGTTTGGTAGGCATCGGAAGAAGATTTTAGTTTTTATTGACAATAAATATTAAAAAGAGATTTTCGAGCTCGGTTTTGGCGAATGAGCTCCGATTCAAAATCTGAAAGCGCCGTTGGGTTCGTAGGATTATTTATGAATTTTGTGAACTTTCAAAAGCGAATTTCGAGGTTGTTCGGCTAGTTTCTGCTAAAATGCCGAAAGTTAAATAATTTGATATTTTTCTATTTAATTTTGCATATTGAGTTTCGGGATCCGATTTGAGATCCGCCTTCGCGAGTATGTTACATATATTTTGTATAACCTGTATGAAAAAGTTTGAATTATTTTGAATATCATAGGGTACCGTTTTAATTTTTGTCATAAAAAAAAGAAAATAAAAGAAATTATAACAGAGAAAACGACAAAAGAAAGGAAATAAAAAGAAATTGGAGACGGTGGTCTTTAGGTCCTTAGGTATATATATATATATATATATATATATATATATATATATATATATATAAAAGGATGTGCAGAAACATGGAAAGGAAGGGAAAACGTAAAGTGAAGAGAAAACGCGCAGAAATGAAAAAAATGCCAGAAAATGAGAAAAAGGGCCGGAGAAAAGTAGAATTTTTACCCTGAAACATATAGGTAATGATCTTAATGCATTATTTGAATTTATTAGGTGTGTTTGAATATATTTTAACAGTAAAAATTGCAATATTAGACATCATTTTAATAAATTCAATTAATAGTTTAAAGGGTCAATTGGACCCCGATAATAGAATTAATTATATATTCGTACTCAGTGGGTTATGGGCAACTTATAAATATAATTTATTTAGGGTTTGGTTATGTGACCTTAAACCCTATATATAGGCCTGGCCTGCGTATTGCGTATGCGAATGGGGTATCAGGTTCCTAATCGGATTACCCTAAGATGTGGGAAATGAAGCCTTTAGCCTTATGTGATATATTTTTCTGATTATTGAACACAGGGGGATCGTTTGACAATGAAGCCAAGGGAAAAAGCGGTTATTGAGTGGCTTTACTAACTTTGGAACGAGGTAAGTGTTTATATCCATTTCTTTGGAGGCACCTGGCCTCGTGGATTTTCTACCACGTGTTCCTTACGTGTGTAACTGCCGATAGGCGTACTCATTACGCCTTAGCTTTGGATTTACATTATATATTATATGTTATGCCCTGTTGTTGGTGTTGCATTGAGGATTTGAGCATTGTACTCTGACTCTGAGTTGGCATCTGCTTCCCGGCTGTCGATGAGAGTCCCGCGCCGGTGAAGGATCATTATTGCATCACAATGCATTCATATACATTATATGTCATTCATATACATTACATTGCATCATATTGAGGGGTAGGAGGATTCCACCCCAGGAGCAGGAGGATTCCGCTCCATTGCATCATATTGAGGGTAGGAGGATTCCGCCCTAGGAGCAGGAGGATTCCGCTCCATTGCATCATATTGAGGGTAGGAGGATTCCGCCCTGGAGTAGGAGGATTCCGCTCCATTCATTTGACACATGTGACCCTTTGCATCATATTTCATTTCATCTCATTTCATTTCATTTTATTTCATACCATTTTGTAAACTTGTGGTACATAACTACTGTTCTGCTTATACGTGCATTGCTTATTTGTCTATATATTTCTGGATCATATTCTGGGTTGCGGGGATCTGGTTGCACGCCGCAACGGTATAAATATATGGATCGGATTGCACGCCGCAACAGGATGAATATATGGATCGGGTTGCACGCCGCAACAGGATGTATTTTTGATTGTTGGAGTGTTCGGGATACCTATATGTTTTGGTTATCTTACGTTCCTGGTTGTTGATGAGTTTTTCATTCCACACTTGTTTCTAATTATTATCCGGCTCTGCCTTTTTATAATTTAAATAAGAGGAATTTTGTTTATCTGTTTCTCCTCCCTGGCTAGCTATCCTATTCTTTGAGATGGCTAGTCTGCCCCACTTATTGAGTCCTTTTGACTCACCCTTATTTGTTGTTCGTTTATTGACTATCTATTTCGTTTCGGCAGGTTCGCTCCAGGATTGAGTTCGCCACATTGTGAAGGAGCGAAGACGACTTCAGCTGTCAGGGTGAGCCAGCTTTTATTTCGGATGACCACCAGTTTATTGTTTATTATTTCAGTTGTATTTTACTCCCTCCAGGAGGTATCTATCTTCTTTTGTACTCTTAGATGTCTAGTCTGGATAGCCTTAAACCTAGTATGATGGGTAGTCAGCTATAATTTCTTTTGTACAGCTTAGAGATATCAGTATGTCTGTATTTTTGTTTTAAGTCTTGTCCTTATTTATGAATTGTTATATTTATTTTCCTAATTTAATTGGTAAGGGTTCGCCCGACGGGTCTAGGGGAGGATGTCGGGTGCCCGCACAGCCTAACCGGATTTCGGGTCGTGTCATTTAATATATCCATTTCTTTCATAAAATCAACTTTCCTCACAAACGCATCATTATCACCATCTGTCTGGGCAGATGCATTGAATTCTGGAAAATCATCTTCACTATGACAAGCAATATCTTCATCAAGATTGATTTCTTCTTCTTCAGGCAGATTCAATGATTCCATCTCTAGGTCGGTAGGGGAAATACTATGCACAACCATCTGCGTATAAACAAAATACAAAACAGAATGATATCAGTTTAATATCAAAGCTTACAAACAAAGAATTTCATATTTATGTACTATCAGAAAAATAATAAAACCATACATCACGATTGCCTTTTCACCTGTTAATGAAAAGAAACCCTTCTGAACTTCATTGAACGCAAGATGCCTAGTAACTTCCCACTTCAGAATACGAGGGACCTTATTTCCTACACGATTAGCTAGTTTGCCATCAACTGTGGGGCAACATTAAAAAAAACATACAAGCAAAGCATATGGCATCCCTGCAAACCTATAAGAAGATTTCCACACACAAACCTTATTGTGCAATGATTCAATCGTTGCATGAAAAATCTTATAACCCCATAGATATGATTCTCGTTCGCCCGATTCAATAATAACAAAGTGGTCAGAGTCTATATAATGAGGATTGGTTTCACTATTCTTGGTGGAATAGAGAAATGTATTGATAAGGTAGAAAGCTGAGATTTTGATAACATCATCATCATTGTCCTACATTTTGTTTTTGAAACATTCTTCCAATGCAGATTTCCTAACCTTTTCTACACCACCAAAATACTTAACAATAAGACGATTTCCCTCTTTAGAGCTATAATCTTTCATAAAATCACCTACACACTTCAAACCAGTAACCAAAGCAAATTATTTAAGGCCAAATATAATTTTTTGGTTATTGATAATAAATACAACGCATCATCACTTGGACCAACTTCTCTAAACAATAAAGCAACAAGAACCTGATTTTGGACATGAAATGCAGGCAGATTAAGGAAATGGCCAAAACATGTTGCCTTAAACCTCTCATATAAACCACCAGTTAACGTTTGTTTTAACTCAGAACTAATCTCCTTATTGCAGTGCACGTTTATTGCCCTGTTACCATGCTTTTCCTTTGAGGTGAAAAAGTCCCATATCAGACAAAATACAATATCAACATAATGATACTACAATATTGAATCTAATATTCAAAAGATATCTAGAGTAAATATTACAGCATATCTAAATGTAAATAGTCATAACATAATTCTGAAAATGTAAAACTGAAAAAAAAAACATATTTAAAAGAAATAATACATATTAAAGTACTACAATAATAAACTCTAAAATTCTACCATATTTATGGCCAAATATGTTGATTAAATGCACGAAAAAATAAAGTAAAATAAAGACAACATATAAAAATAATAAATAATCTAAAAGTGATTTTACTATAACACAGATAGTTTAATAAATGAAACAAATAAAAACAAATCAACTATCTGAATTATTATCGTCAACTTAATTAGCATAAAAAATAAACCTAAAATTGACATATTAATAACATTATACTCAATTAAAAAAATACATATTCGAAAAATTAAAGAAAATACCTTCAAAACAGGACCAAGATTTGAGTCAAGATCAAACTCCGATTTAGCAATATTAGCCTTTCGTCTAACCTTCTATTTTGGAATATTTCTGCACCTTCAACCTCAACAACATCTGCCTCAAAATGCACACCTCGAGGTCTCTTTTCAGAAGCCTTTCTTTTTTGGTTGCATGCAGCCTGAAATCGAGTTATTCGAGAAGGCATAGAAGATGCGTGCAACAGAGATTGTGTTAACGGTCTCATAACTGGTATAGAGTCAGTGAAATCATCATCTTCAGTACTGTTCTGACCATGCATAACTACTTTGTCACCGGAACGACGACCCTTCCTAGAGATCATTTGTAATGTATTTTAGAAAATAAATTACTAGTTACTAAACAGAGAGTATAATGAGTAAAAAAGATAAAACTCTGATGAAAAGTGAAGCTTTTATCGAGGGAAAAAGGAATGGGAAAGGTTTATGCAGAAGAAGGTGTAAAAGTTTGAACAGAAACTGAACAGTTGCGTGTGAAAAGTGTATATGAAAAGGTGGATAAAAGTTAATTAGTGCTAATTCACAACCTCTAGAAAAAAGGGCGGAATCAGTTACCGTAACTTATCATATTCCCGTAATTAATGAGATATAAAGCAGTATCTAACGTTTAATTTTTGCGTAGTTAATGGGATATAGATTCAGTTATCTAAACGTGTCAAATTCCATTAAATAAAGGATATACATATCATTTTAAATTATTAATAATAAAATAGGATAATATTAAGAATAATTATATAAAAAAAACTGATTAGCTTTAATAAGAAAGACACATTAAAAAGTGTTTAAAAAGAGTAAATATTTTTAATGAATATTCACCTGGAGTAAAAATTCCTTTATCTTTAGCAAATGCATTTGATGAATGGGCCCACCAATTTTCTATTTTCCTTAGGCACGTAGCACAAAAACGGCTGAACATTACTTTTCCTTACGTCAGCAGAGAGAAATACGGACTCCAAGCCATTATGAAACCATGATCGTTTTTGTATTTATTAGAAAAATCAAATGGTTTTTCTGTCACTTCAGAATGGAGTAAAACTTTTAACTATAAGAATGTACAACAATACGCAGCACAGAATAATGTAATTCCGAATTTATCTGGAAAATGACAGGCAGACATGTTGACGAAGACCTACCTGCTATTTCCACTTATAAGAAGCAGAGAAGTAGCAACGTTTATATGGTGTATGATACAGCCCAAAACGGTAACAAAAATATTAAAGCCAATGGTAAGGATAAATGGCCAACAGTAAGGATTCAAAGTTAATGGCAAGATTTGTATATTTGACCATTTCTTTTGAGATAGTACTACTATTTTATTATTCACATCAATGAAAACCTTCAATATATAGAGAGAGATCTGTTGGAATTATCTGTTAAGAGTCCATCCATAATGGATGCTCTAAAAGCTTATCCTGGTAAATAAATAATTACCTAGTGGAGTTCTATAAGAGGACAACTACTTCATATAAGCTATAAATAATTACCTAGTGGAGTTCTATAAGAGGACAACTACTTCATATAAGCTATAAATAAAACAGTAATATACAATGAAAGGCATACATTTTTCTATACAGCTCTTCCTCTTTCTCTCTACCAAATAACTAGGTGTTTAGACTGTGGATAAAGGAGTTGATCCGTCAAGCACGTGACAACTACCGACGGCCAGTAATTCCAGCCACGGTTCAAGATCCTATTACTTCCGCTTACGAGAACAACAAGTAAGTTCTCGGTTTATGTTTAAACAATCTATTTAATATGTATCACGTCATTGGTATCAGATGTATATAGGTTGGTTTTCTGGTCAATAAATTTGTGTCCCAATTGAATTTAGATATATATGGTGTCTGAATTTCATCTATACAACATTATTTATAAAGACATATGCTCCTTAAAGAAAGGAGAAAAATATTGTAGCACGTGTTTCATACTATGTGTGCTAATGTCGACCTTAGGTTAACATAAGTTTGATCTCAACTTACTGTTGCGTGAGACCCAGAGCCTTTATGCTGGCTCAAATTATGTACCCTCAGCGACTCCGATCAGATACTTGAGACTTAGTCTAATGTTAGCTATCTTAGTGTGTTTCCAAAAGACCATGAAAATGGATGCGGTCTGGCGGACATATCTAGAAAAGCAGTTGAGCTAATGTTAAGAGAATCGTGAGAAGAGGAAGATCATTAAAAGAATCTCATTAATTTTGTATTCACAGGTGCACCAGTTATAACTTATGAGTTATAATTGTGAATACATAAAAATGATATTTGAGATTTTGAGAAGATATCAAAATGTGATTCATATGATCTAGGGTATTGCATACTTTATAATCTACTTACAGGTTTGCTCTCGACAAGAGGCTATATACTCCTAACAAATGTATAACACGTAGCTCTCACAGTATGTTGGTCGCACGGTCTATTTCTCTGTATGAATATCTGTAGAGATGAGATGAGAATATGTTTCTCATATTATAAGAGTACTTCTATTATGTGAGAGTGGGGGATGTTGGAATTATCTGTTAAGAGCCCACCCATAAGGGTGCTCTTAAAGCTTATCCTGGTAAATAAATAATTACCTAGTAGAGTCCTATAAGAGGATAACTACTTCATATAAGCTATAAATAAAACAATAATACACAATGAAAGGCACACACTTTTCTATACAGCTCTTTCTCTTTCTCTCTACCAAAAAACTAGGTATTTAGACTGTGGATAAAGGAGTTGACCTGTCAAGCACGTGACAACTACCAACGGCCAGTAATTCCAGCGACGATTCAAGATCCTACTACTTCCGCTTACGAGAACAACAAGTAAGTTCTCGATTTTTGTTTAAACAATCTATTTAGTATAAATTTGTTGATATATGCATGTATCACTTCAAGATCAGAACCTAACGTATTGGAATGATGGAAAATACGGGAGATCAAGACAATGACAGAGACGTTTGAAGAGGAAGTATGTGCGAAGGAGTTTGAGAGTGGGGACCGACGAGAGTAATTACATAACACCAAATGAAGTAACCTACTGACAAATGCTCACCTAGGCCTTTAATTCTAGTGGAGTAATTACTTATTCTAGTTTTGATATCATTTTTTTAATAATTATCCTTGCATGTTCAATTTGATATATGAATTATGATATATGGTAAGCAGAAATATCATGTAAATATATATTCTAAAATAACTATTTTCAATTGCCTCAAAATCTGCTCTCGTGGCAAAAGTGTATTTCATGTATAGTAAAGTTAGAATTTCAAGTTGCTTAAAATACTACTATAAGACCACAAACATACTTGTATTTCTCTTTATCATCCTATTTTTTGAAAAATTCTCTTTATCATTAGTTGTTTAGGAAACGTTCTTTTAATCATTCTTCTTATCTTCATTATTATTTTGTTTGTCAAAATTCGATGAATCGAATCAAATCGAACCGAACCGACAATAACTAAACTGATGAATATGACTTTTATTTGGTTTGTTTTTAAAAATTTAAAAATCGACTATATTGGTTTGGTTATGGTTTTAACCAAAAACCAACCAACCAAACCAAACCGTAAACACCCCTAACTTCACCGATTAAAAACAACCATGAAATTATTAATAATGCAGAAATTAGGAGTAGTTACTAACTTGTGGGGATCTTTTCTCTAATAGTCATTTTCTCAGGCTCTTCATATGTTGCACAGGTACCGTACTTAGAATAAATAATAGTATAAGTGTTTTAAATCATGTACTGCCTTTGCCTCAAGTAGAAGCAGAATATCTGAATGTAGTTTTTTTTAACGGAAAAGGGTCAAATATACCCCTCTACTTTCGACTATTGTTTGGCTCACACCTTCGTTATACTATCCGATTAAATATGCCCTTGCCGTCAAAGTTTGGTGCACATATACCCCTCTGGCTAACGGACTAGCCACGTGGTGGCCACTTAAGGCCAAAACACTTAACCCCCAACCCCTTAATTATAAAACCCGACTACTAATTAAAAAACCCGACTAAAAAAACTCGACCCACCCCTATGTCTTCCAATTAAACGCGACCCTTCCCATTTCTAACGTTAAAACTCCTAAAAACACTTAACTTAGCCAAAACTTCACCTAACTTACCCTAAAATTTGCTGAAGAGAACAAGAGAGTTGCATGTTAATCTGCTCAATCTAAAGGTACGATCTTTAACTATTCTTAATCTTAGTTATTGTACGATATAATTTAAGGTATTTGGGGTCTTGTGTAATCAATTTAGGGGTTATAAATATGTTAAGGTATACAGGAATGGCTGTTAATATTGGGTATTATATTGATGTTTTTTTTGTCTGCATGTGTAGTTTGTAATCACTTTGTCTATATTTGTGGGTCCCGATTGTATATTAGTATTGAATTTTTGTGGTCTCGATAAGAGTTATGGGGATTAGTTTGTTAAGATTAGTTTACCATTTTGGTGGATTAGGGTTAGGCGATTAGTTTATCATTTTGGGGGGTTAGACTTTATTATTTTTGGGTTTAAATGACTGTATACTTGTGGTCCCTGGTATTGTTTAATGCCTTTGTTGTCTGGTGTATGTCACCATAGTGAAAGCTTTAATATTTTCTTGTGGTCCCTTCATTAAAATAAAGTTTTAATACTTTCTTTTGTTGGGCCCTTTTTTACAGATGGTTACTGTGGATTTACTCTTTAATTATGGAGGTGAGTGGATAAGATCTCCACATGTCTTGTATAGCAAGAACCTGCTGCATAGTTGGAAAGACTATGACCCTGACCACCTTTCATTTATAGACATAGTCAATGAGTTTACTGGTAAGTTTATGTATCTTGGTGTTCAACAGTTAATTATTAGTGGGCCATCTGGTAAATTTTATGAAGTAGAGGGTGATGAGGGTATTAGAGTATTGCAGTCTTTAGTATCTGAAGAATTTATGGTTCTGAACTTGTTTGTAGTTGATGAATATGAGCTGCCTGTAGATGTTCCTAATATATGTCAACATAATGAGTCCTTCTTTTCACTAGCTAATGATATTGGAACAGATTGTAGTGAGGGTGAGGTGGAGTCAGAATGTGAGGTGGAGCCTGATTCTCCAAAGGATAACTCTGAAGAATTAGAAGTATTTGCTGCTCAAAAGAACAAGGACATTGATGACAGCCTCCAAAATTACAGGCTACTGTATAAAGGCATGTCCTTTAAGGACATCCCTGAGGCTAGGAGATGTCTTAAGTTCTATGCTATGGCCAATAAGAAAGAGTTAAAAGTAATTAAAAGTGACAAGACTAGAGTGAGATATGAGTGTCAAGAGGGCTGCCCCTTTGTTTGTCATATATCTGGGGATGGGGACTTACCTGGTGTGAGAATTAAGACACTAAACCCAAAGCATGACTGCAATATTGCATTTGATAATGTTAGGGTTGACTACACTACTATAGGGCATTATTTCAAGAAGAAGTTACAAGGATGTCCAAAGTATAGGGTTAAAGAAATGAGGGATGACTTGAAGAGGGTTTTTGAGTTGAATGCTAGTAAAGAGAAGTGTAAGAGAGCAAAAAGATTGGTTCTTGAAACCTTAGAGGGCAGTTATAATGATGGGTACAATAAAATCATAGCATATGCTAATGAACTGAAAGAGTCTAATCCAGGCAGTGATGTTGTTGTTAATCTGTCCAAAGATGCACTAGCTGAAGGGAAGAGAAAATTTCTCAGAATGTATATTTGTTTCAATGCACTTAAAATGGGGTTCAAGCTAGGTTTGAGACCCTTCATTGGGTTAGATGGGACCTTTCTGAAAGGGAGGGCCAAAGGGCAGGTTTTAGTTGCTGTGGGTCAAGACAGCATGAACCATTTCTACCCCATAGCCTGGGCAATTGTGGACAAAGAGACAAAGAGAACCTGGACCTGGTTCATGGGGCTCTTACAGCAGTCATTGGGGTTGCAATCTGGACAAGGAATAACTTTCATGTCAGACATGCAAAAGGTAACTTATATTACTTGTTTTTAAAAAATTTCAATTATGTCTTATTGAAACAACAAACTGTTTAATTTCTGTATTTTGATTTAATGGCCAGGGATTAAAAGAAGCCATCAGGGGGGTACTACCTGATGCACACCATAGATTTTGTGTCAGACATGTTGAGGCAAACTGGTGTAAAAGATGGAGATCATTTGAGTTCAAGAAACTGTTGTGGTGGTCTGCCTGGTCCAGCTTTGAGGAGGACTTTAAAGATCAATTGCAAAAGATTGGTGAGTTGAGTTCTGCTGCTGCTTCTAGTTTACTTAATTACCCTCCCCAAAACTGGTGTAGAGCATACCTAGACACAGTGTGTAAGAACCAGGGAGTTGATAACAATTTTACAGAATCTTTTAATGCTTGGATCCTTGATGAAAGATACAAGCCTATCATAGGCATGTTAGAGGATATTAGGGTGAAGGTAATGACTAGGTTGGGTGAACTTGAAGGGTCAGTAATGAAATGGAATGGTGACTACAGTCCTTATGCAATTCAGTTGTATAATGAGTACATGAAAATTGCTCAAGCTTGTAGGGTTGACTACAATGGGGACAATGGCTTTGAGGTGACAGATACCTCTGACAAACACACAGTTAACTTAGTTGAAAAGAGGTGCACATGTAGGACATGGGATCTCACTGGTATACCATGTCCACATGCTATCAGGGCACTCTTGTATAAAAAGGTGGATCCCAAGTCTGAAATACACTGGTTCTACACAAGAGAAGCCTTTTTACTCACTTACAAGCATAAATTGCAACCTGTTAGAGGTGAGAGATTCTGGAAGATTGACCCCTCTCAAGCCATGGCCCCTCCAGATTATGTGAATCAAGCAGGCAGACCAAGAGTGAAGAGGGTTAGGGAGAAAGATGAAGCTATTAAGAGGCAAGGAGAATACTCAGTCAGTAGAAAGGGAAGAGTAATGACATGTCACAACTGTGGAGAGCCAGGCCATAATGCAAGAGGATGTTCAAAGGTATCTCTTCTACTTTTATTAATTTTGATTATTTAATACTCATTATTGATGCATTTCATTTTCAACAGCAAGCAAAAGCAAAGCAACCAATTAAGGCCAGGCAGAATAGAAAGGGAAAGGGAAAGGGTAAGCAGCAGCAGCCTCAAGAAATTGAGAGAAACAGAGGGCTTTTAGATGAAGATGAAGTGGAAGACATGGACATCAATTCCTCAGCCCCTCAGGACAGTCAACACAATGATTTTGTGTTCATGCCCACTCCTACTTTCCAAAGCCAATCTTCAACAAGCCAAGTGCATGACTGCCAAGATGCTGACTTTGAAAACCCAATATTTGAAGAAGAAGAAGAAGATCCAGACTTGAGGCCAAATATGATTTCAGAAGAGGAAAGTTTATTTGAAAAGAGGAAGGAGCAAGAAATTGCTGCTGCTAGAGGTTTGAGAAGGCAGATAGGGTTCAAGGGTGACAAAACAGGTGTTAGTCAACCCACAAATCTCCCATTCTCACCACCCAATCTGACATGGAATGCTGCAGCTGCTATAACTAGCATGAAGCTACAACAACAAAGCCAGCAAAGGAGGGACAAACTGAAGCCAATGAAGGGAAAGAACAAGTGTTAGTTTGATAGTTTCTGTTAGTTTTTGTGTCTGATTTGGTGATGTAATTAAGGCAAAACAATAGAAGTGCACTATGCCTTTGATTATGCTTGACTAGTAGCTTGATGCTGATTAGGGATGGATGTCATGTTATCACTCGGTTGTGCAGGTTTTTGGGGTGATACAATGGCATCCATCTATCTATCTCAATGTTATTGACTGTAATCTTTTGGTACTTTAAGAACTAGTATTGCAGCTTATGTTCAGTTTTTTATGGTCTTTTGGTCGTGAAAGATTCAATGTGCAGTCTGTTATGGTTATTTATGTTCAGCTTATGTGCAGCTTCTGTTCAGCTTATGTTCAGTTTTCCATTTCAATATTATTGGCATCGGAATGCACTTGTGTTTTTGGCATGTTTAATTTATGTAAACATCATATAAAACACTTGCAAATGAAAACTTACATTACATCTAATAGGAAACTTCAGTACAATAGTTCATTGCAATATAACACTTTTATTACACTTTCAATACAAATGCAGCAACAAATCCAACAACTAAAGCACAAAACACCATCATAAACATCTTCAACTTCAACACTTTATCATCCAATTCCATTACTTTGTTGTCCACTTTAGCATTCAACTTATCCCGATCATCTTTAAGTGCATCCAAGGATGTAACCAAGCTATTGATTTTACCCATTGCCACTTCCAATAGCGACTTCAAATTGTCCGTCTCGGTCATTGCTTTATCCGGCAATATATCATCTTCCCACTCCCAAAAACCACAAGAAAGTTTCTAAGCATCACAAACAAATATGCCATTAATTATTAAGTCAAGAAATTATACATGAAAAATAATGATTTACCAAATTATGTCACTTACTTTGGGTAGAGCACACTTGTAAAATATCCTTCCGGGATTAGTATCCGTGTTTGAAGTAAATTGTTTGGCAACTCTTCCACAATAACACTTTCTCTTGGATGAGTAGCTAATTTCGGACATTTTTGCTCAATTTTCAACGACTTATCAAGATTGGGGATGACTTGGAAGAGAAAAGAAGAAGAAATACAGCCTTAATTATAATTGGGGGGGAAGGGTCGCGTTTAATTGGAAGACATAGGGGTGGGTCGGGTTTTTTTAGTCGGGTTTTTTAATTAGTAGTCGGGTTTTATAATTAAGGGGTTGGGGGTTAAGTGTTTTGGCCTTAAGTGGCCACCACGTGGCTAGTCCGTTAGCCAGAGGGGTATATGTGCACCAAACTTTGACGGCAAGGGCATATTTAATCGGATAGTATAACGAAGGTGTGAGCCAAACAATAGTCGAAAGTAGAGGGGTATATTTGACCCTTTTCCATTTTTTTAATGGTGTAGCACTACACTCACAAACAAATATTATAAGGTTGAGTTGAGTTCGGCTCAAGCTCGATTATATTTTAATTAAACTCTACTCAAAACTTAATAATTACCTCGGCTTGAGCTCGACTCGGACTCCACTTACTAGCTAAGCTCGATATCCGGGCATACTTAATTTCAAGTAACTATTCATTATAGGTGGACCGGGTCGATAATATTGAAAATAAAATAGGTTATACCGTTACAAAATATAAAAGGTAAAGATAATCCGACCGTGTAAAATCGATAGATAGAGTTAGTTAAATTCTAATTAAAATTTGATCACTCATTGTTAGGAAATAAATCAAGCTTATAGCCCTGTCACACCCACACTTGGTTGTTGTAGGTAAATAATATTTTACCTCGGCTAATCTTTATGTGCAACTATATATGATTGATATTTAGAGTACAACTGTTATGAAGTGCGTCGTGGTGGATAGATATGCCCGTTTTCCTTAACCATAAGTTTTGAGCTCAATCCCTGAAAATAGAAGGAAAGTTTCGTCATATCCATTGAAATCATGTTCTTCAAACATCTACTCGAAGGTAGTCATATTCAGCATCTTATATAAGTGGACTATATGCAATATCGAAAACCATGAGAAATAAAACAGAATGGGTTATTCTTTACTTAAATTGCTTTATGAAATCAAATAATTGTTGATGAAAGGATGGTATGCGACTAAGTTCACCATGGTATTTTGAATTACAGAAGCAGCTGTAAAACCCAAACTGAATCTTGGTAGAGAGCGCTTCTACTTAACTGTCTTTTACGCTGCGCGGCATGAATCTTAATATGATTACCAGACACCTATTGAAGAACCAAAAAATTATCGAACAAAATTAAAAGAGAATAAGATCTGCATATGTTAATTATTAGTCCTTTCTTTCGTAGAAGTAATGAAGCTATATATTTCGGGCATACACATAGCTGTTCTCATAAAGCAGGGTAATCAACATGCTCACAGTTTCTGGGGAATTTACGTTTGAGTGGTCCAGCTTTCCACAAAATTATTAGGGAAAGATAAAGGAACATTTCCAAGAGAGGGAAAAGCAAGGACAACTGCTAGCTCATCGTTGCAAACTTTGGGAAAGGGAATGGGAAAGAAGGATTTTTTTTGTTTTTACATAAAAAGGAAGGGGTTTTTCTTCTTTCACTAGTAAGTTTGTAGCCTTGCTTGGCTTTTTGAAGTGCAGTAAAGAAAGAAATAGGACTGTGATGAGAGTAACAAAAAGTATTTGTTCTAATTAAATTCAACTATCTAATGTGGGAGAAATCAGTAAAAGGTGGTAGAGAAAATTCTCTTTCTCGTAGATGTCTTGCCTAGAAATTGTCATTATTCAACTATAGTTAGCAAATATAAGAAGAGCGAAGTAGAAGTGAGATTAGAGGAGATTGTGGTGCCAAATGTAGATAGTTTAAATATCTGGACTTAATGTTTCAAGAGAGTAAAATGATAGCTAAAGATGCAATCCATAGACACTACTAAAAAACAGGGATTTTCCGACCGTAATTTTCAGACCGAAAATCGATCTGAAGATACTACCCGACTGCTGCGGTTGGATCAATCAAATAATATTTATTAATTATTTATTTTTGTATAGCATCCAACCGCCGCGATCAGATGGTATTAAATTATTAATATTTTTGTATAGTATCCGACCGCTGCGGTCGGATAGGCTAAGTTAATACACGGGCAGAACCCGCAGAACCCATTTCTCTTATTCTCTTTCTTCTTCTTTCAACCCCTTTCCCCTTTTCCCCTCTTCCCCAACCCGACCCCCACACCCAAATCCCTAAAAAACACTCACTAATCTCAAATCACCCACTAAATCTTCATCCCATTCTTCTACTTTAAGTGTAATGCTTCTCAAAAAACACTCAATTCTCTCATTTCTTTCATCCCACATTTAGAAACCCCAACCATCTTTTTTTTTTTTTTTTTTTTTTTTTTTTGCAGATTCGGTGACGTGGAGAGACCACCGGACCCGCGGCGGAGCAGTCCACTCAGTGGAGCAGACCACTTTTAGGTACTTTTTTTTTATTTTTTGGTTTTTTTATTTCTGGATACGAGTGTTATTTAATTTTTTTAGTAGTAGATTAGTCCATTTTATGTAGTATTATTTAGTTTAGTTTACAAAGCTAACTAGTTTGCTTTAAAATATAAAAAATTTTAAAATTAAAAAATGGAAATTTTTATGCTAAATTGATTATTGTGCTCGACTTATGTAGTTGTTATAGTGTTTCGTTGCAAGTGATATTGTCGTGGTTGAAATGTAATATTGCATGGAACCCGTAAGCTATGTAATGATTTAATTAGTGTAGTATCTTGTTTGTTATAGTTATGGTCACTATGTATTTGATAAAATGCCCCAATGAGATTCTTTTTAATAAGCCATTTATGGAATGTTGATATTGATGAAAAATGAAAAAATGGGGTTGTTTTGGATTTTGATAAAAGTGTGGATGTTATGAGAAAATTGGGTTTTGGATAGAAAATGGAGTAATAGGAATGGAGTTTTGAGAGATGAGTGATAAACATTTTTGGATACACTTTGAGACTTTGGTTTTGGTGAGGTTAGTGTAGAAGATAATTTAGCCTTCTTTTTGGAGTTAGTCCTTATGGTGAGGTTTGTGTAGAAGATAATTGCTCCTCTAATATATGATGTGTTAAAACTTAACGCACTATTTGTTAATTAGTACTAACTAGTAAACTTGACCGCGCGGTCGTAAAAGATATTATTGAATTTATGAAATACTATTTTGCAATATTAGAATATTGAAATAGTTAACCTCTTAATTTTTTGTACTAAACTTTTTAGCACCCAATGATTGTTAGTTTTGGAAATACTTGATTTTGTAATCTATATGAGTAACTACTTTTTTTTTAAAAAAAATAATAAAGCCCGGTAAAGAAACTAAAGATATTTAAGAAAATGATATCTTTAAGTGTATTTGTATTGTAAAATTTAAAATGACTCATATAACTTTTCATTGTTCCCATGAATGACGAATTCGTTTCAACTTCCTAATTAATTGAAGTGTAAAATTCGTTTCATTGTCCTTTTCCTAATGTATCTACCCGCTTAAGTCAAAAAAATATATCAAAATATAATGAATAATTAAATTATTATGAAGTTAAGAAAACTCTTTACTAATCAATAAGCATGCTACTATATTAAGTTGAGAAGAACACCTCATTTCTCCCCCAACAACATACAAATTATTTTCTGCTTCATAAGACTTTTTGGTTTCGACAATGACCAAAGTTTTTTTGCATGATGTGTGCTCCTCCACCAGCTTACCCTAGCATGGAAGCAATACCGTGCTACAAAACCTTTTGTAAAAATAACAACTGAAGAGATTAATTAGTAGTTATGATCAAATTGTTCAAATACAGTATCAAAAACTTGTTCTAAGGTCCATTGAGTATGTCATTCCAATTATTTCCAATTCACCTAAAGCCACTCCAGGAATGTCAAATATTGACATTAAAAGTATACTAAGAGAGATCAAAAGTTGCTGCAAAAAAGATCACAAATTTTCAATAAGATATATATTCTATATTTAGAGTAATAAAAGAGACTTTACACCACTAATAAGGTAACAACATTATTATGGTGATTATTAGCCGTTATTTTAGTATAATTTTCTTGGTTCTTGGTCTTACATTTTATTAGTCGCTTTCAAACTTTTAGACCTTTTGGAATAAGATAATAAAATTAAAAGAAAGGGGTAAAGGTTAAGAAAATCAATCGATAAACAAATTTCTTGATCTAAGAGATGTGTGAAAGCATATGAATATTTTGACCAAAAGAAAGTAAAAAAAACAATATGAATATGGAATCTCATTTTACTTGGTATTCATTTTTTATGGCCTCGTTCGTAAATTTAGATCTTCATTTACTATGAAATAGAAAATATGTCATTTTGTGTATTGATGAAAATTGAGAAGCAATATTATTTAACAGTAAAGATCTTCTAGTATTCAATATCTAAACTATTCCATTTTTTTTAAAGAAATTAAATTAAACAAAATAGTAGTACCTTGATAAGATGAAGTGTGGAGAAGTCTCAATCAATTTTCTATCAATAATGTTGTCACCAACTACTGAAGTAGGAAAACTCCATGTCTGCAACACTTCTATTCTATCACTGGCTGCTTCTTTTTCTAATGCAACAAAAAGAATAAAAAGAAGAACATGAAAATTGATAAGCAAAGCATATGTCGATCAAGGTACAGTTGACATTTTTTGTGATTAATCAAGAATTTTCACTCATAGCTGGTGTAGCAATCACAAGTTGAATGATATATGTTAGCCACTTAATTAGTACTTATAATGTAAGATGTAATTACCTATTAAACTTTAAACATGATCTGCTAAGTTCAACTTTCTGGAGAGAAATAAAAGAAATGAAATGAAAGTCACACTATTCATTCAAGTAAGCACTATACCAGTTATGTCAAAATTCCAAACCTGCATAGACTTAACTCCTCTCATAAGGCTGTGATGCATTGTTGGGTTTTTTGGAATGTGAAGAGTGTGAATGGGAAATGGGTGGAAAGGTGAAAAGGTTCCTTTTAGTAAGGAAATGTACTTTCTCCCATAATGGTAGAGGAAAAGACTTTTGTTGGGTTTAAATACAGATTCACTTCTCTTAGCTCTTAAAAGGGTTGAGAAGAAGGGAAGCCTCGCGCCGTCGTCGTCGCTCGCTCGTCTCGGCTTCGATTTCGGAGAAATCTGAATGGATTAATCAGATTAATCCAGATTAATTATTCCTCCACGTTCTCCCACGTTTTTCCATTAACCAATAATTCATTACTAACATTTAGTGAATTCAGCCGTTAGTGGCAGTGAATTTAGCCATTAGTGGTGATGAATTCATATGTTAGTGGCAATGAATTCAGCCATTAGTGGTGACTCTTCATACCTTTCCCATGGCTATATAAACTGGTCAGACACTACCTTTGAATACACACTGAAACACAGAATACACAGAACATCTTACTGTATTCCCTCTCTTTTCTGCATACTAAGTAAGTCGTGTGATTTGCTCCGTTTCTTTGAGTTCGCAGTGTTCTACTGTATGAAGTGCCGCTACAGTAGATATATTATCCCATTCCATCCTGGGAGAAATTAACCCGTGAACCTTGGGCAACTGTGAGGAGGTTAGATTTCTTAAGGAGACACAAGCAAATTGTGGACTCGGGATCGTCCCATACCAAACTGATAATATATACTTCTGTTTTCTGTCTTTTCTGATTTATTTGGTTGCAGGAATAACAAGCTTAAGAAATCTCCTTTTATTTATTTTCTGCGCTTAAATAAATATTGTTTAAGGAGACTAGTTAAGGAGACTAAAATCTTCGTGGTTTTTTCTACTCCTAATTACTGTTAAATAATCTGTTTGTGGAGACTAAAAGCCTTCGTGGTTTTTCTACTCCAATTGTTTAAACAGTTTATTGATATTGTTTCTGCTTGTGTCATTTGACAGAGATGACAAACGAAGTGGAACAAACTGTCCCTGTTGCTACCGCAGTTTCTGGTTCTGCTGGGCCTAGCCGTGCTGCTGCAACGGTTATGCCACCTGCTGAAAAGCCGGGGAAGTTTTCTGGTGTGGACTTTAAAAGGTGGCAGCAAAAGATGTTCTTTTATCTGACCACCTTAAGCCTGCAAAGGTTTATTAAGGAGGATGCTCCAGTCCTGACTGATGAAACACCTAAAAACGAACGCTTCCTTGTGATTGAGGCTTGGAAGCATTCTGACTTCTTATGCAAGAATTATATTCTAAGTGGCTTGGAAGATGACTTGTACAACGTTTACAGTAATGTTGAAACGTCTAAGAAACTGTGGATGTACTAGAAAAGAAATATAAGACTGAAGACGCTGGACTGAAGAAATTTGTGGCTGCCAAATTTCTGGAGTATAAAATGGTGGATAACAAATATGTTGTGTCCCAAGTCCAAGAACTTCAAGTCATTATCCATGATCTCCTTACTGAAGGTTTGATCCTAATTAATACTTATGTTAAAAGTATTATTTATATTGTTACTAACAAACTTTTCTTTGAAGGTTTGGTGATTAATGAGGCGTTTCAAGTTGCAGCCATGATTGAAAAGTTACCTCCATTATGGAAGGACTTTAAAAATTACTTGAAACACAAGCGCAAGGAGATGATCGTTGAAGATTTGATTGTATGCTTGAGGATTGAAGAGGACAACAAATCTGCTAAAAAGAAGGCTCGTGGAAATGCTGCAATAGCGGGAGCAAATATTATTGAGCATACTCCAAATCAAAATAAGAGAAAGAAGCCTTCTGGAGGGAAGACCAACCTTAGCAAGAAAAAGTTCAAGGGAAATTGCTACAACTGTGGCAAGAGTGGACATAAGTCCACCGACTGTCGTGCTGCAAAGAAGGACAGGAAAAAGGAAAAAGGTCAAGCAAACATGGTTGAAAAGACTAAATTGGCCCAAGGAGTGCAAGACGTTGATTTATGTGCTATGATTTCTGAATGCAACTTGGTTGGAAATCCTAAGGAATGGTGGATTGATTCAGGAGCTACCCGCCATGTTTGTGCTGTGAAGGAAGCCTTTGCTTCATATGCTCCCGCTGGACCTAATGAGGCGCTCTCTATGGGCAATTCTGCAACGGCCAAAATTGAAGGATATGGGAAGATATTCCTCAAGATGACGTCTGGCAAGGTTGTGACTCTGAACAATGTTCTTCACGTTCCTGAAATAAGGAAGAACTTGGTGTCTACTGCACTTCTTGTTAAAAATGAGTTTAAGTGTGTGTTTGTTTCTGACAAAGTTGTAATAACTAAGAATGAGCTGTATGTAGGAAAATGTTACCTGACTGAGGGCCTTTTCAAACTCAATGTAATGGTCGTTGACACTATGAATAAAATTGCAGCTTCTTCTTACTTACTTGAGTCAAATAATTTACGGCATTCTCGTTTGGGACATGTCAATTATAAAACCTTGCGAAAAATGATCAATTTGAAAGTATTGCCTAAATTTGATTGCGCTAAGTCAGAATGTCAAATATGTGTTGAGTCTAAATATGCTAAACACACTTACAAGTCAATTGAAAGGGATTCTGAACCATTAGACTTAATTCATACAGATATTTGTGACATGAAGTCAATACCATCTCGCGGTGGAAAGAAGTATTTCATAATTTTTATTGACGATAGCACTCGTTACTGCTATGTTTATTTACTTAGTAGTAAAGATGAGGCAATTGACGCATTCAAGCAGTACAAAAATGAAGTTGAAACACAACTTAACAAAAAGATCAAAATGATAAGAAGTGATAGGGGTGGAGAATATGAATCTCCTTTTGAACAAATATGTTTGGAACATGGCATTATTCATCAAACAACTGCCCCTTACACGCCTCAATCCAATGGGATTGCGGAAAGGAAATATCGGACATTAAAGGAGATGATGAATGCCTTGTTAATCAGTTCGGGTCTACCCCAGAACTTCTGGGGGGAAGCTATATTCACGGCTAATCAAATACTCAATCGAGTTCCCCATAGCAAAACACTTTCCATTCCATATGAAAAGTGGAAAGGAAGGAAGCCCAACTTGAATTACTTCAAAGTGTGGGGGTGTTTGGCAAAAGTGCAAGTTCCAAAACCCAAAAGGGTTAAGATTGGACCGAAAACAGTTGATTGTGTTTTCATTGGGTATGCTATAAACAACAAAGCATATCGGTTTCTGGTTCATAAATCAGAAAATCCCGTCATTCATGTAAATACGGTGATGGAATCAGATAGTGCTGAATTCTTTGAAACTATATATCCGTATAAGAAGGAATGTGAGTCAGTTGGTGAAAGATCCAAACGACCTCGGGAAGGAACCAAAGAAAATTCACCAAATGAGGAAGAACCAAGACGGAGCAAGCGTCAAAGAACTTCTACTTCATTTGGAGATGACTTTGTCACTTTTCTTTTGGAAAATGAGCCTCGGACGTTTAAAGAAGCAATGTCTTCTTCAGACTCTCCATTTTGGAAAGAGGCAGTCAATAGCGAAATAGAATCTATTTTGAGCAACCATACTTGGGAGTTGGTTGATCTTCCTCCTGGAAACAAACCATTAGGTTCTAAGTGGATTTTCAAAAGGAAAATGAAAGCTGATGGCACTATTGACAAGTACAAGGCAAGGCTTGTTGTTAAAGGCTATAGACAACAAGAAGGTCTTGACTACTTCGACACATACTCGCCGGTAACCAGAATTACATCCATACGTATGTTAATAGCGTTAGCCACCGTGTATGGTCTGGAAATCCATCAAATGGACGTTAAGACAGCGTTCTTAAACGGGGATTTGGAGGAAGAAATTTACATGGGACAACCTGAAGGGTTCGTTGTTCCAGGTAAAGAAAAGATGGTGTGTAAACTTGTTAAGTCACTTTATGGACTGAAACAAGCACCTAAACAATGGCATGCGAAATTTGATCATACAATGTTGTCAAATGGCTTTAAAATTAACGAGTGTGACAAATGTGTCTACATTAAGAACACTCTTAATTTATAGTCATTGTTTGCTTATATGTGGACGACATGTTGATAATGAGCAATGACATTGCCAATGTAAAGGCTACAAAGTGCATGCTGACTAGCAAATTTGATATGAAAGACTTAGGAGTTGCGGACTTAATTTTGGGTGTTAAGATCCATAGAACTCCTCAAGGTCTGGCGTTGTCTCAATCTCACTACATCAATAGTGTGCTTGAAAAATTTAAATATTTGGATTTTAAAATTTCAAAGACTCCTATTGATGTAAACCTTGCTCTTAAGAAGAACAAAGGTCAAAGCACTTCGCAACGGGATTATGCTCGTGTTTTGGGGAGTTTGATGTACGTCATGAATTGTACTCGACCAGATATAGCTTGCGCTATAAGTAAACTGACTCGATACACGAGTAATCCCAATTAGACCCATTGGATGGCAATGAAACGTGTTTTGAGATATTTAAGATATACCCAAGACTTTGCATTGCATTATAACAAGTATCCTGCAGTCATTGAAGGATGCTGTGATGCCAATTGGATCACCGGCACAACTGATTCTAAGTCCACAAGTGGATATATTTTCGCACTTGGTGGAGGAGCGGTGTCTTGAAAATCGTCCAAGCAATACATGTATTGCCCGCTCTACTATGGAAGCTGAATTCATAGCCTTAGATAAAGCCGGTGAAGAAGCTGAATGGCTTCGGAACTTTTTGGAAGATATTCCATTCTGGCCTAAGCCGTTGACACCAATTTGTATACATTGTGATAGTCAATCGGCTATAGGAAGAGCGAGGAATGTCATGTATAACGGTAAGAATCGTCACATACGACGAAGGCATAAAACCGTTAGGGACCTACTCTCTAGGGGAATTATCACCATTGACTACGTGAAGTCAAGGGATAATGTGGCGGATCCGCTTACAAAAGGCCTAACTAGAGAGGCGGTTGAGTGTTCATCGAAGGGAATGGGACTATGGCCAAGGACAAGTCATCACGACGGTAACTCTACCTAGGAGACTGAGATCCCAAGAACTAGGTTCAAGGAGAATACAAAGTGGTGTATGACGGTCCAACATTGTCAGTTAAATGTTCGGTCCATTCTCATGATTAGACAATGTTCAAGTACCAAGGATAAAATACTAGAGGCATTTTTTAATGATTGTCTAAGTTTGTTATTTTAATTATCAAACAGTGTACATCTATAGGATTACACGTTTAGAAATCACCTATGTAAGTGTGAAGTGGAAGCCGCTTCAAGGAGAATTCGGTATGGCAAGTTCTCTGAGTACTTATGAAACCAGGCGGTGTTCATGGCTGAAACGAACACAACAGTAAGAACCAAAGACGGTTAAGGGTTAGTTGTGTGACTTACGTTGTCTAGGTATACACCAAAGCTCAACGTTTCAAAGATATCAAATCTACCGATTGACCGAGTATATCCGATGTATGTTCACTACGGAAAGTTCAAAGGGAAACCTACTTATCCCGATGCAACTAGTTCTTTCTTGCAAATCACACAAGTCTGTCATGCATATTTCCAATATAGCCATTCCCCATTCATGTGGGGGATTGTTGGATTTTTTGGAATGTGAAGAGTGTGAATGGGAAATGGGTGGAAAGGTGAAAAGGTTCCTTTTAGTAAGGAAATGCACTTTCTCCCATAATGGTAGAGGAAAAAACTTTTGTTGGGTTTAAATACAGATTCACTTCTCTTAGCTCTTAAAAGGGTTGAGAAGAAGGGAAGCCTCGCGCCGTCGTCGTCGCTCGCTCGTCTCGGCTTCGGATTTCGGATTTCGGATTTCGGATTTCGGATTTCGGATTTCGGTCAATTGATATGATTGATTGACTTAATTTTTTGGACCAACAAAACTAAAAATATTAATTAATTAATAATTTATTATTAATATTTAATATTAAATATGTTTGTGTAACAGAAATCTGAATGGATTAATTATTCCTCCACGTTTTCCCATTAACCAATAATTCATTACTAACATTTAGTGAATTCAGCCATTAGTGGCAGTGAATTAAGGTGTTAGTGGCAGTGAATTTAGCCATTAGTGGTGATAAATTCAGATGTTAGTGGCAATGAATTCAGCCATTAGTTGTGACTCTTCATACCTTTCCCATGGCTATATAAACTGGTCAGACACTACCTTTGAACACACACTGAAACACAGAATACACAGAACATCTTACTGCATTCCCTCTCTTTTCTGCATACTAAGTAAATCGTGTGATTTGCTCAGTTTCTTTGAGTTCGCAGTGTTCTACTGTTTGAAGTGCCGCTACAGTAGATATATTATCCCATTCCATCCTGGGAGAAATTAACCCGTGAACCTTGGGCAACTGTGAGGAGGTTAGATTTCTTAAGGAGACACAAGCAAATTGTGGACTCGGGATCGTCCCATACCAAACTGATAATATATACTTCTGTTTTCTGTCTTTTCTGATTTATTTGGTTGCAGGAATAACAAGCATCAACTAACAACTCCTCATGATAGACTTGAAAAGTCTTCTAAAATGCAGATTTTTTTCGAAGATACCAATTCTGAAATTAAACAACTGTAAAAGTACAATCGAAAAAATATAATCCAAATCCACCGCATACAGACATTGATTAACCTTCAAAAAACACCAAACTCAAAATAGGTGAAATATATTACAAATGAAAAAGGAAAACTTTGTATAATCGAACATGGTAAGCTCAATTGATATCCAAATTCTCATCAGTAGCATAAAAGGCAACACCCACATATAAACAACACAATATTTTCAATTAAACTCAACGAAAATAAAAAATTAAGAGAAGCATAAAAGAATATTAACAACTGATATCTCAACTTATAACACCTCCGTTTGAAAAAAGACCTCGTACAAATTTTTTTTTTTTACAAAAAAACCTATGATCACGGAAGAAGGAACAAAGCAGTGAGGTATAACCATGACTTGACAATTGAAGAAGGCTAGAATTTGTATAACCTTTTCTCAACTTAGTAACCGAAAAGGGCACATTTAATAGTATGAATTGAAGGGAGAGTATTTGTAAAGATACATTTATTTTGATTGTTATTACATTTTCGGTAATTAATGTAATAGTTTCCTACTTAGTTTTGGAACCTTTTTTCTCATCAAATGTAGTAATTTTTCTTAGTTCATGTTTTCTTTACATTTTGATGGAATGGTAGCCATAGAGGCATGTCACATCACTTGCCTATAGTTCTCAATTAGATGATACTAGGGAACTGGCCCGCGCTAGCGCGGGCATATGTGCACAATTCTTTATTTGCAATCTATGGCGGTCATAAAAATTGCATCTCGGTCATATAAATTGCATCTCCATTTGAAAATTAAAATTTTTAATTGGAACAGTGATAATTAGTATAAGTTATAGTGTAATGATGGATAAAACTTTATCGATATTTACATTAAACTAATATTTTTATCCATAACATTTTGTGTAATCACGAAAATGCTTATAAACTTTTTTTGACTTGATTTTTGTTACGTTAAAAATTAAAAAGGTAATTGTAATGTTTCTACTTCATTATAATAAAGCCCTTTAACTTTCTGTAAATGTGTTTGTATAAAGATTTATAATTATGTATTTTGAGAACAAATATTTTCTTAAAAAGTAAGTTAAAAAAAAATAGTGAAAGAGGAAGCATTACTAAAGAAAGTGGAAACTCCCACTTTAGCCAACTCTATCTATAAAACAAAGGTATGAATTACTCTTTTGAAATTAACTCCAATTTAGAAGGAATTCTTATAGAATATTTCTTTTTCTTGTACGTAATTTCTTTTTTCAGTTTTCCTTTTCCACTTTGTTGATTTCAAACTTTGGTTCGTTGATGCGGGGCATATGACCTCAAGGCCGTTCACTAGGAGTCAAGCAAAGTTGATTCAAGACACCCATCTTCACTTGACTTAGAGGGACGTGGAAGGAGGCTCCGAGAGTAGCTCGAGGATCATGCTTTTGAGCACCATGGATGGAGGAACACTTGGGCTCCAAGGGGATCCACCCCAAGCTCATTTTGAGCCTCTTGCACAAGTTCCAGAAGGAGGCGGAGCGCCTCAAAGCTGAGGCGGAGCGCCTACCAAAAGCAGAGAGCTGAACAGAAGAAGGCGGAGCGCCTCATCAGCTGGAGGCGGAGCGCCTCATCCTGAGGCGGAGCGCCTCCCCCTGTTTCAGCATGCAGGATATTTTATTACTGTTTGCATGAACTTCCAACTATAGCCCTGCGTGGCCTTATTTGTTTTAACCCACTTTGGGGGTACTTTAGACCTTTTAGTATGACTAAGTGAAGCCTATAAATACTTCACTTAGCCTCCTCAAACATTACCTTACCTTGAATTTTATGAATGATGAAAGGAATCTATCTCTTGTTTGGAGAACCCTTTGTCTTGGTTGCTTGAATTCACTAGTGGAACCTAGTTGAGTCTTGAACCGAAAACCCGATCATTCTACTTGCGAGTCCCGGGTGCGACTCGAGGGTGGTTGCATAGTGTAGGTCCTTCTTGACACCGATACGGGGGTATCGGGACAAGTTCCCCGAGGTTATTTCGTAGGGAGTTCGAGAAGTGTCTCGCTCTCCTATCTTTATTGTTTTGTTATATTGATCCTTATCATTCGTGTAACTTCATTTTTTTAAATTGCACTTATTTTGTCACTGCTGTCCCAAATTCATAGTTTCTTTTTAGTTTTGTCTGGATTTTCCCTAAGCCGTTGTTTAAAGCTGGCCGAGGACACATAGCTAATTAATTACTCCAATATATTAGGCATGTAGGTAGGTAGTTTTTTATATTTCTTTCAATGTGTATACTTCTGTCTTCCTATAATTTTCTTCTAAAACACATGAAACGAAAACTGACAAAACAAAAACTGAAGAAACGAAAATTACAGAAGGAAAACAAAAGAACTTACAATTAGCGTATACACTCACAAATCTTAAAATTTCATAGAGATGTTTATATGCAAAGAAAAATTCATATTTGCATATTACAACTAATATCACTATTTCTTTTTGTGTCAACTCCAAATGCTTATTCATATGTATATATATGTACAACATTGGAACCTAAAATGAAACAGATGGCCAAATTAAAGGCTCTGGTACCAACTGCGTGTCGACGTTAACTCCAAAGACAGTCCCAATAAATTTAACTACTGAATCCTGATGGGATAAGAGGGAACTGTTACACGGTCACATGAAAAAATCAAGTACCTAATTATTGTGTCTATAAGAAATAGAGGAAGACAAAAGGGTTTCAAATCAAGTTAATAGACACATGCTAAAGGAGAAACAGTGAAAAAAAATTAGAAATCATAATAAAAAGAAGGCAGAATACATAAAATACCCATTGAACCTTGGCCGAAATCCCTCTGACACACTTGATTTTTACGAGCAAGCTAATACACACAAATATTTGTAAAAGTGTATCTAATACACATAAGTTTTGTTTTGATCACTTTTATCCAATCAAGTGAATATCACGAATCAATAAGCTTTTGACACGTGTAATTAATATTTTTTAACAATTTTCCACTTAATAGAAAAGAATGAAAAGCTAAGGAAAAAAAGTAACCCGCCTGCCACCACCGCACCACCATCTCCACAACCATAGAACCTCATCTTCCAAGAAAATGCCATGGCTGCCACAGTAAAAACCTACCATCCATTATCTTCATTTCAATTCTAAAACACCAACATCCTTAATTCTCAGCAACATCCTCAAGAGTACATAAATTTTATTAGAGAAAATTTTACCTTATTTTATTATAAGTTTTTTATCCAAGGTGTACATATGAACATTTAATTCTTAATATAATTTACATTGTGTAGTTTAACACAACTTATAGGGTAAATACATAAAATGATGCATTCCTCGAAGAACTCCAATCTCCGGCGGAACACCATTATTTCCGATAAGGTGCACCTTCAAATTCAGATCAGAAGACGAAAAGGGGTGCACATGGGGTCTAGGTGCTGGATGAAGAGTAATGAATGCCTCACAGACGAAAGTGGAAACAGGATGAATTGCAAACCTTTATTTTGGATTTGATTTTCTACTACAGTAAGAGGGACGAAAGGGGATGGGTGGGTGGGTTGGGGACGAAAAAGGGGAGGGGCTAATTTTTCTGTCTCCTTTTTGTTGTTCTTTTTTTAGTCCTTTTTAGGGTATTAAAATTACAGAAGGAACAAAATATAATTTACACTTAAAATAAGCTTTACATTTCAAATTTACCGATTTCACGCGTTCAACTTTTTGTGTAAACACGCGCATGCCAGCTAGACAAAATGGTGTGTATTAGATACACTTTTTGTAAAAGTTTGTGTGTAATAAATCGCCCGTAAAAATTAAGTGTGTCACAGGGATTTGGGTCAAAGATCAGTGGGTAAAATATGTATTCTGCCTAAAAAGAAAGATCCTAAAGTGACAATGTGGTTTACCTAACGTGTTGGTCTTATTTAAAAAAGTTCAACAAAATAGATTGAAGACAGAACTATACCTGCAAATTCTATTCCATTTTGTCTGGTCAGATATCTTCATCCAGAAAAAAAAGTACACTTTCACAAAGAGAAAAGCAAGACTTCGAATTAATAGTAACTCACACTAATGGTGATAATTTCACAAAATGAAGTACGGATACCTGTAATGCTGCTTGTTCAATAATGTTGCACTTTCCACATATAAATATTAGGAAATACTGAAGAGGGTGACCGTTATTTTTTTGAAGCATTAATGCAAATATTTGATTCCTAATTTCCAGATGAAATGGCATTAATCTTTGACGTTACCAAAATATCTGATTTCATCATTACATTTATTTATTGTGGTTATGGCGCTTTATATAACGGAAGCCTATTAATGATTTAACAATTGTGTACTTTATTGTATTTGAATGAGGGGAACATAAATAAATAAAGTAAACCCACGTTATATTTCTTAAGAACACATTTAGAGTGAAATTAGTGTAAAGAAGAAAGGGTGGAAAATGGTTAAAAAGGATGAATCCTTATCCATAGACCTATGTCACATCACTCTTTTATATTTCTTAATTAGTAGATACAAGGGAACTGACCCGCGCGGTATGTGCGCAATTCCCTACTCTATAGTAAATTATACTTTTATATTGTCATAAATTCACTCTTATTTACTATGACTTTCTATCGCTTTGTATTCAATAGTGTGAGTTTTTCAACATGCTATGAGTAAATAATGCTACTATTAATACTACTTGATTATGTACGAATATCATGAAATTAATTAAATATGAGAACTCAAGTTTTAGGAAGATTTCAGCCCGTAACCTTGAATGTACATCTATGTTCCAATTAAAAAATAGCAAAAATACAATGAACAAAGTGCTATAGTCACATCATTCCATGGAAGTCTAATGAAGATAAGAGGACTTCATTGTAAACAAAAAGTTGCGCAATTTCTAAAAGTGTAGACATTTCTGCTCCTAATGCCTATTCTATTCTGCTCCTAGTGTAGACATTTCTGTTTACTTCTCGTGAATAGAAAGATAAAAGTGAATGATTTCAAGTGAGGCAACCATTATATAAAGAGACAGCAGCAAACCTAAAGAAACTATGAAGAGAAACAAAAAAGCCTCAGCAAGATTTCCAGCTTAAGATAAAAGGAGTAAATTAAACTTCAAAGAAAATGCTTTGATTTTATCCCTTCCCCCGCGCTCTTCATAACTCATCCGGTACACGAAGAGAAAGACATAACAGAGCACTTCAATCATTCATATCTCTTCTAATCTTTCTTCCTCCAAAATGATTGGTCAATCTGCCAAGATTCTAGATTGGTCAGTTAATATCTTATCAAATTCTGCAGGTTCGACAATAAGATCTTCGACAATAAAGGTTGCAAAGAGCTAGAAATTCAACATGATGTACCAGCCAAATGTGCAGCATAGTGATGAAATAATTCTAAATCAACCTGGAGAGATCCTTAGTACCACAATTAATCTGGAAAGATAGGTAGATGTGATAGCATTGCACAAAGGTTCCAAGCATGGGGTGGATAACTACAACAGAAAGGAAAAATAAAACTGACTCTTTTAACAGTAAAACTAATTCATCAAGGAAAAGTAACATTATTAATATAATCACTTCAAACCATAGTTAAGTGACAACTACATATCAAATTCATAAGAACTACTCCATAAAATAACTTTACTACATGTAAATTTGAAAAAGGCCAAACAATAACGCCTAGTCTTAAACAACTTTAAAAGTCCTAGAAACAACACTAAAGATTCACTTCTTGCACTTAGCGGTGTCTTCATCGCTGTCTTCAATCTTCATCGTCATCAATGACCATGATTCAGCGCTTCCTATTCTTAAAAGCACCACCAACATGTTGCTCACCCTCAGGATCTTTCAACTTATCTGGTGGATTATCAGGTTCCTGAATGACTTTGTATATATTTTTTTTTAAATCATATTAAATACTTATTAAAATATTCCATTTATCTAAAAGTCGAACCTTACAACGGTAACACACATTACCTTATGTTTGTTAAATCCGCTAGCCACCTATTTTTTGGGTTAACTTCCATTATCCATGACAATCTTCCATTGGACAAACAATGATAGAAGTTTAAATCAAAATAAATGTAAGCGATTAAATTACAAAAGTAAAACAATCCAAAACTCAGTACCTTCTCTTTTGCGGTAATTCTAAATCATCATTTGGCATGAATAGTTTTGATACTATAAAGCTCTCATCCGCCCCTTTTAAACTATATATAGCTGTTCAACTTTAATTTGAAAACGAAACCTTTACCACAAAGGCTTGTTCAGGTACATCATCGCCTCGTAAAGCCAGCCTATTGAACAGCTTGTGAGTTGATGTGCCTGTCAACTTCTCAGCAACAATATTAAGGATGAAAAATACAAAACACAAAATTATTAAAAGGGGAAGTACGTGTAAACTCAGAAGTAGAATAGGTGTAAACTACCTTTTCGTCTATTAAAACCATATCTAAGCTAATTAATTGTCCATTCTTCTTGGTGTTGACAGAGTCCCAAATCCTACAAACTCGAACTTGGATCATCCAATTATCGTGACTACTATTCAAGTCACTAAAAAAAGAATAAGCCATGATTATGGCAGAGTAAAGTGCAAGATAATAAAATACAAAAATGATTATAGGGGAAGCTAAGAGCAAGATACAATATGCCAAGGCAGGCACTTCTATATATAGTGTTTAGAAACACACTTTTGCATATGAACAGCCATGAAGATTAATACAACATCATCAACTTAATTGTACACAATAATTACCACAATGAATGAAAAGAAATAAATGATAGAATGAAGGCAGAGTGTAACTGAAAATATACAACGGCTAGTAAATGTTCACATATCGTTAGATATCATTCAAGGAAGCAGACGTTGTAGGAGATTATCGTTTTCTTTATTTTCTTTTTTGATATTTGGATGAGGTGCAATTGAGGAGGTAATTTCCACAGAACAGGTGTTTAAGGAAAAGGGGAGTGGGCTTTAAATGAGAAGCCTAAAGGGATGGTTCAATTACTTTTATGTTACATTTGTTTGTGGGCCACAATCAGATAGCTGCTACTGAAGGTTTTCAATAGCTGCTGTACTAATTTGAAGAAATTATAGCTGAATTAGAAATCTCTCATTTTTTGACATTTTAGAATGAATGGTGACTATAGAGGCATGCCACATCACCTGTCTATAATTTTCAATTAGAAGATATATAGATAGATATAGATATAGACAGATATAGATTTCTTTTGAAAGTTGTGTAGTTTTTCAAGTAAATGAACTGTATCTAGCATAAATTGTAAGTAAATGAACTACTATCACACTTAACAATAATTTAAGAGACATTAGCTATAAGTAATATAGTAGTTACACAATTTAAAATATCTTAATTATTTTCGTAAATTTATTTAAAAGAAATCAATTATTTTTCCAACTTCATTTTTTAATCTTTTATTCTAGTTCATTTGATTCTTGAGAAGTGTTATTAATTACTAAATGATAATCTTAGAGAATAAATTAATTAGTAATATAAAAGTAATTGACTTAGAAAATTATACAATTACTTAATCTTATGAAAATTAATAGTGTATCAAAGAAATATTTATTTAAATCGTTGCAATTTAATATGCATCTCAAATGTGTAATTTTTGTGTAGATATGGTTCATGAAAGTCGTAGTTGGATGTATAATATAAATAATCCCGGCCGGCGGGGGATGAGAGAAGAATTTGCAGTAGGTTTTGGAGAATTTATTGAAAAGGTGAAAACACTTGATGATTTTATACTGTGGGGCCAGATTAAGTGTCCTTTGCAATTGCATAAAAGGAAAAAATTTGGAAGATGTTGAAATGCATCTTTATAGGAAGGGTTTTATGCCAAATTATTTTGTTTGGATTTATCATGGAAAGTCTAGGGATGTGGGGGGTGATGTTAATTTTCAAAATTCTTATGTCGGTGGGAGTGGTCCGTTTGTGGAGAATGATTATCGAATGAACGATATGGTTAATGATGCTTTTGGGATGTACCCAGAGGAGCCATCCCAACCGGGTACATCGCAACCAAATGTTGAGCACATTCCTAATAATGAGGCAAAGCTCTTCTATAAACGGTTGGAGGAAGCTAGTCGTCCATTGTATGAAGGCTCAGTGCATTCCAAGTTGTCAGTTGCTGTTAGATTGTTAAGTATTAAATCTGATTTTAGTATATGTCAAGCGGCCATGGATTCCATCATTGACCTTATGAATGATCTCAACCCGACTAACATGGCATTAGCAGCTAATTATTACCACACTAAGAAGTTGGTTTCCACGTTAGGTCTTTCTGCTCAAAGAATTCATTGTTGTGTCAACAGTTGCATGTTGTTTTATAAGGATGATGCAGAATTAGATAAATATAAATTCTGTGAGGAGCTTCGTTACAAGCCGATTCTAAACCCTAAAAAGAAGCCGATACCTGTTAAGTCGATGCATTACTTACCCCTTATACCTAGGTTAAAGAGGTTGTATGCGTCGATGAGCTCTGCTCCTCATATGAGATGGCACCATGATGGTACAAAACAGCCAGGCATTCTAAGCCATCCGTCAGATGGTCAGGCATGGAAACATTTTGATCAGGTGTATCCGGCATTTGCTAGTGAACCAAGAAACATAAGGTTGGGTCTATGTTCATATGGGTTCACTCCTTTTGATGTCTCGTCTATTTATTCTTGTTGGCCCGTATTTGTCACGCCGTACAATCTTCCGCCCGAAATGTGCATGACTAGTCCTTATCTATTTTTGAATTGCATTATCCCAGGGCTACATAACCCGAAAGCCTCGATTGATGTATTTTTGCAGCCTTTGATTGATGAGTTAAAGTTATTGTGGTATGAAGGTATGAAAACATATGATATATCAATGAAACAGAACTTTCAACTGCATGCTTCTTTGATGTGGACTATAAATGGCCTTCAGCTTATGGAATGTTGTCTGGGTGGTCCACTGCTGGTAAGCTGTCTTGCCCTTATTGTATGGAAGATACAAAAGCATTCACTTTGAAAAATGGCGGTAAGATTACATGGTTCGAATGTTGCCGTCGAGTCTTGCCAAGTGATCATCCGTTTAGGAATAACAGTAGTGCATTTATGAAGAATCAGGTTGATTTTGAGGACCTCCGCGAAGGTTGTCAGGAGGAGAAATATGGGATAGGGTTAAAGTGTATCCTAAGGTAACTGACCAACGGTCATCTAAAGCACCTGGCAATGGTTTTGATCATAATTGGACTAAACAAAGTATCTTTTGGAAGTTGTCTTATTGGAAGGATAATCTTCTTCGACATAGCCTGGATCCCATGCATATTGAGAAGAATTTTTTCGAGGCTGTCTTTAATACTGTAATGGAAGTCAGGAACAAGACAAAGGATAATGTGAAGGCCAGGTTGGACCTTGAGGAACTTTGTAGGCGACTCGAGTTACACTTATCTCAAGTTGGCAACACGATTTGGCTTCCCAAGGCCAGTTATACATTCGGATTGGATGAGAGAAGAATGATTTGTGATTGGTTCAAGAATTTGAGGATGCCTGATGGATATGCATCAAACTTAGAAAGGTGTGTTGATATGACAGAAGGAAAATTGACTCACATGAAAAGCCAAGATTGTCACATCTTCATGGAAAACTTGCTCCCAATTGCATTCAATGGCTTGCCTGATAAAGTTTGGAAAGCCCTTACAGAGACGAGCCTATTTTTTAAGGAGTTGTGTTCTAAGACATTGAAGGAAGAGAATCTTAAGTCGTTGGAAAGTAACTTTCCTGTTGTCGCGACTAAGTTGACAAAATCTTTCCTCCTGGTTTCTTTAATGTAATGGAGCATCTTCCAATTCACCTCACGGAAGAGGCACTATTGGGAAGCCCGGTGCACTGTAGATAGATGTATCCTTTTGAGAGGTATGGTCTCTTAAGTTATTATTAACTCATTTTTTTTAATTCATCTTAAGTAAATTAATTAATATAATGTATTATGCAGAATTATTGGCAAGTGTAAGCGGGACGTAAAAAATAGGAACCAAATTGAGGGGTCTATATGTGAGGTAGGTATATCTGGCTAGAGAAACTTCTCATTTTTGTTCGTATTATTTCGATCAAAATGTGCCATGTTTGCGAAATAGGCCGGATCGACATGATGTTGGAGACAAAAATGATCCGAATTATCCACCATTTTCTATATTCAATCAACCTGGTAGAGGAAAGTTAATGACCGAAGTATGCAAGTTCAATGACCGGGACAGAAAAGCAGCTACAACTCATGTTTTGTTGAATTTTCCCGATGTCACGCCTTTTTACAAGTATGCTTTTTTTTACATTAAAACCTAACATTCAAGTTTCATTATTAATCTAACTAATGAGATTTTTTTGGCGCATCATCCAGTCACTTTGTTGGAGAATTTGGCACTGCTGCTGTTTATGAAAAAATTTCAGATTGGTTTAGAGAATTTGTAAGTGTTGTATAAACAAATACATAAGTTTTTTGCTATATATATATATATATATATATATATATATATATATATATATATATATATATATATATATATATATATATATATATATATATATATATGTTGGTTTAATGTGTACCACTATCTTGAACTTTATATAGGTACTCAATCCGGGTAATGACATAAACTTTCCATTGTTGCATGATATATCTCACGGGCCTTATTATAAATACAAGAGGATGTCTAAGTACTTTGTTAATGGGTACAATTTCCATACTAGAGAATGGTCCTTGGGAAAAAAAGAAACAACCGCGGTGTATGTGTGAAAGGTGGTACTGCTGACCAGGATGTAGACTTTGATTACTATGGTGTGATTGAGGAGATTTTAGAAATAGAGTTTACAGTAGGTTGGCCTCGTAAAAGATTGGTGCTTTTTCGTTGCAAGCGGTTTGATCCGAGTCCCAAGGGTACGAGCTACCCATGTTCTAAAATAGTTGAACTTAATCACAAAAGGTCATATGAACATTATGATCCTTTCATCATTGCCTAGAATGTGAAGCAAGTGTGGTACGTTCTTTATCCACCGACAATGAACAAAGCCAAAGCCAAATCCAAAGCCAAGGCCAATTGGTGGGCTGTTCTAAAAGGCAAGCCGGTGGGAAGAGTGGAAGTAGATGATGTATTAGATGTTGCATATCAAAATGAGATATCAACCGTTTCCTTGATTGCGGATATTGAATTAGCCGACCAGTTGCAACATAGTGAAGGCATCTATCAACAGTTTGATGAATCGGTGGTTAGACGTGAAAAAAACACGACTAATTTTGGAGAAGGAACATCTAGGGCAAACGAGGAGGATGAATATATGGATGACGTTGAAACAAGTGAGGAAGAATTTGTTGATAGCGAGGAGACGAGCGAGTAAGAAGAAATAGCCGATGAACTTAACGCGAATGATGTTGATTGACATGTTCGTAGTTTGTTGTTTTTACTTTACATAATTATTTGCACTACTTTATAAATGTATTCCACAAAAATTTATAATTTGATTATATTGTGCTTATTTTACAGATATGTCATCTTCGGAGAAGGCTAGGGAGAAAAGAAAGGTTCAAAGTACCTCTCCTGCTTCAGGTCATACTACTCCTCCTGCACATGTACCTCATATGCTTCCTACACATCCTCCGTCTACATATGCTCCAGGTTTTTTCACTCCTCCTCCTGCCTTTCCCCCTGGCATGCCACTTCCTACATCGCCTGGTTATGTCGTTCGTCCGTATGGCATCGGTTCGTCATCTATGCCTTTGCCATCTTCAAGTCCATCACCATCCCCTTCATCATCTACTCCTTCTAGATCTACTGTGCCACCTTCTGATCCGAGCTCGGTGGATGCTTCGGTACCACCTACTGTACTATATTGGGATCCGAGCTCGCCTTATTACATTGGTCCTGCAGGATCATATGATGATGACTGGAGGGTGAGGATTTATCCTGAGGGTAGTCGTGGGTAAGTATTATTTTTTGTTATTTTTTAACTTTTTAATTCTACTGTGAAGTTTAATTTTTTAGTATATTTATTAACACTAGAAATTTTTATCTAGTTTTACTCCCTCGAACATGGCTACTCCCATAGTCACCCATGTATTAAATCTAGATGGACTGAGCCATGGCCATCCTGGGGTAGGGTACCCTTCCCCGTACAGCTGGGCATGTTTGACGATTTTCAGGTAATAACTATATTTTATTTTTTAATAATTTAGTTAAGTGTCACTTTTTTAAAATCTAATATTTTTAATTATTTTAGGCAAAGTGTAAATGGCATCCTGCCTTTGATAATATTGCCCGAAGCAATTTCCTTGGAAAATGCGCAGATAGAGTGAAAGGTAACCTGTATGATTGTCGGGCCAAAGGAAAGAAGCCCGACTGGATATACGATCACGTTTGGGTAAAATATCTACAATATTGGGATAGTGATGAATTTAAGAAGAGGAGCGCCCAATGAAAAGCTGCACGAGCCTCCGAAAAGGGTGGATCGCTGCACACTGGGGGTTCGGTTAGCGCAGCGACTCAACAGATGCTATTTGTAATTTATTAATTAATTTTATGTATTATTTTATGTAACTCACATTAATTTTCTATCTAACTTGTCATCTTTTTAATTTTGTAGGAAAAGAAAGAAGGGCGGCCAGTTCGTGTGCATGAAATCTTTAAGAAGAGGCATATATACAGAAACAAAAAAAAGGAGAAGAAGTGTGGGTCGAAGAACGCGCTAAAGAGCTATATGTAAGTTATTAAATTCAATCTTTTAAAGTTATTAAATCCGTCAATATTTGTAAATCTAATTCTTGTTATTAATTTTTTTTCAAGAAAAGGCTATGGCGGTCTATGAAAAAAGGATGGCGAGTCAGGCATCCGAGTGCGGTAGCAGTACCCCAGCTCAATGATACTAGAGGAGGAAACCGCACTATAGTTGGAGGAAACCGCACTATAGTTGGAGGTGAATGGCGGAGTAAAGAAGGGAAGTGCTTACGGCCTTGGATCGCAGTATGCCTCAGAACGTCTAAATCCAGATTTGTTTGGCACTTCCTAGTTCAATTAATCCCTCGGTGGAAGCCTCTTTGCGCAATGAAATCGAAGAGCTTAAGAGAAAGAGTGAAGAAGAACGTTTTCGCAATGAAGAAAATATGAGAGCCATGCGGGAAATGATGCAGAACATTATGTGTGGTAGTGCGGACAAGGGAAAGAAGGGCAAGACCAAGACCAAGAGCAAAAGCCAGGGGAAAGGCAAGAGCAAACGTCAATACAACTCGTCGTCTGAGTCGGGTTCTGAGTCTAGTTCTGAGGCAACAGAGTAGTAATAATGGATTGTTGATGTGTTAGACTTGTTTTAGACATGTATTAACTTGTTTGGATCGCTATGAATTATTGATGTTATATAAATTGTTAAAGTTTCAGTTTAAAGGCAATAAGCCTTGTTTAGACTATTATTAAGGCTTGTAGAAGTCTAATCTTCTTCTGGGTGCTGTTTTTACTGTTTTTTACAGGTGGTGTAGCTCTAATTGCAGATTTTTTATTGCAGGTTTTACCCAAATTTCCGACCGCATCGATCCGAAATCTGGGTATTTTTTTGCCCTAAAATTGCAATTTCCCACCGCCGCGGTCGCCCAGCTCAAAAAAATTTCCCAGATTTTATAATCTCCCACCGCGTCGGTCGCCTAGTTCATCATATTTTTTTCCAGAAATTAAATTAGGCGACCGCTGGCCGACCGAATTTGGGTCCGAGCTCCGACCGCATCGCTCGCATATCTGTGTGCGACCACGATATAGCCGGCCGCCTTGTTTGGTCGGAGAACGGTCGGCTAAGCGACCGTTGTCCGACCGTATGGACCGTCGGAAAAGCCCTTATTTTTAGTAGTGAGAATTAAAATCGAATGGTTGAAGAAGAGAAATGCTAGGGGGTGTAGGCGACAGGAGGATGCTTATCGAAGTGAAAGTTAAGTACAACATAACAGTTACAATATTATATGGTAATTAATGTTGAGCCACTAAAGTCTTACATGTGCCTGGCATAAATATAAATGCCAATATAGATATGCGATCACACAAGATTAGATAAGATTAAAAATGACAACATTCGATACAAGGTGCAAATAGCAGTACGTAATGAGGATTAAGTTAGAAAATTATGTCGCTTGAGATAGTCTGGTCATGTCATTAATATAAACTTTTCTTTTTTTAGCTATGTTTATTAACTTGTATATATGTTACAATTGAATTAAGTGCAAGATATGGAATGCAGATCGTGGGTCTGTGACTGACTGCTCATAACATGAAGCGAATTTACATTTTGAAGGGGAATCGTGAAGATGATTGGCGACTGTATGGACATAATTTTGATCATTTAGTAATAGCAGCCTAAAATTGGATTAATAGAGCTAGCGTGTTGACATCTTCTTTCCCTTTTCGTTCTTGATAATTACTCCACCGCTTGGCTTGGAAAGTTAATTGACAGGACCTCATGGCTTTTTTTGGGCTGGAAGGCAAACTAATTGGATGTCATCACTTCATTTGCAAAAGAGTACAACGTAAATAAAAAAATATTAGTGATTTTTACCCCACATAACCATTCCCAACCTTTATCCACTTTTTGTAACCATATTTTGTCCTTTCTTTCTTTTCCTAGCATATTTATTAAATATAATTTGATAATATAAATATTTAAAAAATATAGGACAAATATATATTTGTATAGAAGATATATATATATAAAATATCAATCTATTATATTTGATATTTTAATTATCAATTAAATTTTAAATATAACTATTGTGGCTATATTATGTTAGTGCTAAATGACTTGTTAATATAAAATATTGTGGGCTATTTACGTGGAAATCCCAAATGAAATTATGGGAAAATGACTCTGCACATTTAGTAGTGGTCTAATCAGGATTTGGACCCATTTTAATTTGGAATTTTTACATTCTATACCCATAAAATTTAAAGTATTTACAAGTCATACCCATTAAAAATTATACTACCCATAAAACTAAAAGTATTTACTCAACCTACCCATTTATTATTGTATACCTTTGTTATGCCTTATGGTTGTATACTTTTAAGGTATACTGCATAAATTATGGTATACAAGTCTGGAGGGTCATGTATTATTGTATACCTTTGTTATGTTTTATAGGTGTATACCTTTATGGTATACAAGTCTGTATGGGTAGAGTAAGTAAATAATTTAGTGGGTAGGTAAGTAATATTTGAAAATAGTGGGTAGTGACTGTAATTATTTTAGATTTTGTGGGTATTTTTGTAAGTGTCCCTTTTAATTTTCTCTAACTTCATAACAACTATCCGTATTAGAGCCTGTTTGGATGGGCTTATAAACAACTTATTTTAAGTGGGGCGAAGTGCACCAAAGGCCACTTTTGGCCGTGGTCTTTGGTTTGAGGCCACTTTTTTTATTAGTTTTACATGAGAGACCACTTTTTAGAACTTCAATTCTTTTGGGTTGAACTTCACACAAGTTCAACCCACAAGGATTGAAGTTCAACTTCAGCCCACCACAAGGATTGAAGTTTAACTTCAGCCCACAAGGGTTGAAGTTTACGCATCTATACCTAAAAGTTAAAATTGAAGTTGAAACTTCATAATTTAGGCATGAAGTTCAACCCACAAGGTTTGAACTTCAGCCCACAAAGATTGAAGTTCCAAAAAGTGGCCTCTCATGTAAGACCAATAAAAAAAGTAGCTTCAAACTAAATACCAGTGACAAAAGTGGCCTGTGGGTGAAAATTTTACACTTTTGTCACTGGTATTTAGTTTGAAGCCACTTTTTTTATTGGTCTTACATGAGAGGGCATTTTTTGGAACTTCAATCTTTGTGGGCTGAAGTTTAAACCTTGTGGGTTGAACTTCATGCCTAAATTATGAAGTTTCAACTTCAATCCGTAGGGACTGAACTTTAAGGTATAGATGCATAAACTTCAACCCTTGTGGGCTGAAGTTGAACTTTAATCCTTGTGGTGGGCTGAAGTGAAACTTCAATCCTTGTGAGTTGAACTTGTGTGAAGTTCAACCCAAAAGAATTGAAGTTCCAAAAAGTGGCCTCTCATATAAAATCAATAAAAATAGGGGCCTCAAACCAAAGACCACTGCCAAAAGTGGCCTTTGCCAGTGGCCTTTGGTGGCAGTGGTCTTTGGTGCACTTCCCTAACTTCTCAAAAAAGGCTTTTAAGCCACTTATGGCTTATAAGTCCAAAATTTTTTAACTTACCAAACATATATTAATGGGCTTATAAGCTTATAAGCCACTTTTAAGCTCACCCAAACGGACTCTTAGTTTCTTTTCTTAGCCACTTATTCACATTCTACGTTGCTTAGATGTTTTTAGCAACTTATTCGTATTATCCTGCTTAGTTGTCAATTTTTTTTTTCTTTGTAGGTTAACCTGTTTAAATTCTTTTAGCAGGACAATCTTATTAACCTATGCAATGTATAATGTGAATAAGTGGCTAAGAAAAGGTACTAAGATGGATAATTGTTTATGAAGCTAGAGAAAACTAAAGGGGGATTTACAAAAATACCCATTAAATTCTATTTATTTACATCACCATATGCCCTGCCACTATGGCTCCCCCTTTTCTTTCATACGCTCGTCCTTCAGAAATACAAGGGAAAGACATTATTTTTTACCCTCAACTTATTTACGTTGTATACCAATTCCACTTAAAACACCTTCTCTCTCCCCCTGTTACCATCATTTTTGCTCTGATTTGTTCCCACAACGTAATTCTTCAGCTCTTTCTTTCAATTTCACGCGATTTGTTTATTATTTTTTAAATCTACTGCTGAAATTGCCCAGAATTCTTCATTATTTCAAATCAAATCATGTATTTTTTTTTTTGAAATTAAACGTGCTAATTCACTAAATCAATTCATCTTTTTTCGAATTTTAGGTCACAGTGGATCTTTGTGTGGTGCTCTATTTCTGCCTTTTGTAGTGGTGTGTGTGTGTGTGTGTGTGTGTTTGTATCTGTTCCTTGTTTGATGGTGTTATACGTATTCTAAGTAGAGACTCAACGTGGATCATTGCCCCCTTTTGTCACTGGTGGTGTGTGTGTGTCTCTTTATTCTCTACAAGTGGTGCATATAACAATGTATTCAAGAATTCAAAATGAGAGCAACGTTGGGAGAGGATTAGGAAAAATTTAGGGTCTAGATAAAGATAGTTTATCCATGTGCTTTTTAACTGTATACTCTTTTAGTATACTGTATACAGCAATGGTACACTACCTTAATTGTGTAACAATAAGTATTTATGTTTTCAATTTTTTGATATGTTCCATTTTGATAAGTTATACCATAATGGTATACTGCTAAATGCAGTATACTGTATTGGGGTATACAGTGCATATGTGCAATATTTTGGTATACTCCAACCTAATTCAGCAGCGTATACCATAGTGGTATACTGCTGAATTCAGTATACCCTAGTAGTATACAGTGCTTATTTGACCACTGCTTTTGTATGCATCAACCTAATTTAACAGTATACCATAGTGGTATACTGCTGAATGTAGTATACTATGGCAGTATACAGTGCATATGTGCCGCTGCCTTTTGTAGTCCATTTTCTTCTGTATACCTATCTGGTATACAGTATACCCCTAGGTATACTTCTTGTAGTATACCCTCAAATCCATAAAGAAGTATACTTATTTGGTATACTAAAAAGGTATACAGTATACTGCAAACAGTATACAGTTCAAATGGGGCAGGTGGGCAGCGAGTGTAAATAAAACAGGTTGGATGGGCATTTTTGTAAATAAAATAGGGCCCATGGTATCCAATGAAAAGTAACTTTTTTGGGCAAAAACACGTAAATAATTTATTTTTGTGGGCATAGAGTGTAAATTCCCAAAAACTAAAAGGAAAAATTGCATAAATAGCCGCTCTCCTTAGGATGCATAAATTATGCACATAATATGCAATATTATGCATAAAATATGCATCAAATATACCTAAAAAAATGTTACTTTTTGTTAAATTGATCTAATATTTTTCATGCAACATAATTTTTTCAAACTAAAATGTGTTTAAATTCTGATTAGACCTCTAGTAAATGTGCTGTATCATTTTCCCTAATAAAAGTAACCCTTTCATATAACATTCTATCTTCTCAATATACAGTTAAATATAATTTAAATTTTTTTTAGTTGTATGGTAAGTACTAGTTATAAGATGAAATTCATTTAATTCTAGTTTTAGTTTTCCTTTTTTTAATTTTATGTCTTCTTGAACCATTAGTTAGCTACAACGTAAATAAGCTTCATTGATAATATACTAAAGAAATATATGTACGCTTGAAAATATCAAAATGTATAAATTAATTAGCATATTATTAACTCTAGATACATGTTAATGTGAATAAGCAATGTACGCCTCATGCATTTATTAGGGAAAATGACAGTTTGCTCATTTTAGTAGAGGTCCAATCAGAATTTAAACCCATTTTAATTTTCTCTCGCTTCATAAACAATTATCCATCTTAGTATCTTTTCGTAGCCACTTATTCCAATTTACATTTTTCCAATTAAATGTGACAGTTTAGTGTGAGATTAATTTAGTCTAAGCTAGCGTTTTTCCCAAATATATTTTGAAAAACACTTTTTGGGTGAAGTTTGATGTGAAAATGAAAAAGTGTTTGAACATACTTTTTGAAAACAAGTTTTACTTTTGGTTTGAAGTTGATATAAAATGCAATAGTTACTTTTTGGCCCAAATTGAGCCTTAAAGCTTTTTTTGGATTTTTGAAGTTTTTGGATCTCAAATTTGGTCAAGTGGTATAAACAAACCAAAAAAACTCCAAAAAGTTACCCTAAAAAATATAAACAAACGGGAGCTAAGTTGGCAGATCTGCTCATCGTATATGTCTTGCATATAAATTTTTATTATTTAACTATACTTATTGATGTTGGGCATATTTCCTATATTTTTAACAATGGTATTTAACACTTTTAGATGGTTTTCATAGCAATACATGCCCAACAATGCTAATTTGTGAGATGATTTTAACTTGGTGTGTTTGAATGACTTAGATATGAATTGGTGGAATTTGGAGCAAGATGGCTATATTTTTTGGAGAAGTCCGAAGTCAAAAATTGAAGTAGAAAAATGAAGAATGCTAGTGTAAAAAATCAGCAGACTAGGAGCTTTATAAGCTCATTGTATGAACCTTACAACATGCGTACATTGTATGAGAAGCTGTGTGACCTGAGAATTGAGCATACAAGGATTCTTACATTGTATGGGCTGCTGTACGACTGGGAACTTTCCCACCCGAGTTTGGACTAGCCTAGGGCGTTAGTTACTCTTATTATTCCATATTTAAACCCTTGTAAACATATCATTAGACCTTCTTTACGTGCTTTTGGAGGCAAGAAACATAGTAGAGGGTAGAGCCATCAAGATTCATCAATTGAGTTGTAATTTTTCTTTCCACTTCATTGTTTCATGAATTTTAGATTATTTTGTGAGAAAGCTACCATGTCTGGGAGTAGCTAAACTCTATTATTCTAGGGTTATGGGTTAATCATGAAAGTTGTACTCTAAAGTTGATTGAAATCCAATAAATTTATCAAATTCAGTTGTTTATTTAATTCTGCTCTGAATTACTTGATTTACTGGCCAGTTGTTAAGTACTATCAATGAACCTAAGGTTGAACTCGAAAGTGGGAACCGTAGGTTGCAATAAAATTAAATAGAACGTGTTCCTGAACCTGGACATTGGGGAATGGTTTCACGGTTAGGATAGAAATATACCTAACATGCATGCTTAGTCAGTATACAGGAGAAGCACATGCATTCTTGTTTAATTCCATAGATATATAGGCGTTAAGTTAGCTTGAATAGGCGAGCAACATATTGAAAGAGCCCTGAATCAACCCTGTGATTAGCAACCCAGATACATAAAGTTAATTCAATTAGCGGAGGAACGCAACTGGATTGGTGAATATCCCATGATCCTGGAATATTTTCTCTCACTGATATCTAAAACTCTTGAAATTGTCACTACAACAAATGTGATCTTTAACCACGAAAAATTCGTCTCTAATTATTCACTTTAAGTGACAAAAATTACATTTCGAACCTAAATGCATGAGCTACATAATTTTAGTGACGAAACACTAATTTTGTGGTAAAAGTTGTCCAATAAAGTTCTAAAAAAAAAAATTAGATTGGCGCCAATTATAAGTAGTATTCGCCACAAAATTAATATAATAGGTGACAAATTATTTCGTCACTGATACTGTAAACAATTTGTGACAAAACATTATTTGTCTTAAAATTAGTTAACTTTTGGAGACAAACAAGTTTGTCACTGAAAATATGTTATTTAATAGCAGCAAAAGTTATTTGTATCTGAATAGTTATTTTGTCACTAATAATATGAACAGTTAGAGACAATCATATATTGTCTCTATTTAACCTATGTACTCATTAGCGACGATAAAAAACTTTCGTCATTAGTTATTCACTTTCGGTGACAAAAGTTACATCTTGTATCTAAATGCACGTGTCACATAGGTTTAGTGACGAATCACTATTTATGTAGCAGAAAAAAGTTCAACAAAGTTTCTTGGTAAAAAAATATATTGACGCTAATTATTGAGTAGTATTAGTCACAAAAAAGTGCTCAGTGACAAATCATTTTAAGACTAATGTTGTTGACAATTTGTGACAAAATAGTTTCCATCCTCAAATTAGTTAGTTTTTTGATACAAAAATTTTCGATCACTGACATATATGTTGTTTAATAGCTTAAAAAAAATATTTTGTAGTTAAATGGTGTAAACTCTCTAAAAAATTTGTATTAATTTTATAACCTTAATTTTTATCGCGTATAGTATGAACAATTGATAACAATCATTTTATTGTATCCTTTTAACCTACGTACGACGACAATAAAATGTTTCGCCATAAAGACTCACTTTCCTAAGACATATTATTTTTGTCACAAATATTGTATACCATTTATATAAAATTCTTATTAGTATTTGAAGGATTATACACAATCCATGAACACACAGTTCGCCCAGGGTCTAACCGTATTTGTTTCACTAGTCTACAATACAATCACATGTTTGAAACACGAACTGTAAAGATTAATTCACAGTCTAAGTCGTACCTGAATTACAGATGTTGTTCCAAACTCGTAGAAGACCACTCTTCCTAGGAATCTTCCATTGAAGTTCTTCACTTAAGGAAGAAGAGAGTTTTACTGTTTGTATTTGGAATAGCAAAGGAATGAGCTTTCTTTCTGTTTTTCAGAAGTGGTAAAAGTTGTGTTGAATTCTTCTAAAAGAAACCTTTTAATACTTCTTTTAGGGATACAACTTTTCCTAAAAGTTGTGTCTCTTTGCCTTTTTCCATTTATTAAATAATTAATATATATATATAACATATTATATATACTATTTATTTGGACATGGATTCGGGTTGACCCACATGGGTGCCCGAACCCTATTTCCAACATCTCCCACTCACACATGGTGGGTCAACTCTCATTCCCAATCTGTAACATTCATACATAACGACTAGACCGTGTGACCAGTGCATACTTCGAGAGCTTAGTTGCTATATATCTGTTAGGAATATATAGCATCTCGATTAACGGAACCTTGGAGTAGATTGTAGCATGCAGTACCCTAGATCATTTATCACATTCATCTCTCTCATAATCTCTTTGTATTAATTTGAGTTCATCATTATGTTCTTGTCACAAAGACAAACATAAAGGATGCATCAATGAACACAATTAATGTGATAATACTCTATGATCTTCCTCATCTCAAGAATCTCTTAATCTCAATTTGATTTGCTTTTCTAGAAGTGTCCCGCCAGACCGAATCATCCATGATCTATAGGCAACACCCTAAGATAGCAAACACCAAATTGAATCTCGAAAAACTGATCAAAGTCATGAGGGTACAACAGAAAGAAAATTACTTATAATTTTCAGGGCTTCACACGATAAACAAGTAGAGATTAAACTAGTATCGCCCATAGGTCACTTTATGCATACGTGGTATGAATCACGTATCACAGTATTGACTCCTTTCCCATGGAGCGTATGTCTTTCACAAATAAAATACTGTGCAGATGATAGTTCAGACAACATATGTCTAACTTTGAGTTCTCACATCTACTCATACATTTATCCTTCAGAACTCACATCCGGCATTAAGACAGACTCACATTTAATCAAATATGATTAACCAAAAAAAACATGCGACATTCTTATTATAAACTTCAACTTCAAGCTCTCTATCCTTATCACCTCGGATAACAATAAGTTTATAATTGTCTCATCCCTATTAGTCACCTAGAAAATAGAGGCGGTTGCCTGTGTGAATAGGCTAACCATTTTGTCTGTCTGACATACTTCTAATTTATGTACTAAACATAAAATCATTCTATGTATATGAACCAACCATAAATAATTTAGGCTTCAACTATATTAACTCTAATAATGCAGTTTTATGTGAACATATTTGGAAAATTTTAAATATAAATACATCAACATCTACGCAAACCCAATGACGTCACATATCATTCATAAGCACCAAATGCTATGGGTTTCAATTATCAGATTTACTATCATATAATGCATAGAGATGTATTTTATGTTCACTTTTCTATGTACAACTATGTCTCTAAGGAAATTATACTTATATCAATATGGTTTGTCTTCTAATAATACTTGGGACTTTTGTGTAAGCTATTGAGGCTTGACTATCACACTTGATTGTCACTAATTCAATAGCACGCTATCCAACACACCCAAATTATCATAAAGACATTTAAGCCAAACAGCTCTGCACAGTTGCTGAAGCGCTACAAGTTCAGCTTAAAAAAAAAAACTGATGATTGTTTCTTGCTACAAAAACAATATATACATCGCTATTGTTTAGCAAAGAAGACATAATTAGATTTAGATTTCCTCTCATCTAAATCTTCTTTTCAATCATCATACGTATAGCCTTTGAATTGTAGGTCCTTTCCTTTACTTTACAAGGATAATCACAAGTGCTTTTAAGATACCTCAGTATCCTTTAACTGCTTTTCAGTATTCCTTTTCATATCATATTCTTGTGGATTCATGAGGACACATCCTCCCACTAGAAACTTCACCTCTAGAAATAGGAGTATTAATAGGTTTGCACTATTGCATATTAAATCGTTCAAGAAAAACTTAATATAAGATTTTTCTAAAAAAGGACAACAATCTTTTCGAACGATCTCTTGAAATCTGAACTTCAAGGATTCACCCAGATTTTTTCTGTCAAGTCTTTCACGTATTTTAAGAACCCCTTTGTTCTCAACGACGCTATGACCCATTAGTAGATCAACCAATTCCAACTCTTGGTTTGGTTTCACTAACTCCATTTCATGTTCCATTGTTCTAGATACTTATCCTTAGCAGGGTATTGAAGAGCCTCATTTATCTCTCGTTTCTCTTATTCATCATGTGGAGTAACTATATATGCTTCCCCTTCGATCTCAAATCGACAATAGGGAATATGTAGACGACTCATTCGTCGAGGTTGAGATTGACAAAATTGATTTATCAATTGATAGTTACTCCCACTGGGACCAGCAATCTTAAATAAATACTTTTAGTCATCTTGGTGCTACACGGAACAAATACATTATCACCAAAGTGACTCTTACTCGAATTCATTCGATTGTCATTAGCGGAAGCAAATTGATCCACAGTTTTATGATGAGACAAGCCATAACCTATCTCACCCTACTTAGGAAAAAAACATTCGCTAGGAATGTAACATCGTGATTCAATTTCAGTTACTTTGCCATTATTGTCCTGTTCACTTATGAACATATAAATCTTGGACCGAAAATAGTATCACAAATTGATACACGTCCTTCCCCTTGGAAGGAGTTTTTCAAGTGAAAACAAATAAATTATGTACAAAAACAGCACAAACCCAAGAGTAAAAACAATTGGGTTTTCATTTATCCATAACTTATATGGAATATAAGTACCCGACTTAAAATAATTTCATAATTTAGATCACAGATGTCATAATGTACTAGCTACAATGGAATGTACTGTCACTTTCAGGAGACGTCATAGAAATATCTAGAGTCTCAAGAGCCTCTTGTTCTTTTTATGACGTACTGAATTTTATTGTCACAGTTAACACTTTTGTTAAGCTCGGGACAATATTCTCATAGCAGTTCACATATTGATATAACTAAGTATAAACTTATCGAGACAACTATGTACTTTCTTAGAGCCTAAAATTCATATACATACTAATCCTTAAAATAATTTAATTATATTAATATTTATTTCATATTAGATCTGGAATCGAAAGTTCACTATGTTCTCAATCATCATCCAAATTCTAATACTCGATAAATCTAATATAATCAACTATTAAAGGAACACAACACTCATCTTAAATTACTTAAATTCAAGACCAACTAAATAAGCATAAATTCTACAACATGTTCTTTCTATGACACATAGAAGAACTTAAAACCCACGATGAAGCTATGACCACTTTGAATGCATTATAGCAATACACTGTACTGTCAAACTATTCAGATCATATATCTTGTGAATTTCCGCCATCTACTTTCTTTTGATGGGTAGAGAGCAACATATTTACTCTTCTTGTGAAGAGTTAGCTACATACACAACTCATAAATGAATTGACAAAGCAATTTCATCCAAAAAAAAAAAAAGAAGTGTATTTTGGCAGAACCTTTTCAAATTGACCATGCTGGTTCCATTTATGAAAGCTCCAAAGCCAAAAGAAGAAGTACTCTCTTGCTTCCAAGTAACGTGGCAAACAGATGGGAAGGAAAAAAAACTTAATCTTTTCTCATCCCTTTTGGAGCTTGAGTTAGACAATTACCTGTTCATCCAAAACATAATTTTGACAGAACCATTGCCATCTGGACAAAGATTCTCACGTCTAACTTTAGTGTAGGGCTCTCGTCCATGTTCTAATTTTGTTTAAGAAAACAAATTTAAAACCAAGTTACAAATGACACCAAAAGTGATAATACTCGAATTATTTTCACCAACTCTTTTCTGTAATACTTTTCATGAATGTATTACAGTTACCCGACAACTATCATGAAGAGACACTTTATCCAATTGTTTTGCGCCTTTAAAAAAAAGAACTCCTCTTTTTTTTTCTCGACACCATAGGCCAAAAACCCATCGTTGATAAGTCACAAAAAAACGTTTCATTGGAGTACGAAACTTCTCATCTCCAATGTCATACTATGAAATTCACTCTTTGGATCAAGAACTTAGTGGGATTTATAATAAACTTTACACCAAGATGTATGATGATAACAAGAGTTTAGTCATGAATTCATGAATCCTATCTTCTTTGCATCAAGAAAGCACAATCACATCGCAGCCACATAGCTTAGCCATGAATAAAATAGACAACTAGACAAGTGTCGCAATTTGCTATTACATCATTGGTGCAGTGCCCTTTTGGCAAAGGGAGACTGACTCACCTTTAAACAAGTAACTACGTTTCTGTGGTTCATCTAATTTATATGTACTGAGATATTTAACCTTCTTCTAGACTATGTCTGATTACATATTGAAAGTTATTTACGAACCACAGAAAGTAACATGGAGACGCCACAATTTTCCATGAGCACAAAAGATTTTCAGCGCCACTGTTTAAAGACTTAATGATAACACATGTAGTCACTGGCGTTACTCTTAACACCCTTCACTAGGCAGATTCAGAACTTGACCTTTTCAAAGTGCCACATAAAAGATAATTACAGCAACTATGATCACGGAACTCTTTTCACGACGGTAATATTCAAGTAAAAGATTCAGACTAGGAAATAAATAACCTGGCTTTGATACCAATGAAGGATTATACACAATCCATGAACACACAGTTCGCCCAGGGTCTAACCGTATTTGTTTCACTAGTCTACAATACAATCACATGTTTGAAACACGAACTGTAAAGATTAATTCACAGTCTAAGTCGTACCTGAATTACAGATGTTGTTCCAAACTCGTAGAAGACCACTCTTCCTAGGAATCTTCCATTGAAGTTCTTCACTTAAGGAAGAAGAGAGTTTTACTGTTTGTATTTGGAATAGCAAAGGAATGAGCTTTCTTTCTGTTTTTCAGAAGTGGTAAAAGTTGTGTTGAATTCTTCTAAAAGAAACCTTTTAATACTTCTTTTAGGGATACAACTTTTCCTAAAAGTTGTGTCTCTTTGCCTTTTTCCATTTATTAAATAATTAATATATATATAACATATTATATATACTATTTATTTGGACATGGATTCGGGTTGACCCACATGGGTGCCCGAACCCTATTTCCAACAGTATTATATTAGGTAATTCGTAGATACGCAAGTATGTTGACATAAAAACTATCTGTTGTTAAAATAAAGCAATTAGAATTGGTAGTTTAATGGTGTAAAATTTGGCGATAAAAGTTTATCTTTATTTTCAAGTTAATTTTGACACTTATTTAGTATAATTAACAATTAGTTATAAAATAATTATTGTGTATATCACAAGTATCATTTCAAGCATCTTTCTTAGGAAGTAGCATGACGATATTGTTGATGATTATAAGAATATAGTCCAATGAGATCTAGGTACACTCATTCTTAGAGTTTGGTCCTCCTCCTTTACTACTCGTGAGCATGTGTGATTAAGCTCGATGACTGTTGAACAGACACTTTTTTATTTTTCTCAAGGCCGGAGGTTGTTTGTTTTTGCATTTTAAAATCTTTACTATGGTCAAACTTCGAGCTGATCACTTGATGGTGTTTAAGCTCTCCGGTGAAAGATTTCTTTGTGGGTTGAGAAGCTTTAGCAGCTTCAGCTTCATTATTATCGACATTGGTGGTTTCTTCAGCCACGGCTCCATCGCCGCCGATTAAGACCTCTTCCTGGTTAGTGGTATCGTGATGGTCGGAGGTGGTTTTTTTGTCACCTTCCTCCCGTGAAATACCTCTTAATGGCACTGGCATATCAGCCAAGTCACTACTCGTTATCGTGGGGTTATCATCCATTGTTCTTACTTTTGGATATTCTGAAGAATTTTTTATAGAAGACATGATAGCAGTTAATTTTTTATGGACCATAAATGACTTTCCAGCTTATGGTAAGTACTTAAATTTCTTACTGTCCATTATGTCAAAATAATAGTTAAGTAGTATATTTTTTATATATAATTTAGATATATAAGCTACTACTGAACATAATTGTTTTTTGGTGAATAAGATAACTTATCTGGATGGAGCACTAAGGGTTATATGGCATGTCCTGTTTGCAATAAGGATACATCTTCACAGAAGTTAAGAAGTAAAATCAGTTACATAGGTCACCGTCGATATCTTGAGCCCAATCATACATGGAGAAGAAGCAAGAATTTTGATGGGAAAATAGAAAAAAGAACGAAATCAAAAGAGCTTTCAGGAAATGACATCTTACAACAGTTGAATGTTCTTAGTTCTTATAGACCCGGAAAGCACCCAAATACTAAGAAATTAAACGTCTTCTTGAAGAGCTGAACTGGGTGAGGAAAAGTATGTTGTTCAAGTTACCATAATGGAAAAGCTTGAAATTGAGACATAATTTAGATGTCACGCATATTGAAAAGAATATTTATGAGAGTATTTTGGGGACATTGTTAAATGATGGGAAAACTAAAGACACGTATAAAGCAAGGCAAGATCTTCAGGATGAACATCAGAAAAGAACTATGGTTGCAACATAATGGTTCTACTTGTGATATGCCCCTTGCTTGCTATCAGATTAAACCAAAAGAAATAAAAGAGTTTTGTGCTTTTCTAATCTGTTAAATTTCCTGATGGTTATGCTTCAAATATATCAAGATGTGGAAGTGAGGATGATGGTAAGATAAGTGGACTGAAGAGTCATGATTATCATGTTTTGTTACAAAGAGTGCTGCCCATTGTTGTTCGTAAATTTGTAAATAAAGATGTATCTTCTGCATTGATTGAGTTAGGTAATTTCTTTCAACGATTATGTTGCAAGACTTTAAGGAGAGACGACTTAGAACAACTTGAAAGGGACATATACATTATATTGTGTAAAATTGAGTTGCTCTTTCCTCCTGTTTTTTCGATGTTATGGTACATTTGGCTGTGCATTTACCACGAGAGGCTATGTATGGGGGCCAGTACAATATCGTTGGATATACAAAATTGAGAGATTTTTGTGCAAGCTTAAGTGTTATGTGCGAAACAAGGCACGAGCAGAAGGTTCTATTGCTGAAGGTTATCTTATTGATGAATGTCTGACATTTTGCTCCATGTACCTTACTGGCATCGAGAATAGATTTAATCGTAAAGATCAAAATGATGATGGATCAAACAACAAAAATGAACTTGTTCTGGATATATTTTCAAAGAATGTTAGACCATTTGCAGAACAAGATTATGATGAAATACCAAGGACTGATTTTGCTTTGGCTCGGTGATATGTGTTGAATAATTAGAAGAAGTAGAACCTTTTCTTCGGTAAGTAACTTATTACTTATATATATTGGTATTTTGCTTTATAAACTTTTTTTATTTCTAATTTTTTTTTTCATGTAGAGAACATAAAGAAGTATTGGCGAACCAAGTTGTTGTGACTATAGAAGTTAAACATAAAGAACAATTTCATTTATGGTTCAAAAGGAAAGTAAGTATTTTTTAAAACAATAAAATCATCTTGCTGATTTTAAATTTTAATTGTTCTTTTATTTTTAACTGATCAAACGCAATAATTTTTTATTTTAGATTATGCAATTATATAAGAAAGGAAAGTCGATGTCTATCAAACAATTATACCCTTTGGCAATGGGACCTGATATGCGCGTAAGGACATATGCAAGTTGTATTGTAAATGGTGTTAGGTACCATATTCAAAGTCGTGATGACTCACGTAAAAGTCAAAATTGCGGCATAGTTGTTGAAGGGTATCATGAAAATGAGTTGATTGATTTTTATGGCGTTATAGTTGGCATTGTTGAGTTGGAGTTTGTTGATAACAACAAAGTTGTTAATTTAGATGCAAGTGGTTTGATCTTCGTAAGAAAATGGGGATGCAGAAAGATAAATACTTTACGAGTATTAATGTTAGTAGATTTTGGTATGAACATAATTCTTTTGTATTAGCTACTCAAGCGAGACAAGTATTTTACATTGATGATCCAAAGTTGGGAAAAAATTGGCGAATTGTGCTAAAATTCCAAGATAGACACCTATATGATGTGCCAGAGATGCAAAATTCAGAGGTAGAAATTGATGTGTTGCCTGCAAATGATGAAGTGTATCAAGATGTGTCACTTGAAAGTAATACAATTATCAATGATAAAGAGGATTTGTCGAGTGAATTACATAGAGATGATGTTGAGTCTACTACTGTAGATGCAAGTGTAATTGAAATGGATACTCCAGCAGAATATGAAGTTGGTTCCAACCAAGAAGATTCAGACCAAGAAGATAATACTATGGTAGAGTATATCGGTGATCATGAAGGGAATGAAAGGAATAACGGTATTACTAGTAGTAATGATGAAGACGATGATAGTACAGATGATGGTGACGAAACTAATTAATGATTTAACCTCATACTAGTAAGGTTAGTATCCCATTAATAATGTTCTGAGTTTCGTTTTTCTTCTTCTTCTTCTTCTTCTTCTTCTTCTTCTTCTTCTTCTTCTTCTTCTTCCTCATGTTTGTTTGCATATCATATCATCTGAAACATCGTGCAGTTGGCGTTATAGTCGCTTTTTGCTGGTTAGATTAATGAGTTAGTTCAGATTTGTAATATTAGCTTTCCCTATGTAATCTCTTATTTGATGAAAGCATGTGTAGTGTACTCTACTCCAGGCAACTCAATAAAATAGAAACATATCACAAGTTATAGAACATGGACAAAGCGTTGATTGACCAGCTTGTTCATTATTCTCAGAACCAGTAACCTTGAATGACTGATGAAAAGTTTTAGAAGTTCGCGCACCGCCAAATGTCGACGTAATAAGGTGTTTTCTGTAACCAGAGAAGAATATTTGGTCTTATACTCGAATTAATAATATTTGGTCCAGTGCACCTGCTAACAACCAATTACAGCTTTGATCATTTTCATTTATAGTAAACATGGCAGCAAGTGATAGTGCTACCTCTTCATGTGTTGTTGTATGGTGTCATAGCACTCTGTAATGAGTTTTTCACCCGTTTAAAAAGTTGATGCTCGCTCATCTCACCAAGAGAAGTGGTAAACCCATCATGTTTTTCTTGCCAAGAATAAGTTCAATTATTGTGTCGATGTCAACCACTTTAAGCTTCATCCCTTTAAGAGCCTTTGTGACAGCATGTTGCTTGAGTTGGGCAACACAAACAGTGACGTAGTTCCAACCATCCTTGAGAGTCTGGAGCATTGGAATTAGCGTGTCTCCAAGGAGAGTATATTTTAGAGGAGCTTCCAATATGCACTCTAGGCAGATGTATGAAGCAACATTCTACCAATCATCACTTCATCAAAATACTGTCCACTTTTTAGAAGCTTAGCCGATTGTTTGATGCTGCCCACATTGTTAGTTGTTACCTTTTTGCAAGCACCAACAATATTTCTCAACTTGAGCAAAATTGTACCATGATCAAAAGGCAATTCGATAAAGGGCACATGGTATGAAATCTCTAATAATTTTGTAATTTATCTAAGTAGAGCTTCTTCCTATAGCATTACCATTTATCGAGCAGACCATAAAGTTCATAGGGAAATTTATTAAACTGTAGGTATATAGGAGCACTAGAAGCACCACCACGAGACAGATGAAAAATCAACGACTCTCTCATATCCCAGAACAGAACTCAAATGCCCATTAACGCACAACTTTTTCTGATAGCATCATGAACATCACGAAAGCAGTCAAAGGTGGCAATGAAAAACTCAACTATTAACTCACCTGTTGGAAACCTCATCTCGCAAAAATGATCAGGAGGATTAGCTACAACTTTAAATACTTTTACAGCTACAGTACTTTTCCTGCATTGTGTTTTGTATTTCTGCACTGTATTTCTTTATTTTCTGCACAACATTTCTGCATATTTGGACGGTATTTATGCAATTTTGCAATTCTGCACTGTGTTTCTGCATTTCTGTATTTCTACACTGCGTTTCAGCATTCTGCACTATGTTACTGCATTGCTGCACTGCGTTTCTGCATTTCTGCACTGTGTTACTGCGTTTCTGCATTTCTGCACTGCGTTTCTGCATTTTATGCACAATATTTTTGTATTTCTGCATTGTATTTTAGCATTTCTGCACAGCGTTTCTGCATTTTCTGCTCAACGTTTCTGCATTTTCAGCACAGCGTTTTTGCATTTTCAACACAACATTTCTGCATATTTGCACTGTATTTCTGCATTTCTACACTGCATCGCGTTTCAGCATTTCTACACTATGTTACTGCGTTTCTGCATTTCTGCACTGGGTTTCTGCATTTCTGCACTGCGTTTCTTTATTTTCTGCACAACATTTTTGTATTTCTGCATTGTATTTTAGCATTTTTGCACTGCGTTTCTGCATTTTCTGCACAATATTTTTGTATTTCTGCACTGCGTTTCTGCATTTTCTGCACAACATTTTTGTATTTCTGCATTGTATTTTAGCATTCTGCACTGCGTTTCTGCATTTCTGCACAGCGTTTCTGCATTTTCTGCACAACATTTCTGCATTTTCAGCACAGCGTTTCTGCATTTTCAGCACAACATTTCTGCATATGTGTACTGTATTTTTGCATTTCTTCATCGCGTTTCAGCATTTCTGCATTGTGTTTCTGCGTTTCTGCACTGTGTTTGTGCATTTCTGCCTTCTGCGCTGTGTTTCTGCATTTTTTGCACAGCGTTTTTGCATTTTTGCACTGTATTTTTAGCATTCTGCACTGCGTTTCTGCATATCTGCACAGTATTTCTGCATTTTCTGCACAACATTTCTGCATATTTGCACTGTATTTTCTGCATTTCTGCACTGTAATTCTGCATTGCGTTTCTAAATTATCGGCACTATATTTCTATATCTTTCCTGTATGTTGAGACATATGTACTACCTTCTTTTTTATAGCTCACGATCCTTTAGATGATTAGTGTTGCTTGGCTTTTGAAGGTACTTCAATACTCCTCCGTGTGATGTAGTTTTTGGAATAGCTAAGGGTGCCTCCTGCTCATCCAGAATGTTGAATTAACATGTGTTTTGATTAAAAGATACAAATATTTTGTGTATTTTTATTATCTTGGATATTATGTCTTCTTTGATTTTTTTTTAACAAATTTGATCACTCAGACGTTATAGAGTGTGACTATTAATATATTTAGTATCTTCACTTAGTTTGGACATAAGAAAAGTTTCAATACTCTGTGTAAATTTGAAATAAATTTGTTGATATCTCTTCCTTAACCTTCACTTTAGACATTTTTTCATATATGTTTTTGTTTATCAATCTCCTCTAAGACAAGTGAGTTCCCAATATTCGTTCCTATAAATGAAATGGAATGTAAAATTACTATCAAGTGTTTTTTTCTAAGTAATTTACATTGTTTACGAGCTACTTGGTGCAATAATTATAAATGATCAGATAAATGTATCAAACTATTTAATATGATTATGACTTAGTTAAAGGTATATGAAAAATGCATCGCCAGATTAGTTTATTGGTACTGGAGCAAAATTTAATCATCTCATGTGTTCCGTAGTTTATAAGCCATAACTAAACCAATACGTTACTTATAAACGCAAAAGATTTTATGTGCTCGCGCATATAAGCAGATGATTCAATCATAATAATTGTTTTCGCTATTAGTAAAAAAATTTAAGATCCCAAATGAACAAGTATAAAATATTTGTAGTTAAATTGTAGGTTAGTTAGGGAAAATAAAATAAGCATCTCGAAATATTTGCACTGTTAGAGACAATAACTAAGGTACCAAATAAATCTAAAATTTTGTGGCTAACTGTTGGTTAAATAGAGACAATAACATAATTGTTCCTAAATATTTGCACTATTAGTGACGAAAAACTAAGATCATGAATAAGTATAATTTTTTGTGACGAAATTGTGGATAAATGGAAACAATAAAATAAATATCTCTAATCATTTGCATTATTGTTGACAAAAATTAAGGTCACAAATAAACATAAAATTTCGTAGCAAAAATATAGATTAATTATAGGCAATAAAATAATCGTATCTAATTCTTTTCACTATTAGTGATGAAAATTAGTGTCACAAATTAACTATAAATTTTTGTGGCTAGATTTTAGATTAAATAGTGACAAAAAATAAATGTCTCTATTACTTTATACTATCAGTGGAAAAATTTAATGTCACAAATAAGCATAAATTTTTGTGGCTAAATTTTAAATAGAGACAATGAAATAAATGTCCTTAATTCTTTGCGCTATTTGTGACAAAAACTAATGTCACAAAATAGTGTGGACTTTTTGTGGCTAAATTTTAGGTTTAATAGAGACAATACAATAAATGTCCCTAATTATTTGCACTATTACTGACAAAAAATTAAGGTCACAAATAATATATTTTTTTGTGGCTAAATGTTTGCACCTTTTAACTACAAAATTTATTAGTGCCTATTGGAACAATATATTTTAGGGAAGAAATTTTTCTCATGTCAAAAAGTTAGCTAATTAAAAGACAAAAAGTGATTTGTCACAAATTGGATACATCAGTGACGAAATAAAGTGTCACCAGTTTATTTAATTTTGTGGCTAATATTAGTCAAAAATGGCGCCAACTCTCTTTTTTGGTGGGAAACTTTAGAGGACTAAACTTTTGCTACGATATTTATATTTCGTCACTAAAAATATATGGCTTATAGATTTAGACACAAAATATAAATTTTGTCACTAAAAATGAACAATTAGTGACGAATTTTTTAGCGTCACTATATTTTTCGTAGCTAAATACAATATTTGTTGTTGTGACATATGGGAGATTTGTAGAGAAGTTGGTTACTTTTGATCAAAGATTTGAGGAACAATGTAAGTGGTGAGCCAATTGATAGATTTATTGGAAAGATGATGCTCAAGTGCTTCGAAGAGTCATCATTATTACTTTTACATTGGGAAGGTAAAATAAAGGGTTACAACTGTCCAGAAAACGCTGCGTGTAGCGGATGAGACATTGAAGGGATGGCTAACTTTTCGAGTTCCTTGGCGGAGGGTTTGCCACGTCGCTCTGATTTTGTTCCACCCCTCGAACAATCTTGATTATTACCCCAGGGGTGGGGGGACTATCTGTATTGGGTGAAAAATCAATGATACCTTGACGATAGGGCTCGAAGCATGGTGAGATTAAATCCTTTGATAATGAGCTCACAAGAGCTCGCTCAGCTCTTGACGCTAATTGCCTCGGGAAAAAAAATGAATCTTGGCCTCAAGTTGTCCCTCGAGGCGATTAAAAGATAAATATCACGAGGCGTACATCCCACCCCTCGGTGAAGATTCGCTCTTCGATAAACGAGCTCATATTTGTTGTAACTGACGTACGTTGCTCGTGCATTTAAGGAGGAGATCGTGGTTATACCACGATAAAATATGGAGTAATGGGCCATTAAGGGGCCATTTGTTTTATTAAGATTAAGAGGCCTAAATCTGAATGCACATCTTAATATTAAGATGTTGTGTTTAAATCTGAACACTAAATTATTAAGACTGTTTGTTTTATCATTTGAATATATGTAATAATCAAAATGTTAACAATATACAATTCAAAAAAAATATTTATTATCAAAAGTATATTAGAAATAATTCATTTAAACAAAAGAATACTTTTATTTACTGACCAAAATTCAAGCCTATAACATATACAAAATCGTCATCTCAAACTCAATTTAAGCATGATTCTTTATTTTCCACATCAAAATTTTAGTGTTATCCAGATATCAAAAGACACCGACTAATCCTTGTTACTTAAGTGATTTGGCCAAATTGGATAAACCATTTACCCAAGCTCTTTCACCAATAATTTTGTTTCCCCCTTAACTGCAAATTTTCATTATTAGCACCGGTAGATCTTCCTCTCAAATTGTACTTTAAAAGAGTAGAAACCCAATTCCTAAACTCAAAATTACCATTCAAAAATAGAAGAAAGACTGGAGACTCCCACTTTATAGTACCCATAAAGATTTAAAAACTTACAAGTTCAGAAGGATTGACTCTGGTAGTGGTAGATAGTTGGAGAAAGAACGTGGCTTGCGGAAAAGAAGGCTTGTATATTTTACACTGAATGAGATTAAGACTTGACCACTTATCTGATTTGAACAGAGGCAATTAGACTTATTAAGAGGTTTAAAAAAATAAAAACCAAATGCACTTAATGGGCTTAAATCTGAATCATTCATATTCAGAGCTTCATTAAGTGCAAACAAATGAAGCTTAAGTGCAGTAATTGCTACATTTGCTCCTGTAGACTATTCTCATTCTTACAGGCTATAAATAACCGTGAAAATATTATGTAAAGAATCACAAATATATGAAATATACTTATCTTCTTGTCTTCAATCTTTTATCTGCATTTCGTTATAAAATTTCTTGTCTTTTTATGGCTTTGATACAAATAATTGCTAGTTAACCCAAAATAAATCCAATTTTTTGTTCTAATCAAATTTTAGGCCAACATAATTTTATAAGTAAGCTAGTTCAATTATCCAAAATTTTACTTTTTTAAATAGTAGGAAGGAAAAATAAATATTAAATGAGAATAGTGGATACAGTTTTCCTGCTCTCGATTTACACATCAGGGGATATTTAGGTAATAGACTTAATTTTGCAGTACCCGGGAACATTTCCCTCTCCTTTTTTCGCCTCTTATTCAAAGGGCACATCTTCCCCCTCTAAGACATACCAGATTTATTAGTAGGGTTCAGTTACCTAGCTTCCTTTGTTTTGACTGCAATCAAAACAAAGGTTCGTACTTCATAATTTTCTTTAAATGTTTCATTCTTTTATATCTTCTTCATGTGCTAGTTGTGGATTTATGTATTGTACAAGTATTGAATTGAACTGTGCTTCCGCTCCGTATGTATTCTTTAACTTCTGAAATTCGATTATAAATCTTACACTTTTAATGTTATGGGGATATGAGTGTGGGCATTTAAAAAGGAGGGTCTCCAGTGGGCAAATATTGTATTGGGAGATCTTTTATCTTTTATGGTTGATTGGGGTTGTCTCTATTTTGGGTAATTTGGATGAATTGTGTGCTTAGTGATGTTCGGCATTTTATGCCTACTTTTCCTTAATATTTCCGCACATTTGAGCTTGTTTTGCACTCGTTTGGTAGCTTGTGAATGTGGTTTTACACTGATGTTGTGTTGTGCGTGTGTAGGTTGTTACGCGATGCATTTGGAGCGTTTCGGAGCTTGATTGAGCATGAATTGGTTGAACGATGGTTGAAGATTGGATTGAGCACACAAAGGCACGACACGAGCCGAGTTTTGGAGCGAAGAAAAAGCAGTTTGGCTTGGTGCCATAGGCCACGCGCCGCGTTGCCCAACGCGCGCAGAGGCTGGCGCGGTTCTCCACGCGGCGCATGGCCAAAGCGTGGAGAATGTGGCGTCCTCTGATTTTTGGCACGCTTTCCGAGGTGCGGGGCGCCCGTTATAGCGCCCCTTGTGCGCGTTTTTACGTCCTATTCCTTCTAGCATCGGGTCTAACTTATTACTAAGGGTTTGGAAACATTATAAATAGCTCTTTACTTAGTTTTTGTAAGGAGTTCTTGACTTTGGAGCAATATTGAGAGCTACACACTTCATTGAACAAGGGTTATTCCCAATCTTTCATCTATTACATCAATTATTTCATTACTACATCAAATCTTTGCCTTGTGATTATGAATATGTGTGGTTAATTTCCTAACGTTCTGGGGTTAGAGTTTTACATGAAAGTTGCTTGTTGAAGATTGATTCCCATTGATTGAATCCCATAACGGGTTACTTATTCTTTCTTGATTTCACTTGTATAATTGTTAGAGCTCGATAATTATACATCATCTATGGTTTTTGGGTTGAACTCGAAAGAGAGAATCTAATTACGTAATAAGAAAGAATAGAACTAGTTTGTGAACCCGGGCATCGGGGAATCAATTCGCGGGTAGGATAGACATATACTTGCTTGCCTAGTTTAACTCATTACATGAATCTTAATGCGTGCATGTGATTTAACCCATAGACATATAGGGATTGAAGTAGCTTGCATAGACTGTGAAGAACTGAAAGGTTTTCACAGTTACATTTACTCTGTTAGTTAGTAACTCGGGATTTAAAGAAGTGGAATCAATTGGATACATCAGCTGGATTGTTCGTAACTCTGACCCTGGACCGCTCTCTTGATATTTTTAACAACCAAAGTTGCCCCATTGCTTGACTACACTTCTAGCACTTTACTTACTGCGTTTTAGTTATAAAAACTCTTACAACCATTGGAAAAAGACCCCTGGATAGTTTGTTCAGGAATTGTTTATTAAGCACTAGTCTGCATAGTCCTCGTAGGAACGATACTCGACTTTGTCACTTTATTACTTGGCGACCGCGTATACTTGCGTGTGCGTTTGGGAGCAACAAGTTTTTGGCGCCGTTGCCGGGGATTAATTACAGACTATTTTCTTTTGAACAATTACTTAATTGCTATTCAGGTTTAATTTTTTTGTTGAGTTTCTTGTGCTGTTTCAGGCAATAGGTTTTGAATGCAAAGGAACAAAAAGGACGAATCACTCGCACCTTTTGATCCCGAACCTGAAAGAACCTTGAGAAAAGCAAAAAGGGAAGCGAGAGATCGAGAAGCATTAGCAATCGTACTTGTCTCTCTACCTGTTGAAATGGCTGAAGAACAAGCAGTAGCAGTGCGAGATGTGGCTCTTCCTAGTCTGAAAGGAGTAGAGTCAAGTATTGTGAAGCCTGCTATTACTGGAAATTTTGAGATCAAGCCCGACATGATTCAGTTGCTGCATGTGACGGGGCAATATGGTGGATTCCTGCATGAAGATCCGCAGCAACACCTGCAGAACTTTCTGGAGATCAGTGATACTTATACACCGGCAGGTGTGCCTACTGATTACGTGCGAATGACTTTGTTCCCATTTTCGTTGATTGGGACAGCAAAGAAGTGGTTAAAGGCTGAAAAGCCTGGGTCTATCACTACTTGGGAGGATTTGGCTAAGAAATTCTTGGCCAAGTTTTATCCGTCTGCCAAGACGGCCAGGTTGAGGAGCGCAATTTTGTCCTTCAGGCAGTTTGAAGGCGAATCATTATATGCAGCCTGGGACAGATTTAAAGCTTTATTGAGGGATTGTCCACACCACAACCAATCTAATGAGGTTATTGCACACACTTTTGTTGAGGGGTTGAACCAACATACTAAGATTGTGGTTGATGCTGCTGCTGGAGGCCAAGTGCTGGCCTTAAATTTTGAACAGATTTATGACTTACTTGATAAGTTTTCACAGAGCAATCCTGATTGGCAGGGTGATGGCAGAGCTAATATGCATATGGAGGGGGCTAGCAGAGCTAATACGCAGAAAGCTGCTGGGATACTTCAACTAGCTGGAATTACAGAGCTGCGAGCGAAGATGGATGCTATTTCTAATCAAATCAGCAAGCTGACTCTCCAAGCGAAGCCACAACCAGCTCCAGTGCAGCAAGTTCAAACCTTTTGTGAAGTATGTGGTGAGGATCATAGCACTGAGGTTTGTCCCTCTAACCCAGAGTCAGTATATTATGTGGGTAATCAGAACAGATCACAGGGCCAAAATCGCAATCAGTATGGTAATAATTATAACACGGGTTGGCGTAATCACCCAAATTTTTCCTGGAGGGATACCCGTGAGCAGTTTCAGGGTAATGAGAGAGCCCAATTTACTCAAAGCAATGCACCACAGCAGGGGTCGCAGTCACAGGCTCAACCACAGCAGTCTAATTCAGTTGAGGATATGCTTAAGAAAATTCTTGCAGGGCAGCAAAAGCTCATGGATGATTCAACATCTCAGGCACAAACAATTAAAGATTTGAGCAATGCGCAGAAAGATCTTGAAAGACAATTGGGGCAGCTTGCGGGAGCACAAAATAATAGACCTCGAGGTGCTTTACCGAGTGATACAGAGAAGAATCCTAGAGAATTTGTGCAAGCAGTGACTTTGAGGAATGGAAGAGCACTGGAAGAAGTTCCCCCAAAGCCAAAGAAGCCTGTTGGTGAGTTAGAGCCAAATGTTGATAGGGAAGTGGAAAAAGAAGCAGAGACAGTAATAGCAAAGCAACCCGAGTCTGCTATTGTGAGACCACCACCACCTTTCCGCAGAGACTTCAGAAGCAGAAAGTTGATGCAGCATGCAAGAAATTTTTGGAAATATTGAGTCAAATTCAGGTAAATATTCCTTTGGTGGAGCTTTTGCGGGATATTCCCAAATATGCTAAATACATCAAGGATATTGCTGCTAACAAGAGAAGATTGACTGAGTTTGAGACAGTTGCACTTACTGAGGAGTGCAGTTCCAGAGTTAGAAGCAAGCTTCCGCAGAAATTGAAGGACCCGGGCAGTTTTACCATCCCTTTGAAAATTGGGGAACATGAGGTTGGTCGTGCTTTATGTGATTTGGGTGCTAGTGTGAATTTGATGCCTTCTTCAGTTTTTAGGAAGCTAGGCCTGGGTAAGCCACGACCCACTACTGTGACCCTGCAGCTTGCTGATAGATCTTTGACATGCCCCGAGGGGATTATTGAGGATGTGCTTGTACAAGTGGGTCAGTTCATATTACCCGTTGATTTTATTATTCTTGATTATGAAGCTGATCCTGAGGTTCCTCTCATCTTGGGAAGAGGATTTTTGGCTACTGCGGATGCTGTTATTCGAGTCAGAGCTGGAAAGATGATTATGAAGGTAAATGGGGAAGAAGCTGTGTTTAATGTGTTTAGAGCTACCCAGCTTCCTTCTCACTATGAAGAGTTGTCCATGGTAAAAGTGATAGATGATGAATTGACTGCTGATGAGAGGTCATTCTTGGCTTCTAATGTTGATTCTTTAGAAAGGGCACTCTTATATGATGATGATGATATCCTGAAGGATGAAGATACTGAAGAATATTTGGAGGTTCTTAATATGCAGAGTAGATTCATCCCAGGGTGGAAGAAATTTGAGGAGCTTGATAGACCGTTAACCTTAACTCCTGTTAAACCGTCTATCGAGAGAGCTCCTAATCTTGAGCTCAAACCTTTACCCACACATTTACGATATGCTTATTTGGGGGAAGGTAATACTTTGCCCGTGATCCTTTCTTCTTTGTTGACTGATGTGCAGGTTGAGAAGGTGTTGCGGGTGTTGCGAGAGCGCAAGAGAGCTATTGGCTGGACTATTGCTGATATTAGAGAGATTAGTCCTTCTTTCTGCATGCATAAAATTCTCTTGGAGGAAGATCATAAGCCATCCATAGAGCAGCAGAGGAGGCTAAATCCAATCATGAAGGAGGTGGTGAAGAAAGAAGTTATCAAGTGGCTGGATGCTGGTATTATTTTTCCTATCTCTGACAGCAAGTGGGTGAGTCCAGTGCAATGTGTTCCTAAGAAAGGGGGCATGACAGTGGTGAAGAATGAGAACGATGAGTTGATTCCTACAAGAACTGTTACAGGGTGGCGAATTTGCATTGATTATAGGAAGCTCAACAAGGCCACCAGGAAAGATCACTTCCCACTCCCTTTTATTGATCAGATGTTGGATAGACTTGCAGGCCATGAGTATTACTGTTTCTTGGATGGGTATTCGGGCTACAATCAAATTGTGATAGCCTCTGAAGACCAAGAGTAGACCACTTTTACTTGTCCATATGTCACCTATGCATTTAGGAGGATGCCATTTGGGTTGTGTAATGCCCCTGGGACTTTTCAGCGGTGCATGATGGCTATTTTCACTGATATGGTGGAAAATTTTGTGGAGGTATTTATGGATGATTTCTCAGTGGTTGGTGACTCTTTTGATGAATGTTTGAAAAATCTTGATGTTGTGCTGAGCCGTTGTGAAGAAACAAATCTGGTGCTGAATTGGCAAAAATGTCACTTTATGGTTCAAGAAGGCATAGTACTTGGGCACAAGGTGTCAAAGCAAGGAATTGAGGTTGATAAAGCAAAGATTGAGGCTATTGAGAAATTACCACCACCTATCTCTGTTAAGGGGGTGCGTAGTTTCTTGGGACATGCAGTGTTCTATAGACGTTTCATAAAGGACTTCTCCAAAATTTCCACTCCCTTGTGCAAATTGTTGGAGAAGGATGTGAAATATGTGTTTGATGATGCTTGTATCAAGGCGTTTGAAGAGTTGAAGAAAAGGTTGGTGACCGCACCAATCATCATTGCTCCTGACTGGTCTTTGCAAGTGACAATGCTATTGGGTCTGTTCTAGGCCAAAGAATTGGAAGAATCTTTCACTCCATCTATTATGCAAGCAAGACGCTTGATGCAGCCCAATCTAATTATACCACCATTGAGAAGGAGTTGCTAGCCGTGGTTTATGCCTTTGATAAATTCAGATCTTATTTGGTTGGCACTCGAGTTGTTGTCTACACTGATCACGCCGTAATCCGGTATTTGTTTGAAAAGAAGGACTTCAAGCCTAGACTAATTAGATGGGTTCTCCTATTGCAAGAGTTTGATGTTGAAATTCGAGATCGCAAGGGGACTGAGAATCAAGTTGCTGATCATTTGTCAAGGTTGGAGAATAGAGATCATGTAGATGAAGGGCCCGAGATTAAAGAGGTGTTTCCTGATGAGCAACTTTTTGCTCTTGATGCAGCTGAGGTGCCATGGTTTGCTGACATGGTGAATTTACTTGTGAGTAATGTGTACCCCCCTGGGGCAACTGCTGAGCAAAAACGTAAACTCCTTCATGAGAGCAGATTTTATGTGTGGGATGAGCCCTATTTGTACAAGATAGGAGTTGATCAACTAGCTAGGAGATGTATTCCAAGGGAAGAAGTAGAGCTGATTCTACAGAGCTGCCATTCATCTCCTTATGGTGGCCACCTTGCTGGAGATCGAACAGCTGCAAAGGTACTTCAATCTGGTTTGTTTTGGCCTACTTTATTTAAAGATGCTCATGCACTAGTGAAGCAATGTGATCGTTGCCAAAGAACGGGTACCATTACTAGGCGTCACGAGATGCCTTTGAACAATATCTTGGAGATTGAGCTGTTTGATTGTTGGGGTATTGATTTCATGGGTCCATGCCTACCTTCTATGGGCAATAAATACATCCTTGTAGCAGTTGATTATGTGTCGAAATGGGTGGAGGCTATTGCACTTCCAACGAATGATGCGAGTGTGGTGGTGAAGTTCGTGAAGAAGAATATTTTCACTCGTTTTGGGACACCACGGGCTATAATCAGTGATGAAGGTACGCATTTTTGTAACCGGCTGTTCAATAAGTTATTGGCTAAGTATGGGGTTCGCCACAAAGTGGCTACTGCTTATCATCCCCAAACTAGTGGCCAAGTGGAAGTGTCTAACAGAGAGATCAAGCAAATCCTTGAGAAGACTGTGAATGCCTCGAGGAAGGATTGGGCTATGAAGTTAGATGATGCTCTCTGGGCCTATCGAACTTCATTCAAAACACCTATTGGGACCTCTCCATATAGGCTTGTTTATGGTAAGGCCTGTCACTTGCCGGTTGAATTAGAGCATAAGGCGTATTGGGCTATTCAAAAGCTCAACCTCGATATGGCCTTAGCGGGTGAGAAGAGGATGCTCCAATTGCATGAACTTGAAGAGTTCCGTTTCCATGCGTATGAAAATGCGAAACTATACAAGGAACGGACAAAGAAATGGCATGATAAGCACATTGAGCATCGCTCTTTTGAGCCCGGGCAGCGTGTATTGTTGTTCAACTCGAGGTTGAAATTGTTTCCGGGCAAGTTGAAGTCGAGATGGTCGGGGCCTTTTGAAGTTGTTTGTGTTACCGCACAGGGTGCGGTTGCATTGAGAGCCCCGGGTTCTGAGAACACATTTTTGGTTAATGGTCAACGGGTGAAACATTATTGGGGAGGTGCGGTGAATCATCGCACTTCAATTACGTTGAGGGACCCTTGATTTATACCCGTCGTGCCACGACGTTAAATAAGGCGCTTCTCGGGAGGCAACCCGAGTTTGTACTTGTAATAGTTTAGTTTTTTGTTTTTATAGTGTCACGTAGTTGTTGTTTTTGTGTGTCGTTTTTGTAGGAATTGGGTGAGCTAAACAAGGTGAAATTGATGCATTGAGGGGTATGGGACGTCTCGAGACATGTCCCACGCTTGGGTTTGTACTTGGAATCGAAAATCGGTGCGAAAAAACGTGCTTGGGCGCGTTCGGGAGTGCCCTGCGCCTCCCAAAGCGCAAGAAAAAAAGCTGAAGCAAAAAGCTTGGCGCGGTTGGGAGCGCCTCGCGCCTCCCACTGCGCCGGGTTGATCAGAATGTCAAATTTGTTGCCCGCGATGGGCTTGCGCCGCGGGCCCTAACGCGGAAGGCAAAAATTTTTGGTTCTAAATTCGGGTCAACGGGTTGACCCGCGAATTCTTTAATCCCCAACCCCTATATCCCGATTTCTAACACTTTTTCTTCATTATTTTCACTCCAAACACTCTCTAAACACACACTAATTCACTTGCAACACTTGGAATCATTCCAACTCATTGTGCAATCAACTCTAACACATTCAAGTAAGTACATTCCTACTCTTCCTTTTCAATAACATGTAAGTTGCATTCATTATTGCTCATGGGGGATTTCTTAGCTAGTTACAAGCTTGTGCATAAAAATTCAATCTTGTTGTGCTTAACTTGTCAATGATGCTTGGTATATAACTTGTGACTTGTAAAAAGAGATCTCCCAACAATTTGGGAGGGTTGGCACATTACAAAATCCATTGAAATTGCTAGTTTAAAGTTGTGCACACTAGGTGTTTGTGAAAAAGCCCCAATGATGAAAATTCAATGACATTGTGAATTCTTGAGTAGCAATGCATTCCTTAGGCTTATTATGAACATTAGGTGTTGCATACACACAAGAATTGATCATGATGCACCCACACTAGCTTGATTTTAAAAATTCAAAACGTGGCATATTTTGCCCAAGGCTAGTTTTGTTCAAGTGTGGGGTTGCTCGTGCCATTGAATTGAGTGATTGACACATAGAGTGTGTGATAAGTGTGGGGTGGTACCCTTGAGCTTGAATTGTATTTTTGGTGCTTAGCTATACATCTCACATTGATCTTTGTGTTTGTGTAGGTACCATGGTGACTACTTCTTTGACAACCAAAAGCTCTTCCTCCGCCTCGGGCTCGAGGCAAGCACTTCAAGCCGGGCCTTCTACCACCAAGCAAAAGGGTAAGGCACCGGCCAAACCCAAGGCTAAACCAAAGGCTAAAGGCAAGGCCAAGATTCCAAAGGACACGGTGCCGATACCACGTCCCGGAGGCAAGACCCGGTATGGCCTCCCTTTTGTAAAGAAGGGGGATTGCCAAACATGGTACAAGAATGTGCGGCTTGCGGGGTACATACCCGAGCAAGCCATTGATAAACGGCCGGTGATGCAAAAGTTTAGAAGTGTGGCCGAGAAGATCATTGCCCTAAAGTGGGACTCAATGTTTGAGAGTCCGGGGCACGCCAACTTGGACATGGTCCAAGAATTGTATGCTAACTGAGAGCCCGAGGAAGCTTGGAAAGATGATGACGTGGTGACGGTTCGGGGAGTGAAGGTGAAGTTGGATCCGACGGCATTGAATGCCTTTTTGGGGGTCGATGACCTCGATTATGAGGATTTGAGAGAGTACATCAAGAAACCGGATTACACGGCCTTGCGGGATACCTTGTGTGGCGAGGGCTCCACGCATAAGTGGGGGCGAGGAGCGACTGGGAGACACAAGTTTATGCATTTCTCACAGTTTCTCAAGCCGGCTCGTGTATGGATGAGGTTCATAAATGCACGGATACTACCATGTTCCCATTACTCTGAGGTCACTAAGACTCGGGCGTGCATGGTGTACTTTTTCATGATCGGGAGGCCGGTGAACATTGGATACTACATGTTGCGCGTGATGAAAGAGCAGCGAAAAGAAAAATCATGTAGTAGGTTGTACTTTGGGAACCTCTTGACCCGTTACTTTGAGAAGGCGGGCGTCCCCGTAGATGAGATTGGGGATCACATTGTCCCTGATATAGGGAAGCCTTTTGACATTGCTTCGGTCAAGGGGGTGATCACCACGGCACCGGTGAAGCTGACGGCTGACGAGTGGCGGGAGGCAGGAGCCAACTTGTCCGCGCGTCAGTACTTGATGATTGAGGAAATGGCCCGTCGGTCGGGCGTGGATTTTGGAGCTATTGACCGCGCTGTCCCTCTACTGGAGACGTCAAAGTGTTTGATTGGCAGGACTCCAACAGTAGTGGTGCCTCCGGAGGAGGATGAGAACACGGATTCAGATGTTGTTGCTAATGATCCGGACAGTGAGTATGAGACTGATGCTGAGGGCGGTGGCCCTGATGAGGAGGAGGCCTAGGTCCACACTCCTGCGCACCATCCAGATTTCAGGGCAGTTTTCTTGTACTCTTACTTTTGCACTTACTTCTTTGTCGCACTGGGACATTGCTTAGTTTAAGTGTGGGGTGGGGTACTGCCCTTTATCTATTTTTGAGGTTAGGATGCATGTACCTTAGGACTTTTTCTTTTGTCACTTGACTTTGTTTTGATTTATTTCTTGCTTTAATATATGAAAAAAAAAATTAGAAAACCAATGAAAAATTCCAAAAAGATTTTCCTTTTAGTTTTATTAGTGGTACATGTCATCCGCCCCGTGGTTTTTCTTATGGCCACGGTTCTTTTCCACGGGGAGGCCTTTGAACCAGGTAGTTTTTATTTTTAGGATTAGGATAGTTAGTTGTAGATGACCCTAGATGTAGGAAAAAGGTAGAATGCTAGGTGCCTTTGATTTGTTTGATACCGAAAGATTTGGACTTGATTGCATGTGCTATTTGTGGTGTCCTTGAGATTTAATGTTGATGCATGCCTAGGAAAAATTGGAACGACCCCCTTGAGATGCTTGAGTCCGCTTGCTTGACTTGATTGTAAACCTTTGTGCATGAGTGCTTAAATTTCCACAAGTTGCATTCTAGAAGCTTAGTTGAGAGTTGTTGATGGAACCTCTTTGTGTGAATCATGTGCAATGTGAGTTGTGAGGCATGTTCTTGTTTACTCCATGTTTGCATATTAATGTCTAGAACTTGCCCCGTGTGTGTTCAAAGCGAAATCCTAGGTTTGCTCTAGTCGGGAAATGATACAAGGCCTTCTTTTTGTTAGCCTACCCTTACATATATACCTTGAAAAAAAATTGTTGTTGTGATTTCTTTGATCCTTTCTATTGGTACCCACACCCCGAGCCTACCCATTTGTTCTTAGTTGACTCTTTTGGCCCTTTACCCCTTAAGCACTTTATTGATATTTTGTTGTTGATTGGAGTTGTGGTTGGATGTTGGGAGGTTCTTGAGTGGAGCTAATTAAGGGGAATACTTGTGAAAATTGTGAAGTAGTGAAAAAAATTGGCAAGGTTGGAAGTTAATGAAATTGGAAAAAATGAAATGATAAGAAAAGAAAAAAAATAGCAAAGTTGAAAAGAAAGAAAAATTTTGGAAAAGAAAAAAAAGAGAAAGATGTCCATTCCTTGCTAGTGTGTGCTTGAAAAGAAAAATGCTACTTGTTGGGAAGGTGTATGTGTGATACTTGTGATTGGGTGGTTTGATGAATTGTGCTTGAAATTACGTGTGATGTATTAAAGTGCTTAGGGAGGTAGTCACTATTACCATATGTATCCTACCCGCCCCTTAGCCTACATTACGACCTTTCTAAAGTCCTAGTTAATCCCGATTGGAGTAAGCTTACATTAGTGGAGTCCTACACTACGGGCAAGCCTATGGTACGTGTGTGTGACATGTGAGTCTTTCATGAGAGTGAGTGAATTCATTTGTTATTGCCCTCGTTCTATTCATGATATTTGTTTTGTGTGTGATCTTTGGGGGGGGGGGGGGGGGCACTCTCTTTTATATTGGTGAGGGCACGTGGTTTGCATGAAGTAGGTAAAGTTGATGGCTCTTGGTTGAGTAGATAGGTGTGATTTTGTGGGAGCATGGTTGCATTAAGTTGAGTTTGTGCATTTGAGCTATTTTGGGGTGGTTGTTCTCATATTTTTGGTTTTGGTAAATTGTTGGCATGTTGTGGACCCATGGTGGTCATGTGCGCATTGGTTCAATGGTCGGTATCAACCATAGTCATAGGCAGACCTGTTTTACCTAGGATGGGAAGTGAGATGTGACTTGCTCGAGGGCGAGCAAAGGTTCAAGTGTGGGGTGGTGATGTTCGGCATTTTATGCCTACTTTTCCTTAATATTTCCGCACATTTGAGCTTATTTTGCACTCGTTTGGTAGCTTGTGAATGTGGTTTTACACTGATGTTGTGTTGTGCGTGTGTAGGTTGTTACGCGATGCATTTGGAGCGTTTCAGAGCTTGATTGAGCATGAATTGGTTGAAGGATGGTTGAAGATTGGATTGAGCACACAAAGGCACGACACGAGCCGAGTTTTGGAGCGAAGAAAAAGCAGTTTGGCTTGGTGCCATAGGCCACGCGCCACGCTGCCCAACGCGCGCAGTGGCTGGCGCGGTTCTCCACGCGGCGCATGGCCAAAGCGTGGAGAATGTGGCGTCCTCTAATTTTTTAGCACGCTTTCCGAGGCGCAGGGCGCCCGTTATAGCGCCCCTTGTGCGCGTTTTTACGTCCTATTCCTTCTAGCATCGGGTCTAACTTATTACTAAGGGTTTGGAAACATTATAAATAGTTCTTTACTTAGTTTTTGTAAGGAGTTCTTGACTTTGGAGCAATATTGAGAGCTACACACTTCATTGAACAAGGGTTATTCCCAATCTTTCATCTATTACATCAATTATTTCATTATTACATCAAATCTTTGCCTTGTGATTATGAATATGTGTGGCTAATTTCCTAACGTTCTGGGGTTAGAGTTTTACATGAAAGTTGCTTGTTGAAGATTGATTCCCATTGATTGAATCCCATAACGGGTTACTTATTCTTTCTTGATTTCACTTGTATAATTGTTAGAGCTCGATAATTATACATCATCTATGGTTTTTGGGTTGAACTCGAAAGAGAGAATCTAATTACGTAATAAGAAAGAATAGAACTAGTTTGTGAACCCGGGCATCGGGGAATCAATTCGCGGGTAGGATAGACATATACTTGCTTGCCTAGTTTAACTCATTAAATGAATCTTAATGCGTGCATGTGATTTAACCCATAGACATATAGGGATTGAAGTAGCTTGCATAGACTGTGAAGAACTGAAAGGTTTTCACAGTTACATTTACTCTGTTAGTTAGTAATTCGGGATTTAAAGAAGTGGAATCAATTGGATACATCAGCTGGATTGTTCGTAACTCTGACCCTGGACCGCTCTCTTGATATTGTTAACAACCAAAGTTGCCACATTGCTTGACTACACTTCTAGCACTTTACTTACTGCATTTTAGTTATAAAAACTCTTACAACCATTGGAAAAAGACCCCTGGATAGTTTGTTCAGGAATTGTTTATTAAGCACTAGTCTGCATAGTCCTCGTGGGAACGATACTCGACTTTGTCACTTTATTACTTGGCGACCGCGTATACTTGCGTGTGCGTTTGGGAGCAACACTTAGCAACGTGAATAGAAGGAACAATACAATGCACCCTTCCTTTGCCCAACTAATTTCGTTACTATGTACTCCCTCTGTCCCAAATTAGTTGTCACTTTAGGAAAAATGGTGTGTCCCAAATTAGTTGACACTTTAGCATTTCAAGACAAAAATTGTTAGTCTTTTCCAACTATACCCTTAATAATTAAAAAAAAAATCTCAACAAAATTTAATAGTCAAACATTAAATAGGGGTAATATAATAAAATACACACTCTATTTAATGATTTTCTTATGGGCGTGAAGAAGCTAAAAGCGACAACTAATTTGGGACGGAGGGAGTATCATGATTACGGTAAATTTAAGTTGTCTAGAAGCCCTTAGTCCCTTACTATCCAGTTATAAAATCTTGCTTTCTTTCTTTTGTGTGCATAATTACTAAGGCTGATTGCACCTCTTTGATTCCAAGGTATGCCTTTGTTTCTATTTTACGATCATGAGTTGTTCTGTTTTAGGATTAAGACTTAGTATGCTTGACTATCCACTTTTAAGTTTATTGGAATATGTAATAATATAGGCTATTTTCAACATCTCCTAAATATGAGTAAATAGAGTATGGTTTTGTAGATTTGAGCACCTATCCGTCTGCCCATCTTGATGTTGCAAGCATAAGACTAGAAACCTTGTCGTAGAAATTGAGGTCAAGTTAAAAGGTTTTACCCTTTATACTAAAAAGCTGCAATAGGAAGCTTCTTAGGTGACTTGGCTAAAAGAATCCTGCAATGAAGGAAAATAAGAGAATAACTCTCAAGTCTTAAAAATTAGGTGTATAACCCTTTCATTACTTAATGACCATTTAACACTAATGATCTTGTCCAAGTTCTCAAGTCTTAAACCTCCAGCCCCCAAATTACAAAAACTACACTTTGGTCTACTATATAAACAATTATTATTCACTTAAAATAGCAAAAAAATAATTAAATCTTCCCACCAAAACCCCTAGACTCCAGTTACCTTCTTCTTCCCTCCAAGCTTTCCCGCCCAGAACCACCAGTGCCTTCAATGGCTGTTTGAGCTTCTTTTTTTACACCATTTCACTCATTAAGAACTGCGTCATCTCGATCTATAAGTGTTTTCTCTTTTGGAACCCTTTTTTCTGGGAATTTCTTGTTGCGGCTGTAACGTCTCGATGCGAGTAGTGTAGATAGAAATCTGAGGTGAATTGGTCCGAGCTTCCGTCTTTGCACATACATCCTTTCATTTCTTCAACTGGTAAGAAGTTCAAGCTGTTTTTTATTTGTTCGCCATTGTTGCAGAACTACTACATTATTTCATCGACCATCGACCACATTTGGTTGATCATCGACTTCGTTGAAGTAGATGGGGGGTTTCGTAGTAGTAGGTGCTGACTTTATGGGTGAATGGATTGAGGCCCCAAAATGCTGGAATTGGCAATCTAAGACAAAGACAACAATACCTATTGCACTAAATTTGGAATGTACCTACGATCAGTTAATTGACCAATTAATCGATCGCGACAACTTAACATGCCATCGCAGCGAGGTTTCAATTAGCTATGTTTTTAGTGCTGCTCCTACGAAGGGTAAGGTGGCTCCTTCTTTTATAAGGAATGATAATGATTTGCATATCTATATGCTCGATGTTGGAAATAATGGTAGCAGGCCTATTTTAAAGATATTTGTTGCCGAGAGCTCTCAAGCAGGCTCAAATGTTGCCACTAATGCTGCAACTGCTTGTGCAAGACCACCACAACCACCACTTTTCAATGAGAGTACGGGTGATTATGGCAGTGATGCTGGAGTTGGTGATACTGCTTGCGATATGGATAATGAAGAAGAAAATGCTATTGAAGATCCAGAGGTTGGAGATCCCACTGTAAATGGGAACAACTGTGTTGCCGAATCTGCTCCCACTCAAGGCAGCAACTTGGGTGATGTGGTTGATGATTGCACAGGCTTTCATAGTGGGAAAACCTTCGATACCAAGAAGAGCCTGGTTGTGGCTTTGAAGATGGGTTCAATGAAGAAGCCATTCACATTCAAAACAAAGAAGAGTACTAAATCCCTGTATGTCATGGCGTGCGTAGAAGCGCGCTGCAGGTGGATGGTGCGCGCCATGAAGTATGTTTGTCACGACCCTTTTTTTAACTTAAAAAGAAAAACTTATTTAGTTTTAAAAGGTCTGTGACGGTGTTCAAAGGTACACAAAATTAAGCGATTTTCGGAGTCGCCACTTGACAAGTTAAAGGTGTGCCAAGTCACCAAAGTGGTGTACCTAGAACACCTATGACTCGTAAATGGTCTGCGTCAGAGTTCCGGGTGAGGATCTCGGTTGACTCGCGGGAAGGTGTTAGGCACCCTCGAGTCCTGTGCCAAGCACAGTTGCTTTTATTGACGCATTTCGACTTTTTGAACTTGTTTCTTATATTTTGCCTTGATCTTATTACGCTTCAATTTGTTCTTACTTTTTATTGTTTGACAATTGAACTCCAATCGAATATAATCGCGCGAGAACTTCACTCGTTCGAAATCTTTCGACTTAAATCAATTAAATCGCGCAGGTACTTCACCCGTTCGAAATCTCTTGACTTAATATGAGTTATATATGAATTTCAATGCGAACACATGGTTATTATTTTAAACTTATTTCGGCCTACTTAAAATTGCCTAATCAAATGTCATTTCTTAATATTCTGCCTAATCATGATTGCGATTCACGTTTATCTTTTAATATAAAATGAGCTACTACAAGTTAATCTATACTTTAACTTTGGAAAGAAAAGGAATCTATATTTTAACTTTGGAAAGAAAAGGAAACAGTGGACTATTGTACCAAAATTATAATGGCCACTCACGACCTACATTTTTCTGAAATATCCTAACTTGCCTACTCATTCACATTTGGGTGTTTACTTCTCGCGTCTTGTTCTGCCTAGTCTTTTAGTTCTTGTCATAATTTTATCAAGTTGTTCACATTCACTTCGGATCTGGTAAATTATACATGGCTATTTTTTAAAATAGATATGTTATTAAAACAACTATCCCATTTTAAGATGCACGAATTAATCTCGGAAATGTATACATGACTTAAAAGTTCAACTTTGATATATTTTATTTATGAAGGTGAGTAGAAACATACATCATACAAACACAAGTAAACCAAAGAGTTCTTTTAAGCCTTTAACAGGCTGCTTCATACATCATTACATAGCAAAAAGTTAATACAAAGTTGGAAAGTTTACCTACTAGGAGGATTTCCCACCAATGACGTGAAGATACAAGCTAGGCCCGAGATTGTCCAGCAAGTGGTACACCAGAAACAACAGCAACAGCAGCAACTTAAGAAACCATTTCACACTTTCTACCTCATTATATTTTCCTTTTAAGGTTTCCTTGCACTCTATCTCTTTTACACTAGCTTCAGTACTTTTCCCCTCTACTTCTCTCTGTTTTTCACTCTTCTTTCTTTCTGTTTTTTTCACTCTTTCTTTCTAAAAGGAAACTCTCTATGTTCAGATCTCATTTTTTTTTTGTTCTGTATATCTCCCCTTTTCTTCTCTGTTCTTTGTTTTTCTGTTCTATTGTTCCCCTATTCTCTTCTCTGTTGCTATGTTCTTATAAGTTCTCTGCCTCACTCTTCTTTGTTTTAGCTCTTTTTTTATCTCCCTGTTGTTCCTTTGTTTCAGCTTTTATGTGTTCTCCTGTTCCCCTTGTTTCAGTTCTGTCTGCCCCGTTAAAAGGAGAGTGAAAACTCCCTTGAAATAGATAGGGAAGTGGGTGTGTACTAGTGCCAAGGACTAGCCCATGTGCCCCCCTTCAATCCTTAAGATTTCAGCTCATAATTTCCCTCTGCAGGGCTGTACCAGAACCCAGAAAAGGGCAGCACTCTGCTGCCACCTTGTACCTCCCTGACTCATTCATTGGCATCTCATTTGACATCATCCATCCTATGTCATCTAAATTATCTCAACAAGTCAACAACCATGATCAAACTAAACATGAATGGACTAAGTCCACCTGAGAACAAATTAATAAAACCTGAAGCAAAGCTCCTAAAACAGACCATGCCTCTGACTCCCTACTTTCTAACCAGACAAATCCCAGGTTTAACTTAAGGTTACTAAACAAAGAATAAAGCTATAAAGACAACTAATTTATTTTCAAGTTTCTGGACCAAGACTAATTCAGGACTCAAGCTAATTTGACTCCCAAGTCCGCAACTCACAACAAACTACCAGAGCACTTTCAACTAAACACACTTGAGCATTACAGTAATATACATTCTTAGTTAAACAATTCAACTTCATAAGCACAAGACTACATACTTCAATTTTCATTAAAAACTCACAGACAAGTCGGCTAGCTTTCAAGCTTTGGACATAGATGCTCATATGTGAACAAACAAACTTCCTTTCATTTCTTAAACCAAGATGATCATAACAAACAGAGTGATCTTCATTGATGCTCATATATGAACAAACAAATTTCAATCCTGGGCATGAAGCTAACAGACAACTATAGCCTATTCCATGCTATAATAAACCACCAGTGCGACCACAGAAACACACATACATATGATTTCAACAAGTCTGGACTGAAACATTTACTAAAACTCAATAAGGATAGATTTGTGCTCAAATGAGCAGAACTACGATAGCAATGGGTAAACTGAACATCAAACCAATTTATATACTAAGCAATATATATACAGCCGCAGAGCTTTATGCTTGAAACAAAGACTCAACTTCAAAGAAATTCATACCAATTGAATGACATTTTCCTAAGATTGCGATACGAATCAAATACTAAAGAACGATACATAAACCAAAGCTACAAGTGAAAAGAAAGACAAGATGTTACAGTTTGGTCCGGGACTCATCGCCATTAGTTCAACTCCAAACAGCCTGGTCGTCAAGCCAAATGAATCGTCAACACGACCCTGCTCGAGCCGAGCCTACTGCCTCAAAACCGTATCCTCATCATCGCAGCGACATCACCACCAATGCTTCATCGACGCCAAACCAACAACTTTGCTGCCTCGCTAAACAAAAACAGAGTACAACAGCCCCCCTCTCATTCAATCATCGCAGCCACCACTGATTTTTTCTATGTCTTAATCATCGCGACCTTGTCGCCATCGCAGCATCACATTCCCAACCCCGACATCACCATCGTCGCACACGTTACTGCTTCGCTAGTGCTGGCTTCACAACGACTTTCAATCAGCCAATCAAACAACATCGCTGCGACAACGACACACCCCAGACAAACTAACTCCTATCATCATCATCCCCATCGCACATTCAAAATTCCAAACACCATTACAGCACCCTCCCGTCTATTTAAACACCCAAACGAACAGCCCCCGACCCTCTTGTTACCATTCAGATCCGTTTCCCTTTTTTCTTCTAACGGAAACGATCCCATTTGGGGTCGTTTCAGCTAGAAGAAGAAGAGAACGGAAAGAGAAGAGAGTGACTGTGTGTAGCCACGTAAAATCACCTAAAAAAAATGAAAAAACTCACCGACGACATTTGAAGTTCCGATCTACGACGAAGCAGTGATATTATGGAGAAATTGACCTCAAAATGGAATGGGGAGGTTGAGAAGAGTCTAGCGGTGTATTCTATTGGACGGATGGGTGCTCGCCGTCACCGGCAGTTGAGCTTCGGCGACGGGACGGCGGCGGAAGCATGGTTTCACCAGTTCTGATGGGATTTAGGGACTAAAGGCCAAAAATAACAATTTGATATTTAAATTAGGGGTGGGCCGGGTTAAATTATAGAGTGGGCTAGGATTCTGGGCTAAATTTCATTCATTTCATCAGCCCAATGGCCACTAAACTAAACAAAACATAACTAATTAATTAACACTAAACCCACACATAAAGTAAATTAAACATTGGTCATAATTAAATCCTATTTTTTTGGAAATTTTCTAACATTTTTTCACCCTAATTGATTACTAAAATAGCTAAATAGAACGGTAAATCTAGCAAAAATTCACATAACATTTAACACAACTATTTTATGTAATTTTGGTATTTCGTGCCAAAATTAGGTGATTACAATGTTAATTTCAACAGGTTTGTGATCACCAAATACTTTAAAGAGCACATATGTGGGGGTGCAACATCTATCAAGCCATCATCCACATGCTTCAGCGGATGTCATCGGAGAATATTTCAAGAACAGGATTATTGAAGGCAAATGGTTGACGACAAAAGATATCAAGAGCGCATTGGATCAACACCTGAATAGTAAGGTAAGTTATTGGAAGTGCTGGAAAGGAAGAGAAATTGTAAAGGCTTTAGTTAGGGGCAGTCTGGAGCACAATTACGCAGTTTTAGATGCGTACAATTTTGTGTTGGAAAGCCTAAATCCTTGCAGCAAGACTGGGTTAAGTAGGGCTGTTCATTTTTCGGTTTAAACCGATAAACCGAACCGATAAAAATTTAATGGTTTATAAATTTTGGGTTATCGGGTTATCGGTTATTTAGCGGTTTATAAAATTTTTTTATTGGGTTATCGGTTCGGTTGTCGGTTTTGTACATTTTCTTATTGGTTAAACCGATAACCCAATAAGGTTTTCAAATTTACTATGTTGCGCTTATGTGCATAAAAGTAGTATACTTAATTACTATTAGTTGGAACTTGGAAACCTCAAATCCTAGTCTTCTTTTACTTATGTAGCTTTCGAGTCGCCCCATCCATTTCAACTACTGATTTACTATTTCACTCCTCGCCTCCTCCATTAGTTTATAGAATAATGAAGTATATTTGAATATGTTATTGGTTGCTTTTTTGAATATGGCGAATGCTATAAGAGGCATTTGAATTCGTTGTAAAAATAAAGCCGATTTTATATTGGATGCAATCGTTTAAGAGGTTTTTTTTAACACTTGTTAGGCCTAAGTTTCTTAATGGTTAAACCAAAAACCGAACCGATAAGAACCTAAAACCGATAACCCGAAAACCGATAACCAATAGCTTATTGGTTCGGTTATTGGTTTAACGCTTTTAAAAATTGAAAACCGATAGTCCAAACCGATAAGGTGCAAAACCGAACCGACCGATAAACACCCCTAGGGTTAAGGGTTGATGAAAAGGGGAGGTTCAAATATTTTTTTGTAGCTTACGGAGCTTGGGTTAGAGGGTTTATATATATGAGGAAAGTGATATTTGTCGATGGGACACATTTATCGTCCACCTATGGCGGTGTTCTGTTGATGGCTGTCGCGCAAGACACGGAGAACCACATTTATCCATTGGCTTTCTGTATGGTAGACAAGGAGTGCGATAGCTCATGGTAATTCTTCTTCGAACAGCTGGCTCACGTAGTCCCCAATACACCGGACCTGTGCATAATTTCTGATCGCGCTAAGGCCATAGCAAATGAGATTAGAAGGGTGTATACCTTAGCATCTCATGGTTGTTGCACCAAGCACCTTGCTGAGAACATGCACGCAAGGTTCAAGTGTGGATCATTTTTGAAGGATTATTATACCGCTGCGAAGGTGTACCGTTTTGAAGTGTTCAACAATGCTTTTAACCAGCTCGCGTCAAAATGCCCTGCTGCAGCTACTTGTCTTAAGGATGAAGTAGGCTTTCATAGGTGGACGAGAGCATTTTCCAGGAAACAGCTACGATGTAATGACCACAAACCTTTCCGAGTCCCTCAACGCAATTGTTGAAGAATAAGTTTTGAAGATGACAAAGGAGCTGGTGCTAAGTGGACCATGAAAAGGTTCACAGTTAAGTTGAGAAGACTGAGCTGTTCAACTGAATAATCGAGTCAGAGTTGAAGATGGAGAAAAAGAACAACTGAAGTCAAAGTTCCAATCCTACCGGGAAAAGAAGAAGCAAGAAACGGTGCTGAAAGAGACGTGGTTCCTAAACGAAAAAGGATTAGAAATTAAGGAAAATTAACTTAGGTTTTAAATAAAGCAATATGGGTAAACCTTGTTTGAAACGGATTCCAAAGTGGAAAAGGAGTTCTAAACTGGCTAAGTCTAACTCCTATATATACAAGTTAATTTGGCCAGAATCATTACACACAAAAGACATCTCAACAGAGCAAATCAAGAACAATCAGATCGTGAGAGGCTTTGTGTGCAAGAACAAAGGCTGAGCAGCAGATCCTTACGAAGGAGCAGTTTCATAGTTAAGTCTGTTGTTTTAGTTATTTGTTTATAGGCTATCGAGTTGTAATCTATCAGCTTGTTTAGAAGCATATAGTAGAGATTACTCTTTGTGGTGAAGTAGAGTTAACCTTACCAATTAACGTGTGGCTTGGAAGGTTATAGGTACTAGGGGGTTCTAGTTCCTTGATTACATTACGTTGTAGTCTAAAACTTGCTCGGATTTTCCTTTAGTGGAAGAGTTTAAATTCCAAGAGTTTGGGTCGTGGTTTTTTATCCCCTGAGCAGGGATTTTTCCACGTAAAAATCTCTGTGTTATTTACGTTTCCGCATTAAGTTTTGGTTTCAGAGATATGTGAAACTTGGAAGGAACCTGGTTCTTTATGAGTTAGGCGATAAAAGTTAAATGGCAAGTTTTAGGATTAAAAAATCGGGTAAGGACACTATTCACCCCCCTCTAGTGTCTTACGTAGGTACACCAAGTACAACAAGTGGTATCAAAGTAGGTTCTCTCGAATAAAGATTAACATCTTGAGAAATATCTGAACAATGAGTGCACCACCGATCATAACTGAAGGACAATCTGTTAACAGGCCTCCTCAATTCAATGGCCAATACTATGGATGGTGGAAAGGCAGGATGGAAGACTTTATTCAAGCTGAAGACTTTCACCTATGGATCATTACCAAGGACGGACCTCTTATTCCAAGCAGAACTGTTGGACAACCACCTAATGATCAAACTGTTCCTAAGGAGATATCTGAATATACTGATGCTGACTTTAAGATGGTTGAGAAGAATGCAAAATCTAAGAGGCTCATCATATGTGGACTTGGTCCTGATGAATACAACAGAGTTTTTTCATAAAAAACTGCCAAAGAAATTTGGGATGCTCTACAAATTGCCCATGAAGGAACTTCACGTGTAAAGAAGTCAAGGATCCAGATGCTGAAAAGGAATTTCGAGTCATTTGCTATGGGAGAATCTGAGTCCATCCAGGACATGATGACCAGGTTCACAATCATAACAAGCGAGATGAAGTCACTGGGTATGGTTCCGACCAATGAAGACTTAGTAGAAAAAGTTATCAGGATTCTACCGAATTCATGAGAGTCAAAGGTTAGAGCTATCATTGAGTCCAAGGAACTTGACAAGATTGAACAAGATGAACTCGTTGGTAGTCTGAAAACCCATGGGCTAATGAAACAGTCAAGAATTAAGGTGGAACCCAAGAAGGAGAAGAACCTAGCTCTAGAGGCAATTGGAGGTTCTAAGTGTTAAGTGTCTGAGCATGAGATGGCTTTGGTCAATGCAGTTCGAAAGTCCTTAAGTCTTGAAAGAAGAAGAACCAGAGCCACTCCTGCCAAGAACAACATAATTGAAAATGCCGACTACTCAGGGTGTTTCAAGTGTAACAAGAAGGATCAGGCCATAAAGGACTTCCTATTGTGGGATATTGAGTAGAAAAGGTCTGAGGCTACAAAGGAGAATGAACCTAAGAAGACCAAATGTCCTCCAAACTTCAGAGCATTAAGGAGAAAGAAGAAAGAGGCTTTCTATGCAACATGGGGACCTTCTGAAAGTGAAAGTGATGACGAAGAAGAAGAACCTGAAGATGACTCTCCATTGGCTCTGATGGCTGATGACGAACCTTCTAATGATGATCCACCTGAGGTAAGTCTCGATGAATTAAAAACTAAACTTCATACTTGCTCCCCTAGGGAATTGAATTTGCTTACTCTGACTTTAATTAAACGCATTGAAAATTTGAGGGTTGAGAAGGAACTAGTACTTTCTGAGAAGGACCAACTGATGTTGGTTGTGTCTGATATTTCAATGAAAAATAAAAACTTGGAAAAAGCTAAATCTGATCTTAAAAAGGAATTAACTGCTAGTGAAGCTCATGTTTTTGAACTAAAACAGAAAGTCTCAGCCCTTGAACTGGAAAGTCGTCAATTAAAGGAACAGGTGCTTTGTGAGCAAAAGAAAGTCTCCGCACTCGAACTTGAAAAACAAAAATTGAAAGAAGTGTCTAGTAAACAAGGAGTTAGTGAGGCTCAAATCAACCTTGAAGCTGAGCTTAAAAATAAAAAGCAGTTTTTATATCAGGAAACTGAGAAGAACCGGGTCCTTCAGGAAAAGGTTGAAAAAGCTAACTCTGAGCTCACCAGACTCACCAAATGGAACAAGTTTTCTGAAGCTTTGAATTGGTTGCATGAAAATCATAATAGAGGTAAAAATGGATTAGGACATAGGAAACCTTTACCTGCTTGGAATCCTAATAGTAAATATGTAAGACTTCCTTGCAACAAACTCTGCTTCTTATGTGGTAAGATTGGTCATATCAAGAACGAATGCAGTGTTGAAAAAGGAGCAGTGAAAAGGAATAAAAAATCAGTTTTACCTTATTCGGCTAGAAAAGATTTGATTAATCCATTCTATAATAAAAAGGGACCCAAGCTAGTCTGGGTTCCTGTTACTAACCTTTGATTTTCTTTTGCAGGCTGGAGTGAGATGGAACAACCCAAGCTGGATTCTTGATAGTGGGTGTTCCAGGCACATGACAGGAGATAGAAGAAACTTTCTCTCACTCGCAGTGTTTCAAGGGGGTAGTGTGGCTTTTGGAGGAGGCAAGAGCGGTGAAATTATTGGCAATTGGAAAAGTTGGGAGATCCATCAATCATGCTATTGACAATGTATATGTGTGGATGGATTGAGGCACAATCTTCTTAGTATTTCCCAACTATGTGATAGAGAAAATTCAGTGAGTATCACATCTGTAGGTTGCACTATAAAGAACCTGCAGACTGGTGAAGTGATAATGGAAGGGAAATGAGCGAACAATGTGTACAAGGCAACATTAGGTTCTCTTCCTGAGAATAATTTGACTTGTTTGAATATGCCGGAGAATGATAGCCAGTTGTGGCACATGAGACTAAGACATGCAAGCTTGACTCAATTGAATAAATTGGTGTCAAAAGACCTGGTTCGTGGAATGCCAAGCAAGAGGTTCAATGACATCAAGATTTGTGATGCTTGTGTGAGGGGGGAAACATGTAAGATCTTCATTCAAGTCAAAGAAAGTGGTTAGTATGTCTAAACCACTTGAGCTGGTTCACATGGACTTGTGTGGACCAATGAGGATAATGAGCAGAGGAGGTAAGAGGTTCGTGATGGTAATAGTTGATGACTACTCCAGATACACATGGACCTTGTTCCTTAGATCGAAGAATAAAGCATGTGATATTTTCGAGGAGTGGGTTAGAATCAATCAGAAGAAACTGGGGCTTCAACTGGTAAGTATAAGGTCCGACCATGGAACAGAGTTTGAGAATGCTAAGTTCGCAGAATATTGTAATAAACATGGTGTGGATCACAACTTCTCTGCACCAAGGACCTCTCAGCAGAATGATGTAGTTGAAAGGAAGAACATGTCCTTAGAGGACATGGCTAGAACTATGTTGTTGTCAAGTGGTCTATCAAAGAGTTTTGGACTGAAGCAGTCAACACCGCTTGCTACTTACTGAATCGTTGTTCTATTCGTCCTTTACTAGAGAAAACTCATTATGAGCTGATCAGAGGCAGAAAACCTAATATTGCACATCTCAGAGCTTTTGGGTGCAAGTGTTTCGTGCTAACAATGGGAAAGAACCTCTAGGGAAGTTTGATGCAAGAAGTGATGAAGCCATCTTCTTGGGATATTCTTCACAAAGTAAAGCTTATAAAGTATTCAATAAGAGGACCATGACTGTAGAAGAAAGTGTGCATGTGGTATTTGATAAATCTGAAGCTGTTGCAAACAGATAAGAAGATGATGATCAGGAGATCGGTATTGCAAGAGATGAACCTGCTAAAGACCCTGAGAATCTGAATGGGGGATGATAAAGATCAAACTCAGGGGGAACTAGAAGGCAATTAGACAGGGGGAACTGAAGTGCAAGATAAAGAAGACTTAGATAACTCAGCTTCTCCTTGAAACACCACTCAGCAGATTCAACCTAAACCTTGGAAGTATCAAAGTTCTCATCCACTGGAGAACCTCTACCGGAGTTGTAACTAGAAGAGCTTTAAAGAATTTCGGTGCATTCTTTGCGTTTTTGTCCTCAATAGAACCTAAGAATGTACGTGAAGAACTTGAGGATCCAGATTGGGTGATTGCTATGCAAGAGGAACTTCATCAGTTTGAACGAAGCAAGGTATGACACCTGGTCCCTCGACTAGCAGACAGGTCCATCATTGGCCTAAATGGGTCTTTAGAAACAAGCTTGATGAACAAGGCATAGTAACAAGGAACAAGGCAAGATTGGTGGTTCAAGGTTACTGTCAAGAAGAAGGAATCGATTATGATGAGACCTTTGCACCTGTTTCTTGAATGGAAGCCATTAGAATGCTAATTGCCTTTGCAGCTTACATGGAGTTTAAGCTGTATCAGATGGATGTGAAGAGTGCATTCCTTAATGGTTATTTTAATGAAGAGGTGTATGTGGTTCAACCACCTGGCTTTGAAAGTACAGAGTTCCCTGATCATGTCTACAAACTTGATAAGGCACTGTATGTTTTGAAACAGGCTCTTAGGGCTTGGTATGAAAGATTGTATGGGTTCTTATTGAAGAATGGTATTACTAGAGGAAAAATAGACAATACTTTGTTCTTAAAGAAGAAAGCCAAGGACCTGCTAATTGTTCAAGTATATGTAGACGACATCATCTTTGGAGCTACTAATGAGAACCTTTGCAAGGAGTTTGCCGATCTGATGGGAAGTGAATTTGAGATGAGTATGATAGGTGAGATGAATTTCTTCTTAGGCTTCAAATCAAGCAAACTCAGGAAGGCACAATGATCCATCAACAGAAGTACATCAAAGAGCTTTTAAGGAAGTATGATATGAAGTCTGCTAAGGAAATGAACACTCTCATTGCTCCTGGAATGAAGATAGATCTGGATGAAACTGGTGCTTCAATTGATGAAACTAAGTATAGAGGGATGATTGGTTCTTTACTGTATTTAACTGCAAGTCGTCCAGACATTGTTTATAGTATGGGGACGTGTGCAAGGTTCCAGTCAAAACCAAAGGAGTCACACTTAACTGCAGTCAAGAGAATCCTGAGATATTTGAGAGGAACTCAGGATCTTGGATTATGGTACCCAAAAGGTTGAAGTTTTGATCTAGTTGGGTTTGCTGATGCTGACTATGCTGGTCACTTGGTTGATAGGAAAAGTACATATGGGATGGCACACTTTCTAAGTCCATGTTTAGTTTCATAGGCTACAAAGAAGCAAAATTCAGTGGCATTATCTACAGCTGAAGCTGAATATGTAGCAGCTGCTCTATGCTGTTCACAGCTATTATGGATCAAGCAGCAGTTGGAGGACTCTGGAATCAAGTGTTGACCAGTTCCAATCTTTTGTGACAATATTAGTGCAGTCAATATTGCCAAGAACCCAGTCCAGCACAAGAGAACAAAGCACATTGATATTAGGCATCACTTTTTAAGGGACAATGTTGAGAAAGGCCTAATTACTATGAATTTTTGCAGAACTGAGGACCAAATTGCTGATATCTTCACTAAGGCATTGAACAGGGTATAATTTGAAAAGAACAGGCTTGAGCTAGGGATGACCAAGATACAGTGAACGAGTCAGCACTTGGTTCTCCTAATGATTGGCTACTGAAGTTTCCGTGTTTTACCTAGCTTAACTTTGTTTAGTTGATTGTACATATGAAACTTAATTGTTTTTGCTTGCTGACCTGTTTGGAACCTGTTTTCATGACTTAGATGCTGGCAAAATTTTTGAAATAAAGGATATTATTGAAGAAATTGGTGCATGGACATCCAGTTACACAGTCTATGTTACTTACTGAGCATAATATTTGTCTTACGTGGCCAAGTTGTTACCAATCAACCTCACTTGGAGTCAGATTAGTGGTTAATTTTTAAATTTAAAATTCTTTGAACCGGCTGGCGTCACCTCCTAGACGTAATAATACCATAACAACTTTTTCACATCCCATCACCTGTTCCCTTTCCTGATACACCTTATAACCTTCTCTATTCCATTAAAGATACATTATTTCTATCGGTGCTAAGGACTGAAATTCTCTTTAATCAATTTCTCTCAATCTCTCTCTCTCAGAAAATCACAACACCGTGTTACAATGTCGACCAGTACCAAAATTGACTCTCAACTTTCTTCTCCTAAAATCAAAATTTCTAAACTAAATCAAAAGTCAAAGCAACTAGCCGCGAGTCGTTCCGTAGTGATGGCGAAGAAGTTTGCGAAATTTAGGCAGAAAAGGTTGACAGAGGAAGCAACTAGTAAGGGGGAAAGTGGTTCAGTCGCTGGTATGGATGAAGGGGTCATTGAAACGGTTCAAGAAATTGAAAAGGTAAACCCTAGTTCTCCTATTGGTACTGTTATTTTAGAAGTTAGTTTACCTTCTGAGCCTGTAGATTTAGGTGAGCATGTAATGGCTGAAGTAAATGTTAAGGAGAAGGTGGTTGTAGAAAATCTTGAAAAGGTTGTTGATACAGGGGGTTGAAGTAGTTGTAAAAGAAACTGAAAAAACTGTCGAGGAAGCTGTTACTGAGACAGTTCCTGTGGTAGAAAAGACCATTAGTGACAAGGGAGAGGAAAAATCTGCTGAACCTACCAAGGAACCTGAGAAAGAACCTGGTTTATTCTCTGGTTCTGTGGCAGGTGATGATGCAGATCTGAGAGATATTGATGATTATGTAGAAGAAAATGTAGAAGGTGTAGGTTTTACTGAACCTTTGAATGCTGTATTGCCTGAGGCCAATCCCACTCCTCAAGCTAGTGAAGGTTCCTCCAGTGAGACTGATTTTGTGGTAGTAGAGGAATAGAGGAGATTGGGTAAGAGGCTTGTGGTTCAGGAATAGAAACAAACTGTGAAGAAACGAAGGTTAGTGAAAGGAGGAGAGTTTATGGGTATTTCTAAAATTGGAAGTTCTAGTGATGCTGAGGGTATGGGAGAAAGCAGTAGGAAGACGGCGAGTCATGCTAGGAGACCTGCTATTCATGGTTCTGTTCGAGAGCAGCAGGGGAGGATTGTGGAGGAACCTGAGGTTCGTAGGAGAGGTTCCAAGACAAAGTTGGTGATTTGTGATGACAAGGAAGACAAGAAAGGGAGGCTGGCCTACTTTAGAGGGTTGCCATTAGTGAAGGGTAAAATTCTCACTGACCTAGAGCTGGAAGGGATGACTCAGCTTGGTGCTAAGTTGAGAGCTCAGGGTTGGTTGAACCTGTTCAGTGATCGAACTAGACAGCTGAAAGAGCAAGAGGTTCGAGAATTTTACTCAAATTGCACAGTGAGTGAGGGAATTGTGACAACCATAGTCAAGGGGCTGGTGATCCAGTTTGATTGTGTAGAGCTTGGTGAGATTTTGGGTGTTCCTTCTCAGGGCTACAGTGAGTACATGAGGAACTCGTGGCCGGCTAGAGGAGATGGTGTGTCTGCTTTAGAGATGACCTAAAAATCTGTAGGGAGACCTAGACTGGCAAGGGCAACGCAAGTTAAGAAGAAGCCAATGCAACCTTTCTACCAGTTGCTATTTGAATTTGTGCTGAAGAACCTGTTGCAGAGGCCGGAGAGGCGCAGTAAGGCCAACTTTCTGGATATGACCTATATGGACCTCTAAAAATTTCTAACCATCATGAAGAGTTGCCCATGATCACATTGAGTGACCCAGAGGAGAAGTCGAGTGATCCAGCTGACTATGTGTATGATGATTTGCAGCAAGCACTGATTCTAGGGGAAGAAACTAGTGAAGATGTTGATATAGAGGAGATTTTGCAGCTTCTAGACAGCTCTTGTGACTATATTATGGGGTTCCAAAGTTTGAGCCTATGGATAGACCGCTAGCGCCACCACCCAAGCCATCTATTGAAGAGGCGCCCAAACTTGAGCTCAAACCTTTACCTGCTCATCTTCGTTATGCCTATTTGGAAAAATCTGACACGTTACCTGTGATTATTTCTTCTCTGTTGTCTGATTTGCAGGTAGAAAAGCTGTTGAGAGTGCTACAAGGGCATAAAAGTGCTATTGGTTGGACCATAGCTGATATCAAAGGAATAAGCCCGGATTTTTGCATGCACAAGATCTTTATGGAGGAAAGATACAAGCCTAGTGTGGAGCATCAACATCGCCTCAATCCAATCATGAAAGAGGTGGTGAAGAAAGAGGTGATTAAGTGGCGGGATGCAAGTATAATTTTTTCTATCTCTAACAGTAAGTGGGTAAGTCAAGTGCAATGTGTCCTTAAAAATGGAGGGATGACAATGGTGCAGAATGAGAGCAATGAACTTATCCTTACAAGGAATGTCACGGGGTGGAGGGTGTGCATTGATTATAGAAAATTGAATAAATCCACCTGAAAGGACCACTTTCCCATGCCCTTTATTGATCAAATATTAGATAGGCTAGCTGGTCAAGAGTATTATTGTTTCCTTAACGGTTACTCTGGCTATAACCAGATATGGATTGCTCCAGAAGACCAGTTGAAAACTACTTTTATGTGCCCGTATGGTACATATGCCTATAGAAGGATGCTATTCGGGTTATGTAATGCACCTGCGACTTTCCAAAAGTGTATGATGGCTATTTTCACTGATATGGTGGAAAAGTTTGTCGAAGTATTTATGGATGATTTCTCTGTCTTTGGTTCTTCTTTTGAAGCTTGTCTAACAAATCTTGGTCTAGCGCTTGCTAGGTGTGAATAAACTAACCTTATTCTAAACTGGGAAAAATGCCATTTAATGGTTCGTGAAGGTATAGTTTTGGGACACAAGGTGTCCGGTGCTTGAATTGAGGTTGACAAGGGGAAGGTGGAGGCGGTTGAAAAATTACCTTCACCCACGTCTGTGAAGGGAGTCCGAAGTTTTCTCGGACATGCTGGCTTCTATAGGAGGTTCATTAAAGATTTTTCTAAGATTTTTACTCCTTTGTGCAGGTTACTTGAGAAAGAAGCAGCATTTATGTTCGATGAGGCCTGTCTGAAGCCCTTTAATGAGCTAAAAGAGAAATTGGTCTCTGCGCCAATAATAGTGGATCCTGATTAGACTGCACCATTTGAATTAATGCGTGATTCTAGCGGTGTCGCTATTGGTGCATTCCTGGGGCAATGGAGGAACAAAGTGTTCCATTCCATTTAATACGTCAGCAAAACTCTCAATCCTGCCCAATTGAATTACACAGTTACTGAAAAAGAGTTGCTGGCAGTAGTATATGCCTTTGACAAGTTTCGAGCATACTTGGTTGGAACCAAGGAATTTGACTTGGAGGTCCGAGACCGTAAGGGAACAGAAAATCAAGTAGCTGACCACCTATCTAGGTTGGAGAACCACAAGCATGTAGATGAAGGAGGTTTGATCAGAGAAACCTTCCCTGATGAGCAACTTTTTGCCGTCACAAGTTACTCGGACCCATGGTACGCTAACTATGTCAACTATTTGGTAAGTGAAGTAGTGCCGACACATCTGAATGCAGAGGGTAAGCGTCAATTTTTCCGTGACGTAAGATTTTATATGTGGGATGAGCCATTTTTGTTTAGATTGTGTGCAGATCAGTTGGTGAGAAGATGCATTCCTGAGAAAGAGACGGAGGCTATTCTACAAGAGTGCCATGCATCTCCTTATGGGGGTCATCATGGTGGTGACATGATAGCCGCCAAAGTACTTCAGTCTGGGTTCTATTGGCTAACACTGTTCAAGGATGCTCACGCTTTTGTAAAGAAGTGTGATCGATGCCAAAGAACCGGCACAATCACGAGGAAGCAAGAGATGCCGCTGCAAGGCATTCTTGAGGTGGAGATTTTTGATGTGTGGGGGATCGAATTCATGGGCCCTTCCCCTCATCAAATGGTATTAATACATCTTATTGGCGGTAGATTATTTGTCTAAGTGGGTGGAGGCTGTTGCTCTTCCTACTAACAATGCGAATGTGATAGTGAGTTTCGTCAAGAAGAATATTTTCACCAGATTTGAGACTCTGCGGGCTTTGATTAGTGATGAAGGTACACACTTCTGCAACAAGTTGCTAAACAACCTTCTAGCTAAGTACGGGGTCAAACACAAGGTCGCCACCGCCTATCATCCGCAAACTAGTAGGCAAGATGAGGTGTTCAATAGAGAGGTGAAGCAAATTCTTGAGAAGACTGTCAGTAAAAATAGAAAGGATTGGGCTACTAAGCTCGATGATGCACTCTGGGTGTATAGAACAGCTTATAAAACTCCAATTGGGACTTCACTAGACAAGCTGGTCTATGGGATCACTTGCTAGTCGAGCTCGAACACAAGGCCTATTGGGAGATTAAGAAGCTAAATTTTGATATGGAGTTGGCGGGTGAGAAGAGATTGTTACAACTCAATGAACTTGATGAGTTTAGGTTGCACGCTTATGAAAATGTCAAATTATGAAGACTATGACAAGCACATTCAACACCGTCACTTTGAGTCGGGCCAACTAGTTCTTTTATTTAACTCCAGGTTGAAGCTCTTCCTTAGAAAGCTCAAGTCGAGGTGGTCCGATCTGTTTGAAGTTGTTAAAGTGATGCCCCATGGAGCGATTGTATTGCGACCCCCGGGTTCCGACAAGTCGTTTCTAGTAAATGGGCAAATAGTGAAGCGATATTGGGAAGGTGAAGTTGATAGGCTTAAATCCTCCATCTCTTTGGGTGATCCTTGAAGAGGGATGTAATCGTCGTGCCGCGACGTTAAATCAAGTGTTTCATGGGAGGCAACCCATGGTTTATCGTTTTTTCGTAGTTAGTTAGTTAGTTTTTATATTTTAAAAACTAATAAAAAAATAAATAAATTAAAAAAAGAATAAAAAGAACGGACAACTTGAAATTAATTGGTTGTTTGAGTGTGTTATAGCAGGAAGCGAGCATGGTGAACATGAAGAATACTGTGGAATAACTCAAAATTTACCGGAAAAAAGTGCAGAGTTAGGCCCTTACAGCAAGTCTTACATTGTAAGACATGCTGTAAGGCCTGTGGCGCAAGAAACATGTAAAAATCAGTGGAATAAGAGTTTTGTAAGAAAATTCTTATCTCCAAGGACAAGTCTTACATTGGGCATAAATTGTAAGAGTTTTGTAATGTAAGTAAATAAGTCCTTAAACACACACAACACAAACACAATAAGAATAGAAAAACAACAGAAACACGCTGGAAATAAACCATCGGCTTTTCTTTATTTCTTCTTCAACGAGAAACACCAAAACTGCTACTTTGATTAAAAAATCTCATGTATGAACTATCCTGCTCGATTTCTCTCTTTCCTAAGGCGGATCCCTCTACGCGTCTAATTTTTCCCATCCCTTTTTCCCTTAGGTTGAAGTTTTAACTTCAAGTTTTATGGTAAAAATATGGTGTAAAGTGAATATTTTTGCTTGGTATTTGTTGTGGGCAGTGCGGGGAAGCACTGAGATCACTGATAATTGAAATACCCTGGAGTTGGGAGGATTAAGAGCCAAACAAATAGCTCATAACCAAGCTGTCCAGTTTCTCCCACATAAGGTGTTCGATGAAATTCCCCAATAAAAATTTGAAGCATTCGGCCAAGTCTGAGTAACTGAATCAGTTATGGGGCATAAGTTGAACATATATTGGTTAGAATTATGGCTTGGGGGCAGCGTTTAGGGTGCTTTAACTTGAGCGACACTCATTGCACGTCGCAGGCACGTGACGAGTGTCGTTTTTGCACACTAGTTATGCGAGTCGCTGCCTCGTTCTGTAATTCATGGGCTGCCTTGATTGTTTTTCTTAATTGAATGTTTCTCCATATTTTTGTGATGAAGAATAACATAAGTGTGGGGGTATAGGGACCCCGTTTGCACACTTTGGAAATTTTTAAACCCGAGAATTATTTCAAACAAAGAGGTGCACGTCGAGGGAAGTCTGATTACCTCGTGAATGACATAATGAGTTTACAATGAGGTTAAAATTTTTAAAAGTGAAATACACCTGAGCTTAAGTGTGGGGTGCACACCAATGTGAAAAATAAAAGAAAAACAAAGCTTGAACGGACTAGTTTTTAGCTATCTTGATGAACTTGGTTTCCTTTCATGGGCTGAATTTAATTGTTTTGTGCAGGTATTTTATTAAAAAAAAATGGCAATCACAAACCAAGCATCCAAAAGAGGTGGAGGTAGGAACGGGGGCCAGTCACCAAGGAATCCAACAGAGGGCAAGGATAAACGAGAGCAACGCTCAAAGAGGAAACAGGACAAACCTGCCCCGGAAGTGGAGGAGGAGAGTGATGAACCTGAGGTCATACCGTTAGCAAAAAAGAGGTCAGCTCCAAGTGCTCAGGCCACTTCTTCTCCTCAGGCAGCCATAGGTAAGAGGAAAGGCGCAAGTTTGATAGAAAAACCAGTGGTTATCCGTGGAGGTGGCACTTCTAAACCATCGGCTAAGAAGAGAAGAGTAGTTCAAGGAAAATGAAAGGTGTTAATAGTGCAGAACAATGATGCAGATATCCAGAGGTTGATTGTGATGCTAAAAGAGTACATTACTATTCCTTTGCCTGAAGACCTGCCGTCCACGAGTATCCCTATTGAGCGGTCTCTTTGGAAGGGAACTTTTGTGAGTGAGGACGCCTACAAGGCATACAAATGGCTATGCATGAAACAACACAAGCTGGAGAGAGCTTTGAATATTCAGGCATGTGAAAGAGATTGTCCTGCTATTGTTCGCAAGTTGAAGGAAATAAATATGGAAACATTCATGAAAGGGCCAAAAGGTCCTGCTAATATAACAACAGTTCGTGAACTTTATGCCAACTGGGACCATAGAAAGAGTGATGCAGTCTGGATCAAAGGTAGAGATGTGGACATATCACCCCGTGCTATAAATAGGTTCTACAGTGCTCCAGATGCTTATATGACAGATTTCAAGAAATTTGTAGCTGAGCCTAAATTTGATGATATTGTTAAGGTGCTATGTGAAGAATCAGAGATGGCAAAATGGGTTCCTAACAACCGCATACCCTATAGTGCACTACCAAATAGGTTGATGGTCAAGGAAGCGAAGGCTTGGTTGAATTGGATTTATAATAAGATTATGCAAGCTGATCCTCTGACCAATGTGATTCAAGCTAGGGTACTGCTCAGTTATGCTTTGATGACTGGTATAATTCTTAATTTGGGAGAGCTCATGCAGGAGCAGATGGTTCGGACACGACAAAACATGCAATGGGGGCTCTATTATGCACATACTTTGTCAGCCATCATGCGTAAGCACAAGCTCCTGAGGTACACAGATGATGTGATGGATACTGATACTCCACCCGAGCATGATATCACTGCGGTCCATGATCCTATGGCGGTGAAGGTTGATAAAAGAACATTACATGAGCGAATTGAGGCAGAGTTGGCCAAGTTGAGGCAGGGGCAAGAGGCCGGGTTGGCCATGTTGAGGGAGGAGCAAGTGCTCGGATAACGCGTTCCATTGGCGTCCAAACTGAGGAAGAGTCCAGTCCTGATGTTGTTGATTTGAGTGCTATTGATGGCACTTCTATAGATCTGGCTCTTGGTACTACTGAGGAGGGCTCACTGATTGATATTGTGGACGCGTTTGGCGTCACTTTGGTGGATCCTATTGCTGCTCAGACCACGGATTCAGACCAATCTAAGGCACCACTAGACTCGGCAGATTGAGGGAGTTATCTTGATACCCACTCTTGTTCCTTATTTTTATTTTTGTGCAGTGGGGACCATGCCCTATTTTAAGTGTGGGGTGGGGTATCATGACTTGTATTGTATTTTTTTTACTGCTTTATTTTTTTAGATTAGTGGCAGAATTCTCGAGTTTTCTTCAAGTCACGGTTCTTTCCCGAGGATGCTTTTTTTTTTTTGAATCGGGTGTTTTTAGATAAAAATGAAAAAAGAAAATATTAAATTTATCAAAAAAAATTAGAAAATAGGAGTAAATAAGTGGTGAAGGACATGTGCTTCTTTTTTGACTTGTTTGATACCATCATATTTAGTCCTTTACATGCAAGTTGAACTTTCCTAAAGATTTTTTTGTGTGAGTTCTGTATTAGATTGATAGACACTCTTGTTAGTGACTCTTCGGCTCAGGTTTCTGACTCTGCTGGCTGACTGAATAACATGACTTTGTCTCACTCGTTCTTGTTAGGAGTTAGAATTGTTCCTTCTTGAAAAGTTTAGGTGCCATGAGTGGTGAAGTATCAGTATTTATTCTCGTGCTTGCATTATTGGTCTAGAACTTGCCCTGATTGTTTTTCGAGGAAAAATCCTAGGATGTACTCGGCTTTCACTAGAACAATCTGCATTTATAGCTATAAAATACATCGTAGCTAAATATGAAAATTTCCGTGGCTAAACCCTTTAGCCACAATATTTGTTTCCGTAGCATTCATAGCTAAAGGTAGGGTGGCTAAAAGTTAGCTACAGACTTTACGTGCCCCGTGGTTAAGAGCTAGTACTTATTGCCACAAATAAATTGTGTTGTAACTATTATAGTAAAAGCTTTTTACCATGAAAAATATACATTCGTAGCAAATAATTTTATTGTTTTGCTACGACAAATCAAATTTATAGCTATCTTAATATTGTAGCCACAGGTTGATATATCGTGGTAAATGATTTAATTTATTAGCCACAAAATTTAAATCTATAGTTGTATAGTTAGTGATGTCATTTATGTCTAGCTACGGATCAAAATTTTGTAGCTACAAGTACTTTTGAATTCAAGAAAATTTTATTATATATTTTTTTTTTTTGCTTTAGATGCGGATCAAAATTTTATAGCTATAAATTACTTCTAAATTCGTGAAAATTTTATTATATTTTAGATGGAAAATATGATTTATCAAATAAATGTAATAAAATTTTTTATTTTACCACTAATATATTTTACACATATTTAAATATTTTTAGATTCTTTACAACCTTACATACTGAAAATATATTAAAATCGACAAAACTAATAACGTTTAGATAAACTTTAATCATACAAAATGACATTGAATATTTTTCAGACGTAAATCCTAAAATACATGATCATACGTCATTGATTTCATATTACATATGTTTTGTGTACATAAATAATAAAGTATGAAAAATAAAACTAGCTAATGTTATATTTGTAGCTGGCAACCACTAATATTTTTGCATCCATTGATCAAGTAGGCTCACTATGTTCCCCGTAAATTCCAAAGAAACAATTAACATGAAGACAAAAGAAATGAGTAAATCCTAGACAAACTTCTATATGAATACGCAAGTTTGATTGGGTAGAAAAATATTAATCAAGTAAAAGGAGAGAAGATGAATCCCACAATACAGAGATAAATCATAAAGTAAGACAATAATTTAGCAATAAACAAATGAGAACATAAAATCAACAAACGAATCAAATGAGTAGTAGAAATTAATCCAGACGATCTTTGTCGAAAGCTTCAAATATCTTGCTGACAAACTATGGCTCCTTAACTAAATAGTTTTAAAACTTTCAAATTCTCACACACTATTGAGTAAAAAGGAAGAATATATATATATATATATATATAATTACCGAAATATAATATAAAAAATTGAACTATACCCTCAAGTTAAGCAGATGTAAGAGGTTAAACCTTATGACATAAAGATATTAATGTACCTGAAAAGAATTGAGATAAAAATAACAAAATAAAATTACTATGCATAGATTAAAAAGCAATGAATGGAAGATGATCTTAATATACTAAGCGCATTTTGTTATTCCACATGTAAATAAACTCTACACACAATTTTATACATTTATTTTATCACTGAATACAAGTACATTTTAGTTTTAAACATTAAAGAAAATATAGTGAACGAGAACCTGTAAAAATAAATTATGAAAAATGAGTGAAAATTATAAAAGTAAATGATTAAAGTAGCTAGGAATTTACAGAACCAATATTTTACAATTTAGGGTTTATGGGAGAGAATGGAAGGAAAGTTTGTACTTACAAGTTACGCACATTCCTCTTATTAAAATCTGAGTCAACCCATGGAGGAGGGGGCAAAGGCAGCATATGTGTATGAGTGTGTCAACTGGCATTCAAAAGAATGGAAAATTGGTTAGGGAGGAAGACTTAGTGCGGCTAAAGAGGAGAAAGATACGTGAAATTTAGGTTTTGGGGCTGGTAGTGATTTATCCAATTAGCATGGCTTTAATATGTATTCTCCTTTCTTAATTCTTATTTACAAACTTGTGTAATTTTGATCAGTAGCCATTTTTGGACGCGCTCATTGGGGACTATCCACCGTTTTGAAATTTACTGAAGAATAGCAAAAAATTTGCGCGCACACTTAAGCTCCATTAGCGTAGGAAAAACACCCCAGACTAGTCCCATAACAAAATACTTGGGCTTTGAATAAGTTTTATCCCATAATAAAATAATGGAATTTATTCTTTGATATGAGACTTTATATATAAAGCTTTAGTCTCCATAACAAAATGCTGGGGCTGTAAACAAGTGAACAAGTTTTGTTTACAGCCCCAGCATTTTGTTATGGGACTGAAGCTTTATATAAAGTCCCATAACAAAATGCTGGGGCATTGAACAAATTTTGTTCAAAGCCCCAGTATTTTATACTGGGATTAATTTACTTCAGCTTCCCAGTATAAGTACTGGGACTTTGAACAAAATTTGTTCAAAGCCCAGTATTTATGCTGTGATTTGTCCGGAAGTGGCTAGTCTTCAAACAGTTTTGCATCGCTGGCTAGTATTCATTTAACGCGGTCAAAACAGGCTGCATATAATTGTAAGTAGCAATATAATTAATTTACATACATAAGTATATATTTTAGTTAAGTAAAATAGGGAAATATCATTCTTTCAAATATAGTTACTACATAATCTAAAATATAATTTTCTTGAAATTTTTTGTTCATCTTACCTAAGCAAAAGATAGAATTTTTAAAATTTCTAAAATAATTTTCTTGAAATTTCGATATAAAAATGAAAACTATAATTGTTGTTTCTTCTCTCTTGAAAAAATGGAAATTAATAATTATAAAAATAATAATATAATTTATTTAATTTTGAATATTTCTAGGATGCACACAATTTTGACTTAAAAAGAACATATGAAAGACATAACTAAATTTTCTTTTCTGATTACTACAATCTTTTAGTACTATAAAATTCACAAGTAATACTCTTATAGTTTAAGTTATGGTATTGCTAGTTTTGTTAAATTCTCCTCTTTCAATTTAATAAATAATTTCAGATATTATGAATCAAAAGAGAGCATTAATCATAGTAAATTTGTAGAAATGATTTCAACTAACTTGAGATTGAAGTGTAGTAGTAGTTGTTCTTGTACTTGTAAGTTGGATTGATATCAACTATTAACCAATTAAAAATAGTAATAGTCATACCATCAACATCATTTATGATTATTTATACGAGATAGAATTAATAATCAATGTAATTAGATATAAGTATATAAGCTTTTATTCTATAAAATTAGTTACATTTAAATCATATATAATTACATATCTGTCAAAAACTTACAAATATTATTTAATTTAATTTAAATTTTGATACAATAATTAGTTTTGTTGTATACGCTCATATCAACCATATTGAATGATTATTTATTTTAAAAAAAAAGTAATACTCAATAATATTAGAACTACTCATGTTCCATATAACAACTAGTAGTAATTAGAAAATAAATGAAATTATTCTTTTCTTGTATACAAATTGTACTAGCTTCTCAATTTAATTTGCAATTATATGTTCAATAATAAAAAATTATTGAAATAATAAAAATAAATTTTGCTACTAAGTTTGGTATTGAAAATAATTTTCCTAATTAACAAACTATAAAATAAAATTTTCCTATAAAATTCAGTATGGTTGCTACCAAGTCAATTGAAAATATAATATATTATTATTATTTTTAAATACTTACAATTATAACTAACATAAAAATGGAGTGACATAAAATTAATGTGTGAATAACTAATTATAAAAAATTAAAAAAATATTAGCGTGCATGCTATAAGACTATATAGCTAACCATATCTCCATATTTGTCAATAAAATTTAAAGTTTACATACAAAGTGGTAAAACAAATAAAATTTAACAATTTAAACTATGAGTTTAATAAGTGCAAGATATTAGCCGATAAAATTTGACGTTATAAGTATTCAAACGATCAATTGTTGAAGTATTTTTTATTTTATTTTTTTATATTTTTATCATTTCTATTTGAACCTTAATAAGTTCATTAATTTATTATAAAGTTACTACATTTTCATTTTTTTATGAACAATCTAATTTTTATAATTTTAAACTCATAATTTTCATAAGTTTTTCTAATCATTTTAGACTACTTTTTTCACCATTTTTTTAGCGAAACTATTCATCTAATTATTATGATATATCGGTACAACTAATAATTATGATTAAAATACAACTACTGTTATGATTGATATACTTGGTAATAAATTATAATTTTTATATAAACTAATTACAGTAATAACAAATTATAGTTACTAAGCAAACTATTACTGTTGATTGTTTTAACTGAAAAGCCTTTATTCCAACTAAGTAGATATTTATTTAGAAACATTTCAACAACTATTTATTATAGTTAACTTCTGTGCCTAGCTAGGAAAAGTTTTAAATTAGCTAGGAAAAAGTTTTAAATTCTTAAGCAGTTTGTTCCATCGGCCTATCTATCATCTGTTACAAATAAAAAATAATATTAGCTATAACATTTCGTAATAATATTAATTATAACATTCCCTAACGAATAATTAAATCAGAATTATTGCTATTTACAATTAAAACGCATGACATGTGATTATGATTAGCTACTAAATTTTTATGTAACAATAAATAATCTTGTGGTCATGGTAGCTATTAAGCCAACTATTACCACGAGTATTTAATATGTTGAAGCAAAGAATCTTATTTTATTAATATTTTTTAAATAATTTAGTCTAGCTAAACTAATATTACAACTACAACAACTTCAAGCTCGTGGCAAAATCATATGATTATCTATGAAATTTTATTAAATTCATAGCAAAAACTTATTATTAGCTACTAAATTTTTATATCAATAATTTTGTGACTAATTTTGGTATTATTATTGCTATGATTGGTTAGCGAGTTTAGCAAAAGTGAGAAATTCGATTTGCCAATTCAATTTTGTAGCTAAGAAATTTAATAAAATTATAAATATCCACAAAATTTTAATTTTTGTAGCTATTGTTAGGTACTTTTGATATGGTAACTATAAATCCGTAGCAAAAACTTCTTATTAGCTACGAAATATTTTTTTAGCAATAATTTTGTTGCTATTTAGATACTTATTGCTACGATAGTTAGCAATTGTAGCAAAAGTGATAAATTAGTTTTGCCAATTAAATTTTTGTGGCTAAAAAATTTAACGAAATTGTAGTTAGCCGTAAAATTTATTTTTTTTAGTTACCGTTAGGTGTTATTGCTACGGTTACTATAAATGTGTAGCAAAAATTTATTAGTAGCTACGAAATATTTTTGTAGTAATATTTTTGCAGTTATTTAGGTACTTATTGCCATGATAGTTAGAAAGTATAGAAAAAGTGATATATTAGCTTTGCCAATTAAAACTTTGTGGCTAAGAAATTTAACATAATTTTAAATAGCCACAAAATCTTAATTTTTATAGCTAATGTTACGTACTAGCTACGATATTTATTTTTGCAGCTAAGAATTCGTAGCTATAGATATGTTTTCTTGTAGTGTTTGGAAATAATAGTAGGCCTTCGTTGGCTCGTTTAAATTTTTTCTCTAGCCTTTCCTTGATGAAATGACCCCGGTGAGCCCCTTTGAGCCTTTATCCTGTTTATTGGCAACCATATTAAAAACCTTTACCTGTTTTTGTACTTAATTTCCTATCTTTTAAACACCGTACCTCCTAGAGCACTTACAAATTTTTTTTTTTTGTATAATAAGCTGAAAAGCTTAAGTTTGAGTAAAGGGTGGTGAAGTTTAAGTTGGTGATCCTGAGAAGAAAAATTATTCTTGAAGGAAAAAAAAAAAAGAGATGAGAAAAAACAAGAGAAAAATTATTGAAAAAAAAGAAAAAAGAACAAAAAAAAATGATGATGAAAGCAAAGAAAAGAAGGAAGTGAATAAAATGAGGAGCAATTGGGAGTTGAATTGAAAGGAAAACTATGGTTAAAAAGAAAGTGGTAATTGAGGTTTAAATTAGTTTTGTAAGTACTTAGGGAGGTGTAGTCACCATTATCCATATATTTATCCTACCTGTCCCCTAGCCAACATTACAACCTTGATAAAGTCCTATTTAATTCTAGGCCGAGTGTATCTATATTAGTGGAGAATTACAAGATGGAAAAGCCTATGGTACCATTGTGTGGCACTTGAATCTCTTTGTGAGTGTGTGCGAATTCTTTCTATCTTAGACATCAAGTCTATCTTTGTGTGATTGAGACTAGGCCTTGATTGGTGAGGGCACTTGGATTATGAGAGATTTGAGCTTTTATTAGGCTACCTAATCTTGAACAAGCGGGCATGTCATGAGTAAGTTGGGAGTGGAGTCGATTCTTGAGGCTTCGATGTTACCGCTTGATTGTTTTGATAATTCTTATTTTATATGTGCGAAACTTAAACATGGGGGAAGTTGTGTGCTTGTATGTTTGGTTATTAATTGTTGGTATTAACCAAAGTCATAGATGCGCTTCCTTATAATTCTTGACTTAGTAGGATGAGTTTAATTGGGAAAAGATGTGGATTAGTTCGTTCGAGGACGAAAAAAAAGCCAAGTGTGGGGTGTTGATGTTGGCCATATTTCCTATATTTTTAGCAATGGTATATAACACTTTTAGATAGTTTTCATAGCAATACATGCCCAACAATGCTAATTTGTGAGATGATTTTAACTTGGTGTGTTTGAATGACTTAGGTATGAATTGGTGGAATTTGGAGCAAGATGACTACATTTTTTGGAAAAGTCCGAAGTCAAAAATTGAAGTAGAAAAATGAAGAATGCTAGTGTAAAAAATCAACGGACTAGGAGCTTTGTAAGCTCATTGTATGAAACTTACAACAGGCGTACATTGTATGAGAAGCTGTGAGACCTGAGAATTGAGCATACAAGGATTCTTACATTGTATGGGATGCTGTACGACTGGGAACTTTCCTACCCGAGTTTGGAATAGCCTAGGGCGTTAGTTACTCTTATTATTCCATATTTAAACCCTTGTTAACATATCATTAGACTTTCTTTACGTACTTTTGGAGCAAGAAACATAGTAGAGGCTAGAGCAATCAAGATTCATCAATTGAGTTGTAATTCTTCTTTCCTCTTCATCGTTTCATGAATTTTAGATTATTTTGTGAGAAAGCTACCACGCCTATGAGTAGCTAAACTATATTATTCTAGGGTTATGGGTTAACCATGAAAGTTGTACTCTAAAGTTGATTGAAATCCATTAAATTTATCAAATTGAGTTGTTTATTTAATTCTGCTCTGAATTACTTAATTTCTTGGTCAGTTGTTAAGTACTATCTATGAACCTAAGGTTGAACTCAAAAGTGGGAACCGTAGGTTGCAATAAAATTAAATAGAGCGTGTTCCTGAACCTGGAGATCGGGGAATAGTTTCGCTGTTAGGATAGAAATATACCTAACAGTCACGCTTAGTCAGTATATAGGAGAAGTACATGCATTCTTGTTAACTCTAGTTCCATAGACATATAGGTGTTAAGTTAGCTTGAATAGGCGAGCAGGGTATCGAAAGAGCCATGTGAGTATAATCTACCCTGTGATTAGGAACCCAGATAAATAAAGTTAATTCAATTAGCGGAGGAGAGCAGCTGGATTGGTGAATATTCTATGATCCTTGAATATTTCTTCTCACTGATATCTAAAAAACTCTTGAAATTGTATTGCATTCAATTTTTATTTCATTTAATTTCTGTTAATTAGTTTAATTAAAACACTCGGAATTTGGTTGAGCTCTCTTGAACAATATTTAAATTAGACCTTGTCTAGTTAATAGTTAATCGATAGTCCTTGTGGGAACGATACTTTCTTATCACTTTATTACTTGATCGACCGCGTATACTTGCGTGTGCGTTTGGAGCGATACTTATCTATCATGAATGAGAATAGCGATGTTTAGGTGAGGTTAGACGAGCTTATGGTGCCAAATATAAATAATTTAGATATTTAGGCTCATTGGTTCGAAAGTGTGAAATGGTAGATAAAAATATCACCCATAAATTATTATCGCATAGTTGAAATGATGAAGTGCTACTAGGGAGCTATGTGATGGAAGAATGCCTATTAAGGTGAATGTAAGACATACTGAACAATTATAAAAATGAAAATACTATATGAGTGAAAAAAAATTATCCATTAGGGAAAAAAAATAAATATCCAACATATCAACAAGATGATTATTGCAGAAAAGCAATAATAAAATAGACATTATCGGTCGCACAAGAATAGAAGTGACTACATTTAATAGAAGGTGCAAATAGTAGACATTAGGATTAAATGAGAAAAAGTCTCTCGAGATGATTTGGGTCATCCGCGTCGGCCTCTAGATGAAACAGTTGAAAACTGTGTGAAAGTACAGAATAAGGTGCCATGCAAGGGAAAGGTAGAGCTAAAACCACATAAAAGGAACTTGTTTCAAAACCGTTCCTTGAAATCAGCTATGATAGGATTAAATGGAAGAAAAAGATATCTATAGAAGATATGTTCTAATTGGTAATAATAGTGAATGGAAGAAAAAAGATATGTATAGAAGATATGTACTTATTATTATTATTATTATTATTATTATTATTATTATTATTATTATTATTATTATTATTATTATTATATCTAACTTATTTTTTCTCTTTTACTTATGTTTCATATAAGGATGATTTGAGTTGACCTTAACTAGAGAAATATGATCAGTAAAAAACGGTCCCGACTTGTTTGGAATTAACACATACTCGTTGTTGTTATTATTGTAGTTGTTAGTCATGTATATTCTCATTTTTATTTTAAATGTTACAATTGAATTATTTTATTTCTTACAACCACACATGCACGTGTAAGTATTAGTCAGAGTTGGCGAGAATACCCCTCTAACGAAGTGCAAGATATGGTAGGCAGATTGTGAATTTCTAACCAACTTATCGTAATGTGAAATTTTCATTTTGAATGGGAGTAATTCGACGATTATGATTGGACATCAGTCCAAAATGGGTTCAATTGGTAATAGCAGCGTAAATCTGGATTAATAGAGCCGACATGTTAGACATCTTCTTTCTCTTTACTTTTCGACAAGGTCAAAATTCAGACCGGACCAAGCCTTTGAGTTATTTAAGTAACTTTGGGTTAAGGTCGTTGTGCTCTTGCCACCTCTTTAGAAGGCTGGTGGGCAATTTCTCTCTTGTCTGTGTTGGCTTAAATCTAGTTAGAACAATCAATTGAATTTATTATAAGCCTAACAAGCAATATTTTCTATCAAAGCTATGGATTGATAAAAAGGCATTACAAAGACAAGTAATAGCCGAATAAGAGTAATGTTGTAGTGTGTATTTCTGAATGAATTACAAAGATCATCACAAGGCTATTTATAGCTTATACTAAATACAATGGTAATTAAGGCATTCACTAACCCATAATTGCTCTTGCCCATGTTCAGATCATGGCTTACCCATGCTCACCCCTATTAAATGTTGGATCAATGAGTGACCGTTTTGGAGCTGTCCACCTTTTGATGCGTAACCGCTTCCCCTAGGTTTAAGCTCCTTGCCTCGGGCAAGTAAATATTCCACCGCTCAAAATAAGACCTTCTCGAGGTTTGCCTTGAACCTTGACCTTGATGATTTGCCTCTGGAGTAAAACTTCTCGCTTCTTGACTGAGTCACATGTCTTGGCATAAACATATCTCGAATCATGCATCCGAGGTGCTACATGCATAAGTGATTTTACACCCAATACAGATAGTCCCCCACTCCTCGGATAATAGACAGAGTTTTTGAGGAGTAGAATGGCTTTAAACGGGAAGTCGACGTGGCCACACGTGCGCCCTGCGGTTTGAAAAAGGGCGGTTGTCATTTCGAATTCCCATCCATCACACGTGGCAGCCGCTGAAAGGCCATGACCCTTCGTTCTTCCTTCCCTATGTAAATGCAATGATGACTTCTTCCACTAAAAATAACCAACTCGGGGAATGACTTTTCAAGGCTCAGCACCCTTAAATAGGGAAGCACAACCAAATGCCCCCGAATCTTTCAAGGATCAAACATGACGTACTTTTGCTTGAGAAAGTATTTACTTTGCCTATGTTATTTCCTTTTAATTACGGTATTTATCAGACTTATTATGAGTTTTCACCCACAGCATCTCAGGCTTCGCGCCTCCTTTATCAATAAAACTACTATCTTACTTAGTCAGTTTTACTTATTTATTTAGATCCATCTACGATCCAACCATTCATAGTCCCCACCAGATCCAAGTTGAAGTAATACGCTCACTTTTCGCTAAAAAAAAGTAGAGTACACTACTCACTTAGAGTTAGACCACGTCTAGCTCAGCCACCAAGCATTAATCAAGCGTTGATCTCGCTAAATCAACAATTGTATCTACACACCGATGGGGATGCCTGTCCGCGTAGTGCCAGAAAGTCTTAAATACTCGAGTCACTAAGCAAAGACGTCATGTCTCAGAACACAAAAGGACCGTTACTACACGGGCTAAAGTCGTCCTATTGTGGGCGCAAAAATCCATCTGCTACGGATGCAACCTAGCCACCGTCTATCGGTGCACAACAGACGTAATTGCTCAAGGCAGGCACACAAACACACGTTCTTAAACAACTAGAATAGTCAGGACGATCAGAAACCATCTAATATCTAGGCGCACAAACATACTGCTTGGTTACACATTATGGAATGTATAATAACACAAGTACGTATGAAATATTGGTAAACATTCATTTTATTAATAACAAACATCCCTTAGACTCATAATATATATTTAGTTCTTTTTGAATACAACATTAGTTTATAACAATTGTAGAAAAAAAAATGGAAAGGGAAGACTAAAAACAAAGAGATCCTCAGGATTAACACGACTGAAGATCCTTCATCTGGATTGTAGCAATAAGCCGTACACAGTCTGGAGTTCTTCTTTTCTTTTTTGCAGCTTAAGAAATGTCGGCCCGGGCCTTCCGTCGAAGCATACGACAGCTGAAATAGTCAAGGCCCATCTGCTTGATCAAAGCAAGGGATCCCAAAAGCACCTGAGTACATGCCTAACCTTCCCCCATCTCGTCCATTGAACTTGAAGAGAAACTAGAAAATAACAGCGAAGCTTGACCATCCGCTTCAACCTCAACTGGTCAAACCGAAAGTGCACAGCCCCGTAGATCTTCAAGTACAAACAGAAGTTAAACGAGAGCGGAAAGGCTTGAGCTGGGAACCTACCACAGGGGAGCGTCTTCCCTCGGGTATCCCATAGCTAACAGCCGATGGAGCGTTACAATAGCAGTTCAGCTGAAGCAGATAACCAAGGTGAAAGCCATGAACCACGGAGGACTCCGAAGCTCAGTGACACCTTAGCCACCCACCACTGTGAAGCTAAATCCTCTTGCATGCCCTGAAATGGAGTCAAGCAATGGATCACCAGCCCAGTACCATTGAAGGAGCAACCTAAGCACCAGAGAAATCCTGGCGGAGAAGCCGCATGACAGCTGAAAGGACTAAGCGTCCTGACCCCGCATGACAAGAAGAATATCACAGCAACCGCTGTGTTAGAAGATGAGCACACCGTAATCAGTGCACGTGAAACAATGAAGACATCCCGAAGGATATCGTTAAAATCCCGATCAAACTTAATGATTCGGGGGACTTTATCCGTTTCCTTATGGACAAAGAAAGAAAATGAGGTAACTGTAGGCGAATTTCCTCCTATACTTCTCTCATGCAACATCTATTCGGAACGAAGAAGACTTTCTGGGAATATCAAACCAGGGTCCAAGACGAACATTTTGAAAGGAAGAAAAGCTTCTCACTGTCATAAGAAATTGATAAAGAAGTGAATTTTTTTCTAAAGAAGAGTTTATGATTTTTCACTATCATGAAGTCATTATTTATAGACAAAAAGGATAAGGATGGAGCACGAAACGGTCAAGCGTCGTTATTACTGTAGATGTGAAATGATTCGGAGCAGTTAATGGCAGTTCCAATAAATTTGCATTATTTATCTGTTTAAATTATCGAGCAATTTTTATGGAATAAACAAGAAGTTTGCTTTAAGTAATTCTATTTGATTAAGGGATTTTTACACTCTATACCCATAAAATTTAAAGTATTTACAAGTCATACCCATTAAAAATTATACTACCCATAAAACTAAAAGTATTTACCCTATCTACCCATTTATTATTGTATACTTTTGTTATGCCTTATAGGTGTATACCTTTAAGGTATACTTTATAAATTATGGTATAAAAGTCTGGAGAGTCATTTATTACTGTATACCTTTGTTGTACCTTATGTGTATACTTTTATGGTATACTGCATAAATTATGGTATACAAGTCTGGATGGGTAGAGTTGGTAAATAGTTTAGTGGGTAGGTCGAGTAATATTTGAAAGTAGTAGGTAGTGACTGTAATTATTTTAAGTTTTGTGGGTATTTTTGTAAATATCCCTTTGATTAAAGTAAGTTATGATTAGGCAATTTCGCCTGCTTGTGAAACCTGCGGGCCTTGGGACGCATTGAAGAATTCGCGCAAAGCTGGAATGATCCCATTTCGAAATCAAGCACCGACAACGCATTCAAAAATGCGACACATTCCACGGCGCATAAGAACTTGATAAGAGTTCTATGTAATGCGGATTATTACTATACTAGGTCTCAAATACCCTCTAATTAACCTTATATAATGACTCTTTTCTAATATCAAATATTATAATAAACAAACCATATTCAATATTATTAGTGTAAAGACTAAAAATGTGAGAATACATCTTCGTTAATTAAATGAAAGGGTTTGATCAATTTTGTGTCATTTATATATTTTACAACAATACATCGTTGATTGATTATTAAGCATCTTTAATTTCTTTCAATTCCTTTACCGCTAAGACTATAAAACATTCAACTTCCGTTCTCAAGGAATCTCATATCAATAGGAAGATCTTCTAAAATCAGTCCTGATTTTTTTAATACACGCTCACACAGATGCAAACATTTTGTAATTTCTTAGCCGCTTTATTCATTCTTAATCTTTTCCCGTGAAAACCCCCAAGTCAAGCTCCAATCTATTTTTTTAACCTTGTTAATTACATCAGTGAACAATGTCTGTACCATAGGTCGAGTTCTTAATTCTCAACAAATATAAAATACTCAGAAGCCGAATATGATTATCTAAAATTTGCAAAATTGACCAATGAAGTGAATGAAGGAATATAAACACAGCGGAAGCAATTCCAGGATCATGAACTCACATGTAATCTAGACAAACTAGCAAACAATTCAGTTTTACATAAACATAAAACGGAATACCTCTTGAAGCGTGACTTCAACCTTGAAACAATCTTCAATCACGAGCAAGATCATCTACGGGATCGTCCTCCAGTTCCATGATCTTCTGTCGTGTGCCCGAATAATACCCAGACTAATAATCACTTGGGTGGAACAAGTGTTTCAGAGAGAGAAAACCTATTTAGGGTTTTTGTTGTGTTTTGGTGTGTTTCCTTTTGGCCAAGAATCCTCCTTATATAGTTTTAAGAGTAAAACCCTTTTCCAAAACTGTATAGGATTCTTTTCCACCAAGAAACCTCTCTCCTAGTCCTAATTGGATTCGGTCACAACAGGGACCACAGAATTAATTAATGAGGCTTCCAATTATGGAATTAATTCTTTTTCTCTAGAATTAATCTTTCCATAATAAATTACAAATTATTTCCACTAGAAATTCGTAATTGCACTCCTCAGTTGAATTTCGAATTCTTCCATCAAATCTTATTTAACTCCCCACGTTAAGATTACAGACACCAATCAATAATATCAAATTACTGACAATTTAATATATTGACTAAATATACATATCCTTTAGAGTTCCGCTTAACTTATTCCATGTGCCGGATACAAAATCCACTGGCCAGATTTACACATAGAAACTTATAAGCTTTCATAAAGGGGTGTCATCAATCTCTATATCGAGACGTGGATTCTATCAACTAGCTATTACTTCGCAAATGCATATTATCATTATCCAACTTATCAGGAATTATTTGACCCAAATATCCTGGACCTCACCTATTGATAAATCAAGACAATGAATAATATACATCACTAATAATAACTATATCAAGATTAAGAGTATAAGTACATCTGATGAGCTAGAGAGTTTATTTTATATAGTCAGTATAAAAATACTTATCTCTACTTGGTCCGTTCAATGCACACAAAGCGCACTAGCACAAGAAGTTGGAACTATACCATTCCCATAATCAAGATAAATTATATATAATCTTGTACTACAATCATACCGATGGCTTTGCCCAATTTCCATCTTAGATTGTGAACATTACTTTATTACTTATAAGAACCGATGATTTAATCTTCCGTGTATAAGCTTGGCTCTACACACTAAATCAACTACTATATAAATAATAGGACACACATGACACAATTGATCTAAATAAATAATAATTCATTATCTTTAGTAAATGAATGACCAATTGTTAAACTGGGAATAATCTAACTAAAACCGCATGGTTATTAGTATATCCCAACAATCTCCCACTTATACTTATAACCATGTCATTGTTATAATACATACTATATCTAAACACATGGTTAATAGTATATATCCCATCAAACTCCCACTTAGACTTTTAACCATGCATTTACAACTTTCACAAGCATTCCTTTTATATAAATACTAAAAGGATCTAGCCAAGTTGTTTTCTAATGCAATCATTGTCCAACAGTGCTTTTTGATTACTAATCGGTCGATCTTAACCTCTGCAGGATCCAGTCATGAAACTATCCCAAGAGTGCTAACCGAACAATTTTCATTCTTTTCTCCCACTACGACAAAGTACTACTACTAAGTCACACTACCATGATCTTGTGGTGAAACCACACAACAATTAGAGCCTTAAGTCTCAATATTCTTCTCTTACCTTTCGGTATAAGAATACGAACAACTTCATCTTGTAGTGTATATTAATGACTTTTCAAAATTCACTCCCACTACTTTGGAGTAGTGGATTTCCAATCATCTTTTGTCTATTGACATTTCTCCCACTATTTAAATACAATGGAATGCCAATTCCAACATGTCGATTGGATTTCAATTGAACTTTTGGATTTTCAGGTGATCCACTTGTTATTTCTAAGTTCAGTCCAGTAAATAAAATTTACTTCTAGGAACATTGTTTATTAAATAGTCATATTCTAGAAATCTGGTACTCATGCTAACAAGTACCTTCTTTTCATTATGACAAGAAAATAAACATCCTTTCGTCCCCTTTGAATAGCCAATAAACGTATACACATTCATCCTTGATTCCAACTAATCAGTTTTCCCTTGTAAAAGGTACTAACATAGAAGGACTACGTTTAGAATGTAATTTAAAGTTTCTAAGGCATATTCCCAATACGAAATTGAATAACAAGTTTGAATAACTTCACATTGATCTAACCACCTCCATAAGAGTCTAATATATCCTTTCTACTACACCATTTTGTTATAACGTCCCAGGTGCAGACATAATTCCTTATTCTGATAAGTAATTAGTGAACTTTGCAAAGAGGTATCGCCACTACAGTCAGATTGCAGTGACATAATATATTTTCCATAATGCATTTTCTTTTCAGTCTTAAACTCCTTGATTTCTCAAAGTATTAATACTTATAATGCATCAAATAAATATATTCATATTTTGAGTAATCATTTATGAATGTCATAAAAAATACTCAAAAATACCTCTTGCATGTATGTTCATCAGACTATACTAATCAGAACGAATTAATTCTAACTTATCACTAGCTCTATCTCCTTTTAAGAGGAAGTATCACTTAGTCATATTTCCTTTTAACAAGAATCCACAGGGTTGGTAGTGCCTCCACTTTCAATGAACCTTAAAGATCCATCCATAACCAACCATAATATTCTATTAAAATACATATGACCTTGATACAAGAGCAACAGATAAGCGTAATTCAAATTCAAAGAATATTTTCTCTTATGGGGCAAATCAATATCGTTAAATTCGGAAGACATATAAAATAAAAGGGGCCTTGCAACATGTACCACAAGAGATAAACATTTATTAACCTCAATAATACCAAAATTATTGATAAAATAAATCGAATATCCACCTCTCATTAAGCTAAAAAATGAAATCAAATTTCTTTCTAACTCAACGTATGCATCCTTTAAATTAATATCTTATCATCACCAAAATAAATCTTTGAAATAATTATTTTGTGAGAGAATAGCACTAAGAGATTTGAATAAAGAAATATCTAATTAGTGAGATAAAACAATTTAAATAGATCAACTCAGGTCATGTAACATTGAATAATGAAATTCAAAACACATCACACATATATTTTCATGCAGCTTGAATAGCCAAATTCGTTGGGAAAGTAGCTATTCATGCACCACATACATGCAATGTCAGATTTCACTCATTAAATTAAATAATATCAAACTCAGTTGGAGAGTCTACTATTAATTTAATTCAAGTAAATATCAATTATTGAATAGCCCTAGTTTCGTTGACTCAACATGCAATTCTCAGTTGGAGAGATATATACAAGTCATCAACAACTAGTGATTAAACCTTGTATACCAACAATACATTTATCCGTTAGGGAGGAAGACCTATTGTCAACACGTAAATATATCATTTATACTAGTATTCAATCATGGATACCGTAGGGACTTTTAAGCCAAGTATACTCAACAATAAATTTATCCGTTAGGGAGGAAGAACTATGTCAACACGTAAAATTATTGTTTATACTAGTATATGATCATGGAGACCATATAGAATAATCCCTATTACCACTGGGTGCCAACCATTAACTTTTCTTAGAAAAATAATTTCCAGAAAATAGAAAAACGCCAAAAACACCACCTTAACAGCCTCAAACTGCCGAAAAACAACATGGCTCACTGCATAGCAGTGAGTTTTTCTTATTGGGCCGTTTCCAATGAACCTACCAAATTTCAGGTCAATCAGAGTCTGTCAAAATTTCTGATCTCCGAAACTATGACCAAATTTGGACAATTCTTGTTTTTACGTTTTTAGGGTTCAAAATATATCTGTTGCTTGTTCAAATCATATATCAACAAGTAATCTTTTGATATCCATGAATCAAGATCAAACAACATATTTTTAAAAATTTGTATTTCATTAAAACAGTGCAACTCTTACGTTTCTAAGAATATAAAATATGAACTACATTCTTATCATATATCAACATGTATTAAATAATCATGCATTATCATGTCCCAAATTTACTATAAACCAAAATTGATATATAGAATGACTTTTCATATTTAATTCACGTTTAAATCCAGCACACTACCTAAAATTCCATCCAAACGACCTTCAAAAATGTCAAAAAAAACGACACCACTCATTGCAAAGCAGTGAAAATTTCTTACTGGATCGTTTCCGATGTCTCTTTCGAATTTCAGGTCAATCAGAGATCATGAATTCTTGATCGCAAAGCTATGACCAAATTCGAAAGATAACTTTTTAGGCGTTTTTGTGAATTAATGCAAACACGATGCTCGTTTACATTCTCTTTATAATTATCCCATGAGCACAAGGTATACATGTGTTACTTCTTTGACTAAGATACACAAAACCTCATCCTACGTCAAATTGTCCTCTCAATTAATACACATGAGAACCCAAGATATTATTGTCTCCTTTTTGAGTGAAAACCTCAATATCTTATCTCATCAATCAATTTAGTGTTTCTAGTTATCTAGAAATTAATCTCCTTTTCAAGTAGATAAAATTTCACCACTAACATACACTTACCAAGAGACAATTTATACATGGTACATTGAGAAAAATCAATGACTCAAATAAATAGATCACTTTCGCAAATCCTATTTATTAATCATAACTCTCAATTCATTCATTGACATAATTTCACATGTATAAAGCTTTAAGAATTTTCAATCATTCTGAATAAATACTCCACTTTGGAGGTAACATTTATTCATCATAAACTCCTAATCCATATACAACATCCTCTCACATGTATAATATTTAGAATTTTCAATGACTCTCAATAAATATTCCACATAAAATGGTAACCATTTATCAATCATAAATTCTTAATCTCTAAACGATATCATCTCACATGAACAACACAATTAAAAAAAATTTCAAAGATTTTAAATAAATAAATCACTTTGATTGCAACTATTTATTTATCACAAAATTCTTAACACATTTATAAAATACTATTAAGAATTTTACCGTGATTCCAAATAAATAAATCAATTTGATTGTAACTATTTATTAATCTAAATTCTTAATTCATGTAATACATAACCATGTATAAAACTATTAAGAAATTTCAATGATTCCAAATAAATAAACTACATTAGTAGTAACTCTTTATTAATCATAATTCTTAATTTATACAAAATAATATGCATGAGAGAAAATAATACTGCTCAAGATTATGTGAATTCATATTGTTTATAGTAAAATTTAATCATAGAGAACTCAGGGATTTATCCCTTGCACCATAGGATTATTAAGAGATACGTTTTCTCTTAAAATTAAATTTCAGAAAATAGAAAAACATCCAAAACACCATCTTAACAACCTCAAACGGCCAAAAACCGACCTTATTCATAGCAAAGCAATGAGTATTTCTCAGAAGATCGTTTCCGATCGACCCACCAAATTTCAAGTCAATCAGAGTCTGAAAATTTTCAACCTCCAAATCTGTGACCAAATCGGTTAGGAAAAATCGTTTTTCATGTTTTAGGAATCAAAATATTTTTAGTTTACAATCTAATCATGCATCAACATATTATAAACTGATATCCATGAATCAAGATCAACCACATATTTTGAAATTTCAGTTTTCACAAAAATACTGCTTTTTTTAGAAAAACAAACAATACAAGTTCATGTTTTTCAAAAAACTGCATGCATGCAAGTAATTATTTTTATGAAACCCTAGCCATCTAGTTAGACGTGAGTAGGCTCTGATACCAATTGAAGGAATATAAACACAGCGGAAGCAATTCCAGGATCATGAACTCACATGTAATCTAGACAAACTAGCAAACAATTCAGTTTTACATAAACATAAAACGGAATACCTCTTGAAGCGTGACTTCAACCTTGAAACAATCTTCAATCACGAGCAAGATCATCTACGGGATCGTCCTCCAGTTCCATGATCTTCTGTCGTGTGCCCGAATAATACCCAGACTAATAATCACTTGGGTGGAACAAGTGTTTCAGAGAGAGAAAACCTATTTAGGGTTTTTGTTGTGTTTTGGTGTGTTTCCTTTTGGCCAAGAATCCTCCTTATATAGTTTTAAGAGTAAAACCCTTTTCCAAAACTGTATAGGATTCTTTTCCACCAAGAAACCTCTCTCCTAGTCCTAATTGGATTCGGTCACAACAGGGACCACAGAATTAATTAATGAGGCTTCCAATTATGGAATTAATTCTTTTTCTCTAGAATTAATCTTTCCATAATAAATTACAAATTATTTCCACTAGAAATTCGTAATTGCACTCCTCAGTTGAATTTCGAATTCTTCCATCAAATCTTATTTAACTCCCCACGTTAAGATTACAGACACCAATCAATAATATCAAATTACTGACAATTTAATATATTGACTAAATATACATATCCTTTAGAGTTCCGCTTAACTTATTCCATGTGCCGGATACAAAATCCACTGGCCAGATTTACACATAGAAACTTATAAGCTTTCATAAAGGGGTGTCATCAATCTCTATATCGAGACGTGGATTCTATCAACTAGCTATTACTTCGCAAATGCATATTATCATTATCCAACTTATCAGGAATTATTTGACCCAAATATCCTGGACCTCACCTATTGATAAATCAAGACAATGAATAATATACATCACTAATAATAACTATATCAAGATTAAGAGTATAAGTACATCTGATGAGCTAGAGAGTTTATTTTATATAGTCAGTATAAAAATACTTATCTCTACTTGGTCCGTTCAATGCACACAAAGCGCACTAGCACAAGAAGTTGGAACTATACCATTCCCATAATCAAGATAAATTATATATAATCTTGTACTACAATCATACCGATGGCTTTGCCCAATTTCCATCTTAGATTGTGAACATTACTTTATTACTTATAAGAACCGATGATTTAATCTTCCGTGTATAAGCTTGGCTCTACACACTAAATCAACTACTATATAAATAATAGGACACACATGACACAATTGATCTAAATAAATAATAATTCATTATCTTTAGTAAATGAATGACCAATTGTTAAACTGGGAATAATCTAACTAAAACCGCATGGTTATTAGTATATCCCAACAGTGAATATACTTTTATATAAGCTATCAGTTAGAGCATAATCAAGATCATCAGGTAAATATCACTTCAAGCATTATATTCAATGAGAATAAGCAACTATAACCAACAGATTGAATCATGAATCTGTATGAAACCCTTGTCGTAGGATTTTTTTAAGATTAATTACATGATAGAACGGTTTGCATGTGAGTTTTAACCATATAGCGTGGTGCTTATCATAAAATGAATCAAAAGAAATGAAACAACTAAAATATGTGACTTAATTTCATTGACTAATACTTGTTGTTCCAATTATTGCAACTCACTCGAACAAATAGTAGCACCCATTTTTGATATCAGGTTAACTAAATAAATGAAATTTTTTATTAATCTAATAGTATACAAAATCAAAAAAGAACAAAAATTGATGCTACCCTATCAGTTCTTCATCTGCCTATCTATGTATACGGAGCTATGATCTCTTGATTTCATCACATGCATACTGCTGAAGGGCTTTTTGCGTTTTCCCGATTGTATGAGTTTGGCCTCAGATGGCTACAGTTTCCTGTATTAGTAAGTTGTAGCAATCAATTGTGTAATCTTTAGCCTCTTTTTAAAAGTCGCCTAATATCCAACTCCATATAAAAGAAAAAGATGACATGCAAATAAATAAATAAATAAATAAATCAATAAATAAATAAAACAGTAATATCAAGTGCCCGATAAATAAAAAGCCAAGTAGCATACCAGTTTAACAAAGTGGATATGGACTTCACAATACATTCCTTAAACTGAAGAACTTCCTGTGCGAATTTTGGATCAAATTAATATAAGGGTCTTTCTTTTCTAACTTGATCAACTTAAAGTACATCTTCATGTTTCATTTCGAAAGGCTCTATCCCGTTTATCAACAAAATTCTAATAATATTTCTCTCATGCTTGCCAATTTCACCAAGCACCCTCTAAGAAAATCAGCTTATTAGGTTCCTCAAGATTTATAACAGACTAATCATGAGAAATTCCTTTCTTCCTTATATTAGATCTCTTTTTAGTTTTCAGTTACGTTCTTTATCTATGTTTAATGTGCAATTTATTGGCAAAATGCCAGAATTCATGGGCCAGGTTGTGACTTTTGGCCATCTTCAATATACATGTTAGAAACGGTTAGAATTAATTATTTTTTAGCAAACAGACAGACTTAATTCTTTTTCTTTTTCCAGCCAAGGTTAGACTTAAACGTGGGTGTAAGTTTTCCTTTAAGACTTTGCTTTGAGTTGAAATGTATGAAAAAGGCCAAAAAAGAGGAAACCTTGGCCATAGAGGTATGCCAGTGAATGGGATCGCGCTAGCGCGGTTATTAAACAATTTTAAAAAATATATAGCTAAATAATCATCGACATAATTTTTATAATAACATTATGAATATTTACTGTTCGATTAATTTTATCTTCGATATACACTATGACCCCTAACACTATCAATTATTTATTAATATATATAGTTGTATTCTTAAGGCTGATTATTATTACTCCTTCCGTCCCATTTTTTTTGTCGTAGTTTGACTTAGCACAAAGTTTAATAAAGAAATGAAGATTTTTAAAACTTTTGGTCTAAAATAAGTCATAGATATTTGCGTGGCTATAAATGAGTCAAAAAGTAAGTTTGGAGTTGAATTATTTCCAAATTTAGAAATATGACAATCTTTTTGGGATAGACTGATGTTTGGCAATATTTGCCTAGTTTACCTTAATATTTCCTCGCATTTTGATACGTTATTCGCCCATTTCACGAAATAATTGTGATTGTTGCGCTCACTTATTGTGTTTGTGATTTTAGGAATGATTTGGATGAATACGAGTGCGAACGGAGTGAAGATGGATAAAATCGAGCAAGAATTGATGAACTTAGCTAATTGTGGGATATGACATTAGAAGGCAAGCTATGGATTGATCGTAGCTTCAGGCTTCCAAAAGCCATGAGCCATGCGACTCATGGGCAGTGGCGCACGACTTCCAAAAGCTATGAGACAAGCGATGCGTATCCCGTGGCTTTCAGTTCAGCGACCCCAACTTTTCCAACTTAGTTTAGACTTTGGATTAACTTATGGGAAGACTTTGTAAACACTATAAATATTATTTAATTTCGTTTTTAGTAGGAGGTCGAATTTTTGGAGCAAGTTTTATAGTTCTTAACATTGAACCAAGGGTTTAATTCCTTTACTTCATCTATTACAAGATTTAATCTTTCTTCCATGAATTCTTGTGTTGTTATTATGAATATGAGTAGCTAAACCTATTGTTCAAGGGTTAGAGCAAATACATGAAGGTTGATGTTTGAAAGTTGAGATCTTCCTATTGATTTACCATAACAGATTGTTTATTATTTCTTGAGCCTAATTGTTTGGTTATTGAGGTCTGATAATTGAACACTATCTATGGTTTGCAAGTTGAACTCGACAGAGGGAACTTGCGGACGCAAATAAGAAAGAATAGGGCTTGATTGTGAACCTGGACATCAGGGAATTGATTTGCGGGTAGGATAGACATATACCTATTCGCCTTGTTTAGCTAAATACAGAGTTCTTTAATGCATGCATGTGATTTAATTCTACAGAAATATAGGCGTTAGAGTAGCTTGCATAGACTCGTGAAGAATTGACAGGTTTTGACGAATATATTTAACCTGTTAGTTAGCAATCTAGGAAATCAAGAAGTAGAATCAGCTGGAAAACTCAATTGGATTGTTCGTAGCTCTGACCCTGGACAGTTTCTCTTTTATTGATAACAACCTAGAATTTGCTCTATTACTTGACTTCAGTTACTTGCTTTTAATTGTTTCATTTAATTAGTAAAAATCTCAGCCATCATTGAAAAAGATCCCTGGATAGTTTTTAGGAAATTGTTTGCTAGAATATAGTCATTAACACTAGTCCTCGTGGGAATGACACTCGACTCACTACTTTATTACTTGTCGACCACGTATACTTGCGTGTGCGTTTGGGAGCAACATAGACTAATAAGAAAAATATGACAAACAAAGTGGGACAGAGGAAATAATAAAATTTTAGTATGGTTTTTCTTGTTTTACGTATATGGGATTAGAGTCTCTTTAATTTCAAGGTCTATACTATACTCTTCCTCAAGAATATTGACAGCTGAAGGTTTGGATTGGAGTGCAAAACGAAATATCAATTATAGAGAAAATCATTCACATAAACTCAACAATCACCGTATTCCAAAGTGAAATAAAAAGAGGTCATAAATTCCAGTCCTTATCATGCTCGTTTTTTCATCTTTATCAAGCACATTCTTCTTTATAGTATATATGTTCCTATAGGGATATCTAAAAGAAGAAGCAATAGCAATATAAGACCAAAAAGTAAACAAAAATTTCTAGTACAACATGAAACAATAACATAGACTCGATCTATTTTTAAATTTTTAAAAAATCTAATAAAAGTACCATATAGTGTTACCACTTACCATTGTCATCACTGCAACGCCGAAAAAAAAAAAACTAAGAAGCTACAAAAGTGACTTGGAATGACTGTTGCAACAAAGAACTATCCGATCAACTTCATCAAATAAAAACTTGCCAACTTGCCGTCCAATTCGTGAATTTGAGAGATATTCATAAGATCAACTTCATCATTCTAACCCTCATATCAAAATGCACACATATAGTTTGATATGTAGAAGTGCAGTATATGAACATTTGTTGAAGTATTTGGTCAATCCTCTAATTTTTAACGACATGTAATAAGGAATACTCTTGATAGAAAAAAGATTTGGAGACACACCACGGTGCCTGATAGAACCACATACCACTATATATAGTTGAATTGGCTATTCACTGTTCAAGTAGAGATTGGAAATGATGCACCTAAATAACGAATTATGATACAATTTAATGCCATAATTATAAGTATGTTAACGGTTGGAGGCATCAAAACTTCAGTGTTGAAGACAATAAGGTTTCACAGGAGGAATTAAATAAATCGCTTTCATTGGTATTCATTAAAAAGTGTGTTTCTGATATCGAATTAACAGAGAGTGGTGTGTTTCTGATATAGAATTAACAGAGAGTTTTAGTTGGTTCCCAAAATGTATTGAAGACAATTAAATTACCACTAAATGCAATTATTTACAATATAAAAATTCTGCTGAAAGATAAATAATCATTCTTGTCAGTAAAATAAAAAGGTAAAAACTTACTAAAATAGGTAGCTATTGTTTTTCTTACATTTTGAAGTCAATAGTGGCGATAGAGACATGCCACATCACTTTTCTATAGTTCTCAATTAGTAGATACTAGGTAACTTGCCCGCGCATCACGCGGTCTTGAAAACATTATCGTTGATCTTACAAAATGATTGTTTTCTCATATTGAATATTAAAAGTTATAAAATAGATTTTTTTGTTCGTGTACCTTATTATCGTGAAAATACCTCATTTCATTCATATTTTTGATACCTTACAGTAAAGATAATCACAAAGTATACAACACATTAATTTAGAATAAATCCTGTTTAAAATACTTTGCTCGCTCCACTACTGATGCCATAGATTAATATCTCTCTAGAGCCTCAATCACTTACGAACAAATCAAATTTCACTACAAAAGTGACTAAAAGAATTCCATGACAAACAATTACTTATATATTTAATATTAATGAGTGCAATCAAATTTAACATAGTTAAGTTTACAATATGCAGTTGCTTTTATTTTTTTAGTTCTCTCTACATGCAAAACTGTTAAATGGAAATGTAGTAATAATGTAATATGATAATAACGTAAATTAATAATCGCTTTTTGTTATATTGACAATGCTTCTGATCCCTACTTCTTTTCTTGTTTTGGTTTTCCCATGATATTGTCCATGACTTCTATTTGATATGTCATATGAATGGCTTATCTTTTTCTTCCTTCCCGATCTTTTGGAGAGCAGTTAGCTAGTTGTTCATTAGGTCTCACATTTTTCTACATATTTTTTGGTAGAGAGTTGGGATTGTCATTGTTGAATAAGGATTAGTTCCTTTCATGCCTCCCTTTATTATCTTCTTTTTCTTCCACATTGAAGGGGTTGCACAGTGTTCTGTATCTTATGTTCATGCGTTCAACGAAATCTCTGAAAAGAAAAGGGAAAAGAAGAAACAAATGACATAACCTACTTTTGTTAATTAAGGAGATCGGAAAGTAGCCAAAAAGTTGTGGAAAATGATAGGTAGTATATAAGATTGAAAGATGGAGTAATGAGAGTTAATGGGGGAAGAACATGGTATACAGATAGTAACTCCCATTCATGTTGCCTTTTAAAGTCATTGTGCATTTGAATGCTAATTACTACCTTGTTAGCAATAAATACTTCAATCCTGCAAACATAAGTCACATCACCTTGTGCAATGAGAATTGAAGAGAAACGAAAATTGTAGATTTCTTTATAAATTGAGGTGAATGGTGGCCACAAGGCATGCCACATCACTTGTCTATATTTTTCAATTAGAAGATATATAGATAAATATATATAGATATAAATTTGGTTCAATAAAAATGTTAGAAAAAACATTACCGATGGTCTGATGCCGATGTAAGTCCTAGGTTGAGCCATCTATCGGTTTGTTTCTTTTCTCGGTTAAAAATAAGAAGATTCATTGCCACCTACGTGTTCCATGATTTAAGTAATGAATTTCTATTTCATTTTCTTGTTGTGATTTGTTGCATATTATTGGTACTACATTTTTTGTATAGGATAATACAAATAATCTCAGCAACTATCATAAAGTGAATTAGTACTATATTTTCCTTGTAAGTTTTATTATTCGGATATATCGTTACAATTCTATTCATTTTTTTGAATTTTTGTTTCTTCTTTGAATTGGATTGCGTATTATTTGTAAGAAGAAAAGAAAATTATCTTTTCTATTATGCTGATTGTATACAATTAATCTAACTTTTGCCGCGGCTTTTATTATTAAAATTCTCTTTGATTAAAATTTCACATTACATAATTGTTTCCTCTCTATATAAGTGTTAACTCCTCCTCTCCAGTTAAGAGGTCTATACTTGATCACCTTTAAGAAGACTTACTTTTCATATATTTTTAATCCATTTCATTTGTTTTATATGTACTTTCCTCATCAGTTTCATTTTTATTTTTACTGATTATATAATGTCTTTCATGCTTTGGACAACAAATCTCTACATCAACAAAATTTATGAAAATTAAAAAATTTCGCGCAGGTTTATTAACTAGTAGGGATGGGGAAATATATTTGCATATTCTAAAAACTATTCAGAAGAACCCTTCTCCTAAATATGGACATTCACCCCTAGCTAGTTTATTTCTTTTTTCCTAGTTTATTTTGTTTTCTTTTTCATCCATGTTTTTGTAGTTTTCGAATATAATTTGGAAAGATGGAAGGATAAGGTAGCATCAATATCTCGATCTTATAAATTATTAAAATGATTTAGTTAGCCCAAAATGGTACTATAAGATTCACCTAATCAGCACTTTTGGATGTCTATATATTTTTTGCTTTAAATTTGGAAAGTAGAGAGGATATTGAGCAATATAAATCTCAAGGAAATCATCTCTAACTAGCCATTAAAAGAATAAGATATGATTTTATATGATTCTCTTCTGCCTTTTTGTCAATAGTCCTCAGTCAGCATGTTTGTATAATGAGAAGGATATTGATATATTTGATATCACATGAATGGGGTAAATCAATTTCTTAAGAATCTCCAGAGATTCGTAACCACTATACATCTTACATAACAACATGGTCCTCTAAAAGTTGATTATAGTTAAGAATAGAAACATATCAATGTTCACAAAGTAACTTTTGAAGAATTCCAGCCTCTTCGAATGACATGACCAGCATAACTCGTAGGATCTTTAGAGAGATCTGATTAGAAAAGTAAAAATAAAAAATGACGATAGGTAAAAAGATGTTTAGGATTAATTTTTAATTTTTCGAGAAAAACAATCAAGTAGAGAACAACTTATTTTTTCTTGGAACATTGCATTTTTTCAGAAAACATGAAGGGAAATCTTAATAGGCTACTTCATTTTCAACCTGCTTAAAACGTACGTAATGGATATCTATGCACCAGTTGCTGAGACGGGCCACTCTTGCACAGCATCTCTAAATTCTCCTTTTTTTTTTTTTTTTGGTTGGTAATGAACATACTTGTCTAAGTTGTTTGACTGAACACCAAGTAAATTTTATTCTGTTAAGATATTGTAGCAATGATCTAATTTTGCCACAAATATATAAAAATTAAGGAGAAAATCCCATGTCTCTAACTACTTCAGTATCAGTAAAATATAAGTAAATCAATACCAACAATATAATAAAAGTAAATTAATGCGTTGGCGATTCCTAGTTAAAGGCTCCTGCGAGTGTGTTATTCTTGCACTCTCCCCCTTCACTATCCTAGTCCATTCAAACAAGTCAGGTATTTCATCACGTATTTGTAAACCTTTATATTCATTTCTAAGTGTTGTTTCGACTAGCTATTCCTGGAAATCTGTATCTAACACTAATATCTTTTCAATTTTACGATAGAATGAAGATCGCAAGAATGCATCCACGAGTTGTTCACCTTTTCATTGTATTAATGGTTTTCCTGAAGTATGGTGAAGTCGAGGGCTTATCAAAGGCAGAAGATGAAGAATTGGATAGACAACTAAAACTTTTGAATAAGCCAGTAGTCAAAACTATTACGGTATATAATTTTGTTTTGGTTCATTTATAGAACTGGTCTATCCATTTTTTTCTTCTGATTATGTCCGTTTACTAGAGAATAAATGTAACACATAAAGGTTAATTATTATTGATACCTAAATTCGTAACAAACCATATTGATTTCTAGACCGAATATGGAGATATTTATGGTTGTGTGGACTTCTACAAACAACCTGCATTTGATCATCCATTATTAAAGAATCATACTTACCATCCACAGGTATGCGAATTCTATTTTTATGAACATTTTTGTTCTAATATAGTTCCTGTATTGTGAAAGTAATGAGAACGCAACCTTGAAATTTGGTGATGTAGATGAAACTACCTCTCTAACAAAAAGAGATGAAGGACGCTCAACAATATTCCAGAGCTCCTCCAAAGTTGGACTCAAAGATGGAGGTTGTCCGATGGGAACCGTTCCTATTAGAAGAATTACAAAAGAAGATCTCATTAGAGAAAAGAATTACGTGAACCAATTCAATGCTAGTTATGCCGGTGGTATCTATCACGTATGTTGTTCCTATATAAAATGCTTTTCTTAACCTAAGTCATATTTTGAGCATATGTAGGCATTAGTTTATTTGTTTCCAAATAAACTTTTCTTAACCTAAGTGATATTAATAAATGAACGCTGTAAAGTACATATGGAACGAGCATATCGCATTGAAACTTAAGATTATCCATCTGGCTAGTTTCTTTTATTTATGATTTAGCATTTGAGCCTACATATGTTAATCTTATATAGTTTTCCTTTCTTTAAATTTATTATTATACATCGTTAAACAATTCTTGTTGATTTTTTCCCGAAGAAAATAGGATTATCTTGTTATCAATCCGTGTATTTTATGTTTTTGTACTTCCAGTTTTCTCTGGTACATACATCAAATAATAATAAGTTTGCGGGAGCTGGAGCGGTTTTTAGCATTCACAATCCAAAGGTTCAACAAAACCAATGGAGTGCATCTGTGGTGAAAGTACAAGCTGGGCGTGACCAAATACAAGCTGGTTGGCGTGTAAGTTAATTTTGCTGACTAATGAAATTCCATCCGGCTTTTTCTTATTGCTTATTTGAGAAAGTAATATCATCAATTGACAATATTAATTGAATTGGTTGAATGTTAATTCATGGTCTAGGTGGATCCAATTCTTTACGGTGATACTCGTACACAATTCTTCGTATTATTCAAAGTAAGTCTTTCTCTCATTCGAGTAAGTCAATTCTTTTACTATATTTCCTAACCTGCAGCTAGTTAAATTGCTATGAATGTTGTTATAAAACACAGGCAGGGAATACTCAATGCTTCAACACAAAATGTCCTGGATTCGTAATAGTGAATGAGCAAATACCTCTGGACCAAGTTTTCCCAGGTGTTTCCACCCCTAGACACGTATTCGAGGAAAAGATTTTCATTGATAAGGTAGATAAATGACATTTGTCCATCTTTTGAATAGTTATTATTTTATTAGTACAGTTTACGAATATAATCTTCTTATCAACAACTCTTGATGCAGGATCTGATAAATGGAAGATGGTGGCTCTATTATGGTCATAATCCTATACAAATTGGTTACTGGCCTCTATAGTTATTTACGGAATTAAAAGGTTTTGCAACAGAAGCGTCATGGGGAGGAGAGGTGTTTAGTTCTGGACCTACTTTCCCTCCAATGGGTTCTGGCCGTTATCCTATTAACAATACCGCTGTAGATGCTTATTTAAGAACAATTTCAATTTTGGATTCTGATGGCAACACTAGAGATGCCGGTCCAGTATCAAGCCTTGAAGATGCTAGAGGGCTGTACAGTGTTGTTGAGAAACCACATGCCGATGACTTTTTTAGGCATTTGGTCATTTTCGGGGGACCAGGTTCTAACTAATGAGATGGTTCTCTACTTTAGCCTAGTTATGATTTTCAATCCTTGTTGGATCATGGTTTCAATTAAATAAGCCCCGTTTGTTTATAATTTTTTGGGGACATTTTTTGGGAGAAAAACTGTTTGTTTATGCTATTTCGTCAAAACTTCCCCCAAAAAGTCCCAAAAACTCAAAAAGTACTTAAAGGCTGTTTTTGGAAATTTGAAAAACTACTAATAAAACTTCAAGTTCCAAAAATTATTTTTCAACTCAACTCCAAAAATTCAAATTCCCAAATTTCAACCAAATCTATGTCCAAACGCTAGCTAAATAAAAGAAGTAAGCTTTGGGTTGCATTGTTGTTTATCTCTATTATTATCCGCTATCATATGAGATCGGGAGTTACTGTGGGAAAAAAAGAGGTAATAAATGTAGATCAAAATCTACAGACACTACTACTATTGGATATTTCTTAAGTAAAATATAGAAAATGATCAAGGGAATATCCCGATATCGCTGCCCATCCTCAAAAGAAAATAAGTAAAACAAGTCTTAATCTTGAAAGTGGGGGCAAAAAACTCACCAAGGTAAATGCTTCTTCCGAAGGGTGCTTCAATATACCGGCCATTTCGTCTCTATTTTTTGGTTTACATTTCGTCTCTATTTTTTGGTTTATTTTTCGATTGGAAAATTTATGTTAGTGATTTCCTTAAATTTGAGTGCTCCCTGGACCCATTAAGTGATTAGCAAGATAATTTTTCAAATTTTCACATTTGAAAGCTTGTATACGTCGCATGTCTTTTCGATTGAAAACCTAAATCGGAGGTGTTAGGTCCTAGGCTGTTTTGTATCCTTAACTTCACTAGATGATACCCTTGTGCTTGGCACGGGACCAACATCTGGATTGTTATTTACGTTCATTATAAAACTTCATATAACAAAGTGGTGAAACAATTTGAGAACCTATGAGTCAATGAACTTTGTCATGATTTTGATTTTACATCGATGCACATTTTTAAAATTCTGAAGTTGTTGACATACTTTTTCATGCACGATTTACGGAGGCTTACATGATAGCAAAAGCAGGCTCTACACAGTTGAGAATGGGAACAAGTTCGTATCCTTCAAATAGGAAGGACAACGGAAATATGAATAATGATCAAGACGCTTTAAAAGGATACATGACTTTACTTTAAAATGGTAAATTACTTTGCTTTAAAATGATAAATGACTTTAAAGAAGTGAGAAATGTATTAGAGTGACAATTGGCTCGTGTACATGGCACTTCAAAGGCTTGGTTCAAAGTATACCGAACAGATGTTTCAAGCTAGAGCTCGAGGCAAGCAGTGAGAATGCCGAAGCAAGCAATGTGATGTTCTTCCATGCTTAAAGAAAGATGTCTTGTTTTCTCAGAACCTTAACATTAGTATACATTATGTTATATATGTTATCTAATGTCACTCCTTATCAATGTTATTGACCATCATTAAGGTACATTATGCAACAAAATTGTCATGTGAGTGGTTTCCTACTTCGTAGATTACTAAATTACCCCCATACTAGTGTTTAATATAGGATTTTTATATTATTTTAAGCAAAATCATGAGCATATATTATCAACCTGAGCAATGTTGACAGTAAAAAATAGTGTAATTTCGGATCGTTGATATACCCACAAGCCAAAATGATCTACCTTAACTCTAGAGCTCAAACCCCGAACCCCAAGCGTGTGGACCCTAGACCCTAAATCCCAAACATCATAAATCCTAAATTCCAAACGCGCGCGTGATAGTATCCTGAACGGTAAAATTTCATCGCTCAGCTTTTCAATAAGTGTACAATAGACCAAATTGAAGTTGATTATCTTCCAGTTAGTTTAGTTTGTAAATGCCTAAATGATCTACCTTAACCCTAGAGCACAAACTACAATCCGGATGAATATGGAGATGAATCTGATGTTATAATTATTTCATTAAAAAATATGTTGTCTCAGTCATATTAAATCAAGTTTAGTAGTGATAGTTGTCAATCCTAAATACTTGATTATCAAGTTTTATAGAAAATGCAGTAATTTTAGAAAGTATACCGTACTATGTTATGGCACATTGAATATTTATTTTAGTTGTTTGTATATTTGACGTGGGCTATCAGTTTAAATGCCGATCACAATAATAATAATAATAATACTACTACTACTACTAATAATAATAATAATAATAATAATAATAATAATAATAATAATAATAATAATAATAATAATAATAATAATAATAATAATAATAATAATAATAATAATAATAATAATAAACACATCACCTGAGCGATAGGTGTACAATAGACTACAGCCAGCTTGTGCATAGACTTTTTATTGAATTAGTATTTAACTTAGTTTGTAAATAGACCAAAGTTAAGTTGATGAGATATTATAATGGATAAATTGAGTAGTTAAGATGTTGCTTATTTATTAATTTAATGCTACATTTTAAATCAAATATATTTTTTTAATAGTTGATAATCGAATGTCTACTGCTTAGTATAAACCACTCGTTAAATACTATCAACCACTGTGTTCTATAATCAACTATCTTCGTGATGGTCATTAAATAATAAATTGAGTAGTGGATAATTGATTAAGTATAATGATTATTTTTGGTTGAGTGTCATTCAAGTTCGATTTAGAAATTTTAATGGAAGGTATTACTTTGTAAATTAGATTAAATATTAGCGCAAGCCAAGTAAATAAAAGCGCACAAAATTTGTATAAACCAAAAGTCTTATTTAACTAACAATAATAACAATAATTTTAAAGCTTTCATTACTAAAAATTCTTTTTGATACATAAAAGATACAAGATTATACAAGGACTCTTGAAAAAGTTGGAAGGGTGATGTAGCTTTCTTCTTATTCGATTATTCAATACATTAGTCTTCAATCAATCAACTTGCATTTTATAACCTAAAGCAACAACTCAAGCACAACTAAATAGACATATCAACATCCATCTCGATTTTAAGATTATTTTTCTAATGCGACGGTAAGTGATAATTTTACTTGTCTTGGAATGTCAAGCCAATATGTTGCCATCTCCACTAATTGATCTAAGAAATCACTATCCGCTACTGCATAATTACCCATCAATGGTTTATTAATTATCACAAGTAAAGTCAATCATCGACATGATTGGTTGATAAACTGTTACAACAGATCTGAAAAACCAAACCTCTAATAGAGCAACGTCAAAGCAACAAAACAGAGCTTTGAATCTTATTAGATGAAGAAAATACAATGCATATCTCGAAGGAGCTATATCCAAGTCATTTTAGTGACAAAACGCCCTGCAAAATCGAAAAATTGAAGATTTTGCTTCAAAAAAAAAATAAATTGGAAAGAATAAGAAAATAAAATATAAAATAAATAGCGTTATCAACGTCCATCTCGCTTTCTGTATTATTTTCTTAGACGTGCTGCGAAGATCAGTAATAATTTGATTTGTCTTGGAATGTCAAACCAACATGTTGCCATCTCCACCCATTGATCCAAGAAATTAGTATCCACCACTGCATAGCTCCCATCAATGGTCTATTAATTGTGATAAAGTCTACAATCAACTAGGATTGGTTGATAATAAATTGTTACAGCAGATCTGAAAACTACAGATCTAAAAATCAGAACTTTAATAGAGCAGTATCTAAGCAATAAAACAGAGCTTTTGAAGCTTATCAGATGAAGAAAATACAACGTATACCTTGAAAGAGCTAAACTCAAACCAATATAATGAGAAAACACCTTTCAAAATCAAAAAAGTAAAACTTTTGCTCCGAAAAAAATAAAATGGAAAGTTTTTGAACTAGAATGACGTGTTGGATGTGGGGAGATGGGGAGGCAAAAAATTATGGAAGAAGATGAAAGGATTTCGAAAAAATTGGAAGAAAGGATGAAGAAATGATTTAAAATGGTGCAAGACCCGTTTTTATTTTTGACCCGGAAAAAATAACTATTTTTGGGTGATTTATATACTTTTTCACAAGTTTCAAAACAACCCATAAATTCTTTTATTTTTAATTAGGCCCCCGACCCCACTTAACACTACTTAAGATTTTTTTTCCCAATAAAAATAAGTCAAAAAGAAAAGAAGAGGTCATTTAGTTAAGTCAAGTTTTTGGAGGGTCTTTTAGTTAAATATTCTCTTGATACTTGACATTGCTTGTAAGCCCATTCCAAATACGATTTGTTGTCCTAAACTGATTTAGGCCAATACAAATTGGTGCTTTCTGTGGGGATTCAAGCAATTACGCTTTGTTCCAAGGTTGAACGATAATTCAATTCATGTTCACTTACATACCTTATTTTAGTAATGAGTAACAACGACGAAGATGCTAATAGACACCAGTTACTTCCCGATGGACAAACTGGTACGTTCGTGCCACCACTTCCAACAGAAAATACGCCTGTACCACCACCGCCTCCGACGGATCATTCTTTATCAGGGTCAAACTATCCCTTCCAAGCATTTGTCATACTCTCCTTGAACAACCTTCAAGTGCGCTTCGATCAACAAGCTAATTTTAACGCTGAATTTTATAGTTCTTTAGAGGCAGTCTTGATGAGAAATTACGCTACCCCTACTGACACTCCACCCGTGGCTCCGAATTGAGGCATCCTGAACTTTGTTCCTACGGGTGCAACAACAGGGGGACCTCAAAAGAGAGCCACGTTTGGAGGCTCGGGGACTGTACTGAACACTAATCCACCCTTCGGGCCGGTTCCCAACGTGGAAGAAACTAGCTCCTCAGTAGATCTTGAAAAATGGAGAAGGGAAATCGAGGCCAGAGTTGAGGCTCGAGTCAAAAGCGACTTGAAAATGTTCCCGAGGTGAGGAAGACCTAAAGTGTGTTGGACATCGACAAGGCAATTGCCCTACAAGCCTGAGGCTGCCCCAACACCAATTCCGAAGCATTTCAAAATGGATATTCTAAGGAAGCACGATGGTACTACTGACCCAGTCGAATATGTTTTCCAAAATAGAGAAAGAATCAATGTTTTTGAAAAAATTCTGGGACACTTTGGAAAAAGGGGCACTGCGCTGGTACATGCACTTGCCTTCAGAGTCTATCTCAGACTTCAAGGAGTTGGTTGATGGGTTCATCAAGGCTCATACCAGAGCGCAGAAAATTCTTCAAAGAAAGGAGGATATCTTTGAAGTCAAACAACAATATGGGGAACCCATCAAAGACTTCCTTGAGCGGTTCTAAGTCGAAAGGATGGAATTGCCACCCATGGGGAATAACTTAGCCATCATGGCCTTTGAGAAAAATATCAATGTTTGAAACTCTGAAGCAGCCGCCGAGTTGAGGAAAGAGCTTAAACAATATCAAACTCAGACGTGGGATAAATTACACGACAGAGCTACTACCAAAATAACGCTAGAAGAAGCTAAATGGAGAGCTGTAGGCCGAAGTTCAAGCTATAGAAATCACCCTGCAGAGTCATCACGATGCACCGAAATGCAACGTGGGTGCTCACAGGGTCGATATGAGCCGTACAACTCACAAAGGCAATATGTGAGTCAGAGGATTAGTGGGCCACCAATAAGCCTGTGCCTCGGAGGCCAAGTAAACCACAATGCTAACGAAAAAAGCACCATGGGGCCTGCCTTGGTATCCAAAGATAAAGACTTACCTCAGATCCCAGATTACAACTTCAACATATCGACCACGGAGTTGGTAAACGCTTTGAAGGGATGACAGACAAGGAGGTGAGATTGCCAAAGGATATGAGGACAACCCCTGAGAAGAGAGATCAAATTCTGCATTGTGAGTTCCATGCAGACTATGGTCCTCGTACCGAGGATTGTAAAGCACTTTACCTCGAGGTAGCGCATCTGTTGAAGAAAGGCTTGTTGGGTGAATTTCTCACCGATAAAGGAAAATAAAATTATGCAAAGAATAGAGGGGACAGACAGCCATCGAGGGCACCACCCCTAAAAGGGTTGTGAACGTGATAACTCGGGGGAGGGGGGTCTGAAGTGAATGGTGCGAAATTCGCTGCTGCCAAAAAGTTTTCCAAACTGTCGATAACAATGGAAAAGAGGACCCGAACAGGAGGCTCGGGCAAAGAGGTTGTTTTTTATGATGACGATTGTGATGGGATAATGTTCCCCCATCATGATGCATTGCTCATCATGCTAAGAATCAACGACTCAAATATCAAACGAGTCTTGACTGATCCTGATAGCTCGGTTAATATTATAAGCTATGGTGTTGTTAAGAAGATGTGGTTAAAGGACCAAATTGTCCCGAAGGCAACCGTCTTAACTGGTTTCAGCAACTCCACAGAAAAGACATTGGGCAAGATCACGCTCAATACACATGCATAAGGAGTTGTTAAGGAAAAAATGTTCCAAGTCCTGCCCGAGGACATGGCTTATAATGTGATCCTCGGGAGACAGTGGATTCATTTAATGGAAGTTGTACCATCCACTCTTCATCAACTCATCAAATTCCCAACTCCTTGGGGAATTCATTCGATTAAGGAAGAGCAACGAGTAGCTAGGGAATGCTATTCGGTTGTACTGAAGAGTGGAGTCATCCCGAGTGGACCAAAGAAATAGCAATCATAGCATTCAGGGTCTAGTGAAGAGAGGGGTTCGATTTTCCAAATGGATCCCCAAGAATAAATGGTAGAAAAGATCTCGATGTGCATTCGAGAACTTCTGAAGCAATAAGTCGAGGATTTAACTATCAAAAAATTGGAATCCTTCATGCTCTTAAAGGATTTCCCAGACAAAAAAGTATTTGTCGGCTCGGAGCTGGACCCAGAGTCAAAAAAAGCTATAATCGAGTTGCTAAAGTCAAACAGTGATTTCTTCGCCTGGTCCTACGCTGATATGGTCGGCATCGATCTAGAGATCATAACCCATATATTAGATATGGACCCACGTTATATCCCGGTGAAGCAAAAAAAGAGGTCGGATACTGGTGTAAGGAGAAAAGTGATCGAAGATGAGACAAAGAAGTTGCTCAATAATTGCTTCATCAGAGAAGTCAAATATCCTTAATGGCTAGCTAATGTTGTAGTCGTGCCAAAAAAAATGGCAAGTGGAGAATGTGCGTAGATTATACAGACTTGAATAAAGCTTGTCCCAAATATTCCTATCCATTGCCTCAAATAGATAGGTTAATAGACTCCACGGCTGGACATAAACTGTTAACATTCTTGGACGCCTATTCGGTATACAATCAGATCCTTATGGATCCGGATGACGAAGAAAAGACCTCGTTCATCACAGACCAAGGTACATATTACTACAAAGTGATTCCCTTTGGACTCAAGAATGCAGAAGCATCCTACCAAAGGTTGTTATGTCGTATTTTTAAGGATTATATTGGGAATTTGATGGATGTATACAAAGACGACATGCTGGTTTAATCAGTTCAAGTGGGAGATCATATAAATCACCTAAGGGAAGTCTTCGCTATTCTAAGGCTGTATAATATGAAGTTGAATCCCAAAAAGTGTGCCTTCGGGATAGGCTTGGGAAAATTTCTAGGATTCATAGTCTTCGAACGGCATATCGAGGCTAACCCAAAAATTTTTAGAGCTATTGAGGAAATCCCCGATGAGCTATCCGGGGTAAAAGAAGTTCAACGCTTAACTGCCCGAATCGCTTCCTTGAGTAGATTCATCTCAAGATCCTTAGAGCGACGCCACAAAGTCTTTTCAGTCTTGAGAAAGAATAACTCCTTCAAATGGACACTAGATTGCAGAGAAGCACTAAGAGAGTTGAAAAAATATTTGGCTAATGCGTCGTTGCTCGCCAAGCCAAAAGATGGGGACACTTTGTTTGTTTATCTGGCTGTATCCGAGGTGTCAGTGAGTGATGTGTTGGTTTGAGAAGGAGATGGCATGCAACAACTCATTTACTATGTAAGCAAAACACTCCTCGACACCGAAACCAGGTATCCACATCTTGAAAAGTTAGCACTTGCCTTAGTTGTTACTGCTTGGAAGCTACGACCTTATTTTTAATGTCATCCAATAGACGTAGTTTCCACCTTTCCCTTGAGAAGCATATTGCACAAACCAGAGTTATTGGGGAGGCTATCCAATTGGGAAGTAGACCTAAGTGAATATGACATTACCTATTAACCACGAACAGCTATAAAATCCCAAGTCTTAGCAGATTTCGTGGCTGACTTTAGTATGGAAATTCTTCCTGAGGCCGAAAAAGAGAATTTAATGTCCAAAGAGACAACCTTGGAGGTCTGGACACTTTACACGGATGGGGCGACCAACTCAATATCACACCCACCTTTTTCCTAACTCGGAGTGAGTCAAGGCTTGAGTTTGAAAGGGTAACTCTCTTGAGTTGAGTTTTGGAGTCGCCACCTAATGTGCAGCTTCTAAGGTGTATTAGGTCACCTAAATATATAAGGTCGGGCTATGCATTAGAAATTATATTTTCAGAGACTCAAAGGGTAAGAAGTCAAAATGACTCGGGGAAGAAAGTGTTAGGAACTTCCCTAATTCCCACGAAAAGTAGTTCCCGCCTGTGTTTTTATTTTGGGATGTTGAAAGACAATAGGCAAAACTTGAACTGCATTTATGAATTATTTTACTAACTTAGAGGCTAAATGTGCAATCAGTCAAGAAAGAAAGTATATTTATGCAAATAATTACATATGGAGCGAAGCATGGTCAAAACAAGTTCTGGGCCTTTTATATTTTACAGAAAATGGCCTAAGACCTATGTCTAATCGCATTTTTATCCCCTGATTGCATATGCATATTCGATCATGGTTAGAATTGCAAGAAACATCGATGGGCAGTATATTTATGCAAGTTTAATGACTGGACCACTTTGCAAAAATGGATAGATTTTGAAAATAGTTTTCAAATTTGATACAAACCAAAATGTGGTTATTTTTCCAAAAAAATGTTAGCCATTCGGGTCGGCGTGATTTGACATTAATTGTCAAACCCTAACCTTAATGGCTATTTACTTTAGAGCTCAGTTTATAATATATATATATATATATATATAAGTGGATAAGTGGGCTGCTTTTTTGAAAAGTGGTTCATAAAGCACATAAATGCACACAAAGGACTTTGACACGTAGATAAATACATATATAAATATGCAAATACATATTAGGTGGTACAAATAAGTTTTAGAAAAATATGTGTAAAGTTGTATAGTTGACCTCTTAACTTATACTCCCCTATACACTATTAGATTAGTGCATAGGAGATGTAAGTTTTGAGAAAAATGGGTTCAACAAATAAGACAAGCCAGATTTAAAAAATTGGGCCTGTGCCAATAAAGCAAAAAGGGGCAGCTTTAAGTTTTACGAAAATGGTCCAATTTCAGGCAGTTTACACGCAAAAGGCCCCTGTTTAGCGAAAGTTATTAGATTTCATAATTCAAGCACATAAACTGTTTAATACTTTACATAAGACTTCAATGCGTATTTAATCACTAAGTTTTATCAGCTGAACATGTAAAAGATATGTTTTTAGAGCATGATGCAACCACACAAAGGATAAGAAATTAGAAGACGTCCTTAGGTAGCCAAGAAACCTGGACAGCGAGAATATTTTATCACACACATACAGGCAGGGCAATCCTAACAAAGATACACATGTAGGAGGGTTCTAAAGGGAACAAATATATAATTAGATGCCTTATTTTATGCCTAAGTTGCTCACACAAAACAATAGCCTTAGTGATTGCATCTAAAGGGCCTTACATAAAACATGGTACAATCACTAGACCTTGCAAACTCCAAAACCTTTGGTTAGATGAACTGGTATGGTCTTTCCATCGCCATCCAAACAAACTGCATACTAAAAGGTTAGTAGGGGGCAAAGGGGGCCTAAACAAGCACAAGAATATACAATTCACATAGATAAAAAGTCTCCAGTTTCAGAGAGGAAAGAAGCAGGGAAGCACTACCTTTCAGTTACTTTAAACAAGCAAAAACAGGGTAACAATGATGGCAGTATAGTAAACTAAGCAAAAGCCTTCACAAATGTTGTATCAAGATCCCTCTTTCCAGCAGTTAGATCAAGAAAAAGAGAGCAGTAGAATTTTTCAGAGTGATTAAGAGAGGAGAAGTGTATGTGTTTCTGTGTATTCAGTTAGTGTTTTAATGAGAGAATTGTGAGTCAATTGTATAGAACAAGACTAGTTTATATAGGTGAAAGGTGAGGGGCCTAAGTTTAAACGGGCAGGACACCAAAAATGCAAAGTAATATTGTTTCCTAGAATTAAAAGAATCCACTAAGGTAGACTTTCCAAGTATAGCTCAATCAGACCTATTTTTTAAGGTAAAAAAGATCCTAAAACAAGTAGAAATTCCTTCCATTTACACATAATGCAGTCTAGGTTTAAAATCAGTTGTACAAATATATTTTAGGCTCGACAATCACTTGAATAACTTAAAATTTTTTGAAAAGACCCTAATTGATACTGGATCAATCAATGAAACCAACTTCCCTTCAAAATTTCAATGAAAGGATGTAAAGTGAACAAATCAGAATCCTAAAATCATGTAAAATAATATTTTAGCCTAAGCGAAGCCGTGTTATCATGGTAACTGTGTATTTAAATAGGATAGGTGACGAAGTGCATTGCAAAACATATGGAATGATTTTGGTTAATTTCAAACTACCATAAGTTCTAAGTATTCGATCAATAAAACACAGGGCATCAACTGCATGCGTATTAAAATTCAAAGGTTCAAGACAATGCCTAATTTATCAATGAGTTAGAACCATACCAGTGATCACATAATCTTGGCCCTAATAAATCATTTGACTAAGCATGCAAATATGTAATCAACTAACAAAATTGACTAAATCAGTCATGGGCATCACATGGGGTTTTTAGAAATAACAAGAGAAGGGATTACCCATTTTGTCGTTAATTCGCATGGGTTTCGACACGTTTAGCCAAGGACTTCTCTTTTGTACTTAACTCCTTATCTAAAAATGTTTAAGGGTCCGTATCTTAAAATGGTGTCTTGGTTTTCCGGCGACCATGACGGAAGTCGATGAGGGGTTGGATCTTTTGACTTCGTCATTTGGAGAAATCGTTATAGGGGTTTTGTAGCGGACAATGAGAGGAGTAAGAATATGCAATTGATTTGAGATTTCGCCGGAGGAATTGGCTGGAAAAGGCCATAGGTGCTAGGGTTTTCGAGAGAGAGAGAGACATTGAGAGGAGAGGCGGCCGAGTGTGTGTGTGTGTGTGTGGAAATGAGAGGGTTTTTAGGGTTTGAGGGTTTGATTGTGTAATTAAAAAAGAAAAATAGGCTCTGAGCCGTTGGATCAAGCTTTGGACTGCCTGAATTTTGCCATGTGGGCGTGAGATGGAGCTGATGTAGAGTATATGTGGCATGTGACGTGTATAATATTAAGGGTGTGAGGTGTATATGCAAGGTATATAGTGGTATAAAAGGAGTGTAGATATGTATAAAATTCATATAAAACTGTAGAAAATTGTAAAATTAATTTTAAAAAAGTTGGGATGACTAAAGAAATGCATATAAAATATAATTTTGAGGTTTAAAATAATTTGAGCAGTTTCAGTAAAAAAATAGAAGTAATTACAAAAAAATTGTAATAGGACATGCGCATTTTGTAAGATAATAGTAATTTGTGACGGTGCTTTCAATTGGCTTAATTGGCATGCTTATGCGTAATGAGGATTTTGAATAGGACTTGAAATAAAAATAATGCATATCTTGTAAGTGTACTTTGTCTGAAAATGGGTATTGAAGTAGGTGGGACAAAATTGGGTGTCAACAGCTGCCCCTCTTTGCCCGGGGACGATGAAAAGAGTCTTCGGACAAAGACATTGACGGAGCAGCCAATTTTGTCATGACTTTTAGAAGATGTGCTTGGAAATTTGCAAGTGTTTGTGTGGGGTGCTAGATTGTAATGTCTTTTCCGTGCTAGATTGTAATGTCTTTGCCATGCCGGATTGTATGTCCTGCGATAAAAGTGAGTTTTGCCAAATAATATGTAAGTAAATGCATAAATAGACTTTCCTGTCGTTGGATCATCTTGCCAATGCCTCTCGTAAATAGACCTATGTGCTCATCAGCATTGCTACTGCCTCTCATCGTGAGATGTATGTCTCCTTGTAATGAGAACCTATCGCTACTGCCTCTCGTCGTGAGATATGTGCCTTATCGTAAAGAGAACCTATTGCTCATCAGCACTGCTATTGCCTTCTCGTAATGAGGACCTACATGCATGTCAAGGGAATGAAAACTGCTACTGCCTCTCGTTATGAGATGTATGCCTGTCGCGTCGGGCTGTGTACCTTGCAAACAAAAGTAAAGTGAAGTGCAAAATAGGGTGCCATTATGGTGTCTGCAATATTGTGCCTGCGTTTAGTTGTGGGAGGAAGGTTTGACTTGTGCATTCTTCATTTGCTCCACGCTTTCTTCTTGTAGCATCTTTGTGAATGCCAGGACCTTAGTCAAGTTAGCGGGGATATAAAGAAATAGAAGAAAATAACGCAAGTGTTTTGAGAGGTCCTTTTGGAATTTTTGAGAGGTCCTTTTGGAATTTTTGAGAGATCCTCAAAAATTCTGCCCCACTGTCTACTTCGTGGGGAAAATAAATTTTTGTATTAATACGACCGAACCTAGGGTAGGTTTCCTATGTATCACAGCTTGGGGAATCATGTCATAACGTAGTTCTAGATTACAGGAGTCATTGCATAAACAATTGGGCTATTATCTAGTTCAAGTGCTTAGACATAGTATCTTTTGACAGCGTGTGCATTGATCGGTTTTGGCCAAATTTCTCTGTCCATCTCTGGTAGCACCAATGCTCCTCTGGCCAATACTCGATTAACTATGTACTCCCTTGCCAATTTGGTGCGAACTTACCTTTTGCCTCTTCTTGATTAGGGAATATCTTCTTTATCACCAATTGCCCCGGTTCGAAACGTCTCACCCGAACTTTCTTGTTGAATGCCTTTGCAATCCTCATGAGATATCGTATTCATCCTCTTGCCGTCAATGTGTGCTAATTGTTCCACTCTTCCTTGAATCCATTCAGCATCCATCAGTTCTGCTTCCTGGATGATTCTTAGAGAAGGTATCTCAACATCTACTGGTATCACTTCTTCTAAGCCATAGACTAATAGGTAAGGAGTGGCTTCTATTGACATCCTTACGGTAATGTGGTATCCCAACAAAGAATATGGCAGACTCTCATGCCATTATTTCGAATTATCAATCATCGTGCGCAGTATTTTCTTGATATTTTTGTTGGCTGCCTCAACTGCTCTATTCATCTTAGGTCTGTATGCGGTAGAATTATGGTGCTTAATCCTGAAAGTGTGTCGCTCTCATTAAGTCACCATTGAGATTAGATCTATTGTCAGTGATGATTGATTCAGGAATACCGAACCGACAGATCATTTTGTCACGGACGAAATTTGCCACCACTTTCTTCGTTACCGACTTGTATGGTGCAGCTTCCACCCATTTTGTAAAGTAGTCAATGGCTAACAGTATGAACCGATGTCCGTTTGATGCAGCGAGTTCAATTGGTCCTATAACGTTTATCCCCATGCAGCAAAGGGCAAGGGTGATCCCATAATGTTCGGCTCGCTCTGAAGTACTCGGATCATGTCTCCGTGGACTTGGCATTGATGACATTTCTTTATGTGTTTTATGCTTTCGTGCTCCATCCTCATCCAGAAATAATAACCGGCGCTTAAGATCTTCTTTGTGAGCATGAAGCCGTTCATGTGCGGGGCACACGTTCCAGTATGCACTTCTTCTAGCAGGCTTGCGGCTTCTTTAGCAGCTACACATCTCAGCAGACCCAAATCAGGTGTTCTTTTGTACAGGACTTCGCCATTCAGAAAGAAACCACTTGCCAATCATCGTCAACGTCTTCTTTTGGAGGCTTATAGTATTTTCCGGATAAGTGTTGTTGAGCTGGATATTTTGAAGAATGACAAACGAAGGACTTAGTGATTTGTAGAAGAACTTAGTCCTTCGTGAGAAGGGCACGATTGATCGAAAAGATTTTGTGGAATGCAAATCCATGCAGAACTAGGAGTAGTGGCGCGTAAACTTATACGCATCCTAGTCAGCTAAAAGAAGTTGTGCTGGAGCTGTCTCATTGAAGTGTGAACAAGAGTTAGTACTGAACAAGGAATGTATCACATGGAAATCTTGACTTGCTATGTTTACGAGGTTTCCTAGTGAAACACTGCATAAAAGCAAGTAATTGAGGCAGCCGATCTTAGTTATTCCCCACGAGAGTTGAGAGAAGACACAAGGCGAATTCAGTAACTCTTAAAGTGACATAACTGTTGAAGATAACCAGTAAATAACCAAGAAGCAAAAGAAGTGAATTAGTTTAGGTTCTTGATTGTAGTTGTCTCAGTCTTTATGTTTTGATTTACCTATCTGCTTTTGTTAGAAGCCGTTGTAATTGGTGAAATTTGAGTGATTACTTTGTAAAGCTAGAGTTTAGCTTTGTTGAGTGATTAGGGTCTAGAGTGTAGCCCCTTCGTAACAAAGTTTGTAATCTAAAACTTGCTCGTTGTGTTAGTGAAGTGATTTCAAAATCCCAGAGTGTGGGTCGTGGTTTTTTCTTCCCTTGAGCAAGGAGTTTTTCACGTAAAAATACTGTGTTGTTTAATTTTTGTTTATTTCTGTGTTTGTGTTTTTTCGAGGAGGCAATAACTCGAGAACAAGGTTCTTACGATTTAAGAGTCAAGTTCTTCGGCGAAAATTAGAGGACACTATTCAACACCCTCCTTCTAGTGTACATAGGAGGTGCTTAAAGTATAACAAGTGGTATCAGAGCGGGTCTTCTCGTTTTAGGTTAACACCTTGAGAAGGATCAAATCATGAGTGCACCACCTACAATTACTAAAGGACAATCGATTCTGAGGCCTCCACAATTCAATGAGCAATACTACGCTTGGTGGTAGAACATAATGGAGAATTACATCTGTGCAGAAGATTTTTTTTTGTAACTAGTAAGATACCATTAACATCAAAACCAAATAAAACCTAAAGAGCATCCTTAATCCCAGGTCTTTTTGTACCAGGGAATCTGGACCTCAAAGCAAATAAACTAGAATACAATATTAAGAAAGCGACTGAAACTGTTCTAAAAAGAAGGCTACAACTACTGCACTCTAATTTCTATTCAAGCTATTACATACTCAAACTACTTTATTCTTTTAGTTACACATTCTTTCTACCAAACCATTGCATCTTTTTGCTGTTTTTGACTCATTACAGCTTTCCATTCTTGCTTGTATTTCCTGTTGGATCATCTTCACTATCTGCACCACAGGTGGTGGTTGTTGATTGAAAACTTTACGGTTCCTGCTTCTCCAGATGTGGTACACAGCAGCACCTAGTATTGCAGCAGCTACATGCTTGTTGTCTGGATCCACTCTAAGACCTGCTTGACTGGCTTGCTTGTAACTTCACACCACTCCACTGCTGAAGTGCTTCTAAAATCTGCTTAAACCATGTGTACTGGCAGAATAAATGCTTGTTTCCATGGCTTGATATGCACATAAATAACATGACAGGTCTTCACATTGTAGGTGTATTTCATGCATTCTTCCTCTTGTCAGTAACCTTCTTTTCACAACAAGCCATAGTATGAACCTTTGCTTAGGAAGGACTAAAGTATTCCAAATTAGCTCAGCAGCAGGCAATGGGCTCAGTGGTCCAAGCATCTGGAGGTTACTTCTAGTCAAAGAGTATATCCCAGTGCTTGTGAGCTTGTACGTGTCATTATCAAACCATTCTTTCCTTCGCTCCTTCAATTTGCTTAACTGTCTCCAATACCAGTTGCTATCAAGTGTTGGAGAGTGTGCCCAGACAGTCTCTTCTCCTTTTATATATACCTCATGAATCCATCTAACCCAGAGAACATCCTTCTTATTTGTGATCTGCCAGAGTAGCTTACCTACAGCTACTTCATTCCAATGCTGACAATTTCTAATATTTAAACCCCCATACTTCTTTTGGACACAAACAGATTCCCAAGCTACCAGCATTACTTTTCTCTTTTCAGGTGTAGATCCCCATAATTATGCTCTGCACCTCCTATCTACCTCCTGCTCTACACTTTTTTGTAATATAAAGACTGTACCCCTAAAATTGTATATAGAGAATAACACAGAGTTGATGACCTGATGTCTTCCTACATAAGACAAACTTTTTGCATATGCCATTCTGATCCTAGTTGTTATCTTGTCTACCAACTGATAACAATCAGCCTTGTTCCACTTATTTGCTGATAGGGGAAGACCTAGGTATCTGATTGGGAAACTGCCCAATTGGAACCCAGTTCTCCTAAGCAGCATTTTTTTGACACTGTCATTCACACCAGCAATGAATATGCTCGACTTATCCAAGTTAGCAATTATTCCAGACACATCTGTGAAGTGTTGTAGTTCCTTCATTACCCTGCTCACAGATTTTAGGTCCCCTTTGCAGAATATCATTAAATCATCTGCAAATATCAGGTGATTTAACTTTTCCTTTTGGCACATGGGATGGTATCTGAAGTCTGGTAGGTCACCCACTGCTGTCTTAACTCTGGAGAAGTACTCCATGGCCAACACAAACAACGGAGGAGACATACCCCTTTGTCCAAAAAGGAATCCACAACTTTCTCCATTGACTCTTACTGAGAACATTGGTGTTGATACACATAACACAATCAGCTTAACAAATTTATCAGAAAATCCATATCCCATTAGGACGCTCTCTAAGAAATCCCAACTCACCATGTCATAGGCCTTTTTGTGGTCTATTTTCAACATACACCTAGGTGAAGCATTTTCTCCATTGTAATGCCTCAAAAGGTCATGACAGATTAGAAAATTATGAACTAGGGACCTATTTTGGACAAATGCAGCTTGGTTTTGAGCCACCAGGTCTGATACTGCCTCTTTCAGCCTTTTGCAAATCATTTTAGAAATACATTTATAAAAGACATTACAACATGAAATAGGACTGAATTGAGTTACATTACTTAGGTTGTTCACTTTAGGAATAAGAGCAATAATAGTTGCATTTAGCTGCTTTAATAGTTTATCTGACTGGAAGAAGTCCACTACTGCATTAGTCACACCTGCTCCCACTATACTCCAGCATGCTTTGAAAAACTAACTTCCAAGCCCATTAGGTCCCGCGCTCTTGATGGATGATATGAGAACATTGCATGTTTGACTTCCTCACCTTTGTATCCATGTTGTAGTTGTACTTTCCTCCACTGGCTTAATGTTTTCCCCTTAGCTATGAATCCTGCAATTAGAGACACTTTCATTTCTGGACATCTTCCCAATAGATTGTTATAATACTTCACAAAGGCTTCAGCAAATTCTACAGGTTGTTTGCAAATCCAGCCATCTTAATCCTCTATTTGCAGCACCATTTGTTGCAGTTTCCTATGCTTTAGAATAGCATGGAAATATCTATTATTGTCATCACCTAACTTGATCTAGTTGACTTTACTTCTCTGTTGAAGGAAGAATTCAGCTATATAAGATGCACTCCTATACTTATGGAATTTCTCTCTTTCATCATTTTGGAGCTCTATATTGTCAGGTGTTAGGTGCATCAGTTCCTGAGCTTGATGCAGCTGACTTCTTGCTATGTTAGCTTCCTCTACTACATGTACAAATGATGTTTTATGAAGCTTTCTGAGCTGACCTTTCAACAGCTTCAATTTCTGCACCACTTGAAACATATGGAACCCCTGCCCCTTGTTTCCCAACCTGCTGTAACTATTGCTAAGAAATAGCATTACAGAATTTAAATGCCTTATTTGGTTTGTATGTCGCCTCCAAACTCAGCACCAAGATATGTCTATGGTCACTTATCCTCTCTGGCAAATAAGTGGCTATGCATTCTAACATCTGTTCAAGCCATTTCTCATTTATAAAAACCCAATCTATCTTTGAGTAAACTCTTTCCTCCTCTTGTCTATTATTCCATGAGTACCTTACCCCATTATTTGGCTGTTCAACTAGACCACAGTTTTCCATGCATTCACTAAAATCCACAATATCCCCCACTGTAACAAAATTACCTCCTATTCTATCACTAGTATGTAAAACTGCATTGAAATCCCCCGTTATACTCTAGGGGGCTACAAAGGAACTACTGATAGAACTTAATGTACTCTACAAACCAAATCTTTCCTCTTTGGTGTTGTGAGCATACACACAGGTCCACCAGAACACACATTGTTTAGGCAAGAATCTCACCTTGCAAGTTATTTATTGATCTGAATAACTCAGGGGCTCTATTAAATATAGATCAGGTCTCCAGCAGACAACCACCCAACCATTGTAGTGCTCCTTCAAGTTATGGACATAATACCATCCTGGTAACATCCTACTTAGTACAGTATTTACTACATTCTCCTTTAGTTTAGTTTCTACTAATCCTATCCACCCAACTTCTATCTCATTGCAGAGGAGAGATACCTCATTATGCTTATTGAGGCCATTGAGGCCTCTTATATTCCAGGTAGTGATTCTAACCATGTCCAGAGGAAAGTATAATAGTACCTCCCCCATTGACACTCACTGTTCTAACTCCATTATGCTGGTGTGCTCCCTCAATTGTCAGTGCATTAAATGTGATTCCAATAGGAATCTTCCCCTTTAATATGAATCTTCCAGATATGGTATTCCTCCCACCTTTACCAGGAGAGAGTTCCCTGCCGTCACTGTCATGTACCACCTCTTTCTGCTTATTTTTTTATGTTCCTGACTTCCTTCCCATTAACATTCATCACTTCAATATTACCCTGGTTTTGGTTGCCCTGAACTTGCTGAGGATTTGTACTCTGGTTTTGATTGCCCTTAACTTGCTGTGATTTGGTACTCTGGTTTTGATTACCCTGACCTTGCTGTGGTTTTCCCCCCTTATTTGTTGCCTTGCTTCCTTCTACATTCCCCTCTATTGGTTTTTCAGTGTTATCTATCTTTTCCTTATTCCTCCTATACTCCTTACTTGCATGCCTACATTTCTTACATACTTCACACACAATTGGTTTCTAATCATATTGAACTCTCTGTTCAATCAGAGCCCCTTTTTCATTCCTAAACATAATTGAATCTGGATGTTCTAAGTTAACTATCACTTCTACCAGTAGCTTTACAAAGTTCAGACCATTCTTCTTCTCCGTGCTTTCGTCCACCATAAGTGGCTTCCCAATCATACTCCCAATTTTACTTAGCCCACTCTCACTCCAATATTTTAAGTCCAGACTAGGTAGTTTGATCCAGATTGGGACTGTATACATTTCCTCCCTATTAAACTCCATATCCAGGGACCATGCCTTAACTATAAAGGGCTTATTATCAAAGTGGTAAATTCCACCTTGTAATACTGCCTCTTTACCCTCCATTGTTTCAAATCTCACCAATAATACCCCATTTTTTAAAATTACTATTTTGTTGATTCAATGCTTTGCCCACAGCCTCTGAACATATCCATTCAAAAAAGCAAAAAAGGATAACCTCCCAGAACATAACAGACTACAGCAGTACTCCAGTATTTAACTTCAGATTTAATATCCTCCAGTTCTTGAATACCAATAGATTTCTCACTTAGAACTTCTGGTTTGATAAAATCCAGCTTGAATCCAGCATTAGAAAGTTGTGCTATGTCGAATTTGTCCCAAATTGAACTCTTCGAGATCTCCTTACTGTCATGTTTCTGATTATCTTCACCCTCTACCTCGTCTTCCCAACTGGATGACGCCGACATTTGCATCGCCTTCTCCCAATCTCTAAGTATTTCCTTCGGATTAGTGTAATCCTGTTTAGAACCAGCTGATTTTGTTTTTGGACTTACTGAATTTACCATTTTTATTGAGTATTTAACTGTCGACCTTGGTTTCTCGTCTTCTTTGGCATGAAGAGCACACGTCAGCACAACTTAGGGTTATCAACTATGGATAATAGTTTATGTAGGAAATACGACTCCGACCAAAGTTGTTGGTGAAAGAGCCGCTGCTCATACTGAACCAAAGGAAAGATCTGAGTATAATGATGTTGATTACAAGATGATAGAAAAGAATCACAAGGCCAAGAGGCTTGTAATCTGTGGATTAGGTTCTGAAGAGTTCAACAGGGGTTCATCTTACAAGACTGCTAAAGAAATATGGGATGCCTTGGAAGTTGCTCATGAAGGAACCACTGAAGTCAAGGACTCAAAAAGAAGAATGCTAAAAAGAAAATTTGAGTTGTTCACAATGGGTGAAAAGGAGTCCATACAGGATATGATGAGAAGGCTAACCATCATCACAAATGAGATTAGATCTCTGGATATGGAACTCCCAGAAGTTGAAATGGTTGATAAAGTGCCGAATGTTCTTCCTGACGCTTGGGAACCAAAGATGACTCCTATCATTCAGTCAAAACAACTAAAATCTATCAAGTTAGAAGAACTAGTGGGTAGCTTGAAGACTCATGAGATGATGGAGTCGAAGAACAAATCAGTAACTAAGAAGGACAAGACCCTTGTACTTGAGGCAACTGAGGAACTTGAAGAGTACGTGGATTTACAATCAGTTGAAGCAGCTATGGTCAGTGCTCTCAAATAGAAGTTTAAATTGGATAAGTTCAAGGGGTTCAAGAAAAACACCAAAGATAATGCTAGGAGAAAAAACATAGTTGACAGTCCAGACTATTCAGGGTGCTTTAAATGCTTCAAGAAGGATCATGTAGTTGTGGATTGCCCTATGTGGGAAGTTGAGTGGATGAAAAATAGAGCCATAAAGGAGAAGGAGAAAGATTCTTCTAAAGACAGCGACAAGAACAGAACAAAAGCCAGACGTCCCCCCAACTTCAGAGCAGAAAGAAGGAAAAGGAAAGAAGCTTTTTATGCAACCAGGGGACCAATTGATAGTGAGTCTGATAGAGAAAAGGAATCTGAGGATGAATCCCCTCTAGCATTGACAGGACTGGCAAGTGAAAACTTAGATGGGACTGGTTCACCTGAAATAAGAGAAGGAAGAAATCCTTGTAGACCTACCCTGTTTGATGGAATTAATTATAAAATATGGAGGAAGCAAATGAAAGTATTTCTTCAGGCCATGGACTACAGCCTTTGGTTGATCGTAAAACGAAGACCTCATGTCCCTGGGAAGAGAGTCGCAAATGGATCTCTGGTTCTAAAATTGGTAGAAAAACTGGACCCACAAGACTTGGACTTGCTTCAAGCAAACGCCAAAGCTATTTTGTATCTCAAGAATGGAATGACTTTTGATTTACTAGCTAAGGTGATGGATTGCAAATCTGCCAAGGAAATCTAGGTGAAACTGAAGGAGTTCTACAATTGAGATAGTCAGAAGAAGCAAGCTGCTCTCATGGGAATCGATGGAGAGGAAGCGGCTCACTCAGCTGAGGTATGTTTCTCTGAATTGAAAGAAAAATTGCATACATATTCACCTGATAATCTGATACTAATAACTGCCACCTTAATTGAGGGCTATGAAAAGGTAGAGTCTGACAAAGATAAACTTTTTGATGCTTTGTTTAACTTGAAAACTAGATGCAAGAACTTTGAAGAAGCAAATGCTGAATTTGAAGAAATTAATGTTTCTCTAAAGGGACAGGTTCTTGTATCTAATTCTAAGATCTCAGAACTTGAACTGAATAAAATGAAAAATGCAAATGGTAAGAAGGTGATTAGTGAAGTTCAAATTTTTCTCGACTATGAGCTTAAAAGAACAAATGAGATTCTTTGTCAGGAAACTGAAAAGAACAGAGTTCTTAGAGAAAAGGCTGAAAAGGCTGACTGTGAACTCACCAGATTAAGCAAGTGGAACAAATCTTCAGAGAAAATGAATTGGTTTCTTGAAAACCAAGTCCAAGGAAAGAAAGGTCTAGGTTATAGGAAACCACTGCCTCCCTATAATCCCTAAAGCAAATATGTTGGTCTGCCTTGCAACATACTTTGTATCTTCTGTGGTAACATAAGTCACTTGAAAGAAAACTGCATAAAAATGAGCAAGGCTAAATCTAAAAAACAAAAAAATTTCTTTACCTGATTGGGCTTAGAAGGACTTGATTCATCCATTCTCTCATAAGAAGGGATCCAAGCTTGTTTGGGTTCCTAAATCTAACCATTGATTTGTTTTGCAGGATGGAGTTAGAGTGAACAACCCAAGCTGAATTCTGGATAGTGGGTGTTCAAGGCATATGACAGGAGACATGAGAAATTTTCTCTCACTCGCAGCATTTCAAGGAGGCAGTGTAGCCTTCAGAGGAGGAAAGAGTGGTCAGATTGTTGGAATAAGAAAAGTAGGGAGATCCTTGGATCATGTTATTCAAAATGTATATTGTGGTAATGGTCCCAGACACAATCTACTAAGTATTTCTCAACTATGTGACAGAGGAAATGAAGTTAGTTTTTCTTATGTGGGATGTATTGTGAAGAACCTACAGAGTGGGGAAGTGGTCATGGAAGGAAAGAAGTAAACAATGTCTATAAGGAATCTTTGGTATCACTTCCTGAGAACAATTTAACTTGTTTGAATGTTCAAGAGAGTAATTCGCAGCTGGCACAAAAGGTTGGGGCATGCTAGTCTTTCATAGCTTAACAAGCTAGCATCGAAGGAAGTGGTTCGTGGACTACCTACAAAGAAGTTTGAAGAGATCAAGATGTGCGAGGCCTGTGTCAAGGGGAAACATGTGAGATCATCCTTCAAGTCATAGAAAGTGGTGAGCACTTCAAAACAACTTGAGTTGATTGATATGGACTTATGTGGACCGATGAGAGTCAAAAGTAGAGAGGGAAAGAGGTCCGTGTTCATGATAGCTGATGATTACTCGAGGCATACATGGACTCTGTTTCTAGCATCCAAAGATGAAACATTTGACAATTTCGAACAATGGCTGGGATCATGCAGAAAAGATTAAGCTTGGAATTGATAAGCATCAGATAAGATCATGGTACAGAATTTGGAAATGCTAAGTTCACTGAGCACTGTACTAAATACAGTATTGATCAAAAGTTCTCAGCACCAAGAACCCCCACAGCAAAATAGAGTTGTAGAGAGGAAGAACAGATCTTTGGAAGATATAGCAAGAACCATACTGTTATCAAGTGGTCTTGCAAGAAATTTCTGGGCTGAAGCAGTCAACACAACATGTTACTTGTTGAACAGGTGTTCCATAAGAGAAATTCTTAACAAGACACCATATGACCTTCTCATAGTAAGAAAGCCAAATATTGCTCACTTGAGGCCATTTGGTTGAAAGTATTTTGTACACAATAATGTTAAGGAGGCTCCGGGTAAATTTGATGCAAGAACTGATGAAGCAATCTTCCTGGGATATTCCACTCAAAGTCAAGCTTATAAAGTGTTCAACAAAAGAACGCAGACAGTGGAGGAAAGCATGCATGTGGTGTTTGATGAGTCAGATAGAGCAGTTGCTGAGAAGGAAAGAGATGATCAGGCTATAGGTCTTGCACGAGAAGACCCTGTTGAAAGCTTGGAGAGTCTAGAAGGAAAGGAAGAGCCCGTTGATGAAAATGAAGAATTGACTCAGGGGGAACAAAAAGTCAATATGTCAGGGGGAACGGCTGACCAGGATAATGAACCAACTGAGGAAAAAGGACCTACTCAAAGTGCAGCTGCAGGTTCTTTTCACCAAATACAGTCAAAACCCATGAAGTATAAAAGCTCACATCCTTTTGAAAATGTGATATCTAAGTTGGATGCTGGGATTATGACTAGGTCTGCGTTGAAGAACTTCTATGCGTTCTTTGCTTTCCTATCATCTGTAGAACCGAAAAATGTGAAGGAAGCTCTTGATGATCCAGACTGTGTAATAGCAATGCAGGAGGAGGTGCATCAATTCGAAAGGAGCAAGGTGTGGCATCTGGTTCCGAGACCTAAGGACAAATCAATCATTAGAACCAAATAGGTGTTCAGGAATAAATTGGATGAGCATGGCATAGTTACCAGAAACAAAGCCAGGTTTGTAGTTCAGGGTTACAGCCAAGATGAAGGAATTGACTGTGATGAGACTTTTGCACCAGTGGCTAGGATGGAAGCCATAAGAATGCTGATTGCCTTTGCTATATATATGGAATTTACACTCTATCATATGGATCTAAAGAGTGCATTCTTAAATGACTATCTGAATGAGGAAGTATATGTGGTACAACCACCTGGGTTCTTGAACAGTGAGTTTCCTAATTATGTATACAAACTTAATAAGGCTCTCTATGGTCTGAAAAAGATCCCAGAGCTTGGTATGAGAGGCTATCAGGTTTCTTGCTCAAAAATTATTTTTCTAAAGGAAAAATTGACAACACACTGTTTTTTAAGAAGAAAGTAAAGGACTTATTGGTGGTCCAAGTATACATTAATGATATCATATTTAGAGCGACTGATGAGAACTCTTGCAAGGGATTTGCTGAGTTGATGGGTAGTAAGTTCGAAATGAGCATGATGGGAGAACTCAATTTCTTCTTGGGATTGCAGATCAAACAAACTCTTGAAGGAACCATGATTCATCAACAGAAGTATGTCAAGGAGCTGCTGAAGAAATTTGATATGGAAGGAGCTAAAGAAATGACTACCCCTATTGCTCCTGGAACAAAGCTGGATATGGACGAACTGAGTCCTTCAACAAATAAGACTAAATATAGAGGAATTATAGGTTCTCTCCTCTATCTCACAGCTAGTCGACCTGATATTTTATATGGTGTAGGACTTTGTGCAAGATTTCAATCCAAGCCAAAGGAATCACATTTAACTATTGTGAAAAGAACTCTGAGATACTTGAAAGGAACTCAGGATTTATGTCATTGGTACCCCAAGGGTGGTACTTTTGAGTTGATCGGCTTTGCAGATATTGATTATGCAGGCCATCTAGTGGATAGAAAGAGCACTTCAGGAATGACACATTTTCTAGGTCCTTGTCTGGTTTCTTGGGCTACAAAGAAGCAGAACTCAGCAGCCCTCTCTACTGCTGAGGCTGAATATGTTGCTGTTGAATCCTGTTGTTCTCAGCTGCTATGGATCAAACAACAACTGGAGGACTTTGGAATCAAATGTGGAGTTGTGCCTATTTTCTGTGATAATTCAAGTGCTGTGAATATTGCCAAGAACCCAGTCAAGCATAAGAGAACCAAGCATATTGATATTAGACATCATTTTGTAAGGGATAATGTTGAAAAAGGTCTAATTACTATGACTTCATACAGGACTGAAGATCAAATTACTGACATCTTCACCAAGGTGTTGAACAAAGTTCAATTTGAGAGGAATAGGTACGAGTAAGGGATGACCAAAATACATGGATGACCCAACATCTGATTCCGAAGGTTTGGCTAGTTAAGAATTTATTACTCTGCTTGTGAATATCATTTTTATAGTCAAGCCTAAAATTATAATTTGTAAGTATACATGGTTAACAAAGTCAAAAGTGAAATATCTAATGAGTTCCCACTAAAGAACCTACTAAGTAATAGGAGGAACCACAAACATAACAAGGAATCATGTTCAGGTACGAATATGTGACTATTTTCTTGAATACATGTGACTGAAACCAAGTTGTTCTACATGTGCATCATAATATTTCCTTATATGTGTAACATTCCCATATCCTTGGACACCTTCCTTGCTAGTTACATATTTGAAATTCAAACCTACCCCACCTGATATATAAACATTAAAGAAAATCCCTCCATAACCGTCACATCGTCTGATTTTTCGGTTCCCCAAACACCAAAAAGTTGTTTTTCTTTTATCCACCATTATTGCAAACCCTTCCTAATATCCTCCATAACTAATCTCTCTATTCTTCTCCCTTCACAAATCATCATAAAACAAAACCCTTCCTTCAAAAAATCTCCCAAAATCTTCAACGATATCTCTAGTTCAATCGTCGTCAACATCACCCACAAAGACCCCAGAAACCCAAACCCCTCAGAAACCTTCAAAGAAACCTAAAGCAATTTCCACCACTTTTGGAGAAAGAATTGTGAAAACAAGGGAAAAGTTTATGAAGAGGATTGAAAAGAAAGCACCCAAGAAATCTATTCCTAAGTCAACAGCTCCGACTATTCCACCTAAGGTCGTCAAATCACAACCTGCAGAGGTAAGACCTGACTTAACTCAAGCTAGCACTACTATTTCTGAATCTATTTCAAGCCCTAGAAAACTGAATACAGAGACATTAGTAGCAGAAATGGATGATATAATTGAATTTTTTTATAGTATAATGGAGTTAGGTAGTGAAATTGATAGGGGGAAGGCTGCAGGAAAGAAGAAAGAAAATATTAAAAGACCTCTTGTAGAACCTAGGGTAGAAGGTAATGTCACTAGTGTAGTTTTGGTCACATCTAGTGAAGATGTGAAAACTGTGATTGAAGAGTTACATGCCGAAAAAGTGGTGAAACCTCTAAAAGAACCAGCCAACAAACCTAGTTTGGAGGCTGTTTCTTCAGAGAAAAAATGTATGAGGGAAGAGATGAGTGGTCTAGTTGGATGTGAGCCAAGCTCTGCTAAAGTTGGCAAGGATTCTGAGAAAGAACTTATTACTTCTTCAGTTACCATTGCAACTGATGATGCAGAACTGGAATGGATAGATTTTGTATTTGAAAAGAAAGAAGAGGGAGTGAAAGATAATGTGGAGTCTAGGGAGTCTGAAAAAAACTCAAAGAAAATTATAAAAAGAAAGTTTGTAGAAGAAGATGAGAATATATAAGAGGAAGAACAATAGGAGGTGGTATTTGTGAGTGAAACAAAACCAAAACAAGAAAAGAAAAAAAGGCTGATGAAAGGGGGGAAAAGCTGTTGGAAAAAGTAACCAGGTGGATGAGAGTATTGATGAGGAGGCTTCACATTCTGAATCAGTGAGTGTGGAGGAACCTGTAATTCCTAGAAGAGTGGCTACAAGATCAGCACTAAAACAGCAAAAAACATCCCTTGAAAAACTTGCTGAATAGAAGAGAGTGAACAAAGAGGCAGAGAAGAAAAAACAATCCTTGGTTGACAAAGTAAGTAGTGCAGAGGATGGGCACTTTGTGGATCCGGATGACTTAGATTCTAAAACTTTTGAGGATTTAAAGAAGAAGAAGAAAGGAAAAAGAGAAGATGTAGACACGAGTGCCTTCTTTCCTAAGCATCAAGTGTTGCATGGGAATGTATGGTGTGATCTAGATGAGCCCACTATGAGACCCTTTGTGGAAAAGGTAAATGCATAGGGTTGGATTAAGTTGTTTTCTAAATAAGGAAGATTTCTATTTACTGAACAAGTGAGGGAATTTTATGTGAAATCCAGTGTTGTTGGAATGAGAGTTTACTTTGAGGTTGGAGGTATTGAAATTGAATTTGGAAGAGAAGAGTTAGGAGTCATCCTAGGGGTACCTGTTGAGGGTTATTGTAGGTACGTGAAGTTGAAATGGACCAAGAGAACAGATAGTGTTACTCCTCAAGAGGTAACCAAGAAGTTCTCTAGTAATTCGAGACTCAGGAAAGAAATAAAGGTGGAGATAAAGGAGATGAAACCTGCTCATCAGTTACTATTTGAGTTTGTACACATGTTTCTGTTGCCAAGAGGTGAAAGGAACAGTGAGGCCTGTGCATTAGATCTGACATACATGGATCTGCTGGATAGAGGGGTGAAAATTAACCTGGCTGGGCTGATCATAAGGCATATTAAGAGGATCGCAGACACTGACAAAAAGGGTCATTCTCTTGTGCATTACTATCTATTGGATGAGGTATTTGAGCACTTTGGGGTGCCTCTCGAAAATGTGAAGGAGGCCACTCATTATCTGATGTTTGGTATTCATGTCTTGAAGACATGTGACTTCTTCAAGGAAAAGAGACCATCCAAATGTTCTGTGCAAATCAAAGTGGAGAAAGTTGATGAGAGTGAGGAGTTTGGTTCAGAAGAAGTTATAGCAGCTGTGAAGGAAATGGAGCAACATCTGCTAGAACTGGATGAGGAAAATAAGAAGCTAAAGAATCAGTTGAATTTGAAGGATCAAGAGATTGATCGCTTGGCCATTGAGTGTATTAGGCATCAGGCTGAGTTGGTAGTTGAGAGAGCCAAAAATACCAAGAACCTGGATGCACTTGTCAAGCACTTCAAGCTTTAAACCTTGTTTGCCCAATGCCTTGTTCAAATTTTCTCTATCCTTCCTTTCTGATGCACACTTAAGACAATTTCTGTTTTGGTCTATAAATAAGTTGGGCCATATATGTTTGTGCCCTAGATTGTTGATTTTAAACTACTTGTTCTGGTTTTGTGGTTTTTCTTTGTATAACTGATGGTTTTGGCTGGGCCCTTGGATTATTCATTGTGTTCTTAGTTACCTTGTTGCCTTGTGATGTAGTCTGGACTGTACTAACTTGTTCTTGCATGATTTTAGTATCTTTTTTATGATGCCAAACGGGGAAGAAGGAAATGTTGTAGGGATGTTTGTGCCCTAACTCATCTGTTTTAAATTCTTTCAAAGAGTATTTTTCTTTTTTTGTCTTGGTGTTTGTATGTACAGGTTCATAGGCAACATTCGTTTATCATCATAAAAAAGGGGGAATTTTTTGAGTTGGATGTTTTGAAGAATGACAAACGAAGGACTTAGTGATTTGTAGAAGAACTTAGTCCTTGGTAAGAAGGGCACGACCGGTCGAAAAGATTTTGTGGAATGCAAATCCATGCAGAACTAGGAGTAGTGGCGCGTAAACTTATACGCATCCTAGTGAGCTAAAAGAAGTTGTGTCGCGGCTGTCTCATTGAAGTGTGAACAAGAGTTAGTGCTGAATAAGAAAAATATCACAGGGAAATCTGGACTTGCTATGTTTACGAGGTTTCCTAGTGAAACACTGCTAGGGTTACAAAGCCCATATAAAAAGCAATTAATTGAGGCAGCTGATCTTAGTTATTCACCACGAGAGTTGAGAGCAAACACGAGGAAAATTCAATAACTCTTAAAGTGATATAACCATTGAAGATAGCCAGTGAAGAACTAAAAAGCAAAACTAGTGAATTAGTTTAGGTTTTTTATTGTAGTTGTCTCAGTCTTCATGTTTTGATTGTAGTACTTATCTGCTTTTGTTAGAAGCCATTGTAATAGGTGAACTTTGAGTGATTACTTTGTAAAGCTAGAGTTTAGCTTTGTTGAGTGATTAGGGTCTAGAGTGTAGCCACTTGGTTACAAAGTTTGTAATCTAAAAGTTGCTCGTTGTGTTAGTGAAGTGATTTCAAACTCCCAGAGTGTGGGTCATGGTTTTTTCCTCCCTTGAGCATGGAGTTTTCCACGTAAAAACACTGTGTCATTTAGATTGTTGTTTATTTTTATGTTTGTATTTTTTCGAGGAGGCAATAACTCAAGAACAGGGTTCTTACGATTAAGAGTCAGGTTCTTTGGCAAAAATCGGAGGACACTATTCAACCTCCTTTTAGAGTCCATAGGAGGTGCTTAGAGTATAACAAGTGTTGTCCTTAAGGAAATTCTTAATGTCATGGAACCATGGCTTCTCGTCCAACTCTTCTTTTATGTGAAAGCAATATGCTGGTTGTTTTCTCACTGCTACAAGTATGGCATCAATGTAGTTCTTGTCAAGATGTTGGATCATGGAGGATATGGTAGATAAGGCGTCTGCGAACTCATTCTGTAGTCTAGGCACATGCCAGAATTCTATTTTGGTGAACCTCTGCTTCAGTTCTTTTGTGCACTCCAATTATGGCAATATCTTGAGATTCTTTTGTGTCCATTCACCTCGGACTTGATGGACTAATAGATCGGAATCTCTGATTGCTAACAATTCTTGTATGTTCATATCCATCGCCATTCTAAGCCCCAAGATGCAAGCTTCATATTCCGCCATGTTATTGGTGCAAGGGAAATATGAGTTTGGCCGTGACAGGACAATGTTGGCCTGTCTCGGAAACCAATACTGCTCCAATTCCAACTCCCTTGAAATTTACTGCTCCATCAAAGAAAATATCCAACCATCATATTCTTCTATAATGTCTTCTCCAACAAACATGAACTCCACGTCCGGGAAGTAAGTGTGCAAAAGCTCGTAGTCGTCATCTACAGGATTCTCGGCCACGTGATCAGCTAGGGCTTGAGCTTTCACCGCCTTCTTAGTGACAAAGGTGATGTCAAATTCACTTAGTAACATTTACCACTTGGCCAATTTCCCGGTAGGCACCAGCTTCTTGAAGATATACTTGAGTGGTTCCATTCTTGATATCAACAAAGTTGCATAGGACGTCAGGTAATGTCTCAGTTTTTGTGCTACCCAAGTCAGTGCGCGACAAGTACGTTCTAGCAACGTGTAATTTGCCTCATATAGAGTGAACTTCTTGCTTAGATAATATATCGCCGACTCCTTTCTTCCCGTTGAGTCATGTTGCCACAGCATACATCCGAATGCCGAATATACCACAGACAGCTACATTATCAGGGGTCACCCAGGTTTGGGTGGAACCAACACGGGCGGGCAAGACAAATACTCCTTTATTTTGTCAAATAATTTCTGGCAATCTCTTGTCCACTCGATCGCTGCATTTTTCTTCAGTAATTTGATAGTTGGCTCACAGATGATAGTGGACTAAGCTATGAATCGACTGATGTAGTTGAGCCGTCCCAAGAAACTCATGACCTATTTCTTACTTTTTGGTGGTGGAAATTCTCGGATGGCTTTGATCTTAGCTTGATCTAATTCAATGCCTCTTCTGCTAACTATGAAACCCAATAATTTCACAGCTGGAACATCAAAAGTGCACTTTGCCGGATTCAGTTTCAAATTGTATCTGCGCAAGCGATTGAAGAACTTCCGCAGATTATCCAGATGCTCCGAGCTTCTTCTTGACTTGATTATCACATCATCCACATATACCTCGATCTCTTTATACATCAAATCATAGAACATGGTAGTCATTGCCCTCATGTAAGTGGCTCCGGCATTCTTCAAACTGAGTGACATTTATAGCAGTATGTTCCCCAAGAAGTGGTCAAAGCGGTCTTTTTCGTATCCTCCTCATCCATGAGCACTTAATGATACCCTGCGAAGCAATCTACGAAAGATTATAATTCATGCTTTGCACAATTGTCAATCAAGATGTGTATGTTTGACAAAGGAAAGTCATCCTTTGGGCTTGCTTTGTTCAGGTTCCGATAATCCACACAAACTCGAATTTTCCCATCTTTCTTTGGCACTAGAATGATATTGGTTAACCAAGTTGGGTATTTGACCATTTTGAGGATCCCTGCATTGAGCTGTTTAGTCACCTCTTCTCCAATTTTTACCAAAGTCGATGACTTAAAAGTCTGAGCTTTTTGCTTGACTGGCGGAAAGTCTGGATTAATGGGTAATTTGTGTGATACAACATCCGTGCTTATGCCGGTCATGTCATCATACGACTATGTGAACACATCCTTATACTCCTTGAGGAATTCAATATACTGCTCTCTAACTTCTGCAGTGAGGTGCACACTAATTCTCATTTTTTTCACTGTTTTGTCATCACCTCGATTTACCACTTCTATTTTTTCCAAATTCGGTTTAGGCTTATTTTCAAACCTCTTAATTTCTTCCTATGTTGCCTCGTTGAACTCATCATAATCAAGATCAGGTTCCTTAAACTCAGTGGTTTCGTTACACGTTGCAGTTGCGGATTCAACAGAATTATTACTTTGAATGCTGAAAAATAAAACAATGCGTAATTAAGAGGTTAAGAAAAATAAAAGAGAAAAAGAGTGATGCTTTTATTTATGAATCCTTACAAAACAATGTTTGTAGGGAGACATGTCAAAAGGAAAGTGCAAATTCCACGACTCGAGTTCGGGTGTTATTTTGAAAAGCATGAAAAAAAAACTGATCCCTCAGCTCTACCAAGGTCCACGATATGCTCGGGCCAGGCTGCTAGACCAATTTTTCAGTGCAACTCCAGATTCAGCTTTTGTATGACCAGGAGGTTCAACATGCTCTTCCAGGATCACACAACAATCTTCGTTAGATAGGAACAACGAAGTAGCCAGACGAAATGAAAATATGTAGCAAAGACTTGACACTTCTTTTGTAGTACTTGAAGTCCAACGAGGCTTCTTCCATGCTCTTCTCATAAGTCATGAAGTATCCTATGCTGGATTTTTCCTCGCTAGGCCTCATTACAATTCGAATGGGCTCTGCCATGCCATTCAAGTTCTTGCCCAAACCCTTTCTTGGTCGTAGCCTTGCTCCAACATGATGCCTATCACCCAATGTCCATGCCACTTAGCGGGTTGCGGGAGTATGTACGGTTCCTCGACTTCCTCAAGCTCAGCTATCTTACGTATCTATATCTGTTTTCCCTTTTGTCTCCCTAGCAATGCGTCTCCAGTCAGGACGGGCATTGGGCGGGTACACATGTTGCTCCTCTGTTTTGGTAGGTATTGTCTCACAGAATTCTCGTGCCGGTACGCCCCAATAAGATATCATAGGCTCCCAGACCAAATTTCTTTCTTCATAACCTTTACCTCGCCCATCTCAGTAAGAACTCTAGAAATTTCTCTTCTTTTTCAGTTCCTTCTGGTGCGTTGATGAGTTTAGGAGAAAAATGTGCGGAATACCCTCCTTGAACCGTGTCAACATTCCTCCTATAGCCGTTGCGGTTCCACTTCTGGTTGTAACTCTTGTGATATTCTCCTTGATTGCCGTGCACTGCTCCCACTAACTCCACGGTGTAGAAAGTTTGTCCATCCAGAGCATTTTCCTCGATTGCTGGTATGGTTTGCTCATTGTAGAAGGAATTGCTCCCTTCACCAAACACTACGACCTCCTTGTTGTCCCACTCGAACTTCACTGTCTGGTGCATGGTGGAAGGTATCGCTCCAGCCATGTGAATCTAAGGTCTTCTGAACAATAGGTTGTATGAGACTGAGATGTCCATGACGTGAAACTCAGCAGTGAATTCGATAGAGCCAACCATGATGGTTAGGTCAGTTTCCGCAATAGTGTCTCTCTGTGAACCAGCAAACGCCTTTACCTTCATACCGCTCTCTCTAATATCTCTTTGATCAATTCGAATTCTTTTCAAAGTGATGAATGGGCATATGTTCAAACCAGATCCTCCGTCAATCAGAACTCACCCTATAAACCAGTCTTTCCATTTAATAGTGACATACAAAGCCTTGTTGTGCCCTAGCCCTTCTGGTGGTAGCTCATCTTCGTGGAAAGTGATCCGGTTGGATTCCATGACCTGCCCAACCATGCTAGCCAGATTCTCCACAGTGGTGTCAATGGGTTTATGTGCTTCGTCCAAATCTTTCATGAAGGTGTTCCGATGACTCTCTGATTTCAAAAGTAAAGCCAGAATAGAGATTTTTGCCGAAGTTTTACCCAAGTGCTCTACCACAGAGTATTCCTTTGCCTGGACCTTCTTCTATAACTCTTCTGATTCTTTCTCATTGATCCCTCTTCTGCCTTGAACGAGATGCTCAGGAGTGTAAATCCTTCCACTTCTGGTCATGCCTTGGGTTGCGACGGTCTCTAGCATTGTCTTTCATTTCTTCTATGTTTCATAATCCCATCATACAACTCTGTTGTTGTAGGGAGGGATTACATCTACATAGAACCTTGGAGCTACTTCTACTTTGATAGGACCAGGCGCCTTGCCAGCTTGGGCAACGGAAGCAGATGCCTGTGCAGCCTCTTTTTCCCTAACAATGGTTCATTCTAAATTCCAATCTCCATTAAGCTCGATCAAGTTTACCCGGTTGTCTCCGTGATCGGGTAGAGGATTGTTGCGCACATTTGGTGCCTTCATGTGTATCACCTTTTGATCGATCAAATCTTGTATCTTGTCCCTTAAAGCAAAGCATCTTTCCGTGTCATGGCCAGGTTCTCCAGAATGGTAGGCACAGTTTTGGATTGATAAAAAAATGGTAATACCTTGTCAGGAATCTTAAATGTAATGGGATGTATGTGGCCTGCTACCTTGAGTCTTTCGAATAGTTGGGTCCAATTCGGCCAGTTGGGTGTAGTTTCTATGGGGTTTTTGGTTGTTATCCGGGCATGGCCTTGGTGAGTAAGTGTTGGTGTTTCTGTAGTTTGGACTTGGTGAATATGGCGGTCTTTATGGAGGTGGGTTTTGGAAGGCAGGTTGTGTGTTGTATACTGGGTAAGTAGGTGATGCTGGGGCATTGCATATGGAGGAAGTGGTGTTTGATAGTAGTGGTTATGGGTAGAGGCATGGTTAAGAGAGGTAGCATCTAAAGAGACATCGTCTTTCTTTTTCTTGGTTATTCCTGCGCTGCCAGTCTGTAGTGCTTTATTGGTAGCATGCAGTGCGGCTAAGCTAACGATTCTCCCAGTCTTCAAACCATCTTCAACGATGACACCAATTTTGATCAATTCTCTAAACTTCTTATCCTGCATGTTAAAATTCTTGTCGAAGTACACATCTTCTTGTATGCGGATGAAGGTCGCCACTATCTCTGTGTCATCCACGGGTGGTTGGATCTTTGTAGCCTCCGCTCTCCACCTTGTGGCGAATTCCCTGAAGGTTTTAACAGGATTTTTCTTCAACTTCTCCAAATAAAATCGATCGGGCATGACATCAATGTTATGCCCAAAACTATCCACAAAATGTCCAACCATTGCTTCCCAACTGGTCCATTTCTTCAATTGCCGTTTAGAATACCACGTCAATGCGTCACCTGTCAAACTGCGATTTGAACAACTGCATTATGATCTTTTCATCATATCCAACCCCAACCAACTTGTCACAGTAAGACCTCAAATAAGCCACGGGTCCCCGCTGCCATAGAACATATTGAACTTGGGTGTCTTGTAACCATCAGGCAACTTCAAATTGGGATAAAGGCACAGATCCTCGTAAGCCAAGCCCCTAGTTTCCTTGGCTACTTGAAACTGCTTGAACTTCTCCACCAACCATTAGACTTGTTCTTTGGTGCTGTCAATATCCTCTCCTGTCCAGGCATACATGTCTAGCTCTTTGGTAGGTGATGAGGCGGGTTTGGTTTCAGCGGTGAAGGTGTGGAATTAAGTGGTAGGGTTTTTTTGGGGTGCTTTTAGTGGTGTGACATAAGTAGGGTATGGGATATCTTTCTCAGGAGATAAGGGGTCTTTTTCATGAAGGCGACTAGGTTTGTTTGGGTCAGTAGTTCCATCAGCATAGATAGGGGGAACTCGGTTCTCCAGCTCAAACAACCTTTGCTCCAGCTTTGCATACTCCTCGTATGGAACCACACCATGCTTTGCAGGAGTCCCTCTAATAACAGAATTGGTAGCAATGCCATCAACTTTTCAAAACTTAGCCATGATATTTCGTCTCGTCCTTGTTCTTGTAGGTAAAGGGGGAGGTGTTGAAACTACCCCTCTGGATCTCAACATGTACTGCGGCGCGACCAGAATGCGCAAACCAACCTTCGGGGACATGGGGTAAAACAACCTTTCAAACAGCCAAAGATAAGTGTGTGTAACGCGTTAGGGAATTAAATGCAAAAAAAATATAGCACGGTCGTGTCCTATCATGCAGGGGACCTCTTTTATGCCAGAGGTAGGCCTATCGATGATTTAAATTTAACATTTGTGCTGAATACATCATTTCGTTTGCTTGAGAATAATCAAAACAAATCTATAAACCCAAAAACAAGGAAATTTTATTTGGTTTTCTTGGCTTTACCAATATCAAAAGACAACGACTCGACTAAAACAAAAGGACGACCCGACTAGGAAAGAAAAAACAACTCAACTAAAGATGACTCGACTACGTGCCAAAAAAAAGAGGTACTCCGATCAAGCATCAACTTTGAAATCTTCCTCCTCCTCCTCCTCCACCTTTTATTCTTCCTTAAGTTCCTCTTCTTCATCAAGTTCCTCCTCTTCTTCAGGTTCTTCCTCTGGTTCCTTTTCTAAACTCTTCGGCGGAGAGACGTTGAATATTTCTATAAGATCTTTTTCATCATGCATGTCACCCAAAGCTTTTGTAAAGAACTCACAAATCTCCACTCCCATCATTTTCTTCTCTGCCAAAGATACTATTTTGAAATGCTCTGCCCCACCCTTGAGGAGATCCTGAAAGTTTCATGCGACTTGCTTAGCTTCCATGTCTTGCCCATCCAAAACTTGCATTCATCCCCTTTAATCTTATCCTTGTGTTGCCATCTCATTTCCTCTCTTGTGTTTCCCTTAGCTCCTTCTTTTTTTTGCTCAAGCTTATTTAGCATCCTTTTGTACTTTTTCTCGAGGATTGGAGCTTCAGCTTTTCTTTTCAAAGTGACTTTTGATCGAAATTTCTTCCTATCTTCTTCGAGCCAATGTGGATAGGCCAGTGTGGTGCCAGGATTCACCCGATTGTCTTGGCCAGGAAGAAATTGCGTCGTTGCTCTCTTTTCCCACATCATCAACATTGCATCAACCATTGGTCATTCGATGTCATTCATGTTAGCATTGAAACTGCTTCCTTTCGTCAACTAAGGGAGCTGTTGTGTCATTCCCACTGGCCTGAGGATTCTTAAGGGAACATAGTGGTAAGTCTCTCGTAACCTGATCATTGTTAAGAATGTAGCAGCTTGACCCTGCACATAGACGATAAAACAGGCACAATTTTCTATTACCCACTGCACACTTTGCAACTCCTTGAACATGGTGTACCGCCCGTGCATGCCTGTAGGTTTTGTCCATGGTACTGCGTCCATCATGCAAATGCCATGTGTAATGATGCCATCAATCCTTAGCGCCACTTATGCGAATGGGCTTATTGTGGTCTTATGTAGACGCTCCATCAACCACATCTGTAGCAAGAAGTTACACCCTTCAAAGAAGTCTGCTCCCTTTCGACACTTGGTTAAAGCTCTGTAAATGTCTCCTATGATCATCGGAACCAAACTTACTTTACGCCTGTGAGCACCCCTACGCAAGCCTTCGACTACCCACCCCATCCTTATGTCGATCATTCCTTATTTTTCAGGGAAAATTATGCTCCCTAGAAAAGAAATGATGAAAGCCGCAGATTTGGTCCATTCCCAATCTTGGATTCCTGATGCCCCTTGCATATTGTGCCGAAGAGTTATGTCTCCAAACGTAGAATACAAAAATTCCAAAGTAAATTTTCTATCTTGGACACCCTTGAAGTACGGTGCATAGGGAACTTGCAGAAGTTCAAAGAATTCCCTGGGTTGCACTTCTTGGGGTAACTCATAGTCTCAAGCCCAGGTGTCAACCCTGCTAAACCTCCAATTTCTTCCAACATTGATGCTAGCTCTATGCAATTGAAATGAAACGCTGCCCTTTTGTAATCTCAGAAATGAGTAGTTGCTTCAATTAGACCTGGTATCGTCGTATTGTCCCATAAGGGATACCAAGTCCCCCAACAAGCTCCTGACACACACCCTACTAGCTATAGCCAAATCATCCCACCACAAATTGACCAGATAAGGAGCTTGGAAGACAGTGTCAAAATGGAGACCTCTTCCAGCCTTAGTCTGAAAACAAAACAAAACAAAACAAAAGATCAAAATAATCGTATTGTTTTGACCATACTCACGCAAACGATCAGAACTCAGCGCAAACATTTTATGCACATGAAAAATTATCGTTTTCTGGTCAGGGACCCTTTTGATGTCTGGACAAGGTTTGCTAACAGACCATAATGTGCCAAGGGCGTCTGGTTTTCTAAGTTTGAATGATTTTACAACTAAACATGTAAGTGCCAAGCATTTTTTTTTAAACTGACCACCAAAACCATTGGGCTTTTTAAATAAGCCAATTTTGATTATAATAATAAATGAAAAATAAAAAAATCTATCCTAAAAGTCTGGTTCTTCAGGCATCTTTGATTCAACATCGCACTTCTGTAGCTTCTTTTACATCTTCCCAATGTCTAGTTGTGCAACGATCAACTAAGCCATGGCTAGCAGCCCTCCGCCCCCGTCTCTTTGATTATAACTTTCATTATATTTTCCCTCGAAACCTTTCTTCAACTCTTCCAGCTCTCGATCTAAATCCTCTACCTCACATCTATGCCCCTTTCATTCTTCCCTTCTCAACCTCTCGGACATTTTCAACTTCTCCATCAACCAATCAATTTTGTATTGGTTTTCAGCTTCTTTGTCTTTAACTGCCCCGGGTATGTCAAGTTTAGGAACGGGAGCATCTTTCATGTCAGTATGCAACCATTCCAAGTAACCAACTCCACAGCCTGCGTGGTATCTATCTAGCTCAATTGAATTTTCTTCAGCAAACCTCTTTTCATTCTACATTTCGCGAATTTCCGGTACAAATGGGATCCTGTCCTTTTCGTAGTCCACTTGGAATCAGGCGGTGTCTCCTATCAATAGGATGTCTTGCCTTCTGTCTGTTTGCCTTAAAGCTCTAATGGGTATATAAGGCTGGAGACCGCGTATACCCATAAGGACCATGAATGATTTCATCTTTGATCGGAGCAAAACCCGCGGAGAGGTAAACCAAGAGTACATCCACTATATGTCTTCATCTTTCAAATTTTCCAACAACATATAGTATTCATGAGTAGTGTTGGGTGCTCGAAACCTCTTGACGCCATAGTGTTGTGCCAGTATGTGATTAGAACGACACATGTCATAAAATTCTTGACCGGTGTTTTGTTTCTTTTATAGGTGTTTGGTCAACCATACGTACAACAACAAATTACAACCTTCAAAGTATCGAGCCCATTTTTGCATTTCCCTAGAGCTCAGAGGATGTCAGCCAGTATTGTGGAAACCATAGTATATGTCTTCTTCTTAATGCCATGAAATAATGCATGTGTGAAATGAACTAGTTTTGTGTTGATTTCATAATGCATCCCTTGCGGGAACACGACAATGCCAAAGAAAGCTACTGCAAAAGAAAATATCCTTTTACTCTTCCAATCTTGGTAGGATGTAAACTAAACCTTGTGATCTTCAAAACCATTTTTATAACCGAACCCATCATAAAAGGTACATACAACTGAACTTCGACCTTTGTAAAAATATGGATACATCATTCTCTTGGAAACCGAACGCCTCACGGAACTCCTCTTCGGTGTGCTGGCGAGGTATGATAACTCTAGTGTTTTTCCATCTACACTTATCTTGCCTTAAGCCGGGATCCTCAATGAAGCCTCCTATTTCTTCCAAAAGTGGTATCATTTCGAACTCCCCAAATCTAAAGACATTTCTAGCAACATCCCAAGAACAAGTAGTAGCTTCAATGATATATCTATTGGGTTCAACATCCATTAGTGAAGACAAATTACCCAATGTCTTGCTCAACTCAAATTGACCGGCTTCCCCCAAATTTCTATACCATCCCCTTATCTCCCTTGGAACGTCAATGATCATGCCGAACCGATGATAGTTTTTGTGACTCATGGTGCCCTAAAAAAAGAAAACCATTAGAATCAACCCCCTTCTCATTTGAGAAATAAATGGCGTACACTTAACATTTTTAATTTTAAAAGAGATGCACACATAATCATATCCAAACGCCCTTGGAGTTGGTAACTCATTTGGATTTTGTTTGAACATGGTGAACTAAAGGCTTAGGCATAGCCGGAGTCATAATTTTCTAATAATGATATGATGCACGAACTTGGTAACATCTCCACTAAGATTTTGGGTACAACTAGACCGGTTCTTTCAAGTGGACAATCTTGAAAGTTGAAAGCTTACAAACTGCCAACAGCTTCGCTAGTTGCCTAATGTTGCAAGTCTTTTCCTTAAGTGTTTTATTTTCAGGGGAAAGGGCGGCCGTGGGTTCAACGCAACTGTCCCTACCTATGGGCTCTAAGAGTTGGAGGGTTCCAGGAGTGCCGGACGATATGAACGGAGATGCAAAAATTATTACAATAAGATAAAGTGTATTACCAATAAATTGGCAAGATAATAAAGAGAAAAATAAGAAAAATAAGAAAACAAAGGAAATAAGTTAGTACAATAATAATAATAACAATAATAATAATAAAATAATGAAAAAATAAACAATACAAATAAAACCTTATCCAAAAAAATTACCCCGTTATGGTTAGGACCTTTCAAATATCCCAAGTGGAGTCTCCATTCTGTCGCACCCACCTTTTTCCTAACTCGGAGTGAATCAAGGCTCGGATTTGACTAGGTAACTCAGTTAAGTTAAGTTTTGGAGTCGCCACCTAATATGCGTCTTGTAAGGTGTATTAAGTCACCTAAATGTCTATGGTCGATATTTGCATTAGAAATCATATTTTCAGAGACTCAAAGGGTAAGAAGTCCAAATGACTCGGGGAAGAAGGTGTTAGGCACTTCTCCAAGTCCCACGAAAAGTGGTTCCCGCCCGAGTTTTTATTTTGGGATGTTGAAAAACAGTAGGCAAACATGAATTGCATTTATAAATTATTTTACTAGCTTAGAGGCTAAATGTGAAATCAGTAAACCAAGAAAGGATATTTACTCAAATAGTTACATAGGCAGTGAAGCATGGTCAAAATAAGTTCTGGGCCTTTTAAATTTTACAGAAAACGGCCTAAACCCTATGCCTAATCACATTTTCGTCTCCTGATTGCAGATGTTTATTCGATCATGGTTAGAATTGCAAGAAACATCAATGGGTAGTGTATTTATGAAAATTTAATGACTAGACCAGTGCGCAAAAATGGAATGATTTCAAAAGTAGTTTTCAAATTTGACACAAACCAAATTGCGGTTAGTTTGTCAAAAAAAAAATTTTTACCATTCCGGGTTGGCGTGATTTGATATTAATTGTAAAACCCTAACCTTAATGGCTATTTTTTAGGGGTCAGTTTCAAAAAAAAAAAAAAAAAAAAAAAAAATATATATATATATATATATATATATATATATATATGTATAAGTGGATAAGTGGGCTAATTTTCAAAAAGGGGTTCATAAAGAACATAAAACGCATAAAGGGCTTTCACGTAGATAGATACATATATAAACATGCAAATACATATTAGGTGGTACAAATAAGTTTAAGAAAAATATGTTAAAGTTGCATAGTTGACCCCTTAACTTATACTCTCCTATACACCATTAGATTAGTGTATAGGAGATGTAAGTTTTGGGAAAAATGGCTTCAACACATAAGACATACCCGATTTAAAGAATGGGGTTGGGCCTGTGTCAATAAAGCAAAAAGGGGCAGCTTTAAGTTTTACGAAAATGGTCCAGTTTCAGGCAATTAACACGCAAAAGGTCCCTGTTTAGCGAAAATTATCAGATTTCATAATTGAAGCACATAAACTGTTTAATACTTTACGTAAGACTGCCATGCGTATTTAATCACTAAGTTTTATCAGCTAAACATGTAAAAGATACTCCCTCCGTCCCAATTTATGTGGCGGTGTTTGACTTGGCACGGAGTTTAAGAAATAGAAGTTGACTTTGTAAATGTTCAAATTTACCCTTGAAAAAGTAAGAGAGAGAAGATTGTAGTAATCAAAAAGTTGTTTGTGACTTTTAAAAGAAGTAGGGCCCAATAGGGGTAAAATAGAGATAGTACATTAAATAGTTGACAAATAAGGAAATGTGTTGGGACAGACCAAAAAGGAAAGTGTGACACATAAATTGGGACAGAGGGAGTATGTTTTTAGAGCATGATGCAACCACGCAAAGGATTAGAAATTAGAAGAGGCCCCTAGGTAGCCAAGAAACTTGGACAATGAGAGTATTTTATCACACATATACAGGTAGGACAATCCTAACAAATATACATAGGTAGGAGGGTTCTAAAGGGAACAAGTATATAATTAAATGCCTTATTTGAGGCCTAAGTTGCTCACACAAAACCATAACCTTAGTGATTGCACCTAAAGGGCCTTGCATAAAACATGCTACAATCAATAGACCTTGCCAACTCCAAAACCTGTGGTTAGATGAACTCGTATGGCCTTTCCAGGGCCATCCAAACAGACTGCATACAAAAGGTTAGTAGGGGGGCAAAGGAGGCCTAAAAAAGCACAATCAGTTCACATAGATAACAAGTCTCTAGTTTTAGAGAGGGAAGAAGCAGGGAAGCCCTACCTTTCAATTACTTTGAACAAGAAGAAACAGGGTAACAATGATGACAGTGTAGTAAACTAGCAAAAGCCTTCACAAATGTTGTATCAAGATACCTCTTTCCAGCAGTTAGATCAAGAAAAAGAGAACAGTAAACTTTTCACAGTGATTAAGAGAGGAGGAGTGTATGTGTTTCTGTGTATTCAGTGAGTGTTTTAATGAGACAATTGTGTGTCAATTATATAGAACAAGACTAGTTTATATAGGTGAGGGGTGAGGGGCTTAAGTTTAAATGGGCAGGATACCAAAAAGGCAAAGGAATATTGTTTCCTAGAATTAAAAGAATCCACTTAGGTGGACTTTCCAAGTATAGCTCAATCAGACCCAAGTTTTATTGTAAACAAAATCCTAAAACAAGTAGGAATTCCCTCTTTTTACACATAATGCAGTCTAGGTTCAAAATCAATTGTACAAATATATTTTAGGCTCGAGAATCACTTGAATAACTTAAAAAATTTTGAGAAGACCTTAATTGATACTAGATCAATCAATGAAACCAACTTCCCTTCAAATTTTCAATCAAAGGATGTAAAGTGAACAAATCAGAATCCTAAAATCATGTAAAACAATATTTTAGCCTAAGTGAAGTCGTGTAATCATGGAAACTGTGCATTTAAACAGGATAGATGACGAAGTGCATTGTAAAACATATGGAATGATCATGGTTAACTTCAAACTGCCATACGTTCTAAGGATTCGATCAATAAAACACAGGGCATCAACTGCATACGTATTAAAATTCAAAGGTTCAAGACAATGCCTAATTTATCAATGAGTTAGAATAATACAAGTGATCACATAATCCTGGCCCTAATAAATCATTTAACAAAGTATGCAAATATGTAATCGACTAATAAAATTGACTAAATCAGTCATAGGCATCACATGGGGATTTTTAGAAATAACAAGAGAAGCGATTACCTATTTTGTCGTTAATTCGCATGGGTTCCGACACGTTTTAGCCAAGGACTTCCCTGTTGCACTTAACTCCTTATCTAAAAACATGTAAGGGTCCGTATATTAAAATAGTATCTTAGTTTTTCGGTGACCGTGACTGAAGTTGATGAGGGGTCGGATCTTTTGACTTCGTCGTTTGGAGAAATCGTTATAGAGGTTTTGTAGTGGACAGTGAGAGGAGTAAGAATATGTAATTGATTTGAGATTTCACTGGAGGATTTGGTCGGAAAAGGCCATAATAGTGGTGCTAGGGTTTTCGATCGAGAGAGAGATTAAGAGGTGAGGCGGCTGAGTGTATGTTTGGAAATTAGAGGGTTTTTAGAGTTTGGGGGTCTGACTGTGTAATTTAAAAAAGAAAAATAGGTTCTGGGCCATTGGATCAAGCTTTGGACGGCCTGGATTTTGCCACGTGGGCATGAGATGGAGCTGATGTGGAGTATATGTGGCATGTGACGTGTATAAGTGTAAGGGTGTGAGGTGTATATGTAGTGTATATAGTGGTATAAAAAGGGTGTAAATATGTATAAAATTAATTTTAAAAATTTTGGGATGACTAAAGAAATGCATAAAAATATAACTTTAAGGTTTAAAATAATTTGAGCAATTTCAGTCAAAAATAGATGTAATTACAGAAAATTTGTAATATGACATGCGCATTTTGTAAGATAGCAGTAATTTGTGATGGTGCTTTCAAAAATGGCTTAATTGGCATGCTTATGCAAAATGAGGATTTTGAATAGGATTTGAAATGAAAATAATGCATGTCTTGTCAGTGCAATTTATTTGAAAATGGCTATTGAAACAGGAGGGACAAAATTGGACGTCAACACTCAAAAGGTTCGGAGCTTGGAATAGTCCTAATAACCACAATGGGGTAAAGGATCAGACACTTGATTAGGTTTGAAAAAGTGACCAACAATGAAGTCGAATATGAAGCTGTCTTAGTAGGGTTAGAATTAGCCAAGGAGATGGGGGCGAAAAAAGTTGAGTTAAAATGCGACGTGATTAATTGTTGGTATCAACCAAAGTCATAGATGCGCTTCCTTGGAATTCTTGACTTGGTAGGATGAGTTTAATTGGAAAAAGATGTGGATTAGTTTGTTCGATGACGAACAAAAGCTAAGTGTGGGGTGTTGATGTTGGGCATATTTTCTATATTTTTTGCAATGGTATTTAACACTTTTAGATGGTTTTCATAGCAATACATGCCCAACAATGCTAATTTGTGACATGATTTTAACTTGGTGTGTTTGAATGAGTTAGGTATGAATTGGTGGAATAGCAAGATGGTTACATTTTTTGAGAAGTCCGAAGTCAAAAGTTGAAGTAGAAAAATGAAGAATGCTAGTGTAAAAAATCAGCGGACTAGGAGCTTTGTAAGCTCATTGTATGAATCTTACAACAGGCGTACTTTGTATGAGAAGCTGTGAGACCTGAGAATTGAGCATACAAGGATTCTTACATTGTATGGGCTGCTGTACGACTGGGAACTTTCCTACCCGAGTTTGGACTAGCCTAGGGCATTAGTTACTCTTATTATTCCATATTTACACCCTTGTAAACATATCATTAGACCTTCTTTACGTACTTTTGGAGCCAAGAAACATAGTAGAGGCTAGTGCAATCAAGATTCATCAATTGAGTTGTAATGCTTCTTTCCTCTTCATTGTTTCATGAATTTTAGATTATTTTGTGAGAAAGCTACCATGTCTATGAGTAGCTAAACTCTATTATTCTAGGGTTATGGGTTAACCATGAAAGTTGTACCCTGAAGTTGATTGAAATCCATTAAATTTATCAAATTGAGTTGTTTATTTAATTTTGCTCTAAATTACTTGATTTCCTGGCCAGTTGTTAAGTACTATCCATAAACCTAAGGTTAAACTCGAAAGTGGGAACCGTAAGTTGCAATAAAATTAAATAGAGTGTGTTCCTGAACCTAAGCATCGGGGAATGGTTTTGCGGTAGGATAAAAATATACCTTACAGTCGCACTTAGTCAGTATACAGGAGTAGCACGGGCATTCTTGTTAACTCTAATTCCTAGACATATAGACATTAAGTTAGCTTGAATAGACGAGTAGGGTATCGAAAGATCCATGTGAGTATAATAAACCCTGTGATTAGCAACCCAGATAAATAAAGTTAATTCAATTAGCGGAGAAGTGCAACTTGATTGGTGAATATCTCATGATCCTGAAATATTTCCACTCACTGATGTCTAAAACTCTTGAAATTGTCTTGCATTCAATTTTTACTTCATTTACTTTCTGTTAATTAGTTTAATTAAAACACTCAGAGTTTGGTTGAACTCTCTTAAACAATATTTTAATTAAAGCTTGTCTATTTAATAGTTAATCGATAGTCCTCGTGGGAACGATACTTTCTTATCACTTTATTACTTAATTGACCGTGTATATTGCGTGTGCGTTTGGAGCGACACTTATCTATCATGAATGAGAAAAGCGATGTTCAGGTGAGGTTAGACGAGCTTATGGTGCCAAATATAAATAATTTAGATATTTAGGCTCATTGGTTCAAAAGCATGAAATTGTAGATAAAAATATCACCCATAAATTACTATTGTATGGTTGAAATGATGAAGTACTACTAGGGAGCTATGTGATGGAAGAATGCCTATTAAGGTGAATGTAAGACATACTGAACAATTATAAAAACGAAAATACTATATGAGTGAAAAAAAAAATTATCCATTAGAGAAAAAAAATATCCAACATATCTACAAGATGATTGTTGCAGAAAAGCGATAATAAAATTGACATTATCGGTCGCACAAGAATAGAAGTGACCACATTTAATAGAAGGTGCAAATAGCAGACATTATGATTAAATGAGAAAAAGTCTCTTGAGATGATTTGGGTCACCCGCATCAACCTCTAGATGTAACAATTGAAAACTGTGTGATACTACGGAATAAGATGCCATGCAGGGCGAAGGTAGAGCTAAAACCACATAAAAGGAACTTGTTTCAAAACCATTCCTAGAGCTAAAACCACATAAAAGGAACTTGTTTCAAAACCATTCCTTGAAATCAGTTAAAGATAGTATTAAATGGAAGAAAAAGATATGTATAGAAGATATGTACTAGTTGGTAATAATAGTGTATTTTTAATTTATATTATTATTATTATTATTATTATTATTATTATTATTATCTCTCGTATATCTAACTTATTTCTTCTCTTCTATTTATATTTCATATAAGGATGATTTGAGTTGACTTTAACTAGAAAAATATGATTAGTAAAAATCGGTCCCGACTTGTTTGGAATTAACACTACTCGTTGTTGTTATTATTGTAGTTGTTAGTCATGTATATTCTCATTTTTATTTTAAATGTTACAATTGAATTATTTTATTTCTTACAACCATACATGCACGGGTAAGTATTAATCAGAGTTGGCGAGAATACCCCTCTAACGAAGTGCAAGATATGGTACGCAGATTGTGAATTTCTAAGCAACTTATCATAATGTGAAATTGGCATTTTTAATGGGAGTAATTCGACGAATATGATTGCCCACTGTATGTGTACATAATTATGATCAATGATCAGTCCAAAATGGGTTCAATTGGTAATATCAGCCTAAATGTGGATTAATAGAGTTGACATGTTAGACATTTTCTTTCTCTTTACTTTTCGATAAGGTCTAATTTCAGACAGGGCCAAGCCTTTGAGTTGTTTAAGTAACTTTGGGTTAAAGTCATTGTGCTCTTGCCACCTCTTTCGAAGGCTGGTGGGCAAGTCCCCTCCTGTCTGTGTTGGCTTAAATCTAATTAGGACAATCAATCAAATTTATTATAAGGCTAACAAGCAATATTTTGTATCATATCTATGAATTGATAAAAAGGCACGACAAAGACAAGTAATAGCCAAATAAGAGTAACACGTTGTAGTGTGTATTTCTGAATGAATTGCAAAGATCATCACAAGGCTACTTATAGCTTCCACTAAATACAATGGTAATTAAGGCATTAACTAACTCATAATTTCTCTTGCCCACGTTATCATGGCTTACCCATAATCACCCCCATTAAATGTTGGATTAATGGGTGACCGTTATGGAGCTATCCACCTTCCGATGATGTGTAACCGCTTCCCCGATTTATGTATATTTGGTGTATATGAATATAAATTTGATTAATTGTTGCTTTGTATACGTGCAAAATCTTAGGAGAATGGATTATTCGTCAACAAAGAAGAATATTGGTCAATAGACGCAGACGTTAAGATGAGATAAGTGATTACTTATTTATGAAAAATGTGAGATTGCTTCTTTCTTTTCGTTTTTTCTTTTTCCAGACATTTTTCTTCAAGTGTGGAAATATGGTAGTAGTTAAATACGGTAGTTATTGGGAGAAGTTAAAGATGCATAAGAGAGTAATAAGCTTTGCAAATTCATGTCTCTTGATATAAAAATTGGAAATTTTAACATAATACTGATGTACTTGGTATGAACTCCTCTGCAGTCTGCACAATACACATTCCAGGAATATAGATAATATGTGGTGGATTTTTCTATCTTTGTTATTTCTCTTTCTAACATGGTGTTAAATTTTCAGGCTTTTCTAATTTAGTTGATCAATAACTACTTTTAAGTGGATAATTCTTCGATAGATTATTATTATTATTATTATTATTATTATTATTATTATTATTATTATGACAAGTATGTTTTGTATTTTATTGCGTCAAAGTTGCTGCAATATTTTGCTTAAACTTTCTGTTACTTTATTTGTTTAGTCTTAAAATTTGCTATTTTGAAAAGGATCTGGGTTTTGTTTATTATTATGTGCTTATGTTGTACTTTATGCTATACATGCTTTTTCATGTTTTAATTTTCTACTAAATTCTATGTTCATCTTGTTTTATCTTGAATATGCTAATATTGTGGAAAGGAATCTGCCTTTTGCTTATTTGTATAGCTATGGTACTTTAAGGTCTTGATTTGTGTGGTTATGTGCTATTTTGTGCTCTAGATTACTTTTCTGAAGTTGAATTTTTGTTGCTATGTGCAGCTGTGTTATCAACTTTGAGTTTTGCACTTGTTTTGAAATGGTTTACTTGCAAGAGTATTACGTATTTCATTTTTGTGTGTTCATGTCTAACGTTAGTTTTTCAACAAGGCGTAAGCACACTAGTCCACTCTTTATTTGCTTACAAGAATTGTACGAAAATACATGGAGTATTGCATCATTTTTTCTGAGCTAGCTAAATAAGATCAACATTAATATGAATATCTATACATAAATAGAGATCTATTACTGCTTCTACTGATAAGGTCAGATATTGTTCAAGAATAAAAAGGATAATTTTTGCTTGACTCCAAAATTCTATATACTAAGTATTATTCATGAATTTATACTGCTAATCTTGCTTGTTTTTGTTTGTATCCGTTAATCATTTCATTGAAATATGCATGTAAAAAACTTTGTATGGCTAATATTCAAGGGATATTTGTCTTTTGTAGGTAATTGTAAGTCCTTTTGGTAGATGAATGGAAGTTTGTGAAGGTGGTTTGAAGATCCAGTAAATCAAGAAAAGTTAGCACTTAAGATCTAAGAAGGTTTGTCAATACCACAAGTTATACAAGGACACGATACATGTATTTTAAGTTTTGGGTATAAGATATCTATTTTGCTACTTGTCTTTCTTTTTTTACAATATCATTTTAGATGCTTTTCATCCATTCATTATTCATTGTATTTAAACTTCCTAAAATATGAGATATACAAAGTGTTCATCTTTTGGTTAAAAAAAATAGTATTATTGAGTGTATTATCTTTGTTAATGTTATATTAAATGTTTCGGCTTATAAATTTTTAATTTATTTACGTTAGATGACACGTGCAACGCACATACATTAAAATTAGTAATTAAATAGGAGGAGATCATCTACCCAATTTTTAAAACTTAGAGGTTATATTTTTCATTGAGGAGTTCAAAGAGGTCTTTTACGTAAATCTCCGATGTTACTAATGGTGGCACTGAAGGCAATCTCCACGGTATTTTGATAGGGTAAGTATTAGCACCCCTCCTTAACATAGTTCTTCTCTATACTTTTTCTCCCGAGAATTGATAATTACCTCATCATTTAAAAAATAATAGCAATGTGGAACTATCAACTTTTCGTGACTACTTAAGTAAACTTGTTTTTATTAATTATTCAACAAATATAAGATTTTGACTTTTGAGAAGTAAATTAATGGCAAAGCGGTACAATGTATAATAAGCTAGTATATTTTTTATTCCTAACATTATTTATGCAGGAGAGAGTTACTCCGAGATGGAATCTTATATGGATCAAAAGACTCACATTACTCAGTCTTCGAAGCTGCAAGAATGTTTAGAATGAGTTTGGAAATGATCAAAAAATCAATTAATGGGGAGATGGATTACTCGGATTTGAGAGAAAAGTTGCTTCAAAACAAGGACAAACCAGCCATTCTTACAATTATTCCACCTCGTCTTTTTTTTTTTAATAATAATTTTCTAATTTTAGTCCTCTTGCAACTTTTCTTATTATTAATTTTTCTTTTTAAAACGTAGGAACTACTTTCAAAGGAGCTATTGACAGGGGCGGAGCTAGCCTTCTGGGCCGGGGTTCGGTCGAACCCCGTAACTTTGGCCAAACCATGTATATTTGTCTTGAAAAAATATTTAATATGTATTAATTATTAATTTAGAACCCCCTAACTTAAAATGACTAGAATTATGAACCCCAAAGATTTAAATCCTGGCTTCGCCTCTGGCTATTGATCACCTTGATGTTATTCTTCAAACACTCAAAGATTGTGGCTATTCACAAGATAGGTTTTACATCCATTGTGATGCAGCACTTTGTGGGCTTATTGTCCGCTTTATAAATAATTAATGTAAGTATTGCTTCTCACTTTTAACAGATAATTAAGCTCTCAGGTACTCTATCCGTTTCAAAAAGAATAAACCTATTACTATTTGAAGGATCGAATAAGATTAAGTTTAACCATATATCTTATAAATATTTTCTAACTATTTTAAATTTTTAACTATTGTGACTTATAGTATTTTTCATGTAGTTTCTAAATATGTAAATTTTATTTAAAAAAATATAAAAATTTGATGTGTAAATTCCCGTTGAAATCTAGTCAATTTATCCGTTGTATTCCGTAAAGGTTCATATTTTTTTAAACGGAGAGAGTATTAGCATGCATAGTAATTCTTATCAATCTTTTAGCAATTTGACAATAGATGATTAGCTTCAAAAAGCCAATTGGAAGTGTCACAATTTCTGGCCACAAATTCTTGGGATGTCCAATTGTATTGGGTAAAAATCGGCTCGCGGTGATTCACCCCGGTCATGCAAGTTGACAGCGACCGAGCATGTGGCAACGAGCCAGAGACCGAAGCAAATAAGTGGGTCACCGAAGTTAGACGCCGAGGTCATCACCGAAGGCGAGCCGTAAGCTGAGGTTCGGTGATGTCTTCCTCAAACGAACAGCAAGGCCACTTCACCGAGGTCACTTATATGCACCTCGGTGAATCGCCTCGGTTCCAGCGGCTTTGCAGTCTACTACTTCAGCTTGCTAACTCCTCCCATTAATGCTAGGAATGTGGGTCAAAGTATACCTGATAGTGGAGAACGTGGGCAAGACCCCAAGGCCAATAAATAGCACTTTATTTTGTATGATAGGGATCCAAAAATATATATTGAAACTCTGCCCAAATTTGTACTCTCAATCATATATTGAAATCAAGTTATTCTTTCGTATTTACATCTGTTTTATGCATTTATTCAACTTTGATGCGAACATTTGCTTATATTCGAATCCAAATTCAATTTGTAATTCTAAAACTGATTTGGGCCCATACAAATTGGCGCCGTCTGTGGGGATATAAGCAGTAACACTTTGTTCCAAAGTTTCACGTCCTTTTTCATCAAAGCTTACGACTCAACGACGTTATGGCTGATAATGGCGATAATAATAACGAACGGGTTGGCGTTCCGTCGAGCCAACATCCCACATCACCAATGACAACCGAAGAGTTCCAAGCTTATGTTGTCACTGCATTAAGAGCTCTCCAAAATAGACAGGATGAGCAAGTTAACATTAATGTTGAGTTCCGCACCTCGTTGGAAGCGAGGAACAGTGCAGCACCGAACAGCACCCAGCCTTCGGCTCCTGGTGGAGGCATCCCGCTCTTCGTTCCTTCGGGCGCGATAACAGGGGGACCACACAACGGGGCCACGTCTGGGGGCTCGGGAAACATACCAACTACGACGCCACACTTCGGGACGGTTTCCACCGTGGCTGAAACAACATCCTCGATCGATGTCAAAAAACTGACCAGAGGAATTGAGGCTTGCATCGAGGCACGCGTGGAAAAACGCCTCGAGGGCGTGCCGGGGGTAACAAAGGAGGAGGACGATCTTGATATTGATCAATACAGGGAGCTGCCCTTCAAGCCCGAAGCAGCTCCAGCCCCAACCCCCAAGAACTTCAAACTCATGTTTTTGAAGAAATATGATGGGACTACCGATTCCAGAGAACATGTGAGAGAATACATGGCAATGGTGAAGAGCAACGACCTAACGGCTATAGAGCTTGAGTCGATGTTCTTGAAAAAATTTGGCGAGTCCTTGGAGAAGGGGGCTCTACGCTGGTATATGTGCCTGCCAGCGGGGTCGATTTCCACCTTCAAGGAAAAGTCCGGCGTCTTCGTCAAGGCGCACACCGGGGCCCAAAAGATCCTCCAAAGGAAGGAGGATATATGCGAAGTGAAACAAAGGCCCGATGAGCTACTCAAGGAATTTCTTGAGCGCTTCCATGCCGAGCGCATGGAATTACCTCGGATGGACGATACCCTGGCCATCATGGCATTTGAAAAAGGTATCAATATTCGCAATTCCGACGTTGCCGCTGAATTGCGAAAGGAGCTCAAACAGTATCAGGTCCTAACATGGGAGGATCTGCACAAGCGAACTTACTCCAAAATTAGATTGGAGGAAGCTGAATTCAAAAGCCGAGGTTACCATCATAAAAACCGAGGCGAATCTTCGCACCGCGCCGAGGCGTCGCGAAGCAACTCGAAGGGGAGGTACGAGCCATATACCTCGACAAGGCAGCATGTCAGCCAAAGGCTGAAAACTCCTTCAGAAATTCATACACGAATTCACACATAAGCCAACGGCTCGGAGGGAAGGTTCAACCCAACACGAAGCAAAGAAATCCCTCAAGCCCAGCTTCGGCTCCAGAAAAGGATCTACCTCAGATCCCTGACTACAATTTCAATATATCGATCTCGGAGCTGGTCAATGTAGTCAAAGGGACTGCTGGGGTAAGGGTTCCCAAGGACATGAGGACCCCGGCGGATAAAAGAGGCCATAATCTGCAAAGACTTATTAATTAAGTTATAGGGGTTTGGATAGAATATCAAAACAAAAATGATTCCATTTCTACCATTATTATGATAATACATATTCCATAATCTACACTGTGAATTCCATGCAGATTATGGCCACAGGACCGAGAATTGCAAAGCCTTGCGCCTCGAGGTAGCTCACTTGCTAAAGAAGGGAGTATTGGCTGATTTCCTTACTGACAAAGGAAAAGACAATTTCTCCAAGAACCGAGGTGTGAATTTCGCCGCGGCCAAGAAATTCGCCAAGTTACCTATCACCATGGAGAAAAGAACCCGAATTGGCGGCTAGGGTAAAGAAATCATGTTTGACGATGATGACTGTGATGGGATGATGTTCCCCCATCACTATGCTTTTGTCATCATGCTGAGAATCAACGACTCTGACATCAAAAGAGTCTTGATCGACCCCGGTAGCTCGGTCAACATAATCAGCTACGTGGCTTTTAAAAAATGTTGCTCAAAGGGGAGGTTGTCCCCAAGGCAACAGTGTTATCCGGCTTCAACAACTCCACGGAGAAAACGTTGGGTTAGATCACACTCAAGACTCGCCGAAGGAGTTATTAAGGAAACACTGTTCCAAGTAATGCCCGAAGATTTAGCATACAATGTGATCCTCGGAAGGCCATGGATCCATTCCATGGAAGCTGTCCCCTCCACTCTGAATCAAGTGATTAAATTCCCTACACCTTGGGGAGTTCGATCAATCAAAAGGGAGCAACGAGTAGCGAGGGAATGCTATTCGGTTGCGTTAAAAAGTGGAGTCGCCCCGACGGGGCCAAAGCAATAGCAACTACAGCAACCAGGGTCAAGCGAGGAGGACACCCGAGGGGAAGTCGAAAAGATCCCGGTTTGTATTCAAGAGCCTCGGAAGAAAAAGGCCGAGGATTCAACCATTGAGGAATTGGAATCTTTCACCCTATTGAAAGATTTCCCCAATAGAAAAGTGTTTGTCGGCTCGGAGTTAGACCCGGAGACGAAAAAGGTGATTATTGAAGTTTTGAAGTCCAACTATGACTGTTTTGCTTGGTCCCATTCAGACATGACTGGTATCAATCCGGAGGTCATGACTCACAAGCTGAATGTGGACCCAAAATTTACCCCGGTGAAGCAGAAGAAGAGACCTCATGCCGGGGTCAAAAAGAAGGCGATCGAAGATGAAACCACAAAGTTGCAAGAAAATGGTTTCATAAGAGAGGTGAAATACCCCCCGAATGGCTGGCCAATGTGGTGGTCGTACTGAAGAAGAATGGCAAGTGGAGAATGTGTGTAGACTACACCGACTTGAACAAAGCTTGCCCCAAAGACTCATATCCATTGCCACAAATTGACAGGTTAATAGACTCCACGGCCGGACACAAACTATTGACCTTCTTGGATGCATATTCGGGCTATAATCAGATCCTCATGGATCCGAAGGACGAAGAGAAGACCTCGTTCATCACTGACCGGGGTGAAAGAAGTTCAACGCTTGACTGGCCGAGTCGCCGCCTTGAGTCGATTTATCTCAAGGTCCTCGGAGTGATGCCACAAGTTCTTCTCCATTTTGAGAAAAAACAATCACTTTGAATGGACACCGGAGTGTAAACTAGCGTTGAAAGATTTGAAACAATCTTGGCTAACGTACCATTGCTCGCCAAGCCAAAAGAAGGTGAAACATTGCTGGTCTACTTGGCCGTGTCCAAAGTGTCTGTCAGCGTTGTGCTGGTTCGGGAAGAAGATGGAAAGCAGCAGCCCATCTAGTATGTGAGCAAGACACTCCTCGACGCTGAAACCAGGTATCCACACTTGGAAAAACTAGCACTCACTTTACTTGTCACTGCTCGGAAACTACGACCCTATTTCTAATGTCACCCAATAGCGGTAGTTTCAACCTTCCCTTTAAGGAGTGTATTGCATAAACCTGAGTTATCGGGGAGGTTATCAAAATAGGCAGCAGAGTTGAGCGAATACGATATCACCTATCAACCTCAGACAGCCATCAAGTCTCAGGTCCTAGCCGACTTCGTGGCCGACTTTAGTGTTGGGATTCTGTCCGAAGCGGAGAAAGAAAACTCCATGGCGAAAGGAACCTCCTCGGGGCTATGGATACTTCATATCGATGGGGCAACTAACTCCAAAAGTTCAGGTTTAGGCATAGTCTTGAGAGCACCCACCGGGGAGAAAGTCAGGCACTCGGTTCGGTTCAAAAAATTGACCAACAACGAGGCCGAGTACGAGGCAGCTTTAGCCGGTTTGGAGCTGGCTAAAGAAATGGGGGTGGAAAGAATCAAACTAAGGTGTGACTCGCAGTTGGTAGTGAACCAGGTCCTCGGTGATTACACGGCTCGTGAGCCCAGAATGCAACTATACTTGGATCGAGCACAAAGAATCTTGGCCCAATTCCAAGAATGGAAAGTTAAACAGGTGCCTCGGGAGGAAAATACCGAGGCTGATGCTTTAGCAAATCTGGGTTCGGCGAATGACGAAGCTCACTCGGGGACTGACTCAGTGGTCTGGTTGTTGTCCGCACAAATGAGATAGATGAAGCTGCAGGTCAATTATGTGGACAACAGATGGGATTGGTGGAGTAAGTTCATCTCCTACTTCGACTCGGGGACTGTTCCCCAAGACAAAAAGGAAGCAAAAAAAGTTAAGGACCCAAGCGGCCTCGTACCATCTGATCGAGGGAAACTTGTACAAAAGATTATATTGCGGCCCGATGGCCAAATGTTTGGGTCCCGATGAGGCTAGGTATGTGATGGTAGAAGTACACGAAGGCGAGTGTGGCAATCACTCGGGGGGAAAATCCTTGGTGCGCCAATTGTTAAGAGCTGGGTATTATTGGTCCACTATCAGTGCCGATCGAAAAGCCTTCGTGCAAAAATGTGATAAGTGCCAACGCCATGGGCGGATGATCCACCAACAGGCCGAGCCTCTACACTCGGTGGTATCACCATGGCCTTTCATGAAGTGGGGGATGGACATTGTTGGATCATTGCCAAAGGGAAAAGGTGGTGTTCGTTTCATTCTAGTGCTAACCGATTACTTCACGAAATGGGTGGAAGCAGGGGCTTTCACCGAGGTAAAGCAAAAACAAGTAATCGATTTCATCAGGAAGAACATCATCTATAGGTTCGACGTCCCAAGAGAGATTGCCTGTGACAACGGTAAACAATTCATGGGGGCAGCCATCACTGATCTTTTCAAACAGTGGGGGATCAAAAGAATTGCTTCGACTCCTTATCACCCAAGTGCCAATGGCCAGGCTGGGTCTTCAAATAGAATCATAATTGAAAATCTCAAGAAAAGCCTCGATGAGAAGAAAGGCCATTGGCCCGAGGAGCTGCCCGGGGTGCTGTGGGCCATGCGAACAACGGAGAAGAACAGCACCAGTGAGACTCCTTTCTCACTCGCTTATGGTATGGACTCCCTCATTCCCGCGGAGGTAGGCGAACCAAGTCTTCGGTACGCCCACACCATCGAGGATGCAAATCAACAGGCTATTCGCATAGAATTGGATCTGCTCGAGGAAAAAAGGTAATTAGCTTTAGTTCGGCTAGTCGCCCAAAAAAGGTAGATCGAGGCGTACCTTAACTGGAAAGCCAAACTCAGAGACTTCAAAGTTGGCGACTATGTGCTAAAAACTACAAACCAATCAACGAAGGAAGACAACGGGGGAAAACTTGCCGCAAATTGGGAAGGACCCTACAGAGTCAAGGCAATCGTTGGAAAGGGATCTTATCAAATTGAGAATTTGCAAGGTGAACCCGAACCTCCGAATTGGAACATTTCCAATCTGAAGCGGTACTACTTCTAGTTGAGGTAAATGCTCTTTCAATCTTTTAAAATTCATCCACAGCCCCGAGCCGAACAACGCTCCTATGGCCTCGATCGAAATGTACTAACTTGCTCCTCGTTCTATTTTTGCTTGACCTTTTCAGGAAGCGAACCGAACGATTTCCAGTGCTCGGATCTTCATCGAGATTCACAACCGAACACTGGGGGGAGTGAGAGGCAGGAGTTGATACCGAGGTCGACATCGAGCCTCCCAACCGAAGCTTATCTATCCGACAACCGGGGACTGATACCCGGGGAATAGATTTAGTACATTTTAATCTCGCCCGGCAGTGGCATGCTGTTAATTTGTTTTTTCTGTTTTTTTGCCCAAGGTCCGCTTCCGCTTGTTTCTATGTAAATAGCCAATTTCTGGCTCGTTGATATCAATGAAATAATTTTGATCCTATATCTATTAATCTGTACAAATCTTGCGCTCCGAAGCTGCACTTTGAATGCATCGACTCGAGGACGAGACGTCGTTCTAAGTTTGCATCGATCAAATTCAGTCAAGTCTTGCACGCAAATTGTTTATTTATTACAAGGTGTTCGGTACACTCAAAAACCAACACTTGAGATGAAAACATGAAAAATATTTCATTAAAAGAGCCCGAAGGCTTAGAATATCTACATCAAAAAGACCCAGAGGTCCAAAAAATCATGCATAAACGCCCGAAGGCTTACAAGATGCTATCAGAAATCTAGGCCTCGGGAGTATCACCTCCATCCTTGGAGCCCCCTTCGGCCTCTTCATCATCCTCCTCATCGTCATCGCCACTCGAGGCCTCACTTGATGGGAGTTCATCAATAATAGCTTGAGCTTCGGCTGACTTCACCTCAGCTTTTGCAATCTCCTCATCCAAGTTAAGCTCTCCGGCGCGGCACCGCTTTAGCAGCCTCAATCGGGATTGGATAATGGCCCATCGCTTATCCAGCTCGGCCCTCTTAACCTTGATCGCAGCCCTATTCTTACGATTTGTGATCTCGTCTCGAAGGGCTTCGACCTCGGCTTCTTTAGCTGAAAGTTTGGAGTTCTCACCTTCCAGCTTTTTGATATGAAGCATATGCTTCTTCAGCTGATCATGATGGTTCTTGGCCATCTCCACAATTTCAGCCTTCGCTTGGGTCAGCTCGACACCCAATCTCACAACTTCGGCCTCCAGCCTCGAGCGCTCAGCTTGGAAACCATCACCGAGGACTTTGATCTTTGCCTCAGAAGTTGCCTCAACCTCGTGCAGATCATATTGAGACTTGGACAAATCAGCTTTCGATGCAGCTATTTGTGCGTTAAAGCTGTCTTCCCACAGACGAGCAACACGTCGGACCTCTTCATCCCTCGAGGTCTCAACTTTGATAGCCCTCAACGACAGAATGAAGCTCAGAACAAAGATTAATGAGGGAACCAAAATCAGCTATGAACCGAAGGTAAAGATGAAAGGAAATTTTAAGGCATAACTTAAGAGCGATGAAACTTACCCTGATAGCACTGGCAGCCATGGTATTATATAGTTGGCTTCGGGAAAATTCCTGCACGACTTTATCTTCCTCCGGCCCCAACAAAGGGGTAAGACTCAAGATGTCGGCTCGGCCACAGGCCAACAAATTTGAAGAAGTCGGCACTTCGAGTTTCCGATAAGACCCCACCGAGGATGAAATCCTCGCGGGTTCGGAATGCGCCCTAACCGCACCTGTGCCGGCCCCTTCTTCAAATGTAGCAATGTCGCCCTCCACAACCTTGGCCTTGCCCTTAGCCTTGGCAACTGCCACCTCGGATCCATGTTCTTGATCTTCGAGGTCAATAAACTCAACTTCTCTTCGAGCCAAAACTTTAGCAGCTGTATCATCGGGCTCATCGATCAGTCCTCGGCGCCCCTCAACCGCTGCCTCGGGTCAGGGAGGAGTTTCCACCTCGGCGTGAGGAACAACCGAACGGGAGGGTTACTTTGAAACCGCCCTCTTCCTCTTCACACCTATGAAAAGCAACACAAATGAGCTAAAGTAAGGAAGTGAAAAGGAGCGGTACTTGACGAGTTGACCGAAGATAAACATATACCTTTAGAGGATCCTTGGCTGGGGGGCCCCTTTGAAGCTTTTGAAGACTTAGCAGCCTTCGACTCCTTCAGTCCCTTCAGCTCTCCTGCCACCGAAGCCAGGTTATCGTCTGACTCGGTCCCCTCCCCATCCTTCTTCTTCTTCTCCTCTTTCTTCTTCTTCTTGCCTTTCTTGGTATTAACGGCACGATTTGGAAAACCTAGTTCCGAGGGGAGTGAAGTCAGCAAAACAAGGTCAAAATCCCAAAAACGAAATACCAAACAAAACACCACCAAAAAAGCTTACCGTGCCGTTTGCACTGCCAACCAAAGTTGGCGGCCATCTTCATCCATGTCCTTTCGGGGCGTAAACGAGCCCCGGTCATTGCTCTCACTCACTCAGTCAACCCTTCAGGGGGTACGATGTCGACCTTGTTGGCTAAAAGAAATAACAAAGAAACGAGGTCAGCTAACACGAGTAGGCACCGAGGAATGAAATACAAAAGAAATGGTGCTTACGTGTGTTATTCCACCATTCGGGGAAATCAGGTTCGGCGGACAAAACGCTGGTCTCCAGCAAGACATAGCGATCACTCCAGCCCCGGTCCCCGTGGTCTTCGCTCTTGTGAAGAAGAGCGAACTTGCCTCGGTTGTTCAAAGCCACGACCCCGGCCTTATGGAAATAAGGGTAGTAAAGTGAAATAAGATGCTGAAAAGTGAAGCTCACCCCGGCCTTCTTACTCAACCAGTCCATACACTGAACGACCCTCCAAACGCTGGGGCATAGTTGACCCAAGCACAAGTTGTAGGCCCGGCAAAAGTCGTCAATAACTTTGTGCACCGGGAGGGAAAAGCCGAGGGTGAAAGGATAGGTGTAAACGAAAGAAAGCCCCTCGACATGGTGGCAAACTCTGCTTGTCGGATCAGGCATAACCACTTTCACCTCGGGCCCAAATTTACACTCCCTCCGAACCCGCTCAATATGAGCTTGTGTTATGCGGGTCGATGTCGTGTTCACTGGAATGTTTCTGTTCTTCTCTTCCTGGTCGGCTGATTGAACCTGTAACTTGAGGTCCTTGCCGTTGTCGAAATGAGAAGGGATTATTTGGTGAGGCTCGAGCTCTTGCTCGAGGGGAATCACCGGGCCCGAAGATCCTACCTCGGTGACATGTCCGCCCTCGGCCTCGCCCACGGCATCGTCGCCCTCAGCATCATCACCTCTGTCTTCACCGTCTCTGTGGATGATGTCGCTGACACCACCAACCATGACGTCATCAAGCATGACATCATCCTCTTCTCCCATATCAGGGTCTTCCACCTCCACCGCCAGGTCGCGCCTGGCCCTAGCCTTACGGCGCATAGGGCCCCCAACGCCAGACGTCACCTCTCCACCTTCCAATGCAGTCGCTGGGACCGCCGGCGCAGCAGCCGCAGCGTCGCCACTAGCAGTGGTTGCAGCGAAGAGCAGAGCTCATAGCCTCTCGCCTGAATCACTTGAATCCTGCCTAGATTGAGTGGTAGACATTGTAGTAGTTTGAGTATGGAGTTCTCTTGAGGATAAGAATTGATCAAAGGAAGTGAGAAAGTTGTTTCCTTTTTTGGCACTATTGATTGTAGAAGGTAAAATGAAGAAAAGAATTTGAGGAAGAGGTATTTATAGGTATGGAAAAAGCAAGTGGAGAGGCATCATCATTGAGACGTTGGGGAAAACAAAAATTACGGCGTGACCGTTCGAGGAACCAACGGATAGATGACACGTGTCTATAGGAAATGACCTGATGAGATGCGAACCGTTGGCAAAGTTTGAAACGCGTGGATAAGATCAGGCCACGTTACTTTCCCACTGAATTTCATTCCACTCCTCGGTAACCTCGGTATGTAACCGAGGAGTGGGGTACTATCTGTATTGGGTAAAAATCGGCTCGCGATGATTCACCCCGGTCATGCAAGTTGACAGCGACCGAGCATGTGGCAACGAGCCAGAGACCGAAGCAAATAAGTGGGTCACCGAAGTTAGACGCCGAGGTCATCACCGAAGGCGAGCCGTAAGCTGAGGTTCGGTGATGTCTTCCTCAAACGAACAGCAAGGCCACTTCATCGAGGTCACTTATATGCACCTCGGTGAATCGCCTCGGTTCCAGTGGCTTTGCAGTCCACTACTTCAGCCTACTAACTCCTCCCATTAATGCCAGGAAGGTGGGTCAAAGCATAACTGATTGTGGAGAACGTGGGCAAGACCCCAAGGCCTATAAATAGCACTTCATTTTGTATGATAGGGATCCGAAAATATATACTGAAACTCTGCCCAAATTTGTACTCTCAATCATATATTGAAATCAAGTTATTCTTTCGTATTTACATCTGTTTTGTGCATTTATTCAACTTTTATACGAACATTTGCTTATATTCGAATCCAAATTTGATTTGTAATCCTAAAACTGATTTAGGCCCATACACCAATGCCTTTTGGTGTCCAAATAAAAAGAAAACACTAAACAAATAGCCTCTCAACAAAAGTGGAGTATATTGCTTCTGTCGATGCCACAATTTCTGGTAGTCGTAGCGGTTTAACTCCAATTTTCTTATGGTACAGTTTGAGTACTAAAGGTCAAAATGACATGACAAAAGACGTCTTGACAATGCTCGATATTTGAAAGACCGTCTTCAACAAGCTGGGATAAGTGTCATGTTAAATGAGGTTAGCATCATTGTTGTTCTTGAGAGGTCTCGTGACTATGAATTTGTTCTTCGTTGGCAAATTTCATGTGTGAGAGATATGGCACATATTATGATTATGCCAGGAATCACAAAGGAAATGCTTGACAATTTCATCACTGATCTAGTGCAACAAAGGAAATTGTGGTACCAAGACGGAAGAGCCACACCTCCTTGTATTGCAGATGATATTGGTGCTCACAATTGTGCATGCTCTAATCATAAAATTGATTAACTAATTGATCATTAGAAGGCAAAGAAAGCGCCGGAGATTATCTGGTGCTTGAAACTACGATTATATAGCTCTAATTTTTTAACCATCGATTATGTCCTCCAAAGAGATGGCATTTGATATTCATTATGAAACGACCTCGGTTAGTCGTTTCGGAAGTTAGGACTCCGATTGGCGTGTCGATAATTATAAAATATTCGTAAGGTCCATTGAGACTTATCTGTAAAATTTGAGCAAAATCACACCGCGTTTGGTAGGCATCGGAAGAAGGTTTCAGTTTTTATTGTCGATAAATATGAAAAAGAGATTTCCGAGCTTGGTTTTGGCGAAATGAGCTCTGATTCGAAAGCACTGTTAGGTTCATATGATTATTTGTGACTTTTGTTATTTTTCAAAAGTGAATTTCGACGTTGTTCGGCTAGTTTCCGCTAAAATGCCGAAATTTAAATAATTTGATCTTTTTGCATTTAATTTGTATATTGAGTTTCGGTAGTCCGATTTGAGATCTGCCATAGCAAGTATGTTACATATATTTTGTATAACTTGTACGCAAAAATTGGAATTATTTTGAATATCGTAGGGTACCGATTTAATTTTTACCGTAGCAACGAATTTTAAAGGAAAAAAAGAAAAAAAAAGGGAAAAGACAAAAGAAAAGAAATGAGACGGTGGGCTGCTCATATATGCTAAGTACGTAGAACAAAAAACAAAACAGAAATGAGAAGCAGAAACGAAGCAGGAAAAAAATCAGAAAATGAGAAAAGAGCCAGAGAAAAGTAGAATTTTCACCCAGAAACATTCAGGTAATGATCTTAATGCATTATTTTACTTTATTACGTGTGTTTATATATATATTTTAACGGTTAAAATTGGAATATTAGACATCGTTTTAATAAGTTTAACTAATAGTTTAAAAGGTCAATTGGACCCCGATAATGGAATTAATTATATATACGTACTCAGTGAGTTATGGCCAACATATAAATGTAATTTATTTAGGGTTTGGTTATGTGACCTTAAACCCAGTAAATAGGCCTTGGCCTACGTATTGCGTATGCCAATCGGGGGCCAGGTTCCTAACTGGATTAGCCTAAGATGAGAGGAATGAAGCCTTTAGCCTAATTTGATATATTTTCTGCTTATTGAATAAGCATGATCGCTTGGCAATGAATCCAAAGGATAAAGCGGTTGTTGAGTAGCAAGTTGAAATAAGGTAAGTGATTTTCTGCCACGTGTTCCTTACGTGTGTAGCTGCCGATAGGCGTACTCATTACGCCTTAACTTTGGATTTACATTGTATATTATATGATATTCCTTATTTTTGCTATTGCATTGAGGATCTGAGCATTGTACTCTGGCTGTGAGTTGATCTACTTCCCGGCTGTCGATGAGAGTCCTGCGCCGGTGAAAGGTTATTATTGCATCACATTGTATTTATATGCATTATATGTCATTCCTATGCACTACATTGCATATCATATTGGGTGCAGGAGTATTCCGCCCCAGGAGAGTGCAGGAGTATTCCTCCTCTGATTTATATCATATTGGGTGCGGGAGTATTCCGCCCCAGGAGCAGGAGTATTCCGCGATAATGTCAGATACTAAGTGTAGGAGTATTCCGCCTCAGCTTTACATTATATCGGGTGCATGAGTATTCCGCCCCATAAGAGTGCAGGAGTATTCCGCCTCTGGTTTATATTATATCAGGTGCAGGAGTATTCCGCCCCGTATTTTGTGATGTCGGATAACCAGTGAAGACACATCTCACAGCTCTAGGATCCAATTTCTCATGAGAGGTCCCGGTTACATAGACATAACACACACACACCCAAAAATGGAAGATATAGATCAAGAATCTATTAACATATTTACGAATCCCAATCCTGGAAATATAGCATCCCACTTTTCTTTACTACCCAGGACTTCGATACATTTAGAAATTAGGTAGAAGAATCAAGTTTTTAGCATTTGGATTCCCCTCAAATGCAGGAGCATTCAACTTCGAGATGGGATTACAGGCACATGTGACCCTTTGCATCATATTTCATTTCATCACATTTCATTTCATTTCATTTCATTTCATTTCATACCATTGTATAGACTTGTGGTACATAACTATTGTTCTGCTTCTACGTGAATTGCTTATTTATTGATATGTTTTTCTCTCGTATTCCTGGTTGAGTTTATGGTTTTGATAAGTGTTTCCGGTTATAATCTGGCTCTGCCTTTTTATAATTTAAATAAGAGGAATTTGGTTTATCTGTTTCTTCTCCTTGGCTAGCTATCATATTCTTTGAGGTGGCTAGTCTGCCCCACTTATTGAGTCCTTTTGACTCACCCTTATTTGTTGTTTATTTCTTGACTATCTATTTCGTTTCGGCAGGTTCGCTCCAGGATTGAGTTCGCCACGTTGTGAAGGAGCGAACACGACTTTAGCTGTCAGGGTGAGCCAACTTTTATTCAGGATGGCTACAAGTTTTGTGGTTAATATTTCAGTTGCATATTGCTCCCTTAAGGAGGTATCTATCTTCTTTCTTACTCTTAGATGTCTAGTCTGGATAGCCCTAAACCTAGTATATTGGGTAGTCAGCTGTAATTTCTTTTGTACAGCTTAGAGGTATCAGTATGTATGTGTTTTTTTAAAGTCTTGTCCTTATTTATGAATTAAATTATATTTATTTTCCTAATTAAATTGGTAAGGGTTCGCCCGACGGGTCTAGGGGAGGATGTCGGGTGCCCGCACGGTCTAATCGGATTCTGGGTCGTGTCAGTTGGTATCAGAGCCAGGTTTAGAGTCTATCCAGACTAAGATAGTGTCTAGTAGAGTCTCGCTGATGGGTATGTAGACGTCCGTACTTATCTACGAGAGGCTATGATGACATTTAGGAAGTTTCACTTCCTTCTTTTCTGATCGTGCATCTGTCTAGGATGAAAAAGAATTTTTGTTAATTCCTTCGTGGTAATTATGAACCCTCGTGCGACAAATCAAACGGTATGAGTTCAAGATGAAGCAGTCTAGCGTGGGGCTAGCACTGACGAAGCCCCGAGAGTTGTTGATCGTGCTGACAATCCAGTTACGGAGGTCCCAGCTGTACGAGCTCCTGATGGGCAATAAAGCAGGGCCTTGTACTTCTCTTGGCTCTCTATGATGCTTTTATGAGGATCTTGGAGACGCAGATACCGCAAAAACCTATTATTAGCTAGGCAGCCTATCAGGTTGCCGCAGATGGAAAGGTTCGGTCTCAGGGAGCTCCTATTCCATTCCCTGATGTTGCCCTAGTAAATTATGTTCTAGAAGCAGCATGTGTTGCGCCACTAATTGTTCTGGCTGGTTAGTCAGCCGAGGTAACGGTTCGATCCGAGTGCCCAAAGTGGTTGCATTATTTTACGCGGTTGAACCTTCCGATATTATTAAGCAATGCATCAGATAAACCTCGTGATTCTTTTTTAAAAAAATGATGTCAGCATATCCTTCAGGCTCTTGATTATATCGAGCGGTATGGTGTTGATTATTCTGCTTTCCAATTTCAGGGTCCAGCCTTGAATTGGTGGGCCGCTCTCTTATTAGCTAACTTGGTTCGATTTTTCTTCTAGATTTGTGGAAAAGTCCTATCGAGTAGCGAGCAACATGAAAAGTGTTTCTAGTTTGAATGGATTGGATAGGGTAGCCTGTCGGTTAGCCTGTTGATGTTTTAGAATATGAGATTGAATTCTATAGAATGGCTGGATATGCATTAGAACTAGTCCATGAGCCTTTCGAGAGATTCAAAGATTTATTGATGACCTTTCTTTTTTCCGTGAGATCCCTGATAGCTCAAGAGATTGAGTTCAGGATTTCATTTGATGTTGTTGTTGACATTGCTCGAAGGTACGAGGCATACTATAAGTTAGAGCGGGAAGAGTTAGAGCAGGAAAGCAAGAGATCCTACGGCCCTGGTGGGAACCGTGATACCTCATTTGGAGGTAAGAGTTCTGATTATTTTGGGAGGTCACCTGCCAGGTTATCTCAGCTTGTAGAGCATAATTCTCAAAGTGCGCTAGTAGTTCATCGAGATTAGACCCAATTTTCTTTTTGTAGCTCTCAATAATCTGTCCAGTTTCTATTTTTAGCGAAAAAGGATGTTATCATTGTCGTGAGTCTGGTTATCCTTTGACGAGTTTCCCTTACTCTAGCAAGTAGACGACTACCTGCCCAGTCGCAGGGATTTCATTTAGATCTCAATCAACTAGAGATATGCCCTCATTCGATAGAGGTCGAGAGCGTGGTGGTAGTGGTTCTTCTAGAAGTAATTATCAGGGTAGAAGCTCGGCTCAGCCGGAGAGGCAGTTCTAAGAACTACCAGTCTGGCAGGATGTTGAGGTATCTGATGTAGTACACCCATGTATTTCTTCTTCTCTTAAATGTGAGTAAGATTTGATTCTTTTGATCGATCTGGAAATGGTGTGTCTTATCATGTTTCAATAGTTTCCTTGGATGTCACTTCTATTAAGAATCGGTTGCGGTAGAGGGGTGAGCTTCTGATATGACTTATTTTTGGCATCTATGATAACCCTACTAATTTATTTGGTCTAAATGTGAGAGATTTGGGAGTGAGTGTCGGTATTGTCTGCTTGGCATCTTGTTGTGCCACCTTCTACTATTATATCAAATTAGTTTACCTCTCTTCTCAGAATTTCGTGTTGGTTGGATTATGGGATTCTAGTTCATCATCATAAGGGAGTGTCACGGTTTCTTCCAGTGTAAAGTGATTAGTAAGTAATACTCGATCTGCGTATCTCCTTATGGTTCAAGGCGCTAGCAGATTCATGTTATTCTATGAGTTTGTCTTGGTCATAAAAGGGTTCCTGGTAAATTGTTAGAGTTTCCTTCTTATTGGGAGGTTAAATTGGCATGGATGTTGTTCCATAAAGCTCATTTAATGTCTATTTCTTCAATTGCAATTCTTCGGTTAGCCTGACCCGAAAGTAGTCTAGCTCCGGTAGCCAAATAAATAAGAAGAAGAGCTTTCTAAAGCTCTAATTATTTCTATCCTTAGTCCGTTGCATTCTTTTCTTTGTTCGGCGTACTAGTGGTGAGCTGATGTTTGACATTTTATGCCAATGTTTTCTCAATATTTCCGCATGTTTGAGCTTGTTATTCGCTCGTTTTATAGTTTATGAATGTGGTTTTGCACTAATTTGATGTCGTGCGTGTGTAGGTTGTTACGCGGTGCATTTGGAGCTTTTGAGCGTGATTGAGCAAGGAATGATTGGAAATTGATTGAGGATTGGATTGAGCACATGAGGGCACGACACGAGTTGAGTTGCGGAGCAAGGAAGAGCGGATTTTGGCCTGGCGCTTTGGGGCACGTGGCGCGCCACTTATAGCACCCAGTGCCGGGCGCGGTTTCCCACGCGGCGCGCCCCAAAGGCGTGCAACTTTCGAAGTCTTCTGGTTGTTGTGGCACGATCGTGGGCGCGGGGCGCCCGTTATAGCGCCCCTGGAGCGGATTTTTACTTCCTATTTCGTCTAGGCTTAGGTCTAACTTATTACCAGGCCTTTGTAAAGCTTATAAATACTATTTTACTTAGTTTTTGATAGGAGTTCATACTTTGGAGCAATTTGAGAGCACCATACTTCATTGAACAAGGGTTTATTCCTAATCTTCTTGAGTAGCAATGCAATCCTTAGACTTATTATGAACATTAAGTGTCTCACACACATAAAAATTTGCTATGATGCACCCACACTAGCTTGATCTTGATAACCACAAAGGTGGCATCTTTTGTACAAAGCTAGTTTTGTTTAAGTGTGAGGTTGCTTGTGCTATGGAGTTGAGTTGATTGACACCTAGAGTGTGTGATAAGTGTGGGGTGGTACCCTACCAATTGAGCTTGAATTGAATTTTTGGTGCTTACTTTGACATCTCACATTGATCTTTGTGTTTGTGTAGGTACCATGATGACTACACCTCATAAACCAAGTTCTTCATCTGCCTCGGCCCCGAGGAGAGCACTCCAAGCCGGGCCTTCTTCTACCAAGGAAAAGGGTAAGGCACCGGCCAAGCCCAAGGCGAAACCAAAGGCAAAGGCCAAGGCAAGAATCCCTAAGGACGCGGTGCTGATACCACGACCCGGGGGGAAAGACACGATATGGCCTCACTTTTGTGAAGAAATGTGAGTGCCAAACTTGGTATAAAAATGTGAAGCTTGCGGGGTACATCCCCGAGCAAGCAATTGACAAGCGGAGGGTGATGCAAAAATTTCGAGGGGTGGCCGATGCGATACTTGCTTTACATTGGGACTCGGTGTTTGAGAGTCCGGGGCATGCCAACCTTGACTTAGTGCAAGAACTCTACGCGAATTGAGAGTCGGAGGAGGCGTGGAAGGAGGATGACATGGTTACGGTGAGGGGGGTAAAGGTGAAGTTAAACCACACGGAATTGAATGCCTTCTTGGGGGTCGAGGACCCTGAGTATGACGAGCTGAGGGAATTTATTAGAAAGCCTGACTATAAGGCTCTGCGGGATAAACTCTGTGGTGAGAGCTCCACTCATAAGTGGGAGCAAAGTGTGTCCAGAAGACACAAGTACATGTTCTTCTCGCAGTTTCTGAAACCGGCTCGCGTGTGGATGAGATTTATAAATGCACGCATCTTGCCATATTCTCATTATTCCGAGGTCACCAAGACTCGGGCGTGCATGGTGTATTCCTTTATGATCGAGAGGCTGGTCAACATCGGTTACTACATGTTGCGAGTGATGAAAGAGCAACGGGGGCTAGATTCATGTAGTCGCTTGTACTTTGGGAACATTCTGACCAGGTATTTATAGCAGGTTGGAGTCCCCGTGGATGAGATTGGGGATCGCATTGTCCCTGACATCGGGAAGCCATTTGATATTGCCTCGGTAAAGGGTGTGACCACGACTGCACCTATGATACTGACGGCGGACGAGTGGCGGGACACATACACCAACTTGTCTGCGCGTCAGTATTTGATGATGGAGCAGATGGCCCGGCGATCGGGCGTAGATATGACAGCTATTGATCGCACTGTGCCTTTACTGGAGACCTCAAAACGCCTGCTGGGCATGACTCGAGCAGTAGAGATGCCTCCGGAGGAGGATGAGAACACTGATTCGGATATTGTTGATCGTGATCCGGACAGTGAGGCTGTGGAGACTGATGCTGAGGGCGGTGGCTCTGATGAGGAGGAGGATTAGGTCCGCACTCCTGTGCACTACCCAGTGCTGGTCAGCTGGATTTCAGGGCAGTTTTCTTTACTTTTGCACTTACTTCTTTGTCGCACTGAGGGCATTGCTTAGTTTAAGTGTGGGGTGGGGTACTGCCGTTTATCTATTTTTGATGTTAGGGATGCATGCACCGTAGGATTTTCTTTTGTCACTTGACTTTATTTTGATTTGTTTCTTGCTTTAATATATGAAAAAAAAAATTAGAAAACCAATGAAAAATTCCAAAAAAGATTTTCCTTTTAGTTTCTATTAGTTGTACATGTCATCCAGCCCGTGGTGCTCTTATGACCTCGGTTCTTTTCCACGGGGAGACCTTTGAACCGGGTAGTTTTTTATTTTTAGGATTAGAATAGTTAGTATAGGTGACCCTAGACGAAGGAAATAGGTAGAATGCTAGGTGCCTTTGATTTGTTTGATACCGATGGACTTGAATTGATTGCATGTGCTAATTGTGGTGTCCTTGGATTTTAAATTATGATGCATGCCTAGAGAAAAAAATGGAACAACCCCCTTGAGATGCTTGAGTCTACTTGCTTGACTTTATTGTGAACCTTTGTGCATTAGTGCTTAATTTTCCACAAGTTGCACTCTAGATGCTTGATTGAGAGTTGTTGATGGAACCTTTTTGTGTGGATCATGTGCAATGTGTGTGTGAGGCATATTCTTGTTTGCTCCATGTTTTCATATTAATGTCTAGAACTTGCCCCGTGTGTGTGCAAAGCGAAATCCTAGGTTTGCTCTAGTCGGGAAATGATACAAGGCCTTCTTTTGATTTGCCTACCCTTACATATACACCTTGGAAGAAAGATTGTTGTGATTTCTTTGACCTTTTTGTTGGCACCCACACCCCGAGCCTACCTAGTTGTTCTAAGTTGTTCTCTTTTGGCCCTTTACTCCTTAAGCACTTTAGTTGATATTGTGATATTGCTTTGGAGTTGTGGTGGATATTGGGAGGTTTTTGAGTGGAACTAATGAAGAGGAATACTTGTTAAAATTGTGTAGTAGTTGTTTATGAGCATTGGCAAGGTTGGAAAATAATGAAATTGAAAAAAAAAAAAAGAGCAAAGTTGAAAAGAAAAAGAAAAAAAATTGTGGCAAAGGAAATAAAGAGAAAAGAATATCCATTCCTTGCTAGTGTGTGCTTAAAAGAAAAATGCTACTTGTTGAGAAGGTGTGTGTGTGGAAGTGTTGATTGGCTGGCTTTGATGAGATTTGTGCTTAAAATAATTGTGATGTATTAAAGTGCTTAGGGAGGTAGTCACTATTACCATATGTATCCTACCCGCCCCTTAGCTTACATTACGACCTTCTTAAAGTCCTAGTTAATCCCGATTGGAGTGAGCTTATATTAGTGGAGTCCTACACTACGGGCAAGCCTATGGAACATTGTGTGTGACATGTGAGACTTTCATGAGAGTGAGTGAATTCGTTCTATATTATTGTCCCCGTTCTATTCATGATATTTATTGTTGTGTGTGATATTTGAGGGACACTCTTTTGCTTCATTTTGGTGAGGGCACATGGTTCGCATGAAATAGGTGAAGTTGATGGTTCTTGGTTGAGTAGATAGGTGTGATTTTGTGGGAGCATGGTTGCAATAAGTTGAGTTTGTGCATTTGAGCTATTTTGGGGTGGTTGTTCTCATATTTTTGAGTTTGATAAATTGTTGGCATGTTTGTGAATCCATAGTAGTCATGTGTGCATTTGTTCAATGATCGGTATCAACCATAGTCATAGGCAGACCTGTTTTACCTAGGTTGGGAAGTTAGTTGTGACTTGCTCGAGGGCGAGCAAGGGTTCAAGTGTGGGGTGGTGATGTTTGGCATTTTATGCCAGTGTTTCCTTAATATTTCCGCATGTTTGAGCTTGTTATTCGCTCGTTTTATAGTTTATGAATGTGGTTTTGCACTAATTTGATATCGTGCGTGTGTAGGTTGTTACGCAGTGCATTTGGAGCTTTTAGGAGCGTGATTGAGCAAGGAATGATTGGAAATTGATTGAGGATTGGATTGAGCACATGAGGGCACGACACGAGGCGAGTTGCAGAGCAAGGAAGAGCGGATTTTAGCCTGGCGCTTTGGGACACGTGGCGCGCCACTTATAGCGGCCAGTGCCTGGTGCGGTTTCCCACGCGGCGCGCCCCAAAGGCGTGAAACTTTTGACGTCTTCTGGTTGTTGTGGCGCGATCGTGGGCGCGGGGCGCCCGTTATAGCGCCCCTGGAGCGGATTTTTACTTCCTATTTCGTCTAGGCTTAGGTCTAACTTATTATCAGGCCTTTGTAAACCTTATAAATACTATTTTACTTAGTTTTTTATAGGAGTTCATACTTTGGAGCAATTTGAGAGCACCATACTTCATTGAACAAGGGTTTATTCTTAATCTTCCATCTATTACATCATTTATATCATTATTACATCAAATATTTGCCTATGAATATGCATGGCTAAATATAACGTTCTAGGGTTAGAGTATTACATAAAAGTTGATTGTTTGAAGATTGATTTCCATTAATTGAATCCCATAACGGGTTACTTATTCTTTCTTGATTTCACTTATATAATTATTAGAGCTCGATAATTATGCATTATCTATGGTTTTTAGATTGAACTCGAAAGAGGAAATTTAATTACATAATAAGAAAGAATAGAACTAGTTTTTGAACCTGGGCATCAGGGAACCAATTCGTGAGTAAGATAGACATATACTTGCTCGCCTAGTTTAACTCATTACATGATTCATTAATGCGTGCATGTGATTTAACCCATAGACATATAGGGATTGAAGTAGCTTGCATAGACTGTGAAGAACTGAAAGGTTTTTACAGTTACATTTACTCTGTCAGTTAGTAACCCGGGATTTAAGAAGTGGAATCAATTGGAAGACTCAACTGGATTGTTCGTTACTCTGACCCTGGACCGTCCTCTTAATATTGTTAACAACCAAAGTTTGCACCAGTGCTTGACTACACTTCTAGCACTTTAATTACTGCTTTTTAGTTACTAAAACTCTCACCATCAAAGAAAAAGATCCCTGAATAGTTTGCTTAGGAATTGTTTGTTAAGTATTAGTCTGCATAGTCCTCGTGGGAACGATACTCTATTTATCACTGTATTACTTGTCGATCACGTATACTTGCGTGTGTGTTGGGAGCAACATGAGCTTAGGCGCTCAGTAACCTATTGTGATGTTCCATGCGTTGAGCCAGAGTGCGTGCCAAGGTAGCCGGGTAAGCACATTGTCGTTTTTCAAGGCTACTGAGGGTAATGAGAGGCGTCATTTGACCTTTGATTTTATCCATCGGGTGGTGGTGCTTATAGAAAATATATGGAGTTGTGACTCGAGAGTTGCAGCTGTTTGGCAACTCGAAAGGGTAGTTGGTAGCTTAGGTCTTCCTACGTTCAGCTTTTAGCTAAATATTCTTTAGTCCAGCAGATTGTGGGGGGATGGGTATTCCTATTCAAATAGCTGCATGAGTTTGTGCTTTAAGTGGAGGAGTCTTTCTTCAAACACTGAATGGTACTACTAAATCTCTAAGGTGTTGCTACCACTTTTGTCATGACCCAACCTAGGGCCACGGCAGAAACCTACAATGAGTGTCGAGCATTGCTAAACCACTAATAATCTATTAATGTTAGAGATAAGCTGGCAACCTGATCATATATACGTGCCTATCAGCTGAAAGCATAAAGTCTGGAAAGATGACACGACTTTAACTTGCTGGCAATTAGAACATTGAGAAACAAATTCTATTGTGTCACACTTCATTCCGTCCCACCATAATCTGTCCACGTAAATCTGCAACATCAGGAACACAAAGTCTATCTTTATACATGAGAACATCGTCAGTAGTAACCCTGTATGGTGACTCCGATTTCCTTCTGGCTATCTATCTGTATTCAACTAGGACTCGATCCTCATACTGACGCTGTTTTACTTCATGAAAATTTAGAGTTAAAGGTCTAGTACAGCTTGTCGTCCATCCATCATTGGAATATCTCCTTCACACATCAACTCTTTGAGAAGTTACTTTAGCTTTATAAGTGCACATGTAACAAACTTTGTTGCTGATATTCTGCCTCGGCTCATGGTCCAACTACATGCATCTTTTATTTTCACTTTTTCAACTCATAATATTTCCAATTCAAAGACAATACCCTGAAGTAGATGTTCAGTCTGGAGATCATTCCTGGTTTGCATCATACTATCCAGTAGTATTTGCGTGATCCTTATCCTTATATGATAGGCCCTGTTTAGATGAACCTTTGACATACATTAGGATATGAGTAACTACATTCCCACATAGAGCTTGCGGAACAACACTAAAATCAACTGAGATGTTGCATAGTGCGTTCGTAAAAATAATATAGCTTGCATCAAATCATCTATAGTGTGTAATCACAAGGTACTTCAAAAGCTCCCCTATTGCATTAAGCGTGAGCTAGTTCTTAGTTCCATCCACCTGTTCTATATCGAAAAGTATATCGATGAGGTAATTCATCGGTGGAATCATGTTAATACATCCAAAGTTCCGTATATTATTGTTTCGAATATATAGAACTCTCTTCTCATGATCGAGGAAGGATCAGCTTAGTCAGAATAAGCTGTGTAATGATGTTATCATATTATCCAAATATATTTTATTCCAAAAGTTCAATATGTGTGTGATAATTCTGATCAGGTAATCATGAGATAATGTCCGTGGAGTATGTTATGAAGGTCGTTCAAGTTCTTTTGATATCTGTAGAAATTTTTCTTTAGACTTGGGCTCGTTCGAGGACAAACGAGAGTCTAAGTGGAGGAGAATAAAACGACCTCGGTTAGTCGTTTCGGAAGTTAGGACTCCGATTGGCGTGCCGATAATTTTAAAATATTCGTAAGGTCCATTGAGACTTATCTGTAAAATTTGAGCCCAATCAAACCTCGTTTGGTAGGCATCGGAAGAAGGTTTTAATTTTTATTATCGATAAATATGAAAAAGAGATTTTCCAGCTCGGTTTTGGCGAATGAGCTCCGATTCGAAATTCGAAAGCGTCGTTAGGTTTATATGATTATTTGTGACTTTTGTGATTTTTCGAAAGTGAATTTCGATGTTGTTCGGCTAATTTTCGCTAAAATGCCGAAAGTTAAATAATTTGATCTTTTTTTATTTAATTTGTATATTGAGTTTCGGGAGTCCGATTTGAGATCCCCTTAGCGAGTATGTTACATATATTTTATATAACTTGTATGCAAAAGTTAGAATTATTTTGAATATCGTAGGGTACCGTTTTAATTTTTACCGTAGCAGCAAATTTTAAAGGAAAAAAAAAAAAGGGAAAAGACAAAAGAAAAGAAATGAGGCGGTGTACTGCTCATATATGCTAAGTACGAAGAATGGAAAACAATACAGAAATGAGAAGCAGAAATGAAGCAGGAAAAAAATATCAGAAAATGAGAAAAGAGCCGGAGAAAAGTAGAATTTTCACCCCGAAACATTCAGGTAATGATCTTAATGCATTATTTTACTTTATTACGTGTGTTTACATATATTTTAACGGTAAAAATTGGAATATTAGACATCGTTTTAATAAGTTTAACTGATAGTTTAAAGGGTCAATTGGACCCCGATAATGAAATTAATTATATATTCGTACTCAGTGAGTTATGGCCAACATATAAATGTAATTTATTTAGGATTTGGTTATGTGATCTTAAACCCTGTACATAGGCCTTGGTCTGCGTATTGCGTATGCCAATAGGGTGTCAGGTTCCTAACCGGATTCCCTTAAGATGTGAGGAATGAAGCCTTTAAACCTAATTTGATATATTTTCTGCTTATTGAATAAGCAGGATCGGTTGGCAGTGAATCCAAAGGATAAAGCGGTTGTTGAGTAGCAATTTGAAATAAGGTAAGTGTTTGTATCCATTACTTTGGAGGCACCTGGCCTCGTGGATTTTCTACCACGTGTTCCTTACGTGTGTAGCTGCCGATAGGCGTACTCATTACGCCTTAACTTTGGATTTACATTGTATATTATATGATATGTCCTGTTGTTGGTATTGCATTGAGGATCTGAGCATTGTACTCTGGCTGTGAGTTGATCGACTTCCCGGCTGTCGATGAGAGTCCCGCGCCGGTGAAAGGTTATTATTGCATCACATTGCATTTATATGCATTATATGTCATTCCTATGCATTACATTGCATATCATATTGGGTGCAGGAGTATTCCACCCCAGGAGAGTACATGAGTATTCCGCCTCTGGTTTATATCGTATTGGGTGCAGGAGTATTCCGCCCCAGGAGCACGAGTATTCCGCTCTTATGTCAGATACTGAGTGCAAGAGTATTCCGCCTCAGCTTTACATTATATCGGGTGCAGGAGTATTCCGCCCCAGGAGAGTGCAGGAGCATTCTGCCTCTGATTTATATTATATCGGGTGCAGGAGTATTCCGCCCCAGGAGCAGGAGTATTCCGCTCCAGTTGATTATCAGATTGTATTCCCCTCGAATGCAGGAGTACTCCGCTTCGAGATGGGATTACGGGCACATGTGACCCTTTGCATGATATTTCATTTTATTTCATTTCATCACATTTCATTTCATTTAATAGCATTGTGTAGACTTGTTGTACATAACTATTGTTCTGCTTCTACGTGCATTGCTTATTTGTTGATATGTTATACGCTCGTATTCCTGGTTGAGTTTATGGTTTCATAAGTGTTTCCGGTTATTATCTGGCTTTACCTTTTTATAATTTAAATAAGAGGAATTTGGTTTATCTGTTTCTTTTCCCTGGCTAGCTATCCGATTCTTTGAGGTGGCTAGTCTGCCCCACTTATTGAGTCATTTTGACTCACCCTTATCTATTGTTTGTTTCTTGTCTATCTATTTCGTTTCGGCAGGTTCGCTCCAGGATTGAGTTCGCCACGTTGTGAAGGAGCGAAGACGACTTCAGCTGTCAGGGTGAGCCAGCTTTTATTCAGGATGGCCACCAGTTTTGTGGTTTGTATTTCAGTTGCATTTTGCTCCCTTCAGGAGGTATCTGTCTTCTTTCTTACTCTTAGATGTCTAGTCTGGATAGCCCTAAACCTAGTATGTTGGGTAGTCAACTATAATTTCTTTTGTACAGCTTAGAGGTATCAGTATGTCTGTGTTTTTTTAAAGTCTTGTCCTTATTTATGAATTGAATTATATTTATTTTCCTAATTAAATTGGTAAGGGTTCGCCCGATGGGTCTAGGGGAGAATGTCGAGTGCCCGCACGGCCTAACCGGATTCCGGGTCGTGTCACATTATTACTTCATTCTTTTTCAAATTCAAAGTAAATTGTATACATGAACAATACAAGTCACTAGACGAATTGAACTTGTACTGTAACGATCTTTTATTATTTTTGTGATAAAATTACTATGAAATTCTTAATGAAAACTATTGGAATTTGTATTGGGGTCACCCATGTGGGTCAACCCGAACCCATGTCTAGATAAATATATATAATGTGTTATATATGTTATTAGAATAAATAAATAGAAAAGGAAAGGAAGAGATACAACTGTTAGGATTTTTCCTCAACAGTTGTATCCATTCAGGACTATAAAAAGAAAGTTTCTGTTGACAGAAACTAACGCCTCTTTTTCCTTAACAAAATCCTGCACTTCCTCTCTCTCCACAAAAAGAATAGAAAACTCTCTTCTTCAAGTGAAGAACTTCCGAGGAATATTCTTGAGTAGAATGAATGCGTCTTCTACGAATTGGAATCACTTCTGTAACAGGTATGACTTAGACTGTGAATTAATCATTACAGTTCGTGTTTCAAACATGTGATTGTATTGTAGACTAGTGAAATAAATACGGTTAGACCCTGGGCGAATTGTATGTTCATGGATTATGTGTAATCCTTCATTAGTATTAGAGCCAGGTTATTTATTTCCTAGTCTTGATTCCTTTCAAGAAAAACACTGTCTGGTTTAGTCTCCGTTAATTGTTTTTTAAATCTTTGTTTTGGCATGAAAGTTTTTTTTTTTTTTGTTTTCTCAAAGCGGGACAGAAATCTGTATAAATATTAGTCTAACCTGAAAGGGAATGAAACTTTGTCGTCATACCCATGGGTCTTTCAGTATTATGCTTCAAAGGGTAAAACCTGAACACCCTTGGACATTGAGAAAACAATATAGCTTACGCCCTCATCTTCTTGGTTTGATATCGGCATAATTCTAGAAATAATGTCAGAACAAAGTCTTTGTTGAGCAGACAGAAGTACGTAATATGTCAACACCAACATATTGTTGGAGGCAAGGTTTACACACTTTGAAGCCATCTAATGCAATATAATGTAGTCATTGATATTTTTGGGAGTGAAAACAATGGTGCCTGTCAGAATGGCAAAAAACATTGAAAAGGTTGGGAGGTGTCCCTTGATTTTAGTCACTATATTTTTTTATGGGTTTGGCCTAATTTCACAGTAACTACATATTAAATCTTTGACTAAAATAAAATAAGGGACTACATAATTAAGGGATCGTTCTCTGGTATCAATCAGAAACATATGAAATGGAAATTTGGTTTACATTCCAAGAATTTCTTTTTGGAACTACCTTTAAAAGAATGAGAAACTTTCATAAGTGAGGCATTAGTGCATTCATATAAAGTTGGTATATAGTAGATGGTGCCAAAACAATTTGGTGATCAAAGTTTACTTGATATATGTTTCTAAGTAAAATTGTCTCTCCATATATTGTCTATGTGACTACTCCTTTATTGCTCCTACTAGTAAACAGTGTTCCTTATGTAGAGAACAAAAGTTACAAGGACTAATAACGAGAGTCTCTGGCTACAAGTTAGCGACGTAATGGTCTGGAGTTGTAGAGACACTTAGACCAACTTCAAAATTAGAGTAGAATAATCTACTTGCAAATTTTGTCATGGTGAGAGCCCTATTGCATTAGGACTTGGTTTTCTCATAATCGAAAGACTAATATCCTGTTAAAATGGACTTTGTGTTCCATAAGGCAAATAGCAGAGAAGGACTTTGTGTTCTCCTACAGGACTGTTCACTTATTTTTAGTGATAGCATTACTGCCATTCCAATTATTGAGTTGGGAAAATTTTTGGAAGTAATGGTTAATATACATGTGTGATTTTATGAAAATATATATTTTACCTATAATCTTTCCTGTATGTGTTACGGAATAAATTAAATCACGGTGCATTGACTTTGTGTAGTTGTGTTGTCTGAATTTTTCAGCATATGCTACGAAAATTAACATTTCAAGGTGCAATAAAATCATGTGACATTATATTCATGGAGTATGTGTAGTTGTATGAATGTTAATTTTTTTTACCTATGATGTTATTCAGGTTGATAAATCTATATTTGTTATAGAACTTGTGCTTATTTAATCTTAAATTTTTGTAATTTAAGGCGAGAGTTCCTTTAATAATTAATTATGTTAGATTTATCGACTATTAGAATTTGGATGATGATTGGGAACATAGTGAACTTTTGATTCCGAATCTAATGTGAAATAAATATTAACATAGTTAAATTATTTTAAGGAATAATATGTATATGAATTTTAGGCTCTAAGAAAGTACTTAGATGTCTCAATTAGTTTATACTAATTTATATCAATATGTTAACTGCTACAGAAATATTGTACAGAACTTAACAATAGTGTTAATAGTGACAATAATATCCAGTATGTTCTTAAGGAGCAAGAGGCTCTTGAGACACTAGATATGTCTATGGCGTCTCCTGAAAGTGGCATTACATTCCATTATAGCTAGTACATTATGGCATATGTGACCTAAATTATGAAATTATTCTAAGTCAGTTACTTATATTCCATATAAAGTATGGATAGATGAAAACCCAATTGTTTTTACTCTTGTGGGTTTGTGTTGTTTTTGTACATAATTTTTTTTGTACTTGGAAAACTAGTTCCAAGGGGAAGGATGTGTATCAATTTGTGATACTATTTCGGTCCGAGATTTATATGTTCATAAGTGAAGAAGACAACACTGGTTACCGTAACTGAATTTGAATCACGGGGTTACATTCCTAGCTAATGTTTTTCCAAAGTAGGTGAGATAGGTCAAGACTTGTCTCTTCATGAAACTGTGAACCATATTGCTTCCGCTATTAACGTTAAATGAATTCGAGCGAAAAACATATTTGGTGATAATGGATTTGTTCTAAATTAGCACCAATACATCATCCAAAGAGAACTCATTTTAATATTGTTGGTCCCAGTAGGAGTAACTATCAATTGATAAATCAATTTTATCAATCTCAATCTCGAAGAATGAGTCGTCTATATATTTCCCATCATTGATTTGAGATGGAAGGGGAAGCATATATAGTTACTCCACAAGATGAATAAGAGCAACGAAAGATAAATGAGGCTCTTAGATAGCCTGCTAAGGATAAGTACCTAGAACAATAGAACATGAAATGGAGTTAGTGGAACCAAACAAAGAGTTAGAATTGGTTGATCTACTTATGGGTTATAGCGCCATTGGGAAAAAATGAGTTCTCAAAATACGCGAAAGACTTAATGTAGTATCGAAAAAATATGGGTGAATTCTTGAAGTTCATATTTCAAGAAATCGTTTGAAGGGATAGTTGTCTCTTTCAGAAAAATCTTATATTAAGAATTTTTCTTGAACGATTTATTAGCAATAGTGCAAACCCATTAATACTCCTATTTCTAGAGGCGAAGTTTCAAGTGGGAGGATGTGTCCTTGTAAATCCACAAGAATATAATTTATCTCATGAAGCTTGATATCTGTTATTCTAGTTAGCAGATATAATCAGACTTAGAAAATGAATACTGGAAAGCAGTTAAAGGATACTGAGGTATCTCAAACGCACGGTCGATTATCCTTGTATTGTCAAGGAAAGGATCTGTGACTAAATAGCTATACTTATGATGATTGATAAGGAGATTTAGACAAGAGAAAATCTAAATATGAGTATGTCCTTCTTTGCTAAACAATAGCGATGTGTATATTGTTGACTAACAAGAATAATTATCAGCCTTATTTTACAATAGAAGCTGAATTTGTAGCGCTTTCAGCAACTGTGCAGAGCAATTTGGTTTGAACATCTTTATGATAATTTGGGTGTGTTTGATAGTGTTATTGAATTAGTGACAATCAAGTGTGATAGTCAAGTCTCAATAGCTTACACAAAAGTCCCAAGTATCATTAGAAGATAAACTATATTGATATAAAGTATAATTTCTTTAGAGACATAGTTGTACATAGAAAAGTGAACAGGAAATACATCTCTACGCATTATATGATAGTAGATTCGATAATCAAACTCATAGCATTTGATTCTTATGAATGATATGTAAAGGCATTGAGTTTGCGTAGATGTTGATGTATTTATACTTAATTTCCTCAAGCATGTTCACATAAAACTGCATTATTGAAGTTCATGTAGTTGAAGCCTAAATTGCTAATTGTTGGTTCATATACATAGAATGATTTTATGTTTAGATAAATTTGAAGTATGTCGGACAAATAAAAAGATTGGCCTATTCACACAGGCAATCGCATGTATTGTCTAGGTGACTAAGAGAGATGAGACAGTTATAAACTTATTATTATCACAATTGATAATAATAGAGAGCTAGCTAGAAGTTTATAATATGAACGTCGTTTGAATTATGATTAATCATTTATGATTAAATGTGGCAGTTTGTCTTAATGCCAGATGTGAGTTTTGATGGATAAATGTATGAGTAGATGTGTGATGTGTGAACTCAAAGTTAGACATGAGTTGTCTGAACTATCATCTGCACAGTATTTTTCATATGTGAAAGACATACGCTCCACGGGAAAGGAGTCAATACTGTGGTACGCGATTCATACCACGTATGCATAAAATGACCTATGGGTGATACAAGTTTAATCTCTACTTGTTTATCATGTGAAGCCCTGAAAATTATAAGTAATTTTCTTCCTTTTTACCCTCATGACTTTGACCAGTTTTTCGAGATTCAATTTGGTGTTTGCTATCTTATGCTGTTGCCAAGAGATCATGGATGATTCAGTCTGGCGGGACATTTCTAGAAAAGCAAGTCAGATTAAGAATAAGAGATTCTTGAGATGAGGAAAATCATCAATGAGTATTATCATATTAATTGTGTTCATTGGTTAACCCATTATGTTTGTCTTTGCAACAAGAACGTAATGATGAACTCAAAATAATACATAGAGATTGAGAGAGATGTGAATGTGATAAATGATCTAGGGTACTGCATACTGTAATCTACTCCAAGGTTCCGTAATCGAGATGCTATATATTCCTAACAGATGTATAGCTACTAAGCTCTCGAAGTATGCACTAGTCACACGGTCTAGTCGTTATGTATGAAAGTTACAAAATAAGAATGAGAGTTGACCCACTATGTGTGAGTGGGAGATGTTGGAATTTGGATTGGGGTCACCCATCTGGGTCAACCCGAACCCATGTCTAGATAAATATATATAATGTGTTATATATGTTATTAGATTAAATAAATAGAAAAGGAAATGAGGAGATACAACTGTTAGGATTTTTCCTCAACAGTTGTATCCATACAGGACTATAAAAAGAAAGTTTCTATTGACAGAAACTAACGCTTCTTTTTCCTGAACAAAATCCTGCTTTTCCTCTCTCTCCACAAAAAGAATAGAAAACTCTCTTCTTCAAGTGAAGAACTTCCGGGGAAGATTCTTGAGTAAATGAATGCGTCTTCTACGAATTGGAATCACTTCTGTAACAGGTACGACTTAGACTATGAATTAATCATTACAATTCGTGTTTCAAACATGTGATTATATTGTAGACTAGTAAAATAAATACGGTTAGACCCTGGGCGAATTGTATGTTCATGGATTATGTGTAATCTTTCGAAAACAATTAAGATCCTGAGTAATGTGATCAGAGATGTACATTCCTATAAATACTTATATACGTGCATATCACCATGTCGGGAATTGATTTGTGTAACAAAGCATTCACTTTTGAGACGGGAAGTCAATGTGATTTTAAGGGTAAAATAGTTGAAAGACTTGAAAATTTTAGGAAACAAATTCCATAAGATTACAACGAACTAAACAAGTTCTTTTTTTCTTTTCCTTTTTCAAATAACAAAATATATGGATGAGTAAACTCTAAAATCAATGAAACTATAACACAAGGAGTATAAGTTATAACACATCCAAATATTCTTGAAGTAATTTTTTCGGGTGAAAACACAAGGAATATAAGTTATAACACATCCAAATATTCTAGAAGTAATTTTTCTGGTGAAAATACCACCAAGCAATCAAACTATCCTTCAACTATGTGAAGGATAGTCGAAGGATAAAATTATTAACATAATATCTATTTTGTGTTAATTATAAAATTAATAAAATATTATAATTACAAAGAAAATATATAAAACATAGAAAGTTTGAAAATTTGAAAATGACTAAAAAAGCTTATATAAACGGATGATGATATTAACTTTGGCTACGTATTTTCAAAATAAATGTGCAAATGATATTTACTCTCATAATATTTTCAATTGTAATCTATGTGATATTATGTCTCGCTATTTGAGCTACACTCAATTTTCAACTTTCTATAGGTTAATAGAAGTTGTACCATTCTTTTTTAAAGAATTTTGTGGATGAACAATGTTGTTTAGGAAATTTAAGGGCGAATCCCGAGCACTGAGTGTTCAGCGTGCTTATGACGCACAGTCGGGCACTTGGAGTATAAGCCTCACAAAACTAAGCCTCACATATAAGCCTCAGGCCATTTTGCCCGAATGGAATTCCAAAAAATGCTTTTAAAGAAAAGATGTCGATTGCCGGCTTACCCCAGGTATGTGCTTATATACTATGGTGTTAACATAGAATCACAACTTGTGCTTATATACAAATAGGAATGCTATCCTATTTCACCAAAACCCAATACTTTGCAATGGCAAGAAAGGTTCTTGATTTAGGAGTTGAATGCTCTACCCTAGGTCCAACACAAAACCACAAGACCTCCAACATTCAAACACATGCTACCAAAAATGGAAACCACCGGATATAGGAAACTAGAAACTTAATATTGATGGTATCTTTGATCCTAAACCCAACCAAGGCAGTGCTAGAGGTGTGTTCGGAAATAACAGGGGAGATTGGATACTAGGATATTGTGAAAAATTCACAAGAGCATTACGGTGATATGAAAGGAATGTTACTGGGATTAAAAGTTGCCAAAGAGCAAAACTTACTAGCATTACATATTGAATTAGATGACCATGTAATGATCAACACCCTAAATGAAACTAGTAACCTATACTTACATATTTTTATAGAATGCAGGTTATTAATCACAGAGATAGAGCGGGTGACGGTTAGTCATATACCCAAGATAACGGAACTGGCAGATGCAGTAGCCAAATGAGGGAGCTCTCTACATCAATCCAATATTTTACCATATTTTCCTTTATGTTTGAAATCATGTATTAATATTTTGGACAAGGATAGGCTACAAACATCACATGCTAAGCATGTTGTGTAAGTTATGGCCCACTTGTTTATATTTGGTTTAATAAATAAATTAAATAATATTTACTAAATCCTAATTAAATATGGGAAGTTACTTTGTGGTTTTAAAACTACCCACTCCTTGGTGATTTTAAAACTACCCACTCCCTCACATTGATGGAATGTGAAATTAACTGTTCTTCTCATTTAAAAGGGTCCTCTCTCTCTACCAATACTGATAACGTTTTCCATCAGACGTTTTCTTAAAGTTAAAGGAAATAGGGAGATATCACATTTTATCAAGAACAAAGAATTAAGGCTTCCGCTTCAAGTCAAGAGAACGCTATGGCAGATTCGGTTATGTTTTCTTGAATTACAATTTATGTGTTTGAATGTGTGATGTTAGGCTAAAAATGCATATATTTAAGTATTAGTTACCTCATGTTTTGGTGCTTTTGTGGATTATTTTAGCATGAACAATAGTATTTTGTGCTTATATTGGGTGTTTGAATGTGTAAGAATTAAGTGGTATGAAAAAGTGTTAAAGTTTGATTATTTGGAGCAAAATGAAGTTAATTTACAGGTTGTAAGGTGCCAAGGTCGTGGATTAGCCATGAAAGAAATTTGAAGACGAAACGTCACGGCCCAGCCATCGTAAGGCCATGATTCATCCGTGAAGTCGAAAGCAGAATTTTCAAAGCCCACGGCCCAGGCATCGTAAGGCCATGATCCAGCCATGAGGCAAAATTTCTGGCGAAGAGTGGCGAGGGACAAACTTATCCACGAGTTTCACATGAGATATAAAAGGTTTTCTAACCTATTTTCAGCCCATATCTTGACTTGGGAGAGCAAGACCACCATTGTTGAAGCACTTTGGAGCTTGGAAACACATCAAACCCATTGGTAGGGGTGGGCACAAAACCGAAAAAACCGAAATACCGAACCGAACCGAACTAATTCGGTACTTTGGGTTCGGTTTTTCGGTTCGGGTTCGGTCTTAGAAATTTTTGAACTTCGGTCTTCAGTTCGGTCTTCGGTTTCGGGCTCCCCGGAACTTCGGGCCCCGAAATTCCGAAAAAACCGAAGTTTTTTTTTTTTTTTTTTTTTTTTTTTTAAAACCATTAACAAAAAACATCCACCATTACATATTACGTATATTTCCTAGATTGATTCGTATAATTTCCCTTTTTTGCTTATTGTATATTAATGTCTAATTAGTGATTAAATGCAACATATATAAAACATTAAATAATTGAACTAAAAATTCATTAGGAAATGATAAATTAGTTGAACATCCCTTTAGTTTGAATAAATCATTTATGTTAAGTCATCGCGATATGATATTACGAGTATTCAATCATTTATATTTGGTAATTTGATGTATTTTTGTTAATCTTATTTTTTGACTTTGAACAGGTATGTACTTTGCCTTTCCTTTCCCTTTCTTGTTCGGCCTTTTTTTCTTTGGCTATAAACTTTGGTTTAAACCGAAACACCGAAGTACCGAACCGAAGTACCGAACTAAAAAATCGAACCGAACCGAAGTATAAAAATTACGGACTTTTCTACACTTCAAACCGAACCGAAGACCGAAGTAACGGACTCCTACTTCTAAAAACCGAACCGAAGAACCGAACGCCCACCCCTACCCATTGGAACTGAAGAATCAAAGAGTTTTTCTCAACTTTTCTTATTCTCTTTTCCTATGGGTGTTGTTTTGACTATGAATTTATTATTTTTAAATACAATTATGAGTAGCTAATTTTCTACTTTAGGATTTTGATGAACCCATTATTGAGGTAGTTTTGAGTAACTCCAAAATTGAGTAATATAATATTCTATTTATTTGGCTGTGTTTTATTGAATTCAATTGTTAGGCCTGCAATTGTCTGTGCCTTTTTACTTGAATGATCTTGGGAAAGAAGTTTGGGTTAGGGTCAGTCAAATAACAATACTTCAGGTTATGATAAGGGATTACTTAAACTGATTTAGAGTCATTATAGGGATATCATGATTCGACTGTGGCCTGAAATTGGACAGTTCTTAATGGTCTTGATTATTTTGAGAAAAATAGCTCAAGAATGGTGTTGTTAGTAGTTGGGAAACTCTAGCGAACAAGTTTAAGTTCAAGGCCAATAGAATAGTATTTCGTGCAAGTTTGGAGTGAACTCAGGACTAACCCAGTAACTGGGGAATTCATTGTCCTAGGCTTTTTAACATCTGCGAGTTCAGTTTTTATTATTCTTAGTTGATCTTAGGTAATTGTTAGTTAAATTAATAGTTTATTACTTCAAACATTTGTTGAACTTTGAATCTTTGGCTATTAACGTTACTAGAACTTGATGTTGCTCCCTATGGGATTCGAACCCGGACTTGTTAAACCGGGTTATATTTGCAGCGACCGCTTATCCTTTTTAGGACGAGTTTTGGGTGTGATCAATGTGAAAATCATTAAGTTCAACGTTCCTGAAATTATTGAAAACTCTTACATGTGGTATCTGAGCAAAGGTTTAAGGAACTGATGATTTTCCGTAGAACTACAGTCTTATTTTTCTATTATGTGAACTCTAATTATGTTACATAGGGATTTATGTATACTGCTAGTAGTTGTTTTCGCCTCTAAACTTTCTCCTTATGGAATCGTCACTTGAATTAAGGTTCAGGTATTTATCAACTTGATATTCTGTTCAAGTATATTAGAATTCTTTAATGTTGATAACCACCAAAAGAAATTAAAGGGCATCTTATTTTTCTTGATTCCATAAAGAAAATTGTATAATGTATTCTATGAAAGTTACATCTGCCATATAGTAAGACCCACAAAGCAAAGAAAGTAAGTGATTGTGGCTCATAATTAATTGAACCACGTATGTCATAATTGAGATATGTGCAAAATTCTTGTAAGCCATTAGTCTTACTCTATAAAGTCATTATGGTTTTAACTTAGATTTAAGTTAATAAAACTAAAAGGAATTGTGATGTGTAAAGCATTACAACTCTCTGAATGTTGTCTAGCAGAGAACTAGTAAGGAATATAATTTATGAATTTATTTTAAAGTAATAGTTTTCTATATACATTGTCTTCGAATAGAAAACTACTTTTTCAATCTTCTTTAGAATTATTATATATGATTCGTTAATCACCAAATTAGTCGAATCTTTTATGAATAATTAATTCCAAAATGATTTAACTTATATTCAATTACCCATAAATCTCGATGCTTATAATTGATAAAATAATAAGGGGTAAATTGAAGTTCATGGTTATAGGACATTTATGGATAGCCCAAAGGTTGATCGTTTGTCCTTATAATCATTGAACATTAAAGAGATAATTTAGATGTGTCATTAGTTTTCTTTATTATCCAAAGATAGTAAATATTATTAATAGGTACATTATTAAAAAAATTATCAAATTATGTTAAGCATCAAAATGTCTAAAGTTAGTATTTTGGCGTTCTGCCCAAAGGTGAACATCAAGATTCATTTAAAGTCTATATAAAATAATTTCTGAATCTGATAGTATGTTTAGTTTATAACTCAAAGTATTAATAAACGAGCATATTCTATTTGCAGCACTTGCTCTTCATTCGCACTCTGCTTCCGTTACTACCTATAACAGACTGAATTTCTCAGAGTGGTGCGAACAAATCAAATTCCATCTCTGAGTTTTAGATCTTGATGTTGCACTCTACACTGAGAAGCCGGCTGCTATTACTGCAACTAGCACTACTGAAGAAAAGTCTTATTTTAAGCAGTGGGACAGATCTAACAGATTAAGCCTAATGTTCATGTAAATGAGTATAGCGAGCAATATTAAATCTGCTCTTTCCAACACTGAAAGTGCCAAAGAGCTTCTAAGACCTGTAGAAGAACGCTCTCAAACTGCTGACAAGTCTCTTGCTGGGACATTAATGGGTACTTTGACCACCATGAAGTTTGATGGTTCACGTACCATGCATGAGCATGTCATAGAAATGACAAACATAGCAGCAAGACTTAAGACACTGGGAATGGAAGTGGATGAATATTTCCTTGTGCAGTTCATCATCAACTCATTACCGTCTGAGTATGGTCCTTTCCAAATGAACTATAATACCATGAAAGACAAATGGAACGTGCATGAATTGTACGGAATGCTGGTTTAGGAGGAAACAAGGCTAAAGAACCAAGGAACCCACTCCATTAACCTTGTAGGCCATCATAGAGCTGGAAAGAAAGGAAAGAAGCATGTTAAGGGCAAACAGAGGAACCATAATGTTAGTGAGTCCTCTCATCAAGTACGTAAGAAGGAACACAAGAATGATAAGTGTCGTTTCTGTGGCACATCTGGACACTTTCATAAAGACTGCCTGAAACGTAAGGCATGGTTCGAGAATAAAGGTAAGCCTTGTGCTTTTACGTGTCTCGAATCAAATTTAACTGAAGTTCCTTATAATACTTGGTAGATGGACTCTGGTTGCACTGTTCATGTTTCTAATACGATGTAGGAATTCCTTACAACCCAAACCATAAATCAGAATGAAAGATTTGTGCACATGGGGAATAGAGTGAAGGCTCCAGTTCAATCTATCAAGACGTATCGTTTAATCCTAGATACTGGGCGTCACTTAGACTTATTTGAAACTTATTATGTACCTTCTGTTTCACGAAATTTAGTTTCTTTGTCTAAGTTAGACAAGACTGGATACTCTTTTAATTTCGGCAATGGATGTTTTAATTTGTTTAAGCATAATCATCTCATTGGTTCTGGTATTCTTTGTGATGGTTTATACAAACTAAATCTTGATAATCTGTTTGCTGAAACCCTCTTAACTCTGCACCATAATGTTGGAACCAAACGTGGTTTGGTAAATGAACACCCTGCTTATTTGTGGCATAGACGTTTAAGTCACATATCTAAAGAAAGACTAGAAAGGTTAGTTAACAATGAAATCTTTCCAGATTTAGATTTTACTGACCTAAATATTTGTGGGGATTGTATTAAAGGAAAACAAACAAAACACACAAACAAAGGAGCCACAAGAAGCACACAGCTTCTTGAAATTATATACACTGATATCTGTGGTCCTTTTGATATTCCCTCTTTTAGTAAGAAAAAGTACTTTATCACCTTTATTGACGACTTTTCACGTTATGGTTATGTCTATTTGTTGCACGAAAAATCTCAAGCAGTAAATGTCTTAGAGGCATTTATTAATGAGGTTGAAAGACAATTAGACAGAAAGGTGAAAATAACTAGGTCAGATAGAGGTGGTGAGTATTATGGAAGATATGATGAAACTAGACAACACTCAGGTCCATTTGCTAAATTCCTCGAAAAGCGTGGCATATGTGCTCAATACACAATGCCTGGCACACCATAACAAAATGGTGTGGCAGAAAGGCGTAATCGTACATTAATTGAAATGGTTAGGAGTATGTTAAGTAATTCATCTTTACCCGCTTCATTGTTGATGTATGCTTTAAAGACTGCCATGTACTTACTAAATAGGGTTCCTAGTAAGGCAGTTCTAAAGACACCTTTTGAACTTTGGATTGGTAGGAAACCTAGTTTAAGGCACCTGCATGTTTGGGGTTGCCCGACAGAAGTAAGAATTTATAATCCACAAGAAAAGAAACTGGATCCACGAACAATCAGTGGTTTCTTTATTGGTTATCCAGAAAAATTAAAGGGGTATAGATTTTTTGTCCTAACCATAGTACAAGAATTGTTGAAACTGGAAATGCTAGGTTCATTGAGAATGGTGAAGTTAGTGGGAATGAAGAACCACGTACTGTGGAAATTAGGGAAGTTAGGGTGCAAATTTCTTTACCCTGTACTTCTTCTAAAATTGTTGTTCCCGAAGTTGTTGTACCGCCTAACAACCAATAAGAACAACAAAATAATGATCCTGTTATTCATAATGAAAACATAATCAATGAACCTACAGTAGACGTACCGCAAGAAGTAGCATTAAGAAAATCTCAAAGACAAAGGAGAAATGCTATTTTTGATGATATGTTGGTATATTTACATGAGTAAGAAATTGATCCAAAAATTGATTTGGATGATTTGGAAATCAATGATGATTCAATTTCATGTTCACAGGCCATTGAAAGTAATAATTCTGATAAGTGGTTAGATGCTATGAAAGATGAATTGAAATCCATGCAACATAATGAAGTTTGGGACCTTGTTGAATTACCAGAAGGTTGCAAAATAGTCGGGTGTAAATGGGTTTTTAAGACCAAACGTGACTCAGATGATAATATTGAACGTCACAAAGCCAGACTTGTCGCCAAAGGTTTCACTCAGAAACATGGTGTTGACTATACAGAGACATTTTCACCTGTCTCTAAAAATGATTCATTTAGAATTATAATGGCTTTAGTGGCTTATTATGACTTAGAGCTACATCAAATGGATGTGAAAACTGCCTTTCTGAATGGAAATCTAGAGGAAGAATTTTACATGAATTAACTAGAGGGTTTTGAAATTAAAGGAAAGGAACACATGGTGTGTAAACTAAAAAAAGTCAATATACGGGCTCAAACAAGCTTCCCGACAATGGTATCTTAAGTTTCATGAAACTGTTGTCGCCTTTGGATTTAAGGAAAACATCGTTGACCGGTGTATATATCTGAAGATCAGTGGAAGTAAGTTTATAATATTAGTGCTGTATGTTGATGACATCTTGCTTGCTGCTAATAATCTTGGTATGATACATGACACTAAGAAATTTCTCTCTAAGAACTTTGAAATGAATGATATGGAAGAGGCGACCTATGTGATTGGGATAGAAATATTCCGGGATAGATCACAAGGTTTGTTGGGGTTGTCTCAAAAGGCCTATATTAATAAAGTTCTAGAGAGATTCAGAATGGAAAATTGCTCATCAAGTCCCGTTCCAATTCAGAAGGGAGATAAATTCAGTCTCAATCAATGTCCAAAGAATGAATTGGAATATAAGCGAATGAAAGATATTCCTTATGCATCCGTAGTTGGAAGCTTAATATATGCCCAGACATGTACTAGACCAGACATCAGTTTTGTTGTTGGAATGCTGGGCAGATATCGAAGCAATCCAGGAATGGATCATTGGAGGGCTGCGAAGAAAGTATTGAGATACTTGCAAGGAACAAAAGAATATAGATGTGGTTGGATATTCAGATTCAGATTATGGTGGTTGTGAAACAAGAAAATCCACATTTGGTTATTTGTTCCTGTTAGCTAAAGGAGCAATATCGTGGAAGAGTGCAAAGAAATCTATCACAGTTGGATCTACCATGGAAGCTGAATTCGTGGCATGCTTTGAGGCCGCAGTTCAGGTTAAGTGGCTGAGGAACTTTGTTTTAGGACTTGGACTAGTCGATCGTATTGCCAAGCCGCTGAAAATTTATTGTGATAATTCCTCAGCAGTCTTATTCTCTAAGAATGATAGGTACACAAAGGGGTCGTTTGGTTCAAAGTGGATAATCCCGGGATTACAAATCCCGGGATTAAAATTTGGACTAAAAGTTAGATAAATAAACCCACCTCCTATATGGGATTAGTTAGTCCCATAATTTTGGGATAAAAACTCTTCCAACTTAGCTAATCCCAACAACCAAACATGGAATTAATTTAGTCCCAAATTTAATTCTGGGACTATTAGTCCAATCCCGCCAACCAAACAACCCCAAAGGGTGCTAAACCTATAGACTTGAAGTACCTTAAACTTAAGGAAGAAGTTCGGGAACATAGAGTGTCAATTGAAGATATTAGCACCGAAATTATGATTGCTGATCCTTTGACGAAAAGATTACCGCCTAAAGCATTTATAGAACATGTTGAAAGAATGTGCATTATTGATAGCAATGTATGACTTTATGTAATGACTTTATGATGTTTATTGAGTTGACACTTTGAGTTCATTAATGTAAATATTTCTATTTTACCTGTTTCTCTGGTATACATAATGTGAGAATGATGATGACAGGTTTAAAGCTTAGATAAAGATATTCTAAGAATTATTGTTAGATCCATTATGTATTAAAGATTGTGTTGGGTAATAGACTAATATTGCAGTACATGGAAGGGACTATGTCGAAAGTGATGTACAACCGCCATGACTCATATTGGTTGACTTATTCAATAACAATGAATAATGTGGGATTTAGTATTAATTGTGCACATGATGAATGAAATATTTATTAAATCATTAAGTGAATAATGAATGTGTGCTAAGTGGGAGAATGTAAGTTATGGCCCACTTGTTTATATTTGGTTTAATAAATAAATTAAATAATATTTACTAAATTCTAATTAAATATAGGAAGTTAATTGGTGGTTTTAAAACTACTCACTCCTTGGTGGTTTTAAAACTACCCACTCCCTCACATTGATGGAATGTGAAATTAACTGTTCTTCTCATTTAAAAGGATCCTCTCTCTCTACAAATACTGATAACATTTTCCATCAGACGTTTTCTTAAAGTTAAAGGAAAGAACGAGATATCACCTTTTATCAAGAACAAATAATTAAGGCTTCCGCTTCAAGTCAAGAGAACGCTATGGCGGATTCGGTTATGTTTTCTTGAATTACAATTTATATGTTTGAATGTGAAAATTATTAAGTTCAACGTTCCTGAAATTATTGAAAACTCTTAAATGTTGGCCATAATTCATTATGTACTAATTTAGCCAACTTGGCAGTCTAATGAATTACGCGCTAGTTATTAAAAAAAACATAGAATCCTTTTCAAGCAGTGAGGTTTTTAGCATAACCCAGGCAGGTTACTCCTCGGATGAAAATTAACAGATAAAAAGACAAATTCAAAGGTTGAGTTTTTTGTTAAATTAATTATAAAACCACCATACAATCACATAGATCAAGAACACCTAGTGAACAAATAAAGACGCGAGAAAAGGACGTACCTTTATCCATCATAGCAGCACAGCAACAGAAGATGATCCAGGCTGAGTCTTTCCTCTCCTTGGGCTTATTAGAACTGACAGCTTAATGGGAAGTTGTCTACAACAGGTTAAGCCAGGAGAGGAGACCTAGCCTCATATATATAGGCTTAAAAGCCTTAACCTAATGGGCTCACCCATAAGAGGTCCACAGGTTTATCAACCGGCCTACACTACTGCTAGCCCACACTTAATACAAGAAACAATACAGGCTCATCATGAAATCTACAAATATGTGGCCTATGTATTGTCCACCAACTATATATATAATTAGCCCGTTTTGTGAAAACCGAATAAATAAGTTAATGTTAAGTCCATATATAAATAAATAATTCCAACATTCTCCCACTTGGACAATATTGAGCGACCAAACAACAAGCGCACCAATAAGAAAATCGTCAACATGATTTTCTATTACAACATATGAGCAACTAAACAACATGTGCTCTACCAGAAAATCATAATCTTTTCGAGACTCAACATGTGCAACTAATCATAATCTGCAACAGCCAAGAAAATCCATATGGTATAAACAATATGTTGTATATGTCTCTATAAAGATCCAACAAAGGCACAGCATGATCTTATCAACATGAGACATACCAACCACATAAGACAAGAAGTCTTAAGAATTTATAGGCATCAAAATTTGTCAATATAGATAAACCCACACAAATGTATATAATACATTTAATTATCATGATGTATCAAAGATGTTCATTACCAAGTAGTTATAACAAATATTTTGAGGGAAGCATATACCAAATAAAAGACTCCCACTGATCAAGTGTATACATTAGACTCTAACATTACAAATAACAATTAGTTTTTACAACATGAGTCCAAACACTTGAACAAACAAATAAAGTCACAAGAAACATAATATTTTATTGAGTCTCCTTCACCTCCCAAATTTTCTCACACAGTGTGTCAAGTCACATAGTTAAAATTAAATTAAGTACATGATATACTCACCGTAAAGATATGCAATTATTAGTCATATTCCCTTGAAATGATACTATATCAACAATTGCCAACTTAATATTTCATAAATACTAACACACCAACAAAATTAAAGAAGTCATCCAAATTATGATATGGTGATCAATATAATTTCTTTATAATATACATAAAAGAATGTGTCTCCATCATAAATCAAGCATATTGATCATTTAGTTAACAAGTAAACATTAATGAGCTAATGATTAATTAAAGTGGCAACAAGGAATATGACACAACCAAATCTCGATAAACTCATTCTGGATATACATTCATGGACTCAATCAAGTTTCAAGTGTTACATGATAAATTTATCATTCAAACAACAATAAACACGTAATCACAACTTTTCACATTGAATCTATATTCATTATGATATTAAAGATTTCGGTGTTAGGCAATTATTTGATAAATACTAACCAAATACAACTAACATCATTGACATGGCCTAACCATTAAAATCAAATTACATTGTCATGTTATAAAAATAAAATTGAACACAACCTACACAAATGGAGTAATAAATATGAATTTACTCCCACTGTTTAACAGATTCATTAAAACTTTAAAAAAATAAAAATAAAAGATCATGTATATGTTATAGACAAGTAAAGGAATTCAAGAATTACGCGTTGAGCAAAATCAATAAATTATCTCATAAAGAAAATGATATATACTTTCACCCCCAATTAACAAGAAAGAAAAAAAACTAGACTTCACGACATATAACACAATAAAATCGTAATATATATTGGATATTTTGTTATTACGAAAAATTCATTATTAACGTAGTTGAGAGTTTTACAACAATAGAAAATTACATCACACCAACCAATTCAAGTAGGAAGTTTATCAACATTGACTCCTTGATATAAAAACTCTCTTATTCTCATTTGTAAGTGTTATGCACATATAATTTGACATTAATGACAAACAATAAAAATTATTTACATATAGGCTAGGTTGAGAAGAATATATGTATAGTCAAATATTTCTCAAAAGTAAATATTAATGATGAATAATTTAATGTTTATCGTAATATCAATAATGACTCTTTCAACATGATTAATATCAATGAGTTATGATATCAAATCATCTTTAACTAGCAAGTTACAGAAAGTTAAAGAAATCAAATTAGTTCAGAGAACATCATTTCAATGAGAAATAATTAGAAAAACACACATTTCTCTAGTATCAATAAAATCTTGTCAACCTAAGAAGGTTTTTAGAAAAGTTGTCCAACGAAGCAAGGTTAATGTCCACAAGTTTTAGGGCAAAATGCAAGACAAAATTTCATATAAGAGTATTTAGAAATCTCGGTTGGTGATATTAATACAAGCCTTCACAATATTACCCCCTTTGGGCAGGTAATGAGAAAATACTTTAATATTGAAAAACCTATCCCTTTTGGGCAGATAGATTTACCAAACTAAAATACTTTCTTTTCTAAAGCTCATACTTCAATTTTTGAGCAAATGAAAAAAAAAAATGACAAAGGTGATATGAGGTGACCCTAGGCAAATAATGTGAGCCTTCACAGTGTTGCCCCCTTTGGGCAGGTAACGAGAAAACATCTTAGTATTAGAAACATATCCCCTTTGGGCAGATAGATTTACTAAACTAAAATATTTCCTTTGCAGGCCTCACACCCACGACCAAATTAAAATACACAATAACCCCTTTGAGCGGGCTATTGTATGTAATAATCTAGTGAAATCTCATAATGCACAGAATAAAAAAGCCTTGCAAAACTAAAGCAAATACGCCACTTTGGTGCACATCATTCACTTCAATCCACAAAACTAATTCAATTAGGGATTTACAAAAAAAATTTCCTAAGCATACGAAACAACATTTATGTTGATAGATCCTCAACGGGAGATAATCTCTCATCCCAAACAATACTTTCATCTATCCGTAATTAAATTTCAATAAATCATTTTACCTTAATTAACCTCAACAAGCTTTCAATATCATGAGAGCATAAATAGGATAATGTCATATAAAATCAACAACTCTTAATGCAATGACATAACTCTCATAACATGCTCATAATATAAGGATTGAAACAAAATAATCTCTTTAAATGTAATATTAGCCTCTTCAATATCATAATGAAAAAATATTTATTCTCTCAATGACTTCAAATTAGAGGTGCAAAAACTCGAGATTAATGGTCTACTTATATCACAAATATTTTTAAAAGAAATAGGTAGCAAGAACAAGTTATTGCGTACCATAATTTGGAGAAGGTCGATTATGATATTTCTCCATGCAAAAGTATTACCTGTAAAGTTAGCTTCAAAGACAAGCATGTATTTCGAGAACCTATAAACTAGTTAGATTTAATATAATATATGATGAGATTATACGCATAGAGTTTGTCACAACATCGTGAACTTTGCTTCACACATATAAGTTCAACTATAATAACTCGTGATTATCATTAGCATGATCATTTTCCAATTTGTTCCTTTCTTTAAACAAAATTATGTTCCACATGAGTGTAATTGAATTTAATCAGTTGAATATTCTCAGAAGTTAGGGGTTTTGTACTCTCTAGCCAAATGGGTATCATAATCTTAATCCAAACTCCTAATTTATAATTGACGGAAGAAAATAGATTTTAAACACAATAGAAGTTGTAAAGCTTATGTAAACAATATCAAAGGTCACGAAATAAAAAAATAAATAAATAAATCTTTGACGATTATACAGTATTGTCATAACAACATAGACCATAAGATTATTCGAAATAGTGTGACAACCATATCAATTAAATTATTAAAATTTTGATTGACAACTCAATTTAAAGGAAACAATTGATTTTTCATATTCCAAAGAGTTAGGTACTCAAAATGAATACAATATATATATGTAATACCTAACGTATGAAGACAATTGTTTTCTTTAAAGTTAATTCAAATATTAGTCATATGATTAGCTAATATAACAAATATTAGTTCCGATGCTTAGCACATATATATATGGAACAGGGGCCCAAAATGTAATTCATAGGATCAACACATACCATGTCAACGTAATCATGGAAGTTTAGATGACCAATACAAACGAGGTATATATTAATATATACCTCAAGGGTCAATTACGAAATCATTGTTGAATAAATAATTTTATGTGATTTTATCATCCTAAACAATACCTTAAGCATGAGTGATATACAAATTGTGTAAGTAACGTTCATGTTTTGAACGTTTCAGAATGTGGTCCTTTATTTGGATCAATTCATGAACTCCATTCCGTTTTGATAAAACTCCCACATTAATTCAGATGCAGCCCTCATTACATAAAGAAACCGATGCCCAATTTAAAGCTTAGAAACTGTTCTTGATGGTAGAACAATGTATAAATATTGGCATTTGGTTAGGGTCCCTAAGCACAAGAAAAACATCTCTTAAATACTACACCATCTATAGTGAGGCTTTCTGAGTGCTTAGAAGGCTCACCTGAGAAGGAATTCGACGTCGACGACAGACCCACAACAATGGCTGCAGGTAAATCGATCACTTAATTCCGCTACGTATTTTGCTCTTGATGTGTATATTAATTGTAGAATTACTTATACTTGGTATCATGAGCGAATTATACCTCTGCCTTGTTATTTTGTGGTCTCTGTCAAATTAATCAAAAGTAGATTTTTTGATTCTGAAATTTATTATCATCAGGCTATGAACAGAGCTTAGCCATACCATAGGGGAGAAAATGAAAAAGAGAATCTCAGATTGGAAAAGAAAATTGTTGTCCTCCGGAGGTCGACTAAGGCTTATTAAACATGTTATAGTCTTTCTATGCACATGTACAAGTTTTTTCCTTAATTAGCGGGCATTGCTCTCAGCCTGTCGTAACAACTAAAGGTGATGTCGAAATATCAAATATGGCTGATTTGCTAACTTTTGGGTGTTTTTGAACTTGATTTTGAGGTCTTGATTATTTAAATTGGGTTTGCTAAACGGGTTTAACCGGGTCAAAAGACCCGTCGAGAGGTTGAAGACAGTGATTAAACAGACCCACATATTATGTTCTTCCTATTTTTAGCACAATAAAGAGTTTATGGAAATTTGGAAAGTCTTGTCTTCTTTTATAAACGTGGCAGACATTGGCCATGACCATTGACATGATTACATCATTTTCCATATTGAAAGGTATTTTATAATATTATTTCATAAAGAAATCTTCCATAGATAGTAAAGTTTTGATATCTTCTGTGTTGGCTGCTATCACTTAAATTGGAAAACTTTTGAAATTTTCTTAAATATAATAACTTGCCATTTCTACTAAGTTCCAAAAGATGACAGAACATTATGCTAATACATTTAGCAATAAATTTTGTGTAACATTTTACATTAATGTCTACTAATCCATATAATTTTATTTTATTAAGATTTAGCCACAGCACTCTTGATTGAATAAAACTATATATAATGTGTAAGATTACATATAGAATGACATTGAGCATTAATGTCTAAGTGATCCATAAATTTAGTTGATTAAGAGACTAGCCACAGTATCTTTGTCAAGTAAAATTTACGGTTGAGGATCACATAAAGAAAAATTAGACATTTAGTTTGTGATTAATTATGCACAATATAATAACTTAAGAACTTTTGTTTTTGCATAATTAATTAGGATAAAATGTTAAATTCTTTTTCATAATTACCCACAGGAATTGTGAGTTAGAATTTGGTAGTTTTATATAAAGATAGAATATTAATCTTGGATGATAATTCTATCATAAAGAATGAGTCTAATTGAATTAAAGATTTAGCCCACAGGCAATTTTTATGTCAGTAGATTCAATTGTACATGATTTGCATTGGTGAATCATGATATATGTTTATTGTCTCAAATTTATGTTAAGCGTGTAATATTTTTTGCAGTTATGCAACCTGCGAATTTCTCTGATATCTGTGATGTTCCCGAACTGAACGGTGAGAATTATAAGATTTGGAAGGAGAGAATTCTCCTTCACTTAGGGTGCATGGACATTGATTATGCTATAAGAAAAGACGAACCACTTATTGTTGAAACCAGCACTCCAGCTCAAATTGCTCTTCATGAACAGTGGGAGCGGTCTAACCGCTTGAGTGTCATGTTCATCAAGACCAAAATCGCTGCTGGTATTCGTGGTTCTGTCGAACAATATAATGATGTCAAGGCATTACTGAAGGCTATTGATGAAAAATATGCTACTTCAGATAAGGCACTTGCTAGCACCTTAATTATGAAATTCTTATCAATGAAGCTCACCAATGTGAAAGGTGTGCGTGAGCACATCATGAAAATGCGAGACTTAGCGGCTCAATTAAAGACACTTGAGGTTGAAATGTCTGATACTTTCCTTGTGCATTTTATATTGAACTCTCTTCCACAACAATATGGTCCCTTTAAGATCTCTTATAACACACATAAGGAAAAATAGTCTATTAATGAACTTCTGACCATGTGTGTTCAAGAAGAGGGCCGACTGTTGATGGAAACAAGTGAAAGTGCATTCACAGTTACTCATGGAAAGAAAACATATCAAGCCAAAAAGAAGGGGAAAGGAAAGATACCCCTTGAAACTGACATCAAGAAAGAATCCACGTGTTTCTTCTGCAGAAAGAAGGGGCATATAAAGAAGGATTGTGTCAAGTTTCAAAAATGGCTTGAGAAGAAAGGTAATCCAATCTCACTTGTAACTTATGAAGCTAATATGACTGATGTTAATCATAACACATGGTGGATTGATTCTGGTTCTACAATCCATATTACGAATTCTTTGCAGGGATTAAGAAACCTGCGGAAGCCAGTGGGAGCTGAGCAAAGCATCTATTCAGGAAACAAGATGCAGTCGCATGTGGAGGCCATTGGGACCTGCGATTTAGTGCTTAGTAGTGGTTTTATTTTGAAGTTAGAAAAGACTTTCTATATTCCTAATTTTCTAGGAATTTAATTTCAGTTTCCAGACTTGTACCTTTAGGTTATTCCTTCAACTTTTCAGAAAATAAATTTAATTTAATTCATAAATCAAAGGTTGTTGGAAATGGTACATTATCTGATGGTCTTTGGATTTTACTGATTTCAACACTTGTGTGGACTGCATTAAAGGCAAGCAAACCAACAAGTCAAAGAAAGGTGCCAAGAGGAGTTCAAGTATATTAGAAATCATACATTCAGATATATGTTGTCCTGACATGGACGCATATGGTCAGAAATACTTTATCACCTTTATAGCACGATACATGTATCTCTATATGCTTCATAATAAGAACGAAGCATTAGAAGCCTTTAAGGTTTTCAAGGCTGAAGTAGAGAAACAATGTGGAAAGCAAATTAAGATTGTGAGAACAGATAAAGGTGGTGAGTACTACGGTAGATATACTGAGGGTGGACAAGCACAAGGTCCATTTGCGAAGTTTCTTCAAGAAAATGGGATAGTTGCCCAATATACTATGCCTGGTTCTCCGGACCAAAATGGCGTAGCAGAAAGAAGAAACCGAACTTTATTGGACATGGTGCGTAGTATGCTAAGTAGCTCTAAGTTGCCTAAGTCCTTGTGGATTGAAGCTCTTAAAACGGCAGCGTATATATTAAATCGGGTTCCAACCAAGGCTGTCTCAAAGACACCTTTTGAGTTATTCAAAGGCTGGAAACCAAGTTTGCGACATATACGCGTATGGGGATGCCCGTCTGAGGTTAGAGTCTATAATCCACAAGAAAAGAAGCTGGATCAAAGGACCATTAGTGGGTATTTCATTGGATATGCCGAAAGGTCTAAAAGATACAGATTCTATTGTCCATCTCATACCACCAGAATTGTGGAATCAAGAAATGCAAAATTTCTTGAGAATGACTTGATTAGTGGGAGCGATCATGCTCAAAATTCAATATCTTTAAAAGATCAACCTTCTACTTCAAGTGAAAATCCACAAGCTGCTGAAAATATTTCAGTAGATCAAGTTGTTCAAGAAATTCCAAAAGCAATTGAACAACCAGTTGAACAACATGATCCTTAAGAAAATGTTGATACAACATTAAGGAAATCTACTAGAGAAAAGAAATCAGCAATATCTGATGACTTTGTTGTGTATCTACAAGAATCTGACATTAGTGCCGAAAATGATCCTGAGTCTTTTTCACAAGCCATAAATTGCGAAGAGTCTGAATTATGGTACAATGTCATGAAAGACGAGATGAACTCCATCAAAAGTAACAATGTCTGGGATCTTGTCGAGTTGCCTAATGGTGTAAAAGCCATTGGATGTAAATGAGTCTTTAAGACTAAAAGACACTCATTGGGCAACATAGAAAGATATAAGGCAAGACTAGTTGCTAAAGGGTTCACTCAAAGGGAAGGAATCGACTACACAGATACTTTCTCTCCTGTGTCTACGAAAGATTCCTTACGCGTCATGATGGCATTGGTAGCTCATTTTGACTTAGAATTGCAACAAATGGACGTGAAAACTGCATTTCTCAATGGTGATCTAGAGGAACAGGTTTACATGAAACAACCTGAAGGATTCTCCTCTAGTACTGGTAAGCATTTGGTATGCAAACTAAAGAAATCTATATATGGATTAAAACAAGCCTCTCGCCAGTGGTATTTAAAATTTCATGATGTTATCTCTTCATTTGGTTTTGTTGAGAACATTATGGATCAATGTATATACCACAAGGTTAGTGGGAGTAAAATTTGTTTCTTAATTCTATATGTAGATGATATATTACTTGCAGCCAATGATAAGGGATTACTATATGAGGTGAAATAATTTCTGTCTAAAAATTTTGATATGAAAGATATGGGTGATGCATCTTATGTCATTAGAATAAAGATTCATCGAGATAGACATCGAGGTATTTTGGGTTTATCTCAAGAAACCTATATCAACAAAATTTTAGAGAGGTTTCATATGAGAGATTGTTCACCAAGTGTAGCTCCCATTGTGAAGGGTGACAAGTTCAGCCTGAACCAGTGCCCGAAAAACAAATTTGAGCAGGAACAAATGAAAAATATTCCATATGCTTCTGTTGTTGGAAGCTTGATGTATGCTCAGGTTTGTACAAGACCTGACATTGCATTTGTCGTCAGAATGTTGGGAAGATATCAGATTAATCCAGGTATTGACCACTGGAGAGCTGCAAAGAAAGTCCTAAGATATCTTCAAGGGACAAAAGACTACATGCTTATGTACAAACGATCAGAAAAGTTGGAGCTGATTGGCTACTCCGATTCAGACTATGCCGGCTGCGTTGATTCACTCAAATCAACATCAGGATATATTTTTATGTTGGCCGGTGGAGCTATATCTTGGAGAAGTGCCAAGCGGGGCTTGACTGCTACTTCCACTATGGAGGCTGAGTTCGTTTCCTGTTTTGAGGCTGTCGAACATGGTGGATGGTTGAAGAGTTTCATTTCTGGGCTTAGAATTGTTGATTCTATTTTTAGGCCATTGAGGATATATTGCGACAATTCATCTGCTGTCTTGCTGGCTAATAATACCAGAACTGGTAATAAGCACGTCGACATTAAGTATCTAGCCTTGCAAGAACGTGTTAGAGATAAGAAAGTGTCTGTTGAACAAATTGGCACTGATTTGATGTTAGCTGATCCTTTAACTAAAGGCATGCCACCATATAAATTTAAGAATCATGTTGGTAATATGGGACTTGGTTCCATTATGTAAGCTTTCGTTATAGTAACGATTGTTTCTGAAACTCTATTTGATATTATATTTCTCATATTTATTATTGTGCACACATTATGTTATTTTGAGAAATACTCTTCAGTATGGACCTAGAATATATATTGGGTTTATTCATTAAGAAATATGGGCTAACGTTTAGAGGTATAATACATTGTGATACATGGAAGATACTACTCTCTCTTTGAGGAACTATTGCTATGATTCATGTATTATAATACTCTTCAAGTATATGTGCTATGACTTTGGGCAATCTGTATACGGACCAAGTGGGAGACTGTAAGTAACGTTCATGTTTTGAACGTTTCAGAATGTGGTCTTTTATTTGGATCAATTCATGAACTCCATTCCGTTTTGATAAAACTCTCACATTAATTCAGATGCAGCCCTCATTACATAAAGAAACCGATGCCCAATTTAAAGCTTAGAAACTGTTCTTGATGGTAGAACAATGTATAAATATTGACATTTGGTTAGGGTCCCTAAGCACAAGAAAAACATCTCTTAAATACTACACCATCTATAGTGAGGCTTTCTGAGTGCTTAGAAGGCTCACCTGAGAAGGAATCCGACGTCGACGACAGACCCACAACAATGGCTGCAGGTAAATCGATCACTTAATTCCGCTGCGTATTTTGCTCTTGATGTGTATATTAATTGTAGAATTACTTACAAATAGAACATCTTGTATACACACAGCAGGCCATATACAAAATGTTTTCCGAACGACATGAGCATCCTAAATTAGGAATTATGAAGTAATTACATTTTGGATACCAAACACTATAACGAAATTTTATGATTCAGTAAAGACATCCCTAATTCGAGGTCATAAAGTGATAACTCATATGCATGTTCATTAGAAAGAGCATCTCACGCTATACTTTAGTATTGTTTCGTTATCTCTTTCAAATAATATACTCCATATTAATTGTATCCAAATAGGTTCTATCAATTCCAGGATATGATGTATAAATATAAATTTTAAAATACACAAAAGTTCACATCAAGAGAGAGAATAACCATGGCTAGGCTATCCGCCGTTTTCATCGTCCTAAGTCTAAGTTGGATCTGGGCAAAATTCTTTTTGCCACTAGGGCTCATAAAAATAAAAGTTTAAGAAATCGATCTTTCTTTTAGAATGATTCTTCTGATCCTTCCCCAATTTTATTTATTACTACATATTTCTATAGAGGCAGACTCAAATAGATCATCATTCTTCAGTTCAATATCAATAGTAAATAACAAGGGACAACCGAATTTTCATAAACAAAATCACGTGGAAAGAGTCATTCATATAAATAATTTCTATTGAAAACTTCCATATACTAAAATACTATTTATTTAAACACCAAACAAGATGTCATTAGCATAGTACTTTCATCGAGAATTAAAGTTGTGCCACTCCAGTTATCAAAATGGTGACTTGGTATTTAAATCTTTTCCTTTTCAATTCAAAAATCAATCTTTAAATCAAGGTATGTGTTCTACGTAACCCATCCAAACTTGAATATACCGAGACAAGGTGTTTTAACAAAACAGTAGACACAACGGAACCGACTTTGAGTTTCATTCTCTTAAAATTGAAAAAGAAAAAAAAAACAATTTCACACGCACCATACCTAAAACAGAAACAACAGCGGAATTCAAACTAGGTTTTAGAATATGGATTAGAAACTCAAACACGACGGACTTCAAAACTATTCAAGTTTAAAAAAAAAAATTATCATACATGAGCAAAAGTAGGGTTCTAAATCTGTGCGGTTTGCTCTGATACTAATTGTTAAATTAATTATAAAACCACCATACAATCACATAGATCAAAAACACCTAGTGAACAAATAAAGACGCGAGAAAAGGACGTACCAGACGATCCAGACTGAGTCTTTCCTGTTAGAGGAGACCTAGCCTCATATATATAGGCTTAAAAACCTTAACCTAATGGGCCCACCCATAAGAGGTCCACAGGTTTATCAACCGGCCTATACTACTGCTAGCCCACACCTATACAAGAAACAATATAATACAGGCTCATCATGGAATCTACAAATATGTGGCCTGTGTATTGTCCACCAACTATATATATAATTAGCCCATGTTGTGAAAACCGAATAAATAAGTTAATGTTAAGTCCATATTTAAATAAATAATTCCAACATTTTTTATTTTATTTTTTTGTCTTTGATTAATCTATTTAGTAAAGATTTTATATATATGCATTTGAATCCTTCAGACTTATAATTCGTCTATCCAATCTTTTTCTTTACAACTGTTTTTATTTGCTAATGTATGATATATTATTCATCAGTGCTTACACTCCTTAATTCATCTGCTACCAATTGGGGTCTTGTGACCTTCTGATTTCATAGAGCATCATTCCTAGCTAGCTTTCTAGACAAAGTAGATCAAAACACTTAACACAGCCATATCACAAATCCTTTTCACATTCTTCCTTTTATTGTTCTTGTAAACCTACGTCACAACCCAGTCACCTCCTTGTGTTGCACTCTTATGTTCATGAGTCTCCTCTAAGCAGGATCTAGAAATTTGACATTCAAAGAGGTGCTCTAGTGTTCCATTGTGATTCCTACTCATCAGGCAGGCATGGTCTGGGCATATTTCACTTTACTTTCTCACCTCTTATTTTTCTTGAACTTTGTATGCAGGGCCTAATTTGTTAGTTTGATGATGATGCCTTTATGTTACAACTTTTTGCTTTAAGTAAAATCGTTGTTTCTCCATATGCTGGCAGAATATTACTACTAGTACGCATTTAATTGGTTGTAGTTATACAATGGAATGTTTACACACTACTAGAATTAAGTGTTATTCCGAGGGACTGTTTGGAGGGGGAATTCCTCCAAACATGTACTTTCACTCGTCCGAACGAAAAAAATAAAAAAATTAACACCGGCTTGGGAATTCCCTCGCCAACCTGCAGGACAAAATTTTCTCTTTCCTAATTGGATAGGGAATTCCCTCTCCAATCAGGAAAGAGAAAATTACAATTTTCACTGCTTTTATTGGAGAGGGAATTCCCTCTCCAATAAAAATAGTCAGACATGTCAGGTAATGGCGAGGGACTCCCTTCTCCATGTAGTAAATAAAAACTACATCTTTCCCCTTGTCAAAACGCACAGTATTACGCACAACTCTCTTCTCCCCAAACAAAATCCCTTTCCCCATTGCTGCCCGTCTCCAACTCGGCCTCTCTCTGGCGATTTCAATTTTTTTCCCGTTCAACCCATTGCAAGCCCATCCACATTAAGGTAAATATTTCTATTACACTTTTTTATGCTTTTATGATTGTTATTGTTATGGAACCCTATAATGAATTAGTTTATCACATAAATTCGTGAAATAATATTGTGGATGAATGCTTGGGAATTGTTATCATTATTGTGATTTGAGAAAGAAATATAATTAGGTTGTTATTGTAATTGTAAAATAATTTAGAATTAGTTGTTTAGCCTTATTTAAAAAAAAATTAGAAATACTTGTTTAGCCTTAGTTTAACCTTAGAAAAATAATTTGGAGATATATAGTCTTAGAAAATTATTGAATAATTTTTAGTATTACTATCCCTCAAATTTGAATGATATGGAAATAGTTGTAATTGAAAAATTCAATTGTGCATAATAGTGGTTGATTAGTGATTGAGGGAAGATTTAATTAGCAAAAGTAATAAAATTTAAAAACAACTAGTGTAAAAGTGATATTCTTTATTGACTTTTTCTAAATATATTTATTTATACCATTTGTGTAGATAGAATCCGGTGAAAATCGTAGTTGGATGTATAATAGATTTTATGAAAATATGGGTTTGCGGAAATCATTCGTAGATGGGGTTGAGCGCTTTATTTCTAAAGCTAAATTGCTCCCGGAATATATGAGAGATGATAAAATCAAATGCCCTTATTTGAAATGCAAGTGTAGCAACGTGCAGCGAATAGATGTCGTTGTTCTACATCTTTACAAAAAAGGATTTACGCCCAATTATTTAGTGTGGACTGCACATGGAGAGTCTAACCCTAGTGTCGATGAGGTCAACAACCAAAATGAATATGTAGGGGTTAGCGGTGCATATGTTGGGTATAACTATCCTATGCATGATATGATAAATGATGCAAGTGGGATGTATCAAGGGGAACCATCTCAACCTACTTGTGAGGAGTTACCAAATGACGAGGCAAAGTTTTTTTACGAACAGTTGGAAGAAGCTAGTCGACCATTTTACGAGGGGGCGACCCATTCTAAGTTGTCTGTTGCAGTTAGGTTGCTTAGAATAAAATCAGATTGTAATATATCTCAAGGAGGCATGGATGAGATCATTGGACTGTTGAATGAACTAAACCTAAGTAACTTGGCGCTGCCAACCTCGTACTACGATTAAAAAAAATTGGTTTCATTTTTAGGGTTATCTTCAGAAAGAATTTACTGTTGTAAGAAGGGTTGCATGTTATTTTATAAGGAATATTCGAGCTTTGAATTCTGTAAATTTTGTGGTGAAGCTCGTTATAAGCCGGTCAGAAATGCTAAACAGAAAAAGATCCCTGTTAAAGCGATGCATTACCTACCTCTTATACCAAGGTTGAAGAGGTTGTATGCGTCAATGAGCTACTGCTTCTCATATGAGATGGCATCATGAACGTGCAAAACAACCTGGTATTCTATGTCACCCATCTGATGGCGAAGCATGGAAGCATTTTGATAGGGTTTATCCTGGATTTGCTAGTGAACCTAGAAACATCCGGTTGGATTTAAGTTCTGATGGGTTCACTCCTTTTGCTATCTCTGCAGCCCCGTATTCTTGTTGGCCTGTATTTGTCAGACCGTATAATCTACCTCCAGAAATGTGCATGACTAGTCCATATATTTTTCTGACTTGCATTATCCCTGGTCCTAGTAACCCAAAAAGCTCGATAGATGTATTTTTGCAGCCTTTGATTGATGAGTTGCAGATATTGTGGCATGAAGGTGTTGAAACATATGATTGTTCTATGAAACAAAATTTTAGTTTGCATGCTTGTTTGATGTGGACAATAAATGATTTTTCTGCTTATGGAATATTTTCTGGTTGGTCCACTGCTGGTAAGTTTTCTTGTCCTATTTGTATGGAAGACACTAAAACATTTTATTTGAAAAATAGACGTAAACACACATGGTTTGACTGTCAACGCCAGTTTCTGCCAGATGACCATCCATTTAGGAGATACACTAGTGCATTCATGAGGGGTAAGAATGATATTAATGACCCTCCACAAAGGCTGAATGGCCATGAAGTTTGGGCCAGGGATCAGGGGTATCCTAAGGCAACCGAGCAACAACCATTGCCGAGAATCACAGATTTTGGTGTTACACACAATTGGACGAAGCAAAGCATATTTTGGGAACTACCTTATTGGAAGGATAATCTTCTTCGAAACAATCTTGATCCAATGCACATTGAAAAAAAAAATTTGATGATGTCTTTAATACTGTGGTGGATGTAAACAACAAAACAAAGGACAACTTGAAGGCAAGGTTAGACATTCAGGCATATTGTCGTCGACCGGAATTGCACCTACAATCAGATGGGGTAAAGGTTCGAAAGCCGACTGCTAATTACACTTTTGACTTGGATGAGAGAAGAATGATTTGTGAGTGGTTACAAAATATTAAGTTTCCTGATGGTTGCATTTCGAATATATCAAAATGTGTGGACATGACAGAAGGTAAGTTGATTGCAATGAAAAGCCATGACTGTCATGTTTTCATGGAAAACTTGTTGCCAATTGCATTTAATGGGTTGCCTGATATAATTTGGAAAGCCCTTACGGAAATGAGTATTTTTTTCAAAGACTTGTGTTCCGGAACATTGAGGGAAGAAAATCTTATGATGATGGAAGCTAATATTCCCGTGATCTTAACTAAATTGGCCAAGATCTTTCCCCCTGGTTTCTTAAATGTGATGGAACATCTGCCTATGCACCTAGTGGAAGAAGCAAGGCTTAGGGGTCCTGTTCAAGGTAGAAGGATGTATCCCACTGAAAGGTTAGTTTGTGGCTTAGTTTTTAATTTTTTTTAAAATTTTATACAAATTATATAATGCAATATGTTGTGCAGGACTGTTGGTAAATGTAAGCAGTCGGCAAAAAATAGAAACAGAATTGAGGGGTCGATATGCGAGGCGTATCTTGTTAGGGAAACTACCCATTTTTGTTTCTATTATTTCGGGGAAGATGTGTCATCTCTAAGGAGTAGACCGAATCGGCATGACGATGGTGGGAGCGGAAATGCACTGTATCCGCAATTTTCCATATTCAATCATCCTGGTAGAGGATCAAAACAGGGTTCGCAAAAGGAATTCAACAGCATCGATAGAAAAGTAGCTACGAAACATGTACTGTTGAATTGTCCCGAAGTGCATCCCTTTTATAGGTAATGGTTAATTTATAGGTATAACATAGACGGTTGCTAAACTGATGTTTTTTCTCGTGCCTAGCAGGTTATATGTAAGTTGCTTTGGACATGACGCTGTTACTGATAATTTCTCATCTTGGTTTAGAGAATATGTAAGAATTTTTTTTATTTAATCATACCATGTCTTGAAGACTCTATTGCGGGGTGTGGGTTACTGCAGGCACAGGTGAAGGTAGTTTTGACTACTATGGTGTGATCCAGGAAATTTTAGAGGTAGATTTTAATGGTTCTCCTTGTAAAAAATTGGTGCTCTTTCGGTGTGAGTGGTTTGATCCAACCCCACATAAAGGTACAAAGGTGCATCCGAAATACAATATAGTTGAGGTCAATCACACTAAAAGGTATGCACATTACGATCCATTCATTATTGCTCAAGACGTGAAACAAGTGTACTACGTTCCTTACCCAAGGTGCAAACATAAGGTCAAGAACAAGGCTAAAGCAAATTGGTGGGTTGTTTTAAAAGGAAAGCCGGTTGGAAGAGTGGAGGGGTATGATGCATTGGATGAAGCATACCAAAATGACATTTCCAGTGTGCAGGATATTGTGGATGAAGAATTACTCGCTGAATTGCATCAGGGAGTAGAATATTTTGAAGAATTTGATTATGAAACCTTCACACAGACTATGGAGACATCTTTGGCAAACGAAGAGGAAGAGTTTATGGAAGAAAATGATTCAACTGGGGATGAATTAATTGAAGAAACGGATACAAGTGATGATGAATGAAATTTGAGAAGTATATTTACTTACAGTATTTTTTTTTTTGAAACAAGTGTTTAGTTATATTTCTTTAATTGACTTAGTTTTTCCTTAGTGTTTATACTAATTTTTTTAATACATTGGAGTTTTTATTGATATTAATGTAATTTTTTTTTCAGGCATGGCATCTCGAGGGAGGAAGGGTCCCAAGATTTGTGGTGGTCGGACTTCTAGTTTTTCAGCATCATCTTCAGCCGGGCAGACTTCATCTCATATGCCAACATTGACACCGACGACGGAACTTCTCGGCTTAGTAAGTAATATCCTCCACATTTTTTTACCGGGCCCCCCAGCGCTCCAGTATTCCATCCTACACATGCACCTGCTACATCATTTCAGTCTATGCTACCTCCGGAGCCCCACTATCAGTTTGGCCAGTCTGCTGGCCCCTCTTTCCATTCTATGCCTCTAGTATGCTACTCCCCCCAGCCTGTGCATGTACCCGGCCCTTCAGTTCATACATTTACAGCATCGGGGACGTCTAGCATGATGATGATACCTACGCCTAACATACGTCCCCAGCATATCCCATCTGCATCCCCTAGCACGGCAGGCACTGAACCATATGCATCACAAGCTACATGCCCTAGTTCTAGTAGTCCTTCAGGTTCGGGCGAACCTGTTCCTGAGACACAGGAAAATTCTACTCCTTCTGTCACTACTACTGCAAGGAAAGGTAGAAAGAAACGCACTTCTGCCAATGTACAGTTTCCTAATGGTGTGGGAACAAAAGATGACCGTGGTAGGTTGATCATCAAGCCGGATGGTGACGGGTAAGTATTGTTATATATAAAGTTTAAAACAACAACTATTTAAAATATTAAATATATATTTATATATTTGAATCTATTTAATGGAGTGCAGGTTTATCCCCTCGGAGAAAGCTGTGGCGCTTATAATAGTATCCATTTCTCCATACTTTATGGAGGGTAGGCCGTCCTGGGGAAAAGTACCACCTCATGTTAGAGACCGCATGTTCGACCAGTTTAAAGTATTAATTATTTTGGTTTTTTGGCATTTTATCACTAAACTTTATTGTTAGTTTACATTTAAATTATGATGTGTTTCAGAACAAGTGTTCGTGGGACGCCGAATATAATTATGATGTTCGTAAGAATTTTGAGAAGAAAGCAGGGCAAAGGCTGAGTGACGGATTGTCAAAATTCAGCCTTAGAGGAATTGTGCCAAGCTGGATTTATCCCAAAAATTGGGGTAGACTTAAAACATATTGGAAGTCCCCCGAATTCATAGCCCAGAGCGAGCAAGCGAAGAAAAACCGAGCATCGGCGAAGGGTGGCTCGCTGCATACTTGTGGCTCAGTTAGTTTGGCAACTCATCAAGCTAGATATGTAAGTCTTTACTAAATTAATTCAATTATAAACTAATTAAAAGTCATTTCTAAGTTTATGTATTCCGTTTGCATTGTATAGGAAGCTGAACACGGGCTGGTAAGTGATATTGAATTTTACCGGATGTTCCACAATGTATAAGATGATAGTGGAAATCCAGTCAGATGGGTCGAGCCACGTGCCCAAGAATTAGATGTAAGTATTTCTAATATTTTTGAATTATTTATCACAAATGCTAAAGTAATTGTAGTAATTTATATATTTTGTTATAGGAAAACTATAGAGCTGCTTATGAACGATGGGTTGAAAGCCAAGGATAGGGGGTACAGGAAGGTGCAGCTAAACCCACCCCGGAAGAAGAGGCTGCAATTTTCATGGAGGCCGCTGGTGGCTACAACAAAAAAAAACAGAGCCTACGGTCTTGGTCCTTCGCGTTACAAGAAGCCGTCAAGAATAGGTATTATTAATGCTTACGCATCTTCTTCCTCTTCTTCTGGTGCTACACAAAATGTGGATCCAGTTTTGCAAGCTAAATTCGATGACATGGAGAAAAGGCTAGCGGAACAAGATAAGGAACGTGAAGAGATAGAGAAAAGGCTAGCCGGACAGGAAAAGGAACGTGAAGAGACAGAGAAAAGGCTAGCCGAACAAGATCTTGAACGCCAAGCTGACCGTGAAAAAATGGCAAAATTGGAATCCTTGATGGCGAACTATATTATGGGAAGGGGAAATGAAAATGATCCTCGGTACTTTGTTGTTTTTCCTATCGAATTAAACTTGAAAGTTGGACGTGTTTAGGATTGTTAAGTACTTTAGCGTTTTATTTGTTTGTGTTAGTTGGTATAAAACATGTGCGTACACTTGTTTGATTGTCCGGATTAGACAGATTGTGGTATTTAGAATGTTTTGGGTGCTTTGGTGATTTGAATGCGCAGACATATATGCATATATGCTATTTTTGCTCTATATGTTGTTGTTGCTGTGCTGCTTTGTATTGTTACTGATTTTTGCGTTTCAGGTGCACTATATTTGGAGAGGGAATTCCCTAGCTATTTACCTTATTAAAAATATTTTTAATGAAATTGGAGAGGGAATTCCCTAGCAAAGCGAAATAAAAATATTTAATTTTTACACTTGGAGAGGGAATTCCCTCTCCAATTCCCTAGCCAAAACTGAATAAACAAATATATTTCACACTTGGAGAAGGAATTCCCTCGCCAAGTTGAAGAAAATATTTTTTTCTCTCCTATATTTGGAGAGAGAGTTCCTTAGCTGTATATTATCTGACACAATAAGAAAATTGGACTGACACAACAGCTTGAGAAGGAATTTCCTCGCCAAAAATGCTCTGCTACGAGCCGTATTATGAGGGACCACTTGCTAGGGAATTCCCTCTCCATCACGCATTTGGAGAGGGAAGTCCCTCACCACTCTCCCTCGTTAAACCATTGATTTCTAGTAGTGACACGCACGCTCAAGATTTGGCCGTACCACTTAACTTCTTGCACGGTTTGTTTTGATTCGGCTTCTGTCATCAATCTCACCTACCGAATGAGTAATTGCTGCCAATTTAGGCGTTTGGCCATAGATACCAATTTTGTTAGAGAAAACGTTTTTGAAATTAAGTTGAAAAAATTATGTTTCAAAGCTGAAATTGTATTTGGACATACATTTTGTTTAAAAATTAAGTTGAAGTTCTGTGAGTGGAGATTCTTTTTTAAAAAAAAAAATTTGAAAACTAGTCAAATATAGCTTTTGAATTTCATAAAACCCATCTTCAAAAAAAGTTGGAAAACTAGCAAAATTTGATATCCAAAGCATTCTTTTTTTTTCTTTTTTTTCTTTTTTTGAAAAAACGGATAGTTTTTACGGCCAAAGGACCGAAGTGGAGACGTTTAATTTATTAGCAATATACTTAATGGAACTTTCTTTTTCGCAAGAAAAATAGATAAAAGTGGGATAATCGAAGAAACTAATTCGCGTAAGAGGGGAGGGAAAGAGAAGAAAAATGCATGTAGGAACTAAACTAAAGATTAGTATTCTTAAATTTGTTAGGATTTGATATTTGGTAGATTATTTAATTAATGTCCAATAGATATTTTTGTCTAAGTCATATTGGATAGATTTCCAACTCTAGTCAGAAATAGATTTTGTATTCTATTATAAGCATTTGCTATCTATTATTTTGTAATGAGATCAAGAATTTATGAGAATTGAGTCTATTACACACTACTAGAAAAACGCATTTTTCAGATGAACAATAGAGACGACTAGCCGTCCCTAAACTTTGTTTATGGACGAGCTATGGGACGGCATAGTCCGTTCGTATAATGCTCGACACTAGACATCTAGCGCGGGCAGCCGTCCGACAGGTGCGATGGCTAGCCCTCCCAACACGTTGAAATATGAAATATATTTTTTCGATTAAAGAGAAATGGCCGTCCCTGTGTGTTAATTTTTTTGTCCAAAATCTCTAAACTGGGGCTGAGGGAGAATTACTTCAACTCTCGGTAAAGATGTCACTTCCTGCATTACAGCAACCTTCTCAGACAGAGGTGTTTATAAAACTGGAGTTGTTCGCCTTTTGAATCAAACAAAGTAAGTAGTAGGGGCATACTTGGGGAGTACTTGCGCCGAGGACGTCGCAACAATAGGTGGGGGAGAGTGTAAACTACAAAAACTGAATTTTTTTTTGGCTAGCCGTCCTTATGTTGATATTTTTTATTTTTTAGAGACAGCTAACCGTCGCTGATTCTGTTAAACTTGCATAATAAATTGTCTAAAAATAGATACATGCCTGCCAATAACCACACAGATTCATACACAGCTGTCCGGACCACTTACTAAACTAAAATACACAAACAAAACTAAAACGGGATAACAATAAACCTTAACAAACTAAACATAAAGTTCTAACAATAAATATTAACAAACCAAACATAAAGTCTCACAACGGATCATAAACGAGGATGGGATAAAAACCACAAGTCTAAACTACAAGTCTAAACCATTAGAACATAAAGTTTTAAACTACAAGTCTCACAACAAGGACGGGATAAAAACCAAGTTTAGGACATAAAGTTTTAACAAACCAACCATTTACTCAACTCCATCCGAGTCATTACCATCACCCTTTTCCGACATGTACTTTGCCATAAAGTTTTCCAACTTCTTGATTTTCGCTGTGTTTACAGCTTCTGCTTCCCTTAGCCTTTCTAACTCTGCAAGCACTTCTGCATTTTGATCCTGGGAAGAAGAAGAGGAGCAAGCAGTAGAGATACCTACGCGGGATGGTTTCTTGTATTGGTTAGGTCTGAATCCGTAGGCTCTTCCCTTGCTGTAGCCACCACTCGCTTGAAAAAACATTGATGTAACTTCTTCTTGAGTGGGCTGGCTTGATCCAGCATCAGATCCTTGGCTTTGAACCCATTGCTCCTGTGCAGTTCTAAATTTTTCTGAAATAAACAAAATTTAGGAAAAATATACTTTCTTCATTTTTAATAAAAATAGAGAATTTAATTTAGTAACTTACCATGGTTTCCTCTGCACGTTTCTTCACAAAGCCTACGACATTACCATCCTCATCATATAATACATAAAATTTCTCGAAGAAGTCAAAATCGGACATAGGTCCTCCATTTGCTTGCTTCTACAAGCTTATAAACGTTAGCACCTACATTAATTATATTCAAGAAAATCTCAAATAACAACTTACAATTCTGTGCCTATGCGTCGCTAAGCTAACCGAATCGCCATTGTGTAAAGAGCCACCCCTCTCGGATGCCCGGGCAGCGTTTGCTTGCTCTTGTAAGGCCTTAAACTCATCAGATTCCCAATATTCCAGCAGTTTGATCCAAGCTTTTTCATAGACCCAATCTGGTTGTTTCCCTGTTAATCTTGCATTATGAAATTGGCTACTAAGTCGGGCTACCGCTCTCCGCTCAAAACACTGAAGTATTTGGGACTCAGGATACACGTTACTCCAGGAAACCTTAGTCTGCAATGTTTAATATTATGTTAGAAAACTATATATGATAGGAACAATTAAAAATATTAGCAGAAATAGCTTCTATACCTTAAATGTATCAAACATCTTTGATCTGACCTCTACTAGGATTTTTCCAAAACTGTTCCATGTTTAAAGAAAATATGGACGCACAGCTTCTATAACAAGAGGCGTAGCCTCATCTGATGGTACAAAACTGCATAAAATGTAGCATAAGTAAGCATATATATTCAATTTTTAATACTTTAATGTCCCTAATTAGAAACTTACCCATGGCGTCCGTCAGGCATAACAATTGACCTACCACGATCATCATAAGACCCCGGCTGGACAGGAGCAGCTGGTGCCTTTATACTCTTCTTCTGCTTCTTTCCATTTCCTTTACTAGTAGAGGCAGCTGGAGAAGAATGGGTGGGCGACTCTGAGTCAGGCAAACCATGTGATCCCAGATTAGACAATGTCTGGGAATCTGATGTAACTGGGGAAGGAATATGGTGCGGACGAATAGTCAGAGTAGGAACAAACACCATATCAGGAGCAGACTGGTAGGATGGGCATGATACACGAACATAACCATATGAGTACCTGAGTGCAGGCACAGAATGACAAGGCAAGCTGGGTGGATGCATAACATGAGATGATGGGCTTGGGGCACGAGGAGACTGATCAAACATTGGGGCAGAGGGCGGCCCTTCAAAAGAAAAAAGCAGTGTCATATGTCATATCAAGCCTAGACATTAAATGTTCAGTCGGAATCAACTCAGGATTAGCCGAGGATCCATCACCGGGTGAAAAGAAAATCCTTCTTAGACCACGAACCAACATGCCTCGACCCCTCTTACCTGTAGAAGACATCCCTGTAATGAAAACATTCAACGAATAATTTAATATGAATGTTAAATTAAAATATATAATATAAATTAATCAAGTGTGAATATTAGATCAACTACATAATAAACCAGTGATGCAATCCCCTAAAACACTAAAATTATTTATTATATTCTCTAAAAATCCATCATACAAATACATCAACCTAAAATGCTATATTCTCTAAACACATAAAATAATTTAAACACTAAAAATAATGGGGATTTACTATATTCTCTAAACACTAAAATTGTCTACTATATTCTCTAAAAATCCATCATTCAAATACATCAACCTAAACTGCTATATTCTCTAAATACATAAAATAATTTAAACACTAAAAATAATGAGAATTTACTATATTCTCTAAACACTAAAATTGTTTAATATATTCTCTAAAAATCCATCATACAAATACATCAACCTAAAATACTATATTCTCTAAACACATAAAATAATTTAAACACTAAAAATAATGAGGATTTACTACATTCTTTAACCACTAAAATTCTTTACTATATTCTCTAAACACTAAAATTATATAAATACATCAACCTAAAATACTATATTCTCTAAATACATAAAATAATTTAAACACTAAAAATAATGGGGATTTACTATATTCCCTAAACACTAAAATTCTTTACTATATTCTCTAAACACTAGAATCATGCAAATACATCAACCTAAAATACTATATTCTCTAAACGCATAAAATAATTTAAACACTAAAAATAATAGGGATTAACTATATTCTCTAAACACTAAAATTCTTTACTATATTCTCTAAACACTAAAAACTTTAAACTAATTAATGAGGATTTCACAAATAAACATGGAAAAATAAACTGAAAAACGCCAATAAAATACCACATTTGGAACTAAAATTAACCTTGGATCCGCTACCTTGATCCATTCCAACTGAAATTTTGATAAAAAAAAAAAATATTAGTAACCCATTTGGAACCTAAACCCGAAAAAAGGAAAAAAAATAACAAACTTACGGATTTGAATGGGGTTGACTGATTTCAAAGGAGAAATGGAGATTTTAGAGTAAAAGAGTAGAAGGTTTGCGTTTTTGAGAAAGAAGAGGAAATGGGGAAATGGGGAAGAAGAGTTGTTTGCGTTTTTGCTGGATCCGTTTAGTTGAAAAATAGACGTTGTAGCGACGGCACGCCGTCTCTAGGCGAGAGGTTGAGCAACGGGCTGATGAGACCGCAAGGTTTGCTTCTCAGAATAATAGGCTGGAGGTGAACTGGTGCTGGAGAGGCAAAGAAGCTCAAGGAAGATTGCGATTATGCTTGCTTCTATAAAAATCTTTGTTCCAACCACTTCCCAGACCTGAACCAGTTCCTACCATATGACCCATATTACCTCATATTCTTTCTTAGTTCGGTTTAAGACAATCTTTATGGTTTTAATCTTGGTGTTTTGGATGCTTATTTGGATACTTTGCTTGATTTGTTACTGATCAATTACTTTACTTACGGTAAACTAAGCATCTTAGATTGAAGTTTGACAGGTTCTGCATATAGTTGATTTGTTGCCTCTTAGGCCATAGAATCGACATTACTTGATTGGTTCTTTAACAAGTATATTTTGACCTTTTCGATGATGCCAAAAGGGGGAAGAAGAAATGTTGGAAGTGTTTGTGACCCTGTTTCATTCTGTTATTATTCTTATACCTGTTTCACTGCTTGTATATTAATTTGAACAGGAATTATACTCCCTCCGGGCAACATGTGTTTGTCATCATAAAAAATGGAGAATTTGTTGAAGCTTAAGTTTTGATGATTGACAAACGGGAGGAAAAGCTTGAGTTTTGACGATTGACAAACTGGAAGAATCTGGCGATGGACCTGGTTCACAGACGGGTTCACCTTATGCGGAAAAGATACACAGATACATTCCCAGTCCGAACTGGAATAGAAAGAACCTGAAGAGACAGTCTTACAATCCGAACCGAACTGGATAAGGAACGCGAGGAAAACCCAATTGTAGAAGTTTTCCAAGGCTGTGAAGGATTGAAGACTTGGAGGACAAGCAACCAATATGTTATTATATTTATGGAAGGAGTCAAGGCTGCAGGAGTTAGAATTCAACAAGAACAAGTTTAAGGAGGTTACCTTATTTACTTGGGAAAGAGCTTTTATTCTCCTAAACCAATTTGGTCTCTTGATCTCTATATATACTACATGTTGGGGCTGCAAAAATCATTCACTTATTCACAAAGTTCGTGAGCAAAGCAAAGGCCAATATATTGAGAGAAGTATTGGAGTGAATCTGCAGAATCTGCAAAGCAGAACCGGGCTGAAGACGAGTTTCTCATTAGTTCTGTTTTGTCTAGATCTCTGTAATTAGGGCTGAAGTTGTTTTGGCCAGAATCATTACGCACTCAAGAAATCTCAATAGAGCAAATAAAGAGAAAATTAATCGCAAGAGTTTTTGTGTGCAAGAACAGAAGTAAGGCAGCAGAACCTGGAGGAGTTCGAGTTTCATAAGGTCTAGTCTGTTTGTCTTAGTTTTCTGTTATAGGCTATAGAGTTGTAATCATTCAGCTTATTTAGAAGCATTATTTTGAGATTACATTTTGGTGAGGTAGTTCAACCTTACCAGTCATAGTGAAGCTTGGAAGGTTCTAGGTATTAGTCATAGTGAGGCTAGTTCCTTGATTGCATTGCGTTGTAATCTAAAACTTGCTCAGTTTCCTTGAGTGGAAAGTTTAAATCCCAAGAGTGTTGGTTCGTGGTTTTTGATCCCTTGAGCAAGGATTTTTCCACGTAAAAATCTATGTGTTCTTTACGTTTCTGCATTGTATTAAGTTTAAGAGATAGGTAAAACTTTCAAAGAACCTGGTTCTTTGTGAGTTGGGCAAACAAATTAAGAGCAAATTTTAGAAGTTCGAAAATCGGGAAAGGATACTATTCACCCCCTCTCTAGTATCTTACGAAGGTGCACCAAATACAACATGCAGGAGAGAGTTACTCCGAGATGGAATCTTATATGGGTCAAAAGACTCCCATTACTCAGTCTTCAAAGCTGCAAGAATGTTTAGAATTGGTTTGGAAATGATTAAAAAAAAAATTAAAAAAAAAAAAAAAAAAAATCAATAAATGGAAAGATGGATTACTCGGATTTTAGAGAAAAGTTGCTTCAAAACAAGGAAGACAAACCAGCAATTCTTACTATTATTCCACCTCGTCCTTTTTTTTAATAATAATTTTCTAATTTTAGCCCTCTTGCAGCTTTTCTTATTATTAATTTTTTTTTTTTTTTTAAAACGTAGGAACTACTTTCAAAGGAACTATTGATCACCTTGATGTTATTCTTCAAACATTCAAAGATTGTGGCTATTCACAATATAGGTTTTACATCCATTGTGATGCATCACTTTGTGGGCTTATTGTCCCCTTTATAAATAAGGGATAATTACACTAAAAGACAAGCAAAAGACGAAAATTACTAAAAATGATCCATATTTTTTAATCTTACCCGAGCCGTCACTCTTTTTCCGAGATAGCAGTCGCCGCAAGTTTATACAAGTTTATACAATTTTATACAAATTTATACAATGTATAAAATTGTATAAATTTGTATAAGTGTGTATATGAGAGTGAATAAATCTGTATATTAAGGATGTTTATACGAATTTTTACTTTTTTTGTGTATATTTTTGTATTTCTCTCATTGCTACGCATTTATCTATGTATATTCATGTATAATTTATTTTTGGGGGGAGATTTGTGTGTATAAACTTGTCCAAAGCAATGATTTAAACGCAATAAACAACATAAATTCAGTAAAATACAAAAAAAGTAACGACACCACTGGGGGGACAGGGTGTCTTCCGGCGACTTAGTGGCTGGGGAGGGGGAGATATGATTTCTAGGGTGTTTTTTATGAAGGAGTGCTAAAATTTGTAGTTTTAGGAGTGGGTGCTATGCATGAAGAAAAAAATATGGCCTCTTATTTGTAATTTTGGGTAGTGGGCTGCCTATTTTTGAAAATTTCCCTATAAATAATGGGAAAAGTACCTGAAATATCATGTTTAAAGATTTAATTACTTTATTTATCTAATAATATAATTTAATAACAAAAATATCATTTCTGTTAAATTTATACCATATTTATAGTTTTTAATTGCAATAGTACCACTTCTACTCATTTTCCTAAATCCAAGGTTTAGATATACTACAAAATATATCTCTCCTAAAATAGTGTATTTTAACTAAAAAAAATTTCTGTAAACAACTTAGTTATAGTGTTCCACTTCTACTCATTTTTCTAAATTCGATATATTGCTCACTTTGTTATGCTTGCTACTATAATCTTTTCTTTCCATATTCTCGTTTCCATTGTCTTCTCTACCAAATTAAATGATGCATAAATTTCTTCGTCTTCTTTGTGCATAATTTCTATTTTTTCTTGAATAATTGAGGACCTTTTTCATGTATTTTTTCATAATATCACTTTACAAATATATGATTATACTACTGATATATTTACATATATTATTATTATATTAATGTTATTTTCTAGTACATTTAATATAGATTTTTTGTATATTACTGGCACCGTATAAATATGTGTTTCACCTCCAATATACTTGATATGTATTGTAGTATATATCAGGTGTATTGCGTCTTATGAACTAGTATATTATTGGTATATTTATAAGTTTGTCTTCTCTCCAATATACTTAATGTATTTTGTGGTATATATCAGGTATATTGCACCTAAGTAACTGGTATATTATTGGTATATTTATAAGTTTGTCTTGCCTCCAATATACTTAATGTATTTTGTAGTATATATCATGTATATTGCACCTAAGCAACTAATATATTATTGGTATATTTATAAGTTTGTCTCCTCTCCAATATACCTAATATATTTTGTAGTATATCAGGTATATTGCACCTAAGCAACTAGTATATTATTGGTATATTTATAAGTTTGTCTCCTCTCCAATATACCTAATATATTTTGTAGTATATATCAGGTATATTGAGCCTAAGTAACTGGTATATTTATAAGCTTGTCTCCTCTCCAATATACCTAATATATTTTGTAGTACATATTAGATATATTGCGCCTATGTAACTATATTACTGTTAATATTACATATATACCTAGTATATTTGTGTATACTGTTACTTCAAAATTGCCTCAATTTTGTGATACATTTGGTCCGAATTTTACCAATTTTCTCGTTTTAAGTCATGTATATGCAAAGTCAAGCAGCAATGTCAAAGTCTAATGAGGAAATATTTCTTAAAGTAGTTTATTTAATTTTCTTTGTTTCACAACGTGATGGTAAAAGAATATTCATATTAAAATTTTTGGCGGAGATGTACACAAATTGTATATGATGTTTTACCTATTGAATTGGTGAAATGGTAGAGATGTTGTAGGAGAAAAAGAGGAATATTTGGAAATAGTTGAGAAGATTTAGCAATTTATCATGCTTAATAATAGGGATATTTCTATATTTTGGATTAACTATTTTTAATTGATAGAGGATAAGATTTTGGTATATTTGTAATTTAATAAATGATACCATGTACAAGTGGTATTCAATGAAATAAAATCTTGTAAAGTAGGTAGTTACGAAAAAAATCCATAAATAATTAATGCAAGTATTGCTTCTCACTTTTAACAAATAATTAAGCTCTCTAGTACTTCATCCGTTTCAAAAAGGATGAACCTATTACTATTTGAAGGGTCAAACAAAATTAAGTTTGATCATAAATCTTACAAATATTTTCTAACTATTTTGAATTGTTAACTATTGTGACTTGTAGTATTTTTCATGTAGTTTCTAAATATGTAAATTTTATTTTTAAAAAAATTAAAAATTTGATGTGCAAATTCCCGTTGAAAATTAGTCAATTTGACTATCATACTCCGCAAAGATTCATCCTCTTTTAAACGCACAGTGGTTCTTATCATTCTTTTAGCAATTTGACAACAGATGATTAGCTTCAGAAAGCCAATTGGAAGTGTCACAATTTCTGGCACAAATTCTTGGGATGTTCAATGCCTTTTGGTGTCCAAATAAAAAGAAAAAGCTACACAAATAGCCTCTCAACAAAAGTGGAGTATATTGCTTCTGTCGATGCCACAATTCTGGTAGTGCTAGCGGTTTAACTCCAATTTTCTTTTGGTACAGTTTGAGTACTAAAGGTCAAACTGGCTTGACAAAAGATGTTAAAAATTGTCTTGACAATGCTCGATATTTGAAAGACCGTCTTCAACAAGCTGGGATAAGTGTCATTTTAATTGAGGTTAGCGTCATTGTTGTTCTTGAGAGGTCTCGTGACTATGAATTTGTTCATCGTTGGCAACTTTCATGTGTGAGAGATATGGCACATATTATTATTATGCCAGGAATCACAAAGGAAATGCTTGACAATTTCATCACTGATCTAGTGCAACAAAGAAAATTGTGGTACCAAGACGGAAGAGCAACACCTCCTTGTATTGCAGATGATATTGGTGCTCACAATTGTGCATGCTCTAATCATAAAATTGATTACATAATTGATCATTAGAAGCCAAAGAAAGCGCCCGAGATTATCTGGTGCTTGAAACTACAATAACATAGCTCCAATTTTTTACCATCGATTATATCCTCCAAAGAGATGGCGCTTGTTATTCATTATTACTTCATTCTTTTTCAAATTCAAAGTGAATTGTATACATACAATTATACAAAAGCTGTGGCGCAGTTTCTGTCTATAGTCTACAGGCTTGACTTTGGCATAAGATTCTGCAGCTGTATGACATGAACACTACAAGTCACTAGACAAATTGAACTTGTACTGTAACGATCTTTTATTATTTTTGTGATAAAATTACTATGAAATTCTTAATGAAAACAATGAAGATCCTGAGTGATGCGATCAGAGTTGTACATTCCTATAAATACTTATATACGTGCATATCACCATGTTGGGACAATTGATTCGTGTAACAAAGCATTCACTTTTGAGATGGGAAGTCAATGTGATTTTAAGGGTAAAATAGTTGAAAGACTTGAATAATTTAGGAAACAAATTCCATAAGATTACAACGAACTAAACAAGTTCTTTTTTCTTTTCCTTTTTCAAATAAAAAAAAATGTATGGAGGAGTAAACTACTCTAAAATCTATGAAACTATAACACAAGGAGTATAAGTTATAACACATTCAAATATTCTTGAAGTAATTTTTCCAGGTGGAAAATACCACCAAGCAATCAAACTATCCTTCAACTATATGAAGGATAGTCGAAGGATAAAATTATTAACACAATATCTATTTTGTGTTAATTATAAAATTTAAAAAAATATTATAATTACAAAAAAAATATAGAAAATACATAGAAAGTTTGAAAATTTGAAAATGACTAAAAAAGCTTATATAAACAGGTGATGATATGAACTTTGGCTACATATTTTTAAAATAAATGTGCAAATAATATTTACCTTCATGATATTTTCAATTGTAATATATGCGATATTATGTCTCGCTATTTGAGCTACACTCAATTTTCAACCTTCTATAGGTTAATAGAACTTGAACCATTCTTTTTTAAAGAATTTTGTGAATAAACAATGTTGTTTAGGAAATTTGAGGGCGAATCCCGAACACTGAGCGTTCAGCGTGCTTATGACGCACAGCCGGATGCTTGGAGTGTAAGCCTGACCCATAAGCCTCAGGCCATTTTGCCCGAATTGAATTCCAAAATAGCCTTTTAAAACAAAGATGCCGATTGCCGGCTTACCCCAGGTATGTGCTTATATACTATGGTGTTGACATAGAATCACAAGTTGTGCTTAAATACAAATAGGAATGTTATCCTATTTCACCAAAACCCAATACTTTGCAATGGTGGCAAGAAGGTTCTTGATCTAGGAATTGAATATTCTACCTAGGTCAAATGGAAAACCACATGACCTCCAACATTCAAATACTTGCTAGCAAAAAATGGAAACCACTAGATACAGAAAACTATAAACTTAATATTGATGGTACCTTTGATCCTAAAATCAACCAAGGCAGTATTGGAGGTGTGTTCAGAAATAATATGGGAGATTGGATACTAGGATATTGTGAAAAAATCACAAGTCCAAATGCTCAACAGCAAACTGAAAGGAATGTTAGTGGGATTAAAAGTTGCCAAAGAGCAAAAATTACTACCATTACATATTGAATCAGATGCCCAGGTAATGATCAAAGCCCTAAATGAAACTAGTAATACTCACATATTTTATGGAATGCAGGTTGTTCATCGCAAAGATGGAGCGGTGACGGTTAGTCATATACCCAGGGTAGCAAACGGGCTGGCAGATGCAGTAGCCAAATGGGGGAACTCTCTACACCAATCCAATATTTTACTATATTTTCCTTTATATTTGAACTCATGTATTAATATTTTGGACAAGGATAGGCCACAAACTTCATATGCTGAGCATGTTGGCCAGAATCTATTATGTACTCCCTCTGTTTCAGAGTGGATGAACCTTTTCGCTTTTCGAGAGTCAAACTGGATGAACTTTGACCAACAATTTAAAATAATTTTTTAATCATATTGATATGCGAAGAATTGCATGTTATAGTACTTTTCGTATAGTTTTTGAATATGCAAATTTTTATTTGAAAATATTAATTTAATATCTTCTAATTTAGTTTAAAGATTAGTCAAATTGATTTTCAAAAAGTGAAAAGGTTCCTCCTTTTTAAAACGGAGGGAGTACTAATTTAGCCAACTTGGCAGTCTATTGAATTACGCGCTAGTTATTACCAAAAAAAAAAACATAGAATCCTTTTCACGCAGGTTACTCCTCGGATGAAAATTAACAGCCTAAAAAGACAAATTCAAAGCTTGAGTTTTTTTTTTTTTTTTTTAAAACTTCCTGCATGTGTTCCCCGCTGACCAGTTCCAAGCTAATAATCTTTTCTTCTGTTCTTTTGTTAACTTCATTGGTTTTTCTATTATTGGCATTTGGACCTGCATGATTTGGTTAATTGACGAGCTAACTATGTACTCCAATTTAATCATCACAGTAGCAATTAACATCCTTAATAGTCGAGATCTAGCATAAATTACTCTGTATAACCGAGATTTTAGGTGTTTTAATATTGTATCATAAGAAGTACAAGGTGCAATATTCTTTTTCTTCAAGACCACAGATAATGTTATTGCAACAAAAAAAAAAGGTTCAAATGGAATTTTTTTTTATCAAAGATAGGAAAAAGACGGAAAAAATATTATTAATCACCACAATTGCTTAAACTCGTTCAAATGTCAACTACAATAGCTTAAACTCGTTCAAAGACTGTACCATCAGAAAAAATATACTCCCTCCGTCCCTATTTGTTTGTCATAGTTTGACTTGGCACAAAGTTTAATAAAGTAAGGAAGACTTTTGAAACTTGTGGTCTAAAATAAACCATGAATAATTGTGTGGCTATAAATGAGTCAAAAAGTAACTTTAGAGTTGAATTATTACCAAATTTAGAAGTATGTCAATCTTTTTGGGACAGACTAATAAGGAAAGTATGACAAACAAAATGGGACAGAGGGAGTAACTCTATTTATCACCATAACAAATAGACAGTGTCTCACTCCTACATTTGAGCTTAATTTCCTATCATCTAGGATCTCAGAGAAAAGTAACTCTCTATCACTATGCAGCTATCAATCTTTTTCTTTACAACTGTTTTTATTTGCTAATCTATGATATATTCATCAGTGCTTACACTCCTTAATTCATCTGCTACCAATTGGGGTCTTGTGACCTTCTGATTTCATAGAGCATCATTCCTAGCTAGCTTTCTAGACAAAGTAGATCAAAACACTTAACACAGCCATATCACAAATCCTTTTCACTTTCTTCCTTTTATTGTTCTTGTAAACCTACGTCACAACCCAGTCACCTCCTTGAGTTGCACTCTTATGTTCATGAGTCTCCTCTAAGCAGGATCTAGAAATTTGACATTCAAAGAGGTGCTCTAGTGTTCCATTGTGATTCCTACTCATCAGGCAGGCATGGTCTGGGCATATTTCACTTTACTTTCTCACCTCTTATTTTTCTTGAACTTTGTATGCAGGGCCTAATTTGTTAGTTTGATGATGATGCCTTTATCTTACCACTTTTTGCTTTAAGTAAAATCGTTGTTTCTCCATATGCTGGTAGAATATTACTACTAGTACGCATTCAATTGGTTGTGGTTAGACAATGGAATGTTTACACGCACGCTCGAGATTTGGCCGTACCACTTAACTTCTTGCACGGTTTTTTTTTTTTTTTGATTCGGCTTCTGTCATTAATCTCACCTACCGAATGAGTAATTGCTGCCTATTTAGGCGTTTGGCCATAGATACCAATTTTTTTGAAGAAAAAGTTTTTGAAGTTAAGTTGAAAAATATGTTTCGAAGTTGAAATTGTGTTTGTACATATATTTTATTTAAAAATAAGTTGAAGTTTTGTGAATGAAGATTCTCTCTTTTAAAAAAAAAAAAAAAAAAATTGAAAACTAGTCAAATATAGCTTTTGATTTTCATAAAACTCATCTTCAAAAAAAGTTGAAAAACTAGCAAAATTTGATATCCGAAGCATTTTTTTTTTTTGTGAAAAAGCGGATAGTTTTTACGTCCAAACGACCGAAATGGAGGCGTTTAATTTATTAACAATATACTTAATGGAACTTTCTTTTTCGCAAGAAAAATAGATAGAAGTGGGATAATCAAAGAAACTAACATGAGTAAGAGGGAATGGAAAGAGAAGAAAAATATATGTAGGAACTAAACTAAAGATTAGTATTTGTAAATTTGTTAGGATTTGATATTTGGTAGATTATTTAATTAATGTCCAATAGGTATTTTTGTTTAAGTTATATTGGATAGATTTCCAACTCTAGTCAGAAATAGATTTTGTATGCTATTATAAGCATTTGCTACCTATTATAATTGTAATGAGATCAAGAATTTATGAGAATTGAGTCTCTTACAATACAATATAATTTTGGGTGTTTGAGTTCTTCAGTGTATAATCTCATGATCTTTTTAGACCTATATATAAACTGAAACTGCTATATTATTTATATAATTATACAGATTATAATATTAGTGTTTCAATTGAACAATAAGACTTCCAGTCCTAATCTAGGTGCAGAGAGATAGACTCCTAGTTACAATTTCCGTTCCTATCTATATATAGAGAAATAGAAGGGAAAATGACATTGTGTGTCCATTTAAGAGAGTATTTATCAAAATATAAACTCATTTTTAGTGTCAATAAACTAAGTTAATTCGTTTCTTAGCCATTTATTTACATTAAACATTATTTAGGATTTTAATCCTATTTTTAAGGTAACATTTCCTTGTTTAACGTTCAATTAATGATTTTATTCTTCTTTTAATACATCATCTCTCTTGTTACCTTATTTAGATAATAATTATTTAAAGTCAAATAATTCTTTTAAACCAATTCTCTTTTCCTAGATGCACTCCACACGGGGGAATGGGGATGCACTCTACACTTCATCAAAATGATGTCTAGTCCCCCCCCCCCCCCCCCTCCCCCCAACGATGGATTAATTTCTCAATGCATATGATAATAAGTTAATAATATTAGTATATATTCAGTTGTTTCTCTTTTATTGTATAATAAATTATTTAAAACGTGTTATTTACTTAGTATCCATTATTTTAACCGTCATTATTAATATTTTTGTAAATTATACAGATATTAAAAAGTATATAACCCATTGTTTGTATTTGTAAATCACATACATATATTATTCAATTGTTATGAATATTCTATCATCTCATGTTGCTTTTAAATTATATTCATATATCATCTCGTGCTGGTTTCAAATGATATTCATATATTATTCACATGTTATATAGAGTGTGTGTGTGTGTGTGTGTGTGTCCATATTATATTTATATGGTACATAATATTTATTCACTTATCAATAAATAGGAGATATAGTTTATAGTTGTAACTTATTTTAAATGGAATATGCATTATGCATTTTGGATGTTAATAAAGGATATTAGCTAATGAATCATGCTAATATAGGATTCTAGATCCATTTTTTGAAGGATTGCAGGCTGTGATAATTAGCCAAATCCCCACCCTTAACTGTAGGTAACAGTTGATATGGGAGTATTATCTTTTCTAAATGTAAAATATGTATATCATGTTAATATCAATACATAGACAATTGATGGCTAATAAATCACAAAATAGAATATGCAAAGTCCGAATTTTTTTTGATTAACTCAAAATATCAAAACAAAACAACAAAAATACTTACAGGAGCTAGCTAGGGAGTTCTCAACATTAATTTCGGCAGTTTATGACTCAGTTTCCTTTACCTTTTTTTTTTTTTTTTTTGTGTGTCGTTATAGAGATAAAAATGTTTCCTAATTTTTAGCTAATGAACTTTACTGCTTTTTTTACATATTTAGTTTTAGTGCGTGAGGCTTTAAATTGATATAGCTATATTTAGATCACTTTTAACCCGTCTGAAGAATATGTACAAAAACGCAACAAAGAAGGGCATAAAACTAGTCATGAGCGAGGAAAAAATGGCCAGAGTGCGGTGATAGTTTAAATACATATGTGGTTGGATATGATATATACGTAAATAGTACTATCTTAACCTGAGCGATTCTTGACAGGACTTTGAGCCATTGGCCGTGACACCTAGAGATTTGTTAGCAGCTCCACCTGCAGGCCCGAGGAAGAACTTGCAACTTGCCGTGACGGAGCCTGCCTTCAGGAATGATGGTCCTTCTTTGGACTCTATCTTGGTCAATTATTTAGACACACTTGCCCAACGAGTCAATTTCCATTTAGGTAATCTTTTCTCTCAATCTATCTTCTATGCAAACACATTTTACATTATTACTTTAAATTGATCTGCATGTACATGTCATTTTTTGGATCAAACCTAATATGAAAGTATACAAAATAAATTAATGTAACATGTATATTGGCAGTGTTTTAAATCTTAAACCACATAACTTTACGAAGTATTCTTTTTATAGACATATATACACTCTTTCGCACAAACCCACTCAATGAGATGAGTAATTAGTTTAATATTTCTCAGGTTATCCAGTGAACATATGCTATGATCACTATGCCACATTAGCTCCACTTTTGCAATTTCACCTTAACAACTGTGGTGATCCTTTCCTTAAAAACACTGTGGATTTCCATTCAAAAGACTTTGAAGTAGCAGTTTTGGAATGGTTTGCCAAATTATGGGAAATTGAGAAGGATGAATATTGGGGTTATATTACTAATGGTGGCACTGAAGGCAATCTCCATGGTATTTTAATTGGGTAAGTATCAGTCCCATAACATAGCTCATTCGTAATTTATCCGTAAAACTGATTAACCAATTATTAAAAGTTTCATAGAAAATGAGACTACCAATTTTTCTTTACTAATTATGTAGAAATTTTATATTGTGTACAATATTCTTGAGTGCTTTCTTAACATTATTTATGCAGGAGAGAGTTACTCCCTGATGGAATCTTATATGCTTCAAAAGAGTCTCACTATTCAGTCTTCAAAGCTGCAAGAATGTTTAGAATGGATTTGGAATCGATCAAAACATCAACAAATGGGGAGATGGATTGCTCTGACCTGAGACAGAAGTTACTTGACAACAAGGACAAACCAGCTATTATAAATGTTACAATCGGTAAATATTTATTTCAAGCTACTTAGTCATCTTAATTCTTTTACATGAATGTGTTTTTTATTTTTCTTAAATGTAGGAACTACCTTCAAAGGAGCTATTGATGACCTTGATGTTATTCTTCAAACACTCAAAGATTGTGGCTATTCCCAAGATAGGTATTACATTCACTGTGATGCAGCACTTTGTGGGCTTATTATCCCCTTTATAAATAATGTAAGTTTCCCTTCTTATTTTTGACAAACTCCCGAGTATTTTGTAAAGAAATATTCTGATATATCTTTTAAGTTCATTTGACAACAGATGATTAGCTTCAAGAAGCCAATTGGAAGTGTAACAATATCTGGTCACAAGTTCTTGGGATGTCCAATGCCTTGTGGTGTCCAAATAACAAGAAAAACCTACGCAGATAACCTCTCAACAAAAGTGGAGTACATTGCTTCCGTGGATAACACAATTTCTGGTAGTCGTAATGGTTTAACTCCAATTTTCTTATGGTATAGTTTGAGTGCTAAAGATCAAATTGGCATGACAAAAGATGTTAAAAGGTGCATCGACAATGCTAAATATTTGAAAGATCGTCTTAAGCAAGCAGGAATAAGTGCCATGTTAAATGAGCTTAGCATCATTGTTGTTCTTGAGAGACCTCGTGACGATGAATTTGTTCGACGTTGGCAACTTTCATGTGTTAGAGATATGGCACATGTTATTGTTATGCCGGGCATCACTAGAGAAATGCTTGACAATTTCATCAATGATCTAGTGCAACAAAGAAAATTGTGGTACCAAGAGGGAAGAGCTACACCTCCTTGTATTGCGGATGATATTGGTGCTCAAAATTGTGCATGTTCTTCTCATAAAATCGATTAAACATTTCTTAGAAGGCATTGAAGATGCACGAGATCATCCAATATAATGCTTGAGACTGCCATTACAGTGCTTTGATTATTTGTTGCTATTTTTATTACTTCATTCTTTTTACATTCAATTGTATTCTTGAACTTTTATTGAATGATAGTCCAAGCACGGTTTAATAAAACTTCGTATAACAAAGTTTTAGTGTCTTCGTGTTACAGCAAATTATTGTGGATTGGAATTGGGTATATCACCTTAGTTGGAAGTTGGAATAATTGATTGTGGCATAATAGGGCAGCCCGCTCAAAATATCTCACATTCACGCATGGTTTGGGAAAAGGTTGCACCTCAAGAGGCTGTGATGTACGCAACCTATCCTGATACAAATATTAGTAGATGTTTCCACGAGTTGAATATGTGACTCATAAGGTACACGAAATCAATTTTACTAGATGCTCCAGTGGCGTAATAGGGCATTTACTTTTGAGACGAGAAAGTTTAACTTGATTTAGAAGGTATATTAGTTTTATACTCCTTCCGTCCTAGATTATGTGTCATTATTTTCTTTTTAACCTGTTTATAAAAGAATGATAACTTGTTAGATTTCGAAATAATTTAATTTTAAAATTACTACTTTATCATTAAGGAAATAATTTATAATCACCATGTCGATTCAAATTATGATACATAAAATGGAACGGACGAGAGGTATACTTTAGGAGAAAAAGTCCAAATGATTTCATGAAATATGTAGGTTATAATTTTTTCCTTTTCCACCTAATATCGTAACAGCTTTGAAGCACGACTAATTTAAATTCAATGGAAGACCCATCTTCTAGATAAAATTGGTGAAAGATAGTAGTAATTGTTATTGGTGAATAATTTTGTAGCTAACCGGTGCCCATAAAAGAGCCAAAAATGTTAGCTTTACAAAAGGGCATAATTGGGAATTCACAGTTTGGATGAGACCACCATCAGCCAAGGACTTTTGTTTCAGAATATTTAATTTCTAAATTACCATTCTGAGAATTCAGCTTTCTTGGTACGTTTAATATGTGAGATTTTTTTGTGTTTTTTTTTTTTTTTTTTTTTTTTTTTGGTGCTTATAATGTTGATAATGTAGGTTGCCTCAGTTTGGTTCTACTTTGAGCTTTGATGCCTCATTTGAAACTTTAATCTCTACCAAATGATTTCAGGTAACTGTTTCCTTTCATTAGACAAGTCAAGTGTATGTATTATGAATCTCACTACTTATTAGTGTCTGTTATTTTGTCATTATGCTGGTGAATGCTCATTGTATATAATTGTCCTTTTCTATGTTAATAGTATATAAGTTTAAAATGCACAATAGCTCATGGGTTCGTGGAAACCACCATGGTTGCTTGCATCAGGGTAGGCTGCATACATCACATTCGTTGGGGTGCGGCCCTTCCCCGGACTCTGCGTAAATACGACATGCTTTGTGCATGAGACTGCCCTTTCATTCTTGTTGTATTATGCTTTGAGATCAATAGTTTGTCATCGGCGCCTTTATGTTTTGAAAGCTGAATGTATATAGTTGTGTTGCTTCCAGATGCATTCAGTTTTGTCCTACTTTTGGTACAATGGTAGTAAATTTTGGAATAGTTCAAACAAGTTCAGAGCTAAAAATTTAAAGGTGATCCTGAATGATTGTTGAATAAGTTCTTTTGGAACGAGCAATCCGCACGAGTTAGATTCTTAGGAGTGAACAATCATATCTGTAAATAATTTCAACGGTAAAAGTAGTCTCTGTGTGACCTAAAATTGATATATGCATCAAGGTAGGCTGCCTAGAATACACCCCTATGTGGTGCTGCCCTACTCCGACCCTGACGTGACCGCGGAATGCTTCCTGCACCGGGCTGCCCTGCCCAATTTCAATGCTATTGGAACTGAATGCATTAATTCATTTAACAATGTCTGTGGGGCTAAATAATATGCATAAGAAGCTTTATTTTTTTATTTTTTTTTATTTTTTTAAATTGATTCTTCAAACAAAAAAAAAAATACTAATTTTATTGGTAGTAACATGTTTTCCATTACTAGAACGATAGATAATGATGGGTTGCACAAAAAGATTTCAGATAGATAATGATTGGTTGCACAAAAAGATTTCCCCAAACAAGTTACAATTGTAGTCTGTAGTCTCTGCTGCTGGATGGTAAAACCCCTCACTGCAGCTCATAAATCCTTAATATGACTTTTTTGGTGATTTAGGCATCATTTGCGTGTGCACATATAAGCTCTTTCTGTTGTAATATTCAGGTCTATTCAGTACGATAAATGATATGGATCTATTGCTTCTATTCCTACTTGCCAGCAGGTTTCAGTTCTGCACTATGTACGAGGCCTCTTGTCTCCTTTTCGAGCGGCACAAGAGAAGTGCATAACAATAGAAGAGTTACATGTTTGGCTACATCCACGACATCTACCCGCATCAGTGTGGCAAAAGTATGTCCACTTTCATATGACATGTTCTTACTCCTCCTACCTTGTGTTGAACTCCTAACACTACTTTAGTTTTTAACATGGCAACAATTTTAAGATTTTGCTTTGGGTTGTTCACGGCACTTCTTACATTCAATTTGAATTTGCTCAGGATGCTGAGAATGAACTGGAAAGCCGAAAATACGAACTGCTTAATATCATCCAAGATACTAAACGGGGCCTGGTGACTACTGCTGATCAACGATCCAACATTGAGGAGGCTCTGGTCTGGTGTTTGTGCCTAAACTGAAGTTCCACTTTATCCTAGTGTTATTGACTAATTGAGATATCATCAGGTAGTGGTTGAAGGTTTTGATGCTGGCAAGGAAATTGACTTGAGTAAGTTGGACGGAACATGGCGTCTGCAGTATACATCTGCCCCTGATGTCCTCGTTCTTTTTGAATCTGCTGCTAGACTTCCCTTATTTCAGGTTCATTTTGGTGTATACTAGATGTATAATCAACTTCTAATCCATCAAATATGGTGACTATACAAATAGAACGTGTAAATTGACCAAGGATTGTTAATAGTTCAGACAGACTTCCTAACCAGTAATATGGTCTAACTTTTCAATGCACAAATTTTTGTGCTTCGAAAGAAATACGACTTTATTTCCTCAAACCTCCCTTGACTATTTCCATTGATGCGTCAGTAAAATCATATATTCTGGTACTAATTGTGATCATATGTCTGTTCCACTACAATCTAATCTGGTCGCAAAATAATCAAGTAACAAAGAGAACAAAAGTGCTCCATTTCTTTTCATCAAGAAGTCCTAATTTCTGTCTTTCCACCTGCAGTTCATGACAGATTTGCCAGTTGCTATCATTTCATTTTCTTTTTACATGCCTTCTTGACTAAACTAACTGAACCAATCTTTCTGAGCTATGTAATAGGTGGGTCAAATTTTCCAGAAATTTGAGTGCCAGAATGAATCTCGTGGAGGGCTTGTACGCAATGTCATCAAATGGAGTGTTCCACGCTTATTAGAGGTGCAACAGTGTCTTTCTCCTCATTAGCTGCTTGTCGATGTAAATTTTTTTAATTGTTTTCTTTTGAGATACTTTTACTTTAGGATTATAAACACATATAATCCTACTTTGTGTGGGATTGAGGCATAGGTGATTGATTGATATTATAAGCAGCTACCACACTTGGACACACAACTTGAGATGGCGATTTCAAGTATAACTGATGTTAACTCAATATTTTCTCAGCATATGCTAATTTGATAGTGATATGCTTATATCCTATAGGAGAATGAAGGTGCTACTCTGATAGTTTCTGCCAGATTTTCTTGTGTTTCCGCTCGCAACATCTACCTCCAGTTTGAGGAGGTAATGTTTCTGATTACTACTCAAGTTTACTGTATATTATGGCATTTTATGGATGCGTCCGCATTCTTATCCTTAAAATTCAGTGTTTAGTGTTTGGTTCTGGTGCTCGAGTAGAAATCTATGTCAAGTCCTGATCCAGTGTTTTGAGACTCCATACTTTGCAGGCCAAGGGTAATAGACATTAACGGCTTTGTTGCAAATTTCTCGGAATTTTATGTCCTGTCTTGTGCTTTAGTTCTCCCTAGTAGCTAAACTGAGTATCTTGGGCTGTTTTACTTAGAGCTGATGCTTTCAGACAAAAACAGATTACTTTTGAAATTTTACATGGAATAAGACTAGTGAACTCTTTCCTGTTTCTATGCATGTGATCTTTGCCTCTTCCAATTTCCCCCCTTTTGAACTAAGTTTCTCGGAGAAATTTCATCCTCGTCAAGTTGACATGATCAATAATATATCTTCTTAGAAACACCAGTCCTGTAGTGATGTAACAGTAGATACATAGTCAAATATTGAGAATCCAGAGCCAACCTTTTGCAAGTTCGCAGACTGCCACATTTTCTTAAATGATATGCCTTCAACACCATCTAGTCCTGGTTTTGAAATTACATCACACTCGTAGTTCACAACTTATATGCTGTGCAACTTGTTGCACGAAAATTATCTGGGTTAGATCTAGTCATACGTCTTCACCAGAGCTGGGACAGAAATTCTATTGCAGGGTAGTTATGTATTCTGTCTTATATTGGTTTCTCATACTGGATCATTTGTCAAATAAACTCCCTCAGGCCAAAGTTAACTAGTCTGTTTACCTGACTATTCAGTTGGTCATATATGTCTTAATCATTCTGAAAATTTGCCGAAGAAGCCCTCTAAAAAGCTTCATGTATTATCATCACAATTCTAGGTACTGCATTCAATGTTCACTTATTCCTCAAGAGTTATGTACAGATCATCTTACGCTAGTGAGATGAACTAAAATTGGTTCGTACTTGGTTACAGACACCTCCAACATGATAACTTGAATATTGATGTTCTCATTGTTGGGAGCCTGGTGTTCACTTTCAATCTTTTCTTTATTTATGCATGTGAAATTTTATTTGCAGATAAGTCTTCAAAATATTAACATCAGTGAAGATCTGCAAGCTGTAATAGCTCCAGCTATTCTGCCGAGGTCCTTTTTAAGTTTACAGGTACTTGTGCTGTGGTATTGACATATTCATTTATTTTCTATATACTTAATATGCAGAATCAATATGAGCACCTCCTCCCCCATGGAAACAGTTACAGTGATAAAACAAAACAGAGTTGGTTTGCTGATTTAATATGTACATCCTTAAAGACAAACATCGTATATGGAGCAAACAACTGGAAAACTACACATCTCTAGTTCATGAAACTATATATCCTAATGGATAGCTATCAGCACTATATGGCTATCAAATGTTGCGGAAGTATCGCCAAAATGATTTGTCTTGGTTTGCAGATACTGCAGTTTATTCGGACTTTCAAAGCTCAAGTTCCAGTGACCAGTCCAGAGAGGTAAAACTTGATGTAACCATAATCACAATTGAGTTTTTACTAGTGGTTGGTTATATTCATGTGAACATGGACAATGTGCAGGCGATCTGTTGGGGGCCTGTATTACCTTTCCTATCTTGATAACAATATGCTTTTAGGCCGCGCTGTTGGAGGCGGTGGAGTATTTGTGTTCACTAGAGCTCATTCTCTCACCTGAACCAGCCAGTTCGGTTACAAATTGTTCCGATTTTGAGCATGTGGTCCATCTCATACGTCTCGAGAAAAGCAAATTCGTCCAAGCAAATATACCAATATCTGTGAAGTCATAGAACTTTATATAGCTGGTCCTCATATTGATGCAAGGACTACTCTGTTGTTCATCTTCTATAATCTATATAGTATATGAATATTAAGGTTTCTAAGGCCAGGTGGTGTGACATTGCAGTTTTTTGGTTATATGCATGTGAAGTGATGTGGGTCGGAGTTGGCTGATGCACCTTATTAGGATTTTGGAGGATCATTTTATGCATCTACCTTTTTCCCTCAACTCATTCCATCAATTTTAAGCGGATAGATTTACAGACATTATACGAGTCTTAGAATAAATAAAGAAAAGAAAACATTGCTGACAATCAAGGAAGTCCAAATTAGCTTAGACTAAGTAAATAAACAAAGGTTCGGTCCAGTTCTCCTTGAACTGCCGGAAAACCAGTGCAATACATGGCCCCGTTATACAGGGGGTAATGGTAGAAAAGTTGGAAGAGACGAGAGGATGTGAAATCGAAGCTTATAGAAGAGCACTTGAAAGTTGATAATTGTCTTTTGATACGAATATTACTTGAAAAAATATTAAAGTTTGGTGCATGAAAATCATTATTTCACTTGAAAGTTGAAATGCTCTGCAAACCAATTGTCAATTTCCAAATTCTGAGGATAAAATCGGGTAAATTACAAAACTATGACACCACAGGCAGTCGTTTGTCGAATTGACCCCGTTTAAAGTTGGTTTCAAGAATGACCACCGATAACTTTAATGAATAAATTTCGGATGAAAATATCCCTAAAAGATCTTATAATGACGCCCGCATCCCGTCCACCCTTTCTCATAAGTGCTGCCTCTTAGGTAATACTTGACTTTGACCTCCTCTTGCGTAGGCAACGCTTGCCCTTTAATCTCTTCCCACATTCTCCCAGATAGCTTGAAATATTGTATGGGCAACACTTGTCCCTTCAATCTCCTCGCAGGCAACACTTGCCCTTTGATATTTCCAGAAGAGGCAACACTTTTCGGTTTGTAACTTGAAGTATTGCATCCGAGGCCATTTTGGTGTATTATCCAGGCAGCACTTGCCCCTTCAATCTCTTCGCAGGCAACACTTGCCTCTTGATATTTCCCGAAGAGGCAACACTTGTCGATTCATCACTTGAAATGTTGCCTCCGAGACCATTTTGCTTAAGTGGAGACAAGCCATAACCATGCTAGTACACCCAGTGATTTTTTTTTTGATAAAATCATTAAAATGGAGTTGCAATTCTTTATTATTTGTAATACAAATGATATTGTAAGCATTTATATAAGATATTTGGATTAATTCTTATATTAAAGAAAATAAACTGTCACATGCCAAATACTTAGCGCCAAGTCAAATGAAATGACTTATGAAATTATGACAAGTTGCAGGTGACGTGCCATGACAAGTCAAATTAACTTGCCAATACAAATTGTAATCACCTAATTTTGACTAAATTTGTCTTTAATTAGATTGTTAAAATTTGAAAATACCAAAAATTACTTGCTATGTGTGTTTAGCTTTAATTCTATATTTCAAATATGATAATATTGCAAAATTATGTGGTTTTAATTTTAGTTGTGCGTGTTTAATCAAGTCTAGACGTTCTGATGGCTATCTATAGAAAAATAAGTAGCCCAATTGCTTAATCCAATCAGCCCACTCTCTTTTGGACCGTCCAAATTCGGATTGATCTCCACCCTTAGATCAACTCTGATCCAACGGTTCCCATTCCCTCTCCCATTTCCCTTATAACTTCACAAAAGCCTCCCATTTTCCCTCACACCCCCATAAGTCTCCTGACTAGGGCCACCCTGCCAAATCTTCTCCTTTGTTCGCCGGAAATCGCCTCCACGGCGGAGCCACCGGTCGGCCACCGCACGGCCGCCGCCGGCCACCACCTCCGGTGGCCGGAAAATTTAAAAAAATATATCATCGGAAAGCTCTCAATCTCCTCATTCCATTTCTCAACTCCGTTTCTTCAAAATCATAGCCGATTTTCGTAGATCGGGCTTCGAAGGAGCTGTGCAACCTCAACTCCGGCGACCCTTTAATTTTTCGGGTAAGTTTTTGTTTCATTCTTTTCCCCTCACCTTTCTCTACTTCTTCCCACACCCCATTTCCCAAATACCCCGTTCCCTGATTCTTCTTTTTGCCCGTTCCCTTTCCCCGTTTTTCTTCCCCGTCCCGTTTTCTGTTTTTCTCTGTTTTTTTCTTCTTCGTTTTTGCTTTTTTGATGTTGGTTCGGAGGGTGTTGGTGGTAAGGCCGTGAGGTGTTGTTATGGCTGTTATGGTGTCCTTTCAAGGGGGCTTTGTTTCAGTTTTGAGGGCTGGGTGGAGATGTTATGATGATGATTTTTTTAGAGGCGAGGAGGCAGTGGCGGAAGCTGAAAAACAGTGATGATTCGAGGCTGTCCGAGGCAGCGACAGTGGCGGTGATATTCAGCGATGGCGCAGCTGCTAGGTTGGCGTCGAGATGGAAGCGAGTAAGCCTTGATGTTTAGCGTAACTGCTACACTGTGATCTTGTTTCCTGTTGTTAATTCAAATGATTAGTTTAGTTCTTAATGTGTTAGATTGGGTAATTTGAATTAGTTTAGTATGTTTGAACCATACACTGTTAAAATGAGATCATTGTGGAAAGTGTCAAGTTCTGTCATTGTTTCTTCAAGCTTGAAGTTAATTAGTATTTAGTTAATATAAAAATTGGTTTAACTCGTAGTTTAGTTGTATAGTCATAGTTAGTACTAGTTTCGTGTATCATGTACATATGAGATATTAAGCTTGCAATGAATACCTTGAATTTCACACATGTTTTCCCTGTTTTGAGCATGAAATGGTGTATCTTGGAGTACTGTGACTTAGCATGGCAGTTTGTATGTGTTTGTTTGCATAATGGATTGTTTGTGTCATTTTTGGCTATGTTCAAGCACGAAACTCAGTTTGAGTCAATAATAATCGTATGATCTTGTGTCTGTGACCCGTTCTTTCTGTATGTAAGCATGAATTCCTGAGTTTAAGTTGGATTTTGGTTCATTTAGGTGGTCTGACTTCTAAGATTAAAGTTTGGATTTTAGCTTAAATTTAAGTTCAATCTAGTTCAGTTTGTTTGCTTTTGCTTTTGGACCAAGTTTGGTTCAGTTTAGTCTAAAATTGGAATCTGGTTGTGTTTAGTTTAATTCTAAGTTAGTTTGGTTCATTTAGTCTAGTTGGGGCTGATTTAGTTACTCTAGTTTGGTCATAGTTTCTTCTAGTTAGTGAATGAGTATTGGGTGTCCTTTAAAGGACACAACTTGTGCTTTTTTCAGCTTTTTGGAGCTGTTTTGGTAGCTGAAACAGTAGGTGTACAGCTGCTGTACTTTTGCTTGAAAAATGGGACTAAAAGCACTCAAGTGTAGGGTGTGGGCTTGTACTTTTGTACCAGTCCACACCCCACCTTTTGGCTCTCAATTTCAGCCATAAATAGGGCCATTTAATGCCCTCATTACACACCAACTGCCTGCTGAATTTCATAGGAAAAAGGAGCAACAACACTTAAAAAAAATTAGTAGTAAGTTTGGTAGAAAGATTTAGAACCAAAGGCTTTACATCAAAGGTCTTTGGGGCTTAAATCTTGTTGTATTAAAGGTTCAAAAGAGATCACTAAGGGCTGTTTTGATTGCTGAATTTGGTGTCCTTGCTGTGTTCGTTTGCTTGGTTTAGCTTGTGGATCGACTTAGCCGAGCTCTAAGGTCTCGTTTATCTAGGTAATACTTGAACCTTATATTTTTTTTTTACAAAGTAATTTGCCTTGAAATGATAGGGAAATCAACATGTTTAAAGGCTCTAAAATTTCTACTTATATGTTTTATTTGAAACAAGCTGCCATGTTAAAACGAAATTAAAGAGAATAAGCTGTTGAATGGCTACTGATTGTTTCAATGAACTGCTTGAAATGTAAAAGGAAATGATGATTTGCAGACATGCCTCTATCTTGTACAAATTAGCCCCGTTTGTGTTTGTGTAAAAGATAGCAACAACATGTAGTTAGTCCTCTTTATTTTGCTTTTCTTCATTTTCTTTCTTGCACAATTGGTCACAATATGGTAACTTAGCCACGTCCATTTCTCTTTAATAAACAGCCACATAATTTATTCTTGCAAAGTTGGGACAGATTTAAAAGTGGAAGCTCACGTAATTCAGGATAAATTTTTTGCAAATATGAGCAGATTGAAAAGCAATTTAAAAATGCACTTTCCTATCAAATGTCCAATGAGCTTGGGACAGTTTTCTAAAGCTAAGCACGTATATGCAAAAATGCATACTTCTGGAAATGTAATTAATTTTTTTTGCAAAGCTGTCTACATAGTATAACTAAAAGAAATTTGGACACATTTGAAAGAGTGAGCTGAAACAGAATGACAAGTGCAAAGTGTGCAAGACTTTTTTTAAAAGCCAACGTTGTTAGAATCTAGCATATTTTGCACGCTTAGCTCTAGTTTCAATATATTTTGTACGTTTAGTTCAATTTCAAATGATGTTTTAACTCATGGCTATAAGTTCTTCTTTTTTATATAGCAAATTATTTAAATGTTACAAATATTTAGACCATTTATCTTAGACTAGTCAAATGAATTCTACTTTGACATAATTAAATTATCCATCCGAAAATGTAACGATTAGGCAAATTAATAGGACAAAGAAAACTTACATAATTAGGCAATAATAAGTACGATTTATGATATACTTATTAAGCAAAAGACAAAGAAACTAAATCGAGAGGATGCCAACATGAAAGAAAAATTAAATCGTGGAAAGCCACATTTCTTTAATAAATGGTTCCATTATTTGGTAAAAGTTAATTATTTTCTGAAGTTAATTAAGTAAACCAGTCCTCTGTGAGGTTGGAAATGAAATGACATTTTTTATTTTTTTTTCCTGAACCAAATTGTGAATTTAACCAATCCTCTACGAGGTTGGAAAGGAACGATACGCTTTCAATTTTTTGTATCAAAGTATAAATTCAAATTAACAGCTTTAATATAACAACCATATTTTAATGAATTTAAAAATGCGACAATAAAGCAACTGTGCTCGGCACAGGACTCGAGGGTGCCTAATACCTTCCCGAGAGTCAACTGAGAACCTTACCCGAATCTCTAACGCAGACCATTAGACGAGTCAAAGGTGTTCAAAGGTACCTTCTGGTGACTTGGCACACCTTAAACTATGTCAAGTGGCGACTCCGAGTTCTCTAAATAATTTTGTACCTTTTTGAACACCAGTCACGAGCCTTTAAATAAATAAACTCGCAACCCGCGCGGTTAGTTAAATAATTTTTTTAGGGCGTGACAGCTTGGCGACTCCGCTGGGGAATTAGTGAAAACTAGAATCTCCGGCTTTGATAAATTGTCGCATGTTTTAATTTATTAAATATTTGGTTGTTATATTTTATTGCCGTTATCACCTGAAAAGTTGAATGTTACTGCTTTGATATTGTTAAACTGTATATATAAACTGTCTTCCTCCGCAACCCTCTGAGTCTCTGAAACACACACACACGTGCACTTACCAGATTGCTTGTGGCATCTGGGACTTTCTTACTAAATTGCCCATGATTTAGGAGGAACACGTGACGGGGTTTTAGGCCGGACACACTGTCTCCGGATGGCCCTGATGCGTTTTCCGCCCGGTTTGTCCACCGGGTTTTTAGCCAGTCTAGACACTAAGTCAGTTGTGTCACCTAGAGTTAAACCTTTAGGCCCAATTATCTGCATCATATCCGACTTAATGAGGTGCGATACACCGGTATTGCACTTGTCTAGGGTGACTACCTTTTGTCTAAACGGGACCCACTTCCCGGGAAAGACTTGTCTAAAAGGCATTCTATTTGTTGCATTCGGCTAGGAAAGGTTGTTATGCTGACCAAATTGGAGAGAGACGGATTTCAAAAGAAAAAGAAAAGAAAAAGAAAGAAAAAAAAAAGATCAAAATGAAACGAAAAAGTGAGGAAGCAGGGTGAATTTTATGTTTTAAATGTAAACGTCTTGTTATTTTTATAAATTGAGTCATACTGCTGTAATTGCAAATTTTTTGTAAAAACGCCAGTGTTGGCCGTCTTTTGTATATGTCAGTTTGGTGTCGTTATAATGACGAAAATTTTATAAAAAGAAAAATACATACTTAGTAGTTAGAAAGTCGAAAAATTTTGGTGTCAGTTTTCACGTCGTTATAATGGCGAATTTTTAGAAAAGGCTCGTATATCGATGTTGGAAGTTTTTGGTATCCAGTCTTTCACGTCGTTATGCTGGCAAATTTTTTGCAAAAACACTGTGGTGTCATCACTGGAATGAATTTTTTTTTTTTGTTTTGATGGCGTCGTTGTAACGTCGAATTTTTTCTTTTATAAATTACATCTAAATACCAATGTTGGTAATTTTCTGGAGTCAGTCCTGATGCCGTTATGATGGCAAAATTTTGTGATTCTCTTAGGGTCAACTTTACGTCATTACAATGACAAAAGTTTTGTTAAAAATTGGAGTTTCGAATTAGCAGTTTAGGCATCTGTTTTGCTCTGTCGGTCAGTTGTTTTAAGTTGTTCTCAGGCTTTCAAACATTTGATACATCTTTTTTTATTAGGAACAATGGCTGCATCATCTTCTAGGACAGTCAAGAGAAAATACCATGCTGATGCCACTCCACCCTCTATTATGATGACTGATGGCCCACCCAAATCGGATAAATCTCTAAAGTCTTGGTGGGACACAATGAGTAAAATGCAGAAAGATATAGTCCAGGAAAAGATTGGTTTTCTGACTGACTTTGTGACTAAACCTATTGTCCCGCGGCGAGACTTGGTCAGTGCACTAGTTGGGTTTTGGAATCCAAATCAAAATACCTTCTGTTTCAAGGGGTTTGAGATGACGCCGACCCTCAAGGAGATAGCTGGGCTTCTTAAGCTGGATTTTGAGAAAAAGAATATGATTGCTCCAAGGAAGGTTAATGAGCGGGAATTTTTCAGTAATATCAAGATACGTACAGACCTCTCGATCGCTAGTGTTCGCCAAGGCTGGATTTTATTTGATTACCTGTATGATCGTTTTGGGGCCGATAATGGTTTTAAGAAGTATGGATTTGAGTTCCATGACAAGCTGAAATATGAAGATTGGGTGCTACTTTGCCCTAAGGTCTTCGTGTTCGCTTTGCTAGGGTTGTTGGTTTTCCCACTACCGGATAGAGCGATATCCATTAAGGTCAGTTGGACCATGGCAGCTTTATATGGTGGAGCACCAGACGCCACTATCATCCCGACGATTCTGGGTAGTATGTTTCATGCTTTGACTCGATGCCACAAGGGAGAAAGCGGTTTCTTTGAGGGGTGTAACCTTCTATTACAGGTCTGGTTCTTGGAGCATGTACGCCCTTGCCCACCTCGTGATATTCTTAGATGCTGTGACATCGATTATCTTGAATACCATCTCGAACACATCGAGAGGTATAAATTCCCAGGAAGTGAGCCAGATTGGAGGTCTTTCTTGAACTCTCTCACGCCGGACAAGATTTTGTGGCAGTGTAGCTGGTTTCCTAAGAGGGAGGTTGTACACAGATGTGTAGACCGCCCTTTTCTCGTTCTGATGGGCTTGACAGCATCCCAACCTTATGTTCCGCTGTGTGTACTTAGGCTGTTGGGTCGAAAGCAGGAGATCCCAATAGTTGAGGACATGAGTGCATATGTCTCAGACTATCCTCTCAACCCAGCTACTCTTAGAGGTGTGATCTTGCGCCTATGGGATACTAGGAGGCACCTCCCAGAAAGCACACAGGTTCAGGATGGACTTAAGGGGGAGGTCGTTCGGGAGTACAAGTTCTGGTATTGCCACCAGCCCATACCCAGAGAGATGCCCGCGAGGTCGAGAGCAGGCATGGTTGACACTGAGGCCAGGCTAGATATGCAGGTTCAGCTTGCTAGGCATGAGATTGGGAAGGGATACCGTGCTACCATACAAAGCTTAATTGCAGAGAGGGATGCCGCCAGAGCTGCTCAGTCAGAGAGTGAGGGTTTCGCGCATCAGCACCTAGACACAGTCAGACGACTCCGTGTCATGCACTCACAGGCATTGACAGAGCGGGATGCCGACAGGGCAGCTTTGTTGGAAAGCAGGAGAAGGGAAGAGTATCATCGCCAGGATGCCATAGATTCTCGAGCTCGACTTGACAGGGCATTAGAGCAGGGTGAGCAGCTCAGAGGGCTAGCACAGGACCAACTTCGAGATATACAGGCTGCAGGACGGACCATCAGTGTAGCTTATCGGCAAGTTTATGACTCTGCTACATATGTTGCACGGTCCATCGATGAGTATAGGAGGCTTCCCGCAGAGGACATACTCCCACATGTGCTTCCCTTCGTCACTAGAGTTGCGGCAGATTTGAATGGATTGCGTCGTACCTTTGCAGAAGGTCCGCCAGTAGATCCCGTGGAGCCATTTGAGTTCGACCCAGAGGAGCCAGCTGACTCTGTGCCCCAGTCACCTTAGTAGATACATCAGGCCAAGATGATGCAGATTATTGCTTTTTGTCATTTATTTTACATCTTGGAATTGTTGTACTTTATGTCACTTTTGGATTTGGCATGTTGTAATTTATTTTCACTTTTTTCAGTCATTTGTACATTTCTTTTGGTCGTGCTCCGGAAGCACCGTATGTACTCTTTCTTTTTAAGTAATGAAAATATTTTGCTTATTTTTATGTGTCAATTCATTTCACCCTCTAGCCTCACTTGAAAAAAAAAATATACAGAAAAAGAAAGGAAAAGAAAAGAAAAGAAAAAAAAAAGAGAAGAAAAGAGATCAAATAATACACTTGGGGATCTAATCCAAACCAATTCGGGATGACGCATAACGACCTTAGGCATTGTTCAGGCCGACGAGTAAATTCATGTTCCATGCTATCTTGTTGCACTAACGTGTTTTGATTTGCAATAGAGAGCTTGAGCAACTGCCGTGCTGGCCCCTCATTCCTACTCCACCAGAATCAAGGGACCACTGCCTGTTCCAGAAGTGGTTGAAGCACCTCTTCAAGAAAACACTCCAACAACGATGGCCGAAGACACTGAGAACACTGAGCTGGTTCGCTTGGCTGAACAACAGGCTAAGATGGCCGAGGATTTCACGGCCATGAAAGATATGATGATGCAGCTGGTCCGCAACTTGGCAGCAGTTCAGGCACCTCATGTTCCGCCAGGCACTGCTGGTTTCGTGGCGAATACTCAGCCACCAGGGCAAGGGCAATCTACAATGGTAGAAGACCCCCGTTATCCTCCAGGGTTCGGTCCACATCCAGAAACTGACAATGTAGCTGGACCTTCTACTGTACAACCTGGAGCACAATTCCCACAGCATGGACAACATGGCCAAGCCCAAGTTCCTGCCACAGCATTCACCGTTCCTGCAGGACACACTTTACAAAGGTCAAACAGTGACCCACAGTTAAGGGCTCGTGATCAACAATTCGACCAAACTCGGGGTAATGTACTCCGCCCCACTGAGTCGTATGATCATGGACACAACCCCGAATCACATGCTGATGTCGAAAAATTGGGGAAAACAGAAGAGGCTGACTTTGCTCGGAAATTGAAAAGCTTGGAACAAACTGTGAAAAACATACAAGGGCAAGGGGTAAAGCAAGTATTTCATACAAAGACATGTGCTTATTCCCTCATGTGCCATTGCCTGAGGGTTTTGTTGTGCCAAAATTTGATCCATACACTGGGCAAAGTGACCCGAGGATCCATGTGAAGATATACCTTAACAAAATGAGGGGTATCGAGAAGGACGAATTATTGATGGCGTACTTTGCGGACAGTTTGGGAGGACCGGCCACAGAATGGTTTGTGCAACAAGATGTTTCCAAGTGGGTCACCTTTGACGACATGGCCAGCGCTTTCCTGAACCATTATGGCTACAAAATGGAGGTTGCTCCTGATCGTTCTTCTTTGAAGACGATCACAAAGAAACCAGGTGAAAGTTTCAAAGAGTATGCCTACAGGTGGCGCGAACAGGCGGCGCGTGTGAGCCCTTTGATCCCAGATGAGAAAATGGTTGAAGAATTCGTCGAAGTGCTTGACGAAACTTACTACCAAGCGATGGCCTCTGCCCTTGGGAAGCAATTTAGTGAAGCAGTAAAAATTGGGGAGATGATTGAGAGAGGAATCAAAGCAGGCAAGATTGTTAGCCAAACAGCTTTGAGAGCCACGACCCAAGCGTTGCAATCAGGGTCAGGTACTTTTGGGAAGAAGAAAGAGAAGAAAGATGAAGTGGCAATGGTTGGTCCTAGACCGAGAAGAAATGATGGGAGATACAACGACCGTCAAGGGTACATTCAGGCACCCCCGCCACAACAATTCTATCCAACTCACGGCCAGCAATTTGCCATGCCGCAGTTCTCATTCCCTGTAAACGCAGCATCTTATGCTCAACCTCCATCTGGTCCACAATGGCGTCCACCCCCTGCTCCAGTCCAATACAACAATCAACAGGCACATACTCAATTCCAGGCTCACCAGGAGATGCCTTACCGACCACGAGGTCCGCAGGGCTTTCGTCCAAACATTCAACAGAGAAACATGCAACAAGAGAAAAGGCAGTTCACCCCACTGGGGGAAACTTACACTAATTTGTTTGAAAAGTTGCAACAAGCCAATCTGTTGAAGCCAATCCCGGGAAAAGTGAACCCCAATGGAAGAGTTGATCATTCACGTCATTGTGCGTTTCATTCTGGAGCACCTGGACACGACACAGAATCCTGCTGGGAACTCAAAAGGGTAATCCAGGCAATGATAGACAATAATCAGATAAAAGTAGTGGGGGATGAAACACAAAATGTGAATCAAAATCCTTTACCAGCTCATGATGTTCAAAACAACGTACCCATGGTAGGGATGGTATGCATAGAAGAGGACATGAAAGGGAAAGCCGCCAAGCAGATTGTGGCAGTTGGTCCCTCCCCAGACATCAAGGGCCCTGATCCATTTATCGTTGTAATCGGGGGAAAGTTAAGTGCGTCTGTTGTCAACAAAGCAAAGCAAGATGCAACTGTTGAGCCAAGTTTAACAATTCCGGCTGCAAAGAAGGAAAAAGTTCATGACAGTGCACCAACATTTATTGTGCAAGGAGCATCATGCCAGAAAACTCCGGTCTTCGAGGTTAAGGCAAAGAAGTGTGAGCCGGTTATCATCACTCAAGCAGCGCAACTCCCTGTCAAAAGTACAAAGGCTGTTCCTTGGAACTACAACAAGACAATTGTGTCTTACAATGGGAAAGAAATCATGGAGGTTGCTGCAGACGTAAATGGTCTAACTCGGTCCGGGAGATGTTTTACCCCGGAAGAATTGAGAAAGGCAAAGCCAGGTCGAGAAGACTAAGGACCCATCATAGAGCCGGTGTCTGAGAAAGAAGCCAAAGAATTTTTGAAGAAAATGAGATCGACAGATTATTCTATCGTCGAGCAATTGAGAAAGACTCCAGCTCAGATATCACTCTTGTCTCTACTTATGAACTCTGAAGCACATCGCAATGCACTGTTGAAGATATTGAATGAGGCCTACATTCCTGAACAAACTACTGTGGCTAATCTAGAAGCACTTGCTGGCAGAGTATTTGAGACTAATCGTGTGATGTTCACCGATGAGGAGCTGCCAGCAGAAGGAACCGGTCATAATCGAGCGCTTCATGTCTCAGTTAAGTGTGAAGATTCCTATGTCACACGTGTTCTAATAGATGGCGGCGCAGGATTGAACATTTGCCCTCTGTCTACACTGAAGAGTCTAAGGGTGGATATGAGCAAAATCAGGGCAAGTTCCTCTGCTGTTCGTGCTTTTGATGGTGGTGTTCGAGAATCTTTGGGCATCATCAATCTTGAGTTAACCATTGGTCCCGCTACCTTCAGCATTGAGTTCCAAGTCATGGAAACGGATGCATCGTACAATCTGTTATTGGGCCGACCATGGATTCACATGGCTTGTGCAGTACCATCCACAGTTCATCAGGGATAATCAAGCTGTCGTGGTTTATGGAGAGGATGACTCACAGTTTAATAATAGCCTGGACGTACCAGCCCTTGAAGCCGTCACTACACGCCCGACCATCATGTATGAAACCTCCGATGTGGTGTATGTGGAAAAGGTAACAGAAGGGAACCTATGCCCATCCCAAGAGTGTCAGAGACGTCTATCATGATGGCGTCCGAAATGTTAAAGCATGGTTTCCAATTTGGAAAGGGTTTGGGAGCGTCACTACAAGGCAGGGTAAATCCGGTTTATCCAAATGGCGTGCAAGGCACGTGGGGACTAGGGTTCAAGCCAAAAGCAGCTGATCGCAAGCAAGCAAAGAAAAGGAAGTCGGAAGTTTGGTCTCTCCCAAAGCCAATTCCGTGTCTCGCTCAGTCTTTTGTGGGTTATGTTATGAAACCAAAGGTTGTCGCTACAAATTTCAACACAGTGGAAGACAATCAGGATGCGCCATTTGATCTAGGTGGCATTTTTGAAATCTGCATGCTACAGCCGGGTGAAGGCTCCAGTAATGCTTCAATTCAGTACATTGGCCCGGACGTGCACCTGACTAACTGGAATGCAACTCCCTTCCCCATCAGGAAGGGGTCTTGGTAGACTGTTGTTTTACAGTTTTCTTTTGAATACACTTGGATATTCTAAGGGTTGTATGCCAAGTGTATTATTTTGCTCATCTTTCCTTTTGTAATTCAAACCCTTTTTTTTTTCATTAATGAAAGGCCAAGAGCCAAGCTTTCCTTCAATCTCTGTTCATATTCCTAATTTTATTCTATTTTGTTTATCTGTAGTGATATATCTGCTGGTCCTGATATCATGACATGTTCAAGGAACTTATCGTCCTTCCAGGTACCGCAATCTGATTTTGGCTCCATAACCATAGTTGAGGTTGAAAGTGATGAAGAAAACATTGAGGAATCTGTTAACAATACTGAATATGATGGGGAACAGGCTGATTTTGAAATAGGCCTGGAAGTTGAACGCCATGAGGGCAAGCCTAAACCCAATTTGGCTGATACAGAGGATGTTAATCTTGGGAGCCCCGATGATGTGAGGAAAACCAAGATAAGCATGTACGCCCTACCTGAAGTGAAGAACGATATTCGGAAAGTGCTCTTTGAATATCGAGATGTTTTTGCGTGGTCATATGATGAGATGCCGGGTTTGAGTTCTGAATTGATAGTCCACGAATTGCCAATTCAACCTGGTTTCCCTCCAGTGAGACAAATGCAACGGAAGTTCAAGACTGATATGATCAAGAAAATCCATGATGAAATAATGAAGCAGTTGGATGCAAAAGTGATTCAATCGGTTCAGTACACTACTTGGGTTGCAAATGTTGTTCCGGTTCCTAAGAAAGATGGAAAAACAAGGATATGTGTCGACTGTCGAGATTTGAACAAGGCAAGTCCAAAGATAATTTTCCATTGGCTAATATTCATACCCTCGTAGACAATTGTGCCAAACATAAGATACAATCCTTTGTTGACTGCTATGCTGGATATCACCAAATCCAGATGGATGAAGATGATGCATACAAAACGGCATTCACTACACCTTGAGGAACTTATTGCTATAGAGTGATGCCGTTTGGTTTGAAAAATGCTGGGGCAACCTACGTGAGGGCTATGACTGCCATTTTCCATGATATGATGCATAAAGAAATAGAAGTGTACGTGGATGATGTGATCATCAAGTCTAGAACTGTTGAAGAACACGTGAGAGATCTCAGAAAGTTCTTTGAAAGGCTCCGTAGGTACAATCTGAAGCTGAATCCGGCCAAGTGTGCATTTGGTGTGCCTGCTGGAAAATTGTTGGGTTTCATTGTTAGCAGGCGAGGTATTGAATTGGATCCCGCAAAGATCAAAGCAATACAAGAACTACCTCCGCCTCGAACCAAGAAGGATGTTAAAAGCTTTCTAGGCAGGTTGAATTACATCAGTAGGTTCGTTGCTCAGCTTACCACAATATGTGAGCCGATCCTCAAGTTGTTGAAAAAGAACGCATCAATTGCATGGACCGAAGAGTGCCAAGAAGCCTTTGACAAGATCAAGCAATACTTGTCAAATCCTCCTGTCTTGGTTCCGCCGGAGCCTGGCCGACCATTGTTTTTGTACTTGTCAGTCAACGAAAACTCCTTTGGTTGTGTACTGGGGCAACATGATGCCTCGGGAAAGAAAGAACAGGCCATTTATTATTTGAGCAAGAAGTTCACGGATTGCGAGGCCAGATACACTTTGTTGGAAAGGACGTGTTGTGCCCTAACTTGGGTTGCACAAAAGTTGAAACATTATCTTCTTTCCTATACCACTTATCTGATTTCTCGGATGGACCCATTAAAGTACATATTTCAAAAGCCAATGCCAACAGGCAAACTGGCAAAATGGCAGATCTTGCTCACGGAATTTGACATAGTTTATGTCACCAGAACTGCAATGAAAGCTCAAGCTTTAGCTGATCATTTGGCTGAAAATCCGGTGGATGATGATTATGAGCCATTGAAGACTTACTTCCCTGACGAGGAGGTAGATGTGCTCGAAGAATTGATTAATGAAGAAGAGCACGTGTGGAAAATGTACTTTGACGGTGCTTCTAATTCAAAAGGCCATGGTATTGGAGCGGTCCTCATCTCTCCCACTGGACATTACTATCCAGCAGCTGCCCAACTCCGCTTCAGATGCACTAATAACACATCTGAGTATGAAGCATGCATAATGGGTTTGCGTATGGCTCTAGACATGGACGTCAAAGAATTGCTGGTGATCGGAGATTCAGATCTTTTGATACGCCAAATGAAGGGTGAATGGGAAACTCGAGACCTTAAGCTGATCATGTACAAGCAGTGTATGGACGATCTTCGCCAAAAGTTTGATGTTCTAAAGTTTAGACATGTTCTCAGAATACATAATGAGCTGGCTGACGCATTGGCTACATTAGCCTCAATGCTTGTCCATCCTGATAAAACCCATATTGATCCGTTAGAGATTCAGGTCCAAAGCCAACATGCATACTGCAATGTGATTGAAGAAGAAATTGACGGTCAACCGTGGTACTTTGATGTCAAGAATTTCCTTCAAGATGGGACGTATCCTCCATTGGCGGAAAAAAATCAAAAGAGAACCCTTCGACGACTAGCAAGTGGTTTATTTTTGAGTGGCGGGGTGGTGTACAAAAGAACACCCGATTTGGGACTGTTAAGATGTGTGGATGCAACCGAAGCCACAAAAATTCTCAATGACATGCATTCAGGGATCTGCGGACCCCACATGAGCGGGCACGTGTTAGCTAAGAAAGTACTCAGAGCAGGATACTTCTGGCTTACCATGGAACATGACTGCATTACTTTTGTGCGAAAGTGTCATCAATGCCAAGTACACGGTGATTTGATACATTCACCCCCTGTAGAGTTGCACACAATGTCAGCCCCTTGGCCTTTCACAGCATGGGGGATGGATGTTATCGAGCCTATTGAACCAAGAGCATCAAATGGGCACAGATTCATTTTGGTTGCGATAGATTACTTCACCAAATGGGTTGAGGCCGTCACTCTCAAATCCGTGACAAAGAAAGCCGTGGTGGATTTCGTTCATTCTAACATCGTTTGTCGCTTTGGTATCCCAAGTACTATCATCACTGATAATGCGGCAAATCTGAACAGTCATTTAATGAATGACGTGTGTGAAAGATTCAAGATCATGCACCGAAATTCCACGCCTTACCGACCAAAGGCAAACGGCGCGGTTGAAGCGGCCAATAAGAATATCAAGAAGATCCTTAGGAAAATGATACAAGGATCTCGTGATTGGCATGAGAAGTTGTCTTTCGCTCTCCTTGGTTACCGCACAACTGTGCGCACTTCCATAGGTGCAACCCCGTATTCATTGGTATACGGAACTGAAGCAGTCATACCCGCTGAAGTGGAAATACCGTCTCTTAGAATCATCGTGGAAGCAGAGATTGAGGACACAGAGTGGGTCGAGACCCGGTTGGAACAATTGTCATTTATTGATGAAAAGAGGCTCAATGCAGTTTGTCACGGTCAATTGTATCAACAAAGAATGGCCCGAGCCTACAACAAGAAAGTGCGCCTCCACGACTTGAAAGAAGGGCAATTAGTCTTGAAAAGAATCTTTCCTCATCAGGAAGAAGCTAAAGGGAAATTTGCTCCAAATTGGCAAGGGCCATACCTGGTAAAGAAGGTATTGCCAAATGGCGCCTTGTACCTTACAGATCCGGAAGGCAGGACAACTGAAATACCCGTCAATGCAGATGCGGTCAAGAGGTACTACATTTGATTTCAAGATGGCTTTCAAATCGGGATGAATGCAAGGCTTTTGTTCTCTTTTGCTATCCCAAATTGTATCCCTTATTAGCATTTTGAATATTGTACTTTCGAGACATATTCTCGGCTGAAATCAATGTAATTGTATCAACATGAAATGAAGCTGAAAAGCATCAAAAAGAAACCTGGGCATTTGCCTAGAGCTATGTCTGACCTGATTCCTCTCAAAAGGATACGTAGGCAACCATTTCGGTGCGGTCGCAATAAGAGAAAATTCCTCTTTCCCTGTTTTCTTTTATTGACGCAACACTTGCCTCCAAGTTTGCGGCCAACGTCAAAGAAATTTAGATCCCCATTTTATGCTAAACTGGGGCAGAAGTTTGTTTTTATTTTATTTCATAAATAAAATAAAATAAAAACAAACTTCTATCATCGTGGTATCATCTATTCACATGTTTCAAGAGATGTTTGTGTTGTAAATCAAATTGAAAAAAAAAAGAAAAAAAAAAGAAAAAAAAAAGAGGAAAGAAAAGAAAGAAGTCTTGTCAGTGAAAACCTGAGAAGGCGCCGCAAGACAAACAGTGAGGAAAAAGATTAAGGAGAGAGGCTAGTCGGCGAAAACCCGAAAGGGCGCTACTAGTCGACTTGAGGGTCACCTCAACTTAGTTATGGTTTGATATTTTTCTGTGAACAACTCTGAACAAACAAGTGGCACTGGTCGGACAAGGTCATCCAAGATACGTGTCATGATCATCAAGGCCGCCAGTATATTGCCAGATAAGTTTCCCTTTTCAGAAAGACGTTCCCTGTCCAAACGACTTTCACCCTTGAACTTTTATTCCATTTTGTACATTTTGCCTCACCATTTAATTCCTCGCCCTTTCGGTGCTAACCTCCCATGAGCAACAAAAGAAAATTGCAAAACTCTGTCTTTCAGGATTCAGGTTTAATTCCAGCGAGCAGGGCACACCCTCGACAATGGAAAAGTTCGCAGCAAGTCATGATCAACATTGATAATCGGAGCCCAGCACCGCACATCAGGCCGGAAGGATGACATACCAAAATTGTATCATGAAGAGCGGATATGTTTGGGAGAAGCTTTAGGCGTTGTTCATCCCACAGTACTGTGAAGAATAGAACAAGAGTCACTAAGCTTATGTGCAAGATTCGAAACAGGGTGTATCCACGATGCAGAAAGTAAGTGTGACATTTGCTATGTTGCCAAGAAAGAGCTAGGACCACTTGAATTGGGGTAGTTGCACCAGATATCAGACGGAACTCCACTCTCTCTTCGAGTCAATTCCCGCTAAAAGATAGCGTCATTTCCTTTCCATGTCAAGATCTGCTAAAAGATAGCGATCATTTCCTTTCGAGTCAGTTTCGCTCAAAGATAGCGTCATTTCCTTTCCATGTCAAGATTTGCTAAAAGATAGCGATCATTTCCTTTTCGAGTCAGTTTCGCTCAAAGATAGCGTCATTTCCTTTCCATGTCAAGATCTGCTAAAAGATAGCGATCATTTCCTTTTCGAGTCAGTTTCGCTCAAAGATAGCGTCATTTCCTTTCCATGTCAAGATCTGCTAAAAGATAGCGATCATTTCCTTTTCGAGTCAGTTTCGCTCAAAGATAGCGTCATTTCCTTTCCATGTCAAGATCTGCTAAAAGATAGCGATCATTTCCTTTTCGAGTCAGTTTCGCTCAAAGATAGCGTCATTTCCTTTTCATGTCAAGATCTGCTAAAAGATAGCGATCATTTCCTTTTCGAGTCAGTTCGCTCAAAGATAGCGTCATTTCCTTTCCATGTCAAGATCTGCTAAAAGATAGCGATCATTTCCTCTTCGAGTCAGTTTCGCTCAAAGATAGCGTCATTTCCTTTCCATGTCAAGATCTGCTAAAAGATAGCGATCATATCCTTTTCGAGTCAGATCGCTCAAAGATAGCGTCATTTCTTCCCATGTCAAGATCTGCTAAAAGATAGCGATCATTTCCTTTTCGAGTCAGTTTCTCTCAAAGACAACGTCATTTCCTTTCCATGTCAAGATCCGCTAAAAGATAGCGATCTTTTTCCTTTTCGAGTCAGTTTCGCTCAAAGATAGCGATCATTTCCTTTTCGAGTCAGTTCGCTCAAAGATAGCGTCATTTCCTTTCAAGTCAGTTTGCTAGAAGATAGCACTGACATTTAGTTCAAGTCATTCGCGCTCAAAGATAGCAATCACTTCCTTCTCAAGTTAGTCCTGCTCGAAGATAGCAACCATCCCCAGCTTCAAGTCAAGACCTGTTTGAAACAAATGCGACCATTTCAAGTTTCAGATGGTTCCTGCCCATACAACGGGTGATGGAGTTGTCTTTCAAGCCAAGATTCACCTCAAGGAAGCATGAAGATTTAGGCTAGGGATTGTAATTTTACATTTTTCCTTGTATTTCCATTCCTTGTAAAGCAACGACCACCAGCAAGCGACCAGTACTCAGCAGCGACAGCCTCTTAATAGTCTAGAGTGTCTAGTATCAGCCCCAAGTGTGTCTAGAAGAGTCTCTAGTTTGTCTTAAGTAGTCTAGAGTGTCTAGGGTTGTCTTAGTGAGTCTAAAAGAGTCTAGCGTCTTGTTTGAATGCGGTAGTCCCAGCTGCCGCACGTGAGGAACTACACTGACCTGATTCCTTAGTCCGAGGATATGTAGGTAACTTTGTTCTCGGTTAGAACCGAAATTCAAGGTACGGTCACCATTTTGGAAAACATGATCTCGGCTAGAACCGAAAAGCCAAAATTAGTTGTTGATTACTTCTTTGTCCGAAAACTCTTCGTGTTCCCGAACAAAGAGGGGCATCTGTAATCACCTAATTTTGACTAAATTTGTCTTTAATTAGATTGTTAAATTTGAAAATACCAAAAATTACTTGCTATGTGTGTTTAGCTTTAATTCTATATTTCAAATATGATAATATTGCAAAATTATGTGGTTTTAATTTTAGTTGTGCGTGTTTAATCAAGTCTAGACGTTCTGATGGCTATCTATAGAAAAATAAGTAGCCCAATTGCTTAATCCAATCAGCCCACTCTCTTTTGGCCCATCCAAATTCGGATTGATCTCCACCCTTAGATCAACTCTGATCCAACGGTTCCCATTCCCTCTCCCATTTCCCTTATAACTTCACAAAAGCCTCCCATTTTCCCTCACACCCCCATAAGTCTCCTGACTAGGGCCACCCTGCCAAATCTTCTCCTTTGCTCGCCGGAAATCGCCTCCACGGCGGAGCCACCGGTCGGCCACCGCACGGCCGCCGCCGGCCACCACCTCCGGTGGCCGGAAAATTTAAAAAAATATATCATCGGAAAGCTCTCAATCTCCTCATTCCATTTCTCAACTCCGTTTCTTCAAAATCATAGCCGATTTTCGTAGATCGGGCTTCGAAGGAGCTGTGCGACCTCAACTCCGGCGACCCTTTAATTTTTCGGGTAAGTTTTTGTTTCATTCTTTTCCCCTCACCTTTCTCTACTTCTTCCCACACCCCATTTCCCAAATACCCCGTTCCCTGATTCTTCTTTTTGCCCGTTCCCTTTCCCCGTTTTTCTTCCCCGTCCCGTTTTCTGTTTTTCTCTGTTTTTTTCTTCTTCGTTTTTGCTTTTTGATGTTGGTTCGGAGGGTGTTGGTGGTAAGGCCGTGAGGTGTTGTTATGGCTGTTATGGTGTCCTTTCAAGGGGGCTTTGTTTCAGTTTTGAGGGCTGGGTGGAGATGTTATGATGATGATTTTTTTAGAGGCGAGGAGGCAGTGGCGGAAGCTGAAAAACAGTGATGATTCGAGGCTGTCCGAGGCAGCGACAGTGGCGGTGATATTCAGCGATGGCGCAGCTGCTAGGTTGGCGTCGAGATGGCAGCGAGTAAGCCTTGATGTTTAGCGTAACTGCTACACTGTGATCTTGTTTTCTGTTGTTAATTCAAATGATTAGTTTAGTTCTTAATGTGTTAGATTGGGTAATTTGAATTAGTTTAGTATGTTTGAACCATACACTGTTAAAATGAGATCATTGTGGAAAGTGTCAAGTTCTGTCATTGTTTCTTCAAGCTTGAAGTTAATTAGTATTTAGTTAATATAAAAATTGGTTTAACTCGTAGTTTAGTTGTATAGTCATAGTTAGTACTAGTTTCGTGTATCATGTACATATGAGATGTTAAGCTTGCAATGAATACCTTGAATTTCACACATGTTTTCCCTGTTTTGAGCATGAAATGGTGTATCTTGGAGTACTGTGACTTAGCATGGCAGTTTGTATGTGTTTGTTTGCATAATGGATTGTTTGTGTCATTTTTGGCTATGTTCAAGCACGAAACTCAGTTTGAGTCAATAATAATCGTATGATCTTGTGTCTGTGACCCGTTCTTTCTGTATGTAAGCATGAATTCCTGAGTTTAAGTTGGATTTTGGTTCATTTAGGTGGTCTGACTTCTAAGATTAAAGTTTGGATTTTAGCTTAAATTTAAGTTCAATCTAGTTCAGTTTGTTTGCTTTTGCTTTTGGACCAAGTTTGGTTCAGTTTAGTCTAAAATTGGAATCTGGTTGTGTTTAGTTTAATTCTAAGTTAGTTTGGTTCATTTAGTCTAGTTGGAGCTGATTTAGTTACTCTAGTTTGGTCATAGTTTCTTCTAGTTAGTGAATGAGTATTGGGTGTCCTTTAAAGGACACAACTTGTGTTTTTTTCAGCTTTTTGGAGCTGTTTTGGTAGCTGAAACAGTAGGTGTACAGCTGCTGTACTTTTGCTTGAAAAATGGGACTAAAAGCACTCAAGTGTAGGGTGTGGGCTTGTACTTTTGTACCAGTCCACACCCCACCTTTTGGCTCTCAATTTCAGCCATAAATAGGGCCATTTAATGCCCTCATTACACACCAACTGCCTGCTGAATTTCATAGGAAAAAGGAGCAACAACACTTAAAAAAAATTAGTAGTAAGTTTGGTAGAAAGATTTAGAACCAAAGGCTTTACATCAAAGGTCTTTGGGGCTTAAATCTTGTTGTATTAAAGGTTCAAAAGAGATCACTAAGGGTTGTTTTGATTGCTGAATTTGGTGTCCTTGCTGTGTTCGTTTGCTTGGTTTAGCTTGTGGATCGACTTAGCCGAGCTCTAAGGTCTCGTTTATCTAGGTAATACTTGAACCTTGTATTTTTTTTTTACAAAGTAATTTGCCTTGAAATGATAGGGAAATCAACATGTTTAAAGGCTCTAAAATTTCTACTTATATGTTTTATTTGAAACAAGCTGCCATGTTAAAACTAAATTAAAGAGAATAAGCTGTTGAATGGCTACTGATTGTTTCAATGAATTGCTTGAAATGTAAAAGGAAATGATGATTTGCAGACATGCCTCTATCTTGTACAAATTAGCCCCGTTTGTGTTTGTGTAAAAGATAGCAACAACATGTAGTTAGTCCTCTTTATTTTGCTTTTCTTCATTTTCTTTCTTGCACAATTGGTCACAATATGGTAACTTAGCCACATCCATTTCTCTTTAATAAACAGCCACATAATTTATTCTTGCAAAGTTGGGACAGATTTAAAAGTGGAAGCTCACGTAATTCAGGATAAATTTTTTGCAAATATGGGCAGATTGAAAAGCAATTTAAAAATGCACTTTCCTATCAAATGTCCAATGAGCTTGGGACAGTTTTCTAAAGCTAAGCACGTATATGCAAAAATGCATACTTCTGGAAATGTAATTAATTTTTTTTGCAAAGCTGTCTACATAGTATAATTAAAAGAAATTTGGACACATTTGAAAGAGTGAGCTGAAACAGAATGACAAGTGCAAAGTGTGCAAGACTTTTTTTAAAAGCCAACGTTGTTAGAATCTAGCATATTTTGCACGCTTAGCTCTAGTTTCAATATATTTTGTACGTTTAGTTCAATTTCAAATGATGTTTTAACTCATGCCTATAAGTTCTTCTTTTTTATATAGCAAATTATTTAAATGTTACAAATATTTAGACCATTTATCTTAGACTAGTCAAATGAATTCTACTTTGACATAATTAAATTATCCATCCGAAAATGTAACGATTAGGCAAATTAATAGGACAAAGAAAACTTACATAATTAGGCAATAATAAGTACGATTTATGATATACTTATTAAGCAAAAGACAAAGAAACTAAATCGAGAGGATGCCAACTTGAAAGAAAAATTAAATCGTGGAAAGCCACATTTCTTTAATAAATGGTTCCATTATTTGGTAAAAGTTAATTATTTTCTGAAGTTAATTAAGTAAACCAGTCCTCTGTGAGGTTGGAAATGAAATGACATTTTTTATTTTTTTTTTCCTGAACCAAATTGTGAATTTAACCAATCCTCTGCGAGGTTGGAAAGGAACGATACGCTTTCAATTTTCTGTATCAAAGTATAAATTCAAATTAACGGCTTTAATATAACAACCATATTTTAATGAATTTAAAAATGCGACAATAAAGCAACTGTGCTCGACACAGGACTCGAGGGTGCCTAATACCTTCCCGAGAGTCAACTGAGAACCTTACCCGAATCTCTAACGCAGACCATTAGACGAGTCAAAGGTGTTCAAAGGTACCTTCTGGTGACTTGGCACACCTTAAACTATGTCAAGTGGCGACTCCGAGTTCTCTAAATAATTTTGTACCTTTTTGAACACCAGTCACGAGCCTTTAAATAAATAAACTCGCAACCCGCGCGGTTAGTTAAATAATTTTTTTAGGGCGTGACACAAATGTGTACAAGTGATAGGTTCTAGCTATTCAAATGAGAGCTTATCCAAGATTGGTTTGCAAATTCAAATCGATCAATCAAATTAAAGCAAATAAGTTTGGTTTTGTCACAACTCTCTTATTCTACCACTATAAATATGTCACGACCCAATTTCCAAGGGCTCGTGATGGCACCTAAACAACATTTGCCTAGGCGAACCAATGAAACAAGATGCGGAAAAGAACAATAATGTGAAAAGTTCATAAATGGATATATAAATATAAAAGGGTGAAGTCCAAAAGAATATATCCACAAAAGAATTGGAGCATTCTAAGAGTGACTCAATAAAGTATGAATATACATAAAGGAAATCTGAGTCCTATCTCTAAGTGACTCCGGCGGTATGCCACCACGGTCTGTGTGGTCGGCTCACCTCAATCAAAAGTCTCAGAAGCCTCGGGAACCGCTAACGTCCGGGCTGCTGACTGGATGAAGGACCTGCGCACGTAGCAGAGTAAGTTATGAGCCGAAGCCCAGTAAGATCACCGACAGGCCCGCTAAGGTACCCTTGCGGGACAAGTCGCTACATGCATCATAAGCAACAACATACTATAGTAATCATACAATAAAGTAGTGAAATCACAAATAGATGTAACACATTCCATACACACAAGTAGTAACCAGAAGTCTCAAGGATTATGCCCATCCAACGTAAGGCATAGGTCAACTCAGCGGCGGTTTGGAGGTCCAATCTCTACTCCCGTGCCGACTAACCTAGACCTACGATGGACTAGCAACACCACTACTAAGTATCAACCATATACCATGACCCGAAGTCACTATCACAATCATGAATAAGTAGACCAACGACCCGTAGTCGTTGGCTCATCTCAAATCTGTCTACGATCGCACCACACCCCCTGTCAAGTGCGTCGTATCTCAATAAATCAAGTGACCACACCACACCCCCTGTCAAGTGTGTCACATCTCAAAGATCAAGTGTCCACACCACACCCCCTGTCAAGTGTGACACATCTCATAGTATAGGCGACACCACACCCCCTGTCAAGTGTCCCTCTAACAGTATTAATATCCACGACATTAATAACAATAACAGAAATAATAACAGAAATATTAATAACGATAATATTTCACAATCACCGTAACCCAGGTTGGTTATGCTAGCTGAACGTAAGGCGAAGGTTAACCCGACCACAGTTTGGGGGTACAATCCCTACTCCCATGTCGTCCAACCCAAGGTTACGTATAGACAGCACTACCCAACCCGGCACGTGAACAAATCAAGTACCAATATCATACAAAAGCCGGCAAACTCCTCGGCAAGACATTTATCATGACATGCCGGCAACATCCTCGGCCATGTCCCAAGTTCTTGCTATCTAAGCATGGCGTAGCAAGCGTTACTACGATATAAATTTAAGCTACATCGACGTAGCGTTTAGACCGGCACATACCTCGGTCGAGTCACAATCTCGCTATTTATAACAAACAATAATAGCAAGTAATTCACATCATTAATCCTGACCATTGTTAGGTATATATATGCGTACATGAAGCATACTAGCATGAAGGAAGAGTCCACAAGCACAATAGAGGTCAAGTCTCACTTACCTCGAAATTCGGGCTCAAATGCCGGGAAGAATCTCCTTTCCCGCTCGCCTTGTCCGCGAAGGACTCTCCACTAGGTCTATTAAGACAAGATATAGCACATATGAGTGCTCAATTATAGCTATTTAAGCCTATAGACATCCTAGGGTAAAAATTACCAAAATGCCCCCGGATAGGGCCGAGCCCTAAATTTAAAAAATGTACTTTTCCGGACTCCCCACGCTCCCGTGAGTCCAAAAGTACACTTAGATTCTACATGCGAGCCTTGCTCGATGTCTTTCCCCAATTCTTAAGAATCTAGGGTTCTAACCCATTTCCAAGAATCAACCCTTTGATTCTTGTGTTAATCAACATAAAGATGGATTGAAAGGGCTTACCTTAAGTGTAAGTATGATTGGGTCTTCAAGAAATACCCAAAAATCGCCTCAAGAGCTCACCAAATGATTTTTATAAGTTATGAACCGAAATGGCCCGAAATGGCCTTTTTATAGCAGTTTTTGCCTCTGTGACAGCTTTTTTTGAAAAAATCATAACTTTTGATAGGAATGTCCAAATGAGCTGAAACCGGTGCCATTAGAACCATAACTCAAAGGGATACAACTTTCATGTTTTGAGTTTTTCCTAATTCCTTATGGATTGGCCGAAGAATCAGCTTTTATCTGGCTGTTTGCGCCAAAACAGAACAGAAAAGTCGCACCAGATTTTCTACTGTTTTAGGGGTAAAACGGGACCCTACGAAGCTCGGAATGATCCCAAATTTTGCACACTAGCCATAAAATACTTGGGTGACATGCTCGTCAAGACGAAACTTAATTCGGACCTCCAGAACTCAAAAAGTAGGTCCCACGGCAAAGGTTCAATTTTCGACTTTCGCCAAAATAGCGAAATTTAACCAAACGACCTCGGAATCCAATTCCGAAAGTTGCTACAAGTCACAAATGACTATACAAACCTAACGGAACTTTCGGATCTCTCATCGGAGCTCATTTGCTCAAATCGAGCTCGGAAACCTCTTTTAACTCTTTTAAACTTCCGAAACGGGGGACTTTATCAAAAGTCCTATCAAACGAGGTCCGTTTTCAATTTTGAAGGTTGCTACATATCATAAATGACGAGACGGACCTAACGGTGCGCTTAGATTTTCCATCGGGGTTCGTTTACTCAAAACGACCTATCGAAACCCCAAATTCCTTTCCGGAATTTCATAAACGGATCTTTTTCTCGAAAACCTATCAAACGGACTCCGTTTCGACTCAGATTTCACAGACGGGTCATAAATGACCTAACGGAGCTTTTGGGACTGTCGACACGCAAATCGAGGTCCCGGATCCCGTAACGACTATTTGAGGGTCGTTACATTCTCCCCCACTTAAACTCTCGGCCGTCCTCGGACGAGCCTAAGTCTAAGGTAGGATCCACACACTAGCCACGGAGCTGGCACGGATTTCGAGGACCCCTTGGTACCACCCGAAATCAATAAAACTTAAAAATGCAAATTCAGGCTTAGAAAATACAAGGATTTCATACCTGAATCATCGAACAAGCGAGGATGCCTCTCACGCATCTCGGACTCAAGCTCCCAAGTGGCCTCGGCAATGGAGTGATGCCCCCATTGAACTCTCACAAGCGGGATCACCTTCGATCTCATCTTACGGACCTCTCTAGCCACAATAGCAATAGGCTCCTCCGAATAAGCTAAGTCGCCATCTACCTCCACGGAAGCCATATCGATCACATGAGACAGATCGTGAACATACTTCCGGAGCATGGACACATGGAACACCGGATGAACAGACAGAGAGGGAGGCAAAGCCAGTCTATAAGCAACGGCGCCAACGCGCTCCAATATCTCAAAAGGCCCAATGAACCTAGGACTGAGCTTGCCTTTCTTCCCAAATCTCATAACACCCTTCATGGGCGACACTCTGAGGAATACCCGATCCCCAACCATGAACTCAAGATCTCTCCGCCTCCGATCTGCATACGATATCTGCCGGCTCTGAGCCGTGCGGAGTCGATCCTGAATAACCCGGACCTTATCTAAGGTCTGCTGCACCAAATCGGGCCCCAACACCTGGACCTCACCAGACTCGAACCAACCGATAGGCGAGCGACATCTCCGACCATACAATGCCTCAAACGGAGCCATCTGGATAGAAGCCTGATAGCTATTATTATACGCAAACTCTGCTAGCGGCAAATGGCTATCCCAATGGCCTCCAAAATCAATAGCACACGCCCTCAACATATCCTCGAGGATCTGAATGGTCCGCTCAGACTGGCCATCAGTCTGCGGGTGAAATGCAGTGCTGAGATCGACCCGAGTACCCAGCTCTCTCTGAAAAGATCTCCAAAACTGAGCTGTGAACTGAGCACCTCGGTCAGAAATGATAGAAACAGGAGCACCATGCAATCTCACAATCTGCTCAATGAAGATACGAGCCAGACGCTCCGAGGTATAAGTAGTCCTCACTGGAATGAAGTGAGCCGACTTCGTCAGTCGATCAACTACTACCCACACCGAATCATGCTTACCCACGGTCAGCGGCAAACCAACTACGAAATCCATAGTGATCTGCTCCCACTTCCACTCGGGAATGGGCATAGACTGGGTCACCCCGGCTGGCCTCCGGTGCTCATACTTCACCTGCTGGCAATTCAAACACCGAGATACATAATCAGCAACATCCCTCTTCATCCCTTTCCACCAATACAGCTCTCGAAGATCATGATACATCTTCGCAGTACCCGGATGAATGGAATATCTCGAACTGTGAGCCTCTGCCAAAATCATCTGCCTCAGCTCCACAATGGCTGGAACACATACCCGGCCGTTAAGCCGCAAAGCACCATCATCACCAATCACGAACGAGGACACTCCCCCACTCAGGACCCTGTCCCGGAGATCTCTCAGATAAGGATCCTCGAACTGCCTTTCCCGAATCTGGGAAGCTAAAGACGACTGAGACCCCACATATGCAAGCACCCGGCCTGGAACAGAATCATCAAACCGAACCCCACTAATGGACAAAGCCTACAACTCACGGGCCAACGGCCTCATATCAGCATCAAGATAGGCGAGGCTACCCATGGACTTCCTACTCAAGGCATCGGCTACAACATTAGCCTTTCCGGGATGATACCGGATAGAAAGATCATAATCCTTCAGCAGCTCTAACCAGCGGCGCTGTCTCCCGTTCAAGTCCTTCTGAGTGAACAAGTACTGGAGACTCTTATGATCGGTGAATATCTCACATGGCTCGCCATAAAGATAGTGCCTCCACAACTTCAGTGCAAACACGACAGCTAACAGCTCCAAATCATGGACTGGATAATTCTTCTCATGGACCTTCAGCTGTCTCGAGGCATAAGCTATCACCTTAACCTCCTGCATCAGAACGATACCCAGGCCAACACCCGAAGCATCACAATATACGGTGAATCCCCCGGATCCACTAGGCAAGGCCAACACTGGCGCTGAAGTCAACAGAGTCTTAAGCTTCTGGAAGCTAGACTCACAGGCATCGGACCACAGGAAAGGAACATTCTTCTGGGTCAACTTCGTCAGAGGTGCTGAAATAGAAGAAAACCCCTCGACGAACCGCCGATAATAACCTGCCAAGCCTAAGAAACTCTGAATCTCTGTAGGAGAAGTAGGCCTAGGCCAACTTTGAACGGCCTCTATCTTCTTCGGATCAACACACACCCCATCCTTGGTCACCACGTGACCTAGGAAAGATACAAAACTGAGCCAAAATTCACACTTGGAGAATTTGGCATACAACTGCTGATCCCTCAGAGTCCGAAGAACAACTCTCAAATGCTGCTCATGCTCCTCCCTGCTCCTCGAATAAACCAAGATATCATCGATAAACACAATGACGAAGGAGTCAAGGTAGGCCTTGAACACTCGGTTCATCAGATCCATGAAAGCAGCTGGGGCATTCGTAAGCCCGAAAGACATCACCAGAAACTCATAGTGGCCATATCGGGTACGAAAAGCAGTCTTGGAAACGTCCTCGGACCGAATCCTCAACTGATGATACCCCGACCTCAAATCAATCTTCGAGAAGAAGGTAGCACCCTGAAGCTGATCAAACAAATCATCAATACGCGGCAAAGGATACCTATTCTTGATAGTAACCTTATTCAGCTGCCGGTAATCAATACACATCCGCATAGAGCCATCCTTCTTCTTCACAAATAATACCGGGGCACCCCATGGAGACACACTGGGCCTAATGAAGCCCTTATCGAGCAAATCCTGAATTTGCTCCTTCAGCTCCCTCAACTCAACAGGAGCCATACGATACGGGGGAATAGATTTAGGCTGAGTGCCTGGCAATAGATCAATGCAAAACTCTATCTCCCGCATAGGCGGCATACCCGGCAAATCATCAGGAAACACATCCGGATACTCACAAACAACCGGAACTCTATCAAGGGATAACTCCTCTGCGCCTCCAAGAAAGAAATGATCCTACTCTTCGGAGAAGGCCTGGAACCTCTCCATACAACCCGAGACTCACCCTCTGCCCCGATCGTCACGGACTTGGCATGGCAATCCAAAGTCGCATGACAGGAAGCTAGCCAATCCATGCCCATAATGACATCGAAATCAGACATATCGAGCAGCATCAGGTCCACTAAGGACTCTACACCACAGATGGAGATCATACACTGCCGATAACCCCTATCTACACATATAGAAGACCCGACAGGGGTGGCAACCATAAAGGGATCATCTAAGAAGACCAGATCCCTGCCCAAGCAAGGGGCAAATCCCGGCGACACATACGAATAGGTAGACCCCGGATCAATAAGAGCATAAGCATCGCGGCCACAGACAGAAATAATACCTGTGATGACATCATTGGATGCCTCAGCATCCTGACGAGTCATAGCATAGACCTGCGCCGAGCCTCCTGAACCCGGAGCTCTCTGAGACTGCTGTCTAGGAGGAATCTGAGAAACGGGCCTGGCGGCCTGAGGACCAGATGGTACCATAGCTGCGGATCCCTGGCGACCTGATGAAACATAAGGGCAACTCCTGACATAGTGCTCTGGAGACCCACACTCAAAACATCCATCACCTCTACCTCCTCTACCGCCTCTACCACCTCTGCCATGACCACCTCCGGACGAAAACCTCCCATGATGCCTCTGATGGCACCTCCCGCACTGCGGCGGACCAGACTGCGAAGAGCCACCCCGCCTCTGGGATGACTGAGGCCTCGGGGTCTCTGAAGAAAAATCCTGGGCAGGCAAAGCAGCAGCCTGGGGCCTAGACTGAGAACGGCCCTGATGACCCTGACCCCTCTGAGCGGATCCACTATACCCACCAGACTGACGCGATCTCTTGGCCGCCCTCTCCGAGTCAGCCCTGGCAAAGATATCCTCCATCCGCCGCGCCACATCAACTATCTCAAAATATGACTTGTTGCCCATATCAGGGGCAACAGCTACCTGCAAGCGGGGATGAAGACCCTCAACAAACCGGAGGACCTTGTCCCTCTCCTGAGCCACCATAGCCGGCGCAAACTGAGACAACCACAAGAACCTGGTGTCATACTCTGAAACAGACAGGTTTCCCTGCCTCAACCCCTCAAACTCGCGCCTCTGAGCATCGTGCTGACTCTGGGGCACGAACCTGCTCATGAACATAGACACGAACTCAGCCCAAGACAAAGGAGGGAGGTCACTAGACCTCTGCCGCATCATGGAGACCCACCATGTCTCCGCATCTCCCGATAATTTGAAAGAAGCACACTGCACCCCTAAGGTGTCTCTAGTACCAAGAACTGTCAAAATCTTCTCACACTTCTGAATGTACCTCTGGGCAGTACATGTAGTTGAGGTACCGTCGAACTCTGGAGGCTGAAGCTTCATGAATGACTCTATCCTCTTGGCAACCTCCTCAGTGCCCATAGGAGGAGTAGAAATAACAGGACCTGCCTGAGGAGCAGAAGCAGAAGGCTGGGCAATATGATCAGGAGCAGCCTCAGAAGTAGGCGTGCTCATAACAGGTGTGGTCGGCTGAGGAGCCGAAACAGGAGCTTCAACATCATCTCTGACAGGGACCTGATGGCTAGACAAGGCCATCAGTCTCATATACTCCTCTGAAGAGATCACAACAGTGCCTGGCACAACAGCAGGCACAGGGGGAATAGATGCTGACAGAGTCGCTGCGGACACCGCAGGGATAGCTGTGTCCTGCCTAGTGGCTGACGGGCAACCTGCCCGAGTCTTCTTAGCAGCTGGCGGCTGCGTAGGTGCTGATGGCACTCCCGCAGACGCGGGTGTAGAAGATGCAGCCCTCCTGGCTGAGGATGCTCGCGTCCTCGTCATCTGATACAATACACGAAAAAGGGTCAGCACCTATATAAGCTACTCAGCACGAATAGAGATGAAACGAAGGGAAAACATTTCCTAACATGCCCTTGTAGCCTCTCGCTCATAAGTATGGTCGACAACATACCCATAAGCAAGAATCTACTCAGACACTGCTCCAAGACTCCTAGGACTCGAATTAGAACCTAGGGCTCTGATACCAAACTGTCACGACCCAATTTCCAAGGGCTCGTGATGGCACCTAAACAACATTTGCCTAGGCGAACCAATGAAACAAGATGCGGAAAAGAACAATAATGTGAAAAGTTCATAAATGGATATATAAATATAAAAGGGTGAAGTCCAAAAGAATATATCCACAAAAGAATTGGAGCATTCTAAGAGTGACTCAATAAAGTATGAATATACATCAAAGAAATCTGAGTCCTATCTCTAAGTGACTCCGGCGGTATGCCACCACGGTCTGTGTGGTCGGCTCACCTCAATCAAAAGTCTCAGAAGCCTCGGGAACCGCTAACGTCCGGGCTGCTGACTGGATGAAGGACCTGCACACGTAGCAGAGTAAGTTATGAGCCGAAGCCCAGTAAGATCACCGACAGGCCCGCTAAGGTACCCTTGCGGGACAAGTCGCTACATACATCATAAGCAACAACATACTATAGTAATCATACAATAAAGTAGTGAAATCACAAATAGATGTAACACATTCCATACACACAAGTAGTAACCAGAAGTCTCAAGGATTATGCCCATCCAACGTAAGGCATAGGTCAACTCAGCAGCGGTTTGGAGGTCCAATCTCTACTCCCGTGCCGACTAACCTAGACCTACGATGGACTAGCAACACCACTACTAAGTATCAACCATATACCGTGACCCGAAGTCACTATCACAATCATGAATAAGTAGACCAACGACCCGTAGTCGTTGGCTCATCTCAAATCTGTCTACGATCGCACCACACCCCCTGTCAAGTGCGTCGTATCTCAATAAATCAAGTGACCACACCACACCCCCTGTCAAGTGTGTCACATCTCAAAGATCAAGTGTCCACACCACACCCCCTGTCAAGTGTGACACATCTCATAGTATAGGCGACACCACACCCCCTGTCAAGTGTCCCTCTAACAGTATTAATATCCACGACATTAATAACAATAACAGAAATAATAACAGAAATATTAATAACGATAATATTTCACAGTCACCGTAACCCAGGTTGGTTATGCTAGCTGAACGTAAGGCGAAGGTTAACCCGACCACAGTTTGGGGGTACAATCCCTACTCCCATGTTGTCCAACCCAAGGTTACGTATAGACAGCACTACCCAACCCGGCACGTGAACAAATCAAGTACCAATATCATACAAAAGCCGGCAAAATCCTCGGCAAGACATTTATCATGACATGCCGGCAACATCCTCGGCCATGTCCCAAGTTCTTGCTATCTAAGCATGGCGTAGCAAGCGTTACTACGATATAAATTTAAGCTACCTCGACGTAGCGTTTAGACCGGCACATACCTTGGTCGAGTCACAATCTCGCTATTTATAACAAACAATAATAGCAAGTAATTCACATCATTAATCCTAACCATTGTTAGGTATATATATGTGTACATGAAGCATACTAGCATGAAGGAAGAGTCCACAAGCACAATAGAGGTCAAGTCTCACTTACCTCGAAATTCGGGCTCAAATGCCGGGAAGAATCTCCTTTCCCGCTCGCCTTGTCCGCGAAGGACTCTCCACTAGGTCTATTAAGACAAGATATAGCACATATGAGTGCTCAATTATAGCTATTTAAGCCTATAGGCATCCTAGGGTAAAAATTACCAAAATGCCCCCGGGTAGGGCCGAGCCCTAAATTTACAAAATATACTTTTCCGGACTCCCCACGCTCCCGTGAGTCCAAAAGTACACTTAGATTCCACATGCGAGCCTTGCTCGATGTCTTTCCCCAATTCTTAAGAATCTAGGGTTCTAACCCATTTCCAAGAATCAACCCTTTGATTCTTGTGTTAATCAACATAAAGTTGGATTGAAAGGGCTTACCTTAAGTGTAAGTATGATTGGGTCTTCAAGAAATACCCAAAAATCGCCTCAAGAGCTCACCAAATGATTTTTATAAGTTATGAACCGAAATGGCCCGAAATGGCCTTTTTATAGCAGTTTTTGCCTCTGTGACAGCTTCTTTTGAAAAAATTATAACTTTTTATAGGAATGTCCAAATGACCTGAAACCGGTGCCATTAGAACCATAACTCAAAGGGCTACAACTTTCATGTTTTGAGTTTTTCCTAATTCCTTACGGATTGGCCGAAAAATCAGCTTTTATCCGGCTGTTTGCGCCAAAACAGAACAGAAAAGTCGCACCAGATTTTCTATTGTTTTAGGGGCAAAACGGGACCCTACGAAGCTCGGAATGATCCCAAATTTTGCACACAAGCCATAAAATACTTGAGTGACATGCTCGTCAAGACAGAACTCAATTCGGACCTCCAGAACTCAAAAAATAGGTCCCACGGCAAAGGTTCAATTTTCGACTTTCGCCAAAATAGCGAAATTTAACCAAACGACCTCGGAATCCAATTCCGAAAGTTGCTACAAGTCACAAATGACTATACGAACCTAACGGAACTTTCGGATCTCTCATCGGAGCTCATTTTCTCAAATCGAGCTCGGAAACCTCTTTTAACTCTTTTAAACTTCCGAAACGGGGACTTTATCTATCAAACGAGGTCCGTTTTCAATTTTGAAGGTTTCTACATATCATAAATGACGAGACGGACCTAACGGTGTGCTCGGATTTTCCATCGGGGTTCGTTTACTCAAAACGACCTATCGAAACCCCAAATTCCTTTCCGGAATTTCATAAACGGATCCTTTTCTCGAAAACCTATCAAACGGACTCCGTTTCGACTCAGATTTCACAGACGGGTCATAAATGACCTAACGGAGCTTTTGGGACTGTCGACACGCAAATCGAGGTCCCGGATCCCGTAACGACTATTTGAGGGTCGTTACAAAATAGGGAGCTAGCTAAAGCCAGAAAGAGGAACTTGAAGAAGAAATAACATCTAGGGGGAGATCATTAAAGAAGGACATCAAAACAGGTCAAGAAAAGCACATCAAACAAACTGAAAGGCAATCAAAGAAGCTTCGAAGGAAAGATTTCAAAGTCTTCTTCTACGTCTGTGATCTACGTTCCTTTTAAAGTTCAACAACAGAGGTGCAATATCTACGTCCTTGTTCAAGTTCAACAACGGAGGCCACGATCTAGTTCATGTTTAAGTTCAACAACGGAGGCAACGATCTACGTCCCTGTTCAAGTTCAACAATGGAGGCAACGATCTACGTCTTTGTTCAAATCCAACAACAAAGTTCAAATCAAGATTCGACAAGCGCGAGTTCAAATCATTTGTTCGTGACAGTTGAATCTCATAATCTTATTTGTGACGGACGATAAAGTGTTCGTGACGCATAACAAATCCAAGATCAAACATCTTGAAATCAAATAAAAAATTCACCAAGTTCAAGATCAAGCTTCCGAATGCTTGAACCAATGTTCGTAAGGAGAAGAATTAGAGAACGTCTAAATTTTGAAATTTATTGTTACAGATATATTGCGATCGCCGTTAGCCACCACTTTACACATATCATCAAACCACTACCACCATTGGCTACCTTGTAGAGTGTACTATAAAAAAATAAACCATTGTTACTATACCGTGTATATAAAAATAAAATGTAAAATATTGTGAATATAATATTTAGTTACTCATCATTTTATTTAAATTATATATTTACTAATTTATAAATAAAGATAAACTATGCAAATTGAAAATAAACCAATCCTAATTATTCTGTGCTTAGATTTAGAGACAATATCTTTAGCAGATATGTAGATTCAAATATGAATCATCTTAAATTTAAAAGGGGAAAAAAAAAAATAGCAAATGGGATCCTAATAACATACTCCATCTGTTTTAGATCATGTGAGCCTGTTTGGGGGCCATTTACAAAACTATGACACCATAGACAATAGTTTGTCTTATTGACCCCGCTTAAAGTAATTTTGTAGGAATGATCTCTGTTAATTTTAATGAATAAATTCTGGACAGAAATACCCCTATAAAATTTTATCTTGACGCCTACATCCCGCCCTTCCTTTCTAGGAAGTGTTGGCAGCACTTGACCTTTTATCTCTTTCCATATTCTCCTAGATAACTTGAAGTGTTGCCTCGCCCTCCCTTGCTCGTAAGTGTTGCCTCTTAAGCAGCATTTGACAACACTTGACTTTGACCACCTCTTGCATAGGTAACACTTACCCTTTTATCTCTTCCCACATTCTCCCAGATAACTTGAAGTGTTGCCTCGGCAGCACTTGCCCCTTTAATCTCTTCGCAGTCAGCACTTGCCCTTTATATTTCTCGAAAAGGCAGCACTTGTCAACTTATAACTTGAAATGCTGCCTCCGAGGCCATTTTGCTAAACCATTCTTAAGTGGGAATAAAAAGCCATAACCAGTGATATGTGGGTACACACAGTGAAACTTTTTGGCCTGTTTGACTTGACACAAAGTTTAATAAAGTAATGAAAACTTTTGAAATTTGTGTTCCAAAATAAAATATTGATATTTGTTTGGCTACAAATTATTTCACTAAAGATACAGTGGTAAATTTAGAGTTATTATTTTTTTAATATTTACTAGAAAGGTGTCATTTTTTTTAAAGACTAAAAAGAAAATATGGAGTATATGCTAAAAAGTTTTAATCAAAATTGAATGATGGGACAATAATTTTAGCGCCAAAGATAAGATCTAGTAGAGGTATAGAAATAGAAAAAAGTCAATAGAGAGAGATAAAAGGTGTGGTTTAAAGATTGCATTGTACTAGTACATATTTTGATGCTTAAATATAGGGATAGATTCAAGAATCATCAGTACTATAGAGAAAAAGGCTGAAAAATGAAAGCCACCATATCCATCATTGCTTTTCTCTTCTTTTTTGTTACAACAACATCAGCTCATGACTCTTCCAAATGCAAAGCTTGGTTGGTCCAATCCATTCCCACTGACATGCCTAAACTTGCTCGTGTCCCAGGAGTTCTTGCCACCTGTATGTTTAAAATCATTTTTGCTTAATATTAATTCATTCTTTTTCTTTGTATCTTAGTTAATTCTTGATAGTTACTACTCCATTCCATTCGTTTCAATTTATATATCATAGTTTGACTTGACACCAACTTTAGTTTAAAAAACACACACTTTTGATCTAAAATGAGCCATAAATATTGTGTGTCTATAAATCATCTCGTTAAGCTTACTAGTAATAAGTAAACCGTGCCATTCTTTTTAGAACGGTCAAAATTAGTTTGACTACTTACTCGCATTGATGATTTATTTCAGCGGATGTGCTTCAATGGCTTGCTGGAAACTCTACAAAGAGGTTGGACATAATTGCTCAATATTGGCAATTAGTAGCACATCCATCTGATCCTCGTTCGGGGGATTATGGATACTCAGAAAAGGAGTTGCATAGATTTGGTGCTAATGAAGGATTCAAAGTCTACAAAGCATTAGAGAAGGCTGCTAATCGCGAAGTTCCAATTAGGTAAGTCTTTAAATCATTAGTGTCTAGTTTGTGATATTAAAGATTGAACAAAGGGGAAAGTTGGATATGAAACTTTAGCTGTAGATCTTTTTTTAAGTAGTTCTTATTTGGCTTTACGTGAATGTCAAGGGCTAAATTCTCGGTTTTCTTTACCAATGTAGATTCTCCAACTTCTTTAGTGTAAGGAAGGGGGTTCAATTAAATCATGTTCATTGCACTGTGCATATATGGCAAAAACGAACTTTTTGCTGTGTATATATATACTTTTGAATGCTTTTGACAGAAGGAAAAACTCTCATGAATAGGTTCAAAATGTGCTTTAGACCAAAAGATCAATTCCCATGTATGATATTCCTAGAAACTTTTTTTTTTTTTTTTTTAAGCTATTCTTAGTATTATTTTTAACGCTGTTGTATAATTTCCTGGTTTGGCCGCTACTTCAGACTCAAAAGGATAAGGCGAAGTGTTTGCTTGGCTTGTATGTGCATCTCCAATTTCCTTTAGACTAATCATAGTTCAGACTTTTACAGCATTCCGGAGTTTATCCCGATTACACCGAAGAACCGTCCAACTTAGCCTCAGGGAGGCCAAATGTGAAGAATGTTACATTGCTGGCCAGCGACTGGTGGGGATCAGGTGTAGTTCATGCTAAAGTTTGGATCTCAGACCGCAGAGATGTTTATATTGGATCTGCAAACAATGACTGGAAATCTCTTACTCAGGTATAACTGTGAACCAAACTAAGAAGCATAATATTTTTTGCCAAATGATTCTGATCTAGAAATAGATTAGCAGCTGAAATTTTTAACTTTAAGAAGAATCTTTATCCTAATTCTAGTGAAGTATGAATATTTTCATGTTTGGTTTAAAGAGCCTTTGCTTCTGCAACATTATAGCTTCCCCCTACTAATTTGACAGCACATGCCATTATTATATTTCGGGAAGCTGCATTCCTATTTGCCTTTTCTGCTTCTCGGTATATGGAACTAGCCTGGTTCTCCACTGTATTCAGGTGAAAGAGGTGGGAGTATATCTCACTGGTTGCCCAGAAATAGCAAAAAAGGTTGAAACCTACTATGACAACCTTTGGAAACTTGCCCACCTTGATGCTTCAGCTCACACAAGATCAGTCTGGGATCAGCAGTGGCAGATTAAACGCAAGGTTCCTTGTTGGTCCCATTACATAAATCCTGAAGAACGGTGCAGGTATGCAAAAAATAAAGATGCAAGTGCTCTTTTAGTTAACTGGCTTTTCCCCTTTTGTCACATCTTACAGCAGATTTGTAAGTGTCGGGAACTCTTTTGTTTTTCTTGCACATAATAATTGTTATAGAAATGACAAACGGAAATGACAAAAGTAAAAGTCATATACAAGTGCAAAAGTCAAGAAAGTTTTTGGCTATTCCTACTTATACAGGTTGGAAATTTTATGCTTTTACACAATGGAAGTACAGATAACCAAAGCAAAATTTGATTTTTTAGAACCCAACGACAAACTAAGACTTATCTGCAAAAGATTCATTTCGGGAATTGCTAAATGCCTTGCTATTGTTTCTTCCTTACATCTCTGCCGAATCCCTTCCTTCCTGATGTAAAATGGAACAGAACTAGGATTTCACTCTGAACATCGGGTGTTCAGGTTTGGGAAATAAGCTCAGGATTAATTTTACAGTAATCAAATCTCCTTACCAAGAAAATGAAGTGATAGAAAAACTTCTGCTGCAGGCCTTACTGTTATTAATGGGGTATTACATTGTGTCCTGACAGTTCACCACTTCCCGAATGTAAGGAGGTTGATCACGTATCTGGCTACCCTGTATTGACAGAACCTTCTATGTTTGACATTCCCATAGAGACACCTGGAGTCAGTGGTTCGGTTTTCCATCATCAGCCCAGCTACCTTTCGTTTGCTCCTCCAGAGGTATGTGTTCAGCAAAATTTTACTAGCAACTAGTCCGCATTCGTCTGTTATGATGATAAATCTCTTGTGGAGGTTGTTTTTTCTTTTCATTTTTGTTTCTTATGTACACTATGGTAAGTCGCCGACTATTTACATCTCATCATGCTTATATAACCCTTATTCGTGTAGTCAATGAGTAATTCACATTTCTGAGCAAATTACATTTTCTTGAAATGCCTGTAACGTGGATATGGTGGTTGATTTCATTGGACTGAAGCAGAAGTTAAATACCATCCTTGTTCATCTAGATATCATATAAATAGTATTTATTTCACACTTTCATCGCGGGACATATGTCAAATAAAATCTAATATCTCACTTAATCGAAATATCCAAAGCTGCGAATGTTGCTTAATTTCTGCAAAAAGTTTATTGTCTAATCTCAGCTTGATTATTGCAATTTTGCCCCTTGCTTTGTATATATTGTACTCATCCAGTCCCTGAATTGCAGCTCTTGTTTGGCAAGTACCAAACAGATGAACAGGCTTGGGTGGCCACCATTAAATCAGTAAGAAATGGAGGAACAGTCAGAATCAACACCATGGATTGGCTTGGTCAGTCAGGATACGCAGAAGAAACAGTTTATTGGCCATCACTTTCTTCAGCTATTTCAGAGGTAACTTGTGCTGCTTCTATCTTTTGCATGTTAATTTGATGTCCAGCCTCTAAACATATATATCTTTTGATTTCTGATTGAAATATTCGTTCTGTTTGCATGTTTTTATGGACTGCATGGTTCCTCTGTATGTTTTAAATGGCTTTAAGTTAAGCTTAGGTTTTTCCCCGTGCCTGACTAGAACTACTGCTTGTAAACTTAAATGAAAATGCATTTTTTTTCTTGATAGCTAAAAGAACTATCTACTGAGAAGTATTGCCCTAGATTGTGTCTCCTCTAAGGGGTCGTTCGGTTGCCAGTATAAGAGGTTAATACCCGCACAAAACTCCGCTCTAATTTAGCGCAGTGTTAGGTTGGTTTTCTGTGAAATTTTAATACCCGCATAAAATTAGTGCAACGTTTGGTTGCGTTTTTGTATATTCCGCATTATTAATACCTGCATTATTAATGCGGGAATATATGTATTACTTCATGTTGGGTAGAAGGTGGTATTAATAATGTGGGTATCAATACTGCAGGTATAAAAATTTAAAATGACAAAATTAACCCTCATAATAATAAGGATATTTTAAAATTTTATTTAAGGAGTAAATATATATTTCAAGTAATAATATTATTTGTTAATTTGTAATCAGTAATTCAATAAATAATCCCTATGTTATAATATATGCATGGCTAACACCCCCATTACTAAACCCCATATAACTGATACCTGCATTATCAATAACCACATTATTAATACACATTACTAATACCTGCATTAATAGTTAATACCCGCGTAAAAAGCACCTTCAACCGAACGACCCCTAAGTGTGTTGTTTGGACTTTAATAAAATAGAGTACCCTATTTCTAATGAACCAACCCTACCTTCTATATAATTTGGTAAGTCTCTGCTCATTTAGTTTAAACTGATGTCAACACCATCCAGTTGCCTATTTGAAATTTCATATAATGATGTGTTCATTGGTAGAATAGAAAAAAAAAATTGTTAAATTACACGTTTGCTACTGTTGCTCCCAAACGCACACGCAAGTATACGTGGTCGACAAGTAATAAAGTAGTGAGTCGAGTATCGTTCCCACGAGGACTAGTGTTAATGACTATATTCTAGCAAACAATTTCCTAAAAACTATTCAGGGATCTTTTTCAATGATGGTTGAGATTTTTACTAACTAAACGAAACAATTAAAAGCAAGTAACTGAAGTCAAGTAATAAAGCAAATTCTAGGTTGTTAACAATAAAAGAGAAACGGTCCAGGGTCAGAGCTATGAACAAACCAGTTGAGCTTTCCAGTTGATTCTACTTCTCGATTTCCTAGATTGCTAACTAACAGGTTTATTATATTCGTGAAGACATGTCGATTCTTCACGAGTCTATGCAAGCTACTCTAACACCTATACTTCTATGGAATTAAATCACATGCATGCATTAAAGAACTCTGTATTTAACTAAGCAAGGCGAATAGGTATATGTCTATCCTACCCGCAAATCGATTCCCTGATGCCCAGGTTCACAATCAAACAGTATTCTTTCTTATGTGCATTCACAAGTTCTCTCTGTCGAGTTCAACTTGTGAACCATAGATAGTGTTCAATTATCATGCCTCAATAACCAAACAATTAGGCTCAAGAAAGAATAAACAATCTGTTATGGTAAATCAATAGGAAGAAATCAACTTTCAAACATCAACCTTCATGTATTTGCTCTAATCCTAGAACGATAGGTTTAGCTACTCATATTCATAATAACAACACAGTAATTCATGGAAGGAAGATTAGATATTGTAATAGATGAAAGGAAGAAATTTAAACCCTTGGTTCAATGTGTAAGAACTCCAAAACTTGCTCCAGAAATTCGATCTCCCTTAAAAACAAAATTAAAATACTATTTATAGTATTTACAAAGTCTTCCCATAAGTTAATCCTAAGCCTAAACTAAATTGGAAAAGTTGGGGTCGCTGAACTAAAAACCACAGGGAAAGCCTCGCGAGTCTCATGGCTTCTGAGAGTCGTGAGCCACAGCTCATGTGTCACATGGCTTGTGCCTTTTGGAAGTCTTAGGCTGCAGGCCATGCGACACATGGCTTATGGCTTTTGGAAGCCTGAAGCTATGACAAATCCGTAGCTTGCTGCACAACTTTCCGTCTAATGCCATATCCCAAACTTAGCTACGTTCATCAATTCTTGCTCGACTTTATCCATCTTCACTCCGTTTGCACTCGTATTCATCCAAATCATTCCTAAAATCACAAGCACAATAAGTGAGCGCAACAATCACAATTATTTCGTGCAATGGGCGAATAACGTATCAAGATGTGAGGAAATATTAAGGTAAATTAGGCAAATATTGCCAAACATCACCACCCCACACTTAGACCCTTGCTCGCCCTCGAGCAATCACCAAAAATAACTTCCCAACTAAACCAACACTTGATAGAACAGGTCTACCTATGGTTATGGTTGATACCAACCATTAAACAAGAGCATAAATACACACCATGTGACCCACAACATGCCAAAAATTCACCAAATTTTAAAACAATAGAACAACCAACCCAAGACATTTCAAACTCAAAAACCGACTCGATGAAACCAAGCTTTCACAAAATCACACTCATTCACTCAACCAAGAAGTCAATGGCTTCACCTATCTCGCGCAAACCATGTGCCTTTACCAAAAATCAAGAGTGTGTCCCAAATATCACACATAATATATTTCAAGAATAAATGCGGGACATAATATAGAAAGAATTCACTCGCTCTCCAAACGAAGTTCATGTGCCACACACAACGTACCATAGGCTTGCCCATAGTGTAGGACTCCACTAATGTAAGCTCACTCCAATCAGGATTAACTAGGACTTTACGGGTTGTAATGTAGGCTAAAGGACGGGTAGGATAAATATGGATAAATAGTGACTACCTCCCTAAGCACTTTAATGCATCACTTTCAATTTTTTTTATTTTAGTTTCACCATTCTTCTCAAAACCAACCAAACAACCACCCCAACCATACACAAGAAATTTCCTCTCAATTTAAGCACTTTGCAACTTTACTTTTGCACAACACTAGCAAGGATTGAGACTTTTTTTTTTCTTTGTTTTTTCTCTTTTTCATCTTTCATTTGTTTTTCTTTCCAATATTTTTCTCAATTAAAGTGATATAAGGAGTAAGGGTTCAAAAGAAGATAATTAAGAACAAAAAGGGTAAGGCTTGAAATGTGGGTGTCAACAAAAAGGTCAATACGCTCAAAAGGGCTCAAGAATGATAATATTAAAGGGTGGGCTAACCAAGGCTAGAAGGGCTTATCAAAGAAACCCCTGTATCATCTCCCGACTAGAGCAAACTTAGGATTTCGCTTTGAACACACGGGGCAAGTTCTAGACATCAATATGCAGCACGGAACATAAGAAAAAAAATACCTCACATCATATATAGCACACAGTTCACTAAAGACGGTTTCATTCCAACTCTCGGTTCAAGCAAACAAGGTGCAATTTTTGGAAATTTAAGCACTAAGACACAATAGTTTACAAAAGAGTCAAGTAGTTGAACGTAAGCGTCTCAAGAAGGTCATTCAATTTTTTCTAGGCATGCATCACAATTTTTAAACCGCAAGGGATTCACACAAAGTAAATGCTCAACTCCAAATTCACCGGTATCAAACAAACCAAAGGCACTTAGCATTATACCATTTTTCCTAAAAATACTCTTTAACTAATACTATACTACTCCTAAAAATAAAAATTACCCGGTTCAAAGGTCTACTCATGGAAAAGAACCGAGGACATAAGAAAAACAACGGGGCGCCAAAATGTCGTTTTGCTAAGGCATTAAGGGGTGCAACACCCCACACTTGAGCTCGACATCGCCAAAACCTACAAAATACGTAGCTACGCGTACAAGAATTAACGGGCGTCGTAACGACCCCACAGTTACTCCTCATGACACTACTACGGAAGTAATTCTAACTAAGTAACTAAAATTAACACAAAAAAAACAATGGGGCAGCAGGAAGGATTCAAAAGGCCGGGACTTGGAAACAACTAGTGTACGATAATGGCTACGACACACTTTAACTCATAGTCATGTCAAATTTAGCTCAAGATAAACCCATTTTAACCTTGACGAGTATCACAATGTTCAATTTATGCCTATATGTAATTTTGCTACTCAAGAATTCACAAAAATTCAACTTTTAATTACTTAGGCATTTTATCGAACACGTTGTGTGCCCTGTATTCACATTTAGAATTCATTGACATTTAGAGGGGCTGAACCCTCCCAATTTTTCAATGGGAGATCACTTTATACAGCTACCAAACAATTCCCCACCGGGGTTTACAGCAGCAGAAACAACAAAGATCCATCAAGAATTTCATTCAACCATTCCCAATACTTAAAACCACAACTAAAAGGGAAGGGCTGTCATGGTCAAGCAACGATATGAAGATGAGAGAGAGAACGATGGGGAGGGAGACATACCCGAAGCATGCAAGAGACAGAATTGCTATTTTGATTGTTTTGTTGCGTAGTTTTTTTCTGTTGTTCCTGTGTCTTACATTCAAACAGAGAAGAGTATATACTATTTTACTAAGAACATATAATAAAGGGTCAAAGGGTTGACCCTAATAACTAAAACTTACCTGGACAGCTATGACACACGCGACGCATGTGTATAGCGTTCAAGTTTCTGCACCTTCTGTTTATGTCCAAGCTATGGCTCACGCGATGCATGTTCTGTAGCATCTCTGAATTTCTGCTCCACGCTATGAGAACGCGACGCATGTGTATAGCTTTCAAGTTTTGGTGTTCACTGTTTCAGTCCCCGCCATGGAGTGCGCGACGCCTATGGTGTAGCTTTTCAAATTTTCTGAAGGCGCGCGATGGGGCAAGCGACGCTTGCTTATAGCGTGTCACATTTTTCACTCATTGGTTGCCTCAAAGCCATGGAGCACGCGATGCCTTGGCTATGGCGTGTCTGCTTATTTCCAAAATTTTCATGTATGCTGCGAGCTAGGCGTTGCTTGAGCTGTGGCGTTTTCGTTGTATGTAAAACATGTGCCCTTGTACAAAATAACCGAGAGTCCCGAACCAAGCGATGCCTTGACTTAGCTCACCAACCAAAAGTCCCGAACCCTACAAAACAACAAAAAAAAAAAAAAACTACGTAATGCTAAATAAGTAAAAACAACTAAAAACAATAAAAATCGGGTTGCCTCCCAACAAGCGCTTGATTTAACGTCGCGACATGACTCTTTTTGTATTTTTATTCTTTTTTTATTTTTTATTTTTTATTTTTGCGTTTACATACAAAGCTCGGGTTGCCTCCCGAGAAGCGCTTTAGTTAACGTCGTGGCACGACAACACTTTTAAGCTCATTTCCAGCATTTACGTCTCCTCTTCTTACGACGAACTTTTGTCTTCTTTCTTTCTTTAGGTGAACTCTTCTTCAACTTCACAAGTAGTATGCCATTGTCAACTTGTTCCACATTCCGCTCAAACACCTCTTTTGGTTTACTTTCATGTTCTCGTCTAACACAGTCTATCAAAGAACACTCTTCAAACTTAGTCATATGATCCTTTTCGTTATAAACCTTGAAAGTAACCTTTACTCCATGCACTCTCACAGTCATCTTCCCAAGTTCCATGTTAATAATTGCCTTCGAGGTGACTAGGAATGGTCTTCCCAAAATTATTGGAGCTTCTCGATCCTCTTCATAGTCTAGAATAATAAAATCAGCAGAGAACGTAAACTTCCCGACTCTAATCAACACATCATTCACCTTACCATCAGGGCAAGTGAGTGATCCATCCGCCATCTTAAGAGTAACTGAAGTAGACTTGATTTCTCCTAAGCCTAACCTTTTACAGACAGACAGAGGCATGAGATTTTTGCTGGCCCCCAGATCACACAGTGCACCAGAAATATTATCACCACCAATAGTGCAAGGAATAGTAAACCTCCCAGGATCTTGAAGCTTTGGAGGTAATTTACTCAGGATTGTACTACACTCCTCCGTCAACTCGACTGTATCAATCTCTTGTGGCTTTCTCTTCTTAACTAGAATCTCTTTTAAGAACTTCACAAATGACGGCATCAGTTCAAACGCATCAGTCAAAGGAATGTTAATCTGAAGCTCTTTCCTCATACTCACAAATTTTGAAATTGAGCCATATCCTTTGATGGTTGAAGTCTCTGTAGGAATGGTGGGGGCGGTAGAGGTGCCTCCTTTTTCTCTTCTTTCTTCTTTCTTCTTTACTTTCTCCACTTTTTCCACTTCCGCTACTTTAAGTTGCTCCTTCTCCTCAGTTTTGGCCATCAACTCTTTACCCTTGGCTAGAGTTAATAGCAAGACAGTGCTCAACTCCCTTTATATTTAGATTCGATTCAACATTACCAGGAAGTGCTCCATGTGGTCTAGAATTTTGTGCTCCAGCTAACTGCCCCATTTTGCGTTCAAGGTTTTTTTTAGCAGTAGTAAGATCTTTTATGGCCTGTGCCTGAGCTGCATTGTCAGCTATAATTCTTTGCTGGCCTGCTAACTATGCTTTATCAAATCTTCAACTGAACTGCTAGACTGCTGTGGTTGAGCATGAGGATGTGAATTCTGGTAGTTATTCTGAGATCTCGTATTACCTTGTGCAGCCTGGTTATCACTCCAAGAGAAACCAGGATGATTTCGTGAATTAGGATCGTAGCTATTACCAAACTGGTTCTGATTCTGTCCCTGAGACCTATTTTGATTCCCCACGTAATAAACGGACTCTGGATTGGAGGGGCAAACATTAGCAGCATGATCTTGTCCACACACCTCACAAAAACTTTGAAACTGTTGTACTTGCTTAACTGATTGCACTTGTTGCTGAGTTGGTGGCAATGCTAGCTTGCTAATTTGGTTAGCTATCGCATCCATCTTTGCATTCAACGCTGAAACCGCATCCAATTGAAGTACTCCAGCAGCTTTTTGAGTTGGAACTCTACCATCACCCTGCCAGTCAAGATTGCTCTCAGAAAATTTATCCAGCAATTCATAGATCTCATTAAAATTCAAGGCCAATACTTGGCCTCCATCAGCAGCATCCACCACGATCTTGGTATGAGCATTCAAACCTTCAACAAAAGTGTGGGCCAACACCTCATTAGATTGATTGTGGTGCGGGCAATCTCTTAACAATGACTTGAATCTCTCCCAAGCTGAATACAAGGATTCTCCATCTCTTTGTCTAAAAGACATAATCTCACTCCTTATTCTTGCTGTTTTTGGCTTATGGATAGAATTTAGCCAAAAATTTCTTAGCTAAAACATCCCAAATAGTGATAGACCTAAGCTTTTCCGCCTTTAACTACTTCTTTGCTGCCCCGATCAATGAAAAGGGGAAGAGTATCAATCGAATATAATCAGTTGAGACCCATGCTGGTGTGTATGTGTCACTAATCTCCAAGAAATTCTGGATATGTTGTTGTGGATCCTCGTGCAATAATCCAGCATATTGTCCAGTCGCATGTAACAGTTGTATCATACCGGACTTAATCTCAAAGTTTTCAGTAATTTCAGGCTTAACTATGCTCGAGGCTACTCCCTCCAGACTGGGAAGAGCAACATCTCGCACAGCTAAAGCTCGATCTTCTGCCATTCCTAAAGGTAAGGATTAAGAGAAACCTAATGCCTGAAACAACACAAGAAACTCCAAACAAAAATTAAACCTGAATAGAAAATAACAAATCGTCTAAAAAGAAAACAGTCAATTATTTAGTCCCCGACAACGGCGCCAAAAACTTGTTGCTCCCAAACGCACACGCAAGTATACCTAGTCGACAAGTAATAAAGTAGTGAGTCGAGTATCGTTCCCATGAGGACTAGCGTTAATGACTATATTCTAGCAAACAATTTCCTAAAAACTATTCACGGATCTTTTTCAATGATGGTTGAGATTTTTACTAACTACATGAAACAATTAAAAGCAAGTAGCTGAAGTCAAGTAATAGAGCAAATTCTAAAATTGTTAACAATAAAAGAGAAACGGTCCAGGGTCAGAGCTACGAACAATCCAGTTGAGCTTTCCAGTTGATTCTACTTCTCGATTTCCTAGATTGCTAACAAACAGGTTAATTATATTCGTGAAAACCTGTCGATTCTTCACGAGTCTATGCAAGCTGCTCTAACACCTATACTTCTATGGAATTAAATCACATGCATGCATTAAAGAACTCTGTATTTAGCTAAGCAAGGCGAATAGGTATATGTCTATCCTACCCGCAAATCGATTCCCTGATGCCCAGGTTCACAATCAAGCCCTATTCTTTCTTATGTGCATTCACAAGTTCCCTCTGTCGAGTTCAACTTGTGAACCATAGATAGTGTTCAATTATCAGGCCTCAATAACCAAACAATTAGGCTCAAGAAAGAATAAACAATCTGTTATGGTAAATCAATAGGAAGAAATCAACTTTCAAACATCAACTTTCATGTATTTGCTCTAATCCTAGAACGATAGGTTTAGCTACTCATATTCATAATAACAACACAATAATTCATGGAAGGAAGATTAGATATTGTAATAGATGAAAGGAAGAAATTAAAACCCTTGGTTCAATGTGTAAAAACTCCAAAACTTGCTCCAGAAATTCGATCTCCCTAAAAACGAAATTAAAATACTATTTATAGTGTTTACAAAGTCTTCCCATAAGTTAATCCTAGGCCTAAACTAAATTGGAAAAAGTTGGGGTCGCTGAACTAAAAGCCACAGGGAAAGCCTCGCGTGTCTCATGGCTTCTGAGAGTCGTGCGCCACAGCTTATGCATCGCATGGCTTGTGCCTTTTGGAAGTCTGAGGCTGCAGGCCATGCGACGCATGGCTTATGGCTTTTGGAAGCCTGAAGCTATGACAAATCCGTAGCTTGCTCCACAGCTTTCCGTCTAATGCCATATCCCAAAATTAGCTACGTTCATCAATTCTTGCTCGACTTTATCCATCTTCAATCCGTTTGCACTCGTATTCATCCAAATCATTCCTAAAATCACAAGCACAATAAGTGAGCGCAATAATCACAATTATTTCGTGCAATGGGTAAATAACGTATCAAGATGTGAAGAAATATTAAGGTAAATTAGGCAAATATTGCCAAACATCAGGTATCTAACCCTAGGCCCTTGATGAGTACTCCAGTTATCAACCAACTCAAACTTCAGGAACCAGGATAACTGATATTGTTAGCCATGCTTGGGTTTCAATAAAATTGACCGTGGTCCATCCGAGGGGTTTTTGGGGGGGAGTGAGGGAGGGCATGGAAGGACAGCTGAAAAATAATTCTGGCAAAAGAATAAAGAAGTAATTCCACTCAACTAATAGCAAGATCTATCCTACTACTAGGCAAGTGGGTATACGCCACCTTGTTTAGCTATCTGGCTTAATGCCCTTGCTTTGAAATCCAGTTCCTCCATTTTCTCTATTTCTAGCTCTGTCCTAAATTATTGCTGGGATGCTGTTAGACAGCATTCATTATAGGCAGTTGATCATTGTGAAAATTCTTAAGCGCACATGTTACTTTCTACCTCTCTCTCTCTACAAATATGAAACTTGATGCCTTTTACCTGAGTTAGGATGAATAATCCGTTACTTGGAATGGTACGAGCGAAGATGGTACTAAAGAAACCAAACAAAATCCAGGACCACCTTGCTTCTTGGAGTAAATTATAAATATGAGAATTTATCAAGGATAGTTGCTGCTTATTAATTATAATCTGTTTCCTCTTTGTACTGCAAACATCAGCTAGTTGCTTTCAAACTCGCTTACAAAATATCTGTGGCGCAGCTGGTAAATATATTGTGCCAGGCTTGAAATCAACTATTATGATACACTACATAACAGTCCATTCTGTGGAAGCTGATTGTGGTTTGCATGATTTTCTTAGTGAATCTCGCTTCCTAATATGGTCTTCAGTTTTTTATATGCTTTTGACATCTCAGAATACTTAATAATTCTTTGTTAATGCTCAAGGAGTGCTTAACACATAAAAGGGCGCGGCATGTGCAGAAGACAAATTGCTTGAAAATAAACTCACTTAAAATTATAGTTTAGGGAGTAGAATATATAAAGAATTGCTAAATTGAAGTCTACTCAGCCAGGTAGTGGTTATGTTCCTTGGTGGGAACATTAGTGGCAGGACATTGGAGAAACCAGGAGCTATGAGCTGGAGACTAGCTAGGTCTCTTGCTTCCTACACAACCTTCAATTAGATGGTTTCAATAGGAAAAGCATTTGCTGGTCCCATTTAAGTCTACAATAATAGAAAGATCTTTATGTAGATCCTTATTCTTTGGTTTGTTTTTTCAAAACAATAGATCCTTAGTGAACGCTGAAAGCCAAGGTGATGTCATGTATAAGAGCAGTACATATTCCCAGGTTTTTATAATATCAATGCGCTTGATGTGTATATAAGGCGCACATCATGGGTTCGAACTCTAAACATAGTATTTAAGTGGAGAAAGGTAGAGGGGAGAGACTATTATATGCCGAATTTCAAACCATAGTAGCTCTCAGGGATTTCTTGGTTATCAAAAAATATATACCGCTCGTCCTTGATTGGAGCAACCTTGAAATACTTTCAAAGATTCAAGCTTTACCCTCATCAAGCGTTTAAACTTTAAAGTTAGTTTTAACCTAATCTTTTAGTAATTTTCTAACTGCAGGTTGTCTTCTCGAAGAGCGCAAAGGTTCAAATACTGGTTGCAAAGTGGGCTCATTTTATAAGCAACACAGACCAGTATCTGAAGTCCCTGCTTTACTCCAACACCCTATGCTCTTCTTCAAAGTACAACCATTGTTCTGGTAAAGTTGAGATCAAGTACTACATTGTTCCAGGATACAATTCAACTGGACCTTCAGTTCTTAATGGTACTGCCACGGGGAATATGTATCCTGGCTATACACGGGTTAATCATGGTAAATATGCAGTTAGTGATATTCGTGCACACATAAGCACCAGCAACCTGGTGTGGGACTACTTCTATACAACAGCAGGTGTTAGCTTTGGGACATATCAACCTGCCATTGTTTCACAACTTCAAGAAATCTTTGATGCTGACTGGAATTCGCCGTATTCAGTTCCAGTTGAACCATTAGAGGAAGGTCATGCTTGTTCAAGCTGATCAAAAGGAATAATTGTCCCACAGTTCTGTTCTGACACAGCTACACAAATGTGATGCCAAAGGCATAGGAGAATGATTGAAAGTGTTGAATCCAGTTAGTTAAAGAGTTTATGTCCTTGCCATTCATTTCAGAGAACATTTCTTTGGAATCACTTTGCACGAAACCTTTAACAACTTGTTCATCAAATAAATCTGGTAATGCAATGCAATACTCCACTTATAAATTATCTTCCAACAAGATAAAAAATCAACTTTAAAATGCACACTAACTTAGATTTCAATAGAAGATACTCTCTCTAATTTTTCAATCACATACATACTATCTGGTCTCTGTAGTAACATCCTAAACTATTCCAACAAGATTTTGTGAGATGAAACATGCAATCACTTTATGTCCATCGTCCTTCATGAAATGAAGTTAAAATTCTATTGGAGAAAGAACAAACTAGACAAAGAAAATTGATCATTTAACTTATCAGTTTGTATCATGTGAATATTACCCTTAAAGAAACACTTACATCATGTTTGACATAAAATAAAAGGGCAAAATTTCCATTATACCAATCACCGGGTCAAATTCAATAGTTCTAAGCTCCTTTCCTTATTTAAACATGACAGTACTATTTGGTGCGACTTGAAAGAAGTTGAAAGGCAAGAGGATGCTATTTACAAAAGGTAATCAAGAGTGATGATTTCATCATTGTATCAATGTATAGCAAATTTGCCACTAAGTTGCCAAAGGAAATTTCCTCCTCCTTGCTTTATTAGAGGCCAGGAGGTTTGAGAAATGGTGCCAAGCTGAACATCCCATCCAAATCCACAGGAACGTTAATAGCTCTAGTAACGATTTCTGGCATCTCTGCTTTTCCCTTCCATGTGTTGAACCATGGACCTCCCCCAACTTCTAGACCTGCCATATTGCTTGTAACATCCAAGATAACCTACAAAAACAGCAAGAATATTAATGAAAATAAAGCAAAGTTCTTTAAAGGAAAAGCAATGAATGTAGAAGTGGATTTCCAGGTCCGCAGAGCAAAATATAACTAAAGAAGAATTTATGCAAATGCAGTATGAGTATGATATCCACCACCTTGTTTACATCAAATCTGTACCATAAAAATTATCGAAAAGTAGTCCTAGGTACAACACCAATAACTGTACCAAGGTACTCCCTTGGTCCTTAATACACGACATTTTATTAGGGTTGGAGATTAAGGAGTTATTTACCTTAGCTTTAATCTATATATATATTAAAAGGAGTGTTGTAGCCATTAATACTTAGCCAAGTGTCAAAATAAAACCAAGCCATGTATTAGGTTTTAGGACAATATGGTTAAATTAGGTGATTTAGTTGGTAATTAGTTTTTAAATTTTATGTGTTTTAGTTTTAAATTTAAATTAAAGAAAAAAATAAAAAAATTTTGTATATTTCATAGGAGGAAACTGCTTCCATTCGGTTAAGTAGTTTTGCTCATGTTAGACTCCTCATATAAAATCTCCCGGGAAAAAAAGATAAGGCCAAATTATGATAAGGATAGAAATCATTTCAAATTAAATTTAAATAATGGAGCACATGAATTGACTATATATTCCAAAAATATAGATGTCTTACAATATAGGAATCTGATCTTTGAAATATGTAATTAAGAATTTTTGTTACGAATAAAATGCCGTGATTTTATAATTTGTATTGAATTTTTATAACTATCCTTTTCTTTTTTTTTTTTGTACTTTATCATCTATATCTATATCTATATTATATTAAAAGGAGTGTAGTAAGCCTATGGAAAGTAGCCAAGTGTCAATATAGCAGGAAGCCACTTGAAAATTTTAGATAAATAAGTTATTTTTTAGTTAGGTGTAGTTACTTTAAATATTTTTGATATTTGAATTGAAATTTTAAGAATAATTGTGAGAAATTAAATTTAAAATCTGTATGGTAATCTAAACAATGCAGTTTTCCCATTTTATGCGGATGAAAAGTTATTTAAAGAACGTGGTATTAGATTGAAGAAACAAAAGAACGTGGTTTCATTTTAGGAGAGGAAAAGAGAACGCGGTTTCATTTCAGTTTCATTAAAGCCACTTGGCTAATATGGATAAATTAGTTACACTTTAGTTAGGTTTAATTAATTTTAAAATTTGAATTTAAATTAAAATATATCCAAATCATCCGAGGGAAAGTCTTCTCAACAGTTATCTATCCTATTTAAAATTCTCCTACGTTGCTTTAGAGTCCAATTCAATTTGAACTAAAAGATAATTAAATAATTTTTTAAAGTTTAAATTAAAAAAAAAAAAAACATTTGTATGTAAAAGTTACAGTTAATATCTGTAGTTAATTTATTTTAAAAATTTTGAGTTTATCAAAAAAGCTATAATTAAGCCTACGTGCACACACTTTACAACTGAAAGTCAGTTTTTCTATATGTCTCCTTCTTAATATCAGATATATATGCAGAAACTGATTTTTACCATTTTGTTTTTCTCCTTTGCAAAGAACACATTTCATTTTCTTCCCTTTTCTAAACTGAGATTTTTTGGGATATCTTTCAGGAACATATAGGAAGAAGAAACGGACAAAATTTTGGAGGCCTGGTATGATTAATATTATTGTCTATCAACACAAATGTTTACATTGCCTCTCATATATTTTGAAACTAAGAAGAAAGCTTATAATATATTTTGAAACTTTTTTGTTACAATATGAAAAGGTATCAAGTCAGTGGGCATAGAGAAAACTGAAAGGAAACAAGTGATAGGTAATCTCAATTCATCTTTATTCTCACTTTTTCCATATCTCTATTTTGTTTCCAATTATTTCTGAACTTTATTTTAGATACCGTTGTATCTTCTAACTATTTTGTTGTTATAAACTGCACATGTTTTCTTAAATCGGTAGATTCTGAGTGGCTAGGTAGTTTTTGTAGAATAAGTATAATCTATGAATACTCTTGAAACCTTTTAGAACAAAATAGATCAATAAAGATAATAGAAGATGCATATAGCCCAAGTTAAGTTAATTGGGATTGTATCATGTTGAATTATGATAAGGATAGAAATCATTTCAAATTAAATTTAAATAATGGAGCACATGAATTGACTATATATTCCAAAAATATAGATGTCTTACAATATAGGAATCTGATCTTTGAAATATGTAATTAAGAATTTTTGTTACGAATAAAATGCCGTGATTTTATAATTTGTATTGAATTTTTATAACTATCCTTTTTTTTTTTTTGTACTTTATCATCTATATCTATATCTATATTATATTAAAAGGAGTGAAGTAAGCCTATGGAAAGTAGCCAAGTGTCAATATAGCAGGAAGCCACTTGAAAATTTTAGATAAATAAGTTATTTTTTAGTTAGGTGTAGTTACTTTAAATATTTTTGATATTTGAATTGAAATTTTAAGAATAATTGTGAGAAATTAAATTTAAAATCTGTATGGTAATCTAAACAATGCAGTTTTCCCATTTTATGCGGATGAAAAGTTATTTAAAGAACGTGGTATTAGATTGAAGAAACAAAAGAACGTGGTTTCATTTTAGGAGAGGAAAAGAGAACGCGGTTTCATTTCAGTTTCATTAAAGCCACTTGGCTAATATGGATAAATTAGTTACACTTTAGTTAGGTTTAATTAATTTTAAAATTTGAATTTAAATTAAAATATATCCAAATCATCCGAGGGAAAGTCTTCTCAACAGTTATCTATCCTATTTAAAATTCTCCTACGTTGCTTTAGAGTCCAATTCAATTTGAACTAAAAGATAATTAAATAATTTTTTAAAGTTTAAATTAAAAAAAAAAAAAACATTTGTATGTAAAAGTTACAGTTAATATCTGTAGTTAATTTATTTTAAAAATTTTGAGTTTATCAAAAAAGCTATAATTAAGCCTACGTGCACACACTTTACAACTGAAAGTCAGTTTTTCTATACGTCTCCTTCTTAATATCAGATATATATGCAGAAACTGATTTTTACCATTTTGTTTTTCTCCTTTGCAAAGAACACATTTCATTTTCTTCCCTTTTCTAAACTGAGATTTTTTGGGATATCTTTCAGGAACATATAGGAAGAAGAAACGGACAAAATTTTGGAGGCCTGGTATGATTAATATTATTGTCTATCAACACAAATGTTTACATTGCCTCTCATATATTTTGAAACTAAGAAGAAAGCTTATAATATATTTTGAAACTTTTTTGTTACAATATGAAAAGGTATCAAGTCAGTGGGCATAGAGAAAACTGAAAGGAAACAAGTGATAGGTAATCTCAATTCATCTTTATTCTCACTTTTTCCATATCTCTATTTTGTTTCCAATTATTTCTGAACTTTATTTTAGATACCGTTGTATCTTCTAACTATTTTGTTGTTATAAACTGCACATGTTTTCTTAAATCGGTAGATTCTGAGTGGCTAGGTAGTTTTTGTAGAATAAGTATAATCTATGAATACTCTTGAAACCTTTTAGAACAAAATAGATCAATAAAGATAATAGAAGATGCATATAGCCCAAGTTAAGTTAATTGGGATTGTATCATGTTGAATGATTTATATTCATGCAATTGTTAGATTTCTCTATTAAGGCAATTTATGTATTTATCCAATGCTATATGAAAGTAGCTTAGGGGCATGCGAACCGATTCATTTGCAGATTAAATTTCCAAGTTTAAACCATACATGCCCGTTTTGGTGTTCCTTTTGGTTGTTATAAATTGTAAATTTTCCCTAATCTTTTATATGTTTTGGCGGTAATTCTCTCTGCCTTTATTTCATTAAGTTTTGTCGGTCATTACATTTATTTAATTTTTTCACATGGTTGTTTGGTTTATGGATCAACTTCAGATATTGAAATGTCAAAATATTTATACCGTTTCTGAATGCGGTGCAAAACAATCAATAAGTACTTCAACCATACGAGTGATAGTTACATTATGCAAGTTTTGCTCTTTTTTTTTTTTTGTGACAAGTATTTGATTAATATTTTTCATGTTAGTATATTCAGTTTATTATATGGGCACATTTTTGGTATATTAATTTCATTATGTGGATATTATATTCAATTTCAAAGCTACCCTTGGAACTGAGAATAAAATCTTGCAGAGTGGGCTCATCCAAGCCAATTTCGAGGGTGGCAGTAATTGTAATGCATACGATAAGGATGAGGAAATACGTGATATGGGTATTCTATGGCTCCTTCTTTTCACACTGTTGTTAGAATTTGTATTTATACAATTAACATCTTAACCGATTGAGGATTTAGAATTTGAAATGGATTTCCTATTTAAAGCTTTATCATTATAATTCATATTGCTTTACATTCATGTTCTCCAAAAAAAGTAAAAATACAAAGCTTACTTTTTATTTTGTGGAATTTGTGTATATACTAAATCTATTTCGACTGCTTGGGTAGGCTTATAAGCATTTTTTTAAGTGACTTATAAGCCACTTTTTGAGAAGTTAGAATTGGTTTTCGACTTTTTTAAGCACATAAGTGCTTATAAGCCTACAAATTTGTAAGTTATCAAATATTTGCTAATGTATTTATAAGCTTATAAGTCACTTTTAAACTCACGCAATCGGGCTCGAAATCTGCACTTTTAACTTTTTGATTTAAGGAACATCGGGTGGCATCAGCATGTATTAATATGTAAAGTTTTTGTTTGCAAGGTTATCTACCATAATTGATCTTTGAAGATTCTGCAATGGAAGATTATATTCTTTGATTCCATATCCTCGAAGATCTGATGAGGTGAGTTCTCCTTTTTTTCTATTTTTTTTATTGAAACCTCAAAATGACTATTTTGTCGCAATAGCTGATATTGCTTGAACTGTACATGCAGTTTTATTTTCTTGGCTTTTGAGCTTAGAAGCTTAATCATATTTTGTTACGTTCAAATTGTTTTGTTTGTGGATGACAACCATCTTAGTTGAGAGAACTAAACAGGGATAATCTTGATGCAATGAAACTATTGACTTTTGGAACGCTCACGTTCTTATAATCAAATCTTTGAAGAAAAAAAATTGGGTACAATTCTTTTTATTTTAGAATGACTTTTTGGTTAACTTTATCAAAATTAATATAATATTCTGGGAATTCAGATATCGTAAGTTTCGTCAAATTGATACAAAATGAGGGATTTATGCAATGTTGAGAATCATAATCGTATATTGGTGCATATAGATGTACATGTAATTATTCTATTTAATCACCCAAGATGGTATTCTAATCCTTCTTTTTTCCTTTTTTATCTGTATCATCGGTATAAATATTTCTGTAATTTTGATATAGAGAGATTTTCTGTTTGGTTGAACAACATAGGAAATATTCTTTTAACTCTTTACTCTTTATAATAATTGTTAGTAAGCCCCAATTTGCACTGGTAATGCCAAAAAAAAATGACAAAGGACAAGGATTGTGGTTGTTCAAAAATCTTAATGTCATGGAATTTTGACTATTTCTTGTATTTTTTATTTTAATTTTGTGACTGCTCCAACTGAAAATTTCATAATTTCTTTCAATTTATTTTACTCTAATATAGCACTTTGGTGCGTGGTTTTCTTAACGGTTGAATTTACCTGATGAATTGTTCTTCACAAATTAGAGTACAAAGGACCAAGAATGTGAAGAAAAAAATGGAGCTCCATTGTAGAAGATGCGTTTGGGTCTCTTGAGTCATTTTCTTATAAGGGTATGCTTCACGAGGATATGATTTGAAAGGCTATTGTATTTATCAAAAGATGTCGAATTGAGTTGTTCAACATCTTCACTATTATTTTTATTTTTGTAAATTACATAATTGTTATTTATGTATATTTGTTAGGAGCAAAATTTATGAAAATAGTCTTTTGCTTCTTCTCTATGTTTAAATATTAGTTTTTGAACTATTAATTACTTTCACAATCGATTGAGGTTTGATATTTTTTTTATACATTAACTTTTTCTGGTACATATAAGTTTGTTGTCCTTGCAATAACATTGTTTAACGTTATACTAAGTTATTGAACATGCAATTTACTTTTAATTTCATTACTTTTAAATTTTTTTTGTTATTACGTACCTTCACTAAGAAATAAAGTGATCATTAAATTTAAGCTACATCATAATTTTATCAAATTATATTTTGTGTTATCGTCCGCGCATCGCGCGGGTATTATACTAGTTACTTTGATGAGACCATCAAGTAATAGATGTAGTGTCATCATTCTTTAAGAAATTTGATATGTTCGCTTAACACATTGGGTGTTAAACTCTGCACCAGTGTATATCAGAGAGTTTTTATATGGATATTAAGTTTTCTTATCCCCCAAATCACTCCTAAAAGGTCCATGCATCTCTACTTTAAATTTCCAAGTAAGAGAAGTACGCCTCAAAATAACATGTACCTTTCCTTTACTCCCATTAGTCTTCCGTTCCCACAACTGCAGTCTTAGATCACCAAAACAAGTGTCTCTACATGCAGGAGCTAGACCCATCTCTTCTGTGGGAGCCCGCAATGTGGTACCAGGATCTTCAGTCATTGCTTCCAGTTCTACCTGTTACATATCCAACTAAGATATCAAATGCATCTACTATACACAAGATATCAGCTTCCTGCTAATCAATGAAATTCAGGTCTTTTTGGCACTTGATAAGGGCATTGATTTCATATGGTAAAGACAAACGATATGCTAACTTGGCTTCAGCACTGATGCATGACATCGGGAAAGGAGTTCAATTTCAAATGCAAACTTACTATATGTGTCTCACTCTCCGCAAATATATGCCATTTACCCCATCGAGCAATTTCCCAACTAACACTAGCATTCCATGGAACAAATTCATAGAAAATACCTCCATAGTGAATTCCTATCTGCAAGAATTGTTAAGCATAAGAATTAGTATAGGTAGTTGATAACATAGTGAAGCTAAACTAGCAAAGTAGAAGCTTCCAGATATATCTGTTTGCTCATCTAAAGAACTGCTTAAAACAGTAACCAATAGAAAAATAAGTTTGCGAAGGAAGTACCAAAGCAGCATTTTCGAAAGTCTCACTCAAACCAGGAAGTCTCCTTAATCCACCACCAGAAGTCAAGGCAACATCTCCAACTGCACCTTCGAATACACTGCATTGGACCTGTAATTAAAAAGATCTTATTTGAGATAGGAACATAACAAATCATTGTAGTTCCACTTCTAAGTTCTAAGAACTGTCATATACAACCAGTTTGATGAACTACTGATTTGTTTTCACTTTCTCACTTTCACCAGCTTATTAGCCTGTTCCGGATTTCAGCCCCACACCTATTTTTTGATAATATCAAAGCAAGTACCAAGGAGGTACTGCAGAAAGAAAATTACAAGATTACAATAAGCTCTGAATAGCAAATCACACAATCATCTCGACGAGTCTACGAAATCCAAAACCTCTGTAAGTTCATCTACTGTCCTTTCCTTACACCAATAGATTAAATTAGCTAAGCATTTATTTTACAGTTGCGATCTGCTTCCTTTCTCCATCAGAACACCTATCAGCCCCACATCAGTCCTCCTCCATTTCCCTGACAGAGTTTCAGAAGAATATAGGAGATTTAAGTCTCCACATTGGCTACTTGAATCACAAATAGTTCATTGATTTTTCTATTTATCAGCCATTTACCTCTCAGAGATCTCAGCCAAATATGAAATATTAGATCCCCCAAGAGAAAATGATCTCTTATGACCACTTACAATTTGATTAGAAGAAAATGACTCAACAAAGATGTCTTTTGTTATTTTTGCAGATTTCCTATGTTAATTTGTTAATCATGTCATATGAAAAGGTCACATAACTAAAATAACATGTGTAAAGGACTACAAAACCAAATCCCCCGATCCCCAAACAAGTGATCTAAAAGAAAGAAAAAAATAGTAGACAAGATACACATAAGGGTTCGCATTCCTAACACAAAATCGGATACAAACGAGAAGCTGCAAATAATTGAAAAAACAATGCAAAGTGAGATGACAAGAAAGCAGGAGGTACCCAAAACCACTTTCTTGGAAAGGCACCACCCCAGTTCTTTTCAGAGTAAGAAGGGGCATCTTGAAACTCAAACCGCTGACCATCCCACTCTATCCAGCCTGGTGAAAGAAATCATGCTTAGGTGCTTCCTTTAAATCCTTTCTATGCTTTTACAAATAACAACACATTGCACTCAGCTTTAGCTGATAAATTTTAGCATTTCAACTTTAATCCTAAAGAACAAGAAATGTAGATCTTGTTTCTAAAGCATAGTCCAAAATAAATATCCATATTTTTACATGCCAAGTACCAATCTATAGTTCTGCCACTTTTTTAGGGTCTCAAGCTGCACCGAGATGGCAGAAGAAACTTTTCGGAAGAAAGAGTGCCAGCTAGTTTGTTGCTCAACACGGATAGTTAGGGAATCATCCCTTTCATATCATACGCTCAACAAGAAAATATCCACTAGCTTTTCTATCACGTGGAGTTGGTCAAATGATCAATCTGATTATATAATATCATATCCTCCAAGTAGTTGTCGAGATTACAATCTCGAACAGAAGTTCATAGAGATCCAGGTTATGGTATTAAATATTAATCCTGATGACATGGTAAGATTGAAAAATTGGACTGATAAGAGGGTGTAAAGAGGCGTATAGAACCGTTCGACTGAAAGAATTATGAGTTTAGGTTAGTGAAGAACTTCCAACTCATACAATAGAGAACTCCATTAAATGAATATGAGAAGAGAAAATGCTTGATGTCCAAACCCTAACTGAAAAGCTGGGAAAGGAATAAGATATCACCTGTTGAAAGTCCAGCTGCCATGCATACTTGCCAATGTGGTTCAAATACAGGAAAAGCAGCAAGCCATCCTGCTGTGGACTTCTGCTTAGAGTTAACGTCACCCCATCCATAGATGGGTCGGGTGCTATACTCCCAGCTAGCAGTTTTCACAATTTCAGTATAATCTGTCCTGTCAAGTAAGTCATGTCAATTGATCGAAAACCATATTTGTCACACGATAACAGTACGGAAAACACTAATTATCAGATTCAAGGGCCAAATATAACATCAAATGTGGGAGAAGCCTAAGATCAGAGACTGTTATATAAGGCATCAGTAAGGCAATCCACAAGGTAGAAAACTTGTTGATGCTTGCAACGAAAAATTTGCTTGAAAAGAGAAAATCAACTACAATGGACCCAGCATAATCCTACAAGTGGGAGGGTGAGATGTACGCAGACCTTCCCAAAGACTTCGTACCAATTGAATTACCTAACCCCCCCCCCCCCCCCCCCAAATAACCATGCACTAAAAGAGAAAACCCAAGAGGGATGGGGACAGGGATTCTGCATTTTTCAGCCATTGATTTCCTCTGCTTCTAAGTGGAGATGAAGCAATCACATAAGAGATCCACTTTCAAGTTTTACTTCATCAGACAGCCATATTAAGAAGATAATAACAGTTATAATTCACTAGTCACAACTATAATGAGAACTCCATTCTGGTCCAGTCACATGTACAGTAAGAGCCTTGCTTTGTGCAACAGTATATCTGTTACAACCTTGATATGCCTGTGATTAAATGTGAATACAAGATCGTAGGATTGTCAGCACCATCTTGGTATAGAACTGAAAGAACGGTATATCTTCCTGAAGAAAAGCGAATCCCCGCTTCTCAAGCAAGGGCAATTAAAAGGGAGAACTGGTTTATCACTCTTTACTAAACATGATTAAGTAGCCTAAACAGAGGGTGAAAAAATAATTAATAATCAAGAGCATCATACCAATTTAAAGCAAAAAATGCTGCTAATTTTGATTTCTGCTACACTAGAGAATACACATATAAAACCAACACAAGAAAATCTTTTAAGAAACAAGTACCTCCCGTCATCGCGAATACATCCTTGATGCCAAAGTGGGGTAACTTGAAAACCCTCTACAACACGACGATTAAACTCCTGTAGAAGCCATTAGATAGACAAAAGGTTAATCATAGAGCATACTGGGGATGTGAATGATAGGGTAGAGAAAAACTTAATGTCCAAATTGTTCTTTTAGGATATGTCACCAGTGAATTGTAGATTCTTTTTTTCTTCTCTCTCTCTCTCTCTCTCTCTCTTTTTTTGTGCCAAGTTCTGCATGAAAAGAGTGTCTGAAGCTTCAATTCATTTAGCTATGCAGACACAAAGACATTTGCAGCTAGCCCAATTATTATTGTAAGATCAACAACACGAGATGGACATATATGTCCAGCTTTTTGCTTCATTTTTTCTGTGTCCAAGATGGATCCACATAAACCGATTCTTCAAGTATAAAGACGACTCCAATTCCTCTTTCACCATTTAGATGGCAATACTAGTAACATGATACTAGTGCGCTCTGAAAGTTCCTAGATATTGAAGACCATCCTATAGCTAATTATCACAATCATCTCTATCTTTGAGTCAATAATCTAATTAAAATAGAACTGCAGAGGGTAGCTTCAACTCACTCTCAGAAGCACTTCTCCAAATATGTAAAAGTACTACAGCGTTGGTGTTCAGCTAAATAAATTACACAAGTTAGCATAATTGTGTGATTATTTAAGCAAGCTCGGGAGATGCAGTATTAATGTCCAAACGGTGGAGTCATCATCTCTTATCAAAAAACATGATCTCTGAAACATTATACTAAAAAAAAACATGATCTGAGAATATACTTGAGAAAAAAAACTGAAAGTTTAGCTGAGGGCTGACAATGAAATGTAGAGACCTGAGGAGGAACTTCCTTATTTGGAGGTCTAGCACTATTTTGGGCAATGAAGGTGTTTCCAAGCATCAGTTCATGCCTACCTGGTCATAAAATTTGTTCGTATTTGTTAGTGTACTAAGAAAACTTTAAAATGATCATCCACTTTGATAGAGGGACTTTAATCCAAGTAACACAGAAACACATTGCTAGCTCAAATCAGATAGAATAAGTAAAAAAAACATACTTCCCCAGAAGTTTGAAGACTCTTCAGTATATTGACAAATATACTTATCATCTGGACCAAGAATTTGAGCTCCAACACCAGTAAACCGAGGTCCATATTGCAGCTCCTCAAAGCTGCTTAATTTCTTCGTAAATGCAGGACTCTCTACAGAGTACATAAAGCAGAAACTCTGTCTGCATTCTGGTATTGATACCTTAAAGAACCAACCTTCAAAGAACTTTCTAGTACTTCCATCAAAATGGTACCTAAGAGATCAAAACAGAACATGATATATATACTGGAGCAAACTAGATTGTAAGTTATCACAAATGGATCAATCCTCTTCTGTATGGCGCTATAAATATCAAATAGCAATTTTGAACTCCAAATCACTTCACCTCACCAATCTTATAGGGGGGCAACAACATACCCAGTATAATACCACTGGGATCTGAGGAGGGTGAGATGTACGCAAACCATACCCCCACCGAGGTGGAGAGGCTGTTTCCGATAGACCCGCGGCTCTTTGGGGGGGGGGGGGGGGAGCAAATACTGCAATTTTCCAAATTTTCCCAACAACTTTCTCTCACATTTTTTAATTAAAAATCAATAATATAAATTTGAAGAGTGCTAAAAATCAAATCTTTTTAGAAATTTACTGTTAAACACTGCATTTTCCCACTTCTTTCCATTTTCTTTCATTTTTCAATTATTAACAATCAAATATATACATCTAATGGGTGCTTAAAAATCAAATCCTTCTTGTTTTATTTTATAACAAAGAATTGGGACAGCGGTTCGAGACTCGGTGGATAATGGGCCCTCTCCCCTGCCTTTCTCCCCTTAAACTTAAATACCAGGTGGAAGGCATCAAACCCGTGACGTGCACCTAACCCATGCATCACAACCTGAGCTCTTACTATTAGACCAAAGGGGCATTAAAAATCAAATCTTTTTAATTTGTTTTATAACCAAGAAATGGGCTAGTGGCGCCCGGTTCGAGACTCGGTGAATACCATACTTTTGTCCACGAGACTAGGTGGATAATGGGCCTGCTCATCTGCCATTCTCCAACTAAATACCGCATTTTGGTCCACGAAAGGGATCAAACTGTGGCATACACCTAACCCACGCATCACAAGCTAAGCTCTTACTATTAGAGCAAAAGGGGTCCTTAAAAATCGAATCTTTTTAACTTAACTACTCTTACATTTCAATTCCATTAAACTAAATAATCAAAAGGGGGTCCCTAATAATTAATACTATTCCATTACTTACCCACTATGAGGAGTTCTAAGAGGACGATTAGGTGGTGTAGAAGTGTAAACTGGTTTCACCACAGCCTCCTTATTATTTGTAATTTCGACAGATGAATCAGCTCCTGCTATTGCTTTCACTACACATGCAAGTCTTGATTGCACCTTCAAATTCTTGGACTTTGACAAAGAAATTTTTTTCCCATTTGCAAACAATCCAAGATTTTTATTAGGCTGAGAAATTGGTGAAATGGTTGAAAAATTATAGGCGATCTCCATTTTTTACTACTACAAGATTGAGAGGTTTACTAGGCAATTTGGTCAAAGGTGCATTGTTAATAAGAAGTGAAGTGAGAGTGGGGAATGCATTAGTACTAGGAGTATTAATTTTCTGGTATTTTTTAAAGGTTACTTTTTGAATTTAATATTTCATTGAACTGAAATGTGCAGTTTGTAACTAGCCACGTGAGTTGTGAGCAACGTGTGTTGTGCAAATTAGTGCTGCTAGATTGACCACTCTAACTAGGTTCAGCCTAGGGTCGCGGCGGTTATTTACGAACTGATTATAGCAAATCCATTCGAACCGTACCAAATTGATTATGAGATACTCCATCCGTTCCAAAATGGTTGGAACTATTTTCTTATTAATTCGTTTTAAAAAAAATTGTGCAATTCTAAATTTGAAAATATTTTTGAGTTGAAACTACTACTTTATCCTTAATGAAATGATTTATAGTCACATATTTATGTCTGGCTTATTTTGGACCACAAGTTTCAAAAGTTTTACCATATTTCTTAAATTTCGCTCCAAGTCAAACTATGACAACCATTTTGAAACTGAGGGAATATTTTTTTAAAAATAATTGTATGTATTGCTATAAATACTATTAGTTATAGTTGAAACTACTATGCTTCAATACTGAAGTATATTTGATAATTCTTGATTTCAATCTCCTTTAAATCTAATTCTCATAAAGTGATAGATTTGTTTTATAAGGTTTTCACAGGTTGTTTGTGTTGGTCTTATAAAGGTTGTTCACTTTAAAGGAAAGTTTAATCTCTTTATAGATTTATACCAAATTATCTCATTGTTAAATTTAATTTGGTGTAGAACAATAGATGATAGTCAAATATTTTCTGAAAAAATGAATGAGCTTGAGTTTGACAATTGAAATAATCTCAATATTTAATGTTGTCTTAATTTAATTAATGCATTTGTACCCTCTTAAAAATGTAGTCTTGAGATTTTGCATTTTAAAATGCTTCACATCCCCCATATTGTTCATGAATCCCTCTTAGGCACCCCTTATAAAAAATAAAACTGGAATATGATATTATTATTGGTTTGTACATCTTTGTTTGTAGGTAGTTTTAGATTACGTCTAAAAAAATTATCGAAAATGAGCTGAAACATACCTAAATCGAAGAGAAACCGTGATGATTTGGATGATTTAGCAAATGCAAATTTTAGTTACACATATTAGAATAATCGATAAAATGGTATGGTATAAAATATTCAAAATAACTGACCAGACCGTACTATTGACACCCCTCGTTCAACCATAAAGTTAACAAATTACCATCATAATTTATTCTTATTGTTAGCTGGCGTTTGGACATGGATTCCCAAATATTTTTTGAAAAACACTTTTTGGGTGAAGTTTGATATGAAAATGAAAAAGTGTTTGGACATACTTTCTGGAAATAATTTTTTTGGCTCAAAAGAGTCTTTGTGCTCTTATGAAATGAAATTTGATGTGTAAATATTAGTTTTTGGCCCAAAAACAGCTCAAGACCAGTTTTTGAGTTTTTGGGACAAGTTCTGCTCAAAAAGCATAAACAAACACTTTTTGGCCCAAAAATTCCTTCCAAAAACTATGTCCAAACGGGAGCTTAGTAAAATGATCAAATTTGCCCCATACTATTTTAAGTTGAGCAACTATACCCTTCATTAGATTTTTAGTAGTATAACATACCACTTGTTATTTTAGTCATTACGAATAAGTGCCGTGATTGTCCCTGACAATGACTATAGTCAGAAGTTGATGGATAAGACCTTTTTTCCGATTAATTTGGACATGTGAAATTTAGCCTCTTTTTTTTTTTTTTTTTTTTTTTGGCTAGAGGTCCTTTATTGTAATTTGTAAGGAACAAGCATGATTATTAGTTTTGTTGGAGGATACAATTGAGCAAGTTTGAACAGTAAATGGGCAAATTTGGATTTAGCCCTTCCTTATTGAATAAACTCGATATGTTGTGAATATATAAATATGTTGGCATAACAATTTATGACATATTTTAGATAATTAAACCACCACCTATTTACACTTTTATTGTTGAACAATGCAGGTTGATGAGGAACAATTTGAACCTGCCACCCATCAAGCATAACTTCAGGGATGGAAATCAAGTGGCTAATCTTTTGGCAAAGGAAGCTGTCTAGCGGTCCACCAAAAATTTTGTTATCCATCATGTTGTACGTACCTCCATTATTTGACCAATAGTATATGTTAGCAGATAAAATAGGCACAAATTTTGCTACTATCATTTCAAATAGTAATTGTAATATCTGGTTTCTCTTGGAAACCTAAGTGTAGGCTCTCTTATGTTTTGTGCTAGTGACTCTAATGCTCCTTGCTGGGTTGATCCCAATGGGACCTCCATATATCGCTACTTAATTAGTATAAATAATTTTTCATTTAACAAAAAATAATAATGATTTATGACTTGGTATGATTTGGATTGAGATCAAAGAAGTTATGACATGTTTCAAATAAGTTAGAAGTTGAAAACATAGCGCAGAAACTCTATGATGGTGATCATCGACGATCTCAACATGTACCTATAGGAAAGGATATATGCTGACCTTCCCATATCATAGTTAGTTATCCTTGATCATGGCATTAGCTAACTACCACTATAGCGAAGGGGATTTATGATCGCGGTAAACTTGAGTATAAGAAAATACATATTGCGAATTTAGGCTATCCTATTTTATTTTCAGAGAAATAGCTTTGGGGATCCTTGGGAAATGGTTCTTCATATTGGATTGCAATCATAATTATATATATATATATATATATATATATAATCGATTTTATTTGGAATTCTTAAAACATTGCATTGGATATGAACTTTATGTAATATCAGTCATAAACTTGAAAATTATAAAATTGAGAAATTGTTTAACCTTAATGATTCTTAGTTGAAAATTAATTATCTCATTGAATTAACTGTAATATGAAAATGTATGTAGGGGCGGATCTACATGGGAGCAACACGAGTCAGTTGAACCCCTTTGTCAAAATAGTTTAGTAATTTTATGTGTATATTTTACTTAAAAAAACTTTGTGAATAAAAATTAAACTTTGAACCCCCTTAAACATACGATGGAGGTCGATCTAGTGGTAAACCTATATCAGGGCAATGGCGCAGAACCGATTCCTACAAGCTTCATTTAATTTACATACTTTTTTCAGATTTTCAGTTTCCTAATCTACTTTATTCTTTTTTTAAAAAAAATAAAAAACACACTATCCACCTCCTCAATTTCTTTTGCATTTTTTACACAAAAGTACAATTTTTAGAACTTAATTACCAAACATAGCAACATTTTAGCAAAATTATCCTATATAGAGGAAAACACAAGTTAGTTACAAATATAGCAAAAACATAGCAGTATTTTCCCATAACATACCAAACTCTTACATTCTTCCTCCTATTTTTCCCACTATCACTTTTGCTCCTCCTATTTCCCCTTATTTCACTTTTCTTCCCACCATTTGCCCCAATTTCACTTTTACTCCTCCTATTTCCCCCAATTTCACTTTTCCTCCCACCATTTTCCCAATATTCACTTTTAAACTGTATTAACTCCTGTTTGAGACTGTAACAATCCCCGTTTCAGACTGTATCAACTCTGTTTCAGACTATATCAGATTGTTTTAAACTATATCGACTCTCGTTTAAGACTGCATCAGACTGTATTAAACTGTATCAACTCCCGTTTCAGACTGTATCAACTCTGTTTCAGACTGTATTAAACTGTTTTAGACTGTATCAACCCCCGTCTCAGACTGTATCAACTCCGTTTCAGCACTGTTTCAAATTATTTCAGCACCATTTCAGATCGTATCATACTATTTTAATGCCGTTTTAGACCATATCAGACTGTTTAAACAGTTGTTTCAGATTGTTTTAACGTCGTTTCAGACCGTTTCAACATCGTTTCAGACTGTATCAAACTGTTGCAACACCTGTTTCAACGATGTTTCAAACCGTATCATATTGTTTCAATGCTATCTCAAACTGTATCAGACCGTTTCAATAATAAATATAAAGTGACTAGGTCTTATTTACTTTTGAAACAGTCATTAAGCTACAATAAGCAGTGTAATCAGTCGTGAGCAATAGAAAACAAGAGTTCAAATTTATTAAACCACTATAACAAATATGTAGAAACAGAAACAAAAATGTGACAAATATGAAGAAACATGAATATAAATGGAACAGCAACGAAATTTGAACAATTCTGAAGAAACAGAAACGGAACAAAAATAAAACAAATCTAAAGAAACAGAAACGGTTGAGATTTCTTTCGATGTCGCTAATTTGGTAAACCAACAGTCTGCTGCACCAGCTACACATCCATGGTAATGTTCATACTACACCACCACTGATTCATAACTCCATAGCTACCATACCACCGCTGACCGGAGGTTGAGTATTTTAGCGAAATACCTTGAACCGTTGTCCTCCTCTGCCATCGAATGTGGCATCTCCGCAGCACCGACGTCGGGATACGTAGAGGATGTTGAATTGGAGAGGAGATATTCTGACATCAGAGTGAAACAGGTGATCGAACGAAGGAAATGCTAGCGGCGACGTCGCCGTCGCGACGCCGTTATAGATCTGATCAGGAAATGACAGCGATGATCATGAAATGACGGCGATGATCTACTCGCCGGATCTGGGGGTTATCGCGCTGGGGTTTGTAGGGGTGGGGGATTGGGTGGATGGGCGGCGCCAGTAGGTTTTCGGGTATGGGTGGTAGGGGAGTTGGAAGGATTTTGGGAGTAGGGGTTGAAATTAGGGTTTGTTAGGAAAATTGTTATTTATCTTGTTTGGTGTGAAATGTGCTAAAATAAATATTGCTATGCCTTGTAATTAGGAAAATATTGCTATTTTTTTTTAATTAAGGTTAAATTTTTTTATATTTGTGTAAAAAATTCTTTTGTATCGCCACTCTTTCAGCCCATTTGGTTCATTTTTACTTCTTTTTTTATTTTTAGACACCATTATCAATGTACTATCATTTGTAAAATATAAATTTAATTGGTGTATTGTTATGTTTTGGTTAATATTTACATTTACATATACATATTCTCCCCATCAAACATCATTTTTATATATTTATTTATGCTTTATTATTTTATAAATCATTTCGGAAACAACCTATCTTAGTGTACGGGTAAGATCTGCATACTAAATATCACTAGATTTATTATTGTTGTTGTACTCCCTCAGTCCTATTTTATGTGACACACTTTCCTTTTTGGTCAGCCTCAATAGAATGACACATTTATATATTTAGCAACAGTTCAACTTTATGAGATGATTCTCAACCACACAAATTTTTATGGTTTGTTTTAAACCAAATTGCAAAAGTCCTCCTTATTTCTTAAACTTCGTGTCAAGTCAAACTACCTCACATAAAATTGGGGGACGGAGGGAGTATTATTTTATGTATCATCATTATTTTGTCTTCTTATCCTTTATTTGATGATTTTCTTTTGCCTTTTTTTTTTCTTAAGTGTGATTTGCACTAATATCTTAAACTTACCAAAAAAGAAATTAACACCAAAATATGGAGTGATGGGAAAAGTGCAAATTCACCCTACTTGATAAATTTTCATCCGGAACACCAAATCTGGAGAAGATCAACTAATTTCAAGAGGAAACAACTGATTTATGGTCAGGTAAAAATTGGTCTTTATGACTATAGGCATGTATTTGTCGATTTTACAAGTGAGGATGACTTTATTTCAGTATATTGAAAAAAAATGATGACAATTGATAGGTAACTGATAAGGATCTTCATATGGACCCCTAATTTTCGTCCAGATAAATAAACACCTTTAGCTCCGGTGTGGGCATTGTTACCTCTACTTCCATGGCACCTTCATGAATGGAATTATTTAAGCCAGATACTAGGAAATGTTGGAACTCCATTACAATCCGACCAAGCTACTGATAATAGGACCAGGCCTCATATGGCAAATGTTAAGATTGAGATTGATCCGAGTAAATCTCTTCCAAACTCTGTGTGGATAGGCACTATGGATGAAGAAGAAAATCCAGTGGGGAGTTTAATCAACGGGTGGAATATGAGTCTATGTCAGACTATTGTTCTCATTGTAAACATCAAGGGCATATGATCCAAAATTGTACAATAGTTAAGAAGGAGACTGAAAAAGTTAATGCAGCCAAGAAGAATAAAGAACATTGGAATCTAGCAAATACAAGTAAAGTTACATTACAAAAAAATAATAAGAAGTCTCAAACTTTTGTTGAAGAGGGTATAAACAATGTTATTAAGGAAAATGCAGATGAAAAAGATAATAGAAGGAGGGGAAATATTGCTAAAGATGTGAAACAAGTGTACAAAACTATCAATTCCACTAATCCTCTAGTTGGAACAACTCAACCAGTGGCTACAAAAGAAGTAGAACAACAAGGGGAAAGGAATGAAGAGGGGGAGAAGAACACAGGGAAACAAGCGGAAAGGGGCGTTGAGGAACTAGTTATGGATAACTAGGTGAAAGATATAGATTCAAACAATTAGGTAGATAAGAAAACACAAAAATCTCCAAGAACTTTGCAAATAATTGATTAAGCTGACAAAGATAGGGAGACGAGCAACAATTTTGAACCAAAAAAAAATATTTAAGCAGACCAAATGAAAAGGGACTATCATTACTATTGACTTAGTAAACAGCTTTAGTGTATTGCAAGAAGAAAATCAGAGTGATGGATCTGATGAAGAGAGTACTGATTCTGAAGGTTATGAAGAGGTCGTGGAAGAAGATTTGGAGGAAAATAATTAGCAAATAAAAGGTAAGGCAGATGAAGAACATTCAAATCTGATGATGAGAAGGCCATGAGACTGATCCATGCTTTTTTGCCACACTAGAAAGATCAAGCTACTGAGTCATTGGCAGGGAATTTGTCTCCCAGGGGTAGCAGGAATCAAGAAATTTTTCTAAAGAACTTAAAAGAAAAAAAAAAAGAGCCCAAAAGCTCTTAAAAGACTTTTCAAACCAAAGTTTCCAATGATTAATATTATTTCTTGGAATATTAGAAGTGTGGGAACACATGTAGCTTTTGAAAGACTGAAAGTTCTAAAAGAACAATATAAGATTTATATTACTGTTCTTCAAGAACCTTTTATGAAAATGAATACCATTGAATTGTAAACATAGATTGGGGATGCGTAGATGTTACTGTAATGTTAATAACAAGATATGGTTGTTCTGGGATAGTTTGTAGACATAATTAGTGACACTGATCAACAAGTCACAATTATTGTTAAAGGTGTTGTAGGATTAAATAATATATGTGTTACGGTTGTTTATGCTAAATTTCTTTCTAAGTTAAGGAATGATCCGTGGGAAGACATTGTAAGGTTTTCATCAAGCTTAATGATGCCATGAGGTGTAGTAGGAGACTTTATTATTATTACTTGTGCAGGAAAGAAATGATGCCATGAGGTGTAGTAGGAGACTTTATTATTATTACTTGTACAGGAGAAAAGTTTGGTGGTACTTCATTTAGATTGGCAAACTCTGTTGACTTTTTGAACTGCCTTGATGATGATGGTTTACAAGATGCAGGGTACTACTGGATCACCATTCACTTGGTGTGGAAATAGGGATGCTTCACATACTTCTGAAAAAGATTGGACAGATTGGTAATTAATGTCGAGTGGACTAATGTGTTTGATATGACCATTGTTACTCACTTCGCCCAAACAGGGTCCGATCATGCTCCTTTATTAATCAAAGCTGGCAATAATGATATGAAACCTACTAAATTCTTCAAGTTCCTGAATTTTTTGGTGGACCACAAGGATTTTCTTCATATTAATAAACAGGCTTAGGAGGATAATGTGAAAGGTAATCCTTTTTGGGTTCGGCATCAGAAGTTGAAGAAAATATGCAGCAGGTTGAATGCTTGGTCCAGAGATACTTTTGGAGATGTTTTTGAAGAAACAAAAAAGATGGAGACTAAAGAAGAGGAGTTAGAGAAGCAATACATTCAGAAGAGTTGCGACACTAATAGAACTTCTCTTAGCTTGGCAAATGCTGAATATATTCAAAAATTGAAAAGAAGTGATTCTTTTTTGAGACAAAAGGCCGAATAAAGATGATATCTAAGGGTGATGCTAATACTTTTTTTTTCCATAATTCAATTAAAGATAGAAGGAGAAAGCTCAATATCCAAAAAATTCAAGATGATAATAGAGTGTGGTTGGAAGGTAACCATGACATTGGAGATGGTGTTGTTAAGTACTTTCAAAATATTTTTGGTACTCAACATACTGCTCAGAATTTTGTTCACCTAGATGTCATAAGACTAGTGGTAGGAGCTGAAGAGAATCAAACATTGATTGCAATGCGGATTGTTCAAGAACTCAAAAGAAAGTGTTTTTATAATTGATCCTGACAGTGCCCCGGGTCCAGATGGTTTAAGTGGGAAGTGCTTTCAGGCTACTTGGGAAATTATTTCTGAAGATCTTTGCAAAGCAGTTTAGAGTTTTTTTGGAGGTGCAAACTTCCCAAGATTTATAACTCATACTTGTTTAGTTATGTTGTCTAAAATGGATCATCCTAAAATATTTTCTTATTTTAGGCCGATCAGCTTATGCAATCTAACTAGCAAATTTTTTTCCAAGATCATGAATACAAGACTTGTTCCGATTCTTCCTAAGATAATTTCAATGAACCAAAGTGGTTTTATCGAAGGGAGAATGATTATTTCTAAAAATATACTACTGGTGCAAGAGATTATCAATAATATTTGAAAATAAAAAAAGGATTGAACTTGGTGATTAAATTAGATATGGCTAAAGCACATGACATGGTCTGTTGGACATATCTGTGTGAGGTTCTCAGAAGCTTTGGCTTTGCTGAAATATGGGTTGATCTTGTATTCAGATTAATTACGAATAACTGGTATTTATTGGTAGTTACTGGAGGAAGGCATGGGTTCTTTAAATTTGAAAGAGGATTAAGACAAGGAGGTCCAATCTCTCTCTCTCTCTCTCTCTCTCTCTCTCTCTGTTCTTAGTACTGAATAGCTATCTATTTTACTAAAAGAGATTGCATGAAGATCCTAATTTCACTAGTTTTTTTTTATGAACACGAGAGAGCCCAAGATCAATCATCTATGCTTTGCTGATGATGCGATTTTATTCTCTAGTGGAAATAGTAAGTCCTTGAAGAAAATAATGAAAGTCTTGAGCTCATATGAAGAACTATCTGGACAATTAATAAACAAGAATAAGAGTAGTATCATTCTGCATCCAACAGGAGAATCACAAGAGCCTCTACTCTCACTAGAATGCAGAGAGATAACTTCTCTTTCAAATATTTGAGTTGTCCTCTCTACCTAGGAAAGAAAAAAATTTCAATCTTTACAGAGATACTCAACAAAGTTGTTAACAGAACACGAGGTTAGTGTATTAAATGGTTGTCAATAGGAGGTGAGCTATTTTGATCAGGCATGTATTTCAATCTATATCAACTCACCTTTGTCACACCTCTTTTTCGAACTCGGATCGAGTTCAATGGTTGAGTTTGACTAGGTGACTCGTTTGGAATGAGTTTGGAGTCGACACCTAATATATTTGGCTAAAGGCGTATTAGGTCACCTAAAATGTCTAAAAATCTAAATTAACTCCGGGAAGTCTCGGGAAGAATGTGTTTGGCACTTTCTAAGTCCCATGAAAATTGGTTCCTGACCGTTTTTATATTTTGAAATTTTAGGATTAAATACACAATTTAACTAAGATATGCAAATAAAAATTATGGTGAGCAAGCAAGTCAAATTTTTTTTAAAAAAGGAGAGACATTTCTAAAATCAAGATCATTTCAGTAATTCGAATCTTAGAGGTTCGACTAACTTATCAAAAAGGCTAAAAATATAAATTATATTATAGTTAAGAGATATTTCTGCAAAAGGCTCAGCTGGACCGAATGTTTCAAAAAAATTCACCGTATGCCCTCCATAAAGAGTGGTTTTACAAAATTACCCGCGCTAAGGAATGTTTTAGCAAAATGCCCTTATTTAGTCCGCAAGCCAAGACTTCAAGACAAAAAAAATGTAAGTCTTGACAATTGGTAATACTTCAAGAGCAAGTGCTGTTTTGCCAATACTTCAAGTTATATGGGGAGAATGCAGGGAAAACTGGAAGGGGCAAGTCTTGACAATTGCCAAGACTTACGACGCAGTGCAGCAAGTGTTGCCTGCCAATACTTGCCGTGCAAGTGTTGGAAAATCAAGCAGAGGTCAATACGACCAAGTGCGGCAAGTATTGACTATTGCCAATAGTTGAAGGGATAAGTGTTGAAAAGCGAAAAATATAACGGGAAGTCTTGGCCCCAGATTTTTTTCATTGAATCTTAACAGGGGTATTTTTGCAAACCATCTCTTAGCGCAGGCAAAAAGGCAAACCATTGCTTCCAGTGTCATAATTTTGCAAATCCTCTCGAATTTTTAAAGGCAAAGTAATGTATTTTGCAAAGACAAATCAAGTTATAGCCAGCTTCGCACAAGTAGCCTCAAATGATTTAACTGACTAACTATGAAAAATAGAGGTGTTCCCTTCAAGAAGCCAAAATCCTAAGAGTCAAGACAAAAAAGATTTTAGTATCTTTAAGGGATGTTGCCACTTTAGTGGTGCAACAACATTAATTGTCGCATACCATTGTTTTGGTGGCTGTTGCTAATAGGCCGCGTTAAATAATACTCATTTTGAAAATAGTGTTTATAAATAAATATAGAAGAATACAAAATGTAAGAAAAACTATAACCATGAAAAAATAATGTATTAGATGCACTTAAAGAAAGTAACAGTAGAATTTATAATACATATATGTTGTAGGGTTTGACCTCCAAAGCCAGTACTCCCTTTTCAAACTCTTAATTAGCTTGAAAGAGAAATAAAATAGTTTAAAAACAGGTTTGAAATATCAGAATTACAAAGATTGGCCCTGGGTTTAAAGTCTGGCAAGTTTTGATCTTTTGCAGAAAATATCCTTTTGTGTGACATAACTTTGATAATTACCATACTTCAAGTAAAATATCAGATTCTGAAATTTGCATAAACAGTTCAGGTTTCAGTTTTCATTACAAATTTGAGATTTTGCAGAAATAAGCTTATTTTCAGGATGTGTTGTACTTTTAGCCCTTTTTCTGATTTTAGCAAAAAATATCTCCTGTTGTAATTTGTTAGCTAGCCCTGTACAGTAATTTTTAGATTCTGTACTTAAAACATTTCAGTTTCAGATTCTACTACACACAAACAAAATAGGAGAAAGAGAGCAAGGAACGGCCCCTGCATAGCCGTTTATATAGCATCACTTATGATGCCTGCTACTATTGCTCAAAAAGCAATATCTCACTGCTACTTAGCTACTGTTTTAGCAACCATTCGCCTACTACTTTTACCATGATCCTTTACACAATATATACAATGGGATGCCCTAACAAATACAACATGATTAAAGGGTCTAAAGGGAAGTATGGAGGTTAGAGAAGTGAGTGCAGTATGATGGATTAATCAATTCAGCCTGGCTTTATGCTTCAAAACTCCAAGCTTTAGTTCATATAATTTCAATGCTATGAGACCTGCAAATAGCTTAGTAATGGTATAGCCCTTACTGGCTATCCAATCATAACACAAGCCTGCAAAGAGAGGTTAGTAGACATGGCCAAAGGCCAAAACAACGCATACACAGGTGTTCGTATACATACAACAGATAGGGTCCTTTAGCAAGAGATCTTATTTTAATTCAGGAATTTTCACCTTTTAAGAGAATAGTAGTTAAGGGTGATGATGCTGCCAAAACTAGTATATCCAAACAACTAATGCCTTGTTTTAGCTTAGAGCCAACAAACCAAATAATAGCAGAATAAGAATAAAGGTTAAAAAAGAGAGAATTATTCAGAGAGAGTGTAAGTGTAAAGAGAAGAAGAGGGTGTAATACTCTGTGTTTTCCAGAGTGTATTTAGTGAGTAAGTTGTCCTTTTAAAGTGAGAGGAGGGCAGATTTATTTAGTGTCAAAATAGAGCTGTTAGGATTTCAAACTAATCAACTGGAAGGAAAAGAAACTCAGTAATTTTTGGTAAAAGGAAAGAATAAATTATGCTATTAGTCTGGCCAAAATAAGGAGGATCTCACACTTTAAATACTTTCATAAATAAAAGCAGTTGTTTGAAATTCAAATTTTGAAGGATAGTTTCCTTTGTAATATCCAGCAAATCAGCCAAGGAAAGTGAAGTAAAAGAACGAAACAATGTTCACATACATGCATATAGTAAGCATGTATTCATTTATTAATTAAGATTAAATAAGGAAATCATTTTGCTTCGTAAAAAATATAAATGGACCGTGTAACAAATCTGTTAAGAGGATGCTTGTGTGACCATGGAAAGAACGTGGTTCACTCTCAATCAGTTTAATCAAAAAGGAAAATCATAAACATAGCAGTTTAACATTATATTAAAAGAATCTTCCTTCTTACTATTTTTTGAATTCAGAAATCGCATATACATCCACTCGAGAGGAGATATTCATCTTCTTTAAAAATTCACACATACCAAGATTTACCAAAGCTAAACCAACCTCCAAAACGATCAGATGGTTCATGACTTGCAAATCAAAAATTAAAAGCCAAGACATGATTTCCCATGGAAACTAGCAATATCAAGTAACTACAGCAGTGTGACCTCTCCTAATTAGTTTCTAATGGGATAAACAAAAAAGTCACAAGAAATTATTATTATTGATCAACTTTAATTCTGAGCAAGTAATTATATAAACATGGATTAAATTAAAAATAGAGACATGTCCAAGAACAAAGCAAGGGAGGTATTACCTGTTTAATTGGGAATCGAACCGGGTCGGTTCGAGTCAGCTTTGTCTTGACCCAATGACACGGCTCTGATTCATGCCCTAATACTCTTCGTTTTGCCTTGTATGTATCCAAACCTTTATGATTTCTGAACATTTTCATGATTACGTTAGGATTCAGATTATTTGCCTTCAATTCTTTTGTTTCCTTTTCGGGTCAGGGAGAGAGAGAGAAAGACGAGGGGGATTTGTTCCATTTTTCCGTGGTGTGAATGCGATAGAGACAGAGAAAAGGGGCGGAGTTGCGGCGGGATTGATTGAGGGGCTGCTGTGGACGTTGGAGTGTATCGGGACGGTTTGGGAGAGGGAATTGAGAGAGGAGCTGAAGGTTTGTTGAGTGCTGGTTTTGAAGAATGACAAACGTGACGGACTCAGAGGCTCTCACGAAGAACCTAGTCCTTGTAAAGAAGGGCACGATTGATCGAAAAGAGTTGCGGGTTGCAAATCCCTGCGGAACTAGGAATAGTGGCGCGTGAATGAATATGCATCCTAGTCAGACTAAAAGAGGCTGTGCCTAGGCTGTGTCTTCGAAGTGTGAAAAGGAGTTGGACTTCAACAAGGAAAATAGTTACGAGGAATCTTGTCTTACCATAATTACAAGGATTCTTTATAGGACTCAACTAGGGTTTCAAGACCCGTATAAATACAAGTAGTTGAGACAGCCGTAAATCAGTTATTCACAAACAGAGAGTTGAGAGCATACAAAGGCAATGTAGCATCTTTCTACGTGAGTAAACTGGAGAAGACAACTGAAGTGCTTGCAGTGTATTGAGTCTAGATATTCTGTCTAGGTTCATCGAGTTGTAAGTTGTCTTAGTTTGAGCGTTCATAGTTTTTACTTATTGGCTTATTGCAGAAGCATATGTATTACTACCTCCGTCCCAATTTATGTGGGGGTGTTTGACTTGGCACGGAGTTTAAGAAATAGAAGTTGACTTTGTAAATGTTCAAATTTACCCTTGAAAAAGTAAGAGAGAGAAGATTGTAGAAATCAAAAAGTTGTTTGTGGCTTTTAAAATAAGTAGGGCCCAATAGGGGTAAAATAGAGATAATGCATTAAATAATTGACAAATAAGAAAATGTGACATTATTTTTGGAACAGACCAAAAAGGAAAGTGTGACACATAAATTGAGACAGAGGGAGTAGGTGAACTCGTTTGTAATTACTTGAAAAGCTAGAGTTTAGCTTTGAGTGGTGATTAGGGTCTAGAGTGTAGCCCCTTGGTTACAGAGTTTGTAATTAGAAACTTTGCTCATTGTGTTAGTGGATTCAGTTCTAAAATCCCAGAGTGTGGGTCGTGGTTTTTCTCCCTTGAGCAAGGAGTTTTCCACGTAAAATCCTTGTATTTTCTGTGTGTGTAGTTGTGGTGTGTTGCAGTGGTTGAAACAGTAGAACTGCGAAGGTAAGAACTAGGTTCTACATTCAGAAGAACCAAGTTCTTGAAACGAAAATCGGTAGACACTATTCAACTCCCCCTTCTAGTGTCTTTAGAAGGTGCATAGATTATAACAAGTGGTAGTAGAGCGGGTCTTCTCGTGAGAGGGTAACACCTTGAGAAGGATCAGAATCATGAGTGCACCATCACTGAAGGACAGTCAGTTCAGAGGCCCTCATAGTTTAATGGCAATACTATGCGTGGTGGAAGAACAGGATGGAGAATTACATATGTGCTGAAGACTATCAAGAACAGGATGGAGAATTACATATGTGCTGAAGACTATCAACTCTGGCTGATAGTTTCTGAAGGAAACCTGATCCCCACTAAAATAGTTGGTGAAGGAGCCACTGCCAAGCAAGAACCTAAACTGAAGTAGGAGTTCAACGAGATGGATTATAAGATATTTGAAAAGAATCACAAAGCCAAACGTCTGGTCATATGTGGTCTTGGTCCTGAGGAGTTCAATAGAGTATCATCTTATAAGACGGCTAAGGAAATATGGGATGCTCTACAGGTTGCGCATGAAGGAACCACAGAAGTGAAGGACTCAAAAAGGAGAATGTTGAAGAGACAATTTGAACTATTCTCCATGGGTGAGAAAGAATCAATTCAGGATATGATGACCAGGTTGACCATCATTACTAATGAGATGAGATCTCTGGATATGGAATTGCCTGAAATAGAGATGGTTGATAAAATCCTGAATGTGCTTTTTGAAGCATGGGAACCCAAGATGACCGCCATTATTGAATCCAAACCTCTAAGATCCATTAAACTTGAAGAACTGGTTGGTAGCTTGAAAACTCATGAGATGATGAAGGACTCAAAAGCTAAACCAGCTGTAAAGAAGGACAAGACCCTTGCGCTTGAAGCAACTAATGAAACCGATGAATATGTTGATCTTCAAACAGTTGAAGCAGCAATGGTAAGTGCCCTAAGATAGAAGCTTAATTTGGGAAGGTTCAAAGGATTCAAAAGAAGTGGCAAGTAGAATTCTGGCAGGAAGAACATAGTTGACAGTCCTGATTATTCTGGATGCTTTAAGTGCTTCAAAAAGGATCATGTTGTCGTGGACTGTCCAATGTGGGAAATAGAGTGGATGAAAAAAAGAGCATCCAAGGAAAAGGAGAAGGAGACGCCAAAGGAAAATGAAAAAGATAAAAAGAAGTCAAGACGGCCTCCAAACTTCAGAGTAGAAAGGAGAAAGAAGAAGGAAGCTTTCTATGCTACATGGGGACCAACTGATAGTGAATCCGATCATGAAAAGGATTCTGAAGATGATTCACCACTGGCACTAATGGGTATGTCAGACATCAGTTCTGATGAAGAAGACCCTCGAAAGTTTAGAGGAGGAAGAGATCCATCAAGACCACCTGTGTTCAACGGGACCCACTACAAGAACTGGAAGAAACAGATGAAGACTTTCTTGCAAGCAGCAGACTATAGTCTGTGGCTGATTGTGAAGAGAGGACCTCATGTTCCTGTAAAGAGAGCTGCAAATGGAGTCTTGGTGCCAAAGAGAGTAGAAGAACTAGATCCTTAAGACCTAGATTTGTTACAGGCAAACTCCAAAGGTGAATGGTACCTGAAAAGAGGACTCACCTACGATGTGCTTGCTACGATACTTGAATGCAAGTCTGCCAAGGAAATCTGGGAAAGACTGAAGGAGGTGTACACAGATGACAATCAAAAGAAGGACTCTGCTCTCATGGCAACTGATGGAACTGAAGCTGCTCATTCAGCAGAGGTATGTTTATCTGAACTTAAGGAAACTTTACATACATACTCTTCTAAAAACTTGATTTTAATCACTTCCACCTTAATCGAGGGTTATGAAAAGGAGAAACTTGAAAAGGATAAATTAACTGAAGAACTAAGTAGTCTTAGAACCAAGCATAAGAGTCTCCTAGAACAGAACATTGAACTTGACGAAGTCAATGCTATCTTGAAAGGGCAGACTCTTGTGTCAAACTCTAAGATCACTGAACTAGAATTGGAATGCAATCAGTTAAGAGAAAGTACAAATGGTAAGCAAGTAATAACTGAAGTTCAAACCTTTCTGGAAAATGAATTGAAAAGAGCTAATGAGATTCTGTATCAGGAAACTGAAAAGAACGGGATTTTAAGTCAAAAGGTTGAAAAATCAAAATTTGAGCTTACTAGATTGACTAAATGGAATAAATCATCGGAGGCAATGAACTGGGTTCTTGAAAATCAAAACAAAGGGAAACAAGGGTTAGGATTTAAGAAACCACTGCCTCCATATAACCCTAAGAGCAAATATGTGGCGTTACCTTGCAACATGTTATGTACCTTTTGTGGTGAAACTAGACATGTCAAACAAAAGTGCATAAATATCAGCAAGACAAAGGCCAAGAATAAAAGAAGTGTTCTATCTAAATGGGCTAGAAAGGATCCGATTTATCCATTCTCTCGTAAGAAGGGACCCAAGCTTGTTTGGGTTCCTAAGGCTAACCTCTAACTTGTTTTGCAGGCTGGAGTGAGGGAGAACAACTCAAGCTGGATTCTTGATAGTGGTTGTTCAAGGCACGTGACAGGAGATAGAAGAAACTTTCTCTCACTCGCAGCATTTCAAGGAGGCAATGTGGCCTTCGGAGGAGGAAAAAGTGGTCAAATCGTGGGAATTGGAAAGATTGGGAGAACTCTGGATCATGCAATTCAAAATGTTTATTGTGTTGACGGTCTCAGACACAATCTGCTGAGCATCTCCCAACTATGTGATAGAGGTAACGAAGTGTGTTTCTCATCTGTAGGATGTATTGTGAAGAATCTACAGAGTGGAGAAATTGTTATGGATGGAAAGAGGGTGAACAATGTATACAAAGCATCGCTGAAGTCACTACCGGAAAATAACCTAACATGCCTGAACGTGCAAGAAAGTGACTCTCAGCTGTGGCACAAAAGAATGGGTCATGCAAGTATCTCACAACTGAACAAGCTTGTATCGAAAGAGCTGGTTCGTGGATTGCCAAGCAAGAGATTTGAAAACATAAAAATGTGTGATGCGTGTGTAAGGGAAAAGCATGTGAAATCATCCTTTAAATCCAAGAAGGTGGTAAGTACATCAAAGCCACTGGAGCTGTTGCATATGGATCTGTGTGGACCTATGAGAGTCAGGAGTAGAGGAGGAAAGAGATTCGTGTTCGTGATTGTTGATCACTACTCTAGGTACACATGGACCCTGTTCTTGGCATCTAAAGATGAAGCTTTTGACAGCTTTAAAGACTGGGCTGGTGTAGTGCAGAAAAGGTTAAGTCTTGAACTCATCTGCATCAGATCTGATCATGGAACTGAGTTTGAAAACTCAAAATTTTCTGAGTACTGTGCAAAGAACAGCATAGATCATAACTTCTCTGCCGCAAGAACTCCCCAACAAAATGGTGCGGTTGAGAGGAAGAACAGATCTCTGGAGGATATGGCCAGGACTATGTTGTTGTCAAGTGGGCTTGCAAGAAACTTTTGGGCTGAAGCAATAAATACTGCATGCTACTTGCTGAACAGATGTTCCATCAGAGCAATTCTTGACAAGACCCCATATGAGCTACTCAGAGGAAGAAAACCAAATATTGCTCACCTAAGACCCTTTTGTTGTAAATGTTTTGTTCACAACAATGGCAAGGAACCCTTGGGGAAGTTCGATGCTAGGAGTGATGAAGCAATATTTCTTGGTTATTCTACTCAAAGCAAAGCATACAAGGTGTTTAACAAAAGAACACAAACAGAGTAAGAAAGTATGCATGTTGTATTTGATGAATCAGATAAGGCACTGGAGGAGAGTGAGACAGAAGATCAAGTGATTGGCCTAAGTAGGGAAGAAGGTGTAAATGAACTGGAAGACTCAGAAGACAATGAGACATCAGGTGAAAATCCAAGCACACTAGAACAAGGAGTCAACTTGACAGGGGGAACCTCTGATGAAGCTGATGATCCAGCAAGTTAGGAAGAACCCCAAGGATAATGCTGCAGGTTCTTCCGGTCATATTCAACTCAGGCCATGGAAACATCAAAGATCTCATCCTTTGGAGAATGTTCTATCGGAATTGGATACAGGAATTATGACCAGGTCAGCCTTGAAGAACTTCTGTGCTTTCTTTGCTTTCCTCTCATCTCTGGAACCAAAGAACGTAAAAGAAGCTCTAGAAGACCCAGATTGAATTCTAGCCATGCAGGAGGAACTACATCAATTCGAAAGAAGCATAGTGTGGCACCTAGTTCCTAAGCCAAAGGACAGATCGATAATTGGAACAAAATGGGTATTCAGGAACAAACTGGATGAGCATGGTATAATGACGAGAAACAAAGCGAGATTAGTAGTTCAAGGTTATAGTTAGGAAGAAGGAATAGACTATGATGAAACCTTTGCACCAGTTGCAAGGATGGAGGCCATCAGGATGCTAATTGCTTTTGCTACATATATGGAGTTTAAATTATACCAGATGGATGTAAAGAGTGCCTTCTTAAATGGCTACCTGAATGAATAAGTCTATGTGATTCAGCCACCAGCCTTTGTGAACAATGAATTCCCTGATCATGTTTACAAACTGGACAAGGCTCTTTATGGATTGAAGCAAGCCCCTAGAGCCTGGTATGAAAGACTCTCAGGATTTGTACTGAAGAATGGTTTCTCGAGAGGAAAGATTGACAACACATTATTCCTCAAAAAGAAAGGAAAAGATATATTGGTGGTTCAAGTGTATGTCGATGATATCATCTTTGGAGCCACTGATGAGGGGCTATGCAAAGGATTTGCTGATCTGATGGGAAGTGAATTTGAAATGAGCATGATGGGCGAACTAAATTTCTTCAGTAGGTTGCAGATAAAGCAAATGCTTGAAGGAACTATGATTCATCAGCAAAAATATGTCAAGGAACTACTGAAGAAATTTGACATGGAAAGAGCAAAAGAAATGACTACTCCCATTGCTCCCGGGATGAAGCTGGATTTGGATGAACTAGGTCCTTCGACAAATGAGACAAAATATAGAGGAATCATAGGTTCACTTCTTTATCTCACAGCTAGTCGACCTGACATCGTATACAGTGTAGGACTGTGTGCTAGATATCAGTCCAAGCCCAAGGAGTCATATTTGACAGCTGTGAAGAGGATCCTGAGATACTTGAAAGGAACTCAGGACCTTTGTCTTTGGTACCCAAGAGGAGGTACTTTTGAACTAATTGGTTTTGTTGATGCAGATTATGCAGGCCATTTGGTGGATAGGAAAAGCACTTCAGGAATGGCACACTTTCTTGGTCCTTGTTTGGTCTCTTGGGCTACAAAGAAGCAAAACTCAGTTGCCCTATCTACTGCTGAAGCTAAGTATGTGGCAGCTGCATCATGCTGCTCACAATTGCTATGGATCAAACAATAATTGGAGGACTTTGGTATCAAGTGTGGAGCAGTGCCAATTTTCTGCGATAACACTAGTGCAGTGAATATTGCCAAGAACCCAGTCCAACATAAAAGAACCAAACACATTGATATTAGACACCATTTCCTGAAAGATAATGTGGAAAAAGGGTCTGATTACTATGAACTCGTGCATGACTGAAGATCAAATTGCTGATATATTTACCAAAGCATTGAACAAGGTACTGTTTGAGAGGAACAGGTTGGAATTAGGAATGACCAAAATACACGGATGACCCAGCAGGCAATCCCTCTATGATTGGTTAGTTAAGTATTCAATTGTCCATGTTTGAATTTTGTCATTGATGTTCAGTCTAACCTTGTACTTTAATAAGTACACTTGTTCAGTCTTTGAGCAACAGGTGAGAATAATGTGATCCCATGAAGAACCTACTACGTACTGAGAAGGAACCGACTGAAGCATGAGGGATCATGTCCAGGTACATTCACACTACCCTGCATGATAGAAGTCATAACTGAAATTAAATTGTCAATTATACGTTTGTCAAGGGAGATCTTCCATGTTCCTATAACTATCCTAAATTATAGGAACACATTCCTTTTTGGGATAGAATTTTATTTGACTTGTTTGGACCCCACTACTTGAAAAGGGTATATTAAATGAATCCATAACCGTCAAATCTATAACTCTTCCCGGTTTTCAAAAATTTCAAAAAGTTGCTTCTCTACTTTACCTCATTATTTCTTTGTCTTCCCTAGAAGTTGTCTAATCACCAAAACCCTTCTCTTTTTGTCGATACACACAGAACTCTCTCAATCCAACTACTTCTCTCCTTCCACACCAAAATTCTCTCCCAAAACCTAAAAAAAAAAAAAAAAAAATCTTGAAATCTCAGTTGACAATCCATTAAAGTCTTCATCATGTCTGCAAAACCACCCCCATCCACTCTCGCACAAAGAATCGCTAGGGCCAGAACAAAATTTCTTCAAAAGGGCGACAAGAAATTGGTCAAGAAGATGAGGCCAAGAGCAGTACGTACTACGCCCATTGTACAAAGTTCATCAAAATCACCTTCTGAGGTAATCCCTGATCCTGTTACATCTACTCCTGTTGGTTTAATAGAAATAAAAAGCCCTGGTACTATAGACACCGAAACCCTAGTAACAGGACTAGACAAAATTATAGGAGTGGTAGAGCATGTTGACAAAATAGATAGGGGGAACCCAGGTGAAACAGAGCAAAAGTGTGGACATGATGAACTTAGGGAAGATTTACAGGTGCCTTTGGTTGAAAAGACTGGTGTGGAGTTGGAAATTGCAGAAAGAGTGAAAGAACAACTAAGGGAACAAGATCTTGTTGAGTCTCTTAGAGAAAGTGAAATGGAACCTTGTACAAATTTTGGGAGTACTGAGAATAATGAGGAAGGGTATGTTCCAAAAGGTCCAGTAGTTGGAGGACCTGGTCTTGCTGAAGCCTCAAAGGATTTGTGTCAAGAGCCTGTCTCTTGCCCAGATTCCACTGAGGCTGATGATGCAGACTTAAATTGGACAGATTCTGAGGAAGAAGAGAATGAGGGGATTGTATTAGAAAAAGATGAAAATGAAGAGGTTACTAAGAAAGCAGAAGAATCAAAGAGAAAGAGAAAGTTTGGTGAAGAGGATGAGAGACTGGCGTGTGAGGAAGAAGAAGCGGAGGTTGTATTTGTCAAGGAAAACAGAGTAGAGCCGGAAAAAAGGAGGAGACTGGTGAAAAGGGGGAAAGCCAGTGTTGAAAACTAAACTGGTTGATGAATCTAGTGTAGATAATGGTGACAAGACTGTTGATGAGCCTATTGCCAGGAGGGTTGGCACTAGGTCTGCCTTAAAGCAACAACTGGAGAAGGTAGGAAAGTTGGAAAGAACAGTGACAAATGTGAGAGACAGAGAGGCAAAGAAAAGGGAAGAAGAAAAGAAAGCTGAGGAAGTACAAGAAGAGAGTGATGAGTCTGGAAGTTATGCTGAGCCAAGTGATTCTGAAACAGATAGTGAAGCTGAGAACAGGAAGAGAAGGAAAGGCAGTGAGGAAGAAGTTGATAGAGTGGCTTTCTTTTCAAAGCATCAGGTATTGCCTGGCAGCATCTTGCATGATGAGAAGGAATTTCACATGAAGCCACTGCTGAGAATGATTGGTAACCAAGGATGGCTGGGTTTGTTTGCCAACAAAGAGAGAATGTTGTTTGTTGATAAGATCAGAGAGTTCTACACCAACTGCAGAGTTAATGCCAGGAGAGTGTTCACCACAGTGGGGGCATTGAGATAGAGTTTGGGAGACCTGAGCTTGGAGTGATTCTTGACATACCTGCTGAAGGTTATTGCAGGTATATAAAATTGAAATGGCCCAAGAGGACTGATGGAGTGACTCCTCTGGATGTAGTCAAGAAGTTTTCAGGAAAACCCAACTAAGGAAGGAGAGGAAGGTAGATAAGAAGGAGATGGAACCTGCACACCAGTTGCTGTTTGAGTTTGTGCACAGGTTCCTTCTGCCTAGAGGAGAGAGGAACTGTGAAGCTAGTGCTTTGGACCTGACATACATGGACTTGCTGGACAGGGGGGTAAAAATCAATTTACCTGGGCTAATCATTAGACATATCAAGAGGGTTGCTAACACAGATCAAAAGCCACATTCTCTTGTGCATTCCTACATCCTCCAGCAGGTACTTGAACATTTTGGGATTCTCCTGGAAGCTGGGAAGAAGCCGACCATTCATCAAATGTTTGGGCACAATGTGCTTAAAAATTGTGACTTCTTCAAGGAGAGCAGAGCTTCTAAGAAACCAATGCAGGCCAAGCAAGAGCTAGCTGAGGAAAGTGAGGACTATGGACCTGAGGAGGCCATTGATGATGTGAAGGAGCTAGAGACTCATGTCCTTGAGGTGAATACAGAAAATGCAGGGCTCCACAGACAGCTGAAGTTGAAGGATCAAGAAATTGATCGTTTGAAGATAGACTGCCACAAGTATGAGGCCGAGCTAGTGATGGAAATGGCCAAGAATACGAAGCAACTTGAGGCACTTGTCAAACACTTCAACATTCAGCTTTGAGTCCTCCTGTCTTATCCTCTTATCCCTCTTTCTGCATGTTGTCTATTCCTTCCAATTCTCCCCTGCGCATGTGATGGTTGTTTCAAACAATTTATTTTTCAGTTGTGTACTTATTGATGGGGTTGTGTTGATATCACACCCTGGATAATGGTTTTAATCTTCTTATGTTTGTGACTGTTTCCCTTTTAAGTATTTGGTTCTTGATTGGGCCCTTATTTCTGCTTCTGTGTGTTCTTATTACTGACTTGTTGCCTTGTGCTTTAGACTGAATAGTACTGACAGGTTCATGCAGGTATTTGAATCTTTTCGATGATGCCAAAAGGGGGAAGAAGGAAATGTTGGGGTGTTTGTGACCTAATTCATCTGTTTCATTTGAACTTGCTACGTTTGTTTCTGTGTTTTTGGTTTTTTGTCTATTCAGGTTCTTGGGCAACATTTGTTTGTCATCATCAAAAAAAGGGAATTTGTTGAGTGCTGGTTTTGAAGAATGACAAACGTGACGGACTCAGAGGTTCTCACGAAGAACCTAGTCCTTGTAAAGAAGGTCACGATTGATCGAAAAGAGTTGCGGGTTGCAAATCCTTGCGGAACTAGGAATAGTGGCGCGTGAATGAATATGCATCCTAGTCAGACTAAAAAAGGCGGTGCCCAGGCTGTATCTTCGAAGTGTGAAAAGGAGTTGGACTTCAACAAGGAAAAGAGTTACGAGGAATCTTGTCTTACCATAATTACAAGGATTCCTTGTAGGACTCAACTAGGGTTTCAAGACCCGTATAAATACAAGTAATTGAGACAGCCGTAAATCAGTTATTCACAAACAGAGAGTTGAGAGCATACAAAGGCAATCTAGCATCTTTCTACGTGAGTAAACTGGAGAAGACAACTGAAGTGCTTGCAGTGTATTGAGTCTAGATATTCTGTCTAGGTTCATCGAGTTGTAAGTTGTCTTAGTTTGAGCGTTCATAGAGTTTACCTATTGGATTATTACAGAAGCATATGTATTAGGTGAACTCGTGTGTAATTACTTGAAAAGCTAGAGTTTAGCTTTGAGTGGTGATTAGGGTCTAGAGTGTAGCCCCTTGGTTACAGAGTTTGTAATCAGAAAATTTGCTCATTGTGTTAGTGGATTCAGTTCTAAAATCCCAGAGTGTGGGTCGTGATTTTTCTCCCTTGAGCAAGGAGTTTTCCACGTAAAATCCTTGTGTTTTCTGTGTGTGTAGTTGTGGTGTGTTGCAGTGGTTGAAACAGTAGAACTGCGAAGGTAAGAACTAGGTTCTACATTCAGAAGAACCAAGTTCTTGAAACGAAAATCGGTAGACACTATTCAACCCCATCCCCCTTCTAGTGTCTTTAGGAGGTGCATAGATTATAACAAGGTTATTTGGGAGTGAGTAAGGGAAATGTGTTTTAGGATTTCTGAGATTACGGGGTGAGGTATAGTTAAATGTGGAGAATTAATTGGGGCCATTGGATTAAAGAGACACACAGTTGAGATGAAAACATGTGTCGCGTGTATGGTGTGTGTGCGCGCTATGTATATTAAGTGTATATATGAGAGGGGTGTGAGTGTATGTATATGGGAAGGAATTTAGAATTAATTGGCTCAATTAACTAAAACAAAAATGCTAATAAATGGATAAAATAATTAGAAAAATATAATGGATAATGCAAATGGTTTGGTAAGATATTATTTTACATAAAATAATTATAAATGTGTTTAAATAATATTAATTAGCTGTAAATTATCACAAATAGATACTTGAGTGTATTACTGTGCCGATACTTACAAATTGTGCATGTATTTAGAAAATGACCTAAATGATGCAATTATGCAATATATTCACAGTTAAGTAAATACTGTATAAATATGAGATTAAAGATAAGGGTTACACAGATAAATACATGATATCTAATGCAACTTTGTTCAAAAAATTATTATTGTACGTTTAATTTAAATATAACCAATTATGAAAAGAGATGGACAAAATTGGGTGTAAATAATTTTCTAGCTGTCCTTCAACCACCAACAGGAGTCTTTAGTTTGATTGAGAAATATTTAGCAAGATTTTTCTGGGTGGAACTGATAAAGTCAAAAAGCATCACTGGGCAACTTGGTAAAAACTTTGTTATCCTTATGAGGGAGGTGGTGCAAATTTTAGAAGATTATGTTATATGAACAAGGCCTTCACAACCAAACTCTGGTGGAGGTTTAGAACCAAGGAATCCTTATGGAAATAGTTTACCATGGCTAAATATTGTCGACATTCTCATCCTGTTGCCAAGAAATGGTATAATGGCCAATCACACATATGGAAAGCAATGTGCAATATCAAGCATGTGGTAGAAAATAATATTCTATGGCAAGTTGGCAAGGGCAATGTTTCATTCTGGTATGGTGATTGGACTAATCTTGGTCCACTCGTCAAATTATTACCAGAGGGAACTAGACCGAATAAAATTTAAGTCAATGAAGTTCTACAGGATGGGTCATGGCAGTGGGATCTAATTAATTTTAGGATCCCACCTTTCTTATGTGTATATATTCAACCGATGAAGGAAGATATTTCTTGTTGGACTACAGATACTTCAGTAACTTTTTCTATAGGTTCTGCATGGAGCTGTTTCAGACAAACTCTATCAAGAAGAACAATGGAATCTAATATCGGGCACAAAGTTGTCGCATTCAAAATTCATTTATGACATGGAGAGTACTGAGAAGAAGAGTGCATACTGATGACATGATTACAATGTTTGGTATAACAGGTCCTTCAAGGTGAAAATTCTTCTCTGTTAGGATGAATATAGGATGGTAAATAATTCCTCTTAGATAGAGATTGTCTATATGGTGGAATCATAAGACTTTCAATCCTATTTCTGTTATGCTTCTAAGAAGTATGCCTACTGTCATCATATGAGAATTATGGAAAGCAAGAAACGCTAGCAAGTATGGCTCTTCAAGAGCTTCTTTAGCCAGGACTTGTTATCAGATCTCAACCAATTTAACCTTGTTAGTAAATAAATATTTTCCCAAACTTGAGTAACAACTAAGGTGGGAGGATATTTATTTACTGGTAGATAGACACATGATCCATAAAAAAATTAAGATTGTGAAGTGGATCAAACCTCCCTCCCAATTCTTCAAGCTCAACAGTGATGGAAGTTGCAAGAATGGAATTTATGGATGGGGAGGTATACTAAGGAACAATGAAGGTAAGATGTTGATGGCTTACTCTATACCAATTGGCAGAGGTACAAATAATACACAGTGGTGTAAGAGGAATGAAATTCAGCAACTTCAAGTTAAAGTGGACTCTTAGCTGCTGGTGTTATGTATACAAGATGAGAACAGAGTCCCCTGGCAAATGTCTAAAACAGTTCAAGCGATTAGAAGATTGAAGATGAAGATGAATATTTTTAGTGATGCATTGCTTCAGGGAAGCAAACCAACCTGCGGATAGATTAGCAGCTTTGTCTCACTCTCTCAACCAACCAGAGATCTACTTGGAAACTTCAAGCTTATAGAGAAGAGTTAAAGGCCTGATTAATTTGGATAAGTGGCAGTCACCCCATGTGCAAAATTGTAGAGCTTCTAGGTACAAGAGAGTGGGGATGTGTACTCTCATGATAAGTTTTGGAGAGGATATTTGTACTTGTATTTGTATTTGTATTTTGGATTCTAATATACGAGGTAGGGTCACGCTTAATCACCCACCTGAATGGTGGCTTTCATTTAAAAAAAAAATGTCCAGTTAAAAAAAAAAAAACACAAAACCATCGTTCTTGGTGAACCCTCACTTCAAAAAATTAATTGTTACCTTTGATGAAATATTGAACTCTCTTGCTAAAATTTATGGGTCTGCCAAGTTTGTGGGTTATTGAGTTTGACCTCATTGACCAAATGTTGATTTTTTTACCTGACTTTAACTTTTAGTAATAGTACTTTAGTTTAAGAGATGAAGCCTGTGGGTGTATCATGTATGACCCTAGGAATTGATGTTTTGCATATATCAAATGTGTTCGGTTAAAATTGGACGTGGAAAAGAAGTTGTGGAATTGTAAGCTTACTTTGAGTACGAGGTAGTGGATAATTGACCTCTAAATTAGTTTTCCCTAAACATTCGCATAGTAATATATATATATATATATATATATATATATATATATATATATATATATATATATATATATATATATATATATATGTTATAGTAGTTATATTAGTTGGCATAGTAGTTAGAAAAATAGTTAGGACAAAATATATGTCCATTGTCTTAAATTGAATAAAAATAACCCCATATGTGAATAAGATATTTAAACTCAAATGATCAGATAATGAAGGCAAAAGCTAAATATAAGGCAGATAGGGATAGAATTTTGGAGATTAAAAGGTCTCATTTTTAAAAAACTTCACACACGATGCATTGAAGCTAAAACTAATGTGAAAATTATTTTAATTTGAAGATATATGTAGTTTAATTATCTTCTTTTCGGATAAGTATAAAGCATCAATATAGAAATATTTGAATTGACAATAGCAAAGATTTTCTAAAATATTTAAATTTTAAAAAACCTCACTTAACAAGATTAATTTACATTTGCTAAACGGATTTGAAGAAAGATAATTTCCTTTGAAAGATAGGTATAATGATACCTCATCCCCTCACCATCCTTTAACGGGGAGGGGGAAAAACACAAAGAACTACAAACAACAAGTAGAAAAAAATAGGAAATGTGATATTGAAGTTTATAATTAGAGACAAACTTCAGTTATGCGTCATATAAACAGTTAATAGAGCTTATAAGACAATATAATTGATATATCTATAAAGTTTAAACATTGCTAATTTAGTAAAATTACTTCGACACAATATCATTCAAATATTTTATGATTATGTAAGATAGCCATATCATTGTAGGATAAGGATGAATAGGATGATAATCTTATCTTTTCAAATATATACACACCAATTTTGAATTTCAAATTCTATTCTTATTAATTTTAAATAAAATTGATTGAAACTTCTTGACAGTTTATATATATACGTCAATAACACATAAATCATTGTTCATTTCTCTTCTCATAGTCACTTCCCCGTCACCATAGCTTCTTTGAATAGTTACTTCTTCTCCCTCTTTTTATTATTGATTATTTAGCTCTATCTGTTTGCTTTTATGTTCTTTCTGGTATACTGACTTGTATGGCTGTTACGATGGTTGCAATTGTTTTCTTTTGATAATAAAAATGCATGCCACAAAAGTAAAATGTATCTTGATAAATAAAATGCAGGTCTTCAAATGGTTCATGATGCTCGAATTCAATTATGGAAGCCAATGGTACGTGAAGTGTACTTGGAAGAGCTAAAAGAATCGTAACTTCATAATGAAATTTTCTCCCTTACTATTTGTTATCATTTGAAATGGATTTGGAAGCCCAAATGGAAGTGACGATATATTTTTGCTCTAACATTTTAGTTTCATCCTAATACTCATAAGGTGAAGAAAGAATCTACTAATATATGTTGTCCTCTTCTCTGATTAACAAAGAAAAGTTTTGTCTCACATAGCACTTTAGTAGTGGAAGACACTAACCGGAGAATCATCCACTTTATGTTCTGTATAGATACAAAATCGAAAAACATGTATACTCTTCTCTTTTTTTTCTTATTATTTTTATAAATATTTTTCTAAAACTGGTTTAAGTCTTATTAATTGTGATGCATGTACTAATCTAAAAAAAGTATTTAAGGTGTTTGGGCGTGATTTGATTGACGTTTGAAAAAATATATTTAAAGTTGAAATTGGAAAAATAGTGTTAGATTTATCTAGATAAATATATCCTTAATCAAGGGATGGCGTAACTTTGAAGCTTTTGAACAATAGGATTTGCTAGAAGATCGAGTCAGCTCCATAAGATCTTCAGAACAAGCTCGACCAAGCACTCCATCGCATTAGATGGGTATTGAGATGGTAAAAAGACGCCAGGATTACATTTTTTCAAAAAAGTTTTGTTCTTTTCTTCAGCTTTTTGTAACTTCAGTCTTTTATAGTAGAAGAGGGAATGAGTGTTAATAAGTGAGCTGAATTTTGTACTTCTTTAATAGATTAGGACATTAGGTTAGTGCAATCATAACTAAAGTAAAATGTTTTATGGCAGACATCTTTCTTTTATGTATGTTTGTGAAGGTATATTCTATACCGCTTAAAGTATAATTGTTAGATACCGTTTTGGAAGCAGTAAGTAATTATATACCAGCTTTGAAATAAACTATTTTCAATTTGAATGAAGATGGGAGAAGGTAGTTATATCAACATTCTTGGATCTGAACTCTTTGCTCATTACTGCAAGTCTTAATATTTGAATTATTTTTGTTAATTAAATAAAGATCAATCATTGTCCCATGAGGGTTATTCTTGAAGAATTGGGTGTTTATGCATGAAAAACGTTATGCTACTCTTGCACAGGTGACGAGTATGAAAGCATTGAAGATTTTACCTTATAATAATAATAATAGTAGAAAAATAACAAATAAAGCTAGAAATATAGTGCATAAAGAAATTTTTGATAATCTAATTTTAGATGTTATTGAATTTTATTTTTCTTCTAATTATTATTACATACTTTTTAGTCCATACAATTCAAGTTGTTTTACATCAAATATTTATGGTTATTTTATGTTTTCATGTCGATCAAATGATAAGTTGATACTTGACATATTTTTTAACTTTATTAAAAAAAATTAATGTTTGAACAATTGATAACTCAATTGAATCGAAAGTGTGAGAACCAAGCTAACTTGAAGATTTTTGACATTCACCACTAAACTAAACAATATGACATTAATTAATAATAATCCTAAAAGGTTAATTTCTTTCATTACTCAATTCGTACTTTGGATAACATTCCATTGAAACTACGTAGTTTCTCCAACATTTTTTTAGTCATAATTTTGGGTTCAGGTACATATTAGAAAAACAATATTTGTTTTTTGCCTAGAAGAAAACACAAATTATTTCTAGGTTATAATTCAAGATAGCCTAGATGTGTTAAGAAGGTTTCCGTTGTTATGCTTAAAACCAGTATAACACAATATGTAAAGTATTTATGAAGTTATGTAAATACTTTAATATAGATAAATAGTTGAGTTTTTTAAGACTTAATATTCAAAATTTTACACATTTTTTACTGTAATATATACAATTTGATATGATTATCTTCTTTTGATATTCTCCGCGCATCGCGCGGGTGCTATACTAGTATATATAAAAGGAGAGTAGCAGTTATATTAGTTGTTAGGATTGAGTTAGGACAAAGTTAGTTATTAATATTGTAATAAAATTTTTATATAAAAAAAATGAGTTAAAAGAAAATGAAAAAGATAAATGAGTGGGAGAAGGTCATGAAAAGGATGACGAATGGTAAAAACTTTATTTCTTATGAGTCGTTTCTATAAAAAAAATTGAAAAATTTGAAGAAATCTCATTGATTTCAAACTGAAGGATAAGGTACTGTACTTGATCGATAGCATATTCGAATATGTTTTGAAAAACCATTTTTTGAATTTGAATTTTATATTACCCTATCGTAACTAATTAAAAAGATAAAAATAAATTATATTATGTCTTGCTTATCAGTTATGGATGCGCATAAGAAAAATATGAGTGTGTCCATTGAACTATTCAAATCCAATTAGCTTAAATGTGGCTTTAGATAAATATCAAGCAAATCAAATTTTAGTCTAATAGCTAATGTAAAAGAACATCATATTATAACAAACTGATATAATTCTCTAATTCAAATTTAAATAGAGTATGAAGTCTGTCGCACCCCATTTTTCGAAGTTCGGATTGAGTTCAAAAGGTCGGGTTTGACTGGGTGACTCGGTCGAGTCAAAGTTGGAGTCGCCACCTAATAAATTTGTATAATAGGCGTATCAGGTCACCTAAAGTTTCTAAGTGTCTAAAGTCAACTCCGGGTAAGTCGTACTAACAGAGATTCTAAGGTAAGAAGTCTTTATGACTCGGGAAGAAGGTATTAGGCACTTCCTGAGTCCCACTAAAAGTGATTCCCGGCCGAGTTTTAAAAATTTAGGATATTCACTAAGCACATAAGCAAAATTTTCAAGCAGGGGATTTTAAATGATTCTCCAGGGTTAAATATGAACATGAGTTGCAATAATGGTTAAGAAAATAAATTAGGTTTAAACAATTCAACAAATAGGACCAGAAATCGAAATAAAACATTAAACAGAACACGCTGCGCAAATGAAAGACTTCAGCGCCTGAACATTCTAATCTCTTTGCGTTTCTGGGCCAAGCCCATTAATTAATTTCGAATATAGCCCTTACAAATGCAATATTTTGACTTTTAGCGAGACTAAAAGTGTAGCGATGTCTATTAGGAGAAGTATTCCTACAAATGAATTTTATGACAGGAAATAATATCGTAAAAATATTTTTTGAATATGATTTCCCAAAATGCACAATAACTTAAACGGAAAGGGACAAAAATAGAGATTTATTGTGTATAAGGGATGTTCGTTGTCCTCTGAAGGTATTTTGACATTAATTGTCAAGTACCATTTCATAGACAACTATCACTTTTGGGGCCGAGAAAAAGAAAATATATATACATATATATGTAAGAAGGTTTTAATAAAAGGATGAACACACAAAATGGGTTGAATGCATATAAAGGCCCACGCATATAAGTATATATTATTAACATAGTTGAGTTTTCCTAAAAAAATGATTTCATGCAACACATGCTAGGTGATCTAAGTGGCTTGCGATTTCATAAAGAAAGTACATATATATAACGTATTTAAATCGTATAGCTTGGCTCGAAAAGCATATACTTTCTTCCTTATACACTATTAAATGAGTGTAAAGGAAAATGTATTAACTCTTCAAAACAGGATAGATTTTAAATTTTTGCAAGAACATTGGCCTAGAAATAAAAATGGGCCTATGTCAAGTTTCTGCCCTTATTGTATAAGGTAAAATTGTAGAATGTAACATTTTACTAAAGCATTTTTGCAAAAAACAGCCACTCACAAGAAACAATCAGATTTGTGGGCTTACTACTTCTGGAAGAAACACGTTTAAGGGTCAAAACCCCCATATTTGCAGAAATGGACCTCAATTGAGGCTGTGCTGCGAAAATAACCCCTGTTTTAAATAAAAATAAAAAATTCCACCCTTTATTTAGCAAAATCAGCCCTACAGATTCCAGAATTTATAACACCACCTGTTATGCAATTTAAAACGTTCCTAATGCTGATTTCAGACTTATGAATGCACAAAACAAATTAACTTATACTTTCAAATCATAAACAAGTGAGAAGAGAGAAAATAGGGTCCCTGGTAACCCCCCAAACATCTTTGAACCGTTGAGCTTTGGTGTATACCTAGACAACGTATGTCACACAACTAACCCTTAACCGTCTTTGGTTCTCACTGTTGTGTTCGTTTCAGCCATGAACACCGCCTGGTTTCATAAGTACTTAGAGAACTTGCCATACCGAATTCTCCTTGAAGCGGCTTCCACTTCACACTTACATAGGTGATTTCTAAACGTGTAATCCTACAGATGTACACTGTTTGATAATTAAAATATCAAACTTAGACAATCATTAAAAAATGCCTCTAGCATTTTACCCTTGGTACTTGAACATTGTCTAATCATGAGAATGGACCAAACATTAACTGACAATGTTGGACCGTCAAACACGACTTTGTATTCTCCTTGAACCTAGTTCTTGGGATCTCCAGTCTCCTAGGTAGAGTTACCGCCGTGATGACTTGTCCTTGGCCATAGTCCCATTCCCTTCGATGAACACTCAACCGCCTCTCTAGTTAGGCCTTTTGTAAGCGGATCCGCCACATTATCCCTTGACTTCACGTAGTCAATGGTGATAATTCCCCTAGAGAGTAGGTCCCTAACGGTTTTATGCCTTCGTCGTATGTAACGATTCTTACCGTTATACATTACATTCTTCGCTCTTCCTATAGCCGATTGACTATCACAATGTATACAAATTGGTGTCAACGGCTTAGGCCAAAACGGAATGTCTTCCAAAAAGTTTGGAAGCCATTCAGCTTCTTCACCGGCTTTATCTAAGGCTATGAATTCATCTTCCATAGTAGAGCGGGCAATACATGTTTGCTTGGACGATTTCCAAGACACCGCTCCTCCACCAAGTGCGAAAATATATCCACTTGTGGACTTAGAATCAGTTGTGCCGGTGATCCAATTGGCATCACAATATCCTTCAATGACTGCAGGATACTTGTTATAATGCAATGCAAAGTCTTGAGTGTATTTTAAATACCCCAAAACACGTTTCATTGCCATCTAATGGGTCTGATTGGGATTACTTGTGTATCGACTTAGTTTACTTATAGCACAAGCTATATCTGGTCGAGTACAATTCATGACGTACATCAAACTTCCTAAAACACGTGCATAATCCCGTTGCGACGTGCTTTGACCGTTGTTCTTCTTTAGAGCAAGGTTTACATCAATAGGAGTCTTTGAAATTTTAAAATCTAAATATTTAAATTTTTCAAGAACACTATTGATGTAGTGAGTTTGAGACAACGCCAGACCTTGAGGAGTTTTATGGATCTTAACACCCAGAATTAAGTCCGCAACTCCTAAGTCTTTCATATCAAATTTGCTAGTCAACATGCGTTTCGTAGCATTTATATTGGCAATGTTATTGCTCATTATCAACATGTCGTCCACATATAAGCAAACAATGACTATAAAATTAGGAGTGTTCTTAATGTAGACACATTTATCACACTCGTTAATTTTAAAGCCATTTGACAACATTGTATGATCAAATTTCGCATGCCATTGTTTAGGTGCTTGTTTCAGTCCATAAAGTGACTTAACAAGTTTACACACCATCTTTTCTTTACCTGGAACCACGAACCCTTCAGGTTGTTCCATGTAAATTTCTTCCTCTAAATCCCCGTTTAAGAACGCTGTCTTAACGTCCATTTGATGGATTTGCAGACCATACACGGCGGCTAACGCTATTAACATACGAATGGATGTAATTCTGGTTACCGGCGAGTATGTGTCAAAGTAGTCAAGACCTTCTTGTTGTCTATAGCCTTTAACAACAAGCCTTGCCTTGTACTTGTCAATAGTGCCATCAGCTTTCATTTTCCTTTTAAAAATCCACTTAGAACCTAATGGTTTGTTTCCAGGAGGAAGATCAACCAACTCCCAAGTATGGTTGCTCAGAATATATTCTATTTCACTATTGACTGCCTCTTTAAAAAACGGAGAGTCTGAAGAAGACATTGCTTCTTTAAACGTCCGAGGCGCATTTTCCAACAGGAAAGTGACAAAGTCATCTCCAAACGAAGTAGAAGTTCTTTGATGCTTGCTTCGTCTTGGTTCTTCCTCATTTGGTGAATTTCCTTTGGTTCCTTCCCGAGGTCGTTTGGATCTTTCACCAACTGACTCACATTCCTTCTTATACGGATATATAGTTTCAAAGAACTCAGCACTATCTGATTCCATCACCGTATTAACATGAATGTCGGGATTTTCTGATTTATGAACCAGAAACCGATATGCTTTACTGTTTATAGCATACCCAATGAAAACACAATCAACTGTTTTCGGTCCAATCTTAACCCTTTTGGGTTTTGGGACTTGCACTTTTGCCAAACACCCCCCACATTTTGAAGTAATTCAAGTTGGGCTTCCTTCCTTTCCACTTTTCATATGGAATGGAAAGTGTTTTGCTATGGGGAACTCGATTGAGTATTTGATTAGCCGTGAATATAGCTTCCCCCCACAAGTTCTGGGGTAGACCCGAACTGATTAACAAGGCATTCATCATCTCCTTTAATGTCCGATTTTTCCTTTCCGCAATCCCATTGGATTGAGGCGTGTAAGGGGCAGTTGTTTGATGAATAATGCCATATTCCAAACATATTTGTTCAAAAGGAGATTCATATTCTCCACCCCTATCACTTCTTATCATTTTGATCTTTTTGTTAAGTTGCGTTTCAACTTCATTTTTGTATTGCTTGAATGCGTCAATTGCCTCATCTTTACTACTAAGTAAATAAACATAGCAGTAACGAGTGCTATCGTCAATAAAAGTTATGAAATACTTCTTTCCACCGCGAGATGGTATTGACTTCATGTCACAAATATCTGTATGAATTAAGTCTAATGGTTCAGAATCCCTTTCAATTGACTTGTAAGGGTGTTTAGCATATTTAGACTCAACACATATTTGACATTTTGACTTAGCGCAATCAAATTTAGGCAATACTTCCAAATCGATCATTTTTCGCAAGGTTTTATAATTGACATGTCCCAAACGAGAATGCCATAAATTATTTGACTCAAGTAAGTAAGAAGAAGCTGCAATTTTATTCATAGTGTCAACGACCATTACATTGAGTTTGAAAAGGCCCCCAGTCAGGTAACCTTTTCCTACATACAGCTCATTCTTAGTTATTACAACTTTTTCAGAAACAAACACACACTTAAACCCGTTTTTCACAAGAAGTGCAGTAGACACCAAGTTCTTCCTTATTTCAGGAACGTGAAGAACATTGGTCAGAGTCACAACCTTGCCAGACGTCATCTTGAGGAATATCTTCCCATATCCTTCAATTTTGGCCGTTGCAGAATTGCCCATAGAGAGCGCCTCATCAGGTCCAGCGGGAGCATACGAAGCAAAGGCTTCATTCACAGCACAAACATGACGGGTGGCTCCTGAATCAATCCACCATTCCTTAGGATTTCCAACTAAGTTGCATTCAGAAATCATAGCACATAAATCAATGTCTTGCACTCCTTGGGCCAATTTAGTCTCTTCAACCATGTTTGCTTGACCTTTTTCCTTTTTCCTGTCCTTCTTTGCAGCACGACAGTCTGCGGACTTATGTCCACTCTTGCCACAGTTGTAGCAATTTCCCTTGAACTTTTTCTTGCTGGGGTTTGTCTTCCCTCCAGAAGGCTTCTCTTATTTTGATTTGGAGTGTGCTCAACAATATTTGCTCCCGCTATTGCAGCACTTCCACGAGCCTTCTTTGCAGCAGATTTGTTGTCCTCTTCAATCCTCAAGCGTACAACAAAATCTTCAAGGGTCATCTCCTTGCGCTTGTGTTTCAAGTAATTTTTAAAGTCATTCCATGATGGAGGTAACTTTTCAATCATGGCTGCAACTTGAAACGCTTCATTAATCTTCAAACCTTCAAAGAAAAGTTTGTTAGCAACAATATAAATAATACTCTTAACAGAAGTATTAATCAAGATCAAACCTTCAGCAAGGAGATCATGGATAAGGACTTGAAGTTCTTGGACTTGGGACACAACAGATTTGTTATCCACCATTTTATAATCCAGAAATTTGGCAGCCACAAATTTCTTCAGTCCAGCGTCTTCAGTCTTATATTTCTTTTCTAGAACATCCCACAGTTTCTTAGACGTTTCAACATTACTGTAAACGTTGTACAGGTCATCTTCCAAGCCACTTAGAATGTAATTCTTGCATAGGAAGTCAGAATGCTTCCAAGCCTCAATCACAAGGAAGCGTTCGTTTTCAGGTGTTTCATCAGTCAGGACTGGAGCATCCTCATTGATAAACCTTTGCAGGCTTAAGGTGGTCAGATAAAAGAACATCTTTTGCTGCCACCTCTTAAAATCCACACCAGTAAACTTCCCCGGCTTTTCTGCAGGTGGCATAACCGTTGCAGCAGCACGGCTAGGCCCAGCAGCACCAGAAACTGCGGTAGCATTCGTATTCACAGCAGGGACAGTTTGTTCAGCTCCGTTAGTCATCTCTGTCAAGTGACACAAGCAGAAACAATATTAATAAACTGTTTAAACAATAGGAGTAGAAAAAACCACGAAGGCTTTTAATCCCCACAAACAGATTATTTCACAGTAATTAGGAGTAGAAAAAACCACGAAGGTTTTAGTCTCCACAGCAGATTAATATATTATAAACGAGTAAAAAACCACAAAGGTTTTAGTCTCCTTAACCAGTATTTATTTAAGTGCAGAAAATAAATAACAATAGATTTCTTAAGCTTGTTATTCCTGCAACCAAATAAATCAGAAAAGACAGAAAAACAGAAGTATATTATCAGTTGTTATGGGACGATCCCGAGCCCACAATTTACTTGTGTCTCCTTAAGAAATCTAACCCCCTCACAGTTGCCCAAGGTTCACGGGTTAATTTCTCCCAGGATGGAACGGGATAACAGTTCTACTGTAGCGGCACTTCAAACAGTAGAACACTGCGAACTCAAAGAAACGGAGCAAATCACACGACTTACTAAGACTTACTTAGTATGCAGAAAAGAGAGGAAATGCAGTAAGAAGTTTTGTATTTCTGTGTTTCAGTGTATTGAAATGTTGAAGACTGACCAGTTTATATAGCCATGGGAAATGGAAGGAAGAGTCACCACTAATGGTCACTAACACTGCCACTAATGGCACCTGAATTCATTTGGTCCAAAAAATTAAGTCAATCAATCATATCAATTGACCGAAATCCGAAATCCAAATCCGAATCCGACGACGGCGCGAGGCTTCCCTTCTTCTCAACCCTTTTAAGAGCTAAGAGAAGTGAATTTGTATTTAAATCCAACAAAAGTCTTTTCCTCTACCAATATGGGAGAATGTGCATTTCCTTACTAAAAGGAACCTTTTCACCTTCCCACCCATTTTCCATTCACACTCTATTTATTCCAAAATCCCAACATGATTGTGGATCTTCTTCATTCAATTTGGTAAGCCTTCCAAATCTAATTACTTATGTTTTGAAGTGATAAACATATAAACTTTTTTAAAAAGAAAAACCAGGGGCTAATGAATCATTAAATTTATAGTGTTAAAAGAGAGGTTTGACTATAGATCTCTAAACTCCCTGTCTTTCTTGGCAATGGCTGTAGATAAATGTGAGAAGTGGGATTTGAATTGATTTTAACATGTGCAGTAAGAGGAAAAAAAAAGAGTAAACAGAGTGCCTTATGCATTGCCGTATGTGTTGGCTAATGTGTTAAAAAGTCGCATTTGATGCCTAAGCTATTAAATGCATGATTTATTCTAAATGACTGCCGTGTAGGAAGTATACTAACGAAAACAGAATTACTATTGCATCAAGTTCCTATAATAATCTTAGGCACATAATATATTGGTATGTTTTGCCGCAACTTCTTTTGGAAGGACACAAGATGATTTAACTATTATATGTGTTAACATTTTAAAGTCTAAACCATTGCGCGTGCAAGTTTAAATCCTTTCTTTCTTCTGTTCAGTTTTATAAACTTGCAGCAAGATGATTTAACTATTATATGTGTTAACATTCTGTTTGTTTGCATCAACAGAAATGATAGGATAAAAAGAATGAGATGAAGAAAGGCTAGCGAAAATATTGTAGCAGTAAATATATGGATTTTTATTGTGTATATAAGCCATGATGTTGGTATCACTGGTTGTATGAAAATGGTATATTTATATAGTATTTTGAACTATCTTAGATTCCTTTATGTAGTATAAACTTTTTTTCCTTCAATTTGACAAGGAATAACTTTTTTCATGTTTCACCTATGTCATAGTTCAGATTGGACAATAGCATAATTGAGTTACTGTTGGATAGATGCAAAAACATTTTTTTAGGGTAAAAAGTTATTTTACTTTTTTTGTTTCAATTCATTTTGCTCAGTGTAAAACAGCATAAAATTGTCTTCTTAATTATGACCAACTAAAAGTTTCTTCATGGGAACCTGTTCAAAATGGTGTGTGCTAAATATAGTTATGACATCTGGATTGAAAGACATTTCACAGCTTTGAGAGAACTGCAAAAGAAAGTATAGCAAGGGATATTGTGTCTATGTTTGCAGCACATGAGAAGACAGCTCCAGAGACTTGCGGTTTAAGCCGTAAAAGGGACTTAATTGGGAGGATGAATAGTAATAGGCTGCTTGTGATTAAGATTACTTGCATTGTGTATAGCTGCCTATTAGAGATAGTATTTCTATGGTTCAGCTACGGTCCGCTGCTTTGTAAATATTTTTGGTGATTTAATATAAATCTTAATTACCAACAACAAAAAAAATTTCATGGGAACATTCCATGAATTGTTGTATTTCTCAAGCAATTATTGATATTTGAGAATTTTCAGTATAAACACATTGTTGACACCCAATTTCGTTCCGGATATTTTAATTAATACTTATTATTCTAATAAAAAAATCAATTTTTAAATTTTAAGGTGAATTAATGAAATCTGGGAAGAAAAGGCTAAAATTGTGAGATGTAGCCTAATTTATGTCCTACCCCGCGCAACCTCTTCAATTTCTAATTTATCTAAAAGGGCTATTTTCGTTCCTAGCCCTAAATCCCAGCTTACCTATGCAAAATACATATACAATACATATAACACATACATTACACGCACGCATACTCTCCTTTCCCCACATCAGATATTCCGAATTCAGTTCCCATACACGGCCCATCAGCTCATTTTATCTCCATTTTTTCTCAGAAGAATCCGTTATTCTGAAGCCCAATCTCCCAACCCGATTCATTTGACAAAAGATCCAAATTTCCAGCTGTGATCGTACCAAGAGCTAATGAAAAACCACCAGCGTTGTCCTTGCTTGGGATCCTCTTATCCATTTGGTACCGTTGGAGGTTCTTTTAGGGATTTCATTCAATCCGAGAACCCTAATTTCTTCTCCTATAAATTAAAAGCTAAAGGCCGCGGATAAAGGGAGAGGGGAGCAGCGGCAGAGGTTAAAAATTTTGAGGCAATAGCACAAAATATTGGAGGAAATGGCAGCATAGGATATATATAAATTTGGCTTAGTTTTAAGTAAAAGATATGTAGGATTATTATTTTCTGGTTTGATCTTGGCTTCGAGTTTGTTTATCGCTTTTGTGCTCGAGTCGTCGACCTTACTCGAGTTGTCGCGCTTAGTCGAGTCGTGATATCCTCGGATCCCACGCCCTAGCTCGCTGCTCCAAAAAAGGTAAAAACCGTAACCTCTCTTTTAATCATCCTGCTTCTACTTGTTGCTAGCAGTATGTGGTGCTTGTGTGTTACTCTGACCTTTGTTCTTAATTCATTTTGTTTGTTTCTTAGCATAAAAGCTTGTATCTTTACTGTTCTTATTTAATCTCTAAAGTTGTGCATCAGAACCTGTTCAATAGTGTACAAGTTGAGTAGGATAAATATAAAAAGGAGTTTAGGAGTTTATCATTATGTTGAATGATGAAAAGTTCTTCTCTTTTATTTCGTATTTGCCTGCTTTAGTTTATGGAAATAACTTTCATTTTAGCTCGCAAAAGGTCATAGCTTTAGATATTCGTATAAGATGTGCTTCATGCCTCTGCTTATTCAAATCCAAATAATAAAGTATTCTTAAAGTTACATTCTTTTAGACATAAATCTGCCTGCAATGTTTAGCTTAGAGTAAAGTTTAGGATTGAAGTTTTAAGTCGAATCTTGTATAAAATGTTTTGTTGGGCTGATATTTGGATTCTGTATCCTTTATTTTACCAATTTAATGCTATCTGCTTGAAATCTTTTCTTTCTACTTTCTAAATCTCACATTCTGCCTTAACACTTGAAGCTGGAGTAAAATACTTGTTTGAGCTGTAAAGAGTTTTCTTACTGATGAATAAGTTTTCTGCCTAGCATTCATTTGTGATAAAACTAACTATTTTGGCGGAGCTGTATGTTGAAGTTATAAGTCTGAGATATAAGTTAAAATTATTTAAAAGATGTAACCTCTTCTATTCTTACTTAGCCATCTAATGATTTCCTTTAAAAAAGAAATCTTGATGTTAGTTGGAGTAAAGTTAAGATCTTTTCCTTAGTCTTGATTATTTGTTTGGTTTCTTGTTTCTGTTCTTAGCAATGTTTGTTATTGTCGAAGTAAGCTAATAAGGGAATCTTTTATTGAAGAAATATGAGGTAGGCCGGTAGAGAGGTGCTGCTGTAATTTCAGGTGGTTGCTTGGTTTTAAGGCAGTGAGGGAGTTTGTAAGGAAGTAGATTCAGGTATGAGATGTGAGACTGTGTTGGTCGTGTAATTGCTTGATGGATTGTTGCTAGTAGTCTGGAGATGTTTCAAGGTTGATAATCATTGGGTAGTTGTTCAGGTAGTAGGAGATAAGTTGGTCCAGGGAGGGTGTTTCCTGATCTGTTTCAGTAGAGTGTAGTGGAGTAGCAAGTTGATTTCTTAGGATTGTTTGGCTTTGGTTTATCTCTGGTAGGATTTCATCAGGTGTTCTCTTGGTTTCTTGGAGGGTGTTTGTTGGTTTGAAGGTTGATTGGAAGATGCAGGTTAGTTCTTAGGTATCTGTAGATGTTGGGAGTTGGTATCTGCAGGCCTTAGGAGGAAATTTTAGAATGGTCTGAGATTGATATAGGTTCCAGTTAGATAGTCTGTCTAGCATTTGATTAAAGTAGTTTTGTTAATGATCATTGTTTCTAGTCAGTGTGTGTGTGAATGTAAAATGTGGGTTATGCCTTGTTTTTATGTAAATACTTCAGGTGCGTATATATGCAGATGTCTTTAGCAAGCCTGGTAGTTGTCCAGGGCAGTGAGTAGGTGTTTGCAGATGTCTAAAGTTGAATGTAGAGGCTGCAGGTTGCCTGATTCAGTGTGGGTGTTGGAGAAGGCTTTAGGGTGTTTGCAGATGGGTTAGAGGAGGTGTTCAGGAGGGTTAGTGAGTTTTCAAAAAGGGTGCTTTTCCTGTTTGGTCGTGCATTGCAGTGAGGGAGTTTGCTCAATTTGTTTTGGGTGGTCTGCTCATTATTTCTCAAGGGCCGAGGGATAGTGTAGGTGTGCTGTAGGTTGCCTTAGGGTGTTGGAGTTTGCTCAGGGCATGTTAGGTGTTCGCAGATTTGTTTGTAGGAATCAGGAGAGTGCTGTGTTAGTTCAGGTTGGTTTTAGGGAAATTTATAAAGTTTCAGGGGTCTGGTTGGTTGTTGTAGTTGAAGGTTGGTCTGTGAAGGTATTGCAGGTAATAGGAGTTCAGTGAGGGCTGAGATTTGTATCCAGATTGTGTGGGAATTAGCAATAGTGTTGTAGTATTTCCAGGTGTAGTCAGCCAGGTTTCAAGCTATTATTTTAACTTCAGTTATGCTTTGCTATGTATGCTGTTAGTTAGGGTCTTGTACTGTGTATTAAAATTCGATCAATGGTGTATAAGATAATGATAAGCTTATTGTTAAAACTCGACCTTTGGAAAATTTGTTCGGCTGCTATATTTTGACAACGGATCAACCCATTTTGTTTCATGATAAAGTTGATTCTTTGAAGCACCTTTCTTCTCTGGTTGCCTCTTTTCTGTTTCATTATGTTAAAAGGGTGAATTTCGTATATGGACTTAACTTTGTGGAATAAAATTCCATAATTTTCTTAATTCTTAGGTTGTACCCAACTTCTTGAAAGACATATCCTCATGAGACATTTGCTATTCATATCCATGGGTCTGAGTTGTTTTTACTGCATAAGATACTTTGGCTCGACTTGAAGTCTGTCTTATTGATTGGAAGATCAATTCCTTTCATGTGTTACTTGGTCCCTGAGATCAGTCAGTTTGCTAATTGCTTAACTTCCCTTTGTGGTCTCTAATTTCATGTTACTCATAATTGTTAAGTATATTTATGAATTATCCTGACTATCTCTTCTAATCTTTATTGTTTATTTTTCATGGCACCTTGGGATCGAGTTCGGCAAACTCACCAATTGGGATTGGCTTATTGGCTTGGAGTTGCATTGGGGTCGAGTCTGGGCTCAAGATTCAAGACCTATAGAAATTTAAAATGCTTTGTTGAGCCATGTGATGTTTTAGGCTCATGGGCATAAATGTACAAAAATTAAGTAAATAAATTCAAGGCTCCCGCGAGTTTTCCAAATTCCCGGGTTCTTCTTCTAAACCTCCTCTTTTCCCATCCTTAGAAATTGCATGTCTATAGGAATTCCCCGTAGATAATTATTTATTTGATTGGTTTTGAATGAATGTCTAGTTATTTATTGAGTTATTTTGTGAATATTTTATTTCTTTAGAATCTCCATCTTATTTACGAATTGTGCATCTTTTAGTTAAATAATGCGTGCAATTAAAATTCGAAATTAATAAAAGTAACTCATTTCTTATTCATGAAAGTGCAACTTTTTTCCAATTAATTGGTTTTTTCCTATTTTAGCAAAAAAAAAGTTATTTGTTCATTTATTTATTTTCCTTCCTTCCTTTCTTTTTCAAGTCTAAGTTTATTTAAATTCGTATTTCTTTAAAGTATAATTTATTATAATCTTAGATTTTAATATTAATTTTAAACCATTTTATCGACATATTGAAAGTTAACATTTTGAGCTATTTTGTGAAAACCGAAGGATTAACCGTATTTTTACGGATTTTCGAAAGTGCTTTTCAAATCGAAACCTTCTTTCGAAAATAACTGAACCTCTTACTTCAGAATCTTTGAAAAGACCATTTTCCTTAAAACGGAGGAATTGCACGCATTATTTAATTAATTGGTTCCTAATTCTCCTAAATTAGGTGGCGACTCCAAAGAAAGCCCTTTGGAATCCCATATTGTTGAATAATATACCCGAAACCTATCTTTTCTTAAAGAAAGGGTATATTTCAACAAAATGGGATTCCAAAGAGTTTTCTTTGGAGTCGCCACCTAATTTAAGGATTATTAGGAACCTAAGTTAACTAAAGAGTGCAATTTATTCTTTATTTAAAAGAAATTAAATTAAAATCAGAGATTCTTAGGTAAGTGGTTCTTTTAAATTCGAAAGAAGGTCCCTTGCGGGAGCACTTTCGAAAATCCGCTAAATGCGGTTAATCCGGCGGTTTTCACGAATTTGTTAAGGATAATAAATATATAAAGCTAATTTTATATAAGGATAATATGAATAATATAAATAAGATAAGATTTTAATTATGCCGATACTTATATAAATAAATGATCCAATTTTAAGATTAATTAAATAGATAATGAAATAATAATCAATTAATTAATTAATAAAATAATTAAAAGTTAAATGAAATTAGATAATTAAGTAAAATCACTTTAGATAAATAATTGGATAATAATAAAGGGATTAATTAATTGATTGAATAAATAGATAAATAAATAAGCAAATAAATAAGCAAATTAAATAAATGAATACTTATCAATTTTAATTAAATAAAGGAATAAATGAATAATAATTGATTAAATAAATAAATAAATATTTAATGGATTAAATAAATAATTAAAATTTAATTAATTAACTAAATAAATAAATTAGATTAAATAAATAAATAATTGAATATTAATATAATCAATAAATAAGTAATTCAAATTCAAATTATGACGAAGGTGCGGTTTTAATCAAATTTTATTTGCACTCATTAATTGACAAATGATTCTAAACATCCATAGATTAATTGGCGATTCGAAAAGAAATGATACAAAGCATTCATATAAAAATAATTTAAGTAATTTACAATAATTATTCACAATTCAAATATCATTTCTATCCTACCGGGCTACGAATCCGGTCTATGGGGAAATCCTATACGACATGCATTTTCTAAGGGAGCGGGGGAAGGATGGAGTTTAGAAAATAGAACCCGGAAGCGCAAACTCAATCATTGAGCCTTGGACTTTGTGATTTTCATTTTTTCTTTTCTTACATTTTCGGGGATATCAAGTCCCGAAAATGCGGAGCGGAGCAAATAACTTCAAATGCGAACAGCCGTCCCAATTTGTGAGTTTATTTCAACTCGTCCCAAGAGTGTTCATGTAAAGAAAACAGAATATAAGGATTAGTAAGCGAAGAGGAGCTTAAACAAATGCAAAAAGCAGACAAATTAATATGTGATCAATAAACTAATGAGGGTCAAATTAAGATGTGTACAAAGCATAAATGAAATGTAATAAGCAGTATTTACTAAACGGGAAACAATATAATTCAGACATTAGCTTTTAGGATAGAATTCATTTAATTTATAGCCTTAAATGTCACTTACAGTAAGCTAACATGAATAAGGCATGGAAGAAAAATGAGAAGCTAAAAGATCTTAGATGATGACTTCCTGAGATAAAGATTACCACATGGAAAGGAATGTATTTCAGTTAAAGCTAATGAAGACAACCATAGAGTTCACTAGAACATTCACTTAATTGAACAAAGTTGGACTTCTTCATTCTCCTGCTCTAACCTTTTAGTTGACAGTGCATTTAACGTGCTAAACAATAGTACAACATAATTGAATCTCAATTGATGAATTTAACCATTTGTATTATCAAAACAAAACTACTGGTATGTGTGGAAAGAACAATGAACTTGAATATATCCTGATGCATAAACCATTAATCAACTAATAATTGAAACATTTAGACTGAATGATTTACTAAACAGAACAAGTACGAAAAACTAGTTAAAAGAAATTAAAAGAAAGCATGTTCGACTAGAGACCAAGCAAGCATGAAAGAAATCTAAAAGAAGGAAAAGAAACAAACTGATATTTCATAAAGAAAAACACCTTTCTTATTTTTTAGAAAAAACATTTTCCAAAGAAGGAACACAACTATACACCAGTTGATTAGAAAAAAGTTTTACGAGAGTCATAAATCAAATATCACTATATTGCGTTCTTAACACCTAAACAATATTTTTTTTTAACAGGCCAAGCAAACACTCTATAGGAAGCCAATCTTAGGCAGAAGAATTTGAACATTTTTATGCTATCAAAAGGACGCGATGTCAAAGCACTTAGAAACAGTCATGAATTCAGACTAAAGCAAAACTCCTCAAGACATTTCAATCATCCAGAACTGCAAGGATGAAAGAAGAAATGGGACGTCTGAGCCCTTTCAACTCTCCATCTGACAACTATAAAGACCAAAATGACATCACATACTCCCTCTCTTCACAACTGCATACTCACTAGACTCCACTACACTGCCTGCTTCAAACAAAACCTTTACACACACCCAAACACCTTCTCTGAATTCCTTAGGACAAACACTAGGGAACCTGAACCAACTGCAGCCACCAGGAACAAAAACAGCCTCTCACTCACCTCTGAAAAACTCTGAAACTGCCCAAGCGATAGGGACCCTAAAACAGCCCCTGCCGACCCTTTTCTTGGCTTTGAAACTCGCAGACAACATAACAGATGACCTATCTAGATGGCACTTAGAAAGAACAGGCTGCTGCAATTCATTGCAGCTCCCTAGAAACTTTAATACAACCTGCTAGCACCTCCTGGACACCATAGCACACTCCCAATGCCTTCAGATCCACCCTAAACTACAGCCACCCTAAGATCACCAAAACAGCCTAGAAACTACCAAACTCATGCCTGCACCCATCTCCTAAAAGCCAAAACACCCTTAAGGATACCCTACACACTGCCTCAACAAACTGCACCATCACCAGGGATAAGAAACAGAACAAGACTGAACTGAAACACTAAAAGAATACTTCAGGTTCAGCTTTTTAGCAGAAAGAATAAGGGAGAGACCCCTTAAAAGGAAGACCTGCACACCACCCTGAAACTGGTTCAAGCAACAAGAACCTGGAACACACTCCTATGACTCCCTAAACTACCCTGCCTCACACTCACAGACCTCTTAAACAACATCTTTAAAACAGACCCCCCTCACACACACAGATGGAAACAGACACACACATACATAGCTGCTCACACACACAATCAAGCCTTCACACTGCCCTGAACAAACATCCCCTCCAAACTGAACCAAGAGCAATCAAACTCACACCGGCTGCCTGCTACTACTCCTGGGCTACTTACACTCATACCCACAACCAGGAACCACCCTGAAACAAGACTGCATACACCCAAGCAAACTGCAGCAAACCAGAAGAACAAGCAACCCCTCTGAAGATCTCTCTCACTCTCTCAGACAACCAGGAATCCCTCAAGCAACTACAGCTATCCCTGAAACCAAATCTTATTCCCCTTCAAAACCATGAAGAAATTTTAACCAAAAACAACCCTAATAGAGAATCCCTATGCTTGTTTTATCATTTAAACTAATAGGAAACCAGCTTTTTGCCACTTAAGAATCCTTTAAATCACTAGAGACATCCAGAGGGCTAGAAAACAGTCACAAAGACTCAAGCTTTGAAGACAAAACTGATGAAACAACTTAAAATGAACTATTTATTTGGAAACAGATAGGCAACCTTTAAAAGATTCAATTTTTATGCTATGCACTATCCTAAAACAGCTTCACACAGATTTTACAAAAGAAAAACAAGGGACAGGACAGTGAAAGTTAAATTAGGATCAAGCTTTACACAGCAAAAACATATAGAGATGGTAACTTTGAAACTATAATCCATGATCATAACTGGCAAAGACAATACAAATAAAAACTTACATAGCAAACGACATCTCATTCAATTTATTAGGCTATCATACTGAACAAAGAAAAAAAAATAAACAGAAAGAGTTTACCTTTTGCGGTGCAGCGAAAAGGGGCGAGGATCGGAACGATGCGACTCGACTAAGCGACTCGAGCGAGATCGACGACTCGAGTAAGGTGACGACTTAGATGTTGAAACGATAACAGGAAACAAAATGCCTAGAACAAACTAAAAAAAATAGTAACACTATGTATATTTTGAGGGAAAAAAAAAACTTAAACTAAAATATTTTGTTCTGCCGTTTTGTTCTCTAAAAAAAAAATCCAAACCCCCCATAAAACTTATCATATAAACTATATATATATAGAAAACTAGGGTTTATCCTCATACCTTCAAATCCCCAAAAGGCCCCTTAACGGATCTTTCTTATAAAAACTTTGATTTTCCGCTTTTATTTTGAAACAAAAATCAATAAAGAAAAGCAAAATCCAGGCCAAAAACCCCGAATATTCCTTTTCGATTCTGATTTTTGAATCAAAATGCCGATTACGCTTTTGACTCTTGCTCGCTGGTTTAATCTGGATCGCTCATGAAAAACAAGGACAAAATCGAAGGGCTTCGATCTCTCCTTGTACTATTTGCAAGCTGGAAACGTGTGGGGACCAATTTTGGTACAAGGATTTGGACTGATTCGATCAAGGAGGGAAAGGGAATTGGGATCGCGGGTTGAAGCGGGTATGGAGGGAGAAACGGGTCGAGCTGATTTGAGTGGGTTTCTGAGTATTGGGGGAAGGGAGTGTTATGTGTGTATATGTATTTTGCGCGGGTAAGCTAGGTGCAGGGTTAGGATTGCGCAATTAGCCTTTTTTTGGTAAATCAAGCTATTTAGAAATTGTAAGGGTAGGATAAGAATTAGGATATGCTTCGCAATTTTAACCTTCTCTTTTGAATTTAATTAATTTTACTTTAATTAAATTTAATTAATTAATTTCAATTCAATTAATTTTAATTATCGAATTTTAATTTTAATTTTATTCTAATAATCGATTCTTATTTAAATAATTTAGCCGCTAATTAAATTTTGGGACGAAATTGGGTGTCAACAGCTGCCCCTCTTTACCCGGAAAAGGATGAAAGAGTTTTCAGGGTAAAGAAGTTGACATAAAGCCAATTTTGTCACGATAAAGCCAAGGACTTCTGATTCCATGGACCAAAAGGCGAGGCTCATGGGTATGGCCGAACTCCGGTTTCCGAGTTGCCTACATATCTCGGGCTGAAAGAGAATCAGGCCATATGTAGTTCAACGATACTTAGATAAGAAACTCGCACGATTCACAGAAAAGGACGCATGAATAGGACAGAATTCAAACTGACGTCCTAATCTGAAGCAAAAGATTAGGATAGAATTTGCTTGTTCGAGTGCGATTCTTCAGATCCTCGTTGACGAGTCTAGCTCATATCAACGATTGCCCCAGTTCACTGCTAAGAAAAAGTTCCACGTTATGCTCCAAACGCTGCTGCGGTGCTGCTAAAGTCCTGTAATAAACTCGAAAAAGGGTAAGGGAGGACCTACTAATAAAGCCTGATAATCAAAAGTAAAGAATGATCAAATATTGATGATACAAATTTGCAAGTGCGGGTTGCGATATCATTGATAAGTTGTCTTCCAATCAACTGGCGAAGCAATAAAGCAAGTGCGAAGGCATAATGCAAAGCATTTTCAACAATCTTGACAAATCAACTGGCAAGCCGGTCGGGCACGCAACAAGGAGGGTCTTGGAATTGATTGTCTACAAATTAGCTGGTGATCCGGTCTGGCACAAAGCAAGGAGGGTCTCAGGGCTGACATGTTAATCTGTTAAACTAAAAGTAAAGCAAGTCATAATATAAAGCAAGTGCAAGGTCATAATTGAAAGCAAGTGCAAAGCAATTTGAACATCTTGACAAATCAACTGGCAAGCCGGTCGGGCACGCAGCAAGGAGGGTCTTGGAATTGATTGTCTACAAATCAGCTGGCGAACCGGTCCGGCACGAAGCAAGGAGGGTCTCGGGACTGACCTGTTAACCTGTTAAGCTAAAAGTAAAGCGATTCATAATATAAAGCAAGTGCAAAGTAATAATTGAAAGCAAGTGCAAGACAATTTGAATATCTCGACAAATCAACTGGCAAGCCGGTCGGGCACGCAGCAAGGAGGGTCTTGGGGTTGATTGTCGACAAATCAGCTGGCAATCCGGTCCGGCACAAAGCAAGGAGGGTCTCGGGGCTGACCTGTTAACCTGAAAGTAAAGCGGTTCATAATATAAAGCAAGTGCAAAGTCATAATTGAAAGAAAGTGCAAAGCAACACAAAAGCGATGTAGCGAATCAACAGGCGTGAAAGTCCAACAAGAGAGAAGCCCCGCCTGGTGGTCAACCTGAAAGAGTAAAACAAGGAATTAACTTTTTAAAGCAAGTGCAAAGCAGAGTAGTGCGGAAATGTAGTCAGTGCGATAGCCATTGATAAATCAATTGGTGAGATAATCCAGCAAGGATGGCCTTGTGCGGATTATCAACTAAAACAAGGCGATGCCCTATTTGGCTTAGTTTTGAAAACACAAAACCAGCCTCGGCTTTGTCGCCTATTAGGGATGAAAGTCATAGGGATAGAAATGCCGCCTGTTCGACAATAACTCGTGACAAAGCATAATGCTTTAAGTTATGATAAAGGCAATGCGACGCAATCTGCAAGGCAACTTTGGACGCGCGTTCAATAAATTGTTCATCCACAATGCAAATGATCCTTTCATTGCAAGCTTTCATGTTCCCGCTCTCAAAGAAAATTTTGTTAGTTTTGGGGAGGGGTGTTTGATTTGTGCTGATTCATCTTGAACTCGCTGCTGCTGCTCCCTCGTTCTTCTTTAGACTTGGGCTTGCAAATTATACTCAGAGACTTGACTTTTGAACTCAATATTGTATAATATTTCAAGATAGAGGCAAAGTAAAGCAATTTGGTAAAATAGTAAGCAATTAATCACTGCTATGCAAATGAAAAGTTTATAATGCATTTAAAATTCATGCTTTAACTCAAACTCATGACATATCTCGAAACAAACTTAACGTCATTTGTCTTTGCAACTTATGCTAATCTCGAATACTTTTAGAACTTTGCCACTTAATCCTTTGATAAGCCATACCAATTTTGCAAAAATCTGCCCCAGTTATAATCTTTAGGCCTTCGAACTCTTTTGCAAAATTTGCCCCAGTTTCTATCTTCCATCTTCAAATTATCTTTGCAAAAATTGCCCCAGTTGCTATCTCTCAAATCTTCGAATTATCTGGCAAAATTGCCCCAGTTGCTTGCCTTAGGGGAGACTGAAAATTTTAATATTATGGAGTCGAGCTCGTTAAGAGCGCCTACGTATCCCTCCACGGGAATCAGACCGTGCGTAGTTCTGCTTACATAGAGATTTGGGGAAAATATGGCAATCTAAATACGAAGCCGTATCCGAATTGAAAAATCCACACATCTGCCCAGATGCATAGTTCGGCATTACATCATAAAAGATAAACAAGCCTAAAATGTTACAATATTTTGACCGAATCCGATGAGGATTGCCTACTTATCCTGTTGCCATTCTAGGAATCAGGTCAGAAGTAGTTCAAAAGTACATAAAAGAGGAAATAGGGGATTCCTGTGCTAGTGCAACCGAACTCTATATGAGTTGCCTACGTATCCCAGCCCTGGGAATCAGGTTACGCGTAGTTTACATTACATCAAAGATTACATTCAACAATACTAACTTGCGGCTGCTTCAAATATAGCGTCTTGTGAAGACATTTGTGTTCAATTTTCAGCCAAACTTGAACATCCGCTTTGTAAACACCAGTGTTCCTCCAAATAGGACACGATGAACCAGGTAAAGACTTTGTCAACTTCAACAATCCTCAAATAAAGAATGTGGATAAAACTACTTCCACGCCATATGCCAACAAATAAGATCTGCCCCAGTTGAAGTCCTAACGACAGTCTGACACCTCAAGGGTGCAAAATATCGCTTTTCAGTGCATCATTCCCAAATTGTTCAGTTGTTAGTCACAAGCAATGCTTAGGCAGGTTTGATAATTATAAAATTGAAATATTTAGCCAAAAGCATACCATAAAGTAAATAAAGTATAATAACACAATGAGAATGCAATGTATTATTTATTCAAATTCTAACTTAAGGAGGCATAATGCGACAGACATGCAAAGACAGAAATTAAAAGGTTATTCTCAAAAGACATAATTTAAAGGCAAAACACAATTCAGGGCCTCAATTTGAATTGTGATGCAAAAGAAACTATTGAGCTCAATTGCCAAGTTCCTTTCAGAAGGGCATCAACTCAGAGATCATCATCTTCATTTTGAGTCGCATCGTCATAAGCAAGCTGGAGCACTCCATCATCAATCAAATCTTGAATTTTGTGCCTAAGAGTAATGCAGCTCTTAGTGTCATGTTGACAATATTCTCCATGGTAAGCACAATATTTGACCCCATGAATCAATCTTGGAGGAGGATCAGATGTCCCATCTCCTACCAAAGGCTTTAAAACTTTTGCACCTTTTAACCTTTCAAACAAATGCTCTTGAGATTCTATTGGAAATGTGAACTTTCGGGTTTGCTCCTCTTGATTGTTGGAGTTAAATTCAATCCCTTTGACAGATTGGAAATAGGGAGGAATCATTGGGATTTGAATCACCCTTGCTTTGATCAATGCTTCAATTTTTTCCTTCAACGAATGGCAATTTGCAGTGTCGTGCCTTGGAGCTCCAGAATGATACGCACAATTCTTTGTTATGTCAAACCAAGCAGGACGAGGATAAGGTGTCCTATCCGCAATAGGATGGATCAACCCAGCTAATTTCAGTTTTTCAAATAATTGGCCAATAGGCTCAGGCAAAGGTGTGAAAGTTTTGACCACTTTTGGGTAGGGCCTTGCCATGATTGGGCGATTTTGGCGAGAAGAAGTCTCATGCTGATGACTTAGAGATGGGTAGTACTTTGAGGGGGGGTAAATAGCTTGGGGGTGCCTGATAAACATGCGGTGGTGGGTAAGGCTGAAAACCATGCGTGTTGTAGGAAGGGTTAGGAGCTTGGTAGTGACTATTATGATTGGAAGTTGATGTGCTTTGGCTAGGAAGCTTATGAAGTTGGTTTGGACGACTCAGGGCATGCACTTCTTTTCCTTTCTTTTCATCATTGGTAAACTGGGCCTTTACATTAGCGGCTTTTGGAGCAGTTGATTCAAGCATCATTTTAATTTTAATGGTTTCCCCCATCTTTACAATGTTGGCAAATGTTGCTTCCGATGTGTCCATTATCTGGTGACAGATTTGGTAATAGAGCTCACTGTCCAGAGATGATACGAAACATGCAATTGCCTCATTTTCTGTGTAAGGTGGTTGGACCTTAGCAGCTTCATCTGTCCAATGTACCGCATATTCCCTAAAGGTCTCAGTTGGCATCTTTTTCAAATTCGACACGTGATATCTGTTAGACTTATCCTGTTTTTGCCAATGGTACCACTCATTCAAATTAGATGTTTGTTTTGTTTCTGATTGTTCATCTTCCATGGTAAGATTAATGAGAGTCTTTTCATCATTCTTTGTGCTTTCTTCTAAAGTTGGACCAGACACTGTCTTTTCCTTTTTGATGATCGCGACTGGAAGAGAATCTCCTTTTCTTGCTTTGGATTTTGCGAAGTCAGCCATTTCAAAGTCAACACAAATCAAACTTCTGCGGGGAAGGGAGTAAACACAACAAAACAAAAAGTTCAAAGGTAACTATGTTAGTTTGCATGTTATTTACGAGGTTGCACACCAGCACATAGCGCGCGTCAAGTAGCGCTTTGGCAGTTTGAACATGGAAGATATAACAATAAATTGGCATGTAGCAATCACACGTAATCGAGCGTAAATAAAACGCGAATGCGTCCTACCCTGTAAGGTGCTTCTTTGTGCCAGAGGTGGGCCTAAGATGCCAAATAGGTGATAATGAAAAGTAGTCCAAGCCGGTTTTGCAATAATCGAATTTAGAGTAAGAGACAATAACAATAACAGTAATAATAATTTTCTTTCACTATAACTTGATTTTGAGTACATCATTATTACATTAAAAAAATAGAAAGTATCGGATATAATACATCGTTTTGAGTACAATGGAAATAATTGCTATAACGACACTGCATCAGGCTCGAGGAGGCAAATGGAACTGAAGTGCGGGCCTGTTTCGATCAATCCTTGCTTGCAGAATCGGTGTAATTTCTCGCATCTGGTCCCAAATGTCGTTTACATCCGAAAAACTTGCTTGAATCAAACATCGATCAAATGGATCGAACATCTTATCGTCCTTTCGACATCTCTTGCCCCTAACTTGTTATCTTCTTGCAAGTATCTTCTCAATTTCAACTTGATGACTATTTGAATACCTCTTGAATTCAAGTATCTTCTAGTCTACAAAATTAATAAAAGTATTCTAAATTTAATTAATTGCAAAACTTGGCTTGGACTGGAAATTCCGTTATCACATAAACACATAATGTGCACTGTTGTTGGGTTTTAAACCCGTCAACGAAAAAGGGCGGTTTTCCTAACTATGGAGGCGGTACCAAGGACCGGGTCCAATCTAAGTTTTATGCATGCATGTTCCTAACGAAAACTCTAGAGTGGGTTTATTAGACACAAGGCTGTTTTGAGTGGCAAGCGGTCACACGGTAGTAAAACTATCCGCTCACCCCGCAGGTACGCGCACTCTTTCTTAAAGGGTTTTTTGTGAGTTGTGGGTGTATATGCATACACCTCGCGGGTATAAGTAACCATGAAGAAGCTCCCAGGAGTGGGGGAAATATGAACGGAATGCCAGTTTTATATGTGCACAAATAAAGTGTAGTGACATGCTTTCAGTGACAAACAATTGCAAATAATCAAATTAACTAAACATGCTATTTTGCAAATAATAAACAAATAAAGAGTTATCTTGTGAAAACCTTGCGGTTAGAACCTTAAGGTATCCCCAGCGGAGTCGCCACGCTGTTGAACCCCAAAAATTACCCTTTCTTTAAGAAAAGATAGGTTTCGGGTATATTTCAACAAAATGGGATTCCAAAGGGTTTTCTTTGGAGTCGCCACCTAATTTAAGGATTATTAGGAACCTAAGTTAACTAAAGAGTGCAATTTATTCTTTATTTAAAAGAAATTAAATTAAAATCAGAGATTCTTAGGTAAGTGGTTCTTTTAAATTCGAAAGAAGGTCCCTTGCGGGAGCACTTTCGAAAATCCGCTAAATGCGGTTAATCCGGCGGTTTTCACGAATTTGTTAAGGATAATAAATATATAAAGCTAATTTTATATAAGGATAATATGAATAATATAAATAAGATAAGATTTTAATTATGCCGATACTTATATAAATAAATGATCCAATTTTAAGATTAATTAAATAGATAATGAAATAATAATCAATTAATTAATTAATAAAATAATTAAAAGTTAAATGAAATTAGATAATTAAGTAAAAACACTTTAGATAAATAATTGGATAATAATAAAGGGATTAATTAATTGATTGAATAAATAGATAAATAAATAAGCAAATTAAATAAATGAATACTTATCAATTTTAATTAAATAAAGGAATAAATGAATAATAATTGATTAAATAAATAAATAAATATTTAATGGATTAAATAAATAATTAAAATTTAATTAATTAACTAAATAAATAAATTAGATTAAATAAATAAATAATTGAATATTAATATAATCAATAAATAAGTAATTCAAATGCAAATTATGACGAAGGTGCGGTTTTAATCAAATTTTATTTGCACTCATTAATTGACAAATGATTCTAAACATCCATAGATTAATTGGCGATTCGAAAAGAAATGATACAAAGCATTCATATAAAAATAATTTAAGTAATTTACAATAATTATTCACAATTCAAATATCATTTCTATCCTACCGGGCTACTAATCCGGTCTATGGGGAAATCCTATACGACATGCATTTTCTAAGGGAGCGGGGGAAGGATGGAGTTTAGAAAATAGAACCCGGAAGCGCAAACTCAATCATTGAGCCTTGGACTTTGTGATTTTCATTTTTTCTTTTCTTACATTTTCGGGGATATCAAGTCCCGAAAATGCGGAGCGGAGCAAATAACTTCAAATGCGAACAGCCGTCCCAATTTGTGAGTTTATTTCAACTCGTCCCAAGAGTGTTCATGTAAAGAAAACAGAATATAAGGATTAGTAAGTGAAGAGGAGCTTAAACAAATGCAAAAAGCAGACAAATTAATATGTGATCAATAAACTAATGAGGGTCAAATTAAGATGTGTACAAAGCATAAATGAAATGTAATAAGCAGTATTTACTAAACGGGAAACAATATAATTTAGACATTAGCTTTTAGGATAGAATTCATTTAATTTATAGCCTTAAATGTCACTTACAGTAAGCTAACATGAACAAGGCATGGAAGAAAAATGAGAAGCTAAAAGATCTTAGATGATGACTTCCCGAGATAAAGATTACCACATGGAAAGGAATGTATTTCAGTTAAAGCTAATGAAGACAACCATAGAGTTCACTAGAACATTCACTTAATTGAACAAAGTTGGACTTCTTCATTCTCCTGCTCTAACCTTTTAGTTGACAGTGCATTTAACGTGCTAAACAATAGTACAACATAATTGAATCTCAATTGATGAATTTAACCATTTGTATTATCAAAACAAAACTACTGGTATGTGTGGAAAGAACAATGAACTTGAATATATCCTGATGCATAAACCATTAATCAACTAATAATTGAAACATTTAGACTGAATGATTTACTAAACAGAACAAGTACGAAAAACTAGTTAAAAGAAATTAAAAGAAAGCATGTTCGACTAGAGACCAAGCAAGCATGAAAGAAATCTAAAAGAAGGAAAAGAAACAAACTGATATTTCATAAAGAAAAACACCCTTCTTATTTTTTAGAAAAAACATTTTCCAAAGAAGGAACACAACTATACACCAGTTGATTAGAAAAAAGTTTTACGAGAGTCATAAATCAAATATCACTATATTGCGTTCTTAACACCTAAACAATATTTTTTTTAACAGGCCAAGCAAACACTCTATAGGAAGCCAATCTTAGGCAGAAGAATTTGAACATTTTTATGCTATCAAAAGGACGCGATGTCAAAGCACTTAGAAACAGTCATGAATTCAGACTAAAGCAAAACTCCTCAAGACATTTCAATCATCCAGAACTGCAAGGATGAAAGAAGAAATGGGACCTCTGAGCCCTTTCAACTCTCCATCTGACAACTATAAAGACCAAAATGACATCACATACTCCCTCTCTTCACAACTGCATACTCACTAGACTCCACTACACTGCCTGCTTCAAACAAAACCTTTACACACACCCAAACACCTTCTCTGAATTCCTTAGGACAAACACTAGGGAACCTGAACCAACTGCAGCCACCAGGAACAAAAACAGCCTCTCACTCACCTCTGAAAAACTCTGAAACTGCCCAAGCGATAGGGACCCTAAAACAGCCCCTGCCGACCCTTTTCTTGGCTTTGAAACTCGCAGACAACATAACAGATGACCTATCTAGATGGCACTTAGAAAGAACAGGCTGCTGCAATTCATTGCAGCTCCCTAGAAACTTTAATACAACCTGCTAGCACCTCCTGGACACCATAGCACACTCCCAATGCCTTCAGATCCACCCTAAACTACAGCCACCCTAAGATCACCAAAACAGCCTAGAAACTACCAAACTTATGCCTGCACCCATCTCCCAAAAGCCAAAACACCCTTAAGGATACCCTACACACTGCCTCAACAAACTGCACCATCACCAGGGATAAGAAACAGAGCAAGACTGAACTGAAACACTAAAAGAATACTTCAGGTTCAGCTTTTTAGCAGAAAGAATAAGGGAGAGACCCCTTAAAAGGAAGACCTGCACACCACCCTGAAACTGGTTCAAGCAACAAGAACCTGGAACACACTCCTATGACTCCCTAAACTACCCTGCCTCACACTCACAGACCTCTTAAACAACATCTTTAAAACAGACCCCCCTCACACACACAGATGGAAACAGACACACACATACATAGCTGCTCACACACACAATCAAGCCTTCACACTGCCCTGAACAAACATCCCCTCCAAACTGAACCAAGAGCAATCAAACTCACACCGGCTGCCTGCTACTACTCCTGGGCTACTTACACTCATACCCACAACCAGGAACCACCCTGAAACAAGACTGCATACACCCAAGCAAACTGCAGCAAACCAGAAGAACAAGCAACCCCTCTGAAGATCTCTCTCACTCTCTCAGACAACCAGGAATCCCTCAAGCAACTACAGCTATCCCTGAAACCAAATCTTATTCCCCTTCAAAACCATGAAGAAATTTTAACCAAAAACAACCCTAATAGAGAATCCCTATGCTTGCTTTATCATTTAAACTAATAGGAAACCATCTTTTTGCCACTTAAGAATCCTTTAAATCACTAGAGACATCCAGAAGGCTAGAAAACAGTCACAAAGACTCAAGCTTTGAAGACAAAACTGATGAAACAACTTAAAATGAACTATTTATTTGGAAACAGATAGGCAACCTTTAAAAGATTCAATTTTTATGCTATGCACTATCCTAAAACAGCTTCACACAGATTTTACAAAAGAAAAACAAGGGACAGGACAGTGAAAGTTAAATTAGGATCAAGCTTTACACAGCAAAAACATATAGAGATGGCAACTTTGAAACTATAATCCATGATCATAACTGGCAAAGACAATACAAATAAAAACTTACATAGCAAACGACATCTCATTCAATTTATTAGGCTATCATACTGAACAAAGAAAAAAAAAATAAACAGAAAGAGTTTATCTTTTGCGGTGCAGCGAAAAGGGGCGAGGATCGGAACGATGCGACTCGACTAAGCGACTCGAGCGAGATCGACGACTCGAGTAAGGTGACGACTTAGATGTTGAAACGATAACAGGAAACAAAATGCCTAGAACAAACTAAAAAAAATAGTAACACTATGTATATTTTGAGGGAAAAAAAAAAACTTAAACTAAAATATTTTGTTCTGCCGTTTTGTTCTCTAAAAAAAAAATCCAAACCTCCCATAAAACTTATCATATAAACTATATATATAGAGAAAACTAGGGTTTATCCTCATACCTTCAAATCCCCAAAAGGCCCCTTAACGGATCTTTCTTATAAAAACTTTGATTTTCCGCTTTTATTTTGAAACAAAAATCAATAAAGAAAAGCAAAATTCAGGCCAAAAACCCCGAATATTCCTTTTCGATTCTGATTTTTTAATCAAAATGCCCATTACGCTTTTGACTCTTGCTCGCTGGTTTAATCTGGATCGCTCATGAAAAACAAGGACAAAATCGAAGGGCTTCGATCTCTCCTTGTACTATTTGCAAGCTGGAAACGTGTGGGGACCAATTTTGGTACAAGGATTTGGACTGATTCGATCAAGGAGGGAAAGGGAATTGGGATCGCGGGTTGAAGCGGGTATGGAGGGAGAAACGGGTCGAGCTGATTTGAGTGGGTTTCTGAGTATTGGGGGAAGGGAGTGTTATGTGTGTATATGTATTTTGCGCGGGTAAGCTAGGTGCAGGGTTAGGATTGCGCAATTAGCCTTTTTTTTGGTAAATCAAGCTATTTAGAAATTGTAAGGGTAGGATAAGAATTAGGATATTCTTTGCAATTTTAACCTTCTCTTTTGAATTTAATTAATTTTACTTTAATTAAATTTAATTAATTAATTTCAATTCAATTAATTTTAATTATCGAATTTTAATTTTAATTTTATTCTAATAATCGATTCTTATTTAAATAATTTAGCCGCTAATTAAATCTTGGGACGAAATTGGGTGTCAACACACATGATAGTACGAGAGTAAATCAGGAATACACAACAATAAGTATATAGGAAATACATTTGTCTTTTATCGTATACATCAATAGACCAGTCCTATTCAGTCGGTTGCTAAGAAATTAAGCCGAATGTATTTCTATTATTTTCTTCTAAAGCTTTGTAGGCACATCAAGTAATATGTTGGGTTTTATTTGGTTCAATCGACTAAACTTATTTTCTTTCTTTCAGGTTACTGTTCAATGGATCAAGCGCCCGAGGAAGGATGTAGATGGGTTTCATTTCCAACCCCTTTTTAAGTATGTATAATCCAATTTTAAGAGTTAATAATATTTAATATAATTTTAACTAATCTTGCTTTAGTGAATGTAGCCAGGATTGTTTGTTCTTATTACGTACTTTAGACATTACTGTCAAACACTAATTATAAGTATAAATTATTGGGTTCACAAACTCTAGGAGCATAATAATATTTGGTTATATCACTTAATTGCTTCTCGATCTTGGATTTTCCTCAACAAGAATGTTTTATTTAAATTATTGAGAGTTTGTTGTTCTATTTGATCTACTATTTTAGAATGCTGTCTAAAATGAATACTCTAAAATGAATACTGTGGTGCATTTATTTGAAAAGCTTTTGTTTTCGGTTATTCAATTACAAAATAGAGCAAGTTGTCTTTTGGTATTCTATAAATGTCTAGAACCAGCTAAGCAAGAAATATTTTTTCCAGTCTTCATCTGAATTTTCTCGCCACTTTCGAACATCTTTGCAGTGATTAAGCCTACTTTAGTAATTATTATTACAAAGCGAGAAAGAAAAAGAACGTTAATATAGATCTGCAGAAAATGGTATGCACTTATCATACATTACTCCTACTATTATTGATCGCACTGTGGTGGTTCAATTAGATGAAAAAGCTGTGGAAACAGAAACTGAAAAATGGAAATCAACTTTAGTTGCTTATGTAATTGGGGACTCACCTGGGTATAATCACATAAAACGATACATTGCTCACTACTGGGGACATGTAGCTGCTCCAGATCTGTTCCTCCATGAGGATGGGTACTATATAGTTAAATTCCAAACTCATGCTGATAGGGATGAGATTCTATATGCCGGACCTTACTCGATCAATAACAGACCTATTGTACTAAAACAATGGAGTGCTGATTTTGATGTTAACAAAGAATTCATGACAGAAATTCCCCTAATGGGTAAAATTCCCAAGGCTTCCTATGAGTTATTGGGGATGTGACTCTTTGAGCAGAATAGCAAGTGGAATAGGGATACCCTTATTTGCTGATGAATGTACAGCTAAACAAAGCAGGATCTCCTTTGCGAGGATGCTGATTGAAGTTAATGTGACAAAGCCCCTGCCCATAGAAATTCAAATTAGTGACTCTACAGGCAGACAATTTACTCAGGCTATTGAATATGAGTGGAAACCTGAGTTTTGTGAACACTGTCAACAAATAGGTCACTCATGCTCAGAAGAGAAGGTAGCTGAGCAGGAAGAGATGTTCCAACAGCCAAGGAGGAGAAGGAGGCAACAGAGAAGAGTGCAGCAGCAATGGCAGGTTAAAAATAATCCTGCTCCAGAACAGCAACAAGCTAAAAATGATCACAAGGAAGCTGAAGCAGCAAACAAACACCAGACACAACCTGAGCCCATCCAGCAGCTACCAATTGTAGCTGAACAAAAGCTGGATGTGCAAGCTGGACCTGAGCAGAACACCATGGAAACTACAGGTATCAGGGCCTATTCTGTACCAGTCAGGAATGGATTTGGGTCTTTGCAGATTGGAGAATATGTGTTAACAGACACCCAACCTCCTGATAGAGGGGGGAACAGTTTATAATCATGAGTTTTCTGATATGGAACATAAGAGGGGTAAATAAGAGATATAAATAAAAAGAGTTCAAACAGTACTTACAGTCCAATTCAATAAGATTTGTAGGATTAGTAGAAACCAGAGTTAAGGAGAATAAGGCACAATTAGTAGCCAAGAAGATTGCACCAAATTGGGAAGTTCAGTACAACTATGCAAAAGCCAGGAATGGGAGAGTATGGATCATGTGGGATGCCAGAGTATATGATGTGGTAATACTTCACTGTGAAGCTCAACTGATTCACTGTTACCTAAAGGGGAAACAAAGTGGGATAGAATGTGAGATATCTATAATCTATGGCTTCAATACTGTAGAACAAAGAAGAGAGCTATAGAGTCAGCTAGAAAGCTTAGCTCAGCATGTTAATAGGCCATGGATCATAGGGGGAGATTTCAATGCAGTATTATGTGCTCAAGACAGGCTCTTAGGGGCTCCAGTGACAGTTGCTGAAACTAAAGACTTCAATGAATGCATTCAAAACCTGGGCCTCATTGAATTGAACTGGAAGGGAGATTATTATACCTGGTCAAACAGACAACAAGGCACTAACAGAGTAATCAGCATGATAGATAGGGTGTTTGGCAATACAAGCTGGATGTTTCAGTATGGGCACCTAACCACAGAGTATGGAGAATCCTTTATATCAGACCACTCTCCAATGCAACTAAAAATCACCACTGCAAGGAAGAATCCAGTTGTACCATTTAGATTCTTTAATGTGTGGGCTGAGCATGAACAATTTAAAGAAGTTGTGGAGAGAGGATGGAAGAAAAATCAGAGAGGAAATCAGATGAAGAACAACTGGCAGAGTTTAAAGACTATGAAATCAGATTTCAAAAAGCTGAATAGGGATGAGTTCATAGGAATCACTCAGAAGATAGTTCAAAATAGAGCTGAGCTAGCAGGAATACAAGGCCAGATGCACATGAACTACTCAGACATGCTAGCAGAAAGAGAGAAAGAATGTTTGCAAAAGCTGGAAAAATAGGTAATGATAGAAGAATCAATACTGCAGCAGAAAGCAAAGGCCCAATGGATAAAGCTAGGAGATGGAAACTCAAAATATTTCTCAGCTGTGGTAAAAGAGAGAAGCAACAGGAAACAGATCAATGAGTTGATGTCCCTGAATGGACACAAACTGACAGATAATGAAGAGATCAAAGTAGAAATAATGACCTTCTATAAGTCACTAATGGGTACAGCAGCTCATCAACTCCCAGCAGTCAACATGCAAACTATGAGAAAAGGTCCTACCTTAACTCCCTAGCAGCAGATGGAGCTATGTAAACCAGTCACTGAGAAGGAAATTCATGAGTGGCTATTGACAATAGGAGATGACAAGGCACCAGGGGTGGATGGGTATAATGCCATGTTCTTCAAGAAAGCTTGGCCATTGATACACCATGAAGTAATAGCAGCAGTGCAGGAGTTCTTTACTACAAGTAAACTATACAGAGCTATCAACTGTACTACCATAACTCTCATCCCAAAGAAAATCAATCCAGACACTATAAGAGATTATAGACCAATAGCATGTTGTTCTGTACTGTATAAATTGATCTCTAAGGTGTTGGCTAAAAGAATTCAAGCAGTAATAGCAGGGGTGGTAAATGAAGCTCAAGCAGGTTTCATTCCAAACAGGAAAGTTGCAGATAATGTGATTTTGGCTCATGAGCTGATTAGAGCATATAGCAGGAAACATATATCACCAAGATGCATGATCCAGGTGGACCTACAAAAAGCTTATGACTCACTTGAGTGGGTGTATCTGGAGCAGGTACTAGAAGGTTTGGCTTTCCCACAGAAGTTTATACAATGGGTCATGGAGTGTGTAAGAACAATGCACTATACTATTCTGATTAATGGTGAGACTACAGAACCTTTTGATGCAGCCAAAGGGCTGAGGCAAGGTGACCCTATGTCACCCTTTCTGTTTGCACTCTCAATGGAATACCTGAGCAGAAGTTTAGGTGAGCTGAAGCAGGAACAAGCTTTCAAATACCATCCCAGATGCTCCAGACTCAGCATTACACACCTGAGCTTTGCAGATGACCTTCTGCTCTTTGCAAGGGGAGATTGGCAATCAATCAGGCAAATGCAAAGTAAGTTCTCTCAATTCTCCCAAGCTTCAGGGCTACAAGCAAAGCTAGCTAAGAGCAAGGTATATTTTGGAGGAGTTCAACAAGATGTCAGAAGCAAAATCCTACAAGAACTAGGATATGTTGAAGGGGATCTACCATTCAGATACCTAGGCATACCTCTTGCTTCAAAGAAGCTGACCCTATTGCAATGTCAACCATTGATAGACAAAATAGTAGCAAGAATATCATCCTGGACAGCAAAGAGCCTCTCCATAGCAGGCAGGATTCAATTAGTGAGATCAGTCCTCTTTGGTATTCAAGCATACTGGGCTCAGATTTACATACTACCAGTGAAGGTCATGAAGACTATAGAGAGTTACTGCAGAAGCTATGTGTGGTCAGGCACTAATACAATAACCAAGAAAGTCTTCATTGCCTGGGACAGGATCTGTTTACCAAAGTCAGCTGGGGGAATGAACATGATCAACCTAACACTATGGAACAAAGCAGCAATAGCAAAGGTGTACTGGGACCTAGCAAGTAAACAGGACAAGCTTTGGATAAGGTGGGTCCATGCTTACTATATAAAAACACAGGACCCAACTGGCATGACAATCCCAGCTCAAGCTAGCTGGATGCTCAGGAAGGTGATAGATGCAAGAAGATATGGAGTAAATGTGCAGCCTCAACCTGGGAGCACAGTGAGCCTAACAAAGCAAATATACAACAAGCTCCTAGGGAGCCACCCCAGGATACCATGGAAGAACATGATCTGTAGCAATGAAGCAAGACCTAAGGCCACTCTTACTATGTGGCTCCAGATTCAAGGGAGACTACTCACAGTAGACAGAGTAAGAGCATGGGGTCTGACATATGATCCATTTTGTACACTGTGCAAAACAAATCTGGAAAGCAGAGATCACCTGTTTGCTGAATGCAACTTTGCAAAAGACCTTTGGAGGAGATTACAGAGATGGTTACAACAACAACAAGGAGCAAATATGACCTGGGAGCAACACTTCAACCATGTACAGCAGCTGGCAAAAGGAAAAACCAGGAGAGCAAGAGTGATGAAGATGGTTTATGCAGAATACATATATGCCATATGGATGGAAAGAAATAAAAGAATATTTGAGCACACAGAGAGAGCTATCGAGAGTATTGCTAGAGAAATAACATGTGTTTGTACTGTTAGGGCATCAGCTAAGCTTGCTAGTTACTTTCAGTTGTATAGCTTCTAAAATAGTCAGGTTGTAGCTAGGATGAGTGATAGAGATAGAAAAGGGTGCGGGCAAGTTGAGTTTTGGCTTGCTATGTAATGAAACTTCCTAATTTGGTATGCAATAAATCATTTAATTACCAAAAAAAAAAAAAAAAAAAGAGAACGTTAAATTGCACAAGTGATTATCAAATGAATAGAGGAAAGGGGTCTAGAAAATTGTAACATTGTAATGCGAGAAAGAAAAAGAAATTATGCACTATGAAGTGGTCCATAGCAATTTTCGTTTAAAAGTAGTTGAAAATAAAAATGTGTAAATGACATCTCAGATAGATCAACTAAAATGAAGGAACTTCAGCAATTAAAAAAAAACAAAAACCTATAACCCTACGAACACAAAACCTGAGGCACTGCGAAAAGTATCACTCTTATTTTCCCACAATTTCGCTGAGCAAACGTCAACTTTAATTTCATGTATTTCTTATTGCATTAATAGGCGGCCTCTTTTTAGTATGTATTGAAGTTTCATTTCTATTATTAATTTGAATATGGCTAATATTATTCTTTTGGCTAATAAGCTGTGATCGGCTAATCACTTTTTTCATTTGGTAAAATAAAATTGGTGATTATCCAAATAAAAAATGAAAAATATGACTACAATGTGGTCGTGTAAATAAAAGTGAGATATTCAATGATATTTTTACAAGAATAAAAGGGATAACATTAAATAATGTTGGTAAAGAAAATGGCATTACATGAATATTAAGGTATTTTGATTAGAAAATAGAACACTACATTTGAGCTAAAATTACAGTCGAACTATTTTGCTATTCGAATTTATTAAAAAATAAATCTTTTAATAAATTCCATACAACTGATAATATTTGTTCCTTCAGGACCAAGAAAAAAAATAGAAAATTTTCTCCATAAAAAAAAAAAAAAAGTAAACTTTCAGAGTTAAGATGCAGCTAGATAATTTTGGTGTAACTTTTGAGATAAGAAAAATATATGGTTAGTATAACCTCGGTGGATTTTGTATGTGTATGTTTTTATTCTATATTAATAGTTTATTATTTATACAAGTCGATTTATATCATATATTTGAAATGATGGGGTAAATCTTCAATATTTACATGGTATAACAATATAACCTTAACTTGAAGTCATAAGGGATATTGTTTGTATGTGAATTACAATATGGATTTTTCTAATTTGAAATAATCGCAAGACAAGTAATTAAAGTAAGTGAGGAGAAGAGGGAATGTTATTGCATGCTTACGGTATTACAAATGAGTAAGGTTATTCTTATAGATGGGTTTCAAGGTTATTGCATGCTTACGGTATTACAAATGAGTAAGGTTATTCTTATAGATGGGTTTCAAGGGAAGGGGGAGTGGGTTTATATAGTGATTATAAGACTTAATAGTATATATTTAATGAGGATCTGTAACTATTTTTGCCAAGTGTAACAGTTGAAGCCTTAATATATGAATAAGTGTTGGCAACGACAAACCCCTTATATTCTACCTCCATTTATTACCGTGTACAAACTTGATGTATAGTATTAGGTACAATTAGTTTTTTATCGATCGTGCATCGCGCGGGTAAAGACTAGTTATTTATAAGCTACTACTCCTGTAAGAATGTATACACGGGAACTTGTACGTTAAACTTGCTGATAATAAAGCATAGATGTATTGGTATCACTTATATATATGTTTGTGCAATATGTTTCATGCTCATTTACGTGTTAATGTATATACCATTACATTTATGATAAAGCTATATCGGAGGCATGGATATCTATAGATGCAATCATTTGTATACCATGAAAACAATATAAGTTGACTGAACTCTGAAGATACCAATGACCACATGTGTCCAATTTCACAATTTCAGATAATTATGATGGGGCAATAATCCATTTAGGGGTCGTTTGGTAGGCACTAGCACTAATTTAATATCCGTATAGAGACTTAGTATTATTAATACATTGTTTGGTTTTCCTTTGATAGTTGCACAAAATTTAGCATTACTAATACTATATTTGGTTGGTCCTTTTCCTTTTCCATACAGAATATAGCATTGCTAATACAATGTTTGGTTCACAATTTTTTTCCGCGTAGCTAATACCCGCATAAGTTATGCGGGAATCTGTGTATTATTTTATGCGAGGTAGAAGGTGGAATAAGTAATATGTGTATTAGCAATACATGCATTAAAATTTAAAATAACAAAACTAACCCTCATAATAATAAGAATATTTTTTAATTTCTTTAATGAGTAACTAAATATTTTAAACTATAACATTGTATATCAATTAGTAATATATTGATGATTCAAGAAATAATCCCTACATTATAATATATGCATAGCTAATATCTGCATTTCTAATACCTGTATTTCTAATACCTGTATTTCTAATACCTGCATTGCTAATACATGCATTGCTAATACATGCATTGCCAATACCTGCATAACTAATATATGGATTGCTAATACATGCATATCAAATACCTGCATAACTTATCTCAGTACAAACGACCCCTTACTTATAAAATTAACAGGAGTATCAATTAAATTTACACGGTAGTTTGCAATCTACTCTATATGCATGACAACATTAATTTATAGTGGACTGGGAAAAAGTGAATACATACAACAAGAACAAAATTTTAGAAAATACCAGATCATCCTTAAAGTTTTCTTTTCATTCAATACAATTGATAATTACATCTAAAAACTAGAAACCAATCAATTATATGTGAGAGGCAGACAAATCAAAAGATTAATTAATTTTGCTTGAGTAGAAGTCCCTAATATGGTCAATCACATTCTGCGTCTTCGCCTTTAACGTGGTCAGCATACTTTGCATCGAAGGCTTTGAAGCTAATGCAAATTGTAGCAAAGTACAAAGCAATAAAAGAAAAGCAAGTTGAATATGACCATTCAAGATTTGAAGACACCATGAAACGAAGGAATTAATGGCATCATAAGAATCGATCAAGAAAATGGAGAAGACAAGGATAGCAAATGTGAGTAAGAGAAAAATTAAGATGATGAAGGCAGCAAGAAGAAGAATACATGAGACGAATGTACCATAGAGAAGTGCAAGAAGGATTAGCTCAATATCTGGTACCATTTGTTAAGAGGGTACAGAGAGGGAACAAGAGAATGAACAAATTAAAATAACGCGCGGTAGAAGATCGATCTGGTGGTACTTTCATCATTTTCATTTGTTTGTAGAGTTAGGGAGAATGTTTGATTTGGAGAAAAGAGAGGGAAGAGAATGAAGTGCGTCCTACTCATTCTTGCTAAAATATTTATCCCTTTTTAGGGCATAGAAACATTCTCTATGTATATAGAATATTTAAGAAGAAAAGGTGTCGTGTAGCATAGGTCCATATGCTTCTTTTCGTTTTTATTTTCCCGTTTTAAGCTTCTTCTTTTTTTGTTCCTATTTTAGATAAAAGATCCGTATGACAATTGACATGTTTAGATATTGGAATATTTCAAACTTAGAAAGAGATAATTTAAAACATTTTTCTGTACATATAGCAAGGAAGAATAATTAATTGGAAGAAGAGAACTAGCATGATAAAGAAAAGTCTGTCAATGTAGCCAAAGACGACTGCCTAGCTATTATACTTGCTCCACAGAAGGGGAACTGTTTGTACAACATCCCCTTTTAGGGAGGAAAAAATAGTGCATTAGGCAAGTCATCCTTGGCTAATAAACAAAGCCTCTTCTTTTCATGTAAGAACTCTCTTCCCAATTTCTGTAGATCTCCTTTTTCATGAATGTGATACAGAATTATTGTCGATATAATTGGCTTCCTTTAATTTGGTTCTGTATTTATAGCTAAGGATTCATTGCTGCCATTTCCTTTATACAATTTGCCTCGTAAACACAGTTCTTATGCCCCTATCTCATCACCAATAGTTGCTCTCTTGGAGGAATATGTTCACTTAGGCCATAGGAAACTAGTAATTAGCATGTGCCATTCCTTTTTCTATTACAGTATTTGACTGAACTCAGATTTTAAATAAGAAACTTTTGCTAACTAAAGTATTCTTAAAAGTTAAAACTGGTTGTCTGTATACAGGAGTATACAGTATACTCCTGTCATTATAGATAAAATAAAAATTTAAAGTTTGAGAGTTTTCAAATTAAACATGTATTATTACTTTTAAAACAGATTAAAAAGGAAATACTGCTATATAAATGGAATGTGATATATATTATTCCTTTTCTTTTGATCGGTCTTCTTGTTGTATACTCCCTGTCAACTAAGATATGATGTTAAAGAATTGAAGTTTTTGATCAGATACTGATCTTTGACATTCCATTATTGCATATTATTAGCCAGTCAGGCGAATGGCATGGAATCAAATAGATCACTATAGCTTGATAGCTACTTGTCCTTTAAAAGCAGTCAATATAGACGCCACTGGATAGGATCACAATTCCTTCTGTATTTTGACTACTTCTGTTCAAATTTATGCTCTCTCTAATCCCTGTTTCGGAGTGCAGCAATATAGTAATAACAGTCTAAAGTTAAAAATATATACCATTGAGGTAACAGTAATTGAAATTTCTGAATTCTAACCAGGTTAATGAATTTACCTTCTTGCCATGTGCTCGAGAACAATCGTTTAATTTTACTTTCTATGTCGGTTTCTTTTACTTTTATCAGAAAAGGATCATATTTATCCTTAAAGTATGCGTTATTCACAAATCAGAACCCAAGTGCTCAAATCTCACCAAAAATATGACAAAAATCTAACCAATAAAAGTTGAAATCTTTGAGACAATGAATGGAAAATGATAATGATAAAAATATAAAGAAAGTATCTGCATTTAAGGGTGCAACTATTAATTTCAAGGAAATGTAACGAAAATCGCGAAGAAGTAACAAATAATTTAGAGGAAGAAGTAGCTATTGGGTGGTCATGGTGTAATCTGGAAGAATTTTCAGACTAATTTCTTGTAATTTTTACTTTTTCATTTGTTGGGTTTCATAAAAAGAAAAAATTATTGTAAAGATGAAGAAGATGGTGTAGGTCCCGCATGGATAAGTGGATAATAGTTTTAGGAGGGGATATGGTAGAAGAAGTAAAAATATAGGGAAAAGAGGTGAAGGAGGATGTGAGGACAAGTGACAAGTGGTTGTATCTAGTGTTAATTGAACTGATTAGAATTTTTAAAATTTTAATTAGGAGTTTAGCTTTTCCATCCAACTTAAAGGTAAATATGAACCTTTATATTAACGGCAAAAGCAGGCTTGAGCGGAACTTGTAACAGAAGGTAAATTTGTGGAATAACACATACTCCATTGCTAGTAAAAAGAAATTGAGGAGGAAATCTTAAGTTTCTACCACCAGCTACTGGGCTGCTCAGCTGGCATACAAGTTGTCAACCCTAGTATATTCAAAGAAGGCAACATCCTCAATAGCAACCAATAGCTACAACCCATAAGACCTGTCACTAGAGAGAAAAAACTAGCAGTTGTGCAGGGCATAGATGATCAGAAGGCATCAGGGATAGATGGTTTTAATGTTCACTTCTTTAAAAGAGCATGGCATACAATTGGAGAAGAGATTACAAGTGTTGTGCTAGATTTCTTTAGAACAACTAGCATGAACACAGCTATAAACTGTACAACAATCACCCTCATCCCTAAGGTGAGGCACCCCTCATCTGTAAGAGAGTATAGGCCTATTTCATGTTGCACTGTCCTTTACAAGATCATATCAAAAGTTCTGACTTCCAGAATGCAAGCAGTTATGGATGAACTAGTGGATAATACACAAGCAGCTTTTGTTCCTAGTCGGGTTATAGGAGATAATATCATACTAAGCCATGAACTGATCAAGGGGTATGGCAGGAAGGGCATGATAAGAATCAAACGCGGAAAATAAAAGGATAAGAACGAGACGTATCTCGATCACAAGTCTCAAGTAGCAACGGAGAACTTGTTCCGCTACACCCCGAGAGGAGGTCAAGAACACCTACGGTAAGCAACTACCCTCGAGCTAACGTGAGCACGCAAGTAGAATGGTCGGGGGGATTGGAATTCATCTAGTTCCACTAGAAGAAGAACAAGTCCCAAATTCAAGGTTTGTCATTCATTAAGAGTTCAACTCTTCAACAAGTGTTTGTTTTTATCAAAAGGTAAGCTAATCAAAATAATAAGACAACTAGCTATTTATAGGTGTTTTTAGACACCATATGAAAGGTCTAATATGCCCACACTTAGGCTTAGGAACATAGGACCACGTAGGGTCAAAATAGTCTTAACATAGCTAGGAATCACGCCTTCAGCGATTTGGGCGGAGCGCCCGGAATTGGGGCGGAGCGCCCAAGAAATTGATCAGTGGGGTGGCCTAGGCGGGGCGCCCAGGCCTAGGCTTGCCCAGGCGGGGCGCCTGGCTCCTTCAGGCGGGGCGCCTAGGCCTAAGCCTCTTCAGGCGGGGCGCCTGGTTCTTCAGGCGGGGCGCCCAAGGCGCTGGACTTCTCCCCTTGCAGTTTAAGCACTCGGAACGGCTTCCAATCGCTTCCCTCTTCTAGGCCCTTCCTCATCAAGTGTAGGTGTACTCCTTGGATGTCCTTAGCTTGGCTCCGAGTGAAGGGTCTTGTGGGGGTTTGGGTCTTATCATCCTCCCCTTCTTGAGAGGATTTCGTCCTCGAAATTGGAGCTTCATTCACGACCTCTTCATCATCATTCACGACCTCTTCATTACCTACATCCAAAGGAACCAAGTCACAAACATTGAAAGTATTAGAAACTTGATACTCACTTGGCAAGTCGACCACATAGGCATTGTTGTTTATCTTAGAAAGCACTTGGAATGGGCCATCTCCACGGGGTGCCAACTTCCCTTTTCTAAGGTTTGGAAACCTTTCTTTCCGGAAGTGCACCCACACATAGTCACCCTTCTTGAGTTCCACCTTCTTGCGTCCCTTGTTTTTCTTAGAGGCTACCTTTGCATAGGCTTCCTCCAAGTTCTTCTTTGCCTTAGCATGAACCTCCATCAAAGCCTTGGCCCTAGCTTTACCTTCAAAATTAACAACCATTTCCCTTGGCAAAGGGGTTAGATCAAGGGGAATCAAGGGGTTAAATCCATAGACACACTCGAATGGAGTCATGCCTATCATGCTATGCAATGTGCGATTGTAGGCAAACTCCATAAGAGGTAGACGATCAATCCAAGTCCCGGCCTTACCTCGGGTCATGGCTCTAAGAAGAGCACCCAAGGTTCGGTTTACCACTTCCGTTTGCCCATCGGTTTGTGGGTGGTGGGACGTGGAGAACAAGAGCTTGGTGCCTAAAGCACCCCATAAACACCTCCAAAAATGACTTAGGAACTTAGTGTCCCTATCACTCACTATGGTTTGAGGCACACCATGCAACTTCAAAACATTTTCAATAAACAAAGTTGCCACATGTTGTGCATCATCACATTTCTTGCATGAAATGAAATGAGCCATTTTGGAGAACCTATCCACAACAACATAAATGCTATCATGACCCCCTCTAGTCCTTGGTAATCCCATCACAAAATCCATTGAGATATCCAACCATGGACTAGTAGGTACGGGGAGAGGGGTATACAACCCATGGGCACTCAAGGCAATTGTTGCAAAACTTTTCCACTTGCACCCCCATCTTTGGCCAGTGAAATTGTTCTTTAAGAATAGCCAAAGTCTTTCTTGTGCCAAAATGTCCCATGAGTCCCCCGCAATGTGCCTCATGCACAAGCAACTCCCTCCAAGAGGACTCCGGTATGCACACCCTACCATTTTTGAAGATATATCCATTAACCCATTGGTATTTGTCAACTCTCTCCCCTTTCTCTAGAGTGTCATGGACACTCTTTAGCTTTGGGTCATGAGAATACATCAATTTAATGCTCTCAAAACCCATGAGCTTAGAGGTGAGAGTGGTGGCTAGAGCAAACTTCCTCGAAAGCGCATCCGCCACAACATTGTCTTTCCCTTTCTTGTATTGGATCACATAGGGAAAAGACTCAATGAATTCAACCCACTTGACATGTCTCTTATTGAGCTTCTCTTGGCCTCTCAAATGCTTGAGTGACTCATGGTCACTCTTGATTACAAACTCACGAGGCCAAAGGTAGTGTTGCCAATGGGCAAGGGCTCTCACAAGGGCATACAACTCCTTGTCATATGTAGAATAATTCAAGGAGGCCCCTTTCAATTTCTCACTAAAGTAGGCGATGGGTTTGCTATCTTGCATTAATACACCACCAATTCCCACCCTCGAGGCATCACATTCAACCTCAAATGCCTTTCTAAAGTCGGGCAATTGCAATAGAGGGGCGGTACTCAACCTACTTTTCAACTCATGGAAGGCCTTCTCTTAAGGCTCTCCCCAAACAAAAGGTTGGTCTTTCTTCACCAATTCGGTGAGTGGAGCAGCAATGGAGCTAAAGTCTTTCACAAATCGTCTATAAAAGCTAGCAAGACCATGAAAGCTCCTCACTTGAGTCACGGTAGTAGGAGTAGGCCAATCACGTATGGCCTCTCCGTTAGACTCATCCACCTCCACTCCTTGGGCACTCACAACAAACCCAAGGAAGACTACCTTCTCAACACCAAAGGCACACTTTTTAAAATTAGCATAGAGCTTTTCGGCTCTCAACTTTTCAAGCACTAGCCTAAGGTGATCAACATGGTCGTCTATTGATTTGCTATAGATCAATATATCGTCAAAATAGACGACCACAAACTTATTGATGAATGGCTTTAGAACATGGTTCATTAGCCTCATGAAGGTGCTAGGTGCATTGGAGAGCCCAAAGGGCATCACCAACCATTCATAGAGACCAAATTTGGTCTTGAATGCGGTTTTCCATTCATCACCCGGTTTCATCCGGATTTGATGGTAGCCGGACCTAAGGTCAGTTTTGCTAAACACACATGAACCACTCAATTCATCTAACATATCATCAAGTCGGGGAATAGGATGACGGTACTTTACCGTTATTTTGTTCACGGCCCGACAATCAACACACATCCTCCAAGTGCCGTCCTTTTTGGGAACAAGGATCATGGGCACGGTACAAGGACTCAAGCTCTCCCTCACCAAGCCTTTAGTGAGCAATTCATCAACTTGCCTTTGCAATTCCCTTGTATCCTCCGGATTGCTCCTATAAGCCGGCTTGTTTGGGATTTGAGATCCCGGGACAAAGTCTATTTGATGCTCAATACCCCTCAAAGGAGGCAATCCATCCGGCATCTCATCCGGGAACATGTCCCCAAAATCCTTCAAGACATTCTCAAACACACTAGGCAAAGGGTTAGAAGAAAAATCACAATTAGAGTTTAGGATCATACCTTTGTGCACTAGGCATAGGAGAAACTTGGTGCCATCATTTCCCTTTAAGATCTCGCCCGGTTGCATCATGGCACAAATGCCACCGGTAGAAGAAGAAGGTGGGATTGCCACCATGCTTTTGGACAAAGGGCTAGTCTCAATGATTGACTTTGCCTTTGCCACCTCCCTCAACTCCCTCATCCTATTGTAGTCATCACTCACTTGTTTGGGAGTTAGGGGCTTCAACACAAATTTCCTCCCTTCATGTTGGAGCGTGTAAGTGTTGACACGCCCATCATGGACCGCTTGTCGATCAAATTGCCAAGGCCTTCCAAAGAGAAGGTGGCAAGCTTGCATGGGCACAACGTCGAACAAGTGTTCATCAACATAACTACCCATTTTGAACTTGATCATTGCTTGCTTCACTACCTTTAGCTCCCCACATTCACTAAGCCATTGCAATCGATATGGCTTGGGATGCTTCACGGTAGGCAACTTCAATTGGGTTATAAGAGATTGACTCACAACATTAGCACAACTCCCGGAGTCAATGATCATAGAGCATACAACACCCTTAACACGACACCTAGCATGAAAAAGGTTTTCCCTTTGCAAGGTTTCACCATCCTCCACAATCATAGCTCCTAGGCTCCTCCTTACTACTAGAAAAGTATGAGGTTCCTCATCCTCCACCGTATCATCTAGATCATCCTCCTATACTCCCTCATCTCCCTCTACACCCTCATCATCCTCCGGTTCACTCTCTTGTTCATATACATTTTCACCAACAAGAACCATGGTCCTCTTTGTAGGACACTCCTTAGCAAAGTGTCCATACCCCTTGCATTTGTGACATTGAATGGAAGAAGAAGTAGGAGTATTCAATTGGGTTTTAGAGTTACCTCCCACATTGGGTATGTACTTCTCAAACGGCTTCTTCACCTCTTTGCTAGCACTTGCTCCACTAGGGCCACTTGCATTTGTGAATCTTGCATTGGGAGTAGGATTCTTCCAATCCTTTGACTTGTTCATGGAAGTAGAAGTGTTGCTCTTGTAACGGTTGGACTTCTCTTTCTCAAGCCATTGCTCGGCTTGGATAGCGGCATCAAGAACTTCTTGAAGTGAAAGATAAGCATGCAATCTCAATTGTGAAGCTATACCATAGCTCAAACCATTCATGAAACGGATCACGGCTTGCTCCTCATCTTCGGTGTCCATATCTAAGGCCATTCGAGTTCTTTCAAACTCATCAAAGTATTCATGCACCGTCTTGACACCTTGCTTCAACTCATAAAGTTTCTTGAGTTGCTCTTGCCGATATCTAGGAGTGATGTACTTGATACTCATGATACCCTTCAAGTCATTCCAACCCACAATCACGGGAACCCCCGTTCTCCTCCTTGATCTCTTGACGGATTCCCACCAAGTAGATGCATAGGATTCAAAGGATGAAATAGCATAGGTATCTTTCTTCTCATCGGTCATTTCATTTGTGTCAAACAATCTCTCCATGTGTAGCACCCATTCAATATAAGCCGCCGGATCACAATTTCCCTTAAAGGTTGGGAGATTAAGCTTCACACTATTGATGTTGGTGTTGTCACGACCCCCACGGATAGGCTCCGGTTGGCCCCCATAGTGATCTTCATTCACACCATACTCCCTCCTCGCATTCCCTCCAACATAACCCATAGGTGGCCCTCGACCTCGGCCCCTACCTCTATCCACATTTCGACCCCAATTCATACCTCGCCTTGGTTGAAAGTGATCATCAAACCCATACATATCATCACCATAATCGGCTTCCTCCCCTTCTTGAGCTTCATCGGCTTGCTCAAGAGGTTGCACATTTCGGATGGGCCTTGGTAGTGGAATGTTTCTTGGGGGGTTATCCAAGATACGGGGAATGCCCGTTCGTTGGGTATTGACCAACACTTGATCAAGTCTCTCTCGCTCCTCCTTTGCCCGTTGTTGATTGAGCAATTCAATGACATGGCTAACTTGCTCCGGAGTAAAGTTAGGAGTACTTGAGACTTCAACCGGGACACTCGGGGTCCTTTTCTCGGCTTGGACACTCGGGGTCCCTTTCTCCGAGGGGACATTAGAAGTCCCTTGCTCAACTAGAGCACTAGAGTTCACCCGCTCGAGGCTTTCAATCCTCAAGTGCATACTATCCAACTTGGTGAGGATAGTAGCAAGGGCACTCTTTGCAAAATCATCTCCTTCGGAAGACATTGTACCTACACAAGTAACAAACGTTAGAAAACAACCTCACACACTCCCTCACTTGAGATCACTCGGCTCTCTCGTATAGTGACGGTGGGTATTTCACTCGACTTGTGGTTCCAAAGCTTCACGTAGATGAATAGCAATTCCTCAACTCAACCAAACTATTCACGAGTCAAGCACACTCCGGGGTGAGTGGAGTTAATAGGACTCAATGAAAGCTAGGCACTTTGAAGTGAGGACTTGAATCAAAAAGAGTCTAGGATTCTTCTTGGAATTCTACTCTCCAACTAATGCACGAATTACCCTATAAGCAATGAAGGATTAGTGTTAATTAAGTAGGAAGATTACTTAGATCAACACTAACTAGAGGTTAGGCAACAAAGAAACAAGTAATCCTAGAAGAAACTACCCGATTCCCAAGTTTCAGGGCTCAGGCGGAGCGCCCAGTGAAGTGGGGCGGAGCGCCTGGCAAATGGGTGCAGTGAGGTCGGGCAGGCGGAGCGCCTGGGATTCAGGCGAAGCTCCTGGGGCAAGCACAAGTCAGGCAGGGCGCCTAGGCTTTAGGCGGGGCGCCTGGACGAAGAACACCTGGGTTTTTCAACAACGTGTTCTTCGATTTCAACCCAACCTTTTGGTCGATTCCAACGTGTTTTGGCCAAATCCAAGGTACCCAAAGTTGCTCCTTGATACAACCTACAATCCCCAATCAATTTAACACCCAAACAACCAACAAATAAGGCTCAAACAAGATTCAAGTTTTCAAGTTTGGGGTTTCAACATGGGTTTCAAGGTTCAAAAGTGGATTTCGATTCTTCAAAATCTATGTTACCGAACTCCGAATCACACGATTCTTGTTGCAAATTGTTCGGTTTTCAATAGAGATCAATCCCCAATAATCAATTTCAAAACCCCATTAACACACAACCCAAAATCAAGCAAATTCCTCAAGAACAAGGGTTTAGTAGGGTTTAAGAAAAATTGGGGTTTCAATTTTTCAATTCAATCCAATCCCAACAAATTTGGTACCCAATCGTCAAGTTTTCAACAAGGATCCATAATCTATAACACCCACTTCAAGAATCACAATCACCAAAAAGTTTCACCAATTTTTGAATTTTTTTTTTTTTTTGTAATTTTCCTTTTTTCCCAATAACTTCAACAACAAGAAAACTAAAAGAAGATACTAGGCACGAAGAATCAAGGGTCGGGGTTCGTAGGAACGATACCCGAACCTTGCTCTAATACCAAACTGATAAGAATCAAACGCGGAAAATAAAAGGATAAGAACGAGACGTATCTCGATCACAAGTCTCAAGTAGCAACGGAGAACTTGTTCCGCTACACCCCGAGAGGAGGTAAAGAACACCTACGCTAAGCAACTACCCTCGAGCTAACGTGAGCACGCAAGTAGAATGGTCGGGGGGGGGGATTGGAATTCATCTAGTTCTACTAGAGGAAGAACAAGTCCCAAATTCAAGGTTTGTCATTCATTAAGAGTTCAACTCTTCAACAAGTGTTTGTTTTTATCAAAAGGTAATCTAATCAAAATAATAAGACAACTAGCTATTTATAGGTATTTTTAGACACCATATGAAAGGTCTAATATGCCCACACTTAGGCTTAGGAACATAGGACCACGTAGGGTCAAAATAGTCTTAACATAGCTAGGAATCACGCCTTCAGCGATTTGGGCGGAGCGCCCAAGAAATTGATCAGTGGGGTGGCCTAGGCGGGGCGCCCAGAGTTTGGGCGGAGCGCCCAGGCCTAGGCTTGCCCAGGCGGGGCGTGGCTCCTTCAGGCGGGGCGCCCAGGCCTAAGCCTCTTCAGGCGGGGCGCCTGGTTCTTCAGGCGGGGCGCCCAAGGCGCTGGACTTCTCCCCTTGCACTTTAAGCACTCGGAACGGCTTCCAATCGCTTCCCTCTTCTAGGCCCTTCCTCATCAAGTGTAGGTGTACTCCTTGGATGTCCTTAGCTTGGCTCCGAGTGAAGGGTCTTGTGGGGGTTTGGGTCTTATCAGGGCACCTCCCCAAGGGGTATGGCAGGAAGGGAACCTCCCTAAGGTGCATGCTGAAAGTGGATATGCAGAATGCTTATAACTCTGTGGAGAATGGGCATTTATAAAAAAAATATTGGATCATTTAGCTTTCCCAGCAATCTTTGTGGACTGGATTATGGCATGTTTAACAACAGTAACATACTCTATAATCATAAATGGAAAGCCAACAAAGCCTTTCAAAGCACAAAAGGGGCTAAGGCTGGGAGATCCTATGTCCCCTTTCTTATTTGTACTAGCAATGGAGTATTTGAGTAGAATGTTGAAAACCCTGAGGCACAACAAAATGTTCAAGTAACACCCAAGGTGTGCTAAGCTGGGCCTGTTACAACTAGGATTTACTGATGACTTGCTATTATTTTGTAAAGGGGAAGTCAACTCTGTTCAACTCTTGTATGATAAGTTCCAAGAATTCTCCAAAACATCAGGCATGTATGCCAACCCCAATAAGAGCTCCATCTAATTGGGGGGAGGGAGGGGGAAGGGGGTCAGGCCAGAGACACAAAGCCAGATCCTAGGAGTCTTGGGATTCACAAAAGGTGAGCTACCTTTTAGGTACCTGGGGGTGCCCTTAAGCTTAAAGAGGCTGTCAATTATATAGTGTGAGTCCCTCATTGAAAAGATGCTAGGAAGAGTAACCTTATGGACAACTAAGATGATGTCTTATGCTGGAAGAGCTCAATTAGTCAAGAGTGTCCTGTTGCCAATACAGGAATTCTGGCGTCAAGTGTTTATCCTGCCTAAGAAGATAATAGAATTCATTGAAATGGTTTGCAAGAGGTTTCTATGGACTGGAAATGCTGAAGCAAGTAAGAAAGCTCTACTAGCATGGGAGAAGGTGTGCTGGCGATAGTCAGCTGGAGGGCTAAATATCCCCAACATTTCAGTATGGAATAGAGCTGTTGTGTGTATATTATTATGGAATGTAAGCAAAGAGAAAGAGAAGTTGTGGGTGATATGGGTACACACTTATTATGTGAAAGGGAGACCAATAGAGGATGTGATGTCAAAGAATGCCTCATGGATTGTCCAAAAAACTTATAAAGCAAGAATGTAGTTGGAAGCAGCTCACATACCATCGGAGCCAACCATGACAATGAGCAAGTTCTCTAATAAGATGATATACCAACAAATGCAAGGGAAATTTCAAGAAGTGCCATGGAGGAAGTTAGTGTGCAGGAACCAAGGAGCTCCAAAGTGGGTGTTTATTCTGAGGCTAGCATTGCATAACAAGCTATATACTAAGGATAGGTTGAGCCAATGAGAGGATGGAGGTTACACTTGAATGCCCCATGTGCAGGGACCAAGATGAAAATGTACAACATCTGTTCTTTGACTGTGAGGTGAGAAAGGCCGGACCCAATGGCCTGGGAAGAAGAAGTTAGATGGGCACAAGCATTCTGTAAAAGGAGCAATTGCAAAACAAAGATATACAAGATGGTGTTGGCAGCTGCAGTATACCACCTACGGAAAGAGAAGAATACAAGACTATTCCAAGGCAAGCAAAGGACACATGGAGCGATGTTAAGACTGATTATCCAGGAAGTGTTCTATCGAGCAAAGACGAAACCTAAGCTAGCTGGAATTCTGAGCGTTCTAAGTTTCTACCCATGTACCAGTAGAGTAGTATGAGTAGTAGGTAGGATACACCAAAGCTGAGGCAAAATGTCCAGCTGGGTGATGCTGTTTTTCTTGCGCTGTATAACGTTCATTTGGTAATAAAAATTCTTTACAAAAGAAAAAAAATATGACACTTTTCCTATATATATATATATATATATATATATATATATATATATATATATATATATATATTCAACGATAAACCTGCAAATTATAAATTGAGTGAATGATCAACTTCAATGGCTCAGAGTTGAAAATTAATTATCTCAGTGAATTAACTTTAATGCGGAAAGGTATTGAGTTTGTGATTACTACATTTGATCTCATTGACCAAGGGTTGACTTTTTTACTTTACCAACAAATCATACCAAACCGATTTGTGGTTTGGTTTGGTGTTGAAAAAATATAAACCGACATATTAAATTTGATTTGGTATTAACAAAGAAAACCTGAACCAGCACTAAACAAAACCGACATTACATATATATTATTTTTAATTTTTTTATACATAAAAAGTAGTGAAATTAACATAAAGCATCATCTTTAAAGTACTTCTTTTAATTATGTACCCAACACTTTAAAATATTCTCAATAATACCATTTTTGAGAATTTAATACTATATTTCTATAGTTTATTTTAAAAAATTCTACTTTCATAATCTCGATAAAATCTCCTAAATCAATATGTATTAGATATCCCTATCTGTTAAAATCATCTTCTATCTCGTTAAAAATAGAGGGCTTAGTCAATAATCCACCAGTCTTTCTCAAAAAATCTTTCAAATACCATAAAAAACACGAAGTAAAATTATGTATACATATACTATAATCAATATATACATTATTATTAAGATAGTTTATGTTTAATAAAATCTATGTGCATAATTAGAATATGTCACATATACCATCTTTATTTTTTATTATGTTAATATTTTTACAACTAATTTTTTTATTATGTTATTTACTTGAAAAAGCACCATGAAATTGTTGCTTACCAATAAAAAACCGAACAACCCGAAAAAACTGAGATAGAAAAACTGACTTTATTTGGTTTGTTTTGGTTTAAAGATTTAAAAATCTGACATAATTGGTTTGGTTTGATAAATGAATAAATCAAACCAACCCAATCTATATTCACCCCTACTTTTAAGAGATGAAACCGGTGGATATATTTGACCCTAGTAATTGATGTTTTGGATATATCTAACACTTTATGTTGAAACTGAACGTGGAAAAGAAATAGTGGAATGGTAAACTTAGCTTGGGTACGAGGTAGTGGAAAGTTAGTTTTCCCTAAAAATAATCATGGTAAGTGTCACAGAAACGATTTTAAGCACACACACCCGCGAGGTTTGGCCCCGTGAGGCAGCCAAGCAGCTGTGCAAGGCTCAGCCCTTAACAATTCGAAAATAGGGTCGTTTGATACTTAGAAATTATTTGGGCAGCAATGTTTTAGAGTGTTTGTAGATGATTAAAGATGTTTTTAGGCAAAGAACAAGCATATAAACGTAAGGCAACAATAAGTAAAAGATACAGCCAACATATGGAAAATTCCAACCTTTATATTTATCCAACAAAATACAAAGGAAGCCACCAATGCCAATTCGTTTCCTTCATAAGAAAAATTAGTAAATTTCTGTCTAAGTGTATATAATGGCATAAAATAACTTAAATACAATAGGAAAATCAGCCACAAGGCTTTATAAAATAATAGGGACGTTTTGCAAACTTGGCAGGCCACTCAGCCCACGTTTTGGCCATGTCAGCCCACATTTTTGGGCCATTTTCAGGTGCTCAACTGCCTCCCATCTGCATTGCACATGCGCCCAAGGCTGTGCCTTTGGCAAGCCGACTTCAGCTTACTTGATCAGCCAACCTTGCCTAGTTTCAACACCTTTGTCCTACACTTAGCCAAATGCCATGCACAATATTCAGTCCATTCATTACTTGCCTTGGCATCAAGACACCAAGTCTTGACACCCCATTGCCCACAAAGTCGTTTGCCCGTTGCCAAGGTCACTTGCCACCACAAGCTGCCCGTTTGTCATATTGACACCCACAAGACACTAGGCTGCCTAGCCGTCGTGCCACCATCTCTTGTCAACCAACTCACTCATGCCTTGATCCCACCAAGTCATATCAAGCTTGCACTTGAGAAAGCAACCAAAGATCATGTTGCTTTCAACCCGCATTTAGCCATAACTAGGAGCAACACATCAAATCCCATCATAGCCATGCCATGCCATAATCTGTCAAGTCTAAGGGACTAACAAACCACCCCCACTACTTGAATTTGACGCCCTCGTCGACCAATTTCAGCTTTACTCACAACCAATGGACTACAAAATGCAGCAACCACATACTCTGTTTTATTTTCTTCCTTAGACTCATCACTATAATTAGTAAGAAGATCATTTAGCTTTGCATGTTTTGGACAGTCCGCTGCCCTATGTGGCACATCACAAATAAAACAGACACAGGGTTTGTTCCCTTGCTCACTCTTATACTTGTCAAATGTTTCCTTCCCTTTGCCACTAGCCTTACCCGTTGCATTGCACTTTTCAGTATTTTTCCACTCCTTTCCCTTGTCAGTATTCTCGTTTTTAGACTTAGAAGTAGAAAATTCAGCATTCACACGCCTAAAGTCGCCCAATGCATCGGCATCCACAATGGCACTAGGAAAGATCTTTCACGTTCTGCCTCCTTAGTTCCATTTGAGCCCAACCTTGCAGCCCAAACATGAAATTGTGCAACTTATCCTCCTCGGATATGTTGCTTATACTCAAGATCAAAGAAGAGAATTCTTTGACATAGTCCCTTAAAGAACCAGTTTGTTTTAATATTTTTAACTTGTCCCAAGCAATCCAAGAATAATTACTAGGCAAAACCTGATCCTTCAATTCTTTCTTAAGCCGTTCCCACGACTCAAGCTTAGGTCTGTCCGTACTTACATCATCAGCAATACGAGTACGCCACCATAATTTAACATCACCAGCTAAGTAACGTGTTGTCAAGGACACTTTCTCACCATCATCGACATGGGCTGCCTCAAAATATTGCTCCATGTCCCAAAGAAAATTCTCAAGCACAACAGTGTTACGTGAACCCTCAAATGCCTTAGGTTAAGGGATCTTTATCTTAGGATATTCATCAACCCGTTGAACACCCGTTCCAACAGCCCGCTTAAGAACAACGACTTCCAAGTTCAAATTTGCGTTGTCTTTGGCCAGTTTTTCAATCTCAGCCGCATGAACACCCTTGAATTCTTGGCTCTCCACCTCAAGACATTCACAATGGGCCTTTAGACGAGCCAATTGAGTCAGCACATCAACCAGATCCACCCCGTCATAAGTCACACCCACTAACGCCTCAAGTTTTGCCAACTTTTCCCTCATCTTCGTACTACTGTTCACACCAGCCATGGTTTTCCAAGCAACGAATCATATCCGTTCAAGCTCTGATACCAGTTATTACAGGGGCGATTTTAAGCACACAAACCCGCCGAGGTTTGGCCCTGTAAGGCAGCCAAGTAGCCGTGCAAGGTTCAGCCCTTAACAATTTGAAAATAGGGTCGTTTGTGTAATGGCCCGCCCAGTCATTTTGGTAAATCAAAGCTCCGATATGCATGTCGATATATTTTTTTTAGTTCCATTAAGTTTGTATGGTGATTTTGGTCATGTCCACAAAGTTTGGTTAAGTTTCGATGAGTTTTGGATAAGTTTGGTTTTGGTTTCGACGTAATTTGAGCATAAAAGTTACCATATTGAGAAAACGGCCTTTGATTCGTATTTCGACTAAACCATTATATCTGTATCGTGATTTGGAAACCATAGAAACTGAAATCATCAAGTTTCGACATCATATGAGGGATTCATGATAATTTTACTAAGAATTGGGTCGCCAGAATTTTCAGATTATTTACGAAATTGCCACTCACTGCGTAGTTAAAAATCTGCACTATTCCAAATATTGAAACCAACATATCTCCTTCATTATAAGGTCAAATGGAGTGATTCAAAAGCCTAACTTGACTAGATTTTCACAAGGAATCTATTGGAGGCATCAAAAGTGAGTTTTGGGATCGTTTAGTATAAGAAACGAGGCAGAACAGTAGGCATTTTTGGCTATTAATGTTTATGGAGTTTTTCTCATCTTGAAAGTTTGGAATTGGGAGAATTCAAGGATGTTCTTCTATGGGGTAAGGTCTAAACCATAACCTAAGTATTTTGCTTTGATTCATTCCTTTGGTTTAAGCTTTAATCCATGATTTCTAAAGTATGAAATTGGGGTTTTCTTGTGAAGAATGTTTAATGGGTCTTTCTTGACAAGTTCATAAAATTGATTAGATTTCATAAGTTGCTTTAAATGATGAAGTTGATTGAGTTTATGCTAGATTATAATATATCTAAGGTTGAATTTGATAACCCTATTTTGGTCATAAATGGTGGTTGTGAGAAATTGGGGAAGTTGAGTAAGTTCTTAAATTTTAACTCAAAAGTGGAATAATATGGGGATTTGGGAATGTTAACGATATCGGATTGACTTGATTTTCGTATGTATAAACTCGTTTTCGAATGGGTAACATGATTGTAGAATTGGATTTGAGATTTGAGGTGTTTATAAATAATTGACTTTCAACATAAACCCGATAATTGATAAATTGGCTATTTGATGATGTAGATGGACTTTAATTGAGAAAGTAACCACACTTTTGGACTCGTGGGTGAATGAGTAATCTAAAAATGTATTTTGTTCCGGTAATCGGATATGTGGGCCCATGGTTGACTTTTGGGTTGACTTTTTGACTCGTTTGTCATCCAGTCATGAAAATTAGTATGATAGCTTATATTGATTGTATTATTTATTATTTTGCATAAAGTGGACTTATTTGGAAGGATTTGGGTGTGAAAGGACGATCGTGGGCTAGTTAGCAATCGTCGGCTTGAGGTAAGTGGTTTACATCCCTTCTTTGGTGGACTTTCTCCACATTGGATGTCTATGTATGTGTTCCTTACATGCATGGCTGCTGAAATGGGCATACTTATTATGCCAAGACTATTTTGAAAAGTGTAATTACAGTTCATTACTATTTCTTGATTTATTCTCGTAACACGATGTAGTTCCGTGTATATTATTATGGTACGATGTAGTTCCGTACATATTATCATAGCACGATGTAGTTCCGTGCATATTATTGTGGTACGATGTTTCGTACATATTATCATCGCACGATGTAGTTCCGTGCATATTATTATGGTACGATGTAGTTCCGTACATATTATCATAGCACGATGTAGTTCCGTGCATATTATTGTGGTACGATGTTTCGTACATGTTATCATCGCACGATGTAGTTCCGTGCATATTATAATGATACGATGTAGTTCCGTACATATTATGATAGCACGATGTAGTTCCGTGTATATTATTGCGGTACGATGTTTTGTACATATTATCATCGCACGATGTAGTTCCGTGCATATTATTATGATACGATGTAGTTCCGTACATATTATGATAGCACGATGTAGTTCTGTGCATATTGTTGTATTATGACATAGTCCCATACATATCATTAAGTCACAATGGATGTGTCTTAATACTTTGATGACTAAGTATGAATATTACTTGTTTGTTAATTAAGTGATTTTGTCTTTACTTTTTGGTTACCTTGGAGTTGTTTGAGTTTTCATATATTTGCAACTCGTTATTCTACTTGGAGCCCTGTCCCCACTTGCTGAGTCCTTTTGACTCACCCACTTTCTTTATTTTTTTTCCGTATTGTTTTATATTCGGCAGATTTGATATCGAGTTCTACCAAGCATTGTGGTAAACGGAGTTGCTCGTCCTTTAATCTAGCGGTGAACCACTTTTGTCCTATGGTGACATCTTTCCTTATTATTTTTATGTTAATATTAATGATTATACTTCTTTATATTCGGAGATGTATAACCTTATTGACTCCTTAGATGTTCATGATTCATGGGAGGACTTAGAACATGGTTGCAAAGATCCTAGTTGTGTATTTGGGTTATATATCATACTCTGCTATTCTTTTCATAATTTCTTTTATTTGGTTATTTCATATGCAAGTCAAGTGTTGCTCAAGAGGGGTTCGCCCAATGAGTTGGGTTTGGGTGCCCGCACGGCCTATAGGATTTTGGGTCGTGACAATTGGTATCAGAGCCTAGGTTCTAGGGTCCTTGTGAATCATGAACAGTGTCAAGTAGAGTCTTGTTGATGGGTACGATGACGTCCGTACTTATCTACGAGAAGCTATGGTGACATTTAGGAAACTTTACTTCTTTCATTCCTTAATCGTGCGTTGGTACTTGAAAGTGAATGATTTGAATTCCTTGGAACTATAATGCGTCAACGATGAAGATGTTATAAAGATATGGAAGACTTCACAGTATGTGTTAGACACTTGGTTTGGAGGCAAAAGCTCGGAAAAATGGTGAAAATGTTTGGCTTTAGCCTATCTTATGGATAAGTTGGTATAAATATGGAAGGTAATTGGTTTAGTAAAATGAAATCTAGAAGAATAGTTGAACTATTGAAGTATCCTTTAATAGAGCAAAGGGATTTTCGTAATCTTTGGAATCGTGAAAGAATTCGGTTAGCCGTGCGATGCTCAGGCGATGGTGGTTCGCAATACACTCGTTAGTGGAAACTAGGCAAGCTAGATAGTCATATTTATGCATACTAAGGTATGGCACAAGTTCTAATGCTAGTTTCAACACTTGAGTGCATGATGAGAAGGCCGTTCAACATAATATCTAATTCTTGTGCGAACCTTAATATGGGTTGTATTCAGTATAATAAAAAATTCATGAGATTTTTGTATGTTATTGATAAAGGTAGTTGTAAAATTCGTCAAGCTATCTTTAGGTGTATCACAAGTGGAGGAGCCTTTGGAGGCTGACCTAGATTTTTTCTGCATCTTAGTGGTCTTTGTATATTTGATGATTGAGGATTTTATTTCAGATGAGCCGTCTGAGTGTTTGCTCGTGGCCCAGGGCTGAAGTAACCATGATGAACCTTGGATTTGTAAACTGAAAGTGGCAAGATCCTTCTTTTGGTAATTCATGTCGGTTATGAATCCTGGAATTTCTTTAATGACTTATTCTTAGGCGAAGCCTAAGTGTGGGAGTCGGTGGTGGATTGTGAGACCTTTGTGGTTGTTGGAACCGTCTTACGAAGACTTCTTATCAGTAAAGATTTGATCCTTTTCCTTTTCATCGTTGTGGTTTGCTCTAGCGGGGCTAGGAGCTGGAAGTCGGTGGGTTATGGATTTCTTGTTGTGGATTTTTATGAGTCTCGGTGCCTTGTCTTCATGAAGTGTCAGACTTTGGAAGTTAGACCAGTGTTCGTAGTTTTGACTTGGACGAATGTGTTGTAAAATTCCTTGTAAGTAGTTTTGCGTGATTCATCATGACCATGATGGTTGATTTTATAAGTTGTCGGGAAGCAGTCCCGAGTGTGTTATTATGCGAAGTCGAGGAGTTGTGTATGCCTCTTGGGGCCAAATCGTACATGTGTGGTTGAATTTTTTTTTATATGGTACAGACTTTGACTTGTGTGGTTACGAGAGAGTTATCGCGCGCGCATCACTTTGTATGACTAAGAGTGCGGTTGCGGGACTCCTCACGTGGTTATATTGGTTGGTCCAAAATGCTTGTGCGATTGCGATCTTGTGATCAGGTTGCGAGGAAGCGAAGTCTGTGTGAGGATGTTTATGGTAAGTCGATCTATTGGCTGCTTGTTTGGAATGAGTTGCGGATTTCTTCTAGTAGGTTTTACTTGGTGAGGCAGTGTCTTTAGTTTGTTGCTTCTTGATGGTTGGTGTATCTTTTACTTTGCACCGGGTTAGCACTTGGTTGCATGAGTTTTGTCGTGGTATTTTTGAGGCCGTGTAGTGCCGAACAATGTTGGATCTGTGACTTTGTGTGTAGGACCATGTGTGAGTTAGGGTGCGATTTGTAGCCGTTGGACTAGATTGAGCTGGTTGTGGCTATAGCTAGTATGTTGACTTTTCTTGGGAGCTATGATTGCTGGAACTCTTAATGCACTGTTTAGTTGTCGGTGGGTTGTTATTTGTATTTGAGATTATGTTATGCAACATATTTATGTCTCGGACTGTATCCTGAGTTGGAGTGATGGTGTTGATGTATGTCGGTTGTAGGCTGAAATTAATTTCAGCTTTCTCGGGGTGTGTGTTGGTTTGTTAGGATCGATGTGTTTGCGAGTAGTGACTTTTATTTTAAAATTAAGGCCGTACCTCGTTTTGGGTTGGTGTATCATGTTCAGTATTTTGAGGTGTTTTCAGCTAAGATTGGTTCATCTTATCAGCTGATAAATGTTCGGAGATGATTTTGATAGTTGCCGGTTAGAGAGTGTATTAGGCTTTATAATGTTGGTTTTTGTGGGTTACAATTATGTTCTTCTTGTTACGGTGAGTATAATTTTGATGATAGTGTTTGATCTTGCGATGGCATGGAGTCATACCGTTGTTGACCCGTTTGGATATGTTCGATTGAGATTGATCTCGAGATTTGATGTTTCGATTGGTTGTACTCAGGTTGTTTCTGTTGGATTCTGGAGAGTGTGATACCCTATGGCTTAGAAGGTTAAAGACTTATGTAAGTGAAACCCGAGTGGCTTAGCGTCAGTTATGTGAATTTTGTTAATCAGCGATTCTTGTTGTGCTTTGACCGTTAATTTGAGGTTTTCGTCTACAGTTAGTGATAAGTCGGCTTATTGCTTCTAGACTTGGTGCACTCAGTTAGTACCGTTCGTTTGGTCGAGGTTGTATCGAAATGTGGGTTCAAATTGGTTATTATTCCTCCTTGTAATGATTGGTTTTGTGCCACTTGGGTTGGTGTTGAGTCATGTGAGGTTCAAATTGCTCTATGTGAGAACGCTCGCCAATGTGATTTCTTAGATGGTTAGGCTTGAATGTGAGGACGGGATATCCTAGTGTTCATGGTTTGCTCTTTCCTTGCTATTCTTGTTGCTTATATATTATTCTGATTTTGGTTGTGACCGTGTGGGGTCCCATGGTATTGGTTTGTTTCTAGATATTTATATGATGTCGCTGGTTTGCTTTAAGCTGGAGTGTATTGCCTTTTGGGTTTTTTGTAGCTGTTGATAGTCCAATGGTTGCTTAGTTATAGGGGTAGTGCCGTCGAATTTTTTTTGTAAAATTTGAGCCTTAGCGAGATTACGGCATTACGGTGATATTGGAAGGTTGGTGTTGTCGTTGATATTTATGGTTTGCTCTTGTTCCTTCTTATCTTGGAATCTCTATGTTCGACCTTTGAGTGTTGTTGCAGTGTGGGGCATTCACGTTGTTACTGAGTTATTCTCGGAATAGCGGTTGTATCACATGGTTGTTGTGGTTGTAGTGGTTGATTGGTATTTCCAGGGATCCTTATGTTGTTAGGGGAGATGCTGCTGAAATTTTTAAGAATTTCAAGACTTAAAAAAAAAATTTGAGTTCGATTTGTGGTTTTTGGATGGAGGTTGTGTCATTGGTTTTGTGCTTGGTTCGTTCGTGGACGAACGAGTCTAAGTAGGGGAGATTGTAATGGCCCGCCCAGTCATTTTGGTAAATCAAAGCTCCGATATGCATGTCGATATATTTTTTTTAGTTCCATTAAGTTTGTATGGTGATTTTGGTCATGTCCACAAAGTTTGGTTAAGTTTCGATGAGTTTTGGATAAGTTTGGTTTTGGTTTCGACGTAATTTGAGCATAAAAGTTACCATATTGAGAAAACGGCCTTTGATTCGTATTTCGACTAAACCATTATATCTGTATCGTGATTTGGAAACCATAGAAACTGAAATCATCAAGTTTCGACATCATATGAGGGATTCATGATAATTTTACTAAGAATTGGGTCGCCAGAATTTTCAGATTATTTACGAAATTGCCACTCACTGCGTAGTTAAAAATCTGCACTATTCCAAATATTGAAACCAACATATCTCCTTCATTATAAGGTCAAATGGAGTGATTCAAAAGCCTAACTTGACTAGATTTTCACAAGGAATCTATTGGAGGCATCAAAAGTGAGTTTTGGGATCGTTTGGTATAAGAAACGAGGCAGAACAGTAGGCATTTTTGGCTATTAATGTTTATGGAGTTTTTCTCATCTTGAAAGTTTGGAATTGGGAGAATTCAAGGATGTTCTTCTATGGGGTAAGGTCTAAACCATAACCTAAGTATTTTGCTTTGATTCATTCCTTTGGTTTAAGCTTTAATCCATGATTTCTAAAGTATGAAATTGGGGTTTTCTTGTGAAGAATGTTTAATGGGTCTTTCTTGACAAGTTCATAAAATTGATTAGATTTCATAAGTTGCTTTAAATGATGAAGTTGATTGAGTTTATGCTAGATTATAATATATCTAAGGTTGAATTTGATAACCCTATTTTGGTCATAAATGGTGGTTGTGAGAAATTGGGGAAGTTGAGTAAGTTCTTAAATTTTAACTCAAAAGTGGAATAATATGGGGATTTGGGAATGTTAACGATATCGGATTGACTTGATTTTCGTATGTATAAACTCGTTTTCGAATGGGTAACATGATTGTAGAATTGGATTTGAGATTTGAGGTGTTTATAAATAATTGACTTTCAACATAAACCCGACAATTGATAAATTGGCTATTTGATGATGTAGATGGACTTTAATTGAGAAAGTAACCACACTTTTGGACTCGTGGGTGAATGAGTAATCTAAAAATGTATTTTGTTCCGGTAATCGGATATGTGGGCCCATGGTTGACTTTTGGGTTGACTTTTTGACTCGTTTGTCATCCAGTCATGAAAATTAGTATGATAGCTTATATTGATTGTATTATTTATTATTTTGCATAAAGTGGACTTATTTGGAAGGATTTGGGTGTGAAAGGACGATCGTGGGCTAGTTAGCAATCGTCGGCTTGAGGTAAGTGGTTTACATCCCTTCTTTGGTGGACTTTCTCCACATTGGATGTCTATGTATGTGTTCCTTACATGCATGGCTGCTGAAATGGGCATACTTATTATGCCAAGACTATTTTGAAAAGTGTAATTACAGTTCATTACTATTTCTTGATTTATTCTCGTAACACGATGTAGTTCCGTGTATATTATTATGGTACGATGTAGTTCCGTACATATTATCATAGCACGATGTAGTTCCGTGCATATTATTGTGGTACGATGTTTCGTACATATTATCATCGCACGATGTAGTTCCGTGCATATTATTATGGTACGATGTAGTTCCGTACATATTATCATAGCACGATGTAGTTCCGTGCATATTATTGTGGTACGATGTTTCGTACATGTTATCATCGCACGATGTAGTTCCGTGCATATTATAATGATACGATGTAGTTCCGTACATATTATGATAGCACGATGTAGTTCCGTGTATATTATTGCGGTACGATGTTTTGTACATATTATCATCGCACGATGTAGTTCCGTGCATATTATTATGATACGATGTAGTTCCGTACATATTATGATAGCACGATGTAGTTCTGTGCATATTGTTGTATTATGACATAGTCCCATACATATCATTAAGTCACAATGGATGTGTCTTAATACTTTGATGACTAAGTATGAATATTACTTGTTTGTTAATTAAGTGATTTTGTCTTTACTTTTTGGTTACCTTGGAGTTGTTTGAGTTTTCATATATTTGCAACTCGTTATTCTACTTGGAGCCCTGTCCCCACTTGCTGAGTCCTTTTGACTCACCCACTTTCTTTATTTTTTTTCCGTATTGTTTTATATTCGGCAGATTTGATATCGAGTTCTACCAAGCATTGTGGTAAACGGAGTTGCTCGTCCTTTAATCTAGCGGTGAACCACTTTTGTCCTATGGTGACATCTTTCCTTATTATTTTTATGTTAATATTAATGATTATACTTCTTTATATTCGGAGATGTATAACCTTATTGACTCCTTAGATGTTCATGATTCATGGGAGGACTTAGAACATGGTTGCAAAGATCCTAGTTGTGTATTTGGGTTATATATCATACTCTGCTATTCTTTTCATAATTTCTTTTATTTGGTTATTTCATATGCAAGTCAAGTGTTGCTCAAGAGGGGTTCGCCCAATGAGTTGGGTTTGGGTGCCCGCACGGCCTATAGGATTTTGGGTCGTGACAGTTTGATACTTAGAAAATATTTGGGCAGAAACGTTTTAGAGTGTTTGTTTATAGATGTTTTTAGGCAAAGAATAAACATATAAACGTAAGGCAACAATAAGTAAAACAGACCGCATACATACGAGAAAACCCCAACCTTTATATTTATCCAACAAAATACAAAGGAAGCCACCAAGGCTAATTCGTTTCCTTCCTAAGAAAACTAGTAAATTTCTGTCCGAGTGTTTACAATGGCATAAAACAACTTAAATACAATGGGGAAATCAGCCACAAGGCTTTACAAATAATAGGGACATTTTGCACACTTGGCAGTCCATGCAACCCACATTTTGGCCATGTCAGCCCACGTTTTGGGCCATTTTCAGGCGCTCAACTGCCTCCCATGGGCGCTGCACATGCGCCCAAGGCTGTGCCTTTGGCCAGCCGACATCAGCTCACTTGATCAGCCAACCTTGCCTAGTTTCAGCACCTTTGCCCCACACTTAGCCAAATGTCATGCACAACATTCAATCCATTCATTGCTTGCCTGACACCCCATTCCCCACAAAGTCGTTTGCCTATTACCAAGCTCACTTGCCACCACAAGCTGTCCATTTGCCATCTTGACACCCACAAGACACAAGGCTGCCTAGCCATCGTGCCACAATTTCTTGTCAACCATCTCACTCATGCCTTGATCCCACCAAGTCATATCAAGCCTACACTTGACAAAGCAACCAAAGATCATGTTGCTTTCAACCCACATTTAGCCATAACTAGGAGCAATACCCCAAATCTTGTCATAGCCATGCTATGCCATAATCCGTCAAGTTTAAGGGGCTAACAATAAGCTACTGCTAATATTAAGAATGTTTTTATGACTATGTATACATGTGAACTTAGCTTGTACATAATACTTGCTCGATACTATCATAAATTTATCATGACCTATATGCATGTGTAATATGTTTCATGTTCATTTTTGTGTACATTACCGTTACATGTAAGATAATATATATATATATATTCAATGGAGACACACAAAAACGGAGTATCCGTAGAATCAGAGTTGATAACTCCAATCCTCCAATCACTCGCGACATTCAAGGAGCTAACCCGCATCCAATATGATAGTTATCCACAATTTGACCCTTGGGAACGTGTAGCCATGGGGGGTAGTTCATGCCCTAATAGGAATAGGGGGTCGGTTAGGCTATTTTATTTCTATAAATACCCCCTCCCCTCTCATTTGTAAAACATCGCTTTTATATACCAAAAACTTTGTCAAAATATTCACTTATCATTGCTAAAGTATTGAAGTTTAATTTGTTATTATTTGTCTCTTGCGCATTTTGTCACTTTCGTTCAATTTCATACCATTTAGCTGTTGATCTTGATATAATTATTGTTTGTAACCTAACAAATACAATTTGAAGGTTTAACCTAAGTATCTTAGGCCACACAATTTGTATACCATGAGAACAATCAGTTGACTGAAGGCAATGTCCACCCGTCTGCAATTTTACAATTATTTCATATAATTATGATGGCTCAGTAAAAAATTTAGTTTATATAAAACACTATCAATTAAATATACACTCTAGTTTTCAATCTACAGTATGCATGACAACATTTTTAAAGTGGACTGCGAAAAAGTGAATTTATACAATAGGAACAAAACTTTTAAAAATACTAGATCATCCTTAAAAAAAGTTTTCCTTTTATTCTATACATTAAGAATTACTCCTAAACAGTAAAGATCAATCAGTTATGTGAGAGGCAGAAAGATCAAAAGATTAATTAATTTTGCTTGAATATAAATCCCTATACTGGTTAATCACATTATGGTTAATCACATTATGCGTCTTCACCTTTAACTTAGGTCAGCATATTTTCTATCGAAGGCTTTAAGTCTAGTGCAATTTGTAGCAAAGTACATAGTAATAAAACAAAAGCAAGTCGAATATTAGATATCAAGATTTGAAATCGAGAAGACAAGGATAACAAATGTGAGTAAGAGACAAATCAAGATAATGAAGACAGCAAGAAGAAGAAAACATGAGATAAATGTACTATTGTATTGGATAAAAACCCTATCTCCTCGGTGCAAAGGTACAAACCACGAGAAGATCCAAATTTCATCGAGACCATCTTCTCGAGGTGATGGTTTTCATCTCCACCTCGGGTAAGAACGAACCAAGTACAAAGTTAGAGCTCGAGAACATTGAAGAATGACCGATATGAAGACCCCTCGAAAGGTTGTATTACCTCGACGAACAACCATAACCGTCGAACGTTGTACGACCGTTGCTCGAGCATTAAAATGAGAGAACATTAGCTGGCAAGGAATGAATGCAACGTAATGACCATAAAAGCATAATTATTATGGACATAACGTCACTTTTTTTGTCAACTATAAATAGGATTCTATTGTAACCAAGTGAATAATCTAGAAATACAATACTTGACTTATATTCTTAAGCTTTGTCTCGCTTTATAAACTTGTTTATTTCTTGCCTCGTTCATTTCATTAAGCATTTGTCTCGTTTAAATTCAATCTTAGTTCGATCATAACTTTGATACAAGCAAATTATCAATCAACCCAAAATAAATTTGATTTGTTGTTGTATCTCGATTTAGGCCAATACAAATTGACGTTGTCTGTGAGGAATTGGTAATAACATTTTTTCCAAGGTCGAACCTTTCCCAGATCTCAGCAAGATTCAATCGTCTCAATGTAACGAAAATCTGCAAACGTCATAACTGTCGGCATGGAAGTAAATGGTGTCAATATCTCCTCGGTAAGGAAGTCTGCGAAATTTTCAACCGGTACGGAAAGAAGGGCCCAAATTGAAGGAGGTGACAATGAAATCATTTTTGATAAGGGGGATTGCCACGAAGTGATGATCCCTCATCATGAGGCTCTGGTTAATACCTTAAGGATCAACGACTCAGACGGAAAATGAGTCCTATTAGACCCTGGGAGTTCTGTGAATATCATCAATCATAAAGCCATTGAACAAATGTGTTTAAAGGACCTCATCAGCCCAAAAACAACCACTTTACCACGGTTCAACAACTCCGTAGATAGGACCATAGGGGAAATCACCCTTGTAACCACCGCCGAGGAAGTTGACAAGAAAACAACTTTTCAAATAATGAGTGAGGACATGACCTACAACGTCATCCTTGGAAGCCGTTGAATTCATGAAATGGAGGCCGTACCGTAGACCCTTCACCAGGTGATTAAGTTTCCTACCACATGGGGAATTCGTGCATTCCGAAGTGACCAACTAACGGCTCGGAAATGCTATTTGGTTGCTGTAAAAATAAGGAGCGCCCCGATCGGACACATGAAATCACAACCAAGTGACTCGGAGCCCCGTAAAGAGGAGATCTCAATCCTAGAAGCAGCTCCTCCAATGCAGGAAGAGAGGATCCCAACTTTTATTCAAGAACCTCAGAAGCAAAAAGCCAAGGACTCAACGGTGGAAGAGCTAGGATCTTATGCCTTGTCAGAAGAATTTCCAGACAGAAAAATATTCGTAGGCACGGAGCTAGATGCCAAGTCTAAAAAAGCTCTCATCGAACTATTAAAAGCCAACAATGATTTCTTTGCTTGGTCCCATGCATATATGGTGGGAATCGATCCCGAAATCATGACACACAAGTTGAATGTAGATCCCATTCACCGCCTGGTGAAGCAAAAAAAAAAAAAAAAAAGACCCCATGCTGGACTAAAGAAGAAGGAAATCCAAGACGAGACCAAGAAGTTGCTCGATAATGGATTCATAAGAGAAGTCAAATACCCAGATTGGCTTGTTAATGGGGTAGCGGTACCCAAGGAAAACAGCAAGGGGAGAATGTGTGTCGACTACACCGATCTGAATAAAGCTTGCCCCAAAAAATCCTACCCTTTGCCCCAAATAGACAGGTTAATAGACTCCACGACTGGACACAAACTCTTAACTTTTTTGGATGTGTATTATGGGTACAATCAGATCCTGATGGACCCCAGTAATGAAGAAAACTTCTTTTATCACAGATGAAGGAACTTATTACTACAAGGTGATTCCCTTCGGTCTCAAAAATGCCGGAGCAACTTATCAAAGGTTGGTATGTCAAATGTTTAAAGATCACATCAGAAAAAAGAGTGGAAGCATATATCGACGATATTTTGGTGACATTTGTCCGATTAGAAGATCATTTGATACAACTAAAAGAGGCCTTTGCGATTTTAAGGCAATATTGCGTGAAGCTTAACCCCAAAAAGTGTGCTTTTGGGGTCAGCTCAGGCAAATTGCTGGCGTTTATTGTCTCGTAGAGAGGCATCGAGGCAAACCTCGACAAGATCAAAGCTATACAAGAAATCCCCAAGGAATTGTCGAGTCCGAAGGAAGTCCAACGCTTAACTGGCCGATTAGCCGCCTTGAGTCGATTTATTTCAAGATCATCCAAGTGGTGCCACAGGTTTTTTTCCGTCTTGAAGAAGAACACTTCCTTCGATTAGACTTTTCAAATGCAGGGAGGCTCTGATAGAATTGAAACATTATTTGGCCAACGCCCCGTTGTTGGCTAAACCAAAAGAGGGCGAGACGTTGTTGGTATACTTGGTCGCTCCGAGGTGTTGGTTAGTGCAATTCTGGTTCGGGAGGAAGAAGAAAAGCAGCAACCAATATACTATGTTAGCAAAGCTATCCTCGATGCTGAAACAAGGTGTCCCCATTTGGAAAAATTAGCGCTTGCATTAGTCATTACTGCTCGAAAATTACGCCCTTATTTCCAATGTCATCCAATAGCCCTAGTAAAAACCTTCCCCTTGACAAATATATTACATAAGCTAGATTTGTGGGAGAGGCTATCTATGTGGGCGGTCGAGCTGAGTGAATACGACATTGTATACCAACCTGACACAGCTATAAAATCTCAACTGCTAGCTGACTTTGTAGCTGATTTTAGTGCTAAACTACTTCCCGAGGCGGAAAAAGAAAATCTAATTTCCAAGGTTCCCACCCATGGGGTATGGAAGCTTTACACAGATGGGGAAACCAATTCCAATGGCACAGGTCTCGGAGTAGTGCTCGTAGCTCCCACGGGGGAAAAACTAAGGCACTCGATGAAGTTTGAGAAGATAACCAGCAACGAAGCTGAGTACGAGGCTGCCATAGCGAGATTAAAGCTGGCCGAGAAAATGGGAGCTGATAATGTAGAGCTAAGATGTGACTCGCAACTAGTGGTAAATCAAGTCCTCGGTGGATATACAGCTCGGGAGCACAGAATGAAACAGTTCGTGGTAAGAGTGCAGAAAGCACTCGGTGCCTTTCAAGAATGGAAAGTCATGCAAATACCACGAGAAGAAAACGTTGAGGTCGATGCCTTGGCGAACTTGGCCTCGGCGGTGAAACAGATGACTCGGGGACTGACGCCACAGTTAGGATTTTCACATCAACCATGGGAAAGATGAAGCTGGAAGTAAATGTGGTGAATCGACATTGGGATTGGCAAATGGAGTTCATCTCTTACCTCGAGTTGGGGATTTTACCAGCAGACAAAAAAGAAGCGCCTAAGTTTAGGAAGCAAGTAGTCCCATACACGATAATATATGGAAAACTGCACAAGCAGCTTTATTGCAGCCGATGGCCAAATGTCTAGGCCCAGGGGAATATGAATATGTGATGAATGAAGTACATGAAGGAACGTATGGTAATCACTCTAGAGGTAGAGCCCTCGTGTAAAAGCTCATCCGAGCTGGTTATTATTGTCCCGAAATGAGTGAGCATGCCAGAACATTCGTTAGAAATTGTGACAAGTGTCAAAGGCATGCCTCCATGATTCATCAGCAGGCCGAGCCCTTGCACTCAGTGGTCTCACCATGGCCCTTCATGAAATGAGGGATGGATATCGTAGGACCATTCCCCAAAGTGAAAGGCACTGTCAAATACATCCTCGTGCTCACTGATTATTTTTTCAAGTAGATCGAAACAGGAGCTTTTGCTAAATTCAGGCAAAAGGAAGTCATCGACTTCATATGGAAAAACATCATATGCCGATTTGGAGTCTCGAGGGAGATCACTTATGATAACAGCACACAATTCGTTGGTTCGGAGGTCACCACTTTCTTCGCAAAATGTGGGATCAAGAGGGTGGCTTCAACACCTTATCACCCAGTGTCAATGGACAAGTGGAGTCCTCAAATAGAATAATCGTCGATAACCTTAAGAAGAGGATGAACAAAGTAAAAGCCTCATGTCCTGATGAGTTACCAAAAGTGTTATGGGCAATGAGGACCACGGAGAAGAATAGCACTGGCGAAACCCCATTCTCTTGTTTATGGGTAGATTCTCTAATTCCTGTCAAGGTTGGTGAACCAAGTCTTCTTTATGCTCATTCAACCGAGGAGTCGAATCAAGAAGCCATGTGAGTACGGTTGGATTTGCTCGAAGGTCGAAGAGAGATGGCCTTGGTGCGGTTGATAGCTAAAAAACGAAAAATTGAGGCCTACTTGAACAAAAAGGCTAAGTTGAGAGAATTCAAGGTTGACGACTATGTCTTGAGGGCTTCAAATCAAACGACCAAAGAAAAAGACGCAGGGAAACTGGCCGCCAATTGGGAAGGCCCCTACCGAGTGAAAGCAATCGTAGGGAAATGGTCTTACCAACTGGAAGACCTCAAGGGGGAAAAAGATCCATTGAATTGGAACATACCCAATATAAAGAAACATTACTTCTAGCATCGGAAAAATACCGCTCCGAAGTCAGCAGTGCTCGAGTCCTCATCTTTTGCACTCAACTACTGGGGGGGAGTGCAAGAGGATGAGGTCAGTATGCAATTGACTCAGCGACTTATAGCCCAAAGTTCTTCGAAAAACAACTTGGACTCGGGGACTTGACTTGAGGATTTCAAATGTGGAGGTCGCCCAAGGCCTGGCCAAACCTACGCCGAGGGCTGACCCCATAGAAATACGCTTGATTAATCACATTCATTGCCTCAAATAAGTTTTGTAAAGTTTTCCTAAGTACGACTAGGCTCTATGTAAGCCGGTTCGATTTATCATCAATGGAATAAAAATCGATTTATCATCTTTTTATCCATTAAGACTCGTTTAAGCCTCTGCTCGAGGACGAGACGTCGTCCTAAGCTAGTTCTATAATATACTTAAAGTCTTGCAAGCAAGTAAAATCTTGAAAAGATATTGAAACATCTAACATTCAGTATTTACATATTCATAAGGCTTGAAGGCTAGAATAATTACAAAGGAAATGGCCCGAAGGCCCAAACACAAAATAAACGAACATTCACTCGCCAACCCCGCTATCACTACCCGAAGCCCTCCTTCAGACGAGCTATCGCTGCTCAAAGGAAGTTGATCTAATAACTTTCAAGCCGTAGCGACATCTACCTTATCCTTCGCAATCTCGTCATCCAAACTTACCCATCTTTTACATTGTTCGAGGGTCCTCAACTTGGTCTGGATGATTGTCCAATTTCTGTCAACTTTGGCTCGGGTAGCCCTCAAGTCTAGCTTGGCTTTGAATTTGGATTTGAGTTCAAAAGAGGAGAACTGATTTTTACCCCGAAGGGTCTTCATTTCAGCTTCAAGAACCTTGTTCTTGGATTCAACCTCCTTCATCTTTGAGGTAAGCAGCGAATATCTCTCATCGAATTGCTCGGTCAGCCCTCTGAGCACTGCATATGCTGCATCTGCCTGCTTCTGAAGCTCAGCTCGATGACTCTCCTCTTGAAACCTCCTCTCGGCCCTAAGATTAGCAATTTTAACACGAGCCCGAGAGAGTTCGGCGCTTGACTGCTCAACCTCTTCCTAAGCTCGACCCAATTTGGCTTCCGAGTCAAGGAGTTGCTTTTCAAGCTCATAAACACGAGCTTCAAGCATGTTTCTCCTATGATCCCACTCATCCCCAACCTGCTTAATGTATGCTGCTCGTTTGGCTTCGATCTCAGCCACTTTCCTGGCATAAACATAGCCCTACAGCCAGAACGAAGGAATTAAAAGTGGAAAAAGCAACTAAATCAGAAAAGCAGTAAAGCAAACAAAAAACTTTATAGCCGAATAAGCCATCAAATTGTCCGAAGGAACATTCTTGAGCCGAAATTTCTCTAAAAGCCCAAGCAACCCCTTGCAGCTAATGGCGAACCCCAGGCTACCGTCGAGCAGGCAAACATCGATTGTAACTGGGATTCACCTAATCCCTTGAAGAAGGGCTGTCTTAGCTTGAGTTGAGTCGGCGCTCACCCCGTTTGCAGATGAAACCGCTTCGGCAGGCTTGGCCCTGCCAGACTCTAGCTCTTCGCGAACCTTGTCAACAACTTGGCTCGGTTCCTTAACACTCACCGCCTCGACATCATCTTGAACACAAATATCGTCTTGCTCATCAATTAGTCTCCGTCGAGGGTCTGCAGGCAAATCAACCCGAGGAATTTTAGCCTTGGTTAGCTTCTTCGGCGTATCCCCTTTCCTTTTTGAACCTGAAGAGAGAAAACACGTCATTCAAAGAGAAAGAAAAGGGAGATATACGAAGGATAAACAAGGATACCTCTCGGGGCCTGAGTGAGAGTCTGAACAGACTCCTCTATGGACTGCAATCTAGCCTCGGTGTCAGGGACCTCGACGACATCCGCTCGTCGTCCCTGGTTCTTCTTCTTTGTTTTCTTCTTTTCCTTCTTGTCCTCCTCCCTCTCCACCTCGGCAGACAACTCGTTGAAATTTGACAAAACAAGAGGAGTAAGACCAAGAAAGGACACGTTAAGAAAAAAGAGTATCAAATTTGGAAGCATACTAACCAAGTCGTTTGCCCGACCAGCTGTTCTCCGCACGAGCGACCAAGACAATCCAATCCCTTTGCGGCCTCTCCTCGGCACTAGTAATGGCTTGCACCTAAGCTTCTAAATCCTTAGAAGGATTGATTGAAATTTTCCTAGCTAAAAAGTACTGCGAAAAAATTAGTCTCCTCGCACTTATTCAAGCCAAGTAAAAAATAAAGCCAAAAGAAAACTGACGTGTTCTATTCCACACCTCGGGGAATCCTGGCCTGGAAGAAAGAGAAGGAATAGGAAGAAAAACAAACAAATCACACCAGCTGCAATCCTCGGTGTCGTCGCTCTTGGTGATGATGGAGAAATGGCCTCATTTGTTTAACTGCACAATGCCTTCTTTGTGCAGAGAAGGAGAAAACAGGGAATTCAAGTAGTCATACTCAAATACGACCCCGACTTTACGACTAATATAGTCGAGGCACTGAATGACTCTCCAGAAGCCGGGTCCTAGCTGAGCCAACCAAACTTTTTGTGACCTACAAAAAGTTTCCACTACGGGGTGAAGAGGAATAGTAAAACCTATCAAAAACGGATAAGTATATACAAAGGATTGCCCCATAACACTTTTGCATGTGCGATGCTCGGGGGAAGGAATTGAAATTGGGACCTCGGGGCCCCAATTACAATCCTCTCGGATCAAAGCTATATGTCCTTCCAAGGCAAGGCAAGGCTCGGGGAAAGTTGAACAGGGAGGTTCCTCTTCCTCCTAATGTCCGAGGCCGTTTGTCCCCTCATCCTAAAGTCTTTACTAGAATCAAACTTCTTTGGGATAACCCATTGAGGTTAGAAGTAAGGTCTCGTCTACCTCATTGTCATCGTCATCATCGACGATCTCTTCAGTCGCCACCTCATCATCACCAATGAAAGGTTCTTGACTGGTGACATTATGACTATCATCCGAATGGGAAGAAGTTGCCGATGGAGAAGAATTTATCAAATCGTCAGTCGATGCCAAAATACTGGTATCAATGATGTTTTTGCGATGGGAAGAAGAAGACAAGGTCAGATTTTTAGAAGAAAAAACAAAGAAAGCTCAAGAAGAATTACGAAATGATGAAAATGATGACAAAAAATGGCCAATTCATAGTAAAATGCAAGTGGATTAAAATGCCATAATGACATTTACGTGGGGAAGGTAAAATGAAAATTTGCAGCCATTCAAAACAATGCCACGTGCGGGAGATGCGACATTAAAGTGATACTCACATTTTCGAATTTCTTGGCCGATAACACGCCACTTCACTCTCCCGTCTAATTCAATTCCGCCCCTTGGAAAATTCTGACAATTGTCCAAGGGGTAGGGGGACTATCTGTATTGGGTATAAATGCTATCTCCTCGGTGCAAAGGTTCAAACCACGAGACGATCTAAATTTCACCGAGACCATCTTCTCGAGGGGATGGTTTTCATCTCCATCTCGGGTAAGAACGAACCAAGTATAAAGTCAGAGCTCGGGAACATTGAAGAATGATCGATACGACGGCCCCTCGAAAGGTTGTATTACCTCAGCGAACAATCATAACTGCCAAACGTTGTATGACCGTTGCTCGAGCATTAAAAGGAGAGACCGTTAGTTGGCAAGGAATGAATGAAGCGTAATGACCATAAAAGCATAATTATTATGGACATAACATCACTTTTCTTGTCAACTATAAATAGGATTCAATTGTAACCAAGGGGATCATCCAGAAATACAATACTTAACTTATATTCTTAAACTTTATCTCGCTTTATCAACTTGTTTAATTCTTGCCTCATTTATTCCATTAAATATTTGTCTCGTTTAAATTCAATCTTAGTTCGATCTTAACTTTGATACAAGCAAATTATCAATCAACGCAAAATAAATTCGATTTGTTGTCCTATCTCGATTTTGGCCAACACAACCATAGAAGTGCAAGGAGGATTAGCTCAACATTTGGTACCATTTGTAAGAGGGTACAGAGGGGGGACAAGAGAATGAACAAGTTTAATTATGATAGAAGATGCGTTTGGTGATACTTTTATTTTAGTTTATTGGATCGTGGGAGAATGTTTGATTTGGGAAACGAGAGGGTAGAGAATAAAGTGTGCTTACGAAATATTTATCCTCCTGTGGGGTTACAAACAATTCTCTAAAAGGAGAAAAGGTATAGTATAGCTTAATAAGGTCCATATGCTTCTTTTTCATTTTTTTTTTTTGCCCATTTTAAGCTTTTCATTTTTTTATTTTTGGATAAAATTTCTCCCTGATGACAACAACAACGAAAATCCAGTATATTCCCATAAGTGGGGTATGAAGAGGGTGAGGTGTATTGACCACATTGACTCCTAGCTAGAGTCTTAGCTTGATTAGCACAACAGAGCTAGAGTCTTAGCTGGATTAGCACAACAGAGCTGGAGCTGAAGATGAGTTAGTTGCAGATGAAGAAGAACTTTCCAGAAGCTTCTAGACACTTCTAGAAGCTAAGTAAGTTAAGTTAGTTAGGAGTTAGTTAGGAGATATTTTGCTATGTAGTTAGTTGTCTATAAATATGGTCTTAGCTTAGCTTTGTAAATCTGAGTTCATTTTTGCATTTCAATAAAGTTGATAACTCCAAGCACTCTCTATTTCCTCTCTCTAGTTTCGTGTTCTTAGCTGAAAACTTGACATGGTATCAGAGCCCATGATCGAGACATGTGCGAAGTAACTGTGTGAGCTTACTTCTGCATTGATTGTTAACTTTCTTGCAAGTTCAATTTTGCAATTTTTTTTTCCCGAATTTACTGTGAAATTTCAAAATTAGGGTTTTAAAACCCAGCTGAAATGGCTAATCAAAGTAGTATACTTCATTGAGTGATGGTGTGATTGATCACAATCACCCACTCTTTTTGCACCCATCCGATACTCCAGGTGCACACTTGACCTCAATTCAGTTGCGAGGCACTGAGAATTACATATTATGGAGTCGTGCTATGCGCATAGCCTTGAGAACTAAAAGTAAATTGGGGTTCATTGATGGGAATTGTAAGAAGGATAGTTATGATGAGGCTCTACATGAACAGTGGGAAAGGTGTAATGCTTTTGTTTTAAGTTGGATCATGAATACAGTAACTAAAGATCTATATAGCACAATAGTATATGCATCAGATGCTTATCGAGTCTGGATGAATTCAAAGGAATGATTTGATAAGATCAATGGTTCAAGGATCTACAATTTGCATCAAGAAATTGTCGCATTAAAACAGGGCTTAACTTTAGTTACAAGCTATTACTCTAAGCTTAGGGACCTATGGGATAAGTATGATGCTATGGTGCCCTTGCCATCCTGTGGGCGTAATGAATCAAAGGTGTATTCTACTCATATGGAGCAGCAGAGGTTGTATCAGTTTTTGATGGGTCTAAATGACTCATTTCCTCAAGCAAGAGGTCACATTCTTATGATGACAACAGTTCCATCAGTTGATCAAGCTTATGTCATGATTGTTCAGGATGAGAGTCAACGAGCTAAACCAAATGAGCCTAGTACAATAGAATTGGGAGGAGATGCAACAATGTATAAGAACAGGAATGATTCAAGCTATAATGCCAATAATTTAGGATTTCAGGAAGCAGAAAATAATGCAGCATATTACAGGAATAAGAATGGGACAGGCTATAATAGTGGTTACAACAATAACAATAAGGGTTCAAACAACAATTATAGATAGAACAAGGTGAACAAATGGTGTGACTTCTGTAGAACTAAAGGGCACACTAGGGAAGAATGCTATAAAAGGAAGAGAATGATGGGATCCAATAGTATGACAACCAATAATGCTCAGGCATGTGATTTTGAGAGTAATGCTGAGCACAAGGAGAACAAAAATCAAATACTGCAGTGCCTTTCTTTACTCAGGAACATGTGCAATAGATTCTGCAGATCCTGAATAGTGGAATGAGTTCACAAAATGAGAATGCAGCAGCAACAAATGTGACAGGTACAGTTTTGTCACTCATGAGTGCAGTTACATGAAGTAGGTGGATTGTTGATACAAGTGCTTCTAATCATATGATCTCATGTTTAGATATGTTTCATGCTCCTAGGAGATCACACACAGTGAAATAGGTACACTTGCCCAATGGTGCAGTAAGTACCATTACACACACTGGTTCCTGCTACTTGTTTGAAGACAAAATGATTCATGATGTGTTATATGTCCCTAATTTCAAATACAACTTGTTATCAGTTTCTAGACTTACCAAGGAAACAGGTTATACCACCACTTTCTTTCTTGATCATTGTGTGTTTCAGGACACCTGTAATGGGAAGGTGAAGGAGATTGGTAGAGTGGAGCATGGGCTGTACACACTGGACACTCAAGGAACTCTGCAGAAGGAGCATGCCCAGTCAAGAGTTAATTCATTTTTTATTGTAAATAGAATAAATGAGCAGCTATGGTATAGAAGGTTAGGACATGTGCTAGTTGATGCTCTTAGACATTTCCCTGCTTTCAAGAACACTAGAGTTGAAAATTGTACTGAGCACTGTGATGTATGTTCTATAGCCAAGCAGGCAAGACTGCCCTTTCAGCTGACGATAAATAAATGTAATACAATTTGCGATTTGATACATGCAAATGTATACCTGGGTGTGTTATAATAAATATTAAAGATGAATCAGTGATGGTGTTGAGAAATTTCCTTAAGCTGATTAAGAACAAGTTTTCCATTACTGTTAAGACATTAAGAACATACAATAGTGGTGAGTTCTTCAATGCTCCAGTTAGATATTTATTGTCCTTAGAAGGCATCACTCATCAGAGCTCTTGCCCTTACACTCCACAGCAGAATAGAGTAGTTGAGAAGAGGCATAGATACATTTTGGACACTGCTAGAAGCCTAAAGTTTCAGGCAGATATCCCCCTAAGATTTTGGGGTGACTGTGTGACTACGACAATATATATCATCAATAGAATCCCTTCAAGAAATTTGCAAGGGAGTTCTCCTTTTGAATTACTATTTGGCAAAGCCCCTGCTATTGATCACATGAGAGTTTTTTGATGCCTAAGGTATGCCACTAATCTAAAGAAACATGACAAGTTCTCTCCTAGAGCAACTCCTTCAGTGTTCATGGGTTACTCTATGCTTCAAAATGGCTACAAAATGTATGATATCCAGAACATGTGTTTTTATGTCAGTCGAGATGTTATCTTCAAGGAAGATGTGTTTCCTTTCAAACAGCCTGCACCTGTTATTTCCCTTGACATACCACAAATTTTGGATACTGAGCTGTCCCCTCACATATCTCACTCTATGCCACATCCCTCAGATGCCAATTCAGCTTACAATGCACCTGCAGTTGAGCCTGCACATACTCCAAATGTACCTGCTATGCCAGACTCTCCACCACAGATAACAACCAGGCCTCACAGACAAACTAAACCACCTATCTAGATGAATGACTATGTGGTACCACAGAAGCCACATAATAATTGTGCTTATCCTATCTCAGCCTATGTGACTTATACTCATTTCAAAGAAGGTTTTCAGCAATGCCTAGTTGTTTATAATGCTGAAGTAGAACCTAGAAGTTATGCAGAAGCCTCAAAGCATCCCAAGTGGATAGAGGCTATGAAGCAGGAGATTCAGGCCCAGGAGGACAATAACACGTGGATTTTAGTTCATCTCCCTTATGGTAAAGTTCCAATTGGTTGCAGGTGGGTATACAAGATCAAGTATAAAGCTAATGGAGAGGTAGAAAGGTACAAAGCAAGACTAGTTGCTAAAGGGTACACATAACAGGAAGACATAGACTACAAAGACACATTTTCTCCAGTTGCCAAGATGGTCACTGTTAGAACAGTTGTGGCTATTGCTGCTCAGCTTGGTTGGCCTTTAATTCAGATGGATGTGCATAATGCATTCCTTCAAGATGATTTGTTTGAAGAAGTCTACATGACTGTACCTCAAGGTTTCTCTAAACATGCTACAAAGCAGGGGGAGTATTTGGTGTGTAGGCTGCACAAGTCCCTCTATAGGCTCAAGCAAGCTTCAAAGCAGTGGAATCTCAAGTTAACTGAGGCTTTGCCACAGATGCATTTCAATCAGAGTCCATTTGATTATTCTCTTTTTGTTAAGAAGAAGGGTGCAGAGATGGTAATAGTCCTGCTATATGTTGATGACCTCATTATCACAAGAAACAGCCTCAAACTCATTCAACACACTAGAGCTGATCTGCAGAAGCACTTCAAAATGAAGGACTTAGGGGAACTAAAGTTTTTTCTTGGGATAGAGTTTGCTAGGTCCAACAGAGGTATATACATGTGTCAAAGGAAATATGCACTAGAGCTGGTGTCAGAAATGGGGTTGGTTGGTGCTAAACCTGCAAGTACACCTTTGGAGGCCAACCAAAAGCTCACCTCATTAGAGTTTGACAAGGTAATGAAGAAGAATACTTCAGATTATCCACTTCTAGATGATGTCAGTATATATCAAAGACTTGTTGGTCGACTGATTTACCTCACCATGACTAGGCCTGACATAGCCTTTGATGTTCAATGCCTGAGTCAATTTATGCATAGTCCAAAAAAGTCTTATATGGAGGCCGCCCTAAGAGTAGTAAGGTACATTAAAGGTACTCATGGTCAGGGGTTGTTGATGCGTTCATCAGGCTCAGGGAGACTGAAACCCTATTGTGATGCAGACTTGCCTTCAAACTAGGAGGCCTGTCAGAAGTTACTTGGTATTCTATAGTGGGGCACTGATCTCCTTGAAATCAAAGAAACAAGATACAGTGGCAAGAAGTTCAGCAGAGGCTGAATTCAGGAGTATAGCTAGCACTGCTGCAGAAATCATTTGGCTTACTGGAATGTTCAAAGAGTTGGGTATTGATCTGTTGAAGCCTATTGAGATAGTGTGTGACAGTAAATCAGCCCTGCAGATAGCAGCTAATCCTATCTTTCATGAACGTACAAAGCATATTGATATAGATTTTCATTTCATTAGAGATTGGATCAAGAGGGGTTAATCAGAACTTCACGTGTTACTACACTAGAGCAGGCTGTTGATATCTTGACCAAAGGTTTAGGGAAAGCTCAACATGATCATCTACTCTACAAGCTTGGAGTGAAGAACCTGTTCCTTCCCTCCAACTTGAGGGGGAGTATTGACCACACTGACTCCTAGCTGGAGTCTTAGCTGGATTAGCACAGCAGAGTTGGAGTCTTAGCTGGTCTTAGTTGGATTAGCACAGCAGAGCTGGAGCTGAAGATGAGTTAGCTGCAGATGAAGAAGAACTTTCTAGAAGCTTCTAGACACTTCTAGAAGCTAAGTAAGTTAAGTTAGTTAGGACTTAGTTAGAAGATATTTTGCTGTGTAGTTAGTTGTCTATAAATAGGGTCTTAGCTTAGCTTTGTAAATCTGAGTTCATTTTTGCATTTCAATGAAGTTGATAACTCCAAGCACTCTCTATTTCCTGTCTCTAGTTTCGTGTTTTTAGCTGAAAACTTGACAAGGTGTACATAGATCTTACCCCTTCTTCGAGTAAGGTTGAGAGACTGTTTCCTAAGGACACTTGGCTTAAGAAGAATAGATTTGAAAACGTGTTTAGAAAAGAAAAATAGAGAGACGAAAAGAATAGCTGAATAAAGTATGAAGATAAAATATCAAGGTAAAGCAATGACTTCAAATAACGGTACTAGTAAAATCGCAGAATGAAATAACTATATAAAAATAACAGCTGATAATCTCTACGCTATCATTAGGTTCTCCACAAAAAGGAGAAAGAACACACAATCACCTACTAACCTTCTACTGATCTAATCATCGACCTCCATGCTCCCCTGTCTAGGGTCAAATCCTCGATGATCTAAGCTGAGCTAAGTCTTGCCTAATTACCTTGCCCCAATTCTTTCTCAGTCTACCCTACCTCCCCTAAGACTCAGCACTACCGATTTCTACCGAGGCATCTGTTCTCCCCCCTTTCACATGCCCGAACCATCTTAGCCTCGCTCCCGCATCTTGTCCACCACTGAGATTACTCTCACTTTATCCCGTATGACTTCGTTCTTAATCTTATCTTTCCTAGTATGCCCACACATCCATCAAAGTATCCTTATTTAGGACACATGCATCTTCTAGACGCGAGTCTTCTCGACAGGCAAACACTCAACTTTATACAACAAAGTTGGTCTAACAACCACTCTATAGAATTTAACCTTAAGTCTAGGTGGCGCTTTCTTATCGCACAACACACCAGAAGCATGTCTCTATTTCATCCAACCTGCTCCTATACGATGTGTGACATCGTCGTTAATCTCCCTATTCAAGAGTTTAATTACTGTATTAAGAAAGACATGGCAAAAAAAGTCTATTGATGAGTTAGTTTCACTTATGGTCAAATTTGATCACTATAAAGGTAAAGTCATAAAATTATTTTTTTGCCACATTAAAGTAGTGAACTCAACCCACTATAATTGAAAACTCAATTATATCTTATGAGCAATTTACACATAGATCAATTACTTTAATATGACAATAGATAATTTTGTGACTTTACTATTATAGTAGGTTTTAGTATATAATTCAGTTATTTTTTATCAATAAAAAATCATTTTGAGATTTTACTACTACAATTGCTAAATTTTAGAGATTATTTGTGAAAAGAAAAGTATCCCGAAAATTGAATGCCTATTGCTTATCTTTAATACATTGTAATATGATAACAAAAAAATTGCATTTTATGTATGTATGGCAAGGAAGAATAATTAATTGGAAGAAGTGAACTAGCATGGTAAAGAAAAGTCTGTCAATATAGCCAAAGACGACTGCCTAGCTACTGAACTTACTCTACAAAAGGGGAAATACTTCTGAGCTCGTACGAACTTCCCTTTTAGGGAGGAAAGTGGTACATTAGGCAAGTCATCCTTGGCTAACAAACAAAGTCTCTTCTTTCCATGTAAGAACTCTCTTCCCATTTTTTTCTATCTTTAATTTTCATGAATGTGATGTAGACTAATTGTCGATATAATTGGCTTCCTTTGGTTCTGTATTTATAGCTAATAATTCATTGTTTTCATTTCCTTTATACAATTTTCCTCATCCATAAAGTTCTTATGCCCCTGTCCTCAGCATCGCCAGTAGTTGCTCTCTTGAGGAATATGTTCACTTTGGCTGGAGGAAAGTAATTACTCCTGTGGTATTCATTTTATATGACAGTATTTGATTAAATCAAATTTTAAGAAAGACACTTTTGACATTTGTCAAATTAAAGTACTCTTAAAACTTGTGATCCATCTATGGCATAACAATTCTGACTATATAGGAGTATGCCATTATGAATAAAATGAAAATTTTTAATGTTAAAGATTTTTCACATATCAACAGGTGTTATTACTTTTGAAACATGCTAAAAATGAAGAATGTCGTATAAATGAAAGATGGTGTATATTATTATATTCTTTTCCTCTTCTTCTTTTTCATATATTACTGTCAACTAGATATGATGTTAGAGAATTGATGTTTGTGATCAGATACAATCTTTGACATTCCATTATTATATATTATTTTCTTCGTCTCAATTTATGTGATATAGTTTGACTTTCTACGGAGTTTAAGAAATAAAGATTGATTTTATAAAGTTTCAAAATTATCCATATTAGATGTAAAGCAAAAGTAAGAGAGGAAAAATTTGAGTAATTAAAAAAGTGTTGGTAGTTTTTAATGTAAGTAGGGCTTGATAACGATAAAATAGATATGATTATATTAATATTAATTAGTTGTTAAATAAGGAACTGTGTCAATTTTTTGGAACAAATCATAAGAAAAGTGTGTCACATAAATTGGTTGGGACGGAGGGAGTATCAGCAAGTCGAGAAATTGGCTTATAATCAAATAGATCACTAGCTAGATAGCTACTTGACCTTCAAAAGCATTCAATTAAGATGCCACTGGATAGAATCAAATAATTCCTTCTCTATTTTTTGACTACTTTTGCTCAAATTTGTGTTCTCTCTCATCTCTGTTTCGGAGTGAATCAAGATAGTAATGTCTAAAACGTTATAAATATATATGTACCATTAACATTATTAATGCTGAATTCTAACCACGTTAATTGATTAATTTACCTTCTTGCCATGTGCACGAAAACAATCGTTTAATTTTAGTTTCTCTGTTGGTTTCTTTTTCTTTTATTTCTTTTATTTTGGAGGTGGTGTCAAAGTTTGGAGAGCAAAATACATCAGGTCAACTGACAAGCTAATATAGCTCGGCATCATCTAACTTGCTCGTCATGATCTTGATGATCAAGATCAGCACTAACTTTGTTTTGGAAAGATTATGCCTAATATCTTAAATGTAAAATGTTAACTAGGGTACGATATCTGTACATTTATATTGCAGTGAATCCTATTCCACACCAAAATATAACACCAAACTCCATTGATTCTATGAAGTACTGAATATAAATACAATCGGAATGGGGAAAATGGCTAGAGACGAGAGGGAGACACCAAAAAAGGGACGAGAGACTATAACCGAAAGAATTGGGGATGAGAAACATATACATACCTTAACACCTAATTTAAGATGCCATATCAAAATTTAGCTTTTTAATTTAGCTTGTGCTTTAATTTAAGACCATAGTGTATAAACTACTATACATGGTCAATCTCTTCTCACCCGCCAATTCCATATCAAAATTTAGCTTTTTAATCCCCCAATAGGCCTTGTGCTCAAGCTCGACTGACAAGTGGCACGCTTTCCCATAGACCCGCTTGTACAGTGAAGTCCCAATTGGAGTTTTAGGAGCTGTTCTATATGCCCAGAGTGCATCATCGAGCTTGGTAGCCCAATCCTTCCTATTCGCATTGACAGTCTTCTCAAGAATTTGCTTCACCTCTCTACTGTACACCTCAGCTTGCCAACTAGTTTGCGGATGATAGGCGGTGGCGACCTTATGCTTGACCCCGTACTTAGATAGAAGGTTGTTTAGCAATTTGTTGCAGAAGTGCGTACCTTCATCACTAATTAAAGCCCACTGAGTTCCAAATCTGGTGAAAATGTTCTTCTTGACGAAACTCACCACCACCTTCGCATCATTAGTAGAAAGAGCAACCGCCTCTACCCATTTAGACACGTAATCCACCGTCAGTAAAATATACTTGTTACCATTCGACGAGGGGAAGGGACCCATGAAGTCGATCCCCCACACATAAAAAATCTCCACATCTAGAATGCCTTGCAGAGGCATCTCTTGCTTCCTTTTGATTGTGCCGATTCTTTGGCCCCGATCACACTTTGTTACAAAAGCGTGAGCTTCCTTGAACAGTATCGGCCAATAGAAGCCGGGCTGAAGTCCTTTGGCGGCTGTTCTGCCACCACCATAAGGAGATGCATGGCACTCTTGTAGAATAGCCTCCGTCTCTTCCTCAGGAATGAATCTTCTCACCAACTGATCTGCACACAATCTAAACAAAAACGGCTCATCCCACATGTAAAATCTCACATCATGGAAAAATCGACGCTTACCCTCTTTAGTCAGATGTGGTGGCACTGCCTCACTTACCAAATAGTTGACATAGTCAGCATACCATGAGTCCGAGTAACTGGTGATGGCAAAAAGTTTCTCATCAGGGAAGGTTTCTCGGATCAAACCCCCTTCATCCACATGCTTGTAGTTCTCCAAACTTGATAGGTGGTCAGCTACTTGATTTTCCATTCTCTTACGGTCCCGGACCTCTAAGTCAAATTCCTACAACAATAACACTCAACGAATTAGTCAGGGCTTAGCATCCTTTTTATCAATTAAATACCTGATTTCTGCATGATCTGTGTAAACAATAACTTTGGTTCCAACCAAGTATGCGCGAAACTTGTCAAAGGCATATACTACTGCCAGCAACTCTTTTTCAGTAACTGTGTAATTCAATTGGGCGGAACTGAGAGTTTTTCTGGCGTAGTAAATGGAATGGAACACTTTGTTCCTCCTTTGCCCCAGGACTGCACTAATAGCGACATTGCTAGCATCACACATTAATTCAAATAGTGCAGTCCAATCAGGAGCCACTATTATTGGTGCAGACACCAATTTCTCTTTCAGCTCATTAAGGGACCTCAAACAGGCCCCATCGAACACAAATGCTGCTTTTTTCTCAAGTAACCTGCACAAAGGAGTAGAAATTTTAGAAAAATCTTTAATAAACCTCATATAGAAGCCAGCATGTTCGAGAAAACTTCGGACTCCCTTCACAGACGTGGGTGGAGGTAATTTTTCAACCGCCTCCACCTTCGCCTTGTCAACCTCAATTCCGGCACTGGACACCTTGTGTCCCAAAACTATACTTTCACGAACCATGAAATGCCATTTTTTCCAGTTTTAAACAAGGTTAGTTTCTTCACACCTATCAAGCACTAGACCAAGATTAGTTAGACAAGCATCAAAAGAAGAGCCAAAGAGAAAAAAATCATCCATAAACACTTCGACAAACTTTTCCACCATATCAGTGAAAATAGCCATCATACACCTTTGAAAAGTCACAGGTTCATTACATAGCACGAATGGCATCCTCCTATAGGCATAGGTGCCGTAAGGGCATGTAAAAGTAGTTTTCTCCTGGTCTTCAGGAGCAATACATATCTGGTTATAGCCAGAGTAACCATCAAGGAAACAGTAATACTCTTGACCGGCTCGCCTATCTAACATCTGATCAATAAAGGAAAGGGGGGAGTGGTCCTTCCAGGTGGCTTTATTCAATTTTCTATAATCAATGCACACCCTCCACCCTGTAATAGTTCTTGTGGGGATAAGTTCGTTATTCTCATTTTGCACCACTGTCATCCCTCCCTTTTTAGAGACACATTGCACTGGACTTACCCACTTGCTGTCAGAGATGGGAAAAATTATACCTGCATCTAACCATTTAATCACCTCTTTCTTTACCACATCTTTCATGATTGGATTGAGGCGACGTTGATGCTCCACAGTTGGCTTGTATCCTTCATCCATAAAGATCTTGTGCATGTAAAAATCCGGGCTTATTCCCTTGATATTAGCTATGGTCCAACCAATAGCACTCTTATGCTCTCATAGCACTCTCAACAGTTTTTCTACCTGCAGGTCAGACAACAGAGAAGAAATAATGACAAGTGAAGTGAAGTGTCAGATTGTCCCAAATAGGCATAACAAAGATGAACAGGTAAAGGTTTGAGCTCAAGTTTGGGCGCCTCTTCAATAAAAGGCTTGGGTGGTGGCCCTAGCGATCTATCAAGAGGCTCAAAGTTAGGAAACCCCATAATATAGTCACAAGAGCAGTCTAAAAGCTGCAACATCTCCTCTACATCAGCATCTTCACTAGTTTCTTCTCCCAACATCAGTGCTCGCTGCAAATCATCATTAACATAATCAATTGGATCACTCGACTTCTCCTCCGGGTCATTCACTATGATCATGGATAGCTCTTCATGATGGTTAGGCTTTTTTAGAGCCTTGTACACCGTAAAAACTACTTCTTGATCATCCACCTTCATTGTCATTTTTCCCTCTCGGACACAGATCACAGCATCACCAGTGGCTAAGAAAGGCTGTCCCAAGATGATAGGAACTTCCTTATCTCCCTCATAATCCAGGATGACAAAATCAGCTAGCAAAATAAATTGACCAATTTGAACCAATACATCCTCAATCACCCCCTCAGGATAAGTAGTAGACCGATCAGCTAACTGAAGTGAGACCGCTGTTGGCTTTGGAGTACCGAGACCCAGTTGGTTGCACACAGAAAATGGCATAAGATTTATACTAGCCCCTAGATCAAATAGGGCTCGACCAACTGCTATGTTGCCAACACGAATAGGAATGGTGAAACTACCTGGATCCTTCAACTTTTATGGGAGTTTGTTCTGAACCCTGGATGTGCACTCTTCAGTAAGTGCCACAGTTTCAAATTCATTGAGTTTCCTTTTTTATGACACTATGTCTTTGATGTACTTGGCGTACTTTTGATATCCTCGGAGTACGTCTACCAATGGAATATTGATACTAGTCTAACTGAGTATGCCTAAGATCTTTGTGACTGTGGGATCCTACAGATTCTTTTGCAACCTTCGAGGAAAAGGAGGTCGTGGTTTAGCAACAATCACTGCCTCTTGCTTTTCTACCTCCTTCTCGACTTCGACTACTGGCTCAACTTCTTTTTCTTTGTTAGAGTGTGACTGCTTTGGCTTCTTTGGCAGTTCTTCCAGCTCTCTCCCATTTCTTAATGAAACTGCTTGCACCTGCTCCTTGAGGTTGGGATCAGTGTTGCTTGGCAGTGCACCAAGTGGCCTTGTATTTTGATAGCTAGCAAGCTGTCCCATTTGTTTTTCTAAAGAGGAAATGACGCTGTCTTGGTTCTGCTGGAGAGTTGTAATTTTCTAATTAAGATCAACAACCATTTGTTGTATCATTGCCTCTATTTTTGACGTTTCAGGCTGTTTCTGCTGCGGTGGATTCTGCACTTGCTGAGTATTACCTTGAGGTTGTCTGCTGCCATGCCCACCTTGATTACCGACCCATGAGAAATTAGGGTGGTTACGAAAGTTAGGTGGGTAAGTGTTGCCATACTGAGCATTTTGGTTGAAGCCCCTGCTCTGCTGACCCACGTAATATGCAGACTCTAGGTTGTCCGGGCAAACATTACCTATATGATCAGCTCCACCACACACATCACAGAATAAAGTTGCTTGCACTTGTTGAACCTGGGGTGGAGCCTGTGGCTTGCTTACCTGGACTAGTATCAAGTTGCTGCTTAACAGAGTGTTGCATTGCTGCCATTTCAGCTCTCATAGCTGTCAGTACATTCACTTCCATCTTTCCACCTAACTTGAGATTTTTGCCTCTGCCTGAGTCACCTTGATAATGCTGACTTCCTTTTGAAATTTTGTTAAGAATGATCTCTAGCTCATCATACTTCTTCCCTAGACTCGGTTCGCCACAATAAGTATCCAACAAGATTTTACTATGCGATTGGAGTCCAAAAATGTCCCAATACCTCTTTTGATTGACCATGGTGTGGGCAGCTTCTCAACAATGCCTTGAACCTTTCCCATGTTTCATCTATCTCCTCTGATGAACTCTGATTAAATGACACTATCTCACCTCTGATCTTTGTAGTCTTGCCCGATGGAAATAATTTGATCCAAAACTTTCTTGCCAGTTCATCCCAAGAGCTAATGGAGTTCGGTGGTTGGATCAAGAGCCACTTCTTTGCTTCACCCAGCAAAGTGAATGGGAACATAGTCAGCCGTATATATTCATCCAACACATCAAACATATTTGTAAGTGTCGCTGATCTCCAAAAAATTCTGCATGTGCTGTTGAGGATCTTCATGTGATAAGCCCGAGAACTGACCATTAGACTGGAAGAGTCGGATCATACTCTCTTTCAGCTCAAATTTATCAGTAATGGTGGGCCTCACAATAGCTTTGGCCATGTTATCAAGAATGGGTTTGGCCACATCCAATATGGCGCGATTTTGATTTTCATCCATCTCTGTGGGTTCAGAAATAAGGGCTTTCTCTAGCTTTGCTTTGAGTCTGGCCTCCTTCCTTAGCCTGTGAAAAAGTCTTTCAGGTTCAGGTTCAAAAGTGTAGAGTTTATCACCACTCTTGCTCCTTCGCATTCAAGCCAAAACCTGAAACACCCAAAAACAACTAAAACAAAAATTAATCTTGAACAAATAACAAATAAAAGCTAATGTAGAAACTAAGTAAATCTTAGTCCCCGGCAACAGAGCCAAAAACTTGTCGCTCCAAATGCACACGCAAGTATACGCGGTCGATCAAGTAATAAAGTGATAAGAAAGTATTGTTCCCACGAGGACTATCGCTTAACTATTAACTAGACAAACTTTAATTCAAATATTGTTCAATAGAGTTCAACCAAATTTTGAGTGTTTTTAATTAAAACTACTTAACTAAAAGTAAATGGAGTAAAAAGTGAATGCAAGATAATTTCAAGAGTTTTAGATATCAGTGAGAGGAAATATTCAAGGATTATGAGACGTTCATCAATCCAGTTGCACTCCTCCACTAATTGAATTAACTTTATTTGTTTGAGTTGCTAATCACATGGTTGATTATACTTACAGAGCTCTTTCGATATCCTGATCGCCTATTCAAGCTAACTTAACGCCTATATGTCTATGGAATTAGAGTTAACAAGAATGCATGTAATTCTCATGTATACTGATTAAGCGTGATTGTCAGATATATTTCTATCCTAACCGCAAAACCATTCCCCGATGCCCAGGTTCAGGAACACGCTTTATTTAATTCTATTGCAACATCCGGTTCCCACTTTTGAGTTCAACATTAGGTTAATGGATAGTACTTAACAACTGGCCAGGAAATCAAGTAATTCAGAGCAGAATTAAATAAACAACTCAATTCGATAAATTTAATGGATCTCAATCATTTTCAGAGTACAACCTTCATGGGTAACCCATAACCCTAGAATAATAGAGTTTAGCTACTTATAGACATGATAGCTTTCTCACAAAATAATCCAAAAGTCATGAAACAATGATTAGGAAAGAAGATTTACAATCCAATTGATGAATCTTTAGTTCTCTAGCCTCTACTATAATTCTTGCCTCCAAAAGTACGTAATAATCTCTAAAAATACGTGTACAAGGGTTTAATACGGAATATTCTAAGTGACCCACGCTATTAGCCTTTCCAAGCTGCTCTGGGACAGTTTTTCGACGCATACAGCTGAGCATGCCTCGCGCTCATGGCTGTATGCACTGCTAGTTTTTGATTTCTTCGACTTTTCACTCTTCCCAGGCCATACAGCCGAGCATGCCAAGCATGGGAGGCTGTATGCGCTGCCTCTTCCTTGTTCTTGTACAAATCAAGCTTCAATTTCCTTCATTTTGCTCCTAAAATATTCAAACACCTCAAGTTAGAATTTTATCTCAAATCAATCACTATTGGGCACATAATACAATGAAAACAACACAAAAGCTATAAGAAATCAACGCCGAAACATAAGATATACGCGCAACATCAACACCCCTACAAAAATTCCCAACATGCATGACAACATTTTTACTGTGGACTGCGAAAATATACAACATGAACAAAATTTTTAAAAATACCATTATCATCCTTAAAAAAAGTTTTCCTTTTATTCAATACATTAAGAATTACTCCTAAACAGTAAAGACCAATCAGTTATGTGAGAGGCAGAATGATCAAAAGATTAATTAATTTTGCTTGAATAGAAGTCCCTATATGGTTAATCACATTATGCGTCTTCACCTTTAACTTGGTCAGCATATCTTCTATCGAAGGCTTTGAGTCTAATACAATTTGTAGCAAAGTACATAGCAATAAAACAAAAGCAAGTCGAATATTAGATATCAAGATTCGAAATCGAGAAGACAAGGATATCAAATGTGAGTAAGAGACGAATCAAAATAATGAAGATAGCAAGAAGAAGAATACATGAGATAAATGTACCATAGAGAAGTGCAAGGAGGATTAGCTCAACATTTGGTACCATTTGTTAAGAGGGTACAGAGGGGTTACAAGAGAATGAACAAATTTAATTATGATAGAAGATACGCTCGGTGATACTTTCGTTTTAGTTTATTGGATCGTGGGAGAATGTTTGATTTGGAAAAACGAGAGGGTAGAGAATGAAGTGCGCTTACAAAATATTTATCCTCCTGAGGGGATACAAACAATTCTCTAAAAGGAGAAAAGGTATCGTATAGCTTAATTAGGTCCATATGCTTCTTTTTCATTTTTTTCCTTTTTTTGGGGGGGGGGGGGGGATAAAAGTTCCCCCGACGACAACAACAACGAAAATTCAGTATGTTCCCACAAATGAGGTATGAGAAGGGCGAGGTGTAAGTAACCTTTACCCCCTATTTCGAGTAAGGTGGAGAAACTGTTTCCGAAAGACACTCGGCTAAAGAAGAATAGATTTGAAAACGTGTTTGGAAAAGAAAAATAGAGAGACGAAAAAAATAGTTGAATAAAGTACGAAGATAAAATATCAAGGCAAAGGAATGACTTCAAAATAACGGTACTAGTAAAATCGTAGAATGAAATAACCATATAAAAATAACAGCTGATACTCTCTACACCATACAATATCATTAGGTTCTCCATAAAAAGGGAAAGAACAGGCAATCACCTACTAACCTTTTACTGATCTAATCCTCGGCCTCCATGCTTCCCTATCTAGGGTCAAATCCTCGATGATCTAAGCTGAGCCAACTCCTGCCTAATTACCTCACCCCAATTCTTCCTCGGTCTACCCTATCTCTCTGTAGACTCAGTACTACCGACCTCTCACAGCTCCGTACTGGGACATCTATTCTCCTCCCTTTCATATGCCCGAACCATCTTAGCCTCGCTCCCGCATCTTGTCCACTACTGAGGCTAGTCTCACTTTATCCCGATTGACTTCGTTCTTTATCTTATCTTTCCTAGTATACCCACACATCCATCGAAGCATCCTCATTTCGGCCACATGCATCTTCTAGACGTGAGTGTTCTCGACAGATAAACACTCAACTCCATACAACAAAGCTGGTCTAATAACCATTCTATAGAACTTACCCTTAAGTCTAGGTGGTGCTTTCTTATCACACATCACAGAAGTATATCTCCATTTTATTCAACCTGCTCCGATGTATGTGTCTTCAATCTCCCCGTTCAAGAGTTTAATTACTGTATTAAGAAAGAAATGGCGAAAAGAGACTATTGATGAGTTAGTTTCACTTATGGTCAAATCTTATCACTATAAAGGTAAAGTCATAAAATTATTTTTTGCCACATTAAAGTAGTGAACTCAACCACTATAACTGAAAACTCAATTATATTTTATGAGCAATTTACACATAGATCATATGACAACAGATAATTTTGTGACTTTACTATTATAGTAGGTTATAATATAAAATTTAATTATTTTTTATTGATAAAAAATCATTTTGAGATTTTACTACTACAATTGCTAAATTTTAGAGATCATTTGTGAAAATAAAAATATCCCGACAATTGAATGCATGTTGCTTATCTTAAACACATCGTAATATGATAACAAAGAAAAACGCATTTTATGTATATACGGCAAGGAAGAATAATTAATTGGAAGAAGAGAACTAGCATGATAAAGAAACGTCTGTCAATATAGCCAAAGACGACTGCCTAGCTACTGAACTTACTCCACAAAAGGGGAAGTGTTTCTGAGCTCGTACAAACTTCCCTTTTAGGGGAGGAAAGTGGTGCATTAGGCAAGTCATCCTTGGCTAACAAACAAAGTCTCTTCTTTTCATGTAAGAACTCTTTTCCCATTTTTTTCTATCTTTAATTTTCACGAATGTGATGTAGACTAATTGTTGATATAATTGGCTTCCTTTGGTTCTGTATTTATAGCTAATAATCATTGTTTTCATTTCCTTTATACAATTTGCCTCATCCATAAAGTTCTTATGCCCCTGTCCTCAGCATCGCCAGTAGTTGCTCTCTTGGAGGAATATGTTCACTTACGTCATGTCCAAGGTTGTCCCTAAACCCACTTTTCTCTATTTTTAGGGACACATTTAGAAAAATTTTACTCCAATGATTCCTTATTTGTGTCCTTAAATTAGGGAGTGAATAGTGTTTTCCCAAATTTGGGGACACATTATTCATCTCCCTATTTACTATTCACCATTAAAATAATATTATTTTTATTATTTAACCTTTTAATTTATCTCTTTATATAAATGTAATTATGTTTATATAATATCTTTATATAATTAATTTATCGTGTTATCATTGTCGTGTTATTTTGAAAATTTAATTATCGTGTATCTATTTTTTTAATGTAAAATTGGTAGTTAATTTTATTATGAGTTATAATTGTATAAAAAAGATATAACCATCACAAACCATGGCAGTAGATGAAAATCAACGATTTCAAGAATTTTAGCTAGATACGGAACAATTAGGAACAAAGATGCTCATTTTGAACTTCGTAATGCATTAATAGATCATTTACGGGAGCATACTAGAGGTGCAAATTGAATTTTTATGTAGTATTTCGAATGAATTTTATCGTAATGTAATATGTATTTAATTATATTGTATCACAATAATTTCACTTTTATTTGAATTATCCGTTCATATATATAATCTTTAATATTTTCTTACAAATTATATTGTTTAAAATTTTATGATAGAAAATAAATTTATATTGAATATAAATTATGTGCACCCCTGGCATCGGATAAGTTTTCATTATAAATGGATATAAGGAGTTCACATCGTAATAGTCTCTATCCGGGCACGAGCAGGAACATAACAAAAAAGGACAAATATGTAAAAAAGAAAATAAAAGATAGAATTTGTTTAATGAAAATAAAAAAATAAAATTAAGATAAATATAATAATATAATATAGAAGAGAGAGAAGAATATAAAAATAAATATTCTTTAGGGAAAAAAATGGAGGGATGGTTGGAGTAAGTTTACCCTAAAATAGGGATTTCCCATTTTAGGGGAAAAAACTAGAAAAAACCCTTGGAAATAGCCTTAGGTGGGAGGTAAGGGTGTCTATTGACCCGGTCCGGTCCGGTCCCGGTTCGGCTGGTCCGGTCCGGTGTTTTGTTGGAAAAAAAAATCCGTCACCGGCCCGGTTCCGGTCCGGTGCACCGGCGCAATTGCACCAATGCCGGATCGGAACCGGAACCGGCAGCCGGATATTGTGCCGGTCCCGGTCCGGTTTGATCCGGTTCGGTTCGGTTCGTTAATTATTATTTTTTTTGTTTTAAATTAAATTTTTTATTTTTTAAAATACTAAAATCTAAATAAACAACACAAAACACATATATTATTCAACAATACACACAGTACATTATGTTGGAAAATGAAAATGCATAATTAGAAAATAAAAACATGAAAATAGACTAGAAATTAGAAAAATACATAAATTTTCAAGTTCATCGACTCAACACTGACTCAACTCAATCATCAGTCATCACGTGGTTGCAGATATTTGCCACCAGCACGAGCTGCCCATTCGGGGTCATGATGGTTTTCCAAGTGGGTCTTAAACCTCATTGTCCCTCCAGTATTTGTTCCATCTTCCCAATTCCAAACTTTCTGACAAAGAGTACATTGAGCTTTGCCGGTATCATTATTTTTTGTGATAAATTCCCAAACTTCGGATCGTTTAGTTCTTTTTGGAGCAGCAGACGGACCTACGTTAGTAGCACCTTGAACTTGATTTGCATTATTTGCATTTGCAGCCATGTTGATAGAAAATTTAATAAAATAGCCTTTTTTTTTAAGAGAAATGAATAGAAAATATTGAATTGTTATTAATTTGATGAAATATGGGAGTATTTATAGGCAAAATAGGTAGGGGAGGGTTGTAGGGGCGTTTATGGGAGTGGGGGTGGGAAAAATAGCCGTTTATGGCCGTTGCCAACGGCTATTTTTCAAAATGGAGCGGATTTGGACATAAATTTGAAGTGGGCCGGTCCGGTCCGGTCCGGTCCGGCCCGGTTTTGTCGGTTTCTTTATTTTTTTTTTGTTTTTTGTTTTTTGGTTATTTGTTTTGTTTAAATTTTAGTTTTATTTAATAACTTTTATATAATACTAGTAATCTAGTATTAAAATATTAACTATTATGTAATGTAGTATTTTAGTATTATAAAAGTATAATTGAGTATTTTTTATAAAACTTAGTAATCTAGTATAACTTAATAAATTGTTATTTTTTCAAAGTTAATACTAAGTTAGTAATATAATAGTATTTAGTATTTTAGTATTTTAGTTTTTAGTATTTAGTATTTAGTTTTTAGTATTTTAGTATTTAGTATTTTAGTATTTAGTATTTTAGTATTTTAGTATTTAGTATTTTAGTATTGAATTGCAAAGAGGTAACTTAATAGCAAAGGATACTTGAGAATATAACAAAGGATTTACTTAATAGCAAGGCGTAACGCATTTTATTGAATAATGGATAATGGTTGATTTTTTGCAAAGTACATAGATATTAAATTGCAAAAACTACATATTAATAAAAAAACTTCTCATTTTCTGAATAATTTCGTCTGGCACCTCTGGAGGAACCGGTGGCAAAGAGTCATCTTGTTCATATTCAGTTTCATTATCCAAACTTCCATCGCCTGATAAAATTTCGGATGATGCTTCTGAATCGGCTACTTGATCTTCTGCAAATCCAAAATTTCTTCGCTCCGATCTAATCCAATCTCTGAATAATACGGCCGTCTCCATTGCTTCTTCCTTCAATGAATGTCTATGATCTCCAATTTGTAATCTTCCTTGGCTAAACGCGCTTTCTGAAGCAACAGATGATGCTTGAATAGTTAGAATATCCCGCGCCATTTTTGCTAAAACTGGAAACTGTTCTTGTTGATCCTTCCAAAATGGCAGTAGTTGATCGCTTCCAAAATACTCAATTTCCTTGCAACCATGAAGTAAATAAACATCCAGCTCGTTGAACCCTCCGCTGCTACTCGACTGCCTGCTAGAAAGCCTTTGATTAAGGCTGGAAAAACTTCCCAATCCGGTTGCAGGTCTTTTGGGAGCCTGCGTCGAACTTGATCCAGCTCCACTTGGAACACTTGGAACAACATTATCAGCTGCACTCCTATACCTTTCATAAATCCGTTGGCAATCTACAATTACCTGCGCACAAACTGTTTCTACACTTGGTGTTTCTTCATCAGTAATTCTCAAATTCCGATAAATTTCTCTAATGAGCATTTCCGTATTAAAACGTTTAAAACATGGATGTAATACAGATGCAATGTAATAAAGTGGTGGAATCGGAAAAAAATATTTTTTAAATTTTTCAAGCATTGCTTCTACCGCAACTTCATAACCAGGCACTACTCTATAATCGTTAAGTAATTCTGCTATTCCAGCTATAAAATACAACATGGTAGTGATTGTAGGATAATATTGACCGGAAAATTCTTTAGTAGCATAAAAAAACTTTGCTAAAAATTGAAGAAGACGCTCAACATCTTGCCAATCTGTTTCTTCTAGGTGATACACGTCAGCTACTTTGCGATTAAAATAATTAGTAATAGGCACTCGTAAAGTGTAAGCAACAGTCAAAGATTCATATACAGTGTTCCACCTAGTTGAAACTTCCTTTGGAACTTTTCTAGGAGCTATACCTTCTTTCACACAATCTACTTGAAAGTCCCTCCATCTATCCGGTTTTTTAGATTTAAAAATATAACTAATTGCGAGTTTAACCTTCATAATAGTATGATCAAATAACTTAAGGCCATCTTTTACAACTAAATTATATATATGACATGCACATCTAACATGAAACAATTCTTCAAAAGGGGGATGCAATGCGGGTATTAACCTAGTAATAGCATAATCATTGTTAGTTGCATTATCAAGAGTTATACTTAAAATTTTATCACTAAGATAATACGCCTTACAAATATCCGAAACTTCTCCCTTAATAAAATTTCCCGTGTGTGGTTCATCGACAGCAGAATATGCTAAAATTCTTTTTTGCATTACCCAGTTAAGATCTATCCAATGACAAGTAACTGTTAAATACTCATACTCATTAACACCACGACCCAAATCAGAAGTAAGACAAACTCTACAATCAAAGTGATAAAATATATATCGTAAATATTGTCTATATTCATTTTTAAATTTTATAATATCAGTTCTAACCGTAGTTTTTGGAAAACCTTGAAAAGATGGATTATATACGGTTTGAATATAACGAATAAAACCTTGACAAGAAGCAAATGTAAAAGGTAAGCACTCTACCGCAATCATTTTTGCCATTTGTTCCCTATCTTTCTTTTTATCATAATGCAAAAGCCCCCCCGTCACTGGGTTAATTTCCTGTTGGATTCCACTACCTTGCGATGGAGCAATTCTATTCCCTGAACGAGGGCCACCCGCCCTTGCTTCCCATTTTTCCTTATGATGGTTTTCTAAGTGTGTTCTCAACTTTCCCGTCCCACTATTATGGCTGCCGGTTTTAAATTCCCAAACTTTTTTACAAATATTACATTTAGCTTTCTGAGCCGGAATATCTTTAGTCATAAATTTCCACACATCCGATCTTTCGGGTCGTGCATATCGTTCTCTACTAGGAGGCATAGGTGGTAATTCAGTTTCTTCATGTTGTTCACCTTGAAATTGACTAGTGGGTGTTTCATCTAAATTAGCCCCTTCGGTAAACTCTTCATATTGTGTCTCTAACATATCATTATCTAGTGGTGCACCAACATTTATATCATGCAAAAATTGCGAGTCATCTTCCTGAGTAAAATCATCTAGAAGAGAAGGAGCGCTAGAAGTACCAACTGGTCTTTTACCTAAAGCACGACTACGTCTATCATCCCCCCCCCCCCCGGTTAGAAGCACTTGATCTACGACCGCTACCCGTACGCCCAGTAATTGATCTCCAAATTCCAGACATTTTTATAATTACTAAAATATGCTTCAAACAAATTACTAAAATATGCTACAAACAATAATATTGCACAAAAATAAAATAGATAATAAAAAGTAAGAACGAGTTTACTTGGTATCGTGAACTTAGAATGTAGAACTTAGGAAGTGAAAGTTGAAACTTGACCGGAACCGCACCGAACAATATTTACACTTTACTCCAAATATTTTTTTAGTATGCAATTTAGCAAATAGCCTTTTGTAGAAATAAGAGAGATTGATAGAGATTTAGAGAGAATATTAGAGAAATTGTGAATAAATTGATGAAAAATGATGGTATTTATAGAAAAAATAGATAGGGGGTATGGGGGCGCCCTAGGGGGGTGGGGGGGCCAAAATAGCCGTTTTTGGCCGTTGAAATAGCCGTTGCCCAACGGCTAGTTTTCGCAAGCCCATCAGGTCATCCGGTCCGGTCCGGTTCCGGTCCATTTTGGTCCGGTTCGTCCGGTCCATTTTGGACGTGCCGGATCGAAACCGGGTCGAATTTTTTTTTTTTATATTTGGCCCGATTTGAGCCGGTCCGGACCGGTTTCCGGTCCGGACCGGTTCGGCCCGGCCCAAACCGGGCTATTAGACAGCCTTAGTGGGAGGAAAGTAATTACTCTGTGGTATTCTTTTTATATGAGAGTAGTATTCCGTTTGATTAAATCAAACTTTAAGAAAGACACTTTTGGCATTCGTCAAATTAAAGTACTCTTAAAATTCGTGATCGATCTATGACATGACAATTCTATGACAATACAGGAGTATGTCATTATGAGTAAAATGGAAATTTTTAAGTTAAAAAGTTTTCATATATTAACAGATGTTACACCTGTTAATATGTTATTACTTTTGAAACATGCTAAAAATGAAGAATGACATATAAATGAAAGATGTATATTATTATATTCTTTTCCTCTTCTTTCTTTTTGATATATCACTGTCAACTAGATATGATGTTAGAGAATTGATGTTTGTGATCAGATACAGATCCTTGACATTCCATTATTGCATATTACTCCATACGTCTCAATTTATATGACGTAATTTGATTTTACATGAAGTTTAAAAAATAAAAATTGATATTGTAAAATTTAAAAATTATCCATGTTAGATGTAAAGAAAAAATAAGAGATAGAAGATTTGAGTAATTAAAAAAATGTTGGTAGCTTTTAATGTAAGTATGGTCTAACAAGAATAAAATAGAGGTGGTTTTATTAATTAGTTGTCAAATAAGCAAGTGTCTCATTCTTTTCGGGACAAACAAAAAAAAGTGTGCCACATAAATTAAGAGTTGGGACGGATGGAGTATTAGCAAGTCAATAAATTGGCTTCGAATCAAATAGATTACTAGCTAGATAGCTACTTGACCTTCAAAAGCAGTCAATTAAGATGCCACTGGATAGAATCACATAATTCCTTCTTTATTTTTTGACTACTTTTGTTCAAATTTGTGTTCTCTCTTATCTCCGTTTCGGAGTGAATCAAGATAGTAATAACAGTCTAAAACGTTATAAATATATATGTACCATTAACATTATCAATGCTGAATTCTAACCACGTTAATTGATTAATTTCCCTTCTTGCCATGTGCACGAAAACAATCGTTTAGTTTTAGTTTCTCTGTTGGTTTCTTTTTCTTTTATTTCTTTTTATTTTGGAGGTGGCCGGTGTCAAAGTTTGTAGAGCAAAATACATCAGGTCAACTGACAAGCTAATATAGCTCGGTATGATCTAACTTGCTCGTCATGATCTTGATGATCAAGATCAGCACTAACTTTGTTTTGGAAAGATTATGCCTAATATCTTAAATGTAAAATGTTAACTAGGATACGATGTCTGTACATTTATATTGTAGTGAATCCTATTCCACACCAAAATATAACACCAAACTCTATTAATTCTATTAAGTACTGAATATAAATGTAATGGGAATGAGGAAAATAGCTAGAGACGAGAGGGAGACACCAAAAAAGGGATGAGAGATTATAATCGAGAGATTTGGGGATGAGAAACATATACATGCCTTAACACATAATTTAAGATGCCTAGTGATAACTGTCTAACAATATTCCTTGTGCTCCACTGATCAGCAAAATATCACGTGCATGTCATCAGATAGATTAAACTTTGCTAAGGCTGCTTTTTCGGGAGTTGATTGCTTGTATGATCACTCAATTTTTGTTAATTGACCACTATAATTATTTATTTTTGTTTTGTTTTTCTATAGTCACTTTACTTGTGCTAATTGGCTATTATAGCCATTTATCTTTGTCTTGTTTTTTTATGGCCACTCTACTTTATCTAGTTAACTCATATATAAATCTCAATTAGTTTTTCTGGTGATATGACAGTTATAGTTATTAAGAAAATTATAAAAAAAGAAAAAAAGGTAAAATAATTTTGAATCCAATCCACTTTAAACCCGATCCGCTTATATGTGTCAGCTATATAATGAGGGGTGATTACATAACTATACAAACTATAACATTTCACTTTATACAAAAATATCAATATTACGCCATTTTCAAAACATAGCAATATTTTTTAATAACATAACAAATATTTATATAAAAAGGTAGGAGAAATTCTAGAACTCCCTCATACACCCCGCGACCCCTAACCGCGCCCCCATAACTACCTATTCCGTCGCCGCCATCAAAAGCGAGAGCCAGAGAGCTCCGACACAACACTAGCCGGAGCTCCGCGCAGCATTTGTCAGGGAAAAGGGGCAACAACGACGGGGTTGGAGAAGAGATGGCAACAATCCGACGAGGGTTAGGGTAATGAAGAAGGGTTTGAGGAAGGGGGGGGGAGAGAGAGAGAGAGAGAGAGAGAGAGAGAGAGAGAGAGAGAGAGAGAGAGAGTTTCAATAGCAATATTTTGGTATTTTTACTACGTTAGGTGGCATTTTTTAAAGATGTTGCTATGTTTGGTAAAGCAAAAAAAAAATATTACTACTATATTTTTAAAATAAAATTCCTAGAATGATACCTAGGATAATTTTTCATATAATAATCACTTTGCATATGAAGCCGGGTTGGGGACTGGATCGGATTTAAAGTGGGTTGAATTCTACATATATCTTTTTATATATTTTTCTTAAAAACTATTGTTGCCATGTCACGAGAAAAACTAACCGAAGTTTGTAGTGTTGTTTAGGATGACCTTATGAGTTACCTGGATCAAGTAGAGTGACCATAAAAAGACAAAACAATAATAAGTGACCATGGTGACCACTTAACACAAGTAGAGTGACCACAGAAAAACAAAACAAAGATAAGCTAAGTGACCATGCATGGTATCCAATTAATGTAAGTTGAGTGACCATAGAGGCAATCAACTCGGCCTTTTGTCTCGTTGTTTCATCTCGGTGGCCCAACATCTACATGTGTGACATCCTTATTAATATCCATATTGGCTTGGTATGATCCATAACGTATACTCTAGTATATTCATGTATTTTTATCACTGGTATAGCTGTGACTTATGAGAGATATCGAACACTTCAATAACAGTAGGTGCAGATTAACCTGAATGGAGAAAATGACCTAGAGAATCTATATCTATCTGCTCCAATTAAGTTGAAATTAAGGTATATTTAGATTGATTGACTGACTTAAACACATGAAGCCTTTTAAATATTTCACGTTTTAGGCCGGGAACAATCGATTTTGTGCCTACAGTTTGATAATGAGAGGCATTTAATGGAAGTAGGGAACTAGCATGAAGAGAAAAGTCTGTTGATATTGCCAAAGTCATGACTGCCTGTAATACCAATTCTCAAAATTGGTTTTCATTTTCTCTGAAATCTTTTGAAAAAGAAATGGTTGTACATTGGCAAGTCATCCTTTGCTAATAAACAAAAGATACCTCGCTTCATGTAAGGTCTCTCTACCTAGCTACTAATGAGTATCTTGAATTTTGATGGTGTTTGCATATGTATGTGGTGCTTGTTGACTCTCAATTGAAGGTCATAAGTAAAAGAATTTCAAGATCTGAAGATTCCAATTAGGAGAGTATCAAATGTGTTTGACCCTTATGTTAGCCAAATTGCCTTATCCATAAGACGGTTTCCACTATGCTGATACTTTCTCCTTCATACAAGAATATATTCTCTTATAAGTTCAAGAATACGTATCTCTTCATGTATTTTGCCCATCTATCCTTTTGCTCTCTCGTTCTTGCTAAGCCACATATTTGGACCAAATGTCAACGAAATGACACGCTAACAGCAACCACATACTAGTTTGAGTAGAATCAATAATAGCTAATAAGTATAAAGTTCAAATTATTACTTGCATTTGCGTCTTTACAAAGTCAATCTTAAATTGAAAAATTGAAACTTCTTGGATAGGATGATGGTCAATCTCAGTTGAACGGTGGTAATTGGCTTAGCTGTCTTCATTGTGTTAATCTGTTTCTCAAGTCCTACTTGAAAAGAACCATGAGTTTTTTAACTTTATCAGTGATATGTACTTTAGACATGCTAACCTTTACAAGGAAAGATTAAAATTAGACCACCTAAAATACTACTAAGAATATACAATCAGCTAGCTACAACGTCCTTATAACAGCCCACTGACGACAAAAATGCCGTGGAGTATCGTTTTAGAGAGAATATATTTATCACTATTACAATTTTAAAACTTTCTGCTCAAAGACTACTCTTTCCGTTATCGAGATTCTGGTTTAAGTCTTTAAGATGTACATAATTTTCAGATAAATCAGAGCATGATTCTTAGTCTAACAGAATAATTCACTTGCACAACATAACTCCAGCATTATGCTTCCGCCACGGTAACAATTAAATGAAGAAACAATTCCTTTTTTATATATATTAAAGATGCATTCATTCATTAACTAAACAGAATTAAGATACATTGTCTAGAAGTGACAAGAAACAACTCGCATTACCAGCTGTTATTCATCTTCATTTGTACTTTTTGTAGGTTGATAAACAGCAAGTCTAACCGGTGATCACTGAAAGGACAATATTGTAATTATCAACCTAAATAGAGTAGAAAAACAAGATTTGAAGTAAAAGATAGAAGAGCAGAAGAGCGAGACATAGCAAAACTTTAAGACGTGAAGGCCGAATTATTGCGTTTGATAAGAAGGTTCTGCCAAACTCACTCTCAAGTCTCATGGTGTTCTCAGTTGAAGAACATTTGATGGTAATTCTTAAGTTTTGAGTTGCAATATTCTTGAACTTCTTATTTGTACGCAATGAAAAAGAGAGATTTTGAACAGTTAAAGCTTCATTAAGAAGAAATTTTGAGGTCTACATGGTCGATTACACATAATTGCACATAAATTGTTGGGCAACTATTGCATAAATATTGGCGTTGGAGACATACTAGATGTAGTCCAGCTAGGCATTTTTTGAGCGTCTTGTTGGACGACAAGTCCTGAATGAGTCCCATTTTCACCTTTTAAAATGTTGATAATAATTTTGTGGTTAAAATGTCGACTGACAACCTAATGATGTGATCTGCAATAACAACTCTCATTTTCCCATTATCCATATCAGCGTCAACTTTGAGGACAGATATTGACTTACAGAATTGTTTGAACCAGCCATAAAATTTTCCTACAAAGTCCTCCTCGCATCGAACACCTGAGTAATTAGTTGCATATTTTGTCCTTAATATTTTACTACAAACTTAAATGTCGGCCCTCGTGGTTTCAAATGTATCAGCGGCGTGCTTAACAAAATATTATTTCTCCTAAAATAGTCCCTCAGATTACCGGCATTTTTAATTAGTTCTAACATCTATCGAATGCATGTTCATGGCACCAACACTCGTAAAAAGTTAAACGTACAAAAGTAAGGACAGTAAACAAAAAGGAAGATCAATAATATAGGAAAAATTTTGACCAGCAAAGATTATAGTTAAGGTAGTACCGATAGAAATATTTCACCAGACAAAAGGTGTGCAATATTAACTCTCACTGTCCCCATTCCCATTCCCCAATTCCTTCCCCACACACACACACACACACACACACACACACACACACACACACAAAAAAGGATAACTTTGCAGTAGTTGGTGTTTTGCCACCCTAATTAATGGGAAGAGAAGGACTAACATGATGGAGAAGAGTCTGTCAACATAACCATGGATGACTGCCTAACATGTCAACCAATAACAAGAGTTAATTTTCAGCTTGTTTGATAGTATATATATGTAGGCAAGTCATCCTTGGCTACTAAACAAAGGCTCTTCCCTTCATGTAAGGCCTCTCTTCCAGACATAAGTTATCTTGTGTACCAAACTAATGATTGTAATGGTTCTGCATGTTGTGGACTATATGCTTTCTTATTCCATTATTTATAGCCAAATCGAAAGAGTTCGACTATCCTACCTTTGGCCTTGTTGCTTCATCCATGATATTCTCTAATCCTTTATTTCTCTCTCCCGATCTACACAGTGCTAGTCTGTGCAGGAATATATTCTTTTGAGTTGAAGATAGAATGATAGATAATACATATTTCCTTGATGCAAGACATGGAAAGAGTTTATAGTGAAGTAGAATGATTTAGATATGTGTACAATTATTCATACAGATTGAAAAAATATAAGATAAAATAAGCAATGCCAATGTATTACTGGACACTTCTTGAGTTGATCAGTGGTAAAAATTAGTATAGTATTTATTTATTTGTATAACAGGAAATTAAATATCATGAATATAATTAGGAATAAGTGATTGGACATATGTTATATATGTTACAGAAAATCTTGTCTCAAATTGGAACAGATATGCTAGTGGTATCATCCCAGAGCATTTAATTAGACTAGTGGACTGGACCTACGACCATATATTCTCTCTGTTGTATAAATAACATATCTTGTATAATACTCCATTCATCCAATTTATGTAGCGAAATGAAATACTAATACACAAATCAAGCAGATCAATTTTAATTGATTTACTTTCTAGCATTACTTTCAGGATATTAAATGTTTCTATTACATATTTTTAGTTATTGTTTAAGCTGATTGAAATCTAGATCCAATTTCCTACATGAAGCTTCCATATGGTACTTGTTTAACTATGACGACGTTTTCAACTATCGAAGGAGATGAGCACCCGAGATAATGTATGGATAAGAATATTGGAGCATCGATACATCTTATTCTGTTGACATTCTGGCAAGATCTATTAGCTCGAAGCTTGGTTGAACTTTGAAGGTATATATTCCTCCATGCATGAAGAAATCGTCATTAGGACACTACTGGAATTACATGGATATGGCCCATCGCTGCTTAATTCTTTTCTATGGACTGAATAGATAGAAATTTTCTTAGTAATAAAGGTGGTGGTGGACTTGATCTCTATCTGCTTGGTTACCTTGTGGGGACAATAATTGCATCTAAATTATATAGATAGAATCAACCTTCAATGTATTAATTGTCTGTTCAACAGTAAAAACTATATGATTAATATATAACTGAGAAATTTACATGTAATTACCTTACAAAACCCGCCATAAAACACTTGAACACACCTCGGGTAACATGGGGCTTTTTGCTGCATGACTTCCCCCAAGTCTTCAATTAAAAAAATGACCTTCCAGTTTTAAGAATTGGGTAAACGACCTCCTCCTTTTTAATCATGATTAGAACTTAATTACACCTAAACAATAAGTATACATCACATCCCCCAAGTTTTAAATAATACACTTTGACCCATACTTGAAAAATAAAAAAAAAACTCCCCCCCCCCCAAATTTTTTCCACCAGAAATCCCCCCCCCCCCCCCCTCTTCTTCTTACCAAGCTCGTTCATTGGCTTCTTCTTCAAAAATTTCCCCCCAAATTCATACCAGACTTTTATAATCAATTAGACCAATCACAAATCCAATTCTCATCATCAATTCGTCCTCATTTTGTGATTGGTTGTCGTGGGAAACTTTTAAAGTTTTAATTTTGGGTCTTTTTTCAAAAGCTTAAATCTGTCGCTTGTGGTGTGTGCATTGACACATAATTGGGTCAGTATTAGATTCTTCGTGGTATACGCTGTGCTTTATTGAGCTGTTAAGCTGGTTTATATATCCGGCATTGTTTTGGTTCGATTAGAGCTCTGCTTTTGTTCATCGACCTGTTTCAGTATATTGTCGACTATACTGATATCTGTAAACTGAGCTGAGATGGGGGGCTATGCAGTAGTGGGTGCTGATTTCTTGGGGAAATGGGTAGAGACAACTAAATGCTGGTCTTGGCGTTCGAATTCTAGTGCAACAATACCTATTGCATTGAAATTGGATGGTACATTTGACGAGTTGATTGACAACGTCATTGAACGCGGACAATTAAATTGTGATCGAGGCGATGTGGCCATTAGTTATATGCTTGGTGCTGCACATACGAGGGGGAAAATAGCTCCTTCATTCATTAGGAATGACAGTGATTTGCGCATATACCTGCTAGATGTAAATGGTAATGGAAGTAGGCTAATTCTTTATATTTCGATGGTCGACGGATCTGCCCCGGCTTCATATGCTGCTGCTGCACCTCCTATAGAAGTTGACGATGATCAACGAGAAGATGTTTTTAGGCCTGTGTTTGAGGATAGTGGAGATTATCCAGTGTTCGTGGATAAAGAGGAGAGTACTGGCACTGATGGAAGTGATGAATCTGAGTGTGAGGGGCCTCTGAAACCCAGACCGATGAAAAGCAGACCGATGTTGTTGGGGTGTCTGCTGGAACAGAGTCCAGTCATATTTTAAATGATGGCACAGGTTTTTTTAAGGGCAAAACATTCTTGAATAAGAATGAGGTGATTTGCTCATTGAAGTTAGCGGCGGTTAAGAAGATGTATACTTTCCATACGAAGAAGAGTTCAAAACTTTTGTATTCTATGGCATGCGCATCGACGACCTGCAAGTGGATGGTACGCGCTACCAAGTACAAAACTTGTGAGAGATTTAAGGATCACCAAGTACTGTGGTGATCACACATGTGGGGTAGAGAAAGCTACGAGCCACCATCCTCAAGCTTCGGTAAAGGTCCTCGCTCGTCTTGTTAAAAACAGGTTTATTGGAAACAAGGGTCCATCGACCAAAGATATCAGCGCTACGATCTGAAAACAAACATTAGTTATTGGAAGACGTGGAAGGCAAGGAACATTGCAAGGAACATGGTGAGTGGGACGGCGGAGCACGGGTACGCTGCCTTAGATGCATACCGCTTAGCAATTGAAAGAGAGAATCCCGGAAGTCAAGTTACACTAGCTGCGTATGAGGAGGACATGTCGTTTCGTTATATGTTCGTATCATTTGCTGCTTGGATTAGAGGATATCAATATATGAGAAAGGTAATATCTGTGGATGGCACTCATTTAACGGGGCCGTACAAAGGTGTAATGTTGGCTGCTGTGGCGTTGGACACGGAGAACTATATTTTTCCTTTGGCGTTTGTGTGGTCGATGTGGAGTGCGACGATTCTTGGACGTTCTTCTTTCAGAATCTGCTAGGGGTGGTACCGGACAGTCCGGAGCTGTGCATCATCTCTGATCGCGCTAGTAGCATAGCTAACGGAATATCACGGGTCTACTCTCAAGTGCATCATGGATGTTGCATGAGGTACCTCCCTGATAACCTTCGCAAGACGTTTAGGAGTGATTCCATGGGTAATTATTATGCTGCAGCTAAAACATACAGCCGAGACATTTTTGATAAAGAAATTGAAGAGCTTCGTGGAAAAAATGCAGCGGCTGCTGACTGTCTTCAGGAAGTTGGTGCACACAAATGGAGTAGGGCTTATTTCCTGGATCACAGGTACGACATTATCACCACAAATATTTCGGAATCTGTTAAATCAATGTTCCTGGACGAAAGGGAATTCCCGATGGTCGCACTGTTTGATTCGATCAATGAGAGGTTCCATCAAATCTTAATGAAGTGTCCTGCGCATGTCAACAATGTGAGCATCAATTGGGTCCCTCAAATTGAGAAGATGCTCAGGCAGCTCATGGAAGATTCCAGTTGTCTTGTGGCGTATAATCTTGAAAATGGTGATTTTGCCGTTGTGGGAGAAATGAGCATGTGGACTCAAAGACCAAGAAAACTGTGAGTCTGGTTGAAAAAACCTGTACATGTAGGAAATTTGACTTGGAAATGATTCCGTGCATTCATGCGACGGCAGCGATTCGGCTGGTCTTTGGTGGTGAGTATGGTAGTGTTCTTTACAAGTACACTTCTTGGTATTATGCTAGGGAGACGTACCTATTAGTATATGGACATAATACTCGTCCCATTCCTCCAGAAGAAGAATGGATTCTGCCTCCCGATTATACGCCAGCAACTATAAAGCAACCTCATGTTCAGCTCAAAATGGGAAGGAAAAGAATTAAGCGCATTCCATCGATGGGTGAAGAATCATACTCGTCCAAGAAGAGAAAGAATAGATGCTCAAAATGCAAACGACCAGGCCACAAGAAAACAACTTGCCCTCTTGATCAAAACCATCATTGAATTTATTGTTATTCATTGAATGTAATAATTTATTATGAACATTTGATATCTACTACTTGTCAATTTACTAATTGTGTATGTTCACTTCCTATTTACCTATGTTCACTCTGTCTTATTGTTTAATATACCTAGAACTATTGATAATAGACTGTTGATGGGCTAGAAATTGGTATATTTTGGCGAAGTATGCGTAGTTTACAGTCGATCATACTTTGGTTGACAATAAACTTTAACTTAGTTTATCGATCTCTGTAGTTGGCAAATTTGTGTAGACGCAACAACTTATAAGATAGTGAATAAACTACTATCCATGGTCAATAGACTGTTGATGGGCTAGCAATTAGTAGTTTTTGGCCATCTGTAGTTTATGAACGATCACATTTTGGTTGACAATAAACATTAGCTAGCTTTATTGATCTCTGTAGTTGGCAAATTTATTTGGACGCAACAAATTATAAGATATTGTATAAACTACTATACATGGTCAATAATATATAAGTTTGTATTTTTACTACTATGGAATATTTTGTCCATGTTAGCTATTCGATCGTACACCAAAATTGCATTGACTAAAGACAAAAGAACAACTCAAAACAATGATAACTTTTGTTCCGTATATTAATAGACGTGAATCTTATTGAGGAAGTTTAGTGGATTGAGTGGTAGATAATAGGTAACGTGTGATAGTAATAAATGGGTTTACTGCCCCAAGCTTAGAAAGACGCGTCAGATACAATGGAGGTACTGAAAAGTCTTGCCGGGAACAGTGAATAATCATGACGTTCCCCCCGCCCCCACCTCTTATCCCTTCACCTTATATAGCTATAAATTGGACAATTATTTGTCCATTTTAATACACACATCCAACTACAAATCTCAAACAATCATGCTGCAAAAAAAATGGCATTCCCTAGCCCACCCACCCAAGATGCCCTGTTGATCCATCAAGCCTTGGACACATTAATCCGACAGCTTATGAGGACAGAATGCGCCAGGAGATGAACATCTGGCGCACGCGTCGGCTTAAACGCCGACGACTACATCACCCCCCCCCCCCCAAATTCTCCTTAATTTTTATGCTTAGTGTTATTTGTTTATGTTTTCTGTTATTTTGCTTTTTGTTAAATAGCTTTCTGACTAAAGAAAGCTCTTTTTGTAATTATTTCGAATATCTATTAATGGAATGGGGGGTATTTTACTAGTTCATTTGGTGTTTCTGCCTTTTTTAAGTTTCTGCGTTTGTTTAACTTTCTGCGTTTTTTTATATTTCATCGGGGAAGACGACTAGATCTGTAAACAAAATAATAGACGGATATAGTTGATAAACAACTGCTGAAAGACAAGAACATAGACACGATTAATACTAGCCAAACTGAGAAATTTCCAACTTAAACGAATAATAGACTAGTTTAAGTGTTTACTCAACTAAACTACTAATTAAGTATATGATAAACCAATTGAAGTTACTAAGCAACTAACACTATGACAAGGGAAGAGTGTAATTAACAGTAAAATGAAAATCCAAATCAGTGTGGAATTATTGATTGGTTAACAATCATCTGGATTGTAGCTTGTTGACAATTATATGTATAAGTATTTTCATCGATTACAAAGAATAAGCACCGAAATTGAATGTCTTCATTAATGTGGAATTAAACTTTGGTTGAAAATCAAATATATATGGTCTACGCTCACCACTGCTAAACTTGAATTAATTTGACGGACAATATTTTTTTAATAAAATAATGATAATATTTCCAACGATGATGTGAATTAGAATAAATAAATTATGAATGACCACGTGTCCCTGTCAATTCATCAGGATTTTGCATAGTTGGCAATCTTCTTTTTGAAAGTTTATCATCAATTACAAAGAATAAGGATTAAATTGAAGGTTATTATGATATTTTGGTATACCACAACTTTATCATTTATGTAGGTTAATTAATAAACGTAATCCAATGGTAGGTATCATCATTAAAGCTTTAAGGTATGTTAATCCATATAACTAAATCAAAGCATTGCATGCTTCTCACATCATGATCTTCTTCCAACCTAAGACAAAGGGGTCTTGCTTTGTCAGAACCTTAACACTAGTAGTCATTATAACATATATGTCATGTAATGTTAGTCCTTAGCAATTGCTGTCAAATAGGATGGTAGATTATGTAACAATATTGTCGTGTGAAGGGTTTCGTAGTTCGTAGACCAAAAAATAGCCCCTCAAAAGTTTTAAATATAGGTTTTTTATATTATTTTAACCCTAAACCATATGGTTTATTGTCAACGTATGAAAGTTGATAATACAAAACAGTGTAAATTTTGGTAGTCGATAATATACCAAATAAGCAAAAGTCATCTACAAATACCCTAGAGCCCGGACACGAAACCCCAAGTGCGTGAACCCTAAATCCTAAACCCCAAAATCCAAACCCTAAATACCAAACGTGCGTGTGATAACATCCTGGACGGTATTGTTTCAACGCACAGCTGTGCAGTAAGTCTACAATAGACCAAACAGATGTTGATTAGCATCTTTTAATTTGTTTTGTCTCAAGGTGATTTTATTTTTATTTTTTTTTTCTAACAGTAACTTTTTAAATTTTGTGTGCAACGGTAATATATTATCTTTTACATATAAACTAACGACCAAATTATAATTCTCTCTCATCTGTCTATCATTGACTACGATAATAAACAAAAATGTCCCAGACCTCGCAAGCTGCATCATCTTCTTCGGTGGAACCCGATATATGCCATTGCAGTCAAAACGGGAAGCTCAAAATATCAAGGACTCAAACAAATCCTGCTCGCAGATTTTGGGGTTGTAGTACACCAAAGGTTGGTAATTATTTACGTCTAATAAAATTTACAATTAATACTCGACCAACGATGCTAATTTCTGTCCTGATTAGGACAATGGTGGATGTGATTACTTTAGGTGGCATGATGATCCGCTTGCTCAAGAAACAAGAGAAGTACTGTCCCAATTAGTCTCCAGGGCACAAGGAGCGGCAAGGTTTGACTTCGCTCAAAAGATCCATGAATATGAAGAACTAGTGAAGCTTCTGATATTGCTGCTTCTGGAGGCTGAGCAACAGAGGAATTTCCTTAAAACCCAACTCAGGAAGTTCAAATGGTGAAGGAACGAATCCAAGTGCAGTTGAAAGAGGTTGAGATGCAGAGGGATCGATTTAAGAAGTTGGTGCATAGGCTTCTTATCGGAGCATTATTTGTCTTAGTTTGTAAATGGTGGGTCTAATTAATTTAATGTGATAGCAATTTAATTGTCTTGTTTGTTTGATTGATCACTGTGAACTATGCGCACTTTTGCTCTGTTTGTTAAATTTATATAATAAACCATTCCTGGTAGACAATCAAAATCACAGGTGGAACAATAAAATCAGATTTGAAACATGGAGATTTCAGATTTTATAGACCTGCACTGGTGGAGAATAAAAAAAACACAGTTGAAACTAAGATAAACAATACATCGATTCAGTACTAAAGGTTAAACATAAAAATGAACAACGTTATTCTCTCAGATAACACAGACAACTAGTTTGGTGGATAAGCGTCGTCCATGACATTTGCTGCATTTGGTGGAAATGCGTCTTCCACAATGATGTTTGCCTCACGATTTGGTGGTACACCAAGCGCATCAAGCCTATGGTTGATCGATTTGAATTGATTTAACCTGTCATTAGTGTCTCCCCATATGATATCATCATACCTCTTCATTTGCTGCCTTATATAACCAACCTCGCTTTGCAAAAACACTTTTGTTTGTTTAACTTCACGCGAGTTGGATGGTCTTGCATTTTGGTGGACTACTTAATAGTTTGACAGCAGATGTTTCGAATTAGCAATGGAATGTGAGAGGAACATATTTGAGGGGTTTATATAGAGATGACCATGAAGAGTTGCAACCCTAGTGAGAGCGACCACTTAAATTACACCAATTATAATCTGGCACATACTTCTATTATCTACCGTACAATCTATTAATAAACACATTTTTTGTTATATTTGTTTAAAATATTGTCTTGTCTTCATCTACGCACATTTATCATATTATCGAATAGTGTCCAACTCAGCCACTAGGTGGGTCTTTCGATGATAGACCTACAAGAGTGAACAATCAACTTGAGTGGTTCACCAGAATTTTAAATTATTTATGGATCCACGACGATTGCTTGCATTTTAAACACTAGCAAAATGAATTGAGCAATCATTCTTGATAAACGAAGTATATAACACGTTACCACAATGGATTGTCAACAATAATGGTTGCTAAACGAAATATCACACACATTAGCAAAATGGATGGTCAACCCTTAATATTTGAACAATAAAAAAAATATAAGTGTCAACTATTGTTTTATCAAAACATACAACCACTGACATATTAATCTTTGTACTCATCACTGTCAATAAATTCTTTGCTCAAACTCTTCAAGACACCCGCAATTTTAGAGTTGGGGTCTTCAACATCTTTTACAACCCCTACATTCAAGTTATCTTCCAATAAAGCATGGGATGGATCCTCCACTTCATAAAACTATCCTTACCATTTTCTATCAGCAGTTCACTATCATTCACAGTGGCTTCCTCTCCAACATTGACATTGGTGCCATCAACTTCACCATCAACCGCATTTGGATTGTCATTTTCACCATCGACTGCATTTCCATTGTCATTTTCACCATCAACTTCACCATCATCTGCATTGGCATCGGCATTGGCATTGGCAATGGCACTGGTTGCACTGACACTGGCATCCACTTTAGCATCAACTGCATCAAATCACCCACTTCATCAAATCTACGCTTCTTTCTCAGAATTGACGTGGTATTGTCATTGGTACCACAATCCATTGCCTTTCTTTTCTTGCGCCTCATCAACCATGCAGACGGATGGTACAAGCATTTGCAAACTGACCTCTTCCGTTGTTCCGCTACCAGCTTAGCAACATTAGCCAATTTGGCCTCCACAACTTCCAGCTTAGCGAGCACATCATGCAAAGAAGTACCTGCAGATCTGACACCACCACTTGAAGGACCTGCACCTTCACCAACAATTCCTGTACAAGCTCCACCAATATCTACATCACCTCTTGCATCTTCTTCTCCATCTACGTCCATATCATTTTCATCAGTAGGATTCAGAGCAGACTTCTTGATGGCTGCGGCCCCCTCCAATTCAGCCCTAAGGGTGTCCACCGATGCATCCTCAAATTCATCCTTATAGGAAACATATAAATCCTCCCACCCTGAGCTCACCTCTTGAACAGTAGGCAATAAGTAAGGGCGCACGATCTGGATATAAGTCGAGCAATCTAATACTTTTTGTTACAAATTTAAAATATATTTATTGACATGAAAATAGCGTAACGTTACCTTAATTTTTTCTTCACCTGCCGAGAATGGATCGAAGGATTTAGGCACCCTTTTTCTGTACCATTTGAGCATCCTAGGGTACGGCATAGGAGACTGATCTGTCAGTGCAGCTCTCCTTCCAATGACAGCAATGCTTCCTTGACCCAAGCCTAAGATGAAAAAATAAATCGGAGTACGGAAACAAATGAAGACTTACTAATCAACTAACCATTGATTTATTGTAGACTTACCAAAAATGCCCAAGGGAAGCCAAAAAGAGCATATCCAGGTGCTTTTCCTTTTTCACTGAAGCTTTTATAATGCCTTGCCATGTCAAACTTGGGCTTCAAATATTCAATCGTTAACTCGAACCACAACCTGCCCCATGGATACTTGGAGAAGAACTCCAGATCATCAACCATACAAATCCATTCCTTCTCAACTGACTTTGAAGAATCCTTTGCCATCAATATCGTGTGGAGAAACCACAAAAGACACAACTTCAACTGATCGTTCTTGTTAAATCTACTAGTTTTCAACAACCTCAAAATCCTCGACAATGTCACTTTAGCTATTCCATCACCAGTGTAATTATAAGTTAGTTCTTTATAAAATTCCTGACCTTTCCTCACAACCTTTTTCTTTTCTTTATCGCTTAGTAATACCCCACACCCAACCCAGTCATAAGAGCAAACTCACTAAACCCAAAACAAGCTGGCTTCCCATCAACCAAGAACCATATCTCACGATGCTTTCTATCCTTTATTCTACGCAGAAGTAGGGAGTGGACCATCTGTCCATTGAAACTCCAAAATCAGGACAGTCCAAGGAACTGCCCAATCACAGACTCTTTAAATTTCTTTTCTAGTTTCAACCTTTTCAACAACTTGTTGAATTCATAAAACTTTTTTATGCTAGATCGAACTGATATCTTAGAAGGAAAAGAAAGAACTTCATCAAGCCACGTTTTAAGTCGATAGGTTCGAACGTTGATTTCCTTGATGCATCGGGCCACTGATAAACGGTCCGATTCACACTCAGGCTCCCTGGCTTCATCCCCTTCTTGATCAACTTCTTCACACTTTCTTCTTCTACTTCTTAACCTTCTTCTTCCTCTTCTTCTTCTTCTTCACCTTCTTCTTCATATTCTTCACCTTCTTCTTCATCTTCTTCTTCTCCACTTTCTTCTTCACCTCCTTCTTCTCCACTTTATTCTTCAACTTCTTCTTCTTCACCACTTTGATCTTCTCCTAATTTATCTCCATTTCCTTCCTCACGAGCAGACTCACTTTTTCCATCATCATCACCACCTTCATCCCTGCTTTCCTTACATTTCCCTGGTTCGGAACGTTCACCCGCTTGAAAATTGTCAATGTCAGCCAAAATATCTTCAGTTTGGGGTTCGACTCGGGCCTCTAAAACCACAAAATATTTTGCAGAGTGATTGTCATCTGCAGCTACATTTTTATCACTTTCAGGAACTTCATTTTCCGGAAGTTCACCTTCAGCGACTTTACCGCTTGGAGACTGATTCTCATCTGTTCCTGTATTTTTAACACTCTCAGAACCTCCACCACTTGTGGATTGATTTTCCTATGCTTCTGGATGTTTATCAAGTTCAACACCTTCAGCTTCATCTCCTCCACCACCTAGAGGTCGATTGTCACCTTCTGCTGAATGTTTATCAATCTCAGCAACATCAGTTTCATCTCCTCCATCACTTGGAGGTCGATTGTCACCTTCTGCTGAATGTTTATCAATCTCAGCACTATCAGTTTCATCTCCTCCACCACTTGGAGGTCGATTGTCACCTTCTGATGAATTTTTATCAATCTTAGCACCATCAGTTTTAGGAACTATAACGATTTCATTGTCATCTTGTCCAGCAAGCTTCTTCTTCTCCTATTGTGCTTTTAATTTCATTCTTAAGCTATTTCTAGCCCTTGGAGGCCTTATATTCAGCAACTTCGGTCTCGCCATTACTTTATCTACACACATAACCAGTCAAATCAATATCTAAATAAACACATTTCATCTAAAAGAAAAAACCTAAATTCTTCGAAAACCGCCATTGAGGTTTCTTCATAAGCTCTAAAACTAACAAAAAAGAACCAGAAAAAATAAACTATAATGATATTAGGGTTTCTCACCTGAATAAATCGGGATTTTTCAAAATTGCTTTGACTGCTACTTCGATCTTCCAAAACGGCGAAAACTATGTAAGATTTTTAAAGTTGAGCGGTAATGGCAGTAAAATAAATGGAAGAAAGGATGAAATAATTTCTGAAATTGGAAGAGAGGGAAGAGAAATTTTGTCCAAGACCCGTTTTGTGTCCAAGACCCGTTTTGTGACCAACTATATGACCCATTTTTTATTTAGTTTATATACTTTCCTACAATGTTCAGTTTTGCCCACAAATTTTTCTATTTCTAATCTAGGCCCCGACCCCCACTTAACCTCATTAACTTATTTTCCACATAAAACAAAAAGAAAAAGAGAGGGTCATTTAGTCACACTAGATTTTTTGGAGGTCTTTTAGTTAAATCTTCTCGGGTAATATAGCGTTATATATGGAGCACGTTAGCTGAAAAAGTAATCCCTAACCAATTTCAATAAACTGTTAAACTTTTCCATGAGAATCCATTAAATTCCTCGCACCACATTCACTAGAATATGAGTCACATTCATAAAACTTTTTATTGACCATGCACAGGATCAATTTAAAAAAAATATAAAAATAGGAGTGCATGGATGTTGACTGGATCAATTATTTTCGAGTTAATTCCTGAAATGGTCACTGAACTATTGCAAAGTATCTAAAAAGATTATTTTCCTTTAGTTTGGGACAAAAATATCACTCAACTTCACCAAAGTACCTTAAAAAGTGATTCTCCAAAGTTGTGCATTAAAAGTCACGGAAAAATGCTGACGTGAAATTTTATTTTGGTTCTTTTAGAGTGTTTACGGAAATACCCATTAAAATCAAAATATTTACCCACCCCTACCTATAAGTTTCATATTTATATGCTCTACCCATAAATTATTTACGGGTCGTACCCATCCAGACTTGTATACCATAACTTTAAAGTATACCATAAAGGTATACGCTCATAAGGTATAAATGGGTCGGTCGGGTAAATACTTTTAATTTCATGGGTAGTATAATTTTTAATGAGTACGACGGGTAAACACTTGGATTTCATGGTTACACAGTGTAAAATTTCCTTCTTTTTATTAAAAGTGGACCCAATAAATAATTTAATTTTTAAAAAAAATCAAATTATTTATTTTTTGAGAGACTCACATACTACCTGACCCAAAACAGGTCTTTTTAAGATCACTTGAATATTGTACTAATTCAAAAAGAAGAAGACAAGAAATCCTACCAAAATTTTGATTGAATTGTTTTGGAATTTATTTTTTGTTGATTATGTAAAAAAACTTATTTTAGCATAGTATGTTACTTTTTTTTATTGACAATGGCGCTCCCAAGATTTGGTGGGATACTTAGACAAGCTTTTGTCTGTTAAAAAGTGTTAACATTAACCTTTCTGGTAATGTTATGTAAAAAAGAGTTTTGTGTCTTTGCTCCTCATTGAAGGTGCAAATGAGTCAGGTCTTTTAAGTAGCTATCAAGTCACTGCATAGCTTGGATCAAAGTGTAATGAGCTGAGCCTTTGTGTTTTAGTCTATTCTTGACATTTCAGTCTCATTTTCTGAATGTCTTGACTTGCTATTTGTTCTGCAACAAAAAATTTTCTCTCTTCAGAGTTCATTCAATAGGTACAAGACTTCTGGGTGGTTCTCATCTCATTATGAGATTATCATCCTGTCATGCTAAAACTCTATTGTGGTTGGGAGGATTTAAAAATTTATCTTGCATTTACCCATAGCATGACTTGAGAACACTTATAACATACATCAATAAAATTCGGTTCTAGAATTAGTACATTTTTCAAGTAATCTAAAAAGACCCATTTTGAGTCGGATAGTATGTGAGTCTCTCACAAAATAAATAATTTGGTCTTTAAAAAAAATTAAAATATTTATTGGGTCCACTTTTAATTAAAAAAATTAAAATAAAATTTCACGTCAGCATTTTTCGATGAACTTTAACGCACAATTTGGGAAAATGACATTTTAAGGTACTTTGGATAAGTTGAGTGATATTTTTGTCCCAAACCAAAGAAAAATGACTTTTTTAGATACTTTGCAATAGTTCTGTGATCATTTTAGGAATTAACTCAATTATTTTCACATATTCACATTGTATGATCAACAAAAAAGTATTTCATGCAAAAATTAAAGATGAAGACTTAGAAATTGTTAATTAATCCATCCGTTATTGTATTTCATGTGTCTTAATTTAACTACGATTCAAAGTTTAAGAATGTCTATACTTTAGATTTTTTGTGATCTTACACTAAAAATATGTGGCTAAATTTTTTCTGGCTTTAATTTGTAACAACTGATCAAAATAATGCAGCATATGCTTATATTGAAATACAATCTCTCTATATTGAAAAAAACATAAATGGAACAGCGGACTTCAAGAGGGTGGAGAAGTATAGTTGTCCAAATACCCAGACTTAGCGTCTATTTCGCGCGCAGGGAGAAAATCAACATATTTTTCAAGGAATTTTTTCATACTACTATATGTAAAAGATTTATTTCATTGATTACCACTTATTTATGGTACCATAATTTAAATTTATAAATACACCGTAATCCTTATTGATCCTTATCCACTGTTATCGAAAATACAAGGATTCTATGGGATATTCCATGAAATAAGCCTAATAGTTCCTAATCATCAATCATCACAAAGAATACCAATGGTTTTCTTCAAGTATTTTGTGAAGTAATAACAATTATTAGTATACTATTATAACCCAGATATAATGTCATTGGAAAAACTCTATATATTATTATCAGTATCCTCATAAAATATATTGTAATGTTATCACATTTACTATATATAGTGTATAAAATATATATAATAGTGTACTAAGTATTAGTTTTACAATAAAATATATTATAATGTTAACTCAATATATATAATTGTAATTAAATAATCCACATATACCATATATTGATATCTGATATATAGTATATTAGTGGGATTTATAAATAATTAATATACCATAATAATTAAGAAATATGATATATAGTGTATATTGATACTGACACGACCCGGAATCCGATTAGGCCGTGCGGGCACCCGACATCCTCCCCTAAACCCGCCGGGCGAACCCTTACCAATTAAATTAGGAAAATAAATATAACAATTCATAAATAAGAACAAGACTTTTTTTTAAAAAAAATACAGACATACTGATACCCCTAAGTTGTACAAAAGAAATTACAGCTGACTACCCAACATACTAAGTTTAGGGCTATCCAGACCAGACATCTAAGAGTACAAAAGAAAACAGATAGCTCTTGAAGGGAGCAAAATGTAACTGAAATAATAAACCATAAACTGGTGGCCATCCGGAATAAAGCTGGCTCACCCTGACAGCTAAAGTCGTCTTCGCTCCTGAACAACGCGGCGAACTCAATCCTAGAGCGAATCTGCCGAAACAAAATAGATAGACAAAAACAAACAACAAACAAGGGTGAGTCAAAAGGACTCAATAAGTGGGGCAGACTAGTCACCTCAAAGAATAGGATAGCTAGTCAGGGAGATGAAACAGATAAACTAAATTTCTCTTATTTAAATTATAAAAAGGCAGAGCCAGATAATAACCGGAAACACGTATGGAATGACAAACTCATCGACAACCAGGAACGTAAGATAACCAAAACATATAGGTATCCCGAACACATCAACAATTAGAAATACATCCTGTTGCGGCGTGCAACCCGATCCATATATTCATCCTGTTGCGGTGTGCAACCCGATCCATATATTCATCATGTCGCGGCGTGCAACCCGATCCATATATTTATACCATTGCGGCGTGCAACCCGATCCCCGCAACCCAGATTACGCGCCAGAAATATATAGGCAAAATGAGATATGTCTGCGACATAGTATACATACCGCATACATAAAACACAACACAATACACACAATAGTCAGTATGTGGGGCAATGAGATGAGATGAATGCGGTACGATGCAATGCAGTCACATATGCTTGATACCTATCTCCGGCGCGGGACTCTCATCGTCTACCGGGAGATATATGCAATAATGACCCTTCACCGGCTCGGGACTCTCATCGATTACCGGGAAGTATGTACAATGATGATCCTTCACCGGTGCGGGACTCTCATCGCCAACCGGGAAGCATATGCAATGATGATCCTTCACCGGTGCGGGACTCTCATCGCCAACCGGAAATTATATGTAATAATGACCCTTCACCGGTGCGGGACTCTCATCGCCAGCCGGGAAGTATATGTAATAATGACCCTTCACCGGTGCGGGACTCTCATCGCCAACCGGGAAGTATATGCAATGATGATCCTTCACCGGCTCGGGACTCTCATCGATTACCGGGAAGTATATGTGATACTCAAAACCAGAGTACAATGCTCATATGGTCAATGCAATACCAACAACAGGGCATAACATATAATACACAATATAATTCCAAAGCTAAGGCGTGATGAGTACGCCTATCGGCAGCTACACACGTAAGGAACACATGGTAGAAAATCCATGAGGCCAGGTGCCTCCAAAGAAATGGATATAAACACTTACCTTGTTACAAAGTTAGTACATCCACTCAATAACCGCTTGTCCTTTGGTTTCATTGCCAAACGATCCCACTCTATTCAGTAAGCAGAAAAATATATCAAATTAGGCTAAAGGCTTCATTCCTCACATCTTAGGGCAATCTGGTTAGGAACCTGATACCCTATTCGCATACGCAATACGCAGGCCAGGCCTATATACAGGATTTAAGGCCACATAACCAAACCCCAAACAAATTACATTTATAAGTTTCCATAACTCACTAAGTACGAATATATAATCAATTTCATTATCGGGGTCCATTTGACCCTTTAAACTATTAATTTACGTCATTAGGGCGATGTCTAAGATCCCTATTTTTACCGTAAAAATATATTCAAACATACGTAATAAACTCAAATAATATATTAAGTTCATTACCTGAATGTTTAGGGGTAAAAATTCTACTATTTTCCCGGCTCTTTTCTCATTTTCTAGCATTTTTCCGCTGCGTGTTTTCCATTTTATATTTCTGTGTATGTATGTACGTATTTTTCTGCTGTCCAAATTGATTAGGGGGATATATATCCCCCACCGCCTAACTTCATTTTAACGTTTTGTCATTTTTCTTTTTTTTTTTTAAATTCGCTGCTACGATAAAAATTAAAACGGTACCCTACGATATTCGAAATAATCCCAACTTTTGCATACAAGTTATAAAAAATATATGTAACATACTCGCGAAGGCGGATCTCAAATTGGACTCCCGAAACTCAAGATGAAAATTTAAATAGAAAAGGTCAAATTATTTAACTTTCGGCATTTTAGCGAAAACTAGCCGAACAATATCGAAATTCACTTTCGAAAAATCACAAAAGTCACAAATAATCATACGAACGTAATGGCGCTTTCGAATTTCGAATCAGAGCTCATTCGCTAATACCGAGCTCGTAAATCTCTTTTTAATATTTATCGACGATAAAACTGAAACCTTCTTCCGATGCCTACCAAACGAAGTCTGATTTAGCTCAAATTTTACATACAGGTCCTAATGGATATTACGAATATTTTAAAATTATCGGTACGCTAATCAGAGTCCTAACTTCCGAAACGACTGACCGAGGTCGTTTCAGATATACCATATATTGGTATATGATATATAGTGTATTAGCTAAGAATGATAAATTCATTATGATATACTATATATCAATATACAATATATGATGTATTATCTAGAATTATAAACAATTTTTACACCATTAATTGAACTTTTAAACCTACCAACAACTTTTTTATTACTCAAATCTTCTCTCTCTCACTTTTTCAAGGGTAAAAGTAAGGCTGTCTAATAGCCCGGTTTGGGCCGGGCCGAACCGGACCGGACCGGAAACCGGTCCGGACAGGCTCAAAGCGGGCCAAATATAAAAAAAAAAAAACGACCCGGTTTCGATCCGGCACGTCCAAAATGGACCGGACGAACCGGACCAAAATGGACCGGAAACCGACCGGACCGGACCGGAACCGGACCGGACCGGACACTGATGGGCTTAGCCAAAACTAGCCGTTGGGCAACGGCTATTTCACTTTTGGCCGTTGCCCCAACGGCCAAAAACGGCTATTTTGGCCCCCCCACCCCCCTAGGGCGCCCCCATACCCCCCCCCTATCTATTTTTTCTATAAATACCATCATTTTTCATCAATTTATTCACAATTTCTCTAATATTCTCTCTAAATTTCTATCAATCTCTCTTATTTCTACAAAAGGCTATTTGCTAAATTGCATACTAAAAAAATATTTGGAGTAAAGTGGAAATATTGTTCGGTGCGGTTCCGGTCAAGTTTCAATTTTCACTTCCTAAGTTCTACATTCTAAGTTCACGATATCAAGTAAACTCGTTCTTACTTTTTATTATCTATTTTATTTTTGTGCAATATTATTGTTTGTAGCATATTTTAGTAATTTGTTTGAAGCATATTTTAGTAATTATAAAAAATGTCTGGAATTTTGAGATCAATTACTAGGCGTACGGGTAGCGGTCGTAGATCAAGTGCTTCTAACCGGGGGGGGGGGATGATAGACGTAGTCGTGCTTTAGGTAAAAGACCAGTTGGTACTTCTAGCGCTCCTTCTCTTCTAGATGATTTTACTCAGGAAGATGACTCGCAATTTTTGCATGATATAAATGTTGGTGCACCACTAGATAATGATATGTTAGAGACACAATATGAAGAGTTTACCGAAGGGGCTAATTTAGATGAAACACCCACTAGTCAATTTCACGGCGAACAACATGAAGAAACTGAATTACCACCTATGCCTCCTAGTAGAGAACGATATGCACGACCCGAAAGATCGGATGTGTGGCTATTTATGACTAAAGATATTCCGGCTCAGAAAGCTAAATGTAATATTTGTAAAAAAGTTTGGGAATTTAAAACCGGCAGCCATAATAGTGGGACGGGAAAGTTGAGAACACACTTAGAAAACCATCATAAGGAAAAATGGGAAGCAAGGGCGGGTGGCCCTCGTTCAGGGAATAGAATGGCTCCATCGCAAGGTAGTGGAATCCAACAGGAAATTAACCCAGTGACGGGGGGGCTTTTGTATTATGATAAAAAGAAAGATAGGGAACAAATGGCAAAAATGATTGCGGTAGAGTGCTTACCTTTTACATTTGCTTCTTGTCAAGGTTTTATTCGTTATATTCAAACCGTATATAATCCATCTTTTCAAGGTTTTCCAAAAACTACGGTTAGAACTGATATTATAAAATTTAAAAATGAATATAGACAATATTTACGATATATATTTTATCACTTTGATTGTAGAGTTTGTCTTACTTCTGATTTGGGTCGTGGTGTAAATGGGTATGAGTATTTAACAGTTACTTGTCATTGGATAGATCTTAATTGGGTAATGCAAAAAAGAATTTTAGCATATTCTGCTGTCGATGAACCACACACGGGAAATTTTATTAAGGGAGAAGTTTCGGATATTTGTAAGGCGTATTATCTTAGTGATAAAGTTTTAAGTATAACTCTTGATAATGCAAGTAACAATGATTATGCTATTAGTAAGTTAATACCCGCATTGCATCCCCCTTTTGAAGAATTGTTTCATGTTAGATGTGCATGTCATATATATAATTTAGTTGTAAAAGATGGACTTAAGTTATTTGATCCTACTATTATGAAGGTTAGACTCGCAATTAGTTATATTTTTAAATCTAAAAAACCGGATAGATGGAGGGACTTTCAAGTAGATTGTCTGAAAAAAGGTATAGCTCCTAGAAAAGTTCCAAAGGAAGTTTCAACTAGGTGGAACACTGTATATGACTCTTTGAATGTTGCTTACATTTTACGAGTGCCTATTACTAATTATTTTAATCGCAAAGTAGCTGATGTGTATCACCTAGAAGAAACAGATTGGCAAGATGTTGAGCGTCTTCTTCAATTTTTAGCAAAGTTTTTTTATGCTACTAAAGAATTTTCCGGTCAATATTATCCTACAATCACTACCATGTTGTATTTTATAGCTGGAATAGCAGAATTACTTAACGATTATAGAGTAGTGCCTGGTTATGAAGTTGCGGTAGAAGCAATGCTTGAAAAATTTAAAAAATATTTTTTTCCGATTCCACCACTTTATTACATTGCATCTGTATTACATCCATGTTTTAAACGTTTTAATACGGAAATGCTCATTAGAGAAATTTATCGGAATTTGAAAATTACTGATGAAGAAACACCAAGTGTAGAAACAGTTTGTGCGCAGGTAATTGTAGATTGCCAACGGATTTATGAAAGGTATAGGAGTGCAGCTGATAATGTTGTTCCAAGTGTTCCAAGTGGAGCTGGATCAAGTTCAACGCAGGCTCCCAAAAGACCTGCAACCGGATTGGGAAGTTTTTCCAGCCTTAATCAAAGGCTTTCTAGCAGGCAGTCGAGTAGCAGCGGAGGGTTCAACGAGCTGGATGTTTATTTACTTCATGGTTGCAAGGAAATTGAGTATTTTGGAAGCGATCAACTACTGCCATTTTGGAAGGATCAACAAGCACAGTTTCCAGTTTTAGCAAAAATGGCGCGGGATATTCTAACTATTCAAGCATCATCTGTTGCTTCAGAAAGCGCGTTTAGCCAAGGAAGATTACAAATTGGAGATCATAGACATTCATTGAAGGAAGAAGCAATGGAGACGGCCGTATTATTCAGAGATTGGATTAGATCGGAGCGAAGAAATTTTGGATTTGCAGAAGATAAAGTAGCCGATTCAGAAGCATCATCAGAAATTTTATCAGGCGATGGAAGTTTGGACAATGAAACTGAATATGAACAAGATGACTCTTTGCCACCGATTCCTCCAGAGGTGCCAGACGAAATTATTCAGAAAATGAGAAGTTTTTTTATTAATATGTAGTTTTTGCAATTTAATATCTATGTACTTTGCAAAAAATCAACCATTATCCATTATTCAATAAAATGCGTTACGCCTTGCTATTAAGTAAATCCTTTGTTATATTCTCAAGTGTCCTTTGCTATTAAGTTTCCTCTTTGCAATTCAATACTAAAATACTAAATACTAAAATACTAAATACTAAAATACTAAAAACTAAAAACTAAATACTAAATACTAAAAACTAAAATACTAAAATACTAAATACTAAAAACTAAAATACTAAAATACTAAATACTATTATACTACTAACTTAGTATTAAGTTTGAAAAATAACAAGTTATTAAGTTATACTAGATTACTAAGTTTTATAAAAAAACTACTCAATTATACTTTTATAATACTAAAATACTACATTACATAAATATTTTAATACTAGATTACTAGTATTATATAAAAGTTATTAAATAAAACTAAAATTTAAACAAAACAAATAACCAAAAAACAAAAAACAAAAAAAAATAAAGAAACCGACAAAACCGGGCCGGACCGGACCGGACCGGAACCGGACCGGACCGGCCCACTTCAAATTTATGTCCAAATCCGCTCCATTTTGAAAAATAGCCGTTGGCAACGGCCATAAACGGCTATTTTTCCCACCCCCACACCCATAAACGCCCCTACAACCCTCCCCTACCTATTTTGCCTATAAATACTCCCATATTTCATCAAATTAATAACAATTCAATATTTTCTATTCATTTCTCTTAAAAAAAAAGCTATTTTATTAAATTTTCTATCAACATGGCTGCAAATGCAAATCAAGTTCAAGGTGCTACTAACGTAGGTCCGTCTGCTGCTCCAAAAAGAACTAAACGATCCGAAGTTTGGGAATTTATCACAAAAAATAATGATACCGGCAAAGCTCAATGTACTCTTTGTCAGAAAGTTTGGAATTGGGAAGATGGAACAAATACTGGAGGGACAATGAGGTTTAAGAGCCACTTGGAAAACCATCATGACCCCGAATGGGCAGCTCGTGCTGGTGGCAAATATCTGCAACCACGTGATGACTGATGATTGAGTTGAGTCAGTGTTGAGTCGATGAACTTGAAAATTTATGTATTTTTCTAATTTCTAGTCTATTTTCATGTTTTTATTTTCTAATTATGCATTTTCATTTTCCAACATAATGTAATGTGTGTATTGTTGAATAATATATGTGTTTTGTGTTGTTTATTTAGATTTTAGTATTTTAAAAAATAAAAAATTTAATTTAAAACAAAAAAAAAAATAATTAACGAACCGAACCGAACCGGATCAAACCGGACCGGGACCGGTACAATATCCGGCTGCCGGTTCCGGTTCCGATCCGGCATTGGTGCAATTGCACCGGTGCACCGGACCGGAACCGGGCCGGTGTCGGATTTTTTTTGCCAACACAACACCGGACCGGACCGGACCGGACAAGCCGAACCGGGACCGGACCGGACCGGGTCAATAGACACCCTTAGGTAAAAGTGACACTTAACAAGGTCAACCTCTGTTTTCTTAAACTCCGTGCTCGGTCAAATGGTGCCACATAAATTGGGACGGAGGGAGTAACATTTACCAAGAGAATGATTCTTCAAAGATCTACTAGTTTCTCTCAATGTATATTTGCATCCCCATATGTTCATATAAATTTCAGAACGAAAATTTCATAAATATTTTTCATCACTTTGTTCTTGGTTGTACACTACTAGAAAAATACGATTTAGGGACGGACAATACGGACGACTAGCTGTCCTTAAACGCGATTTACGGACGGGCTATGCGACAGCTAGGTTCGTCCGTAAATCGCTCGATGTTGATCACATAGGGACGGGCAGCCATCCAAGATACAGACGGCTTGTGCGATGGCTAGCTGTCCCTACTCCGTGAAATATGAAATATATTTTTTTGTTTAGGGAGGGCTGCCCGTCCCTAACCTATAAAATCTGGAATTTCTTTTTGATTTAGGGAGGGCTGCCCATCCCTAACCTATAAAATCTGGAATTTTTTTTCTATTTAAGGAGGGGTGCCCGTCCCTGTTTTTGCGATTTTTGTTTGGTAGAGACGGCTAGCCGTCGCTACCTGTGATAAACCTGCACAATAAATTATCAAAAAACAGATACATGTCTGCTAAAAATCAATACACAAACATTATAATATTAAGTCTAATAAATTTTTTATAGACTTAAACTCATAAATATAAAGGCACGTAACACTTGTGCTGAATCCATACACTTACTTTAAATAAACATAAAGGCACATAAGACAATGTTAAACACAAACATAATGTTATTACTTAACCATCCAAAGTTTATATTTCAAGTTTACATTTTTTGCAACATTTCAACAAGTCATAGGTCTACATTTCCCTTTAAGCCATGCATGTCTAAGCCAAACAACAAAGGAAAAACTATTGAATTACATTTGCAAACTAGATAAATTTAATTGTTTTAAAGTTAACTGTTTCACTATATGAATTTAGCAATACCAATCTAATCTACAAATCTAAACAACCACTTAATAGTTTTACTCCACAAATCTTTATCAAATTTGTTAACACAAATTTCGTACAATAAAGTTAACAAAACCCGTACTTCAATTTTCCAAAATCTTTTACGAAGCACTAGATCTATTTTCAACGTTTAAGCTCTTGGACAACTTTCAACATAATTTTTATTTTATTTAATACGAACATCTATCAACCCCAAACAATGTTCATTTCCAACTTAACATTATTTAACAACAACAACTAGACTACACACTATACAATTTGAAGAAAATAAAAAATAATAAAATAAAAACCACATAAAAACGAAAAAAATACCTCCAGAAGAAAAATTGGGGGTTAGGTATATAGCTGCCCGATCTGCAAGAAAAAAAAGAAAAAAAAAATTCGGGGTTAGGGTTCACCATTACTTGAAGTAAACAATTAACAAAAATTGAGGGTTAGGGTTTACCCATTTAGATGGAGGTGCTAATAGAGAGTTGGGAATATGAGTGGACGGATTTGTGGAAGAATTGGGGATGTGGGTCGGGTTTAATGTTTGAAGAAAGAGAGGGGAAAATGGGTTTTGGCTAGAGTGAAAACGAGAGAGTGTGTGTTTGAAGAAGAGAATGTTGTGTTTGTGAAAAAACGGGAGAGAAATACTGATATTCTGTTTTGTATTTAGGGACGGCTAGCCGTCTCTAACCAAATAGGGACGGCTGGCCATCTCTAGTTTTTGTATTTTTTTTAATTTGACAGATTGTGTTAGGGATGGCTGGCTGTCTCTAGCTTTTGTTTTTTTTTTTTTTTAATTTGACAGATTGTCTTAGAGACGGCTAGAAAATAGGGACGGCTCTGTCCCTAGCTTTTGTATTTTTTTTTAATTGTCAGAAGTTTGGGGACGACTACCCGTCTCTACACAAATACGGACGGCTAGCCGTCTCTACCCTTCCGTCTCTAAATCGAGTTTTCTAGTAGTGGTATTTTGCTCTTGTCCGCACTCTTTTTTCTTATTGATTGTATGTACTTATAGTAAAATCAATCAATTTTTGGTGGTATATTGTGAAACTTGACTATTTTAGTGTACCAACAAAGACCATTACAAATGAGGTGAAAAAACAATTGCGTTATGTGAGAAGGGAAGCATAAACTTTTGCTCCACAATTTCTCATGCTGGTTCTTAAATTCTTTTTATATAATGTGTATGGATGAAATGGTTGGCTAAGAGAGAAAGTATTTCTTTTTGAAACTCTAATAGATAAACATCATCTTATTTTCAGGGATTGAGTAATTTTATATAGGATGTGGAAAAAATGGTAATGAAGATAATAAAATTTTTTAAAATAGTAAAAAGTGACATCTGAGTAATTAAATCTTTAAAACGGTAATAAAATGTTAATTAATCTTTGCAAATGGTGTATCATGTAAATTTCTCCCCTTTTTTTTCAATGGCAACGCAACTCTTGTGCTCGTCGCAATCTCTCTTTTTCTGATATTTTTCCAGCCCGTTAAAAGAACTATACTTTACAAAGTGAATAAGAAGAACTTTTCTAATTAATTAGGGACGCTCACTTTTGAGATACGCACTAATTTCCAATATATTACAATATGTCTTTCTACCATGGGATTTTTCATTTGGAGAGGTGGGGACGAGAAGAGAGTCAGAGACAGAGGAAAAAGGAGAGCTGAACTTTGTGTAATTAGGTGTAAATATTATGTTTGCCAAATATAGGGATCTTATCGTAATTACTGTCAAAAAGAAAAAGTATCATTCAGAAAACTTGCATTTGGTTGTGAACCTGCATTTTTCACACGGTATAATAATCTCTTATCTGAACTATAATTGAGATTAGCTTGAAAGATCCGCACTGTCTAATTATCTCTGCTATCCTAAGTGTATTTGAGATCATGGCGTACTTATTTAGTGTCTTCTAGTATTTTTTTGGTTATTAATATTGTCAGATAATATCGGCCTGGAGTTATTAAGCTCGTCATGATCTATAACGGAAAACTGTGAATTGTGAAAGAATGTAGAACTTCATTTTACTGCTTGAAAAAGTTTGCTTTGGGTCTATTATAGCCAACAAAGCAAATCTAAGTCACAACACTCAAAAGCAAAATTTAAGCAACTGAAAATCGAAATTTGCAGAAACTAATAATAGTGGAACAGAAAAACCAAAAAAGTTAACTGGACCAAGAAAATCTCAACAGAAAAGAAAGACCAAGTCTTCACAGTCTTGTAAAGCTCCAGTGTTGTTACAAGTCTTCCTGGATCAGGATTCAGGGCTTCCTCAGTTGAAGTTAAGGGTGTTGCTTGGTTCATCGTCCAACATGGAGCGCTCAAAAAACTTAAATTCCCAACATTAACTAGAATACAATCTCATTTATGCTGACAAGCCCGTTGATATGCATTGTCAAATTTTTGTAAAATTTGAAAGGTTTGATGATAAATAAACGTTTTAAAGATTTTTTTTTTTTTTTTGCTAATGAAAGCATAACGTTTTAAAGAATTCATTAAATGATATGTTGTTGATATTTTTGGTATGAAAGAAAATGATTTTCTTTGTGAAAAGAGTTTTTTTTTCTGATTTTTTTGTAATATTCATGAAAATAGTTGTTAGAACATTTTCTATTATTTAGTTGGATACAAATGTATCAAACAAAGGTACGTAGGATAATATATGAGGATACTTGACGATATCTTTTATTTTTAAAAGTAAGACAACAATATTCAATATGAACCGAAACAAGTGATTTACATGCGATAAGTGAGAAAAAAACGTACTCGATCTTTTGATAGAAAAATGTTTTCCTTAAAAATGACCAGCATATTTGTACTAACAAAGCAGCCGTACTTACTTTATATGATATCCAGCAACATGCATGAAGAGGAAGAAGATGGACTAACATGATAAAGAAGAGCGTGTCAAGTCGCCTCAGATGGGCTTGCCGTTCATTCCAACCATGAAAAGGGAAGTCCGCAAAGAATTTAACTCATACATACAGTGTGTATATATATATATATTGTCACCCCTTTGCAAGGCATTGATGAAAGGCAAGCCATCCTTGGCTACTAAACACAGACTCTTCTAATTCATGTAAGACCTCTCCTCCTAACTTTGTTTACTGGCTCCTCAACATTAGTTTTGTTGGGTTAATTGTGGATATTAATGTGCTTCTTGGTTCGGTATTTATAGGCATGAAGATACTATTCCCTGCTAAATCTCAAGTGTTTGACCATATAATATTGTTCCCTCCATGAAATATTTTTGTTCCTCTCTTATCTAAATAATGGTGTTCTATTCATCTTCGCATATGTTCCTCTTAAGTTCAAGAAGAGCCTCTCTTTAATCTTTCTCTCTCTCACACACACTCTATTTGTAATGAATATATATACATATATTCCTCATTTGATAGATTGACATAGAATGTAACTAATGTTAGCATATTATTTGATGGTGATATTGTCTATCAGCCAAATGCTTAAATAAAAGATCCGAATCCAATTTTCAAGGCCGTTTAATTACACTTTCTATAATGTAAAGAGAAATTTTACTATTTATACTAACTGAAATCAATCAAAGAAAAAAAAGTAAAAGGCATTCCAAGCGGATTTAGACAAGATGACTACACGATTGGGTATATTTGAGCTTGATTTTACCCTTTTTTTTGCTTGATTTTTTTCCAACGTTTGGATTGAGTATTTGAGCGTTTGTGGCTGTTGGTTATCTTCTGAATTAATTCATGAACTAATCTATTGATAGGAGTTGTTTTTGTTTTCTTAATGGCTGTTATTATCTCCTTAATGGCTGAATCAATTACTTAATAGTTGTTCTTCCTAATAGTCATTCTTACAGCTTATAAAAGCCAGTTAGTTATTGGCTCCATAATAAAACACACAGTAACACATTCTCTTCTCCTGTTGATGTTGTTGGTATTACCATTGGTAGGGTCGCTAATTATATTGCTATTGTTCTCGCTACTGCTTCTAGTAGTACTGCAACTACCGGTACTGTTGCTGTAAGTTATTCTAATGTTGCTACTGATGATGTCAAAAAAAAGTTTGAAAAGGATAATAAAACTGTTAGGGGAACCTACTGAACCATATGTCGCTAACCCTTTGTTTAGTTTATTTATTAATTACAAATCAGTTAAGGACATATGAGATGCTTTACAGAAAACATATAGCACTGACAGGGGCGGATCTGTCCCATAATTTGCGGTTCACGGGAATCCATACATCTCCCACGAAACTAGGTATATTACGTCCATATTTTATAAAATATGTCTAATATGATATTTGAAAACTCATACAATAAAGCTTAAATGGTTCACTTGGTCAAGTGGTGGTTTAATTACACATAGAAATATGGATTTAATTCTCATTTAAATGTCCTTTAATATTTTTTTCTTAATATCTCATCATATAAAATGATAATTAACCTGTATAAACAATAAATTTTTTGACAAAGATTGTTAGCTGACCACTTTTGGGACGCTCTAACTCCGCTTCTAACAGTGGTGAACCCATACTCTTAAAATCCTAGATCCGCCTCTGAGTGCTGATGATGATGGGAAAAAGAAGTATGTTGTCGGTAAGTGGATTAAGTTTCAGATGGTTGATGATTATCCAATCATGGAGCAAGTTCATGAGTTTGAGAACTTGAACGCGATGTGCTTAGTGTGGGCATGAAGACGTGTGTAATTATTCAAGCTAATGTTCTACTTGAGAAGTTTTCTCCTTCATGGAGTGATTATAGGAACTAATTGAAATATAAGAAGAAAAACTTGACTCTCCAGGAGCTGATCAGACACATGAGAACTGAGGAGGCTAACCGTCTTAAGGATGCGGAGGCCCTCCATCTCAAAGATAAGATGGAAGTCCTTACTCTTGATTCTTCTAAAACTAACCTTGTGGATTCTGCTGGTACTTTCGTGAACGAGAGGTTCAAGGCAAACAGAAGAAAGAATAGAAGAAAGGGCAAGGGAGAAACAAAATTTCTTAAATAATCCCGATAGCAAAATCCTTAAGCCAAAGCAGGGAGGACCTTGTTTTGTTTGCGGGAAACTTGGTCACAAAGCTTTCCAATGCACTTAAAAACAATGCAAAAATTTGAAGCAAGGAGCTCCTATCCAAGCACATCTTGCTGAAGAAAGAAACATCATTGCTGCTGTGGTTGTGGAAGGAAAATATGGTGGCTAAGAAGAATGACTGGGTGTTGGACACAGGCGCTTCAACACACCTCTGCGCCAACAAATAGTTGTTCTATGATTTTGAGGAGTCAACTAAAGAGTGTGTCTACATGGATAACTCCACCACGGCTTGAGTTCTCAGTAAAGGAAAAGTTTTACTTAAGTTGACTTTTGGAAAAACCTTAGCCTGGAACAATGTTCTGTATGTACCATAACTACGTAGAAACTTATTTTCTGGAGCACTTTGCAACAAAGCTGGCCTTAAACTTGTATTTAAATCTAACATAACTGTAATTTCTCGTGGAGGAGACTTTGTTGGGAAGGCTACCTCAGTGGAGGTCTTTTTGTACTGAACATTGTTTAAGAGATCGTCAATAATGTATGTACTTCAAATTCTGCTTATATTATTGAGTCTATTGATCTATGGTATGGTAGGCTAGGACATGTTAATATTGCTTCTATTAAAAGACTTTGAAATTTGAATTTAATTCCTACTTTTAGTGCTGAAAAAATTTCTAAGTGCCAGATTTGTGTAGAAGCTAAACATGTCAAACAGTCTTTTAAGTTTGTTACCGGAAGAAGAGGCAGAACTACGTTGAGTAAAGGGGTGCTCGAGCACCCATTAACCTCGTGCTCAGACTATACATATAAGAAAAAATAATTTCTAGTTGTATATAAATCTTTTATTGAGCACTCATTGCTAATAAAGCTGAGGTGCTGTGATGTTTATGAATCTGATTGTCATGGTACTCACTTTGGAGGGCCACTGTTCAATACCCTTCCAAAGTAGTGTTTTGTAATACAACTTTTTTTCATTTTTTAAATCTTTTCACACAACAAGCTTTCTTCTTCTTTTCTTTTCTACCCCTTGCTGGCTTTTGTTTCTTCAACTTTTCACGTCCATCAGTACAAATAAATTTGGAAAAAACATGAGTGATGATATAATGTTAATAGTTGTATTTTATTATATATAGCTAAAAAGAAATTAAAGGTATTTACAACTTTAGTTAATGATAATATTATTTACTATTTTTAGTGTACCAAATTAGGTGAGGAATTTTTTTTTGAATAGAATAATCCTTTGTAAGAATAATATGAATTTCTGAATGGGATGACCTTTTGTAAGGATAATATTGATTATATTCTGATTGTTTAAATTTTTCTTCATCGAATTCCAAGTAACTATGTACTTAATTATACTTAGCGGTATGGAGCACCCAAGATCATAAAATTCTGGATCTGCCACTGATTGGAAGAAAAATTGCGTGGCTCAAACTTGTGCATACGGATTTAGCTGATTTCAAAAACACGACTAGAAAAGGTGGAAAGAAGTACCATATCATTTTTGTTGATGACTTTTCTAGATACACTAAGGTATATCTTCTCAATTCTAAAAATGAGGCTGAGGGTATGTTCTTGAAATACAAACCAAAAGTGAAAAGCCAGTTAGATAGAAAAATCAAGAGACTTGGGTCTGACAGAATTGGTGAATATAGTACTAATTCTCTAGAAGCCTTTTGTGTGAAAAATGGTATTATTCATGAGGTTAGTGCTCCTTATAATCCCCAACAAAATGGTATAGTCGAGCGGAAATATAGAACCCTTAAGGAGATGATGAATGATATGCTTTTAGGTTCAGGATTATCTGACAATATATGGAGGAAAGTTGTTTTGTCTACTTGCTACATTCTAAACAAGTCCCTTATAAAAAGCTAGAAAAGACTTTGTATGATTTGTGGAAAGCGTTCGCCTCTAACTTGAAATTCTTGAAAGTGCGGGGAATCTGGCTAAAGTTTGTTTGCTTGATTTTAAACAGGTAAATATGGGATCTAAGACTTTTGATGTTGTGTTTATTGTTTATGCTCAAAATAGTGCTTCTTGTAGATTTATGTTTTTGAATAATTATTCTATTTGTGAATCTAGATATGCATATTTTTTTAGCATGCTTTTCCGTTGAAAATGATTGTGCCTATTGATAAAGCTTCTTCATCTTATGTGTCTGTTAATCTTTATAGCATGCCTTCTTCTAATAATATTGATAATGAGTATGAAAATGAGCCTAGAAAAAATAAGAGTCGTAAAGTTGAATCTAACTATGGTCATGACTTTATCACTACTTTTCTAGCTGAGGGGGAGTATCATATTGATGTTATAAGTGAAGAACTAGTGTCTACTTATTTAATAGAGTAAGATATTAATACCTATGCTGAGATAATAAGGTCAATAGATATTGGTTTCTTGAATAGAGACCATTAAGAGTGAATTGGACTCTATAGTTTCTAATCATTCTTGGAATTTGTCTGATTTTCTTAAAGGTTGTATACCTTTAACGAGCAAGTAGATTTTTAAGAAGAAATTGAGACATGATGGTACAATTGAAAAATATAAGGCTAGATTGTGATTAGGAGTTTCAACCAAAAGAAAGACATTGATTAGTTTGATACATATTCTCTAGTGACCAAAAATAACAATCACTAGAACTCTAATTGCCTTAGCTGCTATACATAGCTTGGTGGTACAACAAACAGATGTCCAAATAAATTTTCTGGATTGTGATTTAAAGATAGAGATCTATATGACTCAACATGAGGGGTTTGTGGTCCCGGGTTAGGAGAATAAAGTATGCAAACTTAAAAAGTCTTTATATGTAGGCGCCCAAGCAATTGTATGAAAAATTGTGGTTTTGTTGTGAATACATGTGATGCTTATATTTAATTCCAAGATGGTAGCATCAGATTGTGTGAAAATATATCTTTATGTGGATGACATGTCATATTTGGCCCTAATGTTTATGATGTTAATGAGATGAAGAAGTTTTTATTTTTAAATTTGAAATTAAAGAGCTTGGAAAAGCACATGTGATTTTAGGGATCAAAACTTAAAAGAACTGCAAATGATTTTTTTTTTTTTTTTGAGTAAGTCTTATTATATTGAGAAACTATTGAAAGAGTTTGATGGTTTTGATGTAGCTCATGTGAGAACTCCCTATGATCCTAGCATGCATTTGAAAAAGAATAAGGATTTTGAAGTTTCTCAAATTGGATATGCTAGAATAATTGCAGTATAATGTTTCTCATGAATTATACTCGGCTTGACATAGCTTATGCTGTGAGCAGATTAAGTCGGTACATTCATAAACTAAGTAGTGACAATGGGAATGCTCTTCATCATTAGTTAAAGTACTTAAGAGGTACTGTGGATTGATGTTTGTCTTTCAATAAGTTTCCTATTGTGTTAGAAGGTTTTTGTGATGCAAACAGGATAAGTAATAATGATGAAGTGAGTTCTACTAGTAGTTATGCTTTAACATTGGGTGGAGGTATTATTTCATTGAAGTCCTCTAAACAGACTTATATAGTACGTTCTACCATGGAATCTAAAGTTACCGCTCTTGGGTAAGCAGGCAAAGAAGCCGAGTGGTTGATAAATATTTTTGCAGATGTACCATTATAGGGGAGATGAGCTGCACCAGTTTTTATGCATTGTAACTCATAGTAGGCACTTGGGATTGGTAAGAATACTTTGTACAATGGATATAGAAGGCACATTTGCATTAAACATCTTGTGATTAAACTGTGGTTGAAACATGGTGCTATATCCTGGATTTTGTTAGATATGAGAGAAATTAAGCGGACCCTTTAACCAAGGGATTGGTTAGAAAATGATCCTTGAAACATCGAGGGTGTGGGGCTAAAAATCCAATGAATTGAAGTAGTATGGTGGATACCCATTTGTGGTCAAACGAAGACATATGAGTCTTCAATTTGCACTACATCTCTTATCCTTATGGCGTGTGGTAATACAGTATTAGGTTGAGCTTTATACTCTTAATAGTTCCATAGCTGTTAGGTGGTCTATGTGGAGATAGTCTTAATGGAATCGCCAAAATAAGTAAAGTTGAGCTATCTGAGCTCTTAATGATTCCATAGTCTTTTGTTGGTCTATGTTGAAGATAGACATAATGGAATTACCAACGTGAGTGTAAAGGTGTGGTCACCTTTTATCTAGAGTAATCATGAGACCATTATAGAACTCTGTGAATATCGCGGAACTTCACAGAATATTAAGGATATGGTATATGGTGTGGCGGTCTCAGCTAGAGTCCACTTAGTTCTAGAGAAATTCACTTTGTGAACATTAGTTGTTGCCTCACTTTGCTGCGTGCCAATTCAAAACGAAAGATATTGACGCTTAAGTGCATAAATATCCTTCTTTTGCCCAAAATAGTTTATGTTCTCTGTCTTGGCATTACTGGGTGATTGTTTGTATTTCCTTTAGGTACTGACCAAAACGTAAGGCCAAGCCATAGTCTATTCTGGTGGGTCCAATTTCTTTTATCTTCTATGCTAGTGGGGCCATTTTCCTTTGTCTTTTGTGCAAAACAAAAGTCTCACATCAGTGGAACAAAGCCATCATGTTCTTCTTTTTATATACAATCTCACTTCTTATGGGGTTAATTGTGTTGAGACATGATGACACAAGATGACGACACACGTCTGCGTCGCCGGGCTCGTCTCGTGCTCGTGACGCGTGGCATGGTGTGTCGTTCTGTTTTGGCATGATTTTATTTTTTCCCGATGTTTGGATTGATTGTTTACCGTTTGTGGCTATTGTATATCTTATAAATTAATTCTTGAATAAATCCATTAGTAATAGCTGTTTATTTCCTTAATGACTGTTATTATCTCTTTAATAATTGAATCATTTCTGCAACTGTTGTTCTTCCTAACAGACATTCTTATAGCTTAATTATAAAAGATAGTGATTGGCTCCAGAATAGAACACACAAAAACACATTCTCTTCTCTTATTCTTCAATCTGAAATTCTGGGCAACTGTTTCTGCAAGTCCAAACTTCTGGCCATGAGTGCACGTGTTCGGAAGCGACGTTTGTGGATGATTTCCACCGGAGTCGGACCGAATTCGCTTTCAAGACAGTGGCTTTGTCATTACACGGTTTCGACGATAAGTTATTCTGTCTTATTAATTTATAATTCCTTGTTAATATTTTGTGTAATAATGTATTACTGTTCTAACAGAACATACCATCAGCTAGCTAAAACATCCTTATAACAACCCATTGACGAATAAAATACCATGGAGTACTGTTTTAGAGACTATTTTTAATACTATTGTTAAGCAAGTTGATTAGTTAAGCCTAATGATGTAGGGGTAGTTTAGGCATTTTTAATATTCTCATTATTAATTAGAAAGTTAAAAGGAATATACATAGTTGAAGTTAGTTACTTTCATCCATTTGTATAAAATCCTAATATGGGTAATGATTATAAGCAATGAAAAATGATCATTTCTCTCTCCACTACTCTGATTCTCTCTAACCTATTCTCTTCATTTTCATATTCATCTTCTTCCTCCATTGATCACAGCTTCTTGGCATAGCTATGTTAGAATACTAATTAATTCATTTAATTTCATGGTATCAGAGCATCTGAGACACAGTCTGATTCGATTGATTATGCAACAATTATTCTGCACAATTTAATTTCTTAAATTCTTAAAGAACAAATCCAGTTTGAACAATAGCACAACCTGTAGAAAATCAGGTTATTGATTATAATCATCCTCTTTACTTACATTCCAATGATGTTAGTTGTATATCTCTGGTTTCTATCCAATTAACTGGTAATGAAAATTATTCTTTGTGGAGTCGATAAATGAGGATCGCATTATTGGGTAGAAATAAGCTAGGGTTAGTTGATAATACCTATAAGAAAGATGATTATCCAAAAAATGTTTGGACATAATGGGAAAGAAGTAATGCCATAGTCTTGTCTTGGCAGATGAATTACGTAGCATCAAATCTGTTAGGAGGTATTGTTTATGCATCTAATGCACAAATGGTGTGGGAAGATCTGAAAGAAAGATTTGATAAGGTCAATCATTTAAGAACCTTTAATTTTCATAAAGAAATTAGTTCTTTAACTCAAGGAACCAACTCTGTGGCTATGTAATTTTCAAAACTGAAGGATATGTGGGATGATTTTGAGGCATTAGTCTCAACTCCTAATTGTGAGTGTGAAAAATCCAAAGATTTTAAGATTTATCTTCAAAGATAAAAACAGTATCAATTTTTGATGCGCTTGAATGAATCTTACAAGCTAGGAGTCAAATCTTGTTAACGAATCCACTGCCTACAGTTAATCAGGCATATGTCATGATTATTAGTGATGAGAGTAAAAAAAGAGTTACCTCTCATCCATGAATATTAGGTGATGCACCAGCTATTGGTGATCTTGAGCAAGCTGCTATGAACACTAAAACTAGAGGTTTTCAGAATTTCAAGAAACAGCCTATGAGGTTGTACTGTGACTATTATAAGCTGACAAACCATAATAAAAAGGACTGGTGGAAGCTGAATCGAGAGAAAATAAGAAGAAGAACTAGTCCTACTGCTTATAATGTTCAATTATAAGGCAATCACATGCAGGGCCAAGGAAGTACTCAAGGGAAACTCACTGAGTTCACTCAACAGTTGGGACCCTGCACTTTCACACATGAACAATATGCTCAGAATCAGTAGTTACTAGGAAACACTAATGCTATTAATTCAACCTCCAATGCCAATATAGTAGGTATCATCAGTGCTTTATTAGTATCAAATAACTTCAAGAGTGGATAATTGACACATGTACTACAAATCATATGGTCTCAGATGTTAGTCTGTTAGACCAAGGCTTAGTGCAGCCAATTAATCCTATAAAGGTCTTCTTACCAAATGGAGATATTTTTTATGTTATACATACTGGTACAAGCACTATATTAGGAAGAATACTCTGGACAATGTGTTTCACTTATGACACGACCCGAAATCCGGCTGAGCCGTGCGGGCACCCGACATCCTCCCCTAGATCCATCGGGTGAACCCTTACCAATTAAATTAGGAAAATAAATATAATTCAATTCATAAATAAGAACAAGACTTAAAAGAACACTGACATACTGATACCACTAAGCTGTACAAAAGAAATTACAGCTGACTACCCAACATACAAGGTTTAGGGCTATCCAGACTAGACATCTAAGAGTATAAAAGAAGACAAATACCTCCTGAAGGGAGCAAAATATAGCTGAAATAATAAAAAATAAACTGTCGGCCATTCGAAATAAAAGTTGGCTCACCCTGACAGCTGAAGGTTTCTTCGCTCCTGAACAACGTGGCGAACTCAATCCTGGAGCAAACCTGCCGAAACAAAATAAATAGACAAGAACAAACAACAAACAAGGGTGAGTCAAAAGAACTCAATAAGTGGGGCAGACTAGCCACCTCAAAGAATAGGATAGCTAGCCAGGGAGGAGAAACAGATAAACAAAAATTCCTCTTATTTAAGTTAACCAAAAACGTATAGGTATCCCGAACACATCAACAATCAGAAATACATCATGTTGCGGCGTGCAACCCGATCCATATATTTATACCGTTGCGGCGTGCTACCCGATCCATATATCTATACCGTCGCGGCGTGCAACCCGATCCATATATTTATACCGTTGCAGCGTGCAACCCGATCTGTATATTTATAACGTTGCGGCGTGCAACCCGATCCATATATTTATACCGTTGCAGGGTGCTACCCGATCCATATATTTATACTGTTGCGCTGTGCAACCCGATCCATATATTTAAAACGTTGCGGCGTGCAACCCGATCCCCGCAACACAGAATACAAGCCAGAAATATATAGGCAACTGAGATATGTCCACGACATAGTATACATACCGCATACATAAAACACAACACAATACACACAATAGTATGCGGCGCAATGAGATATGATGGATGCGGTACAGTGCAATGCAGTCACATATGCCTGATATCCTTCACCGGCTCGGGACTCTCATCGATTATCGGGAAGTATATGCAATAATGACCCTTCACCGGTGCGGGACTCTCATCGCCAACTGGGAAGTACATGTAATAATGACCCTTCACCGGTGCGGGACTCTCATCGCCAACCGGGAAGTATATGTAATAATGACCCTTCACCGGCTCGGGACTCTCATCGATTACCGGTAAGTATATGCAATGCTCAAAACCAGAGTGCAATGCTCATATGCTCAATGCAATACTAACGACAGGGCATAACATATAATATACAATGTAAATTCAAAGCTAAGGCGTAATGAGTACGCCTATCTGCAGCTACACACGCAAGGAATACGTGGTAGAAAATCCACGAGGCTAGGTGCCTCCAAAGAAATGGATATAAACACTTACCTTGTTACAAAGTTAGCACAGCCACTCAATAACCGCTTTGTCCTTTGGTTTCATTGTCGAACGATCCCACTCTATTCAATAAGTAGAAAAAAATATCAAATTAGGCTAAAGGCTACATTCCTCACATCTTAGGGCAATCCGATTAGGAACCTGATACCCTATTGGTATACGCAATACGCAGGCCAGACCTATGTACAGGGTTCAAAGTCACATACCAAACCCTAAATAAATTACATTTATATGTTGCCCATAACTCACTGAGTACGAATATATAATCAATTCCATTATCGGGGTCCAATTGGCCCTTGAAACTATCAATTGAACTTATTAAAACGATGGCTAATATCCCAATTTTTACCGTAAAAATATATTCAAACACACATAATAAACTCAAATAATATATTAGGATCATTACCTGAATGTTTTAGGGTGAAAAAATTCTACTTTTCTCCGGCCTCTTTTCTTATTTTCTGGCATTTTTTCTCTTGTTGGTTCTCAGCTTTCAAATATCGTTTGTTTCTGATTCGTTTTCTATTTGTACTTCACGCTAAGAATTAGCTAGCCAGCCGATCCTTTTTTGTTTTTTCCTTTTTCATTTTTTTAATTTTCTTTTCTTTTCTTTTCGCGATGAAAATTAAAACGATACCCTACGATATTCGAAATAATTTCAACTTTTGCATAAAAGTTGTACAAAATATATGTAACATACTCGCGAAGGCGGATCTCAAGTCGGGTTCCCGAAACTCAAGATGCGAATTTAAATAGAAAAAGTCAAATGATTTAACTTTCGGTATTTTAGCGGAAACTAGCGGAACAACATCGGAATTCACTTTCGAAAGTTTATAAAAATCATAAATAATCATACGAACCTAACGGCACTTTCAGATTTTGAATCATAGCTCGTTCGCCAAAACCGAGCTCAAAAATCTCTTTTTAATATTTGTCGATAATAAAAACTGACACCTTTTTCCGATGCCTACCAAACGAGTTCTGATTTAGCTCAAATTTTACAGACAGGTCCTAATAGACCTTACGAATATTTTAAAATTATCGGCACACCAATCGGAGTCCTAACTTCTGAAACGACTGAACGAGGTCGTTTCATTCTCCTCCACTTAAACTCTCGTTCGTCCTCGAACGAGCCTAAATCTAAAGCAAGATTCATGCTGATAACAAAAGAGCTTACAGGACCTTTATAAACTATCCCATGGAATTTTTCTCATGATTACAGAATCAAAATTAGAATACGAACACCGAACTCTTGGAATAAAACATATCTGGATAATATGATAACACCATTGCCCGAATTATTCTGACTAAGATGATCCTTCCTCGATCACGAGAGGAGAGTTCTATATTTTTTAAGCAAAGATACACGAAACTCTGGATGGATTAACATGATTCTGCCGGTGAATAACCTCATCGATATACTTTACGATATAGAACAAGTCGATGGAGCAAAGAATTAGCTTACGCTTCAGCAACGCCTTAGAGATTTAATATTATGATTCGGTATCAATTGGAGGAAGACTCCTCCACTTAGAGCATTAACTTATACCGCTAACTTGAATAGAAATAGTCGTCCTCGCACAGTCTACCGGACTAAGGAAGATATAGCTAAAAATAGAATGCGGGTCAGACCTGAGCTACCAAATTACCCTCTCGAGTTGCCAAACGACTGCAACTCCCGAGTTCACAACTTCATACCTTTGCCATAAACACCACCGCCTGATGGATGGTACTTCTATTACCCTTAGAAGCCTTGAAAAACAATAATATGTTTACCCGGCTACAATAACACGTACTCTGGCTCAACATAGGGAACATCACGAGCGGCTACTAACCACCCAAACTCACTAGTGCCGGACGAAGAAGAAATGGAAATGGACCGAGGATAGAAATAATTAGAGCTTCAGGAAGCTCATCTTCTATTTGCTTGGCTACCAGAGGTAAACTACTTTCGAGTCGGACTAACCCAAAAATCGCAATTGAAGAAATAGACATTCAATGAGCTTTATGGAGCAACATCCATATCAATTTAACCTTTCAATAAGAAAAGAACTCTGACAATTTACCAGAAAACCCTTTTATAACCCAGATAAGCTCTTGGGATAACATGACTTAATTAGCGTCTTGAACCATGAGGAGATACGTAGATCGAATATTACTTACTAATCACTTTACACCGGAAGAAACGATAACACTTTCTGATGGTGACAAATAAGCATCCCATCATCCTACCAAAACTGAGTTCCAAAGAGAGGTAGACTGACTTGACATTATAACAGAATGAGGCATAACAAAATGCCAAGCAAACAATACCGATACTCATTCACAAATCTCTCGCATTTAAACTAGATAAACTAGTAGGGTCATCATAAATTCCAGGAATAAATCATACCATAAGCTCGCCCCTCTACTGCAACCGATTCTTAATAAAAATAATAAGAAAACCATGGAGACATGATATAACAACCATTTCCAAATAAATCGGAAGAATCAAAGCTTACACATATATAAGTAAGGAAGAAATACTTGGGTCTACTACATCAGATATCTCAACATCCTGCCAGACTGGTAGTTCATAGGACCGTCTCAGCAGCTGAGCTGAGCCACTACCCTGATAGTCACTTCTAGAAGAACCACTACCACTACTCTCCCGACCTTTATTGGATGGTGGAATTTCTCTTGCTGATTAAGATCTAAATGAAATCCCTTGCGACTGTGTAGGTGCCTGATGATGAGAGAAATGACGACTGCCTACTTGCCCGAGTAAGGGAAAACTCCCCAAAGGATAACTAAACTCACGACAATGATAACACTTTTTTTGCTAAAAGTGGAAACTGGACAGATTGTTGATAGCTATAAAGAGAAAAAACTGGGTCTATCTTAATGAACTACTAGCGCACTTTGAGACTTACGCTCTACAAGCTGAGATAACCTAGCAGGTGACCTCCCAAAATAATCAGAAATCTTACCTCCAAATGAGGTACCATGGTGTCCACCAGGGTCGTAAGATCTCCTGCTCTCCGGCTCTAACTTATGGTACGCCTAATACCTCCCAGCAATATTAAAAACAACATCAAAAGTGTCCCGGCCTCAATATCTTAAGCCATCTGGGACCTCAAGGAAGGAGAAAGGTAATCAATAAATCTTTGAATCTCTCGAAAGGCTCATGGACTAGTTCTAATGCATATCCAGCTATTCTATAGAATTCAATCTCATATTCTGAAACACTAACAGGCTAACCGACAGGCTACCCTGTCCAATCCACTCAAACTGGCAACACTTTTCATCTCGCTCGCTAATCGAAAGGAACTTTTCCAAGAATCTAGAAGAAAAATCGAATCAAGTTAGCTAATAAGAGAGCAGCCCACCAATTCAAGGCTGGACCCTGAAACTGGAAAGCAGAATAATACATAGCATATTGCTCGAGATAACCAACAGCCTGAAGGATATGCTGACATCGTTTTATTTTTAAAAAGAATCACGAGGTTTATCTGATGCATTGCTTAAGAATATCGGAAGGTTCAACCGCGTAAAATAATGAAACCTCTTCGGACACTCGAACTGAACTGATACCTCGGCTGGCTAACCAGCCAGAACAATTAGAGGTACAACACATACTACCTCCGGAATATAATTTACTGCAGCAATATTAAGAACTAGAAAAGGAGCTCCCTGAGATCGAACGTCTGCACATGCGGCAACCTGATAGGCTGCCCAGCGAATAATAGGTTCTTACGGTATCTGCATCGCCAAGATTCTCGTAAAGCATCGTAGAGAGCCAAGGGGACTACAAGGCCCTGCTCCCTTGCCCATCGCGAGCTCGTACAGCTGGGACCTCCGCAACTAGATCGTCAGCACGATCAAAACTCTCGGGGCTTCGTCAGTGCTAGCCCCAGGCTAGACTGCTTCGTCTTGAACTCATACCGTTTGCTAATTTGTCGTACGAGAGTTCACAATTACCACGAAAGAATTAACAAAAATACTTTTGAATCCTAGACCGACGCACGATCAGAAATGAAGGAAGTGAAACTTCCTAAATTCCATCATAGCCTCTCGTAGATAAGTACGGACGTCTACGTACCAATCAGCGAGACTCTACTAGACACTGTCTTAGTCTGGATAGACACTAAACCGGGCTCTGATACGAACTGACACGACCCAAAATTCAGCTGGGCCGTGCGGGCACCCGACATCCTCCCCTAGACCCATCGGGCGAACCCATACCAATTAAATTAGAAAAATAAATATAATTCAATTCATAAATAAGAACACGACTTAAAAAATACTGACATACTGATACCTCTAAGCTGTACAAAAGAAATTACAGCTGACTACCCAACATACTAGGTTTAGGGCTATCTAGACTAGACATCTAAGAGTATAAAAGAAGACAGATACCTCCTGAAGGGTGCAAAATGCAGCTGAAATAATAAACAATAAACTGTTGGCCGTCCGGAATAAAAGCTGGCTCACCTTGACAGCTGAAGTTGTCTTCGCTCCTGAACAACGTGGCGAACTCAATCCTGGAGCGAACCTGCCGAAACGAAATAAATAGACCAGAACAAACAACAAACAAGGGTGAGTCAAAAGGACTCAATAAGTGGGGCAGACTAGCCACCTCAAAGAATAGGATAGCTAGCCAGGAAGGAGAAACTGATAAACAAAAATTCCTCTTATTTAAATTATAAAAAGGCAGAGTCAGATAATAACTAGAATCACGTATGGAATTGCAAACTCATCAACGACCAGGAACGTAAGATAACCAAAACGTATAGGTATCCCGAATACATCAACAGTCAGAAATACATCCTGCTGCGGCGTGCAACCCGATCCATATATTTATACCGTTGCGGCGTGCTACCCGATCCATATATTTATATCGTTGCGGCGTGCAACTAGATCCATATATTTATACCGTTGCGGCGTACAACCCGATCCATATATTTATAACGTTGCGGCGTGCAACCCGATCCATATATTTATACCGTTGCGGGGTGCTACCCGATCCATATATTTATACTGTTGCGGTGTGCAACCCGATCCATATATTTATAACGTTGCGGCGTGCAACCCGATCCCCGCAACTCAGACTACAAGCCAGAAATATATAGGTAACTGAGATATGTCCACGACATAGTATACATACCGCATACATAAAACACAACACAATACACACAATAGTCAGTATGCGGTGCAATGAGATATGATGGATGCGGTACGATGCAATGCAGTCACATATGCCTGATGCCTATCTCCGGCGCGGGACTCTCATCGTCTACCAGGAGATATATGCAATAATAACTCTCATTGATTACCGGGAAGTACATGCAATGATGACCCTTCACCGACTCGGGACTCTCATCGATTACCGGGAAGTATATGAAATGATGACCCTTCACCGGCTTGGGACTCTCATCGATTACCGGGAAGTATATGCAATGATGACCCTTCACCGGTGCGGGACTCTCATCGCCAACCGAGAAGTATATGTAATAATGACCCTTCACCGGTGCGGGACTCTCATCGCCAACCGGGAAGTATATGCAATAATGACCCTTCACCGGTGCGGGACTCTCATTTCCAACCGGGAAGTATATGCAATAATGACCCTTCAGCGGTGCGGGACTCTCATCGCCAACCGGGAAGTATATGTAATAATGACCCTTCACTGGCTCGGGACTCTCATCGATTGTCGGGAAGTATATGCAATAATGACCCTTCACCGGTGCGGGACTCTCATCGCCAATCGGGAAGTACATGTAATAATGACCCTTCACCGGTGCGGGACTCTCATCGCCAACCGGGAAGTATATGTAATAATGACCCTTCACCGGCTCGGGACTCTCATCGATTACCGGTAAGTATATGCAATGCTCAAAACCAGAGTGCAATGCTCATATGCTCAATGCAATACTAACGACAGGGCATAACATATAATATACAATGTAAATTCAAAGCTAAGGCGTAATGAGTACGCCCATCTGCAGCTACACACGCAAGGAATACGTGGTAGAAAATCCACGAGGCTAGGTGCCTCCAAAGAAATGGATATAAACACTTACCTTGTTACAAAGTTAGCACAGCCACTCAATAACCGCTTTGTCCTTTGGTTTCATTGTCGAACGATCCCACTCTATTCAATAAGCAGAAAAAAATATCAAATTAGGCTAAAGGCTACATTCCTCACATCTTAGGGCAATCCGATTAGGAACCTGATACCTTATTGGTATACGCAATACGCAGGCCAGGCCTATGTACAGGGTTCAAAGTCACATAACCAAACCCTAAATAAATTACATTTATATGTTGCCCATAACTCACTGAGTACGAATATATAATCAATTCCATTATCGGGGTCCAATTGGCCCTTGAAACTATCAATTGAACTTATTAAAACGATGGCTAATATCCCAATTTTTACCGTAAAAATATATTCAAACACACATAATAAACTCAAATAATATATTAGGATCATTACCTGAATGTTTTAGGGTGAAAAAATTCTACTTTTCTCCGGCCTCTTTTCTTATTTTCTGGCATTTTTCTCTCGTTGGTTCTCAGCTTTCAAATATCGTTTGTTTCTGCTTCGTTTTCTATTTGTACTTCACGCTAAGAATTAGCTAGCCAGCCGATCCTTTTTTGTTTTTTCCTTTTTCATTTTTTAATTTTCTTTTCTTTTCTTTTTGCGATGAAAATTAAAACGATACCCTACGATATTCGAAATAATTTCAACTTTTGCATAAAAGTTGTACAAAATATATGTAACATACTCGCGAAAGCGGATCTCAAGTCGGGTTCCCGAAACTCAAGATGCGAATTTAAATAGAAAAAGTCAAATGATTTAACTTTCGGTATTTTAGCGGAAACTAGCGGAACAACATCGAAATTCACTTTCGAAAGTTTATAAAAATCATAAATAATCATACGAACCTAACGGTGCTTTCAGATTTTGAATCAGAGCTCGTTCGCCAAAACCGAGCTCAAAAATCTCTTTTTAATATTTGTCAATAATAAAAACTGACACCTTTTTCCGATGCCTACCAAACGAGTTCTGATTTAGCTCAAATTTTATAGACAGGTCCTAATGGACCTTACGAATATTTTAAAATTATCGGCACACCAATCGGAGTCCTAACGTCTGAAACGACTGACCGAGGTCGTTTCAACTTACCACAGTTCGAGTACAATTTACTTTCAGTCTTACAGGTAGCAAAAGAACTTGGTAGCCAGTCACCTTCTATCTCACATTTTGTATTTTTCAAGATCTCTCTGCTAGGAAGGTGAAGCAGATCGGTAAGGTAAAAAATGGACTATATATGTTGAGAAGTAATGTTGAAAATGAAGTGAAAGACACCAGCCTGAATGCTAGGATGAATCATGTTGATATCAGTTTATAGCACAAGAGGCTTGGTCGGATGTATGCTGAAATAAGTTTATAGCACAACAGGATTGGTCATGTGTCTTCTTCTGTACTTAGGAGGTTATTTCCTGTTAAAATTGATACTATTAATAAAGTAGTAGATAACTACTCGATATATCCATGTGCAAACCAGACAAGGGTTCCATTTCTACATAGCTCTATTAGAAGTAAAGTTCTTTTTGAGTTAATTCATATAGATGTATAGGGTAAAGTTCTTTTTGAGTTAATTCATATAGATGCATAGGGTCCTTATAAAATAGCTACTTGTGATGGAAATAGATACTATCTGAGCATAGTGGATGATGTGACATGAATGACATGGGTATTTCTGTTAAAATTGAAGTCTGATGTATGTGTGGTACTGCAGCAATTTTTCATTGATATTGACACTCAATTCAGTTCTAGTGTCAAAGTTATAAGAACTAACAATGGTGCAGAGTTTCTAAACTCTGTATGCAATGATTTGTTCAAAATTTTAGGAATTATTCATCAGAGGACTTGTGCCTACACTCTACAGCAAAATGGTATTGCTTAGAGAAAGCATAGGTACATTTTGGAGCTCACAAAAGCTATCAGGTTTCTGGCACATATTCCTATAAAAATTTTGGGTCACTGTATGCTAACTGCAGTATACCTGATAAACAGATTACCATCTGCTGTTATAGGGAATGTCTCAACCTATCAAAAGTTGTATCAATGAAGTATTCCTTAAATCATCTCAGATATTTAGGATGTCTTTTCTATGCAAAAATGATTCAATGACTAATTAACTGTCATCTAGAACTAGAATGGCAGTGCATATGGGATATTCTGAGGTTCAGAAAGGCTGTGTTAAATGACCTAAACAAAAAAACCTTCTTTGTTAATAGAGATGTTGAATTTAGAGAAGACAAGTTTCCTTTCAAGCCACAAACTGTCACTGCACCTGTATTCGCAGATAACACCAGCTCTACTGAATTGGAACATGAAGAATCTCCTCTACAAGTCTTCATACCTACCAACTCAAGAGGAGCAGTTCTATATGAACCAAATAATGAGGAGCAAGACCTTTTACCTGGTCAACATGCTCATGTTGAAGCACCTTAATTGAATATCGAAGCTGAGATACCAGTGCAGGCTGAATATCAGCAGGCTCCAGCTCAAACTCAGCCAGCACCAAGGTATAAATTCCACAATTGTGGATGAAAGACTTTGTGTCTTTAGGAGTACATAAAAGCGAGTACATGTAGGGGTACCCTATTTTATGGATAAGAACATTTCCTATGATAAATTGTCACCTAAGTATCAAGCTTACATTGCAGCACAATCAAATAAAACAGAACAATTTAGTTACTCAGAGGCTGTAAAAGAGCCACGATGAGTGCAGGCTATGAAAGCTGAAATTGAAGCACTGGAAGCCAACAAGACTTGGTCTGTAGTCATATTACCCCAGGTAAAAAACCTATTGGATGTAAGCGGATATACAAGATCAAGTACAAAGCATCGAGGGAAATTGAGAGGTTTAAGGCTAGATTAGTTGCCAAAGGGTTCAGCCAACACTACTAAAAATCAGGGCTTTTCAGACCGCCGATACGGTGGGACAACGGTCGGCTAGGCGACCATTGTCCGACCTAACAAGGCGGTCGGCTAATTGGTGGTCGCTCACAGCTTTCCAACCGCCGCGGTCGGACGTCGGACCGAAATACGGTCGGACGGCGGTCGCCTAGTTTATAGGTGGAAAAAATAATGTTGAACTGGGCGACCGACGCGGTGGGAGATTTCAAAAAAACTGGGAAACTGGGCGACCGCAGCGGTGGGCTAGGCGACCGCGTCGGTCGGCCAGGCGACCGCTGCGGTGGAAGATTGTTTATTTCTGGGCTGGGTAATTGCCAATTTTCGGACCGATTTCGGACCGCTGTGGTCGGTAGGCAGTGTAGTACCTGCAATAAAAAACCTGCAATTAGAGCTACACCACCTGTAAAAAGCAGAAAAAACAGCACCCAGAAGAAGATTAGGCTTCTCAAGCCTTAATAATAGTCTAAGCAAGGCTTATTGCCTTTAAATAGAAAGTTTAACATTTTATATAACATATCCAATCTGAATAGTGATCCAAACAAGTTAAAACATGTCTAAAACAAGTCTAATACATCAACAATCCATTATCACTACTCCGTTGCTTCAGAACTAGACTCAGAACCCGACTCAGAGCTGTATTAACGCTTGCTCTTGCCTTTCCCCCAGCTTTTTGCTCTTGCTCTTGCTCTTGGTCTTGCGCTTGCCCTTGCCCTTCTTTCCCTTGTCCGCACCACCACACATAATTTTCTGCATCATTTCCCGCATGGCTCTCATATTTTCTTCATGGTGCAAACGTTCTTCTTCAGGACGGGATTGATTATAATGAAGCATTTTCTCCTGTAGTGAAAATGGTTACAGTCATGACGGTTTTATCAGTAGCAGCTTCAAAGAATTGGCATGTATACCAAATAGATGTGTACAATGCCTTCATCCAAGGAGACTTGTATGATGAAATTTATATGGACATGCCTCAAGAATTTAAGAGTCAGGGGGAGTACAAGATGTGCAGACTTACAAAATCCTTGTACGACCTCAAGCAGGTACCAAGGCAGTGGAATGCAAAGTCATGTGAAGCTCTAAAGAAGATGAAATTCTCTCAAAGTCAACTAGACCATTCACTCTTCACAATAAGGACTAACAGTGGTATTATAGTAATTCTTGTGTATGTTGATGATATGCTAATTATTGGTGATAGCCTGCAACTAATCAAAGAGACAAAGAAGGAACTATAACAAGTATTCAAAATTAAAGACTTTGAGGAGCTGAAATACTTTCTGGGAATAGAATTTTCCAAATCTAAGAAGAATAATAATGCATCAAAGAAAGTATGCATTGGAACTAATCTTAGAAGCTGGACTCAGTGAAGCTAAACCAGCAATCACTCCTATGATCCTAATATCGAGCTAACTACAAGTAAATATGATGAACTTCTGAAGCTAAAACACATGGATAATGACAAACTACTGTCAAATCCTAGCTCATATCAGAGGCTAATAGGAAAGCTTCTTTACTTAACAGTGACTAGACCAGACATAACCTAAAGTATTCACACCCTAAGCCAGTTCCTTCATCAACCTAAGGAATCACACATGAATGCATCCCTTAGAGTAGTCAAGTATGTGAAGAATCAACCTTGACAAGGAGTGCTATTATTAAGTAATCCTATCAGCACCATCAAAGCATGTCGTGATGCAGATTGGGCATCTTCTACATTCTCTGGGAAATTTGTGACAGGTTTATTTGTAAAAGTAGGTGACTCTCTTGTGTCTTTGAAGTCCAAGAAACAACGACAGTTTCCAGAAGCTCTGCAGAAGTAGAATACAAAAGTATGGCATCCTTGACTGCAGAACTAATTTGGTTATTTTGCTTAGTTACATAGATTGGTGTCAAATGTGAAGTGACTATTAAAGTTCATATTGATAGCAAAGTTGCTATGCAGATTGCTGCCAACCCAATCTTTCATGAGAGAACCAAACACATTGAAATCGATTGCCATTTTATAAGAGAAAAAATCCTGCAAAGGTTAATTCAAACAATTTACATTCCAACTAAGCATCAGCTTGCCGATGCTCTAACAAAAGGTTTGAGTCGTGTTCAACAAGCATATCTATGCTCCAATATAGGCCTTTTTTAATTTGTTTGGATTGCCTAGTTTAATGGGGAGTGTTAAGCAAGTTGATTAGTTAAGCCTAATAATATAGGGTAGTTTAGTCATTTGTAATGTTTCGATTATTAATTAAAAGTAGTTAAAACGAATCTACTTAGTTGAAGTTAGTTACTTTCTTCCACTGGTATAAAATTCCAATTTGGATAATGATTCTAGGCAATGCACAATGATCCTTTCTCTCTCAACTGCTCTGATTCTCTCTCTAACCTATTCTCTTTGTTTTCATCTTCATCTTCTTCCTCCATTGATCACAGCTTCTTAACATAGCATGTTAGAATACTAATCAATTCATTGAACTTCAACTATTGCAATTTTAAAGCTTTCTGCTCAAAGACTCTTTCCGTTATCGAGTTTCTGGTTTAAGATGTAATTTTCAGATAAATCAAAGCATGATTCTTAGTCTAATAGAATAATTCACTTAAACAGCATAACTCCAGCATTATGCTTCCAACATGCTAATAATTAAATGAAGATACAACTCGCGTTACCAGCTGTTATTCATCTTCATTTGTACTTTTTGTAGGTTGATAAACAACAAATCTAACCGCTGATCACGAAAAGGACAGTATTGTAATTATCAACCTAAATAGAGTATAAAAACAAGATTTGAAGATAAAAAATAAAAGAGTAGAAGAGCGAGACATAGAAAAACTTAAGATGTGATGAACGAATTATTGCTTTTGATATGAAGATTCTCCCAAACTCATTCTCAAGTCTCATGGTGTTCTCAGTCGATCGAAGAATATTTGATGGTGATACTTCAATTTTGAGTTGCAATATTATTGAACTTCTTATTTGTAAGCAGTGAAGAGAGATTTTGAAGAGTTAAAGTTTAGATAAGAAGAAATTTTGAGGCCTACATTACAGATAATTGCACATAAATTGTTGGGCAACTAGTGCATAAATATTGGGCGGTAGAGACGTACTAGGCGTAGTCCAGCAAGGCCTTTTTTGAGCGTCTTGTTGGACGACAAGTCCTAATGAGTCCCATTTTCACCTTTTAAAATGTGAGTATAATTTTGTGGTTAAAATGTAGACTGACAACCTAGTGATGTGATCTGCAATAACAACTCTCATTTTCCCGTTATCGCATATCAGCGTCAACTTTGAGTTTGAGGACAGATATTGACTTACAGAATTATTTGAACCAGCCAATAAATTTTTGTCCTACAAAGTTCCCCTCGTATCGAACACCTGAGTAATTAGTTGCATATTTTGTCCTTAATATTTTACTACAAACTTAAATGTCGGCCCTCGTGGTTTCAAATGTATCAGCGGCGTGCTTAATAAAATGTTATTTCTCCTAAAATGGTCCCTCAGATTACCGGCTTTTTTTATTAGTACTAACATCTATCGATTGCATGTTCATGGCACCAACACACGTAGAGAGTTAAACGTACAAAAGTAAGGACAGTAAACAAAAAGGAAGAACACTAATATAGGAAATATTTTGACCAGCAAAGATTATAGTTACGGTGGTACAGATAGAAATATTTCACCAGACAAAAGGTGTGCAATATTAATTCTAACTGTCCCCATTCCCATTCCCCAATTCTTTCCCTACAACCAAAAAAAAGGATAATTAACTTTGCAGTAGTTGGTATTTTGGCACCCTAACGGGAAGAGAAGAGTCTGTCAACATAACCATGGATGACTGCCCAACATGTCAACCAATAACAAGGATTAATTTTCAGCTTGTTTGGTATATATATGTAGGCAAGTCATCCTTGGCTACTAAACAAAGGCTCTTCCCCTCATGTAAGGCCTCTCTTCCAAACATAAGTTTTCGTGTGTACCAAACAAAGAATTGTAATCATTCTGCGTGTTGTGGACTAGTATATGCTTTCTTATTCCAATATTTATAGCCAAACCGAAAGAGTTTAATTTGACTATACTTTCGCCTAGTTGCTTCATACATTAGATTCTCTAATCCTTTAATTCTCTCTTCCGATCTACACAGTGCTAGTTTTCTTGTGCAGGAATATATTCTTTTGAATGCTAGATAATACATTTTTCCTTCATTCCATTGTTAGTTTACCCGAGGTCAGACATGGAATAAAAGTTTATAGTGAGTAGAATGATTTAGATATATACTGTATGTGTACATTTATTCATACAGATATAAGTGGACCTACTGGACCGGACCTACGACCAGTCTAGTCTCTTTCGCATAAATAACACCTTGTACTTCATCCGTTCCGATTAATGTAGCGAAATGAAATAATACACAAGTCGAGCAGTTCAAGAATTTCAATTCATTTACTTTCTAGCATTACTTTCAGCATATCAAATGTTTTCTTTACATAATTTTAGTTATTGTTATAGCTGATTCAAATCTAGATCCAATTTCCTACATGAAGCTTCGATATGGGTACTTAGCTTGTTTAACTATGACGACGCTTTCAACTATCGAAAGAGATTTGCACTCGAGATAATCTATACTCCATATGGATAAGAATATTAGAGCATCTTTACATCTTATTCTGTTGACATTCTGTCAAGATCTATTAGCTCGAAACTTGGTTGAACTTTGAAGGTATATATTCATCCATGCATGAAGAGAGCGTCATTAGCACACTATTGGAATTATATGGATACGCCCCTCACGTGTGGTTTGGTTTTTTTTGGACTAAATATGTGGAAGTTCCTTTCACATCTAATAAGTTTAAGTTGTTAATTAGATAGAACATACTTTTAATGTATTTAGTTTAATTGTGTATTCAACGCTGAGAAACAAATACTAGCATCAAAGTAGAATCCGAAATTATCCGAGGGGGGAACTTAATTAATTAGATAATGTTTAAAATGTCTGCTGGTAATTTGATCCTCTTAATGATGTCGTAAGAATGAAAAAACATATACCTTCTCTTATGTCGCCACTGGCCAGACCAACTTAGATGGTGAAAATCATTTTAGTCCTCCAATTTTACTTTAAAAATCAAAATATCTCTTAACTTTGAACAATAGATATATTCATCCTTTTATTTTACGTCTATTATATCCTTCCCATTTTCAATCTCATTTATTATCTTATAAAGTTTAGACTATAATGCTCATGCCACATATGTTTGCATTATATGTAAAAAAAAAAATTCACCTAGCTCATTATATATATATATATATATATATATATATATATATATATATATATATATATATATATATATATATATATCACACAGTCTCTTTTATTCCCTAATGTGTATATATGTTTTAGAGTTTTGATTACCATTGATCTGATATTTCTTATTATATAATCTAAAAGTAATTAATACATAACGAAGATCACTTAGTATTTTTTATAAAATATATCTCTATTTTTAGTAATTGTTTTGTATAACATAAGTTGAACATATGTTAAGAATTTTTATTCTATGTCACTCTTAATTGTGTGATTAAATTATTGAGTATGGTTGTTATTATCATAATTATTAAATACGAGAAAATTATTCTAATTAGACTTATTCATTTTACTCAATGTTTTATTGTTCCAACATTATATATGAAATCTTTTGTTTCACTTTTTACTTTAGAAATATGATTTATTTGTTTTACACCTAAGTCCATAACATAAGATAAAAGAGAAAATACATAATATATTTATAATAAGATATAAATATGTAGATAATCTAGAGGATATAATAGGTATTCAGAATATTAAATTCAGATAAAGGAATGAGATTGTCTTATTTTTCAAAGTTGAGGGATGTGTTTGATTTTTAAAGCAAAGTTAGAGGATGAAAATAATTTTCGCTCTTTTTCTAATTAATTACAATTACTAATATATACTGTAACAGAGAAACTTACATGTAATTACCTTACAAAAATCCACCATAAAACACTTGAACACCTTGGGTAACGCAGCGTTATATATTGAGGAAGTTAGCTGAAAATATAATCCCTGAGCATTTTAAATAAACTGTTAAACATTTCCATGGCAACCCATTAAATTCGTCGCAACATTCACTACAATATGAGTCACATTCATATAAACCTTTTATTGACCATGCACAGGATCAATTAAAGCAAATAGGAAAACAAGAGTGCGTGGATGTTGACAGGATCAATTATTTTCACATATTCACATTGTCTGATCAAAAAAATATTTCATGCAACTAAGAATAAAAGATGCTGAACTGTGACTTAATCCTTCCGCTATTGTATTTTATGTGTCTATTAAGAGAAAATAATGTATCTAGCCAAAATCAAGCTAGGCCCTACATTCAAATAGTCACATGAAAGCTTCCACAAAGGCTAGCCAAAATTATCCTATATAAATAGGTTTACACAATTTTTTTTCTTATATTTAGCAACAGTGATGGAATATAAAGTGAAGGATTATCCACAATCCAAGAACATACAATTTGCCCAGGGTCTATCCGTATTTGTTTCACTAGTCAACAATACAATCACATATTTAGAACACGATCTGTAAAGATTAAACCACAGTCTAAGATCGTAAATGTTACAGGATTGTTCCATAATCGTAGATGATTACCTATCATCTTCTTAGGAATCTACCACAATAGTTCTTCACCATAGAAGAGGAGAGTTTTTGTCTTTAGACATTAGGAAGAGAGGAGAAGGAAGAAGCGTTCCTTTTGTCTGGGAAAAGAAAACGCAGGAAAACTGAGGAGTTGCTAACATATTAGGATTTCCCTTTATTGTTTACCAGAAGACACAACTCTTCAAAAAGAGTTTCCTAATGGTTGTGTCTTTCTTTTCTTTTCCTCATATAATATATAGATATATATATAGGATTTTGCTATCCTACTACATAAGTGTTGCTAACCTACTATATGAGTGTAGTAGGATAACAATGTCCCCATTTTTGCTTTCACATAAATACCCTCAAGAGTCACAATTACATTAAGCTAATAGAGGGATAGTATGGTCTTTGCACAAAAAATTTAATCCCAATTCTCTTCCCTCCCATCGTTTCCCTCTCCCCTTATTTCTTCCAAAAAACCAGATCCCATCTCCCCTTCTTTTCTCCTGTTCGATTAGCTTGTACAGTGAGAAATCAATAGGAGTTGTAACACGAAATTTTCAGTAAGTAAAAGAGTCACATGGAGAAAGAACTGGTGCCACATCTAACATAGAAAAGAAAATGTAATGTTAAGTTTAGTCTTATTTGGAAGAAAAAGAAAAAAAATAAAAGACAGCAAGATAAGGAGAAACATTGTGCTTCCATGGCTATCATGAAGAGACTCTACTAATTGACATGATTAATCAACCAGGCCACACGGCTCAAAGATAAACATAATGAACATGTCAATAAACACAATTAATGAGATAATATTCAATGATCTTCCTCATCTCAAGAATCTCTTAATCTCAATCTAACTTGCTTTTCTAAAAATGTCCCGCCAGACCGAATCATCCATTATCTCTTGGCATCATTCTAAGATAGCAAACATCAAATTGAATCTCGAGAAACTGGTCAAAGTAATGAGGGTACAAAGAAAGAAAATAACTTATAATTTTTAGGGCTTCACACGATAAGCAAGTAGAGATTAAACTAGTATCGCCCAGAGGTCACTTTATGCATACGTGATATGAATCACGTATCACAGTATTGACTCCTTTCCCGTGGAGCATATGTCTTTCATAATTAAATACTGTGCAGATGACAGTTCAGACAACATATGTCTAACTTTGAATTCACACATCTACTCATACATTTTATCCTTCAGAACTCACATCTGGCATTAAGACAGACTCACATTTAATCAAATATGATTAACCAAAAATAACAAGCAACATTCTTATTATAAACTTCAAGCTCTCTATTATTATCACTTCAGATAATAATAAGTTTATGATTGTCTCATCTCTATTAGTCACCTAGTGTGAATAGGCCAATCCTTTTGTCTGTCCGACATACTTCAAATTTATGTAGTAAACATAAAACCATTCTATGTATATGAACCAACTAAACAATCAATTTAGGCTTCAACTACATTAACTCCAATAATGCAATTTTATGTGAACATGCTTGGGAAAATTTAAATATAAATACATCAACATCTACACAAACTCAATGCCTTCACACATGACTCATAAGTACCAAACTCTATGAGTTTCATTATCAGATCTACTATCACATAATGCATAGAGATGTATTTCATGTTCACTTTTCTATGTACAACTATGTCTCTAAGGAAATTATACTTATATCAATATGGTTTCTCTTCTAATAATACTTGGGACGTTTGTGTAAGCTATTGAGACTTGACTATCAACACTTGATTGTCACTAATTCAATAGCACTATCAAACACACCCAAATTTATCATAAAGATGTTTAAGCCAAACAACTTCTTGCACAATTTCTGAAAAGGCTACAAATTCAGCTTTCTTTATAAATAAGGCTGATGATTGTTTCTTGCTACACAAACAATATATACATCGCTATTGTTTAGCAAAGAAGATATACTTAGATTTAGATTTCCTCTTATCTAAATCTTCTTTTCAATCATAATATGTATAGCCTTTGAATTGCAGATACTTTCTTCTAGTACCAATGAAGGATTATCCACAATCCAAGAACATACAATTTGCCCAGGGTCTATCCGTATTTATTTCACTAGTCAACAATACAATATATTTAGAACACGAACTGCAAAGATTAAACCACAGTCGAAGGTCGTACAAGCTATAGGATTGTTCCATAATCGTAGATGATTACCTATCATCTTCTTAGAAATCTACAGCAATAGTTCTTCACCATAGAAGAGGAGAGTTTTTGTCTTTAGACATTAGGAAGAGAGGAGAAGGAACAAGCGTTCCTTTTGTCTGGAAAAAGAAAACGCATGAAAACTTAGGAGTTCCTAACATATTAGGATTTACCTTTATTGTTTACCAGAAGACATAACTCTTTAAAAAGAGTTTCCTAATGGTTGTGTCTTTCTTTTATTTTCCTTATATATATATATATATATATATATATATATATATATATATATATATTTAATTATTTATTTGGACATGAATACAAGTTGACCCACATGGGTGCCCCCAATTCAATTTCCAACATGAAGTTAAAAAGGAAAGCAATCCTACTTATCTGTTCGCTAGAATTACGGAGTTTGTTATCTATGTTTCTTACTTTTGAAATTATAACTACGTGGTAACTGTTTTTCTTAGCTATAGTGTTTGAACAAAAAACTCCTAAATCTTTTTGTTGTTAATAATATATTAGTATAGTACCCGCGTGATGCGCGGAAAATGTTAAATAATATTAGGGTGAAATCAGGGGCGGCCCGACAAGTTTTGTGGCCTAAAGCCAAATTTTGACTAGATGCCTTAACTTAAGAAACAAAACTCACTAGTTTAGGTTTTTTTTTTTTTTTAATCTGAAAGAAGTAGATTTTAGGGAATTTTTCGTACAAAAACTCCAAAGATTAACCAGCTTCTTAAAAATATTTGAAAGATTTCATAGCCAAATCTTGGAATCTTTGGAAATGTTTTAAGATAATATTTTAAAAACTAAAAAATGATTTTGTCTAATTTTTCAAGTTTTTTGTGATATTTTCAGTTCCACTCTCAAAACATCAATTTTTTTTCCGAGTGAAATACATGTGCAAAAACAACTTCAATTTTTAAATAAAATATTTTCATCTCAATTTCAAAAACTTTTTTTGGCATCTATGGAAAATACACCACCTAATATTTTGTATTTTTTACTATAAAATACTATCTTTGAAGCAAAAAAATTAACATATGATATACTAAAAGTAATAAAAAAGGGGCCCCTAAACAAAGTGGGGCCTAAAGCCAATGCCTTACCTGCTTTATGTAAGGCCTGTCCTGGGTGAAATTCAAATATATCTTCCCATCGCAAATTTAGGTTGGACAAATATCTTTTTTTTTTTTTAGTTCCTTGTGTTGGGCTGTTACATTTAGTATTGTTACATTCCATGTACTTTCTTTAAACTTAGCTACTACTTCCCTTCTAATATATCTTAGATATATGAGGAATATAGATTTTGGGTTGGACTCACGGCATTTCCTCAAAATGTCCACTCAAGAGTAGTGGAGCAGAAATATTCGCAATATAAATACTCAGTTCCTCAGCTTTGCAAAATGATAAATAAATTTATCTTTTGCTTCCTCTTATGAGATTTGAAACCACAAAACATACAAAATAAGCACGAAAAAAAAACTATTAATTATGTGAAAACCCACCTGCTAAATGATTACGTCAAATTAATAAACTTAGTTATCTGCTAGAATCTAATTGAGTTGTATTTAGGATTTTATAGTAAAGTACAACGTCTACTCGACTGTAATTCCAATAATTAAGTTGCTGCTCTTTATCTTGTTCGCTATGTGAAAGAGTTTATTCGTGTATTTCTTTCTCACTAAAACAAAAATTGATCAGGCAAGGTAATAAAAAGAACTAAATTTTATAGCACACGTCCATAAGAACAAAGAGCAAAGATGACTGACCATGATTTATATGTCGTCCTACAACAAAATTTGATGCAAAGAAAAACTTAACTAATAAATATTGTCTTACCATACATCGAATGCAGAATTAAATCCTTATTAGAAAGAAGAAACGGACAGCACTAAAAAAATCTTTTTGAATGATTCTTACGTCTAATCAGATCATGAATAACATCTCAATTCCAACAAATGCGATTTATATTATCTAACTCCACATAGTCTTAACTCCAGGCGAGATTGCACTCTTTCTAAAATAAATCCTGCAAATTACTTCTATATATACAAAAATAATTTCTTAGTGAAGCAAAAAGTATTTAAAATAATACACATGTGGTGATATGTACCATTAGATAAAAGCCATAAATAGGCATTAATGTAATAAGAACATAACAACTGCGCAAAATTCTTAATTTTTGACAAAAGTGAAAGAAGATATTACATACTTGATCCAATGTGTAACGTCTTCCCTTCTTTCTCTTCAGATGGCTTCAGATGCAATGCGTGCAATAGATAAAAAAAGGGATTACAGGATGCAAGGAAGATAAGAATGGTATTTCAACCAGTCTAAGCTAGAGATTGAAGTTAAACCACAAAAGGAAGAATGATTGCATAATTTATTTATTTTTTTAACTTTCCATGGTAATAGAAAATGGTACTACAATAACGAGCATTAGAAGCTTCTTCATATCCTTTCCTTAAAATTTTAAACTGTTCATCACCTAGTTGGTATGAAATAACGCTATTAGAAATAATAGACTGCTCTACTCTCTACAGAATGATACAAACCATCCAAATTAGAAAATAAGATTAAGAGAAAACGTATATAAAGACGCCCGGGTAATACCTTTCAATAACAACCCAAAGAAAATCAAGAATATACTCTAGAGATTCCAAGAAACACGAAGAACTGTTCGAAAGGCTGAGATTCAATAAAATCAACGGAATGTAAATACATCATCTCATATTCCATGAATAAAGTAGTATGACTGTTGATGAAATTGTTGGGTTTAATGAAAGAGTGTGAATGGGAAATGGGTAAAAAGTGAAAAGATTCCCTTTTGTAGGGAAAGGTTCCCTTTTTATAGGGAAATGCACTTTCTCACACATTGGTAGAGGAAAAGGATTTTGTTGGGTTTAAATAAAGATTTACTTCTCTTAGCTCTTAAAAGGGTTGAGAAGAAGGGAAGCCTCGCGCCGTCGTCGTCGCTCGTCTCGGATTCGGTCAATTGATATGATTGACTTAACTTTTTGAACCAACAAAACTGAAATATTAATTAATTAATATTTTATCCGTTTGTGTAACGGGCAGCTCCGTTTGTGTAACGGGCAGCTGAAGCAACATCAGCAGTTTAGTTCCTCCACGTTTTCCCTCCACGTCTTCTCATTAATGTCGGTCATTAGTGGTAGATTAATTCCTCTACATTAAAGTCAGTCATTATTGGTAGATTAATTGCTCCACATTAAAGTCAGTCATTAGTGGACAATTAAGTCTCTCACGTTTTCTCATTAATCACCAGGTGTGTCTCTTCACCGCCCTTGGATGTCTATATAAACTGATCATTTGTCAGTCCTTGATCACGACAGACAGAAGACAGACAGCATAGAACACAGACATAGACTGAAGTTCTGAGATAGAGACTCCACAGAGACTCAAACTCGGACAGATAGAGACGTAACCTCGGACAGAGGATACGTAACCTCGAGCAGAAGATAGAAACACTCGGGCAGAGAAAAATCACTGACAGAAAGCATATCTCACTGCATCCCCTCCCTTTCTGCATATTAAGTGAGTCGTGTGATTTGCTCCGTTCTTTGTGTTCGTCGTGTTCTAACCGTTTGAAGTGCCGCTACGGTAGAACTGTTATCCCGTTCCATCCTGGGAGAAATTAACCCGTAAACCTTGGGCATCGTGAGGGGGTTAGATTTCTTAAGGAGACATAAGTAACTTGTGGGCTCGGGATCGTCCTATACTAACAGATTATTTGCTTCAGGGTTTTGTATCTTCTAATTTATTTCAAGTGCAGGAACAACAGAAATTACACATGCTAGTAAGTATTAAAAAGAAGGAAAAATATACTTGAAAGTACCACAGTTGCTGCAGTTGCAAACGTTCATATCTACCATACACATTAATCATTGTTGCTGCAGTTGCGAAGGTTCATATTTACCATACACATTCATCGTTTTGAGCCATTGTAAACTCCTGAACCATAATGAATACCTTTCAATACACTTTTAAAATTAATTCCCTTTGAACACATCGATCGTGGCTAAGGCAGATCCTTATCTATCCAACATAAATAGTAATAACAAAAACATCTCAGTAGAATCGCATAATCGAATTCAAGAAGCATAAATAGCTTTCCAAAAAAATCAATAGTTCATGACCAAGGTTAATGCAACTATGGGCAACTCTGATACACTTTCAGAAGACAGACATAGTGCTAATCAGGCAATAATTAAGTTTTAAAGAACTATCAGACCCGTGCGGTACTAGAATATACCTTTGAATTTGCTCCTTCTTCCCAACACTGCTCATCTAATGATGTCTTATGCTTTCAGTAATCTAGCCGCATCCTGCACAAAGCTCTATCTGCTTCAGGGCTAGGGCATTACCATAATTTTTTTAGATAAGCTAAAAAAATTATTGAAGCAAATAACATCAAGATATGATAATGTAAAATTACAAAAAACCAGTTGGAATTGCTTACATTAAACACCTATGAAATCTAGGAAATCCAGTAAAGTTTGAATTTTCAAATTTAAAGTCATATACACGAATTTAAGATTTTTTCCAAATTCATGGTTAATCTGCATTTTACATAGTCGGCCATGGTTTTCTTGCAACTTACATTCATCATGTAACGAACCTATAAAATTTATATATGAAATGTTTCTGGTAGAACCTTTAGAGACTACATAAAGTAATCACCAAAGTAATTGAACCTTAGCTTAGTACTCTTCATCTATAACATTTGTCAAAAGTAATGTGAAGGGGAAGCAAAAGCAACATGGCAAGAAGTGCCATTTGAGTTAAATATCCTACTCCTTGGACTTTCTTGGAGGTACCCTTGAATTTACTTGAATACCTTTAAGATGCAGAGCCTATAAGTTTCAAGGGTACTCCAATTCCATGAATACTGACGAGGCCAAAGTGTATAGGAATTTTTTTGCTCGTGCTTTGTTAAATTATAGTATAGTTTAAGATATCGTCCCACAGAGATTGAGAAATTTATGCTACAGACCTGTAATATTTTGAATACTATTTGAGAGAATCAAGCTGATGAAAAACGAGTTTTTGAATTTATAATCTGCTTTAAATGAAACAAACAACTTTCAGAAGATTTATAATTTAAAAAGAGTTGGGAATCATTGAATTCACTTGATAATATTATAATAAAATCTCAGCTTTTACATGTATTTCTCTTAAGAATAATTGTTTATCGCTAATTTAATTATATTTTGCTCACTAAGAAATAATCAGTTAATAACATTCCGTGAGGTTATGTAAATTAACTGAGTTATAACTAGTGACAGTTAGACCGAAATATTTTCTTGCTTGAATTGTGCACCAAGATAGTAAAAACTTCGTGAGAATATTCTTACTGAAATCAATAATCCTGCCTACAATAATTCCTCCGTGAAAATTAAAACTGAGGTAAGCAAGATTACAGACTTGGAATAATAGTATACTAAAAATTACTCTCACTCTACTATTTTATCATTTAGTCATAATATATTAATTTTGCTCCGTGAGAATTACAAAATTAATATAAAAAAATAACCTATAGATAAAATATGTAGATGTGATCATAATAATTAATAAAAGACCATCATCTCTGCACATTATAAAATGTAAATAGAAAATATCAAGCCAAGAACCTGTTTAAACTGAGATAATTTTATAAAGATATCAAACTTCATCAACTATCCCAACAAAAAGAGATTACTCCATTATGGAGTAAGAAAAATAAAAGTACTTTGATGAAATATTTAGATTTCTTCTAATAACAACAACTACAAAAACTTAGAAAGACAAAAGAGAAGAAAAGGGAGCAAGAGCAAGTCTCTGCTCTTAGAAAGCCTGCGTAGATACAAAGAGAAAGAAAAAGTTCGTCCCTCTCCCTTTTCAACATTTGCTATTTATAGAGAAAAGTCTTTGGAGGCCTTTTGTAGCAATCTTCTTGATGAGGTCATCAAAGATTTTGATGACAATCTTTTCCTACGTAATTTTAGTGAAAGTTGGTACAAATCCATAGCAAATCTTATGGTGGTATTTTGCCATTTTTTCATGAATTTCTCATGGTTGCATTTTGACAATTCTCATGGTTGCCTTTTGGTGGTAATTTAGCAATTTTTTGTGGTTGCCTTTGGATGACAAATTCATCTTTTTTTGTGTAGTATTTCATATTTGCAGATGAAGTGGTATCATTATCACCTTGACTTTTAGCTTCTTTTCTTTTCTTTTGCCATGTATTCTTTTTCATGCAAGATTTGTTAGAAAAGTGCGAGAATAGAATATTATTATTCATATTTTATTTTAAAATCATATCTTTTTATATAGTAAAATTACATTAATAATTATATCCATCAAACACACATACATTTCTTTTTTCTTTTTTTTTGTTATAAATCAAAGTTTAGTTCAGTATACTCTATTTAATACTTTCACATATCCTCTCTAGGTGATGGAGAGATTAATAGCCTTGTCCCATGACAGTTGTTGAAAATAGCATAGGGTGCAATTGAACAAAAATATGGAAAGAAGATAGCTTTTTGAAATAAAACAGGAGTTAGGTCATTGCAGAGTGTTGTACATTATGATAAAATAAACATGCTAGTTTGGCTATCCCAAGATCTAATTACGCATGAAAGGCGGTTGTCCATCTGAAGGCACATAAATTGATCAACTTTATTTGGTAAATTAAACTTGCATATTAGAAATTTACAGTAACGATCCATTTGTTACTGCTCAGCGTCCTTGACATTGTATAGTTAGTATGTTCTTAATCATACTATTTTCATTTGCTCCATGAAGCTATAAAACAAAGATACTTGTTTGATTGAAAGTTCTATAGTAAGAGCGAAAATAAATGTGCGAGAAGAAATTTTTGAAAAGAAGAAAGTGAAAGATCAATTATTATACCTTCTTTTTTTTTTAGTCTTCTCCGTTATACAGACCCTCGGATCCCATAGTTTTCTTTAAGATGTGATGCTACTTATTGAAACATTTCCAACTGTAATTTTCTTTTAGTTTTTCACCAAAAAAGCTCATGACAATGCTTCTTCCTAACCTGCAACATCAAACCATTATTGTGTCAATTCAAACGACAATAATCCATCAGTGTTAACCTTAATTCAAACACTGATGTACGACAATAATTCAAACACTGATGTACGACTTATTAATCCATCAGTGTTAACCTTTCTCTTCTCAGTAGTACAACCGTTGAATGCATTAGTAGATGAGCTCATTGTTGTAGACTTTATTCTACTGTTTTCTTCTTTCTAGAAAGAGGGAAGTTGTGTTTCTCATAAGGAGTAGCCCACGTAGAGATAAGATTTTTTTTAGAAGGCCTCAACCATGGATAAAACTATTTCAATGTGAACAGGAGCAGTTTTATGAAATTTGATTCATATAAATAGTAGGAGAATTTTTAGGAGTTAATGTTGTCATGGAAGCTGTAACTACTTATAGATAATGTAAATTCAAAAATAACTCTATGATTTTAAGCTACTTTTTAGGAGGATTTCATCATGGATGAAACTTCTCCATGTCTTTCCATATTTAAAGAAATGTGATTTACCCAGAGAAAAAAAAAAGGAACGTGATTTATGTTATAAAATAGGCTTTAAATCACTAATTTTCAGTAACTTTTCTAAAACTTTTTTAACTTTAAAAACATTTATCTTTAAATCATTATCTTTGTAATTTTTACAAATTTTCAAAAACAATACGATTTGTAATTTTTACAATTTTTCCAGCTTTAATACTAACTACTAAATTCAAAGCTACATATAATAGGAGTTCTTTTGAATGTATCTTTATTTCGTTATTAATTTTTTTATTTCTAAATTTTATTTTTTAAATTTGTTGTTGTTAAATTTGGATATCAGTTACCCACAAATTCACAATAAGAAGTTATCCTTTTTTTATTTAACTTTTTCTCCTTTTATTTGTTTTTTAAATTATTGTAGTTAAACATGTAATTAGTTAATAACTAATTCACCCAGAGGCGAAGCCAGGTTTTTAAGGTTGAGGGTTCAAGATTTTAGTCTTTCTAAGTTAGGGGGTTCAAAATTAATATTTTATACATATGCAATAATTTTTTTAGACAATATATAGAGTTTGAATTAAAGCTACGGGGTTCGGCCGAACCCCCGTACAGTATGCTGCCTCCGCCCCTGAATTCACCTAATTTAACCATTTTGTCCTAAACATTAACACTTGGCTTTTTCTTGACATGTCACTTGGCTACTTTTCATAATTCACCTAATTTAACCATTTTGTCCTAAACATTAACACTTGACTTTTTCTTGACATGCCATTTGGCTACTTTTCATAGGCTTACTACCTTCCTTTTAATAATATATAGATGAGCTTTGACTTCAATATTTGATATACAAATATTATGTATATATAACATCAAATATGAAATACATAACCGAAATATACAAATAATATGCATATATATAACATCAAATATGCATTAACATAACCAAAATATTAAAATAATATGCACATATCTATATCTAAAAAATACTACTACATATTAAATTTGATCTCGAGTTTTAACTGCAATATCTGATATATCATTCTATTAAGACTATTGTTCTCATTTTCCAACTTATATATTTATTTTATCTTTCTCTTTGGTGCAACTTCTTTTCAATGACTAAAAAAAATTGTTTGAACTATTTTCATATTTCAATAGATTTGCAAAAATCATTCATATACACAAAATATCAATAACACACATTAAATTATGTTGGTATACTCAAAATATTCATCCCTATGGTGAATGTCATATGCATATGGTATGTACTGAATCAATATTCATGTCATATGGTATACACCGTTAAGAATCAATATTCCTTTTTAATCCATGACATATGTGATATATATAAAATATTATTAATATACAATTATACGTAAAAATAAAAAAGAACGTGTAAATTATATTTAAAATCTTATTTTTCAATTGAAGAAAGTCCTTAGCAAAGCAAATCAACGAAGAACACACATTGTAGCAGAAGTCTTTAAAGCAAATCAACGAAGAACACACATTGTAGCAGAAGTCTTTGGAGTTAAACATAGAGGCAGAGTAGTTGGGTGGCAGAGAGAAGGTTTGAATTAAGTAAGGTTTACTTTTCTATAATGTATAAATAATTAATTTAAGGAGATAATTAAGGGAAAGCTTCCTTATCCTTTTGGATTATAATCGATAGAGTTTCCTCCTAGAATATAGGCATGTAAAGTGCTTGACTGTTCCCCATATCTTATGGCTAGAAAAAGTGAAATATATTTGATAAATGTTTATGATCTAAAATAAAGGAGGAATGTGTTTATTTATTATTTAATACTCAAATAAATATTTATGTGGTGTAATTTTCTCTTTAATTAAATACTAAGTTAAAGAATGCCAAGATTTTTGAATTTTGTGGTCTTACAATAAATTATGTGTATAACATACCACAAATAATTTGTAGCTGATCCAAATTATGAAGTCCCATTTTTAGCGCGTCGATTGGTTGGGTTGGCTGTAGGGATGGCAATTGGGGCGGGGCGGGGCAGGGGGGTGCGGGGCAAAACAGTAAACGGGGCAGGGCGGGGCAACTGTTAAACGGGGCGGGGCAAAATTTTATTTTAGAATTTTTGGGAGGGGGGGAGGGAGGGGGGGCAAGGCGGGGCAACATAGAGGTCCATTAGTTTTACTTGTTCTTTTTCCACTATTTTCTTATTTCATGATTAAGTTGAGGAAATAATGGAAATATTGTTCCATTATTGGCTATTTAAGCTATTAATTAATATAGTAAATACGTAATACTTTTGAAATACTATAAATTTTTTAAAAGCTTCAATTTCTTCAAGGTATTCCAAAATCATCAAATTTGAAAATTTCAATAGAAAAAAAGTTAGAGATATGTTAAATGGATTAAAAGTTAAAAGAAAAGTTCAATCTTGATGATAAAAAATAAAAAAATAATGATTTAAAATGTAATTTAAGTGGGCCGGGGCGGGACGGGTCAAAACGGGGCAGGGCAGGGCGAGTCAAACGGGGCAGGGCGGGGCAGAAACTTGACAAAGACCAAATGGGGCGGGGCGGGGCGGGGAAAAACTTTGGCAGGGAAAGGGCTCAACCCGCCCCGCCCCGCCCTGCCCCACCCCACCCCTAGTTGGCTGACGGTGCAAAATATAGAACAACGGATTTCAAGAGGAGAATTAAGTATAGTTGTTCAAATACCCGGACGTAGCGTCTATTTGAAACTTCCTTTTTTAGACGGTATACTAGGAGTAATTCTTATGTGAACAGTGAACTATAATTGAGATTAGGTTGAAGGTTTTACGCTATCTAATCATCTCTGCTATCCTAAGTGAATTTGAGATCATCGCGTGCACCAGCACTGCTTATATTTTTTTTTTTTTTTGGTAATTAGTTAAATTTTATTAATCACCAAATTGAGAATTACATCACAAGTAAGCTACCACAGCCTACTTAGCTCAAAATCTGGACTAAGATAACAACTAAACTGCTTCTAGCTACTAATTATACTATCCTCTAACATTACAAATTAGTTATAGAAGCTGCACTACTATCCAAGCTCTCCCATGATCATATTCAGAGTCTCCTAAAACGCATATCTGTTCAACAAATCCTGGACTTTGGCAGGAGCTCGTATGCAGCAAGTAATAGCAATCTGCTTAGCCAGGTACTCTGCCTCCTTGCATTTGTGTTCAAATGTCCTCAGGTTCCTTTCATTCCAGGTTTCTTTGACTACCTCAACATATAGCATCCGGTAAAGTTGAGCTGAAGCAGACTTCCCTTTACTTCTACTAGCAATCCACTGTAGGTGTTGCATCCAATTGTTTGTTTTCAATTCCTTCACCTGCAACAAATGCCATAGTCTGTCCCACAGTGCCTGAGTATATGCACAATGCATCCAGAGGTGCTCGTTACTTTCTTCTTGCCTGTTGCAGAGTTGGCATTGCCTATCCATGGTCATCCCCCATTTAACAAGCCTATCAGTAGTCAGCAGCTTCCCTTGAAGAGCAAGCCACATGGTAAACTTGGATTTAGGCCTAGCTGCATTATGGAACATTAAGCCTTTCCACATAACAGTAGGCATATCACCCAGCAGCTTATAGTATAGTTGTCTAGTGATAGTCTTGTTTTGCTTAATTGGCAGGCTTAGCTTTTGAGCATCTTCTCTTGCTCCCAGGATTTTTTTTACCATCCAAGAAGCTTGAGCAGGTATTATGCAATTCTCCACAGGCTGATTCTTGATATAGTATGCATGAATCCATTTTACCCAGAGTCTATCTTTCTTTAGTGCAATGTCCCAGTATTGCTTGGCTATTGCTGCTCTATTCCAAACTCTCAGGTTAGCTAGATTGAGTCCTCCTGCAGCTTTAGGTGAGTTGAGTTTGTCCCATGCCACTAGTGCCTTCTTTGTAATAACATTAGAGCCTGACCAAACATAGCTCCTACAGTGAGCTTCAATGACTTTAATTACTTTGACTGGCATAACAAACATTTGAGCCCAGTAGGCTTGGATCCCAAACAACACTGATTGAACCAATTGGACTCTCCCTGCATAGGACAGTTTCCTTGCAGTCCAAGAGGTGATTCTAGCTATTATCTTACTGATGAGGGGTTTCCACTGTATCATTGTGAGCTTCTTTGTGGAAAGGGGGATGCCCAGGTATTTGAATGGGAGGTCCCCTAATGTGTAACCCAACTGGTGCAAGATGAGGTCCCTTTCCGTTTCTTTGACTCCACCAAAATACACAGCACTTTTTCTTAGGTTATCTTGCAGCCCAGATGCAGCAGAGAATTTGAGAAATCCTTGGTGTAGGCATTTTACTGCAGTACTTTCACCTTTGACAAATAGAAGCAGATCATCAGCAAAGCTAAGGTGGGAGATCCCCAACTTTGCACATCTAGGGTGAGCTTTAAAGGCCTTGTTGTCCTTGAGTGAGTCTAATATTCTGCTCAGATATTCCATGGCTATAGCAAAAAGGTAGGGAGAGATGGGATCCCCCTGCCTTAGTCTTTTAGCTGCCTGGAAAGGTGTTGTTGCTTCCCCATTCACCAGGATAGAGTAGCTCACTGAAGTTACACATTGCATTAACCAGCTAGTAAACTTGTGAGGGAAGTGCAGTTCTGTCAGGACTTGTTCCAGGAAAATCCACTCCACAGAGTCATAGGCCTTTTGCATGTCCACCTTGATCATACATCTAGGTGAGATATGCTTTCTAGAATAAGCTTTGACTAATTTATGAGCTAGTATTACATTATCAGCTATTTCCTTCCAGGTATAAAACCAGCCTGAGCTTCATTAATAACACTTGGCATAACTGTCTTCATTCTGGCTGCTAAGATCTTTGAGATGATCTTATATAGAACTGAGCAGCATGCTATTGGTCTGAAGTCCTTGACGGTTGCAGGGTTGTCCACCTTAGGGAGTAAGGTAACTGAGGTGCAGTTGATGGCTTTGGTCATCTTGCCGGTTATAAAGAAATCCTTTACAGCCTGTACTACATCTTCCTTGATGACAGGCCAAGCTTGCTTGAAAAAGTGAGCATTGTAACCATCAATTCCTGGGGCCTTGTCATCCCCTATATTCTTCAGTCCAGCATAGATTTCTTCCTCAGTTATGTCAGCACAAAGGGTCAACTGTTGCTGATGATTCAGCACACTTCCTCTTCTCATAATCTCCATGTCCACTGCTGGTAGGGTAGAAGCTGATGAGCCCATCAATGATTTGTAGAATTGGATAATCTCTTCCTGAATCTCTGCAGGGTCTGATAGTTTCCTACCTGCTAGTGATGTGAGTTCCACTATCTGCTTCCTATTTTTCCTCTCTTGTATAACAGCTGAAAAATATTTAGTGTTTGAATCTCCCAGTTGAATCCATTTTGACCTTGCTTTTTGTTTCAGTGCATTTTCCTCCTGCATTGACCACTTCTCCAGCTGAAATAATGTATCTCTTTGCTTCTCAGCCAATTCATCTGCATATTGGCTCTGCATAGCTTCCTGAATTGCCTTTAATTCACTTCTAGCTTGCTCAATCTTCTTTGTTAAACCACAGAAATGCTCTTTATTCAGCTTTTTAAGTTTGCCTTTCAGCTCCTTTAGCTTGTACCATATATTCTGCATCTTGTAAGTGCTCATGTCACTATTCCATACTTCTGCTACTAAGTTGAGAAAATCTTCATGATCACTCCAGATGTTAAAGAACCTGAAAGGGACTTTGATATTCCTCTCAGGATGATGCACAGTTATCAGCATTGGGGCATGGTCTGAGAAATACTGAAGATAATATTTCACAAAAACATGCCCCCATTGCATCATCCACTCTCCATTCCCAAATGCTCTATCTATTCTACTCAGGATTCTATCTCCCCCAAGTTGGTTGTTACTCCAGGTGTAGTATTCCCCTCTCCATGGCAATTCTGTTAGGTTCAGCTGCTGTAGACAATCCCCAAACTCCTTGATCTCTGAGCTTGTAATAGGGTTACCATAGAGCCTATCCTGAGGAGCTAGGACTGCATTGAAGTCTCCACAGATGAGCCAAGGTTTGCTAATGCCTCTATGGTGCAAGCAAACCCGAAGGATATGCTAAACACTAAACGCGGAAGAAAACACAAGAAAAGTAAAGATAGAAGTAAGACAAATCTTGCTTCGATCCGAAAGAACAGTGAGGAACCTGTCTCAAAGCTCGATCGAAGGGAAATCAAGACGCACCTATACTATGCAACAATCCTCAAGAAAGACCCGCTTCTTGCAAATTGAATGATCAAGAAGAAATTGTTCAAACGAATAACACCGATTGACACAAGTTCTTTAAAAGCCCATGTCGGGGTTCGGCTCCATCGGAGACTCACAATAGCACTTGCTATGTTTTTCATAAACTCCAAACTGTATATCCCTTACAATGAAATGAAATGGACTATTTATAGGCTATATTAAGGATAAAGTAGTAAATAGTCACAAGTGACTAATAAGAACAAGCCACGCAGGGCTGAGACAAGTTTGTGTTCGGCAGCCTTGACTTCGGTGCTCAGTTGCTTTCTCGAACTCATTGTCTTCGGACGCTCAATTGTCTTCGAGCTCATTGTCCTCGGTCACCTTGCCTTCGGGCTCAAATCTGAAGATAATGCCTTCGGTTCTTGAGCCCGTCCACTCAGCTTCGGAGCAATTGTTTTTCTTCGGCCAGGCTAAGTCAATGTGCACATCGTGCAGCAGCTTGGCTTGGCTTCTTGTCATCGGTCTCCTCGGTGGATCGAACACTTGATCAGCACGTGTTCGGGTTGCATCATCCTCCCCTTCTTAAGAAGATTTTGTCCTCGAAATCGAGCCCTCCTCGTCCTCCGAAGTTTGACCTACAACACAAGGAACTAAGTCAGTAACATTGAAGGTGTTGGACACATTATACTCACCAGGGAGGTCGATCACGTAAGCATTGTTGTTGATCTTGGTCAACACTTGAAATGGACCATCCCCTCGAGGAGCCAACTTTCCTTTCCTTTGGTTCGCGAAGCGTTCCTTTCGGAAGTGAACCAAACCCAATCTCCTTTCTTTAATTCCAGCTTTTTACGCCCCTTATTTTTCTTTAAGGCAACCTTTGCATAAGCTTCCTTGAGGTTCTTCTTCACCCTTGCATGCAATTCGATCAAAGCAGCTGCTCGTCGAGTACCTTCAAAATCAAGAACAGAATCTCGAGGCAACGGGGTTAAATCAAGTGGAATTAAAGGATTAAAATCATACACACATTCAAACGGGGTCATATTTATCATGCGATGTACCGTTCGATTGTATGCAAACTCCATCATGGGCAAACGGTCAGCCCAGTTTCCAACCTTGCCTTTGGTCATTGCTCGAATCAAAGATCCCAAGGTTCGGTTAACTACCTCGGTCTGTCCATCGGTCTGAGGATGGTGAGACGTCGAGAATAGTAGTTTGGTGCCGAGGGCACCCCACAGACACTTCCAAAAATGACTCAAGAATTTTGAGTCTCGATCACTCACAATAGTGCGAGGTACACCATGCAATTTCAACACATTGGAAACAAACAATGTAGCTACATGCTGTGCATCATCACACTTTTTGCAAGGAATAAAGTGAGCCATTTTTGAAAAACTGTCAACCACAACGAAGATGCTATCATGTCCTCCCCCCGACCTTGGTAACCCCAAGACAAAGTCCATGGATATATCAACCCAAGGTCGATCAGGCACAGGCAACGGGGTGTACAAACCATGAGGGTTGGACTTCGATTTAGCTTTCTTGCAAACGAGACAAGCGGTTCAAAGTTTTTCCATATCTCGTCGCATTTTGGGCCAATGGAACTGCTCGGTCAAGATACCAAGAGTTTTGTCGACACCGAAGTGTCCCATTAGTCCACTGGAGTGAGCTTCTCGAACTAAGAGCTCTCTCCACGATGACACTGGCAAACAAACCCTCCCATTCTTGAAGAGGTAGCCATCGTGCCACTGATATTTTTCAACCCTTCGGCCACTCAAGATCGCGTCACGAACGCATTTCAGCTTGGGATCGTCTTCGTACATCGATTTGATGCTTTCAAATCCCATGAGCCTAGAGGCGAGAGTGGTCGCTAAGGAAAATTTTCTTGATAGCGCATCGGCCACAACATTGTCTTTACCCTTTTTGTAATGAATTACATAGGGAAAGCTCTCAATGAATTCAACCCACTTGGCATGTCTTCGGTTCAATTTCTCCTGACCTCGGAGATGCTTCAAGGACTCATGATCACTTTTGATCACAAACTCTCGAGGCCACAAATAATGCTGCCAATGGGCGAGTGCTCGAACGAGGGCATACAATTCTTTGTCATACGTAGAGTAATTCAAAGTTGCACCCTTAAGCTTTTCGCTAAAGTAAGTGATCGGCTTCGATTCTTGCATTAGCACTCCTCCGATCCCAACTCCGGATGCATCACACTCGACTTCAAATGCTTTGCCGAAGTCAGGGAGTTGCAACAACGGGGCAGAGCAAAGCCTCCGTTTCAACTCTTGGAAAGCCCTTTCTTGGGACTCTCCCCACACAAATGGATGGTCTTTCTTAACCAGCTCGGTTAAAGGAGCTGCCACGGTGCTGAAGTCACGAACAAACCTTCGATAAAAGCTAGCTAAGCCATGGAAGCTACGAACTTGTGATACCGAGGTTGGAGTTGGCCAATCTTTGATGGCTTCGACTTTCGACTCGTCGACTTCGACACCATTAGCACTGATAACGAATCCAAGAAAGACTACACGCTCGACACAAAAGGCACACTTCTTGAAGTTAGCATATAACTTCTCCTCTCGAAGCTTATAAAGCACTAGCCATAGGTGTTCAACATGTTCATCCACAGATTTGCTATAAACAAGTATGTCATCGAAATAAACGACAACAAACTTATTTATGAACGGTTTGAGCACATGGTTCATCAGTCGCATGAATGTGCTCGGTGCATTGGATAAGCCAAAAGGCATTACCAACCATTCATAGAGACCGAACTTGGTCTTGAATGCGGTTTTCCACTCGTCTCCGGGTTTCATTCGGATTTGGTGGTAACCGGACCTGAGGTCTATCTTCGTAAAGCATAAAGAACCACTTAACTCATCTAGCATGTCATCTAATCGAGGGATAGGATGACGATACTTTACCGTTATTTTGTTGACTGCTCGGCAATCAACACACATTCGCCACGTTCCATCTTTCTTTGGGACAAGTATAACAGGAACGGCGCAAGGACTCAAGCTCTCTCGAACAAGACCCTTGTTCAACAACTCATCAACCTGCCTTTGGAGCTCTTTGCTGTCTTCGGGATTACACCGGTATGTAGGTTTGTTGGGGATTTGTGACCCCGGTACGAAGTCAATTTGGTGCTCGATTCCTCTTAACAGAGGTAATCCACCTAGCATTTCCTTGGGAAACATGTCTCCGAAGTCCTGCAAAACACTTTGTACAGCACTAGGCAAAGGGTTATCATTAGAAGAATCATCATTAGAGTTTAGAAAGATACCCTTGTGCACGAGGCAAATCAGCATCTGATCGTTGGCGTTGCCTCGTAGATACTCACCCGGTTGCATGATTGCACAGATTCCTTTCACTTCGGGCAGTGAGTTTGTCTCTTCGGGCCCCAATTTTGCTCCCATCGGAAGCTTAGCTTTGGCCGCTTCTTTCAATTCTTTCATCCGTTTATAGTCCTCGGTGACTTGCTTTGGAGAGAAGGGTTTGAGTATGAAACTCTTCCCATCGAGATTTACAGTGTAAGTGTTGGATCTGCCATTGTGAACAGCTGTTCGGTCATATTGCCATGGTCGTCCCAATAGCAAATGACAGGCTTGCATCGGCACCACATCGAATATCATTTCATCTTGATACTCTCCGATTCTAAACTTGATCCGCACTTGTTTGACAACTCTCAATTCTCCACACTCATTCAGCCATTGTAATTTGTAAGGGTGGGGATGCTTCAAGGTAGTTAGTCCCATTTGTAAAACCAAAGTTTGGCTCACCACATTTGCACAACTACCAGAATCAATGATTATCGAACACACCTTTCCCCTCACTCGACATCGGGCATGAAAGAGGTTTTCTCTTTGGTTGTCCTCTTCTTCAAGAGTCATGCAGCTCAAATTCCTTCGAACTATAAGAAACATTTCCGGATGATCAGCTTCGGTAGCTTCAAGATCATCATCACCTTCAGCTCGGTCAGCCTCCTCGATAAATTCCTCCTCGGTGTCACTCGCTTGCTCATGGACGGTTCCATCTTCGAGCAGAAGCATAACTTTGCGAGTTGGACACTCTTTCGCCATGTGACCATAACCTTTGCATTCGTGACATTGAATGTTTGAAGCACTAGGAGAGTTTAGTTGAACTTTACCTCCCACTTCTCTTGATTGGTTAACGGTCACACCCCCTCTCGAAGGGTCTCTTCGGTTCTCGAACAGTGTTAGTACTTGTTTGGTTCGGACTCTTCCATTCTTTACCTCGGTTCAAAGGGGTAGAAGTAGTAACTCCTCGATACCGGTTTGCCTTATCGTCCTTTACTAATTTTTCAGCTTCGGTGGCAGCATCAAACAAATCTTCCACCGTGTGATACACGTGGAGCCTCAATTGAGATGACACATCCCTAGCCAAGCCATTTTTGAATCTGATAATGGCTTGCTCTTCATCCTCTACCAGATCAAGATTCAATCGAACCTTTTCGAACTCATCATGGTATTCTTGAACTGATTTTGACCCTTGCTTTAGCTCATAGAGCTTTTGCATTTGAGTTTGCCTGTATTTGGCGCTCAAATACTTAGCATCCATCGCTCTCATCAACTGTGGCCAAGTATTGACTACTGGATAGTCATTTCTTCTTCTATGCCTCTTGTCAGATTCCCACCATGTTGATGCATAGGCTTCGAACGAAGCAATAGCATGGGCAGCTTTTCTCTCATCGGTCATCTCATTGGTCTCAAAGATGCGCTCCATCTTAAGCTTCCATTCAAGATATTCATCCGGATCACTAGTTCCTTTAAAGGGTGGTATAGTGATCTTGACACTGTTCAAGTTTGAGTCTCGAACACCACGAACCTGTTCGGGATACTCATCATCACGATCATTAGCCTCACGCTCAATATTTCTTTCAACATTTGCGCCTCGGCCTCGACCTTGGAAATTTCCACGACCTCGGTGAGCTTGCCTTCGTTGAGCGAAGGGCGGCTCATTCTCATATTCGTCCTCGGGAAATTCCTCTTCGATAACCTCTTCGACAACGGCTCCAAGATCTCTTCGGGCCTTTGGAAGTGGTATCCTTTCTCCTCGGGGAATGCCCAAGTTTTGATAGCCAGCTTGGGGATTGCCCAAGTTCAGTTGTGCTTGGGGATTGCCCAAGTTGAGTTCTCTTCGGATTGCTTCACTTGTCAACTGATGTTGTCGAACAAGCTCAGCATACATCTCAGGTTTCAGTGGAGTGGAATGGCTAGTTCCAGCGCCGGACCCATTCATGGCCACGGACGCACTTCCTTGCTCGAGTTGAGTTACTCGAGCAGTCACTCCTCTTACTTCGGCACTGACGCCTTGTATCGCAGCCATGAGATCGGCTAACGACACTTCGGGCCTTTCAATGCCTTTGCCATCACCTCCATTCCCAGCCATGGTACCTGCACAAATCAAAGACCAAACAAATGTTAAGGTTAGAAATCACCTCACACACTCCCTCACCTTTGATGGGTGGCACTCGGGTCCACTCAATTTATGGGTTCGGTTTGGTCACTCAAGAACTTGAAGCCAATGGCTTCCTCGGTTGATCAACCTCTCTCAATTCCTTCGAATTCGACAAGCTACGATGTCTTACTTCGGGAAGAGTGAGTTGATTTGACTCAATGGAACGGACAGCTATTTACTCTTGCGCTTCGGGAAGTCAAAGAATTTTCTACGAAAGTTGGACTTCGGTCACCCACGCACGAGTTCCTATCAGCTCAAAAGAGTTAGTACGACCTCGAGTAGAACAATTACTCAAAAGATCCACTAACTAGAATTTCGAACAGAAAAGGTGAAAACCTAGGATAATCTACCCTTTGATTCTCCTTTGGAATCTTCTTCGAATACACCAACTCTTGTCCGTACAAGAGTGGTCCCTCCTTGGTACGGATAGGGTTTTACCTTATCCACTTTCCTTTTATCAGCCGACAACTTTTCACCTGGGGTTTTGATATTTACACTTTACCCCTTTCTTCTTCAATGGAACAGTGAAGCTTTGCTCCAGCGTACGGAATAAACAGCTTCGGTTCACTGACCACGACCTTTAACAAGATCTGGGTTGCTCTTTCAACTCCGGTTTCAAACAACAACGGAGGAATTCAAACAAAGTTCTTGAGCTAAGATTTCAGCTCCTTCGTGTCGCACACGGTTACAAATCGTAACAAATTTCCGGCATACGGACAACGAATTCAAACTCAGAACTTCGATTTTCAAGCACAAAACAAACCCAAATCACTCAAGAACCACCAATCTTCATCGGTTTCAACCAAACACGATGGGGTTCGAGTTCCAGTCACCATTAAAGTTCAAAACAGTCCAAATTTCACCAAGACACCCTAGTCACAAAATCAGTACGTCAGGTACTCGTTGGAATCAGGAAACAATGGTGATCAAGAATCAATGGTTGTTTAATCCAAACAACCAACAATCAAACACAATTTTTGAAATTTTGTTTTTCTACTTTTTTTTTATACACGCTCAGCAACAACAATCAAACACATGGAAGAAAGCTGAAACTGAAGACACAAGGCACGATTTAAGTGAACAAGATTTGAGATTGTAAGAACAAACTCAAACCTTGCTCTGATACCAAGATGGTGCAAGCAAACCCGAAGGAAATGCTAAACACGAAACGCGGAAGAAAACACAAGAAAAGTAAAGATAGAAGCAAGACAAATCTTGCTTCGATCCGAAAGAACAGTGAGGAACCTGTCTCAAAGCTCGATCGAAGGGAAATCAAGACGCACATATACTATGCAACAATCCTCAAGAAAGACCCGCTTCTTGCAAATTGAATGATCAAGAAGAAATTGTTCAAACGAATAACACCGATTGACACAAGTTCTTTAAAAGCCCACGTCGGGGTTCGGCTCCATCGGAGACTCACAATAGCACTTGCTATGTTTTTCATAAACTCCAAATTGTATATCCCTTACAATGAAATGAAATGGACTATTTATAGGCTATATTAAGGATAAAGTAGTAAATAGTCACTAGTGACTAATAAGAACAAGCCACGCAGGGCTGAGACAAGTTTGTGTTCGGCAACCTTGACTTCGGTGCTCAGTTGCTTGCTCGAACTCATTGTCTTCGGACGCTCAATTGTGTTCGAGCTCATTGTCCTCGGTCACCTTGCCTTCGGGCTCAAATCTGAAGATAATGCCTTCGGTTCTTGAGCCCGGCCACTCAGCTTCGGAGCAATTGTTTTCCTTCGGCTAGGCTAAGTGAATGTGCACATCGTGCAGCAGCTTGGCTTGGCTTCTTGTCATCGGTCTCCTCGGTGGATCGAACATTTGATCAGCACGTGTTCGGGTTGCATCACTTTACTCAGTGACTCCAACTGAGTCCATAAAGGAGCTCTTTTCTCTTGGCTGTTATGCCCATATATTACTGTTAACTCATATTCCCACATATCATGTCTTCTCCTGAGGTGATAATGGATTATTTGGTCTTGCTTCATTCTGATAGTCACATTATAGATTTTGTCATCCCATAATAACCATATTCTACCATTCTGAGCATGCTGGTAGTTATGCTCAGCTTGGAAGTCAGGGGCAACTTTCTTCTGTATCCTTGCAGCATTGGGTTCTTTCACTCTAGTCTCAATGAGGCCTGCTAATAAGATATTATTTGCTTTCATATAATGCCTCAGCTCCTTCTGCTTATATCTCTTGTTAAGCCCCCTGACATTCCAAAATAGCCATGTCATATGGCTCCTAACTGAGTCCCCCCTCTATCAAAGGGGAGACTCTGATTGATTACAGGCTCTTGGATTCTCAACACACAAAAGGCATTTCTTGTCTTGACAGTACTCCGTTCTGGGAAATCAATATTGTTCAGTATAGGAGCTGATTGTATGCCTTTGCCTTTGTCTCTCTGGACCTCATGCTGAGCAGGTGTTTTACTAGCCTGATCTTTAGTTTGATCTGCTGCTGACTCACTATTCAGTATTTTGCCAGGAGGATCAGGTTGTACATTCACTGATGCATCATGATCCTGGTTATGACTCTTCTGAGCATTCCCTTCAGCAAGTGGTCCCTTGTATTGCCATTGGGCTACAGGTTTTTTCCTCCTTCCTTTTGAGGCTGTGGTTGTGTTGGTCTGCATACATGCCCCACCTTCATACACTTCTCACAGTAGTCAGGTTTCCAGTCATACAGGACTGGTTGTTGAAACACTCTTCCATTTGGTTCAAGCACTGTCACCTCTTCCACTATAGTCTTAGTAACATTAATCTCAATGAGCATTCTTGCATAAGAGATCCTGCTTTGTTTAGCTGTACACTCATCAGCATACATTGGGATGCCAAGCACACTTCCTATTCTGCTTAAGGAGTCACTTCCCCAGCAGTTCATGGGTAAATTTGGGAATGTTACCCATAGAGGGATATCAACTGGATATTCTTCACTAAATACAAAATCTGCAGTCCAAGGCTTCATTATCATAGGTCTATTACTGATTGTATAAGGGCCTGCATATAATATTTCTTGCATATCTTGAATTGATTGGAATTTAATTACATAATATCCTTCATTGTGCAGGAATACCTCAGGTTTGGCCACCATGGACCAGTTTTGTGCAACAAATCTGTTCATGTAGTTGAATCCAGGGGTTTCCCCAATTACATAAGCAATTAGGGCAGCTTTCCACTTTGCATTCTCTTTCTCCACTTCAAGTGGATCTAGCTTAACCTGAAATTTCCCTTCTACCACTTCTGGTGGTATATACTTCAGGTTCAATCCATTAGTTGCACTGCGATTCCCAGCAAAGAGATTAGTCCATGATGCTTCCTGGTGTTCAGCTGGTGTAGGGTCCTTTTCCCCTTGTTTACTCGAGCTAGGATGTTGATCAGATCTGGTATCTTTTTGTCTTAGCTCAGTGTTAGTGGCAGTCAGATCTCCTAGTTCTATCTCCACATCTATTAGTTCATTGTTGCTCAGTGTCTTAGCTGCACCTCCATTACCACTCGAAGAAGGTCCTAGCTGAGGTATCTCCACATCTATTAGTTCAGTGCTGCTCAGTGTCTTAGCTGGTCCTCCATTATCATTCGAGGAAGCTCCTAGTTGAGGAGCTTGTTGTGGAGGGGTTACTGTTACATTGATTTTTGATTGAGTCTTAGCTCCTACAGCACTTCCTATCACTATTGGTACCTTCTTAGGTCGGCCAGGACGCACTGCTTATATATTGTCTTCTAGTATTATCTTTTTTTTAATTATTTTTGGGTTATTTTCTGATCATATCCTGGAGTTATTATAGCATACAGTCTCTCACTCTAATGTTTTAGAACAGAATTGAATTATTAAGCTCGTCGAAGAATGTAAAACTTATTCATTTCCAAAACTTATACTGCTCGAAACAATTTTCATTGGGTCTATTACAGCGAACAAACCAAATCTAAGTCACAACACTATAATTTAAATTTTAAGCAACTGAAATTTGACAATGAAAGTGGAACAGAAAAATCAAAAAAGTTATGCGAACAAAGAAAACCTCAACAGTAAAGAAAGACCAAGTCTTCAGAGTCTTGAAAAGCTCCAGCCTTTCCCAACTCTCTCGCTTATGATCAAACACCAAGTCTTGCTCGCCGAAAATGTGTTGCTTGGTTCATCGTCCAACACGGAGCGCTCAAACAACCTTAAATTCCCAACATTAACTAGAATACATTTTCATTTATGCTGACAAGCCCAGTTGATATGCATTAGGTAATATGTTGGTAGATGTTTTTGGTATTAAGGAAAATGATTTTCTTTGTCAAAGCAAAAAAAAAAAAAAAAAAAGGTTTCCTTCTGAAAGAATATATTATGTTGATGAAAATATGCTAGATCATTTTCTATTGTTTAGTTGGATACAAATATATCAAACAATTGAACAAAGGTAGGATAACATGTATGAGACTACGATATCTTTTATTTATAAAAGTTAGACAACAACATTCAATAATAACCGAATCAAGTAGTAATTAATATACTTGTACCCTGCTCCATGAAAAAAATCTTCTCTATTGATGGAAAATGTTTTCCTCAAAATATTCGTAAACTTCATATGATATCCAACAATATGCATGAAGAGGAAGAAGATGGTCTAACATGATAAAGAAGAGCTGGTCAAGTCGCCTCAGATGCTTGCCGTTCATTCCAACCATGAAAAGGATTTAACTCAATAGTGTAAAAAAATATTATACTATCTGTCACCCCTTTTGCAAGGCATTGATGAAAGGCAAGTCATCCTTGGCTACTAAACACAAAGACTCTTCTAATTCATGTAAGACCTCTCCTCCTGACTTTGCTTACTGGCTCCTCAACATCTGTAAATTTGTTGGGTTAATTGTGGATATAAATGTGCTTCTTGGTTCGGTATTTATAGGCATGAAGATAATATATATTCCCTGCTATATCTCAAGTGTTTGACCATATAATGTTCCCTCCATGAAATATTTTTGTTCCTCTCTTATCTAAATAATGGTGTTCTGTTCATCTTGGAATATGTTCCTCTAATGTTCAAGAAGAGCCTCTCTTTAATTTCATTTTCTCTCTCACTCTCTTTGTAATCCATTTACATATATTCCTCATATGATAGATTGACATAGAATGTCAACTAATATTTAGCATATTATCTGATGGTGATATTGTTTATCAGCCAAATGCTCAAATAAAAAATCGGAATCCAATTTTCAAGGCCGTTTAATTATTTTTTTTATAATGTAAAGAGAAATTTTACCATTTATACTGACTGAAATCAATCAAAGAGAAAAAGTAATAAAGAACTGGAAATAAATAGAGAACTTTATAAAGGAAAATTTCCTTGTGTATTTCTTCTTCATTGTTCACCTATATTTATACATGATTCCTATATCTAAGATAAATACAAAGGATAAATACAAAAGATATTTACAAAAATCTAATTAACTCAAATAATATAAAAGATAAGTCCAAAAGACGTTGGATAAGTTGCATAGCAAAATCAGCTTCTTCATTGTGTGTAAAACTTCCAGTAAGACGTGTGAAACCAGCAGTCTTTAATATAAATGAATGGCCAAGATTGCTCCAGCATACTCTTTTGTGTGCTCCAGATTAACCCACGTGTACAAATCAAAAGCAATCAGAGTAAAAGACTTGGTACTGTCGAAATAAACATCAGACTTTGTCCAAAGCTATGTCATCTTCAACCTTTCCTAATCCTTGCTTCTCTGAAGAAATCTCACTATCTTTATGAGACAAATCTTGACTACTAACACCCCCCCCCCTCAAGTTGGAGGGGAGTGATCGAACCCCCAACTTGCTAATAATGGAATGATGAGAAGGTCCAGACAAGGCTTTCGTAAATAGATCTGCAAGTTGAGAAGATAAAGGGATGTACGATAAAGAGATAAGACCTTTGAGAAATTGCTCCCGGACAAAATGGTAGTCAAGCTCAACATGTTTCGTCCTTTCGTGAAACACGGGGTTACGAGCGATGTGAATCGCTGACTGACTGTCAGAAAGAACAGGAATCAGAAGAGCCGGAGTTATAGAGAGATCAGAGAGAAGACGAGAAAGCCATGTCAACTCAGCGGCTACACGTCGCATTGATCGATATTCTGACTCAGCGGAAGATAAAGAGACAGAGTGTTGTTTCTTTGATTTCCATGATATTGGAGATCCCCCAAGGCTAATGAAATAACCACTGACAGATCGCCGTGAGTCGATGCACGATGCCCAATCAGCATCACAAAATGCGACAAGATCAAAACTTTTTGAAGAAGAAAAGAAAAGACCTTTACCAGGGTCTGACTGCAAATATCGAAGAACACGAAGCGCTGCTGAAAAATGAGGAAGGCGAGGCGTCTGCATATATTGACTTAGATGATGAACGGCGAAAGTGATATCGGGTCTAGTGTTGGTGAGAAAGTTCAATTTTCCAACAAAACGACGATAAATAGAGGGATCAGAAAGCAAGTCACCAGAATCTGCACTAAGCTTGGAAGAAGGATCAAGTGGAGATGACACTGAAGGTAAGTGACCAACTTGGAATTCTGCTAATAAATCTGTTGTATATTTGTGCTGGCATACAATAATTCCAAATTTTTCTCTGAAGATTTCCAGTCCCAAAAAATAATGAAGTACTCCAAGGTCCTTAATCTTGAATTCACCATCCAAAAATGTTTTTAGTTCAGCAAGCTCCTTAGGATTATCACCCGTTAACAAAATATCATCAACGTATACAGCGACAGTAGAAATAGAACAACCTGTCTTCTTAAAGAATAACGAATAATCATTCAAAGATGAAAAAAATCCTTTAAAGTTCAAGGCTGCAGTTAACCTTGCATTATCATTTGATTGAGCTGACTTAGTTGTGCTGGAGTAAACACAGTATTAGTTGGCATTTCATTTGTGTTCAGGACATCTGTTTCTGCCTTTGTGGACACTGCATTGCTATGGACAGCACCTTGAAATTTCTTAGATTTAGTGAACTTAAAAGAAGACGGAAACCCAATCAGTCTATAGCACTTATCTACTGTATGGTTATCCTTTTTGCAATATGAACAGAACAGATTGTTCTTTCCCTCAAAAACTTTCTTTCCTTTAAATTCACTAGTATTGACTCTTTGATTATTGACAGCCAAGAAGGAAGAAGAATCTCCTGGATATTGATTGCTTACATAAACCTCTTTTTGTTTCTCATCTTACATAAGGAGAGCATATGCCTGATTAACTGAAGGAAGAGGTGAGATCATTAAGATATTGCTTTTTACTGAGGCATATGAATCATTCAAACCCATGAGAAACTGAATAAGTCTCTCATCCTGAAGTGACTTAGTCATTTTTGCCTTTCCTTCACACACACAAGCATAACTACAATGAACATTAGTATTTAAAGAATCAAGTTCATCCCAAATTTTCTTGATCTTTGTGAAATAACCTGCTACATCAGCGGATCCCTAGACTAAATCATTTAATTCTTTCTGTAGATGATAAAGTTTTGCTCCATTAGACTGTCCAAATCTGACTTCCAGATCTACCCAAAGATCCTTAGCAGTCTTTGAATAAATCACACTATCTCCTATTTCCTTAGAGAGTGAGTTGAGTAACCAAGACAATACCATATCATTGCACCTGTTCCAAGATTGAAACTTTGAAGAGGAAGAGTCTGGTGTTTTACAACTTCCATCAATGAAGCCTAACTTATTTTTGGCGGATAAGGCAATCAAAATGGATCTGCGCCAACCACCATATCTCTTTCCATCAAAGGATGAATTGACAAGAGACATGCCTGGATAATCAGAGGTATGGAGAAACAAAGGGTTAGTGGAATCAATAGCCCCAGGAATTTGGGTGGTGATAGATGAAGTTGGTGTTATGTCTCCCATTGTATTGAAAGAGAGATCTGAAAAAGTTGAATGAAAGTCTTTATAAACTGCTAAGAAAAGCTTCTGATACCATAAAGAACTGGAAATAAATAGAGAACTTTATAAAGGAAAATTTCCTTGTGTATTTCTTCTTCATTGTTCACCTATATTTATACATGATTCCTATATCTAAGATAAATACAAAGGATAAATACAAAAGATATTTACACAAATCTAATTAACTCAAATAATATAAAAGATAAGTCCAAAAGATGTTGGATAAGTTGCATAGCAAAATCAGCTTCTTCATTGTGTGTAAAACTTCCAGTAAGACGTGTGAAACCAGCAGTCTTTAATATAAATGAATGGCCAAGATTGCTCCAGCATGTTCTCTTTTGTGTGCTCCAGATTAACCCACGTGTACAAATCAAAAGCAATCAGAGTAAAAGACTTGTTACTCAAGAAATAAACATCAGACTTTGTCCAAAGCTATGTCATCTTCAACCTTTCCTAATCCTTGCTTCTCTGAAGAAATCTCACTATCTTTATGAGACAAATCTTGACTACTAACAAGTAAAAGGCATTCCAAGCAGATTTTGACCTTTCTCACATGGGTAACAAGTAGAATTTCTTGACATGGTATAATTTTGAAATGAAGAACAACAGAGATAGTTGCTGAAGCATAAGATTAAACCTTCGAGGTTCTTTTTTCAATAAAAATTGAAGAAAAATTACGTCGACAGCAGGATTCGAACCTGCGCAGGCAAAGCCCAACAGATTTCGAGTCTGTCTCCTTAACCACTCGGACATATCGACGCTTGTTCAATCGCTTTCTCAAATTATTTTTCTATTTTCCATCTATTCATATAAGCCTAACTGAAAAACCTGTAACTCAAGTCTATTTATTTGGATCAGACGTTCATACTCGTTTGTGAAATATTTTAAGAGAAAGGAAATAAAACTGAGATGATTATGTCAAAATTAAAAATAAACTCATGCTAGTAATATAAATTAAAAATACAAATAGCGTAAAAAATGTATATTCCTGGCCCTTTAAAAATGAGTAATTCGGAAACTACATGTAGGGTCATAAACGAGTTCGTTCCTCTCTTTAAGCTTTTCCATCTTGTGCATTTCACTTTCTTGAAGACCGTAAAACTTTTAAAACTTAATGGAGAATAATTTTTTCTCGTTCCTTTTTCTCTTGACTTTAAAATAGGAAAGGTTCCAAATTAGCCTCACTGCAACCAACTTAGTTTGAATATTAAATGGATAGATTGATTTGGATGATATTGATAAAGATTTTACTAGTTAATAAATGATACAGAAATTCATAACCATTTTACTTACTTTGGATGTAGACAACCTACTCACTCTAGTTATTTTTTAAAAGAAATAAATTGCCTGAACAAAAGACGGCCAATAGGCTTTTATTAAAATAAAACATAAGCAAACTTATAATAAATCGTTAAAAGAAAAAAAAATTCCCTCTATTGATCTTTGTATGGGCCTAAAACTGGTTTACGATCACAAATTGAATTTGGGTAGCGAATACAAGCAATACTTAGTATTAAAGTCGAAACAATTTAAACAAGTGTAAATGCAAGAGAATAAAGTGATTTCAATATATAATTGTGAGTACAAATTTTGCCAGAGTTTCAGTATGTATTTCTGAAGGAATACAATGTAAAATGAGGAGCTATTTATAGATACAAGGGCCTTGCCCAGGTTCCTCACGACTGATCATGCATAAACCCACGTTCTGGACATTTATTAGTGGAGTTAATGAGCTGAAGTGGTGGGCTGCTGAGCCGTTACAACCGATGTGTTCTACCGAGGTCCAAATGCGTGACCTCGGTGGTGTGACTTTGCTGCCCAGTTGAAGTGAGGATTACTGAAGCGGGAGCTTGCGGCTCGCCTTCGGTGATGACCTTGGTGCTTGACTTCGACGGCTCGATCGTTTGCTCCGATTCACAGCTTGCCATCACACGCTCAATCGCCATCGGATCATGTTACCGAGGTAACACGTAACCAAGCCAATTTTTACCTAATACAGATAGTCCCCCCCACTCCTCGGTCAATTACTGAAGTTACCGAGGAGTGGAATGAAATTCCCTGGGAAAGTGATGTGGCTCTATCTTATCCAAGCAATTCAAATTCTTGTCAACGGTGCGCGTCCTTTCAAGTTACTATTCCTTAACACGTGGCGACCGTTCACTGGGCGTCAAAGGGTCGCACCATTTCTCTCGCATCCCCCAACGTTATAATGAAGATTTCTTTTTCAACTTGCCCCCCGACAACTTGTATATATACTTCCCTTGCAAGTTCTTTTCATCACTTCCAACATCTGTGAGCAACAGTGATTAAAGAGAGAAAACCACTCGTCTTCATCTTAACCATCTTCTGTTTTTAAAGAATTTCCATACTCAAAGTGATAATCGTGTCTGCTACGAATTCTACGCAACACTCAAGCGATTCTGGTGAGAGAGCGAGAATTTCACGCTTCGCCGCCGCTATAGCTAGTGGCGACGTTATCGCCACTGTGCCGGCGCTGCAGGTTATAGAGGTGGAGGACGGTGGAAAAGCGACATCAAGCGCCAGTGGCTCTAGGCGGTGCAAGGCGAAAGCCGGGCGCGATAGAGCTGAAGTAAGCAAAGGTGTCAGCATAAAAGAAGAGGGTGACGTCATCGGTGATGACGCCATGGTAGTAGCTGATGCTGACGCTAAAAGGGTCATCAATAGGGATGACGATGGCGAGGGCGATGATGCCGAGAGCGAGGACGACGCCGAGGCCACTGCAGAAACCAGGGGCGAGTTGCCCACCACCGAGGGCGGAGATGCCGAAGCTGGACCTTCGGGTCCTGAAAAGAAACTTCCGAAGATTCCCCTCGAGCAGGACCTCGAGCCCCCATCAAATTATTCCTTCATACTTTGACAACGGTAAAGATCTTAAACTACAAAATCAATCTGCTAACCAGGAAGAGTTGAACAGAAATGCACCAGTAAATATGACACCGACCCGAATTACTCAAGCTCAAATAGACCGAGTTCGAAAGGATTGTGGCTTTGAGCCTGAGGTGAAAGTGATCATCCATCACGTGGAGGGGCTGTCTTTTGCGTACACTTATCCATTCACCGTTGGGTTCACTCTCCCCGTTCACAAGGTTATCGACGACTTCTGCCGAGCATACAACTTGTGCTTGGCTTAATTGGGCCCCGGTGTTTGGAGGGTCGTGCAGTGCTTGGGTTGGTTGAGTAAGGAGGCCAAGGTGGACTTTACTTTGCAGCATCTTATTGCTCTTTATTACACTTACTTCCACAAGGCCGGGGTTGTGGCTTTAAACAACCGAGGCAAGTATGCGCTTCTCTACAAAAGCGAGGATCACGGAGGCCGAGGATGGTGTGATCGCTACATTCTTTTGGAGACTAGCATTTCATCAACCGAACCTGATTTTCCAGAGAGGTGGAATAGTAAACGTAAGTGAACCTTCGTTCCCAATCTCTTCTTCGGTGACTGTTCTTGTTTGCTAATCTTAACCTATTTTTTATTCTTCAGCTAACAAGGTAGCTATCGCCCCCTCCCCACCCGTGGGTTTGACCGAATGGGTCAATGCTGTGACCGGGGCCCGCAAATGCCTCATTCGGTCATGGATGGAAATGGCTGCTGAATTCGGCTGGTAGCGTAAGAGGCACGGTAAGCTTTTTATGGTTTCTTACTTAGTATGTTATTCGAAGCTCTTGATTTGGTTATTAATCCTCTTTCTCTCGGTGTCAGGTTTCCCAAATCGTGCCATCAACACAAAGAAAAATAAGAAAAAGAAAGGAAAAGGAAAGAAAAATGATGAGAAAGATACCGAGTCGGATAATGATCTAGCTTCGGTAGCAGGTTTGACTGGTGACCTGAAAGAACTTAAGGCTTCAAAGCCTTCGAAGGTTTCAAAGGGGTCCTCGGGTCAAAGATCCTCAAAAGATAAACATTGCCTTTAGCTAATTCATTGGTCTTTAGTTTTCTTCATTCCTTTGCTTAAGATTCTTTTACATTGTCCTTTGTAGGTGTGAAAAGGAAGAGGGCGGTTTCTAAGAAACCCTCCCGCTCTGTAAATCCTCGCACCGAGGTGGCGACTTCTCATCGGACCGAAGCGGTGGCGGAAACACATCGACGGATGATTTATGAGCCCAGCGGTGAGGCTGCCGAGGTCTTAGAGGCTCAAAGAGAAATGCAGGTTGTGGATCTTGAAGATCAAGAACACGACTCTGAAGTGCCAGTTGCTAAGGCCAAAGGCAAGGCCAAAGTTGGGGAAGCTGGGGCTGCTGCTATTGAAAAAGGGGCAGATGTCGACGCAGTTAGGGCGCAATCTGAGCCCGCGAGGCTTTCGTCCTCGG